>CM070877.1:150225208-153032708 GCA_036365515.1 Torymus aiolomorphi
TTACCATACGTCAAAAAGCACATAACTACCTTACACCCCGTTTCACTTCTCTCCCTCTCAACTCCGTACATGCCAGTGAATAATATTCAATCAAACGAAGAACAAAAAAAATGAACGAGGAAGAGGAAGCGAGAGAGACAGAGATACTCTACTTGCATGTCGCGCAAATAAACTCGGCGCTCCGAACTAAGAACTCCCAAGTGCCCGACGACTCCTTCCTCGGGGTTCATTAAGAGCGAACTCGACGAAATTTATACACGCGCTCGGAAATGAAAAATGACGAAGACAAAAGCACGCCCTCGCGCGCGCGAGAGAGAGAGAGAGAGCCGAAGTAAGTAAAAAGAGAGCGCTAACGCTAGCTGGCGCGGGCGCGCGCGTAGACACCACCGACGCAACATCTGCTACGTTTTAGTGATTATGTGCTAAAGTTTTCAAAGGAATCCACCAGTCACGAAACAAATTTAACTTTTGTTTGCAGGCGACGCCGGAAGAGGGAGAAGAAGAGGAGGGGAGAAAGGCAAGTGAGAGAGAAACGGAAAAACGACGAGCACGAACGGGACGTTAAAAATTGACGATGAACATTCCGAGCTCATTTTCTCTTTTATCGGCACTTTAGCGCCTACATGCATCAAAAGCGAGGCGCGCTTTAAAGGTTTTTCGCCAGTCGCCCTCGTGTCTTGCCTCACGAAAAGAGACTTTCTCCCAACGTGTTCGCTCTCTCCCCGGGGATTATAACACGTGCCGTTTACTTACCATCCATCGTAATTCACCCGTCATGAATAATTAAATGGTATTTAAGGCTCGTGCTCCCTCCCCTCGCTCTTAAGTGATACCATAAATAACGTCCGAAAGGTATACGTGTGTGTGTGTGTATATATATATATATACACACACACATACACACACACACGCGTACGTAGCGCGCCCGCCGAACCGCGAGACTACGTCAGAGAAGGAAATTCCCATGTATTCTTTTTTTTCATAAATCACATATATATCTGCTATTTTTAATCTTTAATATTCTTTATCTCGTGGCAACGGTGGAGGAGGAGGAAGAGACGAAGATCGAGAGAACATTTCGTTTTGAAAAATGATGGATTTGAATGAGTAATAAGCTCCTGCAATTTTTTTTTTCTCAACGGCGCTGGCGTTTATTTATGAGGGAAGGCCGAATTCTCCTGGCTGCTTATTACCCAATCAGATCGTGTTCCAAGGCCCGTCGCTCAATCGAACGCCGCGTTATTCATCACGTTTTTCTTCTTCTCATCGTTGTAAACGCGCAACAGTGCGTTTCTTCGATCCACCGTCCTCCCCCTGCCATGACTAAGCAATACAATCCCGATTCGTGTTATTTGTTATTCTAATGCAAAATTAATAAGTGAATGGCTCTCGCAAACTTTTCTCTCGAAAACGTTTCTCTTAATAGGAAAACATTTTCTCCTGAAAAAATACGGAACCACCCCTCGACGCCAAGATATAACGAAACTCACGAAATAACGCGCACCCCCCGCAACGTTCCTCAAAATTTTCTCCACCGCCGCACACGAACTTTACGCTCGCACAAATACGACGATTCTATACCCGCGGGAAGTCGCGAGTCACTTAAGTTTATAAGTTCGGGGAAGCGCACAGAGGCATTCCTTAAATTCTAGACGAGTCTGCGCGCGAGCGGAGACTAAAATTCGAGACGCCAGTATAGCACAGCGCAAACGACAAAGAGAGCTGCAGATAAAGAGACAGACGGCAATAACGAAGCGATCGCGCCCTGGAGGCTTCTTCGCGCTAGGTACTCGCTTCAATTCGTATGGCTTAAACGAGAATTCCCGCGTACGGAGGAGTACTTAATAGGCGCGCGCGCACTTTCGTTGCCGTTTGGGGGCCGCAACAGCTTCATTCTGCGGGCCAAACGTTTTGTGCACGTGTCGAGTGGTATGGGGGCAAGGAATGAGGAATTTCAAAGTGGTGCGCGGTTAGGTTTCTGGGAAATGACCGGGGGGTTCTTGTTATTCGACACGCTTTGACGAAGTTGTTGGAAGAACTGTGGTTAATAAGCTTTTTAATGAAAGTTTTATTTTATTGATAAATCATTATTAACAACGTGAAGTTTCAGCTTGATGAAATTAAATTTTGGAATTTATTGATTAAAATTCGCTGTACCTATAATTTTGTAAAAAGTTTCCTAAAAATTACTATGCTGTCTGATAAAGCTGTCACAGACTGTAAAAACCCAAAAAATTACTATACTTTACAGTAAATTTTACTATACTTGTAGTAAATTTTCCTATATTTCTAGCAAAATTTCTTGTAAAGTATGGCAATTTTTTGGGTTTTCACAGTCTGTGACAGCTTTATCAGACAGTAAAGGAGGGAGTACTGGGACAAAGGCAATTTTGGAACCAGTAGTGGGGCAACAGTAAAAAATCTACAATAAACGGTTAATACGATAACAGCATTAACTTATTAGCATCCTTTGTGGTGTTAACCATGTAGTCACTTAATTATTTTGTTGATTTACTCCTTAAATTAGTGCATAACATGGTGCAAATTATTCGAGGCTAATTTTCAGAATACGTATAACGAAATCTTTGTGCCACTTTAGGTGCTTCTTGATTTCTATATCACAGTAGTGGAACACTCGGTGGGACACGTTGAAAAGTATAGTCCCACTACGGCGTTCGAACTGACGTCCCACTACTGCTTCCAAATAAATTAGCGTGTCCCACTACACCAGTCGATAGTTATTTTCTTTTAATGCTATTATTTTAATACACCAGCAACGAAAGAAGACTTTTTTTAATAAACCTCGAGTCACAATCAATCAGCTGAGCTGATTAGTTTTCATGTATTATGCTTAGTTTTGGTAGTAGAAAAGATTATAAAAAAAGTATGGTCAAAACTGTCCCACTACTGCCTACTTTATCTTAGTAATTTTTACAAACCTTTTTCTCTCAGTGTGTTATACTCCGTGTGTGTTATTGTTCGCATTTGACAATTCTACATTGAAATATACGAATAAATTTAAAATGAATTTTCAAAAATTCACTTGTCACGGTAATTTAAAATAACTTTAAAAAGTACTGGCAATATCACACGTTCGAAAATTCTTAAAAAATGTTCTCTCCGTAAACGATGTCACCCGACTGGTACAGAACTAGAGTATTTCCCTCACTCAAAAAAAAAGAAAAAAATCAACAAAAGCTCCACACTTCCAAAGCCCAGAGAAATCGCCAATATCAAATTCTTTTTACAAGTTCCTGCCTCGAACCCGTTACACCCACGGACGTATCGAATTTCCCATCATCGCTGTCAGCTTCCAAAGAATCGCGCATTCCCGCGCTCTCAAACTTCCACTTCTCTTTCTCTCTGCAATCTAATTTTTGTAATTTTGTCCTTCCTCATCTTACTTTCCTCCCAAAAAAGTTGTAAAAAGACTTCCACTGCTTGCATTAGAATATTTGTTGTGTCGGGCCGAATATGCGCAAGCATTTGCCAGCATTTGCAATGCAAAACGCCGGGGGGGATATAATAGCGCAACTTGCATTAATCAAGCTAAATCGACTTCTGCGCTAAATCAATCGAAAACTTCTATTGCAATTCATTAACCTCGCGTACCGCCACCGCCAACAACAAACAACCGCCATCTTCACACCCTCTCTCTACATAATTGCGATTCTCGTCACTCCGCGAGATATTACAGAGAAAAAAACACACGCGCGCCATACCTCACGCCCGTCTCGTATAATTCGCGCGTCGTTGCCGGCTCGTTCTTTATCGTACACTCGCTCTCTTGTCCCCATGACAAGCCGCGCGCGCGGTCACCATTAACCCACGCGTATATACGCGAAATCGATGCAATCTCTCGCTGCTGCCGCCGCCGCGAAACCCACTTTCCGCGTGCGGGAGCTTGTATTATATAGGTACTATACCACGTAGAGCGCGGAGGAATGCGCTCACGTGCAACAGCAACGTCCCTTTTCGTATAGATATATAGGCACGCGCGCACGCGCAAGCTCGTTGTTGCCAGCGTATACACACCCACCGAGCGCTCATCTTTGCGCTCCAATTTTATGCCGTCGATCCTGCTGCGTATAGGTGCGTGTGTGCATATATGCGTATACGCGAGCACGCAAAATGCGCCGTAGGATGCATTCCGTGTCAAGTGCCTAGGAGAGGGGGGGGGGGCAGAGGAGCTCTAGTAGTGGGTATACGCCGAGCGCATATATTTTGGGCGGCGACGGGGCGAAACACGTTTAATCTGCGCTATTTTTTGGAGTGAAGAGAGGGAATTCTTGGGGGGAGAGAGAGAGGAAGAGTGTAGCGTGCGGGTGGAGAGAAAGGGGGCGATACAGAAAGTGGTTATCTTTTAGAGATTGGTGAGGAGCGGAAAAGCCTCGTATATTGGAAATGTTTCTGTTACGCACAAAACGGAATTCGCGGCGGGTGATTGGGAAATATAAAAATAAGAACAAAATGCTTCCAAAGTTTCGTTTATTTTCATGCTTGATTAGTACCTTATTCAAAGGTTATCGCAACGAATGATTCACAAACGACAAAATCAACAACTTAGCTTCTTCTTAGCAACGGTTTTTACTTGTTTTTCGAATTAATCGCAACCTTAGTAAATATATGTATATAATCAATAATGATGAATTTACATAAACGCTTTTTTTATACTTTTTGAGTATTTATAATTAATATGTATCCGTAACAGTTTTAATAGTCGAGAGAGGCGCGTGGATATGTACATTCCGTGTATGCCCAGCCCTGACTTATTTCACATAATGTATATTGATGTGTTAATCTGTGTTATAGTTAAAGTGAAACGCTCGTCTTTAGAGCATCGAGCAGCGCAATATGTCAATGCTCGGGTTTATTCAATAACAATGTTAATAAGTAATGATTTATGAATAACGAATCGCGTGAGTATGCTGGAATAATTTTGAGATTGTTCTAATTGCGTTGTTGTTTTTCCTTCAACCAGTGAAATGAAAGAAAACTCAAAACAAATTACCTATTCTATAACAACTTCAATATTTACAAAATATCCTAGAAAATATGATAGGTCATCAGTGAGAAACCCGCGATCACATCACATCACGAACAAAAAAAAACTCCCCAATAAAGAAGCATATACAAGGCCGCGGCTATTCCTATATTTTCTTAACAGATGAACTAAATCACGGCTCAGCTCTGCGCAGTAGTAGTACACGTCCATCCATTCAGCAATACTTCCCGCGCCATTGACCCATTTGTGGAACGCCCATATAGTGCCCCGGACATTTCTATATATACACATACATATATATTTCGTCTCCGTGCCTGGCTAAAACTAAAATCCACCTACACCTATACATACATACATTGGCTATACATAGACACGAGCGCGCGCGCGCGCGTATTGGTCGATCTGATACGCGAAGTGAGAGAGAAAGAGAGAGAGTGATCTTGATAAGTCGCAGAGAGAAAGAGAGTCTTTCACTGTCGCACGAGATATCTCCCGCGGGCAATCGGCACGAATCCATACGCAGCCGGAATATCTTTGGATTTTGGAGAATATTCAAGTGGCGCAGAGAATTCACGAGTTCTCGCTCGTGGATCTCAAGCGTAATGAGAGAGGTGGAGGAGGTGGCTTGCATTAGTAACGAATGGTTAATGGCGGCGGTTTGCGCGAGAGAGCGGCTACATGACGAAGGATGTAATGGACGAGAGAAATGAGTGTGCTTTATCGAAGTCGAGGATCGCCACGCGCATATACCTGGGGGTTATATCTATATTCACAGCGTTAAATATTTAAAGGTGGATGAATTCTTATGGCTCTGAAGTTTGCATCATTGGAATGCAACGAAATAATTTTTTACGATTGATTAAAGTTATGGAACAATGAAGATGATATCTAAAACTTTGTCATCAAATTATTTTATTATACTATCAAAATACTAAATCTACACGTTAAATTAATATCAATTAGGATAAACTTAGAGTAAAATGAATTAATTTTTTTATTTCGTTGCTCTCCAACGTTGCAAACTTCAGACACGTGAATTCTTACGGTGGGAGCGTGCTTTTGTTTGCGTTGCATTTGTTGTGGATAGCGGAAGTTTAATTAATAACTGTATTCGAATTTGCGTTATTAGTGTTGAAACAGGGAGGAAAAAATGTATGCATTTTAGTTTATTGCGTCATGATGTAGTTGAGTAATCGAATGTAAAACGAAGTAAAATATTAATATTGATTTTATATTTTATTAATACATAATAAAATATGAATTTATGAACAGGTAATTTTAAATGATGTTATAGATTTGAGCGATATTCAATCTAGAGCAGTGACAGCTTTATTGAGTAACGTTCTTTTGCATTTTTTTAAATTAAAAATATCGACGAAAATAATATTTAATCCGAGTTGAATTGTGCATTTGAAATGGGGCGATAATCTCGCACGCGTGTTAAGAGCGTATTCAAGCAAAACATTTTTTTAGCATATTTAAGTTAATCTCTTGCGTGAAGCAAATAATAAAAGTTATTACCTCGTGCCTTGTTACAGCGAAAATTTCACACCATAAAAATATGTTTTACGCAGGTAGCTTATCCTCCGAATAAAAAATGAAGGTTTTTTTATTTAGTAAATTGTGTCCACGTAATATGCAAAAGCTGTAATGATTTACTGACAGATTTTATTAATATAAATTTTCACATTATGTTATAATGTTTGCCTTTGTTACAGGTTATTGGCTCTTTTACGTGTCTCTATAACATTATTTACATAATTACTTTGTAATAATTTCACGGTTCATATGTAGTTTCGCGGCATAATATTAACAGCTATACTCACTTCACTATCTATGCAACACGATGAAGATAGGTAAGGGTTAATTATACTTTCTAACTCAATAATTACAAGTACAAAGCCTGCCATATCGTCGCAAGCATAGCCACATGTAACATTAAGATCGCAAAGTAGTTGATTGCTATGTAAGTTCATAATAAATTATGCAATTTAATACCGTCACAAACTCTTAATGACGGGAGGTTTTCGAAAATGTGTTAATTTTTTAATGATAAAGCTTTGTGAAATGTCGATTTCATGATTATGACTGATCGATAAAATGTTGAATGATGACCTCCTAATTTAATATCTATTGCGTTCAACACAATTTATAAAATGATTCATCAACGTCAATTTTGCAAATGAAATTATTATGAAATTTTGTTTAAAGCCTTTGTCAAGTGTGACAGGAGTTTGGCGAAAAACCGATTCCCAATGATGTCGCTCGACGACATAAATCCCATGAATAATGTTGATCATCCACCGAATAATGGTAAATATTTAAATTTTTGCAAAAATAAAATAAAAGCTGAAGCGTACAAGTTTCAATATAATTATGATCCAGTATCATTCAAATACATGGATATAAAGTAAGTTTTTTATGCTTTATTATCAGTTGATAACGTTATTTTCAAAAGCAAAATTTAATAACCTTTTTAGCGATTTTCTTTTGACGATTAAAATCGAAATAAAATTTCAGCAAACGTACAATCACCGTCCATCAAATATTTATAAAATTTACGATTTATCGTTCAAAAATTATTTCGAAATTATATTATAAATAAATATTAAAATTCAGCGTAAAATATTTAAACTCCATCCAAACTGCACACACATATATATAGCAAGTCGGATATCGCTCAATCTGGAAAAGACTTTTATATATCCGTGAAAAATAATTTCGCTAAACATCGCACGCGCGCTCTGTGGATGGAAAAAAGGCGATACAAAAACTCTCGAGTATCATTTCGCTCGTCCGTAAAAAGTATTATCTTTTTCCGTTTCATGCGCGCGTGTGGAGGTGCAAAAAGGAAAGAAACGAAAAAAGCATATACGAAAAAAAAGAACTAGAGACAGAACGCACACGAGGCAGAAAAAAAAAGAAGAAAAGGAGGAGGACGGAGGCGCAAGACTGACAGAAGAAGCGAACGCGCGACACAGAAAGAATACAACTTTCGAAAGACACACGTAGCCGGAGTAAAGTAGTCCGTGGAAGCAAAACTACCCGGGGATATATACCCGTGGAGACCTGCCAGAGAATACAGAGAGAGAGAGAGAGAGAGAGAGAGAGAGAGAGAGAGAGGGAGATAGAGAGGGAGAGAGAGAAGGAGAGAGAACGGAGGAGAAAGAGAGAGAGAGGAAGACGACGCGCAGCACCGGAAAAGGAGAATCAAATTTCGTCCCTCGGCAGAGCGCGAAATTGAGCGTAACCGACTTAAGATCGACCTCGTTCTCTCTCTCTCTCTCCTCCCTAGCGAAAACCCAACGATACTCTTATATCCCCTCATTAGACACTGCTCCCCCTTCTCTTCCCCCTTATACGCTCGCCACTCACCCCCTTCGCTCTTACGCTGAACGCCCGTTCTCTCTCCCGCCCCCAATCTCTGCCTCAAGGGCAGCTTCACACGCAGCAGCAGCAGCAGCACTTTGTTAGCTGGGGTACGCGTGTAGCCCATATATACCAGGTATGAGCGAGTATAAGGAGGACACACACACACACACAAACACACAAACACACAAACACACAAACACACACGCACACACACACATAACGGGCTATAATCATCGCCGCGCGGCGACATGTGCCGGGCTAGTCCCGCGAGACCAACGCCACTCTCCTTCTGATACGCGGCAATAACCGTCCCCCTCCTTACAGTTCGCTCCCCCTTTCTTCCGGCGCCCACGTCCGCCTAAAGAGCCGAAGATTCCGAAGAATCGATGGTTCTCCTCTCGTTAAATATTCCTGGAGTGCCGGGGGAGAGACAACGAGAGAGAGGAGAAAAACAGGGAGGCGGAATAATTTGAATAAATAGAGCGCACGCGAAGAGAGTGTGTAACACGGTAAAAAATAATATTATCGAGACAACGAATCATAGTTTGTTAAATGAGATTAACGACAAAATTTGTAAGTACAAACAAAAAGTTGCCTACAACAGACTCTTGTTCTGCAAACCAATTTTATGATCAATATAGTAATTCGGCAATCATTGCTATAAGTTCGTTAAATTTCTAATTCATAATTGTTCTGTATAGCAAAATAAATCGCTGTTACAATCAAAATTGTTCGTTGAAAGAACGAGCATGCATATGATATATTACCTTGCTTTGTCTAGCAATGGAAAATCATTAGAGCAACCATTTTGGTTGATATGCTAATCTCTACACGTAGTAATATTAACAAAAAAATATTGCAACTTCAATTCAGCACCATGAGTCGAATATGTATCTAACCTCTTACATAGGTGGAGAATGCTCGATGATGTTATTTATTGTAAATCTATTGATAAATTTAAAGATGGAAATTCTTATATTGTTACGAAAAATGTTTTATAATATTAAATTAAATTTTTAATAAATTCGTTAGTAGAAATTTTTAATCGTATTTCGAAATTTCTTTAGCTATGAAAAAGTATATTAAGATAGTTCCTCACCCCGAAAATGACTCGTTGGAAAATAATTTTTATTATTGTTTGGTCGAATCTGATCGAACGAGTAACGATAGATCTAAATGAAGAATAGTTTGGACGTTAGAAAAAAAATTTTTGGAGTTAAAATTGTACAATATTTGCAAGTGTAGGTAAAAAAGTATCGAGTAAATACGGGAATCTTTTTTGTTTTTCATCCGATTTTAATGAATAAGGGCTCATTCGATTTTCTTAAAAATTTTCATATGGAGTTACCGAGGAAAAATTTCCTTGCGTAAAGGACTATAGTTAATACAAATTAGTCTGGAAGGTTATAAAGTATCGTTACTAGTTCTGGAGTCATCGAATATTACCGAAATTTTTCCTCGGTAAAACTATATGAACATGTTTAAGGAATCGAATGAGCGCTTATTCATTACAATCGCAGCATGAAAAACCAACAAGGTTCCCGTATTTATAATTGATGCTTTCTTAAACCGATAAAATCTACACTTGCCAATACAATTTTTGATCAAAAAAAATTTTTTTCTAGCGCCTAGACTATTCCTCATATTTGATCAGATTCGGACAAATCATAAAAAAAATTATTTCCCAATAAAATATTTTCCGGATGAGGAACTACCTTAAGTAATGCAACATTTACTTCTTATACATAACTTTAATTACTTTTTTCAATTCCATGTCTTTTCCTTTTATTCTCTATGTAAGTAACAAAATCATTGTCATTATAACCTAATAATTGATAGATGTCATATTCATTGCAGTATAACAAAATTTATTGGAATAGCAATTTGAGTTTGTTGCTATAATGACTCAAGAGTTTACTGTAGCAAAATGGATTGTTAACGTTGCAAACTTATTTGATTGTATGCACAGAAATGTTTATGTAGTTCAAACAGCAATCCGAATTCGTTGTATTTTACTAGCAATAAAAATCGCTGTTACAACAAGCTTTTGCGCTACTATAGTAATCTTTTTTTAACCGTGAATATGGAATTCCGGGAATGAGAAAGGTGAAATGCGAAATTCCCGAAGCGCAGTGAGTGGGAGAGGGAGCCTCTCAGGAGAGAAAGAGAGAGAGGGAGAGAGATGGGAAGCAATTTCGAAAATTACGAAAAGATCGGGGGAGATGGGAGCGCGGGTATCGAAGATGAGAAATTTTTATACAATAGTAAAACCAGGGGAATAATCATTGTGAGTAGTTGGCGAAATTGCGCGGCGAGGATAAAAAATAAGCTTATTGAATTTTGTAATATTCGACATTTTTATGACTTTATAAAGGCGCGCGCGCGCGAGTATTCGGTACTGCAGCTTTCCCACACCGGATTTCAATTTTCGGATATTGTAGTTTCGCTTTCCGCGCTCGTCAAAAGACCTTCGCTCACGGAATTTTACGCCGCGGATTTCGCGTTTCCGAAATTTTACAGCGCGGTGTGTATATATATATATTTCCTATTTTTTTGAATCGCCCCGCGATCGCGAGCGAGATTCCACCCTTAGAAATCTTACCGCCCCCCGCTTGTGTATCACCATCTTATTCATAAAATTTGAAAAATTTTACGCACTTTCGGATTGATTGAAAAATTTTCCGTCGTGCATTTTCCAGAATAAACTCTCCCCGGTCACTTATATACATAAACCCGGAATTTCACGAAAAATTCGATCGAAAAATAAATTCCATCTACAAAATCGAAAAAACATCGTTCCAATACTTAACCACAGAAATTCGCTTACGCAAAAAAAATCCCTCGCGTGAGATATTATTCAAACCGCAGCTCGGCGGCGGGGGTGTCCGAGTATTCCACAAAGAAAGACATAAAGACCGTGCGCGCGCGCGACTTTATCGATAATAACGCGCGTCCCTTATAAATAAGAGGAGCAGAGAAAAGAAAAAAAAAACGAGCAACGCGCGACCGTGCGTTTACGCCCCGATAAAGCTGTAACCATCAATAACAACACTTTCACGGGCAATTAAGCGCGACTTTTTTTTCAGATTTTTACGTATATATAACCATCGCGCAGCCGCACACTCGCCTTAACGGGAAAAGAACGAGGGTCGCTGTGTGTGTGTACATGTGTCGGTATATGCGGAGGGACACGACGAGGCGATAGAGAAAAAGAGCGAGAGGGCTAGCGGCGATGCTGTATGGCCACGGAAGTGGAAGAATGCAGGGTGCGCGAAGTAAAAAAAAAGGTGCCACTACTATGTTGTACCTTCTGCATACGTGTGTGTGTCTGTGTTCACACTGCGCGAGTGGATAGGAAGTATGCATGTATGTATATATATATATATCCATACACACAGCGGTGCAGAGGCGAGTGAAAAAAAGGCCGGGGAGAGAGAGGGGGGGAGCCCTCGTGAATTTTTATGGGATCACCGAGCTGAGTCGTGAACACGGCGCGTTTGCACCTTTTCAAAAAGCGCGAGCGCGCACACCCACCGAACCCTCTCTATGTGCAGCAGTAGTAGTAGTAGTAGTAGTAGTAGCAGCACCAGCCACTCGGCCGTCCAACCCGCGAGCGCGACGACCCTCGCTGCCCGTCCTTCGTTCTCTCTCTCTCTCTCTCTTTTTGCTCTCGTGCCACTTTTTTTCGGCGCGCTTGGTTATATGTACCTTCATCTACAAGAGAAGCGCGCGACTTGCTTCTAACGCCCCGACGGCGGTGGCTCAGTTTTTTTTCTAGATGAACTCGCGGCTCCCTAATCAATCGGATCGTCACGCGAGAAAGAGAAAGGACTGGTTTTGATTTATCGGGGGATGGCGGGAGTTATTATGATAATCGGAGGTTATGGGCGCTCTTCGCGGTCGGATGCGATTTCTTCTCTCAATGTGTGCGATGCGTAGACGTAGGCGTGTGAGTATGTGTATATGTACACATACAAAGCTAGCGAACGTGAATGTTTTATGGAGCCCGGATAGTGCGCGCGTGATAAATCGAATCGTTGCAGCGCGCGCACTGTCGTATACGACGGAGCAGCCGAAGAGATTATAGATTATTGAGACGAATGTATTCCGCTCGTCGATGCGGGGAAGAGGAGACGGAGAAGAAGAAGAAGAAAGGCTTTTCTCTGGGTAATTTATGCGGCTATCGGTGATCGAGGCGTGAAGGGATTCGGTTTATTTTGTTGCGGTGATTGATATGATTGACTGGGATGAAGATATCGTGCTCGTATGGTAGTAGGACTTTTGAGAAAAAAAATGTGCGTGGGGAGGTTTCGAAAGAACGATTTTTTTTAGAGACGTTATTGTTATAAGACAAAGCAGAGAAAAGTAAAAAAGTTCGAGGATCGAGGCTCCTCTCGTATATTCAAATGCGCGACGTTTTATGATAACGTCCAGATGTGGGCGATAGCACGTATAGCCGTTCGGATAGATGTTTTTTCAGCCGGGCGACCGAAAAAAAGCGCGCGAGGGTTATACTGCGAGCTATAAAACCGGTTTCGGGTGTACGTCGCGTCGGAAAATATTTCCCCCCCCCCCCCATCGAAACATTGTTTGTACATTAACATTGTATAGGTCGAAGATTTACTTACTTGAGAGGTATATCGGGTATAAAAAAAAATTGATAGAATTCCGACTTTTTTTTATATACGAAATATGAATTTCTGAACTTTTATAACTTTTCGGTATATATCGGGCACACGCGCGTGTAAATAAATTTCAGATATGATCAATTTTTTTATGTATAGGGAAGGTATCTTTTGTAAACGAGGCGATCCAAAAAAAGTTAGTAAAATGATATTGATTTTGTAAATGAAATAGGGAATGGATTTTTCTGGTTAACAAGCTACGGAGCTTGCGATTCTTTTTCTCGGAAAGTATAAGAAAAAATTTTATATATAAAAAGACATCTAGAATAATACGTTTCAATTTAAGTAGTTCCTGAATTTAACGAACATATAAAAAAATTATGATTTAATTAATGTAAATTGAATATATAACAGGACAAACTGTATTTATCAGTATAAATATCTTATTGATTTTTTGATTTACTAAAGAGTCTAATTAAATTTAATTAAACCGACTAAAATTTCGCTACAAAGGCGCACAATGTATAATTTTAAATTATTCAACAAATATATATTTATAAGCTAATTATAACGTTTTATTTAATATCTCTATGCGTTTGTGCTTAAACAAAATTTAATTACTTGTTTTTTCGAGCTGCAGCAGGAAGTCTGACATACACTAAAGAGTTTTCCACAAAGTTGTGCATATTTTCTATTTTTCAGTTTAAAGCGATTTCGAAATTTTTTATTTAAAATTTTCTACATGAATAAGCTCGCCAGCTACTGCCTGTAGATTTGCTATGTATAAAATGTGCTGTATATGATACTGTTCAAACGGTTGATGTATAAAAACGTTATGATGAATCATCATCCAGTAATAATTCATGACACAAAACGTTATATATAATCGTTGTATCCTTTTAAAAAACATTGCTAGATTTACTTAAAATTATATTTCAACTAGACGGACAAAAATGTTGCGGTCAAAGTTACTATATTTTATTGTAAATGTCGGACAGACTGAGATTCTCATTAAAATTACAACAAAAATTATTCAATTGTAATTGTTTTCATGAGAATATATGCCTGTCCCTTATTTATACAATCAAATACAGTATATTTTTACTACATTTTTGTCCGTGTATTATAACTCTGCGCTAACGTAATTCGTGTCGGAAAATACAAAACGTTATTATCTAAAGATTTCTTAACATTTCTTATAATTTAAAATTCATACAACGTCATTTATATTTTATAAATTTTAGTTTTTCCAGGAATCTGTCCACCAGAGAGAAACCTTACCGTAAACGTCGCTATTTCAATAAATTTATCAATAAAAATATTTTAATTAAAATACCAATTAGCTACTCATTATAATTTATCCTCATCTCATATTAATTAAAATTTTTCAATTCTAATTAAATATCTCTAAGCACCAAACTTAACCTATTTTTATTCAACAAGTTTATCCAGCGCAATTATGTCGTACAATAATCACCAATTATTTAGCTTATGATTTTCATCGCAACCCATTTATCCCTTTCAGCTTTAACTCCAAACAAAAAAAAATCACTTAACCTCTACCAGACGATCAAACGTTTCATCGCTCAGACAGCCTAATCACCACCCATATGTATATGCTCCTAAAAACTGTAAAATCATCCACCATTCGCAAACATCCCTCATTACCGATCGACTACACCCACATACCCCCGATAACCATCGAGGACAAAAACAATTTCACCGCTTTAGCGCACGGCAACCACTCCCCTATCAATCATCAACAATCGTGGGTACGGTATCAACGTTCATTAGCCGCCGTCGGCGGCAATAAACCTCCTCGCTTGATATACACCATATACACACGTGAAAAAAAAACCGTAATTCGCAGTCAGACACGTACCTGATGCGTCGCTCTGTCCGGCCCGTTGGCCCGCGACTGCGGCCCTCGCCAATCCCAGCAAGAGCACTAATAAGCACCACATCTCTTCTTCTTCGACTTGGCCCTTTATCCACTCATACATGCAGCACACGCCGCTCGCTCGAACCACACAAGCTCGCTATTTCGCACTTTATTATCGTGTGTGTGTGCGTATATGTTGTACGTGTGTCCTAATTGACTATCCACAACGATGGCCTGTCGCTGCTGCTGCTTCCACTTCTGACCACGACGACATGGCGATGGTAAATAATCGGCCTCTTCTGCGCAATGAAACTACACACAAAGGCCACCGGCACAAATTAAATATCCTCCGAGCGCGGGGTATTCGGACGCGCGACCGCGCGCCCGGTTGCGCCCATTGTCGCGCTGTTGTACTTCGTTATGTGTATATACGCGGATTAGCGTGCACTTTATCCACGCGGCTACTTTATCCCGAATTGTGCGTGAAAAGCAAAATAGCGCAGCATCCAGCGACTTCCCTTATCGGGACCACCGCGCACAGCCGAGCACTCATTTATTTATCACACAACTTTCCTCGGCATCATCACACCAGGTAACCTCTTGTGTCACCAATGAAAAGCTCAATCCGGACTGCAGAGAGCGAGTCTCTCTGGCAACCACGTGCTACTTGCTGCTCTCGGCGCACTACATATATAACACAACAACTCAGCTCGCCGGCAATTCTATGCAAATATAATAACCCTTCTCATACACAACACGGGAACAAGCAAAATTCCTTCAGCACCAGCACACCACGCGGCACATGTATATATGTATATATCGCGAGGGTAATACAATACCGATACGCGCGCGCGCGCGCTGTCGCACACCACGTGATAGCACGTGGTCCTTCGCCGAGGTCGGACCGCACACTGGCGCGCTAAGCCGCGAGCGAGCCGAGAGCGGAGCTGGCGGCGGCGGCGGCGGCTGCGCCACCCCTGCAGCGCGCACACGTACTAGCGCACCACCCTGGGGGTACTGCTGCTGTATATAGGTACGTATATATATATATAAACGCGGAGAGAGGAGACGAAGTCGCCGGATTCTTTCTCGCCTCGCGCGTGAGACGTGATTGATACGCGCGGCCGCCGCTCATTTACATCCCCCGCGCGTGTGAGAGAGAGAGAAAGTAAGAATGCGGATGCTGCATATACCCGAGGGGAGGCTGACTAATTGTTAAGCGGTCGGAGAAAAATAACGCGGCCTCTTTGCCGAATTAGCCTGGTAAATGGCGAGGGTTGCTCCGAGGGGATATTTGGCGAAGATGCCGCTGGTACTGGTGCTGCTGTTGTTGTTTAGGGTGGATAGGGTGGATTTCAAGCGAGAAGGTAGGAAGTGGGTCGAGTATTTTTTTTAAAGAGCGGGAGAGTGGGTTGATTACCTGGGATGTGGATCGGGAGAGTTATTTTTTTAGGATATTATGTTTCGTGTTAAATTGTTTACACATGATGAGGTTTCGTTTGTTTATTGTATATAAGTCATTCCGGAATATAGGGAGTTCGAGAGTCTTGATAGTTCATACCCCTACTAATCTACATCGTTTTGTAATAACGTTTTTGGTATAACGTAATTGCGAGTACTTGTATAATTTTTTGTATGAAAAAGTAATAAAAATATATTTTTTACAAAAAATTTGCTTCTACACAGTGCCCTCTAAAAACATCAAATTGTAAGGCTTTTCTGTTACGCACATGTCTTGCGCGCCAAATGTCCATTTATCGCGTTAAGAGCAGAGAGACCTATAAAAATCTCAGAAACGTAAATTAATAATGCGTGCGTATACTAAAACAGATGCCCCGTAAAATGCGTGCTAAAAAGTAAATTAGAATTTTATTATCTCCACACTGAGAGAAAAATATTCTTATTGTTAATCTATATATATGATAGGATCAAATATTCGCAATATATTAACTTATATCATACAATAGTTTTATGTTTATCAATATATTTTTTATCCTAATCGAAATGGATTGTATGTAATATACGCTCATATGTTAATAGTTAACATATGAAGTTTACGGTGATCTTGCGTAATATTGCCTGTAGAGGGCATCCAGTTCCGGCATCATCGGCATCACGTTTTGCCGGCTTCCCGCCTTTTGGCTGATGGCTCTCTGCATCAATTTAGGAGTGACTGCGGATTTGTGGTTTTCATCGTGTAGTCGTTTTCTTCAATATGGAAGTAATTCTGAAGATTTGGAAACTTGAAGAATGCGGAGAGACATTAAAAGATAAGTGTAATAACATATATTTTTACAAAATACTAAGTATGTGGCGCTGAGTAAATTTACTAGTCTTTCTAACCTCAAACTACATTTCTTAATAATATCCTTGATTATATTGCAAAACTGTATTTTCCACTTATCCTTTATCATATTATTAAACTATATTCCCTAATACTATACTTTATTACATTCATACAGAAAATAACATCACTAATTTTGATACCTTAGAAGAACTAATTCAATATCCTCAAGATTTCAAAGATTTATTCCCTGTGGTTGGTGTGAGACTGAAATTAAAACGAATGTGTAAAAGTGTAAATGTTTTTAGATTATTTTAATAATTCATTACCATACCATTATATTAATTGAACTTTTATTTATTAGATTTCAACTAAGGAGGAAATCATTCATTTTCAAGCTGAGAAAACTGGAGTTAGAAATAGAGTTTTTGTAATATGTTTCATAATATTATAAAATATTATATTAAAAATAAAGCTGTTTCAACATTCATTGTGTAGTATTTAATTTTTCGATGCTGAAACATGCAAATTTTTAATTATAAATACTATTATCATCGTCAAACGACGGTATACTTGTGAGAACTAGCCATATGTTAACTATTAACATATACAGCTATTTGGCTCACGTATGCTCGTATACTTACCACACCTATAGCGCATATACATATTAAAATATATATCATTGCTCCAAAATCGAATATACTATGTTAATAGTTAACATATATATTTACGACAAGAATATTTTTCTCTCAGTGCAGCGTATGTGTTGTCCCATTAATCAATGCATACATTTTCGAGGATTAACATAATTTATTTTTTTTATTTTATTGTGTATATATAGTTTTAAGATGATGTAATGAAAATTATTATTCAGTATGCTAACCTTCAAGTCAACAGCTTGTTTTTTGCCAGGCTCAGTGACTTTTAAAACAGCATCAATAGCAATCGGAGCCAGAAGACTGGAGTGTTGTGATAAAATCTGTATAGACATTAAAAACAAATTAGATTATTAATACCATGATAAATTATAAAATGAAAGCAAAGTTCAAACTCAGGCAAAGTCTCGTTGTTCGGCAAGTTAGGGAAAGGTTCTGCAAAACATCAACGTTGCCTAAACTTGTGACAAATTTTTACGCGGGTCAAATCATGTAGCTAAAGAGAATGGGGTAAGGGTACCACCATCGGCCACCATCACCGCAGTAAAGGCAAGCAGCGTTAGCAGCCAACAGCAATCTGCAGTAGCGCAGGCAACAGCGCGTTGCTCACGATCGAGAGCGGTGCGTACGGGGCGTCCTCTCGGACCGACACCACCGATACTCAGAAGGCGAGGTTAGAATGACGGGTACGATTGGAGACGAAACTCGTGCCTTAAAATCCTGCGGACACATTCCCACCGTCGCTGCTGCTCTCGTAAATATATTTGTGGTGCCAAGGAAGAAGGGAATAAGTCCAATTTTTATCGAAATAGAGTTAAGGCCATTTTTCACTTTTTTGAGGTCCGATACACCATTTTTTGAAGTTTTTTTGGTAAAAAATTCGTTATTCTGCAATTACAACGTACTTGTAAAAGGGAAAATGTTAGCAGTTGCTTTTAAGCTTCAGCATTTAAATCGCAATATCTCGAAAACTTTTCCAAGTGACTTGTTCCCTTCTTCCTTGGCACCACAGATATAGGGTGTGAAGTAGATCACCTACTAGGAAAAGAGTCATCACAAAGCATTTTTTTCTCAATATAAATGGTATATTGCGTAATAAAAGTACTTATCTGATAATCGACTTTTTTAGCAGTTTTCCGATGTACTCTTCTTGCATTATTTAAATGTCTATTTACTCCGAAAACCTCATTAATAACCTGTTGCTGTTGTTAATCGTAAGATAAAAATAATTCGAAGTCCAAACAACATGAACCTGTCGTATTAGTACATTTCGACACGGGTGGGGAAGTCGATTATTTAGCTGGTGTGACTTTTTGCACGAAGCGAGTGCGAAAAAGTCACACCACCTAAATAATCGACTTACGCACTAGTTTCGAATGGTATTTTATACCACGAGCGCCGAAAAATCATATCAAAGTTGTGATTTTGAGGTTAGAGTGGTATAAAATGTATTTTGTCGATAACCTGAATATGCAGCTTCCATACGTAGCATGTTTAGCTAGTTTCATTTTATTTGGACTTTGAATTATTTTTATCTTACGACTTGCAGCAGCACGAGGTTATTATGAGGTTTTCGGAGTAAATATACGTTTAAATAATGCAAGAGTATCGTCGGAAAACTGCTAAAAAAGGCAATTATCAGATAAGTACTTTTATTATGCAATATACCATTTATATTGAGAAAAAAATGCTTTGTGATGATTTTTTTCCTAGTAGGTGATCTACATCATACCTTATATATTTACGAGAGCAGCAGCGACGGTGACGACGGAGACGATGGCGATGGGAATGTGTCCGCAGAATTTGAAGGCACGAGTTTCGTCTCCAATCGTACCCCTCATTCTAATCTCGCCTTCTGAGTATCGGTGATGTCGGTCCGAGAGGACGCCCCGTACGCACCGCTCTCGGTCGTGAGCAACGCGCTGTTGCCTGCGCTGCTGCAGATTGCTGTTGGCTGCTCGACGCTGCTTGCTTTTGCTGTGACGATGCTGGCCGATGGTGGTACCCTCACCCCATTCTCTTTAGCTACATGACTTGACCCGTGTAAAGGTTTGTCACAAATTTAGGCAACGTTGATGTTTTGCAGAACCTTTCCCTAACTTGATCAACAACGAGACTTTGCCAACCTTTGAATTTTACAGCTTATTATTTTGCGAAAGTTATGCGGAAGTTTTGCGTAAGTTTGGCAAAACTTTAAATAATCTTACGCCAAGTATTGAGGGGTAAACTCAATTTTTATTTCGCATTTAGTAATACTTTAGACAAACTTCTTTCAAACAATTTCACACCATAAGTCTTAAATTAAAAAAAGACAGCATGAATTCAACAATACCAGAATCGAACGGGACAATGAGCTTTTATACTTGATGTTATTTTATATAAATGTCTGAATTGACAATAATTGCATAGGCTTTTTAGCTTTGTTGCAACTGTTCTTGGTAGCTACTAATATCGAGTACACGTGGGCGCGCCGGCGCCGGCCTCGTGTGATTTTGCTATCGCGGGCCGGCGTCGTATAGCGCGAGCACGAGGCTCGTTGAACATCGTTTTTCCTTTCCCCACATTAAGTATAATATCATTATAATGACCATATAATCGTATTCCAATGTTACATGTATGTTACATGTCTATTATTTACTTACAGTTATAGCTCCATTAATAATTATGTATTATATACGGTAATGTAATAAAGTATATCAATCTTTAATAATGTAGTATTATATTTTTATAATTATATAAGAATAAAAATTTAATTGATTTTCTTTTAGCTTGGTCATGTGGGACCCATGTGATTTTCAGCTAATTATCAGCTGAACTTTTTCAGTAGGGTATAGTCATGTAGTGACGATTATAGTCCGATTCCAGGTATACAGCAGCAGAGTATAGTATAAGATTGTAACTATGTAGTAATGATTATATTCGGTAATTTTAGTTCGAGCCAGATACTATAGTAGTCACATATAATACCGCGAAAATACTATAGTTATGATTATAGTTTGACTATAGTCCGACTATAGTCAAACTATATTCATTATTATATGTGAGACTATAATTATTTTCTGTAAGGCCCCCCTCCCCCGCACTTAGGACGAAACACCGGTTTATATCCTTTATAGAGTTCCCAAATTATTATAGTATATTAACCTTTTCTTTTTTAATTTTGTCTCCTCTTGTGAGTTTCGCCGTTACCCTAACATTTTCTATCAAGAGGTGAAAATTGTCAAAATACAGAACACTCTTTCGATACAGAAAAAGTGGATCGACTAGCTCACTTAAGAATATTTGGCTCGTCTAAAGACCGATCGTTAAAATCATTACACAGGTATTTTTTTTAAGTTCAAATCTAATTGATCTATTCTATATAACCATTTATTAGCCAACTCTTGACTTTTCTTCTGGTCATTGGAATTCTCGTGATGTTCGTATATAGTAGATAATAAATAAACAATAAAACCAACAATATCCGTTTCGATATTCTTCCCCAATGATATTTTACTCTCGTCATCCAATTTATTCTTCATTTTTTTTTGTTCATAATATCGGTATGGGTGGTTTCCTCCACCCACTCATATACTATAAAAAACAAAGTTAATCAAATTTATCTATCACTTAATAATCAGAGATAAACAGAAACTGAATTGTGTATCCTTATTAATTAGAAAATAATTAATTATGAAACAGAACGGGGGCTACATTTTTTTGTTGAAATAAAAAAAGGAAAAGAAAAAGAAAAAATATTTAATAAAAAAATATATGTTTACAATATAAATCAATCATATGCTCTTTACAATTAAAAAATTATTTTCTATTCTTCTTGCCTTTTTTGTTACTTCTATTATTTCTTTTTGAGTCCATATTAAACTTATTTATTTGATTTTTTGATTGATTGTCCAACTCCTGCCATTTTTTCTCCTCTTCGAAATTCACGTATTGTTCGTATACGCTACGTAGTACGTAAACAATAAGGCTTATAATGTTCTTTATAATATTAGTTCCTACGGATATTTTTTGTTCTGCATCTAATTTAGTGTCGATATTTTCGTTGAAAATATCAATGTGTGTTTTATTCTCCAGCCATTCGCACACTATAAAAAAATTAAAGTTTTCAATTTTATTTAGTACTTATAATAAAATTATCTTTCTACGTATCTTCTCCCGAAACTTGTATAATATTTGCCAAAAACCAGCTGCTCCGTTTTAAATAATAAATAAATAATTATGTTTCAATACGCCTTCATGGCGTCGGGAGGCAAGGAGCCGCCTGATGTCCCTCTCACTAAATTCTATAAGTGTCACCCTTCACTCAAAGTAGGAGCGGTAGTGTGTATATTGTGCGAGAATGTTTATCACACTATCTAAATAGTGAACAAATATAACTCTGGATGTCCAGTGAAATTTATAAATAACGTGCTAATAATATGCCAAGACCATCCAAGCGAATCCTTAACCTCAAACTTACCATATGGTGAGCTGAGAAACGAAGCAAAGCTACACTGAAAAAAAAAACGTCTACTTCTGCTCGGGACCCAAGCGAAATCTGCTTTGCTAACCCAAGCAAGCGGCGTAAGGCAACTTCTGTAACCCAAGCAAGCGGCGCAAAGTAACTTCTGCTCATCGACCCAAGCAGTTTTTACTTGGCAGTTAAAATGAGATATTTGCTTGGCAGAGGGCAGGTAGAAATTAACCTAAGAAACAGTCGAAAACAATGGATGTATAGCTCAGGTCTAGGCGTCGAACGTATCCATAGCGTGGTCTAGGTGTGCGAGGTCACCGATGATGGAGTCAAGGTGTGCGCTCCGTAGGTTTTTGAGTCTAAGTGTCAAAACGTACACGTCCCGACACCTAGACTCAAAAACCTATGGAGTGCACTTCCTAGACTCCATTATCAGCGACCACGAACTCCTGGACCACGCATTGTATGCGTTTCGCCACGTAGACGCGAAAAACTACGGAGCGCACGATCTAGACTCCATTATCGGCGACCTCCAACACCTAGACCACGCCTTGGACATGTTCCATCACCTGGACACAAAAACCTACGGAGCGCACTTCCTAGACTCCATCATCGGCGACCACGAACACCTCGACCACGCATTGTATGCGTTACGACACGTAGACGCGAAAAACTACGGAGCGCACGATCTAGACTCCATTATTATCGACCTCGAACTCCTACACCATGCCTTGGACATGTTCCACCACCTGGACACAAAAACCTACGGAGTGCACACCTAGACTCCGTAATCGGCGACCCGGAACACCCAGACAACGCATTGGGTACATTTCGACATCTAGACACAGAAACCTACGGAGTGCACTTCCTCGACTCCATCATCGGCGACCTCAAACACCGAGACCACGCTTTGGATACGTTACGACAACTAGACACAAAAACCTACGGAGCGCACTACCTAGACTCCATCATCGGCCACCCCGAACACGTAGATCATGCATTGGATACATTCCGACACATAGACGCGAAAAACTGCGGTGCTGTCAGGTAATATATGCTTTAGTACCGCCCGGTCGGTAACGCTTTGAGAGTTAAGGGGTCTGTCTAGTAGCTCGCGTCGAAAAAAACGCGATTTTCGTGATTATTTCTTGGGATACTGGATAAAGGTAATGATATAAAAGTTATTAAGCTTAGTAAATACACTCTTGAAATACATAAAAAAATTTTTTTCTTTTATTTTATACATGTATTATGACCAAAAACGTCAGCCAAACGCAACACCTCGAAAAGTAGGTAGGTCCGCCTTGTTGATAAAATCTCGGAGCTGTGTTGTCTGAAACAAAAAAATCAAAGTGCTTTAGGTTTGGTATGACAATGGCAATGTCACCTATGAATTTTTTTCAATTATTTTAAAAAATAAAAAAATGGTGAAGAAAAAACAAAAAATTTTCAAAAAACCGGTTTTTTTTCGCCGATTTTTGAAAAAAAAATATGGTAAAATTCAAAATTTTTGAAAAAAATTTATAGGGGACATAGCGATAGGTTTGAAGAATATGTGGTTCAAATTTCATAAGGATCGGTCGAGTAGTTTCGAAAATTTTATCAACAAGGCGAGTAAAAACGTTGTTTCGAGAAAAACGCGTTTAAAGTTTTTTTTACATACAATTCTTAAAAAAAATTACTTACACCTAGTCCGCGATGCCTGGACCGTACAAAATTCCTTCAGATTGTTCGAAGAGTTGACTTTCTTTCAATCTTTTCTGTCTCAGCAAAAAAAACGATTTTTCAAAAGTGAGTTACTAGACAGACCCCTTAAGTAGATCGCACTGGAGATAGAGACTTAAATTGCTTTTATGCCAAGCAAAAATTGCTTTGGAGGTCTAAAGCAAAATTCACGGTGGGGTCTACGGCTATTTTAGACTTTTTCTTTTCAGTGTATATTAATAGCTCAAATTAAACTAGCAATAAAGGAACAAATGAAACAAGAAATCATTAGTGAAATTAATCTGGAAAAACAAAAGGGTCATAAAGATGCTGTATACGAACCCTACCGGAAATATTTTTGTTCAAAAATGTTAAAAACTGTTAGAAAGAGTTATAAACTGTTTAAAAATGTTACAAAATGTAGGATTTTGGACGTTATTAATAACTGTTATATAACTGTTTTAACATTTTTCAACAGTTTTTAACAGTTTGTAAGAGTTATTAAATTATTTAATAACTTTTAAATATTTATTAATTATTATTATTAACATAGTAATAATTAATTATTAGTATAATTAAACACTCCTTAGGCTTCTTCTGCATTGTTTAACTGTTACTTGCCTTCGAAGTGCTCCCGCGCTCCTTGATTCTCATGATTATAATAATGAGGCTATTAAATAATTATTAATTATTATTAATAATAATAATAATTTATTAATTATTAATTTTTCCTGAAATATATCAAATTTAAAATTATTTGAAACTGTTACAAAATATTAGAAAAATTAGAAAAAATGTGTCCAAAATCGTACATTTTGTAACACTTATAAACAGTTTTAAACAGTTCTAAATAGTTATAAATAATTTTTAACAGTTATTAACTGTTATTAACATTTAAAATTTACGACAGGGAAGATTATAGTGAAATTGAATCCCTAAAAATTGATAACCAATTACTAAAACAACTTAACTATGAATTACAAGATAAAAACAAAATTTTAAACGAACTGTTTACCAAAGAAAAACAGGGAAACAACAACTATATCAAGACGTTCGCGGACATTACAGCTAATCCTAAACCAAAAAGTAAATGAGTGCCAAAATTTATTATTAAAAAAACTGACAACAAAGATAACACAGACTTGGAAAAGACAGTTCTCCTACATCTTACACAAGACAAATCACTACAAAGAAAAAGTGTCTCATGTAAGAACAAGGATACTAGCTATTAAATAGTTGAGAACGATCTTTGGAGGCAAAAAATTGAAAAGATCTTAGGTATTTATGGCAACGTTTCGTTGGCTTAGTACGCCAACCTCATCAGGCCTTTATTCAAACACAGAAATAAATTAAGATATAAAACTTTTTTTAAAGACAATTGAACAAGAAAGTATAAATACAAAAATCAAAATTACCGAAATTATAAACGTGTATATCATACGTCGATCAGATGTTATTCTCGACTGAAAACAATAACACACACTGTATTTATATACGCTGGACGATGTTTACATAAAGAGTTATACAGCATCAAGTTCGTTAATAATAGGAAAATACATTGTACTTAGTCTTTGGATATTTTCCTTTTTATTAATACTATTTTGATTGCTTTTTATATAGATCATTTCGGAAATTAGTCTTTTTTTTTTGTAATTGCTTTCAAAATCTAAGACAGATATATTTTCCCAATCGAACTCATGTTTGTTTTCCAATCGATTTGTACTGACAACAGACTATTTTTATTTGTTTTATGCTCATTAATGCGTGTGTGTAACGATCTTTTAGTTTCTCCTATATGTATGTAGCAGAGCAATTTAGGCAATCAAATTTATATACCACATTAGTACGATCCCATTTTTTAGTTATGTCTTTGCCTAACCGAATGATCGAAGACAAACTTTTATTCAATAATGGAATTGTACAAATGTTATAAGATTTTAAAATATTAGATAGACTATTAAAATCTTTGTTAAACGGTAAAGACAATTTTGGTCATTTTTCATAGTAATTTTGGTGAATTATTGAATAAAAGTTTGTTTTCAAACCTAACATGTATCACGAACATAGTAGTAGTACATAGACTACAGTTCGCGTCTTCAAAATGTAGCTCACGTAGTTAGAAAATTGGAACGATGTGAAACAGCTTGGAACGCACAGTTTGGATGCGCATCTCGACGCGCATCTCGACGCGCTCCACAAGGGAGTATCTACACTATAGGGGCGCGTCATGGCGCGCGTCGAGATGCGCGTCGAGTTGCGCGTCCAAACTGTGCGTTCCAAAGTCACTGTGCGCATACCGTGTATAAGGTATACCTATATATACGTCCGCGCTACATATAGGTATACCTTATACACGGCGAGAGCTGTGTCTACAATACGATGTAAACGCTAGCGTAAATGCGCGCGTTTTAGGGAGTATCTACACTAGGGGCGCGTCACGGCGCGCGTCGAGATGCGCGTCAAGTTGCGCGTTCCAATCTGTTTCACATCGTTTTACTTTTCTAATTACATCGACCCTGACCCTATATCCATGATGTGAAACGGATTGGAACACGCTTGGAACGCACAGTTTGGACGTGCATCTCGACGCGCATCTTGACGCGCGCCATGACGCGCCCCTAGTGTAGATACTCCCTTAGTGATTTTAGTGTAAATCAAGTAATTTTGAACCTATATTACTAGATATTACTTGATTTCCACTAGAAATTACTAAAGCGCGGCTTTGCGCTAGCGTTCAGATCCTATTGGAGACACAGCCTAAGCGCCGTTCTGCTCTACTCTGCTCTGCTCTATTCTGTTCTATACCTGTTCTGCTCAAACCCGGTCGAATTTCAGTTCAGTTCTGTTTGTAGGCGATTTTCCCTTTATTTGTTTCAGAATTCTGGAACAGAGTAGAGCGGAACGGAGCAGAGCAGAGAGGAGCAGAGTGGAACGGCGCTTATGTACATTGCCCCTAATCCCAAACCTTTAACCCATATTAATTCCAAATTTTTTTCGGTGTACATATAAGTACTGTCAGGTGCAGACTGCAGTATAGGTTAACCCTGTTTTGAGCGATGGAGTTATTAACCTGAAATTCCAGCGTGTAATTGAAGTACGTTTTATAGACATGTAATTAGAAAATCAATATAAAATTATTTTAAACACACTCATGAGAAAAAAAAAACACATTGGCACCAGTAATTATCAGTAAGGTTAGAAGTAACCTGAATTACATTAGAGGTAAATAAACATTTTTAGCACAAATAGTGAATTTTCATAAATGAAAGAAACTTCAACCTATTATTTTTGATTATAGTTGATAAAAGATACAAAGTTCGTTAGTAAACCATTTTGTTAAAGCTCTTATAGAGTATTTATAAATAAATATGAAAATTTCCCAATCATCAACATATAAATATAGTTTATACTATATTAGTACAATAAATAATACAATTTTATTTTTTAGGCAGCTTGAAAATGAGTTCTGAAGAAAGGTTAATTACAGAAGTTCCTAGTAGTTTAAAACAATTAGCTCGTCTTGTAGTACGTGGTTTTTATACCATTGAAGATGCACTCATTGTTGATATGCTTGTCCGAAATCCATGTAAGTATTAATTTATATAAGTTTTCTTTAACTCTTTCGTGCCGTATGGGTCCTATAGGACCCACTTTGTTCAACATGCTGTAGAAATCTGAAATTAAATAATTTTTTAAATCTACTTATTTAGTCGTGTTCTCTTATTCAAGGGGAAGCCCCTCTGGCCATTAAAATTAAATTTTTTTGTTTTCTTCCGTTTCATTTAGTACATTAAAAAAGGGCTCGGCGATGAATATTGGGATTTGACGAAAATTCGGATCTTGAATGATTTATTTTAGAATAAAAAAAATGGTTAATGGTTATTTTTTTTTTATTTTGAGTGATGGGCCTTGTTAATGAGACAACGTACTAAGAATTTATTACTATCCGAGTTCAATAAAATAATTCTACTGGTGGGTATGGGTTGTATGGGTCCTCCAGGACCCACTTGGAAAATAGTACTTATTGACACTTTTGGAGGAAAAAAACTGTCGATTGATCTTAGTTAAAGCCTCCACAATTATAGTATACAAAAAAAAGTCACTTTTTCCCCGGGAAAGGGGTCTCGGTACGAAAGGGTTAATCAATAATAACTGCACATCAAATATATTTAATTATGTGCAGGTATGAAAGAAGATGATATCTGTGATTTACTGAAATTTGACAAAAAAATGTTAAGAGCCCGAATAACAGCACTACGAAATGACAAATTTATCCAAGTTAGGTTGAAAATGGAAACTGGATCAGATGGAAAAGCACAAAAAGTCAATTATTACTTCATTAACTATAAGGTAATATTTCTGTATTATTATTAATATTATAAAAAAGAGATTACCATAATTTGAAATTAAGAATTAATTTCATAAGGTAATGAAGATATATAGGCAACTCTGCAGAGCCAATTTTAATGTCTCATTTGCATGTAAAATGTAAATTTTGTTGACAATCCCAATTATAATAAAATTTCTATTTTCAGACATTTGTAAATGTTGTAAAATACAAATTAGATTTAATGAGAAAAAGAATGGAAACTGAAGAGAGAGATGCTACCAGTAGAGCTAGTTTTAAGTGCACTAGTTGTCTAAAGACTTTTACAGATCTAGAAGTAAGTTTCTTTAAAATACCTTTTCAACTTTTTTTTCTTAAAGAATAATAATCTTGACACTGATATTTGAATAATTATTTGAAGGCTGATCAACTTTTTGACATGTTAACTGGTGAATTCAGATGCACATATTGTAGAGAAATAGTGGAAGAAGATCAATCTGCTCTTCCAAAGAAAGACTCGCGATTATTATTAGCAAAATTTAATGAACAATTAGAACCCTTATACATTCTCCTACGTGAAGTTGAAGGAATAAAATTGGCACCAGAAATTTTGGAACCTGAACCTGTAGATATTAATGCAATCAGAGGGTATTTTTTTTCTTATTTTTCTTTGTAAAAGTTTTAGTCTAAAATGTATGATTATACAATAATTTTTTTCTTTACAGTCTTGACACAAGAAAGATGAATAATATGCGTGGATCTAATGAACAGTGGTCAGGTGAAGCAACAAGATCAGGTGGATTTGTTGTGGAAGATACTAGAGTTGATGTATTGATAGGTGATGAAATTCAGGATGATAATGCTAATAATAAGAGAAAAGAAAGACCAATATGGATGATGGAAAGTACAATTATTACTTCTGACGCATCACAAGCTGATTTAGGAAATACTCAAGACAGCATTTTGGAAAAAGCAGCTGCATCAGCTGCAAATACTAATGTAACAAATAATAAGCAAGGTGACGATATAATGTCAGTACTTTTAGCACACGAAAAGAAAGGTGGAGTAAATGCAAATGCAGTGAAATCTGTATTACCTCAAGAATCGAGTGACAGCAGTGACAATGAAGATGGAGGGGATATGCAGACAATTGACACAGGTTTGTGTATTAATATTCAATCGAAATATCTTGAAATTATCTGGAATTACATTTATAAATTTTGAAAAGAAAAAAAAAACTATTTTTATTATGCGTGATGTTATTGTAACATATCTCAAAAGATAATAAAACACTATTTATTTTTGTAGGCGATATCGACGTTATAGAATCTGATGAAGAAGATCAGGCTCCTACAGTAAATGTGAATAGTAAAAGTGTTGCTATAACTGATGTTAATGATGCACTAATTGCTGAAATGACAGCTGCAGAAAAGGAAGCTTATATTCAAGTTTATCAAGATTACTATTCTTCAATGTATGATTGAATCAATCATAAATATATTTTTAATGTATCATTATATGAGATGAGTATGAGTGGATGTAAATTAGATAATGTATAATATTTTGTATAAATAAAAATGTTTTTTAAATAGTTTGTAAATACGTTCTTGTAACATTATTTTATTCAAACATTGTTATATATAATCAAGTTACAATAATTACATTAATAAAATGACAATTCAACAACTTTGTTGAATTTTGATATTGCCACTCAATGAATAAACTTATTATCTTTTTTATAATACTTTATTTTCATTCTAATGTACAGCAAAAACTCAACAATACCAGGAATCAATAGACTTTATTAGTAATAAATATTGATTAAACTTCATGGTTATAAGAAATAACTTATTATCAAGATATATGTCACTTCTGGTAAGACGGGAAATGTGTTATTTTATAAAGTTAAACATTAATGATTAAGCTTACTTGAAATAAACTTTTTTTGCTCGCCTCCCAGCGGATTTCCCTTCGACCACCACAATCGAAAGGAAATCCCTAAGACGATGTTAACCAAGTTTTTAAAAATTTTTTTCTCTTTTTTTTAATATTTTTCTCGTATAAGTAAATATTTTTGTATACATCAGCGCGTACTTAAACGCATTATTCGTCAATTTTTTTCTTAAACCACAGGTTGCTCTAGGCTTTATATTTAGTACGCATATTTTATAAGGCTTCTCCTGAAACTTCTTCAAACGCCTGCGGGAAAAGATAAAGCACGATTTATCGGAACTGAGATATCTCTTTTGATTAGATCATTGCAATTTCATCACAACAATTTTACGGAATAAACATTTTCTTTCGACGACTTTACGAACATAATATTTAACCATTTTTTTTTTCAGAACAAGCTCGCCTCGCCCCTTTTTTAAAGTTTCAACAGTTTATTCCGGTTCGTTCAGTCGTAGGCGTGCAAAGTCCTCGAAGACGATGTTGTCATCATCATCGTTGGCATAATTGTCGTATCGATTTCTCTCAACACTCTTGGTCTTCTTTAAGCCCTTTGATGGCTCTTTGGTATCAGCACCAGCACTGACTCCTGAAATGAGCAGAAAAAAAAACGTTTTCAATACATGTATACTTATGAAGAATAATAAGTATAGAGTATAAGATTGGGTGCGACATAGAGGGGACCCACCAAGATTTTTCTTATATATTTTGACCCCCTAAATCCACATCTGTAAGGTGCTTTGCGCTAAAATGGTCGATAAATTATTTATTAACAAATTTGTTATGAAGAAATTAAAAAAATTATATATTTTGGGTTTAAAATTTTCCAAGCTATTTTCCGTCATTTTGCTGAGAGAAAAATGTACTTTGACGATGCACGATTGTACTTCCGTCAAATGCGTCGTATACGAGAAAAAAATTATCAAAAAATCGCATTTTTCAGGATTTTATAAATTTTTAAGAATTTTTTGAGAGTTTATTCTCTAAAATAGTCAGTCGTCAGCGTTTTTCACGTTTTGAATACGTTCCGAAACCTAATCGCAAAAACCTATGAAGCGCACCACCTAGACACCGTCATCGGTTACCCTGAAGACCTATAGAGTACGCATTGAATGCGTTCCAAAACCTAGACGCAAAAACCACGGAGTGCATCATCTAGACATCATCATCGATTAGCCTGAACACCTGTATATAGAGTACGCATTGGATGCCCCCTATGACACCTAGACACAAAGAGCCTTGGAGGATGTGTATTTGAATCCTAATGGCTATACTAATTGGCAATGAATAAAAATTTTACAGTCATTAGCACATATCGCGTATAATCCATTACCTTGAGCTGGATGCATAAGTTTGAAGGGCACATCAGTGCACAATTCTCCGCCCAGAGTGCCACAGTTAAGCTTGACGCGGACGGAATACGAGATGACGATACCCATGTTCTCGTTGGGTGCTTTACCCTCAGCGACCATTGTCGATGATGCAAGATTCACATCGTCATCCTAAAATTGGAAGTTATAATGAAAAAAAAAATCGACGAATACAAAGCTTAGAATTCAGCATTTAATTGCGTGATAATAATACCTTCAGATGTCCATCGAGCGCAATGCCGCGACGATCCTTGTTGCTACTGGCCAGTGGCACAAGATAAAATTGCTTGGTAAACGAGGCTCCTGGTGTAATAGGACAGCCCTCTCGCGTTTCCAAACTGGCGACGTGGCGAGAAAATTGAGCGTTAACCATGGTCACTTCACAATGCTGAACTACGAATAACTGAAATAAACGATAAATTATATCAACGGCGAGCGAGATCTTTTTAAATAATTTTCATATATCATATGCGCGAAATTTCATTATTTGCCCGCGCAAAAAAAAAATTATGTGCAATATATGGGCCATTGCAAGCCATATTAGAGCAATATATGGGAGATACTCGGCCCCGGCGCCTGAGCCGAATTCGGGCTGAAATCGGGCCATAGTATTCCCACCAGTATCCCATATAATTCCCATATTAGTCCCATATTTTTAATTTCATGAGAACCATCAACAAAAAGAAAAAAAAAAACAAAAATAAATAAATAAGCGTAAAAAACAATCCTATTGTGCATGTACTGTGACTGTAAAATTATTATAAAAAAAAAAATCTTTGAGTGGATTCGAACCTCAAACCTTTGAATTATCTAGACTTGCTCGCTACCGACTGAGCTATTTAGTTATGTTTATATCAAAGGATCAAATGGAGGTTAATACTTGAACGACATCATCATTTGTTTCAGATTACAGCCTAGATAATCTCCATTTGATCCTTTGATATAAATATAACTAAATAGCTCAGTCGGTAGCGAGCAATATAGTAATTCAAAGGTTCGAGGTTCGAATCCACTCAAAGAATTTTTTTTTTTATATATTTTACAGTCCCACTACATGCACAATAGGATTGTTTTTTACGCTTATTTATTTATTTGTGTTGTTTTTTTTTTGTTAATGGTTCTCATGAAAATAAGTATGGGACTAATATTGCAACTATATGGGAACTATATGGGATACTGGTGGGAATACTATGGCCCGATTTCAGCCCGAATTCGGCTCAGGCGCCGGGGCCGAGTATCGTCCATATATTGCTCTAATGTGGCTTGCAATGGCCCATATATTGCCCATACTTGTCCAACACTGTGGGCAATGTATGGCCCACAAATTTTTTTTTGCGTGGGTGTACCTTGATGTTCTTTACTGCCTTGCGGGAATTGTTAGTAACGATAACATTCGCAGAAACTTTCTCGCCGTGGTAGTAAATTTCCTTATCGAGCGTCACCTCCAAGTTGAGCTTGCCCTGGGAGAATGTGAATCCCTTCGACACTAATGAGCTTGGAAGCCTGCGGCCACGCGTAGGCGGGGCGTACTGTAATTTCTTAATTGCTAAGGCGACCGACGATCGTTTGTGGCCCTGAATTTGCAAAATTACCAGTTGTTCATTCAATGGATGCATTTCGTTTGTTAAGGTAAACTTATACTCGCTAGGGATATACCTATAGTTTTTAACGTCTCAATTAAGAACATTACCGATAATTTAATTAGCATTTGCCTATACTTAATAGTGCGATTTTTTACGTTATTTCTTTCGGGTGAAAATTCAGAAATACTAATAAAAACATACCAAATTAGTAATAAAATGTTTTTGTTATTTGTTTGAATTTTTTACGTATATACTTTATTTATTTATTTAAAAATTGAGTAAAAAGCAAACAATAAACGAGTGCTTTCAATGGAAAAGTATAATCTCGCTTTTCAAAATTATTTTTAAACGGCGAAATATTAGAATCAAAAAGCACACGCGTTATGAAAGTACGTGCGTGCGTGCGTGCGTGTGCGTGCGCGCGTGTGTGTGTGTGTGTGAGTGTGTGTGAGTGTGTGTGTGTGTGTGTGTGTGTGTGTGTGTGTGTGTGTGTGTGTGTGTGTGTACTGTTTAAGCCAGATTGCATACGGCATGCATGCACACGTGCCTTACATAAGGTTAGCAAGTACTAGTAAAATCGAATTATATTCTTAAACACAAGGTGCGCTAGATAATCTTTGCACCGCTTTATTGAATTATTCCAGTGAATTATATCGACGTACCCCCGCTGACTAATGACTTTTGTTTATGAAACGCATAAAGATAGGAGAAATTAGCATTGAGAACGAAGAGAAACGAACGAACGCGAAAATATGTATACAGCGTATAATAAAATTAGGTTCTGACCTTGTCCTCCTCGCTCTCCGCGACGTAGATGCGCACGGTGTACTCGACACCGAGGGGCTTTCCCTGATCGTCGTCACCGGGTTGCAGGGTGACCGAGCTCGGGGAATTGCCCGGGAACTGGAAGACGAAGGGATGGGAGTTGGAGCCGAGCTTGCGCAGCAGCCGGTCCTGGATCGGCGTGTTCTCCTGCTTCTCCTTTTTCAGCGGCACGATCTGCTCCCGACAGAGGACCAGCTCCTTGCTGAACTTGACGCCCATGACCTCGTCCTCCTCTCGGCCATAGCGGTAGATCGTCGTCACCTAAATGACCCCCCCCCCGTTATACAGTGTGAGTTCAAAATTCGATCGGATTGATACGTAGGTATGTGTCGATAAAACACGATGAGCTTGATTAATTAACGATCGGTATAAGGGTATATAGCTTTTTCTTTCCCGTCTGTTATCGCAAAATCTCTGGTATCGGATAAGGAAATAGGTCAAAACTCACCTGGCCGTAAATCTTTCTACCCTGGAGGTAATCGGGCTCGACGACGACGATACCATCGATAGGGTCGACATAATCGAGGTGGTCGATGAAGTCTCGTTTACCTAGGTAAACCGTGACCTTACCTGTCGACACGCAATTTTCAACGGTTGATTAAGCAGCCTGCTCACACGTTATGTATATAAGAAACGAGCGACTCACCATTTGGGGTGGTCTTTTTGAAAACCTTGACGGCCACCACGTAGGCCAGGAACAGGAGAGGAATCATTTGCGGCGCAGTTGTCGGATCTTGATCAACCGGAGCGTCGAGAGAATTTAAAGAAAAACTAAAAAGCCGCGGGCCGCCGTGCGACGGTCTTGCTCTGTGCCACCGAAAGTTTGTTTTTCCCGCCCAGAAGTGACGGGTTCGCGCGGTCCGCTCGCCCCTTCATATAGACTTGCTGGGGCTTCTTCGCCCCCGCGGCCCTCGAAGCCCTCCAGTGAGAGGGTAACAAGATCATTCAATTATAATGCATTGGGAAGGAAAGCGGATTAAAGCGGTGCAGTCGCGCACATCCTTTTGTCGCCGACGCCGACCCTCTTACGCGAGAGCTCACGCTAATTCAGTGCGCGATACGACGTCGAGTCGATCGCACGATTCCCCTCTTTCTTTTTGCTCCCATTTGGTTTATATTGTTGCCGCTATTTGTAGCAAAAGATAGCCAATTTTCGTTCACTTTAGTACTTGCAAGGAGTGTTATGCACTTCCAGATCATGGATTTGCTTAAGACTTTAGGACGTCATTCTATGAGACGTAAAAACGAATCCGTGTTTTAGGATTTTGTCCATTATACTCTGTGGAAAAAGATAGATAGATTTTCGAAAAATTTATAGGATATATAAGTGTCTACAAAAACTTTAATAACTCGGTAACTCAAAAGTCTTAGAATACCTGGTAGAAATGTTAACCAGAAGCTAGCTACTTTTCAGTTAACTTTATGTCTAAAAACGAACATTGATATTGTATTTAATAATTATGTACCAATCCGAAATAAATTATGGCTTTTTCACTTTATAAAATTTGAACTTTAAAAGTAATATAGTAGAACTTTTAGATGAATTATATTATTTTTGCATTATGATTTTTTTTGCCTGGCGGGCCAAAAGTACCACTTTTGCTCCCGACACCCGATCGCGAAGGTTGTATTTTCGGCCTCGCCAGACAAAAAAATCGTATATGCACCTCGGGAGCAAATAAAGAATGCCTCAGATCGCATGTTTGTCACCCTCGCCTTCGGCTCGGGTGACAATTTCCATGCCATCTGGGACATTCTTTACTTTTACTCCCTAGGTGCATAATATACTATTGCTAAAAATGCTTCCATTTAATTAACACGTTAATTATAAAATATGGTTAATTTTCTACCAGGGATGATAACTAATAAATAGAGAGTAGGAAGACAAAGTTTAAATTGGTTTTGTCGGTAAAGTATCACTTGTGCAATGTTATGTGCCTTTAAAAATCAGTAGAAATTTCTAATTAAAAAATTATACTTTTGAGATGATTTTTTTACGAAATAAATTTTTAATGGATGAATATTTTTCAATAATTATTCTAACACTTACTGACTCATACTTAGTTTCTCCAGATATTTTGAAAAACTCATCTATCTTTATCTCAATGGACAACATCCTGGAATAGGGGTTTATTTTTTGGCCCCAAGAATGACGTCCTGAAGTTTTAGTTAAATCCGATATCATGAGGTGTGAAAACAGTCTCCTTATTAGTCCTACTGAAGTATGTATGCCATACCCGCATTACAGGTATTGTCTTTTTTATGTACATTATGTATACGCTATTATTGAGCTTCGACCCACTTTTATTATATATGCTTTGCACCTGAAATAACTGCTTGAACCTTTTGAGCCACTTTTTCATATAAATTAAACATAAAAAAAAAGTTTAGTTTCTTTGTAATTCTCCCAATATAGGTTTGGATGTATTAACTCATTAAAACCTCCAAGCTAATGCAGTAACTTCAATTGTTTGAGGACTACATAGCAAACATAAAACACTTAATGTATTAACTTTCGTGCAACATTCAAACATGATGATAACAAGAATGATAAAATTGTCTACTCATTAAAATTATACTAATAAAATATTATTTTATCAAATACACAAATATACATTTTTAAAATAAATGAAAATAATTAATGGTATATTACGCAACTAGGGAGGTAAAGAGTTGGCCAGTCCAGAGCACGTGTAAGTTGCCACCTGAGCCGAAGGCGAGGGTTGCAAACATGTGCTCTGGGATGGCCCTCTTTATACCCGTATTGCGTGTACGATTTTTCACCATACCCGGGCTAAAAATACCACATTCGCGTTTCTGAGCCGGGAGCGAAAGTGGTACTTTCGGCCAGGGTATGGTGCAAAATAAGTTTTATTGATAAAGAGAAGCAACAAAATTTCAAGCAATCAATTCAAAATGATCGTTTGCAAATAAAAACTTGAATGAAGATGTCATTTATATTTATTTTAGTTGATATTACGTATACTTATTTGAGTGAGTTTAGTTGATCATTGGACAATGTTCAGCACGGTTTCATGTATATCACCTATAACAACGTGAATTTTTGTTAATACTATTATTCGACAGGCGGGAAAGAATGAAGTTTCATTTTCCTCATCTGCAATTGTTGAATTTTTCCTACAGATAATATATTCCGCCTGCGTAGATACGGGAGCAGTGGGATTTTAGACCCACAAAAAGAACGCGAGATCGTGTATATGATGGAGCTTACACTGATAAACAGAGTTAGACAATAAAAATTTTTATTTTAGCATACGCCAATTTTAAACAATGCCCTATGTATGCTCCCATTTCGGTGCTAATTAGCAAAGGGGGTGTACGGTGCACTATCCAGCAAAGCATAAGTGTCATTCTTTGCAACAAATGCGGAAAATTCGATTTCCTGCATGACTAGTAACCGAGCAATAACACATAAGTGCGGGAATCATGAGTTTAAAACTAGTGTATATTACGATACATGTAACTTAAGTAGCCCATTATTGCACGGCGTGATGTTAGTGCCCGAGCGTAGCGAGGGTGATAAATCACGCCGTGCTGTGGGCCACTGAAGTCACATGTATCGTACGATATTTTATAAATATCGTACGATATTTATAAAATAAATAACCTAAGTCCGCTGTCCGTGTCATAAGCAGTTCATTATTGCACCGGGAGGTTAGCGCACGAGTGTAGCGACTTAAGTGCGGACTTAGATCACGCCGTGCTATAAAATATTGTTTCTAATAGTATATGGAAAATGGCATTTTTTGCACTGTAATTGGATTTTTTGCTTACTTTTGCGAAAAATCCATTTACAGTCTTACTTGTATCATCCGTAGAGAAAAGAACGTGACCCAGAGTCAGTGAATCACTAGTCCTTCCCTCTACCAATGAGACACTGCAGTGTGATATTTATCAATTTAAAGCCCGTGTTAGAATCCAATTTCAAAAATATATTTTTAGTTACTTAAGGATATGATCAGTGAGTAAGTAGATCAGTTGATTCAGTCTTAAGATGTATTTTTATTTTAGTAATAATATGCTTACAGATTATGGAGGTATTTTAATCATCGATGAACTTTAAATCCTTTTGACATCGGCGACACCATGTTGCGAGCAGTTAAAACCCTCGCGTGTACTCGCGGCAATCCCTCCACGATCATCAATCATTTAATGTAAAGCGTATCCTTTTTTCGTAATTTACATGAAAACTTAAATCTAAATTAACATACTTCCTTTTCATCTCTTCACTTCCTTTCTCGACTTTATTATTTTACATCATTCAATCTAGTACATCGGAAAAATTAGAAATTCTATACATATGGACTATTAGCTTTATTGACATTTACATTATGTGAATGTATCAAAAGCACGTTGACCCGTGACGCGACTTATTTTTTTTACTATTGCGTGTCAATTACAAAGAGAAAAATAGAATAACAAGGGAATGTCACCAGATGCCAGGGCTATAAAAGAAGAATTTACGGAGGTAACTCTGAGGAAAATTTTGTAAAATCTACAACCAGTTCTTTTCGAACAAATGTTTGATTATACCATTAAAATTGATAAAAATGTTAAATTATTGCCAGAATAAGAAATTACTGCAATATGTTTTAGCAAAAGCTTGTCCAATCCTTCGACGTATGTTTTCATTTTTTTCCAGGACGCAATCGTTTTTTCAAGTGGAATAGTGAAAGAGACAAAATATTCCATTGATAAATATGATAATTCATTTATATAATAAGTGGTGCTTCAGCTTTCGGTTCCCAATTTTGAATTTAAGAATTTTAATCTACTATAAATATAATTTCGGTTGAAGGTTTTAAAACATCTAAGTTAACAACTGAATCTCAAATTAACTATAAAAGTAACATTACTGTAAATCAAAAAACGGATGGAACTTGTGATGACTAAATCTCTTATGCTTTCATATTTATTAAAATTATACAAAGCTTATAACTTAACAAAAATTATTTTTATCATCAATGACTTCGAAAATCTTCAGAAATTGCAAAATAAAAAATAAATAAGAGCAAATGTAATGCTATTAGAATAATATACTATAATCGTTGGTTAATAGTCAATACTTCTTTGCATTTTACGTTTTCAACTTTTATAATACGCTAAATGAGTTTATCAATGATGACAATTAAACATTTGAAGAATGATTGTATACATATATTAAAAAAAGATATTTTACGAACGATAACAATAGTAATAAAAAGTAATATCTTAAGAACAATTGAACGTAGTAAATATTACTAATAATAGGCACAATAAACGTAGAAACTTTATAAAAAGCCGTTGCTACCAGGGAACAAAGAAATTTAGAGAAGAGTAGTTTAACTTTTTTTTTTTTAAAGTTTATTACTTACAATGCGTTCATACAATTCCAAGTTTTTTTAAGTTACTTTGATTTTTATTACAGAATTTAACAGAATTATATTGTTATAATATAATAAAGGTGAAACGAATTGTCACAACTAAGTGATAAATAATTCGTTAATCGAAGCAATTATAATACGATATGATTTTTGAGCCTAGGATCATAATTTCGATTATTACGAATCTCCACAAACAGTCGTCATAAGACTACTTTTTGAGTTTTCTAATAATAGTGCCATTTATTAAAAATTACATTAAATAGCCAAACAACTTATAAGCGTTATAAAAATGTGATTAGATGATTAAAATATGAATACGGCTTTATCAACATATATATGTATACATGGGCGAAAAATTAATTTATAATAACAGGCAGTTAATTTTGACATTGAGATGGCACGTTTAATATAACGAGGAGATTGACATTTTTATTTTTATTTTCAAAAATATATGAAGTCATTACAGAAATGTACGATTTTATACAAATTTTTAACTATTCTCAATATGAGTTTACGAATTTTCAATTTTAATAATAACTGTAAAAGTTATACAAAATTAAAAAGTCTTAATTCTCAATAATGCACCTAATTTATGTGTATATATATTTACTAAATGTTTAGGCGACGACATGGGATGTTCGTATAGAATTCTATATTATTGCGCTTCAAGTTTAGCGTCGCGAGGAGATTTAAATTAATGTAAATGGTTAGCACAATTCGCAAAAGTATTTGGTGCTCAAAAACATGAATATTATTTTAACATAAAGCTATCCTTCCTTTCGCAACGATAGGGGAGTTCTTACGAATTAGCAATGTTCCATACGTCGTGATGCTTCAAGGATACCTATCGCAGCAAACCCTTTTTGACTTGACTCAAGATACTAATTTCTTGTTATATAATACGAGTATACGATGTCACCTTTAAACTTTGACAATACATTGTCAACGGACGATCTATTTTATATCGTAGTAATTTTATCAAGGCAAAGTTACCATTGCATTGCGTTGTGCTATAAAATGAACACGCGCTTTTCAATTATAGAACAATTGATCCAATTTTATGCAATAATAGCGAGATTTGAAAATATAAATAGCTCTAATTTAACTTATCTCTCAGCAACATTTGGTACTATCTTTGCATCAAGAAATAAACCAATACCTATACTTGATTTTAAATTGGCAATGAATTTTACATGTAGTTCCCTGATACCAGCGCGCTTCTAATACTAGACAGTACAAACATTATCAGTTTAACTAGCAAACACTGTGGATATTTTTTTCGTAGTGTGATTGCTGTTCTTTGCAAACTTACTAAACTTACATTACTAAATCTTTTCGCATCTTTTCTACTCGAATCGGCCTCTCATTTTGATGTATGTGACATTGCTTCAATTCACTTACTTATCTGCTTCACAAGAGGTGGCGCTGCATACCTCTGCTCAAAAATTTAAGCAAGTTTAACCCATTTATGCTGTAGAAATCTGTATTATAAAAAATATATTGTAAATAAAATTTAGAATAGTAAATAAAAAAAATATATAAGTATTACCTAATATTCTTTGCAGAAACTTTTCCTTACCATTGTGTATCCCTTTTTAAGACAAATCTATGAAAAAAAAAAAAAAAAAAAAAAAAAAGAATACCATTTAATATTATATATTATAGTCTAAAGATATATTTGAATAAGAACAAAGGACTTACAGCTTGGAGCAGCTGCTGATTCAAATCTCTTTTGAATCTGGTCATATGTGAATTTCACAAAAGCATCATATTGTTCTGAGAGCTTCATATTCAAAATCTTATCATATTCTTCTCGAATTTGTGTTTCTTGTTCTTTAAGCATTCTCTCACAGATCAAACCAACCTAAAAAAAGTGGTAACATCTGTATATAAGTACTAAAATAAGCTTACCACATTAAAAAAAAAAAAAAAAAAAAAAAAAAAAGCAAAATCAAAATACCTGTCTAAATGTGAAAAGTGGCTTTTCCTTATTGCTAGAACTGCAGCTGTAACTATTTGAACTTGGTGAATTTGTGGGACTGGCAGGGCCTTCCATATCTGAAGAATCACTCTGGGGATTAAAGTGTAGTTGTTTGCGTCTATGTAGTCTACGTATTTCTTCTCTAATATTTGCAGCCATTTTTTCTGGAAAATGATTTTCTGCATAATAAAATATAATTATTTTTTTCTTTTTTTTTTTTAAATAGTCATGATAAAATGAAAAATGCATTTAATTTTGTAAGAATAATGTTACTACAGTTCAATTAAACTCTGGATTTTCCTTAATTCTTTATAAAAATAGTCATGACATATTAAAAATGTTGATACTCTACAATAAATATTATTTATTAGAGTGAATTAAAGTTTAAAATTAAATAATTAAATTTCGCAATAATATTTATGTTATACCTAATTAATATGAAAATTAAATAATTTTCAAGAGTTTTTAATATAATCAGAATATAGAGTTGAAGATTCTTTTATTGTGAGTATATAATTTACATAAATTTAATTTATTTGATAAAGTATGACTTGAATAAAATTTTAAGAAATGAAACTTTCCAACTTGAATTGACTTTTCACAATGCTTAATTGTACTAAAAAATAAGTTAAAAAAAAAACTAATAATTTAATAATGTTTAGGTAAATAGTTTGTTAAGTGTGAAAAAACTTAACAAGAAAAAAAAAAAAATTGAAAAATTATAAAAAAGATATTTCTGCTAAGTGTCCAAGGAAAATCTGCTTTACCATCATTTGAAATGTAACTTTTTTGCCAGAGAGCCAAATAGAAACTACTTGGTCCACAAGCAGAAATAGCTTTATACATTGCTTAGGTCACTTTAATCCTACTATACTCTTAAGCTTTATCTCTTTTTTTTTAAATGGGAGATAATTATCGATAGACAGGCTCAATGATGAAAAAAAAGAATTAGAGAAAAGGAAAAAAATGTAAGGAATCCACAGATCTATCGTACATTATTCGGTGCAGCTCATGACAACTCAGCAATAACGCCGCGACATTAATAACAAAGAACATTTGTTATTTACTTGGAAGGAACCAACTAATATCGCACGTGAAAGAAACGATTTCCATTCCTGCATGCGAGAAAGAGAGAAAGAGAGAGGATATCCATGAGAAAAATGGACCAAAAGCAGCAGACACGCAGTCATCCTCCCAGCTTCTATATATTGCAATTAACTGAGCTGTTTCTGCTACCTATAATCGCGTTTCGTCATGTCTTTTTCTTTCTCGTCCGTCTCATATCTTTCGCCGCTGCTCCGATATATATGTATATACTTATACAACGACATGCTGTCACCCATGCCATGCTCACATTTACGTTACACACACACACACACACACACACACACACACACACGCGCACATACACACACACACACACACACACACACACACACACACACACACACACACACACACACACACACCTACGCATGAGAATGTCCGTTACGACATTACCATATGATTTACATGATTTACTGCGTGCGCTGATTTTTCCCCCATAAGCCCATAACAGTGAAATCCCCTCGTGTCTTACCCTCCCTACCCTCCTTCATGTCCGGCCGCATCACTCACTCTCTCTCCCCCCCTCCCCGTCTTTCTCGCACCTCTCTCTCTCTCTCTCTCTCCGTCTGTTTTGTGTTTTCCCCCCATGTACCCTGTTCCCCTTCGTGGAGCCAGTGCCGCCGTTGGTGCAGCCAGTCAGCTAGTCAGCCGTCGTATAAATACGGGTTTTAAATCGCTGTCGGCGGTCTGAGACTGCCGCCCCTACGGAGATATGTCGACATCTCTCTCTCTCTCTCTCTCTCTCTCTCTCTCCCTCTCTCCCTCTCTCCCTTTCTTTTTCTCCGCATCTCTCGCATGTATCGGGGCGCGTCTTTGTGTTGGTGCATTATACACTCGAGCTCTCGCGCTCGCACACATATGTGTGGGAACCATGGATTACACTAGGTACTGCTGCGTGCCTCTCGTGCGGCTGCGCACGCACATTTCTATACCTGCGCGTACTGCGGGAGCACGAGAAAAGGAAATTCACTCACACTCGCGCGAGGAATTATTCCCAAAGCGACCCCGTGCGCACATAAGAGATCCGCGAGGGGATTGAAAAAAAGGAAAGAGCGAAGGGAGAAAGAGGGGGAGGAAGAGGTGTGTACATGTGTGAATAAAAAAGATGGCCGCGCACGGGCAGCAGCAAATGTGCTGCTGTTGCTGCTGCTGCTGTGGTTCTTGCTTATACTAAGTCCGTGGGACTGATGGAGATATGTGTGTATGTATATGTATATACTCACCAGGCGTTAATTTGTTAGATACCTCGCCGAAGGGCGAGGAGCTGCGCGGCTTTGAGGTGCTCTGGTGGGCCGCGGCTGGGGCCGAAGGTGATACGCACATCGGCGTGCACCTCCGCCTCTTGCTCGGCCTGCCATGGCTGTGCACCGGGTCGAATTCCAGGGTCCTCTTGAGGGTGGCGCAGGCCATCTTCAACTATATATGCCGGGGCGAGCCCTCGTGCTCGGTCGTGTCTCTCTCTCTCCCTAAGAGAGCAATCGCACGCCTACCTCTCACTCTCACCCGCACTCGATCTCCTGTTCTCCTTGGGGGCGCCCCAAGGTAGGAAAAGTACAAAGCGAGGAGGCGGAGAGTGGAAAAGCTCTTGTTCGACTTTCCTCTCAGGCGCTGCTGCTGGCGAGCGAGCGCAGACAAGTAACTTGCGCCGGTCTGCTCTCTCGCTCTCCTACACTTATATGGCACACTCCGCGAGAGAGAGGAAGAGTGTAGCGCTGGCTGCTTCGAGTTGATGATGATGACGATCTGCTCCTCTTCGTGGCCGGCCACCAAAACAAACACCCGCTGGCCGCTGCCTGCACGCTGGTGCGGCTCTGGCCTCTCTATCGCGCACTTGCTACTCTCTTAAACAATATGGCCACCACAGCGCGCACGCACGCACACTGCTCACACTAATATAGGTATAATGCTGCTGCTGCTGCTCCCTACTGCACACGCGCACGACTGCTGCTGCTAGGTACTCCTGCGCGAACCGCTCGAGCTGCTATTGAGCCTCTGTGATATAATAATTGCCTTCCTTTTGCCAATGTCTGCGGGTACGGAGTTGGATGTGTATATACTGTGGGGACACTGTGTGTTAAGACACGCGTCCTTGCGCCGCGCGACCGTTACCGCTCAACAGCCACAGACCAACTGCGCTGCTCACTGCTGCTTTCTGTTCTTCGCCCGTGCAGGCAAGAGCTCGCGCTCTATGCCGTTCACAATGACTATATGCGCGCGAGGCTAAGATAGAATATAGAACCAGCTGATACGATACTGATCTTATCGCTCGAGCAAACTTCGCACTCGCCTCGCCACCGCGCAGTGCTGGCTGCTTCTGAGCGCTGCAATGATGATATGATGTGATGGTGATGATGATGGCCGCTCGCAATGTTCCTACAGCGCTATCTGTCCTTGCTTTGGCCCAGTGGCTCTTTACTTACGTGAGAACTCGCGTATGTGCAGTATATATACCTATGTATATATGCATATGCGAGAGTCGAGACGGCGGAGCATACGGTTATGCTATAAAACGAGCACTTTATGTATCACGCTATCACGCACATAAACAGAATAACAGATACACACTGCACAAGTGCAGGCACTCGCGTAACTTGTATCGAGGATCTAGCTCCGCAATAATGCGAACTGATAACACTGCTAGGGAGTATATTAAGTATATAAGCTGCCTCGATCAAGTTCCGCAAACTGAAGTTAGGATTGCCAATGACGAGGCGCATTTGTTCGTGCATAAGCTGCACTTTCGTAGCTGATGCTATGGCTAACCAGCTTATGAACCAGATGCCCTTTGCAGACCAACGTCTTTTTTCTACTTAGAAATGTCGGCGACTTCACTGAACAGCTTGGCTTTCAAAATAGAGTTCGCGCTTGAGTCTGCTTTTAGGAAAAATTTAATATACGTATCCACGTACTTACCAATTTCCTTTTAGATTCTTGCACGGATTTACTGTACGAGTAGGAAAATGAAAACTTCAAATTAAATATGAAATTCATTTTTTAACACAAGTCTTCATTTAATTACTTTTAAGTCTTACGAAAAATCTTTAAGGACTTCAAATCTTATCAAAATATTTGACGATTTAATAAACATATTCACCAGTTTTTCAAAATTTAAGGAAATGGATAATTCATTTATCATATTTTTCATTGATTTTATGTTATAGAAAACAATTTAAAAAAAAGGATATTAAAAAATGTATACCATGTGGGACTTATGTTCTTAGAATGGTTTGTGTTAACATTTCTTACGTGAAATAAAACAATAAATTATTAAAACGGTAATATACTTTTTTTATTGCATTTTTCAATCGATTTTTTTTTATAATACATTGCTACATAGCAATACACGCTAAGAAAAAAACGCGTATACGTAAAATAAATGTTTTTCTTTTGTTTCGTACAAATACTGCTTCTATTGGCAGGCTTATGATTTTAGTCTCTCATCACATTCATTACTTTAGAAAACAATGAAAAATGATTAAATAGTTCATTAATAGTTCATTAAGACAGGATCAATAATCTTTGCTATTGAGAATGTAGGTAGGAGAAATTATGATATGGAATAACAAAATTTTAGCTTTTCTAAATTGGATTCAAAAACTATTTGCTAAATTGGATTTAAAAACTAATATAAAGGGCACCAATAGGTGAATTTTATATAATTCAAGGAATGTCAACTGACTTTGAAAAAAAAATTGGATTTAAAAACTATTTGCTCTAATATAAAGGGCACCAATAGGTGAATTTTATATAATTTAAGGAATGTCAACTGACTTTGAAAAAAAATTCTCTCATGGTAATGGTGAGCACTCGATGTAAAAGCAAACACAGTATTTTTATCATAATAAAATATTTAGAGACAAATAACTTAATTCATAAACAAACCTAAGTGCTCGTTTCTACAATCTGATATAATTGACAAAAGAAAACTATTTTAAAATAGGAAAAAACAGCATACTGTAACACTTCAATACTGTTTTTACATTTGTGGTAGTTGGTCAATGGGAGTGGCAAACTTAAAGTCTTCTGGAAAGAGGTTTACAGCATGTGGAAACATTAATTTATATGATTGCCTTATAGTTACATCTGCCACACCAGCAATATCTCCAATTTCTTTTTGAGATCTTTTATCTTCAGAAGCCTGCAATGATGTGATTAATAAAATGAAATCAAATATATAATTAATTTTCAAAAATATTGATATCTAATACTTTTCAATATTATAAACTTTACCTGAGAAGCCATGTAAATAGCTGCAGCAGTAACTGAAATGGGGGATCTGCCGGGTACAACATCTAATTCAACAGCTTTTCTGGCAATGTGTGTTGCTGCTCTTTGTACCATGTTTGGTAAGCCTAAATTAGAGCAAAATCTCGACATGAAATCTCCAGTAGTAATGAGATCAACACTAGTTTCAAGAGCTTTAAGGATAAGTTTAAAACATCTTCCAATCTCCTTTTTACTTATTTTACTGACTGCACAAATTTCTTTAAATGTGCGAGGTACTCCTTCTTGACGACAAGCTATGTATAAACATGCAGATGCAATAGCATCATTTGCTCGCCCTTTAAGATTTTTGCCATCATGCACTTGTTTAAAAAGATTATTGGCTCTGTCAACGATTGTTTTTGGAAGATTGATGCGATCTGCCATGGCATTAATTTCTCGAAAGGCATTTACTAATGTCCTATCAGAACTGCTCATCTAAAATTAAATAGAGATATATTATGAATAACTTAGTGCATTAAATATTTTACACTTTATCTTGTATTTAATAAAACTTACAGTTCGTCGGTTCTGATACTTTGATACACCAAATGCATCAAATGATGCAGCTCCTGTACCAGGGCCAATAATTGTTGATAAATCAGAGCCATTTAACAATGGATTTTCAGGACCACCAACACGAGATGGGTCAACGCCTGCTTTTTCGTTGCTGAATGTTCTCCACTCTGATCCTACATCTATTACTCTAAAATCAAGACAATTTAATGTAAAGTTTATTGTTTATCATCTTTTCTTAAATAATATAACATACATACCTGTCTCCCACTACTAATCCACATTCTGAGCATATTTGGTCTCCAGCTCTATAATCTTCTATTAATGGAGCATCAGGATGAGCATAGCAACATACTTTATTTGTGTCAGGTCTGTGTCAATTTCACGAAACAGAATAAATTAATAAGTACACAATTTATTAAAATTAAGAAAAGATTGAGATTTTTTAGCATATTTTGCTAATAGAAAGTTTTAGTTAATTTGTAAACTTATGATAAAAAGAGTAACTCCAAGCATCAGTTTGAATGCCCATAAACTACACAAATATTATTTTAATTAATTTATATGTTAACACAAATAACTGACTTCAAAGTTCTCAAGCATTAACATTTTTGCTTCCAATAAACTATCAAAACAATATTTTATGCAATGAAACTGATATCTGATACTGATTAATAATTAAAAAAAAAGAACTACAACAAATAACAACAGTAGTAGCAGTTATAATTCTGAATATTTGATCGGTGTTGGAATAAAAAAAAATGCAACCTTAACCTCAAAGTTATAGAAAATATGTATAACGGAAATTTCCAGTAAATAAAAATCAAAATATTTTGTAAGAAAAAAAAATTCTAGAATGCACTATGTCTATTTACTAAACATTTTATGACTGGAATACTATAAGTTGCAATGAGTTTACTTTTCAATACTGATGCTCAAACACTAGTTGCATTGTTTACATTTCCAGAACTTTAATTTACAAGCAATCACACACTATTCACATTTAGTCACTTGTAGATACTCTTTTCTTTCATTTTACATTAAATAAAATTAAATAAAAACAATTAAAAAGGAGCATCACCTTGAGCGAGTAGCCATATTTTGTCTATTGTAAATCCGCGACTCGAATTGCTATTTGCTACTATACTTACTTATCCCGAGCGCTCCTTTCTGCGTATATAAATAACCTCCCGAAGGGATAATTTTTAGGCAAAGTCAGGGCCTGTACAGGGGCCGGATCAGCCTGTACAGGCCCGAGGGGACCTTCAATATTACAATTTCTAGGCATATTACGCTATCTAAAGCCGGACCTGGATTACTTTTTTATAGTTTTGTAATTATTTAACGAGCATCAAACATTGATTTTAAGGCAACCTGTTCAGGGCATGTTTTGCGCCGCGAAACGTGCCTGGATACGGCCATCCTTACCGTACCCTGTACAGGGCCTGAATATTACTCCGGCATGCCTGGATGAATTTCTACTCGGGCTGTAGCCAACAGTGGCACTGTGAGAGTGAGAGGTGTTTTGCGACTTTAGCGCCACTGCTACTTGAAATTCAAAATAAAGCATTTTAATATAATAGAAGAAGATTTATAATTTAATTATAAACACTTTTCTTTTTCGTCAAAACAAATATGAATTTTATAAAATATATTAAACTTAAAGCGATTTATTATAAACAACATTTATTTCGTGTAAATTAAAAATTTTAAAAACCTAAATATCCCAAGCAAAATCATATTGTAAACAAACATGACATTGTAAACATCAAACGTGTTTGTAAATATAAGAAATGAATATATTCGGGGCCGGGCTTCGTTTTAACGTTGACTGTCGTATCTTCCAAGACTCTGATTATGGCACAATTACCTCAAAACGAAAACGAGGCCGAAAGGTGAGTTTTTTTTATTGAGTTTCTAGTTTTTTTTTTTAATAAAACTTATTTTTTAATTTTTGTAGATCTATTTTTCATGGCAGTTTGTAGAAGAGCAACCAATTGTTGTTGATCAGGTAAATGGGACTGAAGACCAACAAGTTCTGGTTGAACAATTAGACGGATCTGAAGACGAACCAATTGATGTTAAGCAGTTACATGGATCTGAGGATGAAGAAATTGATGTTAAGCAGTTAGATGGACTGGAAGACCAACAAGTTATTGTGTAACTGTTGGATGGATTTGAAGACCAACGTATAGCAGAATTGTCAGGTAGTAAAACGACAAACTCACACTCAGAATCATTTTTATCACACTTGTATTGAAAAATACTATACATCCATATAATCCTCTGCTTTGTTCAGTGGTAAGTAGTCAACGCCAGAGTTATAAACTAGAGAACCCACTATTTTGCGTAGAGTACACATGTACCATAAATTCTTAATATCTTAAGAATTTATTTTCTTATTTTTATTTTTTTTTTATTTTATTTTTATTTTTTATTTTTTTTCTATTAGATTTGTAGTAGATATGTATCCATAGCCTTCAAATCTAATAGACCTATGAGCAAACTTGACATACAATTACTCGGAAATAAATGCATTATGTAATATCCAGACCATTACTTTACTTCATCACTTCCACAATTGTCTATATTAACCAGTATGGAAAAAAGGAAATGTATGAAACCGTATACAACCGTACAAAACTGTATAAAAACGTATAAAACTGGATCTAAACATTGGTTTTTGGACAACTTTATACGTTTTAATACGTTTTGATACGTTTTAATACGGTTTCTAACATTTTAATACAGTTTTCTACAATTTGCAACGATTTTATACAATTTCATACGGTTGTTTACGTTTTATAGAATTTATAAAACGTAAAAAACGTAAAAACGTAATTACGTTTTTATAAATATAAAAACATAATTTATTTATTTTTATTTTGTATGAAAATGTATTAAACTGTATAAAAATGTATAAAACCGTATAAAATATGTCCAAAAACCAATAGAAAGGTTCATTTGTATATGTTTTTATACATTTTCCTACAGTTTTATACATTTATTATTTTCATACAGGAACGTTTAAAATTACTCACAATGTCATACAGTCCTCTGAGTTACTATGTCTATTTACTGAACGCAGTCTTTCCTACAATTTACGCAATCATAGGATCTTAAGTGAAACCACAGCGCATTCTAACTTTGGATTCTACTCCACAGTTAACTGTTTAAGAAGAACCTGGAATCTTTTGTCAAATAATATTACTAGCATCCAAATCTTAACACGTTTCAAGTCAGCACTTCGATCTTTAACCACCATCTATTTACTCTCATCACTTGCGTTCATTCATTCTCATACTTCACTTTGATACTTCGTCATCTTCATATATTTTATAGTTATTATACAGTATTGTAAAGGGCAAATCTGCCCGTATAATGATAATAAATAGTTAACGGTGAAAGATTTGAGAAAACACTTAAAAGTAGAAATTTCAGAGATTTTGTGCGGGAGTAAGTCGAAACTTATGGTAGAAAAAAGCCAAAACTTGAAGAACTTCTATAAATATTTATTTATACTTGTATGATGTAATTTCATTAATTTTTTTCTATAAATATTACAGCACGTGTTTGTTATCGAATTAAATCAACACTATAATGATAAAACAACCAAGGGGGCAAGCTTTTACGAAATATCTTGATCAATCATTTTGACGTCATTTCAGAGAGCTCAGCATGATTAGATAGATGGATTAAATTTGTAAGTATAAAGTTAGCTGATATTGCAAATTTTCTACATTAATATTTCTTGATAGTTTCTTTCATTTTTATATAAACAGCATGAAAAATGAGAATTAGACGTTTTAAAAACTGTAGGACTAGTAAAGCTATAATAAATAATTGACTGTTTACAAAATATTAATTTTTCATGAAAAAATAAAAAATTGTTCTTATTAAGCGCAATAGTCTATGGCAGTACAATCAGGGCCGGATTAAGGTTTTGGGGGGCCTGGGACTACGATCAATCGGGGGCCTTTTTTATAAGTAAAAATAACCTACCCTAGGCACAGTTATAGTTTCAAATAAAAAACGTAAACATTACACCCTAAGAATCTAAACCCACCTTCCCCACGCACAACGAGTTAAAAATCTAAAACGTAAATGCTAAACCCCAAACCCCTAAACCCACCTACCCCACGACCAATCTTTCGGAAGATCGAAGGGGCTAGCTATCTGAAGAACTAGCTCAATTTTAGGCTCAGGGCGATATAGTAAGACCCCAGGGGGGCCAAGTCTATGTTTTTTTATAGAGATTACTATTTTGCATGGCAGATTTGAATTCTACGGTTCAAAATACGTCCGAATACAGGTCCAATATATTTTTTTCGAACGGCCTCTTTTAGGTTCAAGATCATTTTTGGACTAATTGTATATTTCGAGGACGAGTTTATGTAATCCTGATAAAAAAAATCCTATTAAAATGTATTCAGTAACGAAATTTCCAATCACAACCTGCACTGACAGAAAAAATCTGGTAAAAATTCTTATGTTGTCGTGTAAAAATTACCATGTTGGAATCGTAACTCGACCATATGTCGGATTTTTAGCAGAATTTGCAATACACGTAGGAAAAATTCCAAGTCTAACATGGGAATTTTTTTATAACTGATTTTAAAGAGCGAAAAAAATTATTTCATCTTTTTTTTTAGGAGTGGGGGAGGAGCGAGTATCAGACACATAATTATTATATTTAGACAATACAGAAGTTATTTTTGAATTAAACATGATTAAAGAAAATTTATTAAATAAATTAAAAATTTTTGACGACATCGAGACTCGAACCTGGAACCCTTGGCACGGTAGTCGGGAGCGCTAACCACTTACCTATAAAGACATATGTCCTACAAAATTTTGGAACTTGTATATCCCCAAACGTAAGATATGCGCGCTAATTTTATAACAAATTATGCTTTAACTCGAATAATACTATTCTCTATTTTAGCGTAATTTATTACAAATGTTATATATTAAGAATATTGTTTAACATTTTATAAATATTACCAATACCTTAAATTAAACAAGCTCATTTATTTATTAATGAATTTGTATTTTCGATATAATAGTTTTTCACAACCTTCCTTAAAAATATTACAAATAAACAATTATTTTAAAAATTGTGTCATCATAAAAAATAAAAAAAAAATAAATAAAAACAAGTATATTGGATTAGAACGGCACATTCAGTTGTTGCGTTTAGCGTTTGTGTTTTGTCTCGATGTTGCCAAGGTGGATTGAGTTTGTTGACATGTATCTGTCTGAATCTTTCCTATTTTGACATTGAAGAGGTCAACTTTTCGTGCACTCGCGGGCTGTTTACGATTGAACGTGTGAATTCTTATTCTAAAACTCTCTCAATTTTTACCATGCTAGCCTGGGAAAATGTACAAAAGATAAAGTTCCATTAGCCACGTGTTAATTTTTACTATGCTGGCATAGGAAGTTTTACTTGTGACATTGGACTTTTTCATATAAAAGATAGTAAATTTTTCGATTTTAAGCAGTTGTGGGCAACTTCCAAGAGCAACATAGGAATTTTTCCCCGGGTTTTTCTGTCAGTGTGTTAAAACCGACTATAACAAATTAAATTTTAATTGATTTTGATCGGCTTCGATAGGATATTCTGTTACTAAATCCATTTCAATAGGGCTTTTTTATTAGGGTAATAGCAGGCCTTGATCAGAAAATTAGTTTGATGTTGACATGTGCCTGGTCAAAAGTGCGTCAGTTCTAGGTAGCCCTTGGGGTTCTGAAAGATTGGCCTACAATTCTGACAAGCAGTAAAACATCCGGCGTTCAATTTTGTAAAGCCAACTCTATTTTTAGGCACGACCACTACTCGGGAGAGTCTCATATTTTCACCAGAGCGAAAATTTTTACACATCAAAAACAAATTAATTATTATATAAAAATTTTTTTCCATCCATAATGAGTCCATTTTAAGCGTTTTCCGAGTTGTATGTATGTATGTACGTCCGTATGTAATCAAGTTCCTCAATTATCTTAGCGAAATTTCTAAGGAAATTTCTAAACGAATTTTGGGCCAGATACTCGTCTAATTATACATTGAGAAAAAAAAAAACGCTACAACGGTGGAAATTTCACGCAGTAATGGCATAATTTCTCCCGCAGAGGGAGATAGGTTGTATTGGCGTGATCACCCAAGGGAACGATCAATCTACGTTTAATAAACGTAAAAAAATTGACTATGCTCCCGCATATGCGGGAATAAAGTAAAAGAGACTTTACAGGCTATAAAGTGGCCATTATAGTGGAGATGAGAATAAAATAGTACACGCATCACGGGAGAAAATAAAAAATGCCTCAGACCGCATGTTTGTCACCCTCGCCTTTGCCGCGGGTGACAATTTACATGCGATCTGTGACATTCTTTACTTTTACTCCCTATAGGTGCGTAATATACTATTTTATATAGACAGCGGGGGTTGGCGTACGATAGCCCGCAAGGGGGGGCTCCCCTAGTTTTCCTCTATCTTTTTATGTTCTGAGATTCGGTTTTTTACGGATCTTTTCATTTGACCATCATAGCTGGCTGAGCAATCATTGCAGTCTATTTTGTAAACAACGTTAGTTTGGTTATCTTTATTCGTTTTGTCTTTTCCTTTGGTTATGATATTATGAAGATTTTTTTTTTATTTTTGGGACAAATTTTAGTCCAAATTTATTGAAAGAATCATATATTTTCTCGAAAAGGCCATTAACATAAGTATGATGTGATTGGATTCTTGTATTTTTGGATGGTTGCGTTCGTTGTGTTAGAATTTTGTGTTACATCAGTCCCGTTATTATTGTGATTTTGTAGTTCAAAATTGTTATATTTTTTCCATAGGATATGTATATTCTTTCTTTGATATGTTTATCTATGACATTGTTTTGGAAAGTCGTTATTAATTGTGGTATCAGTTATCTGTTTTATGTTTTCTTTGTGAAACTTTTCATTAGATAGTAATATTACTTTAGTGTGTAAATTAAACCTTTTCTTTTTTAAATTGATTGTCGAAATTGGTTTTTCATAGCAATTTGTGATTAAATGTCCAGCATTGTTTCGTATTATATTGATATGTCGAGAACATTGATCATGTTGTTTTTTTTTGGTTCCAGCGTATTGTAATCTACCTACTATGATGATAAGAAATAAATGACTCAATCAGTTTCTTACTTTGTTTTCCGGTACACGCGTTAAGATGACGCCAACATATCGGCCCGAATTTATAATCGTCACTGGCACTCAGCACTTGGAATTCAATACATACAGATATACAATTAACATTATCGTCATATTGAAAATTCAAGTCTGAGTGTCAAGTGCTGACTATAAATTCGAGCATTAATTTATACACTGTCAGAAAACTTTTATTTATACACACACTTATTTATACACACACACATTTATACACACACAATGTGCACATTTGGAAAAGTAAAATATATATATATATATATGATAGAGAGAGAGAGAGAGAGAGAGAGAGAGAGAGAGAGAGAGAGAGAGAGAGAGAGGAGTTTTCTGACAGTGTAGCTAACGAATATCACTTAGAGTAATAGTTAACAGGGTAGCTTATTTGTAGCTGAGAAATCTAGCTAATTTATAACTGCTTAGGCAGAAAAACTGGTTAATTTTTTATCAGATTAATTATATTACAATTAATAAAATTGTGCAATATTTAAAAAAATAATAAATAGTCATGATAACAGTGTTAACATTTTTCAAGATTTTTGTATTTCATAGATATAATAGTTAACTGAGAATTGAATGTCAACTCCCATAATAAGTATTAACGTCGTCTAGTATCGAAGAGAGAGTTTATTTTTACAGACTTCGCGCGTGCCAGCTACATAAATGCGTGTGCAGTAATATATTAATTGGCGCGTGCGCTTGACAGTAGTAGATTATACCAGTTTACGATAATTCTTTAGAAGAAGGAAATAAGCAGTTAACATATGAACTCTGTACTCTTTGTTATGTATTATTTTAATATTTAAAAATCGTTCTTTGAGCAAGACTCTTTGTATCGTTGTATACAAATTTAAACTTAATAAATTCTTATGTTTTATAAATTATTCTTAGAAACAAAGTAGATAGTACGTAATGAAATTACAATTAAATAAAAAAAATAATAGTACATGAATAATAGTATATACAATTGACAAAATACTAAGTATTGATTTAGTCAAGAAACCAAACTTAATTAGAATAAAGAATTTTCTAATATAGTTTTATGATCTGCTATCAGAAAAAACGTTTAGTTTAGTTTAGTTTAGTTACTTTATAGTATTATGTAACAATACAATTTTCATAATGTGTGATAACTAAAAGTTCAGTTTAGTTTTCTTCGTTGTATATCAAAGAATAAGTATTGATTTTGTAAAGAAACTAAATTTAATCGGAATAAAGAATTCTCTAATACAGTTATTAATTTCTATTTTCATACGCTCTATTTATAAATATAAACATTTATATTTTTTTGTTGATTTCATCAATTAATCGAATGAAAATTTCTTTTTATTTAAATAAATTATTGCGCAGAATAAAATATAATTTGAAAAAAAAAAAAAAAAAATTTTTTGTTACATACTTAATCATCGCATGAACTATGACGTGGTTATCACTGAATTATTTTATGATATTTTGGTCGAAAAAAACACGGGAATTACTGTGTGATTGTCTACATAATGATATCATAATCGCGTGATAATCATGCGCAATAATACTCACGCACATACGTTATTTTAAACGATACACTCGTTGTATAAGTATATATGTGTACGTCTATCCTATAATATCTAGTCAAAATAAGTAAAGAATGATCAAATTCTTTATCAAGACAAATAATGTGTCTGGAGACCGATTAGTCAAGAGAGCGCGCAAGATGTTCTGCGGCATTCGTTTCATTACATAAAATTATTACTTACCCGAAAAAAAGTGTAAACCGTAATGTTAAATGTCAAATGATCGCAGCACTCAGCATCCGACGTACATACATACATACGCACGGCAGTTATCGTCGGCAGCTAAGACAGATGTGTTAGGGGGGAGGGATGGATTTTTGTAAGTGGTGTTACGCGGAAAACGATCGCGCCGTCGTATCGGTTGTTTCACGTGCTACATGCTGTATCACGTAGCTAAAGCTTTAGCAGTTCATATATAAAAGCAGACTACCGCGCATCGAGATATACTTAGTGACTCGTGCATCGCTTAGCTCGCACCGTTCTTTTCTTTGCCTTTGACGTTGACATTTTTACAAGAGGAACGTGCCGTTAATTCGTTGTACAAGTAAGTTGGGACGTTTATAAATCATTATTTATTTCATATAAATAAAATGAGGTCATCGCAAATCGTAATGTATACTTAATGATTCGGGCATCGTTAATTAGCTCAGCGCCTTCTTTTCTTCGTTTCCAACTATATGAATTCGTTGTGCAAGTGGGTTTGGTCGTTTATAAATTATTTACACACTTGTAGGTTAATTATTTTATTTATAAAAGTAGACTATACCGTCGTAATGTACTTATAGTGACTCGGATCGCCTAGCTCGCCGTTTTTTTTTTTTTTTCTTCATCGCTTTTGACGTTGATATTTTTACAAGACGAACGTGCTACAAATATTGTATATAAACCACTTACATACCTGATCAAAAGGGTTGGTGAGTGACAAATTAATAAATCAAAACAATCTTTATAGCTTAAATGCATTAATTGGTATATAAATTGTTCTATATTGGGACTTTCCATTATTAAAATGCTATAAATGTTCAAAATAAATCGTCCGTAAAGTCACCTTTTTGTCAAACCATTATGCATTTAACTTTTATAAAATTTAAGAGGGGGAGTTGAAATAAATAGGGAACAAAAGTGAAATCTTCTTTCAGAAAATGCATTTAAAAAAAAATTAAAATAAATTTTTACGAAGTGAATAGCTATTCCTACCGCGCAATGTGAATTTTTATATATTATACATACTTACATTCGTAAGTATACATATAACGATAATTCACCATAATAATTAGCAATTCATCGGATACTTTTACACAGAAATGAGCAAGCTGGGGTCACTGATGGACAATTCGATGTCAATGATCAGTTCCATGAGGGACAAAACGTCGCAGTCGCCGTCAATGAATAACCACAAGCCAATGGGAGGCGGAGAATCTGTGCCGGATCAAGGCGTGCGCCGCAATCTTATCGCTGGAAAAGATTCCAAAAGGTAAATATTTAACTTTTTTTCATTTCACTCTTACTTCTGTGTATGCATGTATATAAGAATTGGGCAGGTGGGTGCGACTGAAGGTGCGGATGATGCAAGTCCCTTTATATCTGTAAAACAATGGGAGAAAGCTGAGATGGGACATTTAAATCTGAGCAATGATTAAGATAAAGGTGATGGCGTGTTATTGATATAATCCATGAAGAAATTTTTAAAAAAACTTCTGATATTTAGCACATTATAATGAAAATTGAAGTATTTAAAAAATTAAATATTAATTGAAGTTTTTTTTAATTCTCAATATAGCATAATTAAATTTAGCGAAACAGAAGAGTTATAATAGCCTTCGGTAAAAGAATTTTGCCAGTAATTTAAAAGTCGGTTGCTGATATCAAATAATATTATTAAAGATACAGGAAATACTTGGATTCACATTATGGTTCATTAAAAAGTATTTATTCCCCAGAAAGTTATAAATAGCCAACTGATAGCACCAGAAAAGTGGTTGAAAATATCTCTAAATATCTCTAAAAATAAAAAATTGTTGACAAAAATTTATAATCATATTCTTGTAGTATCTTTGATTATTAATGACTCTCTATTTTCAACCAATCAAGTCTTGAATTGTATAGTTATTTTCTACTTTAATAGTTTCTTTCATTTGCAAATTCATGGTCAATAGAATAAACAGCTATATTTGAATTTGTATGACTCAAGACAAATGACCCATTAGAAGAAATAAAATTTCTAGGTCAAATGAATCCTTAAAATTCATGATTATCAATTTCCAAAATACCGCGGACTATTCACATCATCATCTCTTCGAAAGTATAAGAATATATTGATCGTTTTATTAAAGAGGTGAGTTCGAGTTGGGCGCCTACGGCTATGGCAAGAACAACGTGAAGCTGCTCTATGTACACCGTGAGAACGCGCTGCACCACGAGATCCGCGAATACGAGATCGACGTCCACCTGCGGCTGAACACGCAGCGCGACTACCTGGACGGCGACAATCGTGACATCATTGCGACCGACAGCCAGAAGAACACGGTATACCTGATGGCCAAAAAATACGGTGTCCGCTCGCCCGAGGAGTTCGGCATACTTCTCTGCTCACACTTTCTCTATCAGTATCCGCACGTAGAGGAGGTGCAAGTTAACGTTGAAGACTATCCCTGGTCGAGACATCAGGTCAATGGGGTGCCTCATAATCATGCTTTTATTTTCACCCCCACTGCGACGAGATACTGTCAAGTTATGCAGCTTAGAAACGGTAAGTTTATATTCTAACTAAAACTTTGATGGTATACCTATGTTAGTATTCATTAAAATATAGAATTTAAACACTATAAAAAATAGGGCTGGGATGAGTAGTTCGAAAATTCCTTCCTACTTTTTTTTAATACACTTAAATATAATAGTGTAAATGATATAATAGTGTATTGAAATCAGCCACATTTTCTAACCGATACAATAATTTAGTAAAGTAAAAAGGTCAAAAAGCTCAAAAAACATTTATAAGCTCACGAGGCTCATGCAACCAAGATCGAACTTTTTTTCGAAATTTTACTCGAAAAAAACTCGAAAATACATGAGTCAAACGTTCTTGTTAAAAACTTGAGAATGAAATAAAAAGTGTTAGATTAGCTTTATATACGTCAAAACATTGCAATTTTATATGCTTAATAAATTTATTTTCACGTACATGCATTTTATAATACAAAAAAGAAGAAATCAAATATTTTCGAACAATTCGTTCGCACCCCTAATAAAAAATTGCAATTCATTTATTTATTTCTTTTATACTTGGGAGATGGGCTTTCGAAGCCCTTTACAGTATAAGTATATGCATATTAGTATTACATGGAATAGTGAAGTCTATCCTAATTTCTCAAAATAAGATAAAATCTTTGAATTAAATTAATTTAATAATTGAAAACAAGTGAATGCAACTCATTTAAGTCGTGATAGCAGGAGGCGATGTGAACCTCAAAATCAACTCAATTTCATTATTTAATTAATAAACATTCGAACGTTTATTTGGAAAAGCAATTCTTTCAGGCGCTCCGTGTATGTAAATACTATGCTCAGATTTTTTTTTGTGCGATTCTATCAGCATTTCCATGAGATAAACACTTTTTAAAACTGGCAAAATTCGAAGTATACAGATCCCTACTTATCGGCATTGCGGCTTTTATTTAATTAAATAAATTTTGAGTAAATTTTTGGAAAAACAGCTCTTTCAGGCGCTCCGTATATGTAAATACTATACTCAATTTTTTTTGTTAGTAATTCTATTATTATTTGCAAAAGAAATATACATTCTAAAATTTGTCGGTAAGTACACATTACCTTAAGGCAGTTCAAAGTGGATACGCAGGTATTTTCACTGAAATTGCGCAGTGAATACGAGAGCTGACGTGACACAAATAAATTTGATAATTGATCAGAGGGTACTCGGTTATGAACGATTTTAAACGTAATAAGATAATCTAATATTAAAATCTAAACGCAAAGATCTGTAATAATTATGATCAAATCGGCTCATAATAGCTTTTATTTCATTTGTAATGAAAAATAAATTTCTATATAAAATAAATAAATATGTATATGGAAAAATCCATAATACCATTAACTATTGTGTAATACTTTTTATTAATTTGTTATTGCTGCTATTAGCCTGCAAAGCACATAAACGAGACAGGGTGCAAAATCTTTAATTTTTACGTAGAAAACTAGTCCTGTATACTCCATATTAGTGTGCCACGCAGGCCGCAGCCTGGAGATGTGCAAAACTGTCTAAAAAAGTCGCTGTAATAGATTTAGCGACTTTTTTAGACAGTTTTGTACATCTTCAGGCTGCGGCCTGCGTGGCACACTAATATGGATGACAGGACTGGTTTTCTACGTAAAAATGAAAGATTTTGCACCCTGTCTCGTTTATGTGCTTCGCAGGCCATGCTTAATAGCAGCAATAACAAATTTTAAAAAAGTATTACACAATAGTTAAAGGTATTATGGATTTACCCATATTTGCATTGAACTTGAATTGCGTAATCCTTAAATTTCGTTATCAATATTAAATTTTGTTAAGATACCCGCGTACAATGTTGACAATTTCAAGTGAAATTATCTTTACTTGAGTGATAAGTGTCCCAATTCTGAACAAAAGTTAAAATCGTATTGATAACATATAATATCGTTGTATAACACAACGATCGATTACAATTTTCTTTATTTGTTCTTCGATCAGAATCACCTCGAATCCAAGGCGGCTTGAAAAACCTGCGTGTGCTAAAGACGACGCAGAGCTCCTTCACTGACTTCATCCAGGACGATTACCGTACTCTCCCGGACGCAAATGACCGGATCTTCAGTACAATTGTCACAGCCTCGTGGGTCTTTTCTACCGCTTCGGGCGTGGATTTCGACAGCGTCTGGCACACGGTGAAGGATTGCATCCTCGAGAATTTCGCGGGACCACCGGAAACGGGCATTTACTCACCGAGCGTGCAGAATACCCTATATTTGACCGAGAGAGGTGTTCTCAGTAAAGTACATCAGGTAATTTGCATGTGCACATACGAATTCTTTCCATATGCCGATTTTATTCTTTATTATTTGCATGCAGCTCTGACATGTATATACATAACCCATTTTTATTATTTACAGATTCAGAGTATAGAGATGGAAATGCCAAATAAACACTACTTCGACATTGATTTTAGTAAATTTGCGAAATTAGTTCCAGGGGAGAATAAGGAAGTTTATTTGCCAGTGGACAAACCGTCCGGCATTATTTATGCTCAACTTAATAGAAAAGATATCAAGTCAAGACTTTGATTGTTATTTTATTTTATTATCTACAGATATACCTGTACAGTATTTGTGCACATTTTTCAATATTACAATAACACAAAATGTTGTAATATTAAATTACATGTATAACATTTTTACGTAATACATCGATACATTCTCTATTTTTGGCCTTTTTCTGACCTATTATAGCGTTTCGTAAAATTCTTTAACAAGTGCATCGAAAGTCTCTCGGTATTTCGCTCAGGAAACAATAACGTAACAATAGAAACAAGATAATGACCAGAAACAATATAAGGCCATCCCAAGCGGGATTATTATATTTAGTGCGAAAATCATTTTAACGATTTGCACACATCGTGATCCTGGTACGCTGGCGCGTGGCAACGATTAACGTCCACACCAATTCCCAGCGCGCATATATATAAACGGCGCGGTGCTTTCGTTAACGATCGATTTCTAGACACACATCCTCTCGGCGCAGTGCCGCACCCCGTTTTCGTCGCCGTCTGTGAGTGACGAACTCGTTAAACAGATCTCGCGGGCGACCGCGCGAAGGCAAGTGAAAACTAGAAATATTTGGCCTGGTCAAATACGCGAGGCTCATAAGAGACGCGGACGCCGCGCGCGGGTCGTCAGTTTCTTTCGGACCGGCGACAGTGCAGCGAAACGCTTGGAAAGATTGTTAGAAATGCCAATTGTTTGCTCTTTGGAGAAGTTTAAGAATATAAAATGAGAACGAGTGTTGATTCAATTATGAAAATTATCGTTTTATTTCTTTCGGTTGTGTCGGCTGCCTTCAGTGCAAAGGAGATCTGCGGTGGCACTTACCGTGGCTTTCAGTACACGATTACCAGTCCAAATTATCCAAACAATTATGATCTGCAAGTGGATTGTATATATAATCTGGAGGCCGACGCGTCCGTTAATTGCGAGCAGCAATTTCATTTGCAGTTTCTCGATTTCGACGTGAAGGCGTCGGAAAACTGCAAGGAGGATCATTTACAAGTTGGAGATCGACATATATTTTGCGGAAATGTGGTCGGCTTGCGGAAATTCTCTGGGACTAATAATACTTTGACACTGAGGTTTCACAGCAATCAAGAGTTATCTACTACAAAAGGATTCAAGATTCTCGTAACCGCTCTACCGTGTAATTTAAAACTTAGTCCCGTCAAGAATCAGTAAGTTTTTATTAATCTTTATTCAATATTTTCATCTCAAATATTTATAGTTAATGTATGAACTTGGAATACATTGATTCTCGGAGAATAATTTTGTAGAAAAAATTACTATTTATGATAGTACACGTGAGACAGAATCGTATTTTCATAAAAATGACTACAATTTATAGTAAAAATTCCTATTATTTTATAATTTTTATAATATATAAATACCAATTTTTACTATAAATTATAGTAATTTTCATGAAAATATGAGTCTGTCACGGGTATACTGTCAAAAATCGTAATTTATACTATAAAATTTTTGTCCATGTGATAGTATGAATTTAAAAATATTATTATTGGCACAGTCTTAGTTATATATTCCCTTCATTTAGAGAATCACAGCTGTGTAAACAAAAAATTTAATGAATTTGTTTTCCTTATTTAAGAATGTATATCACAATCTAATTGCAAAAGCAGCTGTAAGCACTTTTAGTTTTTTACAAGTTGAGGAAAATTTATCAAGTTGAGTAAACATGATAAATTTTCAACTAAATATACATAGCTTATTTTTAAAAATTTTAAATACAAAAAACTATTATCAACAAACTGTCATAATTTTTATTACGCATTGAAAAAAGGTATTAAAGTAGCAACCACATAAACCCTAATACAGTCTGATACCGATAGTACGGCTCTTAGAGTCATAGATTTGTGTAAATAAATTAATAACACCACTAATATAAATACAAAATGTATTAATTTTGTAGTTGATAACAAAATTTTGAAACGAATTTCTGATACTTGAATCATAGATGCCAAAAATGGAATAAAATTTCACATAAAATGGTTAGCCTTTTTTGTCTTTCATCCAAATTTAATGTTTAAAGGCTGATTTTATTTATTAAGCATTTACCTTTAAATTAACAAACCAAAAATTTATAAAATAAGTCATCAGTTTGATAAGAATGTAATTATTTATAAATTTTTCAAAAACTTATATATAAATAATTAGCTTTTATTATGCTTACATTAATGAATTAAATATTAAATTGGATGAAAAACAAAAAAGTCTAAGCATTTTATTTGAACTTTTATTCAATGCTTGATATCTATGATTCTATTGTCAGAAATTTTTTCAAAATATTTTTTCTCAATTGTAAAAGTATTTTATTTTGTATTTATAGTAGCAACGTTGTTATTTTAATTTATCAAACTATAACAATAATTATTTTCCGTAAGATCCATTTTCCGGTAGGCGATCTCCTTAAGGAGTATACAAAGAGTGAATAATGCAGCGATATAAATGCCTCTAATGAACTTTACCTTTCCTCGAATCTTTTATGTAACAGTCTTATATGAGCAAATCTCAGAAACTTTAAAATTTTGGAAACTGCGAAAATTTTAGGTTTAAAATATATATTTATAAATTAAGTTCTTTGCAAAGCAAATGACTGAACCAAAAAAGATTATGTTCATTGTTCAATATAGAAATTAAAAAAAAAGTCCAACTTAATGTTAGAGGGAGACTTTTTTACGAAAAATTACAAAAAGGGCGAAAAAAGTAGTCATTTTGAGTTTTTTTATGTCTTCTTCGATCTAAAAAAAAAGTCACTTACTGTTATTGTCAAATTTTTAGAGCTTTTTCTTTATAACAAAAGCTTCACTTTAAGCCCTGGTAGATCGATGTGTCATGAAAAATAGTCCACACTGAGAGAAAGGAAAGCTTACAATAAACTTAATATCTTAATTATAAATATATGGAATTGAAAATCAAACCAAACTTACATATATTAATAGTTAAGATATGACTGTTACTATGAAGATACAGAAATTTGGATTGAGAATGTATCTTAATTATTAATATGCGAAAGGTTACTATAACCTTTTCAAGACGGAAACGTTCAAAGATATCAATATATTGACTATTAAAATTATTTCTCTCAGTGCAGATATAAGAGTTTTTTTCCCAATATTCAAGAAGTAAAAAGTTAAAATCTCTTAAATCTGAGCTATTTTCATGGCACATCGATCTACCAGGGCTTATGAATCTTTTGTTTATAAAGAAAAAGCTCTAAAAATTTGACAATGATAGTAAGTGACTTTTTTTCTAAATCGAAAAACACATAAAAAAACTCAAAATGACCACTTTTTTTGCTCTTTTTGTAATTTTTCGTAAAAAAAGTCTTCCTCTACCATTAAGTAATTATTCTCATAAAATAACAAAATTATTTTTAGAAAATGAATGCATTGATCCGCGCGTAATTGAAAGTATTACAATTTTCACAGCTCGTTCAAAGGATTTAGGGAGGTGGATCAATTTGGACTCAACGCGAATGACATCCCAAGCCGCGCTTATCACCTTGGAATTCGAGGGGGCGATGAAAAGAGCGGCGGCGATAATTCAGCTACTCGGCTCACCCTCACGTCGAGTAATGTCATCAACAGTTCCTCAGTAACGTCTCAGTCCACCGATCAGCAGCGACAGCAGGATTCGACGATCAGTCGTCCGCAAATTGATTTCGCGTTTGAAAATAATGCCAGAGCCAATTTGGTCCCCCCGCTGCTTCCCTCGCATTACTCAGGAACGATGGCTGTAAAAGACGACAGCCCGCACATAATCTCATACGTTTTTCTACCGCCGAGGGAAAATAATGGGACCGCCCCTAAAGCCATCGCGCCGTCGATCAAAGATAAATCCTTCGATACAGTTACGTCACCGCCAAACCAACTGTTGCCGCCGAGTCCAACTCCACCGAGGACATTTTCTAAGATTTATTCCTCAAAAGTCGGCCTCTCCACGGATGACAGCGCCCCTTTGACTGGCCAAATTCAAAGATTAGCCGTCCCGCCGTCTTTGAATTATGGCGAGCCGCCAAGAGGCCTAGTGGATTACGATATTCAAGTTGGAAACGATTGTGACCAAAATACAGCGACAGTGCGACAGTCGATCGGTGTAGGGTCATCTTCGGAAAGAATTAATTATGATCCGATTCAAGGTCAAGACTTTCAATCAAATCCAAATCTTATTTATGATCCACGTTGGGGGTTTGTTAGCTCGAACCACTATCCACAACCTAACTATCCAGGTAATAATCCTGGCTACAATCCTATAACACCTAACTACCCAGGTAATAATCCTGGCTACAATCCTATAACACCTAATTACCCAGTAAATAATCCTGGCTACAATCCTATAATACCTATCTACCCAGGTAATAATCCTGGCTACAATCCTATAACACCTATCTACCCACCTAACTATCCAGGTTATAACCCTGGCTATACTCCTATAACACCTAACTATCCGGGTTATAACCCTGGCTACAACTCTATAACACCTAATTACCCAGGCTATAATCCCAATTACCCAGTAGGTGGCGGCGGTTATCCAAATTTAGGTACTGGCTGGAATAACGGACAAAACGGAGAGTGTTGTAGAGTGCAAATAAGAAGAAGATTTTCGATAGTTAGTCCTGGCTTTCCTGGTGGTACTTTCTCGAATTCCTATTCATGTAGATACGCTATTACTAAGTCTTCTCCAGATGTCTGTCGGCTCATACTCAACCTTCGTTTCTTTAATTTTGGTACCGATGATCCATCTTGTTCTTATGGATTTATAGAAATCGATGGTAGACGTTATTGCGGTTGTAAAAGTGGGCAAAGTATACAAGTTCTTTTTACAGATTACATAGCCAAGTATATAACAGTCTTTTATACTGGATATCCACGAACTAGATTCACTGGATTTTTAATAGACATCATTCAGGAATCTTGTGGATCATCAGGAGGATCATATCCTTCATATCCATCGTATCCCTTCGATCCAACTAATCCACTTTATCCTAATTCTGTTAGTAATAACGGGTATCCTTACAGCTATATTCAAAGGCGAAAAGATTTCGCGAATTCTACTATTGAACAACGAAATATTTTTAAACGATCTCAAAACTCCTCGATTATTCCTTCTCCGATAGATCCTAATCCATATATACGAAATAAACGAGATTTAGGGTATTCTTATGATAGACCAAGTACATCATTTCTCAATAATGACGTTCAACTCATTCCAACCTCCGACAGAGCACAAACGCACCAAAGAATTTTCGGAGGAAGCTGTCAGAATCGTATATTTCTAGACTGGACAATAGCTGCTAAAGAAACACTGTTGAGGAATATTGGGTGCGGAGGATATCAAATTCCTGGATTGAATTCACGAAGTTATTTACCACCACTCACTAATAGAGATGTAGGGAGCTCAGCTTTGACAGAATGTGAAGATATCAGTGTTAATCAAGGAGTTATAAAATCACCTTCTTATCCTAATAACTACCCTAGTAATATTAATAAATGTTATAGGTATGTTAACAGTATTTTCTTTTTATTTTCAAATAAACATTTTTTCCGAATATTAAGTAATAAAAAAAGATCATAATTATCATTACTAAAATTAAAAGCTTGAAAAATTTATGATGAAAAAAATACCGATAATACTACTAGCAAAATTTAAAAGAAACAATTTTATTACAGATTCAATAAAGCTCCAAATTTTTGCAAACTAGAAGTTTATATAAGAGATTTCGATGTAGAGTCGAGTGAAGGATGCACGAAAGATTATTTGTCCTTCAGTACAGATAACAAGAAATACTGTGGAAGTTCATTGAATGATTATCGAAGTAAGTTGTTTTTAGAAAACTACTGCGATAAATTATTTTAAAAATTTTTATTTATCACATTTTATTTACTAATCTTTGCAGCAATATTGGACTTAACACAAACAAATTTTATTGAAATTTTCTTTTCGTCCGATTCTCACGGAACAGGAAGAGGTTTCCACATAGGATTTTCACAGTTACCATGTGAAGTAACATCAAATTTTTAAAGTTACTTCATAAAAAATGTTTGTTAATCTCTAAGCCATATAGACAACAAGTATTCAAAATTTTTATATTTTTATATATACATAAATGTACAGTTAATTAAAAATAAAATTGTTTTTCAAAAATATTATTGTTATTATTATTTTTTTTAGTTATATCATTATTCATATTCTATAATTTTGTGTGAATTATGTTTACAGGTATGAAATAAAAAATTCATCATGCAAACAATTATTATTTTTATTTTCTACCTCTAATATGCGTTTCATACTTATTCGGCACGTCAATAATAATATTGAAATTCGAGTTGTCACTAAATTCTATTTGAAAGCGATTTTAATTTATCCTTAATATTAAGGGTCAAGTTCATTTATATTACACCTGTTATAGATTAGAGACAGAAAAAAGTGTACATTAAATATATTCTTTACCCTTTTACATATTTGCAGGACTTTTTATATAATATTTTTGACACAACTTTTACGTTTTTTTTTGTATAGTTAAGAAATACCTGATATGAAGTAGAATTAAGATTGTCTCAAGATTGAGTCTTTTATAAAGTTTTTTTTTTAATTTGAAAATATATTATCCTTATTAAGAAAATAACTTGAAAGTAAGAAACTATCTAGTACATTAACCAATTCTAATCGACCCAAAATAACAGTAATTTCAAACTTAAAAAAAACACGAATAACAACACTTAGATATAAACAATTTTTGTAATATGACATAAATTGATATAAGATAATATAAACTCTTACTGCAATAATAAAAATAACGTTGTTTGAAATTAAAAAACAATAATAAAGTATATAAACACAAATGAAGTTTGGTAACGAATGTCATGCCTATTTGCGTAGGCACTGTGATCTATATTCTTTAGTGACACGATACATTTGATAATGCAAGAACTTGTAATCTTGAAGAACCGTGGTATTCCTTACAAAATATTTACTTTCGTCGACGGCCAAGGAAGCGGATATTCGTGTAAACAGCACTGGCTGGTCTCTTCCGGTTGCAGAAACTCACGATGCGCGACTTGTTACCCTGTCGTGCGTCATGTAATGCTACTAGTAGTTGAAATACATCGTCTTTGGTAGGAGTGCAAGGATTGTAAGGATCGTAATCCATGTTGCTGTATTGTCTGAAAAAAATACGAAAGGAAAAATTGTATGTACGCGTCAATGTAAGAATTGAATGTATTTCAGCAGACAGTTCTATGATTATTACGGGCTTATGTAATTTCCAACGAGCGCGCGAATTGATTATCGGTAAAAATTAGTTACTATTAAAAAGGTAAAAGAAAAAAAATAGGTGGATATAAACCGATAGTGTCACCAATAAAATACCAGAAAAGTAGGATTGGATTTTTATGAAACTAAAACCGAAGTAATGTTCTAATAACGAAAATAAGTTTTGTAATTTGTAAGCTTATATTTTGTTCAATATGATTCATGTTTAGATAGTAAAAATCATCCTCCAAAGTTTGATAATAATCCGAGGCACGTATCTGTGGTAATACTCATTCTTTTTCTTGTGTAGTAAAAGAGTTACAATTTTTCTTACCTGGAATTTTGTCTCTTCCAAGGATACCGCCTGTAATAACGCGCTCTCTTTGAGATTCCCCGAAAGCCATCAAGTTCCAAGGGAAAGGGTTTATCTTCTAAATTGTTTTGGTCATCTTTTACCAAAATAAGTGGTGCCTCCCAAACTCCTGGGCGTTGCAGGAGTTTTACCAAATAATTAGAGAAACGAGTAGATTGCATGTCATCCAGTTGATCGATTGACTTAAATTGGTCCTCAGGCAATTCTGCTATATTGTAAAATAAAAAGATTTTATCGAAATTGAAATTGTATTGTCATAAATTGTGAAATTTCTCAGACAAAAATAATCGTTGAATTTTTCCTTAAAAACGTATATTTTATATATTTTTATAGACATTCTAGATTTTCGCGATATTTTTTGGTTTGGTTTGCTTTTCACAGTTATTCTTAGTTTTTAGTTGATTAACACTTTCAGGGCGGCTAATGCATAAGAGACTGTTTATAATATTTCAAACTTTAAATTAAAATTGGAATGAAAAATAAAATTTTGAATGTTTTTTCTATTTTCTATGATTTAAAGAAATACAACAGTCAAGCGTAAGAATATTTTTTTGAGAGCGATTTCTAAAGAGCATAAAAATTAAAGAAATTAACTGTAATTCATGACCCATATTTGGGGCATGCCGCCCTGAAAGTGTTAATAAATGTTAATGGAATAATAAATTATATTTGAAAAATCCAAGTGTTTTAATACTTTTTTTTTAATTATCGGATAATTTATTGCCAGGGTTGCTTATTATTATTAAATTTTTATATAAAACTGTTTTTATTTTAAAGTTGATTGTTGAAATGTTTTCCAATGTGTTATTTCAGTCTTTTACATGAGTGATCCAAACATTTATAGACTGTATAAAAGTATAAATAAACTAGCAATTTTCAGAAAGTTCACATCTATTAATAGTCAAGTCTAAGGAACATATCTGATTTACTGAGGAGAGAAAGTGTTTCACTTAAGCAACAACGCGACAGGTGGCAGTAATTAGTGATCACTTCCAAGTTATACGATCGCTAGTTTCAAGTTTCACGCTTACTCACTCGTAAATTTATCAAGTTAATTTTGTGCAGTCTATCTATCGTCATTTTTTATAACGTAAAAGATAATAATTCTTTATTTTATAAAATATAATGAATTTACTTCTTCAGAAAATATATAAACTTCTGTTATTTCTATCTACAAAAGTTAGTATAACTACTCTTAGCCCATCTAACTTCTCAAGGACTGGAATTTTTTCAAATGAATCGATGTCTTTATAAGTTTCCAATATATAAGATATTATATTTAAAATTAACGGTTTTCTAATGAACAATGTAATCTATAAATTATTTAATATCGTTTTACAAATACTTTTATTCCAATACAAATAAACCAACAGTCAAAAAATACTTAAAACTTTCAAAACACGAAATTCAGTATCAGCGGCTCTTTTATTGATTTTATTATTAACTTGTCTTACTCATATTGTAGATTAATTAATTGTATGAACTTCAGACTAGTCAAATAAAAAACTAATGGAAAAATATTTTGTACGTAATACATAAACAATATAATCCCCTTATTTTATTCAAACGATAATTTTTCTTTTAATTTTAATTTTTTATGTCCCGCAAAAAAAAATCAAAGGAGAAGCGGATATACTCGTAGGAAATCAAGATTAAAAAATATATAAAAGAATAATAAACGTATAACATAATTAAAATTAATGAGAACTAGGTTTCATATCTATTAATCGCTAAATGAAACATATCCATACTATAAATTCTACGATAGCAATTATACAGCTACGTTGACTCACCGTTGTCCAGGGTCTCATAATCCTCATTATCATCGAAATTAACGATTTTCCTGAATGCAGAATCGTTTGGTTGGAATTTGAGATCACTGTCCACCCACTCGTGTATCTTGTTGTCGTTCATAATATGTTTGTCTGCAGCCTGTAGCGTTTCATCTTTTCCTTTACTTTGACCAAGCGGGAACATCACGTCCACTCGACCATTTTTTCGCGTAAAATCGATTGATTCTGTTTTCAAAGTTCCTATCTTTAGGACGACAACGAGTAATAAGGGTAACCAACGCATCTATAATAATAGAGAATTCAATATTGTATAAAATTATAGTAACAAATATTGGATTACTTGATGTGTAATACATAGTTATTTGAAACAGAGAAATTATAAAATTTCTGTCTCTTATTAACAAATTGCATTTATGAGATCAGTTTTAGTAATCCTAAGGAGAAGGGCATAAATAGAAGAACAGATTGCAATATCATAAATTATTTCAAACAAGAGTGTTATGTAAATTGTAAGTAAAATTTTACATAACTGTTTCATAAAACCTAATACAAATTTACGATGAAATTAACCAACATTCCTATCACAAAGAATATTCTTTTTTTTTTTAATTTCCATTTTATTAATCATATAGCTTTATGAAATTTTATTACAATAAGGGAACTGTATTTTATTCAGCTTTTATGTATAGGAATTCCGTGCCAATTGAGTTTGCAGAAGTTAACGTGAAAATAAAATTGTCAATGAAAAACTAATATATTCACTTGCTTGTATGTGTTCACGTGTAAAGTCGAAATTAACAAATGACAGAAGTAGTCGGGAAAAGTGACTGTGAAATTTGATAAAATTAGTTCGCCAATTACGATTTCATACGATATTTAATATTAAAAATGAAAAAAATAAGTGTTCAAATATTTCCATTTCAATATACAAATGAATTTTTCCGCCCTTTAACCTCAAAATGCCATCTTAAATGTCATTTTGCGGCCTCGGACGGAAAAATACGTTACTGAAACGTGGACGTAAGAGAATTTTTACCTCATGCGACTTTTCGACCTCGCTTCGCTCGGCCGAAAAACGTCGCATGAGGTAAATAATCCTCTTCCGCCCGCGTTAGTAATATACTATTTACAAATGCTTAGGTATTTATGCATACTTAATTGTCACATTTATTTCATAAGTTTCTGATTAATATTTTATGTAGGTGTGCATTCAGTCATTCTCCTTTATATTTCTAACAGGTCGATTATTTAAAATATACTGATATTTAAAATTCATCATCATTTCTTTTAGGTAAGTATAGCTGCTGTCAAATGATCAGATGAATACGCTTGACCGAATAAAAATTTTCAGACCTTTTCGATTGTTGACGTGCAACTATGACGATTGAGTTGGCTTTATGAAAATTATAGTACATATTAGCGACATCTGACATTACTTTACTTATAGATACATGCACACAGACACACTAATATGTGTTTCTCGGCAACTTCATTAGATAAAATCTCTAGAGGACGTTTAGATATGCACACTCGATCGAGGTTCAGAAACTTGGTCAAGTCATCGCGAAAGCGAAGATCCTTCAGGAAGGATTAGTGCAGTTTTCTCGAGAGACAGAGAGTTTACAACGAGACACGAATTCGCCACAGCCAATTGAATCGTACTCTCGTTTCTACCGATTGCTTCGCCTACGGCAACCGTGAGGTTACAAAATTCTCCGTTAATGTTTAACCTTTCCGATGTCAATGATAACATATTTTATACTGATTTGTAGTATTTCATTACATTTTTTAAAGTAAAAAGAACAAATCTTATCGGGTATCATACGGATTTAAGCCCAATATTTTATGTCATAATAGCTATTTATAAGAAAATACGTTGCCGTATGTTATCAATGGGACCGATAAGCTTAAGCTTATCATAGTACGTTATTTGACGTATTTTCGATTAGAGGGCTAAGTACTTTGTAAATTGCTTTTCTGATTTTGCATGTTTATTTATACATTTCACGACAAGCGTCCTAGCCTGCCAGTACATCAACCATAAAATTGACGCTTTTTTGCAGTGATTAGGGCCCTTTCGGAGTTTTAGAAAATATTGTCAGTTACGATTTTGACAATTTATTACATAAGCTTTAAAATAATGATAAGTATATATATATTTTCGAAAGTTCATGAGATTTGACTTTGAATTCAAAAATAAAAATAAAATTGCTTTTATCTCAAAGACGATTAATAACATTTTTTTAGCATGTTTATTATAAAAAATCGGACATTTTTGTTCGTAGTGACTTTAATTTAAGTTTTGAATTTTCAAGATTCAAATCTTAGAAATTTTTTAAAATTCTTACCATTATTCACAAACTAACGAAAAATCTATACAATAATATCTTACATTATTTTTTGGGCTATATTGTAAGATTTTAAATCGGTACGAAACGGTATCATTTCCCATGGGTGATTTACGAGCTAACACTTGACGTGAAATATCTCACACGCGAAATGTATTTATAATGTAAAATTTCGATCAGTACTTACGTCAATGTACAATGTGGAAACATCGTAAAATTACAATGACACCGCGACATTTTGAAGAATGATTCTGCATGCTTCATTACAAAAATGCGAAACGCAATTGGCTGGGTCTTATAGGTGATTCTCTGTAAAAGTACACATTCTTCCGTGTAACCTCCATGGATATTTTATAATGTAAAATCTTCAAGTTTTTCAAAAAATACATTTTATACAAGAACGAAACGTAAATTATTTTATTATATCAGTGAAATTAAAAATTGCGAGATGTCCGTTATTATTCAATGAAAGACGATTATTTACAACCACATAGAGATTACATGTAAAAATGTTCATTTTTGCAGAGAATCACCCATATCTAAAGGTGGTTTGACCAAGTAAAAGAAACAATCATTGAAAATAATAATATTAAATATTAATAGCGATATAATGCAAAAGAAAGGCATTAAAAAGTGATGAAAATAAATGTTTTCAAAGAAATTTGCGAAAATCAATAGAATAAGTTTCTACAATGAGGACATTTTTATTTTTGATAATTTAAAAAATTATCTATCAAATCACTGTTCCAAATTAAAAATTATTATTCTTATCAATTACAATCTTCAAATTATGCGACAAATTTTAATGTTCAACATAATTTTCTACTTGGTCGACTATTAAATAATCGAGTTTAAAATAGATTGACAATTAAATAAATTTATCTTGAAAAGGGCTTTACGTATCATGAATATTGACAGTTGAAATTGGAACTGACAGTCATATGTGATATAGATTTGTAAAAAGTAAACCACATTTATATTATTAATAGCGTAAGTATAAATAGATTGCAAAATATTTAATAAATATGGCTTTCAAAATCATAATGAAAGTCTTATACATACAAATTTCATAAAAATCAATTGGTAGTATAAGATTTTAGTTTTCAATAACAGCTTGTTTAGAAAAATTTATAAAAAGTTTTATTGTAACGAAAGGAACTCCATTTTACTTTTTCTTATTAGTTAGGTAAAATAATTTAACCAGAATTTTTATACAAGTGATGTTTGATTATTTTAATGATTCCTGGTAGAGAATTAATAACTGGAATAAATATTTTTAGTTTTTAATTTGAAGTAATCCATAAAAATATCTCGACTACGTCCACGCCAATCTATATAATCCTTGATATAATCGTTGGAAAAGGTATACCGAGAAGTTTTCAGAATGAGAATTACTATAAAAACCTATTTCTTTGAATGAAAAAGAAAATTTATAGGAATCGATTCATAATTATTCATTTGATCTCTAGTTTTTGCAACAGTTTTTCCCAGAATGATTAGACTCCTGTATTTTTCTTATATTTGACAAAGTAGTTACGACTGTACTTTTTACCCTATTTATGCTATGCTGAAAGAAAAATTATGCTGGAAACGAATTTTTATATTGCCACAATACTTTATCAGTATGGAAAATAATAAACAAGACATCATATTGGCAAATCATATCTTATATAATAATTTCGTTTGAGAAAAAAAGTTTTAAAAAATTTGAATTTATTTTAATTTATAACGCACGCAACGTCAACAATTGAAATAGTACATTCTGCAACAAGGGGAGAAGAGGGGAGAGGCTCGGGCGAGGTGTCTCTCCTCACCCTTGTATTTTTCTTTTAACGAGTGCATGAGAGGGGTTCTTTTATGTATAAAAGTTGGGTAGGGGATCGTGGATTAGAGTCCTGCACAATCCAGTTACAAATCATTCCATTTTTAGTTTTCATTTGAATAGCTTATTTCAAATATGTGCGCCTTTACACATTTTAAAAGCTATGTATATCCATCTAAAAGCCCAAAAAGCCATAAAATATATAAATTAGACACTAAGAGAACAATTTCACAAAGATTTTTTGTAGCGGGGAAAAAAACTTTCCCCTAAACTGTAAAAACATGGATTTTTTTTTATTCTTTCCCAAATGACGCTCCGAATGCGCGATTTTCTCCACGACTTTCAGACATAAAAAAGGCCCGTTTCATGCTCGTGTTGAAAAAAATGTATTCCTATGCTTTTGCTGAAGTTGTTTCTTTTAATCAATTAATTGTTCGATCGTGGTCATAATTATTTGTAAAAGTATGAAATCACAATCTTCCTTGTGGAAATCATTTGTAATTATTAAAATTATGAATTAAGTACCCTTGCCAAATTAGAATACCTTGTGAACTGTACCTCCCGTAATTCATATGACAAACGTCGGAATTCATTGTGTCCCCCTCCCTATCCCCAAGTCCACAGAAACTTGTTGCTTGCTCTCAACGCGCGTACACACCTCCTGTTGCTCGTCTGACCGATCATCGACGCGAATCACTGAATGCAATGCTAAAATATTTTTCGCCCATACTATAAAAGCCTTTAGCAGAATCAACGAGTTAATAGACGTTAATTTTAGTTAATCAATGTTCGAGCACAGTTTTTCTTAATGAACTACTATACCCGCATAATTAGATCTGCGTAAGCGCGCGTGAGTGTCTATACAGGAATAAAAACCCCAATATAACTTACCCTAACAAAGAGTTTAACGTTTGATGTAGCGACTGTCGGTGAATCGTCAAGCGACAATGTTTATATAGTTGATGCGAGGACACTGGTCGACACACGATTAAAACACTTGGCACTTTATTCAAATGCTCGTATACTTTTCCCCTGCAGCTCTCCGCGCAGCAAAAAGAACACTCGACACTATGTAATTTTTCCAGCCGAAATCTCGAGATTTGCACTCGCTTGCCTGTCCTTCCACTGACTGTGCAACAAGAACGACTCGCGCGCGCGGACGGCCTTCTCTCTCTTTCTCTCTCTGTCTCAGTCGAACGGCAGCAGCAGCGGCGACGGCAGCGGAGAAGCTGTACGGTGTTCTGGTGTCATGCGTGCGCGACGGCGCTTTATATACGGGGGCGCGGGCGCGCGCTCGCGGCCGAGGGTGGGAAAATATAACGCAGGCGGGCGTGTTCCCCATCGCTCGGCTATCTGCCATATAGCTGGCTGGCGCGCGGAGCAGGGAAAATCACGAGGAGCGCGTAGAATGCGCGCATTCATTTCCGGCCGCCAACCGTCAGTTCTTCTTTGACTCTCTTCCTAGTAGCCGACGACGTTCTCGGGATACTTGTGCGGGGGATCTGCTTGAGATTTCTGTATACCTGCCAATATCGCTCGATTATGGTTGATGCAGTTTGATCGCTTTGTTAATACTTTTAACTTGGGAGCATCGCGACAATGTATTTCCCGCGTATTCTAATTTTATCTTCTATTAATCGGACAAATCGAATCAACTACTATTACTAAAATTGACTTGTATTTGTTTCTCTCTCTCTCTCTCTCTCACACACACACACACGCACGCGCGCACGCGCGCACCAACCCTTCCAAAGTTCAGCAAAAATGTAAAACAAGCAATAGAATATCAAAGACGAAAGAAACAAAAAGAATAATGAACATCCTTATCAGCGCTATCTTTCACAAATACGACTTCATATATTTATTTCTTTCTCCATTTTTCTATTAACGTATGTATTAAAAATATGGTTCTCTATCAAAATCTCGGCGTCTAATACGAAAAATAACAAAGAAAAGTTCCTCACTATTTTTGGGATAATGAGGTTTTTATAAAAACACAATCATAGTAATGGCAGAAGTAACGGTGGGCGAGCAATGTCATAATGTGTCGAGAAAAAAAATTAAGTTGTTCGATCCTTGTTAACGTTTCCTATTTATAAGTTTTGTCAGCAATTTTTCCTAAGTATTGCATCCAATATTAGAATACATTAATTAATACTTAAGTGCGAAAAAAAAATATTATGTTATTGAAGTGAAAATAATTATGTATAATTTTTTGCGAACTTTTTGCTTATATGTAATATATTTTTTGAATAATTTAAGATATTTTACGAAAGGTATTTCAAAATGTTCCATCTCGTAGGAGTGCAGTGAGCGATGCTGTAGTAATTTCTTGGTATTGCTTGCAGACAGATCTTTTCTGTGACAAAGATAAATGTTCTAGTTAAAATTTAATTTTCATAAATAAGAAAATTTTTATGTTATTTTCAAAGATAATGTCTAAGTTGCCAGGAGAATAATTTTTTTCTCACTCATATTATTTTAATGAAATCATTGAAATGTAATTATTTTTGAACGTATACTCCAAGTCCAAAATTCTATTTAAGATATAGGCTTTACTCTAAGCATTACCTGTTTTATTTTCAGAAACAATGATTTTGATTTAGAAACATGTTCACTCTATATCGATGCCTCGTGCGAAGAAAAGCACTGACGAAGACTACCACAGTTAAAAACATCTGACGAAGACTATAGCACATTTCAAAACCTCGAATGAAAGAAAGCACAACTCGCTGCGCTCGGACGAAAAAGACTAGCACTGTTTATTGCATTCTTATAAATAGTCCACCTTACGAATAGCAACAATAAAAACTGCTGCTACCTGCATTAGCAGATTGCTTTCTCAAAGAGAATCCATGCTTATATAATTTTATTTTATTCATTATTGCATCTTTAATAAAAGAGCGATCGAGTTGTGCTTTTTTTCGTCTGAGCGCAGCCAGTCGTACTTTTTATCGTCCGAGCGCAGCGAGTTGTGCTTTTTTCGTCCCAGCTCTACGAATCGTGTTTTTTTTCGTAAGGGGACGTGAACTATGCTTTTTTCGTAAAAAGCCTTGAGTTGTGCTACTTATCGTATCTGCCTAAGATGTGCTTTTCTTCGTACAGGGCGTCGATATACTGAAAGTTAAATGTGCTATATCGGCGTAAAAAAACAGCTTTTTTCGGTTCGAAAACACGTCAACTTCTAAGTTCCGTGCGAGGAAAAAAATCCAAACCTGTTAGCGAAAATACTTTTACGTACGCGTATTGATAAATAATGCTGTATATTATGCTTGTAAATTTTAATTATCACAATAAAATTACTATTATTAATATACTATTAAATAAGCGGTACTAGCAATCCCGAATCAGTGTACTGATAATTTCAAACTACGCGTTTGCAGCTCGGAGCCGTTGCTCTTTTTTCGGATATATCCGAAAGTGCAGTAAACCTGTGATTGCGAGTAAACTACTTATAATTTATAAACGGCATTGCAGTGCTTTTGACATATGTTCAAAGCCAGTGACAAACTAGGAACTTGATAATAATAAAAAAAACATGTGTAATAGTACATTGTGCAACTAGGGGAGAAAATGAGCTATTTCAAGCGAGGGTGAGGTATGCAGCACGAGTTGTAGTCGAGGGCGCCGAAGGCGCCCGAGATGGAGGCGAGTGCTGAAAACACCTCACCCGAGTCTGAAATAGCTCTTCTTCCCGTGTTACACATCCTATTTTTTTTAACGAGTGCATGAGAGGGCCTTTTTATATGCATGAAAGTTGTGTAGGGGATCGTGCATTTCAAGTCGTGCACAACCCAGTTTAAAAGTTATTTTATATTCTTCTAAACAGGTCAAAAAGCTATAAAATATATAAATTTGACAATAAGAGAACAATTTCACAAAAATTCGTTGTCACAAAAAAAACAAAAAATTTTCCCCGCCTCACTCGGAGCGAAGAAAAAATTTTTTTTTCCCCGTTAAAGTGTGAAAAAATAGATTTTTTTCATTTTTTCCTAAATCACGCTCGAAATGCACGATTTTCTACACGGCTTTCAGGCATGAAAAAAGGCCCATTTCATGCACGTGTTGAAAAAAAGTATTTTCCCTAACAGATTTGGATTTTTTTTTTCGCACAAAATGTCGTCAGTTGTCATTTTTCGTCCAGGGATGGCGCAAACTGGCTTTTCTTCGTCTGGGAAGACGTAAACTGGTTTTTGTTCGCGGTATAGTCGTTTGTTGGATCTTCTTCGCCTTAGGCGCAATTTTGGCTTTTCTTCGTACGAAACTTAGAAGTTGGCTTTTTTTTTGTACCGTACGATGATATAATATGTTATTAACGTTGCGGTTGGGGCTAAGCACAATTATTTGCAACTTTAACCTTACTTGAATTTAAAGATAACACGGATTTAACTTTATTCTTTAAACCAGTTACTTAGAACACACATAAAAATCTAACAATGCCTTCATTTCGAGATTCATCTTAATGATTTTTTTACGTGGACATAGATAGCGAAACTAGGGGACTTTACGCACACTATGATAATCCTTGCATCTCTTTTCTTTAACTTTTAATTTCATTTGAACTTAAAACCGTATGAACAACATAAGTTTAACTTATTTCCCGACAGTATTTAACCAACCGCGCATGCAGATATTATTATCCCATAGCGCTAATAAATCGTATTACAAACAATCAGGGTACGAATGAAAATCTAACAGTGCTATTCGGATTCAATTAGCGATTTATTACCATTTTATTTTATAAATAGAATTTTAAAAGACACATATAAAGGATTGAGTGGAATGGATTTATTTGTAAATATTAGGGTGGGGAATCTGACGGTTCTGCTGCCGTGAAGTTTTTTCCTAAATCCTCTTGTTATTTTGTTGAAATTCGAGTTCTTTATTATATTTTTATTATTATTATTATTATTAATTAATACTTTTTTTTTATTAATTGAAGTACTCAATCAACCTATAAATATAATATAAACGAATTTCACTAATTTTGCTGTTAGCCACTAGTCAAATTTTTAGCATGTGATGAAGAAAACAAATATTATTCAGTTGACGAGATTTTAATGCTAATGAAAAATACAATTTTTTGCTTCTGCGGTGTAATTTTACACTCACCAGAGTAAATCTTGCACGCGCCTCATACTACTAGCAAGATATAGGTTTTGCGCTGGTGGTTTATTTGATTTAAGTCAGATTCGACGGATAGAGTACGTTAACACTAGTCTTGCGTTTTATTGAATTTCGCGAACATATCTGTAGGATTGATATCTTTACAAAAATCTTTAGGGTTAATCCAACTTTTTAATTTAAAAAAAGTTTCTTATAACTTTGAAAGTGTATTTATTATAAATTAATAATGCACTTGGCAAATGATTTTTTCACTTTTTCAATAACGTAACAATAAATATAAAATAAAAGAATAAATAAATTGTAAGAAGTTCACTACGTAACACCTTGAAACCTCTCCGTCAGTAACTTTTTAAGAAAACTAACTTCTGTATCACATGTTTTCAATTTGCTGTAATTATTATCCTTTCTAGATCTTGTCTACCCATTATTGGTTTCATTGGAATAAACAAAAATAATGCTAAAAAAGAGAGTAATAATTATATAATAGTAGATAACGATATAGTAATCGTAATAATAAAATAAGTCTTTTATTTCTATAAAGACAGCCTTCAAAAGTTACATCCTGAAATATATACAGCTTCCATTAAGTAAGATGAGTAAAAAATTGATTTTAACATGCACAAAAGATCGATGAAAAAAAGTTTGATAAAAATGTTATTTTTGATTATATGTGTATATGTGCATATATGTGTATAATTTTAATTTTAAATTCTCGCACGTGTTATATTATAATATATAAATGTAATAACGGGACTAAACTGCATTAGCTTCGTGTACCGATAACGAAAAAATCCGCACATGTCGTAAATTAGTCATTTAACCGAGAGATTAATGTAAGCCTATTGACAATAGCGCACAACGCAAGACACCTAGAGCTGTTAGGCCGCCATAGGGGTGGAAATCGTGAAAGCCCCGAGATTTGCGAGCGAATTTCTGGCTTTATACGGTGCTAATGCGCGAGTGATGTACGGATTTAATAATACGCGGCGGTGGGCGAAATTTGCGTCTCGCTATGACAATTTATAAGCTTAAAGCGCGCCTCTATGTGTGCGTGTACCCTCACACCACTATACTTTATGTATAGGCAACGCAATAGCGCAGGTGCGCCCTGGTGCACGTGTAGGTGTTTTCTGGAAAATTCGCGGAAAATGCGCCCGCTGTTGCCGTTCAGTCTTTTGATTATCCAGGATTGGGAATGGCTGTTGAGAAAAACATACCCATTCTCTATAAGCAGTTTGGATGCCGTATTGAAATAATAGGGAAAAGCGAAGAAAGCTAGTACAGCGGAGACGTGGCTGAATCAGTCTAACAAAGGGACACATTACCGCGCGAAATGAGAAGATGATGTTTTTTTAAAAAAAACAGTGCGCAAAAATACGGTTATTGGATACGGCAATGTAGGCGCTAACTGTAAATAGCAACGTCGCCCACGCGACTGTGCCTTATATTTAGATTTGAAATTCTCGAGCACAATGAAGGATTTTCAAACTGCGTTAAACAATAACAGGAAGATATTCAATACATTCTCTTCCTAATGTAGGTTACAATCAAATACACGAAACAAAGCTATCTTTTAATATCACATTGATTCTTATGATTTTACATTTTTACGAATTTTACACTGAAAGCTTCCCTAATAAAGCTTGCTCTCTGTGTGTTAGTATGTGTATATGTTAGTGTAATATGTATAAGTGATACTACGTGTGCGTAAGTGTATGCGTGAGAGATAGTGTGTATGTATACGTAAGTGCATGGGTGAGTGATAGTGCGTGTATGTGTGGGTGTGTACGTGTTTATGTCTACATGACATAATAATCGGAGCACCTTAAAAATATTTCTGTATTGATATCGTCGCTATAATAATAATAATACGACTAGGCGGTCGCAGCGCTTACTTTACATATACAGAGCAGCGCGGCAAACGTTTCGCCCACAGCCTGCGGAGCTTATATATACGCGTGCATCGTCATCGGAGCGCAATGCGTCGCGGCGAGCGCGAATCCACAATTGTTTCAGCGATAAAAAAAAATAATCCGAGACAATCGTTTCGCACGAGTACATCAAGAGAATGAGCTCGGCGATAATTTTTACTGCGAGAAAATCTCTCGCGTAATTGCGCGCTTGCTCTATATACAGGTCTACGGGTAGAATGCTAATCGCGGGTCAGTATAGGGAACGCGAAGAATGACGGCGGAGCGTGTACATCACGTATACGCGCGCGCATGCATAAAGTATATATGCGGATCCCCGGTTCCTGGAATTGCCCTACGCAGGCTTGCCTTAGCTTGGCCAATTGCCCTCTGTTTTAATCCTTGAAGCAGGTGTCCGAGGACTTGCCCGCGCGAAAGGAAATCTCGTGATATATTTATGATGCGTAAACCCCATCGGTCTAATAACCCTATACAATTGCATTATTTATACGCATTCGAGCCCAATAGTTCTCGAGTAATCGAGTTAAGGAGATGAACGAGCGATTAAATTATTGTTGTTGTTTTATTCACTGATTGGTTCGTTTTAAGAAGCGACGTCTATTTATATTTTACTTTACACGGCAGAGTCGCTGTACATACATCTTCTCCAAGTGTCAGATTACCGCATCGATAAGTTAAAATCGACATATAAAGTGAAAATTCAGAGTGGCAAGTGTCTGGATATAAATGTGTCACTGCTCATACATTCATTATTTTGTCTTCGATCCTACATCAGACTCTGTCGTCGAGCCTGTTTCTTCGTCCCGGGCGCACCTCTTGCGTTTCTCATTCCCGGCGAAGCTGAACAAAACGCCGACGATCTCGTGTGCCTTCGCGTACATTTCGTCGACGGTCTGTAAAAGTAGAAGAGATTGCTGATCTTTGGTTGTCTTACAGATTTCTAATCTAATTGAAAGAAAAGAGGAGTAATAATTTTATATAAAAAAATTCTGTAAAATAAAAATGTTCAAGTCTTTGAAATATTAAATATTTTTATCGCAAAACCGCTATAATAGAAGAGTAAAATTCGCGACAACGAAACGCGATGAAAAAGAAAAATAAGACATTATCGTAACATTTGTCATAATATCTCGCGCATATATGCGTCAGCTCGAATTATCTTTCTACCGAGAAAGAGAGATAGAGAGAGAGAGAGAGAGAGAGAGCAAACTTTATACTCCGCAAAACTGAAAATTTTGTGAGAAAATAACCGCGCGAGTTAAAGGGGAGCGAACTTTATAGTTAAAAGTTATATCGGAGTCTTATTCCTATATTTAAGGCGCGAATCGCCTTGAGAAATTCTTCCTCTTTTCGGCGCGCCGTTCTGTCGATCGAATAGCAGACGTATTAGTAAGGCGATATCGCAGGCAGTGTGTTTTCTCGCGCGTGGTGGCAGCGGCGCGGATGAAAGTTGACGGGGCCGCGCGAGATTTTTGCCCTCCGCGTGGCCGGGCGCTTTAAAATTCAAACCGATCGCGTGGCTGAGCACAATCAACGTCAATCAGAAGCGTGCCGGGCCTGATTGCGGCTCGCGTGTGTGTATGTGCCCCCCGGCCGCACCCCGCGTGTCTACTCGTCTTCCTCGAGTGTCAGACTCGCGGCACGTCATTGCGCTTGACACTCTGCAGTGCTCTGTATATGTATACATCCATTGGAAAATGCTCTCTTTATGGACGAGCCAAAACGGTTTTTTCTTTTCGAGATAAATGTAGATCTGACAAACAACTCGACACGTTCTATTATTGCACAATAAAATAGTGTTATATATGCCCTTTCTTTTTGGTATTTTCATTATTCTGCAATTTCTTTTTCTTTCAGGAGAGTGACTATTTTTATCTCTTACATTTCATATTTACATTTTAAAATGTTTCTCTTCGGATAAAATATCTCAATAGACTCTTGCCAGGCTGCTGAGAGATTATTGGAAACCTCACTTCAATGCGAATAAATACGTTCGAATCTTTCAGGTATAAGTTACGGAGAAGTTGCATTTATTGAAATCAAAGTTCTTTTCAACTTAAAATTTATCCGCTATATTCTTTTCTACTATTTCATCCGAATGAATCTGAACGCGTCTAAATTAAGGAGGCATACATTACCATTAATTGTGATAAGTTTCAAAACTATAAAAGCAAATTAAGATAAAAAAAAAAAATAGGATTTTGTAACAGTTCCCACATGCGCTTAAGTAAATGTTAAATATTTGATAAATTTAATAATGTTATGGTTCCCGTGAAATGCAGATTCAATCTTAAAAATATACAAGTATCTTTATTAGAAGATCATTTGCCTTACCCGAGTTTCTTTCAACCGCTTCACTGCATCAGCTTCATAATGAAGATTGTCGTATTCTTCCTTAGAAAACATGTATCCTTTCTCTATATCTTCCTTTACTTCCTTCTGTCTTTCTATATCTTCTAATTCCTCTTTAGTTAATGGCACCTACGGTATTATGATCTTATAGTGGCACGTCTCAAATAAGTTGTAGTTATTTTAGTGTAACTAATTATTGGAATATCATAATAGAGACAAAGATGTTATAGCTATTAAGAGATATGCTTTAACCACAACTGTTTCCCATTCTTATAATACATAGTATACTTCAACAACAATGTTTCTCTGCACTATTATTCTATTATCATTATACAAACTTAAAAAAAAAATAAGTTTATCGCCCTATCAGAGAAAAATATAATTTTTACCATTTCAGGCACACTATCAATCATGACTTCCTTCATGGGCACCTGCACCTTCTGCTCCTCAGCCTCGTCCCCAGCCGCATCCTCGACTTCGCACAGCTTCTCCGGATAAAGAAGCCGGTATAGAGACTTGGGGATTCTTACCTTCTTCGATGCGCGCTGCAACACACACAGTACATACGCATCAAAAGTCAAGTAGGTATACGTGACATGGAAAAATCCCGCACATCATAGACCGGCCCGAGGCGATTCTCGGGTAGGGGCTTATATACCTTTTTGCGGCGCTGCTCGATTATCGCGTCGCAGTAAAGGTAGAGCTGAAAAAGAGGATACTGGCGGATTTCGGCCGGCGCCTCTTGTACGGGAATAAATCGGTTTAGTATCATCTTCTTCGTCCGCATCAGTTCGTGCGTCTGCAAAGATAAGTAAATGCGTATATGCAGGAAAAGCTCGAGTGGGACGGTGGTACGTGCGTCTTGTCTACGCATTTGCGTGTGTTACAGAAAAAACAAGTCGACTCTGCGTCCAATACGGCCTGAGCGAGCGAACTCGCGCTTTTATAGCAGACGTGTGGATTTTCTCTCACAATAGGATTTGCCAGGGATGAATTTTGGATTACGGTTCGCGGTTTAGTTTAGCCTCCCCCCCTCCCCTTTCTCCCTTATTCTCTCTTGATCTTTCTAGAGAAAATTTCCACGATTTCCGCATGATCAGATGTTTATTTTATTCGCCAACAGATATTTGAAAGATAATTTGTATTTTGTATTTGTATTTGTATTTATTTAATATAATAACAGGCCTTATGGCCTAAGATACATTGTGGTAATAAAATAATAATAAACATAACGTAACATAATAGTTTGGAAACATTAAGAAAAAGTATACTATTATAATATTACAATAGTATGCAATTTATGAAATTTAAGGTTTAGACTGTCGAAGCGACATTTTTTAAGCCAGTAGCAAACATTTCAAAGATGTTACATCCATCATATATATAAATGAATTTTGTTTAAGAAAAAATTCTTCATTTCTAGGAAAAAATTCCGATACTCTAAACGTTAAGTATATATGCCTGATTCTGTTTATGATTAGTTGCCTTGGACATATTTTTCTTTTGAAGCTTACTGGAAAATGAAAAAAATCATTCGTAAATTGAATCCATACGTTATACTGATTAAAAATTACATACTTAACAAAATTTAGCCTTACATTCTCAGCTATATAGAGAAATTAACGTTGGAACCTACTCGCACATTATATGACTGAAAACACTTTCTGATATAAAACCTCGAGTAATTTCTTAATAATTACTATTTCCAACACGCGAGACAACAATGGCAAACAATCAAACTCACAAATATGAATTTACTGCGAGCGCACTGAAAGGAATATAAAGCGTCTAGCGGATGTGCCATTAGGCAGAGTCATTAACGAAAAAAAACTGTATACCGCGAGAGAAAAGACGTAGAAGAAGAAGAAGCGAAGAATCGCTAATGCGAAACGCTTTAAAGCGTCCGCTCGGTTAAAATTACAGGAGCTGCTGCTGCTGCGAAAGAACAAACGAGCTCGGCGCATGCAAACCCTCGCTTATATAGCCTTATAGACTGTCATCCCTGGATTCTGACCGACGACATATTCCAAGAGTAAGCATAAACATACGGATAACAGCAAAATCCATGAAAATGCACTTTCAGTATCTGCATAATCATCGGGCTTTCAACCACACTAATAGGATAGTCTACTTTTTTGCTAAACGATCGAGTTATTTTAAAAATAATGTTTTCACATTTATATTGCTTTCAAACTTAACTCTGGTATACACACAAATACACATACACATACATACGAACAATCACACACAGACTAATTATCTCTTATTAACATAATCAATCCAAATTCGTATAAGAAAATGTAACAAAATTTACTTTACAATATTCAACGTAGAGAAATCGTAATTTAGCTTTTTAATTAATAGTACTTTTCGTACCTATAGGACGTAAAGTAGAACTTTACACGCAAGGCCGAGAAGTTTTACGGCCATGGTGCGAATAATATAGTATCCGTAAAGTTGGTACTAATGACGATATAATAAATTATCGGGAGTTAAAACATCATTGTATATGATATGATTATCGAAAGAGGTTTATCGAATATCAAACGGTAAAGATATTTAGGAACGCAGAGGGGGGGGGGTGAAGACCCCCCACCCACAAGAAATACATTGTTATTAAAATTAAAATAAACATTATAATATTACGAAATTTAATTTATTATATTTTTATTTAACTAAATATTACATTTTGTTATTAAACTAAATAAACTTTTATTTATACATATTTATGCTTTACAACAGTTGCCGGAAGAGGGCGCTGAGCGTAATATGAACGTATTTATTTTTAATTATCCGAAATCGAGCATTTTGAAGATTTTTTAACTTTACGTACACGTGTCCATAAAGTAGCACTTTACTATATCGAAAATTAGCTTTTATGAGAATCTAAATGATACGCGTTATCTAAGGCAATGTACGACAGTAGCGTGGTAATTCCATATGGCAACCCTGGTAGAAAATTAATCATAAGTTGTCCAGAATATGGCTAAGCCATATGCTGGTTAAGCATATTCTGGCCAACTTATGGTTAATTTTCTACCAGGGAAGTCTCTTAAATAATACTCAAAGATAGTATGATCACTATACGGGTGCTCTTCCCTCCTAATAGCCTGTAATCCGAAACTGTAATAATTCAATTTCCTAAATCTAACTTGCGAGCTTCGACTAAAGCTCTATATCCTCTTTCAACGAGTGACGTGTATATATATACACACACACACATCAGCAAACGGAATTTCCACAACTCTGCTAAAATCTGCGTCAGAAAAGAAAATCCGTTCGCAGCTTTCATGGCGGGAGAGACACACGCATTAGAGGGCGAGGGGAGCTTCTTTCAAACTTAGCCATCAGACGTGTATATATACTCGTCGAATTCCCGAAAGCCCGAAAGTCATTAAATAATAGCGAGCGGGGAGGCGCGCTAAAACTCATCCTCCGATGGGGTCGCCGTCGCCGTAGTCATGATATAGCTGACGCAAGCCGCCAGCAACGGGTCAGAAAGAGGTGGAGGGAATAAGGGGGAGACATACTTTCTCTCGCTCTTTTGGCTTTTGACTTATTCTCATTCCGCTGAGTGACGCCCTGTGAAAGATTGCGCGAGCCGCGCTTTTTAATAACGACCGTGTTGCGTTCCTTTTGTGGACTGCCCCATCAATGCCGTGGGCTTGTGTGGGCGGGTGAGGGAGAGCCACTTGCACCCACAGGAGCGGACAGTAACCATCAAAATGAAAGATTTCCCCCCTTTTCTCGTACAATATACGCCTACGCAGATACATATATACGCTTCCACTGACCTTTCGCTCCTGAATGCGAGTCTGCTGCTGACTCTCGTGGTCCTGGCGTATCCTCGACATCAGCCTCAGCATGTACTTACGATCGGTCAGACGGACGACGTTACTGCCCATCAGCATCTCTAGCCTCGACCTCACCGGTGGGTGGGAGAAGCTGGAAAAATATGAGTGTTCCTGTATGCTCACTATCTTTTTGGTAAATATTAACTTGTTTAATTGTGTGATTACGTGTAGGAGTATACGTGAATGTGTTTTATCGTGTTAAGGAGAATAAATAAATTTAGTATACTTGTTTATCTATAGGCGGAGAAAATGTTGTGGTAAATTGCCATGTCTGATTGTAAAAGTGAGACAGATTCAAATTAACAAAAAAATTGCAATAATTTATGGTAAAAATTGACATAAATTTATAATCATTTTTACGATAAAGAAAAAATTGCTCGTAATTTTTACCATAAATTATGGCAATTTTGTTGGTGTTTGAAGTCTGTCCCACATTTACAATCAGACATGGTAATTTTTACTATATTATTTTTATCAGTGTATTTATGGGTGAACTGTACTCTTTTACATTTTTGATTGTGATGCAATGACATTCAAAAATTTAACATATTCGATGGATAAAAGGTTTTATCGGATTACGCCTCTTCGTAATACAAAAAAATTATTACACTTATAAACATAAAAATAGTCGCTTCGCAGAAATCGAGCCCCGATGTACCACTTCCATCTGTACATCTCGCACGCGGACCAGGCTTTTATTGCGTATAAGCGCGTTATAACTTTATGAGGAGGAAAATAAAATGCGCGCCAAGTTACCTATATACGCCGATGGAATATTCAACAAATTTTTATATTGGCATTTTCATTATTCACTCGTTCGACATTTTCGATCTGCAGCGTTTCTCGAAAATATACGACTTTTGTAAAATATATATGAGCCTCGCGTAATTCATTACAGACACATTTGGATCGACTGGAGTATTTTTAAAATCTCAGCAGCCTTGATTGCCGGCAATGGAGCCATTCAATCGGTAATGACTGTAGATTCTACGGAAGAATTTATGCTACAAGGCTGCGGAATAGTAAGTACATAATTATAGCTAAACATAATACTATAACATCCGGAAGATAATCGATAACCAATCTGCTTTTCTATTGGCATGCTCTACACCAATTCAACGTGTATGCTTATATAACGACACTGTATAAATATATTGCATTGCTTTATTATATTAGTAATAATTTGTTAAAAGGTGAAAGAATAATATTTAAACAATGAGCTCAACAAACAGAAAGCAAAGCAACAACATATTGGTGAATGGAGAAGCGATTCTACAGAAGTGATTTATCGAGTTTCTATTATAAAAAAAGTGATAAAAAAGCAACATGATAAACAAAAAATCACACATGCATTCATATATATACCCTTTATTTCACCACTAAAATCAACTTTTGAAAACCACACCGCAACAGCCCTGAGCACAACCTCGTTCCGTTCTCGCGGCAATGATCCTCATCGCAGCTGCGCGTTACTTCCCCATAAAAAGGCAGCACCGCAATCCTTCGCCTCCTGCGTATATCTCCCCCTCACCTTAAATACACACACCCACACAGACACATGTCTATACGCGCGATCAATCGACGACGACTACGGCGGCGAGAGCATATAATAATGCGGGCCGCTTATTGCCGCTCCGCGATACACCTGCGAGCTCTCGCTCCGCGGCTTCGCGCGGAGCAACGTTCGTGACTCGAGCGAGCGCGATCGAGGCCTATAGGTATATATATATATATATATGTGTGTGTGTGTGTGTGTATTTATGTGGGAGCAGCATGAGGGGCCGGTTTCCCTACCCTCCCCGTGGCGTTGTTCGATCAAAGGATATCGGTCGACTATACGTGGCAGAGCTTGCCGAGCGTTCTTCATAGATATATGTATAATAACGAAAGGCAATTTCCTGCCCTAGGTTGTCTACATGTAGTAGTAGTAGTAGTATATAAGCTGCTCGCTTGGGGCATTAAAAGTAATTAGCAACTTGCAAGCGCGAGCTTTTTAAAAGGTCGCGCGGGAGCCGGCAACGGAGTTATATCGAGAGACGCCTCTTTCGACCTATTGAATTTTCAACTTGTCGAGATAATTAGTTCTGATGGATGCGAGCTTCACGATGAACGCGCACATATACAAATACATATATACTCCATATTACGTACACTTTTTAATATTTTTCAAGCTAATAATAACAACAACTTGTGGTTATCATTACACTAAGAGAAATGTTGTAGGAAACTTTACTATAAACGTATAAGAAAAATTACTATATTCGATACTAACTTTGGGACAGACTCGAATTTTCATAATATTTACTACAATTATAGTAAAAATTACTCAATACATAGGAATTTTTACTATAAATTGTAGTAAATTTTATGAAAATTTGAGTCTATCCCACGGTTACTATATAAATATAGTAATTTTTCCTACACCATTTTTCTCCGTGTATCAATATTAATATCTGTGGTTACCGGAAAAACGACTTAAGTCCATTTTTCTCAAATTTGGAGTTACATACTATTTTATATGTTCAAATACATCTCTTTCATATGGGAAAATCAAAATAAGCGAGAATGTAAGAGAAGCCCGAGATATTAGTAAGTGCAAAACGAGTTAAGTCCGTTTCGTTAAAAATTGTTCCCAAAAAACGACTTTAGCCCTTGTTCTTTTTTTTTAAGTTCACGTTTTATACATCAATCCCTTTTTAACACTCTTAATTGACTTCATACGGCATATTATTTAAAAAAAAAATTTAAGTTATTTTTCGCCATACAGTTATGTTTCTGAGCCGGGAGCGAAAGTAGTACTTTCGGCCAGGGTATGGTGAAAACTATTTTTCCTCACACCGGGCCGAAAGTGCCTCATTCCCGCCCGGGTCCGAAACGGAAATATGGCATTTTCGGCCTCGATGTGAGGAAAAATAGTATACTATTTCATTATACCCTGGCCGAAAGTAATACTTTCGCTCCCGGCTCAAAAACACGAATGTGATATTTTTGGCTCGGGTATCGCAAAAATTAATATTTTTCAATTGTGAAAGAAGTCTATGAAAGCTCTCTTTTTCCAGTTTTGTTTTCAGTTTTTAAATTTTTACATTCGTTTTTTTAGATTGTTGCATTATTGTTTGAAGAAGAGTTTGTTATATCCGTTAGTTAAAAACATGTCTTAAAATTTGAGCAAAATCCCTGACCCGCAGGTAGTACACTCTCCTAGTAAGTGATCATAATTTCGAAACGTAACCTGCATTCATCGATCAACTTAACGTACGCAGCAATCGCGTAAAAGAAAAATAATTTTATTTGCATGAGTCGCCATGGGAAAAAAATATAGGTAAAAGGAAATATGAAAGATACGAACCAACGAAATTAAATTTAAAATATTTCCCTTTCACGCGGTAGAGCAAAATGATTAGGCACGAGGAATTTACGCGATGAAATAAAACTACGGCGAAAAGTCGGTTGCGATTATTTCTTGCGATAAACGAACTGGATAAATAAAATAAGTCTCAGGCGAGGTTTTAGAGAATTAGAACGCGTGCGAGATTCTCATGTTGAGAGTTCCTCGCCTTTTCCCCGTCGACTCCGAAAGTTTTCCGAGTCGTCCCTGTATAGAGCGGACAGAGTCCGCACTAAGCGAGGGACCGGGGGACACTCCTTATGCACGCCAAAGCGACAAAGTCGCTGCGGAGGGAGTCAGACGAGGTCCTCTTCGAGAGCTGGCACGTCGTCCATCATACGAGGAGTTCCGTCTCCGGCGGATCGCGGAAGCGAGTGTACTCCGGACAAAGTAAGCATGTGTGAGGCTGCTCCCCTTCCGTGAGTCCGCGGGTGCGGCCCGTGGAACGAGTTGTTGCGTACGTCATACTATTTTTTGAGAATACTGGAATTAGTCTCGTCACGACTTTTTTCCGGTAAATCTCGAGTTGCGACGCACCCCGCGAGCTTCGCAATCAGCGGACGCGAAAATATTATTAATCATCTTCTTATACCTTTTCCCATAGATGCCCCAAAAAAGCCATCTCTCAAAACCATGAAAAATGAACTTAAATCATTTTACTTCCCTGAAACCCACAGATATAACGATTGCTGTTTTAAAAATCTTGTTCTCCTCAGCTGCAGTAAAATGATCGTCGCTCTAATCGAATATTATATACTCTTTCGACCGTTGGCCTGCGCTCACAATATACGCGTGATTATATACGGCATTTAATTGTATACATACAGATGCCAAATTTATTGCTGTTTACCAATATACACGTACGATTAAAATGATCAAGTTGCATGATCTTTTTTGCGAATTCCATATAAGTAGCACACATCTGTTAACCATATAAATATATGTAGAAAGAGAGGTCTGTCGAAAGGAAGAATAAACAATTGCAAATATATAAAAGTAATTGGATATCGCGCTCACTGCGGCACAATTAACATTTATAAATACAAATGGAATGTTGGAATGTCCGCGCGCAACCTTGCTTCATCATCGAGCACCACGTGCGTACAATACAATCACCACAACGGTGTCCTCGTTACTACTCCACTCTTATAATACTGATTTTTTTCCGAGAAAAATGCCGAATCCTCGTCACAAAGTGCACTCGAAAAAAGGCGAATGACATCAGTGGCAATTGCTCTCGAGCTAATAAAAAAAAAAATTCGCGCGAAAAGCTTGGTATACCGCGTCGCACGCTTGTGGGAAATGATATTATTGTGATTTCAATCTAATTGCCAGTGGGCGTTAATTAATCGATGCGCGCGAGTTTCGCACGGCGCTCTAATTGCGCGCTTGTTTCGCTATCGCGTGAAATCTCCCCTCCTCTCAGGCCGTTATAATACTTTTCCCCCGTGTGTCATCACCACTCGCAGTGCAGCCGATTATGGCATTGGCGCGCATGTTTATGGGGGGAGGGGAAGGCAGAGAGAGAGAGAGAGAGAGAGAGACGAGAGGATTTTACTCGCTTTTGTTCCGTGTCGTTTATTTTTAGCTTTGCTCTTCGACTTTCGAGCTCGAATAATCGCGTCGTAGCGTCGGAAAACGATAATTTATGCATCGCGTATAAGTGGAGCAGAGAGGTGACGCGGCCTGCTATGTCACGCTGGCAGGCAAGATTTGTTGCGCGTTTATACAAATTTTTCATGCGTACAATTAACGAGAGGGCTCTGATTCGTTATCTCCCTCCCCTGCCCCCCATGAACCAACGAGTCCCTAGTCGATAATAAATCTATTCTATTTTATTCTATTCCCCTGCTTTTGCTTGTGTCGTGTACTAGATTTTCTGTTTACCAAAGCGAGATTTGCAGCTACGAGTTGTCTCGAATTTAGTGACAAAGTAACTCTTACAGGAAAAATCATTAGAAAATGAATGTCAAAATAAAAATATTGATATATTTTCAAATAAAATTAGAAATGATCATGTACGAAGTACAATATTTATTTAGTTTACTCTGAGAGAAATATGCATATAAGAATTCTATTACTTTATTAATTCTATTAGTTTATACCAATATAGTTACAATTTCTATATTTATTTTAGTCAATTATACTATAGTATTTTGATCCTATACATTATACTAAATGTAACTAAAACTGGTGCTATTAATTACATCACTATAATACCAAATGCCAAAAATAATGTAACTATATATTTCTTCTCAGTGTAATAAAGGCTATATGGAGCACTGCTATAATGAACGTATATTGAATTTTCGCTGAGCTTTCAATAATTTTCCGGTATACTTGGCGTCGACAGCTTACGTTTAGTTACGATGTCAACACTAACGACAAAGACTTCATCTTAACTCGTACGGTGGTACAAAGAGAAGCCTGTTTTTGATGAGAAAATTCATTTTGGGCTTGTTCAGAGCATGCTATTAACATAATGACCTTATACTTTAGAATGAGGATATATATTATTGCAATATTTACGCAAATAAAAACATATTTGATTACTTTGATATTAATTTTTAAGTGGAACATAGTGAATAGAAATTTGACTGTATAACGTGACAGTGATGTGCATAAAATCTACTGAAATAATGAAAGTAAATATTGAAATATAGCCATTGCTTATGCATCATAAAATCGAAAGCTGAAAAAAATGAATGAATATCAAAAGGTAACATGTTTACGAAAAAATGAAGAAATTCATCAAAATTAAAAAAGATATTATATCTCATGAATAGGCGACAATGGGGATAGGAACGTTCAGACGACGGTCTGACTAAAGAGGCCTTTTTCCACTTACAAACAGAACAAAATGCTAAAAACGAAGCTTCTTTCAATCTACACGCTTACCAGAAGGTGAGAAGGAGAAAATCGTAAAGCTCGACCATGATGTTGCCGAGTGGTGAAAAGACGATCGACTGAGGAATTTCCGGCCCGATGTCGTGATTTAAAGCGTCGCCGCAGCGATGCAAACGTCGAAGGACAGTCGCGCGACGATGTGTATACACGACGACGACGACGACTCCTCTTATTTACCCCCCTAAATATATATTTTACAGTAAGGAGACCAGCCGCCAGCAGCCTGTGCATGTACATCATGTATATAGATACCTATAAGTAGGCGCGCGCGCGACTTTCGTGTACGGCGTGCACGCGGGACTGGGAAAAAAGGCGTGCGACACAGAGAGGCAATCGGCTATTGATCTGAATATTTTAGAGGACGAAGCGAGAGAGAGAAAGAGAGAGAGAGAGAGAGAGAGAGAGAGAGAGAGTTGAGCGTGCACCGATAGCAGGGGGGGGTTAATTGTGTGTTTTGACATGATATATATACAAAGGAATATTTTTATTTACGAAACATCGACACACATTATGTTTATTTGCAGTGTAACAATGGAAAAAGGGTAGAATTATCTTTAAAGATTTAAAATACCTCTGCGTATAATCGAAAGCCGCTTTGCATACGCCGCAAAAGTTTGTAAATGAAAAATAAATATTTACTAGAATCTCCTTACGCAGGGTCCATCTAAGCTATACGAAATAAAAAAGAAAGCCGCACCCTCCTGCCAAGATAGGACCGACGGGGTGTGAAAAAATAATAAAGGGCGGTCGGGGGGTCAAATAATCGTCTCTCTCTCTCTCTCTCTCTCTCTCTCTCTCTCTCTCTCTCTCTCACTCTCTCAGCCCGAAGGGTCCACTTATATGCCTATACACACCTCCAAAACACTGCGGCTAATCCAGTCCCAGCGGTTATATCTCTCGCTTCCTAATACTTTGCCTCGCTCGCATGCGCATATATATATATAGCTAGCGCCGTACGTTGTCGTGCGTTGACGTCAGGCGAGAGGAAAGAGCGAGTGTCAGGGAAAGCGACCACTTCCTCTCTCTCTCTCTCTCTCCCTCTCTCTCCACCCCCGCGAACGGGGATACATTTCGAGACGCTGCTCGGCTGATGTATCGCTCGCCCTTCGTCATCATGTGGATTCTTTCGCGCGCATATAGAGCGCAACGAGAATATGACATGAATATATATAATATATATATATAGAAGCCCGAAAATTGGCCGGTGGTTGATTGGATTGCGGATGCGTAACTTTCTCTCTCTCTCTCTCTCTCTCTCTCTCTCTCTCTCTCTCTCTCTCTCTCTCTCTCCGTCTAGTCTTAGTTTGCGTTGCGAGGCTAACGAGTCACGTGGATAAATCGCCACGGTCGCGCGGTTTCTGCTCTCATGATGTACGACGCTGCGCTGCCGTTGTGCAGTGCAGGAGCAGGGAGAGATGCCCATTTACACCGGATACCGAACTAACGAGACGCCGGATATTTCTCCCTGATCCCTGCCAGGACAAACTTTCTTAGGCTCTTTGAAATTTCAATTAGAATGTTCTTGAACCGCATTCTCTCACTCAGATATATCATTTATATTACTCAGATTACCAACTATTTGATTTCTACGTTTGTTTTCTCATTTAAGATTATAGATCGTTGTAAATCTCTTGAAGCTGAAATAATATATTATACGCTGCGTAATTTTAACAGAACGAGGAATCAGAAATTCATCAGAATTTTATGGAAATTTTTCTGCCCACGACATAAATTGACACGCGGAAGATGAAAAATTCATCGTCTTTAAAAGATTTCCGTCGAAAGACTCGAAAGTCAAATCAGCTCTGAGAGGTTCGTTAGGAAGAATTAATTCAACTTTTTCGCAGCGCAGCGCGCGGAAATGTAAGAGGGAAGGTTACTTTAGTCGCGTGTCGAGCGAACTGGAAAATTGAATGCTGCATGTGTGCAGCTCGCTTTGCGCCGTTTATAATATGCGTTCCTCGCTCGCTCGCTCCGCCTCCTGTCGACGGTAAAATCTTGCAGCTCCCCGACGCGACGGGAATTACACTTGCTTAGCAACCTTTACGCGTGGGAGTTTGGTAAGGAAAAAATATAAAAAAAGAAAAAGAGTGCGTCCGGACGAAAAATATATATAAATATATGTATATATAGAGTATATATCCCCGATAAATTTTGTTCAAATAAACATCAGGTAGGTTGTTATCGCCCAACCCGGCTCTGTCCCTCTCTCTCTCTCTCTCAGATTTCGCAATTAATTTGGCTCGGGTGAAAGGAGCCTAACGCGCGCGCTCTATCATATACACAGGCACGTACACAGGCACGTGCGCACGCACACAGATACGCGCAAGATAAGAATCTAATTTAGGCCAAAAATAAACCCTTTCTTCCGGTCCTGTATTTGCAGGATCGACGCAGTCGAGGAGGAAGAGCCCGCGCGAAAGGCGAAAGAAATATGCGACTAATGAAACGTGTGGGTCGGCAAAGTGGCTGCGACGCGAGGGAGAAAAGGATGTTTGAAGCGAGCTAACGGCGGCTTTCTTTCTTTTCACTTCTCTACTTATCTCTCTCACTCTGTGGGTCGCAGATCTCGCCTCTACCCCGCCGGACAAACAATGAACTAATAAGAGATAAAGTGAGCCGCGAGGGAGGCGACTCTAATCGTATTTCACTCAGGCCGAAAATTTGAATTGTGTTTAGGGGTGTGTTTTTTCATTTTCGCCTATACAAGAAAGCAGCGAGAAATTATAAGTTATATCTGGAAAGGGAGTGAGCAAATCTGTGCTCGTAAATGCACGGACAAAAAGATACTGCGGTCTGAGTGCGCGCTTTTCTCGGGGGAAGCGTATTCCCTTTCGCTTTATTATATTTCTTTCGTACCGTAAGTGATTTTTTTTTCTATCCATACGTGTAGATGTTATGGGAAGTCAAGCATATGTGCTTTTACGATACTACTAAGATACGTGGGTGCAATAAAAAAGAGTTTGAATTTTGTATAAATCATGCTTTGATCTATTGCAATCTGGTATTTACTATTCAAGTACCTGAGTTGCTCTCGCAGAAATACTTTCAATTAAATGTATGGAAAGTACTTTAATGAACGAGTGAGATGACAAGTTTTTCCGCATAAATTAAACTTTTCTTTCAAATTCATGATTGATTTCTGTTAAAACAGTAAAATGATTTAGTAAAAGCAAATTTTACTTTACTATAACTTCTCCAATACATATTTATGAAAGTTGTGTACTACTTTGATCTATATTATAAAAAAGCAAAGAATGCTAATAAATAGAAATAGCTTAATATCCTCACATAAAATAAAAACGGAGTATATGATGAAACCGGCTATGATTGGCTACATACTCTCTAAATTCGAATAAGTGAAATTCACTTCAAATAAGTGAATATTCACTTATTATAAGTAGATAGTCGTCCACTTATTCGATAAGTGCACGACTATTTACTTATTATAAGTGAATATTCACTTATTTGAAGTGAATTTCACTTATTCGAATTTAGAGAGTAAGAACGTTAAACTGATATCATTAATTACAGTTAATCACAAAAGCAGAAATAACAATTTTACAATATTAAAAATAGTTAGTTGCTAAAACAATTACGGCATAATGGCAGCAAAACAGAAACAAGAAACGTTTTGTTCCAGCATCCCTGCACGAACGTTAAGAAGAAGAAAGATACGCCCAGCAACTACGCCGCTACCTGCAACCAACGAGATTCCTGTAATCCACGCCGTCATCCTCGGCATTGCTGTCCCCATCTCCACCGTCGCTGCGCGCCTCGTCATCATTCTTCGCCGTCTGCATCCGCGACACATTCTCCAGCCAATCTTCGACATCGTCGTCGAAAGGATGTCCCACCTGGGGTGTGCCATCGAGGTTCACCAGCAGCTCGACCGTCGCCCAAAATCCCCCGGCGAAACTCATCTTCGTTTACTTTTTATTATACTCTCACGCACTCCAATAACACATCACAAATCTCATCGAGAAAATGTTGCAATTTTCTTTGAAAAATTTTCAAGCTCCCTCTCTCTCTCTCTCCAGTAACTTTATACGCACAGGAGTGGCGAGCGGCGCGGTAAAAATTGAGCGGCTCTCGATCCGCGGGGTGCGAACAAATGAATCTAGTTGGCCGCGGGCCGTAATGGAACGAACAAGTGCCGAGGCGGCACCGTCGCCCGATACATAACTATCGGGGGCCGCCCCTTTACCCCACATACACATACACAGTCGTATAAGCAGCCCCGCGCGCGTACACGCCCGATTTCTACCTGACACATCGTTCGCCCTCGCTCCGGTATACACATCACGCGATGATGTCCGGACTGTCTTATTCCAATACGCGATGTATAATATGTTTGTCTGCCTGTGATATTCTCTTTACGAACTTTTCCTTTTCCGCATAAGCGTTCTTTGTACCCGTGGGTGAACGCAAGTGTGTATGTGTTTGTTGGAAAGGATGTTTACGCGCTGGTTTTTATAGTCGTAGGAATAACCCCCATGTGAGCGATATTGAGCGAGAGGTGCGTGAGATTGCGTACTTACGCATATTTTATGTGCGGCTTTTCCCACCACATGGACGGCTTCTCGTAGGGGTCGATCGACGATGTGAACATCATCATCAGATTGTCCTCGGTGCGCTTTGCTCTCTGTAAGGTGGCTTTCGCGCGTTTTTGGATTTCTAGTTGACTTTCGGGAATTACTTCGTCCGTTTCTTTCGATTCATCTTCTTCTCCCGTTTCTTTCGATTCATCTTCTTCTCCATTCTTTTTACATTGGTTTTCTTCCTTTTTTACGTCTTTGCTTCTCGACTTAATTTTATTAGCGGTTTTTCGTTTTTTCAACGCTTTCTCAGCTCTCTTCAAGGTTAGCTTTTCTCTGGCCCCACATCGGCACGATTTTACGGTTTTTTGCTCAACCATTTTAACGTTTTTCTATATTTTCTTCAATAATTATCGATTAATCTGATCTTTATTGGTCAATAGTCATTACGGGAGAATACTTAAAATTTAGTAAAAGCAGACCAAAATTAATTAGCTTATAGAGTTCAACAAACAGACAATTTGCTTCGTGATTACTAAGAAAAAAAAAAAACAAGTGAAGATAATATTACTTAGAATTCATTATTATCAGAGTCGTCCGAGTTTCACACTACTTAATCAAACCGGCAACTTTGAAAATATTTTTTTCATCAAACTTTGTGATATTAATAATTACGTAATAATCTAATTAAAACTATAGATTAAGTAGGTTAATTAACCCCCTGCTCACTTCGCTCGCAAACCTCCCATTAACGTTTTTTATCGCAATAGAATTAATATAACAGAGTAAAAATAGTTGACCATTACATTATCTTCAACTAATGAATCAAAAAATACACGCGTGAAAAATGAAATACGATTCTTTTGGATGAAAATAATGTTGAAAACGGTACAATACTAACGCGAAATATTGTGAAACTCTGTAAAATAATAAATCAAAACATGTGAAATAACGTAACAATGATATCAAATATAAGTTGTTATATCAATTTATTAAAAGTAATATTTAATTGAATTTAGGACCATAGTAATAATGAGATATTGATAATAATTAACATTAACAGCTGATTTATATTTATTACAGTCAGTCGAATTCGCGCTAAATCGATTTTTACGTGCATTTCAATTCTGCTTTTTTTCATATTTAGGAACTAGGTACTAAAACTTCAGACCGTTGAAAAGATACATCAAATTTGTCAAATTTTCGTATTTCTTATTATTTGTGCACACACGTTAAATTTTAAATTATTGAATTGAAAATTTGTTTTCATCATTTTGTGGAAGTCTCTAATGTTTATGGTAAATATAACACTCATATTTATGTATTTAATCATAGACTTTCCCTAATTATCATTATTATGTTTAAGTTTACGATTACTTAAATGAATATAATATCTGAAATACCGTTTTAGCTCAGACTTTGCCGTTCCCAATTACATTTCAGTATTATTTTGGGTAAATTATATAGATGAAATATTACTTCCTTCATCTTATACGTAGTAAATATTTATTATTTTCTTTTTTTTTTACAAAAATCACGTAACACTCTCTTCTATCTCCTTAACCATAAGATAAATGAATAAAAAATAGTAAAATGCCATTAATGAACATTAGGTGAAGAATTTGGTCGTTTGTACCCTTTATCAGAGAGCTTAGGCGTAAATCTTACAATCTATATGTATGGGCATTAGCATTTCGTCACTTTGACACCGTTAATGAATGAATGATCAGAGAGCCTCCGTGTATTTTTCACAAAGCGCTCCCAGGCCTCGCGGTCCTCCCGCTTCTGTGGTCCCCACTCGTTCGTTGGATTAATGCCGTACTGAATTTTTTCTTTCAGCGTCCCCTAATCATCAAAAGATGTAAGACGTAAGAAAGTAATTAGAACTATATTTCGTTTCTAATGCTCTACTAGATTAAAGTACCTTGTGGAAGATGAGATAAAATATGGCATATCCTGGAATGCACAGCATACTGACGAGGCATGAACACCAGCCGAGTGCCACGGCCCACTCAGGATAAGCGATACCGTTGTAAGTTAGTCGAGTGTTGAATAATATCGTCGTTACAAAAATGAACTAAAATCGGAATAAAATTGAAAATTTTACAAATTCAATAATGCAGAGTCTTGGATCATCACTATGATACAAGTTCATACTCACAGATAAAATTATTGGCGTAATGTATTTCCAGCAAAGTGGCCACCACCAATGTAGTTTTTCCCCAATCATGAACTCAACATCTCGGACAAAATTTTCACAACCTTGAACAAAATGATAACAACTTCACTATTGTAAGACTAAATTTAGTTTTACGAAATTAATTTTTACTGATCCAATCTTACCGTAAGTCCATCCGACGACGATAGCTTCTACGAGGCAAATGGAAATAACGGAGATCGATGCCGCGTACCAGTCGAACATTTGCAAAATATACATTCCACCCTGTGAAATATCGATGGATCAAATAATTTATTTATAGTATTTAGGGATATACAAGTAAATATTTTTTCTCTTACATTTGTGACGAATATAATGGATCCAAGAAAGAGAATTATTAAAGACACTAGGGTAACCATCTGCTTTCGTCTCCTCAGCTCTGGATACGCATCCGTCACACTCGATATTATAGCTTCGATTTGTACAAACTGTCGGAGATTAGATGATTAAAAAATAAAATATTAATTATTTGGCAGCGATCGGCGATACTCACACAACTATCCATTCCTAAGAGATAAAGCATGAAAAAAAATAGTACAGCCCAGACTTGAGGAAATGGAAGCATAGTTATTGCTTCCGGGTACGTTACAAAGGCTAATCCCGGACCTACAAAATAATGCAATTATTAATATCAATGGTAACTTTAGAAAGTTGTACGCTGTATCGAGCTTAAATTCTATACCCCCGGTAGCTACAGTCGACACGGGAAGACCAGTTTTGAAGGCCATGAAGCCAAGTACTGAGAAAACGACGAAACCAGCGAAAATGCTCGTGCCGCAGTTCAAAATTGGCACCAGTATCGAATCCCTAAATCAGAGGGTAGATTCGTATCAAAAATATCAAAACATGCACGCTATTATCAGCATGCAATAAACTCTTGGCTGTTTCATCAAAAGTGTCATAATGCAGTCGTTTCTTCGATACAACTAAAACACCAAGAGATTATTATGCACCAGACAGCAATAGCGACAATTTCTACGTGAGCTGATCTTATCTATAATATGTTCCAGATACTTACAATCGATTATTGTTGCGGAACGGATTGTAACTAGCCATATTTACAATGCCTCCCCAGCCGGGGCCGAGAGAGAAGAATATTTGAATGGCAGCATCAGCCCAAACCTAAAGAATAGTTATGTATTTTGAATAATACGTTGCACAAAAGTGGTTTAAGCAAAATTTTTGTTTTTATGTCTAAATTTTTTTAATTAGAATTTTGATGTATTTTTTTAATTAGAATTTTGATGTATTTTTTTAATTAGAATTTTGATGTATTTTTTTAATTAGAATTTTGACGTATTTTTTTTTTTTAATATTTTTCCTTGAATATTTCGTGTTGCCTGGGCTCATCTTAATTTGCCAATTACACAAAGTACAACATTTTCAGCCATATAACTTTAAAGTAATTCAAGCCAATTTTAATGCTTATTCAATTAAATAATGGTACATGCAGAGTAATGTCTACTATCATAGTTTTCAAATAATAAACCAAATAAAAGAAGATTTATGAAGACCTTTAAAGGTATAAACTTTTTTACTGATTTAACTGGCCACGTCGTTGATATTACAGTCTATATTTCAGGATTCAAACTCAGTATGAGAAAAAATAGCAGATGCTATGCTTTTAAATTAAGCTGAAAGTTATACAGTGAAAATCTATACGAAATAAAAAATGAGAGATACATAATAAAGGCGCTTTGAATTGACTTAATTATATAAGTATATTTTTTTTTAATTTATATCAAGGTCTGTTTACAAGTATAGTCTATAATTCAGCAGATCTTATTATTCTAACTACGTTATTAATAACTCTGAGTAAATAGCTAAATAAATAAATAATTATTAGGCCTTTATAAAACAGTTAGAAAATTTAATAGAAGTGACTATTACGGACTCTAACAAGAAATAAGTTTGATCGATAGTGTATTGGAAAAGTAAAAAGACATACTTTTAAATTTAGTAGTTCGCCCCACTTCGGCATTATGTAGAAAAGAATTCCGTCCATGGCGCCTGGGAGCGTGACACCCCTTATAAAGAGCACGAACAGGATGATAAATGGGAAGGTCGCGGTAAAGTAAACAACCTGCGGCATCATTAAATTAAAATTATCTTATTCATTGAATGACTTGGAATGAAATTCGGGGATTTTTCTTTCGTACCTTGCCGACAGTTTTGACGCCGTTGCAAATGCACAGGAAGACTATGATCCACGATATTAAATTGCAAATAAACAGTGGCCAGACTATGCCACCAATGTCATCTATACTATCCGATATCTTAAGGATATGGTTGCTGTAATGATAATAGTTTTTTCGGTAATTATTCATATTTTGTTAATATGATTTTCATTTTCGAGCAGTTATAATGTATGACAAAGAGTAAGTAACTCACTGAAAAAATTCATCAGCGGGAGTTTTCGTCTTTGCAATTAGCTCTACTTGTTCTGATACATTCTTTTCAGTGAAAACTTCACCACCTAGCTAATTAGTACAATTAAAAATTACATCTTTATTATTTTATATATTATTAATGTTTAACGTGCGTGCATTTCACAGTAAAGATAAGAAAGATTAACGTGCATTAAGTATAAATAAATTATAGATGTACGTAATTTTACATTTAGATATAAAAGAGCGTAAAATTGTCGATATGTACTTTCAAACAGCCGTACGTGTTCCAGGGATTGTCACAGTCCTCCCAAGGCAAGGTGCTCCTCAGCGACATAACCAGGAACATAAGTGGGTACGCTATTATGACGTTGTAGTACATTGTGCAGATGACGTTTACTATGACGATTGCAAAACCAGCACCTGTACGAAAGGGAAACGGGAATGTATATGTATATACATGCCGGCACAGATGTTCGCGATGAGCCAAGTGTAGAATAATGTCGCGTCAATTATAGGATAATTGATGCGACGACGTTACCTTTAAACAGCGGGCTCATACGAAACATGGTTATGCAGCCGGTACCACCAAATTGTCCCATCGAGGATTCCATGAAGAAGAGGGGAATGCCGCAGAGGAACAGCATTAACAAGTAAGGCACTAAGAAGGCTCCTGTCAATTTTTTTCAAATTAGTCGAATTCGAAAAGTGGAAAGAAAAAATGAAAAAATTTGATTCATTCGCTGATACGCACACACGTGCTAATGGGAAACGTATTGAAAGCTGGTACTATACTATATAGACTATGCAATCGATGTATTTATTTGTTAATTAATAAAATAGATGATAGTTGTACGTTATAAAAATAATTAAAAAGCTGTATATTTCATGAATGTTGATCATTTGTTAAAAAATCAGTTGAATTTTGTCAAAGCATAAGTATTATTTGTTTGTAAATACGATTTCATTGGACAGCAATATGTCAACAAAAAGAAATATTTTTTATGTCATGAAAAAAGATCAGGTTTAAAAACAAACGTTAATAAGCAATTAGGATGGTGTGCAATAATTAATGAATCTTTAATGTTAAATTTGAGTTAATAAATTAAATGTAAAATAATAAATTGTTGCAAGTAATCAGAGAAGGTACATTCATTATATTGAAGGTACCAAGAAAGTGAATATATGTATAGTTATAAAGTGGTTGGCATATTACATTTAAATTCGAAAATTAGTGTAAATTCAATGAATTATTAAAAAGAACTAATATTTGAAACTCTATATTGCTGTATCTTTTAGTAGGGAACTCGATGGCAAAAAAGGATTAGCATAGCCTCGTTATACGATAAAGTGAGCCAACTTGCAAAGCTTCATCCAAATTAGAGATCTAGAGAAATAGTTTTTTTAAGAATTTTAACGATGGTTACCTACAAATAGCCGCATATTATATATAGATGTAGGCGTACGAAAAGAGTTTGCGTTAATTGAAATAACTTTTACTTTTTTTAAAATTTCTGTTAAAGTGCGTCAACGAAATCCACATTTAATTATAATATTAAGAAACATTCTATTAATTTCAATGAATGTTTTAACACAATATTCTTCTCTATCAATTGTATCGTATATAATAAAGAAGGCCATTATCGAGAAATACTTTTTAAATTTGTCAAGTAATTAATTAGTTTTAATTAATTAAAACAACTACTTAGACTCTTTATGGAAGGCGGTTCAGTAATCATTTTCTATTTTTTAAACGATCCATATATAGCATGAAAAGTTATGGCTGGAAATGTTATTTTTACATATGGCACACGCGCGCGTGCACATGCATACACATCTCGATTATTTTATTTTAAACATCGCCCCTGAATTCATGGGAAAGGCAAGGAATCTGTCAGACAAATAACTGTCAAATGTGACATCTCCATGCAAGCTGGGCATTTTAATTTGTTCGTATTCCACGAGACAATGAATTCTAAAGCAGAATCGTGGCGTGAACTCGAGATGCATGCGAGTATGTCTATATATACAGAGGGCAGCAGCTCATCTTTTTTTCATGAAGCGGCGTTAAGCGCTAATTCGATCTGAAAAGTTCTCATGTACGCGTGGGCACATCGCACTTGCGGACACACTCGAGATCGTTCGCAGCTCATACACATATACATACAAGCGTGCAAAAGAGGGAATCCCGGCGCGATTAGAGTGTGACGGACGGACGGAGACAGCCGCGCGAGATGAAGAGCGCGAACGCATTGTTCTGCACGCGCGCGCTCTTGTATAGATATATATAAATTTATATACACGTATACACGCTCCTCGTGCCACACGTGTGTGCACCCATACATGTATGTATATATGCACACAGGCATCGCGCAGCAAGTCAGAGGAAGAGATTTCCAAGGACAGAAAGCAATTTGCGACTGGTAGTAGTAGTAGTATACGGGTATAGGTATATATGCAGCGGGAGCTGCACTGCAGCGTGATGCAGCGACGGGCGCCCGCTCGCGCTATAGAGAGCTTGCGCGCGAGCGCGTGAGTAGGTACACTAGATGAAATCATCCAATCAGAGCAGCCGGCACACCGCCTCAATTGTCGCGCTGGGTATATACTCTGCTGCTCTCTCGGCTAGAGATGCGGAGATACGTGTATATAGCGGCAGGAAATCGCTCCGTCGCTGCCGCGCGCACCGCCGAGACCTTTACAATAAACTGCCACCGTAAGTAGGTGTATTATATAGCGCATAACGCGTGGCTTGATCGTCGAGCGATCGTTGCTGCTAGCCAAGATTTTCCCTGATTTGCTGTACATATACACGTATACTTATTTAATGCACCTGCGCGAGGCGGAAGCGCGACAATTCCTGTATATATGTATACGCGTCTGTATAATAGACGGGCTCGTGCAGAGAGGCTCTCCGCTCTTCTACGTCATTCTCGCGCTCGAGTGACGCTCAAACGCGCGCGCGGGCAGAAAGAGGAGGAAAAGGAGCGTCAGGCGGCAAATTGTTCCCGCGCGCGCGGCTGATTAATTGAGTTTTGGAAAGGCAATGCAAATTGACGATTGTATATAGGTACAGCTAATATGTAAATGCTGACGTGTGTGTGTAGGTATAGAAAACTACCTCCGCCGTTTCGATAGCACAGATACGGAAACCGCCAGACGTTGCCGATGCCGATGGCGTATCCGGCGCAGGAGAGCAGGAATTCCGTCTTGCTGGCCCAGGAGCCGCGCTCCGGTGTCTCGGAACGGTCGTCCGTCGTCGCGCTGCTCATACCCGGTGGCTCCTTCTTGTGCTGGTCCTTCTTGCCGTCCGCGAACACGTACTCCACTGCGGACACTCTCGAGTCCTTTTCCTTCGTCATTTTTCAGCTACAAAAATGTCAATGCAAAGTGTCAACTATAACATTTTATTTATTTAGATTTCAGATTTTAATTACTCGTTTATTTGAAAGATATATAATGAAAAACTATAGGTATTGGAATAAACTGCTGTAATATAAAAAAGTAGTGTATAAGATCGTTCATGAAGTAAGATATCAATAAGAATTGAAGAAGCACTATAGAAAATCAGTTTGTGTGTTTAGATATGTATGTGCGTATATACGAGTCAGGAAGATGCAGCAATTTATTCATGGAGGTAGAGCGAGGATTAAAATAAGAAGCCTCTCGCGAGGTCAATGATTGCTCGCAATTGTCCGGTTGTTTTGCGTCTGAGGGTTTAATGAGGCCTCCGGCAATCATCAAATGGCGTTCTCACCCCGAACTTTCATTGCTACACGCGCGCGCGCGACTATATTTGGACGTAGCCGAAGTAGGTTATATATGCCTATACGTCGGGTCTCGTCAACTCGACATAAGTGATCTGTATATTATAGCAGCTGCTATCTGCATGTTTCCTGCTCCGAATATGCGCAGGGATGCCATTAGTTTACTGCCGATGGTGTGCGCGTATATATGACGCCACGCGTATAGCCTCACGTGGAACGTGCGGTCTCGTCGTCGTGAACTTTTCCATTGACGCTCCGCTGCTTTACGCGCGTTATATACGGTAGGGATGTACGTCATTTTTCCGGCTCCCCGCAGTTTTTTTTTCTTTTTTCAATTGTCAATCTATGATAGAATCTTGATGATGCCTGCGATTTTGTCAAAAAGGAAATGGGATAAGCTAATTTCATGCTCTGCGGGATTGAAATATTGTCACTCGCTTTTCCTCTCATTTAATCATAAAAGTGACCGAATAATTTACTAATCAAGCAGAGGATGAAAAAAATATTAGAAGCTTTTTCCGTAATAATAAATTCGTAAAACTTTTGTGAAAAGATAATATAAACGAGTTTAGATTTCATTAACAACTTAATCACTGAAGATATTAACATTATAAAGTTCGTATGCGTTATTAATTTCGTACCGATTTCCCATCGTTACGCGTCATAATAACTAACGCTTTTTCTGCGTTTCCGGTGAGGTTCTGAGATATAAACTGGACATTTACATTAAAATTAACATATTACCAAACAATATTAGGCAAAAAAATATTGCTTATAGCACATTTGACAGGGATAATAAAAACACAATCCTTTAACCTTTAGATGACCGGCATTTGGGCTTCAAGATCGTTGTAAGAAAATGCATAAAAAAGATATCAATCATGGATTGACCATATGTGAAATACCGATTATGAGTTGAGCCACTACAGTGGCTTTCCGGTCCTCTAAAGATTAAAATCATAAAAACCTGAAAATAGTGCCCGAATCCTATTACAGCGCGAATAAATAATTTTCATATACATATCAAATTCATCAGCAATTTCAAATCGCAGGGATTCAATTTAACAACCTAACGAACGGGCCAACAAGTACCATCCAACTATTCAGCATAAAAAATCCGTTGGAGAATAATTTAACGAACTTCGACGCGCGCGTTCCGCTTGATCACGGCGTCAAACGCGACGGTCCACCGCACGGTAAGTATATAGGAGAGCAAGCGTATGCAGGCACGCGTGCGCGCGGTGCGCGCATGGCGGTAAAGGTCCGTAATTTATTGACCTTGCACCACATTTTAATTTACGCTTTTAGCTGACCGCAGGGAGAAGAGTGAGAGAGAGAGAGACGCTTTTGTTGCCGAGCGAGAAAATAAGGACCTTCATTAAGTGCAGAAAGAGAGAGAGAGAGAGAGAGAGAGAGAGAGAGAGAGAGAGAGAGAGAGAGAGAGAGAGAGAGAGAGACAGAGAGAGAGAGAGAGAGAGAGAGAGAGAGAGAGACAGAGAGAGAGGCAAGAAATCCCCCAATTAACGATCGGCCCCAAGGTGACAATAACCCTTTCACTTCCGCAGAAATTTACGGCAAATAAGTAATAACAATAAAATCGTTGGCGCGAGGTGTGGTAAAAATGAGGAAAAAAGAGATTCTTTTTTTGGGAGTGGGTAGGTATATGTATACAGTCCGTATCCCTGGCCAAATCTCGCGCCCCTGGAGATCGCTCGTTTCGTCCTTGCCCGTATAATCCCACGTGCGCTACTCCCTTTCATCGCACGTCTCTCCTGCTATACCTTGGGCGATGTCAGCCTCTCCCCGTTCCTTCCCTCAACGTCGTCCTCCTCCCTTGGCACTCGTTCTCTCCTCCTCTCTCACGCACTCACGCCCGACGTTATGCTCGCTAGAAAGGTAGTAAGGCCTACGAGAGCAGCGTCGTCGTCGTAGCACTCATCTCTCGTCTCTCGAGCGCGCGCGACGATCGAAAAGATAGCGTCCGCATAGAGAGGACGGTCCACGAGTAACTAACTATTACTCGCGAACACGGCTCTCCTGCTACCGGCCGTCCGCGCGCGCGCCTCTAGTGTGCCTACTTAATGTAGCACGCGCCCAGAGTGAGAGAGAGAGAGAGAGAGAGAGAGAGAAGTTACTCCCCACGTACACGATATAATCGAGGAGCGAGGAGCGATTGCCCGTCGCACCATATATAAATAGACCCTGATGGCAATCATTATCTTGATGCTCGCGCAGATGGATATATATGCGCTATCTGTGGGCCCCCCGGGGCAAGGGCCAAGATCGGCAAGCGGTTCGCAGTTTTAACGATTTTATATACTTGTCAGTATAAGCTTACCGAAGTGTGAATTTGTCTATATCGATTCTGAGTGTTTCGATTAAACTAATTCGGCAATTAGTCTAATCATTGATATAGTCAGATTTGCATATGTTATAAGTGACAGTTCGAATAATTTTTAATTGAATGAATTTTCTTAATTGTGGAAAATTAAAGTGCAGATGCGTCTTCGCGGATGTTTTTCAATAATGTGCAGATTAATTTTTTACTAATCAACAGCCAACCAGTAGCTATATAGGCTTCGTAGAAGCTTCCAAGTTTCTGTTTTAAAATATAGCTTACACATAATTCAATGTAAACTTGTTTAAACAAATAGCGATATAAAAAATATAAAAAGTTATTAATAGCTAGTATATTACGATACTAGTGGCATAAGTTGCACTTTACGGAACGGCGTGTATAAGCGCCCGAGCGTAGCGAGTGCGCTTAACGCCGTACCATATAAGAACGACTTATGATACGTGTATCGTACATTATTTTATAGCACTGATTGCATAAATCCGCTATGTCACGCCTATTCGTGCCATTAGCAGTCCATTATTGCACCGTGCAGTATCGCCCGAGCGATAGCGAGGGCGATACTGCACGGTGGAAAAATGGACTACTTATGCCGCAGACAGGCGTGACATAAATGCGGATTTATGCCATGCAGTGCTATAAAAAATATTTGGATTCTTATGCACTTTTCAACCTTACTTTTAATTTCTAATATAACTTTAGATTTATACGTACATCATTTTTTTACTTCATTTGCATTCAATTAAAACTCTTCTTCCGAACTTTTATTTGATTTTAATGAAAAATGTTTACTGTTAATAAGTACAAAGATAAAGATTTTATTTCTTTCAAAATAAAACAATAACAACCAGTTTCATCTCAATCGTTCATAAACTTTTGTAGGAACAGAATTGATATAGATACGCATTTACTCCTTTACCTTTTGCCAGAATTAAAAAACTTGAACTCTTGGAAAGTCTCAATAGTTCAAAATTGAGCGTCAAAATACACGAAATACACTATCAAATAATGAAAATATATGTCTGAATTTGTTCGATATTTCATAGATTTCGACACTCAACTTTCAGTAACACAACTTGCCAAAAAAATGCGTCACAAAGTTTTGGAATTTGTCTCTTATATTATATGATGTACAAAAGTGAAGAATGGTTCAAAAGCTGTGGCTCAAAAAAATTTTTTGAATACTCCAGCTTTCGGGAAATGCTAAAACTTCTTTACAGATTTTGTCACGTGTTCTTGTTTAAACGCGTGCAAAGATAAACAAATTATAATAACAATTCAAATAAACACAACTTTATTGAATTTTATAACAAAGAAAAACAGTCATTTTTTTATTCAACAAACTAACCAAAAATGAATAAAAAGAAAATATTATAAATGCATTCTCTACCATTTAATAACATAATTTTTTTAGCAGCGAACTTTATAGGCTTGCTGACTTTTCTCTCTCTCTCTCTCTCTCTCTCTCTCTTTCTCTCTCTCTCAGCGCGTGATCGACTATGACTAGCACCACATATTGCACAATCCCTAAACACGACGTGCTTTTCACAAACATCTCGTTTGACGCTACTTTTTTGTCTTACCAGTATCAACTGGCAAAAAATGTTCCCTTCTCAAAAAAGTGATGACCGGAAGAAGTGAAGCCTCTATAGATTTGATCTGTGATTGGCTCTTGGATAGAAGACGCGAGAATTTAAAATTAAATGTGCATTTTTATTTGATAATTAGGTATTATTTATTGGAATATTTATTGGAATGAAAATGATTAAAGTGAAAAGTATTAAATAATTAATAATCAAATTAATGCGTTGGTTGCTTAAAATAAATAAAATGTTTTAATTATATGTTAAAGTGGTGGACAGAAGTAGAAAAGTATTTCAAAACACAATACGATTAGTCATTGAATTGCACGGTAAAATTCAAAACAATAAGCAATGTTTTAATCTTAGAAGAATTAATTATGTTAACATTAGAATAAATTATGTCAATAATATACAAAATTTTGTATTCGTTAAGAGTAAATTTACAGTATTATATCAATTATTAAAGATGCATCAAAATTAAAAGAAAAAGATTTCCGTTATAAGGAATAAATTAAAAGTACATAGAGCGCGCGCAGCGCGCATGGATTTGACTAGTACAACCTTAAAAACGTTGACGATAAAGTAAGTAGAGTTCGATCATCGAACATGTTGCCTTTGTATGACGTGCATGCACCTTAACACTCTTTTACTCCAAAGAAAAATCCCTCGCCGTGGATGAGCTCAAATTTAAAATTCATTATTAATGCCCGCAACAAGGCGTGGGCTAAATTTAAACGCACCATAGGCGAAAAAATGTTTGTGACTTTACATCCATCAACATTCTATGTACGACGTTTAAAATTCTCGAATCAGTGGTATTACAAACAGTTAGCTAGTTACATTTCCGTGAAAGATTCACTTGATCGAGGCTTCGTAAGGGCCACAGTACGGCGCTCGTAACGGTCATCGACGACATACTCAAAGTCGTTGATAACGGAGACATGGACTTACTCGAGGCTATTGACTTCACACGCGCGTTTAATCTTGTTAATGTTTACCTCGTCGATAAACTTATACGGGCTCTGGGCTTCTCAGTTTCGGCTTGCCGCTGGATTCTTTCATTCCTTACGGATAGATCACAGATCCTTCTGGGTCCATTGGGTCAGTGCTCGGTACCTATCGTTAGAAATTGCGGCGTCCCCCAAGACACGATCAATGGCCCATCATTCTTCTCTCTTTTTGCAAATGATGCTCCAAGGGCTCTTAAACACTGCCATCACTATAACGTGGTGATGGATCCCGATGTGTGCCATCTGGGCATGCCTAATATGCGCTGTCGATCTTACGATCTATTGTCGCGGCTTTCCAAAAGACATCGATAGCATAGTCGATAAGATCAACGCTGATCTACAGAATCTATCTTCATGGGCCAGGTCGAATGTTCTCGTCATCAACGCTAACAGGACCCAAGCGATTCCTAGTTGCAAATATTTAGCTGATTTTTACCTGGATTTCCATCTGAATTATCACCTGAAGCAACCAGGTTGCTTTTCAGAAAACAGAACATAACTGTTGATAACTGAAGAAAATTGTTTATAATTGCTTATAACTATAAACTGTAGAGAGAAAATGCAACGATGCATGAATGCGGCCGTGCGCTATGATGTATCAGGTCTAACAAAAATGGAACCACATTGATCACGTTGACAACTAAATCTCTATTCACTACCCGCCGAGACTTTTTGTCTATATAGGAAAACTCTCCGTGACTTCGAACCACGCTATCTTTTCGTTCAATTCATATTCCGAAGTACTCATAAAATTGGGCCAAAACGATGTTTAATCCTCGACCTTGATATCAAATGGGGGCGTACTGATGGGTACAAGTATTCATTCATTATAGGTTCCGCTCATTTATTGAATAATTTGTTTTAAACTGTAACTTCGAGACCACTGCTTTAAGATAGCATCCGATAATTAATAAGCCTTTTATATTAATAACTATTCAAATTTTATGTGCATTCGATATCAAAATTTGTAAGCATTTATCAAATCGAACACTCTGCGTTCTGTTTTTTGTAAGTAATTTATTGCTATATGTGTTCACTGGTATTCGCTACACTTTTTATGCCCAATTAACCTTCGTTCTTCATTTTATTATCTTTTGACGCTATTAATTTTTACTTATATTTTTAAGGTAATGATAATTATTTTAATCAATATCTCTACTGTACGTCAAAGACATCGCCGTCATTGTGTCTTGATTACACTCGAAAAACGATCTTCCTGTATCAACGAGAATCTGCCTATGGGAAGAGGATTTCCGCTAAAAATAGGGCCAAGAGGATATCTTCCTATAGAAGGAGGAATTATCTTATACAACAAGAATACTTTTTTGTCGCACGAAGATTTTCTGGGGAGGAATTTTATTTCAAGACAGGAGGATCGTTTTTCTGAGTGTATATTTGACCTTGGTTCTTAGTTAAATAAACAATCAATCTCTCTCAATTCCTGTAATCAATACAATCAATTAGATCGATATTTGCGTTTTTATTTATTTTAATATTGATCACATTATAAGTATACATTTAGTATAGCTATACCGAATGTACAGATAGGTATATATAATTTCAATGAAAGCTGTGAGAACATTTTCAAATGCAATGAAGAATACAAATGATTTTAAAACAGCTTGCTAATACGTTACCTTAATAACAATGCAGTTATACAATTTTCAATCCATGCAAGATTTACTTAATAACATATATGCCACATTATGCAACATGTCGCATTGCTACACGTGTAACTAAATTAGATCTTATCGGGGAGGAATAGCGCAACAAAAAACTTAATAATTTTGCCGAGAAAAACACTGCACTTAATTTTAGCCACTGGAATTCGAAAAATAATTTTATTTTCTTGAGACAAAGAATGTCATTAAAATGTCCTTAAAAGACATTCCAACCTTTTTTCAAATGATTATCCAAGTTTTAACACAACGAATCGCAATTATTATTTCATAATTCTTTACAAAAGAAGTTCATAAGACCGGCACTTTGGGATAGTGGAAATACACCACGGCGATTGTTTCGATGATTTGTCACTGTTAAAAAGTGTTGGCGCCTATAGACGATTTGAATATGTTTTCGGTATTTAAGACTACGGAATTATGACAGATATCTAAAACATATTCGGACATCAGGTGATGATGAAGTGAATGCAGCCAACCCACAGTTTATAGCCGTGCCCGCGAGACACACAGAGATCTAACTGACGGGCCCGCTCGAAATTTTCTCACCATAAAAAAAAATAATAAATGAATAAATAAAGGTACGAATTACGAAAGCGAGTATGAAAAAGGGCATTAAAAGGTCACTTGGCTGGGCCAAAAGTAGAATCCAGGTTGATAAACCCCAAATACATACAAAAGAAGTTCATTAAAAAGAAGCCACATTATAAAGGCTTTAAGAAATCAATACATACGACCTCATGATAAGTATAGCAGAGTCAGCAAGTCTAATAAATTAGTCAATATACATTGTTTTCAAAAGAATGCTACCGACTATTTTTACCACACTATAGATACAAATTAGTATAAAACTAGTATATCATCGCTAAAAAAGTTGATTACGTCTCCATGCTAAAGTGTATGTAGGTTTAATAAATTATGTATTGAATCAATCAAATCACTTGAAGAACTTGGACAGCTCGAAAGAATTGGAGAACTACCCAATAATTAATTTGTACGCTTAAAATTTATTTATATACGAATATAAAACATATGCGACCTGTACTAGTTTAAATAATAAAAATCTATTTTCAAATATTGGGTTAATATTTCGAACTAAAAATTATAATTAAAATATATACAGTTACTATGGAAAAGGACGGCAAAGAGCAATGGTTGCTTTCTTCTTACTTTTCTTGAGCCAGACTGGCGCAAATTTTTGAATAAAAGTGTTCCTATTATAATTGTCAAAAAGGCTTATACTACTATACAATAAGTAAATGAAATAAAAATATTCATGGTTTTACTAGAGAATTATATAACGTATTGTAAACAAAAATTTCAGTGTTCAATATAGTAGGGTATTGTCATTTAAGTTTTCGTTAAAAAACTAAAAACATATATCTGATTAACTCTCATTAATAAGTTCAAAGAAAACTATCTCTAATCACCACAAATTTACTATTTACAGACAAGATATGCGCCAAAGTAGTCAAAGTTAGTCGATCGACTATTTCACATTACAAGCAAAGCATTCAAGCAAAATTTGAACCCAATGAGAAAAGCGCACAAGTGGCCCATCGAAAATCGACTGAAAAATCTGAAACGCTTCGCAGCCGCATACGCATCTAACATCCGTCTCGATGTAAAGCAAGCACAAAAAATCCCGCATGTATGCATATTTACATCACTCATACGCTACGCCACTTGTCCGTCGACCATCCTGCACGAAGTGCACACGTACGTTCTACGAACTGTACTATTGCTATATACCCCCAGTAGAGGTTCTTTCGCCGCAGCAGGTACGGCACAAGCTCGCGCAATCGATAAATTCAATATACCGCGACAGGTGCTGCGCTCGACCCTCCTATATACCCGCGGACTCGCATGAGTACTGGTTTTATACGCGCCCACATAGCCGCGTACGCGAGCGTGCGCACGCACACATACGGACGAGGGGGTTCTAGATGGTAAATAATGCGAGAGCGGCTAGCAGTGGTCAGCAGTCGGCGACGGCAGCTTACAATAGACCGCGGAACAACATGGAGCTCTACTTGGCCCTGAGCCTCTTCAGGCGGAAAAAGTACGAGGAGTGCGCTTCCGCGTGTACCGAGCTTCTGAGGAAAAGCCCACTGGATCAGGTTTGTTGTTTAAGGGTGGTGGTACGTTTTTCTTTTTCTTCAAATTTGGATGGTTTTTTTTTTTAAACGTAAGTGTTGGTCTTACTATGTGTTGTGCCATGTATAGCCTCGTCGGTTTGTGTTGTCCTGTGCTCGTATCCAGGAAACGTTGATATAGCGATGACGTGTAAAGGAATTTTAATGCATATTACCTACGACGCGGTTAACAAGTACAATAATAATAATGATGATCGATTTTTAATAAAAATTTCACTTTCCTATAGTTTTAGCGATTACCAATAATTTTTCTTAAATGGAAAAAACTTACTGTGTGCGCAGGCGGTATGGGTGTTGAAGATGCGAGCGCTCACGCTGCAAGTCTACGTGGACGACATCGAGGGCGAAGAAGAGGGTATAGCCGAGACGCTGCTCGATAACGACACGATAGCGTCGATGCCGCGACCGGGAACGTCCCTCAGGAACCCTGGCACCGCTCTCGCCGGTCAAGGATTCCGACCGCGCACGCAGTCAGGTACTGATACGTGATCTATATGTATAACAATCGAATCATTCAATAAGAGGCTCTTGTTGCTTTTAACGATGAAAATTTATTGTCTTTGAAATTTCGAAGGTATTCTGTATATAACAAACGAACATAGTCTAAATAGAAAAATTAACATTGAAAGGCAGACCTGTTACGGGCGTCGTGAGGCCAGCCACGCAATCAGCCCTGGACTCGTCGCAGGGTATGGAAGAGGCCCTGCGAACCCCTAGGACAGCGTCCACAGCGCGACCGATCACCGCCAGCACAGGCAGAAGCGTAAGGTATAGGCCATCATCGATGGATGTGTATATAGATACCCATGAATTGACCAAGGCCAATAATAACGTGCGCATGTTCGGTGTATACACACAGGCTCGGGACGGCCTCGATGCTAACGGAGCCTGGCGGCCCGTTCATTCAGCTTTCCCGGCTGAACATCTCCAAGTACGCCGCGCAGCCCAGCATAGCCAAGCCACTGTTTGAGTACATCTATTACCATGAACACGATCCGCGTTATGTAAGGGATATGTTTTTAGATTTTCCTATTTGCATTTATAAGTGTGTTTTTTGATATCATAAGTTGTCCCGCAGCACATCCCAGTAAAAGCTTACCGCGTGGCATCAGAAAATACACCTACAATTTACCATTAGTTCAATGTATAAACACGAGGTTATATGATAATATCCGTCCTGGGGCTTGATTCCTTATAAGCTTACGTCTACGTCGACACAACCGTTTTTCCTTCTAAAGAAGCTCTCTGATAGGTCTAAACCTTTTGTCTCGCAAGTATCGCACCGTGATAGAGTTAGAGAATCAAGCCCCTGCGTCATACGGGCGCAATGGGACCTTGAATTCCCAAATTGAAGCTGCATTTTTGTAGGATGGACCGATCAATCACTAATTTGAATGAGACCTCGAAAGCTAATAATCTGTTGGCCTAGCGTGACTGCCACAATCGGTCAGATAAATTACCTTGTAATTATGCTTACAGAAACTTATTATCAAATATACGTACTATTAAATAAACTTGCCTAAATCAATCAATCAATAATATAATAAAAATAAAGAGCATTTGGCCAAGCGCACAAATGAATTTGATTTGGGATAAGCATTAAATAGCTCAATTACATGTCGTGTAGTCTCTTGGAATATTACCATCGTAACACGGGAGGAAGCAGAACATTGAACTTGCATATTAAATTGTCACGCATGTTTACACGGCTTGATGCGCGCTCCCATTAGCACGAACGAAATGTTGGCGCTGCGTTGCACGTGTTACAAGAGAGGAATTGTCTCAGTCTCCATCATCTATTCTCTTTCCTTACTCCTTTTTTCTGGCTGACATTAAATTTGATATTCTTTCTTCTTTTTCAAATAAATTTTATCTGATTATTTCATAATCATCATTATAGACATTAAGATGATGTGATACCCACACTATTACTCAGTTCTGGGTTCCCGTTTTTCTCCTTCAATTTTAAACTTTTTGAAAAAAACTCTTTGAGACGTTTTAAGTTTAATAAAGAACTACAACGCATCAAAGAGTTTTTTTCTTAAAAACAAAAATTGAATGAGAAAAACGGGAACCCAATTTTGAGTAATAGCGTGGGTATTGCATCACCTTAAAATTAAAACAATGCTTTGAAGTGTTGTGAAATCTGTGCAATGACTTTCAGAATAATAAAATGTGAAGTTAAAGAAATTTACCGAGCCGCTAAATGAGAAAGTTATAAAAAGAGGCTTAAGTATTTGATGCCACATCCATGTATTTAGACACCGAGAAATGTTTATTAATTGTTTTAATGACTTTTTACTCGAAATTTTGTGATTTTTCATATAGAGCAAATTATAGGTCAGATTTCGTAAATTACACTTCAAACAATAAAATAATAATGTACAAAAAATGTGTCGATATACCGAAAAAAAGAAAAAAAAAAGTAATAAGTCTTCACCGATTTTCAGGCGCTGGATTTGGCGGTCCAGGCAACGCAAGCCTGCCAGTATAAAGACTGGTGGTGGAAAGTACAGCTAGGCAAGTGCTATTACATGCTCGGATTGGTAAGGGATGCGGAGCAGCAGTTTCGATCAGCGCTCCGGGAATGTAAGACAATCGAAGCTGTACTGAGGCTCATTAGAGTTTACATAAAGCTCGATCAGCCGCTCGCAGCGCTCGAAGTCTGCAAGAAAGGATTGGAATACTTCCCTAACGATGTAGTTATTGCAAGCATCTATTATTGCCCGATTCTCTTTTGAAGTAACGTTACTGAATGATTTTATTGGATTTGACAGGTCTGTGTATTGACTGAAATGGCAAGGATTTTCGAAGGCATGAACAATGTGGCGATGTCGGTCAAGTATTACAAAGCGATAGCGCACGAGGATGCATCGAACACAGAGGCTATTGCGACTATAGGATTGCATCATTTTTACAATGATCAGCCTGAAATCGCATTGCGATATTATAGGTACGTTATATTTTGTTATAAGTTTTGTTTCCATTATACTGGCGTTTCAATGCATAAAGACTGTGCAAAATAAGTGATTCCTGCACCAGTCGAGCTTATAGATAAATAAGGAAAGTTAAGGAATCACCTTGCACACGGGTTAAATATACTATTTTTACCAATAAGTGCGGGTAATTAGATTTCGCATGCAGATTTTGTATTTATCGCCTACAAAATGTATTTTTCACACACTAATCAAACGCGTGTAGAAACAGAAATGGAAAGTTGAGTTTTCCGCGGGAAAGAAAATATAGTTCTAAAATAATGTTAAAGATATTGTAATATAAATTATTCAGTAATTACAAGTACTCATGCAAATATAATTACGAGGGTGACAATTACACGAGTCGAGAATCATCTCTCGCATGGGTATCTAACAATATTTTATAGCACTGCGTGACCTAAGCCCGCACTTAGGGCACGGATAAGCATGACAGCGGGCTTAGGGCAGGCAGTGCTATAAAATTCTATATGATACTTATGACCTAAGTAGCACTCTGCACGGCGTGATTAGAAGGTATTTCTCGCCACGCTCGGGTCCTAACTACACGCCGTGCAAACAAATGCCACTTAGGTCACACGTATCGTAATGTACTATTTCAAAACGATGGGCGGAAAGTCTGATTGTACAAAATAGGTACCTTGCGCACGGAGTGTGGAAAAATGTGTATACGAAGGGTGAGATAGGTCCTGCGATTAAAATAAATTGAATAGAATAAATTGACATCATTATAAATGTTCAAAAATATATTCCACAAAAATATTTTAGACAATTATGCAAATTTATAATACTCTAAGATTTAATTAGCTAATAAGATGAATAAAGGAGACTTCTATAGTTTTTTACTTGATTTAATTCTTTTATTTACATAAAAAATGTAAATTTATAATTCTGTGAATATTTGGTTGAATCTTAAACTTATAAAATATTTATATCTTTTCGAACTTAATTTATAATTTTAAATTAATCTTTAAGGAGGTTGTTGCAAATGGGCGTTTACAATGCGGAGTTATTCAATAATCTTGGATTGTGTTGTTTTTACGCTCAACAATACGACTTTACAATTTCGTGTTTCGAAAGAGCCTTAAGCTTGGCCACAGACGAAAGTATTGCAGACGTCTGGTATAATATTTCACACATAGCTATTGTAAGTCAACTTTAGAAATGTCTTTACAGCACTAGAATTTCAAAATTATTCAAATGTTTCAGTGCCTAGGAGACTTGATAATGGCAACTGACTGTTTAAAGTTGGCTATTGACGCAGACAACAGGCATGCTCCATCCTACAATAATCTAGGAGTGTTGGAAATGAAAAACGGAAATGCTGTTGCCGCTCGTATACACTTTCACGCAGCAGCTAGTATTGCCAACTACCTTTATGAACCAAATTTCAATAGCTCTTATCTAGCGTTTAATGTAAGAAATTTGTATGTGTATCTTCAATATCGTATACGCAATTCAATTTTTCACTTCCTCAATTCTATTTCAGAATGGAGACTTACAGACTAGTTACATATCGGTACAAAAAGCTTTAAATGCCTATCCTGGTCACCGTGATAGTCAAGAACTTTTTCGGAAATTACAGCAATATTTTACATACATGTAAAAAAAGAGATATATTTATATGTAAATAAAATTTTTCTACAGACATTTATTCCTGGTACTTTTTATCGCCATTCTTAGGAATTAATATGTACAATGTACAGATCATTGAAGGCAAGTGTATCTTTACACATATAATTGAAACATGTTCTGATGTATTTCTGTCTCAGCAAAAACGCTGTACAATTATTTATTTCTGTCTTTGAAAAAAATAAATACTGTGACACATCATTTGGCGCATAAAAATACAATAAAAAATCTCTTATCACATTCTCCTGCAAGTCCTCACATAATACAAACCAGTCATACAAACATAATATAGTTTCACAAGATGAATGTATCACTTATTTTTACAATAGATTGATTTTAGTAGAAATTATCATGATCTATTTTGCCATTTCACAATGATAATAACATACTGACCTTATACTCATCCATATTATATTTATACAATTTTGTGCTTAATCGTTGTAGAGTCTGTAATTGTTCTTTCTCCATTTAATTTTATGTTGTATGGGATATAACCAGCCATGAAATTATGAAGTAGAACAAAAATATTGGATAGACAGCAAGAGCTTTTCTTCCTGCTGGTTGACTGTCTCCAAGGAATGCCATTGATGCTAAAAAATAGTTTGATATGTTAGTAAAAGAATTTTATTCTATATTTTTACAGTGGTTTGTGTAACTCCAACTATGAATATTTACCATAAGTTGCCCAAATAAATCCAATCACAGTTATGATAAATCTAAGTATAAATAAAGCAATAGTTTGCTTAGCCAACAAAATTATTCTACAGATAATTAATGCCATTGTTATTGGCAGCAAACAATATCCAAGAACGCACACACTTTGGAAGAAGGATCTGTAAATAAAGTTATAAAAAATTTACAGTTTATAAAGAACATATTTATAAATATTTAACATTAATTAAAGTATAATATTGCAAATAGCCTGTATCAATTAATTTTGTACATGTCTTATGATCTTTAGAATAAAATTATTATAAAGTCTCTCTAAAATTGGAATTAAATTTCTAGGAAGTAAATAATACGTACATATTGCCACCGAGAAGTTTACTATTCAATGTAACTACCATAGAGCCAATCCACACTATCACAAAAACTTCTGCAAATTCTGGACCACCATCATTGGAATTGTTTGCTGTATCGGAAGAGCCTTGCAGTATCCTATCAAATACCATGAATATTAATTTAAATTGCCATAAATAAGCAAAAATATAAAATTCAATATAATACTATATACTCACATTGCCATGAATGTACAAAGTACTAATGGCCCCCATAAGTCCCCTAAAAAGTGATAACAATTATGAATATTGCATACAAAACTTGTCTCACATAATAAATTGCTGATCGTAAAACGTGTACAACTCACATTCTTTAAGTAAACTTTTCTTCTCTTTTGGGTACAAAACGTGGTAAAATTTTTGTCCTACTGCTCGCACATCTCTTAGCTGTGAAATTGTAATAAATTAGAATGCTTATGCCAGAATGATTTTTGCATGTTGGAACTTAATAAAAAAAATCAATTACAATAGTATCTTTTATTGGTTCATCAAGGGTATTAAAATCTGGTTCTCCAAGGTTAGCTTGATTTCTCAAGTTTGCACCCACAGTCATTTCCCCGTGAACATTTTGAGCATCCACTGACAATATTTCATCATCGTACATCTAAAATGATTAAAATAATGTAAAACACCTGAATTTAAAGTGAAACACAATATTGAACTTTGTAAATATGCTTACATCAAGTTTTGCATCATTCATAGCCATGGTTGGGTCTGTTATACTTTCACTGATTATGTATTAACTAGAATTAAACTGGTTTAATGTAAAACCTTGCAAAGAGAGTAACTTAACTTCCAGACAAATAGCTGACGAAAAACTATGCGTCTCATCTAACAGTCATGTCCACGAATCTTTTTTTTCGCTCTAATCACCATGATAGCACACTCTTGAAACTCTTCTCGAAGCTTTTCATCATTTCAAAGCTCTCAATTGGGAAAAATCTCGTCGACGTCCGCTTAACCTTCACTCCACCTGTCAAACCCTCGAGGGCCGCACTGCAGCAATGTAATCCGTGCAAGAACGGACGGTAAGCAACTCCCAATTGATAATGACGTCTCTCAAACTCAACGTTCAGAACAGGAGCGTGCGTGGTCGTATACGCACCCGTGTGTACATATATGTACGTGTAAGCACACACAGTGACGCGAAATGTGTATACGAAAAGGTATACTTCTTCGTCCCAGTCTCCCTGGTTTCCCAGTCAGTAGTCAGTACAAGTATATATCGCGTATAGCTCAGTGTCGCCGGTCGCGCCTTTTCCAGAAATTCCAGATGGCACAGAGATCGAAAGATGTCTGTTGCACGTAGAGCAGCCGGCTATAAAGAAGAGATTGAATTGTAGGCCCCGTGCTTATAGTTTGTTCGCGTCGCAAGTGTTAGTTGGTGTGCAAGGAACAGGTATACGGCCCGAGGATGTTTGGCCCAACTACGTGGGCGGTTCGCAGCGGCAGAGACCAAGTCTTTCGGCTCGCGTTTTACGTCCTCGTTATCGGCGTGGCACTCGTGCGGCAACCGCTGGGCGCCAGTGCGCAGTCGCCGCCGGCGCAGCCCAAAGCGCATGCAGATGAGCAGCAACAGCCAATCGCGCTTGAGAAGAAAAAGCGCGAGAACGCTACCAACTTGAATTCCCCTGATAAACACCTGTGTATCCTTTTTCTTTATATTTTCGTTTTACACGGTATTTAGTGACTATGTGGTTGATATGAGTTATATTGATAACTTTACAAAGTCGAAATCCGCTACGATTTCAAACTAGTTTTTTAATATTTAATTATATATGTGATGAGTGTATTAATATTGATAGTTTTCCCATTTTAACAAAAACGTTTTTTTTTATTATCTTTCATATTCTTATTATTAAACGTTGCCAAAAAATCGTTAAAATTCTTGCGTTTTTTCATTGATTTAAAATATTAGAAATAAAAATTTTACGAGTAATTATTTCCAATATAAAAAATTTCTATCATATATTATCATATCCCACATACACGGATACACCCACTATGTATTATTTTTGTTATCTGTTTCTTTTAAACGAAAATATTAAATTGCCTTCTCATAAATGAATGCATATACTTAACGCTTGTTTTTTGCCCACATTTATCATAGGCAAATAATGTTGAGCACACATAAAGGATTGTAATTTTCTTAACTAATGGCCGTGCGCAGTTAAAAGACTTTTTGTAAAGCGGAGAAAAGAGCATTTAGAAGCTGTTAAAAATCTACAAAAGATAAATAGCTACGAGCGTCAGTATAAGATGATTAATGTGCTGGCGGAAAAAATGTTCGATGTAATAGAATCAAATAAGATTCTTTTGGAAAACTACACGGACTCGGATCTGAGAAACATATCCTTTTCAACGGTATCTAATACAAAAACTGATATAAGAGATGGTAAAGATGAATTCTCTAAAATATTTTTTCATAAAAAATGACTTGACGATTAATATTGTTGAAAACAATTTTACATATAGCAATATCAAGCGTATTAGAGAACGCCGCATTATTCGGCGACATGGTTTTAAATTTACCAGATGTAACTCAAAGGATTTTAAAAACGCAACCGAAATGGAATTCGACGATACGATGGTCCTTTGACTTTTTGAACAGAACAAAAGACTTGCTTGACAAGCCGACACTCGACATGTTAAACTTGGTGCTTCAGGAGCTTAATATTACTCAGAGAGATCCGAATTACTTCAATCCGAACAGGCTAGCAAATCGAAAGTTACAAACTGAAACTGAAAAATCAAAAAAGACTTCGTCTAAAAAAGAGAAGCGAAAAAAGGGTCCGACAATGACTAAAATAGAATTGTAAATCTGTATGTACAGTTTCAGTTTGTTTGTATATAATTAATGTTGTATTAAATAAAAATGATTTTTATAATGATATATTTCTGAAAACAATAATAGACTTAAATCTTTATTTACTAACGTACTTAAGTTATAAGAACGTAAATATTTTAATAAATACCATTGGATTCTCTTGTTTTATATTACTAACGTTTTCAACGAAATTTTGAATGTTTAAAATATGTCGTATATAAAAAACACAATAAAATAAACATGACAATAATAGAAGATCATTAAAAATATTACTTATGTCGACTGCAATTTAATATCAACTGATAAGAATTTTTCCATCGGTCTTACAGTCTTACAAATTAAATTAAAATAATTAATATTTATGGCAGTCAGATTGCCCTTGTTTATAATCACCCCCGCAGAATCTGAAATAAAAACTTAATTAAAATCTGGAAAAAACTTTGTTAGCAAAGGACGATCTGACTGCCCACCACCACCACATTGTCCGACGTTTCGAGCCTGCTCCGGCTCCTCCTCAGGGACTGACTAAATCACTCCCTAATCAGTCCCTGAGGAGGAGCCGGAGCAGGCTCGAAACGTCGGACAATGTGGTGGTGGTGGGCAGTCAGATCGTCCTTTGCTAACAAAGTTTTTTCCAGATTTTAATTAAGTTTTTATTTCAGATTCTGCGGGGGTGATTATAAACAAGGGCAATCTGACTGCCATAAATATTAATTATTTTAATTTAATTTGTAAGACTGTAAGACCGATGGAAAAATTCTTATCAGTTAATAATAGAAGATGCTATATACATATATATGTACAAAAACAAGTCAAACAGGTTATTCTTGTACTATAACTTTATAAAGTGTCATTTTATTCTTTATTTTCCTTTTCGGGTGCAATCTATACAAAGCGCATATGCATGCTGCACATGATACTCGGAAACATCGCTGGGGACACACGTTCGAATTCAAATACTTTATATCCAATGAAAAATAAATAACGAGCGTCAAGGTATAATACACATCTATACAACATTAAGAGAAAAACAGGTTTCAATAAGCATATGCTCTCTTATTCTATATACACATATATATTAATGCACCAAAGGTGAGATTAAGAAAATGCATATATAGTTCTAAAAATAAGCGTCGCTTAAACCTGTCCGGCGGTCATCCACATACTTTCCGATTCGAGGAAAGCAACCTTGCGCACAAACACAAGCCTTATAGCAACATACATATAAGTTTGTCCGAAGGCATATAGTCGAGCCCGGCACGACAGCGCGGCATTGAACTTTCCGACTCTTCCTCTACTCCGAATTTTCCAACGCGCACGCAGGAGAATCCAAGGGATTGAGGCGCTATGTACCTATTACCACTGTCGAAATAATCCCCGAGAGCGAGATAAGAACGTTCGGAGCTATATAGTCGCCTGCAGCTCTATAACTCTTTACGAACGCGCGCGCAAGTTTCCCAACGAGCCAGCTACTATCTGAGGCAAAAGAGCCGAAGGGAAGCCCAGGGCAGCCTTTCCCAACTGTAGCCGAAAAGAGGGACAATTGCGCCGGCGATGAAGCCATCATCATCGTATCATCTCGGGCGCCGCCGCCGGCGGAGGCCCAGCTAGTGCGCTCGAAAGCCCGTACACAGGTAGCTGGCTATACCATAGAGCTCGCGCTCTCGCGTGAGCTGAGAAAGAGGGAGCGAGAGCGCGTAGAAAGTGGTCAGCCAATGGGCCGCGGCGCCGCGAGCGCGAGAAGGAAGCCAAAAGCGGCCGCTCCCTCTCGGTCCCGACAGTCTCGCCACCAGACAGTTGCCAGTGTAGACCGTATACGTATACGCGGAGGAAGAGCTGCTGCTGTGCTACCACTGCGCGTGTCCTGCACGCTCGCACGGCTCTCTTTCTCTTTCTCGGCCTTCAATCAGTCGACACCTGTAGCCGCACCGCAGCCTCTCTCGGTCTCCATACATATACAGCAGCGCGGCGAACTCGCCCACCCCGCCGCGGCAGGAAAGATGTCCGCCAAAGTCCTCGGAGCCTGCGTCCTCCTGGCCCTCGCCATCGTCTCCGGTGAGTTGTGACTTTTCGCGATCCTTTCCTATATATATAATACCGCGAATGCACACCCACCTTCCGTGCGCTGCAGCGCGCAACGTGAAAGTCTCCGCGCGCGCACTTTGCGCGCTCCAACACGACGGCGACGACGACGCGCGTTATATACGCATCGACACCGCGGCGTTACGGCAACAGGCTACTTATACTACTTGACCCGTGCTGTACATTTATATTCATCTGCGTTTATTCAATCGTAACATTTTTTTTTTTGCATTCGTATTCGAAGATCGGTTGGCTGGCCGATTGCTCGGCATATCCTTGGGTATTATGTGCATATGCATTGCAATCAGGCTGCCGGAGTGCGACACGCATGAACTACTTTGCTACATACGCGCGTGCCTGTCTATAAGCTCGAGGTGTGTGTATGTACCACGCGCTGCACCTTCACTTTCCACTTTACTGTTACGATTTCATTTGGCGACGTACAAAGTGCCACCTCTTCTGCCTACTAACGCGACACTAATCGGCCTGTTTATCCTGCCCACGGCGTTGCCCCATTAAGCACGTTTTTTTTCAGTATACATACTTTTTTCTCACCTCCGCGTCATCGGATTCCAGTGGAGCGTTTCGCCCCTTTTTCTTTTGTGTATACGTAATGGCAGAGCCGTAAATAATCGCTTACATTTTGTCAGGGCGAAATATTTATTGTTTTGTTCCGCGCGAAAGGAGTAACGAAATTGCAAATTTTACGGGGAAACGGACGAGGAAAGTTGAATTTGTACAAGAAGTGCTAATTATTGGCATTGAATTTAAACCGACTGCCAGATACTTTCTTTTATTGTCGTTACTTAAAACGGTAAAACGCGATGCAATTTTTTGTCTATTTTAGCTCGATTTAACGTATATATGTAACGTGAGGCTCATATGCGAGTTTAATTGAGCGAGTATAAACGTATTTGGTTTATATTACTTGAGTTTTACCCGAAAAGCACCTGCTCACTTTCACTCGTTTATACTATTCAATTTATTATGGCAAATGTTTATTTTCGCAAATGCCAAATGTACAAAATTAATGCCGATCCGTGTATTATGAACATTTTAAGCTGGGATCAACGTAATTCGTTTCAAAACTGATCTTTTCAAAGGTTTATAGTTGGCGGTGACATAGATGACGTATATCTTCAAATACGTTCAAAACACGTAAAGCCTCGGAGCTATATTTTCGAAATCAATTACACATCAGCCTATTATGCATGCGAATTTCATCAGCGATAATTTCTTTTAAAAGATCGTTTTCTCGATCGAGTTTCTCAGTATTGATGTCTTAATGTACATCAACCACTATACCAAAACTCACAATATATAATGACATAAAAGTGAAGAGATTTGAAAATTCACGATACTATACGAAAAAATGCCGGGCGCCTACAAAATTTACACATTCACACGACGCGTCTGACATGGAGAGAATAGGTATCTAAAAATAGCTTTTTTATTTTTCTCGACTTTCCAAGTTTTAGTACACCTATTTACTATACGAACATTATTAGATAACTCGTACTTAATGTGATTCTATGATTAATATAGGTCTAAAATATACATTTTTTTTAATGAATAATTCATATATTGCATGGTGAGAAATGATACCTATAGTATAATAGACAAGTATTTCAAGTATCGAAAACAATTTTTTTTTAACAAAATTTCAGTATATTTATAAAATAGATATCAACAAGTCCAAAAAATGATTCAATAAATCATTGGTATCTTTTTTATATTTGCTCCGATTTTAATTTGGAAAGGCTCATTTTAATCTTTGTAAAATTTCATTACAAGGTACAACGGAACGAATTAAAAACTTTTTAAAACCTGGAAAGTTGCAGGCAATTGTTTAACTGAATTTATCGAATTCATATCAGATTTGTACCAAATTTGATAAACAATTGCCTGTAACTTTCCAGGTTTTAAAAATGTTTTAATTCGTCCCGTGGTACCTCGTAATAAAATTTCACAAAGATTAAAATGAGCCTTTCCAAATTAAAATCGGAGCAGAAATAAAAATGATACCGAAGATTTGTTGAATCATTTTTCCAATTGTTGATATTTATTTTATAAGTATACTGAAATTTAGTTAGAAAAATTTTTTTTTATTACTTGAAATAATTGTCTATTATACTATATCGATTCTCACCATGCAATATATGAACAATTCATTAAAAAAATTTTTATATTTTAGACCTATATTAATCATAGAACCACCTTAATATTCAAATCAAGTACAGGGATATAATAGTGATAAACTAAAATTTATTTCTAATTTTAAATTTCCACATCATTTTAATAATTCAAAAAATCTTACCAACATATCGATTATTAATCTCAGAAATATATTTTACTTAAAAATTATACATATATATACACACACACACACACACACACACACACACACACACACACACACACACACACACACACACACACACACACACACACACACACACACACACACACACACACACACATATAATTATATATTTATGAAACTAATTAAGCTACTTATTACACAAGGAAAAAAAACGGCAAAAGTTGTGTCTATATATGTGTGTGTGTGGGTGTGGATGTGGGTGTGTGTGTGTGTGTGTGTGTGTGTGTGTGTGTGTGTGTGTGTGTGTGTGTGTGTGTGTAATTATATATTTATGAAACTAATTAAGCTGCTTATTACACAAGAAAAAAAAACCGGCAAAAGTTGTCTGCGAACCATATTGAAATTTGTTTAAGCTTTCTAACTTTCGAAAAAGGAGTTTACAATCCATCTTCAAACATAACACTTTAATTTTGTTACGGGGTGAACAATAAAGATTACTTAACGAATTACAACATCAGCTAGCGATGCGGCTGATACAGACTAGGGCTCGCCATTACGCAAGACCGATTGTTAATTTTCCCTCTAAACCATCATCATCTGCGACTATCCTGTAAAACGCGTCCTCTGCGCGCACATGATGATGCGTCTCGCGCGTCTCATCTTGCTCGCGCTTTCTCGCCAAGGCCCCGCGGAATTTCTCTCACCCGACACAACATTGTTTCACTAATTTTCCCGAAGCGCCTGCTGCGCTTATAATCACGCGCGTGAAACTCAATGTATAATATAATGTTTAACTTTAAATTTTAGTCAGTGGCCAGACCAACCGAAACGGTCAGTCGGAGCAGAAGAAGGAGGAGGAATTCAAGTGCCCAGAGGGACAGGGAAATGGGAACTTTGCGGATCCCGCGACGTGCAGGCGATTTTATCAGGTACGACGTCGTAGAATTTCACTCGTGACATTCTTTCCCCCACTTCCTTCTCTCCTCTCCCCACTCCACCATCTTTCCCTCTCGTGGAAACGGAATTTCTTGGGAGAATATCATAAACAGTGATACAATGTTCAACATTAAAAAAGTTTCAGTTACGATGCGAGCTTTCGTTTTTATCGTATACTAAAAAATATACTGTAAAGCTTGTTAGTTAAAATTTGACTGCTTTAAATTCTGTATGAATGTTGTTTTTTTCTTACTTGTGCGAAACAATTCGTGAATAATTATACAAAGTCCATAGCCTCCGGCTTATCGGATTAGCTGAAACTTTACTGATGAGTTCTTTAGCTTAAAAAGATTAATTTTAAAAAATAGCCATTTAGCTAACAATTATGTCGCTTTTTGTTTGTTTATAATATTGTAAATATTATGGCAACAAAACCAACAAAAAGGATTAAAGTAGCAAAGAAAGAGCTTTAATAAGTTAAAACATTTTTAAATATTTACAGATAATAATTTGTTAAAAAAAGATATAAGCTCTCAAAATTATCTGAAAAATAGCTTCATTTTATACAATGACGTTTTGAATACATTTTTAATCATGTTTTTCAGCTTTTTTCGATAGCTTATATTTTCAAAATAAATTAGTAAGTATTTTCAAATGAGTTTAAAAGTTCTTTCTTATTCTACTTCAATAATTTTTTTTTTTGTATGTATTTGATGAGCCGGAAGCCACGGACTCTCCTCATTGACAATGTATTAATAATGCAACATAACGGTGATTATTTTCTGCAATGAATAATGCTTATTCCAGTGCGTCGATGGCTACCCTTACTTGAACCGCTGTCCATCGGGCTTGCACTTCGACGACATTAGCAAATTCTGCACCTTCAAAAACGAAGCCCGATGCGGTCCCATCGCAACAAGTACGTAAACGAAAAATGTTCTCCCAATGCCCCGCATAAATAAGGATTGCAAAAAGAAAGCTTGTCTCAAAACGATTCTCTTAAACTTTTACAGCGCCGGCGCCAGTGACAGAACCGCCGACCGACTTAGCCGAACGCTGCGATACGTCGAAATGTCAACTTCCTTATTGCTTCTGTTCTCGCGACGGCACGATTGTCCCCGGTGGCATCAAGCCGCAAGAAGTAAGTTTGAAGCTATAAAGCAATTGTAAAATGTATATAGTAAAGAAATAACGTTAACCGATCTTTATATTTCTCATTAAAGGCGCCGCAGATGATTTTGTTAACGTTCGATGGAGCGGTTAACCACAACAATTTCGATCATTACCAGAAAATCTTCAACTCGGATCGAGTGAATCCAAATAACTGCCCGCTGAAGGGAACGTTCTTCATTTCGCACGAGTATTGTAACTACAACATGGTCCAAAGCCTCGCTCACGATGGACATGAGATCGCTACTGAAACTGTTTCGTAAGTAAATTCTCTTATCTAAACTTAAATTTCTTTGTTATAAGAAAAATCTTTAAAAATAAACGCGATTGTTAAAAAAGAAAAATGTTAAATATTCAGGCTCCAGAAAGGCTTGGAAGATAAGAGTTACGAGGACTGGGTCAGTGAAATGATTGGCATGCGCGAGATCCTGAAACGCTTCAGCAACGTATCGACTTCGGAGGTGGTCGGTATGCGCGCGCCTTATTTAAAACCAGGTCGCAACACCCAGTACAAAGTTATGGAAGACTTCGGCTACATATACGACAGCAGTATCGGCGTATCACCGGGCAAAACTCCTATTTGGCCGTACACGCTCGACTATAAAATTCCTCACGAGTGCAAAGCCGGCACTTGCCCCACAAAGTCCTTCCCAGGTATATACACACGCACGTACATAAATATATCAAAGGTGTCGCGTGCATCATCGCAATGAGCCGACTCGAGTTTTTTTACTAATATTTCTCTATCGTTAGGTGTCTGGGAAATTCCTCTGAACGCCCATTATGTTGAGTCCTACGAAGGTGGACATTGCCCGTACCTGGATCAGTGCGTTCTTCACAGCCATGACGCCGAAGAAGTGTTCCAGTGGCTGCAGGAGGACTTTAGCCGGTCCTATGATCAAAATCGCGCTCCTTACATGATGCCCTTCCACACGAACTGGTTCCAGATCAAGGAACTCGAGCTCGGTTTGGCCAAGTTCTTGGACTGGGCGACTAGTCAGTAAGTTTGCTTTTCCTCTCCGAAGTTTTTTACTTTATTTAAATAATTTCTCTACTTCTACTTCTCATTCTCTCAATTTTTACAGGCCTGATGTCTACTTTGTCACAGCAACCCAAGCCTTAACTTGGATAACTGATCCTAAACCAATCCATCAATTACAAAACTTTGAGGGCTGGTCTTGCAAAAAGAAGGAAAATATTCCTGAGCCACCCTGCAACAACCCTAATAAGTGTGCTCTGGACTTCAAACCAGCTGAAGCTAATTTTTCATCTACCAGGTAATATACTTAGTGGATTAGCATAAATAGAATATATACAATATATACTTAATATTTTTACTTTTCTCCTTATGCTTCTAAATTGCTAAATTTATGTGTAATTAGGTATATGGAGACATGTACAGAATGCCCCAACAAGTATCCTTGGTTGGGTGACGCCAAAGGCACAGGCCATGCAACACCAGACGAGTACAGTGTTGAAAGAGAATAAGAAATTCCTCATCAGTAATATTCAATCAGAATTTGTCGGATTTGTCAAGGATCGAAGTGGAATATTTTTTCCTGATCAACAGTCGCTGAAAATTTTGAATACTGTACAAGATGAGAAGTGAAGACTTGTGAATTTGAGTTATGAATGTTTCTTTTTTTAAATAGACTCATACTGTTTTAACTGCAAATAATATGGCAAATAAATTTTTGTCATAAAAGTTTGCACACTATAAGAATCAAATGATATTTTTGTTATGAGCATGATGCATGGAATGTACTTATAATGTATGTGTGATGAGTTTCAAATGTTGTTGAATATGTACTGCTTAATTTTCAAGTATGAAAGACAACTACAAAAAATACAAAAAATTAAAAAATGTTTACTATGGTTTTATTTTTATGCTGAGTACAAAAAGAAAAATATAAAAATTTCTACTTTTTGGAACAAGAAGTATTGCCTTGTATATACTTTTAAGCTAACTTATAGATTGATGATAATAAATAAAATTGATTATTAAGAAGCTAAAAGCTCAGGGTTTTTCTTAAATTCTTCATGAATTCTCCTTTCAATAATAGGTAAAGACAGATTATCAGCAGTAACATTAAAGCTAATATAGACAGGCTTGCCTAATTTTTTGGATAATCTGCTGGCAACATTGGTAGATACCTCATCATCAATAGGTCCCATTATCTTTGTTGACAGAACAGATGTCTTTGGCTCGTTGTTCATGGCAAAGGCTAAAGCTAAATCTTTCATATTCTGCTCATTGTAATTTCCAACCCACATGTACAAACTCTGTTCCATTTTCATAATTTGACATTGAATTCTAACCTCCCCGAGCTGGTCGTGAAAATTGTGAAACTGGAAGCTGCAGGGAAGAAGTTCGAGATCGTCGCTTGCGCTTGACACTGACATTGTCGATCTGCAAAGACACCCTTGAAAGAAAAAACAAAGTATCACAAGTGGGAATTATCGACCGACGATGACCGCGCGTAAATTCATACCAAGTTGTTGACAAAAAGGTTACACGTAGCCAACTAAGGGTGCGATCCCATGGCGTTCCGAAAAATTAGACGGAACCATTTAAGCCCGTGAGAGCGAGAGAGATATTCCCGGAAGAACCTTCTCTCTCGCACTCACGGGCTTAAATGGTACCGTCTAATTTTTCGGAACGCCATGGGATCGCACCCTAATGCAGAATGAGAAATTCCGCTTTCGCACCAGTGGCTTGAGCCGATGAACGCGACAAGTGCCGTGACAGTGTGACACACAATCTGATCCATATTCCACATATTCCACGCATTGAAGAACCTTCTACAACCTCATGCAAAAACTGTGCGTGCACGCAAATTTCACTAGATTTCGCTAGAATAAGGAGTGCAACCAACCTTGATTAAAAATCAAAACTCTTTTCTAACCTTAAACAAACAATTCTTGGATGGTTTTCTGGAGACAAAGTGTAGTAATTTTTAGTCAAGGTTGGTTGCACAACAAACTCTAGCAAAATCTAGTGAGATTTGCATGCACGTACAGTTTTTGAGTGAGGTTGTATATATAGATGTAGCATGACGCATGACTAGGGTGCGATTTCATGGTTGAAGGAGCCTTCTACAGCCTCACGCAAAAACTGTGCGTGCACGCAAATTTCACTAGATTTCACTAGAATGAGAAGTGCAACCAACCTTGATTAAAAATAAAAACTGCTTTCTAACTTCAAACAAACAATTCTTGGATGGCTTTCTGGAGATAAAGTGTGGCAATTTTTAGTAAAGGTTGGTTGCACAACTAGCTCTAGCAAAATCTAGTGAGATTTGCGTGCACGCTTTGCGTGAGGTTGTAGATGGGGCATGATGGTAGCGACATTGTCCCTCTGGGGCCTTTCTACATATGTGTGTTCTGTGCAGCGGTGCTAGACAAAAAATTTTCCCCACGAGTGCTAGCTGACTTCAGAGCGGTTAGGTTCGGGAGTGCGCCGCGCACTCCCGAACCTAACCGCTCTGAAGTCAGCTAGCACTCGTGGGGAAAATTTTTTGTCTAGCACCGCTGGTTCTGTGTGTTCTGTGTGTTCCCGACAAAGACAGATAAATCTGTTCCGTTTATGTAAGACAGAGACAGACATAGAGAGAAGTTGTCTAGAACAAACAGAACACATATGTAGAAAGGGCCCTGTCGCTGCTGGGACGACGACACCGACAGTCGCTGCGCGCGCCTTTCAAATATGCACTAACGACGAAAGGTTCTGAGATTGTCTGATGGCCTATCGGTCTACCGATACTTTATTATTAGGCATTTGGATCTCCTGAATCCAAATTTTTATATTAGAATGCTGACAAACAGTTAGGCAATTTGTTATAAACAATTTATTATTAACAATTAATTATTCTGCGAATTTTGTGTTCTTTGTATTTTCCAGACCATTTCCAACATAAAAAATTATTATGAGTTTTTTGTAGGACTTCTAATTTTTTAAATAAAAATTTTTAAAGTCATCAAAAACACTATTTTTGTCATTTTTAGCGTATGACCAATACTCACTATAAGTGAACATTTTTTAAATCAAAGTTTGATTAAAAATAAACAATAAATTGTTTATAACAAATTGCCTGACTGTTCGTCAGCATTCTAATATAAAAATTTGAATTCAGGAGATCCAAATACCTAATAATAAAGTATCGGTAGACCGATAGGCCATCAGCCGACCTCAGAATCTTTTGTCGTTAGTGCATATTTGAAAGGCGCGCGCAGCGTCTGTCGCCGTCGCAGCAGCGACAGAGCGACAATGTCGCTACCATGAAATCGCACCCTAACGTGGACTGGTGGTCGGTGGAACGGTGGCTCACACCAGCACCACCCAACTACAAAAATAACGTCAGATTCGGGTTTTTAATAAAAAAAAGATAGAGTCATTTCGATTGATTTTTATTCTAAATAAATCTCCTATTCCGAAGAGTTTGGCTAAAATCATAAAAATATCGTCATAAAGAAGAAGAGAAGAGAGTAGATAGAAAAGAAATTCGCAGATTCCCTGTAGTCAGAATAATAGTTGCGAAAAGGAATGTTAAATTCCCATAAGGTGACAGAAGCCAGAACTACATTAATTGTGGTACGATACATTACGAAGATGATTCAAAAGCATAATAATTTCTTCATTTTTTATGGATAACATGTAAAACATTGTTTTTGTACGATATACTTATTTTACAATTGCATCTTAATCGTTTAGATCCAATATAATTGGATTGACTGATAGTCAATCAGAGCCCTTATAAAACCAGAAAACTGTAGGATATTACAGTTTAATTGATAGTTCGAATAAAAAATCTGGATACTGTAAAAAGTGATAAAATTCACAATGAATCGTGATTCTGATTGTCGCGTACGTCCTTATCCCGGGGCTCATGGAAGTTTAATTAATTAACGATAGGTAAGTACTTTTGGCGCCAATGTTTTAACTGGAACGGAACTAACGGCAGACAGCAGAGAGAGTGCAACTGTGCAGGGACTGTACGTTATTTCTTTCGTACACATTTCGGAGCAGATCGGCGCGTCCTCTGGAGCTCCTTACATCCCCTAACGGGAATCGGGATCATCTCACACACGACAACACAAGAGTCACAACCCGCGGGAGTTGGGTGAGAAGAACTAGAGAAGGGGGAGCAGAAATTCCGAAATTCCGTGTTTCAAGTGGTGGCGGACCCGTCGCTCGGCTCTCCTTCTTTCTTTTCTATCCGTGGTGCGCTGCTGGCTGCCCGTACTCGTGTGCTGTTTTCTCTCGTGTCTCTCTCGGAGCGCACGCACGTCCGTGTCCTCTCCTTTACCGCAGGCTCTTCTCCTTATAACGTCGCGGCTGACACGAGGCGCATGCGCCCGCGACTCCCGAGCTCTTCTGGTTAGAGTATCCATTTTGATCACATGTGAGTATCCCCAGCCGTTCTCCGTTTACGGCGAAATCCAATTCAGACTTCTAAGATTCGAATGCCCCAGGTGCCCAGCCAAGAGAAGATCCTACAGCGCTATCTTCCTGGTGCGTGTTACTCGGTGCGTTTGCCGACCGCAGTTCTAGCGCATACTTCTATATATTTTATCCGCGGCAGTGCAGCAGCGGCGGCAAAAGAGAGTGCGAGCGAGAGGGAGTGAGTGAAATAGAGAGAGAGAGAGATATATATATATAGCGTGAGCGAGTGCCGCCACCGCAGCCGCCGCGCGCCGAGCGCCGTGAGAGATCTGACAATAAGGGGCCGCCGTCTCGCGTGCTGCTTTCTCTCTTGCCCGTCGTAGTGAGGTCTGCAGCCTGACGTGAGTGTGTGCGCGCATCGGCTCTCTCCCCCGAGTGCTCCGACTTCTCCGGGAGTACCTGTGGCCTCCGCGTCTATATCTTTCTCTCTCTTTCGCTCACTCGATTACTCTCCCTGTACAGTGTACACAGCTAGTGAAAGCCTCGACCGCGCGGTAAGTGCACCGGGGATCTGCTGTACAGCATCGTCACCGACGTGGTCTGCGCGGTGCCGAGCCTCTATAAGCGCCTATAATATAGCCTCTGTCTCGCTCGCGCCTCTCTCTAACCCACGCATGCACGGAGCGTGGAGAGCGAGCGAACACGCTGCCGCGCCGTGTGTATCCCGTGAATTGTTTGGTTAGCTCGTGCGTGCTCCAACATTTTTCATCCTCGTCTCGTCGGCTCCGTGGCTAGTCTGGCGTCTAGGTCTTCGGCTGTTGCGGGTAACTTGATCAGCACTTCACGAACGTCGGATAAATCGTCGTATTAATGCGCTTGCAAAAGTTGCAAGTTGGAACGGAGTAGGGTCGCGTGTGCGTGCCTCGCGCGCGCGCGCGTGCCACATGGTCACTTGCATCTCGTTGTCGAGCTCGCATTTTCGCCGACGACTCGACAAATTTCCTCTCCGACAGCTGTGCCGTCTGTTGCGCGACTCCTTTCGCGTTCCTCGCTTTTTACCAGTATTTTTTCCATTTATTATTTATTGATACGATACATCATTTACCATTTATTGTGTTCTTTTTTCTTTTTTTGTTTTTAATCTTAGGCGCGAATTCGATACGTTCCTCTCTATGATTAGTACTTTGTTATATCTATAATTGATCAATTTCCTTTTTTTTTTCAGAGTTCCAAAAAAATCAAACATGGCAGATATTGAAGATACTCATTTTGAGACTGGAGACTCTGGTGCTTCAGTAACATACCCTATGCAATGTTCTGCTCTTCGCAAGAACGGCTTCGTTATGTTAAAAGCCAGACCTTGCAAAATTGTGGAAATGTCCACTTCTAAGACTGGTAAGCACGGTCATGCCAAGGTCCACCTTGTAGGTATCGACATTTTCAACTCCAAGAAGTATGAAGATATCTGTCCTTCCACACACAATATGGATGTACCCTTTGTCAAGCGAGAGGATTATCAGGTATATTATTTAACTATAGTATTAATCAGTATACCAGCTGATTTCTGTATTTAATAAGCATGTTGATTTGAATTTAGCTAACAGACATATCTGACGATGGATACCTCTGTTTGATGGCTGATAACGGAGACTTGCGTGAGGATCTCAAAATCCCTGATGGTGAACTGGGTACCCAACTCCGAGCTGACTACGATGCAGGAAAAGAATTACTTGTAAGTTTTACTGTTGAAATTAAAAATTTATCCATCTTGAGTTATAAAATATAATATTAACTTTTATTTATTTATTTATAATCCAAAATTCTTATTCCAGTGCACAGTGCTAAAGGCCTGCAACGAGGAGGTAGTAATTGCTATCAAAACCAACACTGCCCTCGACAAATAATTGTGTTCAATCTGAACAATACACCAACCTCAATACCTGCTTAGCCAATCGACACCTTATCATTGGTAAAACAAAAAAAGGAAAAAAGTCAACAGTTTCAAACAGCAGTAACTTGACAGTAAAGTTAAAGCATCTTTTCAACAAAGTAATACCTACTTACTTTCTTACTATTATCTGAAAGAAAAAAACAAAAACCTATAACGTAAAAGTTTCTAATTATTGTAAGTGGGGGCTGGGTTTATGATAAAAAAAGTGTGCATCCCAGTTTTAGAAACTAAATACACACACAAAACACATACATAAACACACGTTGTTTGTTATACAAGAGATATGGCGACGACTTTTCATCGAAGGGTTGAATGAAAATAAAAATTGGAAAAGCCTTTACACATCCATCTTTTTTTCTTTTGTTAATTTCATAATGTTAATAAATTTGAAACAAAGTATCATTGGCTTTATAGTGACAAATTTATAATTTATTGATACACATTAAAATATAGATGCTTATGACTAATTAAGACCAAGAGTAAATGTGTCGACTCCCGAGCGGAACAATTTTTTTGCAAATCTATAAACATGTTTTGATTGAGGCAGTGACTTGTTTTGTTCTGTCAATTACTTTTGCAATGATGAAAGTAAATTGGCAGTGAAATAGCAAAATTTTGCCCTCGAATCATTAGCACCTGTAATAAGTAACAAGAATTTTTTTAATAAACTTTCTAATAAAATGACTCATTGCTATAAATACTAAAAAAAAAAATTGTCTTAATAATTTATGTAGTAATCGCATGTGTTAAAAAGACCCACCAGTTTTGAGAGTGACACATTGCACATCAATTTTATGATTTAAGACAAAAATGCCAGATGATTTAATACATCTTCATAAGTTCCTTGTAACTCTCAAGATAATGAAAACAAATTTTTTAAATCTATCCTTATATCTGACCCTTTGGCCTATGTTTTCTTATCAGGAACTTTAATGAGTAAGGATAAAGTTAACTGATCTATTAGATTATAAAAAAATCGTAATAGGTTACCAGCATCAAAATTGCGTTTTCTTTTTTACGTAAATAGAATGATATGTCATTACAAAACTACATTTTAGATATAAATAATCTTTTTGACCATGCCACCAAAATATTTAAGTATTTGAAAAAGAATAGAAAACAAAAAGTTTTAATCACTTGCCCTTTTTCTTTCCAGAAATGAAATGAAGATACAATGCAATTTTTAAAATATCGTTATTTTAATTTGAAGAATAATAAAGTATTTTTTGTTAGTAAAATATATTTAACTTATTAACGATTTTTTGAATCAACAATTTTGAACAGTTTTAAAAAGTCTTAAGATGCCTCTTCTACAGTACATAATTAAAATAAGACACTAACAAATTCTGTCCAATACTCTTTTTATAGTTTCCATCACTTATTAGATTTCTAAAAAAAATTGTTCCGAAAGGTACAGTCTTAAATTGAGTATAAATTTTCTTGATTCATAGTTGAAATAAAAATAGAGCCACAGATAAAGAAAAGAACACATCTATTATAAGACACTTTTATTTTTAAAGTGATTCTATAAATCACGTTTATAATAACCAACGGTACTGTATAATATAAGGCTCTTCATTTTCTATTAAGTAAACGTAAATGTATATAGATAATTTGTTTCTAAATTAAATTTTCACAATTATTTTTTGTTCAGCTCTTTTTTTTTTACTTTTCAATACTTATAATGTAAACGGTGTCTGGAGTATATAAACATAGTATGTAACGTAAAAGTACCAAATATGAATATGAAAAAAATAACGGCGCTTGTACTACGCGTGTGCTATACCGAACCAAAATCGTATACGTCTTACGTGCTAATACTTGGTTTGTGACTATCTAAAAAAAAAACAAATTAATTGTTTGAGATGCCGATGTTGCAGCACGAAATCGCCGTGCGAGTGCTTTACTGGAGTATATTTCCTCAAAAATTAATAAGAAAAAAAATATATAAAAAAAAAGACAAAAACAAATTGTATTGCTCAAACTTTTAATAGTCACGTTGCTCAAACGTGCAACATTTATTTTTTTTTTCCTTTTTTTAATGACTAAAATAGGACGTTTTACAAAAGAGAAGTGATTGTGGTGCTACCTCGCTTGTCTAATGTATAGTTCTAATACCTCTTATTATATCTATATAGAGTTAATTAACAAAAACGTTTCGATAAAAGGCTTTGTACTACTGTATATTGAATAAAATATGTAAGGACAGTATGTCGTGAGTGATCTACTTATATATAAAACGATATGTACCGTTTAAAATCGTTTTTATATATATAATATTTGAAATATAACAAGTAATACATAATGACGATCTGATCAAAAACTTATTTCCGCAATAAATTTTATTTTGCCAGCGTAAATATTGAATTTATTGTGCATGTTCCAGTAAGGAATTGTTACATTTTAACAAGAGTAACAATAAATAAAGTAATTTTATTAAATATAAACTCATCGAAGAACAAGAATTAATGTCAATTGTGATAATTCCAGGGTAAAAGTTGTAGTGATCGAAATAATCTCTATAACTCAGCTCGATTCTGTTCTTCGAAATTAAACTTTTGTTAATAATAAAAAAAGAACAACGATAAAATCCTTCACTGAGAAGTAGGTGGCACCAGCGATCATACCTACAAGCATAATGTAGGATGCATTTGAATGTTGAAATAATGTTTAATAAATAATAATTAAAATTAAACAAAAGGAGCGCACATGTAATTTTTCATTGAAATTTCGAAAAAAAAAAACGAACCTATTGTAACCACTTTACTGTCAAAAGATTGACAAATTCTTATTACGACATATATATATAAAAAAAAAACGCATAATTTTCAAATGAAATCGATAATTGTTTAAAACAGATGTTTAATTCAAATCTAATTTATGAGTTATGAGTGAAATACAATCAATCAAACTTTATTTATAAGTAATTATTTCCATTACAATGGGTACTGCAACAAGTCTCATTTTGATAGCATGAGATAGACTCTCTTATAAGGCACAGAAACGAATAGTAAAAAAGTGAGAATCATTATGAAATTGGAAGAATTCAAAAGTTGCTTTGCACTATATTTAAAATTAATCGCAACGCTCAAGAAATGACGCTTTTGTCTCATTGTTTCAGATTTATATTTTTCATTAAAATGAAACTCATGTTAATAGGTTTAAAAAAATTTTATCTAAAAAAATGAATTTATAGTTTAATAAACATAATTACCAATTTACATCCTAGGAAAAATTATATAATTATATATATACACATATGATTATGTATCATATTTTTCCCAGGTCGTATGTTTTTAATACAGTATGTTAAGTAGTTATCAAATATTATTTAAAATATTACAAGTTTAAAAAACTAACAGGCTATCTTCGCATAAATATATCTAAAAGTTTTTTTTTACATATTTACCTCTTAATTTTCTTAATAAATCAAAATAAAAATATATCTTAAGTTCATAAATGTGTAAAACTTTCAAAGTATTTACGATTGGCTTTGTGCCGAAATTGTACTTTGAAAATTTTTGTAATGCAATATTAGTAAAAAATAAAAATGAAGCAAGGGATTTTATGGAAAGAAGCATTATTTGTTCACTTGATTAAAAAACATGATTCAACATTTACATCATTTGCAAAAACAGATCAAAACTCCTCTGTGGAATTTTGTAACAAAATGCGCTTTATTAGTAGAAATACATCGGCTAACTATTTTTCGACCATAAAGTCGAACCCAGTATTTGCACTTGTATTTTTCAAGAAATTACCGATGTTAGAGCACCTTCTGTAGCTCGTAGCTCAATAATAGACTCCGTGTCTTCTTTATCTCTAGACGTAATAACAAAGTTTAGCGATTTAATGTGTAAGACGCAAGTCGTACTTGATTCGTATCATTTTTTTTTGTCTAATCACAATCGTAATCAAAGTTCTCTTGCTCTTCTTGAGATCAATTATTTGCATTTCGCCTTTGCAATGCTGCAGCTAAGTCTTGTCGTAAAGCTGCTTGCTGTCTTTGATCAGCTAAAGGCTGAACTGATCTCAAGCCATTGACAATGTCCTTGGTTTTACCAAAGTAAATTTCATTTAGGGTATTTCGAATTTTGTTTTCCATATCTTCTACCATACGTCCTATATTTGCAATATGAGGAGATGTTTCATTAACTGCAGCATCTTGTTCAACCTACAATAAGTATTGCACATATCATTATTTGTACAAAATCTAAAGAAATAAGCTTTATAACATGATATACATACCTGTCTTGTAAGACTTCCACCAAGATTCATTGTGCCTGAACCATGTTTGTTGGTTTGCAGCCAGAGCATTGCTGTGGAAGTAAGCTTATAATGCGCATTTCTGCTAGTAGGTTTGTGCTGCACTTCAACAACATGAATTGAGTCCCAACATCCTTTAATCTTTTTTGAACCATCTCCAGCTTTTTTAATTAATATAACACCAGCAAAACCATGATCCAAATCCCACAAGTACACAGAAGATACTCCACCTTCGAAATATAACTCTCGGTACTGATCGAATGCATGATTAGCATCAATTTCCAGTTTTCTTAACCTTTCAGAAGGCATTGAACCATCTTCTAATGGAGGATCATAAGTATTGCTCCATGGAGATCTGTAAGAAGTATAATAACCAAATTGGCATCATAAAACAACCAAAAAAATCTATGTAAAAAATTCTTTTTCATTTTGTTCACCTGTATGAATCCCCATCACGATTGTAATCACAGAGAAGATAATCCTTTCCAGATTCCTTATCTTTAGCTATTTTTAATGGCTGATCAACAGATGAAAGTAAGTCTTCGCACAGCGAGGGAACTAAATCAATGAGATCGCTAAGATTTTTCTCAATCTTCTGAGGAGGCAGCCTTCGCATTAGGTCCAAAGCACAGTCCATTTGTTGCTCCGTCTGGAAAAAAGGAGCAAGACACTATAATGCAATGTTGCCAGGAAAAAGTGACAGTGCACAGTGCAGGATTAATCATCTCGCGTGAGCGCCATTTTGACAGATTGACGCAAATAGGTTAAGTACATTTCTGTTTTTGCTCTGAGTGGAGAAATAAAAGAAAGTAAAAATTGAAACGGTGACTGTGAACGCCCCCGAAATTGGTCTCCCAGAGAACAACTACGCCGTCAGGCTTGTTATGGGTGGCGAACTTGTCTCTCGACGGCAAAGAGAGCTGATAAAGTTTATCTGAAAAGGACAAGTGGCTTACCATGACACAGTTTGCCGTCGTCAAGCGACGATTTCCGCGGACCGAGTTGAGGCGAAAATCAGGCGAAGCGAGTCAAACAGGTAGACGCAACAACGCTGCCACAATCACTTTATATTAGGCTCGATGAATATGTGTACTTGGTCCATTCGTGATTTGAGGAAAAAGCGAACATTTAAAGGGTGTGTCGGAGCAAACGGCGATTGGCCACACTAGGCAAGTTGAGGCGCAGAGAGCTGCAATCGCGCGGCTGAGGCCAGTCGCCAGTGGATGCGTTCCTTCTCTCCAGTTGCTCTCTCCGTCTCTCACGGCTCAGCTCTCTCTATCCCTTCCTTTTGGCCGCACATACCACGCCGAACTGCCGTCACCGCCTCGTCCGTGCACTCGCCAGGCTTGCGTGTGTTCGTAAGCGCCACATATGCAAGCTCTCTTTCTCTCTCGCTCGCTCGCTCTCACTGCGCGCTTTGCTCATTCGCGCTCTCTCGAGCCCCGGACGAAGCCACCGAGATTATTTTCGTCACTCACGTAAAAATACACCTTTGATCGGCACGTAAGCTGCTTATTTCTCCCATTTCCTCGTATTAGTCATCAACAGAAATAACACACTTGGTATTAAATTGCAAGCATATATACTACATCCTATGCCTATAAGTACACATAACTTAATCCATCCGTAACATTTTTTTAAAGTTCTTTTAGCGGCTTTTCTGCGCAACTGTCCAATCGTGTCATAATTACCTAAATTCGGAGCAACAATCACAGAACCATTTTTAAATTATCAGCCGCCAGCGTGCGCACGGCAGGTTACGCCACCTATACAGGATAATAACAGCCCTCACTCCAATTCTCGGTAACTCTGCCCTGCGGCCTGCCCTACCGGCTGCGGGCTGCTAAGCAGTGAGCGGGTATGCTTCCACATCGGCATGTATAAAAAGTGGTGATCGTTTCCGCGCCGTGCGCGCATCACGCACCGCCTAACCGCGATCACGTATACTAATACTTTATTTATCCAACGCAACCAGAGCTCATCGACTCGTCGCGTATCGCTCGCCGCGTATACTATACATCATCGGTTAACTCTATATAGGAGTAAAAAAAAAACATCATCGGTGGTTTGACAGGGCTGCTGACTGCACGAAGGTTCTATGCTCTTTGCTAATGCAACAACAATCGAACCTTGGCTTCTCAAGTTACTTTCAATCCACGACACTTTTATTTTGATTTCGCCGTACTGCCTACTTGAGAGTAGTCGCCGCTAGCTCTGTCAGCGACGACTTGCGAGTCCACTTCTCGGACCCTGTTTATCTCCTACTTACATGTTCACTCTCTCCTCAGCGTCCTGACACACGCTCCTCTCGTCTCTCATAATGCGCTGAAACGTGGAGAGAAAATCACACGGCGACTGTTTAGACGCACGCTACCGACCAACGATGCTTTAACAGGTAACGATTACACCGTCACTTATTCCTTGTTTTTTTTTATCTATTCCCTTGCGCTTTAAATTTTCTTTGTTATTATAAAAACCTCGTGTTTATCTTTTAAATATTATGTTTAATATTTCTCAGAATAGCTGACAGCTTCTACATATTGGTTTTATTTCCTCTGATAAGTACCTATGCCTAGTTCCCACGTTTTTCATGAATTGTAAATGTATGGAAATATCGTCGTGACATTGTATTTTCGTATTAATTGTGATAAAATTGTATCATAGCACAAAGGAAAAATAAAATAACTTCAGAAATTAATTTTTTCTATCTTATTTTTTCTATTTTAAGAATTTGCTTCATTAAGAAGCATTAGAACTCTAAAATAGGTTAGATTTTTATTCGTATGTAATTGTTTAAGAGATATTCATTAATGTTTTTATGAATTTTTTAACCATTCTAATCTTATCAAGAAATGTTTATGTAGTAGTTATATAAAAATTGATATATCTTGTTATTAGTGATATTATACTACCTAACCCTCTTGAGTGTACATATGAACTTTGAACTCTATAATTAACTATCTACTTACTTGAACTTAAGAAATTCAAAACCAATTATATAAATAAGTAGTAGTACTATGCAAGAAGTCTGTTTATAAACTTGTGTATATAGTCAGTATAATTAATTATTTATCAACTTTGAGGCATTAGTAGTATAACTATTTGTTTATCTTTTTTCCTGTTTTTAATACTTTTTAAGTATCACATATACTGTGTAATATACACTTCTTGTCTTGTGCTAAAATAAGTATCTTGATGTGCACAGTTGCTTAAAGTTTTAATATTCATGTTTGGTGCATATCTGCAATTCAAATAAAATTATGTACAATTTTAAAGTTTTTTTATATTCACATGGGACTGCTTAAAATATCATTACAGCGAAATGAAAAATATATTCACAAACTCAAATAGTAAGACAAGAAATAAAGCTATATTATTAGCAAAAATTGACAAAAGAGTAAGCGAAAAAAACAATTATATAACTGCAATAAAGACTTTTAATATACTACCAAATGAGCTCAAAACTCTAGATATAGACAAAAGACCTGCGAGGTACAAAATAAAAGAATGGATTGTGAAAAATATTTATTGAAAACGAGTTGAATATTCCTTGAAAACGATTTGATACTATAAGTTCGTTATAGTAATTCAAGTCGAAAATTTAGATAATTGCATATCGCATATTTACATATTACTGTTTAGAAAGTCTATTATGATGTTAAAAATATTTCATAGTTTTAAGAATTAGTATTAGTTTTAATTTTAAGTATATTATATACCTCGGACCTGCAAACAGGAAATTTATTTTTCTCTGCAGGGTTACAATAATGTAAGGTACTTCTATAATGTACTCTGGATAAATAAATAAATAAATAAAATTAAAAATGATTATTATTTGTTTCAGATAAATAAGGCTAGAAAACGTCTTTTCCACAACGCACACATATAAGTTCAAAGCCTAAAAATGGGATTTTTAGTATCCTTAAAACGTTCTCGCATAGTTCATCTTATGTTTGCTATCACTTTCTTTACATCTGGCTTAATTATAAATTTCTTCCAATGCATATTATATTTTGGATTGAGGCCATTTTCAAAATATTTATATCGTAAAATTAACTATTATCTTTGCTATTCTTTCTACAGTCGTAAGTATTTCAATTTATTCATTAATATAATTTAGTGACAATAACTTTATATTGTTTTCATTACTTATTTATTTTTATCAATTTTTATTCTTCACTCTTAGAATTAGTCTTCATGGCAGAATGGTGGTCAGGGACAGATATCATTATATACATAGATAAGAAAGATTTTGAAAAATACTATGGTAATGAACATGGTTACCTACTAATGAACCATAGTTATGAAATTGATTGGCTGATAGGCTGGATGTTTTGTGAGCGTATCCGTATGCTTGGAGTAAGTCTCATTTAAATCACTGAAATAAAAAAAATTTATAAAATATAATAAATTTATCTAATTTTAATGTTTACCTTAGAATTGCAAAGCTTATGCCAAAAAATCTATTCAGTACATTCCAACTCTTGGATGGGCTTGGAAATTTGCTGAAAGTGTTTTTCTAGAAAGAAGTTGGGACAAAGATAAAGAAACTATTGGTGCTCAAATAAGGGAATTAGCTGATTATCCAGATACTATGTGGGTAAGTTGTGTAGCAAGAGTTAAGAATTTACTACACTCCACTTGGATTTATTTTTATAATAAAAGAAATTAAATTAATGAACATGAAAATGATTTTAGCTATTGCTCTATGCAGAAGGTACACGCTTTACACCAGAAAAGGCTGAAGCCAGTCAAAAGTTTGCTAAGGAACGAGGTTTACCTGTACTAAAACACCATTTAACACCTCGAACAAGAGGATTTACGGCCAGTATTCCCCATTTGAGAGGCAAAGTTGGAGCTATATATGATATTCAATTAGCATTTAAGCCATCTGAGCCTGTCAAGCCTACCATGACAAATCTTCTGCTCGGAAAAGGAGTTGAAGCGCACATGTACATAAATAGAATATCTCTTGACACCGTACCAGAAGATGAAGAAGCTGCAGCAAAATGGTTGCATGATATTTACCAGATAAAGGTAAGGTTTATCTTTTATATTATTTTGAATAATTTTTTGTTTATTTTAATCGAAAATTCAATTTAGGATAAAATGGCAGAAAGTTTCATGCAAACTGGAGACTTTTTTGCAACAAGTGGTGTGCCTAGAACAGATTCATTTAAATTAGAAAGACGATATTGGTCTTTTGTTAACACTATGTTTTGGGCGATTGTTATTCTTGTACCTATGCTATATTATCTCGTTAAGCTCCTCTTATCAGGCTCAACGATGTACTTTTCTGTAGGAGTTGGAATCATAGTTTTATGTGAGTTCTTAATTTTTATAATCCTTTATTTTAAAAAAATATATTTTTAATAATAATTAAATAATTTATTTTTCTTGCAGTTTTCTTTATGTTGCATAAAATTATTGGAATGTCGGAGATTAGTAAAGGCTCTTCATACGGAGCTGCAGACACAAAAAAAGTCAAATAAGAAAAACGCACATTTTTTAGCATCGCGCAAAATAAATTACAAATGTGAAAACAGTTGTTCTTGATTACTGCAAGTGGTCATGAGATTTTTGATGATGAATTGTTTAGAATGCATTGATTGTTTTTTTAATTTACATTACGTACAATCAAAAGAACGAAAAGGGATGTTTTTTTACATAATCTAGATAACCAAAGTACATATAATAATTTTTGCAACAGCAAATTACAATATTTTTGTGTTGACTTTCTACTTTTCTGATGTACAAAAATTGTTATTGTTACAGTAAATGACTGTTTAACTTCAATTCAATTGACTATTTTAAATGACAATCTTCTTAAAGTTGTTTACTTTCCCTCTTCTTCAGATGAAAGACTATTTGATTCATGATGCTTTTCTTTGTACCCTTCGAAAGGGCGAGCTAAATATCTTATAGTCCTTAATTTACCTCTGGCATCATAATATCCATAATGTCCTTTAACAGTGCCATCCTTCAGCTTTTCTTCTAATCGAAACTGTCGATTTTTTCTACAATTTTTACACGTTATAATTAAATCACGCGAGTAAGTTTTCAAAATTACTAATTTCTTTTACAACACTTACCCATCGCCAGTGTCAAATCCAAAAATATATGTTTTGGGACCTTCATGTCCTTGAATCTGAAACTCTATCCTATCACCGTCATTAGATAATTCCAAAGACCCAGGGGACTCCTTATTAGCAGACTTTTTCTTGACGTTAACTTTAGTTTCTAGAGCAGCCTAAAATACATTATTTAACCACATTATTACGAAATCATATTTAAGTTTTTATTCAATTTGAAGCTTATTTAATTAAATAGGAACTTCTAAGAAGGTGTGTGTGTGTGTGTGTGTGTGTGTGTGTGTGTGTGTGTGTGTGTGTGTGTGTGTGTGTGTGTGTGTGTGTGTGTGTGTGTGTGTGTGTGTGTGTGTGTGTGTGTGTGTGTGTGTGTGTGTGTGTGTGTGTGTGTGTGTGTGTGTGTGTGTGTGTGTGTGTGTGTGTGTGTGTGTGTGTGTGTGTGTGTGTGTGTGTGTGTGTGTTAATTTTCCCAATCAACATAAAAGTGTTGGCAAAATTTACGATTATATTTTAATCAAGAAAGTTGCAAAAAGGCGATTTCGCTGGTGGTGTTATAAAAGCTGTTTACAAGAGATTGTCTGAACACGAAAATCTTTGCCTCTAATCTATCATGTCGGAGAGTCAATTGAAAACGTCAATATTAAGAAACGAGGGCAGTCGGCCGAGCATTTAAGCGATCACGCTCGAATGCGTGATACCTATAATGAAAATAAAGCACTCGAGCTCGCATTATCCATATACCTTCGAGTCTGAGTCAGCCTGTTGAATCGGCGCGTGATCTCTGATGTACAGGGGTCCTTCATTCTTATGGCTTATCTTCGTATATTTTTTATTTTTTATCGTCACACCAGGTCGATGATTTCGCGGAAATGGATCCACCTCATGAGCGACCTGCGCTGTCGGATGATTCTGAAATTTCTTATAATCGGAGAGAGAATCGGGCGCCGGTGGTTTCAGGTACAGCGCCGGATAGCTCGCCGGAGCTTTCTTGGTGTACGGGATTTGCTGAATCAGCAGGGCCTGGTTGCTCTCTGCTGGTACTACCGGTACCGGCAATGCCTCGTAGCCGATCTTGCTGTCCCTTGGCTCTATAGGTGCGTAGTACAGGAAGTACGAGTTGTGTAGCCTCGACGGGGCCGGAGGTACGAGGGCGAGCTCGTTTATTGTCTGGTAATCCCGCGGTGAGAACAGGTATTGAGCCGGTTTTAATTGCGCAAAAAGGTGCTCCTGCGTCGGTTCCACCGCCTTTGTCCAGGGCACGTACGCCAGCAACAGCTCGTAGGGAGAAAAAAGGAAAAGTCAAGCGTATGTGTTTATGCATGCGTATGGTAAGCGCGCCGCTTTCGATAATGTTTTTTGGGAGAAAGACGCAGGCAACAGCGTACATATTGAATGTTTTTTACTCTGTCAACTGTCCAAGTAGCGCGCCACTCGAGCGCGACAAATAAAGCCTACATAACTGGTGGAGTCTAAAGTTTTTTGTAATGTCAAGTGAAAGCCTTGTGTAGGTGTCGAAGGTATAGATCTGCAAACCTGCGGTGCAGGGAAGATAAAAGCGAATTTTCAAACGTTGATCAAAATTTCTGGCTCCATTTGACTATAAATTAGTAATAATTTTCCCAATTCCACTAAGTATCTGAATGAATATAAAAACTTTAATTATATTCCATTTTGGAAAAATGCAATAACAGTAAGAGCGCTTTCAATATTTATTAGTAGAGGCTATAAATCTATATTGGAACAAGAAAGAGTGAAAATAAGTGAGAAAAGTTTCAAGTTTATAAAAATGCTTTACTTACTACTAGCCTCAAGCACATCGTCTTTTCGGTTGAATGGCCCGATTAAAACTGAGCTCCCTATTCTTTGATATGCATGCTTGATTGATTCCTCTGTACCTGCTCTTTCTATCCCCTCTTAGGAGATCCTTTCATGAAACTCTTAGGACACGCGGCACCCGCTACTTAATTTTCTCAACTTTTTTATACTAAAGCAAAAATTCACGTTCAAACGAGTCGCGAAAACTGATGTATAATTATGTCTCAATTTCTTATAGTTTACACACAAGTTAAGTAATCCAATTTTAATCGAATAAATTTTTTTTTTTAGAAATTACAGGACTATTTCTCATTGAATTATGCTAATCATACTTTTCTCATTGAATTGTTTAGACAAATAATTATTTATCGTCGTGTTACAAGAAATTGGTTTTATTTTTTGACGATGCGGTGAAAAGGGAACTGTTTCTCCGAGATTTAAAAAAGATACTACTTTGGAAAGATTTTTTTTACGAATATTTACGTTATTAACATAAAAACTAAATTTGCAGTTTTTATACTGTTACGTGTGCATACTTTAACACATAGAATGTTTCAATTTCACATTCGTGTATTATTCAGTGACTCTATCGATATACCGGATGTGCAGGTGTTGTATACATAAAAAAAAATTGCCCCTCTTTCAACATCCAATCGAAATATGACAATAACAACTGTTTCCGCTGCCGGGCAACGTAAAGCCCGATTTCCAAACCAAGGTATACCTAATTAGGTATTTGTAAAATTCAAAATAAATATCGCATTAATTCTCTACTCCAGCGTTTTTCTTCCCTGCTAAAACTATATCTTATTAAAATAGATTCGATCCGACTGAAAAATCCAACATAAATTAATCGGAAATCTTAATACGAAAATACCAGATTTAATACTATTGAAATTGATTCATTTAAATCAGTTTTTATCAGAATTAATTGATATTTTTCTCACCTTATTAAATTCAAATTTTAATATGAATCAAATCGGATTTAATAAGGTGAGAAAAATATCAATTAATTCTGATAAAAAATTATTTAAATGAATCAATTTTAAAAGTTTTAAATCTGGTATTTTCGTATTAAGATTTCCGATTAATTCATGTTGGATTTTTTAATCGGATCAAATCTATTTTAATAAGATAGTTTTTGCAGGGTTGATCTAATCGCTTAAAAAATTAAATAAGTATATTTCAAGCATATATACACACGCCAAGTAAAGTTACTTCACAGAACTATTTCTGGATCGCTAATTATGACGAGATCTCTCGTTACTTGGCATATAGGGGAATTAAGTATTCTGCTTTTACGTTTGTATACCAGTGATTTCAAGATTAATAGTTTCATAATAAACCTTCACTTCTAAAAGTGTCACATTCAAATAAAAAATTTGATGGATAATTGATGATAAAAAGTATATTTGAAACGTCATAAATATTGATAATTTCGTTAAGAGATTTATTAAATAAAATATACGTAGAGTTAATGATGAATGCGGTATAGATATATAAGTTGTTACAATTACACGAACGGAAAAGCGGAAACCCCACTCTTATTATATACTTCCTGAATCGAAAATAGTTTTAAGCTTGACGAAGAGAAGAGTACAATGAGTTTTGTCACATCTGTCAGTCTCTTTTGGTATAAAGGACGAACTTTAACGGAAACGTCGATTTCAGAAGAAGTTGAATGGCGTATGGTTAATTTTTATGTCAACGGGCCATTCGTATAAAGCCTAGGCTTTCTCATTTTTCTCGTCTAGTCTTAATACTATAATCAAAATCACAACGTTTTTTTTTTATTTACATACCATAGTTATTCTCAGTCATGAAACACTATATTGTGGCACTCATTTGTTGTTACAGTGTCTTTTCACCTTTACACCAAGTTCTGGTAAATCAAATCTTAATTTCTGTTAAAAAAGTGTAGAGGCTAAAAGGGATTAAATGTATCTGACACTACAATTCTTTTAGCATAGATCTCTTAGTTCTTATATACACATTTTTCCTTTAATTACCATCATATATCATTTTCTTTTATATACAAAAAGATTTAAAAAATTTTCAATTTATAATTTATTTGAAGTTTTGTTGATTGCCCAAATAAATATCTATATTATAACATGTGGTACTTTGTAAGTAAAATTGATCTCTGTTAGCGGGTGTATAGATTTTTATTGAGCAATCTAATACTTGATACCATTTTCCTGTAAAAGCAAATTTATTAAATCACTTTGGTCATGGGGAGTAAAATATATTTAATTATATCAAGAAATATTCATAAATAAATTTGAAAATGAAATAAAAAGTACAAAAATTTAAAGAATAAAATAATAGAAAATAAAGATGCACAATAACGCGGACCGCACCAAATCTCCCTCGGTCTAAAAAAGTGACAACAATGACTATCGTGAAAAATTGCTGATTGTTCCCAGAGCCTGAAGTGTCGCACGGGTAATCAGCAGAGTGACGATCAATTCCAGAAGATCATGCAGGTCTGCCGCAGGCGATTTCTCGGCTACGAGAGAGAAAACGGCGGCCGCGATTACAACGCACGCGAGAGCGACTCGCAGGAGTCGTCGGACTCCGAGTCCGACGAGGAAGTTTTCGATAATAAATTCTTGTCCTCCGGCAGTAGTTCTAACAATAATCGCTACAATAATGGGAAAAGCAACAAGAACGGTGGTCGATACGACTACTCGAGGAACATGACGCACCAGTCATCGCAGTCGCGCAACGGGGCCGGCGGCAACAGGTCCACCGGCAGCAGGTGGTCGTCCGATAACGGTCAGATCGGCAATAATAGGCATGGCATGAGGAACGCAGGCAGGATTGACAATTCTCGTGGTTACAGTGATAGTAGATTCAACAATAACAACAACAATAATAATCGCGGTGGCAATAATTATAATAACAATAATAATGGAAACAACGACGATAATACCGAGGGATCTGAGCATGAGCAAGCCGTAAGACATAGGTTTACCATGTTCGCTTTTTAATATTTGCACATGTTAAAACGTAATTTTTAGTTTAAAAGACAGTATGGTATAATTTATTTGTTACAACTCACTGGTAAAAAATAAAAAATTTTATTTTTATATTATTAAATATGTATGTCTTTTAAACATAATTATATATAACGGAAAAATATAAGCATTTTATGGTTGTTCTTATGTTACAAAAATATATTACGGTTTTCATACTTAGCATCAGATGTCTCATTACTTTTAACTGATGATTTGTAATCTTTTACAGTGCGTCATCCAGTGCTTTTTCAATGAACTTAATTTGGTAAAAACAATTCAAAGTTTTAAAGATAGAATTACGAAATTGCATAAATTATAGGTACCAAACTGACGATAATAAAATCATTACAATATTGCAGGTCGATCAAAGAGGCTTTCCAGAAAAATCGGCAGTAGTTGGCATAATGACTCAAAATATCCAAGACCCTGAACTTCGAGATTTTGTGGAGGAATCCGTTGTTGAATGCTATCACTATTTGAATAATAATGGTCGGCAGGAAAAGTGCCAATTTTCTCAAAATTTACTTTCCTGTCTGGCTGAAAAAGGTAGCGAGGTAAGTAGTAAAACAGTATTTGTAGAATCGGAAATCGTTTATAGAAAAATTAAGCATTAAAAAGTGAGAAAGCCTTTTGGGTTTTCAGAGATGCGAGGACTGGGATGATGACTAATCAGGAAACAAATCGAATTTTCTCAATAAAATAAAGATTTTCCAAATTATTTATAATTTATGTATATTTTATTATCGTATGATTTATATGTACAGAATAACAAACGCTATGTAAGAATTAAAAATACAGAGGTTTTTTAGCGTTATTTTACAGTTTTTATACAAAGGCACTACAATCTACCTTATCAAAGAGCATATGTTTAACAAATAAAAATTAGCGGTTTTAAAATAGTCATCAAATGACTGTAAACAATAATACTTTATAAGCGCGCGGTATAGGAAAATCACTTTCGCTTTTTCAAATTTTCGAAGCGTTTCATTAAGTCATCAAAGTCAATGTCATCATTTTCGCCTGTGGCATTTGATTGCGCGTCATTATCGGAAGGAACAGCAGGTAAGTCTGGCAAGTTGAAGTCATTCATTTGCATTTTGGAACGTGGTTGAGGCTTTGGTTTTTGATCAGACTGTAAAGTAAAATTTTATTTATTACAAATCAATTGTATTTTTAATTGTTTATCAGTATATTAAAACTTACTTGTTTATTTAAATCTGGTGGGAATGATGATCCATAAGGTGGTGGTAAGTCCTCTTCCTATAAAAAATTATTTCATTTTAAAAATTTAATTCTCTTTGAGATAATATTAACCATGTTATACGTACAGGTTTATTATTTGAATTGGCCTTATCTAAAGGAATGTTATAAGAAAAAGCAGCTGGATTGAAATGATTATTTGCATCTTTCTCCATGGATGTGCTTGGTGCAGTAAAGCCTATTGGTTGACTAGGTCCACTCATGTTAGGTGGAAGTGGTAATTGTGGATACCCTATAAATCCAGGAGGCTGCACACCACCACTTGCTTGGTCCAAGTTATTTGGGAGTTGTCCACCATTTCCTATATCAATTAATAGTGCATCTTGACCCTCTGCCATTATTTGAGGATCAGGCTCATACTCAACATTATAATTTTTAGCTATTTCAATTAAATATTTTTCTACTAATAATTTTGAAGGTGATTGAACACTCAGCTTATGTTTAAGTTTTTCTGATATAGTTTGTAAAGCCTCTTCTCTGCAAGCATCTGCATATTGCTTTCCGTATTTTGAAGTTAATATATCTGAAATCACTTTCATCTCTTGTACATCAGTCTGTAAACGGGGCGCTGCCCACATAATTGTTGATATTGCCTCAGACAACCCATCATCTAGTGTTCTATAAATAAAAAGAATAGCATTTTATAATTTACAAAAATGAATAAACATGGCTATAAAAGAAATATGTATTTTTATTTATTCATAAAGAAGCTCACTTCATTTGTTGAATAAGACCAAATCGAGCAAGTAAAAGATCACAATACATCTCCAAGAGTTCCATTGCTTCAACCATATAATCTTCCCTTATGATATGTTCCACCCTGATCCTTGCCCTTTCTACTTTACCAGCAGCAATGTAATCAGCTATTTCCTTTCTTGCTTTTTGTGCTAATTCAGTCTTCTTTTTTTCTAAAAGTTTAAGCCTATTTATGGCTAACCTAAGATGTGTTTTCAACTTTGTATAATTAGGCGCACTTGAAAACATTTTTAAAATAAAAACACGTTGTGTAAATCAGTCGTAAAACGTATTTGAAAGACTATAGATATTTCGCTATCCAATTTGATGTTCAAAACTACTTTCGTTGTTCTTGTAGGGCTGATATCGTATTAAAAAGAAATTGACAATGAATCACAGGTGAAAATACACAGCATACTCATGACTTCACGAGACGCTGAGAACGCACGAAATGATAAATATGCATACTACCGTACTCTGGTGCGTTCGAACATACGAGCTTCCACATGTGTGTGACTGTGAAGTGAACACGGAGTATACATATATATATATATATATACATTACTTTGTGTACTATATAACTACATGAACGTGACAGTTGCATTCCACGTTCCTCAGTTCAGATTCTTTATTCCGTTTTCAAGCAAATCATTCACAATAATGATCATTCATAAAAGAAAATGAATCATAATTATAATTAATGAAGAAAAAATATAATAATAATTATATCATAATTTCAACTTTAAATTTTTATTTTATTGTATAAATAAGTTAATTAAATGTATAGAAATATATTTTTTAGCTGCATAAAGAAAATACCCTTTTTTCACTTATATTTACTAAGTATTGAGGTAATGAAATTAACATTTCTATAAATTATAAATAGCCATTGTGTATTTAATTATATGAAAAAATATTAAGAAAATCTATTTTTAATAGATAATACATTCACAGACTACTGTACTACAGTTATTTTATTATAATCCAATAGATTTTCAGATTCAATTTTTTAAATAAACTGCACTATATGAAACTACACAAAATGTCCGAAATTTATATGAAATTCATTCAAATTTAAAATTCTACTATTGGATTAAAATATATTGTTTACTTAATATTATTGGCAATAATATTAATCTGGAGTATGTAATATTATTCAGTGCATTTTTATAGCAGTAAAACTTTCAAATATTAAAAATATACATAAAATTATAATACATGTAATACCAACAAATTTTCAATTTTTAACTCTATTCTCGAAGTCGGGCCAATCGTTGTGTCAATTCATCTTGCTCTTGACTTACAGCAGTAGAGGTGCCAATACTTCCTACTTGACCAGCCGGTAGTTCCATATTCAACTCCAAACTGAAAAATTATACCATAGTTAGATATACTTCAAAATAGTATAAAACTAAAAATCATATTATTTACCCAGCTTCATCTGCTATCTGTTGCATTAAACTGTCAACTTCATTCTGAGGAACATTTGTTGTTGTAGTCTGAGACATTGCATTCTCCATGTATGAACTTTGTACGTCCAAATCTTCAAATTGGCTTTCAAATTTATCCATAAGACCTGAAATTTTTTCCAAGTTCATAGATTTCATTGCTGCATCCATAGCTTTGACAACTCCAGCCATCGATTGTGTAACTTTTCTAGTCGTTAGTGCTGTTTGTACTCTGCTTGCTACGGCATCTACTCTGGCGCTCATTCGTAAGTAATTGAGTGCTTGATTCTTTTGTCTGATTGCATTTTCTGCATGAATTTTTGCTCCTTCCATATTTCCCTTCTGAATGGCCTTCTTAACCTTTGCCTTCTCTAATTTCTCTTCTTTCTCGCATTTTTTTGAATTTCGTTCTAATTCCTTAACAGCGAATTTGAGGTTGAATAAATTTTCTATGCAGTAAAAATATTAAGGAAAACAGGTAAACACGTGTAAAATATATTAATAAAGTAAATTTATACAAAAATTATTATAAACGGAAATATATTAATAAAGAATCAATTTTAGTATAAAATTAAAAAAGGATACTCTCCATTTGAGAGACAGACATTGCTGATTGTTCGGCCCCCGTTGTGGTAACTGTCAAGAAATCTCAGAAGTAAAATGATCTTGCGTCTGCGTTGTCGTTATAGTGGTTGTCAGCTTCGCTGATATGCTAGGGAAGGAAGTACTCCAAGTAAATCGTTGATTATGTATTGATGTCCAGAGGTTCTTTTTCGCAAAACTCTCGGTGGCGCATTGGTTATACTCTAGACAATTCAAGGACCAATTTTTCAAATTCGTCTGCAATTATATGATTTTATTAATCATTAAAAATTATTACTAAAACATATAAAAACAATATCTACGAAATGATTTAGTTACTTTGTTTAAAAATGATATCAAACGGTAAAAATATTAAAAATTTGTGACATTGATATTTGTAACTGCTCGTGAGTCATCACTGAGTTTTCTCTCAAACGAAACTAACAAGCAGTGAACACGCAAGGGGACTCAGCACAGCTGATTATTCAAACAGTACCAATGGATTATGTCAGATGGCGACTGCTGTCTGGACTTGAAGGCGTGTTGTTTCGGACTATACCATATCTCTGTTTTGTATTTTACGAAAAATAGTCACAAAAAGTTTCGTAATAAAGCCGAGTAACTGTATGTCTGTATCTAAGGATCTGCGCGGTCTATTCTTCATATAATGAGTACTTTGTCTTCAAAATTTTCCTAATACTATTTTCAATATAGTTATACCGGCACATCCAAGTTTGTAATTATTGCTAGTAATTCGTGTAAGTATTAACATAAATTATTCAAAACTTTCCGCTCGGGAAATGTAAGTTCGTAATAATTTGTTTGAGCAGTGATTAGGGAAAGAAGATATAATATTTGTATTTATTAATCTGTAAATTATAGAATAATCTACTTACAACCAGTGTAATAATATTTTGCATCTCATCACATATACTGCATCTAATCATCTTTAACCACTTTTCCCAAGTCATGCAAGTGGATTTTCTCAATAATTTTTATTTGTTTTTCCACAGCAATATGTGTACTTCTGCAAAGAGAAAGGTACTTTAAGATAAAGTAGTTTAAACTAAATGTTATAAATTATAGTGTCATTTTTTTTTAAAGCTTTTCATATACTTACTTTACATTAATGTTTGATTGATCTCATTAAGACAGCTAAAACATAAAACATACACATAGTATAGTACATACTATACTGTATAATTTTGCGTTGTATTGTAGTTTAAAAAATGTCTGTATTCTTCAAATTTTTGTATAAATTTATCACAGAGACATTTTATAGTTTGTAATTTATTATAATCATTGCTTTTCTAGTCAAACCACAATAAATCCGGAATGTTATATACCTTGAAAAAATTAGTATTTGAAATAGCAAAATGCATCTTTATTCAAATACGATGGTTTATAGATTACTTTATAGATTTTGCTTTTGGTTTATACTATGATTCAAAAGCTAAAAAAGTTCCACCAGTTACAAATAAATTAGTTCTTGAAAGTACAATATCTTTAGCTAGGAAAATCAGGTAAATTAAAAGATGCTTTAGCATGTACAAGATGATATTTATTTTTTATCATAACTATCTCTCTTATCATTTTATTAGAGAACAAAAAGTTTCTTCTGAGGAAGTGGTTAAAGCTTTTATTGAAAGATGCAAAGAAGTAAACGGAGTAATGAATGCAATTGTTGAAGAAAGATATGAAGATGCTATTAAAGAAGCTAAAAATGTTGATAAAATGCTCAAGGATGAAAATTTAAGTATAGAACACCTAGAAAAAAACTTGTCTCTGCTTGGAGTGCCATTTACAACAAAAGAAAGCAATGAAGCAAAAGGTATAACATTATGACAATACTAATATCATAATGGTTCACTTTAAGATAGAAATTTGATATTATTCTTTATTTAAGGATTACTTCATACAATGGGTACATTGAGTCGAAAGGGTCATCGTTCTGTGGAAGATGCAACAGTTATTGAACATGTTAAAAAAGCTGGAGCAATTATTATTGGAAAAACAAATATTCCAGAATTGAATCAATGGATTGAATCCAGGAATAAAATTTATGGCCAAACAAGTAATCCATATAATACTACAAGAACTGTTGGTGGTAGCAGTGGAGGTGATGCAGCAATAGTCTCAGCATGTGGAGTTCCATTTGCTATTGGCAGTGACATCGGTGGTTCAATTAGAATACCAGCTGCTTGTAATGGAATTTTTGGATTCAAACCTAGCGAAGGTATAAATTTTCATCAGGACAAGATCTATTTTGTTTATTATTTTTATTGAGTAAAAATATATTCTCAAAAATTATCTTTTTAGGTATGACATCCTTAAAAGGTATAGGATTAAGAAAAGAAGTATACTTGGATTCAATGGCAGAAGCTGGTCCATTATGCAAACGAGCTGAAGATTTAGAATTGTTAACTAAAATTATAGCAGGTCCATATTTGAAGGCCTCAATGGATATGTTCATTGAATTAAAAAATTTAAATATATTTTATCAAGAAAGTTCTGGGGATATTCGAGCCAGTAAACTTAGTTCTGCTGCTCATCATGCTCTAATGAAAGCAGTGAAGCATTTAGAACAAGTTACTGGATCTGCAACAAAGGTATATTTAAATTTTTCATTTTTATTAATCCCTTCAATTAAAATACTGAAAAAACAAAAATAAACCAAAGTTTTTATTTTCTTTTTAGATTAAATTACCAGGTTCTGAATACAGTTATCGCTTATGGCGCTTCTGGATGACTCAAGAAAATGCAGACTTTCCTTCAGATTTAACTAATAATAAAGTTTGTATTATATTTTCACTTAAGTAATGATCTATATCATTTTACTTCAACTAATCTTTTATTTTTAGGGACGCACAAGTGCAGGTGCAGAAATTTGTAAAATATTGAAAGGAAAAAGTGAAGTAACTTTAGCAGCTTTGTTAAAATTAATTGATAATGATATTTTCCCACAAGAGAATCCAGAATGGGCAAAAAATATTACCAATAAAATGAAAGCATATTTATTGGTATGGAATTGTGTTAATTGTATTGAAAGTAAACTTATATTTGTATAAATAAATATATGTGTTGTAATGCATTTAAAATTGTAGGAAAAATTGGAAAATAATGGAGTATTATTGTATCCCACATTTAATTCTGCAAAGTATCATTATGCCTCATTCTTGAGTCCTTTCAGTTTTGGATATTGGGCTATCTTTAATGTATTGAAGGTTCCAGTTTGTCAAGTGCCTATGGGTTTAGACGAAAATGGATTACCTGTTGGAGTTCAGGTAATTAATTTTTGCAAGTTATGACTGCCATACAAAAGTATAAATAATAATGTTAAATTCATAAATTTCACAGGTTATTGCAGCTCCCAATAATGATCGTTTATGTATAGCAGTTGCAAAAGAATTAGAAGCTGTTTTTGGAGGATGGATTCCACCATCATAGTCTATTAACTTTTTTAATCATTCCTAAAATTTTTCTATCTTCTATAGGCTTAATGCAAATAAACTAATTTTTTATACGTACAGCAACATTACAGTTGTCTTTCAACATATGGTATTATCATCATATAATATAATTATATATTTAGAGTAAAATTTAAAATAAAATCTTTTATAAATGATTTTATTAAACAAAATTTTTTATGCAAATATGAACATCTTAAATATTGATATATAGCAAAGTTCCACTGAAAAATTAAAGAGCAAAAATTCCTTTATGTAGGAGTGAAAATTCACAATCAATTTATGGTAAAGGTTTAATTATATTTGTGATAAATTTTATATTTATTTTTATTATTATAATGTGCATTTCAATTTATTAAACATTTTTGTTTAATGTTTATGTATAAATATTTCATTCAAAATGAAATATTTTAGTGATTATTGTATTAAAATTTACTTAATATGAAAAATACTTACCTATTTCATTTTACCTGTCTCAAAATCTCGTCTGCTTATATGACATTTATGATATTACTGAAGTTACTGAAAGTAGTGGGGGGATCAACAAATATGTCGTTGCGCGAGATGTACAGTAAGTGACGTGTTCTTATAAAATTATTAAGTATTTCCTTTCTTCAACATGCGGGGATAACATTTTAGTAAGTTTATTTTTGTTAAAAGAAATAGAAGAAAGTAAATAACATGGAAAAATCGACAAAGATAAAAATGGAGAAGCGATCCGTAATGCCACCAGATTTACAAAATAACCTTCAAGGTACGTATATTTGTTGCGTGTTCGGGATTTAGCGGGAACTTGAAAACAACATTTTGGATATTGTTAATTTTTATATAGATACGAAAACAGTGGAACAACCTGTAAGTGTACAAAGAGAAGATTCGAAGGTATAATGCATTACATTATTAGAATATTATTTTATTTGATACTATAAAATATACGTCTTTTTTCTGTAATGACAGCTGCCAAATATGGTTTCAAAAGAAGGAAAAGAAGACACTGTTGAAGGACTGAGAAGTCAGCTTGAAGCTCTAACAAATTCTTTAGCAGTATTATCAGCAGAAAAGTCAAGGATGGAAGCAAGTTTTCAAAGTGAAAAAAAGCAAATTAGAAGTGAACGGGAAGAAGTATGATTCTTAAAAAAAAATTACAATTTCATACAAAGTTGTTATTGAAAAATAATATAAATATCTTTTTACAGTATGAAAGGGTAGTGAAAAATTTAAAAGAGAAATTGAAACGTATTCAAGGTCATGCTATGTCAGAAGTTGAACATCTCAAATATAAATTGATCATGGAGCGTCACGAAAGAGAAAAGGAGCAAGCTGAACATTCCACAGCAACAAAGTATGTGTATCTTTTTAGTTAATTGCAAATTTATACTAAGGTGCAAAATTTAATTAGTAAATATGTTTGTAGAGAATTGCAAAAAATTGTAAGTAACGAACAGAAAGTCAGAGGGCAAGTGGAGTTACAGTTAAAAGAATTCAAAAGTACGTTATCAAGTAAATCTCAAAATAGATTACTAGAAGCAGAACTTGATATTTTAAAAAATAAATTGAAACAGGCTGAAGCTGTTGCAAATAAAACACCTACAATGTTATTAAATTTTCAAACAGAAATGTCATTAATGAGAAAAAAACATCGAAGTGCTATTCTTGAGGTAATCTCAATTCATACATTTAATCATAATTGTATTAAAATGTAATGCTTCATAAAATACATTATAGGAACAAAGAAGAGCTGCAGCAGCAGAACAGGAAGCTAGAGCTCTAGCAGCAGGTCATGAAGCACGAGTTGCTGGTTTGGAAGCTCGCCTTGCAGAGTTATCCGATATTGTTGGTGGATATGATAGACTACGCCAGCAAGATCAGAAAGCTATTCAAAAGTTGAAGGAACAACTAATTACTTTACAAAGCTGTAAGAAAATAGATGATTTTGAAACTCCGCAGCAATTAGCTGAAAAAATAAAAAGTCTTTATTTACAACTTGTAGAATTAGATAAAAGCAGCTCATGTACTAATGTTAAAGGTACTGATATTTATCCACTTAAAACACTTAAAACAACGTAATTAACTTTTACATTTTAATAAATATTAAATAATTACTATGTTCTTAGAATTACTAAATAGTTTGAAGCTCTGTGATATAAGTCAAGATTTTATTTATAAAGAAAAATACGAGGCTATATTACGAGAATTTGAAGAATATAAAAAACGTCCAGTCGTAAATGATGTATCACGGCATAATAATGAAAAAGTCGCTTCAAACGATGAAACGCAATTGCATAGAGCAAAAGCTCATAATAAAAACTTGGAGGAGAAGTTGCGTATGCTTGTTAGTGAAATATCGGAAAAAGAAAAGGATTTTAAAAGTAAATTAGAAAAACAACAGCTACAACTACAAGAACAGTACTCGAAAACCGAGCAGTTACTAGGTCAAAAAGACGGTGAATATTTGAATAAAATAGCGGCATTGGAACAGCAGTTACTTAGGCAACGTGAAAGATCGATATCTGTGATACAAGAAAAGGATAAGGAGATACAAATGCTTAAGTCGTCTTTTGATGCATTATTACCTAAAAGAAGTATTATGCTTGATTCGGGAAATCAAAAACTCAATTTCTCGACTAGACACGGTAATGTGAAAAGTGAAGCCAATGATCTAGTGTCGGGACTTATAACAATTGAAAACAATCCTCCAATGCTCCACTACACACAAGAACTCGCTCGAAAGGAAGTTCAAATTTCCGGCTTGCGAAAGCAGAATGTGCAATTGGAGTCGGCGTTGCGCGAGTTAGAAAGGAATTCTTTCCGTATAGCGGAAAAACATGAGGAGGAAGTAAAGAAATTGGAGAGTCAAATAAAAAGGTATTTTTAAAAACATCTTTATCCTTTTAAATATATAATATCATAGGTGGTTAAAATAAATATTACTGTCGCTTTTAGACTGGAAGCTTCCAAGTCGAGGGAAGGTGCAAATCTTGAATACCTAAAAAATGTTTTTATTAATTATTTAACGAGCAATGACTCTGCGCGAAAGCGGCACATGCTCAACGCTATTTCCACGGTGCTGCGATTCACCACGGATGAAAGTGAAAAAATAGCCAAGCATAAATGATGAAGGCTTTATTTTTAAATATAAATTATTTAATTACGTCCACTGACTGTCTATTCAGTCAATAGGGATAAGTGTCCATGTATTATATTTGTATAGTAATATTTTAAGGGAGCCGAATGTATACATATAATAAATATCTGTACATAGTTAATTATCTACAAAAAACAAAAGAAATTAATCATTAACATGGAATCGTACACTTTAAAAAAATTGTGACACGCCTTTTTCTCAACAACGGTTTTAACGGCATAGTTGCCGCTTCGATGCACGCGCGCGCGTATGCATAAAAGTATCTTATGATTGACGTGCACGTCGACAAGGTGAACGTTTGCATAGATAGATATCCTCGCATGCGGTGCCTAATACATATAAGAGCACCAGACGGACATGGAAGGAAGAAACGTCGTTGCGACGTGCGCGGTAGGAGAAGGTGATACGTGTAGTGTGTCTCTCTCGCCTTTCCCGGCTGCAGTCGCGCAGTCACAGCGTATACGGAGAGTAAGAGAGAGGGAGAGAGAGAGAGAGAAAGATCCGTGTCAATAAACTTGAATCTGGCACGACAGGCCGAGAGCGACAGCTCTCTTGGTCTCTCTCCCCTCAAGACGCTCAATCGCCGCGTGCCATACGCTTATGTTACCACCTCGCACGCGCGCGCACTATACTCGCGCTCCTTTATGCCTGTCTTGATAATTTTCTCCGTTACTTCTTATTCTTTTTCCCTCGCGAAGGTTCCGTGCGGGAAAAGGGAAGGAACTTGAATCGCTTGTAAACGATCTTATCTCTTTTTTTTTTGTACTTCGGTTCGACCGACCGAGTGAGATATATATGTGGGATGTGGGCAGCTACTATGTTGTTATGTAATCGGAGAATTTTATTGGCGATGAAATTGGTAAATAACGTTTCTTTTTTTCTTGATGAAATTATGTAAGCAGATTCTTTTATGTCGAGCGATCAAATAAGGAATCAATAAACATATTATATTAGCTTTTATGTTGGATTTAAACATTTTTCATTAGCTAATTTTAAAAAGATGATTAGTCGCGCAAAGAAGTAAAAATGAAAAAACGTGTGAAAGCGTGAAAAAAGTAACTTACCTTCATATACTTAGTCCGACTTGGAAGGAAGTAAAGTGAAAACCACAATCGAGAACAAACGGAACAACCCGAAAAAGCCCATCTCCATTCAAAATCTGAAAAAGATGACTGAAGGGGCATATCCGTGCACCCCGAGCATTAGCTTACTTTTCATTTTTCCTAAGTTTCAGCGAACACCTATATACAAGTCACATGTGTATATTATCTCCCTCTTTTGCAAGCCACACACCGCTCACTCGCGGTGCTGTATAATATTATATATGTGTGTGTCCGGTTACATTTGGGTTATTGGGCTGTGAGCAAGTGAGACGCCCCTTGCGGGAGGGAGAGAGAGCTAATGTGGGTATAGAGATATACGTACATATACTCACATATACCTATACACTCGCGAGAGTTCCGTGCAGCAGCGCGCATGCAGGGTTTGACATTGATAAAGTCTCGGCGTATTCCTATATGCGCTCTGAGAGATTCTGCGCGCGGCGTGGCGCGGCCTCGTTTTCATGCATCTTCGCTCTCGCGCGCGCACGAGTGTATGCATGCACTTGCATGCATGTATATTATACAGATAGGATAGCTGCAGTCTATCTTCTGTATACAAGTTGCGATCAAGTAGTTATACCGCTTCGATTTGCAGGTTCGCATGTTGTATCGACAACCGCTACTCCCTTTGTTTAAGGGGGTCCATCCAATTTTCAGTTTATTTAGGAAGTCTTTGAAACTTTTTTCACATGTACCTGACATCATTATCTATATGATATCCTCACAAAAAAGAGCCTAGCTTCACCGTTATCGAGATATTAATTGTCAAATTTGAGCATTTTAACACGGCGTCTTATGGGACGCACACGCGCGAAAGATCGATTCAGTCTATAACTTCAAAGATACATTTAGCGTTTGTCTGAAAAACTAATATGTTATTAAGATCAATAATTAGAATATCATATTACAAGTTCAGAGATCCTAGCTTCACCGTTTTTAAGATATTGTAGTTAAAAGTATGGAATTTTAGGTGTACGGCCGCGCGTGCAGACGACGCTGGAGCGGTGGGGGAACACACAGCGAGCGGCGCTCTGTGTGCACGCTACAGCTACAGCCGCAGACGGCACGAAGCTATGTGTATGTGTCAGTCCCGTATAAACACGCGCTCTGACTACAAGAGTGGGGGCCCCATGCGAGCAAACCTGTGCGCACGGTGCGGGGTGACATTCATTCTTGATACGTTCCTGGTTGGATGAACCCCCTTAAACATGTATTACGTATAACTTATCGTCACCCAGGCGGAAATAACTTTTGCGTAAAACTGTTAATAAAAGCAAATAACAAAAAATAACAGGAAGGTTTGGGAATGCCTATAAAACATTTAGTAAGTGCTACAAATTCCTATTATTAGTTATAAGCACTTATTTGTATTTATTTGCTTTTTCTGATGGTTCCATGTGAGAAATGGTTTTAGAATACAAAAAAGCAAATAACTGTTAATAACAGTTATCAATTATTATTTGTTGTAAATAATCGATTTTGCCTATTATTTATTGTTATTAATAGTAAATATTAATTATTTGAATTTATTGACACTCTCTAGAAAGAACTGCTCATAATTATTGTTAGCGAATGTTATTAATTTTAAGTAACAATTTTATGTTAATAGTATTTGTCGGTAGTTATTTATCAATTATTATCATAAAATTATCGTTATAATCGAAATAAATTTATAAATTATACAATAATATTAATATTTAATTATAAATAATAATTATTTATATCTGTTATCATTTTTTTTTTTCAATAAAAATGCAAATAACTGTTATTAGCATTTTTTGTCATGACTTTCATTTGATGAATAAAAAAAGACAAATAAATGCTAATAGCTGCAAATAACTGCAAAGAACTATTACTAACAGTAAATAATTCTTAAAAACTATTATTAAGTGTTATTAACGTCCAAAATCATGCATTTATAAACTGCAAATAATAGCAAATAACTGCAAATAAAAATTATATTTAGTTATTAGCAATTGTGTGCATAATTTATTTCCGCCTGGGCAGTTGTTTTTTTATTTTAATCATCTTTGCATAAGCAAGATATATTTCTGTGGCTTCCAGGAATAACGACCTAACCCACTTGAGGGTCAAAATTAAGTTAGCACCGGAATTTATACCTTCTAACTATAAGTGCATAACCACTTAACTGCACAGTTATCGGAATAACGACTTAACTGCATTGTTTTGTTTGTTTATACAAAGAATAAAAATTTATTCTAGCAGCTGATAGTGGGGTTCGAAAGATACTCGATACCTTTGTAAATGTCTACATTGTTATGACTCATCTCGCGCATTTCGATCTTACATATGAAGTATCATGACAGAAATTTTAAAACGTCGGATTTCTCGAAAACACGTACAAGTGGGTTAGGTCGTTATTCCTGGAAGCCACAGATTTAAGTATTTTATATACTTATTATTGCATCAAACCTCTCTTTCATAAAATTTTTTTAAAATATGTGTATTTATCCGCTACAGGAGAGTCGCGCCGGAGCAGCTCCAACGCTGAACGCTGTAGACAAGATTCTAAAACAATTTACGCAATTCGTAGAAAGTCGCAAACGCGCTATTCGCATGCGTCTCTACTTATATATATGCGAGCGTTAGACTTGTCGTCCCTTCACAGGTTGTTCCGCAAGTTTCTTACGTATCTGTCGTCTGCGAATTAGGTATAATTCATTCACTATAGTTTCTATGACCGCGCAGGGGTTTATAGATAAAATTTGCATTTTTATTGCGAAATTATTATTTTGAATATATTTACACAATTTTATTATAGTTATGATATTGAGAAATTTTATAAAACTGTAGAATTTGGTAAATCATTTATTAATCATGCAGTACCAGATGCAATAGTTCATTATACCTCCCTCCCAAGAAAAAAAAATTATAAAAAAAAATTCAAATAGAAATGCATTTGGTTATTTATATCTCTATACGATATTGTAATAATATCAATTATAAAACTGTTTTTATTAAAGCCTTCTTGAGGTTCATATAGTCAATCGCTTATATAAAATATTACTTTCTTGACAATAGTATAAGCAAACAATTAGTGTGAAAAGATGAGTTTACTATTTTACAAAATATAAATATTAATATTACCTATCAAACATCTCACGCGTCTAGGTGGATTTAACAAAGTGGCGAGATATATGCCATGGCTAAGTATGCCAGAGAGCGTGTCCGTGTGCCGTGCGAGACGAGCAAATCAGCATCGGATCGCCATAGGCCAGGCATCTTTCACCGGATTTAAGAGCAGGATGAACCGCGCGCAAGAGCCTCCCAGTTCTGGGTCAAAATTCAGAATGAACGATAATCTGGCTTTCTCGACTCTCTCTGTCTTTCTCTCCCTTTCTCTGCGCTGCAAGCTCTGCGGTATAGCTATATAGTCTTTTAACTTGTATCTTATATGAGCCTACGAAAAAAGTCACTTTACGTTTTACTTCCTTTTTCTTTTTGAAGCTACTTGTGCAAATTCAGTTCGGTAGATTGAGTACGTTTTAGGCTTTACTACGAACTGACCCCTGATGTTGATATCGTGATGCGGCTGTTGATATTGTACTTCATTACGAAGAGCTCTGGCGTACCTCAAGTTTGCAAAGGTTCTCACGTAACGAATGCACCGCTGTGAATAATAAGTTTTCGTATTTAAAAAAGATATAATATTTTCCATTGAGGAACAAAACTCAAGAAATACTTGATTTATATGTTATTGACGGATAAAAAAAACTTATTATAATCTAAAAAAGCGTCCATACTCGGTCTAAAAAGGCCTACTTTACGCCCTTAGTACACGATATACTATTTGATGTTATTGTGTAGTCGTGGGAAAAGATTTTTCACAAAATTACCGAAAATTCAACATTAAGTAGTTGATGTCGAATGAAAAAGAGCACATTTCCCTTTGTTAAAAGAACTGTACTTTACTCTTATACATCAGGAATTACTAGACCGAATTAAACAAGTTACTTTGATAAATTAATATTTTTGGTATGACAGCGATAATAACAAATGTTCAAAAATTTTCTTTAGACATACGCCTATGCGTTTTTCATTGATGATCAAAATAATGTGCATTTTCTGACAATGCACGAAGCATACAAAAATAGAATATATCGTTAAAAATTACTGTTTTTTTTGTGGTTTATTTAACAGTAAATAAAATAAATAAAATTTGATCGATTGAAATGTGACATGTGAGAGGAAAGGACTGAAGCAGGCATGCAAGCTCTTTAAAAACAAATCTAGAACACGTACCATAAAATTTTAATTAACAAGTTAAACCCAAGTAACCGGCAGACGCGAAGTTCACGCATATTAGGGAATTACGTAGACGTGCAACAATAAGCAAGAAAATTATTTAAACAATTTTAAACCCAAGTAGGCGGAGGATATGAGGTCCACGCATATAAGGGAGTCATGTAGACATGAAAAAATAAGCAAAAAGATTATTTAAATAATTTGTTAACCCAAGTAGGTGGGAGATATGAAGTCCACGCATATAACGGAGTTACGTAGTCGTGCGACGTAAGCAAGACTTTTATTTAAAAAATTCTTAACCTCTAATATAATTCAAGTCCCTTATATGCGTGGACCTCGCGGCCCCGGCTACTTGCGTTTAAAAATTATTTAAATAATCGTTTTGCTTATTGTATCATGTCTTCATGACTCCCTCATATTCGTAGACCTCTCATCCCCCGGCTACTTGGGTTTAAAAATTATTTAAATAATAGTCTTGCTTATTGTTGCACGTCTACGTAATTCCCTAATATGCGTGGACATCGCATCCCCCGGCTACTTGGGTTTAAAAATAATTTAAATACTCGTTTTGCTTATTTTTTCATGTCTACATGACTCCCTTATATGCGTGGACCTCATATCCCCCGCCTACTTGGGTTTAGAAATAATTTTAATAATTGTCTCGCTTAGTTTCGCACGTCTACGTAACTCCGTTGTATGTGTGGACCCGCGTCATCCGCCTACTCGTGCGTAAACTTTTGCATATGGAAAAATAACTTTGAATAAATAAAATATATTGCTATAAATTTTATTGTATAATTTGTTAAAATATTAATTTGTTTTATTTGCTTGCCTTGAGGTGTGTGGGTTAAAAGTTTATAGTTTAATTTTTAAAGCATTAATTTTTCAAAACATAATTATTAATCATCTCGCACATAAGTTATTTAAAACTACATTTTTATACCCTCCCCCTACCCCCGTGCTTGCCATGGATCTGGCCAGACCCCAGAAAAAGTTGTAACGACGCTCCTGATATTTGAAGCTATAACTGCAGACTATAATGAGCTTTGCTCTTTCAAAAAAGGAGAGAAAAAGATAGGGTCTTGACTGGCTGAACGCGTGTGCCGCGTATACCTAGTTATAATGCGTGCTAGCCATCGCGCATCCGGGATCACTGATCACTCACTCGCCATGCGCGCATACTTGACAAAGCCTTCTTCCATCCAACAGACGCGCCTCTACTCTATTCCAAGGGTTGACGCACTTTTCTGTTTACAGCATCTCTTATTTCTCCACTTAACTTTTTATTAATCCTATACTACAGGACGTTTTCTTTCGTAATCTTCTCTCTATTTTAATTCGGCTTCAGCTCGGTATTTGGCTAACAGTAATTCTCTATTGCTTATTTTATTATAATTTTTCTTTCTTTTTTTCTTACCAATAAGCTTCAACTCAATTGTCGCCTTTAAAGAAAAGCTATCAGTATATCGCATCACTGTAAGTTTTTATCCACGGGTACGGTGGTTATAGGCGCCATCAGAACAATAAAACGACAAGTGCAGCCGGTCGCGAACCCATAATCCAGAGTGCAGCAAAAAGGTCGCGCGTTTAAGAAAAACGCACTTCCACCGATAGAGGAGTAGGCGACGCGGTGCAGTTTCGAGTCGTCGTTAAAATTGCACACCGGCATCCTTGTGGGTACCCTCGTTTTACGACTCGCGCCGCGCTCCTTTCCATGAGCTTTCTCGGATCTCCGCCGCGTGCGAAGCGATCCGGAGAAAGCCTCACCCGTGCGCGCGGTTCATGCGCCTCTCTCTCTCTCTCTCTCTCTCTCTCTCTCTCTCTCTCTCTCTCTCTCTCTCTCTCTCTCTCTCTCTCTCTTTCGGTACGTGGTTTCGCCGTTCCGTTCTTCTATTTTTTAGTCTTATCGATGGTTTTTTGGAGCCAAAAGTACATTTTCACGGAAAATTTCTATATAACTAACAAATTTCCTAATGAAAAAAGCTGAGAGCAACAACTTGGCAGCATCATTCTCTCAGCTCCCTTAGAGGCATATCATACTGCACCTAATCACAAACCACCGAATCTCCTTTGAACCGGTAACGGTGCAATCGACAACAACCTGCAGCTTATATATAGCAGCGATCGATGACTCGGTCGCCGCGTGATAAGCACCCGTATCCACGCCGCTTATTTTTGGCCCGCTCTTACGTAACCATATCATGCTAGGTATGTACGCATTCGCGCGGCGACGCTCTTGAAGAACCGTTCAAGGAAGCTAATAAGATATACAGAGGAATAACACATTTATACCGAGCGCGTCTCTGTATACACGGAGGGAGCGGCGCCCGCGTGTGCCGCGCGCCGTACACGCGCGAGCTTGCATGAATGAAAACGCTGGCCGCGGGGCTGAGCATGAGGCGACTGCGGCTCTCATATATATATATACACGCTGCATGCGCTGCAGCCCAGCAGCAGGTGGCACAATACTGCTTCTGCACTCTCGCCCGAGGCGTTATAATAAACGCTGTTATAAGCCTGAGCTTCGAATATAGCGCTGGCGTAAGTGTGTGTGTGTTTGTGTGTGTGTGTGTGTGTGTGTGTGTGTGTGTGTGTGTGTGTGTGTGTGTGTGTGTGTGTGTGTGTGTGTGTGTGTGTGTGTGTGTGTGTGTGTGTGTGTGTGTGTGTGTGTGTGTGTGTGTGTGTCTGTGTGTGCGTGTCTGTGTGTGTCTGTGTGTGTGTGTGTGTGTGTGTGTGTGTGTGTGTGTGTGTGTGTGTGTGTCTGTGTGACAATCGCTCAGCTTATAACTAAAACATATACTTAAGCGGGATATATAACATTCTGTTTTATCCGAGTGCGCGCGGGAGGTGCGCGTATGGAGAATATATATGTATATAGATGTGTATACATATACGTGAACGTGAATCGCTTGTGTAAAAGGTACATGCTGTTAAACCGGATCCTCGTTACACACCGCGCAGCTCTCGATTGGTCAGTATATTAACGTGTGTTTCTCAGTGCCGTATGATGGGCACACGCACGTGCGAACTTCGTCGCGCGGGCTGCGTATTGTACGCATAGCGCTAACTTATTATACTTATAATACTTACGAGATCGTTTATCTCTTGAACAATCGTGTTTATAAAGCTGGAACAAAAAAACAACAACCGATCTATCATTTTCGTTATAATGTTTTGCTAAAACCTTTCATACTTCATAACAGACATACTTCATTGGAAACCGAAGCCTACAGTAATATATATCTTTATACACCGGTTCATAAACCTCGCATCCCAAAACCCTATGCCTCTCCCCATCCAGTAACCCACAATTATCAACCGCGCGCGCGCTCTCGTAAAGTGATCCCCGAAGGGTTTCACCGCTCCCTCTCCATCAGGGAGAAAGAAGAGTAGATTAAGAGCCGTGCCTTGGCGCCGTGGTCGGCGCTGGCGCCGATATGACCAGCTATATAGGTGTGTACCTACCTGCTTTCACTGCTAGACCGCCGGGCAGACTGTTCCGCTGCCGCTGCGGCTTCGGGAAGAAGTTCGCGCGGGTATATACATGCTGGCCTCGATTTCTCCCGGCAGTGCCGATCCCGGATGCCCGCGCACACTTTTTCCCCCCGGCGCCGTGTGCCGCGGCTCCCACGCTCATCTCCTTAATGATTCCTCTTCCCCGCGCGCTCCTTAGGGTTTCACCGCAGCTGCGAGCTGTCTTCTTCCGCGGCTGTGGTGTCGCTCCGAGCCTTTCGATTTCCACGCGGTCCATAGTGCCTTAAGTGTATACCTTATAAGTCGTTTATTCAGAACAGTACTATATATGTCATTTATTTGTTTCATTTTATTAACAAGAGCTTATACAATAGACCGATACATAAAAGGATTTGTAAATAAAGATAAATGGAGTACTGCAATCGGCGTGTCACGGGTACTCTCGCCGATCGAGCCGTCCCTGTCGCTCCCCGTCTTCTCTCTCTCTCTCTCCCTCTCTCTCTCTCTCACTCACTGACTAGCGAGTAGCGACTACGTCACGACTCCGAATTTCGCTCTCTCTCCTTCTCTCTTGCTACCTCTTTCTTTTCGCAACCAACTCGTACAGAACAGCGTGTCCAAGTGTACTCTCTGACGAGAGCCGTGCGGCGGTGGTAGCGGCAGCGGCGGTTTCTCTCGCTCCTCTGCGAGCGAGCGCGCGCGTGACGTCGCTGCTTTTCTCGCTTCTCTTTCTCCGGCCGGTGCACTCGTCGGCGCGGCGCTCTTTTTCTCTCTCTCTCTCTCTCGTGAGCGCGTGTGTATGTGTATATGTACGTGCGTGTGGAAGAGCAGCAGTACCCACCCGCCGCCCATTCACTATAAGCGCCGGCAGTTGGTGAGCGCACGCCGCGACGCGTGCACCTACATCCGAGATCGTCATGATCAGTCTCCGCGTCGAGCTATACAAGTAGCAGATCGAGGCTATCGGGTAGTTAGTTGCTTGGTGAGACTTCGTCGAGTGCGTGCACGTGTATACAAGTATAAGAGAGTTTGAGAGAGAGCTGGAGCAGAGAGTTGAGGAGGCAAAGAGGAGTGCGACTATGGTTGCTGGTGCTGGTAGTAGTCCGAGGGCAGTCGGGCTCCCGAGCGCCCGCTACGGGAGCTTGCGATCTCTCAGCCTCGTGCACTGCTGAGCTTCTTCGCGTTTCCGCTCACGCGCTCATCAGCTGACCATTAGCCCGCTATATACCATGACCATCACGGGGAAGGTAAGTTTCATTATATGTCTGCACGTGTGTACCTTGCATGTAAACAGGAGCTGCCGTATAAATTATAATGTTGCGTCGTGTATTATGCACGTTTCTATGTATAGGGATTGATAAACTTTAAGCGCGAGTTTATCAAGAGAAAAACGTATATGAGCGAAATAGAGGGGGAGAGAGAGAGAGAGAGAATATAAGAACAGCCGACTGAAAAGAGGAAAAAAAAAGTGAGCGCTCTCGAGGCACACACATATAGGTACATATACGCGGCGGGAGCAGCATTGTGTGACGTAAATGAGCGGACGAAACCGTGACGAAACTCGGGCTCGGGAGAAATCGCGAAGCCGAGAGAGCTCGCGACGACTGACTGCACTTTGAGTTTCTTTGGTCGTCTCTGTGGACGCGTACGTACTGATTATAAAGGAGCCTCAACAAGCGAAGAGGCGGGTATTATCGCTGTCGCGGCGCGTTATCGGATACCTTGCCACCAGTTTATTTACTTTGAGCTTTGATACGGCAAACTCTCTGGTAACGCGTCACTGGCGACGTACTTATGTTGTTGGTTTTTGTCGACTATCGCGTTTCGATTAATTTCAATGCTGATTTGGATGACTGTTTTAGAAAACGAGTTATAATTTTTACGTTTCTTCTCTGTATCGTAATCTTTATTTATAAGAGATAAAAAATGAATGTTCACAGTTATATAGATTGTAACCACAGCTTAGTAAAATAACCGTTTAATGTTTCGTAAATAGTTAAATTTCTTTTTCTACTATTATATTTAGCCTTGTTTGAAAGATCATTTCACAAATGAATTTATAATTATATAAAGTCTCATTAGATAGCAAACGTATATGTGTACTTTATACCTCGCTTGTTGTCAAAAACTCTAAAGAGAACACTTGTTCTCAATTCGAGCGATTTTTCCCAAACATTACTTCCACGTAAAATCCCAAAAAGACGTTATTACCCAGGCTCCGCTTTCGTTCAATCTTTCCCAATGCTTGCAAACCATCCACTTTTCATCCTCTTGTCCGTATAAACGAGAGGCATTTACAAGCCAGATGCGCAAAATATTGCAAAATAACAGAGTTTTTCAAGCCGATTGACGCACGTCGGATGTGCTGAACTGAGACGACGGTTATAATATAACGCTGCACGCGGGCGCGGGCACGAGAGGGGAAACGCGATACCGGCCGAGAGAAAGCAGAATAGAGCAGTAAGAGCGAGAAGGTGGCTGCCGCACAGCAGTATACAGTATTATACACTCGCGCGCACCTGTTTCCCCTCGCGGTCCCGCTACTTTCACCGCGCGCGCACGGATCCACGGATAGATCCGCCTGTTCACTATCCGCGAGCGTTTCTCTCGCGCGCTCGATACTCTCGACTCGCTACGCGAGGACTCCTTTTCGCAGGCGCCGAGGAAAGCTTTCGAGAGTTTTGCGCGCGCACCGACTGTCACGTATATGTGTGTGTGGGGCTTAGCCACTAGTATGCCACGAAATCTACAACATGTGTGTACAAATCTAGGTTTTTAGCATACTTGTGGAAGAGTTGGCAAATTTTTTCGAGCTACATCTATCACGCATGATTTTTTTTTTTCGTTTATTTCAGATTGACTGTTTTTGGTTTTCTATATGTTCATATACGATAATCTCATCCTGGTCGACACGTGCTATATACTTTCGATCTGAACATCCACCTAGATCATTTTTGGCTGCATAAAAATCGAAATATCTCAAAAAATTGAAAAAACTTTTTATTGCATAAATATAAGTCGGAAAATGATCATGAATCATCTCTGAATTTTTTCAAAATTTTTATTCATCGGGAAATTGGGCTCGGCATTAAAGGATTGAAGTATATGAAACAGCTGTGTTGAACCAATGAAAATGCTTTTGTCAAACACTTTTTCGACGTTAAAATTTATCGTAAAGGCTTTTGCTCTAGGTAGGTATTTTCAACGTCAACTATTTCATTCAATCAACGAGCGTGATATAAAATCTTTCTAAAGGAAAAAAGAACATTAAAGAAAAATACTCATTTGATTTTTTTTTTAGTAATGAAAAGTGTTGATTCCTTCAAAACTTACGTTAGTCCAAAGTTGACCGTAAAACCCGTTAGCTATTGTGCAGATGTGTATTTACAGTCTTCCTACCTGGTGTATCATGGTAATTAAAAAAAAACTGCCACAAAAGCGTTTTTAACGCGGTTCAACATTTTTCTAATGTGTGTTTAAAGTATAAAGAGCGAGAAAAATAACCTGCGGAGAAAATATACCTCAAAAAATATTTCTCAACAATTTTAGGGATGCCCAAATGGTACACTTTTTATGGATTTCACCATTATACCTAGGTAGTATCTATAACATGCGTATACATGCGTCAGTTGCTACCAGTTGATCATTTTCTTTTTTATTTTTTCCGATTTTCACGCGCGCAAACACATTGCACCGAAGCCAGGATCGTGTCTTATCATTTATTTACGATCAAAGACTTATCTTCGTTTTACGACTCCTTTATTCTTTCAAGTTAATGGACGTATAAACTGTTTCACACCTATCAGCAAGAATAAATGAACAAAATAAGAGTTGCTTCTAACGTGTACGTTTGTCATTTAAAGAAAACCATTGTAAACAGAAGCTCGCGAATACTTGTTTTCATAAAATTAAATAGACAGATGAAAAAAAACAATGAGTGGTTAAATATTTTACAGAAGTATGTGGAATGCACGATATTGGGGAGCAGCGGAGTAGCGGCCGAGGCGGAGGATTCGTCCTACGACAGCGACTGCGAGGCCGAGGAGACTACTACGCGTGGCAGCAGCACGTCCAGGCAGCACCTGGACGTATCGCGCACGACCTCGGATACTTTGGCTGCCGAGTTCGCCGAGTACGTCACGGTGCAGCACACCGTCGGTACTCAGGCACCGCTGCCACAGCCCAGCCATGCCCCAGGTAAGCGACGATTCATACTTACGTTTTTTCTTTTCGTATATATATCACCTACTGTATTTCTTATCTTTCTTCCTTCTATACTGAAGTTGAGAAGGTGGAAGGATAACTGAATTAATAAACGAACTCGCGTATATAAATAATATTTAAACGTTTATTAATAGAATTAAAAATAGAGACGCGTGACTGTACCGGATGATAGCTAAACGCTCACTAACTTGAGCGTCGGTTACTATTTAAAATTTGTATAGACATGACCTATGTCTCTAGAATTTAACATATAGAAGCGCGCGACAAATTCAAAAGATCATTCGCATAGTTTACATCAAATATTAATTGATCAACAACATATGCTAATAACGATTCGAAGCTTAATGTATAAAGTATGAAACGTTTTTGAAATATCCGAGATCGGTAGAAGGTTAAAATAATAGTTAAAAATAAGAAGCTTACAATTGCCGCATTTTCAGGCTACACAGCTCGTGTGGAGTTCGCCCTGAAGCTGGGATATACGGAGCGCTTGGTGCAAGCAGCTCTACAGAAGCTCGGCCCGGAACCCGGTCAAAACGAGCTGCTCGCCGAGCTGATAAAACTGGGCGCGAACACTGCGCCGAAGGTCGCCGACACGGCCGACGAGACGGAAGCCCTGCTGCCAGACTCAGAGGGTCAGCTCGGCCAACAAACCCTTTGCCACGAGGCATCAGCGACATGCTGCGAGACGCAGCTGCGTCCGGTCGTGATCGACGGCAGCAACGTCGCCATGAGCCACGGCAACAAGGAGGTATTCTCCTGCCGGGGCATAAAGATCTGCGTCGAGTGGTTCAGGACGCGCGGCCACAGGGAGATCACCGTCTTCGTGCCCAAGTGGCGGAAGGAGGCCTCGCGGCCGGATAACCCCGTGCTCGATCAGGAGATACTCGGCGAGCTCGAGCGCGATCGTCTACTCGTCTTCACTCCCTCGAGGTACATACATCTATATGCGTATTATTCATCCTTATCTCCCGTGTAGCTGTCCTTTATGCATATTGCTTACGCTGCAGGCTGGTCGGCGGTAAGCGCATGGTATGCTACGACGACCGCTACATCCTGAGGCTTGCCGCTGAGCTCGACGGCATCGTCGTCAGCAACGACAACTACCGGGATCTCGCCCAGGAGAGCCCGGAGTTCCGCAAAGTCGTCGAGGAGCGCATCCTCATGTACAGCTTCGTCAACGATCGGTTCATGCCGCCGGACGATCCACTCGGCAGGAGCGGTCCTACTCTCGACAATTTCCTGAAGGTCGGCCCTCGACGCAGTGAACCCGCGCCGCCCTGTCCCTACGCCAAGGTAAGACGGCATATACACATATATATTCCTATATGCAAAAATATTAGACTTTGTGTAATAAATTCCCTCTGCAGAAGTGCACGTACGGTAACAAGTGCAAGTTCCGTCACCCGGAACGCGGCCCTCACCCCCACAAATCGGTAACGGAGCGGTTAGTCGAGCACGCCCAGCGTCACCTGCAAGCACGTAGTCCGAGCCTCAGTCTGCCACTCTCCGCTGACAGACAGCAGGGACATCAGTCGCTGTCGAAGACTAAATCCTGGGCAGCGGGAGCTCTGCCGTCCTCACCTCCTGACACCTCTTCCTCCGCTGCACTCAAGAGTAGCTCAGTGGAGAACGTCACGGTCGCCGCTCACAACGCCCAAGGTACGATTTCTCCTTTCTATATAAGTGTATATGCACTTTCCACACTTTCTCGCTAAAATTAACGAGACTTTTTAACTCAATCATTTATTATGTTATTATCAGGCTACACGTCCTCCCTTGGATGGGTGGCGCCGAGAGTGTCGAACCCGGAGCCGGAGTCGGCGAACATGCACCGTAAGCTCCAGAGGCAGCTGACTCTGAACCCGAGCTATGACCCGCGGCTCAACCAGCTGCGTAGGTATCATCAGCATCATCATCAGCAGCAGCAGCAGTTGCACCAGCAGGCGATCGCAAGTCCCGCCCATTCTGTGATGCAGAACAGGCAGTTGACGAGACACGCCAGCAACGATGCCGTCAGTTACCCCGTCTCCGTGAGGTATGGTGCCATCAAAGAATGCTTACGTGAATGATTCTGTAAGTGTAAGTAAACAAGTCGGTAACGGTTGTTGTAAATTTCAGTTGGGAGCAACAACAACAGCAACGGCATCGCCAGCAGAAGCAGCAGCAGCAGCAACAGCATCACCAGCACGTCACGCGTATAGCTTCAGCACCGGAGTCTTACCGGGCCTGGCCGCCTCGACTGGGCAACAACAAGAGCAGCGCTTTAGCGGCTCCACCGTCGGGCCAGCGAATCGGTACGTCGGATCCCCAACTGAACCTCATGCAGCAGCAAGACGCGCGCCGTCACTTACATTACCATCTCGCCAACATCTTCCCCGAGGAGCAGGTGCAGGCGGCGATGGCACTACACCCACATCAGACCGATCCCCAGCAGATCTGCGCCGCCATTCTCACCATGTTCCCCAAGCTCTGAATTTTGAATTGTGATGGTTCTCAACTTGGAACTCTCGAAGGTGGCAATCTCTATTGCAAGGTTGACTCTAATTCTCAAGTGGCTCGAAGAAACTTTACCGAGCCACTGCGACAACTAGATACTGTGCTCTCTATGAGAGTAATAGATTAAAATTTATATAATATAATTTCTACTAATAAACGATACGGATTTTGTTGCATACCTGGATCCCGCGATTCAGCGCCACATTAATTCGATATGGAAAATTAGTTAAAGGAAGTAATATCTTTTTATGGGTCGTTGTCGAATACTGCAACCTCGAGTTGCAAAAGTAAATACACAAGGCAATTTTGACGAATAATCTTTTAAGACAAGTCATTTATATTTTTTCTAAAGGATCGCAGTAGTTCAAGAGATCAGCGCAACGCAAATCTTGGAAAACTGACTTAATATGTGAAAAATAATATTCTAAATATCAACTTGGCGGTCAAGTCATGTAGTAATATAGTTCGTTGGCGAATTGTATTTGTAATCAAGATGTGCGAGAAAAACATGTGTAAATACCCTGCAAGTTTTGCCAAAGGCCACCAGTTAAGAGTCAAAATCAGCCATCCGGGCATTACCGATAGGATAAAAACTACTACCGTTTACTATCTTTTGTCATTTGGTAAAACAAAATATCTGTTTTGCAATATATTTCCATTATTCACGATGTTATAGCTAACGATACAACTTGTGCTTTTTTTACTGACTCACATTGAGTTTTTTCTATATCAGCAACATTTTTCTAATCAATATATTTGTGTTATTGTTTAATCATCAAAAGAATACGTTTTTAATGAAATCTTTATTTTTTACTTTGGTTGTTTTTCTTATTTTTTGATGCCAGTGTCGTTTCGTTTCCAAAGATTTATACATATTATACATATAAATAGATATTTATTTTGTTTATTATTTTCCTATAATGTTTTAGTAATCGCGTTAATTCAAGTGTACTGTATTTCACTGCATTAAAAACTATTTATTCTCAATACTCACATTTTGTGCAAAATAAATTGTACGTTTAATAAAAATGCGCAACCACCAATAACTGAAAAGGAAGCTATGTATATATTTGTACAGGGTCTGTCGGTAAAATCAATTACGTAAATATAAGTACGCACTTTGGTAAAATCGAATATATATACGTTAGTGGCTGTGAATTATTGAAGCCTTTAATACTTTCTTTAAATGGGGCGTAGATTTTATAAATCAACAGACGGGACGTAGATTTTATAAATCAACGCGTACTTTACCAAGTTTATGCATTGTGATATGCATTGTAAGATTAAACTTTTAGATCACTGTAAGATTATTTACGTTTCATAAATGTCAACTAGTTCAGATATTATAAAAGAACATAATTTTAAACAGAATTGTCAATCGGAATAAATAGCAAAAATGAATTTAAAGAATTGTGATGAAAATTCAAAATGTTGAATAATCCAACTTAGTACTTTACAAAAAGTGATGGACGGCACTTTCAAAGCAGCATATTTTATGTTACTTTATTTGTAAAGATAACAAAATTTTTAATAGAAAAATTAAAATATATTTATTGAAATTCATTTTTGCTTTTCGGCGCATCTAAAATTCGAAATCTTTAGACTATTTGTACAAATGAAATAAATTTGTATTTGTTATACTATTAATGGATTGTAAAAAAATTAATGTATTTATTTTTTTAAACAGGATTTTATTTATCGATATAATATTACAAATTATTAATAATTTCATTCTGCAAATGCATTAAAATGCGAGATGAATAATTATCGTATATCTTCAATATTCATGATCCAGCGTTTTGTAAGCGTAAATTTCTGCGTTTCATAATTTATCATGACACACATTCAGTCTAATCCTTGGCTTTAAATGTAAAATATTTCGAACCAGTCGTGATTTTAAACTTGTATGTGGTCAAAATTTATTATGCGTATTTTTACCCTGAGTAAACTTATAATACGATTTAATGCATTTGAAATTAATTACACACCGTACATTCTCAGCTATTATTGGATTGATTGTATCAAACCGTTTCAATTAATGTTAGCCCATGCAATTCACTGAATGCTTCCGACAACGACACGTGAAGAAAAGTAAAAAGTTTTTCCGAATTTTAAGAGAAAATATTTGCTATAACACAGTTTACGTGATAAAATTATCGTGGACTCTGACAAATTCTCAATCGGCATCATCATTTTACGTGATTAAATTTTCTCATTTGACCTAGCACAAGTCGGAGAGTGTGCAGTATTTAAGTTAAAAATTGAATCTATAATATTCTTTCGTAGAATAACAAATAAGCTTCGCTATTTAGAACAGTTTTTTCGTCTACTTCATGAACCCTGAAGTATAAAAATATAAGCGTTAATTAATTAATTAGCAGTCTTAAGACGATACGAGGCCCGCATTCTCGTTATCGACAATGCAGGGACCTGTTTTTTTCGTTCAATTTTGAATTTTGAGGAAAAATCTCTTCGACACGTTGTAGATTTGGTAATACACTACAATGTATCAGAACAATATTTTCTTAAAATTCAAAACTAAATGAAAAAAAAGGTCCCTGCAATATTCGGAAACGGGCGGCACTTACATCGCCTTAACAAAAATAATATACTAATAAAGTACATACCTCGAATCAGAGACGTAATACCATCGACCTGGTGGTGGTTCAAATTTCGGAGTTTTAGCACCACTAGCTTCATCACTTTCTAATTCAGAATTTGATTCGCTCGACGTATCGTTACTCTCAAAACCATCTTTTTTGGGTAAGAACGACCACCTTGGATCATTTGGTTTCAGTGGAGCTCTCGACTAAAACAAAGAAAAATGATTTGCTTTCTTTTTCTTTTTTATATTGAATTTGAATGTAGGCTAAATTACAAATCCCGTATATTACCTTTACATAGGCTACATAATGTCCTCCATATAAAGTACCACTATGCTCTACAACACCATACAATGCGTATACCTTAGGCTTGGTATAGTCTTTGCTGACAGCCGCCAAGTCAAAAACCATAGGAAAACTAACGTGTTTTCCCACTTTACGAAAACTAAACTTTTGTACTTGAAATCGTTTTAAGTGCAAAATCAAAACTGCTGGCACACGAGAAATAAGGTACTGTTTGGTACTGTCCGTGCACACCATCTTCCCGTCCTTCTTTCCCTGAATAGAACAAATGAAAGATAAATTAGTACAAGTTGATAAAAAATGTATAATGTATAGAAATTATAGAATTACAAAGTAAAAAATTATTAAATTACCTTATTTTCTCTTTCTGTACAAGCTGTGCAGCCAACTTTGTTGTTCAAGCTCATCAATTCAAGTCCCGTGAATTGATTCAGACACTGCAGCACAGAACATTCCCCTTCCTTTGTCGGATAAGATCTAGTAGGTGACTCTGAAAAACTTGATATACCTAATTTTGTTATATTTGACGTTATATCCCCGATACCATTTGTAAGTTTTTTCGTTGTATTAGTTTCTTTATTTGTAGATAAATTTTCATCTGCTAAATCAATACTCGTTGTCCTACAAATCAAATGATATATTTGTACAATTTTTAAAACCTCAAAAATTGTTTATACATACTTACTTTAAAGAGTTTTCTTTATCGCTTAACTCTCGCTTTTCGGTATCAGTTAAGCTAAAAGCAATCTTGCCTCTTTTATCAACGTCATCTCCATCGATGGCGCTTGAAATTGGACTTGTAGGGCTATCCTTAGATGTCAATGGACTACTTAACGGACTTATTGTTGGCCCTTCAGGACTCGTAAAATCTGAATTAACTAAGGTAGTTGATAAATTCAATCCAGAAATCTCGTTATTTTTATTTTCTCTTATATCTATCATTGGAACATCTGTCGGACTTGGCGAATAATTGAAATTTATATTGCTCTCACTTGTTAGAGGTGGACAATCAAAAGTATTTGTTGATATGTCAATTTCAACTGGTGAAACATTTAAATCAACATTGTCTACATTCTGAGTTGGAAATTCAGATAAACAATCAGGACTTGTTACTGTAGATGGTTTCTCGGAACTGTATCCAGATTCAGCGACTTCTTGGATGGGAACATCTTCAGTTTCTATATTGTCTTCTATATCTGCATCACTTTCTTCTAAAAATCATATCAGTATGTTAAATATTTAGTAGAAGTCGCTATGGGCCTTCAAATTATTTTTTCAATGTTTTGAGTAGTGTAGCATAAAAAGAAGACTAACCAGATTCAGCTATATTCCCTTTTTTTTCTTCAGATATGCGACTTGCATTAGAACTTCCATAATTACTCTTACCATTCTTCCTTTTATTCATTCTGTTTCTCTTACTATCAGCTTTATGTACCATCAATTCTCGTCTAGAAAGCGTCCTATTCCTATTGAAAATATTATTGCCCATCGAGTCAACTGAATTCTCAAAGCTATTATTTTTCCTTCTATAAAGTAATAAATTTGTACTATATTTCGAATTTAAAAATAGATATGAAATATATTTCTTACTTTAAAATTGGAGGTAATGACATATCGATCAAAATAGGTAGACTAAGATCCAAAAATGGTTCAGTCCTAATTGAAGAATGGCTACAATCCAAACATTGAATTGTTGAAATTAATTCACCTCGAAATACTCGTTCTGGACCCAAAAACTTTGCATTTGCTTGATTACCATAAAACTTAACGCGAGATTTTAAATTCTCATCCACACATTGTGGCTTAGTTTTTCCACTTAAACCTTTTTCTTTTAAAATAATTGACTGATATCTCTATATATAAAATATTCTACTTAAATCAATGTAAATAAGTATTATGACAAAAATTAAACAATATTTTTCAATAGCTTACTCTGACATCTTCATTGCGAACAAGTTCTAACAAATGTCTTAGGAGTTCATGAGAATCGTGTTGACCACCATCAGTACATTGCATTGTCTTTTTTCTCAAAGAATTCAAAAGTTCTGTTGGCCTGTAAACTTGGCCATCAGAATTTTGCATATCTGTAAGAGTTTTACGTAATACAGGTGTAAAACTGCCTGGTGTTTCTAAAATTCCTTCAATAGGGGGCTAAAAATTAAAAAATTATAAATAAAATTTTAATTTCAAATCACTAAAAATTTAAAAAACATACTAATTCAATTTCTTCATCATCATTTCCTTTAAATTTTCCACCAGGTAGTACAAATTTTTGTCCAGGCACTTGCAAATCATCTAAGACTTTAACTAAGTAAGGTGTTTGTGCAAGGCATTGCATTACTGCATTAAAAAAGCAAGTATTTCCTAAATTTGCCAAGCCCTACAAAGGATAAACATCAAAGTTTAAAATTTCAGTTTTGGAGATTGATAAATAAAAAAATACTTACACCAACTTTTGGAAGATCATTTAAATTTTTTTTCTTTTCATTGTCCATGGATAGTGTTTCATTTTGGCACAAGGGTATTTGCGGCTTTAGTGGCAAAGGTGTATTTGCTTTACCCCACTTTTTTAAAAGATCAGTAATCTCAAGAAGTCTTTTTTTGTGTCCACCATTACTGCAATAAAATTTAATTTGTTATTACCTTTCTTCTTTCATCTAAAGTTTGAGTTTTGAAAACTTAAATTATAAATACCGCGTAACAGCTTCATCACATTTGTAACACCAAACGCTCCATTGATAAGTATCTATCACTAAATAATGACTATCACTCCTTGGAGTTTCATAATGTTCTTTTGCGTGACTTTTTTGTTCTCTTCCACATGCAACATTTCCGCATTGCAAACAAATCCATAATCGAGGTGGTTCATTAGACAGCTAAATATATAATAGATTCGTAATAATTAATTTCATTTGTAAATAAAATTATTAATAAGTTACAAGTAAGGATATAGCCAAAGAATAAATAGTACCTCATCTTCATTATTGCTAATGGGATCTCCATGTTTTTGACAATCCAAACAGGCACTACTCCATTTTTTATCTTTCACTACTTTTCTTAATTTACCTAGATTAACAGCCTTCATGAAATGAGGACATTCTGACCCTTCTGCAAAGTGAAACAATGCATTACAATAGATTTCAGAGATAAATATAATACTGATATCAAGTTCCAATCAAACTGTACAAAAAGTTGATGTAAAAATGTTAATTTACACATACTATTATATCCTTCTCCAGATTCAGTGGAATCCTCACTTCCATCCGCATTATTATCTTGCTGTCTGCGCTTCTTCCCCATGATTGTTGCAAGTCAGTCGACGATTGTTTAACAGCCACACAATACGAGGTCGAACAAAGATATACTATATCATTGTTTTTGTTAGAGGTTTTCCACGTCAATGAGACGCGTGCGTTGGTGTAGGTAGTTCCTTTGGCCCCCCTTAAATTCTCGACTCAGATTGCTCTCACGGTCAGTCGAGGGTAAAAAAAGGCGTTCAGCTACGGGCTGAGCAGTCTACAGTGAACTTTTCCAAACAAAGAAAACGCTAAACGGCAACTCACTCATCGTGCAACCTCATGGCTCTCGATATATACTCGAGTACAGTACGTTTCTCGTCGTTCGCCTCGCCTGTGCTGTGTATGATGCATAGAGTGGCCTAGCCTGGCTGGCTGGCTGGCTGGCTGACTCCGCTTTTCGCTTCTCGCTTGTAGAGTGTAGACTTGTACACTTGTAGTTTGTGGATTGTGTGGTCGCAATGGCAGCAAGAGTTTCCGTACAACTCGTACGTGGCGCGGATGTCGCGTCTTGTTCTCGTAATTCGTGTATATTTGACAGCACCCGCACCCTCTCAGCTCTCACGGCTTTCCCTTAGCTCTAACTTAGTCTAATTATACCTATATATATATACTGAAGCATGTCTGCTTTGAAAAAACACCTAGGTATAAGGTAGGCATGCTTAGAAAATAATAAATGATAAATCAAATTATATTTCATTCAAATCTTTGTCATTTGTTTCCATAACCCGAAAGACTTTTAACTCAATTGGTAATACAAAAGTATATAGGCATATAAGTATATAAGCACTGTTAAAACAAGGGTTTTATAATGATAACATCTATTTAATTATTTAACACAATTTTAACAATAAGATCTATTAATTTATTGTAATAATTTTTTGTCTGATTTTATAAGAATTATAAGATTATAAGATTTATAAGAATTTTATAAGAATTATTATTATAATTGTAATTATAATCATAAAATTATAATATTTATTTTGAAATTTTGAGCGCTTTTGAATTCTCATAAAGCTGCCTCTACACGGCGTGTCACGAGCTGCGTGACTCGACTGTTCTTTCTCATCCTGCGCGGAATTCGGAGTAGCAGCAGCTGGGTTGGTCTACATTTGTACAACTAACTTAGTGATCCTCCAGGAGCAGGATTCTAGAAATATCTCACACACGAGACACAAAATCCGAGAACAATTCTGTATCGGGAAACGCGAAATCGAGACAAAATTATTCTCGGGCGAAAACAACTTTGTCTCGCACAACTTTATCTCGCACAGTACAGCGCAACGCGCCCGTTTCTCTCATTGGTCGTCGTGCCCGCTGAGCCTGCTTCCAACCAATGAGAGGAGCGAGCGCGTGCGCCGTACTGTGTGAGACAAAGTTATGTGAGACAAAGTTGTTCTCGGATTTTGTGTGTCTCGAGTGCGAGACATTTCTAGAATCAAGCCCCGGGGGGCTTATTCCATAACTATCTCACCGAGTGACACACGTGAGACAAGCGGTCTAGACCAATCAGAGAGCTCCTTTAAAGAGAATATCGTCTATCTCACAAGTGACACGCTTATAGAATAAGGGCCCAGGGAGGATCACTAGCTGCGACCCTGCGACGGTGACAGATGCTGCGCGCCTCTTTAAAATATACATTACTACAAAACGTTTCGAAGTATTCTGGTGGTCTAATCCCAGATAAAAATATCCAGCTGGGAAATCTAGCTCGATTTTCCACATGGAAAATCCAGCTGGAAATGACTTGATTCCAGCTGGATTTCAGTGGATTTCCATCAACTATAAATGGGACTTTAGATGTATTTCCGTCCATTTCCAAATGGACTTTTACGTTGATTTCCACCCTTACCCATGGATGTCCACCTATTTTTAAGTGGATTTTCTAGAGGGATTTCTATCAACTAAAGCAATGGGACTTTAGATGGATTTCCGCCCATTTCCAAGTGGATTTTTACGTCAATTTCTATCTTTTCCCATGGATTTCCACCTATTTTTGCATATAAGTTGTACAGATTAATTGTTTTTTTTAATAGAATAATCGATTTTTATTTATACTGTTTTATAAGCATGATCAGTATATATAGTATTTAGAATTGGAGGTGATATAATTATTAAGTTAATATTGCGACAGTAATTTAAATCAACTCTAAATGTTTTAACAAATTGACTGTTTTTATAATTTTATAAGTGACTTTACACGAATATATACATAAATTTTTCACGGAAATAAGTAGTTTTCGCGTTATCTGTGTGTACGGTTTGTTGAGTCTCGCTGCGCTCGGGCGCTAATAACTATAACGCGCCGTGTAATAAAATGGCACCTATAATTTTGTATCTTGTCTTGCTGTGCCCAAATAAATATCTGCATTACGCCAATTCATCGAATCTCTCTAGAAAGATGTTAACAATATAAAAAATTAAAATGATATTTTTATTTTATGCCATATATTTTAATAAAAATAAAAAAGTAAAAAAAAACAATTTAATATAAATTGTTTTACCTCAGCTATTAGTGACTGCAATTGAAAGTTTTGCAAATTTATCAATGCCGTTTTCATTTCTATTTCTATATTTTAGAGTTCTATTAGTTCTTCTTTTATTTCTAGTAGTTGATCACTCTTTTGTATTATGTCATTTGTCTGTTTTATTAGTTCATCATGCGTTTCTAGCGATTATTTTTTTTTTCCTAATATAATTCACCTTTCTCGGTGTTTTCTCTCGTTAGTACAGCTATCAATTGTGATTGCGATTTCAATTCCGTAAAATTGTATGAAAATTGTACATGAAAATTATCCAACAGACTTTAAAACCTATATCTTTTTCCGTTAAATATAAAACGTCATACCATTTTTGAGGGCCTCCATTCCGAATGGAGACCTTTTCTGATGATTCACAAGCAGAATAATGAAACAAAATCCCTGCAACATCAAAAATTTAATTATATTCAAGTGGTACATATACAATTGTTATTTATATACTTACGGAAAAGAACGTTGAGAACAGGCTAAAATACTCAAAAATCAATAAGGCGTCTGGAGTCGAGAGGATGTAAACACTCACCTGAAATTCGAGACTCACGGCGAGCAACGACATAAACACGCAAATCAAAACAATCGCCGCTAATACTGTGCTCCACTTTTGATTGCCGCTCTCTCGCGTGATCGTTTCGCGCGCGCTCAAAAACTCCGATTCGTGACGAGACCGCGCGAGCTGATCTCGCAAATCGCAACTTTGACATGATTTTTAAGCTCTTGTGATATAAACTACTGTATGAAACTCGTACGTAAGGTGATTTTAACCGCATTCGATTTTTTCACTCGTTTCGCTCGTGCGAAAAACGTCTCACGCGGTAAATAATTATCTTCCACACCAGTGTCATAATGTACTATTTACTTGATTCTGTGGAAACGAAAAGAATCACACTTCTCCACATTTCGACTGATCGGACGAATTTCCACTTATTACAGTTCCCTGCCGCAACATCTATTTTACGCGTTTTCATATAATACTTCATATAAAGTTAATTTAATAATTTATAACGTTTGTAACATTAGGAAAAGGTAAACATAGTGATAATCATATTTATTTAATTTTTTCTTCTTAAACTTAAATGTTTATTTGATTAATTTATAATAGTGCATTTCGACACTGGTGCGGAAGGTGATAATTTACTTCATGTGTAGTGTTGTAAAATGTCTGGACATTTTAGAAATTGTAATATGACGTTAATATGACGGACATGTGTCGGACATGTGACCGATAACCAAATTATCTCAATGTTTAAATTACAGACACAAAAAAAAATGAGAACATGTCGTGACCGTCACACAAAAAATGGACACCCCTTCTACTATATAGTGGCAAAATGTCCGTCATAAAATTTTTGGACATGTGACCATAGCAAAAAAATCATACAAATTTTATGACAGTATTTATTTTATACTTCATAAAAAAAATATATAATACTTTAGAAAACTTTACTACATTCTTTAATAAAACATAGATACCCCATCCACTATATAATGGCAAAATGTCCATCATAAAATTTTTAGACATGTGATCATAGCAAAAAAATCATACAAATTTGATGACAGTATTTATTTTATACTTCATAAAAAAAAATATATAATACTTTACAAAACTTTACTACATCCTTTAATAAAAAATAGATACCCATCCACTATATAGTGGCAAAATGTCCGTCATAAAATTTTTGGATATGTGACCATAGCAAAAAAATTATACAAATTTTATGACAATATTTTATTTGCTACTTTATAAAAATATATAATACTTTATAAAACTTTACATTTCAAAAAAGTAGCGTGCCACTTGCCGCCTTGTCGGTCGTGCGGTTGCGCCGATCGCAAGAACCAGAATTCGTGGAAAAGCTTTGACATAAATTTGTTGTCATTTTTTGCTTGGACATGTAACGGACTTGTGACGGACATTTTACCGACATTTTTTTTATGTCGGACATGCTTACAACACTATTCATGTGACGTTTTTCGCACGAGCGAAGCGAGTGCGAAAAGTCACATGAAGTAAATAATCAACTTCCGCACTCGTTTCGAACGGTATTTTATACCACGAGCGTCGAAAAATCATACCAAAGTTGTGATTTTGAGGTTAGAGTGGTATAAAAAAATATGGAAATTCCTCTTTAGAAATTTGATTAATAAAATTAATTTTATTAAAGAAAACCTTTTAAGTTTGACACGTAATTTAAATAGATTGAAATGAAAGGCAGAAACTATATATTATATTATTTTTTATTCAGAATGAAATAAATTTAAGAAAAATTGTTAATTTTGCAAAAAAAGAAAAAAATGTTAAAGCTATACTGGGCTTAAAAGGCAATTAAAAGTTTTTGTTGTTTGAAAGGTTGAAAGGATAAAAAACCATATTGTGTTTGATAATAAAATAAGTGTATTTTTGTAATTGTCCGTAAATATTTTTTAATATGTAAATATTTATAAGCTGCTGTTGAAGGACTAGCTTAAACTGTAACTCGAAGTGTACTTCTAATTTTTACAGGATAACATAAATTCACAACAAGATTACACGATAATTGTACAATCCTATTCTATCACTAAACATGTATATTGTCGCAAAGAGGAGAACAAAACTATGATCATGTAAGGTTGCAATTGCTTATAGTCTTATAGTCACGAAACGAAGGATACCAAAAAGACGAAAAAAAAAAAAAAAAAAACAAGCATCTATCGAATAATCTACTTATATCAATCATCAAAAGACACGAGGAAACCCGAAAGTCGTAATAATCGAACGACGACTCGGATCCCGCGCCGGTCGTCATCGCGCAGCTCCGTATCGCGAAACTCGGTAGCGGCGTGTTTTCCATATCCCACCTAGCGCTATACTCGCCTATATAGGATGTAGATTATAGGTATATATATATTATATCCCTTCTGGTCGTCTGCGGTGCGCGTGCGCGACGGCCTCTGCACCCCGTGCGTGCGCGTAGAGACCGCGAGGCCATTCAGCGTCCAGCGAGTCTGCGTCGCAGAGAGCGTGCGAGAGAGCGCAGACTGCAGAGTGTTGACAGCGAGAGCGCAGGGAGCAACTCTGCACCGAGACAGAGAGCGAGAGAGCCGTAGTTAAGTACTGCAAGCTGCAACGAGAACAATAGCAAGTAAGTGTATGTCTATAGTGTTATATGTCGTGGAGAGTACTTCCGCTTTTTTCGACATGATTATTAATGAACGAGGCCTGTCTTCGTACGAGGAGCTGTCTGGCTCCCGTATTCTATAACGTTCGCCAAGTAAACACGTTGCCGTAGTCGGCCACGGCTTGCGGCTTGAATGGCGCTGACAATGTCGGCGAACCCAGCGCAGTGCATCTATTCTCCCGACATCATGTATAGGTACAAAGTGCACTTCCCGAATAGGTAGACGACATCCTCCCGCGATTTGGACGAACCTCCGCGCCTAAATTGCTCTCCGCGAATTCAGAGAGCCGGCGATGGTGCGATAATAAATACGCTCGTTTCCAGTTGGGAGGAAGCGCGTGAGAGTAACAGAGTGTGAGGGCGAATCGAAAGCATCACGCGCTGCTATTATGCATGCATGTGCATGTGACGTACGTGCGCCTAGATGCACGGGGCAAATCTCCGAGGAGGTCGTTGCCCGAGAGTGCCGATGCGCGCGCGCGATCAATTCTCTCGTGCTCGACTCTATGTCTATCCCTCTCTTTCCCTAGCGCACACAGAGGCATACGCGCGCGCGCGCACACACGCACGGGTCTACTTCCCATCTCGGTTGCGCTGAATATATATGCAAGTATAGAACGTATGCACGGGCGAGCTGTAAAGACACCTAAGCAGCGAGAAAGTATGTGAGAGAGAGGAGAATAGTTTGCATAGGCAATGTGACGAGATACTTTAGGTGCAAAATTATTTCTTTGAGGGAGTGAGAGAGAATGAGAAAGCGAAACTATTTGACATATAGGCAGTTCAAACATTGTATGCTTCCAAGTCGACGATTCCATTTTACCGCCTTGCTATATGTTGTTCAATAATTTTCTAATTTCAAATAAATTTTATTCATTACATATACCAATATCGTGAGTTGTCTGAAAATTTTAGATTTCACACAGTTATATAAAGAGTGTAGAAAATCAGCCCCACAATGAATGTAAAGTAATTCCTGTATTATTTCGCTATATTCTGTTTATAAATATTTCATGCACATTTATTCTCACAACTTCTACAATAACTTATTATTTGTTTGATTGAAAGTCACAACGGTTCATCAAGTCCAATAAACAATTTACTATAGCGAACAAATTTTCTCCATTTGAAAAAAAAAAAGAAAGAAATTAAGTAGTTCAAATGTTTACATATAGAAATACAGCATTCCTTAACATAAATTGCTCATCTATTAGAAAAAAAGAGATATCCCAATGAAATCGCTCCAAAACTACTATGAGACCCCCAAACCTATCTAACGCTATCTCCAACCCACGTCCTAGACCCAAACTTCGACGCAGAAAAAGAACGGCGCGCGCGCGCACCTCCACTTGAGTATATAGTACCAGCCCCGATCCACTCCTATCCGGCTCGCGCATACCTATACATGTCCGCGCCGCCCACATCACGCATCTACGTCGCGTTTGCTTGTAAACAAAAGGGCTGCTGGTACTGCAAGCTCGAAAGCTCTGTCTTATCACGCAGCAGTTATAGGTATAGCGGTGCGGCTCGAGCCAGCCGCGTAGATAGGGTATTGATTTTGAACCGCGCGACAGCACGTCTCACGTGCTCGCGAGTGCGCGCAGCAGCAGTCCCTCTTTCCGAGTCTTGAGGGTGCGCGCACATGCGCGTCGAGCGAGCCTCCCTTCTACCTGTTAGTCGCGCGCGAGGAGGCACGCGCCGATGACGTCGCCTTTTTAGCCTCAGTAGTCGGAGGGCCACCGCTGCTGCGCACCATCGGCCGAGGCGCTTTTCTTCCGTACTTATGCATCGTATACTATAGGCAGGTATCGCGCTGCACCCACGCGCGCGCGCTTTCTCGAATTTTCGATCGGTCTCCGTGCTGCGGAGCGGAGCTTGCGACAAGGCTTGTGTATATGTATATAATTATAGTATATAAGAGTTGTTGTGCTGCGTTTCAATTTTTTTCTTCCTCTAGCGGTGGCGGAAGCATGCGCGCGCGCGCGCGTGGTTTCGTTCAATGAAGAGGGTGGGGGGTGAGAGGAGAGGACTGGAGATGTTTGTTTTCCTCCGTTCTCCCCGGTATAGCTGCGCACTTACATACAACTCATACTACGCCGCGCCGGTCCGAGCGTGTACGTGACTCCTGTAAGCTAGGGAATGTCCCGGTTTTACTCTGTTACGAAGAGCGTTGTCAGGTGGTCTAATATCTATTGTGAAAACTGTTGTAAAATACATTGAAAGCATTGACGATGCAAATAAATAAGCAATAACAATAAAAAAAAACAAAATAGAAAAATTACGAGTAAGTATATGAAGACGTGTTTTGTGCATTTTGTCTGTTGCAGAGCTCGGCTAAGCGGGAGCAGAGAGAGACAGCATGCTTCGGCTGGGGTCCCCAGCGTGATGGTGAGCGCGTGAGCGCGCGGTGCTGAGGTAAAAGGGCGCCGGGCCCGCGCTCGCAGTAGCCGCGGGGGGTCGAGAGAGGCGAGGGGCAGCCCTCGATGCTTACGCTACGACTGGTGTCGACTCACTTCCTCAAGCAGCCATAGGCGGCCGCCTATCCTCAGGCCACTGTGACCATGTGTCGCGATCGGGACATGAACCCATGAGCCCAACTCGTGAACATTATTCAGTGACGTTGAACAAACGAAAAAAGCAAAACGAAAGAAACAAACTTGCGCTTCTCGCTCGAGCGTCGTTCCGCTGGAAACGGACGGGAAGAGAGCTTGTTGTTGTTGTCGTCGTCGTCGTAAGCCTACAGCTTTCAGTCCACCCACTCCCTCATCCTGGCGCAGTTTTTTTCATCTTTCCCCGTGCGGCACTTTTATTCTTCCTCGCAATTGTCACACTGGGCAATAATAAGTAAGCCGATGAGGCGCCGACACGACGGCGGCGCGTGAGCGTGCGCGGCTTTTGGCCAGACGTTGACTTTTCTCTTGATTTGGGGCTACTGTTGTTTTTTGGTTGATTGATTTGGGGGTCCCGCGGAACGGGACACGGGACTACTTTACGTGACGGGACGTGACGGGACGTGACGAGGGATCCGATTGATTGATATAAGTATATATTAGGAAAGACAAAGCTGACCAAGAGCCAAAGCGGCCTCGACATTATAACTGCCATTGGTTTCGTCACACTTCAACCTGTGGAGAGTCGCGAAAGAGTGTATTGTGAGTATAGCTTTCTTTATCATTTATAAAATTGTATGTATATGTATACGTTTATATAAGATTAATCAAAAGTGTTTATCGCTTGAAAAACATCGGTCTCGCCTGCGTAACCCGAGACCAAAATCACCCGAACACCTCATATTATATGATTACGATTCATCGGGAAATTCGAGTCCGATAGACCTTATCTATATATACCGATATGCCTAATGTATGCGCGCTCAACTCGAGCGTGCTTGCATTTCTTCTCTTTGCCGCGCTCGAATTTCCTCTCTCTCTCTATATATAGCCTTTATATATACGCGTGCAAACATAATCTCTACTTAAAGATCGAGTGTCGAGAAAAACACAAAAACTCGATACCCGTTGAATAATTCACGTAATACCAAAGCCCAAATAACCATTCGGAATTCTCGTGGCACGCCGACAGTGCGGCAGTGGGTCGCGGTGCAGGCGGAGTGGGATGAGAGGCCCGCAACAGGAAGCAGCTTTCCAGCAGGAGCAGCAGCAACAGCAGCAGGAGAGGACGCAGCTGAAGGACGAGTCGCGGCTGGCCAAGGTCAAGCGCGTGCTGAGCATCTCGCTGCTGGGCCGCGGTAATAGCGGCAGTAGCAGCGGCGGCGCCGTCGCTTCGTCCTCCTCTTCCTCCTCCTCCTCCTCGTCGTCCTCGAGCGGCAGCAGCAATGCCAGCAGCACGCTGCGCCCGGGCTTCGGGGTCGAGCTTGAGCTCGTGGAGCGGCACAATGAGACCGGTGTGCCGTGCATCGTGCACAGGCTGTGTGGATTCATCGAGGCCTACGGTTTCCATAATCCGGCCCTGTTCAGGCTGGCGAGTGGGAGCTCGAGGCTCGCTGATCGGCTGAGGGTCGGGTTCGAGAGGCGGGGCGACGCGGACCTCGAGACGGCCGCCTGTCCGACCACCGCGGCGTTGCTGCTCAGGCAGTATTTGAAAGAATTGCCGAAGCCCCTTGTTGGGCCCACGTGTATTTCCAAGCTTCTGCAGCTTCACTCACGTTAGTATACCTTTACGTTTATTCTTATTAATAATATTTATTTATTTTTACTATTTATTTAATTATAGATATTTCCCTGCTAGAAATCGTCCATTTTTCTCCCATTTGTTAAACGATTTTTCGAACATTTTCTAGCCATTTTATGGCAAGTTGGCCGAAATCGCTATAAAATGGCTATAGAAAATGTTCGAAAAATCGTTTCACCAGTGGGAGAGAAATGAATGATTTCCAGCAGGGTTACACATTTTACATTACCTATATAGATAGATGTGCATTTATTTTTGATTGCACAAAAAAATTAGTTTCCGCGTTTGCAAAGTCCTTATTTACTAGAGCTTACGAGCTAGAGAAAAAAAAACGGAAAAGACTAAAAAAGAAATACGGGAATAAACGGTGTTTAGAAGACTGTTAACGGCCAGTAAAAAAAGAGCTTTTACATTCCGAAGCGATTTTCTTTATTACCATTCAGCCACTGTTTCCGCATTAACATATATATAATAAAGTATCAACTCGAATACGGTTACCGGGTTGCTAAGGCAGCTAAGCGTGCGTGCATGACTATTATGCTAATTTATTTACGCCGGTTACTTCTCCCAATAGCATTACTCGGTATTACACCTAACATCTTTATCAAATCAGCACGTAGATAGCAAATGACATTCAAAATAGCACAGTAACCAAATGAAATAAAAAGGTATAAAACGATCATGAGGGCGTATATTACAGGTGAACGGGGCGAGAAGCGCGAATGGTGGATCGGCGAGACGCGGGAGCTGCTGGTGAGCGAGCTGGCGGGCTGCCAGCACCGGCTCCTCGGCTACCTCGTGCACTTCCTCGCCCGCTTCGAGAGCCGGCACGGATGCGCCGCCGGCGTCTGCGGCATCTTCGCCCCGATAATCCTGCCCCACGTGCCACCTGCCACTGTGCTGCTGCGCGATCTACTCCTCGACGCGACTCTCATCTTTCCCAAAAGCACAAGGTGAGAATGTAGTACTATTTATGTATTTCATTTCGTTGATGATCGCTGGTATATTCAGCAGGTAAAGCGTCAGGAAAATATGGGATTATTTCATAGAAGTGTTTACGTTTATGCCGGACGATTCATAGTTATTACTACTTACGTACGTGTAGGTTACACGCTTGTTAAACAGTCGTTTTAGCTGGTAAAACAAACACGATATTTCTTTTTAGATATATGTTGTAACTGGAACATTGAAAAAGAAACCTATGATAATTGAGCAAAAAATTATAACAATGAGAAAACCAGTTCTCAGAATTACCCTGCTAAATTATTATTTTTTGTCGACACCGCGCCGCCACCGGCGTCCAGTTCGCGTGAAGAAAAACGAGTTGACACTTCAACGATACGTGATAGGCAGCGATAATACTTATACCTATAGATACTCATGTCTCGATGTGAACAATCGCCGCGTTACATAACACCTCGGGAGTTTCAGCTTTCTTTTCATTGTGTTCCCAATACATGTATAGGCGATGGAAGCTATGGGCGTAATCTAGTTCTTTGCTCTTATATAAAAATAATCGTGATATCGTAATGAGTTAAAAATAGTCTGCATTAAAAGAAATTTCAACCACCAAAGTATAGTAACAAAACCAAACAATTATAATACCAGAGAGATAAATTGCTGTAAGAAAAATATATATAGAAAAATATATAGCGTGAAGCTCGCAATACATCATAAAATAAAGAGGAAAGAGAACCCAAGGAAAACACAAAAGGTCAGGCGTACACACTCACCCCGGAAACGGTTAAAAGCTGGAGGCTCGTAAATCGCCACGCTCTTGGATGTAAATAAAGCCGCCGCCGTCGCCGTCGCCGACGCGCATCGGGTCGATTAATCCAGCGTTAATAATAGCATTTGCCGATCGCGCGCGCGTCCAAACTACCATTGCGTGCTATATTATGACGCATAACACCTGCTGATACTGGAAGCCCCACAGAGAGCCGCCGGACAGCGGACGAAAGTTCGGCAAGGTTAGAGAAAAGCTTCCCCGGAGAAGTACACAGCGCAGCTGCGGGGATTCGCTCGCGCGCGGGAAATGTGTTACGACGACGATTTTCCGCCCCGAATCCCCACGAATGCGATTACTCGTATAATACTGCACATCTTTTGCCTATATATATGTGTATGTACAAGCCACTTTGAGATAGTGCAGTATAGTCTATTAGTCAACCAGGAAATTTTCTAATCCGATTTAGCGCTCTGTGATGTGTATAGGAATTCTTCATTAACCGATCGATTCAAGTGATATATACGAGAGGAGCGATAATTAACTTTGATGCTGTGAGCGAGCGTGCGTATGAGAGAGAGAGAGAGAGAGAGAGAGAGAGAGAGAGAGAGAGAGAGAGAGAGAGAGAGAGAGAGAGAGAGAGAGAGAGAGAGAGAGAGAGAGAGAGAGAGAGAGAGAGAGAGAGAGAGAGAGAGAGAGAGAGAGAGAGAGAGAGAGAGAGAGAGGAGCTGGCAGCAGCAATAAACGCGTCGATTCATCCAATATTAAAATTCCGACCTTTCCCTTGAACTTGTCGAGCGGCAGCGCGTGTTAACCATGCAATAGATCGATAAACGCGCGCGGGATAGTCAGCAATTTCAACTGAGTGGCCTATGCGTCTTATGTAAACACAAACACACAATAAAGCAATAAACGCGCGTGGAAAGAAAGATATAGGTATAGAACCGTCTTTGACTCTATTGAAAACGTGATCCAAGTAGCTTTGTATAAAGATGGTGTGTGTGTGTGTGTGTGTGTGTGTGTGTGTGTGTGTGTGTGTGTGTGTATGTGTGTGTGTGTGCGGGTGTGTGTGTGTGTGTGCGTGCGTGCGTGTGTGCGTGTGGGTGTGTGTGTGTGTATATATTGTCCGCTCCTGCAAAGGACGCAGGCACTCACGCGCAAATCTCCTGTTTATCGCGCGTGCGCGCTTTTCCACTCCCCCTCTCAAGGACCTTTTATATATATATATATATATATATATATATATATATCATTCCGCGCGAGCGACGACTCTGGCGCCGAGGTTGCGCGGCGCATATCCTTCACCCGCTGTCGTATTTGCCGCTTCTTCCTAGCATCGCCCGTTGCGTGTGACTATATGGTTAATCGGCTGTAATTGCCTCCACGAGCTCGCGGCAGAGTCCGCGGGTTGCGCAACGCGAAAACTGAATCCGCGTGACTCTCCGCGCGCGTGTCAAAATACAGACAAGAGAAAGAGAGAATACAGAATATGAAGCGCGTGACTGTAGTAAAGTATTTCTAGCGCGCACACGCACGCCGACGGCTATAATATATTATGAGAAAGAAACGAGCGATATTGGCTACAATACCTACTGGATATCCGCGAGGGAAGCGAAAGTAAAAATACACCCGGCTTGTGTATACTTGACATTGGCCAGCGCGCACGGTAAAAATAAAAGTTGGCTATTTCCGCACGAATTTGAACACATGCGGATATATATATGCGATATTTCACATGAAGTCAGCAGCTCAAAATTTTAAAATCTCTTAGGCTTGGCGAGTTTACAGTTTTTGGTGAAAAAAAAACATGTTCCTAGATTTTTAGACCAATATTTTAAGAATTACAAAAGTTATTCTGAAGAATTGTTATTTTTTGCAATTTTTGGTGAAAAAAAAAACATGTTCCTAGATTTTTAGACCAATATTTTAAGAATCACAAAAGTTATTCTGCATGAAGAATTGTTATTTTTTGTAATTTTTGGTGAAAACTCAACTTTTGTTATTTTTTCACTCAAAATCCTGAAACATTTTGTATAGCACATTGACTGGAAAAAGTTAGCATTTTACTTGTAGAATGTGGCCATATTTATTTTATGAACCATTTTGAAAGTCTCTGATTGGCTGCTTCTTTATAGTATACCTTCATCTAAAAAAAAAAAAAATAGTGCGGCAGAATATTTTTTTTCCTCACACCGGGCCGAAAGTACCTCATTCCCGCCCGACTCTGAAACGGAAATATGGCATATTCGGCCTCGATGTGAGGAAAAATAGTATACGCACGATGGGAGTAAAATTGGCCAATTTTACTCCCGTGGAGCGTAATATACTATTGTTCTACAAATTTTTTCAGATTCTTTATTAAAAATCCTTTCAAAGAAGCCCTAGATCGAGATTGGCAAACCCCCTTGAAAAAATTTATATATTTTTTAAATATCAATAGAAACCAATAATTTGTATTTTTGACAACCGGGTGGATTTGAGAACTTAATATTATTCATACATCTCATGTCATGGATCTTGTCACTGAATTTTGTCAAAGCATGAAAATTAAACATTACATTATATTAAAATTAAACATGTTACATTACATTAAACATCTATTTTCAACAGTATTTTCAACGAAACAGGCTTATGATAAGATTTTTATTTACTTTCCTGAATTTTCAATGGGATCCGCTTACACTGCTAATACACGCTATTCGCATTCTTCATATCTACTCAAAATTAAATTTAATAAGTAATCTATTATTATGTGTACAAAGGCTGACGGTAAATTATTATAAAGAAATTCTTGCCAAGCCTAAGCGATTTTAAAATTTTGAGCTGCTGATTTCATGTTAAATATCCCATATGTAATAAGTACGCCAAATTCCGAAGACGAAGGCTCGCGCATTATTCAGTGTAACCGCACAGCCGCAGCCACGGGTCCTATAAGTACGCGGAAATCCTTGTCATTCCAATTGCGCGATGGGAATATAGCCGAATTACCATTGGCTGTACAGGAGAGATTAATCATGGGAAGCGACGAGCGGAGTCGTTGCACGACGATAACGATGATGACTCGAGAGTATAATAACGACCTATCGGGAAAATTCAATCGCACCGCCCTCCTTTCTCGCGCGGAAAAACAGTCGCAATTTGGCTAAGAGCTTCTTCCTCCTGCACGATGGCTTGTTATTCCAAACGACGCGGCGACCATTAGTTTTATCCGATCCTCCAGACTGTTTGCAGAGAGCGTGAAACTCGAGCTATTTTTGTGTACTTACCGCCGCGGGGGCACTTTTAATTAAGTCGCCTCCCGCCCATGTGTTCGACCGCGCAAACATTAGCAGTTAATGCTTTCTTTCAATTGCTCGGGGGGTAACGACTGCCGTGTTGTTGTCGCGCGGTCGCAGCAGGCTTTTTCCTTGATGGCGGATCTTTATTTTTGTACGTCAAATTTTTCCGCACGTTTATACGAGTAAACATTATAACGCACTGACGATATAGATTTCATTATGACGAAAGTAGTTGGCGGAATTAAAATGTATGTACGTCAAGTGCAATCATTGCACGGTATGCAAACAACATTAGGTAAGGTTATAGTTTCTAATTGATAAAGCCGGCATTCTTTTAACTCGATAGCCCGATTACGAGTACGTACAGGGTCGTTTCAACAAAGCTTTATAAACTTTTAGAGTATCGTGATACAATTTAGGATATTTTAAAATTTAATAGCGTTACGAAACTTTAGATTTTTCTCAAGTTCGACGTTGTATCTGTTTACAAAGTGAGTTACAATAGATAATTAAACGAAAACATCGTATGCGTATTTTATCAATAAATACGAACTCTTAACGATATTATACAAGCGCCTTTTCAGTTTTTACTTTGATTTCGTATGTTTTAGTTTCCTCTATATTTAGAATAAAACTATTCGTATACGTTCTCTAAGATTTTCCCCAGTTAACATCCCTGCGGTCAAAAATAAACCAACTTCGTTGGTTTACATGTTAATCAAATGGAGGCTTTTCTATTTAATTTTAACATTGACATTTAATTAAAACTATTTAAAACTATGATTATATTTTAAAGCATATATCATATTATATTTTCATATTGTATAAATAGTTATTCTTCATCGACAATAGCAACATAATCATGGTGTGACGTTTTTAATTTAAAAATTAACAATCAGTTCGTCTACCGTTGATTAACATTTCTATACCAGGGATATCGTTCGTCTATAAATATATGTGTACGTTCATAAAATTGATATATATGTAACGTTTTTATCTCTCATTTATCAATAAATTAATAATGTGGAATTCTTTTAAATAAAAAACTATAAAGTTTATCTAGGCTAGGTCGGGTATAAACATGCCATCAATCGGCTTTATACGACAAACATTTAAAAACTAATGTAAAAAATGTCAATTCATTTAAAAAATCAGTTTTTTAAAGGTGATTCAGGAATATACGCCAAAGCTGAAAAGCATAGTCGCCCATTAAGAAGGAAGATGTTTCTCTCGGAAAAATTGAAAGTTAATTAACGCTACCCATCATATCTCTATGTAGACTTACGAAAGAATGCGATCGAACTATGCAGACACATCACACCTATATATACCAATAACGAAATTGAAATTACACACACGAAGCTCCTGTGCCAGCAACGGCTTCGCGCTAATGCCCTCTGCAACGCGCATTGTATAATCCCGCGGCTCACATCTTATTGCACAATCATTATTAGTATTACGTTATTGGAATGCCGCCACGCGCGTAAACGTCAGCGACATATATCTCTCTCTAAAATAGAGCTCATAAGGCCTTACGCGAGAGCTATAGTAGGCCGGCCGCATTTGAGGTGCACACGCGGAGCCCAAAGGGTCAAACCTGTTCTCCGGTCTACATCCCTGTGGAATAAACCGGTTCCGGCGTCTCACTCCAGGAGCAGCAGCTTTCTTTGCGCGCACGTGGCCGGCGGCCGGCTTTTCTTTTATTTTCGTGTCTGAAAGCTCCGACCGAGCGTCCTCGCAACTGGCTACTTCGTTTGCCAACGTTTTCGACATGGTTTCGCTGAGGATGTTTGAAAGGTAAAAACTTGTCAGTTGTTTATTTATATACACTTTCAATTTTTAATGGATTCGTGAGATTTTTGATTTTTAATGAATGTTTTATAATAGAGACATATTAGCGTCGAATTATAAAGTATAAATGTTGTAAAGAATTCAAACATTTTTTCATTTTCATATGCGCGCATTTAAAAATATAAATTTTCAAAAATTACTATTTTAATAATTATTAATATTAATTTAAAAGAACGTATACGAACCCGGCTAAGGCAAGAGAACCATAACAAACAAATAACCCAAAAAGCGTTCAGTGTCCGTGGAAGAAAACTCAAATATCGAAATCGTCGTCGAGAATAGTCGTGGCGTCACTTTCACGCGGCGAGAATCCATAAGAGGACCGCGCCAAGCATGGAAAATTTCTCGAACCTCCCCGCGAGAGCGCTAAGCCGGTGTGTATAACAAACACGACGACGGCGCAAGCATCATCGCGCGCGCTAGAAATAGTTTCGGGTCTATGCACTTTGCGATCGCGTGATATTTCGACTTTTGCGAGACTCAGTGGCACACGCGCGCGGCACGTGCAGCACGCGGCAGTCGTCCAAGGGTCGAAAATTTTCATCTTTGCATATATGTAGGTGGATGATAATACGGATGAATTGCACGCACTCGCGCAATCATTTTGACGAGTCGGCCAGCAGAAAGGCAAGCGTGATTATATACTAACATTTTTGTTATTGTATCGTAATAATGCTGCGCTTGTACAATGTGGCTGTTAGCTTGGCGACGTGATTTTATGCTTCGAGTGTATTATATACCATAAAGTTTGTCGCATAGTCGGCAGCAACGGAGCGAAAAATCCTTTTTATTTTTACTTTCGTTCTAAACATAAACTGGCAGTATTTTAAACCTCACAGATATAAAATTTTCCTTCTTCTTATATATATATAAAATAAAATGTCGAGAATAAATGCGGATTGCATCCATTAAGATCCTGCGTCGGGCGTATTTCGAAAAAAAGAAAAGTAAAGGAGTACCACACAACAAAAACGACTTCATCGAGGAAAAGAAAATAAGATCCGTGTCTTCGAGTATAGAACTGCATCAACTGGTTAAACACTCGCGGCAAAAGTGTGCCAATTCTCGATAGTTGAATGGAGTGCGCGCGGAAAACGGGTGAAAGTATATTATATGCACCTCTTTTATAGTTGTGCGAGTGCGCGCAAGGCTAATACAATTCCGCTCTCTTTAAACCCGGAGTAAAACAAAACAAGTGTCCGCACTCCCATTCCGGAATACCCAAAAGCAGATTACAAAATAAATCCTTTGCGCGTCACATAAGTGCGCTCCGCGTCTCTACGAGGCTTCCTTATAAGTTCGCGTGCGGACCGTAATCCTATAATATATATCGCAGAGCAGAATGTACGCCGCTATATAAGTACTATGCGCAAACGGATATAGACATATATACATGCGCACAATCTTGCCACTATATCCCTCTCTCCCTATACACAGCACACGCACATACTCTCCCTCCTTCCTCGCTGCGCGCGGCGGCGGCGGCGGCGCCAGCGGCATCACGGCATGCCGGCATAACGTATTATAGGCAGGCAGTCGCTCTCTCGCGCGCGCAGTTGCCGCTGCTCCGACATCACGCTAAATTGCATCCTGACTCTCCAGTGTGTTTTGGTTGCTTCGATCGGAGAAGAATAAAGCTCCGACAGAGAGCTTCGTATTCACGTTCGTACGAGTGTGTAAATCCGGCGCGGAGGTCCCTTTGTCCGATCGCTGCAGCCGCAGACAGCCATAAATGTTTCATCGGATCGCCGAGAGGATCGTCTTTGCGCCGGCGTCGCAGACCTGGAAAAGAAAGCTGCTCTTTGCCATCATATGAGGCGGTGGTGGCTGTTGTGCGGTACATTGCAGCCGTATCATATGTGGTGAGTCAGGCGCAACGGTGAGATCGGGAAAGATAGGTCGCGTGTAGCCTCCCCTCTGTCCAGCCGCACCGTTTTATCGTATTGTTGTATTACCTACATGTGTAATAGAGGAGCGAGTCATACTGCTACGCCCCAATCAACTTGTTTTTTTATAAGCCTTTCTTTTGGCCGTCGAGTAACAAGAGTTTCAAACATGCTGCTCATCTTGCATAGTTAATAGCTTTTCAAAGCACTTTTTCCATATAGTCCGGGCGCCAGCCTGTGTAGCCGTAGCAAATATCATGCCGTGCTTAGCACCCAAGTTTTTCTTATATATTTTGACTTTCTGAATCCGAATTTCTTGGGTGCTTAGCTCAAAATTGCAAAATTAATTTGTTATTAACAATAAATGGCGTTTTTTAACGAAAATTCCCGTTTAAACTCGAAAAAAAAACTTTTTTTGACTTTATGTTGCATATAAACGTATAATTTGTTTATTTTACATAAAAAATTGAATAGAGCTTTAAAAAATATAAATGTTTGCTAATAATAAAATATTATTGAGAATGAGTTTGACAGTGATATTTTTTATGAACATGAAAGTTAGAAAATTAAATGTTTATAATTTTATATTATATGTTTTTGCAATAAACTAATTATATTTATTGATAATATAATAAAAAAATGTAATTTTGTATTAAACTTTATTTAAATTAAATAAAATATCTTTAATTAAAGTATATAATATAATAACAAAAATTTTCTTTATTAACCTACATTAAGTAAATTTTTTTAATATTTTAAGGTAAAACTGTAATGAAAGATGATAAGTTATTTCTATTATATATTATTATAATTATATCAGTAATAATATAACTTTTGCATAAATTAAGTTCCACATGTATTATTGTGCTTAATTTAAAATAACCAATTAAATACGAATATCGACTTTTAGATGAACGCGGTACTCGGTCTATACAGAAGGTGCAAGTAAGTTTTATTGTTAGCATTAAAAATTTATATTTTTTAAAGCTCTATTCAATTTTTTATGTAAAATAAACAAATTATACGTTTATATGCAACATAAAGTCAAAGAACGATTTTGTTCGAGTTTAAACAGGAATCTTCGTTAAAAAACGCTATTTATTGTTAATAACAAATTTATTTTGCATTTTTGAGCTAAGCACCCAAGAAATTCGGATTCAGGAGGTCAAAATACATAAGAAAAACTTGGGTGCTAAGCACGGCATGATATTTGCCACGGCCACACAGGCTGGCGCCCGGACTAATAAGAGTTCGTGACTATACGTTTACGGTTTCGCTATATGTGTAATAATAAATATTGTGAATAGGAATAAGTGGATTTTTAAGTAATCTTCTCAGGTTTTCTAATCAATAAATATTTAGATAATTTATATGCTAACGAACCCTGCACGCGTCGTATTTAGTCACTGGGTCATTGTACCGAAGGCGTCCAGTACACACCGCCACAAATGTCAACTTGGTAAAAACTTTGATAAAAACACTATAAACTTTAACATTTGAAATAACTACTTGTTCAGATTTTAAGTGGCAAATAATTTCATCACGTTCGATTTGTAGCTCAATATAGGCGCGTAATTCTCTGGTAGCTAAAGTAGCTTCTAGCAGTGTCGGGAAAGTGATCGGCCGGCATGCATCACCGCAGCCCGGTTTCTTTGCTGTTTCACCATCTAACTATACTGATGCAACCTCGCCGCGCTTGCACAGCTGTGCTTCTTTTGTCTCTTCTTTCAATAAAAGATTTGTCTTGCCTATACGACTATTATTGTGGCCGATACGAATAAAAAGCGTTTTATCGTATATATAATGCGGCCAATCAAGTGATTGGTATACTGTGAAAAATAAAATGAAAAATTATTAGCGCTAGTCGTACATAAAAAATACTTTAGAATTATGTAGGAAAAGTCTTTGAACAGTATGGTTTTACATTTTACACAATATACATCACGATACTTATGTTTATAATTGCGTGTTGTGCCTGTTAATCAATTCGAACGGCGACAAGGTAATAAACACTGCTATACGTTCGTATACAGCTTTATAGATCATTTCCGAGTTTTATTACTCATCTCGCATAAAAATTCAATACTTACATAGTTTATCAACTTTTGTTTTTATTCGACACGAAACATTCTCGAAGAACGACTCAACATAAATTAATAAACAACTGGAATTTTCATGCATGTTAAATTATTATTATTATAATCATAATGTATAAAAATGTTGAGTTATATCTTTGGTATAATTATATATGTTATTTTTATATTATTTTTAGTATATTAAAACGACGTATTGAAAACGTTTAACTATATACTATGCCGATAGATTGTCACTCTTTCCAAAAAGTAAACACGTTTTCATAATTAAGGCCAATGAAGGCCAATTAGGTATATGCAGCCATATATAAATATCGCCACCGCGCACATTCGCGACTCCGAAACATTTCTCGTCGTCATCAGGACTCATAAAAAATGTTTTTATATCAGTCGCAGGGTAACGTTATCGTTCACGAGTCATTTTCGCCTTCGTGTACTATAATACCTCCGTGTTTACACGCGCGGGTATATTGACGCGTTATATAGCGGCGCGGGTCTGTAAACACTTTCATTACAAAGATCATGTGTGCAGGAATATAATTCCATTGATTCCCTGAAGGAAATTACATTAATTGCGGCTGCGAATCACGCGACCATCCGCTGCCCGCGTGATGCTTTTAATGCATAGGTCCTGTACATGTAACGGCCAATTCACCGAGTGACTCGACTGTTTGCTTCCACTCTTTTTTTCGCGGCTCCGTGTCGAGATTGCCGGTAAATATATACCCCGCTGGAATGTCTATTGTCTTTCGTTGCCGGCGTTTCTTAGACTCTCGCGAAGAAAAGTGTTAGACGTTCTCGAGAGTTCGCCCGGAGAATATTCGAGTCCGCTGTTGCTATGCGCGCGTGTTGTCGAGATGCTGACAAATCAACGGGATAATTTTCTTAGGTATAAAGAAATTATAAATGTAATTATGATTTAAGTATTCCTCAATCCTCGTAATAACATTTTTTTTTTATGAGTTTTTCATTTAACGATTTTCAAAGAATCATCAATACCAATACGAAGCAGGATTATAGAAAGTGTGTTAATATAGCAAAAGACTTTGATAATAAACAATAATCATTATCTAACCATTATATTTATACCTATAAATTTGAAACAATTCATACTTCATACCGTAAAGATAAAAAAATAAAAAATTAAAAATACGTAGCCTCTCCATATTTTTACCCCAACTCGCATATTTTTATCCCAAATATTCTTATTAAAAGATTAACGACGCCCCAAATGTAACAGACGCCTGATCCTGCACGCTTATAACTTTCCATTAGCGCGTACACCATACACAGACACACAAACACGCGAGGGGGTTGGGGTGTCCTTGAGGTGAGAGTGTGCGTCAGTCGGGCGAGTGGAATTTTACGGGAAGAAAGGAAGGAGGAAAGGGAGTCAACACGTGCCGGGCGGCATTTAAAAGATCGATCGGGTTCGCACGTTCTCCGGCACAACCGGTTCCCTGATACTGTTGGCAGTTTGCTTTGGCATTTTCCATCAGCTATAGACTCCTTCCCGAATTTCGTCATCGTGTCCTTTGAGTATATGGCAAGGCGTGGACGAATATAAATCGATTATAGGAATCGCAGCGGGCAATGGTTACGTAAGAATCGATAATAATAAAAAAGGAGTAAATATATAAAAGGAGTAGACAAACAATGCTTATAAATAAATGAAGGAAATATATATAAGAGAGGTAAAGAGTAAGAAGGAAACAGTCACCTGCACCGCATGCGGAACGAGTACAGGCGTGGTGAGAGGGGGGAGAGAGAGAGAGAGAGAGAGAGAGAGAGAGAGAGAGAGAGAGAGAGAGAGAGAGAGAGAGAGAGAGAGAGAGAGTTGGCCTTGACCATCATTTCTTCGCTTTATGTGTTGCAGTGTCAAAGAGTCGTCGGTGAACGGCGTCGTTGGGAGCTCGGACTGCAAGGTCTGCAAAGAGCCGAAGGACGACTTTGGTCATAATTCCGACAGTAATAACAGCAGCGGCTCGCACGCCGCAGTGTCTGCGGCAAAGACGTCCAAGCGCAAGGACCGACGCGACTCCTGCGGGCAGGAACGAAAGCTGATAAGGTGAGTCCTTATCTTTCCACCTCTTCCTCTTCTACTTCTTATTGCTCCAGGCTCCTTTCCTTCGATTGTATATAATTATACGTATAGGAGAGCGCCTTTCCTTGCTTGTTAAGTATCGAAGTCGAGGGAAGGAGGTGAGATGATTTAACGAAATTAACGTACATACATATATATATATATGTCTTTCCGCCCTCTCTGTGTGTGTTAGGTGCAAGATATCGTATCGCCCCATAATTAGGAAGTGCGTTAAAAAAAATGCAAATTGCCAAAAAATGATCCCCGCCGTTGAGCGTGGCAGCGTTAGAAGGTACTTGTTGGCCTGTGTAGAAAAGAGATATACATATATAGGGCCTAGCCGCAGACACCTTCAACACTATAATCATGTGCAATATATATATATATATAAAAGTAGATAGATAGCGCGACAAAGCTTTTTTCAAAATTCTTTATCGTTTATTTTTCCTTCCGTACTGAACAAGCCTATGTGGGAAATACTCCGGGCGCTGAGTTCTACATACACTTTTAGGTTCCCCCGGTAACTTGACGGTAACTATGTTTTTGGAAAAATATTGTTTCTTTGAATATTTGAAAAACTAACTTTTTGTGGGACTTTTCAGAATTTTTTTCTCGGAAGCTATACATTTGATATAAAATTGTCAAACAACATTTTTTTCTCAAAAAATAATGGAGAAAAACCTGGATTTTTTAAAACCAAATTTAAACCAATTTAAAAAATTTTTCAAATCTTATTTATTTATAACTATTTTTAAATAAAAATAAATGTGACCACTGTTCTGCCTGATAACCAAGATATTTCAATTTTCCATAAAAATGTCCTTTGTCAATTTTCCATTAGATACATAGTTTCATGAGCAAAAATGAATGCAAAAATTCTGAAGTCTCAAAACTGCGATTTTTCAAATATAATTTTATAATTTTGTTCTCGGAAACTATGCGTCTGGCGTAAATCGCCAGAAAATGACAGAATAATTAAAATTGTTAAATAGCAATTAATGGGTCCATTTTCGGTCTAGTAACCAAGATATTTCGATTGTCTGTACCCAACAAAAAACCGTCAAGTTACCGTAGGGGACCCAAAAGTGCATACAAGACCCTCCCAGCGCCCGGACTAAAACATATTATGGGGCCCGCATGAGACCTATGTGAGGTTTTGCTGCGCGATGTCATAAGGAACCTCCTAGGTCCCACGTTTTTTCCACATATCCGATATGGGTCCCTCATAACTAAGATTGAAAATTTTCTTTTTGTTTCAATTATTTAAATATAATTATTATTTGCATGTTTGTAGTGGATTTAATTTATCTTGTCTCTAAATCGCTATATACATAACAAGGCATATCTTGTAAAAGTAACTCTTGAACTCGTCGTTATCAACTTGTTTGTGGGTAACCGTCGACAGGTCGCCGCGTGACGACTGACGGCGGACGGCCAGTGGCGTCTGAATGAGAAGCTTAGTACCGTCACTGGCCGTCATGTAACGTCTCATCGACCGCTCCTATAAACAGGTTGATAACGTCGAGTGCATATAAGACTGAGGGTTGATCACTCTACCTAATGAGGTAATCTCCTCATGGGGTAAAAACCCCATCACATCACCAATCTCAAGGTCCACATTTATTAGTCATTAAGCTAGAATGAGCGGTGGGTATCGTACCAAGCGGGGGCACTTGGTGGTCCTATAGAAATTTCTATACTAATTTTCTGCAAATTTTACTTATGAATATGCAAAATCACTTGACAATGATGAGTGAAATAAAAACATTAATGCTAAAGTTAATCAAACAACAATTCCGTCTCTTTTCTCTCTCCGAGTGAAATTTTCGGACGAAATCGCTGGGTAACATGTATAGTGCGAGATAGGTCCTCCCAATGTAATCTGTGGGTAACATCTACAGTTAGTATAGGCTTACGTGTTGCACAATCTGTGTGCACTACCCGCCCATAAAAAGTGTTCTTCTATATGCGTCTATATTCTTTGGTAAAGCTAACATTTTTCAACATTGGATTTTATGATAATTTGGTCGGCAATCCTATTTTTTCTGAGTGGATATGATTAGTTGAATACTTCAAGAATACAGTCTAATTTTTTTAGCTACAGCTAGTATTTTACAAAAGTCGTTCATGCTACCCCTTAAGTATTGGTACAAAACCAGAATAATCCTCGCATTTTTGTAAATTGCCGTCCCTGTCGCTCGAGTAACTTTTCTAGGGTTCCTTTATTACTTAGAAAGTTGGGACCGCAACGCTCCTTAGTTTTGTTACCTGAACACGTGACTGACGTGACCCTTCCTTCCGTGGTATACCTGCCTTCCTCTCCGTACCCTTTTGACCAATAGCTGCCCATTTATCCCTATATATCTCAACCAATAGTATTTAAGTTCTATTGTAAAGCTCCACCCTTCGAGCTATTCTGCGACTCACAGCTTCTAGTAAAACCAGATTTATCCCGCTCGTGGTAGCGTGCACATCTCCCTCGAAAATTCTGTATCAGACGACGCGACACTACACTTATGAACTACTTTTTCACATACAACTTATTTTCTAAGTAATTGTTTTTTTTTTTTTTTTAATAAACATCAATTATTTTATTATTATTAATAAAAGTGTAATTTTTCTTTATATATTAATTTATATAAAGACGGGAATCACAGAAACCTTGTGCGTTCCCCTAAGTGCGTATATATAGTTTAAACTTTTACGCCTCAACAGTTGTATTTACAAAGGTATGTCTTGTTTTTGATATAGCGATTTAACGACAAATTAAATTAAATCTACAGACGTGGCAATATTATATTTAAATTATTAAAATAAAGAAAAAAATGTTTGTATCGTAATAGTTATGAGGAACCCTATATGGGACATATGTGGTTCCTTATGGGATCCGGCAGCAAAATTCCACATGTATCCCACATGGGCGTTATCAGTAAGGTTTAATTTCTATGCAATCGTGTTATTATTTCAACGCCATATTCGCTTCCTCGATTCGAATGAAAATCATCGAATGCCTTTTTGACTCTTTTGCCTTGTCTTTGAATCCCTGCTAGTGTAATGGAAAGTTTAATGAGTGTTTCTGTTGTTTAGAAGTAACAGCGAGGAGAGAATTTGGGAGGGCAGTAAGAGGGTAGCCGAAGACAGCAGCAACGCGAAATCGGCCGACACCATCAGGCGGGTCAGCAGTCACGAGGATTTCAATAGCGCGAAGCATCTGCACATTCTTTCAAAATTACAAAAAGAAATGGGCCACGGTTTGGTAATTATTATGATCATTGCTTGTTATTGTTATTTACCAACTTGGTGCGACTTATTTACTAACATGAAATTTATGTATTTGCAGCGACACGGCAGTTTGCCGCTGCACGAGAGGAGCAGCAACGTCTCACCGGTGGCATCCAAGGCGTCGCTCATCCACTCAACGAACGACGTTGTGCTAGCCACCGAGAAGTACGATTGCGACGCCGAGCGGCTCAGGAACAGCGAGCGCTTCAGCAGAAGCATTACTCCGCGGGACAGGAGACAAGTGCGTAGGAGACGACTCTCCAGAAGTTACAATTATGATCAGAGCGCCAGCAAGGTTGGTTTTTTATTATTTACTAGGTTTCTCATTCCAATATAAGATTAGTATGAACCTGGTTTACTTGTATTTTTAGGAAAATGATATGGAAAACCCCGAAGTGATATTTTCTCTGACGTCCGACTCCAGCAATGCCAACACACACGGTCAGAGTTTTCTCGAAATGTTGAACAGCGGTCCCAGTAGATCTCCATCGCCTGTCAGACCAGCTCCCCATGAACCAGACGATGCCAACAATCCAACCTTGGCCAATTGGGGCTTCCAAATCCGACAGAGTAATGTAAGTATTTCGTCATGATCATTCCTAGTGGTGGTCTAATTGACCTTTTATTGATTGTTAAATAATTCTTAAAGGACGAAGAAATGGATGAGCGAGTGGAAGCTATGGTCTCTCCCCGAAATTCAGTACTGGTGCCGCGAAGATTTTACTTGGAGGACGAATCCGAAGATCAGGAGAATGTCGTCAATGCAAAAGACTACGGCTTGAAAAATTTAATGAAGCAAATCAATAGTTTGAAAAAGAAAATTAAAAAATACGAGGGTGAATTCGAAGAAAATTTTGGATACCGTCCCAGTCATTCCGACAAGATGAGCAATCGCGATATCAAAAGAATTGTCTCAGAATTGAATAAAGTACGCAAGGAGCACAAAATACTGAAGGAAGGCTTCGTGGGCACGCTATTCGCGAGTCCGAAAATAAATCGCGATGAAATGGTCAGTGCCAATAATAACAATAACGGAGAAGAAAAGCTCAGAGCAAACAGCATGTCGGAGACGGTAAAGGAGGTAGAACGAAAAATCGCTGAAAAACGATTCATGTACAACAGGCCGGAAAACTTGGAGGACCTTACGTATGAGCAATTGCTGGACGAGAAGACTGCTGTGCAGAAAGCACTACTACACATAGAAAATACTTTTGGAAGGCCAGTATCAAAGGAGGACAGATTGATCGTTCGACCTTTGTACGATAAATATCGGACGCTAAAGCGTTTGCTGATAAGAGCTGGAGCGGTAAGACATTTTAATTAATTATTTTTTTATTTATTTATTTTTTCATTACTATCTTGTGACAGTAACACTTGTGATACTGCAAGTCATAACAATGAATCTGTTCTTAATTCAAACATAATTTTATATCTGCAGAATCGATACAATGATAGCATGTCTGAACTTGCGACTATTTTGGAACACGAAACCATGGATTTCACATCGTCATCTGGAACTCCTGTCGATTGCGATCGGCGGGCAAGTGAACCAGACATGTCGCACCGAGGAATTCTAGATTGTATTGACCAAACGGAGCCAGTACCAACTGATAGTGATAGTCAGCATAGCAGTAGCGATGGCAGCCGCGGAGTCGTCGAAAGTCTTCATTTTCTACCAAAGTATGTTATAAATTGTGAATGCTTTTATCGATATTAAGGTCATGATTTAATATTAATGAAAAATCTTGATGTTTTAGAGATGAACTATTACAACAACAACGAATCGCAAAGGAAGAGAAGAAACGTCTTCGAAGAGCACTGAAGGAACTGGAAATGCAGTTTGAAGCACGCGCTGGACGACGGATGCAACGGAAAGATCGCGGGCCAGAAGTCACTATGATTTACGATTCTTACAAGCAAACAAAAGCCAAACTTAGGTTGATTAGCGCCTTATTAGCAAAAACTGCTTGACAAAGTATTTAAACCCTCACCGATGAATGCATATGACGAACTATTGATCCGTAATATAATCACATGACTATGGACACTTTCATTACCCGAATATCAACTATTTTATTTTATAGACTGTTAATGTAGGACCGCTCATTCTTGGATGCCATTTTTATCATTTTTCCAATTCTTTTAGTTTTTTATTTTGCGGGTGGTAAAAGTACCTGTAACTGTTTAAATTATGATGGGTTGCTGTTTAAATGATAGCATGTTAGGTTTTGAGCTTAAATTTAATGGCATATTGCGCACAGTCATTGAAAAATTTATAGAGGACCTAATTACATAGAAAGATATAATTACTGTAACACCCATGTTGTTCAAGGAAACGAGAGTAGTCTGAAAGTTATACTTTTACAACATATTGTCAGAGTTATACAGTTTTTAGCTAATAATGAATCAAAATGTGATGCCACATTTGCTAAACCGAGTATGGAATTTTTAAATTTTTAAAAAATATCACTGCGTATTGTGACTTTGTAAGGAGATTTTTTGGACACAAGTTTATTTTTATTTTCACAAGGAAAAATTTTTGTTTCATAAAAGCTCTTTTTAAGGATATTTGATATTTTTATTTATGGCCGTGATTGTTGTTGAATTGTTTTTTCAAAGTGCTATAATAATTGTAAATATACTCGCGCATCTCGCTTATTACAAAGCCAAAAATATCGCATGTTACAATTCTGAGAGTATTATTGACTGTTACACAATTTTTGAGAAATTTGACAATGAACAACACTTGTAATGTGTTGATGAATTTTATGTTCTCTAACACATGTTTTTATACAGAAATACCGACAATTGCTATATGTAATATATAGTATTGTTGAGGAGTAATTGCAGAAATTGATAAATTCTGAATTAATATGCTCGATATTGCGAATGCGCTGAGAGAGATAAGGTTTGATGCCGACTTGTATGTTTCAAGAAATAATTTTTTTTAAAATGTACTTTATTGAATCCTGTATTTTTTAATGAAATTTTTTTAATGGGGTTTATAACGAAAAACTTGCTAAAGTGCGTAAACCATATGTGTTTAGCAATAATGGTTTACCTAAGAGTGCTTCACAATTTACTTCGTGGATAACCAAAATTACGATGATAAAATGATTTTTGTAGACCAAAGCATTTTTTAGTCTGTGATACAATAAAAGAATTACTGAATTTTTTAAAAAAAGAGAGAGAAAGAATGTTTGTCTGTGAATGGCTGAATTAAACGAAATGATAGTTTTAGATGTTGATGTATAGCTTCGAATGTAGGAATTGCGTTTTCCGCATAGAAAAGTTCTTATATTTTCGTTACAGAAATGTTTTAATAGCTTTAGAGTTGTATCGTTGTCATTTTTTGTACGAAAGCTAAAAAAGAATGCTTGAGTCAAATTTTTTGAATTGTTGCCCCTAGTTTTAAGTACATATTTTGTATTAAATTTGCTTTAAATTATTTTATTGCTGTTATGCCAAAAGTAAAGGTCTTTGCAATTGTCCAAAGCAAACAAGAGACAAACGTGGTTTTTCTTTCTTTTTTACAAAACCTTAATATACTGATAATAAAAAAAACAAACTGCGAAATTTCTGAGAACCGTTTACGAATTCAAGTAACAAAAAATACAAAAAAAAAAAAGAAACAACTATAGTATTGTTACAACGACATATCTAGACATTACATATGTTACAATGAACGTTTATTATGCGAATCTGTGTCTCCTGGCATCAATCAAGTGCCACAATTGGGATTTTAATCAGTGTCAAGAGATCTTAAATAAAGCTTACAAGATAATGCAAGTAACAACCGATAAAGTAATCCTCGTGAAGCCGGTTTTCGGTTTTATATATATATATATATTGCAGGCAAACATCAGTGTATTTGAATTTAAAAAAGAAGCAACAGTTCTAAGTGCGTTTGAATAAGTATATCAAAAAAAAAAAAGAAAAAACAAAAAAAAGCAGATATATCTTGACGTTTTATGCGCTTTTTGGCCGTGTATGCTGTACGTTTAAACTACCATACATGCGTGTCTAGGTGTAAGAGCGTAAATTTGCAACAGCCATAAACGATAAACAAACAAAAAAGCATAGCGACGATAAATAGTTGCATATTCGCATTATATCAAGTAGCACGTCGGAACAAATATATACATAAAAAATCTATAAATATATATATATATATATATATATATATATATAATATATAAATAAAGTTATTATTGATCAGATTGAGCACATGTGTGTTTTTCTTGAAATGTTTACGTTATGGAGACAAAACCCCGGGGCAGAACGGAAAAAAGGCACTTGACTCATTCTTTCTTTTGCACAGCGGCGTAAGTTTATTACCGGTCTTTTTGTCGAGACATTCGACCTTTTTAAAGCATCTGACAAGGACAAAAGTATTGGGCAAATCAGGCGAGGGAGTGCTGCCTCTGAAAGGCCTGGATCTGCCGTAGAAGCCCGGTGAGCCTCAGCGCGTGCGGCGGTTCGTGCTGTATGAGGGGCCTGCGGCTGAAGTAGTTGTGACGGGGCCGCGTGTCGCAGAGGAAAGGGCCCGCGGTCCTGGCGCGCACATGTGTTTTTGTGGGGAATGCTGGGTCCTCCCTCGCAATGCACACGAAGCTGTTGCGCTGTTCTAGCAGCTTCATCTGCTCCTTCAGCGATCGTACCTTCAAGCACCAGTCATCGTCCTTTATATTGTTTCATATTTTTTTTTATAACATGAACTTGTTGAAAAATACCTCGTTGAACAGATTAACGACAGCTTTTATTTCTTGATCTTTCGCACACAGAGCTTCTTCGAGTTCGGAAACCTCTTTAGCCAGTGTTTTATCTTTTCCCTTGTCTTTTTCTAGCCGTTCCTTTAATTTGTCGTTTTGCCTTTATATAGATATCAAGTATGCCTCATTATTTTCACTTTATTACTTTGGAAATGATTTATGGACATAAATATAATAATAGCATACTTGATCATCTTGTCATACTGATCGTGCAATCTCACCAAAACCTCCGTTATCTCTTTGTTGCCGTTCACCGAACTGAAATAGTTTCCGGCAAATGAGTCATCGGCCGGCACTTCCGCTAATTGTTGACCGCGCTGGGAAAAACGAGTTAGCGCAATCAAGCATGGATTTATATCGCGATTTGCGGCGGCGATATTTTAGTTTCTATCTCACTTTTTGCTTCTGGCTGCTTTGCTGACGGCAAGCGTTTAGTTGAGTCGAGGCGCCGCCATTCACTCTTGACTGAGCCTCGTAACAAGTAACGTTGCCTTGAGAAATCGGATTTCTGTAGTAAGATTCCGAGTACACAGATTGGCAGTCCTAAGGATGCGTGAATGATGAGTTCATCTATTTTAAGACATGTTATGTGTTTCTATATGTCATTCAAAATAACTAATACGAGTTACATAAAATTCATGCTAGTATAGTCCATTAAGTCTAAAAACGTCAGTAGTCGCTCTTTTATATTTAACTCACGCTCACACAAAACGATATTGTATACAGGAAATTGAAAAAATGAAATACCTCATCTTCTTCATAGAGAGGCTCACAAGTGAAATTATGTTTATGAGAATTTTTATTGGACATCGATGAATTCAATTTATTCGTTTGCAGTTGCTCATACGAGTAAGAGGCAATATCTTGATGTCGATTCCCCTCTGGGAAATTTTTGTAGCTTGTTGTTTCGTACGGTTTGTTAATTTGTTCGAAAATTGTCTCGACCGGTTGGATGCCTCTACTAACTTTTCGTATTAACAAAGGACTTATTCCAGACATTGTAGGCTGTCTGGTTTTTATAATGCTCAACATCTACAAAAGTATTTAAAATCATACATAGTATATTACGCGCCTACGGAGTAAAAATAAAGAATGTCCCAGATCATATGTAAACATGCGGTCTGAAAATATTCTAAAATTAACCTGCTGAATATTTAGTCCGATATTGTGGCTCGGAGAAATTGACTTCCCGACGACAAAAGGAATACTACTGATATGAAAACTATGAAGATACGGCCGATTAACGCGTTTCATTTTTGAAGCCTCGGTTGGCATCTCATAATTTCTTTGATAGAAAGGATCATAAAAATCTGTCGAGTAGGTATTTCCATTTTCTTCGTGTACGTGATACTGTTCACCATTTTCAACATGTACTTCATTTTGTTGTTCTTCATGGTCAACAGGTCTGCATTTAATTTCGTACAAATAAATTATTAATTTAATTATAAAAATAGCCACCCGTGAATGAATGAAAAAGCAGTATCACATCTTTCTTACTTAACATAGATCTGGGGTTCAATATGAAGCACCTGTTCGATTTTTGGAAACTTTTTCCTCTTTTTGGTATCGCCGACAGCGTCTGTGGCTTCCTTCGATAAATGAGAAAAAGGCGCAGGTGTGATTTTCGACTGCTTACTGGAAACGATTGACAGACTTCCACTTTTCAAAGCAGTGTTGTGATAAATCTCAACAAACTCTTTTTTATTCAATAGCTTCGATTCGCGTGCTTTCACAGAATTTACACGCTTTCGGACTGGCGGTGATTGTATCGCTCCGATTGTATTGAGACCTAAGGAAATCAGCTCTTATAAATTATCGTATTCTTATCAGTATATTTAAAAAGAAATTGTTCTTGTGCGAATATCATTACGCATGAACATATTATAAAACGAAATATAAGGAATACTTTTTTGTCTTTTGAATTTTCTTTTGTCGACTTTTTTGTCTGAAAAATTCGTGTCTCTCGTGGCAATGGTGCTTTTGGAATTCGAATTCTTTAGACGTCCGTGAAATTTTTTTCTTTTCGTTTTAGAAATCAGCGATGGTGCTAATAAAAAATAATTATTAATTAGTTTGAAGGAAGCGTTCGTAAATCAGAATGAGTTTGTAGGTTTAGTGGACGTCAATGAACGAAAAAATAAGACAAAATTTAGTTTTTTTGTACGACGTTTCGAGAGTTTTATTACTCTCCTCTTCAGGGCATACAAAATTAAACGTGACCACATGGTTCATTAATGTTATCGTCGAAATTTGAAATAAAATCCCGAAAGTAAATTAAAGAATATTTTGTTTTATTTCAAATTTTGTCGACAACATTAACAAAACATATGGTGACGTTTAATTTTTTATGCCCTCAAGAGGAGAGTAATAAAACTCTCGGAACGTCGACAAAAAAACTAAATTTTGTCTTATTTTTTCGTTCGTTAACGTCCACTACACCTACAAACTCAATAATTATTAAAACTGCATTAAACACATTATTTCATGAGAGAAGTTAATTATTTATCTGTTCAAAGTTTAACCATGAATAACTTTTACTTGGAACTTTTCCAGCTTCGTCATTTAGCCTGATAATGTGAGATTTTTTTTTTAACTTTGAAGTTTTTTTCATACCCGTATTTGTTTTGATACTTTCTAAACTTTCTGCTATGTAATCTAAATTCGGAATTATCTCCTCAATACTTTCCGAGTTCCTTTTATTCGATCTAGGTGTTAAGACTACTTCAACTTGACTGATGTCTTCTTTATCATCAATCATTTCATGATTCTCTTGGAGATAATCAAAGTCATTCTCTTGATGATTTTTTAAGTCATTCTCTTGATGATTTTTTAAGTCATTCTCTTGATCATTGTTGAAGTCATTCTCTTGGTGATTTTTGAAGTCATTCTCTTCGTCATTGTTGAAGTCATTCTCTAGGTAATTGTTGATGTTATTCTCTGCACTTACTTTTTCATTCAAATCGTCTGATAGTGCCATTTTAAAACTATTGTACAACGAACTAGTTTTTCGGGAAATTGTACCATCATTTTTACTTTGCCAATTGGTGCGATACTGAGATTTCATTTGACTCAATCGTATCTGCATTGTAGAATCATAATAACTTTCCGCGGCTCTAACATTTTCTTCGATTTCTATATATAAATGTAGAATGAAAACCACAGTTTTATTCCGAGGCTCTAAAAGTTACATAAAAGAATGTATAAAGTACGCAGTCACCTTGTAACTGGGGTTTTGGATTGTTTCTGCAGATCAGCGGTTCTTTGTACGACTGTCGGCTTTCCATAGTTTCGGTCGAATCGTTGGCTACTCGAATGAATAATTTGAAAAATTACAAGTTATATTGTGATAATCGAAAAATTCTGAAAATTCAATAAAGGATCGTTACGTTTACCTGACACGGGGTTTGTTTCACTAACGATATATTTAGAATCCATATTGACGAGCGTGGGGTAATTTTTCATCGATAACACTTCATAATTTTCGTTTGTAAACCGTGCAAGTACTATGAAATAATATTAAGCTATGGTGTGCTTAAATTTATTCATCGGAAACTAACCATAAGAAAACCAAAATAGGGAAGTTGTACGCGAAGGATTAGCTGAAGTTGACAGTTTCAATATTAATTTTGTTTTGTTTTGATACCCCGTGTACTATATGCACGAGGTATATTGTATAATAATATTAAAAAGTTTACTGACGACTTTAAACAACGGCTTTAAATAACTACTTCTATTACTTAATTTTACGCATTCATAATTATTTAAGTCCATTATTCAATTTAATAATTTAAAATAAATATTTGAACTCATTACAATAAGTATTTTCCACCTTTCAAATTGGAATGTCTCGCGAAATGTAGATCAAGGTTTTTCGAATCTTGCTTTTACCAAGTATATCTTAAGTACGATTAAGGACGATTGACAATTTCATTTACATCATCCGGTGAAACGAGTCAGAACGAAAAAAAAAAATAATAAAACCCCACCGATAAATTTTTAGGTATTTTAAGGAAAGTCAAATCAGTTAAAAATACTCCCAGCTATAAAAGCGTAGCTCATATTTATTAGTTTTTACAAGAAAGTATAAAGAAACTATCTAAATATACATCGGTGAGCGCAATAACACCCAGTATATAAAACGAGTAGTGCCACCTTTCCTCTTACCGTGCCTCCCTCCCTACATATTTATAAAGCAACGTCTGCCGTCCGCGAGGTGCAACCGCTTACCGTATACCTACGCGAGCAAAGTCTCGCGCGCCTTGTCGCCGAATCTTATCATCCGATTATCATAACGCATGACGCAAGCGTTCGCGGAAATCGGACGTATGGAAAAAAAATGTTTGATAATCGAGGAGGAGAGTGCGTAGATATGCAAGAGCAGACGTTAATTTGGCGAGAGAAGTACGTAGGTGGCCCGTGGGATGGCGCGAGTAGCTCTATACTGGCCGCTCCTGCGCCCGTTTCTCGCGCTCCGTCGCGCGCCGCCGCCGATTTGCCCGGTCTTCGCGCATAGCCAGCCGCTGTCGGAGTCGTCACCTGCGTGCTGCAAATGGTGGACGGCCTGTCATCGTCGTTTCGGTAACATCAGCAGGTACGCATCCCCCCTTTCCCCACTACTGACCTATCTCGCACACTTGTTCGACCTCGACATCTCTACTTCCTTGTCCGTTTAGTCGTCGAGTGAGTCCTATATACTGTATCCTTGTATTCCATCCAAGAGTTTATTCAAAGTTACGTAAAAATCGTTGCACAAGCTGCAGTAGGCGGCCGCGTGCCTTCGTAGCGGCTGCTGCACCGTGCACTTTCTCGCGATTCTTATCGTTCGCGAAAGGAGTTCCAAGTATAAGTGTGTGTGCAGAGAGAGTAAATGGGTGCGTGAGCTTTCTTTCATTCTCTTCCTCTCATTGTGCACATGCACTGTCTCCAAGTTTGATAGCTATAGAATAAGTGCCCTTGCCTTGCTTCTGGGGCGCGAGAGCTACCGAGCGCGCGCGCGCGCGACATTGACACAGCAAGTAACCTATTTTCCGCTTATTGCGCCGGTCTTCTGCTCTCTTGTTCTTTTTCGCTCTCTTTCTCGAGCCGTACAAATTTATTTAAAGAACACTGTTGTGTAACCCAGCGTGTGCGCGCGCGTCGTATATTTTCGATATAGCATATTTCCGTCGGCACATCTGAGATCTAGCAACATCGTAGTCTTCCACCCTCTTCCCCCCCTCCTGCAAAATTTCCAATACACCCTGTCACCCCATCTGTATAAACAATCGGAGCAGCAGCGCGGGGGCGCTATAACACACCCACATTAGTGCGCGCGCGCACTCCTCCCCGATATGTATACATATATACCTATATGCATTTCTCGTTGGAGGCTCGCTCTTTTTGGTAGTGCCACAGTGGTCGCCACGTTTTCTCAGCCAGCAGCCGCCTTTCGCTCCGTGCAAGCACGCGGAATCCAATAAGTAAGCCTCCCTCTCTTTCGCTGAACTACCAGTTTCACTTTTTCTTTCAATCTTTCTCTTTCATCGCCTTTGCTCCAGGAGCTTATGGTGTGCTGCTTCGTACGCTTCGTCACATGACATTGACATTTAACCACAACTTTCGTCTCCGGCAGCGTAAGTGTGTCACGAGTGATCGCGTCAAGGGAGACTGTCTTGTCGCCTGCCCTCCTCCACCCCCCCCCCCCCTCCCTCTCTCTTGCTTCGTAAGTACAATACACGAGCACTTTTCTCATTTTCATACGCCCGCGCGTGGATCTTTCTGCTCCGGTCCAGTGCGAGCTGACGACGTAACTGCGGTATGTATTATAGGTATGTGTGTCTGCTAGGTACACTTGTTTTCACAGTTATTACCAGTCAGCCACCTTATATTGTTTGGGTTATTCCCGTGTGTCTGCCGTGTCTGGTTTACTTGGAGGATTGCGACACGTCGCGCATGCTACGGATCGTCACTAAAGCGAGTCGAGCTTTATTTTTTCCTTCTCATGATAAGGGAATTTACTTACCAGGCCTTTGCACCGGCTCAAAGTCAATTTACGTATATGATTAGGAGGAAATTGAAAGAGCTTGCCACGAGACTATGACGCGCCTTTTCCCCCCAGTTATGTGTGTGTGTGTGTGTGTGTGTGTGTGTGTGTGTGTGTGTGTGTGTGTGTTGTTAAACGAATCAGCTGACTTGCGGCTACTGTTTTTCGAATGATTAGTCAGCCGATCAGTTTCGAAACGTGTTTATTTTAAAAATTGGCACATTACACAACTTTGCAAAATATTACAAAAAACGTTCGGAAAATTTCGAACTAGACTTTCGTCTAAAATATTCCTATGTTTATTGAATATTGAAACGTAAATAGAAAATTATGTTGACATTGTTGTAATTTATCAGACATATTTATCCATCACTTTTTCTCATTAAATCTATAAAAAATTATTGAGTACAATAAATGAGCAGGTGATAATCAATCATTTTAAAAACATGATTTGCACTTCTTATAAAAAAGTCTTGTATAATGTTTACACTTTTCTCTGAGAATCTCATCAACATTGTTAAAACAAAGTCTGACTTCTAATTGGTTAAATGAGGACATTGATAAAATATTGTCTACAGGAGATAAGACTTAGTCATTGAACAGAAACTTTATTATTTTAAATTCACAACTTCTGCATCATCTAAAGCATTAAAATGAGTACATTTTTACAATCAAGCAAATGACGATACATCAAACATCTATTAATTCATTTTCAAACTGAAATTTGCAGGTCAAAATGTATAAGGCTAGGGTGGTGTTTAATTCCCTGACCCCTCTGGCTCCAAGGGTCTGTGGGGCCAAGAAATTTGCATCATGGTTGGTACGAAGTGACCCATTGACTAGGACTAGTCAGGTCCTGGTTACAGAAACAAAAAAATACAACAGTCGTGCTGCTACAGAACCCTTCCTCAATGGAAGTACCAGCTCTTATGTGGAAGAAATGTACAATGCGTGGCTACAAGATCCTCACAGTGTCCATATAGTATGTACTTATACTTGAATTATAGATAACTAAGATAATAAAATTTTTAACCTTTTCATGCAAAAAATAAAACAGAAAGATACTACTTTGAGAACAAAACTAATATTCTTAAAAAGAATAATTATAATTATAACTATAAAAAAAAAAAAGTCTTTTTGGAGTAATTTTAATTTTATCTGAAAAAAAAAAAGAAAATTCTATTTTTCAGGATTAGGTTAAATTAATTTTTAAAAACTTTTATTTTGCTGTTATATCTACTAATTATTTTTTCCATGTTCAATTGAATTTATTCATAATCATAAAGATTTCATTCTCATCAATGTAATTATTAAACTTTATTTTATTTTGCAAGTCGTGGGATTCATTTTTCCGCAACAGCACAGCTGGAGCTGCACCAGGGCTGGCTTACCAAGCTCCACCATCACTTGCTCCTAGCTACAACCAAGTTCCCCTGAATGCCCTGTTACCTTTGGGTGGTGGAGCAGCAATTGGACAAGCCCCAGTGAATGAGAAAATAATTGATGATCATCTTGCAGTCCAAGCTATCATTCGTTCGTATCAGGTGAGGAAGTAATGCAATAAGGTTTTCAAATAGTGACTAGTAAAATGCAGACTGATATTAGCAGTTTCACTGAAACTACTATTCAAGGTTATTAGCAAGAACTTGTATGCTTGCTGAAATATTTGAATGCCAGCAAGGTTGATTTATACCGCTGCTACTTATTACTAAATCTGAAACCTCAATCATTTCACAGGCAGACAACAATAATCAATTAGCAATTGTGATTTAACAAATGCAAGACCAGTTTTCCAAACTTTTTTAGCTGAATAAGAGTGAAACGTTAACAGGTCAACCACACTCAGCACCTCCCACTAATTTTAATTTTCTTAATTTTTAATAATCTATGCAAACCTTGAAATAGTAGTTAAACTCCTATTGTTTAATCCAACAGACTTTTTTTTATTTTTTGTTTTTTAGAATTGAGGTGAAAGATTTTATATTTCCACAATTTATTCATAAAGGCACGTTAAAAAATATTTTGCTTTGTTTTACATAGGCCTAAACACTCATTGTACCTTCTATCATAAAAGCAGCATGAATTCAATAATTATGCAAACATGTATTTTACTGTCTAGGGAAACCTTACAATCGGCTGTTTTGCATGGAATTATAATCCGAACATGTCTATGTATCATTCATTATTCAAGGGTATTTATCATTAAATTTATAAATTTAATTTTGGGACATAATAACTTACACATCGTAATAATTACAAAAACACGAAGTCAACAGTTTGAGAAGATCCCTGCCTTGTGATATATATATATATATAAATAAATCAATTTAAATATGTATTTGCTTTCTACATAGATAGTTTCTTGGAGGGTGTAGTGGACCTAAATTACTGACATATTAAACAATTCAAAAAATTTCACTGTCTTACTTTGAATAGAATCAGAGTGCAACTATTGATTTGTGGGAATTCTTGTGGGTTTATTGTTCGTTCATATATAGGCTCGAGGTCACTTAGTTGCCGATTTGGATCCATTGGGTATCATGCGAACTGACTTGATACACTCGCATTACGCGGCTCGCAGGGGGTCCCCGGAACAAGTTCTACGACAATATATGCTTGGTAAGGCTTTGATCGTGTTCATTTTCATTAAGTAATACACCATTCATTCAAATTTTCTAAAGCAGTGAAGGTGCTGAAATTTATTCTGACCGTGACATACCACTCACAACAATCATTACCATCTTCATCAATAGTACGATGCAGTATCCAAATTTCTCTGCAACTTCCTGTGTGCTCTATTCTTAAACTCTTTCACACCTTCACTTGCATTATTTACATACACATAATATCCTCTACTGTTTTATTGAAAAACAATTGAAACAAAAACTGTATTACTCCAATTGTATCGGTGTTTCATTGCTTAGTATATCATAATGTACAAATTAGTTATTCTTAGAACCAATATAGCTGATACTGAAAATAATTTGACATTTCCTAATTAATATTTTCTCAGTAACTATTTCGATTAAACGAATAAGTCACAATGATAATCAATCTAATTAATATAATTGCAAAGATTAGTTTTGTTTGAAAATAAATATTTCAATGTTTATCTATATATGACCTGAAATCTAGACATAAAGGTAAGAATGCACGTTCGGAATGTTAATGATGCTTTTTGCTCAACTTTACTTTTACCTTTTTTTACCTTTATCATTTTGCACGATTTGCCAATCGCATGAAAATTAACAGTACAAACAGAATTTTAGTTCGGTTTGCTTTCTGATTTTCATTTATCTTACTTTATGGGAGGTGTTAGGTGGTCTAGAATGCAATAACTGTCCACTATTTTTGAATACAAGCTATCAAACTTTAATGGACTATAACGATAATACGTCTCTTAAATATCTTACACTATTAAGTTCATCGACAGCGAATATTTGACGGTGTATTTCCGGGATAAATAATTTAATTTATATTGCACTCAATGAGTAATATACATATAAGATCGACTTAGAAGTGGACGATACACCGTTGAGTCTCGCTACGAAAAAAAAATTTTAAATTTATATAAGTATAATTTAAAAAGTAATTGTAAGAGCTAAGCAATGTTTTGTGGCCCGTAAAAATGCGGCCTTCCAATTGACAGATCCGTGGTCATCATATCGCTAAATTGGACCCACTGGGCATCAACAGCGCTGATCTCGATGACCGGCATCCGCAAGAGTTGCTCTATAATTATTACTCATTTGGTAAGCTGACACAATAGAGCGTTATTATATGTCCTCTAGGGAAAGAAAGATGAACAAAACGATCTATTGGTGTATATAACTTTTCTTGCTAAACGAACAGAGTGGAAACTACTATTCTACTCTAGTGTGTTCATAATGACCAAGATTCTAAGTTATTGATGCCTTTCGTTATTTAAAAATAAACTGCGTTATTAATAGATTTTAAATTTTAAACTACAAACAACCTACATAACTTATATAAACTTTGGTATGATACACGCGCGTATGTATACGCTTTGTTTTTAAAATACTTTTGTAATAAGCTAAATTTAATAAAACTCATGACTAATTAATCGAATGTTTATTTTGCATTAACGAAGGGTTATCAAGCGTTATCAAGCACATTTTTTATTTCATTTTATCAAATAGCAATCGACACTTCATAATTTTTTTAGTCGCACTTTTTATTGATTTTCACTTGATTTCTTGGTTTTTCACTTTTTCTAGCAACTAAATGCTACCTTAATCTATAATTAACAAAAATTTTATTTTTTTGATAGTTTGCTCTTTATAGTTGATAAATAAATATAAGCAAATCAATGATACGTTTTGTGTTGATGCTACATTAGAACGGAAACTAACTAAGCAATTCGCGTTAGGAAAGGTCGGGGCTCTAAATGATTTTTTTTAGCTTGAGTTTGATTGATGTCCACAGGAAAGAATCCTCGTACAACTTATGCTCAAGACCTTCTATATCGAGTAGCTGCTCTTACAGCAAGTATGTAATAATCAAATCCAGAACTTAATGAATTATTACATTGGTCGAGGTGGTCATTCTCTTAATTGTTTCTCGTAAATACCCAAAATATATTTAAAAAAAAAATGTAAAATGGTTTGCTTCTTGAGCAAGCAATTATGAATTGACTTTTCCGGTTTTCCTGTGTTTAGCTGGTATAACGGGTGCTGGGTTTATCTTTGACTCTTTTTATACTTGGATAAGTCACGAGAATCTACGTAGAACTTTCGTAAGACTCTGTATCATGAATACAGTACTTTTTAAGCTTTTGTGCATATAAGTTACGTAATATAGAAAGTAAGAGGTATACGTTTATGCAGCAATGCACTATTTCGAAAAATATCAAGTTTTTACTTTTTCTTTTTTTCTTGTGCTAACATGCTTGAGGTTTTTGTTGGTGCGGCTTTACTTTATTTCCTTAAAACACAAAAAATGCGTTGTTATTACACGCGTCACACTATTACACCTTTAAAAATCATTAAGGCACGTTTGTGTGCTATCCTTTGAATTTTTATGCGCTTTTTTCAGTTCTTACTTGAGTTTAAAACCATACGTCATTATTTCTTTTTCCTTTCATGACTGAGTGGCGTGCCCTTTTTTAGAATTAAATACTTTATGTAAATTTGAGTGCATGTGTTAGATGATATATTGAAATAGGGTCAATGATATAACACGTTTTATTAATATCATTTTTCTGAACTTTTGGATTTTTGCAATAACAGATATTAAGATTGCAATATAAATATGTTAAACATTGAATGTGTTGAAAAAATAAAATATCTTGTAATCCATGACAGAGATGGAAGGTATAGGTATTGAGCTAAATTAACTTTATTCTATAATCTTTTTTATACTCTATTAGATTAAGATAATGTCGATTGCCGAGTGAATTGAAATAAGTTGATACAAAGTCGGACTTCGTGAATTTTCAATATTGTGCAATATCAAACATTCATAAAAATTACTTCGCATTTCTTTCATTGATTTTAGCCAAACTAAGTTATCATTTTCAGTATCAGTTTTAATCATTAAAAACAAATTCATTCATGTGGAATAAGTTTTATTATTAAGTGATGGAAGACGGATACTGGCGTTTAAAAACACAAAGTCTATAATAATAACAATTTTTGATCATTTTTACTATTGTTATATGTTTTTTTTTTCACGATGACAAAAAAAAAAAAAAAAAAAAAAACAGAGGAAACGGATATGGATCGCGTTTTCAAATTGCCATCCACCACCTTTATCGGGGGCACCGATAAATCTCTGCCTCTGCGGGAAATCTTGAAACGCTTGGAGAACACTTATTGCCGACACATCGGAGTTGAGTTTATGTTCATCAACTCGCTGGAGCAATGCAACTGGATCAGGCAGAAAATGGAAACACCCGGCGTCATGGAGATCAGCAGCGATGAGAAACGTCTCATTCTTGCCCGATTGTCTCGTGCTACCATGTAATTATTTATCACATTTTAGTGAAACTTTTCATACTGATTACTGTTAATATTTTTGTATTCTAATAGAAGAAGGTGAAAGATAGTTTTTTATAGTTTTATTTTCAGTTTTTTAATGTTTTAAGACTTCAAAATTAAGTGGTTTATATTTTAAACCCAGGCTTTTCTTCTGAATTATAAAACTAAAAATAAAACTAAAAAATATCTTTTAGATTTCAACATTCAAAATAAGTATATCTCAAAGTTTGGTTCAGTATTTTGAATTTTCTCTAGTAGGTATAGAAACGTTTAAAAAAAAAAATTAACGTGACTTTCCATGCTTTCTGAAGGTTCGAGGCTTTCTTGGCACGCAAGTGGTCATCTGAGAAAAGATTCGGTCTGGAGGGTTGCGAAATTCTCATCCCCGCCATGAAGGAAATCATCGACAAGTCGACGGAGCTGGGTGTCGAATCCATTGTCATGGGAATGCCGCACAGAGGCCGTCTCAACGTTCTGGCTAACGTCTGTCGTAAACCCCTTAGCCAAATCTTCACGCAGTTCGCTGCTCTGGAAGCTGCAGATGACGTAAATTTACTTTTTTTTTTCATACAAAAGCATAGTAAATTTTAATTATCTCGTTATACAATCATATTTTTTCAGGGTTCTGGTGATGTTAAATACCATCTTGGCACCTACATTGAGCGTTTGAATCGTGTGACGAATAAGAACATCCGTTTGGCTGTTGTTGCTAATCCATCTCACTTGGAAGCTGCTGATCCTGTAGTCCAAGGCAAAACCCGTGCGGAACAATTCTACCGTGGAGACGGAGAAGGCAAAAAGGTTGGTAATCATATGATGACTCGTGAACATTAATTATTTTTATTACGAATACTTAATAATCGCTATTTTCATAATTTAGGTCATGTCTATGCTCTTGCACGGTGACGCGGCCTTCTGTGGCCAAGGCGTTGTTTTTGAAACAATGCACTTGTCTGATTTGCCGGACTACACGACTCACGGAACTATTCACATCGTTGTTAACAACCAGATCGGTTTCACGACAGATCCAAGGCACTCGAGATCATCGCCGTACTGCACAGGTGTGCACAAAACGGCACTTAATTGTCTATTCCTAAATTTACACTACTGTTATTTCATCGCTAATGAACATATTTTTTTTATATTTTAGACGTTGCTCGTGTCGTCAATGCTCCTATTTTCCACGTCAACTCAGACGACCCAGAAGCCGTGATGCACGTTTGCAAGGTGGCTGCTGAGTGGAGATCAACGTTTCACAAAGATGTTGTTATCGACATCGTATCTTACAGAAGAAATGGACACAATGAGATCGATGAGCCAATGTTCACTCAGCCTCTCATGTACCGTAAGATCAAAAAGACTCCACCTGCGCTTGACCTGTACGCTACGAAGCTGGTTGAGGAGGGTGTTGTTACACCCGAAGAAGCTAAGGTTTGTTCTCTCCACTATTCATTACATTTAACTTCATTACCTTGTGGGAATGTTGAAAACAAATTCTACATTGTTTGTCTTTTTCTTTTAGCAAGTTAACGAGAAATACGAGAAAATCTGTGAGGAAGCTTACAACAACGCAAAACAAGAAACTCACATCAAGTACAAGGATTGGCTGGACTCTCCCTGGTCTGGATTCTTTGAAGGCAAGGACCCATTGAAATCTTCACCAACTGGTATCAAGGAAGATACGCTGGTTCATATTGGAAAGAAGTTCTCGTCGCCTCCTCCCAATGCTGCTGAGTTTGTCATCCACAAGGGTATTGAGCGTATTCTGAAATCTCGAATGGAAATGGTTGAGGCACGACAAATCGATTGGGCTCTTGGAGAGGCTATGGCATTTGGTTCGTTACTTAAGGAGGGTATCCACGTCAGGCTGTCTGGACAGGACGTCGAGAGAGGAACATTCTCCCACAGACATCATGTCTTGCACCATCAGACCGTCGACAAAGCGACCTACCGACCACTCTGCTATCTCTACCCTGATCAAGCTCCTTACACAGTATGCAACAGCTCCCTGTCAGAATACGGTGTTCTCGGTAATCATTGCAACATGTCTTTCACCTGCGAGTTTTAAATATGCTAATACGTGCTGAAAAAATTCTCATACCCACTTTTTCAGGATTTGAACTGGGTTACTCAATGACGAATCCTAATGCTTTGGTTATCTGGGAGGCTCAGTTTGGAGATTTCAACAACACCGCGCAATGCATCATCGATCAATTCATTAGCAGCGGACAGGCTAAGTGGGTGCGACAGTCTGGTCTCGTTATGTTGCAACCTCATGGTCTTGAAGGAATGGTACGGATTCAAACTTTAAACCGTTGTATCTATTTTTGCTGTAAAATAATATTCTTCTCGTTTGTTATTAGGGTCCTGAGCATTCTAGCGCGCGCCTTGAGAGATTCCTCCAGATGTCGGCCGACGATCCAGACTACTTCCCACCAGAAAGCGAAGAGTTCGCAGTTCGACAGCTGCACGATATCAACTGGATCGTTGCTAACTGCACCACACCTGCAAATCTTTTCCACATCCTTCGCCGACAGATTGCATTACCTTTCCGTAAACCTTTGATTATCATGACACCAAAGTCTCTACTTCGTCACCCAGAGGCCCGATCGAGCTTCGACATGATGTTGGAAGGCACTGAATTCCTCAGAATTATTCCAGAGGAAGGCGTTGCTGCTCAAAATCCTAACAAAGTCAAGAGAGTCATATTCTGCTCCGGAAAGGTTTATTATGATCTGAAGAAAGCGCGATCAGAGAAGAAACTGGACGACTCTATTGCCATCGCCAGGGTAGAACAGGTAAAAAAGTTTTTCATAAATAACTATCCAGGTACTCATTAAAGGTTTTTCTTTGCAAAATTAACTCATTTGTTTACAGATTTCTCCCTTCCCCTACGATCTTATCAAGAAAGAAGTGGCGAAGTATCCCAATGCTGAGTTAATCTGGTCTCAAGAGGAACACAAGAACCAGGGCGCTTGGGGATACGTTCAGCCGAGATTCCAAACGGCTCTTAATGGAACTAAACCAATCTCGTAAGTGCAATATTTTTTATTTACATCGATATTGTACCAATTTTTCAAAGCAAATTATAAAATGCATGCATCTTATCTCATGTTTCACTGACATTTGTTACTATGGCACCACTAGTTCCCTATATGCTAAATATGAAATGGTTAATTTAATGAAATAATATATTACGTTAAAATTTGTTGTGCTCACTTAGATGCTCAATATTTATTCTAAAACAATTCTTCTGATGTTTCAAATAAAAAGAAAAAACAATTACGCGAAACTTTTGAGTCTGTTAATTGCAGGTATCATGGTTTTGATCCCCATTTTCCTATCAATAAGATTGTGACGTGACGAATGCAATTTTCATATATTTATAGTAGTAAAAAAGGAAAAAATTGTAAACATTGCATAGTTAAGGATACATAATCATATGCTTGCACTCGTGCTAGAAATAATGATAAATAGTTGAACTTAGTATCATCTATTTTGTATTGCAAATAAATTCCAGTAGTAAGTACATGATATAAATAGTTTTTTGTTCTTTTTTGTACTGTTTATATGGCCCGTATTTTTTACGTTATTCTCGCGGACTAAATTTATTTTATACATGAAAATAATTTCACTTTATTTGCGCACTACATACTGTTAAAATATAAGTTTTTTGTTTTTATGTGAATAATCGTAAAGTAACATCAGTAAAAAATTTGGGCCATGTTGCAGTATGGCACGTGCGAGTGTAAGCGATAATAGTGGAGGATGGTTGAGTAGCTGGTTCTCTTCATCCAAATCGACAGAAACCACTATTGTTCCCGAATCAGAATCGAAAGATACATCAAAACCAAAGCCAAGATCTATTAGGTAATTTAAGATAGTTTGAAAAATTGGCAATGAAAGAAAAATATTTTTAAGTGCCGTAATAGGTTAAATTTTAATATTGCGAAACAATGATTACAACATATAACTTTTGCTTGCAGGTACGTCGGCCGACCTACCGCAGCATCACCAGCCACCGGAAGCAAAATGCAGCATCTCAAAGAATTGAAACAACTGTTAGACGACTCCATAAACGTGTAATTTTCGTAGCTTTGTAAAAAATAGACTATTTATCTTCTTTATTCTAATGTTGATACGAAAATCGCTTGCGCTATAAATATTTGAAATTTTCAATCATCTTTGTTTAAATAATTTTCATAGCGCCTTGCAATTAGCATTACAAGCAGCGCGAGTGATTCTATGACTAACACGAAACTCAAATTTTAATGTAATGTACACTAAATTTTTGAAAGTCTTTTAGTTTTGTAATTACATAGTTAGCTGCTCAGCGACGTTTAGAAAATTACTTTATTTAAATATTTGAGTTTCGCGCTGGTTTCATCAGCCAAGTGCAAAACATAACTGTATTTTTTGTTTATATGTCTTTAAAAGCAATTTCGTGACATGTAATAAAACTACATACTAAAGTATTATCTTAAACTTAAACGCTGAGCTCGTAAGATGAATGCGCTTGAGCGTGCACACGATTCCGTTATACTAGAAGATTCTCCACATGACGTTGAGCGCGATGTTGAAGAGATCATTTTCTATAAAATAGAAAAGAACCTGGACCGCCAATCGTTTTAATTTTTTATAGTTGCTGTGTTTTGTAAAAAGTTAAGCGATTGGCTAATCGTTGAGTGCTATAATGGCTTTATGCCAAAAAACGGTGGCTCACTTGTATGTATAATGTAAAGGAGGAGGCGATGATATTTGCAATGTACGTTTTAATATTTATTAACATTGGGGAAAGCTACATCATATTGGACTGCAAAGTCTGCAAAGGCAGTATTTCACTCACGAGTTCCTTATATCTATAAGGTATTTTCGTTAAAAAGTTAAATCAACTCTTCAGTAACAATGTTCATCAAATAAAAAAAAAAAAAATACAAAAAAAATTGCAAAATTGAAAAAAAAATACGTACAATGGCGCTACGACGAAGTCGTTTGTCATTTCTGGCGGGAACTAGATGTGATTTAACGAGTGAAGTCGCACTTATTATTTTTAAAGTAATAGTTCTCAGCGATACTTAATAGAGATTTTATCTAATATGTCTAATATGTTATGTAATGACATTTGGATACACGGTTTTTATCTTGGCGAACCGTGCTATACATACTTAAACCTACTAGTGTCAAAGAGTAGCTGAAAATCCGGTGGTATATACGTTAATTTAGTAATAAATTATATTTTATTGATTAAGAAAAAAATGAACAAATTTACATTGCACCTCCATTGTAGTAAATTCAGTATGCAATTAAATTAAATCTTCCACCAGACATATGCCTTAAGCCACTGCTTCCTGTAAAGATCCTTATTCATCAATATTACATATACATAATATACATATAATAAGCAATTGAAGTCATTGAAAACACATAAGTATTCTGTTAATCCATTTATTTTCATAAATTTCTTACAATAATTTAATTTGAAGTAAACTTATAACATATATACATAAGCACGCGCGCGCATGAGTATAGTCTTTTCAACAAGGGTTTATTCGTCGTTATTCAAACTCGTCTTAAGAAGCGTTTAAGTAATAACATTGCCATATAAATTGACGGCTTATATGATTTAATAAGTACAAGTTTTCTGTGAGGTTAAAGTGAGCTATCGCAGAGTTGTCGACTTCATGAAAAAATGGAAAAATAACTAAAAATTCGGGTCTTCAATGGTAATATAAAAATAGTTTGATCTAAAGTGATTTTGGTGTGTAAAAATAAAATCTCTAATCTTCATTCGTTTGCAATCGATCCTCGCTTCTACGGTTTACTGAGATATTAATGCTCTTTTTTTTAAAGCGAATCGCACCGTAAGCGACGCGATTCCTTTTCGTTGAATTTGTCATCTTAACTTTTTCGTTGTAGCGAATGTGAGATGCGGTTTCAAAAAATTAATGCGTTTTATTCCTTGCAATTTCCTCCTCTGCGCCTAGTAATCTGTTTGCCCAAGAACGCTGTACATGATCCTTCTGAAGCTGTTGCTTTGGTGGATAGTCTCACCATCACTGTCAACTATGTTGATCTGCACAGAAATGAAAAAGGCTTAAATTTTGTGGAAATCGTTTGAATGTAGACGTGACGAATTGATGTACGAGTGATGAAATACTTACACCAGGACTTTTTGGCCGGAATGGAGCAGGCTAAGAAAAAAATGAATATTTTATAAATTCTTTCCATTTAAATTTAATTTGATTTTAATCTTGTCTTATTGGGATTTTCTTTTTCATAAATTTATTTATTTATTTATTTTTTAAAATTAATATGCAATGAATATAAGTACTACAACGACTATTTATTGGAATAATTTAACGAAAAAGGTGTAAAAATCTTACTCTGTTATTTTGCCTGGGTTGTTTTTGGGGCTGAAAGACACCCTGGCGCGTCGGCTGGGTCACGTGGTGGGGACGATCGTCGCTCTCCTCCTGAAGCGCCTTGTAAGCCTCGCTCAGGTTCGGATCAAACTTGCCCGGCTTCGTGCTGCATGGGATACATACAACACTCTTTTTTTAGTACTTCCTTGCGCAATATAATTCTTCAACTCTTTCTACATCCTATATATATATACTATAGATCGCCTTGCGTGCATTTTAAGATACACAGTTATTATTGATTAATTAGCATCTACCTGGCGTTCCGGCGATTATAGACCGTAGAGGGTCTATATCGCAAAGAGAGTTGTTATTGGACAGCCACTATCAGTTTCTTTTTTTTATTTCATCCAGGTGCTCCCTGAATTGGTTTCAACTAGTGTAAGCGATAGACTTTGATAGAGAAGAAGAGTGCAATTTTTTTTGGTTATTTTCGCACAATCGACGTTGTTATCAGAAAGAGAGCGATGGCTTCGTTGTTATTATTATTTACAAATGTTGATAGTATTAGATACATCCTTGGTTAGTATCATAGTGTCCATATATTTTATTACTATACTTATGCGCGTCGCATGCAATTCCCATCCAATTTTCGTACATATAATTACTATATTTAAAATTAGTTTCAACTTTACTACATTATAAGTTTCGCTATAATTTTCGATTCTCTACTGTCGTTAACGCGTTTCGTTGTACGTGCGTAGAATTCTTAATTAAAATTTTTTTGTTTCGTGTTCCTGTAAATTTCGATCGTTCAAAGGTCTCGATGGGCTTACAGAGTTCGAGTTACGGTGCCGAAGGTATACGAGAATAAGAAATAAAGAAAACGTTTGGAAAAGAAAAACGAGCAAAAAAGATAAACGTTTTTAAATTGGCTTATTGAACTGCGGCCACGGGTTCTTTGCAGCGGCTGCTCGTGCCTGTTCTTTCATGCGTTTAGCTTGCTCTTCGATTTCGTATTTCTGTTTAACGAAGGATAAGTCTATGAAAACGCTGGAAACACAAACGAACAATTCAGAACATTGCTAGAATTCAAAAAGATTATCAAATGTTATCTATCGTATGATTTTATTACTTATAAGATCCAGACCATTCAATAATTGACTTTATTTCAGATGGAATGTTTAGCTTGTTTGAAAAAAAAATGTTTCAAAGTTTGATGTCCAATTTTCTTCACGATTTCACGATTTCGTGTTTCAATTTAACAAGTTGAAAAGCGGTGAGTAAAGCAAATAAAATAAAAATTTTTTTAGTTTCTAGCGAGATAGTGTGATAGCAAGCCATAACATAAGCTTTTCACAAAATTATTACCAAATTATTGTCTATAATCACAAAAATGAACATAAATATGATAAAAATGAAAGGTAAGTAGCGAAATATGATTAAGAAATCATAATTGTACTAGTGATAATGCCGATGAATGGTAAGTTTAATAAAAAATGATTGATTATACGTTAGGCATGTGAGCTGATATAAACTTTGAATTATTTATTATAGATAAGAAGAAAAAAACAACGTGAAGTAAGCGCGAAATTGATCTACTTACGGTATGGCCGAGGCTTGGCATTTTATAGTATCCGCTATATTTTGTTCGGAGTAGAGGCCGATCGGCGAATTGAATTGCTTGTGAACAACCTGCCAAAAAAAGAACATGAGGGATACATGTGTCGGTGACAGTAAGCCAAGGTATATATATCTTGTAAGAGTTACAGAGTATAGGCTATAATAGCCAGCGCAAAAGTAAAAAACACGGCATTTTGCTCTTTCATTTTTTTCTAATGTAGTTTATTTGATAAAACGGCAATATGAGACGCTTGGCGCAACAAAACAAATGATTCACACGGCGTTCTTATGTCACTAATGATGATTATATTTATGTATATATTAGGTTGAATAAATTATATAATGTACGAGATATATGGTGTGTATATATGAGGTAAGTATTATCGATCGTTTAAGCGGCGATGTATGCAGTAGCTTCTCTTCGTTGGATAGTCCCCGGAATGAACCGCCAACTGTATACAAGTATACCTAAAGCAAAAGGTTTTACGCACGCAGCTGCATTCTGATTTCACACGCATTCATTCAAAAAATCTTCTTCGACTGTATACATATACAAATCGCTGGCTAGATAATAATGATGATTATTGCATGTATGTGTCGATAAGAAAGTAGCATTTTTTTTCACACTATACAGCTGTCAAATTTAGTTAGCATTTTACGACGAAATTGGATCATTCGAGAAATTTCACTTCAATCGACGAAACTTTATATAGAGAACGACAATGTACATATACATGAGAATTCAAATGAATGCTTTCGATTTACTTTTCCTAAATGATCCAATTTTCAAGCTTAATCGTATAATTAGAAAGCACTGTCGGCATTTGGTCATCTAGACGTTTAACACAAGCTTTTCATTAATGACTGTCGAGTGGGCAAATGTGCTCGCACTTGCGATGTATATATACTGAAGTCCTCTCTTTATCACGAGTGAAACTGATGATAAAAAAAATGCCAGAAGTACCAATGAAATGCGTATTATTATTATGGGATAAAAAAGAAGCTTAATATAACTCTCTAAAGCTTTTGTAAAAAAAAGGAACGACAAATCAAGAGCCGTTCAAAATGATATTATATAGTAGCAAACCTTGGGCAGCTCGTTAGGGCTCAAAACTCGCTGGAGCACAGATTCCGCCACCTAGTCACACGTTCATATATAATACATTAGACAAATATACAATGTATCGACATAAATTCAAAAGGGGGGAGAGTGGAGAGATAGAGAAAATTGAGTCTGCGTGTAATATACGTGTGTAGCTATACGCGCGAGCGTGTGTCTTACATAACAGAGTCGACGGGTAGCTTAAAATAATACGCAACGAAGCCGAAGACACACGCACACACAAACGAATCGAGCAAGAAAACGTGAGCCATCACGCATGAGGTTCGGCTGAGAAGGTGGCTGATGAAAAAGAAACTCGATTCGCAACGCGCGAATTTCAGTGTGTATATTTAAAAAAAAGAGAGAGAATTAAACTCTCAGTCAATTCGCTCGATTCTGAGCTCCCGCACGACCGGCGTGATCTGATATTTGAATGTACGTACTTTCTGCTTCATCGCGACCTCGGGATTCGCGATCTCGTAGTGGTGCGGTGGCGCCCTGACCATCGGGTTCGGGTGGTGGCGGAGGTAGCACTCTCCCAGGGGCGCATCCTTCTTGATCTTGGCTCCGGGTAGGACGAGGGGCGTCGTGCGGTACGGCTGTAACAGGGAATGATGGAAAAGTTTTTATTAGTGAGCGAATTGACGGCGTGTGCGCGAGTTTATTTTTTTTTTCTTTTCGTCGCCGCGCGGCTTCGCTTTCGACACCCGACGCGCTCGACATTTATGAATAGCATCTCGTGGACACTCTGCGGTCTTTTCGATTCGACAGCCAGGCTCTTCTTTTTTCGCATGTGTTTTGACAATATCAGCTTTCAATTAAATTAGAAATGACAATATATGGCTGTCGTTCGGTTCACACAGACTGTAAAACCCAATAAAATTACCATATATATACTGATGCAACATATTAAATTTTCTTGTATATCTATATATAGCTAAAGTTGTTATGATAATATACTTTGGATTTTTATATAGAGTCTAATTTTAAAAGACAGTATGGCATTTTTTATAAAACTTTTCGTAGTTTCCACGTTAAACTGTTTTTTTTTTCGGTTGCTACGATAATCAAATAATCGTTTAGGTACACGCGTTACTTAAATAATATCTTTTTTATCGTTACTCTGAGAAAAGCTGCGAGTAAAAGCGCAGCCGTCGTTAACGAATTTATTCGCTGGCCGCCAGCCGCCGCTGGCTCGCTTTGAACGCCGTCCAAGAAAAATCCGCGATATTCTGTAACATCGCGCGCAGGCGGTATATATTATATATATGACGCTTCGACAGCGCGCGTCGGGGGCACCTTATAATATAAGCAGGTCGCGCGTACGTGAGGGAAAACTTGTCAATTAGACGGGAGCTCGGCATATTATGAGGCGCGATCGCCCCAATTAATTTTTCGGCCGTTTACCAAAAATAAACGCCGCGACATTATTCTTCTAGAATATACATTCGATGTTACGTACGCGTAGAGCAGTAGACGTAGCTTTTTCTTGGAGCTTCTTTGCGCGAATTTTCTTCTTCTTGTATGAGAAGGAAGAGCAGCAAGTTGGCAGTTTCGCACGAACAGAATATATTCGAGCCACTTGGCATGCCTGAGTCTCATATGCCAGAGAGCGATTATTTCTCTGTTGGATTAACTATTTTTACTTATTTATAGAGTGCGCGCTCTTTTATGAACTACATCGTCCCTCTACTGTACATTCTTTTACTTTCGAGTCGGGCGATTCGTCTGGTTGACTTGACACGTTCCGTATACTTGTTTTTCCTTTGGGCAAACAAACTATCAGCCTTCCTTCTGACTTTCATTAAACGACCGAAACATTGAAGCAAATCTTTTGAAACGACTTGTCTTCTTTTCAATATAGGCACTGGCATAGTGCTGTGTTGTTACACAGATGTTGGCGTTAGCCCTTTCATTCCCAAATTATTTTTTTTTTCTTTTATTTTTTCAACTTTATACAGAATTTATTATCATTTAGATAGATACAGATATAGATGATGAACAAATGACATATCTCTAAAGTGTGATTTATGACAGCACCAGCAGTATAAATGAAAGGGTCAAAAGAGATTCTCTGCTTTTTCTCAAAGGTTCGATACCAGCAACCCGCGGCAAATTGCTACGCGGAATCGTTCTACCGCCTCGGCAGATTAGCCACAGACGATACGCGCACATAACTCCTTTCGAACCTACATACATATATACATATTCCATCCCGCAAATCTTGCAGACCACTCGAAATAATCCCATCAAGCGCCACAGCACAGCGCTTTCTCAGCGATTATTAGCACGCGCGCGAGTTGTGTTCAGCAACTACACTCGCGGCTTCTATCGCTCTCTATACATCCAGCCGGTTCCGCTTCCGTTTTCAAGGCTAACCCTGCAGCTCTTGCGAAGGGCAGGGCTACACGCCGCGGGGCTAAAATAGACCTTTGAGAATTGATGCGGTCCAGCGTGCGCGAGCTTTGCTCTCTGCGCTGCGGTCGCGAGCCATATTCCATATTGCACAAATGGGTCAGGAACAGCGCGCGGCGGGCGATATGTATGACGGCGCGACGACGACGCGCGCGCGAGACTCCGCCCGAAATAGATCAAGGCCTCCGTGCAGTAGCCCGTTAAAAATAACGTAGCACGCACGTCGCTCTCTCTCTCTCACTCTCTGTGTATATTGTCGCCTGCGCCTGCCTTTGCAGAAGGGGAATCTTAACGCTCTACCGCTGGACCTTTCTCTCTCTCCGCAAGCTGCTGTTCTATTGCAACATCGCTGAGCTTTTTCAAGGTCAGCGAACATACACACACACACACTGTCTCCCAACAACAGTGCGCTCGCACGATGCTGGCAATCTGGAGAAAAAGGACTGTGTATATAAAGCTTGCATTCCGGGAGGAACGCTGATGGATTCGCGAAAATCGGTATATAGCCGCAGTGCACGCTTGTTTTAGTAACCCAGATTTCCCGGCATCCGAAAATAGCGAGAGCGCGTGCAAGTGCAGATATTTTTCTTTTCTTTTTCACACCAGCACCGGAAAGCGCCAAAATGACCGCGCGCAAACGCTGTTTAAGTTTAGCCCCGCAATAGCGCGCGTAATAAGTATTATATACGCGTCAGCTGGTCGCGGCCGCGCGCGCGCGCATTTTGGCGCAGGGTTGAGGCAAAAACGCCGCTTTGACAATCGCTGCCAAGCTGTTTGCGAAAATACCAATGCGCGCGGCTATGCTGTGCTTCGACGGAAATGTAATTCGAGCCCGTATACATATATTATTACTGTGTGTATTATACGTTCGTTTTGCTCATTGAAGTTCAATGATTCGGGCGTGCGTAAATATAAACAAGCCCGCGGTGCGCTTCGAGTGCATATATGTATACATACATATATAATAGAACGTGGTTGGCGGTATCGAGAACACTATATGCATATGTAATACGATTGAAAGCGGAAAAGCGAAGATTGCGTACCCAGTAGACGGCAGCCTCCTTCTCCGAGCTGTTGGGCGGCTGATCGTAGGTCGTCGTCCAGGTACGCCGATACGAAGGCATTGTGTATCTCCTTCTGTTCCCTCTATATATGCTACAATGTACGAGACAACACACTTGTCGCGCGAACTTTCGCGGCTCCGAAAGCCCCGGAAAGCGTCGATGTATATGTATATATACTAGGTAAGCTCGCTGATCTCTCTCTGTCTTTCTCTCTGCGTAAACGTTGCGTCCCGATTGATGCGCGGGCGGCCACTAAACTTCTCCACCAGCGACGGCGGCTTCTTCGCCAACGCGGCTAAGGATCACCTCGATATCGCGCGCGCGCGCGGCCAGCTGCTGCTACTCTCCACGCTATACTCCTACCTTCGCGCGATCGTCAGCGAGGGGGGCGGTGAGCAGAGGCGGCTGGCCCTGTCGCGGATTTTACTACTGACACGCGAGTGGGATTTTTCTCTTCGCTCTCACGGGCCAATCGATGGTTGGGTGGTCGAGACGGTGTATAGTTTGATGGGACGTTTTATCGGATGTTATGAGGAGGACTTTTTTCGACGGTGTCGTCATTGGAAAGAAATGTTTGTTAAGTTTCTTTTTTTTGGAAATTTTCTTGTTACGGCGTTTCAAATAAATGTTTTAATGACTATATTTGTCTCGATTGACGGCAAAAAATTACTGAAATGAAATATTAACGCGAACTTGAGATAACTTGACCTCGGGTCAAAGATTTTTATTTTTATCCCTTCTGAGCAAAACAAGTATATATCATGGTCTTTTTGTTTTTTTTAATTTTTGATGTTCAAGGTTTTCGAAGACGGTATGAGTTGTGACTAAATTAATTTTAAAAGGCTAAATTTCGATAAATATTCGAATTATGAAAGTTGAAATTACGATTGTATCAATTAATAAAATAAAAATTTCCAATCAATGTGCAGTATTTAATGTCGTTCAGCAGTTGATAAAATATTATATAAGAAAATATTTACTCCGATTATTTTTACGAAAAGAGGCGTAAATAAAGCCTTTGAGGCACCAAGATTAACGCTATTATATAATTTTCCATGATTCTAGAATCGAATAATCAAACTTTCAAAAATAAATATATGATATTATAATTTTCATCGTTCTCGTAGTCATGAAAACTTTTAGATATATTTGATATTTGATACAGGTATTAAAAATTCAGCATTTTTTCATTTCAGCATAAAGATTTATGAAAGAAAAAAACAATATTTAGCATCGATTTATTTCCAAAATTGAATAATTCAAGCGCTACTGAGCATGTTTGCGAAAAAATCGTAAAATGCGTGAAAGACCCTATTAACGAACCCCAGATCCCATCCAACATTAATACATTTCTCGACAGCTGAAGATAAACAAGCTCAAGTCCATTGTCTTGTATGTATAATACGCGTGCAAAGTTGTATCACATGTCTGTTTGCAAGTATTGGTGAAAATCGCGCGCAGATACATATATATTGGCCCCTCGATACACACGCAAAAGAAGATATTTATAGCCGCGGTCCGCCGTTCGCTCCCTCTACTTCATCTTTCTTTCCCCTCATCTCCTTTTTGTTTCTCCCAAACTTCTTCACCCACCCTCCCTACCCATCTTTCTCTGTGGGACTTTCCAGTATTTGCCATTTCGTCGCGCGGCTCGAGTTGACGAGCCAACAAAAATACGCGCACTATATACCCCTACCCCTGCGTTTCCGCATAATTTAGAGGAACGAGTAGGACCGTGCGTCGATTTGCACGATACATATATATACAACTTTCTCTCTCTCTCTCTCTCTCGCGTGTACGCAACTATAACTAATAGACGGAGGCGCCGAAAATCTCTTGTCCCGCCAGCGTGTAAGTACACGATGAGGTGTAGTCCGGGGAAAAAGCAGTTTATTATATATATTATTTTGAGAACGCGAGATTTATCTCAACGATTTTGTCCCGTGGTGTTTAACAGTTGAAATAAAAGCGGTGGATTAATTTTTCAGATTGATGCAGAGTTTATGTGACATTATACGTTCACAGTGCATGCACCTGTTGGCTATATTTTCTCAATGGAAAGATTCGATAATTCTTCATATTGTTCTTTTCCTTTTACCATGTCATAAAATATATATTTTACAATGTAGTACCCTGTGCATTATCCGCGGGAATAGAACATTGCCAGATGCCAAGTATAGATCAGACGATAACAATTATTGTGGCTGAAAGATACATATCATACGTAGCCTTAAAAAATGAAATGATTATAATCAACTGACCTGGGACAGGTAGAATCTCTCCTCGCGGACCTCGTCGAGGTAGTCGTGGGCCGGGTTAAAGTGGCTCGGCGAGAAGATTCTCGAGGGCTCGGGAACCTCGATCGAAAGAGGAGGCGGAACCGGGCTCTTGGGCAACAAGGGCGGCACTTGCGTGTTCTTCGGCCTATAGATTCGTCAAAATACCCCCCCGACAGAAACACCACGTTAATTCAGCATTTGATCCAACACAATATCACACGCACACACATAAAAATAATATACAATACGCGTATACATAAACATGCAGATGGTTATAATGGCTTGTAATGAAATGCTTCGGGGCGGGCATGCACACGCGAGCGATAATCCTTGCGAAATATAGAGAGAAAATTTCATAAAGAAGTTAATGGGCTCGAACCGTGCACATTGCCAAAGCGAGAGTTGCAGCGCGAAGGGAAAATTCAAAGCTAAAAGCCGTTTTGGCCGCAGGCACACGCCTCCGTCTGTATATATGTATACGAGGAAAGTCTGTATATATGTTACGATTTCCGCCGAGGGGCAAATCAGCAAGTCCATCGAGGAATATGTGTGCGTGTGTGTGTGTTTTTGTTTTTCTTCTTCTTCTTCGTTGTGGAAATAATAGAATGTTTGCTCTTTCAAGTGCATTTATTTCGAACTTTCTTTCTTTCTTTCCACATTGCGTTCAGAAGACAGGTCGATTATATTATTTATATATTTATTTATATGCACATCAACACATATATGATGGGTATAAACAAGTAAATGGAAAGCGTGTGTATAGTTGATCTCATTCGCCGGTCTCTACATAGCAGATAGACACACTTGTCCGTTAAATTTGGCGTGCCCGTAAAACGTTAAATTTATCGACCGACCATACGCGCGCGCGTCTGGTGTATCATTATACAAACAGCCGACAAAACAAAAGCCACCGGCGGTATTACATGCTACTGTCCTCGTTCACGCTGGACTCACTAATGTGCTACTTTATCCCGTGCGCGTTTATTAATTCCCGGCGGGAGCTAAAAGAATTGTCGGAAAAGCTGCTGAGATAGGCTCGCGAGCAGGATGTTAACGAATCGGCGAAAGCTTCGCGACACAATAATCGCACGTGAGTGAGGCTCGTTATCCGGGGCCTCTGTAACGAACTTGGAGATGATCCGCGGCGGCTTATGACTGAGCAGTAGTGCGTCTGGCGGTGAGTCGATTCTCGATGGGAAGGACTCGGACCTTTCGATGGCTAGCTTAACACACTCGGAACTTTGCAGGAGGTTCTGGGCGTCTACATGCCTCAAGTCGCGCACGTCGTACTGGTCGATCTTCTTGATCACGTCACCCTTCTGAAGTTCCTCGTTCTCAGACTGCAACCAGAACAAGCAAATACCGACTCTCATTATACATGCATGTACTTTATATATTGTAATAACACACATGTTACCTCGCTTTTGTTTTCTCTTTCGTCACACTACAATATTAAGTTATCCCTATATTGAAGAAACTCACGCGAGATCTCGCGCGTCGAAATCTCACGTGATACTAAAAAAAACAGGATTTATGGCGCTAAAATTTAGTTGAAAAAAATTTCCTGTTTTACTTTTAAAGCGGTTGTATGAATTATATTCTTTTTATTATTCCTTCTACAATATTACAGAAGATACGAATTTTAAGTCAATTTTTGATAAAAATTTTTGTCAAGCCCGCATTCAAAATTCACGTGAATTCTTACGTACGATCTCACGTGAGATCATGCACAAATAACTTAAAAACCAATTTTTGTTAAAAAGTATACATATAATGCATTTTATATACATTTTAGAAGGAATTGTAAAAAAATATGACCTCTCTAACTTTCCAAACGGTAAGACAAACAATTTTTAATCTTAACATTTTCCTGCGGTTTTTTAGTCAGGTAAGATTTTGACGTGAAATTCACGTGAGTTTTTTCTCACTATGGATTGAAATAAAACATTTGTTTTGATTTTTTGTAAAAAAAAATATTGTACATTATATTTAATAAGTCGCGGTATCGGAAATTTAAGGATTGTGAAAGAAAAAAATAAATGGCTAGCCGGATGGCTCGAAGAGAGTTTAAAATAATTCATATAAGCTGTTACCACCTCGCCTTTCTCTCTAAATATATATGTCTGACCAGACCTGTCTATTTTCTACTTCGATACAAAGTTATCTATTCCGCGAAAAAGTTTTACACGATTATTTTCTTTTCTGGCTTTGCGCTCATTTTTCATTAATGACTGTCTTTTATCGTTCTATAACGGTTCCCTTATTACTATTTAAACTTAACCAATTGCACCGAATGTATTAGTATTTAACATTTGGCACTTTTGATAAAAAAAATATGAAAAGGGCAATTTTTCAAAATAATTGGCACAGGAGATAAGATCGGATCGGCGATGCTTATCTTAAAGAAGCAACCGCGATTGGGCATAATCCAACGTTTGAAAAATCGGCTGTAGCGACAGAGCAGCATCCCCCGCGCAACACATCAGCGACATAATGATGACAAAAGACGTAAAATTTTGAAAAAGAAGACTCACACGGGTGACGACCAAGGGCGTGCCCAAATCAGTTCCGCCGGCAATGCTGATGCCCCAGGGTACACTTGTGCACGGCCTTCGGAGTTTCACGGTCAGTGTATGCCGCCTCGTCATAATCCACGATTGTTACTCACACTTGCTCTCAACACCTTTCGTTATAATATAAGAGCACACTGCGTTGCACCCGCAACAATTTATTACAATATTACACAAAGGGGAGAAAGCGCGCGACTCGAGTGAAATTCGGTAAGAAAAGAAAAAAAAAAAAAAACGGGAGGGGAAACCAGTTGATACGAGACGTTACGTATATATATATATGCACACACGCGATGAGACTATAGGAGTGCGAACAATGCGACGGTCCAGCGGCCACTGTGCGCGCGCTCCGCGTTCGGGCGTAATGTAGGGCTAAGTTGACTTTGACAGGCCTTAGGCGGGCAATCGCGCGGCGAGCTGCGGCGGCCAACTCTCTTACCTCTCTCTCTCTCTCTTTCTGTCCCCCGTTTGTGCCGAGCGCTCTAAGCGACTTTAAACCGAGGGGGAGAGAGAGCCCGCAATCTGGCCTCATTTATTATTGGCATGCTTATGTATTGTCTTCTGCTCCTTTTCTCTTTCTCCCGTGCTCTCTTTCTCTCTCTCTCTCCCCCCTTCTCTTTCCATCACTATATCTCATATCTCTCATTTTACCGAATTCGCACACTCTGTCCGCCGATGTTACTTTGCATATGTATAACTGTATAGATAGATACGCGATATAATGGCTCGATCTTGGAGCGCTTGCGCGCCGAAAGTCAAGAAGAGCTTTCGCGATCAAAGGATAGACTTCGAGTTTAGCGAGAAATTCTTTTCTCTTCTTTTCGATCTGCCGTTATACACACACACACACACACACACACACACACACACACACACACACACACACACACACACACACACACACACACACACACACACACACACACACATATATATATATATATACGCCGCATCAAATCCAAGTCGTCTCGATCATTCGCAAAGTAACTTCGACCGAAAGTGTATGTGTGTGTGTGTGTAACTTTCGGTCGAAGTTACTTTGCGAATGATCGAGACGACTTGGATTTGATGTGGCATTTATGAAACAGATGATGAGGAAATAAATTCTTGTTGTCTTAGAACATAAATTTATTATTCATGACTAGACTCTAATATATATACTGTACACTAAGAAAGAAGTTTAGTAAAAATTATTAATAATTTTGCAAAAATTACTATACTTTCTGGGAAAGCCACCTTAACCTGTAAAACCTCAAAAGATTACCATACTTTATAAGAAATTTTGCTAGAAAGATAGGAGAATTTACTATAAGTACTGTAAAATTTACTGTAAAGTATGGTAATTTTTTGGTTTACAGTTTGCGGTAGCTTTATCAGACAATATCGTAATTTTTACAAAATTACTTTTTTTCTCAGTGTATTGAAAAGAAAATGTAAGGGGTTTCTTTCGATAGCCTTTTTACGATTAATCAATTGTAACTGCGACGATGAAAAATGCACAACCGGTAAAAATGAATAATAATACAAAAATTTCGAGTTTTAATTTCACATGAGATCCCGCTCCCGAACGAGCGTCACCCAGAAAATCGCATCATAAGCTTCCGCAACTATAAGACAGATGATCGAAGGATCGTTATAGCAATCGCGGTATGTCGTGTGGCGCCGATAAGCCGCGGCGCGCGATCGAGATCATCGGAGGGGTGCATCACGCACGCGTACGTGTCGGGTAAATATAGTCGTCGGAGGGCGGCGGCCTACCTTGCGCGCACGCCGCGGTTAAATCGATCTCACATCACCCGGTGAGCGCGCGCGCAAAAGTCCAAAGCTGATCGGAGCGAATTATACACCGAGGGAAGAAGTAGGGGTAGATGCGGAAGAGGAACCTTTACATCTATGGATATACGCGCGCGCACACATGTATTACAGAAACGATGACACTTACGTAGGTCTCGAAATAATTGCCTATCCTGAATGTCAGCCTGGTCGACATGTCGTTATCGCGTTGTTGAACGTTATTATCAGTTGAGAAAAGAATGCCGCTGCCGCCGCGTTATCCGGTAATCCGCCTCCTCTTCCGTCGTCGGCCGACGCGCTGGCCGGGATCCTGTTAGCGGGAAATACTGGACGCCGGGGAGGAGAGTGCAAGGAACACGAACGTCGTCGTCGTCTCGTCGATCCGATCGATACGAAGGCTTTTCCTCGTCTCTCGCGATCGCGCATTGCCCTGCGCCCATTAAGTCCAGCCTGTACCTGTGTGCGTATATACGTGCGTGTACAAGCACAAAAGCGTGCGACAGAGAGAGAGAGAGAAAGAGAAAGGGGATGCAACGCCGATTGACGAGTTGGTATAGCTGCGGCCGAAAGCATCTCGCAGTAGAAAATGAAGTCGGCGAGAGGAGGACGGAGAAAGTCGCAGCTACCGAGACTTCTGCATCTCTCTAGCCGGCACTCGAATTAGCAACCTATAGACGAGCTGATTCCTTGCCGTCTTTTTTTTTCTTCTTTTGCCTCCCTTTCGTTTCTTTTAGTTTTATTGGCGTCCCTCTTGTTCGCGCTCGCGCGCCCAAGAATCGGACGTATGCTGCAGGCTGTATAGCTATCACACCGTATAACGACGGTGGCTGTCTCGAAAGAGAAAGAGTGTATTCTTATATCTCTGGTTATAAATTAATTAGGCCGATCTAAGTGGGTTCTTAAAGATTTTTCGACCAAGTATAAGGGACGGGGGGTATAAACATTCGGTCAAACAACAACGTCAATGACCTAGTAAATTGGTGCGATGTATAGCGCGCTATGATATTTCGCACTCGAGCTCGGGAATGAATTTGAAGAGCCGATGACAATCTGGCATGTCATAAATATAAAGCGCGCGCAAACGTCGATGTTCGATGCATGTTGGTCTCGATTTACTTTTTAATCAATCGCTGTTATCATTTAAATAAAATTAAGTTTTCACCGATAATAACCATATAATTATATTGAATAAAACTTGGTATTTTAACGATCGGAGCTCGTCTTAACTTTTTATTCCAACCTTTAAAGATCTTTGTCGGTCCGACAGAGTTGATTGAAGAGTCATATGTTGCCAAACATTTTTCATACGACACGCACCTCTGCAATAAATTTTATCTTGTTCTATATAGCTCTTACAATATAGAAGGAAAAAATGCTGAACACGCAGGAAAACAGTCTTGTCGCACAGCTTTAACCGCACATCAAGTATTCTTATGGAAATTTAACATGGGGAAAAAGGGACGGAAAACGGTCACTGATGACTAACCGATATTAAGCTCTCACAGGCGCCATGCAACAAATTTTCCATATGAAAAAAAAAAACATTAAAGTAAAAAAAGAAACGAGGTTTAATTTAAGTTAAGAATCATTAAAATTAGACGATCCTGTGAAAAATTACGTGCATTTCAAAATTAGGGACAAAGAGCATTTGCAAAATATGGCACATTTTTTATCATTTTGTCATTAGCTTAAATTAAAGTTCTTTTCTTTTATTTTAATTTTTTTCGTATGAAAAATTTGTTGCATGTCGCATGTGGGAGCTTAATTATTGGTTAGTCATCAGTGACTGTTTTCCGTCCCTTTTTCCTCATGTTAAATTTCTATAAGAATACTTGATGTGCGGTTAAAGCTGTGCAACAAGACTGTTTTCCTGCGTGTTCAGCATTTTTTCCGTCTATAGCACGAGCTATATATATAGAACATGAAAACATCTATTAACACCCAAATACACTGAAATAGTAGATTATCGCTTATAATTTAACAGAAATATTGAATACAGAAGTGGTTTCTCGAAGCATGGTGTTATAAAATAATATATTAGTAGTTAAGATGTAACAGTTTTTTGCAATGGTGAAGATATTATTCTCTTGCGTAGTAGGTATCGGTCGTGCCTTATATGTAAAAACGAAATTTTTGCATAGACAGCTGGGGGTTGGTGCAGTGTGTCGAAACAGTGTATTCACCCGTAACAGCGGCGAGCGAAGAAAAATGATAAAATTACGTTATTTATAATATGAACACTTTTTTCCCTGAAAAGCGGGAACAAAGTTATACTTATTTCGTTCTTTTACTTTCACAAAAAGTAAATTCAATATGGAACTAGGCCAAATATAAATTGGTCGCACTGTGCAAGTCAAAAAGGTGGCCACAGTTGAGATATGAGAATAAAGTACTATATGTAATTCGGGAACAAATTTCCCGCGGGAATCAAGAGCAACTTTTTACCTTGTTACATAAAGGGCGCTACAGGCAAAAAGAAAAAGCAAAAGCACAGGAACAGATATAAGAATAACATGGATATGTATATCTATATATATGAGGAACAGGAACAGCTACAGGAACAGATCTAGGTGTTCCTTCTAGCTGTTCCTGTTCCTCATATATATAGATATACATATCCATGTTAATCTTATATCTGTTCCTGTGCTTTTGCTTTTTCTTTTTGCCTGTAGCGCCCTTAATGCACTATTACACTTCATGCGTAAAGTACTACTTTTACTCAAAAAATAATATTCGGTACAGATGATAAAAATGATTCTCACACGAGTGTAACTCATACTCGTGCAAGAATCTGAAAATGATCTATTATTTTATACATTAGTATCGAAAAGTACTATTAAACACTTAAAGCGATGTGAGTGCCACCCCTTACCGTCGATTGCAGGGACCAATTTTTTTTTCATTTAGTTTTGAATTTTAAGAAAATGCCACTCTGATAATTTGTAGTTCATTACCAAATCTACAACGTGTCAAAGCAATTTTTGTTCAAAATTCAAAATTGAACGAGAAAAATGGGTCCCTGCAATCGTCGGTAACAGGAGAGCCTCGCATCGTGTTAAGAAGAACAATCAGAAAAAACATTCGCTCTAATGAGTACAATATTGAAACGCTCAATTGGGCAGGGAAATATGACTTTTTATTCAAATTTAAACATATTTTCTTTCCATTCTTTAACAATACTAAATTCTAATGTAACTGTAAATTCCGTATTAAAAATATCGGGCACGAAATATGTTTAGTAAGATCATATTTTACATTAATCCTATTTGTCCGATGCCGTCACATGTCATCCGACGCGAGAAACACGCGGTGGCCAGTTTCAGATAATGTGCAACTCTTCCCTATATTCTATAAACAAGACCTACACAGGCTTGCATAAAATTTTATGGTTGAAAAGATAACGCATTAGCATTGTCTTTTTATTTGTTATCTAATTAAGGGGGTTAGTGCGGTAGAGTACGAGCCAAAAGTACAGCGCGTCGAATGCCGTACGCCTTGGCGCGGCGCGCCTTCCGTTTGTACACACATACAAGGGCAAGCGCAGCGTCGTCTAAACCGAGGCTAAACAACTGTATCTCGAAAACAGTGAAGCTAGGCTTCCTGAAATTTGTAGAGAACATTCAAAGTATTGCCCTTAGTAAGATATTTCTTTTTCTTTGAAATCTGAAGAAAACTTTTCAAGTGATTGATGAAAACGTTCATTTTTTTACGTTTTATGATAACTCTCCCATAAGACATCTTGTTAAATTTCGTAACTTTGGGAGCTTATATCTCACAAACGGTGAAACTAGGCTTTCTGAAATTTGTTGTGGATAATAGCAATAAGAGTCCACCCTGCAAGTTTCAAGAAATGCTGAAGAAAACCCTAAATCGCACTAACCCCCTTAAATGTTAATCAGCCGTTAAAATCAGATTATGTGGAGGTTTAAAAAATTTAATTTATATTTTAACACATCATTTATCAATATTGATTAAAAATAATCTTAAGAGGATTTGGATGTTTATATCATAAATTTATATGTTCGTGTAAAATCGCTTATATATAACATTATATAAACAGTCAATTCGTTAAATTCACAATGCACTGATCATGTTTATAAAATACTACGAATAAAAATCGATTATTCCATATAAAAACAATCGATTTATACAATTGTGCAGACTTATTAACAATCAAACGTATTTGATGACTATTTCAAGGCACACACTGCATACGCTTAACTCCCTTGAAGGATAATGACTACATCTTCAAGTACACATTTTCTTGCTACCGTCTATTTATATGGCATCAATATCTGGTAAAATTAGTCTCAATCCTCCAAAACTGAATTCATCATCGAATATCGAGGAGGAGTTCTCCAAATGGCACTAGATGATCGTTTTAATTTCTTTGGATCAATACCCACGAATAACTCTCTTAGGTCAGGAGTACATTTCTTTGCATCAAAAAACTTTGTCAGTATTTTCATTGGAATATATTGTTGCATTTCTAATTGTGCCTGCCGAACATGTCCTGCAAATAGAAATTTAGGTAATGTTACATTAATCGGCTTCTGAATATTTATTGTAATTTAAATCTCTTAAAATTTTTCTTACTTGATGCCCATAATGGAATTGGATGTTTGGGTTTTCTTTCATCATCAGATTCCTCTTCATCTGGATCACTGTCAATTTTATAATTGGTTTGAACCAGTTTTTGAGCCAAGACTTTCATCTGAAATAGAAAAATAATTTTTTAATGAATTCATTGTAAAAAAGGTGTTTACAATTAATAATAAAGTACCTTAGCTTGCGTTAACGCTTGATTCTTTAATTTCGCTTCAGCCAACAGCTTACGTTTCTCTTGTTCTTGTTCACGTCGTTTTTGCTCAGCAAGTAGTTTTTCTAGCTCTTCTTGTTCCTGCAAGCGCTGTAATCTCAACTGTTCTTCCTGTTTTCTTCTTTCTTCTTTTATCTACAAGGCAACAATAATTCATATAAAATTTACTATAAAAAGCATTAAAAAATGTACTACAACATATTCCCAAACATACTTGTGCTCTTTGTAATTGCGCTATGCGTTTCTTTTCCATTTCTTCTTTGTGTTTTTCTTGTATTTGCTGTGCCAATTTAGCTTTCTCCTCTTTTTCTCTTTCAGTTTTTAATCTCTTTTCTTGATCTAATTTTTCTTTAGCTTCCCTAGCTAACTTGTTCTTGAGTTCCTTTTCTTCCCGTTTCCTAAATAACGTAACATATTTAAAAAAATAATGAATCTCACTGATTTGCGAAAAACTATTAATACTCTTTACCTTTTCTTTTCTTCAGCTTGAGCTTTTAACAACTCTTCACGTTTTCGTCGTGCGTCTTCCTCGTGTGCTCTTTTTCTTTTCTCTTCAGCTACTTTGTCTATAGTTTTTTGAGCTGATTTCATTGGCTGAATAAACGAATCCAGGTGTGTCACGATATTTCCACGCGACGCACTTACGGGTTTAGAGTGCTAAAAAATATTAACAAAAATTTCAATCCAAATCGAAATATTGTTCATAGAAATACGAGTTACCAAGCCTTACAGCATTAAGATTTTGTGTATTTGATGGTGTTGCATATTGATTTTTGTTTACGGAACTTGGCATTTGCAATGTACGTTTCCCTAGTGGTGTAGTTTTCAATTGAGATTTCTGAGCCGATTTTTCCAAGGAACTTGTAGCTTTTTTATGCTTAGTTTTAGTAGTATTTTCATACTGCAATTAAATTAAGCATTAAATAAGATATTAGGAGTTATTGAAATATATTGAAATGAAAATCTACTTACCTCTTTAGTTTCATCGTATTCTTTTATTTGTTTTGTTAGGGAGATTTTTTTAGCTTTAGCCAATGATTTTCTAGCCAGTGTTTGCGCCGCAGTTTGTGGTGGGACTTCACTAAAGTTTGCAGTAGCCAATGCCCGTGTTTTTGTCCTTGTAACTCTTCCACCAGTTTCATTTTCATTTATCTTTGGACTTGCCACTTGTTCAAATGCTTCAACTCTTTTTTTAACAGAATCTTTAGCATATGGACTAAAGAATGCTGATGGTTTGTAACTATTTTTTAAGGTGTTTGCTTTTAAATCTTTGTTTTTCTGGAGGGTCATAATCGGAGTTTGGAAAAGTTCTTCTTCACTTATTGTTGAGGTATTGGACCTAGTAACACGTTTTTGCTGCTTCAATAGTTTCTGTTTTTGTAATCTATATCCTTTTCTTTCAGGCGATGATTCATCATCTGTAAGAAGTTCACTGAATTTTTCTAAATTAATGTCTTTTTTAGTTTTAGCATTTACTTTTCCATAATTTACAGTTATATTGTTTGTATTTTCTGGAGTCTTATGAACAATAGTTCTAGTAGCATTGGCATTGTATTCTCCTGAATCTTTTATAGTGCTATTTGATAAGGGTTCCTTAAATGAGTTTTTCTTTTTTGTAATAGTAACTGTTTCATTGAACTTATTTTTGATAAATAATGGTTCAATTACAACAGTTGCATTCATCATTTTTTCTAAAGTTACTGTAATATTTGGATTCATAGTTGAGTTCATCATTGGTACAGGTTTACCAAATGCATCTTCATACATTGATGTTACCATCTCATCCCCATTACTCATATCTATAGTTTCATTTATAATATTAGCATTAATATATTTACTTGATCCTTGAGCATTAATTACTGAAACAGATGACCTAGTGGATCTTTTACCTAAAACTTCACTTTGTTTTGAAGAAGATGGCTCTGAAATTTTTTCTAATGTATTTATATTTTTTTCATTTTTCTGTGAAATTATTTTTGAGTCATTAGCTTTTTTTGCAACAGGTTCATCAACGGGTAAAGATTTTTGCCTTGTAGATTGTTCAGATGTTAAAGTATTTGCATCTTTACTTTTTTCAAGTTTACGTTTAACTGTCTTCTTTTGTCCTTCTGAACTAATAGTTTTTTTTCCATCTGCATCCTCGATTAAGTCATTTATTATATCATGAGATTCATCTTTATTATTTTTTTCAAGTTTACGTTTAACTGTCTTTTTTTGTCCTTCTGAACTAATAGTTTTGTTTCCATCTGCATCCTCGATTAAGTCATTTATTATATCACGAGATTCACCTTTATTATTTTTTTCAAGTTTACGGTTAACTGACTTTTTTTGTCCTTCTGAACTAATAGTTTTGTTTCCGTCTACATCCTCGATTAAGTCATTTATTATATCACGAGATTCATCTTTATTATTTTTTTCAAGTTTACGTTTAACTGATATCTTTTTTTCTCCTTCTGAACTAATAGTTTTGTTTCCATCTGCATCTTCAATTAAGTCATTTATTATATCATAAGTTTCATCTTTACTTTTACTTAAAGTTTTCTTCTTTGCTATTTTGCTCAGTTTTGGCGGTCTTCGTTCCTCATCTTCTGAACTATCAAGTAATTCATTTAGTCTCTTTAACCGATTTCTTTTAATCTATTAAAAAATAAAACTTTAATTTGATAAAATCTACTTTATTTATTATTTACAATCCAAAAAATTTATGTTTTAAAATATGTAGAAGATTACAAAATTAAAAGATACTAACCTTATTCTCGAAAGGTGAATTAGTCTTATCATCAGATAGCTGCTTATTTGTAATATTCACTGGTTTATTTGATGCACCTCTTTTAGAGCTGCTTTGATGAATATCTGAAGTTTCTAAAATTACATCAACTCGTGAAGCTCGAGTCATTCTTGTATTAGAAAGATTGCTGTCATTTTCAATTTCATCATCTTCTGGAATAGCTTTAATTCTTTTGCCTTTCTTCTTAACAGCTTTTGGAGTCTTGGTAAATAATGGGGCTGAACCTGCTAGGGTCATTTGTGACAGTAAATCATTGATGTAACCTTTAAATTCGGTTTTATAACATTCCAGAGTCTCTGAAATCTTCGATTTCTGATTGTTAAAGCCAACAATGTCAGCATTTATCATTTTGAACACCGTACTTTTATCCATGATGATTAATCCTACAAAAGAAAATGTGTAACTTTAACATATAGACAAACAATAACATCCAAGATTCAACTCCTTGCGGTAAATGACCATGCACGCAAAAACGTTGCTAAAATAACGCATGCACATCTTTCTTCACATCCATGCACTTCTCTCGATAAGTTTTACTTACAAATATTTTTTTTGTTAAAAAGTCGAGAAAGAAAATTAAGTGAAACCGCCAAAAAGGTGAGAGATAGAGCGAAACGCAAACGCGACAGACTCCAAACAACGCCATATATACGCCATATATACGCCACTGATTGTTAGGGCCTTTGCACGCTAAAAGCATAACGCAAAGGAATAAGGAATAAGAGGACATAAGGTGGACATAAGGTACTTATGCTCCGCTTATTCCTCTTATGCCCGTGTTGTGTAAGCAACGGATCGTGCATAACCCCTAAATTGCTTGTTTTGGAGTAAGTTTTTTAATAATAAATTGCAAGTAAACATTTACCTCTTCATCCATTGTTCAAAAATGTCTACACTATAAATTATTATAAAAATAATCACTAAATGATTAAGAAGAAAACTCTTCTCACTTCTGCACGTTGAAATGATAAAATACAAAAGCCCCTCAAGTTTTATTATTTTGTCAACTTTTTAGATTGTAACCAATTAGAGTCAATTAATAATTACAGTAAGCTATTTCATTTCGAAAACTTTACTCCAAAAAAATCAAGAGGTTATGCACGATCCGTTGCGTACACAACACGGGCATAAGAGGAATAAGCGGAGCATAAGTACCTTAGGGAGCATGTACATAAGCGCTGTGCTATGCAATGCTGTGCGATGCCGTATGATGCCGTTCGATGCCGTTCGATGCCGCGCGGTGCCGCACGGATTAGTGCTGCATCCGATCCGTTGTCTAAATGGTTCAAAATAAATTGTAAATTGTATCTCTGCATTATTTATTTAATTATTTAATTTAAATCATGCAGAGATACAACTTACAATTTATTTTGAACCATTTAGACAACGGATCGGACGAAGCACTAATCGTGCGGCACTGCGCGGCATCGAACGGCATCGCACGGCATCGCACAGCACAGCGCTTATGTACATGCTCCCTTATGTCCACCTTATGCCCTCTTATTCCTTATTCCTTTGCGTTATGCTTTTAGCGTGCAAAGGCCCTTACGAACCCAGTGGCCAATGGCCATAGACTTAAAGTTTTAATATAGAGTATCAAATAGATGTGTTACGCTAGTCTCGGGCTCAGCGAGTAGAAAGGCGCTTCTGCAATGGTCGCCGCGTTGACTAATTAGAGCGAGTCAACATTAGAGACACAGGCCTGTGCTTTTGTGCTTTTGTGCCAAGCGAAAAAAGTAGTTGTCCGACATCTAGCATACTCGTTACCCATTGCTGAAGATTAAGGGCCTTTGCACGCTAAAAGCATAACGCGAAGGAATAAGGAATAAGAGGGCATAAGGTGGACATCCTTATTCCTTCGCGTTATGCTTTTAGCGTGCAAAGGCCCTTACGAACCCAGTGGCCAATGGCCATAGACTTAAAGTTTTAATATAGAGTATCAAATAGATGTGTTACGCTAGTCTCGGGCTCAGCGAGTAGAAAGGCGCTTCTGCAATGGTCGCCGCGTTGACTAATTAGAGCGAGTCAACATTAGAGACACAGGCCTGTGCTTTTGTGCTTTTGTGCCAAGCGAAAAAAGTAGTTGTCCGACATCTAGCATACTCGTTACCCATTGCTGAAGATTAAGGGCCTTTGCACGCTAAAAGCATAACGCGAAGGAATAAGGAATAAGAGGGCATAAGGTGGACATAAGGTACTTATGCTCCGCTTATTCCTCTTATGCCCGTGTTGTGTACGCAACGAAACGTGCATAACCTCTTGATTTTTTTGGAGTAAAGTTTTCGAAATGAAATAGCTTACTGTAATTATTAATTGACTCTAATTGGTTACAATCTAAAAAGTTGACAAAATAATACAACTTGAGGGGCTTTTGTATTTTATCATTTCAACGTGCAGAAGTGAGAAGAGTTTTCTTCTTAATCATTTAGTGATTATTTTTATAATAATTTATAGTGTAGACATTTTTGAACAATGGATGAAGAGGTAAATGTTTACTTGCAATTTATTATTAAAAAACTTACTCCAAAACAAGCAATTTAGGGGTTATGCACGATCCGTTGCGTACACAACACGGGCATAAGAGGAATAAGCGGAGCATAAGTACCTTATGTCCACCTTATGTCCTCTTATTCCTTATTCCTTTGCGTTATGCTTTTAGCGTGCAAAGACCCTAATATATTGAACTTCTGCCATGGGTCAGGAGTATGCTAGATATCGGACAACTAGTTTTTTTCGCTTGGCACAAAAGCACAGGCCTGTGCCTCTAAGGGACAATGTACATAAGAGCCGTGTCGTGCTGTGTCGTGCTGTGCCTTGCCTTGCCCTTGCCGTGTCGTGTCTTGCTCTTGCCGTGCTTTGCCGTTTCGTTCCTGGAGATATAGAATACATGTTTATAAACCGACAGAAATAGGAACGAAACGGCAAGGCACGGCAAGGCACAGGGGCCTGATTCTAAGTTTGTCTCGACGTCGAGACACACAAAACCGAGAACTATTTGTCTCGGCGAGTGGAACTCCGAGAACTATTTGTCTCGGCGAGTGTGACTCCGAGAACTATTTGTCTCGGCGAGTGCAACTCCGAGACACAATACGAGTCGGCTTCGGGCTGTGTCGGTACAGTAGTGTCGGTTGGTCAACGACGCTTGCGCGGCCAATGTTTTTATTGGCTGCGCATCGCTGCGTATCCGCGGATCGTACGCGTAGCGCCAGTCGGAAGTAAATCAGAATAAAAACATTGGCCGCGCAAGCGCCGTTGACCAACCGACACTACGGGGGCCTGATTCTAAATTTGTCTCGACGTCGAGACACACAAAACCGAGAACTATTTGTCTCGGCGAGTGCAACTCCGAGAACTATTTGTCTCGGCGAGTGCAACCCCGAGAACTATTTGTCTCGGCGAGTCCAACTCCGAGAACAATTTGTCTCGGCGAGTGCAACTCCGAGAACTATTTGTCTCGGCGAGTGTGACTCCGAGAACTATTTGTCTCGGCGAGTGCAACTCCGAGACACAATACGAGTTGGCTTTGGGCTGTGTTGGTACAGTAGTGTCGGTTGGTCAACGGCGCTTGCGCGGCCAATGTTTTTATTGGCTGCGCATCGCTACGCATCCGCGGATCGTACGCGTAGCGCCAGTCTGGCAAGTAAATCAGAATAAAAACATTGGCTGCGCAAGCGCCGTTGACCAACCGACACTACTGTACCGACACAGCCCGAAGCCGACTCGTATTGTATCTCGGAGTTGCACTCGCCGAGACAAATAGTTCTCGGAGTCACACTCGCCGAGACAAATAGTTCTCGGTTTTGTGTTTCTCGACGTCGAGACAAATTTAGAATCAGGCCCCAACACGACATAGCTCGGCACGGCCCTTATGTACATTGTCCCTAATATGGACTCGCTCTTAGATTTGTGGAATTCGTTCGTTCAATTAAGCGGCGCTGAAGCGCAAGGAGTCGCGGGAAATTTGAAATAAAGACTTGAACACGAGACAATTAACTTTGAACTTCGAGATTTATTAAAAATAAATATAACATGACTTTGATTTTGATAGAGTTTTCTCGTTAGCGTGACTCGATATAATTCAATGTGATCGTGCTGACACTGGGATATGATCAGGACGCGTGCCGTAGTGTGTTATGAATTGCGTTCGCGCGAACGAGTAGCGGAATATTTACGATCAGTCTACAATGATAATTTCGAATTTAAAAGATTAATAAATATTTGATAAAGCAACCAACTAAAATCGAACCCGATGGAGATTTTGACAATAAAATATTAAATTTTAATCAGATAAATTAACCGTTCCGTGAATAATAATCAAGAGTTTACGATAACCCGATGATAAATAATAATTAGGCGATAGATAGACAATACCGTAATAATAAAACCTCGAATAAGCAAATAATTAACGGCTTGCGATTTTATTGTAATTAAATTAATTATAGATATTAATAATAATTAGGAGCTTAATAATGTTTAAGATTAATTATTTATCATCTAAATAACTCGCTCAGGGAAACGCTCTTTCCTTCTTCTAAATTAGTAAATTATTCTATATTTTTCCAAGAGTTGTTCCCCCCCCCCTTCCTGTTTGTCCTTTTATTTTTAGAAATACTAAGATCAACGGATTCTAAATAAAGCCGGCGAGATTCCAACGGTAATCCCTCCCCCCCCTCTTTCTGTTTACCATTTATTTTTAGAAGCTATCAAGGTCAACAACAACCGGATGGAAACAGATGAATCCAGATCCTAACGGAAATTACCCCCACTCTCAAAGGAAGAACCGGTTTAAACCAGAAGGAACTAGAATTCTCGAAGCGAGGCCACCCCCACTCTCGAGGAGGAAACTGGTTTTAACCAGAATAAACTAAATTTCTCCAGCAACGCCGCTCCCACTTGAGAAAGGGAAACAATTCAGATTGGCTTTGCCCTCACTTCTAGATGCTCCCGAGGACTATAAAAATGAAGAAGAATCAAGCTCGGAAGCTTAGTTGCACTAGTGCTACTGAGCCTCTGCCATTTATAATTATACTCTACGTTACCTTGAATTGTATAGAGTCACGGTTGAAAGTTTATTTGTCAAAAGTTTCGAAGTATTTATTTAAATTGAATAAACTCCAGAGTTAAAGTTTATATCTTCGAGTTCGAGTTTCATTTCACAGTTTCCGCAATTCCTTGCGCTTTAGCGCTTCATCTGAACAACGAACCCACAATCTTATTGGTCAACGCGGCGACCATTGCAGAAGCGCCTTTCTGCTCCCAGACCCCGACTCGGGTCGTAACATTTTGGTAACAGCGGTGGGATTGTTCGAAGGATTGCAAGGAAAAGAATACGAGGAGAAGAGAAAGAAGTCCAGTATTGTGTTCCGTCCAGGGTTTTCGAGCTGTGGTTTCCCCTGGAACACGGGCGAATGCCAAAACACTTGATTGAGAATTTGGGTCCACGGCAGCAATAAGAGAGAGAGAAAGAGAAATCCCAAACCAATCAAGGATCAAGGACTTCATGAATGCCAATAAAGAAACTCCAGCAAATTCGAGAGAAACCACCCCGGCTTCTGGATACGAGAGTGGGACGGATAATATAACTCTAAGGCTAAACCAGAGATGGCGATCATCTCCTAGAGCACACCCATATCAACTTCGATCACGGCGCCACCTGCAATCAGGACATGGCCTATCTTCATCACCTAATTGCAAGCATTGTCAAGGATAACACGATTCAGAGGCCCTACCCGGACCACCAGCAGTATCTGCGCCAACTATCCCAAGTCACCAAATATCCTAAGTTAAGTAACTGAGCGAGCGAATAAAAAAGAAGGGGGAAAGAAAAACAAACAAAATGTCCGATAAAAGCGAGCAAGCATCGGGTTCATGGGCGGTGTCCGAAGACCTATCGGTATGCATAAAACTCCGGTTCACGCAATAACTTCGATGGAGGCAGTTGACCTCAAACGTAAATAAACGCGTCGAATCGAATTTATCGCCGATCAGGCCGCTGTTTAATCCTACCCCTAGTTTTCGGAATTTTAGAGATGATCCAATTATACGCGACGATTCCAATAATAATTCTTTGTCATTCTATAAAAAGATAAATGAAATAGTAAGAATACTCCCCGAATTTAATGGAAAGAATATCTCTGTAAATCATTTCATGAGAGAATGCAAGGAAGCCGAGAGTTTTGTAAATCCGAGTGATCGAAGTTTCTTTTTAAAATTAGTAAAATCACGAGTCACCGGGGACGCTAACGATTATTTACAGTTTAAAGATTTTAGCGATTTAGACCAGCTTCCATTGGAATTAAAAAGGGTATCCGCACCAACTCAAAATTTACCTCAAATTCAAACGGATTTAGCACGAGTAAGGCAGAAGCCACAGGAAAAAGTTTCCGAATACGGGTTAAGAGTCACTCGGATTCTGCAGAAAGCCCGAGAATTGATAGACGAAAATTTTAATCCTGTCATAACTCGTGCTATCATCGAAGGAACAACGAACACGGCCACTGAATGCTTCACATTAGGTTTGGAATCAGATATAGCGACGCGAATGATAGGGAAACAGTTTTCCACCCTCGAGGTAGCCATTAGTATCGCTATAACCTGAGAGCGATATGTGCCGCAACGAAGGGAACTGCATGGGGAAAGAACAGAGGAAAATAGGAAGCGAGCATATTGCCATATCGCAGGGACTCAAAATGAGGACGAACCGGACAGGAAGAAACAGGATTGCTATCGATGCGGAGAGATAGGACGCATATCACGCGGAATTGTCGTAAAATAGAAAATTCGAGTCCCACTGCGGCTATTGTAGGATCTGGGGGCACACTTTCGAAGCGTGCAGGCGACGATCTCGAAATACTTCCTCTAACAATAGCCAACATCTCGCAATAGGGTATCCGTCGCAATCCTCCATAAACAGCAACTCGCGTTCTTTCAAGTCGAATCTGGTTCATCATATGGGCGCAGTGATGGACCAGCCCCGCCGTGGCAACCCAGCGCCCATACCCGCGCTGTTATCCTTGCCCATGATACCTCCCAGAGGTTAAAATCCCCCACCGTGATTCTAAAAAGTAAGGACTTAATTAGAAATATGCCACGGTTCCTCATTGATACAGGCTCCGAACTTAATGTAATTAAACAAGGTCTGATTAAATCTAATGCCACTTTTTAATCATTGATAAAAACACCGTGTACATACTAGCTGGGATAAATGAGGGATTGGTTTTGGCTTACGGATGCGTAAGAATAAATTTAGATAAAGTTTATTGCCGGTTAAATGTGGTACCCGATAATTTTCCCATAAAAGCAGATGGAATCTTGGGTATTGAGTTTTTAAAAAAACAAGACGCAACCTTGTCTTTCCGGAATAATGCTCTTCTATGGAGAAATCCGAGAGAAACCGTTCCTTTCGTTAGCCACGATTTTCTTTACCTTCCTGCTAGGACAAAAACACTAGTTAAACTCGTTATTAATAAACCCAATCGCTTTTCCGGCTATACTTACCCAAGATAAATGCGGGTCCGGGAATTTTTATCGAAGAGTGCCTTGTCACGAGTGATAACGGGAGAGCCTCTTTATTCGCGATAAATTCTACATCAAAAGACATAAGTCTTATTCTGCCCCCGCTCGAATTAGAATCTTACGACAGTACAATCAAACCTATACGCGTCATCAAAAATACAAATAAATCTGAGGTTAAGGCTAATCTTCAAATCAGAATAAATAAAATACTTGAGTTACTTGATCTAGAAAATCTTGATCCATTGGAAAGGAGTAGTATAGAGAGATTAATTTCAGAATTTCCTTGCCAATTCCATTTGCCGAACGATAAGCTTAGCGAAACCTCTAAGATCACACACAAAATTCCAACTACCGATAACGTTCCCATTAATGTAAAGCAATACCGCTATCCACCTCTTTTGCGGGTTATAGTACAAAAACAAGTTCATTAATTAATAATGATGCTGTAGAAAAATCAGAATCACCTTATAACTCTCTCTTATGGATAGTCCCCAAAAAAACCGGATTCACAAGGAAATAAGAGATGGCGATTAGTAATTGATTTTCGCGCGTTAAATGAAAAAACGGTTGCCTCCTCGTATCCTCTCCCTAACATAACGGAAATCCTTGACGAATTAGGTAGGAATAAGTATTTCTCTACATTCGACTTGGCCTCAGAGTTTCACCAAGTTCCCATAGATTCCGCGGACGCTCCTAAAACCGTATTTTCTACTCCGTTTAATCATTTGCAATATAAAAAAATGCCTATGGGATTAAAGGGCGCCCCCTCTACATTCCAATCCATTATGGATAAGGTTCTTACCGGGTTGCTGGGTATCGAGCTGTTCCTTTATATGGATGATATAGTAGTATATGTCGAATCTCTTGAAGATCATGCTCGTAAATTGAAGAAGCTTTTTGGAAGATTAAAAAAAGCTTGCCTCACCTTATGCAGACTGATAAGTGCCTCGTTTTGAAAAAGGAAGTTGTCTATCTTGGTCATCTAATCTCAGAGCAAGGCGTAAGACCCGACCCTCGGAAAACTCAAGCCGTATCGGATTTTCCGCGCCCAATTAACGCTAAAAACATAAAACAATTTTTGGGGTTAGCCGGATACTATCGTCGGTCTATCCCCGACTTTGCTAAAATCGCTAGACCGCTTCATTATCTTTTGCAGAAAGAAATTAAATTTACGTAGGGGGAAGCACAAGAGAATACTTTTGCCATTCTTAAACAAAAACTTTGTTCCCAATCCTTATTACAATACCCTCATTTCAACTCACCCTTCGTGGTAACTACGGATGCATCGGATTTCGCTTTGTTTTCATATAATACGTCGGTTCACTCAGCGCACGGTTTACCCCCCACGAATTAATTTTGGGATAAAAGGCGCGATTACCTTCCGAGTTTGAAACAAGGACCGTAGAAAAGACGTATGAAATGTACTTAGACGAATTAATATTCAAGCTAAATGACACTCAAAAAATGTCGAACGCGTGATTATTAGAGGCTAAGGAACAATCAAAACGATATTACGATCAGAAATTAAATACAAAAGACTTTAAAATCGGAGAGGAGATATATTTATTAAAGGAACCCCAAGTAGGTAAATTTGACGACCAGTACGCGGGCCGCTATAGAATAATCAAATTAATAGGCGATAGAAATGCGAGAATAGATATAGGAAATAATAAAACTAAAGTAGTCCATGTGGACAAATTAAAACATGCATGCTTACGACCGAACTAACAATTCGTCCTGTTCTATTATGCGATATTTATATTTTGCAATTAAGTAATGTATTTTTTTTGCAGTATTTATTAATTTTATACGCGACTTAATTGTAAATTCATGTAATTTATTTGTAATAAAATAAAAATGATAAAAACAACATGGGTGATGGGAGAGATGGCCAGGGCTCGCCTTAGAGTTAGAATCCAGAATGATCTAAAATAATCTCTTGCTTTGTGCCCTGGAGATAGGAAACCGGAAGTACTCCTAATACATTGTATCAGGATGGGTCCCAGCGAGCCATAGGAAGCATCTCACAGAACGGGGGCGATGGCAGGGGCTCACTTTACCCTAAAAAAAAAAATTATTAAATTTTCACCCTTAAAAATTAAAATTATTAATAATTCATCCCTAAAACAAAATTAAAAATTATTAATAATTCACCCTTAGAAATAAAACTTATTGATTTTTCACCTTTAAAAGGATATAAATTTGAATTTCACTTAAATTACATAAAACTAATAAATTCTCTTTTAAGAGATCTATAATTATGCAGAACCCCCTTTAAATTAGGTAAAATTAACGAGTGAAACCCTTTAAAATTTAAATTATGCATGAACTGCGGCCCGTAACAAAATTCAACTCTTAAAACCTTAAATTATTTAAAATCAAATTTCACCCTTATAACCAATTTTTGGACCTATGTATAATTAACGAATTTGCAATCACCCGAAAAGGAATAAACAATTCTGAAAATAAATAAACGTGATAACAATAACTGATAATTAAATTAACTATTAAATAAAGGAAGCTCGCTTATGGTAAAAAGCACTTCCAAGAATTATTTATTACTCTGAGATTCTAGGAAATCCCCAAGTGACAGGTGGCTGCAACGGTCAAGGCATTCAAGGACGAAGAGGGCGATAGTTGGAGTCAACAATACCATCAGGAATCCATTAGCGCCGACGGTCACTCAACGTGAACACAAACAGCAGCGTAGCCTATAGCCATCAAGGTCGAAGGGTCAAACAGCCTACTATCTCGCAGCGCCAAGAAACACAAACAGCAGCGTAACCTGTAGTCAAGAACGGAAAATCAACCAACAACCAGAGACAAACAATTCCCAGAACTATTGCGCAATGGCGCAACGGCCTAACGGCCCGAGCCATCGTTAACAACCAATCACGGACTAGTAGCGTCTCACGGGAGGCCCCCGACTCGGGTCGAACAGTATCTTCACGAAATTTTTGTCATTAAAAAAAAAAGCGTTATTATTGTCGAACCAAAACTGGAGTAAAACTCAACTAACCTTCGTAAAATTTTGCAAGACGGAAGTTTTTTTTATATTTTCGTACAGAGTTTTAAAAGTGTCGACGAATTGGCAACGTTTTTTTTTTTTTTAATTTTCACAATTCCATTTTGCAATTAATGACTCACCCATATTGGTATGTTAAAATAAAATTTCAAACTTCATAGTACAAAACGGTACTTACATTGATTTTTGAAAAAAAAAAAATTATCAATTTATACAATAAAGTGCAACCGTTTTATGCAACTTTAAAAAAAGTTTGCATATAAAAAGTCACTTATTTTATAGTACTAGTTTTTCCAGCTTATTCATATAATGATTATAGACTACTTAAAAAGATAAATCACCAGACTATATGTTCATGTGGGGTGCAATATTCATTTGAGTTGACACAGCTATATTAAAAATTTTATCAATACGTAAAAGTTGGCTGAAGTTTGAGGAAAATCGGGCTACTAACCTTTCATTGGTCCAATAACCCATAGACGTTATCGGTTATCGTCTAATACCGCGATACAGTTCAGATAGAAAATCAAGTACTTTTTTTATAATCATAGACCTCAAAGATATAAAGTTAAAACTTTTTTATACTAATTTCAGATAAACTCAAATAGTTTAAAATATTTGTTGAAACTAGTAATTAGAATGTATAAAGAAATTAATATGCTAACAAATTTTTTTGGCACTTCATTAAATTTAATATCACATATTTAATTATATCTGGAATAAGTAAAGAATGAAGATAAAAGAATAAGGTAAAAACTTGATTGAATTTTGGTAAAAATGAACAAGACAAATTGCTCTTTAGTTTTTTTTATTCCACAATCTTAAGGATAAAATTCTAAAAACATCGAGTTTAGAATTTCATCCTGTGTGGGTACTGACTACTGCGCAGTCCAAACATGGATGATAAGTACGCAAACAGCATTTTCTTATCGTTGTTCTTTTTGATAGCATGAACAACAAGTTTGTCAACCAATTTTTGGTCACTTTTTCTTTGTTCCGTTGGTTTATAGATTTCTTTCTTTTTGGCAAAAATATCGCCTTCTTCCTTCTTTGCCCTTTTTTCTTGTTTTCTTTTGAAATATTCATCATTAATGTGTTCTGGCAGTTTCACATCACTTATATCAATTTTTGTTGAAGTAGCAATAACATAAATCTGATTGATTCTTCTTAAAGGGCAAGCATTAATTAGAAAGGGCCCTGTAAAAATACATAAAGAAGTTAGAAAATCACAAGATATTACAAAATGTTACTTCAGTAAATGATGTTATAAAATCATTTATATTTACAAATGGCTTGTGTACATAACAATATTGAACTATTTAATTGTTATAACTTTAATAGGAAATTTTTAACGTCATGCAACTATAATTAATGCTTTTGAATTTGATAGAATAATTTTTAAATATCACTTTCATATGAAACAACTAAAATTTTAAACTATTTTTTATAAATGTTGCAAACTACTAGATTGAATAAAATAATTAAATAAAAATGTCTGCAAACAAAAAAGTATAATACTAACATTTAATATGAGAACTTTAATTTTAATTAATATTTTGAAAACATAGAATTTAAGTTTTAAGTGTTGTTAAATATTGATGTACCTGACAAAATTAACAATATCATATTATCATAAAAGAAACTCACCAGTGACCAGAAGTAAACCACTCTTTAACTGTTTAAGGAGAACCACCCGTTTTCCTTTGTGAGGTCCAGCTAAGAGGATGCAGACAGTTCCTGGCTGCAGACCAGGTCTCAGATGCCTGGTGTGATGCTTGAAGCACTTTTTTGCAGGATGAGGTTTAATCGGATCAGATGTTGGATAGTTTGCCCTCCTTTTCTTTAAAAGAACCGTTCTGGTTCCTCCATTTTTATCACCACCAATTTTCTTTTGAATGGTTACCAGTTTCTTGGGGACTTCCTACAAGTTTTAAATAATTGAAGATTAACAAAAACCAATGAACAAAGAAGTCTTAATCAGTAAAAAAAATTGTGTAACTCACTTTTTTAGGTGTTTTCTTGTCAAGAAATTTGTAAATTGCTTTTTTATGAAACATGCGAGTACGACTAAACCTGGATACTCCATTACCCAAGTCATAATTCCTTGGTTTGCCCTGCTTTTTGCCTTTGTCGGCGGCTTTAGCAGCGGTCGCGGCCTTAGGTGCAACAGTTTTAGCCTTAGTGTCAGCCATCTGAAAGAATATTAGTAAAAATGAAATAATAGTATTCTTACTGTTCAGTAATGTGTACAAACTTGTAGGTTAGAAATAACATTGACAAAGTATCGACATAAAAAAGTTTAAATAAATTGACAAATCAACCAGTAAAGTATTAGGGATAACAAAAAACAAAAATTTGATAATACTTAGAAAATAACAAAAACGTTAAGATATTTAACGATTGTAATTTTCAGCGATTGACGGCATTAACGTGGCCGTATTTACAAGCAAAAAGTCGGAAATTAAGAGTATATTAAAAAAATATTGGTGCAAACACATAAAATAATACTTAAAAATTCATTTATTTTATGGATTACATTTGTTCGGAATGCGTTATTACAGGATTAAATGGATTTTTTGGGAAGATTAATAAGATTTCTCTGACTTACCACGAGTCAGGCCGTATCGAGAAAGAGCCAAAGAGGGCGTTCGAGTTCGACCGTTCGAAATGCGACATGTAGAAATCCTATATATATATATATATAGAGTGTTATGAGCTGCGTTCGCATGGACGAATAACGCGATTTTAAGGCCGCTCTACAATACTAAATTACGTTTGAATACAATAATTAATTAATCGTTCCCAACATAAATAATTTGACTAGCTCCGCGTGATTAATTAAAAAATTATCCAAATTATAAAATAATGAATAGACAAATAATTAGCAGATTGCGATTCCGGTAGAAATAGATCAATAACAATTAATTTAGGCGTTAATAATAATTAGGAATTTAATAATATTAAGATTAAATAAATCATAATAAGATAAAACTCGCTCAGGGAAACGCTCTTCTTTTTTCTAGGAAATATTTATCATCTTTAATTCCAGGAATTGTTTACTACATTTTTCCGAGAAATCATCAACGGAAATTCGGGAAAATTTCTATTTTTAGAATAATTAGCCCAAGGACGAACAAACGAAGAAACCGGATAAAATCAGATATTTCCAAGCAACTACCCCCACTCTCGAAGATAAAGACAGATTTCTCCAGCGGGGCCACCCCCCACTCTCGAGGAAAAAACCAGATTAAACCAGAAAAACTAGAATTCTCCAGCGAGGCTACTCCCACTTGAGAAGAGGAAACAACTCTGATTGGTCTTTGCTCCCACTTCTAAGTCCTCCCAAGGACTATAAAATAGAGAAGAATCAAGCTCGAAAGTTCAGTTGCACTAGTGCAAGCGCCCTGATCACATCCTAGTATCAGTCGCCCTTACTTTGAATTGTATAGAGTCACGGTTGAAAATTTATCTTATTTGTCAAAATTTCGAAGTATTTATTTAAATTGAATAAACTCCAGAGTTAAAGTTTATATCTTCGAGTTCGAGTTTCATTTCAAAGTTCCCGCAATTCCTTGCGCTTTAGCGCGCTTCGTCGAACAACGAACCCACAATTTTATTGGTCAACGCGGCGACCAGGCGACCATTGCAGAAGCGCCTTTCTGCTCCCAGACCCCGACTCTTACAAGAGTATGTCAAGTGTAAAATACCTTTGCGGATACGCGGCATATTTGACTGTGTTAAATCTAAACATAGATACTTATAAGTTGTTATAAAATTTTGTTTTAAAACTCTCGAAATAATAAGTATTATACAACTACTTATTTTATTTTTATTATAAGTATGTAACATTTGGTTAATTAACCGCAATAAAATGAAGTTGGTAAGGTGCTTGCCTTCGAAAACAAACCTTGCTTAGCGGCATTGGTTCGAAAACCCTTCCGCTCCGAATTTTTCGGAAGTACTTTCAAAAAGGTACTGTCTCCCGGATTTTTCGGCGGTAAAGATCCGAATCGATTCTCCTGGATTGTTCTTGATCTCGATACAACCTGTGATAGGCCGGGTGAGATAGATGCACGAAGTCCACTAATTAACAGTCTTATCATTGAGAGTCAGTACATAGGAACCCCACCCAATCTGAAAAGTAAGACAAAGAAAGAAGATATCATATGTAGAGATAGGTAAGTACACCCAACGGTAAAAATAACTTTGAAAATTTAAATGGAAGTTGGAACGTTATAAAGGTTAGGTTAACCCTAAAGCGAGGGTATAACCTGCTCTTCGATATTTATCTAACCTAACCTTTAGAACCTTTCGAAAGCTGGAGTTCCAATTTTCAAAGTTATTTTTACCGTTGGGTGTACATAAAAATAGTAAAACTCAGCAATTAGACGAATAATTCAAAATTTTAATTTTAAAATATGGTATTTATTAAACTTATATAAACTATATTCGTGGACGTTTTATCTAAGGATTTGTTATACATAAAAAATTATTAATTGGAAATTTAAAGTTCATTTATTGTATTTATAAAAAACCTTTTTAAAGCTAAATTGAGGAATGCTTGTTTATATACAAACGTTGCTTGTATACAACCACGTGTTTTGCTTTCTCAAAGAAAAAGCTTTCGAATGGTGAATAAAATTTTCAAACGAAAAATTTTTTAAGATATTTGGAATAAAAATCCGCCATTTACAAGAACATTTTTTTTAGTATATACATATATACAAGTCGAATATCTCGAGAATGTAAATTAGTTAATTTTATTTTATTTTATGGCCAAAAGTTGATTTTCAAATTTTTAGTTTTTTCATTTTTTGATATTACAGAGCTAATATAATATTTGAATTTTATGCAATGTTTCTAAAAATGCCCTCAATTATTTTTTTTAATATATTTAAAATTTTTTTTTTTTTAATTTTAATTATCTATAGTTTGTTATTGGTTATTTATAAAAATGCCACTTATTTCATATTTATTATAAAGAGAATCCATCCTATAAATGAACCAACGTGATATATCTCGAATTGAACGCAACGCTTTCATTCACGCTATTGCTTAATTTTCTAAAAAATATAGGCTATAGGGTGACTTCACCAGTGAAGGAACGAATAAGTAAATTGTAACTTTTGTTATTTAATTAAGTGGTTTAAAAATGGATTAAAAGTAAAACCCTTTTGGAATTTATATTTTAAAATATTCAAACTTTCCGTCGGTGAGCAAATTTTGAATAAAGAATCAAAGTAAAAATTTTATTTAATGAAAATCTGTAAATATCTCCTAAACACCAGTAAAGGAACACGCAATCTTAGTATCTAAATACGTGTCACCAGTGAAGGAATACATCGCTAGTGAAGGAACACTTAATAGCGGCGATTTTATTATTTTTTTTCAACACGTACATGAAATGAGCCTTTTTTCATACCTGAAAGCCGTGCAGAAAATCGCGCATTTCGAGCGTGATTTAGGAAAGAATGAAAAAAATCCATTTTTTCACATTTTAGCGGGGAAAAAAATTTTCTTTCCCCGCTCGAACGAAAAATCCTTTTTTTCACAGTTTAGCGGGGAAAAAAAAATTTTCCCCGCTACAACGAATTTTTGTGAAATTGTTCTCTTATTGTCAAATTTATATATTTTATGTCTTTTTGACCTGTTTAGAATAATATAAAATAACTTTTAAACTAGGTTGTGCACGACTCGAAATGCACGATCCCCTATACAACTTTCATGCATATAAAAAGGCCCTCTCATGCACTCGTTGAAAAAAATACGATGTGTAACACGGGAAGAAGAGCTATTTCAGATTCGGGTGAGGTGTTTTTGTGCTGAATACTTCACCCTCGCTTGAAATAGCTCATTTTCTCCCCTACACGAAGAAAAATTTATTTGTAAACTTTACTCTTTTTATAAGAAAATTTATTATTTTTATAGTAGCGCTGGAACATACTCGACATGTGGGATTTTTACAGTTTTAAATAGTAATTTTTATGATTTTCGTAGCAAATTGTACTATTTAAATAATAATTTTTATTATTTTTGTAGCAAATTTTACTATTTGGAATAGTACTTTTTATGACTGCTGGAAAAATAATAAAAATTACTATTTCAAATAGTAAAATTTGCTACAAAAATAATAAAAATTATTATTTAAAAAGTAAAATTTGCTACGAAAATCATAAAAATTGCTAATTGAAACAGTAAAAATCCCACATGTCGAGTGTGTTCCAGCGCTACTATAAAAATAATAAATTTTCTTATAAAAAGAGTAAAGTTTAAAAATAAATTTTTCTCCGTGTAGTTGCACAATGTACTATTATTCTTAACAAGATAATTTCTTTTATGCAGAATCTTTATATAAAATGAAATAAAAATTTTCAAGGATTCGAAAATTATCGTCATGTTAGATAAACAATACATAGAAAGCTTGATATTTTCATATATATAAAGAAAATGTTCGTTAACTGGTGACTGTTCCAATACTGGTGTAGTCACCCTACGCATGCTATTTGTTTATAACTTCATATGGGGGTAAAGTTCAAAAAATGCATGACCATGCGCGTGCATCGCGCGCGCAAAAATTCGCTTCTAGCTATAATTAATCGGAAAAAATAAGGGTAAACTTTTGCGTAAATCTAATATTTTTGGTAATAATTGGTAAATAAAACAAAAAAAAATCCAACGCGCTTTGAACAGTACCTCCAAGGTAGTGCGGAAACCTGTTCAAAATTTTTTTAATTTTCACGTTATTTTCAAATCAGCAGAAAATAACAATTTTATTATACTATATTAATATATATAAAAAAAATCCAATAATGGATTTGAACCCGCACCAAAAAGATAGTAAGCATGCGCGCTATCCACAGGACCAACGGAGTACGCGTGAATGTATTACATGTATGTAATATATAAAGTTGTTCCCCCATTTGGGTTTAGGAGTATGAGTTTAAGATTAATTTGTTTTTATTTATGGTTTTGTTATAGCAATAGCAATAACAGATCTTTGTAAATAATAATTTTGTAATGTTACGTACGAAGTACGTCGTGTTACCATTGCAGCCGGTATGGGTGGTGTGTTACCGGCCGCGCATCAGCTGTTCCCGCAGCATTTAGAAATTGACTGCCGCGCTGCGCGTGGTCGGGGTGCGTACTTCTTCGGGGTGCCTCAGGGGTCCGATTCTCTAACTTTACGGCGCTATAACTGCTATAAGAATGTAAGCACATAAACACATAAGGAATTGAAACGTACGAAATGCACGTGCGCAAAACCGAACATTTTTCGGAATGTTAATAGAATTAATAATAATTAATGAGGGGTGGCGGGTGTTCGAGGGCTACACGGCCAGCGACCACCAGTACATCATCTTCGGAGTGACCGACAAAGCACAGAACAGAACAGGGACCGCCCAAACTCCCGCGGGATGGAACATGAAAAAACTAGACGTTGACAAACTGACGGCACAGCTGGACAGTGAACCGGACCCGACAACGGCGATCCCTCGCGGCATCGGTGGTAGGGAAAAGGCTGAAAAGCTAACAGAGGAAACGTCGGGGCTCTTGAGACGGCTCTGTGACGCCTCTATGCCAAGAAAACGGACGAGACGTGACAAAGAACCGGTGTACTGGTGGACCGAAGATATCGCGCGCCTCCGACGCGAATGCCTACGGCTCCGACGGAGGGCCCAGCGCGCCCGCAACAAAGCGGACGCGATGGCCCACTCGGAGGAGTACCGGGTAGCGCGCAAAGAACTGAGGCGCGCTATCAATGACAGTAAAAAGGAAAGTTGGACCAAACTGATTAACGAGGTGGACTCAGACCCTTGGGGAGCGGGTTACAAGATCGTCACCCGCAACCTGAGAGGCAACAATCCACCGGTAGTCAGGGACGAAGAAACGATGGACAGAATCATTGACGGACTCTTCCCTACACACTTTGAACAAGGGTGGGGGGGCGACGATACTAGCGGCGACGAGGTGCATGAGTTCACCCGGGGTGAGCTCAGTTTGGCTGTTGCGCAGCTCCCGGCGGGGAAGGCACCAGGTCCGGACGGTATTCCAGCGGAAATCCTCGGGATTGTTGCAAAACGACGCCCGGGGATACTCCTGAACCTATATAATACATGCCTGGCGGAGGGCGTGTTCAGCAAAGATTGGAAGACGGCGCGACTGATCCTCATTGACAAAGGAAAGGGTGGGGACCCGGACTCGCCGTCATCCTACAGACCGCTGAGCTTGCTGAATACACTTGGCAAGCTCTTCGAAATGCTCCTGAGACCGCGAATCCAACAGGCGGTTCGGGACGCTGGCGGCCTGAACGACAGACAGTACGGGTTCAGACAAGGACGATCGACGATAGGAGCGATCCAAAAAGTGATCGACTCCTTTGACAGAGCACAGACTAGACCCCACAAGAACAGGCCAATAGTGCTCATGGCAACACTCGACGTACGAAACGCTTTCAATTCGGTGAGGTGGACGGACATCGTGCGGGCATTCTCCGACGCTTTCCCGCTGCCCCCATACCTTCTCCGAATCCTCAAGGACTATCTACGAGACCGTTACATCACGTACGGGACGCAGACTGGGGTTAAGAAAAGAAAAATGACGGCGGGAGTAGCGCAGGGCTCGATCCTTGGCCCCGATATTTGGAACGTAGGTTACGATGAGGTGTTGGATCTTCCGATGCCGCCAGGGGTCTATCTGGTCGGCTACGCAGACGATCTGGTCATCGTCATCACGACCAAGGATACACAACTGGCTCAGATGAGGCTGACCCAAGCCATGAGACGGGTGGACGAATGGATGCAAAGCCGAGGACTACAGCTGGCCATGCAAAAGACGGAGTTACTATACCTAACTAGGAAACGGATAGACACGACGATACCCATGACGGTGGGGACGTCCGTTGTGCATCCTGGACGGTCCGCCAAATACCTGGGGGTGACCCTGGATACGAGGATGACCTTCTGGCCGCACATACGTGGCGTCGCTGAGAGAGCGGCATTAAAGACCGCCGCCCTCGCCCGCCTCATGGCAAATACGAAGGGACCGAGACCGAGCGTACGACGACTGCTTATGACAGTGACCAACTCGATGCTCCTTTATGGGGCCGAGATATGGGCGGACGCGACGCGAATAGAGAAGTACCGCAAAAGATCGCGGCGGTACAAAGACTGGGAGCGCTGCGAATCGCGTGCGCGTACCGCACCGTCGCAGAGGTGGCGGTACTAGTGATCGCAGGGGTTGTCCCAGTAGACCTTCTCGCTCTCGAGCGGAAGAGGATCTACGAGTACAGCGAAGAAAGGGGAAGAGCGAGGGCCTCCATAGACGCACGGACGACGACGCTGACATCCTGGCAAACGCGATGGACAGACAGCGACAAAGCCAAGTGGACGAGACGCCTCATAACGGACGTGCGACTCTGGCATAAGAGAGGAGCTGGGGAGGTGAATTTTTACCTGACCCAGTTCCTATCCGGACACGGATACTTCCGCCAGTATCTGCATCGGATGGGGAAGGTAACGACCGCGTCCTGCAGGTACTGCGGACATAATAGAGACGACGCGGAGCACACATTTTCGTGTGCCCCCGCTGGATAGTCGCGAGACACAGACTACAGACGAAGACAGGTGACATCACACCGGAGAACGTCGTGACACTGATGCTGTCAAGCAAACAAAACTGGGACGACATAGCACGCTACGTGACTCACGTACTACAAGGCAAAAAGACTGACGGTTGCCTTGAAAACTGATACAGAAGACGAAAAACAGACAGACGAGACAAGATATATAAGATTGCCGTAGGGCATAGAAACGCCGACCGGTCCGAAGTAATGTGTATAACAGTTCCGGACCGGATTCCGGTGAACGCCGCGGGAAAGGTTTTGGGTGTTTAGGGGTAGAAATCCCTCACACCGCGGAGCCCGGCGCTTCGTGATGGTCTTAGTGGGCCCCCTCCATGCTGTAAGCAAGGACGGGGGCCTCGGAAGATTCACCTAGTACCTCGTAAAAACAAAAAAAAAAAAAAAAAAAAAAAAAAAAAAAAAAAAAAAAAAAAAATAATTAATAAATTAATAAAATAATTATTATAACCATTAAATATTATAATAATAAGTATAAAAAAAATAATAATAATAATTATTGTAATAATAATTATTATAACAATTAATTATTATAATAATAATTATTATAATATGATAATAATAAATACACACCCATAATCTCCATAATTATCGATGAACATCATTTTTAAAATATGAACAATATTTAAATTTTATTATTAATATTTGTATAAACAAATAATAATAGAGAAGCTACTAAGTTAGGGTTTAATGTTTATTGTAAAATATTTTTTAATTTATTTCTTAATATTTTATCAAAATTGTAATTATTTATTGGCGATAAAGCTATTTATTTTATTTGATTACATTGAAATAAGAAGAAAATATTTATTTCATGAAACTTATCAATTCTTTCATTTCCTGAATTACTATTTTACAAATAATCATACAATATTTTATTTGAAAATATGAGAATATGTTTTGTTGTTTAATATTCTAAACAATTAATAAAATGTCAAAATTATTTGTACATATCTTAATTCATACCTTCATTCATATAATTGATTAGTAGTTTGACAGTATCAACTGATAATAATTTTTCCATCGGTCTTACAGTCTTACAAATTAAATTAAAATAATTAATATTTATGGATATTATAATACCGATGGAAAAATTGTTATTGTAAAATGAAGAATAAATTTATATTTTAGACACATAAACAATGATATTCCAGAAGATGATCAAGATAATAATTGTGAAGGTCGCGATTATTATGCAGATGGTATCATAGAACGACAAAACATAATTAACCGCTATTATACATAATTTAATTCAAAAATCTTGTCAAATATTTTATTCTAACACATGCTTGTAAATAGAGAAGCCACTTGAATTCAGATGATGATTACAAGAACGCAGTCATTTAGCCACATCATCATTTACAAAATATTTGATTAAAATACTTGTTTTATTTTATGTTCGACCTGCATTTTTATGTGATCTGCGTAGTCATATTGTGACTATTTCAGTTTTCTAGCTTACCGCTATGTGAAAAACGTTTTATTTTGTTAAAGACATTTTGTTGATTGATTCAACAATGTGGTATGTCTTACTTAATCTATAACTAATTTGTAAGAATATGATACGATTAAAGAAAGATTTTTAATTTAAAAAAAATATTTTTAATTTTGTAGAATGTTTGTAAACCGAATTTGCTACAATATAAAGTTTATATTATAAAATACATTTCTTATGAATTCAATTTATTTTTACTGTCAAACTACTAATCAATTATATGAATGAAGCTACGAATTAAGGTATGTACAAATAATTTTTATATTTTATTAATTGTTTGGAATATTAAACAACAAAACATATTCTCATATTTTCAAATAAAATATTGTTTGATTATTTGTAAAATAGTAATTCAGGAAAAGAGAAAATTGATAAGTTTAATGAAATAAATATTTTATTCTAATTTCAATGTAATCAAATAAAATAAATAACTTTAACCCCAATAAATAATTACAATTTTGGTAAAATATTAAAAAATAAATTAAAAAATATTTTACAATAAACATTAAACCCTAACTTAGTAGCTTCTCTAATAAACAAATATTAATAATAAAATTTAATTATTGATCATATTTTAAAAATGATCATCATCGATCATTATGGAGATTATGGGTGTGTATTTATGATTTATATTCTCATCCCACACAGCATGTATTAATTCTGAAAGGATTCTGAAAGAATGCATGAAATAATTTTATTCTTTCAGAAATCATTCAGTGAAAGGATTCTGTAATAATGCTATGTCCGGGGTATTTTCCTTTCAGAATTAATTCAATGGAATAATTCAAAAATAATTTATAATATCATTGCAAAATTTATTCAATAGAAGATTTCTGAAAGGATTCATGGATTATTACCAAAAGGTTACTAAAAGATATTTCAAAATTATTTCCTGAAATAATTCTGAAAGGAAAATACCCCGGACATAGCATCATTACAGAATCCTTTCACTGAATGATTTCTGAAAGAATCTTTCAGAATCCTTTCAGAATTAATATCACATATTATTGCAGAATCCTTTCAATGAAAGATGTCTGAAAGGATTCAGGAATTAATTTTGTGAATTAATTCGAAAATATTATGAAAATATTACTAACAAGAAATTTGGAAGACGGATAAATCCCGTATTATTACAGAATCCTTCCAATGAAAGATGTCTCAAAGGATTCAGGAATTAATTTGTGAATTAATTCCTGAATCCTTTCAGACATCTTTCATTGAAAGAATTCTGTAATAATACGTGATTTATACTGTTCGAAATTTCTTTTTAGTAATATTTCCATAATATTTTCGAATTAATTCACAAAATTAATTCCTGAATCCTTTCAGACATCTTTCATTGGAAGGATTCTTGAATAATACGTTATTTATACTCTTTGAAATTTCTTTTTAGTAATATTTCCATAATATTTTCGAATTAATTCACAAAATTAATTAGAAAATATTATGGAAATATTACTAACAAGAAATTTGAAGAGGATAAATCCCGTATTATTACAGAATCCTTCCAATGAAGGATGTCTGAAAGGATTCAGGAATTAATTTTGTGAATTAATTCGAAAATATAATGGAAACATTACTAACAAAAAATTTCGAAGGTTATAAAATCATGTATTATTGCAGAATCCTTTCAATGAAAGATTTTTGGAAGGATTCAGGAATAAATATTGTGAATTAATTAGAAAATATTTAGTAAATATTACTAACAATAAATTTGGAAGGGTATATATAATCCCGTATTTGAAGGTACATTTTTATAATTTAGAATATTATTTAAATAATATTCTAACTATTTTTACATATATTTACATTGTTAATAATTTTACACTATTTTATCGCAGAAAAAAACGCAGAAAAATTTTTTACATGATGGAGATTCGAACCCGGGTCGCTTGGGTACTACGCAAATACGCTATCCATTACGCTATCGCTCGCTTGTTAGATCATTTCATTTTTTTCATTATATACTGCAATATGAGTGATACGATACATTAGAAAATTTATTCTTAATATTACTTTATTTTTTAATATTAACTTTGATCAATTAATTCATAGTTATTTAATACTTTTAGTTTATTAAATATTGTATTAAGTCGATATGAAATGTGTGTGTATAAAGGGAGCTCTTCCTTACCGACGTTATGAGTTTTTACATTTTTTTGATCTTAGATTCAACTTTTGATGAATGAAGCTCTTCACTGCACTCCGTAATTGCATAAATAATACACCTATAAATTTTTCAGAAATTCTGTTCATTATTTTTCATAAAAAACTGGTAGAAAATTTTTCAACCTGTTTCCTGTAAAATCTATAACGAGCAATAACTTGAAAATTTACACATAGTGTATTTTTGTCATTACGAAGGGCAATAAAGAGCTCTTTTCCCGAAATTCGATAAAAATAAAAAAATGATAATTGCATATAATGCAGAGATGAATAGAATGAGCTCTACCTTACCGACGTTATTATTATTTGTAGTGTTTTCAATTTAGAATCAACTTTTAGAGTCAAAGGCTCTTTACTCTTGGCAGACATATAAATAATATTTCTGTCGATTTTGAGGGGACTTCTAAACATTTTCATACTGAAAGAATACTATTATGAATAATAATAAAAAATATTGCTTATTTTAAGTACCTATATTATTCATCTTTAAATGTTTTTTTTCCTTTTATTTTAAGTTTTTATATTCTTACATTAACTTTTCAAATTAATATTTTTCGCAATTAGTAAATGTTTCAATCTATCTTAGTTCACAAAAACGAAAAATTATATACCCCCCACACATTTTAATACGTTCTTTAATAGGATCATACGAATGTAGAAAACAATGGACGACTAAATCCGATCATTATCCAATCATTTCATTTTTTTCATTATATAGTGCAAAATGACTGACAAAATAAATTAGAATATTTACTTCTAATATTTCTTTATTTTTTAATATTAACTTTGTTTAATTAGTATATACTTATTTAGTAAGTTTTGTTTGTTAAATATTGTATTAATTAGGACTTATTTGATTGAAACAAATTCGAATTAAAAACAAAATAAATACATTATACGATGCCTCTTATATACAGACGCTGCCCTTTTCGTGTTGAATACTTGCAATAATTTCTGAACTATTTTATGTTTTCTTTCAAAAAATCTTTTCAAGGTTCTTTCAGGAAGAATTCGTGTAAATATCTTTTTTGCTATTGTGTTTTAAAAAATTTTATTGTAACAATCTTTTTCAAACAAATTCTAAATTATTTCTTGTATTAATTCACGTGAGTTTCCCGCAACATTTCATGAAATAATTCATGAAATTATTTTCAATAGATATTGAATTATCTTTGTGAATGATTAATTTTTATCATTCTGAAATTATTTCTGAATTATTTCGTGATATAATTCTTGACATGATTGCTGAATTGTTATGTTTTCTTTAAAAAAATCTATTAATTCACACGAGTTTCCCGGAAGATTTCATGAAATAATTCATTTAAGATTTTTGAATAGATATTGAATTATTTTTGTAAATGATTAATTTGTATCTTTCTGAAATTATTTCTGAATTATTGCATGAAAGAATACTTGCAATAATTTCGAAATTATTTTATGTATTCTTTCAAAAAATCTTTTCAAAGTCCTTTCAGAATTAATTCGTGTAATTATTTTTTTTGGTATTTTGTTTTAAAAAATTTTATTCTAAAAATCTTTTTCAAAAGAATTCAAAATTATTTCTTGTATTAATTCACACGAGTTTCCCAGAAGATTTCATGAAATAATTAATGTAAGATTTTTGAATAGATACTGAATTATTTTTGTGAATGATTAATTTGTATCTTTCTGAAATTATTTCTGAATTATTGCATGAAAGAATACTTGCAATAATTCCGAAATTATTTTATGTATTCTTTCAAAAAATCTTTTCAAAGTCCTTTCAGAATTAATTCGTGTAGTTATTTTTTTTGCTATTTTGTTTTAAAAAATTTTATTCTAAAAATCTTTTCAAAGTCCTTTCAGAATTAATTCGTGTAATTATTTTTTTTTGCTATTTTGTTTTAAAAAATTTTATTCTAAAAATCTTTTTCAAAAGAATTCAAAATTATTTCTTGTATTAATTCACACGAGTTTCCCAGAAGATTTCATGAAATAATTCATGTAAGATTTTTGAATAGATACTGAATTATTTTTGTGAATGATTAATTTGTATCTTTCTGAAATTATTTCTGAATTATTGCATGAAAGAATACTTGCAATAATTTCGAAATTATTTTATGTATTCTTTCAAAAAATCTTTTCAAAGTCCTTTCAGAATTAATTCGTGTAGTTATTTTTTTTGCTATTTTGTTTTAAAAAATTTTATTCTAAAAATCTTTTCAAAGTCCTTTCAGAATTAATTCGTGTAATTATTTTTTTTTGCTATTTTGTTTTAAAAAATTTTATTCTAAAAATCTTTTTCAAAACAATTCAAAATTATTTCTTGTATTAATACACACGAGTTTCCCAGAAGATTTCATCAAATAATTCATGTAAGATTTTTGAATAGATACTGAATTATTTTTGTGAATGATTAATTTGTATCTTTCTAAAATTATTTCTGAATTATTGCATGAAAGAATACTTGCAATAATTTCGAAATTATTTTATATATTCTTTCAAAAAATCTTTTCAAAGTCCTTTCAGAATTAATTCGTGTAATTATTTTTTTTGCTATTTTGTTTTAAAAAATTTTATTTTAAAAATCTTTTTCAAAAGAATTCAAAATTATTTCTTGTATTAATTCACACGAGTTTCCCAGAAGATTTCATGAAATAATTCATGTAAGATTTTTGAATAGATACTGAATTATTTTTGTGAATGATTAATTTGTATCTTTCTAAAATTATTTCTGAATTATTGCATGAAAGAATACTTGCAATAATTTCGAAATTATTTTATGTATTCTTTCAAAAAATCTTTTCAAAGTCCTTTCAGAATTAATTCGTGTAATTATTTTTTTTGCTATTTTGTTTTAAAAAATTTTATTCTAAAAATCTTTTTCAAAAGAATTCAAAATTATTTCTTGTATTAATTCACACGAGTTTCCCAGAAGATTTCATGAAATAATTCATGTAAGATTTTTGAATAGATATTGAATTATTTTTGTGAATGATTAATTTGTATCTTTCTGAAATTATTTCTGAATTATTGCATGAAAGAATACTTGCAATAATTTCGAAATTATTTTATGTATTCTTTCAAAAAATCTTTTCAAAGTCCTTTCAGAATTAATTCGTGTAATTATTTTTTTTGCTATTTTGTTTTAAAAAATTTTATTCTAAAAATCTTTTTCAAAAGAATTCAAAATTATTTCTTGTATTAATTCACACGAGTTTCCCAGAAGATTTCATGAAATAATTCATGTAAGATTTTTGAATAGATATTGAATTATTTTTGTGAATGATTAATTTGTATCTTTCTGAAATTATTTCTGAATTATTGCATGAAAGAATACTTGCAATAATTTCGAAATTATTTTATGTATTCTTTCAAAAAATCTTTTCAAAGTCCTTTCAGAATTAATTCGTGTAATTATTTTTTGGTAACACTTTTTTTATTTTTTTGGAAGATTTTTGAAAGTATTTTGTAAGGATTCCATATATTATTTTAAAAATTAATTTAAAATTAATTTTTTTTCCTTTTAAAATTCTTTCTAAATCATTTCAATGTATTAATTCATGAATTATTTCATGTAATTATTTCAGTTTTCTTTCATGCTGTATGGGATGCCACTCCATTTTATCGATAGATAAAAGATCATCGATAACGTTAATGGATAAAGAAACTTAACCTAGGCAAATTAATTTGCTTTTCATGTAACGACACAAATTCTATTAACATTCCGAAAAATATTTGGTTCTGCGCATGCGCATTTCGAACATTTCAGACCTTATATGTTTATATGCTTATAGCGCCGTAAAGTTAGAGAATCGGACCCCAGTCTCCCTATCCGCTTTGCGCTTCTATTTACGTCTATCTTCTTTGCCGTTACCTCCTGGAAAAGTAAAAAATTGTTTTAATATCATTATCTTTAAAAATTTTTTTTAAAATCACAATTATCATTGAATAATTACCAAGAATTTGAATAGCATCACAAGCTCTCGCAACTGAATATAGAGATAGCTTCGGCTTGTACACAATTTTGTATACATGTTAGCCATTTTTCCCTGAGTAGAAATATTGAATATGTACAAATTAGTGGAACTAGGTATTTGATAAAATTAAAAATATTCGGCTTTACAAGCCAATTAACTACATTATAAAAACACTTACTTGTATCAGCTGAGGTTCACCGATATTCTGACAAAATTGCTTCCTCGTGTGTGCATACTCAAATGTGATGTCGCAGCTCGCTTACATCAATCTAAAATGATTCGTCGTTACACATTAATTTTTCCAATTAACCCATTTCGTCTCAAATGTCCAAGATTTTTTTTGAGTTTTCAGCGTTCTAACTTTTTATATAAACGGCCCAAAAAAATGTAAAAGCACCGTTTCGGGTAGTTTGAAGCCTCCTCTTTCGAATGCCGTAGCCAGAATAGGGCTACAATTTCACTAAAAAAAGTTATAACAATTTATTGCAAAAAAATCCGAAATTTTCAAAATTTTTTTTTCAGAAATGTAAATTTTCAACATGATAAAATTGTACCAGATCATCGCATTTCCTATAAATCGTGGAGTTTTTATGTTTTCTTTAAAACCCCGTTGGATTTTTTTTTTTAAATTCAAGATGGCGGCGTCAAGATGGCGCCCTAAGAATAGAAAAAATTTTAAAAAATGCAAATTTTGCAAATATATCATATTTTTTATACGAAAAAACTATGCCTGATCATTGCAATGAGCATAAATGACAATAATATTATTTGCTTGTCAAGACGTGTTCTTGTTTATGCACATACTGATTGTGCACATATTAATTGTGCACACTTTAACATTGGTATATATCTATATATATAGATCTGTACCAATGCTATCTGTGCACAATAAATATGTGCACAATCCTTATGTGCACAAACAAGAACATGCCCTTGTCAAAATCCATTTCAAATTTTTCCAAATTTAAGATGGCGACGTCAAGATAGCGCTCAAAATCTACGAAACAGTGTGTAAAGACGTTTTCCGCCGACTACACTTTTTGTTTCAAGTTTTTTTCCATGGAAAGTGTGTAGTTAATTCCATGTACTTTTTTCGCTAATTCCGAATATGCAATTTATTTTTTCGAAAAAGTTGTTTCTAATTTGTTATTAACAATTAAATTGTTTATAACGCTATGACTTTTTTATTAATTAATGTTGAAAAATAAAATTGAGGCCAAAATGTATATTTTTACATTTAGAAACTTTTTTTATAGAATTTATAAAAGGTAAAAAACGTAAAAACGTAATTACGTTTTTATAAACATAAAAATATAATTTATTTATTTATTTTTCTATTTATTTTTTTTTTATTTTGTATGAAAATGTATTAAACTATATAAAAATATATAAAACCGTATAAAAATGTAATAAATTTGAAAAAATCTACGGAAATATACATTTTTATACGGTTTCCTATGTTTTATTACATTAACCTTTTTACAAACTTGACATGGAAGAATTTCTGATTTGTAAAAAAATGTCTGAAAATGTCTGAAAATGTCTGAAAATGTATCAAACTGTATACAACTGTATAAAAATGTATAAAAATGTATAAAACCGTATAAAATATGTCAAAAAACCAATAGAAAGGTTCATTTTTATACGTTTTCCTACGGCTTTATACATATATTATTTCCATACGGGAGCAGATTGTATATGCATGAGGGAGCAAGGAAACCGCGCACCAAAAGCCAACCCGTTAAATATTTACCACCAATTTGGCAAAGTTTTATATCTAAAGTACCGGCCTACTTAACATATTGTTACATTTACAATGTTGCTAATAAACAATTTAAAAATTGTAATTCTTTAGTTACAGAAAAGAGACGTTGCGGACCTATTGTTTCCAAAGTTTTTGAAAAAAAATTGATATATAGCGATGATGAGTAATTTTTTGTTTCTTAAGTAGAAATTTTAGTTTCTATAGAGATAAGGTGGTTCTATGAAGACTCTCAAATCAATTAAGTATCCACAAATACAAACTATTTTATTAGACTTGTATTATTCATAAAATTCAGTTTTAAAGTTTAAGACAATTAAATAGTGTACATATTACATAAAAAACAATTTAATTGTACACAAAGAATTGTTTGATGTATGTATGTACATGCTGAAATGCATATGATTTACGTCGTTAGTCATAGATGTGTTCAAAACGCAAAATATGACTTGTATTGACGTACTATTACATCAACCTAACTTATCTCAGTACTTTTACACGGATTTTCATATTATTAATTATCTCGAAAATTATCGTGGCTCCATACATTTTTTATGATATCGTTACAAAGCTTAAAGCTTGAACTTTAACCATCTCTTTACTGAACTTCCTCCGCATTCGATTTCGGTATTAATTTTGGAAGTTTATACGCAAAGTACATGGTTCTACTATATTTACATGTGAAAGTATAAATTTTCAAGAATTTTTTACTCAAAAATAAGCGTGGCAACCTGCAAAAAATACCAAAAACTTTGTCAGCATCTGTAGAATATATATTTTTATTGTAAATGTCCGCATTCAATGATATTTTCATAGAACCACCTTACACATGCCCTCTCTTTTAGCACCCCAGAAAGATGAATTTAGCAGCACTACTTTAATGGTTCAAAACACCAAAAAACAATGCAATGGAAATCAAATGAGACCAACTCGTTTCCCATACTCCCTGGACTATGCAAGCTGATCAAATACTTTTAGAACACTTACAAAAAGAATATTCGGAAAAACCTTCTACTATGGTCAGTTCACTATTAAAAAATCGCTCAATTGGGCAGGTAAACATGACTGTTTATTCAAATTTAAAATTATATTTTTTTTTACATTTTTAAACTAAATTTATTAAATTTTCGGGTGAAAGGACGATGCAAATATTTGTTTTTATTGATAGAAAAAATGTCGTGATTTTGTTTTTGCTTATCAATGTTTTTATACGATTTGTTTCATGTATAAACTGTAAATATAGCTGTTAAAAAAGAAAATAATCGAAATCTACCTTTTTTAAACCATGACTTTAATTTATTTCAATATATAATGGCATTTAAACTTTAACGATGCTTGTTTTGCAACAAGTTATTTTTACCATTTTATTATAGCAAGATTCATATTATTTTTTTTTACTAATGAAATAGTATTATGTACATTAAATTTATATGCACTTAAATATAAATTGTTGCAATACAATGCAGTCGCACAATAGGCTTATATTGTAGAAAAATGTTGTTTACAACATTAAGTGCCTAAATAATTTAAACGTAAACTTTACCCATCATTCACGCATAATTCTTTTTTTAATTTTTTTCGATAGGAAAGTTTTTGTAGATCATTTTGCTATTTTTAAAAAATGTTATACTTGCTTTTTCACGTAGTATTAAAATTTTTACAAATTATATATTACTAAATGAATTGTTCTATAAAATCTTTTTTATAAGTCAAATTTGTATTTGTATAAAAGTACTAGTGTTGGAAAGAGTTAATGTCAGGACGTTTACTAATAAGACAATATTTTATTTTTTATTTAAAAATGATTAGTATTGTGATGTATTAATAAAATTAAAATTGATACGTAGAATATATAAGCTATAATTAGCTTAATTTACAGTTATTACCAATTTTTCCAGACATTAAGATATAATTTTCACCACTAGTACTTTGGTTTATATTAACTTGTTATTTTTACGAGAATTTCGGCTCTATAATAACAAGAACGTTATAAAAATGACAAGGTTTCTATAAAATCTATTTAACGTATAAAACCATCCTTAGATAATGTGATAATGTACAATGATTTAATTGAAGTGTAAATAGTAATCTTTAACAAGATCAATCTTTGCCTTAATTTTAATTGATTGTTTCATTATGGCTATTGATTTTTAATTTTAAGAAATTTCCTGTTATGAAATTGTACATAAATATTTGCAAAGGTCTGTACAAAGTGAGTGAGTTGAGATAATCAGCACGCACGTATTTACAATTATGAACTCCTTGCGCATTGCAAACGTTAACTCTATACGCAAACAAACATTATGAAAAGAAATTACAGTTAATTAATCTTAATTAATTAAAAATGAAGAAATTCTACGTAACAATAATATTAAATTAATGATAATTGAGTGCCTTAATATTCAATATAAAAAGAAAAAAGATAATTGACTTAAAACACTTCCATATCAACTTCTACCCCAATATCAAGGAATTCATCTCCATATTCTTGAATATGCCTTGAACACACTGGATTTGGTGGTTCAGAATGATCAGGATCATCAGTTACAGGGCTTGGTGGTGGATTAGAAACTGTGCGATCAGAATCAATGGTAATCCTGTCCATTCCTTCACCTCTTCTTAATCTTGCTTCCTCTGCTATCTGTCGCGTTGAAAGTTCTCTATTTAATAAGGCTGGCAAATCTTTATCTGAACCGTCTAAAAAAAAAATAATTATTTATATTAAATTAGAGCTTTTATGTTACATAGCTTTGACTGTTATCAAATAAAAAAGATTCGCATACTTTCTAAAAGCTTCATAATTTCTTGGCTTTTTTGTTTTCTGTGTGATGCTTCTAACATTTTCTTCCTATTTGTATTTTCTCTGTTATCTTGATAGAATATTTCTCGAATTTTTGGCTGGGGAATGTGATCATCATTTTTGACAAGGTATAGATAAATTCCACCTGCAGTTCTCCTTCTTGATCCATTCATGATTAACATGCCACCTTCTTCTTCTATTTTCTTTGTTTTTTGGAAAAAATCAATAGCCTGTTCTTTTCCTAATATCTCAACTACCCTTTCTGTAATATAAAAAATAAATGAATACACGTAAAAATTGTTTTTATTAGTACATTTCAACACGGGTGGGGAAGTCGATTACTTGCTTCGCTCATGCAAAAAGTCACACCACCTAAATAATCGACTTACGCACTAGTTTCGAACGGTATTTTATACCACGAGCGCCGAAAAATCATATCAAAGTTGTGATTTTGAGGTTAGAGTGGTATAAATATTTATTTTGATACCCATAATAATTTAAACTAAATTTTCTACTCACTTATAAGGATATCTTTTTTCTCAGATAATTTCTCTGCAATATCTGCTGCTACTTCATCATCTGTTGACTCTAAAGTTACAGTTAAATCAGGAATTATTCTAGCTGATCCTTTTGGATCATCTTCACCGTCATGGCTTTTTCTTCTTTTACCCAATCTTAATTTAGCATTACGTCTATCCGAAAACGTTCTTTTATTTGTCAGTCTTGTTTCAGTTTCCTGATCTTCATCAGAAGTATTGTTATATCGGCTTTTCTTATTACCAAGTGAGTATCCAAGTGTATAATCATAACTCTCTACATTACGATCATGGTATAAACTTCTTGTAACTCCACAAGAAACTAAATCTTCGGTCAATGATTCCTCTTGTACTTGTGTACACCAAACCTTATATTTGTCATTAGTAGACCTAGATTGACTTGATGCTTTGCATCGTTTTATCTTAATTTTAGGTCTTTTGATTCTATTGCGTCCAGCATCAGAATCTGAATCGCTTTCAGATGGTTCAGATTCATCAGATTCATCACTGTATCTAAGTTTTGCAGACTGCTCTGGCACAGGGGGTACATGATTATGAGGTCTTTGCAAGACATTGTATGTTTCAAAGGCATCAATAGGCTGAAAATAAAATATGAATTGTAAATAATTATTATTAAAATTACCTAAAAATATATAAAATGTAAAATAGTTAAAATATTTGAGTAATTCTATTTCATATAAGAAAACTGTACATTTATTATCATTAGCATTAGTTTGTCATTCAACCACCTAATATTTATAGAGTATCTAAAAGTTATAACATTTCTCCTCTTGAATGCCCTTTATAGACATTTAGGAGAGCTGCACAACTACATTCTATACGTTCTATAGTATTTAACCTCTCCTAGTAAAACGACTCCGAAACATGCGTCATTGAATCTACAGACACCGAGGAAAGTCGTCGCAGGTAAAACCTAAATGATTTTACACGTGTCCCAAATTACGACGGAAAAACAGAGTCTGTTCAAAGGGCCTTAGAATTGAACATGAAAACACCTAGAGGCGCACGCGAAATCACAAGTACCTAGGTTTGAGCCTATTCTCGATCAAATATAGAAAATAAGTACCGCAGTCGTTATGCTTAGTTCTTTAATAAATCGCTGAAATCAAATTTTCGCCTCCAATACTAGGAGCTTTCGCATACGCTTCTGAGGCCATATAGACTGACTCACGAAGAAAACTTCGATGCCAAAGGCTCGAAAAAGTGAGGTTAGGTTTGGTTAGTCCCCGTTAAGTCTACCGTGATGAGCGCCGAATTCCCTCTTACCTCGTCGTCGACGACCTCGCCATCCTCGAGCTCCAGCGTTTCCGTCTCCATCTGTGTTCTTCTCCTTCGTCCGCTGACTGACGTCGAAACACTCCACTATAATTTTCTTCTCGCGTCACACACACACACACACGCACACACACACTCTTTCTCCCTCTATTCTCTTCTCTTCACTTCCGCAAGGACCCTTTACCCTTTACCAAAGAGGTGTTGGTCCTTGTTGAAACAACAGCGGCCTCACAAAACTCGATCAGATCGAAATCGTCGAACATCGGACGGTCGGCTGTTCTTTCTCATCTGCGCGTTTCGGAATTCGGAGTAGCAGCTCAGGGTTAGTCTACATTTGTATAACTGCCTCGAACGCGCCATCTACAATCTATTGCACCTGCCGGCTTAAAAGTATGGCCCTAGACACATAACCGCGTTTGGCTGCGGTCAGCCACGGTCGGCCGCGGTCGGACGCGATAAGAGCGCATGCGTTCGCTTCTCCCATTGGTTGGAAGCGAGCTTATGCCCTAATCACATAACCGCGTACGATCGCGTACGTCTACGTACAACCGCGTCCGATGTTAAGGAAGAATCTAGTGATTTTCGCTGTTGCCAACAGCGGCAATGTCAGTGCAATAACTAGTACTTTCGAGGAACAGACCTACTCACACGAAGTGCAGTAGATCGGAGTAAGGCTTGCTTGTTTATGTCTGTTGTCGTTGGTGTAGTAACCGACTTTCGTATACGTAGGTCTGTTCCTCGAAAGTACTAGTTATTGCACTGACATTGCCGCTGTTGGCAACAGCGAAAATCACTAGATTCTTCCTTAACGTCGGACGCGGTTGTACGCAGACGTACGCGATCGTACGCGGTTATGTGATTAGGGCATTAGCGGACGCGTACGCCTACGACGCCGATCAGCCGCAGTTAAGAGCGCACGCGCTCTCTTCTCGCATTGGCTGGAAGCGGACTCAGCGGACGCGCACACCTACAACGACCAAGAAGCGAGCGCGTACGCTCTTACCGCGGCTGACCGCGGCCGACCGCGGCTACCCGCAGCCAAACGCGAGCAAACGCGCTTATGTGTCTAGGGCCAATAGCAGTTTTTGTTTTTTCACTATGATTGGCTGTTTCTATCGAACTCAACAGCGTCGCTACCCCAGCCGAGGCGATTTCTCCGATTTTTACTAAAGAAATAATCAACAGACAAGAAAAAAATTGTGCTAAATGTCATTTAATTTACTCATAATTGCTCAATATTTAAATAGTGCAAACATTGAAAACAATAACAGTAAGAAAATAGAACGCATTAGTGTTTTTTGCTTTTAAGACAAAAATGCGGAGATTTTGAATCTTAATTACCAGATATCCCTAAATTTTTACTAGAAATTATTAAGAGCGAATCCACATTACGTGCCATGAGCTTTGTGCCATACCAGAAAGAAAGTCTTGTTCAACATCTATGTAACTGTTATCTATGTTTGACATTTATGCTCTGTTCAATACGAGAGTAGGGCCCTTCACACAGCTCTGAGTTACAGATACAGTGAGACACAGATACAAACAATAACATGGATTTCTATATCTATATATATTAGTTACAAGTCAGATACAAAGGAACAAGAGATTTGTAACCCATTATCCGTCTGTTCCTCATATATATATATATCTGAGTTATAGATAAAGTGAGACACAGATACAAACAATAACATGGGTTACTATATATATATATATATATATATATATATATATATATATATATATATATATATATATATATATATATATATATATATATATATATATATATATATAGTAACCCATGTTATTGTTTGTATCTGTGTCTCACTTTATCTATAACTCAGAGCTGTATGAAGGGCCTAGGTCCTTCCTTTATCCTGTGGTAATAAGTATGCAGATGTCGAACAACACTTTCTTTCTGGTATGGCACAAAGCTCATGGTACAAAGATTATGGCACGTAATGTGGATTCGCTCTAAGCATATATTTGCGCGAGCAGTTTCCGTCCTATTCTGGAGATACCCTTAACCAATCAGCAAAAAGATGCGAGCTGCGACTTCTATATAGATTTAAGGAACTGTTTCCATAAGTGTGCCTGTACCTAGGCTCACGGACTCTGACTCAACAATGAACCAATCAGAGCTAAGCCTCCAAGCTCGAGGCTTGATTTTGAATACTCCGATTGGTGTAGAGTTGAGTCAGAGTCAGTGAGCCTAGGGACAGGCACACCTATGGAGACAGTCCCTAAAGTGTCATGGTGGACCGAAAAGTGGAGACCGTTGTTTCTTATGGTGAAATGGAGGAGTGGGAGAAAAGCAATTTACTGCCTTGCTTGTTGCTTCGTCCATGGCAGTATGTCTATCCTTTTCGCACTCGTATGTTTTAGATGGGTTAGGCTGTGTCTACAATACGATGTAACCGCTAGTGTAAATGCGCGCGTTTTAGTAATTTTAGTGGAAATCAAGTAATATCTAGTAATTTTGAACCTATATTACTAGATATTACTTGATTTCCACTAGAAATTACGAAAGCGCGCGTTTACATCCTATTGGAGACACAGACTTACTACCTTCGCCTTGCTTTGGCCATGACGCCCATGACACTTTAAATTCCAAGATGCCGATGAAGTATAAGTATATTCTTCTATACTTGGCTTCGGAGCGCTCCCGCGTTCCTTGATATAAGAAGTTTTTCAATTTCAGATCTCGATTTCCTGAGTTAATTGTGAATTTCTGATTGAATAATGTTATTGGCTTGATTTTGCGCGGAGTTCGATCTTTTAGAGATATAATATAACATATTATAAGTATTCTTGTATACCTACATATTATATGTTACAAAAAAATTAAATCCCTTCTTCAAAACAAGTTTTCTAAGCGTATTTTGCGCTATGTTATTCAAATTCGAGGGCCTTAGAGCGAATCCACATTGCGTGCTGTGCGTTGTGTGCCGTGCGATTTGTGCCGTACCAAAAAGAAAGTGTTGTTCGACATCTACATACTTATTATCACAGGATAAAGAGGAAGGACCTACTCTCTCATTGAACAGAGCATAGATGTCAAACATAGATAACAGTTACATAGATGTCGAACAACACTTTCTTTTTGGTACGGCACAAATCGCATGGCACACGACGCATAGCACGCAATGTGGATTTGCTCTTAGTAAAAAAATTAAAAGGAAAAATTTATTGTTAAATTCATTTATTACAACGTCACATCTTCAACTGTTTATCTTGGCGAACTAAAACTTGCTATTTTTTTATTGGAAAACTGTTTCGTTTATTTTACTTGATGTTAATAGTTTACATAAGATATTATCATATAACCGATCGAAACTTGTTGATGTACCTGTTGTCTCTATACCTACTGCACGGTTCATTAAGATAGTTGTATCAAAAAACGAGTTTCTTAGGAACCTTTTAAAACTTCGAGTACACATTCGTCTTGCCGATGCCCATGCGTGTGCGAAATTTCCAAGAGATGACACGTGCCGATTTTGAGATATTCAATATCAAAGTTGGGCATTTTAACATGGGAAGCATAGGAACAACCACCGGAAAAACAGCATTTATATTCATTGTTGGAAAACGTTTCTTAAGATCATAATAAAAAACTAACCTATTATTTATCATTATGGTTAAAAGCTTGTCATCAAAATTCAGATATATGACACGTATAGTTTCCGAGAAAAGCTATTGTAAAGGTCGTATAAGTATGGAATATTTGAGCTAAGACAGATTCGAGAGAAGAAAATATACAAAAAAATTTTTTTTCAAGTAACTGTATGTTTGCGTATTATTTATAGGCATACTGTAGGGACAATATACATAAGAGTCGTGTCGTGCTGGGGCCTGATTCTAAATTTGTCTCGACGTCGAGACACACAAAACCGAGAACTATTTGTCTCGGCGAGCGCAACTCCGAGAACTATTTGTCTCAGCCGAGAACTATTTGTCTCAGCGAATGCAATTCCGAGAACTATTTGTCTCGGCGAGTGTGACTCCGAGAACTATTTGTCTCGGTTAGTTATTAATTATCGGCCACCTGATTATTATTGAACTAATTAATCACCTGTTTTATTCGGGTTATCGGGAATTAGTTATTTATTTATTAGAATTATTTATCTGGTTAATTAAGTGAATTTAAATACCTATCGGAATTATTTTATTGTTTATTTTAGAATTAATCTTTTAAATCGAAAGTATTATTGTAGAATCGGCCTAAACGCTACGCTAGTCGTTCGCGAGAACGCAGTTCATAACAAAACATTGGCCGCGCAAGCGCCGTTGACCAACCGACACTACTGTACCGACACAGCCCGAAGCCGACTCGTATTGTGTCTCGGGGTTGCACTCGCCAAGACAAATAGTTCTCGGAGTCACACTCGCCGAGACAAATAGTTCTCGGAGTTGCACTCGCCGAGACAAATTGTTCTCGGCCGAGACAAATAGTTCTCGGCCGAAACAAATAGTTCTCGGAGTTGCACTCGCCGAAACAAATAGTTCTCGGTTTTGTGTGTCTCGACGTCGAGACACATTTAGAATCAGGCCCCTGGGGCCGAATCGCCGAAGCTGTGTCTCGCTTATCGTTAGCTATGTTAGCGACACCGTGTCGTGTCGTTCTTATAGCGAGTCGTGTCGTGCTACAGCGCATCGTGTCGTTCTACAAAGTTCGTGTGGTTAATGTTTGTCGTTAAAAAAAAAATAATTTATGTTGCAGTGCTCTTTTAGCAATTCTTGTAGGACGACCAAGCCTCAAAGGTATCAGCAAGACGCACTAAGTACAATGTTATCAGCTGATAAACCTGTCAAATATTTTACATTATACATAAATTATTTTTTTTTTTTTAATTTGAATTATTTTTCCTTTTTGCGAAATCGATGATTAAAGTTGTTGTTTTACCAATTCCAGGTGGGCCTTGAATACTTGCAAAATATTTATTAATCCATCAAAGGAAATTTCATTCAAAGATACTTTTTTTTCTTGCATCAATAATTTAATTTAATTTAATTATAATTATAATTAGAGTAATGCAGAAAGAGAGAGAACAGACATCCACTCTGCTCCGATTTCATTGCACATAACCTTTGACAAAGTGTAGGTCTATTCTACTTTACCCTGTGCCAATAAACTTTGTAGATGTCGAACAACAACTTCTTTACAGCGAATCCACATTACGTGCCATGATCTTTGTGCCATGAGCTTTGTGCCATAACAAAAAGAAAGTGTTGTTCGATATCTATGTAACTTTATCTATGTTTGACATTTATGCTCTGTTCAATAAAAGAGTAGGTACTCCCCCTTTATCCTGTGGTGATGAGTATGTAGATGTCGAACAACACTTTCTTTTTGGTATGGCACAAAGATCATGGCTCAAAGCTCATGGCACGTAATGTGGATTCGCTGTTATGGTACGGCACAAATCGCACGGCACACGAGGCACAACACGGAATGTGGATTCACTGTTAGAGGTGGGCGATATTTTCTAAAATATCGATATTACGTATCGATACGTATCGTACACTCAAGTATCGATATGACTCATATATCGTGCCTAAAATATCGATATTCAAAATATCGATAAAATCGGCGATAAAGCAAGACAATTATTTAAACAATTTTAAGACCAAGTAGGCGGGGGATATGAGGTCCACGCATATTAGGGAATTACGGAGATGCGCCACACTAAGCAGGATACTTATTTAAATAATTTTTAAAACCCAAGTAGGCGGGGGATATGAGATTCACGCATATTAGGGAACTACGAAGACGTGCAATAATAAGCAAGACAATTATTTAAACAATCCGTAAACCAAAGTAGGCAGCGGATATGAGGTCCACACGTATTAAGGAATAACGTAGTCATGCGTTAATAACCAAGACTATTATTTGAATAATTTTTAAACCCAAGTAGCCGAGGGGCGCGAGTTCCAAGCATATAACGGAGTTACGTAGATGTGCGACGTAAGCATAACGATTAATTGAATAATTTTTAAACTCTAGTAACCGGGGGACGCGAGGTCCAGGCATATTAGGGAGTTATGAAGACATGAAACAATAAGCAGGACGATTATTGAAACAATTTTTAAACCCAAGTAGGCGGGGTATATGAGGACCGCGCATATAAGGGAGTCATGTAGACATGAAAAAATAAGCAAAACAATTATTTAAAGAATTTTCAAACCCAAACAGCCGGGGAATAGAGGTCCACCCATATTAGGGAATTACGTAGACGTGTAACAATAAGCAAGACAATTATTTAAACAATTTTTAAGCCCAAGTAGGCGGAGGATACGAGGTCCACGCATATTAGGGAATTACGTAGACGTGTAACAATAAGCAAAACAATTATTTAAACAATTTTTAAACCCAAGTAGGCGGGGGATACGAGGTCCATGCGTATTAGGGAATTACGTAGAAGTGCAATAATAAGCAAGACAATTATTTAAACAATTTGTAAACGCAAGTAGTCATGGGATATGAGGTCCACGCGTATTATGAAATAATGTAGTCATAGGTTAATAAGCAAGACTATTATTTGATTAAATTTTAAACCCAAGTAGCCGGGGGATGCGAGGTCCACACATATAGGGGAATCGAGTTATAGAGGTTAAGAATTTTTCCTTATATTTTCATGTCTCCATTACTCCCTTATATGCGTAGACCTCCCGTCTCCCGGCTACTTGGGTTTAAAAATTATTTAAATAATTATTTTGCTATTGTTTTATGTCTTCATGACTCTCGGGTATGCCTGGACCTTCGCTTAGTTTCGCACGTTTACGTAACTCCATTGTATGTGTGGACCTCGGGTCACCCGCCTGCTCGTTGCGCTCGCAGCTCGCAGCTTGAACGCGCGCGTTATACTCATGCCGTTAGAGCCGCTCGAGCGCCCAATCAGCGAAGGCCTCTAGTGCGCTGGCGCCAGACTACAGAGAAGTATCTATACGCACTGTCTGTAACCCGTAATGATCGTCTCTCTCGCGCCTATCAGAGATTCCACAATATGCTCTGCTCAGGAGCCTTTCTACAATAGATTCAGTTCAGTGTTCAGTTCAGCTGTTCAGATGTTCCGTGGTCTGAACGGATCAAAACGTGAGTTTTCCGTTTACCTAGTATTGTATTACCAATGATCATTATAGTAAGTCACACGAAGTAAATAATCAACTTCCGCACTCGTTTCGCACGGTATTTTATACCACGAGAGCCGAAAAATCATACCAAAGTTGTGATTTTGAGGTTAGAGTGGTATAAAATTAATTATACTACTACGTGCAGCTTTGGCGCAAAGTTCTATGCGGTTACTTATATAGCGTTTATAGCAGGTGAAGTTGGGAATTTGATTTTTTATAAAAAGAAAATTATGAATTTTATGATAATTATCTTTTATCTGTTTAGAATTCCATTATTTATATTTATTGTTATTTTAAAATAAATTTGATAAATATGTTATTTATTTAAAAAATTATAAAATAATCATGTGTTTTCAAAGCTATAAAAATACCTAAGTACTTATTGTGTATAGTGATAAGACCATTAAGAAACAATGGATATAAAGGTAATACAATAAAAAAAAAAGTTTAACAGATAATCAGACATTCATAATAATCAGACATCATATATTACTTAGTAACAAAGTTTACTTCAATTCATCATTAAATATATTTAATACTATATTGGAAATAATGGAATACTAAATCTACAACAAACATGCATGCAACCCGTTTACTTTTCGAAAGACGAAAATGGTAATGAGCTGTCTGCTTATCAAGAACAACGTGCTTCTGCAGGTATCTAAAAATTCGAAAAATTAAACCTATTATTATGCTTAACGAATAAAATGAGTATATATGAGATAGAGAGAACTATCTTGAGATTAAGGCTCCGCGGAGCAAGAGAAGTAATTTCGCAGCACGTTCGTCCTCATCTTAATACCGAGTTGGTCGAGAATGAGAAGACGAAGATTCTTAGCTTAAAGATGATGTCGCTTTTGTAGAGATGATCATTGGTAATACAATACTAGGTAGACGGAAAACTCACGTTTTGATCCGTTCAGACCACGGAACAGCTGAACAGCTGAACTGAACACTGAACTGAATCTATTGTAGAAAGGCTCCTGCTCCGGTCTGCTCTGCTCCGCTCTGTCCTGCTCTGCCTTACCTGCTAAGCCTGCTTCTGGCGGTGATTGGTTACACTTCACCCGGTGTATTGTAGTGGTATGTTGTGGCGTGGAGACAGACCCATGACACGCGGTGTCGCTAACATAGCTAACGACAAGCGATACAGCTTCGGCGATTCGACCCCTGGGCTAGAGGATGAAAACGGTTTATGAAATGTTGTAAATGCGATGTGCGCGTTAAAAAATCACAAAAGTGGTAAATATTAAAGTATTATTTTATTAGTGCTCACATAGTTAAGGTCGGAATTATAGTTGTGTCAATTTTCCATTTTTTCAAACAGTAAACATAATCTGTATTCTTGTTTTGTTCGATTCAATATAAACATTGTTATTGTTCCATTTTCGAATGATTTTCGTGTACTTACACGAATTGAAATTTTGAAATAAGTATTTAGGTTTATTAAAATACAAGCTAAATATAATAATATTGAAATATACAAAGTCCTGTTTTATAAGATAACTCAATCAACGATAGTTCCATAAAAAAAAAAATAAATCATTTGTTTTTGACAGGAGAATTCACTTTTTTTAAAAGCGTGAAGGATACATAACATTAGAAATAATGGAGGATTCATCAGGGAAAAACAATTTGTCATTTTCCTTCAGTTTGGATTTAGACAGTGTCAATGATGATGCTTCATCAGATTTAGATATTGCTGAATTACAAATTGATGTTTCGGAAGTAGAGAGCTTTAAGGATAATGAAAAAATAAGATCAGTAGATGATACTTCTTTTCTAAATGAAATGGAAGAAGAAATTGAAAGGCAATTGGATGCTAAAGCAGCTAAAACAAACTTAACTGCAACTAATGTTAAAAATATATTAAAACATGTGATTTCCAATGAACATGTTATGGCAATTGTGGTTCACAAAAGGTTGACTAAAGGAGATGATGAAATGATTTTTCAACCTAGATTAACTAGAGCCAAAATCAAGTAAGCAAAGTACATTTTTTTACAAAGATATTTGCTAATATCTCCCTGTAATTATTATTTTTTAATATTAAATTTTATAAACCAAATAACATTATTTTAACACAGAGAATTAGCAATGGCACATCCAGACATTGCTTGGCCTATGACTCCTGCAAAAAGTACAACTTCAGAAGTTCAAATACTTATTCAGGAAGAATTTTTGGAAGACTCATCTGATGAAGAGTACCATCCTGATAAAGATCCACAAAGTGATGATGAGAAAGATACTGATAACACAGTGGAAAGTGATTTTGATTCTCAGCCATCAACTCCAGCAACCCCTGGTGATTTATCAACTACTTTAGAAATGCCAAATACACCTGAAGTACATTATGATGAAGAAGGGTTCAAAATACCACAACTGTAAGTTTTAATGTTAAACTTGAATATATTCTTTGTTTGATTGCTCATCATGTATGTTTTTTGCTTTATTTTTCTGCAATGATATACATAATATAAAATATTACTCTAGCATTCCTCATGTTCCTACTGAAGAAGAAAGTATAGGTCATAGGACGCGATCAAAACTTTGTCTGAGTGAAACACCTTTAGAACAAATTGAACAGGCATTTATTCCACCAGATATTACAACTGATATGTATGATTGGGAACCAGATGATCACTACATTAATTTTTTAAAAGAGTTGTATACTCAACCTCTTCCAAATGAAATAAATTGCGAAGATGATCCTGAGGCAGATCCCGAATATAATATATTAGACGATGAGGAAACAGATTTAGGTATGTATTAAATTATACTTAAATTTTTAATAAATATTTATAAATATAGATATTAATATCCATGCATTATATGTTTTTAGTGGATAAAGAAGAATTTAGAGAAGATAAAGCAGTGAAAATATCAAAAAAAGAATTGAAGACTTTAATTGCTGAACTTGATGAATTCGCAGATCAATACACAAAACAACATCAAGAACAGGAACAGAAACAACAGCAACAAAAATCATCAAAAAAGAAAAAGTCAGCTGATAATTCATTTTCATCAACAGTGAATGTATCACCAGTAAGATCTATAAAACATTTGAGATGTTACTTTTTAAAATTATTTTTTTGTCCTAAGGCCGCAAAATGAATTTTCGCGGCCTCTATATGAGACGCTCGTGCGACTTTGGCAGTCTCCCTACGCTCGGCCCCAAAGCTCGCACTCGCCGAGAATGATACATTTTACGTCCTTGGTGCATAATGTACTATTTAGACTCTACTATATGTTTATTAATATCATAGGGTAATCCAATGGTAGATCTGTTGCCAGTGCTAGCTGAACCAGAAATTCCCGAATTAGTTAATTGTCAACAGCAATATTTATTAACTGTTCAAATTTCACAACACGTCCAACTTATGACACAACAATATCTCATGACATACAAACATCCTAAGTGGCATCAACATTCTACAGTTTGTAAAAGTAATTTAAATAGTTTGAGGTAAGAATTATATAATACTAAATGGTTTTGAGTTTCCAATTTATATTCTAAAAAAATATAATTTTCTAGAACTTTAGGGGATAAACCAGATTCAGAATTCAGAGCTTGGAACCTTGAATATGCATTAGATCTAGTTTCTGATTGGGAATCTAAATTAGCTGATCCAGTATTTTTGAAAGAATATCTCCACCATATAGAGAAAGAAACAGAGGAAGAAAAAAACTCTTATCACTCTAAGCAAAAATATCAACCTCAATTTCACCCTGAATTATTAAGACTTATGGCTGAGAGTAAAGCATTAATGCACCCGCAACTCTTGCCAACTGCATTGCCGAGTTCCTTAAATTTAATCCATAATGAAAAATATCTCCGTTCTGAAGAAAGGTAATTGAATTTTAATTATATTTTATAAAAATTTTTTCCAATAACATTCAATAGATTTTGGTTTACAGTTTGATGGCCATTGGATTGGAACAATTTATACCATATCGTAAAGCATTACCAAAAAAATTTAATAAAGATTGTATGATATTGGCTGATGCTGTGAAAGAAATACAAAAGTATTTATTACCAACTAGGAATCTTACTAGTTTAATATTTCATATAAAAAAACGCAAATATGACAAAAAACCTAATGCTATCAAGGTATATAAAACATTAAAATGACTTACTATGTGTTTTTGTGATTTAATGTTATATTTTTACTTTTATTTTGCGTTTTTATTGTTTGTATCTTTTATGTTACAGCAATATTTTGAAACTGGATTTGCTCCAAAAACAAAACATTATGTTTTAAGTGAGTATGTCTTATTACCACCTAAAAGTCAACCCATTAAATATCTGCCACCAATTTGGCAACATTATATATCTAAAGTAAGTACTTAACACATTGTTGTATTTACAATTTTGCTAATAAAGAATTTAAAAAATCTAATTTTTTAGTTACAGAAAGGAGGCGTCGAGGACCTATTGGTTCCAAAGGTTTTGAAAACAAAATCGATATATGGCGATGATGAATTATTTTCTGTTTCTCAAGTCGAAATTTTAGTTCCTAGAGATCATGAATTAAGAAACCCCATTGTAAATATGTTAAGGCACATGCCCTCTCTTCTAACGCCACAGAAAGATGAATCTGGCAATACTACTTCAAAATTTAATGGTTCGAAAAACCAAAAAACAATGCAATCGAAATCAAATGAGCCAGAATCGGATGCAGAATCTGCAGAAAGCTTACGAACGTGCGAAACTGATGAAGAGGAGTCGAGACCAACCCGTTTGCGGATGACAACACCGCGATTGGCAAAAATTAAGAGCGCTCAGAACATGAAACTGCTAGCTCAAACGCTCTCTCCTAAAGCTTCTGCTTCGAATAGCAGTACTGCTGAGAGCAAAGAATACAACTTTGATAAAACTGATGATGATGAATCGTCTTTTGCAAAAGGGGTAAGATTTCCATGAAGATTATAAAGTCATATGAGCTATAACACTAAAACAAATTTAATTAAATTTTTAGGATGATGAAGATGAAATAGCCGAATTGATGCTTGCCAGTACCACCATTAAGAAAAATACAACAAGTAGAAAGAAAACAAAACAGGCTAGAGAAATAGAAAATTTCAAGCGGTTATTGGAAGCGGAAAATAATATAAATGAAGATGAGAGAGCTACAAGTGCGCGATAAGAAATTTTTTTTTGAATTAGTCTTTTCACTTTGATGTTGACTTTTATATTTTTTTTTTTTACAGAATTCGCTGCTTCTTTTATTCAGAAAGTGCATGTCAAATTAGAATCAAAAGATCCGGAATTGTTCAAAACAATATTAAAAATTTTCTTAGATTACAGTGATAAGATAGAAAATATTAATGAAGATAATAGTGATTGTTCTTCAAATATAACCCTATCACCTCTTGATAAAGAAAAATTAGCAATCGATCTTTATAAGGAAGTGTGTGCAACACTGCATGAATACCCAGATCTTTTTAATGATTTCTTGTTATTTTTAACCCCTCATCAGGCAGCACTAATTGATAAATCTGTAGATCACACTATGGTTTTAAAAATGAAAGAATTTTTGAATGTCAGTCACATGTACTTTGCAAAGCAACCATCTAGAATAGCAAAAGTAATGCAAGCAATAACCGAAATGGCTGCGAACCCAGGTATTACTTTGGAAGGTGCAACCTCTATAATGGGTACGGCTCTTAAAGGTCATCCCTTGATGATGGATATGTTTCTACAAGTTTTACCCACAGGAAAACCACCAGACAGGTATATATAATATGATCACAATTATAATCAATTCTTCTAATTATAAGTATAAATTAAAGTAATAGTAACTTTTTCATTTAGTTTATTTGCTGCTCATATGTTTGAAAATTTAACATGTCCAGTTGGTCCACATGACAAAAATAAAATATATGATCAAGATGCTCAAGAATTATACGAAAATATTGAGTTACCTGTATCAACACCTCAAGAAGATCCTTATGGTGGTGATAGTTGTAAATGTGATTGTCATAATCTAGCCGATGATATGAAATTGAAAGGAATGAATGAGCATTGTGCATCATGTGGAACAAGGGTAATATAAGAACTTTTATGAGTTTTAAATAGCAAAATGTATATTTAATAAAAGGTAAAAGTAACAAATTTTCAACTTTTTTAGTTTTTGAATGGCAGAATTTATTTACAAACTTCCGAAGGTTTAAGGCCAGCCAAAATAACTTTTCCCGGCGAAGATGATGAAAAATTAGAAAATATTTCACGAGTATCTTTAAAAACGACTGAAAGATTTATTCCATCTTTACCGCCGAGAAAACGTCGAAAATGTGCGAAACGAGACTCAATATCAGAAGAATCTAGCACAAAATCATGCACATCAAAAACATTGCTTTTGAAGGATATTGATGATAACGATAAGTCAGGAACAAAATCTCAAAAAGGTCTAAAATCACCACCAAAGCCGACGGACAATAAGAAAGCTTCTTCTGCAAAGAATAAGCGAGAGAGAAAAAATGACAAAAAAGACAGTAAGACTGATCAAAAGACTGATGATGAACAAAATGAATTCTGTATTAGTGCGGATCAAACTGAATCTGAAGAATTTGTTAGTTCTAATGCTAATGAAGATGTTAACTCAGAATCAGAATTAGGTCAGTGGTAACATATTTAAATAAAAAAACTATAAAGTTTACTTAAACAAAATGAATTGATATTTATCCTTTATTTTAGGTAGTAGCAAAGAAGGAGAACCTAGTAAAAATAATGCTGAAAATGATGGATCGACTAGTCCAGAAAAAAACAAAAATATTTCATCCACAACTCTAGAAAAGATGATCTGTTCTAGTGACTCCGATAGCAGCACAAATGTAGGATCTGAACCATCTATAGATACTCCCTGGACTTTGCAAGATGATACAATACTTTTAGAACACTTACAAAAAGAATATTCTGAAGAATCTTTTGCTGTGGTCAGTTCACTATTAAAACGCTCAATGGAACAGGTAAATATGACTGTTTATTCAAATTTAAAATTATATTTTCTTTACATTTATTTATAAATTTTCAGGTGAAAGGACGATGCGAATATTTACTGTCATTGATAGAAAAAATGGCGTAATATTGTTTTTGCTTAACAATGTTTTTATACGAATTTTTTTTTCATGTATAAACTGTAAATACCTGTCAAAAAAGAAAATAATAGAAATTTACCTTTTCTAAACTATGACTTTAATTTATTCATTATATGGCTTTTAAACTTTAACGATGCTTGTTTTGCAACAAGTTATTTTTATCATTTTACTTTAAAAGATTCATATTAATTTTTTACTAATGAAATAGTATTATGTACTTTAAATTTATATGCACTTAAATATAAATTGTTTACAACATTGTGTCTAAAAAATTTAAACATAAACGTAGTAACAATCGAGTTATAACGATTACTGCTGTCCGGACGGTACGGTGGGTCGCATAATAGAGGTCGGTATTCCACACCCCCTTAATTCTTTTCTTGTGGAAAATTTGTTGACACCAGAGCTTAATATTGGCTAATCATCAGTGACTACTTTTCGTCCATCTTTCCCACGTTAAATTTCCATCAGAAAAACTGATGTGCGGTTAAAACTGTCACAAAACCTTTTTCCTGTGTCCCAGAGTTTTTCCGTGTATTGTATGGCCTATACAGAGTAAGAAAAAACTTATCGCAGAGGTGTGCCTGAAATTTTGTTTTCTTCGTTTTTATGACCGAGTTAGGGCCGGTAAACTTTTTGATGAATTGCATATACAACCCAATAAGCAATAATTATTTAAAGTTAAATCTTGATCTGCGTACGTAGATAAAATGCCTATAATTATTAAATATTTTATCTAAGTATATATGTTTTCTTCTACACAGAAATAGTTTACCAGATAATACTATAAATCTTATTTATATATGTCCTACATAGCACATTTCGTTCTGGGAACGTACCAAGAACGTTTTTGCAGGTACGTAAGAACGAGCCGGCCGAAAATTCTTAGGACGTTCCTGCGACGTTACTGGAACGTTAAAATGTCCGCAATTTGGTTGATGCACAAAGTTTCTGTAACGTTCCTGAAACGAAATAATGTTTCGACGAGTAAATGAAAAATAATATCGCCACGTTGAGTAAACGATATTAGAACATTGATTAAATAACGTTGTTTTTAGAACGTTCCAAGAACGTTTTTGTGACGAACATAATAGGTTTTTCGGTACTTTCTTGGATGCTCTGCCTACGTTGGAGCAACGTGCTCGCAACGTACGTGCAACATTGGATTCAATAAAAACGTTCTAGGAACGTCAATGCGACGTTAAAAAAATATTTTAAAATATTTGTGGGACATTGTTCCAGGTGCAGGAAACGTTGCAACGACGTACGCTAGTATACAGTTGCGGATGGTGACATCGGTAACGTTTCAGGAACGTCAAAAGAACGTCATTAGTAACCATCCAACACATGACCCGACGAGATAATTTAATTAGTGGAGGTTTGGCACCTGACCTGACACGACACCAGGCTCATCTTTTTATGTTTTATTATTACATAAAATTTCTTGGAACGTTCTAAAAACAACGTTATTTAATCAACGTTCTAATATCGTTTAATTACTCACTGTGACGATATTATTTTTCATTTGCTCGTCAAAACATTATTTCGTTTCAGGAACGTTACAGGAACGTTGTGAATCAACCAAATTGCGGAGATTTTAACGTTCCAGTACTTTCGGCCGGTACGTTCTTACGTACCTACAAAAACGTTCTTGGAACGTTTCCAGAATGAAATGTGCTATGTGATGGGGTAATCTGTTCTTGTAAACTCTACAATTCGATAGTCTTTATTCAAATAACTCTAATGATTTTTAAAAGTTATCTAAGTTATAAATTCGTATAATTTGATAATACTTATAAACTTCATTCGGAATTCCTATACGGTGCACATGTAGATAGCATAGTGCGCTTTAACAAAAATTTTTTACATTATATACTATTGGGATTCCAACCAGTAAACTTCGGTATTCGGCTGAAGAAATAAAAAGTTTTTGTTCTGCAAAATATTTACCTGAACGCACTGTAACAATTTCGGACGACCAGCCAAGACAAAAAGGATATTTTAAAAAAGCATTAGAGGGTATACTTATCGATCATATAGAATATGATCCGAAAAGCTAAAAATACACAAATCGCAGGAATCGGCAGCGCTGACTTAGAGAGCATTTTTATTCCTTTTCGACGTTCAACTTCACTTATAACTTTTCAAGGAATCGACATTTTTTAATTTTCAAAAAGCTCTTTCTTTCTAGTTTCAATTTCTTTTTTGAAACTTTGAGTTGATCGTTTCTGGGCTAAATGGCTGAGGTTTAAAGAACAGGGCTTTTTTGCCATTTACCTGAAAAACTTCAACTTTGAAAAAAAAATTTGAGACAAAGACGTGTTAATTGTACACGATTTCCTCCGTATATTTTGTGACAAGAAGAAATACCACGTCCGGAAGGTATGCTTTCAAAAAAAATTTTGACCGGTTTTGGGGACACGAAAACTTGAAATAAATTCTGGATTTCCTCATTACGATCTACTCCCTCCGATTATACCTCAAATTGTGCCGTAGGCTATCAAAAACAGAGTAAAAAATAACTAAAAAATTTGCATTTTTTTAAGCATATTTAACAGGTCTTACGGTAGTTCTCCAGTCAATGACGTTATACAAATCGCAATATCGCAAAAATTGTGCTATAAGCATATTATTTATGGTGGAAACTCTTTATTTATCTCTGTATACTATTGTAAAAATAACAAAAAAAGACGACGTGAAAAATAAGGTGCTTATACGATGTTTGAAACAATACGACTTGTAGCGCTGCGAGCCGGAGCCAGGAGCACTGTCTGATGTGACGAGGTCACGCAGGTCAGCAATTTGCGGGCTAAAAAAAAAGGCGAGTCTCGCGACCAGGCGCACGCGTGTGCGCTCTCCTACCGGCCGCCTTCTGCCATACATCCCGCTGATGGAGTGATACCCGGGAAAGTGCAATGAGACAGAAAAAGACGAGAGAATGGTATTTCGGTGATAACCTTGAATACGGCTGACATAGTAATGATATTATAAGATTATCACACCCAATTCGATATCAATTTGTATATATAATAATATAACTATGCAAACATATATATACACGTAGGGACGTAGGGCGATGTTAGTGTTTTGCCGATTCACTGTGCCTATAGTCCGTAAGCTGTGTAATACTTAACCGTCATTGAATGTGTTTGCGTCGTGTTTGTTTTGCCCTCTCCATTTTTTTGGCGGCTCCGCTTTTTTCGGCTTTTTCTGAACGAAAGAAATATTTGTAAGTAAAAGTCATCGTGGAAAGTACATATACGTGTGCAAAAAGATTTATTTTTACCATCGTTTTTGTGTGAATAGTATTTTATCACAAGGAATTGAATGTTTTTTTAAGTTAAAGTTAAGATACATTTTCTTTTGTAGAATCAATCATCATGGATAAAAGTATAGTACTCAAAATGATAAATACTGACGTTATTGATTTTAACAATGAGAAACTGAAGGTTTCAGAGACACTGAAACGTTATAGAACTGAATTTAAAGGTTATATGAATGATTTACTGTCACAAATAACCACAGAAGCTTCATTACCTGCCAAGTCTCCAAAAGCTGTTAAGAAGAAAGGCAAAAGAAATAAAGCTATTCCAGAAAATGATGAAATTGAAAATGATAGCAATCTTTCTAATACAAGAATGACTCGATCTTCACGAGTAGATGCACTTTTTCAAATTGTAGATATTCATCAAGGTAGATCTAAAAGAGGTGCATCAAATAAACCAATGAATATTATAAATAAGCAGCTATCTGATAATAAGACTGATTCACCTTTTGAGAATAAGGTTAGTATCTTTTAATTTTGTAATCTTGAAAAAATTTTAAATAAATACCTTTATGGATTTTAAACAATAAATAATGTAAATCTTATCAAATTAAATTTTTATTTTTTAATAGATCAAAGGAAATCGGTCAAAGAGACCAAAAGAATTACTTGAAAGTTCAGAAGATGAGGAAAGAAGACCGTCAAAACAGAGCAAAATAACAAAGAAGCAAACTTTAAGTAAAGATGAAACTCATGACATCATAAATGATTCAATCCAAGATGCAGATGGAAATGAAACTATTAATTCAAAAGAACAAAAAAAAACATCAGTTAAACGTAAACTTGAACAAAATGATGAAGATACAAATACTACTTTAATATCTGAACAATCCACAAGGCGAACATCTTTACCTACTGATGAACCTGTTGCAAAAAAAGCTAATTACTCAAAAATAATTTCACAGAAAAATGAGAAATATGCAAATACATTAGAAAAAATTTCAGAACAATTAGCTTCTTCAAAACAAAGTGAAGTTTTAAGTAAAAGATCCACTAGATCATCTGCTTCAGTAATTAATGCTCAAGGATCAAATAAATACATTAAAGCTAATATTGTAAATGAAACTATAGATATGAGTAATGTTGATGAGATAACAGCTTCAATGTATGAAGATGCAATTGGCAAACCTGTACCAATAATGAACTCAACTATGAATCTAAATGCTACAGTAACTTTAAAAAAAATTATGAGTGCAACAGTTGTGATTGAACCGTTATCTACCAAAAATATGTTCAATGAAACAGTTACTATTACAAAAAAGAAAAGCTCATTTAAAGAACACTTATCAAGTAGCACTCTCAAAGAGTCAGAAGAATCCAATGCCAATGCTACTAGAACTATAGTTCATAAGGCTCCAGAGAATACAAACAATATAAGTTTAAATTATGGAAAAATAAATGCTAAAACTAAAAAAGACTTTAATTTAGAAAAATTCAGTGAACTTATTACAGATGATGAATCATCACCTGAAAGCAAAGAATATAGATTACAGAAACAGAAACTATTGAATCAGCAAAAACGTGTTACTAGGTCCAATACCTCAACAATGAGCGAAGAAGAACTTTTCCAAACTCCGATTAAAACCTTCCAGAAAGAAAAAGATTTAAAGGCAGACACCTTAAAAAATAGTGACAAACCATCAGTATTATTTAGTCCATATGCTAAAGATTTAGTTAAAAAAAGAGTTGAAGCATTTGAAGAAGTGGTAAGTCCAAAGACAAATGAAAATGAAACTAGAGGAAGAGTTACAAGGACAAAAACACATGCATTGGCTACTGCAAGCTTTATTGAAGCTCCACCACAAACTGTGGCACAAACATTGGCTAGAAAATCATTGGCTAAAGCTAAAAAGATTTCTCTAGCAAAACAACTAAAAGAACATGATGAAACTAAAGAGGTAAGTAAATTTACACTTTAATGTATTTTAATAGCTACTAACATATCTTTTGATGTTTAATTTGATTGTAGTATGAAAATACTCTTAAAATCAAGTATACAAAGGCTACAGGCAATACAAGTTCCTTGGAAAAATCAGCCCAGAAATCCCAATTGAAAACTACGCCGCTAGGAAAACGTACATTGCAAATTCCAGGTTCAATAAGCAACTATCAATATGCAACACCTTCGAATACACAAAATCTTAATGCTGTAAGTCTTCATAACTTGTATTTTTATAAACAATATTTCCATTAGAAATAAAATTTTTTTAAATATTTTATAGTACTCTAAATCCACGAGTGCATCGCGTGGAAATATCGTGACACAGACGGATTCGTTTATTCAGTCAATAAAATCAGCTCAAAAAATCATAGATAAAGCAGCTGAAGAGAAAAGAAGAAGAGCACACGAAGACGACGCAGGACGAAAACGTGAAGAGTTGTTAAAAACTCAAGCTGAAGAAAAGAGAAGGTTAACAATATTATAGTTCTTTGTAAAAACTAAGGGGGCCGCGCCCTCCTGTGCACTGTCGCGCGCCAACCCCCCGCTGTCTGTGTAAAAACTTCGTTTTTACATTATAGGCACGACCGCACTTTTTAGGAAAATCTTGCATTTTTGTGTAAAGTCACATTCTTAAACAATAAGCTAAAATCGACTATTTCAGGTGTATTTAGGCATTTAAAAATCGTTTCTATAAGTCTAACTCATCAGGAATTGATTATACATAAAAATGTTAAATGGGAAAAAGTTTTGTTTTATTATATATTACAACTTTTACATTTAACATATTGGTGTCAAGTTATAGCCGAAAATCGTCCATTTTTTACCTTTTTAGCAGTTTTTCGCAGTTGTATCGACAAATATTGCTCGTAGCAAAAAATGCCCAATAGAAAAAGATGTCTTGTAATTAGTTTTAGCAGATAGATGTGTAGATATTAACTTAAAATTAATTTTTCTAGACATTATGCTTAAAAATCGATTTTTTGAAATTTTTTTTCGTGCTTGTATTCCTAAACTTTTTCATCGACCTTTCTTAGTAGAAGACCACCGGGTAGGTATAATTAAAGGAGCATTTTCTCGCAATCGATCGGAAATTCATTGAGATAATCAGGTAACTTGATTACATACGGAGGTAAAGACACATGCATCTTAGAAAACGCTTAAAACGCACTCACCACGAGTGGAAAATGGTTTTTACACATTAAATTTTCAGTATTTGTATTCCGACAATTTTCGCTCTGGTGAAATTATAAGGCTCTCCCGAATAGCGGTCGTGCCTAAAAATCAGTGAGATTCATTATTTTTAAATATATGTAACCTTGTTTAGGAAACGGGAAGAAAAGGAACTTAAGAACAAGTTAGCTAGGGAAGCTAAAGAAAAATTAGAACAAGAAAAGAGATTGAAAGCTGAAAGAGAAAGAGAGGAGAAAGCAAAATTGGTGCAGCAAATGCAAGAGAAACAAAAAGAGGAAATGGAAAAGAAACGCATAGCACAATTACAAAGAGCACAAGTATGTTTGGAGATATCATCACCTAAGTGCAAAAATGTTGTGTGTCCACTTTTTGCATTTTTTGAGTTAATGCAAAAAATTGTTAATTGAGAACATAGTCTTCAATATTACAGTGTTGTATTAACGTCAAATGATGTTATCCCTCTATAAAAAATGCATCCTTGGCATGGTCGACGCCATATTGCGACGCCATGTTGATTTTTTCTCGAATATCTCGAATATCTCGAATATCTCGAAATCTCGAATTTTTTGGCGCATGCGCAAATGCCCTATAGGGACTTAGGGATTCTCTACAACCGTGCAGCGCGCGTGTGTGCTCGCCGTGTATAAGGTATACCTATATATAGGAGAGCGCTATAAATAGGTATACCTTATAGGAGAGCACTATATATAGGTATACCTTATACACGAGAGGGCATATGCACGCGCAAAGTTATAAACACCCTTAGAGTTATGGTGGAATGGTATAGAGATAGCGCATGTGTTGTGAGCGGGAAAATATATATTAATTGATAGAAATTTATAATCAATTGATAAATCGATGAAAAATTTTTATTTTAAAAAAAATATTTATTCATTACGTGTGTGTGTGTGTCTGTATGTGTGTGTGTGTGTGTGTCTGTATGTGTGTGTGTGTGTGTGTGTGTCTGTGTGTGTGTGTGTGTGTGTGTGTGTGTGTGTCTGTATGTGTGTGTGTGTGCGTGCCTGCGTGCGTGCGTGCGTGCGTGCGTGCGTGCATGCGTGTGTGTGTGTGTGTATGTGTGTGTGGGTGAGTGGGCGGGTGGGTGTGTGTGTATGTAAACACTCGATATCTCGAAAACCATTTCACCTATTTTCGTCGGACAAAGCTTATTCTCTTGGTCCCGAAAAAATACTCCGTTTTAATTTTTTATCGATTTTCTTTTTTTTTTATAACCAAAAAATCTTTAAACTACCTACGTTTTCTGTTTTTAATTTTCAAATTATCTTTAGTATGTCATGGAAAATGTTCTTATAATTCATAAATTAATTTTTCAAAAAATATTTGATTATCGACTCAAAATTTTATTTACTTATTACGTTTATTGAAGATAATATTTGGTATAAATTTCAAGAGATTATCTTCATTTTTTTTTTTGAGAAAAAAATTATTTAAAAAAAAATAACGCGTTTTCACTGACACACGATGACAAGAATAAAAACCAATTAATCGTCCTGAAATTTGGTATAGAGGATATAGATTTTTTATATCTCCAAACTATTCATTGCGCAAAAAAATTGAACTGTCACGACCAAAGATATTTGAGGTTGAAAGTTTTTTAAAAATATTTTCGAATAGCGTTTTTCAGACAATATTTGATAGATAGAGAAACTTTTGTATAATACAATTAATTGTCATATAAAAAATTAAAAAGAGGAATAAATACATTAGTTTGAGGAAGCTAAGTGCCAATGTATATTGAGAGCGGTTTTTTATTAGTGATGATGATCGGATTAGTGTAAGGATCTTTTTATTTAGTTAAAATTAAAAACACGGTTTTCTCAATATAAAAATATTCATCTTGAATTTTATACCTTCACTTTGCCTTTTTATATGTTTAACATTATTAAACACAGAAAACAGATATTTTCATAATTATGTTATTGTTTATCTATCTTAGTGGCAATTTTATTTATTGAACAAAATCACAACATGAGAAAAGCTTATTTAAATGAAATTAAACTTGATTAATCTTTATCATTGTAGTGACATTCTGATACTATAGAATTGAATGAACCTTTAAATTTGTTAAAGCAGGAAACTATGGAATGGAATGAATCACTAGAACTAAATTCAAAAGATAAAGACAAATCATATATTAAAATAACAAATACTTCTTCATACATACATTTTTTAGTCAATAAAACTATAACATAGCTTGATGAAAAACACCATAATGTTTAAATGAATTCAAAATAAGTGCATTAAGGTTGTATTGGCCGTAAGATCTCATTTAAAAATTTAAGACAAATATTTTGGTCGTATAATTTGTCGAAAACACTAATATTCTACAGTACTAAGAGTAAACAAATATGTAAAATGTTTTTTAGAACTATGAAGAAAACTTTACATCGGTTTTAGAACATTGCATTGCTCATTTCTTTCACTTTTTAGTATGACTGTACGCCTTACTACACAGTTTTTATGCTATAACTTTGATGTGAGTAGCAGTCGTTACCGACGATTGCAGGGACCCGTTTTTCTCAATCAATTTTAAATTTTAAGAAAATATCGCTCTGGTACGTTATAGTTGACTATCAAATCTATAACGTGTCAGAGAGATTTTTTGTCAAAATTCAAAATTGAATGAGAAAAACGGATCCCTGCAATCGTCGGTAACTGTGGGGCCTCGCATCGCCTTAAGGGGGTCCGAAAGTCCATTAAAAATTCAAATTTCGCGCCACTATATAGCAGACAAAAAAATAAGTAATTTGCCTATAACAAATAGTAAAAACAATATTACGGAAAATCAGGACTGCATTACCCTCCGTTACATTATCTATCATTTTACAAAGTTTGAAGTTTCTATATAAATATTTCGCTGAATGGCATTTGAATAATGTCTCAAAATCAAGTAATTCAAATGCCATTCAGCGAAATATTTATATAGAAACTGCAAATTTTGTAAAATGATAGATAATAATGTAACGGAGGGCAATGCAGTCCTGGTTTTCCGTAATATTTTTTTTTACTAATTGTAAATGTTTACTAATTGTTATAGGCAAATTACTTATTTTTTTGTCTGCTATATTGTGGCGCGAAATTTGAATTTTTAATTGACTTTCGGACCCTACTAGCTCGCAAAATCAATTCATTTCAATTGCAATCGATTACAAAGGTTTTCTTTTACGTATACACAAATTTACAAGAACTAAACACTATTTTTTCAACTTAATTTTTTCAATAACTACGACGAGTCTAGCCATATTCAGAGAATCTCCATAAGAACCCACGTTAATTTTAAACTACAATATCTCGAAAACTAGCACGCAAATCATATTCAAATTTGCCAGAGACGTTTATAATGATATTATTGACCTACTGACGAAACTTTATTGATCTGACATTATTTTTTACATATAGTCCATACAACCTTAAATAATGAATTGAATAATAACATTTCTCTTGTAAATAAAAAAGAAACCGTTCATTAATTATGCAGCTTCTTTTGTAACTTAAAAAAAAAAATCAGCGCGCGAAGCGCGCGTGTCGAACTCTAGTAATGTATATTTTTTGGCTCATATATTTTTATTTAATGCAGTTCATTTAGCTTATGGAAAACTTGTTTTGTTGATATCTCGAAATGAGAAAAAGTGGACATACAACATTATTGCGGTTAGGTGACGATAACTTTTTAGCGCCCTTCTATTCTATAGTAAATTTTATGAATTATTTTTGTGTTTTAGGAAAAAGAAGAAAGAAGAAAACAGGAAGAACAATGGAGATTACAGCGCTTGCAAGAACAAGAGGAGCAAGAAAAGCTACTTGCTGAGCAGAAACGGTGTGAACAAGAACAGGAGAGACGTAAGCTGTTGGCTGTAGCGAAATTAAAGAATCAAGCATTAATGCAAGCTAAGGTAGTTTACGCCATACATTATTATTAATAATTATAAGCACCCTTTTCGCAGTAAATTTATTAAAAATTATTTTTATTTTAGGCAAAAGTTTGGGCTCAAAAACTGGCACCAATCGATTACAAAATTGACAGTGATCCCGATGAAGATGAATCTGATGATGAAAGAAAACCTAAACATCCAATTCCATCATGGGCATCAGGTAAGAAAAATATAATTCAATTGAAAGAAACTTATGTGAAGCCTATTAATGTCACATTATTGAATTTGTATTTGCAGGACATGGCCGACAGGTACAATTAGAAATGCAACAATCTATTCCAATGAAAATAGTTACAAAGTTCTTTGATGCAAAGAAATGTACACCTGATCTAAGAGAGTTGTTTACTGGTATTGATCCAAAAAAATTAAAACGATCATCCAGTGCTATTTGGAAAACTCCTCCTCGATTTTCGATGATGGATTCAGTTTTGGAGGATTAAGACAAATTGGATCTTATATCAATGCTATATAAATAGAAGGTACTAAAATGTGTACTTGGAGACGTCGCCATTATACTTTAAGAAAGTGTATACGGGTATGTGCCTTGGAAAACTAATCAAATACGTTTGATTGCTCAACAGTCTGCACAATTGTACAGATTAATTGTTTGTTTTATAGAATAATCGATTTTTATTTATACTATTTTATAAGCATGATCAGTATAGTGTTTAGAATTGGAGGTAATATAATTATTCAGTTAATATTGCGACATTAATTTAAATCAACTCTAAATGTTTTAACAAATTGACTGTTTTTATAATGTTATAAGTGACTTTACACGAATATATGTGTGTGTGTGTGTGTGGGTGCGTGCGTGCGTGCGTGCGTGCGTGCGTGCGTGTGTGTGTGCGTGTGCGTGTGTGTGTGTGTGTGTGTGTGTGTGTGTGTGTGTGTGTGTGTGATACAAATATCCAATTCCTCTTAAGTTTATTTTTACTCAGAATTGATAAATGATTTGTTTAGACGGAAAATTAACTTCAAACGTCGATGCAAGCTAATTTTAAGCACTAATTAACATTGAATTAGGTGCAAAAATAAAAAGAACACGCTTACCTTGTTTCTTCGCACATAGGATTTTATGCATGCCCCTGCAGGGCATATATAAAATCAAATCTGATAGCAGATATAACAATGACGGAAGAACTTCTGAAAATGTTATCACAAAACAGTAAGTTAATATATTTAATATTTGAAAAACTAATTATTTAAAAAAATTATGCAAAAGATCTTTTTTCTTTCACTTATTCTTAATACGATAAATAATAATAAAAATTTTTTTTTTTAAAAACACTACACAAAACAGACAGTTAAACAGACACAAACACATGATCTTTACATAATTGGCGAATGAAATAAAGTATAAGAATATTGTATAAAATGTACAAATGTGACTATATAGAGTTAATAAAGCATTATTATTAATAATAACAATTTTTAAATTTAAAATCCACCTCATATTATTCTTAATATTAAAATCAATTTTTATCACCAAAAATATTTATTCTTAAGGTAGAGTTGTGCCTTTAGGGTACGGTCTACAATGACGCAGGGTACTCACTACAATAGTTAATCCATCATAGTCTAAAAAAATCAGAGTAGCACATGTGTGTATAAAAGAATATGAGTCTGTGAGTGTACGGGACAATGTACATAAGAGCCGTGTCGTGCTGTGCCTTGCCTTTGCCGTGTCGTGTCTTGCTCTTGCAGTGCCTTGCCGTTTCGTTCCTACAGAGATATAGAATACATGTATATAAACCGACAGGGGGGTTATTCCATTAGCGTGTCGAGCGAGACAAAATTCAGTGACACAGCTTAGTAAATGACAGACAAGACAATACTGATGAATGTGGGGTGCGCATGCGCAGATGGTTGGGCGTGTATGAACTGCGTTCACACGGACGAGTAGCAGAATATTTAGGGGCGATTCTACAATAGTAAATTTGGAATTTGAGGAATTAATATTAGATAGCAAACGTAATTATACGTATTTGATCAATTAAATAATAAACGTGGACATAGGTATTCAATAAGAGATCGATTAAATAATAAATATAATTAATTGGATAACAAACCTGATTGAAACGTATAAAACGATCAAAACGTAATTAAACGATTAATTGAATGATAAACGTAATCAAACGTACTGCCATAAAATAAAACCCAATAAAGATTTTATTGTTAAAATCTTTATCTTTAATCACATAAATTATTTCAATCGTTCCGTAAATAAATAATAATAAATGATAATCAAGAATTTATGATAACCCGATAATAAATAATAATTAAACGATAGATAATTTGATGGACAGTATTGCGATGATTAATAAACCATTTCGTTAATAATAAACTCCGAAAAAACAAATAATTAGCAGATTGCGACTCCGGTAGAAATAGGTCAAATAACAATAAATTCAGGCGCTAATAATAATTAGGAGTTTAATAATTTAAGATTAAAATAAATTATAATAGGATAAAACTCGCTCAGGGAAACGCTCTTCTCTTTTCTAGGAAATATTTATCATCTTTTTTTCCAGGAATTATTTACCATCTACAATTTCCAAGAATTATTTCCCAACAGAGGAGTAAACAATTCGGAGAATATTCTATTTTTAGAACTCAAGGACGCAATTAAAGGAAAACAAAGGAACCAGATAAATCCAGATATCCCCCACTCTCGAAGATAAAAGCAGTTAAGCCACACCCACACTCGAGAGAAAACCCAGAAAACTAGAATTCTCCAGCGGAGCTCCTCCCACTCGAGAGGGGGAAACGGCTCTGATTGGTCTTTGCTCCCACTACTAAATTTTCCCGAGGATTATAAAAGGAAGAGGAATCGAGCTCAAAAGTCAGTCGCTACCGAGTGCATGAAAAGCTCCGTAGCTCAGTTGCACTAGTGCAAGCGCCTTGACTACATCTCAGAGTCAATCGCAATTTCCATAAATCAAAGGTCATTTTGAATTGTATAGAGTCACGGTCGAAAGTCTAATTATTGTCAAAGTTCTAAAGTATTTAATTAATTGAATAAATTCCAAAGTTCCCCTATTAAAAAAATCACGTGAGTATTCACGTGAGTACTCATGTGAGTACTCATGTGAGAACGCGCGTGAGTTCTCACGTGAGGTTTTCAACAATATTCTCACGTGAGTAATCACGTGAGTACTGACGTGATAAGTGAAAAAAATGGTTTAAAAAAAATTAATAATCAATGTTTTTTTACTGAACTATTACATAAATATTTGAACTTTAATTTTTGCGTATAACTTCGAATCCTTAAATAGTATAGGGAGATATCAAAAACGAGGCAAGCCTCGTAATTACAACTCTTTTAAAAGAGTCGCGTTATTGACTAAGTCTTACCGCTTTATGTATCCTCGCCGGCGTTCATTTGCCTATGGAAAACGAGAAATGGGTTGCCATCAGTAATCAGTTCCACCGGTGTTCGCCAGGCGGCAACCCCTTTCTCCATTTCCATAGGCAAATGAACGTCGCCGGCGAGGATACATAAAGCGGTAAGACTTAGTCAATAACGCGACTTTTTTAAAAGAGTTGTAATTACGAGGCTTGCCTCATTTTTGATATCTCCCTATACTATTTAAGGATTCGAAATTATACGCAAAAATTAAAGATCAAATATTTATGTAATAGTTCAGTAAAAAAAAACATTGATTATTAATTTTTTTTTAAACCATTTTTTTCACTTATCACGTGAGTACTCACGTGATTACTCACGTGAGAATATCGTCGAAAACCTCACGTGAGAACTCACGCGCGTTCTCACGTGAGTACTCACGTGACTACTCACGTGATTTTTTTTAATAGGGTCAAGTTGATTCTCTCGTCTGTGAGTTTTCATTTGAAGGTTTCCCGCAATTCTTGCGCTTTAGTGCTTAATCGAACGACGAATTCCACAAATCTACTTGGTCAACCCGGCGACCATTGCAGAAGTGCCCTTCTGCTCCCAGGCCTCGACTTGGGTCATAACAGGCGCATGTTTTTAATTCAGGTGATATGCGAATACCGACAGAGATCTCTACCGTACCGATCATAATGTTTTTAATTAAATATTAATTGTTATAAGCTTCTTCTTGATTTCTATGAGTCGACGTACTTATTATCTAATTCCCGGTTAACTGCCAGATAAATCTAATGGAAAATAAAGACGAAATTTGAAAAATCGCAATGTCAAAATATCATAATAACCCCTAAACACGACATCTTGCGGTTTTTCAAATTTTGTCTTTATTTTCCATTAGATATCTAAAATTGGACCGGGAATTAAAGAATAAGTTTGCCTTTGTGTATCGACTCTCAGAATTCAAGAAAAAGCTTGTAACAATTAATATTTAATTACAAACATTGTGGTCGGTACGGCAGCGAACTCTGTCGGTATAAGGCATCCCATACGATGGAGATGAAATAATTAATATAATTTATTAATATGTTATTAATTACGTATTCTACATCTTATTAATTAATTTACATTATAATTTTCTAAAAATATTTAAATCTAAATTTTATTTAATTGGCGACCAAAATCAATAAGTCTCAAATAAACAAATACAAGAGGCAAATTGATTAGAACAACATTATTCTGATATTTATGCTTTTTATATTTACTCGATAAGGATATGTATAGATAAAATAAAATAAATAAATAGTGTTTAGCAAATCCTCATATTTATTTGCTTTTATTTTTTTTAAAAATACAAAAGATTATTTTCTTATACAAAACTTATACAAAACTTTATATCTAAAACATAACTTCTTGCTGGGAAATTCGTTTCTAAATTGAAAATCTTTTTTAACAACAACTTTTTCTATAAAACCAAAATTTTTTTTATCATAATATGATTCTGTTTTACAAAACTTAAAACAACACGTTAAAATAATTATATAAAGCATTTGATCAATTTTTAATTCTCGCGATCAATGTATTAATGCAATTGGAATATTATAAGCTTTAAAAATAAAAAATCAAAGTAAAATTGTAAATTCGGCGCTATTTTTTTTAAATTGTCAAAATTTAAAGTAGTATAAATTTATAGTAGTTATAAATTTATAGAATTTATACTAAACTAAGAATAAAAGTTTATTATTTATTATAATATTTGTGTATCTTTCTTTTAAAAAATATTTAATTTTAATTATATTAGAAACTAAAAGTTATTTGAAAAGTTGCATTAATTAAAAATAATCTTAATCTAATTTAACTATTTTTTTTTTGTCTAATTCAAAATTTTTTGTTAACTAAAGTATTAATTAAAGATAACATCGCAGATTTTCACATTTTTACAAGATCAATTATTTATTTAATAATAACAATTGTAATAATAAATACGATATGTGTTAAATACACAAATCTACGTTGGTATCTTGTGTAACCTTCACATTTAGTTCATGTGTCTATCGATACAATCTATTGATTTAACGATATATACTTTGTAAGACGTGGTGGCTACGACGTGACTTAGAATTCCACATAGGGCATAAGTGAAATAAGAGAATGTATGCTTTTTTCATCTTCAAATCTTATCTCACTTGTCCAATTCATTGCAAACTCGCCCTAAAACCTACTAACAAAGGCAAAAACATCGGCTTGCGCATGCGCATTGGCATCAATTTGATCGTCTCATCTTGTCTTTTATATCTCACTCGACACGCTAATGGAATAACCCCCCAGGGGCCTGATTCTAAATTTGTCTCGACGTCGAGACACACAAAACCGAGAACTATTTGTCTCGGCGAGTGCAACTCCGAGACACAATACGAGTCGGCTGCAGGCTGTGTCGGTACAGTAGTGTCGGTTGGCCAACGGCGCTTGCGCGGCCAATGTTTTTATTCTGATTTACTTCCCACTGGCGCTGCGCATCCGCGGATCGTACGCGTGGGAAGTAACTCAGAATAAAAACATTGGCCGCGCAAGCACCGTTGACCAACCGACGTCCGACACTACTGTACCGATACAGCCCGAAGCCGACTCGTATTGTGTCTCGGAGTTGCACTCACCGAGACAAATAGTTCTCGGAGTCACACTCGCCGAGACAAATAGTTCTCGGAGTTGCACTCGCCGAGACAAATTGTTCTCGGCCGAGACAAATAGTTCTCGGAGTTGCACTCGCGGAGACAAATAGTTATCGGTTTTGTGTGTCTCGACGTCGAAACAAATTTAGAATCAGGCCCCAGAAATAGAAACGAAACGGCAAGGCACGGCAAGAGCAAGACACGACACGGCAAGGGCAAGGCAAGACCCAGCACGACACAGGGGCCTGATTCCGTACTAAAAATGTGTCGTGCGACACAGCGTCACAACGACTTATCCGACACAGCGACACACGCGCTTGCTTCTCTCATTGGTCGTCGGAGAGGGGCGGGGCCAGCTTCAACCAATGAGAGAAGCGAGCGCATGGTATGCTGTGTCGCGCGAGTCGCTGTGTCGGATAAGTCGTTGTGTCGCGCGACTTGTCGATGTTTAAACCCTTGTGTTTATGATCCAACATAAAAAAAAACTTAGAGACACATCGACATAGCTGTAAGTCGCGCAACACAGCGACTTATCCGATGCAGCAACTCGTGCGACACAACATATGCACGCGCTCGCTTCTCTCATTGGTTGAAGCGGGCCACGCCCCTCTCCGACGACCAATGAGAAGCGAGCGTATGCTGTGTCACTGTATCGCTGTGTCGGATAAGTCGCTGTGTCGCACGACACATTCTTAGTACGGAATCAGGCCCCTGCCCCTCTCCGCCGACCAATGAGAGAAGCAAGCGCGTGTGTCGCTGTGTCGAATAAGTCGCTGTGTCGCTGTGTCGCACGATACATTTTTAGTATGGAATCAGGCCCCAGGGGCCTGATTCTAGATATCTCTCGGCGTCAAATCCGACGACCACTTTGTCTCGGCAACGCGAAGTGAGACAAACACGTTCACGAGTGACGACCACTTTGTCTCGGCAACGCAAAGTGAGACAAACACGCTCACGAGTGACGACCACTTTGTCTCAGCAACGCGAAGTGAGACAAACACGTTCTCGGGCGAGAACGACTTCGTCTCGGGGCCCTTATTCTATAAGCGTGTCACTTGTGAGATAGGCGATATTCTCTTTAAAGGAGCTCTCTGATTGGTTTAGACCGCTTGTCTCACGCGTGCCACTCGGTGAGATAGTTATGGAATAAGCCCCCCAAGACAAAGTCGTTCTCGTCCGAGAACGTGTTTGTCTCACTTCACGTTGCCGAGACAAAGTGGTCGTCACTGGTGAACGTGTTTGTCTCAATTCGTGTTGCCGAGACAAAGTGGTCGTCGGATTTGACGCCGAGACATATCTAGAATCAGGCCCCAGGGGCCGAATCGCCGAAGCTGTGTGTCGCTTGTCATTAGCTATGTTAGCGACACCGTGTCGTGTCGTTCTTCTAGCGAGTCGTATCGTGCTACAGCGCATCGTGTCGTTCTATAAAGTTTGTGTGGTATTACAACCCAAGTCGGGGTCTGAGAGCAGAAAGGCGCTTCTGCAATGGTCGCCGCGTTGACCAATAAGAGTGTGGATTCGTTGTTCGATAAAGCGCTAAAGCGCAAGGAATTGTGGGAACTTTAAATGAGAATTCGAACAAATAACTTTAACTTTGGAGTTTATTCAATTAAATAAAATACTTATAGACTTTCACAAATAAAATAAATTTTCAACCGCGACTCGATATAATCAAAAGTAACGTAGAGTATAATTTGCGACTGATATTACGATGTGATCAGGGTGCTTGCACTAGTGCAAACTACAGAGCTTCTCATGTGCTCGGTAGCGACTGAGCTTTGAGCTTGATTTCTCTTCCTTTTATAGTCCTCAGGAAAATCTAGTAGTGGGAGCAAAGACCAATCAGAGCCGTTTTCCCCTCTCAAGTGGGAGGAGCTCCGCTGGAGAATTCTAGTTTTCTGGGTTTTCCCTCGAGTGTGGGTGTGGCTTAACTGTTTTTATCTTCGAGAGTGGGGGATATATAGATTTATCTGGTTCCTTTGTTTTCCTTTAATTGCGTCCTTGAGTTCTAAAAATAGAATATTCTCCGAATTGTTTACTCCTCTGTTGGGAAATAATTCTTGGAAATTGTAGATGGTAAATAATTCCTGGAAAAAAAGATGATAAATATTTCCTAGAAAAAAGAAGAGAGTTTCCCTGAGCGAGTTTTATCCTGATATAATTTATTTAATCTTAATATTAATAGACTCCTAATTATTATTATTAATGCATAGATTAATTGTTATTAGTTTATTTGAATCGCAATCTATTAATTATCAAATTGTTGATCACCTGTCCATTATTTATTTAATTACGTACGGAATTTGTATTTATCGTCAGTCATTTATTTCTATTCACGTTATCGTAAATTCGTTTATTATTTATTTATTATTTATTTACGGAACGGTTGATATAATTTATTTGAAACAACTTAATGATTTTATTGTTAAAATCTCTAACAGGTTTTTATTTTATGGGAATAAGTTTCAATACGTTTGCTATTTAACTGGTTGATTTATTTAATATTTATTTTGAAATCAATCTTTTAAAAGTTGAAATTATCATTGCAGACCGATCCTAAATATTCTGCTACTCGTTTACGCGAACGCAGTTCATAACAGTGGTTAATGTTTGTCGTTTAAAGAACCGCGTATTCGGACCGTCATAAAGTTGGTACAGTACATCAGCAAACAAACCAGTTTTTGAATAAATTAAATTGAAATTTTTTTTTACAAAAAATAATGCAAGTAACTCTGAGAACATTTTGTAATAAATTATAAAGTCAGTTTAGTAAAAAAATTATGAAATGAAATTAAATAGAAGCTTTTAACAGAAGAAACTCCAGTAGCGTATTTACCATTTTTAAATATGGTACATTCATTATTTTTATTTTTCTATAACAAATTGTTTTTGCATAAGTCTACACATTGACAAGTGTGAAAATGACTTATGCGATTCATTAATGTACATTTATATTAAGCAATTGTACATGTACATTTATATTAATGCAGAGCAGAGCAGAGCAGAACTTTATTGTGGAATCTCTGAATAAATTACATTTTTCAATAGCTATTTGCCAAGTTTGAAAATCACTTATGTGGTCCTTCTGAAAGATTCTGCAAATCTAATTGCGATTCATTAATGTATGTCAATTGTGATATTGTAATGTGTAAATAATTTAAAATGGTTCGAGGTGTATAGATATACAAATGAGAATAAAATCATCTGGTACTTGTTAACATGATTTTATTCAACTTTTTTAAAGAATATACAAGTAACTCATTGGATCAATTTCTCACAGGGAACTAAATATCTGCGTATTCATTGTAAAAAATCTTATGTTTAAATTACAAATACTTTAATTTATTAATGTTTTGCTTCCTCATAGAGGAAGCTTTGTGATAGTAAAAAAAAAGTTTATGAGATAATGTGTTAGAAATGTTATTTAGCAAATTTGAATCGAAATACACTATTTTTAGAAAATGTCCGTATGGATGTGTGTGTGTGTGTGTGTGTGTGTGTGTGTGTGTGTGTGTGTGTGTGTGTGTGTGTGTGTGTGTGTGTGTGTGTGTGTGTGTGTGTGTGTCCGTATACGCTGATATCTCATGATCTACTCGACCGATTTTAACGGGAGAGTGATCATTTTTTTAGATTTTGCTTCCACAATTGGGGTCAATATTCTATTTTTGTAAAATTTAATTTCTTTTTTTTTATAGCCATTTTTTAATTTTCAAAATTTTTTTTTCGATTTTTTAAATATTTAGAACAAATATTGTTTATATATCATGAATTCTCTGTATATAGGATAAAATTATCTACAATTTAGAAAAAAAAAGTCGGTAGCTATATTTCGTCATAAGTTATTGATGAAAACGTAATTTTTTGTAAATAGGTTATATTTCGAAATTAAAAAAAGATATTAACATGAATATTTTTTTGGTTATAAAGGATATTAAGTACTATAACTTACTAAATTTTTAAGTTTTTTTATTAATTATTTTTTGAGAAAAAAAAATAATTGATAAAAAAACAAAATTCGGTTTCGTTCAAAGTTTCTGCAAAAACCACTTGATATTTCGACTTCAAACTTTTACTGGGTGATAGAACTTTCAATACCACAGAAGGGTGTTCTCTTGATTTTTTGTGATTCTACGTATTTTATTTTTAATAAGCTTGAAACTGTGTCAATTGCTCGGTCGATAATGGTAGGACTATGCCACCCCGTTAAGGGGATGCCTTACTCGTACTATTACCGACCGAGCAATTCACACAGTTTCAAGCTGATTAAAAATAAAATACGTCGAATCACAAAAAATCAAGAGAACACTCTTCTGTGTTTTTTAACGTTCTATCATCCAGTCAAAGTTTGGAGTCGAAATATCAAGCCGTTTTTTCAAAAACTTTGAACGAAATTAAATTTCGTTTGTTCAAAGTTTTTGCAGAAATGACTTGATATTTCGACTCCAAACTTTGACTGAATGATAGAACGTTAAAAAATACAGAAGAGTGTTCTCTTGATTTTTTGTGATTCGACGTATTTTATTTTTAATCAGCTTGAAACTGTGTGAATTGCTCGGTCGGTAATGGTAGGACTATGGCACCCCGTTAATGTACCAGTTTAAAAAAAATTAATAATTTAAAGTATTTGTAATTTAAACATAAGATTTTTTACAATGAATACGCAGATATGTAGTTCCCTGTGAGAAATTGATGCAATGAGTTATACTTGTATATTCTTTAAAAAAGTTGAATAAAATCATGTTAACAAGTACCCGATGATTTTATTCTCATTCGTATATCTATACACCTCGAACCATTTTAAATTATTTACACATTACAATATCACAATTGACATACATTAACGAATCGCAATTAGATTTGCAGAATCTTTCAGAAGGACCACATAAGTGATTTTCAAACTTGGCAAATAGCTATTGAAAAATGTAATTTATTCAGAGATTCCACAATAATGTTTTGCTCTGCTCTGCTCTGCTCTGCACTGCATGCTCTGCGTTGCCAGCTCCTAAGCATCTTTCTAGGGCTGTGTCTACAATAGGATGTAAACGCTAGCGTAAACACGCGCTTTAGTAATTTCTAGTGGAAATCAAGTAAAAAACTAGTAATATAGGTTCAAAATTACTAGATATTACTTGATTTCCACTATTAAAACTTGCGCATTTACGCTAGTGTTTACGTCGTATTGTAGACGCAGCCTTAGGGCCAATGTACATAAGCGCCGTTCTGCTCTGCTCTGCTCTGAGGGAGAATGTACATAAGCGTCGCGCTGCGCTGCGCCGCGCCGTGCTGCGCCGTGCTGCCGCTGGGGCCTTTCTACATATGTGTGTTCTGTGTGTTCTGTGTGTTCCCGACAAAGACAGATAGATCTGTTCCGTTTATGTAAGACAGAGACAGACATAGAGAGAAGTTGTCTAGAACGGACAGAACACACATATGTAGAAAGGACCCTGCGCTGAAGCTTAGCTCTGCCGTTCCGTTCCATTCGTATATTCTTAAAAAAAATGAGCAGTTGCATGTCTATGATATTTATAAATCACGGACGATGTGTATATGCTCCAAAATGAAAAGTTAAATAAATGAAGGGATAGTTTACATGACGGACAGTTTAAGAACAAAAGTATTTTAAGCCGAGAAAGAAAACACAAGACCCAATTGATGTGATATACTATGAATTATAAAATTGATTAGAACATTGGAAAATGAAGCTATTGACGAATAAGATGAAATTAGGCGATAATGAGATGTCCTTTAACCAGTTCAAATAAATGATGAAATTGATTAAAACTCATGTTAATAAATCTATAAAACTCTTCATGATCCTTTAATGCAAAATACTTAAATAAAGTGCTATAAGCACTATGAATATTTCTTTGAGGTATTCCTAAATGTGGTCGAACCCACCACCTTCTGCAAGATTGTTGTTTCTTTTTTTTAAATTTTTTTTAACAATTTCAATAACTTTAATGAAATTATACATTTTTCTAATTTTTTTTATTTTGGCTTCAATCATGATCATGACCATGAAAGTGATAGATGTATGACATAGATCTATAGAATGGTACCATTAGCAATGGAATATAGAAACGGAACTATGGACCAGCGCAAGCAGAGAACCGCGCAGCGCAGCGCGGCGCTTATGTACATTCTCCCTGATCTGCTCTGTTCCGCTCTACTCCGTTCCAGAACTCTGAAACAAGTAAAGGGAAAATCGCTTACAAACGGAACTGAACTGAAATTGGACCGGGTTTGAGCAGAACGGAACAGAACAGAGCAGAGCAGAGTAGAGCAGAACGGCGCTTATGTACATTGCCCCTTACCTTGAAAGGAAAATAAAGCTAGAACTACAAGTCTACAACTGTACTTTAGATAAGTTTAATTTTCGGGTCACATTCGTCGTTCGACACAATGTCAATCATTCGACACTATGATGTAACCTAAATACTTCTTTGAAAAATCTATTGATAGAACGCTCATCACATAAAATTAGTGACTTATTTAAATCATTGTTAAACTTAAACATGCAAGGTATTTTGCTCTTTCTTATACCCTACTGAAAAATCTCACGTGAGATCTCACGCCAAAATCTCATCTGAAATTCTGGTCCACGAGCTGCTAAAATCCCTTCAATAATAAAAAATCAGTTTCTGGGAATTAGGAGTCGCCTATTAGGTTACGCCACCCCCCAGATAAGTTCAAAAATCTATGTTTTGAAGCGTTTTAGCCATTTTTTACATTTTTAGAAATCCCAAAACTCGCGTTTTTTCCCACTGTGAGGACGCCGACGATCGACTTCGATGCGCGACGCGCAGGTGCAGTGTCAGGGTGTGTGGATGTACCGAGTTGGTTTGGACATCATATTGTGCACCAACATCGGTCGGCTACGGCAGCATGAGCGAGGCTCAGAATCTCATGATGGCACCGAAGAGAATTTGGATCTCAATAGATAATAAAATGGCGGTCGTATACAGTGCACACATGTGTAGAAATTCCTTACTTTAATATAGAAAAAAAGAAAATGCAGATATTATAAAAAAATTTTTTTTTTCGCATTTAAAACGATATGTTAAAAATATTTCGATAGTACAGCCAATCTAAATCGCAGTTTGAAAAATCAGCGTGCAAAATGTGCTCCTTTACAGCCGGCCACTGTGATAAATCCTTTTTTTATTATGAGCGACGATATGAACATTCTATACGTTTAATATATATAGTTTCCCTATAAACCAATGTTTTAATTTATATTTTACGATTGTATTACTATCTATTATGTAAATAATGAATTCATTTTTTGGGACAAATTTTAGTAACCGATTTTGTAAACTTTATTTAAGATATTTATTTAGATAGTTTTTAAAGAATTTCAACATAACAATAAACAAAATTTATTATTCTTCAGCTTAAATACACCTAAACACCGCAGTACCATTGTGCATATGAGATTGGATCTTTCCATTTTCTCACTAATAAGCCCACTAAGCCCGTTGAAGGCAGAACTGAACAAGCTCAGCGAAAGTAATTAAGGTGGCTCCGTTGCGCTGGGCCGTATCTATAAGGAGCCCCGACGGCAGCAATATTTTTTTTTAAATGACCAATAAATTTTTATTTATTGTAGTATCGTACAATATCGGATATATATATATATATATATATATATATATATATATATATATATATATATATATATATATATATATATATATATATATATATTATATGTTATGATACATACAAATAACCACAATGCATGCGATATATATGCGTGTAAAAAGCATGATTTTCTGTTTTTATGAAATTAAATTTAAATTTGGCTGGTAACTTGATATTTCCTTTACAGAAATAGATTTTGTAACTCAAATACTATACTCTCTAGTTAGTTCCCGGGAAAAAATGATCCATATACGGCCATATACATCCATATATAAAAATCTTGCATGGGGATATATGAGCATACGTGATTATATATGATCATGGATGGATTTCGTCTCTATATAAACATATACCTGTATATTAGCAAATATAGTCATATATGAACATATATGATGATATATAGACATATATGATAAAATCGATATACATTCATGTACGTCCATGTACGGTCGTATACGGTTTTACATATTTGTATATAATGATATATGTTCATATATGGACGAATATGGACACGTATAAAGATGACTTACAAAAGTTATATATATATATATATATATATCCATATATGATCATATATAGTCATGTATGACTATACTTGCTTATATACAACCATGTGTTTTTATATAGAGGCAAAATCCATATATGATCAAATATGGTTATATATAATCACGTATGGTCATATATGGCCATGCAGATTTTTATATATGAGTATATATGGCCATACATGGATCATTTTTTGCCGGGTTTAATGAAAAAATTATCTATTTTCTTGAAATGACGAGGAAAAATGCTTTACTCTCCATAAAAGCCTACGTTAATAATTGGATTTTCACAAATTTTTTTTCTCAGTTCACCTGGTGACCCTACTTGAGAAAAATACAAAAAAAAAGTTAAAAGTCGTACTTTCAGTGCATATTTTTCTTATTTCTTATTTATCAACTTCCAGTTTAACCCCAGACGTCCCCATAACAGTAGCGCATTTCCCGTGGTGTTCTCGTGTGTGCTCCGCTTGAACTAACGGGCTCCGCGAAATTCAATTTCGCCCCGCACTGCAGACGATTTCCCTGCACGTTCACGAAAAAGAGTGGATTTTTCGAGGGGTGCCAATTCGTAAAGAATTATTTCATTCTCCCGCCTAGCTAAGTGCATGGGAAAATAATCATCACGTTATTAAATGCGTCAGGCAGCTCTGGTTTCATAAACATAAAAACATAAAAATAAAACTCAGAACAAGCTGTCATTTACTGTTTTCAAAATTAAAAAGACGTTTTCTACCTAAGTTCTATTCAAGTTTTAGTTCAGAGTTGAGCATAAAATATGAATTTACTCAAGCAATATTTCGTTTATTGTATCTCCGACTTCAAATTAACGTACCTTTTGAAAGAATGAAAACTCGTGTTTTCTCTAGCTTTACTTACATTTCTTTAGAAATTTTAATATTGTTGCTTTCTGCCTTAGCTTTAATAATTCATATAATGGCGATATTAAGGTGGCTCATGCGTTTGGTGCCGTATCTAGTCGGGGCCCCGTAAGGGGCTTCTTTATTATTGCCAAATTAAGTTAACGTATTTTACGTAAATTTATTGTAAATAACTTCTAAATGTTCAAACAAAAAAAAGATTTTATAAATAAGTAAAAACATTGCTAATTTGTCGCTACATTTATATGACTGGTCGCAGTGCGCATGCGCAGTAGCACATTTGTAAGGTTTATTGTTAATATCTTTTTTGTTTGGTCGTTAACCTATAATTCTGATGATAACATTAGATTCTTCATAAAAAAATCTTTAATTTCATACATTGTACATTAAAAACTGCTTTTTTACAAGTTACTACGAAGCAATAAACTGTTCATTCCCATAAGGTTATGGGTTAAACGTACCTATTTATAAACTCAGTTTTTTCGATAATTTGGTCGTTCACCTACAATTTTCTTAGTACAGATCGAAAGGTTAATGTCTAAAGAACATATTTGTTAAGTTTATGATGTATCTGCTTTTTTATAAGAAATCGCATGAGCCACCTTAAAAGAATTTTTTATAATAATGCAAATGTCTCAAAAGCTACATGTTACAAAAGCGTTTGTAATATTTCGACATTTTTCTGGTATATTTCAAATTAGTTTTGTCGTTGCTAAAATAGTATATTTAGACTTTTTGTCCGTGAAATTTCACAAAATCTCAATTCTAAATTATCGAATACCTTTATTATCTATTCTTGGGAACTACACATAATGGCAGATTTCTACATTTTAATCTCTATCACCTAATCTATGGAAAAATCGAAAAACTCCAAAATCACTTTTGGGGTATAGAATGCGTTACAAAAGTTTGAAATATATATTGAACTATATGAGTCACAAAGGTATTTCGAAAAATGTAACGTTTAAAAAAAAGAAAGTTCATTTTAAATAGAATCTTTGTCAATAATCTTTATATTTGCATGAACAACTCTAACTACTTTTTTAAAAAAGATATAATAATACATAGTTCTTATAATTATACATTGCTATGATTTTATTCTAAAAGTCTCATCATTAAGTTCGCGAGACATAAGTTTAAAAAAAATACACGTTTAGTCGTATGACAAAAAAACAAAGGTAGCTAATCCAAATTTCCAAATTAAAAAGAAAACCAGGTAATTTGATGTTCTTTTTGGTACATTTTTGCTAAACTAATTTTAATAATGCCATCATTAAAAAAAGCAAAAAGTGGATTACCAAAACAGAAAAACGAACATAAAACAAAATTGCATCAAAAAAATCCAAAATGGATTTTTTACTCGAATTGAGATAAAAAATAAAAAGAATCAGCTTTGTTTCATTTCAGATGGTCCAGTAGAAGCTTCGGTTTCAACGTATTCACGCACACACAAACACACACCGATACAGACATTAAAAAAAGCTGTATTTTTAACAATACTTAAATTTTCACTATAACGAAGCTTCCTCTATGAGAGAGCAACAAAATATTAAAACTTATAGATCGACGATTGATGTAATCAATCGTGACACGTGCAAAAGTCAACGCTCTAAGTAACGGTTTCGTACTATTTTGCTCTTATTTTTATATTCAAAAGAAAGCTTCATATTTCACGAAAAATCATACTTTCTGTAAAATCCAAACGTTTCTCGCAAACGCGCACTGCGCGCGTGTAAACCATTAGCCGGGCAATTTTCCCTCCCGTGTCCCGCCAATCCCTATCGACAATCAATCGTAATAACGTCTAATCACTATATATATACGCGCCGCAATTCACAATAGTATACTCATATATACGAACGTACCGAAGCTTGGGCGCATATATCTAGAGAAAACGAAAAGCAATTAGCTCGCAAATGTAAAATATCGGCATTACAGAATTACACTATCCACCTTATACCTGGCATACACGTTTGCTCTCCGTCTGATCAATATCTCTCAACCGACGATGCATTTTCCTAAGAACCGGGAAAATTCCCTTTCCCTGGAAAAGCACGACCGTTATTATAGAGCCACTACATACGTACACAAGCGTAGCGTCGCGTCTCGTCGTCGCATCGCCTAATTATCCCATGCAGAGAGCGTCGTCGCTCAGCCACGTAGGCGCACACATTAACAGTTTTCCCCGCCGTGGGGCTGATTAGTCAGCCGATTGGTCGTCCTATTAAAGGGCGGCCGAGGCCCGTGTTGTCCTCACTCACGCCACAGAACCAGAGGAATCCAGCCGCACACCGGTGTTGCAAGACTGTCTAGAAACTTTGTGACTATTCGACGAAACGAAAAACTACATACAATGGCACCGATCACGAAGAACACCATGGTTGTTGCCCTCTTCTTGACGATTATCGTCGCCCTGACGACTGCCCAGGACGTGTCGCTGCTGCTCCGGGACCGCAATATTGTCAACCGGGGAATCGGTTGCGTCCTCAATCGCAACCCCTGCGACGTCATCGGCAAGCAGATCAAAGGTAATTGACTACATATTGGCTTCTGTTGTGCGGTTTATATTTAGCTTTTCGTTTGGGTTTGTCAATTTGAAATTAGCGTAGACGTTGCTTTGGTGAAAAATTTTTAAATTTATAGAGTTGAGATGTGATATACTCAATCGGTACAAATTGAACTATATATACTGTTTTTCTAGCGCTACATAAAAAAATAGCTGACAAAAAGTAAAAACCATGACTTTGTCGTCCTTCGTAGTGACATACTATACTCCCTTACAAAATTTCAAGTCAGTATTTCAAAACATTGAATAATGACATTAGAGTAAAATTTTTAAGCAAGTGAGGCAATTTAAAAATTTCCTTCCAATGCCACTTTTAGACGTTTTAGAATATTGACTTGCAACTTTGCAGATAGTTTCATATTTTTTAAGAATATTTTATTTTATCGTTAAAAAGCTGAGTAATTAACTCAATCTGCAACAATTAAGTGTCACGCCTTTTAAGTGTCTGTATACGTTACGTGATTTTGTGTTTTGAAAATTTGAAATAGTCCCAAAAGTATTAAACGTTTATACATTCTGTATTATACATTTAATAGTTTTCAAGATTTAGAGTAAAGTTTCCATTTTAGCTTCGTCATAGCGACAGGAAACATTTGCTGAGCATGAATGAAATTTCAGTTTTTCAGTAATAGCAAATGAATCATTCGATACAAGCAATAGTTCACTAATTAGAGAACGATTTTTTTTTCTCCACATAATCCACTTGGCTGTGTGTAGAATATAATTTACTCTAAGCTGTTTAAATCACCCATTTTCTGTGTAAAAGTACTTTTATTACGTAAACACGTGCCAAACAGTAACATACTCAACAACCGGGATAATGCAATGACTCTCAAGAAGATCTCCGTTATGATTTCAAAAGTTTCCAGTCAAAACATTGAATTTATATATTATTTCGCAAAATGTTTTCATTTTTAATTTAAATTATTGTTATTTACTTTGAATCGACATATTTATACAAAACCCACGATGTAAAATATTCAAAAATTATTAAAATTAACAAACACTATTATAATAACGAAAAAATTTCTTTTCGCCACAATAGCTCTGCTCCCGGAGGCCTTGCGCGGCTGCGGTCGCTGCTCGCCCCAACAGGCGGCTAACGCGCACAAACTCATGGGTTACATGAAGCAGAACCACCCGAACGAGTGGTTCCAAATCGTCCAGTTGTACGGCAGGGCACGAAACGTCCGCGCCGCCGTCTAAATGATTCACGAAGACATCCACATCTACTACTTGCCACGGGACGACGACTACGGGAATCCCAAGAAGTTATCGAAGAAGCTGTCAAGACCACGTTATATCGCTTTCGATGCGCGAAGCGCATATGTATAAGCGAGATGAGTTTACTGGGATTTGTGTAGACGGATTTTTTCGGGGCCTCTTAGATGTGGGAGTCGCGTGAAAAGTCAAGACAAATTTTTAGGAAATATAGTTTGATTTTTTTTTAATAAATATGTGACGTAAGATATTCGATCTCACTTATTTTAGTTGAATGTTATGTAATTTGTGCTTCATATAGTTAATTTTTTATATCTCGTCGAACCTATTTTCGAATCAATTTTCGTGACCGTTATATCTATATATACACATGTGTGACAATGTTGTGACGAATTAGTTGTAAAACTGAAGATGTGTATATGCAATTCTCATGTTTCTTTTGATTTGATGGCAGACCGATGTTAATTAAGAATTATTTGAATTGTTGACAAAATTTAGAACAAGCAAAATACTTATTACACTGGGTGTTGGAAATATGTATAAATCATTCAAAAGTTTTCACTCAGTGATATCTTTTTTCTCAGGTCTGGCGAATCTGTTCTTGCACTTAATCTTATATACTTGTCATGTAATAGTACTTATTGACTACGATTTTTAATTTAAAAAAATTGTATGGAATATGAATGTTTTACTTTATATGTTGCCAACAAAGACCTGTATGTCAACAAAGACTGAAAATTATGTGAAAATATTATAATTCAATAAAATACATTGCATGATAAATACTATCGTTTTTCATCCAATGATCATCTATACCCGTTAAAAAGTAATTTTCATGCTGCTATATTGAATATTTATCGCTTCTGCATGATATGTAAGTTTCTAATTTATTACAAAATCACTCGACAAATTTACAAGCAATCGAACAAGACCGCTATGCAAAACTAGTGAATTTGAGTTTCTTGTATAAACTTGCGAAGTGCGTATAATCGCACGCATAATTTCACAAACCAAACGTGTCCTTGGCTCTCGCCTGGTACTTAAACATACATATCGGAAACTCGAAGACAGCCCAGGCGAGAAAGCACACGTGAGAGAGCAGCAGCAGCAAGAGTTGCGCTTGTACACGCCGCGCACTTATACGGTTCAATTGACACACCGTGAAAATAAGACATCGCTCGAGTGCAAACAGAAAGTTTTTTTTTTGCTCGCTATACTCATTTTGCCTTAAAAAATAATACAGAAACCTGTAAGACGGCATATAAATAGCATGATGAGATTTTGTTTTTTAGTCTTCTCGTTAAATCTCAAGTTTTATATCTGTTCAAAAAGACGTATTACAACAAGTGCAAATAATACGTGAAATCATCTTAACATCTGTACTTTCTGTTTTACTCTGTATTTCAAGCTAACGCAGACTAATTAGAAAACGAATTTTTTTTCTGCACATAATCCGCTTGGCTGTATGTAGAATATATAATTTATTTTAAACTGCGTTTAAATCACCCATTTTCTGTGTAAAAGTCTTTTTATTGCGTTAGTACACCAAACAGTAACAGACGCAATAATCCGGATAATTCAATGACTCTCAAGAAGAGCTTCGTTATGATTTCAAAAGTTTCCAGTCAAAACATTGAATTTATATATTATTTGGCAAAAAGTTTTCATTTTTAATTTAAATTATTATCATTTACTTTGAATCGACATATGAGGCGTTTCACGTCAACTCTTCCAGCGCGGCGCGCGAGCTCGAAATCTTGCTATTTCCAACTCATGTTTATGGTACTTAAATCTACTTTAAAAAATTGTTTGATAAGCGTTTCCAAAGTATTTTTTCCTCAGCTTTCTAATGATGTAGGCAGTTTTTCCGAAATTTTCCATTTTCACCTTCAAAAACTATAAAATATCTTATATTTCAAAAAGTATATTTTTAATATCTTTTTTACTATTTAAATCGAAAGCTGAGCATTTTTTACATAGGAAATGATTTTTTTCAAAATTTACTCAAGATGTTTTCTTTGAGAAATAGAGCCCAAAAAAGTAGATGCAACATCTTTCCTGCGCCCGGTACCGCGCAGTACGTCGCGTGATGGACTAGGTCTGTCTCGCTACTTACTAACGTTTAATCATAATCTTTACCTGTCCTTTCGAATTCTTCATAACGCATTAATAATATGTTATTGGTTATTTTATAACAAAACAAAATTCGGTTTCGTTCAAAGTTTTTGCAAAAACAACTTAATATTTCGATTCCAAACTTTTACTGGGTGATAGAACGTTCAAAACTGCAGCGAAGTGTTCTCTTGATTTTTTGTGATTTTACGTATTTTTTTTTTTAATAAGCTTGAAACTGTGTCAATTGCTCGGTCGATAATGGTAGAACTATGCCACCCCGTTAAAGCTGAATCCATCGGAAAATAAAAACCGCTGCTAACTGCTTTAGCAGAATGCTTTCTCAAAGAGAATAGTTAAATTACATCAAATAGTTTTTTTAATATTATTAAAATTTTAAACTGACACATAAATATCACTACTTATTTTTAATAACCGCAGTCGACGCCGTATGCGTTTAGCATATATACAGGCTCCCGCTACATCTCATCCTTATCATATCGAATCTACGACACCCTTAATTTAAACGAAAAAAGTCCACGACGATGTCCCACAAAGATTTTCATCTCGAACTGTACTCGTTCAATCCACGCGCCTGCATGCATTCACCGAAACAAAGGATATCGCTCGCACTCGAGAGAGAGAGAGAGAAAGAGAGAGTGAAAGAGAGAGAGAGAGAGAGAGAGAGAGAGAGAGAGAGACCCCCGCGTCCCATGTACGTATAAAGTACACCTCGTCGTAAAGATATCTCGCGTCTCTTCCTCCAAATCGCTTTCTCCGAGCTCGCGCGTCCGAGCGTTTCGTCATCCTGCCATACGTACGTACATATATTATATACATACGTACGTGAGCGCCCATTATGCGCACACCGGTATGTACGAGCTCGCGCTCGGTATAGGTAGTGTATACGCACAATAAACTCACGCGCGCGCGAGAAAGAGAGAGAGAGACGGATAAGGGGCCACAAACGCGACGATGAAAATGTATAATTACAATCTCGATTTCTCGCGCGCTGGAGAAGTGAGCTCTCCTTTCCCGGACAGCGGCGCGATCCCATTTCGGAGATCGGTCAGAGCTGAATTGGACCGCATTGTTTTTTGCTGTCGATAGTTATGGCCGTATGCTGTATACGGACGAGGATAGGGAGGGAGAGAACGAAAGCATACATTTATGAGGAGACGAAGAAGCATTGTTCTTTTTCAAAGTTTCGAGGTGTTTTTTTTATGCGAGAAGAGAAGTCGATATAGGTTCCTTTTTATCAGTCTGTGTGTGTATGCGTGTGAGTTTCACTGCACGAGTTGAAGATTGATTGCTTTTTCAACGTTTGATTCGGATAGTTTTTTTTTGTGCCGTTAGAAAGAGTGGTTCAGTAGGTGGGTTACTGATCATTTCAGTTGGCCGAGTAAAGGAGAGCACGAATATATGTACGAAAAAACGTTATTCATTTTGCTCCGAAGAGTATATGAATGAATTTTGTAATCTATTTTTCGTTTAAAAGAAAAAAAGTATATTTAATAGCGATACCACGCATCTTTCTGTTTTAAATATCCAATATATAGTAATATATATATGCTATAAGACTACTTACTTTTAACTATAAAAGTCACTGTGATATTAAATCATTTTTTATCTAAACATAATATGTCTTTGTATCATTGTTCGCGCAGATGCTTTATTTTGCTTGGTGTTAGAATATTATTTTGTGCGTCAAAGGATTTAAATACTTACTTTCGTTGACGTTGCCGTTTCTCTAAAGATATGTTTAATATACACAAAGCGTATACCAATTGGAGATTAATTCTTGGAGCGTATTCTAGTACATTATTGCACACCAATAGAATAAGACAATAGAATAAGAGTATAATATATGTGCATGCCTTTTTCTGATGGACGTGTAGCACGCGTCCGTCAGAATATATACAATATACACAATTTGATCATTTCAAATATCAGTAATTCCATAACTAAAAATAAAAAAAAATAAAAATACAATATAAATAAAATACAATAAATACAATATATACAATTTGATGATTTCAAATAGCAGTAATTCCGTAACTATTCTCGTTAAGCCACTTAAATTTTGTACGGTGCTTCATATTTTGCATCATATTTACTATCATATCTTGAACAACTTGAGTCACTATTTTCTTCTTATGGCCCATCACAGCACACCCTTAAAGTTGAGATTCCTGATGATAACGGTCAGTAAGTACATTTCCGAATGCCTATAAGGTTGAAGATAACATGGAAGGCACTTTTCTTTTGCGGTTACCATGCCGCAAATTATGTGTGGTTATCTTTTAATACTTCAAATATTATTTCGTTACATAACGCGATAAAGCTTCTTCGTTTTTCAACCAATCCTTTGAAATATTCAATTTTTCTACGCAGTTACATACCCATAAAATTAATATAAACATATATATATATATATGAAATATATTACATAAATATTATGACACAAAAAACTCGCGAAAATCAACCACTGTACATGCGTGACTCATTTTCGCCATTGACGAAATATTATATACACCCGCAGATTATATATATCCAGAGAAAGTTCTTAATAAGGATTACTTGAAAATTATGCCCGTAACAGGCGCACATCTCTCATATATATAACTGGTTTTCGGAAAGCACACCTTTCATCGTCATAAATCCGCCTTAAACGCGCGCTTCCTCGAAACCCACTTCTTCGCCTGTCAAGTCACAAATCAGGGAATCGCCAGAATCACACATCACAAGTCAAATAAAAAATTTCCATGCATGAATTATACCTAAGTAAGTTTATACTTATGCGAGGATGGGAAACGCAGCACACCCACAGTGCACACAAACCACAAAGTTGTTAAGCGAAAACATATACGCATAATATGCACGCCGCCGAAATAAGCCCGCGCGATCACGCGCTTATAATTTTCACCCGAGACCACAATGGCTGTTTTCCTGCGCGGCATAATCGCGCGAACCATGGCTTATGGGCACACATACACATATATACGTGTACATCACGCACCACACAATCGTCACTGCTGTGGTGAGCGGCGATGACAAAGTGGGTCGTAATACACTTGCGCGCAAGAGGAGAAATAGAGAGAGAGGCTATATACATATACACACATACACGCGTACGCGCGCGACCAAAGAATACGAATGAGAATTCCCCGAAACGCGCGCGGTGCTTCGACATATCGTCGCCGAAGAAAATCAAACGTTACCAAAGAACAAGAACAAGAAGAAGTATATAGGTAGAGTGTGAAGATACCTATATGTCGTCATGGCCGTTTTAAGTATATGGATCCTGCGAAAAATCCGAAAGGTCTCGCGCGGCGCGTACGTTGACACGCGTTGCGTATAAACAACGAGCGAGAGGTATATTATATGTAGCTTTCGGTCAGGGTTCGCTCTGGGTTAAAAGAACATTTTAGGCACGTTCGCGGCAGAGGATGCTTATGTGTTTTGTAAATAGTATAGATTACGAGCCGCGCCTGTAAATCCTATTCTACCGCCTTCTTGAGCTGCCCGTTTCGTAAATGCGGGAGGGAGTTCCGAACTCTTTTGTAAGCGTCACGGGTTATTAGTTAAACGATGCGCTAAATGTTGAGCTTTTTTCTTGGGTTTTTCAAGTTTTTAACGGATTATGCATGTAGTCATATTTAATAAGCGTTACAAACTGTAGAGTGTCTATTTTGTACGAGGTAATGAAGAAATGGCTTAGTTATATAAAGGAGTATACAGTTTTATATCGTCACCGTTCATGTCGCATTGCATAAAAGCGACTTAGAATCGTCCTCTTTTTGATACCTATACCTATCACTTTTAGCTGTCCCTGCTAGAAGAACGAGTTTTCGGTAAATCGGTTCGAGCGGCCGTTACTTTTTACTTGCTTCTGCGCGTTACCGAGCGTTTTTTAGCTGATTCCCAATATAAATCACACTTATTTTATATCGCGATCAACGTTCGAACAATAATTCTATCAAATTCCAATGGCTAAAATTCCCATTTTCAACTATTAAGTTCCTTTACCTTTTCATCGCGCGAACGACTTTCTAAAAATCACCCAGTTTTTCACATCAGCCGTGCCGCGACGAAGGTTAATATCAGCGGCGATCAGGAATTTTCACTTCCTCCTCGCGCGAAACAAGTAGCCATTTTTCGCGTATTATCTATTTCCCTCGCCACCGTCGTAAATCAAGCTTCGCTTTAATCCGTCCAGTATATAGCTCTCTATATAATCGCTCTGATATACAAGTGACAGCCGAAGCAAACAAACGCGCTTGTTCTTAAAACCCCTCTGAATTTCCGACAACCGCTACGTACAAAAAAAGGCACGTAAAGCGCTGCCTTTCCACACCTTCTCCCACTGAACGTGAGAAAAAATACTCAGAGTGCACCGTGGACGCGCAAAACACACGGATCTCCAGGGCGCGCATTATGCAATGAATGAGTACACATATATATTCCCTCGCAGCCGCCCGGTTTTTCCAAGATCAGCCGCTGTGTCTGTGTGAGTGTGTATACTTACCTCGTTACACCTCTCCGGTCCCTATCACCATTTCTTCCGATCGCGCGGCGCGCTCTTCCCGCCGTCTTTTTTTCAAAGGCGCCCCTCCAGGCCGGCCGCCTATAAAACGACCGAGGGACCGGCGGTCCGGCCACTCTCTCGCCGACTCGCGCGCTTCAATATTGCATATATATTATACACACAGAGGAGAGAGTCCTGTGTATTCTTTGTACGGTGAAGCCAATGATGATGAAGACCTGCGTCGCGTTGTTGTGCTGCGTCGCCGTTCTGGCGGTCGAAGGGGTGGAATACACGAGCAAGTACGACGGAGTCGACGTGGACAGAATACTGCAGAACGGACGCGTGCTCGGCAACTACATCAAGTGTATGCTGGACGAGGGCTCCTGTACCGCCGAGGGCCGTGAGCTCAAGAGTAAGTGATAGGTTTCTTTTTCTTTTTTTTTTTTAATTAATTATATATTTTTCCAAGTTGTGCCTGTTTAAATAGTTGTATTTAAAGACGATAGAACAATGCTTCTGATTTGAAAGATAATTTGTATTCTGTGGTCGATAAGAAGAATTAAATGAGTCAATGTTGGAAAAATTTAAGTGGTCGTTAAATAACTGCAGAGTTTTTCTTAGAAAAGCATTGAGTGAATTAATTTGCAAATTTGAATTTTCAATTCAATAATAAGAAATTATTTCGCTAATCTAACTATGTGGGCATCGTTTAATATATATTTTGAATGCCTTCGAACTCATATTTTATAGTTCAATTTCGCCAATTTGAAAAATTAAACTTGCTATAATAAAGAAAGGGATACCGTAATTTAAACTCAGCTTCATTTTAAAATAATTTCAATTTTTATCTATTTCCTATAGATTTATTTACCCAGTGTCTTTACATTTGAAATTTCGTACAAAAATCATCGAAACTGTATTAAATATTACTAGACCTATAAATCTTAATTAATTTTTACCAAACAGATTTGATTTTATATACACTAATAGATATTATGCAATTCAAGTAACGTGACCGTTAACAACAGTATTACTTCAAATAATCAAACGCGCGACATACTTATTAAATTACGAATCAGCAAAACATTAAGTTAAAAAAAAGACCGGCCCACTCACACTAACCATCGCTCTAAAAAGGATCATTGCAATAACCCGACGCGTTCGTCTGCATGAAAAAAGCGCTTATACCACAAGCCCCAGCGCAAATTGCGCTACTTCCTACATATGAAAAACACGATGCACATCCGTGCTTTTTTCCATATATCGGACACGCGCTCGCGCGCGAGTTCATTACACTTTCTCTGTCTTTTCCCGCCGAGCGCAGAAATAACCGACCGCCGCCGCTGTCGTCGTGTCGCTTGGTGTGTCTTGCGCGCAGCGGGCGTTGCGTAAGCCCACAATTTGAACTTTCACGTTCGACTTGCACCCGTGTACGCGCGTTCGTATTGAGTAACTCACGCTATACGGCACTCGTCGTCGTCGTCGTTATCCTCCGGCAAAATGGTATTAGATCCGCGTTGCCCACGCCCCGAGCGAAACGTGAAAAACCGGCATACGGGCATGCTAGGAAAAAGGCATGGATCTAAGATATAGGTACTTACATTTCAGTGGTGTCGCACTGATGTTTTGAAATTTCGTCGGGCCGGTGAGCCAGTTGTATGTATTCCTCGTGCGTGAACTGGTTTACTTAATTACGACTTTGAGATTCTTTTACGTAATAAGTTTAATACGAATCTTTTGGGCGGGGCTTTTTTATGAATCGTTTAGATTATTAGACTTCGGTTGATTGGGCGAAATCGAATTAGCTAATGTTAATACACGCGGAAACATATATGTTTGCTTATATTAACGATGCGTTAAAATTTAACTTAAATTTCATTATAAAAAATAATCGATTGTTTCACTTATTTCAGAAACTCTCCCTGACGCACTGACAACCGGATGCACAAAATGTAACGTGAAGCAAAAGGAGACGGCCGAGAAAGTCATCGATCACTTGATGACCAAGCGACCAGGTGACTGGGAGCGACTGGTGAAGAAGTATGACCCCAAGGGTGAATTCAGGAAGCGCTACGAGGCACAGGGAAAGAAATTCTAAATTGAAAAAAGTCTCATAAGCAAAATAAGAATTATACATGTATTTTCTGTCTAGTAAAAGTTTTTTTTTATACATAGTGACACTGTAGTTAGAATTCGACAAAATTATTCATAATTTCATATAAATCTGAGTCTCATGTTAGTGTGTATTTTAAGTTAAGAAAAATCTTATGGTTCATGATTCCTAAATTAGCATATTCTCAACACTCATAGAAGCATTCATTCCACACGTCGTTTCTTGACTAGGGATCCAAGCTGAAATAATAAAAAAGTATTTCAGACTTTTAAACTGACAATAAGAAGAAAGACTGCAGAATTATCGTTATTTTACTTTAACTATATAAATATTGTGTAACTTTAATTTAATAAAAATAATTGAAAAACATTATTTAACCCTGTCTTATTGATTTGAAACTTACGAGATCGGATATCGCTGGTAAATTACTTGTTTGATCTGTAACAGCAGCTTCTTGTTCTCGAACTTCTTTTGTTGCTGTCTTTTTCATATTTCTATGTTGTGGGAATGTTGGCATCAATTTTGGATCACAAGCTGAAAAAGATTTTATTCTATTAGTTAACCTATGAGGTTACTTGAATAAAACAATAAAATATTAAATGTTAAAATACTTACGGAGAGGTGCCTCTTTGAAGTAACTGCTCTGCAAACATTCTTCTGCTGTAGCTCTTTTCTTTGGGTCGTACATGAAAAGGAAATTTAATAATCGAAGACCAGCTGCACTTAACCAAGGGAATCTTTGCTTTAGATTGTTGTATGGTTGTTGCTTAAGCGTGAAATTTTGTAAAGCTGGTAATGCATTGAATTCAGGCCATATCGCTTCACTAGGAGTTCCTAGTAGATCAACAATTAATTCTAATTGTTGTATTTCTGATCGTCCAGGTAATAGAGGTCTGTGTCCTAAAAGTTCTCCTAAAAACCAACAATAATTTATTACAGGTATTATTTAATTTTTGTGTTTTAACAGGTTTGCTACGGCATGATCCAAAAATGACTCATGATTTTTTTTTCCGCCAGGCCGACATGAGTCAAATACGACTTATGACGTTAATGCGTTTTTCTGTACTTTATGACAATGTACGGTTCAACAGTTCAATAAAACTATTTAAAATCATGATTTTTTATTCTGTAGGATTTTAAAAGTTATTATATTCAACAGGATACTGATCCCATGATTTAAAATATTTCACATTTACATTGATGTATGCATTATCATTAATAAGTTTATTGCGAAGACTGGGGGAGTAGAAAAAGCTTATATATTGTCAGTAGTGAACCTGTTAAAGCATATTTTCCCATAGTTACCTAAAATACATCCAGCGGCCCACATATCTACTGAAGTTGTTTGTGTTTTAGCCTGTAGAAGAAGTTCTGGAGCTCTATACCAAAGTGTTACAACTCTTGGCGTCATTGGTTTTAATGGTAAACCAAACCATCTAGCTAAACCAAAATCTGCTATTTTCACACACCCTTTATCGGTCATGAGTAAATTTGATACTTTTAAATCTCTATGAACTATAAAATTGTGATGAAGATATCTCAGACCCTTTAAAACTTGTAACATAATACATTTAACTTGACTTTCTGAAAATGGAGCTTGCATATTGTCAAGTAAACTGGCAAGGTCTTGTTCGCAATATTCCATAGCTAGAAATATGCTTTCTAAACTTCTCCCTACAACTACCTCTTTTAAGTGAACTATATTCTCATGCCTACAGGACAAAAGAACACTGATTTCTCTTAATCCACTAACAGGGAGGCCATCTTTTTCATGTTCCATTCGTACTTTCTTTAATGCTACTACTTTGTCACTTTTGGTATCTCTAGCTCGATATACTATACCATATGTACCTTCTCCGATACGATTGAGCTTCTCAAATTCAGAAACAAACCTACATTTCCCCAACTGAAGAAAAAGAAGTTGTTATGAACATGTATTAAAAGGTTTTGTTGTGTGAATACATAAATTGTAGAGCATATACGTACAACATCTTGTTCTGGAATTTCCATGGGTTTACCAGTAAGAAAAGATGTTAAAACTCCTTTGCGAGTAATAGGAGCTGTAGGGTCAGGCCCAGCTTCAAGTGAACTTTTCTTTTCTGTGTCATTTGTTTCTCCAGTTTTTTTCCTTGAATTTTCATCAACTAACAATGAATAAATTTTAATAATTTTAGCAACAGAAACAAGTAAAGAAGAATATTAGTATATGTTTGATTAAATAAAACAATTATTGAGTGTTAAGTATAGTCGCCATTAAATATTTATGTTTTTTCGAGTTGATTTTCGGCTTCTGTAAATCTTACCTTTCGTCATTTTTGTAGTGTAAAAATAGTTAATTAAGTCTAAAACTTTAAACTTATTTTATATATATAATTTACAAGAAAGTGCTTAACATTTAACTAAATAACACCACTGTTTTTGCTTCACGACATAACCTAACACTTCTATTGTGAGAACGCTGGGGACTCATGTAGAAATTTAGAAATGGAAATGCCCGACAGCGCGACCCGTCGATTGAAAAGATCGATCTGTGCGCAAGCGCAAACAAATAACTTAATGTGGCCAACATAAGAATTCAAACGTAAATATTTATGAAGATAAAAATATTATTAAATACTTAAATTTTAAGTATTTATACTAAAAATTAGTACTAAATTTTATTGCAATTACTTATGTTTCATAAACTATAAAGAATTCTCTACTAGAATTATGTTATTATGAATATTATGATCCACTTATATTTATGATCCCGTAGTATAACTAAATGAATAGACCTAGAGTATTATACTATAGCTCTAAAATCACTACAAACGAACACACTTTTCCCTATATTGTGGCAACATTGGACAGAATTTGGCGCGAATAAACACGCCTGAGCAGTGAGCTCAGTTCTACTTATAAGTAAGGCGCGAGGAGATGCCTCTGCACGTTCATAATTTTATTTAATTAAATAGTTTTAATAAGGTGTATAATATTATAAATATTAAAATGTCAACAGTAGGAATTCAAGTCATTATCGAAGAAAGTGAAAAGGTCGTAACGGAAAATATCGTCAGCGAAATGCACTCAAAAATAATGACAGAAGCACTTTATGCTTTACCTGAGGAAAATATTGAGGCCAGCCTTCTTACAAAAGAAAATTCGTCCGCTGACAGTAGCATTCTAATGAGTAAGAGTGGTAGTAACGTTTCGGATTCGGCTAATGAGAAGGATGAAGAAAGTGCTTCTAACACACAGAAATCCATTGAAGAACATTTGAGTGCAAAGAATTCAGCTACTGAGGTAGATCAACAATCTCAAAAACAAAATAATCTTTCTCTAGATAGCAAGTGTTCTCAAGAAAGCAAAGCTAGTAGTTACTCTTCAAAATCTAATTGTAAATCTAGTTCTACATTAAAAAACAGTCAAAGTTTTTGTACCAATGATGAGGATTCTCGTTCATCTACATCAAGTTCAACATCAACTATTAAAGCCAATAAGCGAAAAAACAATAGATCAGATGATGAAAATAATTCAAGGTCTAGTTTCAGTTCTTTTAGTAAAAGAAGTTCTCCTAAAAAGCAAAGTGATGCTGAAAGTTCATTCAAAAGAAGTCAGAGTGTCAGTACTAATTTGATGGATGATGAAGATTCTCAGCCAACTATTACAAGTTCAAATTCAAAATCAACAACAAAAAATAGTCAATCTGTTGGCAATAGATCTGATGATGAAAGTACTTTTAAAAGAAGTCAAAGTGCCAATACTAACTTAACAGAAGATGACAATTCTCATCTAAATGATAAATCTGATGATGAAAATAACTCAAGATCTGGTAAAAAGAGCACACCTGAACAACAAAATGAAAACAAAAAGCCAAAAAAATACTTTGCAATAGTAGATACAGATTCAGAAGATGATATGGTAGTGCCTCATAAAACTAATAATAAAGAAAAGGACACTGACTCAGATTCATCAATATCTGAAAGTATACAATCTTCAAAACAAAAACTAAATACAAAAAAGTCGAAAATTAAGAATAAAATGCAATTTATTGACAGTGATTCTGATGAAGAATCTGAGAAAAATAAAGAAAATAAATCTGGTGACAATAATGATAGTGTCAGGGAGAATAAAGATTTTAGGCCACCTCATGTAAGCATATTTTATTAATTTAATTTCAAATAAAATTATATTTTTAAGGGGGTGCCATAGCCGTATCATTGCCGACTGAGCAATTGGCACAGTTTCAAGCTTATTAAAAATAAAATACGTAAAATCACAAAAAATCAAGAGAATACTTCGCTGTGGTTTTGAACGTTCTGTCTCCCAGTAAAAGTTTGAAGTCAAAATATTAAGTGGTTTTTGCAAAAATTTTGAACAAAACCAAATTCGGTTTCGTTCAAAGTTTTTGCAAAAACAACTTGATATTTCGACTCCAAACTTTTACTGGGTGATAGAACGTTAAAAAACACAGCAAAGTATCCTCTTGAATTTTTGTGATTTTATATATTTTTTTTTAATAAGCTTGAAACTGTCTCAATTGCTCAGTCGGTAATGATAGGACTATGCCACACCGTTAACTCAAAGCTATAAATAAACGTTTTTTTACAGAAATCCAATAAGATAAGTAATGTAGTTGATTCAGATTCCGAAAGTGGTAGTGATAATGGTTCTCAAAAGGAAGGTAACATTTCTTCAGGGGAAGAAGATAATACTGGAAATGCTAAAAATGAAAAAAAGAAACCTAAAAAGAAAAGAACGGTAGAGCAAAATTTGATTCTTATTTTTATATTATTTATCATTAGATTTAATGTAATGCAATTTAATTTGATTAACAGGGCTCTGCTAGGGCATCTAAAGATATAGCAATGCAACAAATTCATAGTGAAACTCAAAGGTTAATCAGAGAATCTCATTTATCACTTCCATATCACAGACCTAAGCAACGTACATTGGAAGAATTTTTAAATAGAAAAAAAATGACATCATCAATTCCTAAAAATTTAACATGTGCTGAAAAAGTAAAAATGTTTCCTGATTTTATTAGGTAATTATTTTGTTATAATATATTATGGTATTTCTTTTTTTTTTATTGCTTTATTAATTTATTAATTTATAGTAAAGTAGTGGAAGAAAAAGAGAAAGAGGTTGAACTGTTTTATAAATCCTCTGATTCTGAAGAAGATGACAAAGATGAACCAATGGAAGTAGATCAAACAGATACTGGAAACAAAAATTTAAATGAGAATGAAAAAAAAACTGAAGCAATTAATATTGCTGATACACAAAAATTATCTCAAGATCATATTCAGGAAATTCATAATAAAAGAGAAGTTCTGCAACGTCGATCAGCAGATTTTGGAGTACCAAGGAAATTGTTCATGGAAGATGCAAATGATATGGAAGAAACAGATAATGTAGACACATCTAAAGAACCTCTTGACGAAGATGAAAACTCAGATCCTAACATTGCAACTTTGAAAAAGAAAAATAGAGAAGTTAAGACTGGATTAAGAGAATCTAGTGTCCCTCGAAAATTATTTGGAGATGGTATTGAAGAAATGGAAGTAGATATGGATATTGATACCAATGAAAATGATAAATCTATTTCAGAGGAACGAATTGGAGATACTAAAAAGCCTTCAGAAAATTCTGAGAAAGTTATAGAATCATCTGAAAATAAGACTGTTCCAGATGATAGTACTGAAGAAATTGTTTTAAAATTACCTGAAAGTGATTTGGATATCAGTGATGACAAAAAGACAATGGATTTAAATAAAAGCAATGATGTAACCAATCAAAACAAGGATCAAGAAATTATAATGATATCTGAAACACCTATTATTAGTAATAAAGATCTTATAAAGACAAGTATAGTATCTGATGAATCTAAATCTATAGAAAATTCTGAAGACATATCTGATTCAATTTTAAAGTTAGCTAAAGAATCCCTTCAAGAAGATGAAATTATAGATCATAATGTATTGCGAGAAGATTTTGGTCGACTTCCAGAATTAGATGAACCAGTAGAGAAACCTAGTTTGAAAAAACAAATTTTAGCTAATGCCTTAAAAACAAAACCTACAATTAAAGCCTCACCAGGTTCAGTAATCGATTTCACGAGTTCGGAGCAAATCAACGAGGGCGTGACAAAACTCCTAGAGCGATTTGTACGTCACTCTGCGGTGCACAGGCCCAGAGTTGATACGATTTCTGAAGTTAAAGTTATACGTACCGAAGGTGATGGCGATGACATTAAAATTGTTGAAGAAATTATTCCCTTTAAGAAGGATATAATTGAGGATGATCCTAAGAAAGAGTGCAAGCCAGGCGAAAAACTAAAAAAACTAAGAGAAGACTTGAAACGCAAAATTGCTATTGCGAGAGATGAAGAGTGGAGGCAAAAGGAGGAAAATGAAAATGAAGATGAAGAGATCGAAACAACGAAGGGCAAAAGTGACGATTTTTATAAAGATTTGCCTGATGAAGAGGAACTACTTGATGATGAAGAAAGTGCTGAAAGTGAGCCGGAAGAGAATGATATGCCTATTGTTGAACGTCGAAGAAAAACCTGTGAATTTGGCGACGAAGAGGCTGAGGAAAGTGAGAACGAAGACGATGAAGATATTGAAGCAGTTGAAAATGACGAAGACGAAAAAGAAGAGGAGGACGAAGAGGAGGAAGAAGCGGAAGAAGAAGATGAAGGTACAGAGATAGAACAAGAAGAGGAAGAAAAAGAAACTGTAAGTAATAAAAAAATGTATTGTTATATTTGTAGATAAAAAAAATTCTAAAATTATGTATTATTTTCAGTACAAACCCAAAATACTTAAGCGTATTAGACGGCCAGTAGACGAGGAAGACGAATCAAGTCAGAGTAACGATGCAAATTTTCCCTTGCAAGCGAGCAAAGGTTCTGCCAGCGACCCGGACGATATTCCTCCTTTCCAGCCTCGCGATCGCTGCTACTCTGACTCGCGCAGTCAAGCTTGCAAAACACCGCTGTTAAAGCCCGCTAATATACTTAGCATGATTTCTCCGGTCGCGCAACTCACTGCGCTAAATACCTCGTTGGATTCAGCGAAAAAATCCGCTTCCAAGACGACTACTTTTAATTTTGGCAATTTCAACTCGAATTCGATAGAAAATAGTCCTGTTGCAGAGTGCAGGTATATAAAAATGATAATACTTTTCACCCATTCAATGTTTTCGATTTTCTTTTAATGGGAATTTTTTTCATTTTGTAGATTACAGAGCAATTGCAATATGGAGAAGATGAACAATCTCCAGAAAAAACTTTTCGATGATCATCCAGAATCGGTACACGATTCCGAACTTTTAGAAGTCTGTTCGGGAAGATTTACCGAAACCCAGAGCTCTCAGCCACCCAGTATAAACACGCAAAGTGATGTCACTGATTCTCAAATAATAAATATATGCTCCGGGGCTTTTGCGACTCAAGTTGGCGTAGCGAAAAATGGTGTTACTGACACTCAGTTGAGGGATATATGTTCAGGTGCGTTTGGTACACAAGTGGACGAAGCTAATAAGTTGGAATCGGAAAATTGCAAGCATCCTTGTAATACTCACAGTGGAGTCACGGATTCTCAAATAAGGGACATATGTTCGGGAAATTTCATAACTCAAACTGGAAAATCTAAAAAACACGAATCAATAAGCCCGAATTTGCCAATTAGCGATGAGACATCGCAAGACATAACGTTAACTCTCGATGATGACGAGGACTCTAAAAGTAGTCCTGCTAAGATATCTTCCCCAACGAATAGAAGTGCCGAGTCAATATTTAATAGTGACTTCAAGAGTTCTGATCAGTCTGTGGCTGTTACTACAACAACAAATACTACTACTAATACTACTAATACCATTACTACTACTACTACTACTATTACTACTATTACTACTACTACTTCTACTACTACTACTGTCCCTAAAAAGAATCCCATGGATGCATGGTTACAGAAGGTGCTAAAGCCTACAGTAATACCGAATCAACCGCAAAAAGAAGAAGTTTCAGAAACTCGGTTGATGGATCTATGCTCAAGGCCTTTCGTTTCGCAATCACAAAACATAAAAGAATCCAGTAAAGATGAATTGCCTCATATTCAAAATGAAACTTTACAAGATTTCAGACTTACACTCGATGATAAGACCAATTTCCCAACTAAAAAGGTAAATAAAATAATAATAGAAATTATAAAATAATTTTATTATGAATAATAATTTGTAATTATAATTTAATTTATCATTTTTTAAGTCTCTGCAAAAACAGAAAACAAAAGAACCCGAAACGTCTTTAAATCAGGAAGTTGCTAAAGAAGAACCTAAACCAGCCGGGTCAAATTTACGATTAGTCTTTTCTTCCGACGAAGACGAAGATGGAATGGCGAACTCTGCGCGACCTAAGAAAAAGGTTTTGAAAAAGAAAAAAGTACAAAAGCTTAATTTATCGGACGACGAGGACGATAATTCCAAAGAATTCTCCGATGAGGAAGAAAGCGAGTTTGAAGATGAGGAAGACGAAGATAAGGTCGTCGATTACGACTCTGAGGAGAACGAAGTCGTAATGCCAAAAAAAGTGGCGGCCAAGTATTTCGAAAACGAGGCCGAAGTAAGCGGGAGCGATTGCGACTCGGCGGACGAAGACGAGAAGGACCTGGACATATTAGAGTACGAAGAAGCTGACGCTGAAGATATCGACGAGGAAAAAATGAAGGATCAGTTGGATAAAATGCATATGAAGCAGATAATGGATGAAGATCAGAGGGACGTGAGGATGATTCAAGAGTTCCTCTTCGATGACGGAGATTTACATTCTGAAGGCGCTGGTCGCGAGAGGAGGTTTAAGTGGAAAAATATTGGTAGGTAGATTTATTTTTGATTTGATATACTTCTGTACAATTATAATTGTACAAACAATTTTTATTTTGTTTTTTCAAAAAATTCTTTTACTATGATTCGGAAAATACTGTAACATAACGTTCCGTGTGTATAGTTTTATTTATTTTGCGATGTTTTTTTCTGAAAATTATTGTTAAAATATTTTTTTTACAAAAAAATATTGATGGAAATACCATACGTTCAAAGCCTAATATTTATTGTAGAATAAAAAATACAAAATGTAAAATACTGATATCGGGTATTGAGATTGCAAATTGTCTATAGAAATGTATTGTATTTTTAGACGATATGGGGGACAATGAATTGAAACCTAGGACGGCAGATGATGGCGATGAGATTGATGAGGAAGTTGACACTATGCTTGAGCTGCAAATGCGAAAGACGAGGTACGAGCAGCAGAAATTCCTTGAAGAAAAAGAGGTAAAATTTGATTCATTTGATGAAAACAATAATTCTCTTCTAAATAAAGGTGGTATGGTAATGGCTAAAGTATGGTAATTATTTAATGACAAAAATTAACTGTTATTTTTACAGAAAACTATACAGACAGAAATTGATCACGGTTTTGGTGATGGAAAGTTTCTTAAAGGACTTAAAGTTGTAAGTGTACGTTCCACAAGTAAAACGTCAGTAAATGAACAGAAAATAGTTAAAAGTAATTCTGTAGGCGTTAAAAGTATTACAGTTACAAATAATTTAACTGCAAAGAAAACATTTATGAGCTCAAAAAGCTTGTCATTTGTAAGTAACTAACATGTCCAAAAAAATGTATCCATTATTTAACATGATATTTACATTTTACCGATTGCTTTTTAATTCAGGGCAATATGAAGGGTTCATTTTTAGCAAGAGGAGATGCAACGTTACTTAGGATAGCCCAAAACTTACCAGAAACGAGTAAAGGTTTGTTTAAAGTAGGACGTAAAGGAAAAATGGTTTTTGCACATTTGAGCCCGTCAGTGTCGAAAGAGCCCCAAGTGGATTCGGAACAAGAAAATGACAATACTCCGGCCAAAGAAAAAAACCAGGTGGAATCAAAGTTTATAAGGTATTAAAAATACTTATTTAAAAACATAAACATAATATTGGTTTTGTTTTACAGAGAAAAAGAAAAATGTTTTCAAGCCAGAACTCTCAGACGCCGAGAACTACGAAAAAAGCAAAGGTCGAAGATCGGGCACCAGGCAAAAAATTATTTTAGTCTTTCAGTTAAAAAGTTAGTATTAAATATATTTATAAGTATATCTAGAATAGTTCAATACATTTGTAAATAATCGCTGAAACGTTAATTTTTATACGCATGTGACTATTTGTACAAAGACCCTAAAAGGATTGTTGAAATAATTTTAATTATACACTTGGTGTCGACTAAATATATTGATCTCATTGTTGAACGTCATAAATCCTCACTCCCTTTCATCATTTATGCACCTTGCGCTAAGAACAGCAGCTTCCCTTTTTTATACTTTAAATAACACAAAGAATATATCTATAAACATAAAAAATATGAATATATTTTAGCGTTGCACAAACAAAAGTTTATAACTTTTGCCACGCACCGCAACATAACTATAAAGTAAGTAGACTATTGCAACAACGAAAAAATTCCTAGAAAAATGCATAAAGATGAATTTAAATACCTCAAATATTATAAAAAAATTTGTAAACTTACTAGGGTGACTTCACCAATGAAAGAACGAATAAGGAAATTGTAACGTTATTTAATTAAGTCGTTTAAAAATGGATTAAAAGTAAAACCCTTTTGAAATTTATATTCTAAAATGTTCAAAATTTACGTCGGTGAGCAAATTTTGAATAAAGAATCAAACTAAAAATTTTATTTAATGAAAATCTGTAAATATCTCCTAAAACCCAGTAAAGGAACACGCAATCTTAGTATCTAAATACGTGTCACCAGTGAAGGAATACATCGCCAGTGAAGGAACACTTAATAGCGGCGATTTTATGATTTTATTCTTAACAAGATAATTTCTTTTATGCAGAATCTTTATATAAAATGAAATAAAAATTTTCAAGGATTCGAAAATTATAGTCATATTAGATAAACAATACATAGAAAGCTTGATATTTTCATATATATAAAGAAAATGTTCGTTAACTGGTGGCTGTTCCAATACTGGTGTAGTCACCCTATACTGTCTTGCAAAACTACCACAGACTGTAGAAATCCAAATATTACCGCACTTTGTATGAAATTTGACTGGATATACAAAAAAATTTATTATATTGTATTGTAAGATTTCCTAGAAAGTATGGTAATTTTCTGAGTTTTTACTAGCCCGTGCTAGGTTTGCAAAAGCGATTTTTTCTAAACATTGTGTGTTTTACCAAACTGTGTTCCGTGCGTACCATTGTTAAAAAAAGTCGAAATTTCCAAAATAATTCCACAAACAACTGTTTCCACGCCAGCTCAAGTTTGGTGCATCCGGGCATGCAAATATCCTTACCGGTATGGTAATCGAATACTGCCCTGCGCGCCGCAACCATGTCGCCTATGTAATCGTGCGAGAGAGCCCCGAGCGCCGTAGGAATGACATATCCACGCTTGCCCCGTCCCCGGTGAAATCCATATATACGACGTCGGTATTGGAAAACAGAGAGAGGGAGAGACAGATAGAGTAGACACGAATAGCCATCGCGTTGCAGAGCGGCGGCCGATGTTTAATGTAATTCTATCCAATAATGCACATCCTGGCCTTCGGCGAGGCTCACGGCGCGCGGCGGCAGCGGCCCTTTTCCATCGTCCCCGCCGCCGCCGCCGTCGCGTGCCCACATGCACTCGGCAAACAAATTCTAAAGGTAGGGCTCGCTCTCTCTCTATATGTCACATTATGTGAGATGTGTGCGGTTATGGGGATACGAGTGCGAGTGTATTGCGCTTAGGATGTGCGCGTTTCGCGGTCTGTGCGCCCTCACGATTTTAAAGTGGGTCAAGCTGTGTGTTGTATGAGTGTACTAGGATTAGCGGATAGCTCGTGAATATTAATGGTAGATTACTGCGCGGCTCTTTCTTTAGGCGAGGGTTTTGGGATGTATAAGAGTCGGGCTGATATTAAGAGCTCCGTAAATAAACTATATTATATAAAAACTTGAAATGACTGTATACTGTTCCGTTTAATATTGTCGTTGAATTAAATCATTTTACCATTTATTGTTAGTAAACTGCGTGTTGGATTAACTGTAATACACATACATTTTTATACTTTGAGATTTAAATACGTAAAAAAAGGCGATGGCTTTAATTGTTTCTCTAAACTTGTTGAAATTTAATCACTGAAGTCGATCAAATATCTTTCCAAAAACTCATTGTCTTATGGGATACCATTTTTTAATACCAAAACCCCGTTGATCAACCATAAATCACCCAAAACCCCGCGCTTCGGTCATTTTTTCCCGCACTTATCCTCCCACCGCCCAATCTTGCGTGTGCGCAATAAAAGTCGTCGAATCCCAAGATTTTTACAAAACAAGAGGCTAAGACAAGGCGACAGAGAATCCTTGAGCGCCTCTACACGACCGCAAAGAAACGCTTCTTTATAATCACCATCCTGAGTACCACGAGAGCAAAAGAGAGAGAGAGAGAGAGAGAGGACGTTCCTGCGCGCGCGCGCGGCGGGGAAAGCAGCTCGGAATCCCGGAAAGGAGCTAGCGTACGTGCGGGCGCGGGGGTGGTTCGCCGCGCGTAAGCCGATTAGAGCATCACGGCAATAGTCAGCGAAGAGAGAGACAGCGAAGCTACTGCTGCAGAGAGTTTCTCTCTCGCTCTCGGAAGCCGGCGAGAGACACATTAAAATCGCCTAAAATATGCACGAAGCTGTGCAGGCGCGCGCGAGCGAGCGGGTGGGCAAAAAGCCGCTCTGTACGCGGGCGAGAGAGTCCACCTCTCCCAGCGCTTTCATCGATGTTGTTTCTATATAGTTTCGGCTTTCCCGTATAAGTATATATGTGTGTGTGGAGGCTTTGAGACGTTTATAAATTTTGTATTTCGGTAGGAAATTCTTGCGCTACGCTCGCTCGCTCGTTGCTCTCTCTCTCTCTCTCTCTCTCCCTCTCTCGGCTTTACTAAAGACTTCGCTGAATGTTTTATCGCTGTCGAAGAATGTTTCTCTGTACTTTTGTGCGATGGCGCCGGATTTTTGATGTTCCGGAAAATTTCAAAAATAACGCTTTGTAAGTCGCTTTGTTGAACTTGTTATTTTTGATTAATTTTTAACAAAATTACAGATAACATTTCGATCTTGTGTATTTTAACGAAGATATATTTTCAGTTTCTACGATTTTTTTGATTCGTAATACTTTACGTACAATATTAATAGTTACACTTTTACATCGATAACCATTTAAAACTTCCCTTATCGACCACTTATTTTTTTCGTGCAAAAGGAAAACAACAATCTCCACCTCACCTGATAATTATTTAAACAATATCAAGATAACGATTATACAATATATACCCATGCTCCTCTTACTCACAATCTCTCCCGATAAACCCTATTTTCCTGTACTTAACACGCGGTTTTTCTCCAAAAAAATGCGTGAGACATCGTGCATCACACTCGCCTGTCACGTGGAACGCTCGTGAAGTAGGCGCAAGCGCAGCCCCCGCCCTCCTGTCCCCTCGTAAAAGTGAAAGCGCAGCGGCGAGAGTAAGTATACTTTTCTTCGCTGTTATGACGGATGCTCGACAGCTGTGGAAAAGTCGTATAAGCGGATATATATATATATACAATGGAAGATGATATATTGAGAGATGCGCGCGTCGAAGGTCAAGCAACGTCCGCGGTCCGCCCCTGCATACTTTCGCGCGTGCGCTTGCGTCGTAAATAATACTTGGCACGCGCAGGTAGGAACAAATCTGACAAGTTAATCCTCTTGAAGTAGGTACATGGCTCGAGAGTTTGAAAGTGCCTTGGGAGATGGTGTTCGTAAACATTGGTGGTCGCTGACAGGCAAGAGAGAAAGAGAGAGAGAGAAAGAGTCAATTTTTCGGTTGGAATGACAAGTAGCTGTGTTTAGTATGGCATCAAGTGAGAATGTTTTTGGTATTGTATTGTTTAGGATTGTCAGGAATATATACTTATGATGTTATCTAAAAGATTTAATATTGGTAAATTTGTAATTTTATAGAAATGCTATAATATAACGTAGTGATATTTCGATTGCTCGGACAAATTTAAATTTGGAAAAAAGCACATTTTTAAATATACTTTATTATTACATTAATTTCGCCCGTTAGAACTGTATAATTATGACAACATTAATCAAACAACCACATGTTTACGCATCATACTGCAATAAGTATTTCCATTTTTGATCATACTTTTCCGCATTATCAACAATTCCATTTGATCACGCCTGACACCAGAGTCGCGCGCGTCACAACTCCCGAATATTAAAACACCATCAACGCGCATCCGCACGCGTGTATATCATTATTAGTTTCCCGCCGCATTAAACACTGTCACTCTCCCTCTCTCTCCCTCTCTCTCCCATCACGCATAAATTTGCGAGAACGCACGAATTCGCTCGTACATTCGAGTTATCAAAATGTTGATAAACCAATCAAACAATCATGCCCGGCGAAAATCTGTATTGATCGCGTGCGGGCTATAGCCATATAGCTCGCATTTTGTTATAAGCTAATGCAGCAGCGGCAGCGGCGGTCCATTACTCGTCCCGCGCGTATACGCTCGAGCTAATTCTCGTAAATATTTGTTGTTGCCCCGGTAATGCACTGTTTACTGCCCACGGCGAGCGCAGCCTGCGCCGCGCGCAGTGAAATATTCGCGGAATAATGGCGCGCGTTCGCCCACGGATTATCGTTTTATGATTCACGCGAACGCTTATTTTTGCAAGCGAGCAGCGCGCTTTGCTGGAAGCGAGTTTTTTTTTTCGTTTCGTACCCAGCGATGACGATAAAATTGTAAAATATGATAAAAGCACTCGCGCGAGCGCGCAGAAGTAACTGTTTTTATAATAATAATGCGCTCGCGGAAGGGTAATGTGTATATGTGCAAATCCGCGGACTACAGACAACTGGGGTACAAAAACGGAAAAAATTTTTTTTGAGGGCACACCTACCACATAAGGTTTTTTCGGTTCTTTGGGGGTCCCCCAACATGAAAATACTCGTGTACACTCATTATCCGTTGCCAAACTGTTTTGCCGACGAAATCAATTTTCGATTCTGTGCAAAGCTACGTGAAGTTGAAAACGGCGAAAAATGACAAAAATTTGAAGAATTACGTGGGTTTGAAAAAAATCGCTCATTTTCGTCATTATTCGCCGTTTTCAACTTCACGTCGCTTTGCACAGAATCGACCGATTTTAACGATTCTCATCTCAAATTAAAGCTCTATTCTTCAACTTTAATCGCTTTTTTGTGAAATTTGGTTTGGTCTCTTCAATAGTTTGCTATTGGTTAATCATCAATGACTACTTTTCGTCCATTTTTCCCATGTTAAATTTCCATAAGAAAAATTGATTTCGTCGGAAAAAAAGTTTGGCAACGGATAATGAGTGTACACGAGTATTTTCATGTTGGGAGACCCCCAAAGAACCGAAAAAACCTTATGTGGTAGGTGTGCCCTCAAAAAAAATTTTTTCCGTTTTTGTACCCCAGTTGTTGTCTGTAGTCCGCGGATTTGCACATATAGGGCAATATATGGAATGTAACTGTATATATAATGCGGAAAGAATTTTGTTGCGTATTTTTTTTGTTGTTACGCGTAAGTTCTTTGGCTGTCGCGTTTGATTTTTGGTGCTGCAGGTATTTCCTAGAACCCGGGGCCATTTGTCGGCTGTAAACTGTAGTAATACATCGATTAATGCGCGGGATCAATTATCCGCTCCATTTTTCCGCGTGAGTATTAAAAAAAATGCGGAACGTATATCGCGTTCTTGGCGTATACACGCGGAATTGCGAATAATTCGGATATTTCATTTCGTATTTAATATAAAATTGAGAGTTTAATGCCGCATAAACGCATTTTTCCCGATCATGTATTAAAAGCGAATGTTTGTAAACAGTAAAATCACTGGATTGCCATTGTCCCAATGTATATACAGTAAAAAGAAATTTTAAATGGCGATATTCGTCAAGAACTAGCGTCTTTTCAGATAATTTTCATCGCGCTCTAGGGATTTCGAAGGATCAAATATCCAAAAGTGGTCAAGTCTTAATTTACACGTGAAGCGTGAGTGATTTTCAGTTTAGCCGTAAAAACTGCAGTTAAGAGATAAACGCGATACAGTATCATATATTTATATGAATCGGCTCCCCGAGAACGCGGAATAAGTGTTTTGTTTAGTGCATTATCGGCTTTTCGTATCGCGATGGCATTGAAAGCTGATAGAGCGGGGAGAAAAAAAAATGCAGAATCTATATAAACCACTAGCAGATAGCCGTGATCGACAGTGCTCCAACTAGAACAATGAAGGTGCTTGCACTTTGTGGTGAGATTATTTAAATTAACTTTTACCCTGGTAGTAATGTTAAGACAAATTATCTATTTTTTCGATAACTTTGTGACTAAGAACAATATTCTGCTTTTATTTGATAATTACATATGTACTAATCTAAAGTTAATTTTGACATTTACGTTTGACAACATTGATATTTCAACTACTACTAATAGTTTTAGGTACATTTGGTTATTGTTATAGATATTGATTTGTACTAAAAATGTTTCTATTTGATTAACACATTAACTATAAAATATCGTTAATTTTCTACCAGGATACCTACATAGTTTTTAGAAAGATTGAAATTAATAATTGTATTTTTTTTAAGCTCTTCTGGGCTTACTGGCCAGTATCGGGCACTCTTATCAAATAAGAGCGGTCGATTCGGCCACGAAGCAAATTAAAACTGGCAAAGTTGACATTCAATTAAAAGGCAATCGAGTTCGTTTAACCATCCAAAAAGCTGGTAAGTATACTCTCTTATATTCTAGCTTAATCGCTTATAAAGTAAAAAATAAAAAATGTCAATTTTTTTTAGATGGCACGAACGTACAAAATGTTCTTTTCACGAAAGACTCGAAACTCTCGGGCACACCCGCACTCCAAGAGAACTGCGAGACCTTGACGACGTGCGTTAAAGTAGGTAATACAGTGCACACGAAAATAGTAACGGATCCAAACAGCGAAGTTGTCAAGATATCGCGAGTGATCAATAATCCTGATGGGCAAATAACGGACTGCTATAAACTGGCCGCGGACACCGAGTGGTTCGGTGGGCCTCAATTGAGGTATGGCAAAAATAAATTACCTAAATACTTTGCAAATTACAGAGTGATTTTAAATATTACATTATAATTTGTAATTTTCGTTATTTATACCTATTTATTCGTAAAAAAATAAACTAGCATTCACTTAATAATAGCCAATTCGAGGATTATTGAAAAAAGCATACAATGTCCCCGAAAACCTTAGATTATTAATTTCCAAAAAATCATCGACAGATACCAACACTGGCCGATTCAGCACATGTATTACGAAGAGGAGCCGTACGTGCCGACGCACCCGAACAACATGGCGCTGGCCGAGCGCTACTGGCTCTCGAGCAAGGGCATCTACATCTTCGCCGACGACCGCGACCCTCTCTTCCTCGACCAGAACAACTACCTGGCGAATCACCTCTGCCTCATCACCAAGAACAAAGCGCCCTACCACAAGCGCGACCAGATCACGCTGAACTACGAGATCGGCGTGTTTGCGAATCCTCGACAGGCACACGAGCGCGTGATCAAGTCGCACTTCGGTAATCCCACGGGACATCCTAACGAGCGGATGGTCACTCATCCCATCTGGTCGACCTGGGCCAGATACAAGGTCTACGTGAACGATTCCGTCGTGAGGGAGTTCGGCGATCAGATACTGAAGTATGGCTTCAATAACAGCCAGCTGGAGATCGATGATAACTGGGAGACGTGTTACGGCTCGGCGAAGTTTGATGAGAAGAAGTTTCCGGATGTCAAGAAGCTGACGGACGATCTAAAGGCGAAGAAGTTTAGGGTTACACTGTGGATTCATCCGTTTATTAATAAAGGCTGTAACGACGGGGAGGCTTACGACTTCGCTTTGAAGAACAATTACCTGATTAAGAATATGAAAGGGGAAGTGCACACTGTCTGGTGGCAAGGTATGTTTATTTATTTAATTATAGAGGTTTGAATATCGATAATACATTATAGCTAAGCAGCGCGTCAAAATAGAAGCATAAATTAAGCACAGTCCAGAAATCATTATATTTAGAAACCTATTCGCAGGCGCGGACGCCGGCGCGGTCGACTTCACGAACCCGGAGGCCGTCGCATGGTGGGTGGGTCGCCTCAAGAAGCTCGAAGCTCTGGGCATCGACAGCTTCAAGTTCGACGCGGGCGAGGAATCCTTCTTACCCCAATCACCCGCGTTGATGGGCCCTCAGGATCTCCAGCCTGCCATCTACACGCTCAATTACACGAGCAATTTGGCGAAGCACTTCGACGACAATATCGAGGCGCGCGTTGGCTGGCGCACCCAGAAGCTGCCCATCTTCGTACGCATGATCGACAAGGATACCCGTTGGACCTGGAACAATGGTCTGCCCACCCTTATCACCACTCTGATTCAGATGAACCTAAACGGTTACGTGTTCGTGCTGCCGGATATGATTGGAGGCAATGGCTATGTGGACGGCAAGCTCACGGAGACCGAGCTACCGCCAAAGAACATGTTTATCAGGTGGCTACAGGCGAACGTCTTCATGCCCTCGTTGCAGTACTCGTTCGTGCCCTGGGACTTTGATAACGAGGTAAGGTTTTGATTTTTAATTTAGAGGAATGTATATGAGTAATCGAGATGTGTGTTAAAGAGTTGTCGTTTCTTTTGTTTCAGACTGTAGCAATATCGAAGAAATTTACAGACCTGCACGCGCAGGTATCGCCGACGATCGTGAAACTTATGAAGAAAGCCGTAGAGACCGGGGCTCCGCTGAACGCGCCGATTTGGTGGCTCGATCCGACAAACACCTACGCTCACAAAGTTAATGACGGTGAGATACATACAGTTCCTGAAATATATTGTAAAAATATGTTGTAAAACTGCATCGAATGTTATTTTACGTATTTATTTCATACAGAATACTTGCTCGGAGAAGAAATTTTGGTCGCTCCTGTTATCGAGGAAAATGCTATCACTAGAGATATTTATCTGCCGACTGGAAAGTGGAAAGATGCCAATACTCAAGTCACCTACACAGGTCCAATATTGTTGAAGGATTACTCCGCTCCTTTGAATGTTTTGCCGTATTTCAACAAAGTTGGATAACTGAGCAACAAATATATTTTTTTTAAATTGAGAATGAATTGTTTTATGTCCCATTTAACGAATTTATTTAAAAAACAAATTTGATCTATATTTCTATATATTGTGTAAGTATAAATACTTAAAAGTAAATTGGCTGTACATTTTTAAATTTTATTTAATTCAAAATAAATCTCGCCATTATACATATTTAGTATATGTACATTATTGAAAACTAAACATTAATTATTCAAAAATAGCTATACCTTCCGCTACCCCTTATCAGATATTTGTCCGTGGCAGAAAATTTCCAAAGACACGTAATACGCCTTTGTTTTTTTCGCCCGCTCTATTATTGTTTAGGATTTTACGCGATTATACGCGTCAAAAATATTTGTTTTCAACGCCGGATGGGCACTATCGATAAGGCGTCCGAGCGGTAACAATCGCTTCGTCACCTCTGCAGCTCACCAAGCAGATAATCACGGCGCTCTCGACGGTAATCGGTGTGCCGTGATTATCTTCAAGCCTCTTGTCAACACTGCTCGACCTTCGAGATTTCTGCGGCGCTCTTCTCGAGGACCAAACGACCTCTTGAACAATTGCTGCGGCGATTTGATCTCTCCTTTCTTTCTTTTACAGCCATTCAATATTTACGTGTAGTTGAGTTCGGCAAAATACAGTGTGCGGCTTGGGCTGATTCGAATGCGGGTTCAAGTGGAACATATGTAATAGTTTATTGTGATCGCAATTATCGTATTGGCTCAAGACAATAAATAAACTTTGAAAATATAGTTTTATTATTGTTACGAAAAAATTTTCAATGATTATTTTTGTTTATACTAATTTTCTTCTATTTCATCTTATTCGTCTAGCCTTATTTTACGGTAGTATAAAATAACTTAAAATATTAAAGATGTTTAAACTTGCCAATAAATAACTACTGTGTTTTTTGCTACTAAATTAATAATCTCATGTACATTTTTTAGACTATTTCTTTATAAATTACATTCAAGCAAGCTAGTATACTTATGTTGCTTACGTAGAATTTGCGCGTGAGTTCGCATATATTATTTGTTGTGACACACGCATAATCGATTCTGCAAGAAACATCCAACAACTAGGTTCAAAATAAATAAAAAATTTTTGAGGGACACGACTATTAGACTAGGATTTTTCGGTTCTTTGTTCCATCCTAAATATAAAAAAAAATCGTGAACATGGTCGACCGAGTGACGAGCTCTTTTGCTGACAATAATGTTATTTTTGAAAAATGCTTATAAAAATGTCTCGTTTAAAAATAAATCATTTCTCCAGGAAGTCATACAAAACTAGAGAATGCGAGCTATCACATGTTTTTTACATCAGAATAAAAAATGTTGATTCCTTCAAAACCAAAATAAATTCAAAGATGTGTATAAAATACAATAATTTTTGAAAATACGTTGAAAAATGGCAAAAATCCTCTTCTTTGCATTTTTACAGCATTTTGTGTATTTTAAGATCATCTTTGAACTTATGTAGCTTTTGAAGGAATCAACTTTTTTTTCATTCTGTAAAATCATATGACAGTTCGCATTCTCTAGTTTTTCTTTTTTTGAAATGCATTTACGATTCTCTCTGCCATAATTTTTTAGAAATAAAGTTATTGCCGTCAAATAAGTTTGCCGCCAGATTGATCGTGTTCCCGATTTTATGTATAACATTCAGGATGGTTCAGAAAACAAAAAAAAAAACCTGGTCTAGTAGATATGTCCCTTGATAATTTTTTATTTATTTTTGCGCATTGTATATGTATCATCATGACTAAAAATTCAAGTCCATCTAAATTCGAACAATTCTTCAAAGCTCTTAAAGCAAGCGACGAAAATAACAAGGTACATGCAAAACAACCCTTATTCCAAACCAGAACACGCCACACTTTTTATTACGCAATACCATTAAGCCATCTCTGCCCCGATCCACAGCCACTCTGCAATATTAATTTCGTCCATTTGCCTCTCACTCCTCACTCCGTGCTAAGACGTTCTATTAACTTTTTCGCCGTTACCGATAAGACGCCACACTACTACTGTATCGTCTTCGCGACACGACTATGCGCGCTTGATCGAACCGCGCGCGCGCGCCTCCTGTGGGTGCCATCAGGGTCGCGGAATTATTTACGCGGGTCGGGGGACCGAATATGCGCTCCGTACGGAGTAATTAGCTAAGTAGCTCAAAGGATTACGCGGTGGCGCTGGCGGTGCCACCGCTGCGGCAAATACGTGCGGAGCCGGGAAGCGAACGAGAGAGAGAGAGAGAGAGAGAGAGAGAGAGAGAGAGAGAGAGAGAGAGAGAGAGGGAAAGACAGAGTGCACAACATGAGGTATTCGATGTAAATTGTAATGTTCCGTAATGATGCGCGCGGACGGAGATAGAGACAGAAAGTTAGTGGAGAATGAAAATCGAACGTGCGATCTTCGTATCGGTGCGATGGAGTATATATAGAGGGGTAGGTAATCTCTCGGTGCCCCTTTGGGGGAATGGTTGTGGCCGGTAATGGGTTTCGTTGTGTTATTTACTTACTGCGCTCTGTGCTTTAGAATTGTGGTCGAAATTAAGTTTTGTCGTGAGTGGAGTAGAGCTTGCGAATTCAAACGAAATGAACATTTTTGTGTAACGGTAATGGCGAGGTTGGTTAATTTAATTAAGTTTTTTTTAGATGGCGTATATAATAACTTTCAAATAGTTCGCTCTAAATGAGCGCCAATTATTTTTTATAACAAAAATTAACTTGATAAAAGAACGCCGAGAAATGGATTAATAATAAAAATAATCAAAGTTTAGTACAAAACGTCATTTTTTATGCATCGTAAGTAAAGTTACGTCTCAAATCTTGTTCGTAAAAAATAAAAATCTACTATTCTGGATAACTCCGTGACCGCATATTACGCTGCTATACAACTTGTTTCTTCGTAGACAATACAATGCAAATCGATTCCAATTTTTCACGTCGATTAAAAGCTCTGTAGTTTTCATGCAGAAGAAAGATAGCTGCACATATACTTGGCGAAGTGCGGGATTGCAGCAAATTGTCATATACTTGTACAGTTTCGAAGGGAGCCGCCCCCGTTGCGCACGTGAATAAAAAAATACTCGCGCAACAAAGTAGCAACGCGCATAAAACATTCATGCCCGCAACTTTGTAAACAACATCGGGCTGCTACGCGTCATATACATATAATATGTGAACATTGCAAAGATATACGCACTCATACAGCTTTTTTTTTTTATTCAAGGAATACGGGAAACGGTTCTCGCGATGGCGCACGTACGCGCCAATTGCGGTAATTGCGTATGCAAATGAATCCGCTGCAGTATATTTGTCGTGTGCGCGAGATATGCATAATATAGAGTTTCTGGGGCTATCGATTCTGAAAAGTGCAACGATGCTTGACGCCCGGAACATACGTGCGAGTGAAAAATGCGGAAAGCCTGAATAGTGAGTAAAATGAAGGGTAATTTTTTTCCTTGTAATTTGAATCGATTCTGGCATAGCTAATTTACTTTGCAACAGTTATTAAAGCTTTGAATTAAAAAACGGGTTGAGATATTAATAATCTTACTCGCTCGTGCAACTTGAAGTGCAAATTAGCGATTCACTAGAAAATTCGCTTGAAAACGTTGTAAGTATGTGTTATCGTACATTCAGCGTCTTTGCTAGTTAGTTAATTTGAGTTATTAATAATTAATTAAATAATATTTTTGCCGCAGTGGCAAATAAAAATACCGAAAATGCCTTAAATCATCAACTGTGAGAAATAAAGTTTCATTTCGGCGATGCGCTGAAAAAGGTTCCATTTCAAACATTTTTTTTATGAAAATTTAAGTTGGCAAAACGAAAATCGGAATTATCATACCTTCGTTTACTATTTAGAAAGTAAAAATGCTCGTATATAGTATTAAATGTTGAAGGGTGAAGATGGACTTTCGACGAAACAGATTGTGCGTGGATCATAGATTTATTATGCTTGCGTTTCGGAAGTTTTGGCTCCAACCCTCTTTAGGACTACAAGTGGAAATTAAAGACTTGACATATACATTACAAGACAAACGGACAAACGACATAGAACTCCACGAAAACAAGAATGGTGCAGTTTTGCGAAAAATTACAGCGCGCAAAGCGCGCTTAGAGACGACTAGTATTAAAAAAATACCATTAAAATCTAATTCATTCACTCTATGGTTCGTCTGGGATCATTGTCGTGATTTGTTACAATTTAAAATTTTCGCATATCTAATGGTCAAAACTGCTAAAATTAGATTTATAAACACGTTAGGTTAAGATAAATAATTATAGAAACGAGGCGAGGATTGAACTTACGGCAGTCTTCCCATGTAAAATTGTAACGAATTTAATTTAGATTTTAATGGTATTTTTTTTAACACTTCTGTGTTTAACGTTTCTCCGTTTGTCTTGAAATTAATGTATATCTCAAGTCTTTGATTTACATTTGTAACCCTAAAGAAGGAAGTAGCTATAACTTCCGAAACTTTATATCCAATTATTGAATATTTTATCCAATTACTATTCTTAAACTTTTTATCGTATACGATTTTTTGTGTTTTCTAAAACTCCTGTGATTCAATTTTACTATAGCAAAAATTGAGAAAATAAACCACTCTAGAAAAGGAAAAACTGTTTAGCAAACATGTTAAAGAGGGTCTTTCGCAAAATCAAAACATATATTTATAAATAAAATTGAAATAAGTGATAAACGATGATTATTACAATATTTGTGCAAAATTTCAAGGTACTTTGATAAATAAAGAAATAAATGAGTAAGATATTAATAAAAATCGAGTTTTGAGATTACATTACTATACCTTGAGCTTTACGGGACAACGCGATTTTATTTTGTATGTTTGCATAATTGTTATACTTTCAGCCTATTTTAGTCAGTAAGAAAATGCTAGAAACCATCAGGAAATAGAATCATTGAAAAAATATATGGGTTGTCGAAGGTTTGGCAAAATTGTTTAATATTAAACTCGAAAATTTAATCAAAACGCATATGAATTACAACTTTTTACATTTCTTAAAATTTCTGAATTCATTGTGTAAGCAAATTTTATAATTTTTTTTACCTATAAATCGATTAGTTTATAGGTTGGGAGCTTCAAAGAAAACAATACTGGGTTAAGAGTAAAATAATAAGAATTAGTTTATTGAGGATCAAATATGGTGGAAAAACTACTAAGTACAGCTTAACTCGCTTAGCGAGAGCACAGACGCGCGGCTCGTGCGGTGACTGACTGCGAGGGCCGGGGCAGCTCGCCCTTCCCCTCTTCGCTCCATCGACTCGCGCTCTGTTGACAATATACGTCGCAGAACAATGTCGCGTATAAGTCTCGAAATTGGCAAGACGCTCCGATCCGCATTTTGGAGCGCTGAGGAAGTCACGTTCGGCCAATCAGCGTTAAGCACTGAGAGAGCCCACCCTTTGTTTCTCGGAACGCCACGCTTCGCGTTTTCAACGGAAAGAATCTGTACTTTACAGGCGTTATTATTTTTTCATTTACACTAATTTTATTTATTTCCGTGTAATCTATACACAATCTCGCTTCGCTCGACTTTATGTCAATATAGTCTAGGCGCCATCCCAGGTTTTGTGGCCGAATCCAGAGATTTTCTTAAATGCTTCCAAAACGCTGTTTTTATCCTTGAATCTCATCATTCTGGCCTGATCCTGCAAATATCGTCTAGAATTCCCTCTATGAAATAATCGATGATTTCTTCTTCGGCGATAGGGATTTGTTTTGAGTAAGACAAATTAAAATACTATTTTATTTTTGAATGCTTTTTATTTTACTTTTAATTGGATATATTTCATACAATGAAAATACAACCGCTCGCTTCGAGAGTTAGTAAAGGTCAGGTTCTCTTTTTGGTTGTTAACGAGTAACTAACAACAATTTATTCAAATGTTTTTCGAATGTTTCGCGCGTAACTGAAGCACTTACTAGTTCGCTTCTACAATTATCGTCACGTAATCATTCCTCTTTCGATTCAATTGAACTTGGAGTTTTCACGAACGTAAAACATAAAGCCTCTTTGCTTAATGTTTATTCGAGAATAAACCAACATTTGGACGAATATATAAATAATTTAAAAGAGAATTATCTCACAGCGCACGAGTTTACAATGAGCTTAAAATTAACAATTTTTGTACCAGGACAGGACTCAATTCGCAAGTATCAACTTATCGTGATAATAGTCCGAGAATGGCTCCTTTCTCTGCCACACTCTAACTTCAAAATCTCGACATAGCTTTAACTTCCTCGGATGATCATCGAAAAGCTCCGACATATGTTTGAGCAATGAGAATGAAACCTCAAAGCGCGTTCTTTCAATTCCGAGCTAATACGTGTGCGGTGTTTTCATCAAGGTTATACGTTGCCATGAGAAATTCGAGCTGCTGTCTCCAGCGCCAAAATGTATCTTCTCGACCTTCAAAATCACTCACAAGAAAACCTTACGAGGTCTCCGCCTCCGATTTTATTGTAACTGAAATATGTTGTAGGGCATCGAAAAATAAGAGACACGTATTTTTTTTTATCGGCCGATAAACGTTTTTAAGGGATGAAAATGACCCTTAAAGTTTACCCCTGAAAAGCGATTTTTTTAATATATGAAAAACGCCTTCGAATTTTTGATTGAAACCAACGCCTAATTATTTGTTATAAAAAGGCCTTTCAATAAGCATAAATTTTATCTTCAGGGGTTGCGTTCCTTAATTTTTAAAAAAGAAAAATGCGTTTTTTTCTAATTTTGTGGTACAGAAATTTCAAATTCAGCTAAATCTTTAAAACCTCTCTATAAGAAGTAAAATTAAAACTTAAAGTTGGGATGTTTTTTGGACTTTTTTTTTGGACTTTTTAGGACTTTTTTTGGATTTTTTTGACTTTTCATCGAAAATTCACTTTTTGGGGTAAACTACCCTCAAACTAACTAATTAATGCCCAGACTCAAACCACAATCTGTAGAGTGAAAGTAATTATTGGAAATATGGCATGGCATCAAAGTACACAAATTGACAATAAAAATGATTTTCTGTAATTTGTTTAAACAATAACAGTTTTAAACAAATTATTAAAAATGCATTTTCATGAAAAAAATAATAGCGGAAATCGGTTGCTCAGAAAAAACGACTGTAGCTGCATTTTTTACTACATTTGTTAAATGCATTTTTAATAATTTGTTTATAACTATTATTGTTTAAACAAATTACACAAAATCATTTATTATTGTCAATTTGCGCACTTTGATACCATGCCATATTTCCAATAATTACTTTCACTCTACAGATTGTGGTTTGAGTCTGGGCATTAATTAGTTAATTTAAGGGTAGTTTACCCCAAAAAGTGGATTTTCGATGAAAACTCCGAAACACCCCAAATTTAAGTTTTAATTTTATTTTTTATAGAGAGGTTTTGAAGAAGATTTAGCTGAATTTGAAATTTCTGTACCACAAAATTAGAAAAAAAACGCATTTTTCTTTTTTTAAAATTAAGGAATGCAACCCCTGAAGATAAAATTTATGCTTATTGAAAGGTCTTTTTATAACAAATAATTAGGCGTTGGTTTCAATTCAAAATTCGAAGGCGTTTTTGAGATATTAAAAAAAATCGCTTTTCAGAGGTAAACTTTAAGGGTCATTTTCACCTCTTAAAAACGTTTATCGGCCGATAAAAAAAAAATACGTGTCTCTTATTTTTCGATGCCCTACAACATATTTAAGTTTCAACAAAATCTGAGGCGAACACCTCGTAAGGTTTCCTTCTCAGAGGCTCACTTATAGCTTTGATGCTCATCGTCGCCATAGATATGCTCCATGTTTCGCTACGCTGAGTGTCCGTGCTCTGCGAATTTTGTCCGTTGGCGTTACCTTCACGTTGTATATCAACTGCAACTCACGCAGCGCCATATCTCTCTCTCTCTCTCTTCTGAGAAGTTTCTATTTCTCTCCTCAGGTCGTCATTTCTTGGAACAAGAGGTCTGTCAGCGTTGGGATTTGGTGCCCCACGGTTTTCATCATTTTCCCTTAGCGTATCTTCGTTTAACCCTCCATTTTGCTGCTCTTCATCTGGCTTGCGCTGCTCTCTTCTTGCTCACGCTGCTGTCTTTCGTCTCGCGCGCGCTGCTCTCTTTCTTCTTGCCGCTCTTCTTCCTCCTGTCTGAGCGTCTCTAAAATATTCGGATCAAAGTTCAACACTCTCAAAATTAACTCGGCTTTTGTTCCCGTAAACACAAATTCTCTCTCACGTAAAAATATCTTCAACTGAGACACAGTATTTTGAAATCTAACTATTTCATGTATCAAAGTTCACAAAATCCTCTCAGAATTCTCAGCACTTTTCGCATCGACGCACTCTGTTGCGCTCTCAGCTTCCGCGAAGAACACACTGCTGCTACAATTCTCTCACCAAACAAAACTGGACGTTACCAATAGTCCCCTTATACAAAGCTTTTTCCACCACTCACTTTTATGGTCGCGTCAGCTCTTAAGGTGGTTCTCGGACTCCCTAGTCAAAGCCGTGTTAAATGTAGAAGTTACCTAAAATTTTAAAAAACCATAGTTGTATTGTGATTTATTTATTTAAAATTATAGAAATAGTCAATGTATTATAAATAAAGTGTATTTAACATGACTAAGATAAAATAAATAAAGATAAATTTTAGGTAACTTCTACATTTAACTAGGGAGTTCAAGGAGAACCACCTTACCCCACACCTACATTTGTAGGTTGGGAGCTTCAAATAAAACAATACCGGGTTAAGAGTAAAATAATAAGAATTAATTTATTGAGGATCAAATATGGTGGAAAAACTACTCTCGCTTAGCAAAGGAACCGATGCGCGGCTCGCGCGGTGACTGACTGCGAGGGCTGAGGGCAGCTTGCCCTTCGTCTCTTCGCACCTTCGATTCGCGCTCTGTTGACAACATACGCCGCAGAAGAATGTCGCGTATAAGTCTCGAAATTGGCTAGACGCTCCACTCCGCATTTTGGAGCGCCGAGGGAGTCACGTTTGGCCAATCAGCGCTAAGCACGCGATCACGCACTGAGAGGTCCCACCCCCTGTTTTTCGGAACACCGCGCTTCGTCTTTTCAACGGAAAGAAAGAATCTGGATTTTACAGGCGTTATTTTTTCTTACAAGTTCTTCTTTAATTTATACTTTAGATTATTTTGTGAGCAATAATATTAATATTGGAGGCTAAAAATATTAGGAGTCCAAGGAAGCACCCATTAAATACGCTCCTTAGCGAAAGACCCTCCCTAACCATTAGATAATGTATCCTTGTTACATATAGGGAAGAGAGTGAAACCGGATACTTTTTGGAAATTGTTTATTAAAAATAGATCACAAAATAAACAATATTTAACACTAGAAATGTTTTTAGTTTACATTCAGGTAACTGAAAATCGACTTGGTTAGCCAAAAAAATATTTGTAAAAAATGTTATTAGAAATTTACGAAAGTACTTATACGATTTTACCCCGTAAAAAAATTGTTGGGGTAAAACCGGATACTTTCATTATTCTTTCCAAAATGAATTTTAAGCGCTATTCGACATTCTAGAAATAATACAAAGATGATAAAACGTTGTTTAATGAAGCAGTCTTTTATAAATAATTATAAATTAACGTTTTTTAAAAAAAAAATCGCTGAAGCCATATTTTCTAATATATTTCTGTACCAAAAAACGTAATTCTGTACAAAAATACAAATTAATTTTATATGTATAATGTATGAACAGCGCACTAAATGGCTATTATTAGTTTATTTTATAATTACATTAAGAGAAAAAAGAAAATAAGCTATCCGGTTTTACCCCAACCTAAAGTATCAGGTTTTACCACAAAGTTCGAAAAAAGTAATTATTCATTTTTTGCAATTAAAACTAAAATTGAGAAACGAAATTGCTCCTACTTATTTATTATATTTATTATAACATAAATAATAAGGTTGTGTACCTATTGATAGTACATTTCGACACTGGTGCGGAAGGTGATGATTTACTTCAGGTGACGTTTTTCGCACGAGCGAAGCGACAGGAAGATTATACGCACTATGACTGTTATGATCAATTTGGTCTTGCGAGCTAACAAATCTTTGACTTCTTTTTAAAGTCAACACGAGTCTATTTTTGACATGCCGATCGGATACAAAATGATATAATAGGAACATTTTCAAAGAGATACCATAGCTATTATATAGATCGCACTAGTACTCTCTAAAGTTGAATAAGTGAAATTTTCACTTATTTCATAAGTGAATGCCTTTTTCACTTCAAAATAAGTAAATTTTCACTTATTTTATAAGTGAATATCTTTTTTTGCGTACCAATAAGTAACATTTTAATTTATTTTATAAGTGAATGCCCTTTTTAGTTCAAAAAAAGTAAATTTCCACTTATTTTATAAGTAAATCCTCTTCTTTACTCCAAAATAAGTAAATTTTTACATATTTTATAAGTGAATGCTCCCTTTCATTTCAAAATAAGTGATAAAATCACTTTAAAATATATTCACCGTTTTTATTACTTAATCAATAAGTGAAACTGAATCTTGAGATATAAATATACTTTATAATCTACTTATTTAAAAAGTGAAAATATTATTAGTATTTAGGCACTGATGATGCATTTCAATGATCTATTTATTTATCTATTTATTATATATTTATTTTCTGATTTGTTTTCTCGTACTTTACATTTTTTACGATAACTGTCGATATATTATACTTATATAATAAATTAATTAGTTTGAATTTTCGCGCGGAGTCAAAATTTGTGTCTCGTATACATAGAAATTTATGGGCCAATCATTTTGCCCAAAGAACTCGACCGAGAACTATCCAAAATCTACCTCTACAAAGAATTTTGAAGCGATTAAGGACGCTCTTGCATGAAAATTTTCAAACTGGGATATAACATTTTCAATAGTTCAAGATGTACCGAATCTTGTGGTATGTTTATTTTACCCCATAACCGTGGAAAATTTTGAGAAATTAACGTTTGAACTTATCATGTTTTACAGGAACTCTTATGAGACGGCGGGAAAAAATAGGTTAAGTCGAGTATTTCTGAAAAGGGATCAAATTTTTGACCAGTAAAAAACATATGGCGTAAATATTGCGGCTTCCCCTTTCAAACCACACCTTGTAAATTGTACGTAGCCGTGGGAAATTTCCTTTAATTCATGATTGTAAACACAAATAGCAGACGACGTGCACGAGAGCGAGAGAGACAGAACGACGCGTTTGGTATAGTTTGTGCTCTCGCTGAGCGCACAAACTGTATTGTCGTGCAAGAGCGTCCTTAAGTCAATTTTAGTCCCGTAATCGTTGGACATACAAAACTCATTTTTTTCATTTTTCAATTTTTTCCTCAAAAACTAACCAACAGAATGAATTCAAAATTTTACAGATTATAGGTATTTATATTCTGCATTATCACGATTTTTCTCAAAAAAATTGACCGTTTAGTTTGGGAGTTGTAAGCTTTTAAAAAAAACACGTTTTTGTTAATAACAAAAGAACCATGATAGCTAGAAATTTTTTTTAGAAAATATAGGTATTTTAATTCTTTTTCGAATGCTACCCATGCGATTAAAATATCTCGATCCTATCATTAAAAAAAGCAAGAATAAATTTTGAGAAAATTGAAAATTCGAAATAAAACAAAAACGTATCGGACCAATCAAAAAAACGGATTTTTGACCCTACTATACTACTATAGTAACCGAGAAATTGAGAATTCCGGTTTTGCCTCAGTCTCCCCTATAATAAATATTTCTTTCTGGTTATCCTTTTTGTTATAGAAAAATAGTACCTATTACGGGAGTTTAAAAATAATAAAAAATCATATGCGGCAAAAAGTTACCGTGACAGAATTAATCATAAGCTATTAATTGAAAAACTTGAAAGATATGGGATAAGGAGCAAAACTTTGGAATTAATAACTAGCTATCTTTCTAATAGAAAACAAAGAGTTAGAATATTCGACCAACAAAGTATTGAAAAAGAAATTGAAACTGGAGTTCCACAAGGAACTGTTCTAGGACCATTATTTTTGATGCTATACTAGAAGTTGGACGCGCTACGTGCGCCTTCACTCGTTTTCCGCGCCAAATTTATCTCTGTCTCTCTCTTACACGACGCCATGATACTACGTCATGAGATGCGCGCGCAATGCAGCGTAACGTTTTAATCTCTTTTTTATAGAGGGATGTTAATGATCTATTGTTAGATATGTAAAGAAACACTATTCTATCCTATGCGGATGACACCGTTGTCATCGCTGTTGACAACATGTGGGCATCCGCGCGGGAAAAAATGAACAAATTTTTAGAGCATCTAGCAAACTGGTTAGCCATAAACAAACTATCCTTAAATACCCGCGTAAAGAAAAATGTGTGGGCAATGTATGGGCCATATGTGGCTCCGGCGCCTCAGCCGAATATGGGCTATAGTTTTTCCACATAATACTTATATATGTATCCCACATTTGAAGAAAAAAAAATATGGGACTAATGTGGACATGATATGGGAAACAGTATGGCCAATATTCGGCTTAGGCGCTGGACCCACATATTGCCCATATACTGCACTAATGTGGGCAGCGTGGCCCATATATTGCCAATATATTGCCCATACTGTTGCAAATATGTGGGCCACGAAATCATTTTTGGGCGGGTACAACTAAAACTGTCTACATGACTATGGGTAACTATAGTGATAGTACGTGCGACGAAAAATCGAAATAGATATACACAAACAGAAAATCAAAAGAGTGACGAGCCACAAATACCTAGGTTTAATATTTGATTATAATATGAAATGGGATAAGCACATTGAATATATTATAAATAAAACAAAATACTTAGTTTACATTTTTCCAAAAAATCAAAAAGTATATGGATAGAAAAACACTAATGACAATATACTATGTCTTCTTTCATAGTTTGATAAATTATAGAATAATTGCCTGGGGCGAGGCATACAAAGACAATATAACCCTTCTACAAAAAATACAAACAAGAATATTGAAATTTATAAGTAAAAAATACTACCTGCGGTAAATTTCCCGTTAAATGTAAATCAACTATTTACGCTTGAGACTCTAGTGTATGATTACGAAGATTTGTCAGAAATATATAAAAAAAGTAAATCTAAGACTAAAAATAAGTGTATCCAAGTACCTAAAACAACAAAGGCTGTTAGTAATAAGAATAGTTATTTGGCAGCTACTTGGTAGAAACTTTATTGTACAAAGAATAAGGCTAAAAATTTAAAGAGTCAATTAAAAAAACTATGTTTAAAACAGACTAAACATAAGATTAATTTTAAGAGCAGATTCTGATTGATTTAATATATAAATTCTATATTTGTTAAAATTTTAGTATGTAAGTTAGTTATGTAAGTTATTATTTTAATATATTCCTCCAGTCTATGTATAGGTAGCTATGTTTGCCTCTATAGAATTACGCACATGTAATTAATCTGGATAAATAAATAAATTAAATAATTGGATAAAATACTCAATAATTGGATATACGAGTTTAAATTTAAAACATAATAAATACTTAATCTAAAACGAATTTTGTTTTTACGTTGCCAACTGAAATTTTGATAAAAAAAATAAGTTTGAAATGGAACCCGTTTTAGTGTATCATTAAAATGGAACCTTTTTCAGGACGTCGCCGAATGGAACCTTTTTCAGCGCGTTAGCGAAATGGAATTTTATTCCTTTAGCTGTGGTCCGTCCAGTTTTTTTAAAGGAGCGAGACGACGCAGTTATATAGTTTATCTTGGCCATGAGATGAGCGCGCCTAAATCGTAAAGTTTATCCCGCGCCTCTGGACCCTCCGCGAAGAGAAAGCGAAAATTCGTTTGTCTTCTCTCGTGCGGGCTTCCCTCAGCTTCTAAACGCGCTTTGCAGATTTTCATGATTTATGGTCCGTATACTGTGTATGGAGTGTGCAAACTACGACTAAATGCTGGAGAAATCCCTTCACACGCTAGAGAGAGTTAGCGAAATGAAATTTTATTCCTTTAGCTGTGGTCCTTCCAGATTTTGTAAAGGAGCGAGACGACGCAGGTATAGCTTAGCTTAGCCCTGAGACGAGCGCTCCTAAATCGTAAATTTTATCCCGCTCCTTTGGATCCCCTGCGAAGAGAAAGCGAAAATTCGTTTGTCTTCTCTCGCGCGAGCTTCTACCAGCTTCTAAAAGAGCTTTGCAGATTTTCATGATTTATATCATTTTCGTTCGCCCAGACCTATGAAACATTTTCGAGCGTTTGCAGTACGTACACTGCGATTCCAACTAAAAAATGCAGAGGACAATTGTTAACCAAAGTTTGCTATATTTGTATATAGTTGGCAGTGTTTTACACCTTCTAATAGTCATATTTACGTATAAAATATACTATATTTTTTCCTCAGTGAAGGCAGCGTAAGAAAAAGGTTAAAAATATCACCCGTAAAATCGATAGAAAAAAGGGAAACTTTGCAATTTTCTCTGACTTTTAACGTATATGAAATGCAAATCTACTTTTTTGCATCAATACAATATTCTATACACATATTACAAATAATTTCTATTCAAAATATAATACAATTACTTATATGTATAACGCTGAAAAATTGCTTGCAGAATTGACAAATGTCAGTTTATCCATTATAACAAACAAATATTTGCCTCAAACATGTTTTTCTCCTACTTAAAAAATGTCTAAAAATTAAATAGCACCATACTCTTAATAAACAAAAAACCCATGTTCATAACTATACAATCCCGTTCTAATTTCAACTACCCAACTTCCTTATTTCCCGAAACTAGAACTCCCGCAATCCAAAACAACCGCGACCCTTCAAACTAAAAAAAAAACCAAAACACATCCGCTCATCTCACATCGCACCCCACCTCTCCAAGACCCCCGCAAAGCGTCCGCCTCCGCATAAGCATATGCGCGCTGCGTGAGGACTTGTGCCCCTCCATTCTCGGCGCATCTCTCTCTCTCTCTCTCTCTCTCTCGCAGCAGATCCGTCGGTGCGCGCGTCTATCCCCACGAGAGTGGCGGTTCGAATGGGCGTCGAAAAGCTCGTCGAGTGGGGATACGCGTGTACGGGGGTGGGCGGAGCATCGCCGCCGCGGCTGCTATAAAAGGACGGAGCGTCGCTCCGAGCTCTTTACGGCGTCTGGCCATCGCCGGTGGAGGACTCACTATCCTGCATGCTCCTCGGGGCTTGGCTACTAGTGAATCGCGCTGTTATCGACATACTGCGCAACTACACCTTCTCTGCTCTGACACCAGTTATTCCAACCAAACAGACCGGGAAATCTGCCTTTGCGATGCTGCACAGCGCACTGCCTCGAGCTTTCCTAGCGCCCACGGCGATGGGTTACGCTCTCGGGCCGTACTTCGGCGTCGACGAGGTCGCCCAACATCCTTTCCGCTACGTGCAGCAGCAGCACCAACATCATCTCGACGAGACGTTCGCGGCGGCTCAGCGACTCAGCGAGCAGCGCGTACTCGCCTGGGACACGTCGTCGTCCCTGGGCGAGGACCATCAACACCAGCAACACCATCAGCTCCTCCGAAGAGCCTCGACCCCTTGTCCTCTGGACTTGTCCTTGAAGCCACCCCCGACGCCGAGCACGCCGCCCTCGGCTGAGTGCGAGGCGATCGAGGTTGACGACGAGGAAGATCGACGCAGCCGAGAGGAAGCGCGCAGCCAGCATTCCTCGTCCGAGAGCAGATTTCACATCGAGGAGGACGTCGTTGTCGACGACCTGGACAGTCAGCACAGCTCCTCGGTCCACAGCTACAATCACCACTACCACCAACAGCACACGACATCACCGCCGGCTAGCTACGAACAACTGCAGCCGAAGAAAATCGAACCCGTCATCATGGGCGCGTTAACGGCGCAAGAGGCCGAGCGCCTCAGGGTCGTCCAGGAGATGAGTCTCGCGGGCTATCAGGACCAGCCGAAGCTCCTTCTTGCCAGTCCCACGCATCTGCAGAGCTACCATCACTTGCTGCAGACGCCCACGCATAGCCAACAACATCAGCAGGCGCAGGCGCAACCGCAGCACCATCATCACCATCATCATCTCCACGCGCCGATGACGCCCCCCAGCACTCCGTCGCCACCCCAGTGCGGCGCTCGTCGCAAGGACTCGTCTGCGTCCTCGGGAGGCGCAGTGGACCCGCCAACGACACCGGCGGCGACTCCGAAGACCAGCAGCTCGGAGAAGCCGGCGCGCGTGAAGAAGAAGCACGCGCGCCGCCTGAAATTCGACGAGGACACGAGCAGCCCGGTATCCGGCACCGTCATCCTCGGCCCGGACGAGGCCGTCGTCACCGGCGACATCGATCCGGCCTTCAACATCGTCGAGGTGACCGAGGAGGCCCGCGCCGAACTCGCCAAAATCGAGAACCGGCTCGGGCCCTACCAGTGCAAGCTCTGTCGGCAGCTGCACGACGACGCCTTCCAACTGGCGCAACACCGCTGCTCGCGCATCGCCCACGTCGAGTACCGCTGCCCCGAGTGCGACAAGCGCTTCTCCTGCCCGGCCAATCTGGCCAGCCATCGGCGCTGGCACAAGCCGCGACCGTCGCAGGCCACCAACGGCAACAACAACGCCAACAACGCCGGCAGCGAGGGCGCCAACACCACCACCCATCAGACGACCGAGCTTTCGTGCGCCAAGTGTGACGCCAAGTTCAGCAAGCAGGCAGCTCTGCGGAAACACGTGACCTCTCAACACCCCAACGAACCCAACAACAACAACAATAGCAGAAGCAGCAACAACAACAACAACAACAATAGCAACAACAACAATAGCAACAACAACAACAACAACAACAACAATAGCCAACCAGGTGAAGAGGTCATCGTTAAACAACCGCCGCTCCAACATCAGACCACAGCCATGGAGCTCGCCTGACAACAGTTCCCTGCAAGACCACTGCCCATCCGCCAGTCCGGTGTCTACTGGAGATTCGGACTTGACCTCATGTGAAGGAGGCGAGAAGGTATATTTGCGATATGTCGTCGATCGACAGCGCTTTTCTTAACAGTCCTAGTCCATATATCATTGCTAACAGTTAACGACTTCTAGTCAGCGAAGGATAAGAAATTTACACGTTTTTACCGTTGGGTGATGATTGTCCAGTCGCGGACCGGGAACGCGCGCACCCCCGGATGAGGCCAAGTGCGCGCTTGGCGCGTGCGATTTTGCTCAGCGTATGCGCGAGGCGCGTACTTGGCCGACGATAAGAGCGAAGCTCAGCCGCCTTCCGGCCTCGAGGCTAGATACTTCCCCACGGATTACGTTTAATAACAATTCTAGTCATGTGAGGCCGATATCCGTGATTAAGATTATAGTCGTTATTGTTTTTTTTCGTTTATTAATTTATCTGTTTATTTGTTTATGTATTTTGTTTTTTTTTTGCATCTTCTTGATTTAGCTTTACACGCAGATATATAGATCGTACTATAATGCGTGTAAGGGGGGCGAGTCGGGGAGGAAATGCTCTCGCGATGACGCGGTCGTATTGCGAGAGCATTTCTTTCGCCGCCCCCGACTAGTCAGTCACGCACGCATGAGCTATACGCATACTCTTCGTTATAGAAACACCTTTGTATATGTGGAGGTGTTCCCATAACGAATAGATACGCGCGCACAGCTTTATTTTCCAAGAAGATTAGTGTTTAGGGAGTGAGCGCGATGATGTAGTTTGTAGGTACGTTTTATTTGTAAATTTCTGTAAATGGTATAGGTAGGTATAATGCGAAGAGAAGAATAAACGAGACGCGCAATAAGTTTTTGAGTCAGTATTCCGATGCGTATCTCCAGTTATTGATTATGTAAATGTGTAGATAATATATAGTGGGATGATAGCTCTTTATGCATGCGTATAACCAGTGTATGTACAGCTTAGAGTTAAATGGGCGTTGGCATAAATGGTGGAAAGGAGAATGCACGATACACATTGTTCGGAAATATGAAACGCTGACGTGCTTTTAATCGCCGCGCGTGTATAGAAACGCAGTGTCGGTTGCTGTTAGATTATTTTAAAAATGGTTTAGTTGATTTTGGTTCAGCGTGTTTCCAGTTTCTGAATAAAAAACACATAATTAAAAAAATAATTAAAAAAAAACAAAAATAAAAAAATGTTATGCTCGGTTTAGAGAAATGTGATTTTTTATTCAGAAACAAAAAGACACGTACAGATAGCCAATGAATACACATCTGGGTATGACATTGTTTCATTTTTGTTTTTTTAACAATTTTTTTCCTTTTTCTTTTGTCATTAAAAGTGTGTTTTCATGGATAGCCCAAAACTATCTTTAACCGGTTCGATTGCAATTGTTTGCGGAACAATGTAACAGCAGCTAATTCTGTGCTTCTATTCGGGGCGTTGAAAAGTGTTTTAAACATAGCAGTATGATCTTTGCGCATTGTCAGTACTATAAAAACATCGTCTTTTTCATAGGAATTTTATTTTCTTGACAATTGGAAAAGAGGTAATGTTCTTGTGCTACTAGACAGTGATACAGGATCATTATTAATTAAAATTTATGAAAAATTTGTCGACAGACTCATACAGCTACTTTATCAAAGATTAGTTAAGCCTCTAGATTTCCGAAAACTTGGCACTTTTCGGGATGGAAACAAAAAAAAAATAATATAATTTACAGTTGAACAGTTTTATTTCATAATTCTAGTTTTCTTAATTATTTAATGGAGATGTTGACATCTACCAAACTTCGTCTTGTACATTAATATGGCTGTGCTGAATTATTTTACAAAAATTTTTACAAAAATAAAAAAAAATACTAAAAAATTGAATTAAAAAAATAATAAAAAAAAATGTGCAAGAATCTCCATTGCGATTAAAATTACAACGCCAAACTTCCGACATTATCCACCGCATTAGAAACTGTATACACGTGGCGAAATCAAGCTGGATTTCTGGTAAGAATGCCACCTCCTCGCGTTTCCAACTTTAATTATCGTATGTAGGAGTGCTTAACCAAATGCGCCAGCGAGGAGGTCCAGAGAAGTAGCCACCTTCGGGAGCCGATACATTCATACTACTATACTAACAAACTAACATTCACCACTAGACTAACAAACTAACATCCACTATTATACTAACAAACTAACATTTACCACTAGACTAACAAACTAACATTCACTATTATACTAACAAAGTATCATTCACTATTATACCAGCAAACTAACAGTCACTACTACACTATCAAATTAACATTCACTATTACACTAACAAACTAACATTCACTAACCCATTAATAAACTAACATTCATTAATATACTAACAAACTAACATTCACCACTAGACTAACAAACTAACATTCACTATTATACTAACAAAGTATCATTCACTATTACACCAGCAAACTAACATTCACTACTACACTAACAAATTAAAATTCACTGTTATACTAACAAAGTATCATTCACTATTATACCAGCAAACTAACATTCACTACTATACTAACAAATTAACATTCACTATTACACTAACAAACCAACATTCACTAACCCATTAATAAACTAACATTCATTATTATACTAACAAACTAACATTCACCACTAAACTAACAAACTAACATTCACTATTATACTAACAAAGTATCATTCACTATTACACCAGCAAACTAACATTCACTACTACACTAACAAATTAAAATTCACTGTTATACTAACAAAGTATCATACACTATTATACCAGCAACTAACATTCACTACTACACTAACAAATTAACATTCACTATTACACTAACAAACTAACATTCACTAACCCATTAATAAACTAACATTCATTATTATAATAACAAACTAACATTCACCACTAGACTAACAAACTAACATTCACTATTATACTAACAAAGTATCATTCACTATTACACCAGCAAACTAACATTCACTACTACACTAACAAATTAAAATTCACTGTTATACTAACAAAGTATCATTCACTATTATACCAGCAAACTAACATTCACTACTACACTAACAAATTAACATTCACTATTACACTAACAAACTAACATTCACTAACCCATTAATAAACTAACATTCATTATTATACTAACAAACTAACATTCACCGCTAGACTAACAAACTAACATTCACTATGATACTAACAAAGTATCATTCACTATTACACCAGCAAACTAATATTCACTACTACACTAACAAATTAACATTCACTATTATACTAAAAAAGTATCATTCACTATTACACCAGCAAACTAACATTCACTACTACACTAACAAATTAACATTCACTATTACACTAACAAACTAACATTCACTAACCTATTAATAAACTAACATTCACTAACTCATTAATAAACTGACATTCAGTAACTCATTAATAAACCAATATCCACTAACATTTACTAACTCACTAACGAACTAACACCCACTAACAGACTAACAAACTAACATCCACTAACTCACTAACAATTTTTTCTACGGCTGCTCTGACATAGCGAGCGTGGCTGGCTGCGCCCATTTAACGACAATCATCCCATTGAGCGATGCAGAGGAAACGAGGTTAATATAATTAGAAGTGCAAAAAAGCGACATTTGTAAATAGTACCGTATATAGTTTATTGTAATAATTTGCGACGAAAAGCGTGTCCATTATTTATCCTGTAAAAATGTATATTATAATGCTCTATTATGGTTAAGTCGAAACTGCGCACGAATTAAAAAAAAAAAAATAACTTGTAAGACTCGATTATTGTATGATGGCGATAAACTCCTCAGCTGTTATAATGTATACATTTTGCTTATTTCGATCTAGTCTGCTGTATAAGTGTGCATAAAGCAATGATTATTTCTCAAATAAACAATGAATAATAAGAATAATAAATACAATGATTTTTCTCTTATAAACCTCTCCTCCTTCATATTATTTTTTTTTATTTCATTTTGAACATATGATCTATATATTACAATTGGCACTAAAATCAAGATTAAAAAATATTATCTTATTTTATCTTTATAAAAATGAACATTTACACTTAAAATAATATTTCATTCTCGTTTATTTACAATACCGCTTATTGTAGAACCAAAGAATTTTTCATATAATAAAAATCAGATAATAAAACCATCTGTAATGTTGTCCGTATTTATGTTTATATAAAATAAATATTATTATACATATATATGATTTTCAAATAATTTAAAACGTGAATACGTTCATATGAAGTTTTATATTTTCTTAACGAATCACATTTAATAATTTGCAATGATAACGATTATTTTGAGTATTCGCATTAAATAACTAACCGTTCTTTCAACATCCACGAAAATTCTTCAAAGCCTAAATGTTCCTATTTTACCAAACATCAAGCAGTTATCGTTTCAATAAAAAAAAACTGCGTACGTCAGTATATAAAACACTTATACTAAACGTGGCAATACACTATTCCCCGGAAGTATACGCGTGTGCATGACAAAACCGGGGGTTGTCCAACCCCGCGAAAAGCCCACGGCAAGCATCCGGAGAGTCATGAAAAACCCCTTTGTACGTCGCGAAGTATACCAATACACTCAAACAGATACTATCTCACCTTTCGCTCGTCAGACAGCGATTTACATTGTTTCTATATAGCTTGCATAAATTCCGATGTCACCTTCGCCTACACGCAGCTTCCTACTCGAGCCCTCCCTATTCGCAACCTTTGTGCATTTGCGGCCTTTCCTTACCGGCTTATAGCTTATAGGTACATTCCCCTAATCGGCTGCAACAATAATATTCGCCGCTGAAGGGGGACACCGGAAAGAAGAACCGCATTGTCCGCACGGTGCATCCCGATATTACTCTTCCCCCCCCCCCTCTCTCGTCTACCATAATGCCTCTGCTCGGAGACGGCCGCAGTAATCTTCGCGGAGAACCTTTGTACCTCTTCGGGGATGAAGAGATCTCTTCCCGAGAGAGAGAGAGAGAGAGAGAGCGGCATCCCCCGCGAAGACGTTCCGCGTAAATCCCGAGCGCCGGATTTTCCCGGAACGCCTAAGGTTTTTCAGCAGCGGAGAGGAAAGATGGGTCTTTGATGTTATCGGCGCGGGTGTGCAAATTCGGAATTTCGCGCAAATCTTTAAATTATTATTCGGAACGTGGGTGGGCGAGAGTTGCGATAAGTTTTCTTGTGCGTTCGAATGGAGAAAGGTGGGCGAACGTTTTGGCCTCGTTTATGCTGTATATTGCAGGTTACTCTTTAAAATGTATTCGATTGCTTTCGTACATAATTAAACAGAAGATTGCTCATAGCTTATGAAATTAAGTGGAAATATATATTAGAAAAATATTAGTTCACACTGCACCGCGATTCTCCAGCACAATATAGCCTTTAACTTTTATCAATGATTCCATTTTTAAAACATACTCATCTATAACACGGCGATTATTATTTTCTCAAAACTTAAATAAAAAAACCTTTCGCTGTATAAAAAAATTCAGTGTATCCTTTCGCACACACAGTCACGCGATCCAGCTCTATACAATATATCTCTCTATATATCGCGGACTTAACCCAAATTCTCCTCTCTCTTCTCTCCAATCTCACCGTGGCCCCGCTGCGCTCCTGTGAGTCGCACACACACTGGCTCCTCATCCCGGAATTCGATTGGCCGGCGCGATGCACGCGCGCGCGACAAAGGCTGCTGGGAATCCACTTAGCTCTCCTCCTCCTCCCGCCTCCTCCTCTTCTTCTCCCGCGCGCACTCCTGCGGGAATATCCGCTGCAGGAGCGCGAACGCGCCCGCGTGGGCGATATATAGTTTCAGCGAGAGGCAATTTTTCAATTTCCCCGTCCCCGTCGAGCCCGCGGAACTTTGTCATCTTCGCTCGCTTGCCTCTATTCGACGGGGAAAATGGAATTTTCGCGAGTGCCGGAGCGACCTCTGACCGCTTCCTTTTCTCGATGGAGAGGAAGATGCCTTCTCTTGTATATTATATGTGGATGTAAGTGTAGGTGGGAGCTGAGAGTGTGTGGGAGTGGATGGAGATTGTCAGGGTGTGAAAGTGTGGCGGATGCTTCGTGCTTGGATATTAGAATTTTTAGAGGGGAATTTCCATGCTTGTTGACGCTCGAATTGCTTCGGCTAAAGTAGTTGGATGAAAATGTTATTTTAGGTGTCAAAGAATTTTCATTGAATTGTAAGTGTTCAAGGGGGTTGAAGAGTATGCGCGAATGTTAACACGAATAAATTTATATAACTACATTTGTATTCAATCTACAAAAAACAATGAAAGGCAAGCAGCTTTTCTTAGTTTTAAGATCAGTGAAAAACTAGTTATCAAAATAGACATAAACATTTTTCTCTTTTAGATTATTTATATAAAATTTATGATCTGTATAAAGCAAAACTATTCATTCCCCTTCTTCTGCTGTCTAAACCTTCACATCGTCTTAAACACAACCTATTAGTAAATAAAATCAGAACAATACATTAAGAAAGCCACGCTAATCCCTATATATACTCCTCCATTTAAGCCATAGAAAAAAGAAGGAACGGATTTGCTTCATCTCGACAAATTGATTCGCCTAGGCAAACTTTATTTAAGACGCGGCGTGCGCGGCTCTCTCTCTCTTTTTCTGAGGGGGATATCAGCGGCTCGCCCGCTCATCGTCGGGACGTATAAGGGTGGAAACCCAAGGGGAGAGGTGCGTAATTGTTTCCGCCCCACATCGAGCATTCTTGGAGCGCGCCCAGGTCGTGTCTCTATTTGTTCTTGTACATTAGCCGTGGTACAATCAGATATAGCGGTCTTTTCGAAACTATAAAGGGTTTTCTTTAAATGTTTAGTAACTACTTTTTTCAAGGTTTTTTTATAATATTTTGTTTCTTCATTCGTTTCGAATTTTTTTTTATAAATGCATGATTATTTAACATGCAACCCCATTGCCGCCAACAGTAATTTACCGCGTAAACCACTAAAAGAAAATACTTACACTCACCTGTTCACCGCCACTCGAGACGGAAAAATGCTCGCGCGTGTCCTACTCTCAAAACTTACACGGTCGTCTAGCCTCGTCCACCACCCCATAAGAAAGCAATCAGCGAGAAAGAAGTCTCGCACGCGGGGCTGGAAAAATGAGATGGACAAACAGACGTCCGGCTTTTATCGAGAAACCATACCGCGCTTTCATGTGTGTACACACATACATTCGTTCACGTTGATCCTCCGCTTCGCGCGCGCGTACACGCGATAAATGTAAAAGCTTTGGTATATAGGAAGAAATCCGGAGCAGAGGAGGAGGATGAGACTTTCACTCCCGGGATTTATATGGCGTTTATTTTGGGCGGATATTTACTTTCCGCGAGAAAGATAGAGTTTGCACGACTTTTCTCCTAGCGCGATACAAGAGCTTTTGATGTACGCGTGTGCGCGCGCGAAAGAGAGTGTGAGAGGGAGAGATGATGCTGTGCGAAGAAAAGTGTCTTATTCGAGAGTGGGAGAGCGCGCACTTTTGAACTTCGATGTGTATATAGTTGTTGAGGTAAAGGATTTTTCGGTTTCAGGATATAGAATATATTTTAAGATGACAGCCTTGATTTTTATTTTTTATCCTGAATTACGGAATAATACATCTAAAAATCTCTAATCTTATAGAACGTTTTGTTTATTGCGAATTTAATTATGATAACTTTGCAGCAAAGGAAGGACATCGGAATTATACTTAGCTTTGAACGAAAATTTTCTAGAAATTCGGCAGAAATTTCAGTATACGATCGATGCCACTGATGTACGGAATTCGTTCACATTTGATATACTATACTCGATGGGAATTCCACGTGTCGCCGTAGTTTCGAGTACAAATGAAGGTGATAACGTTCTCCGATAATAGAGAAATACTAGAACGTCGAAGAATTCTCTCGTAATTCTACATATTTGATAAAACATTATATGTATCAGCGAAGTTTAATTTCCCCAGCAATTTCTTTAAGCTCCATTAATTTTCTCGTATCACACGCCTCATCTCTCATCAACCTATATGCAATAAAGTAACGATGCAACTCATCCCAATCCGACATGATCCACGGGACTGCAGAATTCAATACGCCGCAGAGCTACGATCCACGCCCATGCGCGCGCACTCGCGCATCTCAATAAGTACCATAAAGAAGCAGCACGCCGCACGCCTATCGAATCTGATACACCCATTAAACCTCTCTCTCTCTCTCTCTCTCTCTCTTTCTCTCCCTTGAACCGCAATGAAAGACGCGCCATAGAAAACGTGTCGACGACTCTTTCTATATTAGCCCGCTAACTCCCAGGCGCGCATAAAAAGAAGAGCGAGCGCGTAATTACCGCTCGTGCTGCGCGTCCCATTGAGAGAACGCGCAGGCGCCGAGGGAGGAGGGATCAGCCGCGCCAAATCACCTTATATAATACTACACGCGTTCCTTTGATATATGCGACAACGTTCTGTTCGCGCGCACATCTTCTCTGTATATATATCGGGCGGCGAGCCGCAAATGACGACGACTCTAATCTCTTCGATTTGCAGCGGCAATGCGGTGCTGTGTGCGTGCGTATATGTGCGGGCATTGAGTTCGGAAGGGAGTGCATGCAGTGTAATATAAGGGTGCGAAAGGAGAATGTAGCGGAAAAATTTGCCGATGGTATATATGTGTGGGTTAATTATTTCGCAGGAGAATGTTACGATGTATATAGTTAAGTTCGCGGAGGTGGGTTGGTGGAAGTAGTAATAGATTTGGCAAAAGCCTAAACTTTGGATTGACATGATTAATTGACTTTATTTATAAACCAAACCTATATTTCTTCAAATAATTTTATCCTTCATCACTCTAAATCGATACGAAAATTGCAATAATTTCTAACCATTATAAATATTTATCAACAAATCTAGAACCAGCGCAACAAAATTAAAATGATACGCACAACTCTCAACGCGACTGTCAGCCACTCCGGCAGGTTCACACCGACTCTGACCACACTCCGCATGCGTATCCCGGCGAAGGGAAAAGAGGTCACTTACACGCGAAATGGCCAGTTCAAAAGCACTCGCTTTCGCGGCCGGCGAAATCCCGGCTCGCATTCTCCTTGCGCGGCGCGCGGGCAAACATTTGCTTTGATCACACACGGAACTCTCGCGCTTGCGTCCCTCAAAAGGACATTGCGCACGTGTGAGAGAGACTGAGACAGTTGTTCTTTTTATTTCTATCCTTCTGGTCAGTCTTCGAGGCGTGCTGAGTGAGGGAGGTGGAGGAGGAAGCTTTGCACGAAGGAGTACAGAAGTGGTAGAGTGGCGCGCGAGATGGAAATAAAGTGGGAGCTTTTATTGTGGTGAGAAAATGTGGGTACGGTTCGTGGTATTTATTTTTATTTGTCGTGTATAGGTATAGTGCATGTATTTGCAAAAAGAATGCGTACGGCTGTGATGATACGAATGATAAAAGTAAAATGAGATGCGAAGAAAATTGAACAAAATTTGGCTTAGTCGTGCTGATAAAAATATATAATGTTTGGATAAAAACCCTGGTAGAAATGCTAACCAACGGTTGGCGAACCGTTCGTCAATTTTTAAATTAAAAATGTCACACTATGATTATGTTGCTATTGTCGACGAAGACTAACTATTTATACATGTGGAAATATTATATTATATTAGATGCTTTAAAATGTAGTGGTAGTTTTATATAATTTTAATTAAAATTCGATGTTAATCTTAAGAAGAAATGCTTTCATTTGATTAACATGTTAACCAATGAAGTTGGTATATTTTCTTCCAGGGAAACATTAATATATTGAGAGAAAGATATTGTTGTAGTTAAGATATTCTTTTACATATTTTAAGAGATAATATACGCTATTAGAATCGAAAGTATCGATATTTCTCCGACATGTGCGTCTTGTAGTAGTTAAAAAAATAATATGGAATCATAAAATAATATTTTTTATGGAGTATAATAAGTCGACGGTGGTAGAATTCGAACGATGTTCGACATAGTCGATAACAGTGTCTATAGATATAATACGCAATTCGGTACTTTCAAATTAATATTATATATTCGGCGTGTAGAGGTCACATATTCTGCATCTGAATTTTCACATATTTATATATATCACGATAATAATTAATTATTGTCTCCATAAATTTCGTTTTATTATCTATATAATTGAAACCTCATTGCAAAAAATCCCGTCACCCGTCATGAAAAAAAAAACCTCAAAATGACAAACAAGCCATTTAACCCAGCACTCAACGTATAAGATACAAAAGAATCTGTTTCCTTTTCCTCACCAGCATGCATATATAAGTTTGCACACGTACATACAACTCAAGTTCGCAACGTGTCTGTCCTTTAAAGGCCAAGATAGGAAACGCAAAACGCGGTACAAAGAGAGACGCAGAGAGCGAGCGGTATCTCGCGAGACGCGCGTTTCCACCCAGCTGGGCATCGACACAAAGGAAACCGCATCGGGGAACTCTCTCTCTCTCTCTCTCTCTCCTAGGAGGAAGCGTTGTCCAGTTCTCGTCTAATGATGCGGTTGCGAACGGCACTGCGCGTCCCGAAGTGTCGTGGCATCGGCATACCTCAATTAACAACGTTGGGTGTATGTGCTGTAGGGGGCGGTACACCTGCGCTCCGGACTTTTCATTTTATCGCGAGGAGGATAATTGGTTGTTTCAAAAGAGGTCAAAATTGGGATTGGAGCTTTTTTAAGATTTTTTTTTTGTTTTTGGGAAGACGGAAGATTTAATTAATCTGGTACAGTGCAGCTAGTTGACGAGGTGTAATGCGTAATAACGTTTACCGACTGTATTAATGTTGTAGTGGGTTATTATATAAAATCAAGTGTGGATTTCTTTAACTTTTACAACATTCTGAAAGATCTTTCGAAATTTAAATTCCACGTGTACATCTGCTTTTGCGTGGATTTCGAACGAAAGTTTGAGGTACTACACTGAGAGAAATGTTGTAGGAAAATTTACTATAAATGTAAGAAAAATTACTATATTCAATAGGAACTTTGGGACAGACTCGAATTATCATAAAATTTACTACAATTTTTTGTAAAAATTGCTATATACATAGTAAAAAATACTCAAAACATAGGACTTTTTATTATAAATTGTAGTAAATTTTATGATAATTTAAGTCTGTCCCACGCTTACTATAAATATAGTAATTTTTCCTACACTATTTTTCTCCGTGTATTACTGCAGTATAAAAATTTTGTTCAAAGTTTACGCAAGAATAATTTATCAAGATTTTATATAATTTGAAATAGTTCTTTTTATGCAGCTTCGAAATTGTGAAATTTACTCGGTCAGTAATAATTAAATTTGACGTCCTGTAATAAAATATATAGATATAAATGCAAGCTTTTTCTCAACGAATCAAAAATTTATTTCCAAGACAACACAGTACTGCCATGAACCATGCAGGCAGATTAACGCATATCCTTACGAAACGAAAGATATTCTCTTCTTAACTCCAAAAACGTTGGACAACAGGGAAACGAAAATTCACCGGGGCTGTCGTGTCACGTTGGCATCTCCGAGTCGGACAGGGAGACGAGGGACGGTGTCGATATCCCGGCGATGCGCTCGTCCCCGCTGGAGCAGCGAGAATTTCGCAGGCAATTAAAGCCAGCGGCGGAGCCGACGACGCTTTGATCCGTCGTTGGTGGGGTGCGGGGCTATACGGAAAAGTTGACGTATACGAGGCTGTTAGTCCCGCGTCCAGAAGAATTACGCTGGGATTGCTCGATTCGTTTAATCAGGTTGATGGGTACATATCGTTGTTTTGGTGATGGTTGATAAAGTTAGTATAGGGTTCGATGTAGATAGGGATCCCACTGAAAAAACTCAGATAAGTGCACGTATGCGTTTTCTCAGTAGGGGAGGAGGTAGAGTATTATTTTCAATTCAAGTGGTAGAGTAGTGATAGAGTGTAAGAAGCATTATGAGTTTAAATGAGGTTTATGCTGTGGGAAAGTACCCAGATTTCCAAGTATCCAATTGTCCACGTAAAATCCATGTAAGTCTGTAATTGTAATCACGAGAGATTTAATGAAAATACTTGTATAGAAATTATCGACGTAACGTATAGTTTATTATACAGTAATATTTTATGTTTGAATGAATAATGTTCTCATTAAGAAATTTATGGCGTCTTAATTGTCAGAAACGTTACTTTTACTGTTAACTTTTTCTAGGAATCACATAATTATTCCTCAACTTTTGTAATTTCACTTCTCTAATTAACAAAAGTTCAACCACTCTACATAATTCTCTGGAACCAATATCTCTTTTTCATCCGACCTCTCAAACCACAACACATCACCAAAACCATCCTCCAGCCACTATTCCCCAAAATATCTATCAACCTTTCTGTCTCTCGCACAGAGTTTCTCTTCGCATATAACACCTACCCGGGTCTTGTCGGTAGTAGTGGAGCGCCTCCGCCTCCTTCGTAGTAGCCTCGATCGATCCCGGACCCGGCGCTCGCACAGTATCAGCTCCTCGGTGAACTTGCGCACGGCATTCTCGACGCGCTGGCACAGCGCCTCGTCGTTACCGCAGCCGATGTTGTCGAATGACGACGACAACGAGGCCGATGCTGATACTTTTGGGATACCAGTATCGACACCGACGCTGACGACACTGTCGTCGGACGAGGGCCAGCGCGAGGGCGAGTCCAAGAGCACGCCTGAGTCCACGGATGAGTGCGTCGATTTGGTGGTGTGCTCGCATTTGCGAGAGTTGAGGCTGTGTGCTGCGAACAAGTGTGTGTGTGTGTGTGTGTGTGTGTGTATATATATATATTTGTTTTTCTTCTTATTCTTAGAAAAATATAGTGAGAATAAAGTTTAAAAAATCTTGAAGATAAAATTTTCCCTAATATCATATTATTATTGTTACATAACTTTGAAAAATACTTATAGAAATGATTTTAAATTATGAGAGACATTTACAAATCCGATGTGAATCTTTTTCAAATATATAATTTTCATTTTCTAGAAAGTTTTCAAATCTCAAGAAATAAAAATCATACTCTCATTCTCGATGCAAGAGGCGCAGCCCTTTAGCTTCTCAAAGCACGCCGATGTCGCGCTCGTCCTCGTGATGCACGACTTGCAGGACCTCAGCGTCAAGGTATCCCCCCTACCATCAGCACCCGTCAAACATCGACACGAGTTCTTTCTACAGCAGCAGCAACACCCAAATCTCTCCGTTTCCAAACCCGTTCTCGCCGTAGCATACGACACGCCACTCTTACACGCGGACTCCAGCGAGTGCCAGCTCTCTTCCGCGGAGACGGACTCGACCTTCAGATCGTCGTCCATGCGCTGTTTGATGCTGTCGAGGACGCGCGACTCGCGCTTCTCGTCGATGCGCCGCGACTCCGCCCGAATGATCTCCTTCACCTCGGTGATGTAGTCCTCGAGGAGGATCTTTTTCACGGCGAGCACGTCGTCGCGGTTGAGACCGCGCGAGCGCGATTTCTCGAGCTCGGGCTCGATCGTCGTGTGGTGGAAACTGGCCAGATCGGACTCGATGAAGTTTGAGTAGCGAAGGATCTCGTCCTCCGTGCGGCGGATCGTCTCCCGGAGACGGCGCTCCGAGGCGACGCGCGAGTTACGACGCGATCGGCTCTTGTAGAAGTTCCTTGGGCTGTGTGAAGGCTGCGAATAAATGCGAATGATGAATAAATAATCGTTATAGTAGTTGTATTTGTAGAATAAATATATTATACTCTCTAAAGTTGAATTAGTGAAAAAATCACTAAACATTAGTAGAAATTCCACCGTAGAATTAGTGAATATTCAACTTTAGAGAGTACAAAATTATTAGTAAGCAGAAAAAAAACTGAAAATTTGACATTATTTTTATATTACTTTTATTATTATAAGCGTTAAGCTATTCATTTTTTGAAATTAATATACATATTTAATACCGGACTTACGTTGATCAACTGTGTGTTATGTATTGATGCAGCTAAGTGTACTTTGTAGAGAACGTATTTAATGTTGCTTTGCATTTATGAGGAATACTTTCTATTGCATTCCTTCTTCGTGCAAACTGAGTTTGCGCATAAACTACTTACATAACATCGTTCGGCAGGTCCATCGTAACCCGTCCTCCATCCCGCGTCGCTCTTCAGACCGAAAATCGCGCTCGACGAGAAACTGCGCAACCCCGTCACTGATCCACCTTCATCGTCCTTCCTCGCTGTCCTCAGCAGCTCCGGCTTATAACAAGCCACATACTCGAGCGATGGCGAGCTCGCGCGTCTCGCTCGATTTCGCCGTTGCAGCGTGGGCAGTGGCTTATCCTCCTTGATGACGAGCGACGAGCGCGAGAAGAACTTGACGTCCGGCGCGACCTTGAGGTACTCGGTGCTTTTCGAGCATTGAACGCCCTTGTCGCAGCGTTGGGAGGTGGCTACTGTGGCGCTCACGCACTTGTCCTTGGTGACTTTGAGCTGGAGTTTCGGGATTGATGTGGTGCTGTACATAGAGGGGAGTTTAAAATTGTGTACGAGTAGGGAGGGGGATTTATGTTGTTATCAGTTTGAAGATTTATGTTGCATGTACCTTTGATACTGAGGCTTGAGGTACTTTTTCAATTTTATTAAGACACAAGCGACGTTCAGGAAGTTCTCGCGAGTTTCCATGCACAAGTGATTGTTATGCGAGGAACCTTGGCCAACGAGAAAAATTCGCGGCTCGCCGGCCGCGATGCTCATCATGCTTTTGCAGAGCGAATTTTCATTCACTCGTTGACAGTCCTGCAGATACTTTGACACGATGACGGTCGGATACCAAAGTTTAGGCTCATCGATAGTCGGCGAGAAATCTTGAGAATTTTCATGCGCTAAATCAGTCGTTGAGAAAACCTTTATCAGCGACTCGTACGCTCTGCTGATTCTGAAAAAAAAAACAGTTCGCGCTACTTAACCTCAAACCCCAGTGTTTCCACTTCGCAATCCACTTCTATATTTTACGTATTTTTTCTACACTTTATGTATCTTACGTTCTCAAAAAGAAGTAATTTTGATCGTCGCATAAGTAATTTTCCTTGGCATAGACGTTCAGTATCAACGCCAGCGAGCTGAATATCCGGCCCTTCAGTTTCCGACCGCGTACCCTGTAGTCGTTGTCGAAGTGCTTTGCGATCCTGACGTCGTGACTTCTGCGACCGACGGACACAGAAAAAAGTCCATGCCACGAATTTCTCGACTTCATCGTTGCTGCGGGTGATTTTGGTTAAGGTAGGCTTGTCATCTGAACCTGAATTTCGCACGAACGAGATAATTTAGTACATTTTGGAGGTTAGTTTGTACAGCGAGAGTCTTTCATTGCGTCATAATTTTTCGAATGCGTGAATTTAGTAACTGGTGCAGGTGCATTCTTTCAAACATATATTTATGTACATACAGACATCTTCGAAAAGTGATAATTTTTTAGAAAAGATCCCGTAAAAAAATATTTAAAAAAGAACATTAAAATTACAAAAACATATATATATACAAATCTCATGTATAGATCACTGTTGTCCAGTATATCGATTGATTTTACCCATATCTTGGCATTTATGGTTGATATATAGCCAACAGTTGTCCACGGTATATATAAATATTGTCCAAATATGGCTCCGGCGCCGTGGCATTATCAAGCCAATATTTTGCTCATATATTTTTTCTCATAGGCCACATCTTGCCCGTAGTTGGTCCATACTATGTCCAATATTTGGGCCATAGTAAATTTTTTTACGCGGGTCATTAAAGCAGAGAATATAGAATATATTATTATTAAGTATGCTTAATGATAATATATTCTATATTCTCTGATTAAAGCTCCATTACATCTTACACAACCTAACCTCCGCTCCAACAACAACTTAAACAAAAACCTCATCTTCCACTTTACCTCCCCAGGACATAATGAACCACCCCCCGTAGCCTCGACTCATTTTCCCTCTCCTTCATACACGCCGCGCGCGCGCGCCCGTACCTATACCTCGTCGGCACTTCAGCAGCAGCCGCGCGTTATTACGCAGTATCGTCATCGGCGGAGCTAATGACGGCTCCGGCGGCGACGCGCAGGCGCTTCAAGAGCATCGCTCGCCGGCAGTCACGCGCACCGGAATGTCTCATTATGCATAGCTAAGGTAGTTAGTCGAGGCATTTAATATGCGCCGGACTCGCGCGCGAATTCTCTTTTACCGAGCTACCTACGCTTCGAGCGCGCGCGCGCTCACGCATTTGATGTCCGATAACGCCGCAATTTGCGACGACGAGAGGAGGCATACAGTCGAGCTTTCGCCGCGGCGCTCTTTGACTTGACTTTTATGGATAATTAGAAATTGACGAATGACCGGTTCTCGATTCTTGTAGTTGTAGTCAAGTATTTTCGAGTTTGAAAATTGAAATTAAAAAAACCGGAAATAGAATTATTATATAGATATTGTGGTGTTACCCCAAGTTTTATAACTGAAACACAGTACGATATAGCATGTTGGTCATTCGCATATACCATTTAATCGAAATCTCCTCCACAAAATCGTTGCACAATCACCACCCCATCACTCTCTACTCCATTCCCATTCAAACAAGCCCACCATCAAACAAAGCCTCACCTCTTACCCAAACACACACGTACACTATCCCGCTGACAAAATGACAAATAACAGACAAGCATCAGATCGAAATCACCGCGATAGACACAAACACGCATTCGTTCACTCGTACATACATATATATATAGGCGCAGCAAAAAGGTCAGCGGAGCAACCCGATCGTCGCGCAACAATTGAATTAAGCGACGGGCACACGCGAGAGCGAGCTTGCGATCGATCGGAAAGCTTTCGGCGAGTAGTCGCGTGTGCCCTCGAAATCCGAGGCGGCGTGAGCCCTCCCGTCTCTGCGTGTGTGTATACACGCGTAGTTACATGTACAGACAGGCGCAACAAGTGGAGGAAGGGATGAGAGGGAAGGACGCGAGAATGGATGACTGTGTGACGGGAGTGTGCGCGCGAGAGAGAGAGAGAGAGAGAGAGAATGAGTGAGGGTTCGCTCTCCCGGACGTCCGGAAATACGAGAGGGAGGTGGTTTACCGGATCGCCTGTGCGCGAATAAGAGGCAGTGTGCGCGGAACTCTAACGTCGACTTTCGCATATGTGTACTCGTCTTTTTTTTTTAAATAAATGGTTTTCGTTTTGTTGTAGCTTTTTGTTTGTTCTTATTATGATAGTATTAAAGTCGATGTTAAATTATCTCAAATCTTAACGATAAATATTCGAAAGTAATTTTAAATATCAGATTTGATTTGCAACCCAGTTAAAATTGGGAAAGTGATTTTATTTATCTCGTTTATTATTATAGTCATAAAGCACTTAAATTTGAATAAATACAGATGTCATTTTTACTCTCGCATTAATCGCATAATACAAATTTCATATACCCTTAAATCTAGGATGGAAATGCTTATCTCATATTTTCTTACTTGATTAATGTCACGAAATTAAGCTGAAATCATTAGCATACATTATAGCCATTAGCTCAACGAGACCGCTTTATGCAGGTAGACGTAAACATTTAAACGAGTTTAATATGTTTATGTAAATTACTGCACTGATAAATTTTTGATAACGCGACACTGTTTAAAATCAATAAGACGTTATGAATAAATTTGTCGATAAGCAGAAAAATCATTGTTTTCATTTGCAAACCAGCCCGATATACGAAACATAAAGTTTCGCCTCGTTTTATCAAACCCTAATTTAATTTCATAAAATATACATCATCGTTTTAATATCCGCAACGTTACACTTCCCGTCGCGAAAAAAATCATCAAATCTACAACGACAAAAGCGAGGATTAGGAAGAAAAAAGCTCAACAAACACCTCGCTTTAAAAAGAGAAGGAAAGAAAAAAAACGACGGTGCCGCACGCATTTCGTGCCGACCTTTCGCAGGCTCGAATCGCTCTCTCCTTTATTTTTCTTCGCACACGCGCGCGCGCTCGGAAAATTCACCTTCGCACGTGCGCGCAAATATACATGTATACATATATACACATACATACATACATACACGCTCGCGCACTCCTTGATATTAAAGCGAAATTTCACGTAATTGCAGAGGTAAAGCAACGTAAACAGCACATGCGTGCGACTTTTCCATTTTCGTGCGGAGATGCAGCGGCGAGATCGCAAGCGAGAGCAGCCGCGCACACATCAGTACATCACGCATGTAACGCGCACTTGAGATACACACACGAGTACAACGTGATTTTTATGTTTGATTGTCCAGCCATAGGTTATACCGGCGAGTGCAAGATGGTAAATTGTATAGTGCGCTCTCGGTAAGAAAATTGAAATCGCTCCCGTTCGGGTTAGTTTCGCGGAGGAAAAGTTGGAGCTCGCATGATTATTTTCTTAGTGGAATTCATTAGCATAGGCATTTATTAACACGATAGTTTTAGATATGCGATCTCGCATTCGTGAGTCTCGGATCAAAGTCGAAAAGACTTTGGCGAGCGAATTTAATTTATGCGCTTTTGTTTAATAATTTCTTAAGCTAAATAATGAGTGTATTTTTTAGCGTTTCCATAATGGTTGAACATTGTTTTCTGCTGTAATTTGCAAAATTTTTAAATTGTAAATGACTTTTAAACTAATTCTTTTCCATTCTATTGGTTGGTAATTTTAATAGTCATATTCATAAATTGCCTTACCTTGCACGCCAATATATATATATCATAAAAAAGTACCTTAGATACGCAAGATAAGCGGATGGATGTGATGCTTAAGACAAAACACTAACATTCTGGTGGTTTGCGTTCCAAGTATCCCTTTTTTGCCGCGATATACTCACTTAGTGTAAGCACTTGCAAATTCATCCTAAAAAAAAGGCGCAATGTATAAATATTTTTTGCGAGAAGCGATTGCAGGGGTTGTTAGTCCATTGGTCTTGTCAATTTTAACTTTTATTAATAATTTAACAGATTTTAATTTTGTAAGTGAGGCGAAAGAGAGTTGATACAGAGAGCGCAATTGAAATAATCCGTATAGTTCTTACAGTTAATAGCGATAAGGCATCTACGAATATCGGAACAAAGAAGAGATGCAATAGTTCAGCATGGTATTGAATGTATTCTGATGAGTGATTGCATGTTGTATACAAAATCATAGTGACGAGAATCCCTCCGCCGTTATATTATATACCACCGCGGCACTGAATTCGAATTCCTCCAACGGCTTTTGTCGCGTGACATCTTATGACGATACCGCTTGGCGGGCAACGCAGATACTGCGGATTGTCCTACCCGAAACTGCGTAAACCTCAGGCAGATTTGGCCTGATCATACAAAAGCTATTCCCGCGTATTAGGTTCCTGCCAATGCAGCGTATTTTTTTTCTCAGTGTGGTCACCAGATGCGGCGGCAGTAGCGTGTGAAATGTTGCACGCAGGAGTCTACAATAAAAAATTCAAAAGTTCGTTTTATGCGCCGTTACTGAAAATTGACAGACATAATACATATATTGCACGTACAAATTTTGGTTGCTTATTAAGAAAATTGCATTATGTTTCAAACGAATTTTGCAAATATATATAAGCAACTGTTACATTCATAACAATCAGTAAAATCAATCGTCTATTTCTATCAAATAATCGCTTCACCTATAATCCTTTCCAAACCGTATGTTCCTCCCAAACTCTACAAAAATCTGCTCTCTACCGCAGCGCAACTTCTCCTCTCTAAATGCATTTACAAGCTCAAACGCGGGGTCGTAATTGCCATTACGATGCTAACGAGCCGAAATTGATTTGATTTTCAAAGCGTGGAAGAAGACAGCGGAACATAGCCTATACATACCTATATATATACACACACACACACACACACACACACACACGCGCGCGCGCGCTATCTCTGTTCCGCTCGCTCGTCCTCATCGGATTACAATAATCCACGCTCCCTATGTTTTTTCCATTACCAGATAGCGAGCGAGCGGGAACCCGAGTACGCGCCGCGTATGCTAATGGAGCCTTCCAGCGAAAGCCATTCCTATGTACATAATGCGCGCGACGAGAGATACGCATAATGCATATATAGACACGCGAGCAGCGGTGTATATATGGCGCGCCGGACGCCAATAAAGTCTCGGTATGTGTGCTGACGGCGACGGCGAGGACGATGGACGCGGGGTAGTATAACTTTACGGCGTGGTGAAATTCTTTTTCCTGGATTCCTCGCTGCTCGATGGAATTTTTAGATCGCATTTGAATGGGAATGGGGGTCATACTTTTTGAAGGATCGTGATTTTTTCGCCGGTATTTGCTTGCTTGAATAGTTAAATGGTGCACGATTTCTTTACAATATTAATAATCTTTAAGGTATATTGGTTAACCATATCTTTGTGGGTCCGCGTTCGATTTCCACTGTCTTTATTGCATGATGGCATCACGCGTTAAGTAATATGCTCCAAACCTACTTTATATTGTCTTGTTTCCTCTTCGAAGGTTTCCTGAAAAGGCAAGTAAAAGATAATTAAATATTTTTGTATCGATAGTTTTTAATTTATATAGAAAATACTAGATCCAAAGATTATATGACATATAGAACGACAAGATAGTTGACAAGAGAAAAATTCAAGTTAAAACCACTAGTTTCACCAACTATACACATATAGCCGCTTGAAAATACCCTAATTAACATCTCTACACCAGCTATAATACACACACACACACACTCGATCCACCTCCTCTCACCCAATCATTTTTCCACCTACTTCGCGCTATTCATAGCCGCGCGCATCCACAGTCAAAGATTAAATAACAAAACCCCGCGCGCGCACGCTACACACGTACGCGCATACCTACGCCAACTCCGCGAGAGATATCATTAACAATGGATCAAATGGCTTTGATTATCCTACGTACCATCGCTAACGTCAGCGGCGGCGGCGGCCGATACGGCGCTATAGTTTATACGCGCGCGGCGCTCTCGCCGCGGCTATAGCCCGCAAGAATTTCCGGGCCGCTCGCGTGTTTTTTTTTTTTTTGCACACGCGTGCGACACTCCCCTATACCTCGTGCAGAGAGAGAAAGAGAAGCTTTTTTTCTTTCATAGGCACGCGCATAGTGGGTCATGCTTTTGCGCGCGTGGGAGAGAGGGCGAGCGAGTGTCGTTTTTCTTGGGAATCGCGCGGGGCGCATTGCAATGGCAATCGATATGCATTACGCCGGAGTGCGTGTGTGTGTTTCTTTGCCGCTGCTGGTGCACTGCCGCCCTCTTTGTTCCCATGATAAGTACGAGGTACTGCTTTTCAGTTTAAAAAGTGTTTTGCGGTGTGCCTGGCGTCTATGATGGGGTAAGAGTGCCGTTCTATATGCGTTATTGATGAGGTGTAGTATGGAGGTAAAGTAATTTCGAATTGCTCAATTTGTGGAAATTCAAAGCAAGGGTGTGTTTGCTTCTCGATTTTTTTTTTATTATTTTATTATGTTAACTGTGTTTTGTAGAAAAAGTTTTGTGCAAAGAAAAATATTTTATGTAAACAAATCTTGGATTTCAAAAGCTGAGGTTAGCTTTTTGCATATGCGTCCTTTTGGATGATGGAAAAAGTTTTTAGAAACGTAAACACGACGGGCATCGTGCTATATGGAAACTGCTTCTACTGTTTTTCCATTATAGGTAGGTGCGAAACTATCGTTGGCAAACGTCTGGTTGAGGTGAGCTCGGAGAAAGCGTAAAAATCTGCCGTCCAGATGTCGTGCATGGGGAAGGGTAACTTGTAATGTATTCTACTCCAATCGACACAACCAAATACCGAAAAAAATGTTGAAAATTCGTAACTATATTTTGGGACCAACAATGAAAGTTAAATTTAATTGTATAAAGACCTACATAAATTCATTCGTGCAGCCAGTATTCCAAAATAAGATTACACTTATTGAATAATATGACGATTTTCTAGTGACTTCGACATATACATTTACGCACTCATCAATATCCATCTTATAAAACTTTATTCAAGATACGGAAATAAGATAAACGATGGAACCAGATAAACAGAAAGTTATCTTTACATACAGAGCCGTAATAGTTGCCTCTCCCATGGTGATACTCGTGGACAATGGAGGCGTTTACTCGACGCCGAGGACAAGCAAGAAGGACTGACGTCGTCGGCAGTTGTAACACAAACAAGCCACCGGCTATTCTTCTCGGAGTAATTCGGTTGTGCAATTACCCTTCACTTGTATCATCACGCAATAATATTCAGGCATATGAATTTTTCACTGTTAGAAAGAGAGGAAAAATCATCACAGCTATAAATTAATGAATCCTCTACTAAATCAACCACCGCGAATCAAACATTCCCACAGCCGCACCGCGGCAGAAGCGAACCGATCTGCGGAGTTACGCGATTGGCGCCACTCGCATTCCCATAAATCGAACGCTCCCACGCTCGTATATAGTGACGCATCATCGTCATCATTATCCACCCTGTCATCGTCATCGACTGGCCCTCTCTCCCTGCTTATACACAATGCACTACTCACCCCCACGACGCGCCAACGTGAAATTCTCTTACGCTCGATCGTTCGCACACGCGCGCACACGCTCGCGATAACGAGGACGCGCAGGGGTGCATTACCAAACGCTTTTTTACGTCTATGAGGGGGGGGGGGGGGGGGTGGATTCTTCTTTCTTTGTGGCGCGTGGGGTTTATTTTGCGAGAATTGTGGATGCAATGTCTGTGTATGTGTGTGTGCGTAGATGAGCTCTCAAGGGACAACAGTTGGCGAGTCGAGGCGTCGCGCGTGTAAAGGGAAAGCCTTATATACTCTGCTAATTGAGAGGGGGCGGGGGTTGGGTGTGTACGAAAAAGAAAAAGAGAGAGAGAGAAGGCATTTTATGTGCGTGTAGTATTGCGTGCAGTGATTTTTAACTTCTGCATGGAGGGTTATTGAATTTATGGACGTGCGAAAGTTTTTTTTTCTCCGATAGGTGCAGCATGTTCTAGGTTGGGTGCAAAAATATTGTGCTTTGTTTGCTACGACAGTGCTGTATGCAGTGATGTAGATGCTTGGGTTTCAGTCTTTCTTGCGCTGATTTATATAACTGTGAAATTTAAATGATGTGTGACGTTGAAATGTGGATGTTGAGAAAATTCGACTTACAAACAAGTGGATATGCAATGGGTATAATTAAACATCGACATTCGTAGACTGAGAAAAAATTTTGGGAAAAATTACTATACTGTTTGATAAAGCTACCACAAACTAAAAAACCCAAAAATTGCCATACTTTATAGATAGTGAATTACACACTACTAATTATAGTAAATTTTCCTATCTTTCTAGCAAAATTTCTTATAAAGTATGATAATTTTTTGAGTTTTTATAGTTTGTGGTGGCTTTCTCAGAAAGTATAGTAATTTTTGCAAAATTATTAATAATTTTTATACTAAACTTTTTTCTCAGTGTAGGACTGCGTTTTGTCCAACTATCTTATTTTAATCAACCCCGCCCTTTTAATGAATTGTCCTGTCAAAAGTATTTTGTATTTTCAAAAAAGTTAGCTCATTAAATCGCGTAAATCGTACAAAACTATTTCCCATACGCGCGACGTATCAATTACCTTGTACAATTTGTTTAAATGGAACGATATTCCAAAAAACAGCGTGCATTTTACCATTCTTATCGCCGCATTAATCTAACTATTAAAAACAATTATTACACAAATTACAACCTCCGACCGCTTAATTATATACACGTGCGCGCTGCAATATATTGTATTTTAACAAACCACGCGCTACATATTAACCTTCAAAGAAAAAAAAAATCTGCATAGCACCAGAAACTCTTTCTCATTTCAGCAAAAATGAAAGAGAAAATCTGGCGAAAAAGAAAAAAAAAATTTGCATCCATATGCGCGGTAAGAGTCGCGCGCGATTATCGAGGTACAGCGCGGTCTTATCGCGGGGCCCCGCGGTGGGCGCGCGCGAAGTGTAAGCGCGAATAATGTAGTCCACCCATGCCAGGCTCCGCCTAATGCCAAACAATTACACGATAATAATTCGTCATTATTGCGCCTACTGCGCGATTGACGCCGCTCCGCTTCGCGCTCGAGTATAAGTGTTATGTGGGACATACCGATTAACGGGATAAATTGCCTCTGGCGTAATTGATACCTTCGCCTTCGTCCCCACTGCCCCCTCTTTTCTCTCCGCTTGCCGCCGCCTTCGCTATCGGAAATTGCTGTCGCTGAGAAAGAGCGAAAGAGAAAGCGAGAGAGAAAGAGAGAGAGAGAGAGACGGTTATCCTAATGTCCGCCGTATTTCTAGCCGTAATGAAGGCTCGCCACGCCACACATGCACACACGAGGTCCTTGCGCGCGCATGACGCAATTTTGAATCTCGCGGGGAAAATCACGAGACGAGGGTATTTTTGTTTCTTTATGGGCGAGCGCATCGGAGGAGAAAATCGAATATCGCAAGGATTTACAGGCGAATCCGTAAATAAAGACATGTAGGGTATAAAGTTGGATTCTTTTTTATTGCCTGTGTACACGTATAATATAAGTGTATATAGGGCCCGGGACATATGTTTGCTTCGTAGTGGATTCGAGGGATATTTATTTTCGCATATAAAAAATGGCTTATAGAGTATATATGCTATATTAGGATCCTGTATTTGGTTGTAGTTTAATGGTATTGTCGAATTATTCTGGATTTTATCTAATCTGTTATGATAGTTTAATACGTAATCAATCTAAATCACATGTACTAAACGACGTGTAATTTTAGAAAATTGAATCTTAACGTATGCATGACATACTTGAAAGAGATAGATTAAAATTTGAACTTCATAGCCGTATTAATTATTATTGTAACAAATCTTTTTTAATCAATTCAAGAACAGTTTAAAGGGATCTAGCTCTTCGAAAAGAATCCATTACAATTTATCCCAAAACAATCCCATCCCTTTATAAAAAAAACATATCGGTCCAAAAAAACATTCACTCTGACGAGTATACTGACACTACAAAACTCTGCCCAACGATCCATAAAATAACATCGCTCTCCTCGTTCTCTCTAATCTAACATCGAAAGCACGCACTCTCACCTACCCTTTAAACACAGTACAGTGCGGTCGGTATTAATCAAACGGCTCGTAATCGAGTAATCGAAGCCCCACCCCCTCCCTATATTAATCTTGGCGAATCCCGGACAAACGCGAGACGACGATCATCATCGCGCACACATAAAGCGCGCGTGCGTATACACGCCATGTAAACCAATTTGCACGCGGCGCGCGTATGAAGCCCCCGAAAAACGGCGCGCGTATATTTCCCATAGGAATTAGGGTCGCCGGGCTCTCCCACAGGAACGCGCGTGAGTATGGGAACGAGCAGCAGCGTGGCGCGCGTGCGCTCATCGAGAGAGAAGAGTAAGTAAGAGATATACAGGGCAGCGCGGGGGAAGCACCGCGAGTGAGCCCCCCTGTGTCGTACACACGTATAGTCTTCAAAACAAAAGGGATTCTCGTAATTGAAAAATGCCGGCCCATGATGAGTGTGTAGGTCGAGTAGTGAGCGCGTAGCAATGAAGCTCGGTGTAATGTTTATATAAGTATGTGCGAGTGTAGTGGAGTGCGCGGGGCAGCTTTCTTTGTGAGGATGGGAGAGATCGGGAGGGGAGGCTGAGCCTGTAATTGTTTTTCAGGCGAAGCCGCGTTGTATAATCAAGATGCTGCCTGTGGATTATTTTTAATGCGGGATTTCCGAGTTTTCATTCGGTTTTTTTTTCTTAATTATTTTACAATGAACAGATGTATCCTTCGTCTTCTTGTAAATGTCAGTCTTATAAAAGTTGCGCTGTCTATCCAAAGGATTTTTAAGATTACAAAACATTTGAAAATATATCCTCAAATATTTGCAATGGAACTCATACGCTTAACATCAATCATTGATTATGATGCTTCTTGCTGTAAAAAGTCGTCGTCACTTTTGAAACTCCTTTTTTCCTATACACAATCGAACACAAGAGAATATACATAACTATTACGCGAAAAACGCATTACAAGAAACTTTTCATCATCTCCCGATTCCCACGTTACTCTTCCCCATTCTCTGTCAAAACATTGAGCCAGAACTCCTCATACCCGGCCTCTTTCATCCAACAAAAGGACGCGCGTGCACAGACATTACACACCTCCGCATCGCATATATTCGGCAAAAAGCTCGCCCACGACAAATCGAGGGTCCTGCGCGCGCGTTCGCACTCGACGACGACGCGTGCCGCCGGTCGTTCATAAATCGCCATAACAAAACCCCATTAGTTTATTACATTATCATGCCGGTGACAACTGATGATTCCTCGGCCCCCGCGCGAGCAACCCTTCACTGCGGGGGTCGCAAGCGTATATATGGGCTCGGCCAAGGTTATGCGCGTGGGATCCGAAGTGGCGGTCGACACCGTGTGCGTACCATGTGACGGGAATGTGCGGTTCAAGTGTAGTAAGTTTATAGGGAGTTGTACGTGAGGTTTGGTGAGTCGTAGGCGTCAGAATTTCAGGTTGGTCGTACGTCGGGCTTGGGGTTGATCGTGGGCGGTGGTTCGTATACGTGACTAAGGTTTTAGCAGTTTTAGGTAAAGAATCCCTGGTAGAAAATTAACCATTTTTGTTGGTTAACGTGTTAATCAAATGGAAGCATTTTCGACCAAAATCAATATTTAAACCTTATTAAAAGTATAGAAAATTATAATCACATGTTCAAATATTGACAATAGAATATGTTCTTATCAACGAAAATTGAATATTTATCTTTAACAACGAAATAAGGTTAGTGTGACGTTTTTAACTCCAAAATTAACCAACAATTAGCCAACATGTCGTTAACGTTTCTACCAGGGATTATAGGAAAAATATTATTTTTTTCTTTTTTCTTTTTCCAACATATGATTTTTTTTGTTAATCAAGATTTTGTTACTTCTAATGTTTATTTTCTTATATATATAGGTATTCCGCTTACTCAAAGCGTTCATAATTGTCTCTTCTCGCCTGCTCAAATACCTACACATTCCTATGATACTATAAAAGTTCAATAAAATGACTTCACTCGCATAATCCAACAAAAGAACCTCTCCTCAACAATACTGCACTTGAATAAATGCAAATCACAATGCGCGCCCGCATAAACGTGGGAGTCGTGACACATACACATTCTCAACACCGTATATACTTTGAGACCGAAACACCGAGTCCGCGCGATTTCAAGTACGTATCTCTTACGTACAATCCTACGCGCAGGATTAACTATACGCACCGAACAGAAAGTTCCGGCTCGCACGACAATGCGCTCCTAATGCGCGCGTCCTCGGAAGCGGAAAATTCGCGGCGATTGGTCGCGTGATGCGGCACGTGCCGACTGACACGCACAATGCGTATCGAGGCGCTGGGGGGATATACAGTTCTGGAGGAGATTCGCCCTCGGGAAAACGGCTCGCTGATCAAAATGAATCCACGCGTATGGAAGTACGGAGTATCGGCGTGTATGTGTAGACGCGCGCGCTTTTTCATTATTATTATCGCGATGTGAATGAGCATGATCGTGTTGCGGCGACTTTATCGCGGCTGAAGTTTGAAAGGCCACGGTAGCATGAGCTATCTCTCGGTCCACGTAATTTTCTAGATGATTATATATCGTCGAGATATGTGTATAATATACGCGAGCGTGATCGTTATGGTTTATGTGGTGAGACTATATCGAGAAGTGTGAGCTCTGTGCATAGAATTGGCGAATGAGCAATGACACGTATAAGATAAGTAGGTTGAGATTAAAGTATTTTGTGTAACACATGCACGATTTTCGTCGTTTTTCGACCTAAAAAGAGGTCCTAAAGTGACTTTTTTTGACCGATTGAATAAAAAAATCCATTTGCACCCGTTACCCTAAAATTCCGTAAAATCGCAAAACTCAATTTAGCCTTGCTTTTTAGTTTCAAAAACGCCGAAAATCAATACATAAGTCACAAAAAATATGGTGTGCACCTAGGGCTTAGTGGGCCTTTTGACCTCATGTGTTTGCAGTACTCGTCTTCGGTTCGCAAAACGCACTCGCCTTCGGCTTGTGCTAGTTCACCTACGACTCATACTTTAAACTCCACACTCGGTCTAAAGAGGCCCACTTTGCGCCCTAGGTACACAATATATTTATATTCAAAAAGTCTTATCAAAACTGCTCTTTAAATATAAAATAGTGAAAAAATCACTATCCAGTATAGTTAAAAGTCGTGCACTTCCGAAATAGTGAATGTGCACACCGAAATAGCAGGCATCCACTATTTTAGTAGTGTATATTATCTTTTTTATACAGCGAAATTATACTATTTGCATGTTCACTATTTCGGGAAGGGCACAACTTTTAACTGCAGGATAGTGATTTTTTCACTATTTTACATTTAGAAAGTATATAGGTGTGTCGTCGAAACGTTAAAAGTTAGTTCAAAATGCGACTTAAAAATGAAACGCAATATTAGACGAAGGTGAAACGGAGAATGTACAAGGTCGCGTCGACACAAATAACTTACTTCAATGTAATATATTATACGGGTACTTTAATATTTATAGGCATCCTGAATGATTATTGCGATTGTCACTATCTTGAAAGTCATTAATTTTGTACTGCAATGCGCTCAAAAAAATATTAAAATCAAGTTTTTTTTCCCCTGTAAATAAATATTTCATCCCAAACATTTATTTCCCCAACCATCACCTCGCGTGTACAATTAAACCAACGATTTCTCTCAGCCTGCACCAAAGAAACAAAGCGGTGCTACCGTCGCAAATCAATGGGCCGTCGTTATATACCAAAAGAGCCACAAGCCCACACCCGCGCACATAAAAAAACTCCGTCACACACACACACATATGCACGCACATACAGTATACGCTTTCGGGACTTGGTTGGCAAACACTAAACAGCCCTAACGAGCGAAATGTAATATCTCCGTTGCGGACGCGGGCGCGTGACGATGATTGGGAAAACCGGGCCGTGTAACACGCTTCGCTGAATGCCCCGAGTCTCTTTCTCTGGGGGATAAGGTCAACACACAGTAGTAGCAGTAAGTAGTAGTAGCAGCGCAGTGGGACCGCGCGCGCTGCTCCGACATCAAAGAGAGGACGCTTAGAACACAAGCCGTTGATGGTAATAATAATGGCGCAACGCGCGCGCGCGCGCGTGCTCTCGTTTGCGATGTACTGTATACTTACACACGCGTCGCGCGTGTAATGTGTTTGTCGTCGTCGTCATCTCTCGTTTGGCGTCGGATTTCAGGGAGAAAAAAAGGAGGCATGGAGAATGAAAGAGTCTTACGTCTTAATTAAATCATCGAGAGGTGGGGGTGGTGGGGGATGTTGGGCGGGATTTTGTTAATAGAATGTGAGTAATCGTTCGTAATTCTTGATTTATTATATGCGGTTTCAGAAGAGATGAAATTTCGCGATCGTTTATTGTTAGGCGTTCTAAAGAATAGGTGTTATCAATGTATATTTTTAATTGAGTTCGTGAGATCTTGTTTATGTATAAATAATGGTTGCCTACACCGTGCCAATTGTATATACACGGAATAAGCAGCTGCATAAAGGATTAAATATTGATTTTCAAATGCAAATATAACCACCTTTAATTTACATATAATACAATTGATCAGTAAACAAAAAGTAAAAACGAAATTTAATTGACAAAGTATAGCTAATGGAGTTCATCAATTTTTCTTATATCGTTGCTTCTTGCTAGAGAACGATTTGTAAAATAGTATTTTGTTTTTACATTAATACTAAAAAAGTTATATTCATAATTATTATTTTAAATTATTTATATATAGGCTAAATAAGATGCACTTCGCATGTATCCATATATTCCAAGCCAGACGTTAACATCTTATTCCGAGGTATAGCAAAATCTTTCAATTCCGATCCCCAAACCCGAAAAATCCCCCAATAGAATATCAATCCAATTTCTCTCTCCCGCACTCCCGATAACCATCATCCCAATTTTCCACGACCGCATGCAGCTTGCTTTCACGCAGTGCAATCATCCCCCAAATCATCCGTCCCACATATGCACGACCTTATCATTATATCAATCTGCTCGAAATTAAAAGGCGCATGAGAAACCGATACTCCCCAGCGCAGCACATCATCAGATGTCCAGCCGCAGAATCGCCCGGAACAAAAAGCAGCCATCTCCCTTCCCCTTTCAACATGCACACACACATATCCCATCGAACAAAGAGACAACGCCGCTGCGCCGCCTTGCATATATAAAAACGCGCGCAGCAACGGCCGAAGGTATCGCATTACGGCGCATCAGCGTCGTCATCACCGCGTCAACCGAAATGTGCTCCCCCTTTTTTTCTCGTCGACGTGTGTGCACAGTCTCCCTCTCCTCCTACGCAGAGAGAGAAAGAGAGCAAACACACGCGCGCGCAGCATCCGCACCTATTAGGGCTTCCTCGGGGCTGTGTGATCAGATTGACTATACACTGCATCCGCACGCGTGTCTACATGTGTATGTGCGTGTATACACGAAGAGAGCGAGCGAGCGCAAAGGTTAATTAAAAAGGGGGGGACAGAGCCGAGGCTCATTCGATTACCAGTTTTCCAAAGCGCGCGTGTTTTACAGCTCTCGAAACGACCTTTCCGATGCCTATGCGCATCGCCTCCTCTCGAAAACTCCCGCACTCGGCAGTCCGGTAAATATGTGTACTCCGCAGCGGTAGCGGATAGAGGATAGAGGTCTTTTCCGTGCCTCTCTGTGTATAATGGTACAAAGTGGCGCTTTGGTCACGCACGCGTGTTTGGAGCGCGCGACTTCTTTATTTAATTCCTCCGAGCGAAATTACTCGGTTTATCTTTGAAGGCGCGCGAACGTGCTGGGTGATTGGGAGTTACGCCGGAAAGAGAGAGAGAGAGAGAGAGAGAAAAGTGTAACTGGATTAGCAGTACGGCGGCTGTCTGCGAATTAATTTCTGAGTTGGTTAGCTTTTTTAAATGAGCTTTTTGGAATTTTTCGAGAGGAAATTTGCTGCGCTTCTGTACTCTCTCTGTATTTATTTTTTGTCAGTTTCTATTTTAATTGCATTTATATACTTTCGCTAAAGTTTCGTGTGTTTTTACACCTATACGTATCACTCGGTGGTGAACGTTTTTATATCCTCTTTTGCTTTATATATGGAGGTGCGAGAGAAACGTTTGTGGTGTATTGTATTGTGAGATGATGAATAACGGTCTTTAGATGAACCAATGTTTTTCGAGAATTTATTTAGGCCAAATCAATTCTCGAAAAACGTTGGTTTGTCTGGAGACCGTTATTCATCATCTTCTCTTTTATTTGCTTTTGATTTATAATTCTTGCTAATTATTCAAGTTATCCGTGCTTGAAGTTGATTCTAGGAATCTATTATGCACTCTCTAAATGTAAAATAGTGGAAAGTCCACTATCCAAGAGTTAAAAAAAAGAGTCCTCGTGCACGGCCGAAATGGTGAATATGCACTCCTAAATAGTGGACATTCACTGCTCTAATAATGTATAGTTTTTTTAACTTTTTTAAAATAGTTAAATTTTGCTATTTAAAAAAAGTTAATATACACTATTAGAGCAGTAAATGTACACTATTACGGAGTGCATATTCAGTGCACGAGTTTTAACTCTTAGATAGTGGATTTTACACTATTTTACATTTAGAGAGCACGAAAAGAACAAAAAGTTTCGTAAAAATTATTATGCATTTTAGTAAAGCAGTAGAAATCAGTAAAAAAATCAAAAAATTACTATGGACTTTATGGTAACCCTGTTAGAAAATTAACCATATTTTATAGCTAATGTGTTAATTAAATGGAAGCATTTTTAGCAAAAATCATAATACTAAAATAATATAATTCATCTAAAAGTTCTACAATTACTTAAAATACATATTTTATGAGGTGTAAATGCCATAAAGTTAACTGAAAAATAGATAGCTTCTGGTTAACATTTCTACCAGAGAAAGTTCGCCAGAAATATAAGAAAAATATAATAATTTTTCCAAAACTTATACGTGTTTCCCTCCTTGTAGTACTCTTAATAAAAATTTTTCATGTTTCTATCTCTATTCGAAAATTGTATCTTTCGGGCTGAACAAACCATGCGCTATCAAGCACCAATAACTCAACTTTGCAGAACGATTTTAAACCCCGCGAATAAAAAATATTTACGATATTTTGACAATAAAAGCGCATGTATAATACACTTGGAACCTGAAAACCACCCCATCGCACAGACACACACACAATAAATCAGCCATAAATTAAATTCGTTTCCATTTCGCGGGCGCGAAATCATCGTCAGCCTTCTGCACAGCAGGGAGCCCAGGAATGAAAATACACTGTACCTATACGCGTATACGCGCCAACTGCGCTTACACACGCGGTGTGACACGTGACCCGTTCAACGCGAAATTCCCTGGGAAGCCCACAGCGGACCCCGACAATGGAAGAATCACATTCGTCTGTGTGCACATTTACGCTCGCGCGCAAGTAAAAGAGCCGCGTGCCGCTGCGATTCCCGCCCCCTTCGTCTGTCTCTTTTTTCCTATATATATACACATCTATATGTATGCATATATATTATACAAACGCGAATGCTCCCTCGTCGCGATTTGCTTATACGGAGGAGTATATAAGGAGAGTTCTCATGCGGCTAAAAGATTAGCGCGGGGAAAGATTCTTATTCGTCGTTAGTGCGAATTAGTGCGACGACGGTCCGGATGAATAACGATAATGGGACCCTGCGGAGTTGGGGAGGGGGTGGACGTACGTATGTGAATCTGTGCATCGAGTGGACGGGATCAGGGATGTATTCTGCTGGGATTTTCGGAGAAAACGATCATCGCGTTTAGGTTGTACATGTGAGATTGAGTTGGGTGATTTGTGGGACTGCACGGCTATTAGTAGTCTGTAAATTGGGAAAAGAGCGCGTTTTAGATTAAAAGCAATAGCAGATCGAATAATTGAGTTCGCGTTAGCGATTTGATTTATGTGAGGAAAATCGTAACAAAAAACACGTACGAATCTTTCGCAATCATGATAAACCATCAACAGGAAGACTCGATAGCTCTCCAATTTCCATGTTTGAGTTACCCACCATCGGCACCCCCGCGATGACTATAACATATACGTATCGCAACGGCGATGCACATCGACGTGAGTCATTATCGGCAAACAAACGCCGCGTCTAGCACCTATTTGATCGATATACCTCCCCCTGGAACTCGCCGACGATGAAAACGGTTACACACGCGTGCCTCTCTTGCAGAACCTGGGGGTGAAAAAAAAAATGGCTCGGTGACTCACGCGTGCGCGAATTCAGGGCCAAACGGAGTAGGTATAGTGTAAGTGTGTAGACTCCTTATCAGAAGAGATAAGGGATCGAGGGCTGTGGGTGAAAGAAAAGCGCGATGTTACTTTTTGTACGATGTGCATGTGAAGGTGGGGGAGTACGAAGGGGTGCATCAAGGCCAAGTGCGTGTACTGGTGGTCGGGAGTGAATTTATTACGAGTATATACGCGTCATTTCGGAGTCTTTGAAAGATTATGGGTTGAGTACGTGAATAGGGCGAGGCGTGTGCGCTTTTGTACTGGGAGTTATAATCATAAAGTAAGATTTTTTTTAATTATGACGAGGTGGATAGTAAAAGTGCGCCGAGTTGACAGTATATACTTTTTAAAATAAATGTTACGATCCATTCAAACTTTATCGAAAACACACAGCAAACAAATCAAACCGCATTTCACTCCCAACCCATATAATCTCCAAACCAATCAAACCACACCCTCTTCTCAACCCGTACACCTCCGCCTCGTATACTTTCGGCATTTCTTGCACCCGCACCTACACTTCCCTCCTCCTCTTTCTCCTCACTTCTTTTCTTCCCTCTCTCACTCCCCTCGACGAAACTGCTTGCTCGAGCGGCTCGGATAATTGTGGGCGTACGCCACGCGGCTACCGGAGCTACGCGAATTCGTGCGTGCACGCATCAAGCCGCACACGGCGGGGGCGCGATACATGATACTCGTATATATAAAACGCGCGTTCTTGCAATTTTCTTGGAGCGACGGTAAATCAGGCACGTGCCGACGCTATAATTGCCCGGGGTTACGATTTTTAATACTGTCTATGCGTTGTTGTATAGGGTGCGTGTGTATGTGTGTGTGTGTGCGAGGAGCCAGCTGTCCCTCACATGTTTGCGGGTGCGATGGGGTGTGTACACGTTCGCGAGAATTTGGGTGCTTAAATTTTAGGGTGTTTTTTTCTGTAGCGTATAGGTGCGTGCGTACAGTGGCTTTTACTGCTGGCGGGTGCCGAGGTTCGGCGTGATGGGTTCATTATATCTTTTAGTTTTTTTTTATTCTAAGAATATGTATAAAATAAAACGTAAAATCACTTATAAATATTTTCTAAATGAGTTTTTTTTTTTTACAAGTAAATTATAAACTAGAGCTACTGCACCTCACTCGCTTAAATTTATATTTTTAATTTTATAGAGTCTGCCACATATTTTGTTTGTAAATGAATACAAAATCAATCAAAATCATAAGTAGTTTTAATGTTTTTTTTTTTCAATATTGTCCCAAAATTGTCCCGAGAATTGTTCCGTGAAAAAATAGTTCAAGTATTATACTTATACAAGGCAATGGCAGAAATGGAGAACCAGAGCATCGGAAAAAATGGAAGCAGCTCATATAATATACCGCGTGACCCAAACTATCCGGACATTAGATTTTTTCCCAGACAAATTGCAAAATGGTCGGGAAGGTCACGGATCTAAGGGTTTTCGGGCCCGAGGAAAGTAATGGCGCAGTATATTACAATAAAAAAAAAATTGAATTTAAATGTTTTATTCACAAATTAACGATATACCAAACCTTGACATCGACAAAGTCAGGACATATCACATAAAATTTGTTTACCGAAAACCTAAATTACACCAAATACCTCTATACACACTCGAGTCAAAAGAAAAGAGGGGAGCGGCAAAGAAGGTCTCGGTCAAAGAACAACTTGTCAACTACAGATCCGAAGCAACGCAGCATTTCTGTCCCTCTCTTTCTCGCGTCCCTTTGATTGCAGGACGACAGGAGAGTCGCGTGGGCGGAGAAGTTAGGGGAACGACGAGCATCCTACTCCTCCTTATACTTATACACACTGCCCCCCGCAACGTTTGTTCTCGGGGCGCGCGAGTCTGTTCTCGCGGTCACAATGTGACTCGAGTCTTTAGATATAGCTGTGCTACCAGTAGTTAGTTGGGTAATTGACGTTGCTTTTCGAATCAGACTATATTTTGAAAAATGAAGAAAACTTTTCAAGCGTAGAAAATACGATGATTCAAATTCATCGGTCGAATTTCGTAAAAAACTTATACATTGAATATAGTAAAACGAAGCTTATAATATATAGAGAAAAGTAATAAAGCAGAAAATACGAAGCGCTCTATGTACGACAATAGGTTCCGCGGCTAACGCAATTACCAATTAGCCGGATCCAAAGAAACATCCAATTCTCGAGAAAAACTGTCGACGCGGCGGCGCTCTTCTCTCCTATGAAAACGTTGGCTCGCGCGCTTGCGCTGCTCCAATTAGCGCTTCGGCTCTCACTCTCCCTCTAAAAGAAGCGATAATACGCTCCATTGAAAAGGCGCACCTATATATCCCCAGGCTCTCTCCTCTCACTCGTCGCGTATCAAGAATCGCGGGCGTTCGCTTGTGGAGCTACGCCTACGCACACCTACCTCTCTCACACTCTCCTCGAGACCGTGTGTATAACTTGGTTATACACTCGCCGGGTGTATCTCTACGTCAGCTACGCTTATAACCCTGTTAACCACTCCTGTGTACGCGTGTGAGTGTATATATCTTCCGTCGCGCGCCGCTTAATTTGCCGCGCCATTCAGGAGAGACGAAAGGGTTGCGCGTGCACGCGCGCTTCTGAATAGCGAGACTAAATACTGCAGCGTAATTCGGTTATATACCAGCCGGAGTGAGAGAGCGCGCATGACGCGCGCGAAAGCGCGGGAGAATGGCTGCCAAGCGAGACTTGCGAGCGAAGAAGCGCCGGTGTGCGCAATGCGAAACGTCGTTAAGATTGTTAAGTATCGTCATCACCGGCCGTTTCACACCCAAACCATGTTGCTGTGTGTGTGTATGCGTGTGTATATATACGGAAAATGTACGTGTATAGCGAGCTTTTTGCCGTCAACAGTTGTTGTTTCTTTGGAATGTTCGTTTCGCGCGAGCGAGACTCACCGAGAGCGACGAGAGGGGATCTTGATTACGAGAGCTATCTGGTAGAGAGAAGAGACACAGAGTTTTTCAATGCTTCGTTTACGGAGGCATTTGTTTTTACGAAGGATCATTTGAGACTAGTTGGGACTGATATTTACTTAGAAAGTTTGTTGTATGAAAAATCGTTGCGAAGAGAGCTAACGTCGGATGAATAGATGCATTTATCTTCCATTCAAGGTATAATTGAAACGTTTTGGAGTCGGTTGCAATCTTTGAATTTTGAAAAAGGCCATTCTCAACCATTTCACAGCCATTTAACGACAGTCAGTAATAACCGCGCGCCTTGTAGAAAAGAATTAAACCTTGTCGTGCCCAAGGAAATACAATAGGAGGATACGTAGGCGGTTTGCTTGAAATACACACACCGTCACCCGCCGATCTATCCGACTTTTTCATTCGCAAATCCACACGGCTCCCGTCGCGACAACTGCCCGGCAATTTGTCGCCTGCCCTAGACTTCCTTTCTTACCTGTGCCACAGAGACACGACTTTGTGTGTACCTTTTCGGTCGACACGTTAGGCGCGCGCTGTTGAGATCTTTTGTGGCCGCGTGGAAGCTTTAAATCACGTGTCAATTAGCGACGATCGTAGCGGAATACCCCGAGGATCAGCTTGAAATGACCGGCGCATTGTCAATTGGCCTTTGGGCGCAGGCGTCTTTTGGTCGTATCAGGGGCGTTGAATTTATACCCCAGCTCTCTTTTGAAAGAGTAAACGTCTATTTTCTTATGTACAAATACCTATATATACGAAAGCTATTCTCGATTTTATTGTATATTCATCTCACGGCGAAGACTTTAGATGATATACGAACAAATTGTTTCCTTTAATACTGATAACGTTGATTAATTATTATTTTCCAATTCCCGTAAATTATTATGTAATCAGAATTATATTTCACAGAAAGAAAAAAACCGCCGCTTCTCCATCAGTCTTAACAAGCAACGAAAATGGGCGCACCACCACTGCAAGGAAAATCCAGAGCAGACCGAGCTAACACTATATGCGCTCTCATTGTCCGGCGCGAGGCGCCCGGTGTAACGGGCCTCGGGCCTCAGCTGCAGCGTCGTCGCCGCGCAACGCGCGTGTCTGCATAATGCCTCGCGCGTCAGCCGCACGCGCTCATTAGGAGGCTAAACGGGGCCCCTTCTGCGCCCCCGTCACAAAGACATCTATGGAATAATGGCCGAGAATCCGCGGGGGAGACGCGCTGCGACTAATAGCCCGCGTGACTTCGATGCGCGCCGGCGGCAGCAGCGGCGGCGGCGTTTATTCTGCGAATGAATTCCGTATAGAAGAAGAAGGAGAGATTGCTGTTGACGTAGGATCGTGAGCGATGGAATTGATTTGTACGAGGAATTTCTAGAGATTGGGGGAGAGGTGAGATATGTCTGGAATGAGGTGGGGGCGGAGGTAAGTGTCGGTGAGAGATTTATGATGGGTCGAATACTTAGTTTTTTTTTCTTTATAGCAGAGAAAATGTAGGTAATTGCGTGTAGTTACAAGTATAAAGTTTCAATTTTATGCAGTGCTATAATGGGTCTCTGAAGTTTGCATCGTTAGAATGCAACGAAATAATTTTTTACGATTAATTATAAGTTATTAAACAATGGAAATTTTATCTAAACCTTTCTTTTAAAGTTAATTTATATTATAAAACACTAAATCTACATGCAGAATTAATATTATTTAATATAAACGTTAAGCAAAATGAATTTCTTTTTTTATTTCGTTGGACTCCAACGTTGCAAACTTCAGACCCATGTGCTATAATGTTTTTAGTTACTTTTACGGCGTATATATAAATGCATTTTCCATATTACAGTTGCAATGAAAATAACGTTAACTATACTTATATGTACAGCAGAGTTCATCGACACGGCCGTTCATTCTCAACGAAACATCTGCCCCACACCAACAATATTATCACCTTCGTCCACCTAACCCATCATCAAACCCTTCCATCACCACGCATTGCCAAAGGAATTCATTCCAAAATCACACCCCCTCGTCACTCACTGTCCGCGACACCTTGATTCCCCGATAAAAAAAAAAAAAATACCAGTTGTCAAAACACAAAAAGGGCCGCCTTACCACAACACAACAAAGCCGTATCCACGCAATGATGGCCCATAATCCCGAAAAATTGAAAAGCTCGCTCGTGCGCGTCTTAGAACGCTATATACCGGAAACGCGTGAATCCGCGATTGGCCGACATACGCGCGCACCTGTGTGTAATTACGCGTAGGGTGTGCTCTGCCCTGTTTGCGCGCATCGCACCTGTACACACGCGGACGCGCGCGCGACCCCCCGCGAAACCTTGTGCGTATGTATATACGAGCGGGGATGAATCACCAATCAACCGTCCAGTCTGTAGTGTACGTTTTTCTGTAAGGGCGCGTCGCTCGCGCGTTAATCGTGTGTGTGTGTGTGTAGTCGGCGACGGCGGCATTACTGCCTTTTCTGGGAACGATTTTATATACTCTCGTACGCGCGACGGCGAATTTTAACGAATTTTGGTGCGTGGGGGTGGCGGCGTGTCGTAACGACGTATGCGCGGGTATTTTTTTATAATTATTTGTACATTTCAGCAAAACTTTTTATATAATTATGTTGAAAAATGTATTATATGAAAGAAATTTAAAAATGAGTTGTAATACAAAGATGTTGTACGTAGATATTTTCAATATTTTATTTGATGGACTGAAATCAATTTAGTTTATTCTAAAATTAAGGGTTATGAAAATTCATGTCGGACAACAATTTTAACACAACCCACAGCTTAAACTGAAAACCCAAGGATTTTCTTAATCACCACCTTCGTTCTATAACACGAGCAAAGCTGGCAAAATTTCTATCCACACTGACCGACCGCCGCACCGTACAATTAATTTTTTTTTTTTTTTTATTCGCTCGAAAAACGACCCGAAATGAGTTACCGCGCGTGCTCAACAACCGTCATCTACGCGCAATACCAACGAACGATAATTATCAATCTCCCTATCACCCTCCAATATCTCTCAAGAGTTTGCAACCCACATACAGACTACACACGATTTCCATCCTCCTCGGTGCACAGTACACCTACATTCGCGCCACGGCGAAATGTCTTACTCATTATAAAAAGTCGACGGGGTTTATTAGAGCGCGCCCTCTCTCCAGTTTCATACACACAGGGAATAATTAAATTTTCCGCGCGTTCGTGGAAAAGCAAAGCGCAACCTCTCACGCCACGTATATTACACGTAAATGCAATGTGCAACGCGCTAGCTGCACACACACACACATGCATAGTTCGTCAGAATTCAGGCGGCAATTAAACGGACGTAATTCTCCCACGCGAGGAGAGAAAGAACGAGAGAGAGAGAGAGAGAGAGTGAGGCGCTCCATTAAAAATGATCGTGCCCTTCGATAATGAGCCCAAGGGTGTTTTGTTGTACACGCGGGGGACGATGGAGAGAGAAAGAGACCCCCAGCGAACACGCGCGCGCCCGCCCTGCAAACAACACAATGGCTGCGCGCGTGTGTGCAGTGTGCGCGGCGCTTGCGGATGGGCTGTGTGTGAAAGCTTTTTACTTTTTGTGCGCGTTTTTTAAGGGTCGGATAATGTATCGGGTTTGGCGGGGTGGGGGTGCTGTGCAGTACTGTATAACGGTGAAATAGTTGCCCACTGTAAAATAATATTTCTCGAATTTATTATATTAAGCGAATTTCGTTAGCACAGTTGAGATTATAATATGTATTTTAAATGTATAAACGCTAAATAATTGTAAAAAAAATGTTACCTACCACCTATATATATATTTATATTTATTAAACTTATTTCTGGACTAGCCAGAAAAGGTAAACGGTATATAATCGTAATAAATACATTTCCTATATCGAATGAACCACAGAAACCGAATAAAAACCATTAGACAATTGCCCATAAAGAACCTTTCATATATGTACACACCTCTCCAACACGAATTCAACGAGAAAAAAGAAGGAAAGCCCAAATCGCTCCTCCAACCTATTCTATATACGCATTATTCATTCATAGTTTCTCGACACCTGCAATTTCGCACCAGTTCTTTCTCTCTTTCTCAACCACCGGAATACACCGCCGATGCACGCAGGCACGCTTTCTTTAGAAACCCACGCGCAATTTTCAAAGACCCGGTACACGTACGTGTCTCCCCTCGACCAGCCATCATTTATCGTGCGCGCGCCCACTTGTCAATCGATCCTCGAGCGGCTGGAAAAAAAAGTGCGGGGGTAGGTAGTGGCGAGAAATTATAACGTGGGAATTCGTATATATCGAATGAATCGACGGAATTCTTACGGGCATTGGCGTTGGGTCGAATTTTTTTAATTTATATAGCGCGAATGGTGCAAGAACGTGTGATGTGTATGTTTGGAGGCGCGATGAGTAGCGGAATCATTGTGAAAGAGTTATAGAGTGTGGTTGTACGAATGAAGGTTACGCGCTTTGGTAATTTTCCTTGTATATGTTGATCTCTAGCTGGAGGGTGTGTATTTAATATTCCGGTGTGGAATTGGGGAATAAAGAAAGAAAAGAGTATGTACAAATGTAAAGCGCTTTCACGAAATTAATATTTCAAATGTATTCGTATATAACATAATTGAATTTTGATAAAATCCGTTCCCTGGTAGAAACGTTGGCTAATTGCTGGTTAATTTTGGAGTTAATAACGTCACACTAACATTATTTCGTTGTTAAAGATAAATATTCAATTTTCGTTGATAAGAACATATTCTATTGTCAATATTTAAGGTCAATATCTAAGGTTTAAATATTGATTTTGGTCGAAAATGCTTCCATTTGATTAACACGTTAACCACCAAAAATGGTTAATTTTCTACCAGGGTTGCGTTTTCCTTTATAATTCAGTAAGGATTCAAAGAAATTTGATGCCGAGAGATCATATGATAATAGAATACACAACCATCATCTCTATATCATTTTGTTTACTTCTACTACTTTCTCCACAGCTCATAAAAAAAATGTGACCGTGCAATCAATGCCCAGCACTTCAGCCGCACAAGATAAAGCCGTGAGAGCCATCCAAACAAAGGAGGCCCGCGAACTTTTACACACACACTCTCGGCCGCCATAGGCACATTTGAACTGGGTTACAGGCGCAAAGTGCCATTGAAAAGCGCGTCGTATATATGTTCTCGGTCGTTAAATCTCCCCGCGCTCATATACTCTCTCGATGCTCTCATTAGCCTCGCGAGCATGCGCGCACGCAAAATAGCATACGCGCGCGCGCGGGGCGCCATCAGGGCCGCGCCAAAAAATCAGGCAGCCGGCCTAATATAACTGTCTGCCGCTTGCGCGCGGAGAGCCGTAAATTCGCGTCTGTAGAAGCACGTGCATGTGTGGATGTTATACGTATATAGGGGCGCGAGTCGCGGCATGTATCCCTCATTTATAAACGTCGCGATTTGAGGAGAGGGAGAGCGAACGCGTGTGTTTATCTTTGCGAGAGTCGATTTGGCCGGGTCTAATGGCCAATAAATTTAGATCCGCGTGCTGTGCAGCGCCGACGCGAACATTTCTTCGGGGGGTTAGCGCAGAGCTGCCTCGTGTTCGAGCGTGGAGTTGGGCTTTTAACGAGCGAGAAGGCGACGTTGTGGTGTTTTTTTTTGGGGGGTCTTTTGGGTTTGAGGAAGATTTAATGATGAATTGGTGGTGGAGTTACGTATGATGATTAATCAGTGGTCGAAATTAATATGGGTATATAGCTTTGTTGCTTTCAAGGAGACAAGAAATGTATAAGTTTTACCAATTTTCGTTATCGTTTTTATTCTATATGAAGCTTTGTGAATATATGACGTAACTTTGCATGGAAGCTTTCGACTTCAACTATTCTAAGATCATGTCGACGCTCCTTACGAAAACTAGCACCTTTTTTGGCCTCCTCACGAAGACTAGCACATTTCAGGAAACTGCAACGAAAACTAGCATAACTCACGACTTTGCCGCGAATACTAGTACAATTCGCGAGGTTGTCGCGAAAACTAGCATCATTCACGAGTTTGCGCCGAATAATAGTACAATTCATAAGATTGCGACGAAAAGTAGCACGATTCGCGAGTTTGCGACGAAAAGTAAGACGATTCGCAAGCTTGCCGCGAAAACTAGCACTTCGCGTCACCGTGTTAATTTACATAAAAGGCAGTGGAATGTGCTAGTCTTCGCCGCAATAAAGCGGATCGGGCTAGTCTTCAACGCAAATCAATGGGGCGTGCTAGTCTTCGCGACCAACGCTCAAATGGACTAGTCTTCGTGGCAATCTGAATCGTGCTAGTTTTCGTAGGGAGCGTCGATGTACTCTCTTTTCTTCTACTTTTTGCAATTTTTACTTTTTCATTTTGGCAAAATTTGTTCGCGCCTTGATATTGGCTAATATAAGTGATTGCTTTCTTTCATTTTTTCCATGTTAAATTATTTTGATAATAAAAATTGACGTGCTGATAAAACAGTGCTGAAAGGCTGTTTTCGCGTGGTCACCATTTATTTCGTCTATTATATGACCTGTATAGAACGAGAAATAATTTGTTGCAGAGGTCGTGTGACTCTAAATTTTGTTTCATATTTATTAAACGCCCGAGAATAGATTTGTTGTAGAATATCTCATATATTATATTGTAATTTTACAGGAATATGACAATACTATTTAATTATAAAACTTTTCAATAATTCTCTTTACGAAAACAAAATTCGACATATAAACGCACTTGCCAAACTATTTTAACCCCAACAACTGTAACATTTGTATATATATAAACCCCTAGGTAAAAAAGCAGACATCAATCAGACTTCCCAACCAATTCGCATAACAGCTATCAAAGCCAGCAGAGTAGTCCTACACCGCTGTATACGAAAAGAAAAAGAAACGGCAGAAAAAAAGTCTGCGGCTAAAACTCCCCTGCAATATCGCACGTGGTATACGCACGGCAGTACACACGAGGCGTCGCGGAGGCGGCGCCTTGAAATTCGCGCGCGCGATCGCGTGACACACTGCCACGCAGCCGCACGCGCGCACGTGTTATTCATCGGCCGCGACCGCGATGCATCGTGATTCTCTCTCCCTCTCTTACCTTCCGTTTATCTGCGTCCGGATCGGCCACACTGTGTTTCCTAATTTTTTTGTTTTTGCTTTGCCACGTATATAGAGCGCAAATTTTATTTTGGGAGGTCTTTATTGTCAAGTCGCGAGCGCCTTTCGCAATGCAAAGCAGGGCTATATAGTGTTATGATAGGCGAGTGAGCTGTTTGCTGGGGGTTGACATTTGGGATTAAATGCTTCCACAAGCTTTGTTTTAGTTTTCTTTCGTCGGGGAATAATTATAACTGAAGTTCCTGCGACTTAATTTAAAGTGGCACGAATGTTACAGTGTATTTATTTAGCTATTTTTAACGTACGTTATATGTAATGCTGAAAAAATTATCTTTCATTGTCTTATAAGATATTTATCCGTGTACATAGATATACATTATTACAAGTGTTTGGAGTTATCGAAAAATAATATTTTCTTTACAAATTTTAAAATTTTTAAATTTATTTACCCGAAAAACATTTACATTTTTGGAAATTCACATAATAGTAAAATTATACATATAAGTAAATCCTACGAAGGCAAATAGCATTGCCCGTTTGTAGATCTGGCACAATATAAAAATAAATAATTATTATGATTTACATTTATTAACTGATTCGTTAATAGAGTTAATTTATTTTTATTTTACAATCATAAAAATGGAAATTCGGTTGTAACTATACACTACAGAAAATGTCATTAAATTTAATGCACTTTAATGTTTACAAATCGTAGAATAATTATTAGTACGACAATTATTAATGACTTTTTAAACTAAACGAATGAATCGCCGTTAATCAATGAATAAACAAAAAGAAAAAGAAATCGCTGTGGACAGGATTCGAACCTGTGCAGGCGAAGCCCATCAGATCTAGAGTCTTACTCCTTAACCACTCGGACACCACAGCTAATTGTGGGTCAAAACTTTTATCGAAGCAGCAATGAAATTACACATATCGCTATACTATATACGAAATTTCCAATTTCTCATCAGCGCTCAGCGCGTCTTTCAGACAACGCGTACCAAAACAAAAGCAAATCTCGATCCTGCTATGACTCAAGGGGGTCCCGCTATACGGTCATCATGCGCATTTATAAATACATATACGTCTCCCCCCTCTCTTTTTCTTCCTCACCACCGGCAGCCTTATAATTTCAAAGAGGCAACGGATAGATTGGGTGAGAAGGCGCTCGCGCGCAACTCACGCACTAAGAAGAAGCCGAGCGACTTCATATGGCAAATAAAAGGACAAGACACTTGCGCGTGCGCTCGAAAACTGAGTCAGCGTCGCTATGTTGAGGATATCGTTTTTCAGGTCTCCGCAGCGCGCAGGCGATGGCTCACAGGAGTGCGCGTGATTCACGCTCGCGCGCTACACGCATAGCCCTTTTTGCTCATTTCGCGATGGGTATATACTTTCCTCTTATTTGCCGTGTGTATATAATAAGGGTCGTGACGAGGACGCGGCTATTGCGTGTTTGTTTTAAGAGATATGAAGTGCGGTACTTATATATACGTGCGCTGAGGTTATTGTGCGCGCGAGACGAGCGACTCGAGAGAATATAAGATGCTCGCGCGGGCGTGCGTGCCGTTGGGATTCCATTCCGGGCATGAGTCACGGTGGCTGTTTACAGCTTGTTTTGAATTACCAGAGGTAATCGGTACACGCTTGTCTTATCATTGTTTACACGGGCTATTGAAGCGAAGTTTGAACTGCGACGTTCTTCGTCACTTTGTTCTCAGTTTTACACGAAAATGTGAGATTAAGTTTTGCTTGATGGAAGTTTCAGCTGTAAGAAACTATTCTTAATCTGTATAGGTAATTTACAGGAAATTATAATAAACGTTTAACGTTTCTTGCGTCAAAAACGCTTTTTCTATATTTTACTATATAAATTTTAAGGTATATTAGGAAAGATCAGATGCACACTCACGACCATCGCCTAAAACTGGCCACCACGCGTTTCTCGTATCTAACGATATATGACGGCATAGGGACAGCTATATGGTTAGATGTAAAATATTATTTTATTAAACATATTTCGTGCCCGATATTTTAAATGCGGAATCCATAAAGTTAAATAAGAATTTAGTATGGTAACGACAATCACAGTGACAAAAGATATTTTTTGCAGTTGTTGTGTAATCCTTTTTTTAATAATTTCTACTTCTTCTTTAATCATTCATAAAAACTCTTGGTGATTGAATACGATTGAAAATTAAATGTCTTTTTCTCAGTATTAGCCAACTAACTGGCCGTGTGTTACATGTTGGACATATGTTGAGTGGAAATGCCAATTATAATAAATCTAATTTTTTTCTAATTTATGTTAAGGTAAATTGATATTTAACTTTCCTTAATACGTATGTCAATTATATACTACAATTAATGAAATTTTAACATTTTTTAATTTTTCGATAAAAGAATAAAAAAAGAAAACGTAATAATTAATATGAATATTTTATTAAAATATTTTGATGTTCATATTATTCATTTTTATTAAGGATTGTTACAACTGGAAATTACGTGAAAAATGAAGGTGTTCAGAACCGGAGAACGCTCTTGGGAAATCGTGAAAAACCAGCTTTTCTTTTATATTTTCAAGTAACTTCTTATTACCTATTAAATAATCGAAAAAAATTAATCCATCCCTTTATAGAAATGCTTTCCAAGAATAATTTCCTTTTTTTTTGTATTTTAATATTAACCCATACCATCAAAATCTATAATGGACAACCCGACATATATTTATTTTGAACTGTTCCACCAAAAAAGTTATAACGAGATTTTATGAGGCGAAATGTTCCTTACCATTCACAGCTCCAAAAATACCCTCGAAAATCAAAATAACCAATACCCTATTTTCGGAAGCACGGGCGAGCACGCACATACCCAGAGACCCGCGCAGCCCAGCGCTTAATTATTCTATCGGAATGCATCACGCGCAGCGGATAGCGCTCAGGAAAAAGACGACGACGACGAGGCTGCGCGCGTTCCACGCGCGCCCGTGTCCTCGTTAGCTGCTGCTGCGGCGCGCTCTCGCAAGGATTAATCGGCCGTGATAATTCAGCTGTCGCAGCCGATGACACTCGCGCGCGCACGCTCGCCGCGAAATATTCTAATATTAGAATTTCGCCGCGGCGCAGGCGCCTGCGCAGGAATGCGCATTCCCGCGCTCGCCGTTTCAATTGTGCGCGCGCGCACTAAACTCCAGTGTTTATGTTGCGGGAGAGAGAGAGAGTCGCGAAATGACAAGCGCTAGGAGAGGGCCTGGAATGCCGGCGTTTTTTGGCTGCAGTTGATGGCTAGAGAGAGAGAGAGAGAGAGAGAGAGAGTGGAATGCGCTGTGGCGTTGGAAAATTATGGTGGTTTTGTTTTTGGAAAGGGTGGAAGTGTGTTGCTTTTGGTGCAGGAGAATCGTGAAAATTGTACGGGACGAGGCTGAGCTTTAGTTTGGTGAGGCTCGTTGTTTGGGTTATGTGGAAGTTGAGCTTTGAGACAAAGGGCGTTTTTTGGGGAATTTTTTTAAGGTGGCGCAAACGACGAGAGATAACAAGTGCAGTTTTTGGTCTTGTTCTACCATTAGTGGACGAGAACGTAATAAATATAGGAAGACGTTATTTAACATCAGCAATGATTAACGTTTGTAGATGCTTTAAAATAATATATCTTTAAATTAACGACAGACTGTTATTATTAGACTTTTAATACTCCAGCTGCTTAATAAAACTATTAACCACAATAATAATCATTAATAATCATTATCATACAATGAATCTCAGTTCCTTTATCATTCACGACATCGCTTATGCAATTTTAATAAGAATCTGCCATGCTTTAATACTTCCAGCCAAAAGATTTCAATTCGTATAATTTTACTAAATCGCCATCGACATTAACACGAAGGTTACATGACCGAGCGGTCCGCCAAAGGGTTGCCTTTAATTCCTTAAAAGCAAAAATATCAGCACAGCCCACTTAGCTCTGCATTATAAATTAAGCAGTGTACGCCGCGCAACAATAACATTCTAATCTAACTGCCGCTGTCCACGAAACAAATCCCCGCCTAACATCTGCCCGCGAGTACATCCCCTCGAAAACGAAAAGATAACCAATCGGGGGCCGAATAATTTCCGCCTCAATATATATAATGTACAAACATCTAATCGGTTGAGCGCACGCGCGTGTATATATATACGACTGTTCAAGTATTCGAGCGCGGCTGCGACGGCGGCGCGTGTGTGTGTCATTGCTTGCACGCAATATTTAGCCCCGCGCGTCGCCGCGCCGACAGTGAGTCAGTGCGACGTCGGCGTCTAGACGCCGTTCGCTCTTTCTCCCTCACACGCAGGCGACAGACTTGAAAGTTTGTTGTTTTTTTTTTTCATTTAACGCTTATACGCTTAACGTCTATGTGTGTGGTGTATATGTGAGTTTTGTATCGCGCGCCCTTTTTACTTTGAAAAGTGAGAGAGGGTATAGAGGGATAGGGTACATCGAGGGGGCAAATATATTTATGGATTATTGCGCGTTGAAAATAATCAAATGCGGTTTAGAGCGCGCTGCATCATTGATGAGACCGCGGCGGTATCGGCGGAATTATACGAGGGGAGTCGCGGGTGTAGAGTGCACACATTGCGCGCTCGGTTTTTATATATATATATAAAAATAGCGCCGCGGTTTTCAATTTCTCGGACACGATATGGCTAGTAGCTTTTACGAGGAGAAAGAGAGAATTGAAATTAAGTTGGCACTGAAATTGTAGGTTGGACCCTGCGCCTCTCCCTTTTTATTTATTTTATTTTTGAAATTGCAGAGTTGCGGCCGGCTAAACCTATGCTACTTCACAAACTTGAAAGCTACGCGCTCCGATAACGCGAAACTGCGCCGACGCGTGTAATGTACCGTTTTTCCAACAAATTATTCATAACGGGCATGTAACTGAAGTTTTACATTGGCCGCACTGCGATTCGCAAAGTATATAATGCTTCAGCGCAAAAGAATTGTTGTGTCTCTCCCTGTAACTCTCTAGACCATTCTCGACAGTGAAAACGCAACAACGCGACTATTAAACCTATAGCTCGCTCGCTAAACGGCAATCGCAGTAACGCAATCGGAAACTTCTTAACAACCGTAACTTTTACCTCCCCATCTGCGGGAGGACCAATTACTCACCGCACGCGTATATGCAACTTACGAAGCTTTTCCTTTTCCTCCGTGCTGTACACTCATTATACAATTCATTCTCCTACGGTATTTTCCCTGGCCAACAACAAAGGCATAGACTATACTGCTACGTGGTAATATCGAACACTCGCGCAGCTGCACACACGTGCGCTTCTATGCCCTACCTCTATTCCGTCCAGGTGAGTCATCATCGACAGCGGCACGCAACGGAGGTATGCGATAAGGACCAAAGTGTACGATACTCGTATGATACAATGCTGCGGTGCGTGATCAAGAAATTCGAAGCGCGGCCTAATTGCCTTTTAATTACATGCTTCTATCTCGAATAGGGAGATATATATATATGGTACGTACGCGCACACGTGTGCGCGAGCGCGTCTTTTGATAAGTTCGTAAATTAAAAGCCGAGCGGTGCTGCGAGTTGTTGCGTAATGTACGAAGCTTTCATCTGTAAATGGGGCGAGCTTCGATGGCTACGGGTGCGTGTATATGAAATTTTTATGCCAACGGGAAGTGGAAGGTAAGATTTTTTTTTTCGTTCGCAGTCGCACAAGTTTTTACGATAACGCAAGTGTTTTTTGGCTGTAAATTTTGCATACTGGAGTGCGATTTTCTTTGGAAAAACTTTCCGTGGCTTTTACGTCGACTGAATTAATCATATGCGAGTGAGTGCGCAATTTTAAGCTTGATCAGAAGTAACTGTTATGGATTAAAAGCGTGCATTTTAAGAAAGTGTAGTGGATTATTATTTTGCTCTTGCTATACATTTATTATTGAGCTCTGGCTGAAAAGAAACAATAAAATCAAGAGATGACGAATTTTTGTAATAAGTATTTATATTTTACATCGCATAAAAGCTATACACTGATGCAGTATTAAATTAAATACTTTACATAACGAATTCTTTTGTAAGGATTAATTAAATGTAATCTCTGGTTGGACAATTCCTTAAATCGACATCGTTTTAGTATTAAAATAGTATTATGGTAAGGTAAGTCGAGATAATTCGAACATTAATCTAATTTGACCACTTTTCTAATTTTTTACCTTCACTTATTCGAAAACATAAATAACCAATGTCGGCTTCGAAATATGAAAAATATATATACTTTATAAATCGTTATCAATTGTTTGAGAATAATCCCTACATTTTGAAGTGAGTGGCTTTCTTCAATTTTCAGCCAGCCGCGAGTCTTATAAAATAAAAAAAATACAAGTACTTCGCTTATAGTCGAAACATAAGCTTAAAAACACAGTCGAAACTTGTATAGGCAAAAAGGTGAAGTTTTTTTTTGAAATTTGTATGGCAAAGAAAATTTAAAAAAATTTAATTTTAGATATAGTACATTTTGACCTTCCTCCAACAGTTATTTCTAAACATGCTTGCAAAAGCGTACACGAAATTGCTTCCTCCTAGAGGAAGCTTTGTGATAGTAAAAAAGAAGTTGTGGAGAAACTGTGTTAGGAATGTTGTTTACCACATTTGGAATCGAAATACACTATTTTTAGAAAATGTCCGCATGGATGTGTGTGTGTGTGTGTGTGTGGGTGTGTGTGTGTGTGTGTCCGTATACGCGGATATCTCATGATCATGATCTACTCGACCGATTTTGCTTTCACAGTTGGGGTCAATAGTTTATTTTTGTCAATTCCGATTTTCTTTTTTTTATAGCCATTTTTCAATTTTGAAAATTTTATTTTCGTATTTATAAATATTTAGAACTAATATTCTTAATATATTATAAATACACTTTATGCAGGATAAAATTCTCTACATTAAATAAAAAAAAAGGTCGATAGCTATATTCTGTCATAAGTTATTGATAAAAACGTCAATTTTTGAAAGTAGGTTATATTTCGAAATTGAAAAAAGATATTGACGTAAATATTTTTTTGGTTAAAAAGAATATTGAGTACTATAATTTTCTAAATTTTCATGTTTTTTATTGATTATTTTTTTTTAGAAAAAAAGTAATTTAAAAAAAAAGTGATTTTTTTGTCGTTGCATAACTAGAGTAAAATTTACTTACTCGCTTTGAAATTCCGTGTAGGGGTAGATTTTATATACGAATCGAGTGCTTTCTTTGGGCAAAAGGGTTGGTCCATAAATTTCAGAGATATTTGAGGTTAAAATTTTTTTAACTTTTTTTTTAAATCGTAATTTCTCCAGAACAGATCGATGGATTATCCTGAAATTTATAGACGTATTTGCATTTGAGATAGGCAATGTGTGTGAAAAATTTGATCATGATTGATCGATTATTTTCAAAGATATTTAAGATTGAAAATTTTCAAAATTTTTTGAACATTTTTTTGAAATTGCAATTTATTGAGAACGATTTGTGTTTATATATAATTTAAATATTTTAATTATTCTTACGTGTGAATTATTTTATTTTAATTGTATATTGGGCAAATTTTAGAAGTAAAAAGTTTGATTATTATGCATTAATTATTATCTATTTCCTATAAAAATATAACATAAAATTCTGTAACATTATTTATCCATTTAAAATCGTTGATTTTAAATTGATCATTGTATCATTTATTTGAATATATTTATCATTCTTCATTAATATATTAGTATAATGTCCGTCATTAATTGTATTACCATAATGAAGAATTGAACTTACAATTTTTAATTTTTATTGCCTATCTACCAGGGTATTGTTATATTTATTTGTGGTATAATTTCAATATTATAATTTATTATTTTTTTAATTGACAGACAATGAATTAGATGTAGCTGAAATCGAGGGCATGTTCTGGAGAACGCCTACGGTCGCGAAGCGATTTAAACTTTTTTTAAACAATTAAAAAATGCTTCCTAATAGAAGATTTATGATAGTAAAAAAAAATTTGGAGAAAATGTGTTAAGAATATTGTTTAGCACATTTAAAATAAAAATAAAATATTTTTAGGAAATGTAAGTATGGATTTGTGTGTGTGTGTGTCCATATACGCGGATACCTCATGATCTACTCGTACCTCGACTGATTTTAACTAGAGAGGGATCTTTTTTTACATTTTGATTTAGCAGTTGGGGTCAACATTCTATTTTTAATATTATACGATTTTTTTGAATGGCGAGTATGAAAATACAACTTCGCGATCTTTCGCAGGGAGAGAAAGTTGTACTTTCGGACGGATAGGCAAAAAAATTCGCGTGTTTGCCGTACTCAGCTTCGACTCGGACGCAAAACATAAACGCGAATGTAATATCACACTTTACAGCATAGTTACGTAATATACTATACCGATTTTTTTTTTTTTTCAAAAATTTCTTAAAGTGATTGAATAATAATATATTTATAATGTAAAAAATTGAGTTATTATATATGATTTTGAAAATGTGTGTAAGCTGATCTCAGGGTAGATAGCAATTTTTTAATTTTATATTTTAAAATATTACTTTTTTTTAAATAAAATAAATGTCAAATAACAAATAATTTCAATAATAAGAAAAAAATATGCAATTTTTTAAATATTAATGAATTATTAAATCATTGAAAAAAAGTATAATGAATAAACATATTTGATATTTAAAATATATACTATACATATAGTAACGATACATTAATTTGGAGGAAGCTACGTACCAATGAATTGGCAGCGGTTTTTTTCGCTTAAAGTGGCCGAGTTGCCTTATTATAGAATCTGCTTTATGACTTTAAGATTCAAACATTAATCTTCCAGCTGAGAAATTGAAAGAAACCATTTCTGAACACAAAAAATATTTTCATTTTCAACGCGCCGCAAGGAAGCGAAACATTTATACCAACCCCCAAAGCCACACACTCCAGTCGGCTTCCTGATTGACCCCGAGCCCCATCATGCAAGCATCCTCAGCAACAAACGCATACGCACAATCATCAGCTTACATAATCGCGCCACTACCGCCCAACTCTTCGAAATCCAACAATAGTCTTCAGCAAATCGCTCGACCACTCGACACACATACGCACGCACACTCGCGAAATCGCCTAATCGCCGCGTCATACAGCAGCCGTCATCCATTTTTCATCGTCCCGCGTTTTCAAGAGCCTGTATACCCGCACGCGCGCGCTAAAAACGTTTCTTGAAACGGGCAATTTCACGAGTCCTTGGTTATTCTAGTGCGAGCGCGCGCTAACTACCGAGGGAGAGCGGCTGGCTCCTTCGCGCCCTACGACGCCTCAACAGGTCCATGAATAAGTTATAGGTCGAGGGATGCTGGCGAAGGAAAGTGGGAGAGAGAGTGGCGTTGGCTATTAGAAGTTTATTCGTTGGGATTTCGCGGGGAGAGCGAGTTTTGAGGAGTCGGGGGAGGAAGGGAGAGAGGCGTTGATGCTTTGGGTGTGTTGAGAGATGTTTTGTGCGCGGCTGGTAGGAGAGTGAGTATTGTGCGAGGGTGTATAGTGGGCGGGAGTTGAAAAATGAGCGTGGAGGAGATAGATGATTGCTTCGTTCGATTTAAATGGATAAGTAAATAGGTGTTTCATGTAATGGTCAATAATCCTGTATAATGTTTAAAGGCTTCTGTCTACCGTTGGATATTGGCATACTTTTTATATTATAGACGCGGTGGCTTCAACGGTCTAGTAGACCGAAAAATATGAAAATTTTGTACAATGATTTGTTTTCGCATTCCAAACTGAAAACTGGATAGAACAGGAAAAGTGTTCTTAACATAACAGAGAAAATTTTTGTTAGCGAATTTACAATATTGCAAAAGTAGATTTTGTCCACTAGAAAAAAGTTCAATAAGAAATACTAATCTTTTTTGTTTTTCATTCAATTTTAATTTTGTAGGTCTCATTTCGTTTTAGTAGACAAAATCTACTATTAAAACCTTGGAAATTTGATAACAAAAATTTTTTTCGTTATGTTAAGAACCCTTTTTCCTATGTTCTATCAGTTTTCAGATTGGACTTTGTTAACGAATCATTGTAAAAAATGTTCATAGATTTAGGTCTATTAGACCGCTGAAGCCACTTAAACTATCGTACATCCTTTACGAAGAAAAGAATTGAGAAAAATCCAAAAGTGATACTGACTTCACACCAAGCCAAAATAAAAAAGAGCGTTTTGATTATGTTTCGTCGTGTGTACCTAAATCTGAAATAATTTGGAACACATTTTTTAAGAACTGTTATGTCTAATTAGGCTCCTCCATAAAGTGTAATGTGTCTGCCCAAATTAGGTACACTTACTTTTTATAAGCAGTAAACATTATCGCGCCGTGCGTTGTTAAATTTTCGGAAAATTTCACTCCACACTAAAAACCCCTAACTTTCCAACTTGAGCAATATACATCCATTTTGGCGTTCAATATACATAATTTCAAACGCCATATTCATGCACGCTAAGCCGCACGCGCCACTTAAGTAGCCCATATAACACCATACCTCCTCGGCATTCAATTTTCCGCTCGACCTTGCGGGCGAATTGGCTCCTCGCGCGCGCGCTCGCAACCTCGAGCGAGAGAGAAAAAGCCACACCACGCGACGACGAGGCCGAGATGAATTTGCATCGAAAGTGGCTCTTTAGGAGACTCTTTCTCTCCCCCGACAGATTGTCCTCGACGCGAATTCCCCGTACGCAAATTCGAAGCCCCTGGGGCGCGCGCGACGTTTTCCGCCCGCGGGAGCGTCGACGTCGCGGGCTAATGAAATAAAGAGAATTTTATCGGCAGAGCTTGCTGTTGTTCACGGCGAGATGGAGGCTTGAGTGAGCGGAAATGGGTTTACGCCTGACGATTAGCCCGGTAGCTATGGCAGTTTTGTTTAAAGTGTTGGAAGAGCTTGTATAAGGGTGTCGTAGAAGAGGGATGACACGCAGGTTTTCGAGTCAAACGAAAATTTTCTTTCCCGAGGAATCCTGAGTGACGATGGAAGAGCATTGGAAAATAGATCAATATTTAAATATATACGTAAATGTTTAGTAGACAGAAGTTTGGTAAACCTGGAACAACTGAAGCGGTTAGGAAAAATTAGTGTGATGGTCCAATAAAAATTAGAGTGAAATCCTTATGATTTTTACTAGAATCTGTTACGGAAATTTTTTTAACCTCTTCATGTTTTCATTTTTTCACAGTTTCACTTTTACCTATGTTACCTACGCAGTTTGTAGTCTCGCACTCAACCATGAAGCTAATGCCACGTTCTTTTGCTGAATCAACGGTCTCTCATCTTCTATAAGTTGTCTAAACGACGACGGAGACACCAAACTGTCAGGGTAATTTTTATAGAAAAATTCTCTCCGTGTATAATCAAACATACATTAATCCTATATTTAAAAAGTGATGAGCGGAAAGTGAAGGAAAAATAAGACGTTTGTGATTCGCTAAGTCCAACCAAAATAAACTTGTGATTGGTTGCGCTGACGTGACTGACGCGAGGCTGTTGTGCTTAAGAATTGCGCTGATTGGTTAAAGCTAAATTGTGTATAAAACGACCTGTATCATAGCACAACTGGCGCATATTGAACAAATATTAGGCAATTTTGGAACGGTATGGTGTCCATCCACCTTTTTTCCGTCGTAGTTTTTTCTTCTGTCCATTTATCTATTCGAGGTGTACTTACAAAGTTGGATACATAGGAAATTTCATGGAATAAGTCATTTTCATTAATTAAATCTTTTTTTACGTTTTCAATAAAATATTTCAAACTTCCTTATACAATATTCCATGAAATATTTTTATTTAATTTTATCCACTTAAATACTTCAAAGTTATTATACTGCTCGCAGTACCTATTTAAATATTCCAGAACGTTACTATAAAAATTACGCAAGTCCCCCAAGCAATATTTTTCATTGTTTTGTCCTTTTTCTACGAGGGCTGTCAAATCTCCTCTCAAAATAAGCGGTATATAATCTTGCTGCAAACGATTGTGGCACTTTTCTTTCAAGCTATGAATTACCTCAGTAACTTTCAGAGAAATTAATAGTTTCTACTTCCAGCTTTTTAACTGTATCATGAAAAGTGGAGGCCTGCCTGCTGATGCAAAAAAATAAGCCAAAACTCTGAACTACCATCCTTAAAAAAATTGTGAAGTACCACTGGACATTTAACTTGAGATAAGAAATATGACTTTAACCAAAGGTACATTTGTAAAACTCTTTCAATAGCTGGCAGAAGAGCTAGTCATTGAGTCTTACAATATCCTAAGAGTTTTTTGTATTGCACTTCGATGTCGTTGCAAAACTTTTTCAATTCTGATGTGCGAATCAGAAGCAAATTGTACTGCATGGTGTACTGTATGAGCTGCGCAGCCGACTCCAACAATATGATTCAAACTTTGTTGAAGTTTTTTTTTTTCGGCGATTCACGCCTCCGAAATTTGTATTTGCATTGTCCGCACAAAATTCTACGATTTTTTTCTCATAAATTATGCTTTGTCAAAGTTCGCATCATATTATCGTGAATCATGTGTGATGTTTTACGAGGCAAATCTATAAAATCTAAAATTTTGAATGTTGATTCTTGTTTCAGGGTGGAAGAATCTTATCAAGGTAGGAACAAATTTAATATCTTTATGATTTGATACAAATAAACAAATAAAAGATACACTTTCAAGTTCTCTTTTTATAATCTGTTGAGAAAATGGTATTATGACATTTTTTACGATTGCATCGCATTTAGTTCTACCAAGCGAAAATTTGTTATCAAACAAAATTTAAATCAATATTGTTGTGCATTCCATTGACGTGAAACTTTGGTTATGACAAACAGTGTGGAAAGCCCACAAGCCTTCCGCTTTTGTAAGTTCTTCTTCCTTTTTTCCAAAAATGTTGACAAAAAAAAATTCTAGAATTAAAGATGACTTACTGACTATATGAGCTTGTTTGGCCTTCGCAGAACTGGCATGTCGCTGAATATCATTTCATCCTCCGTGAGCAATTAAAAAGGTTCCACTACACGTGATACATAGAAGATCGGAATCGCTTGTTGTCTTTTGAAAATAAGAAAATTCTTTTTTCAAGTCTTTTGTAAATTGACAAAGACGTTTTAGTGTATTACTCGACATTTTTTCACACAAAAACGTTGATATAAGTCTTAAAGTGAAACCAAAGTGTATTAGATTTGACGGGTTGTACTCACGTATTACCGTAATAGCTGAGTTATAGCTATTACACACAGAATAGACGTAATGAAACGAGCATCGCCATACTATATCATATTTATACATCTTATTGACGTCAGTACCATCACATAAATTAACATTAGCAATAGCTAAAAAATTATATTGAGATTTCTTAAATGTTTTTTAAATCGTTATATTACTTTTTTCGAATAATTTTTTTTCAAAATTTTATATTTTTTCTATAATTTTCAAAAATCCGGGACATGTGGGACTTATAACGTTAATTTCCGGGACAGTTTTTGCAACAATATTGCAGTTGGGATAGTAGTTGTCATTGCGGGACTGTCTCCCAAACTAAGTTTAATCTCATGCGTAAATCAAAATAAAAGAAATTAATTCTTTTTAATTATTAAATAACTGTTTGAAATTCTAAATATAAATTAAAAATTCCTAGCAAGAAGAAATAAAGCGCGCGTAATCTTGCTAGTATATTTAAATAAACGTAGTGTAAACAAATTTGCGCCAGTAAGCAGAAAACTAACTTTCTGTTTCTGCAAAGAGGGGAAAATTAAATAAGCGCTAGCATCCCCCGTCTAAATTAAGACGTCTCACGTCAGACACGTCGCATACATATGCAGCGCGAATAATAAAAGGCGGTGATAAAACATTCAGGAACATTTTACGCGAGAAATGCAATTCCACGCGAGCGCGCGAGCGCGTGTTGAAACCACCAAGACTTTACTTATATTATTATATTATATACCGGCTTCACGAACCGCAGTGGTTGCGCATACTGCACTTTCAAACGATCGCGTATATATATCTATATATAAGTGTGCAATAACGCACACGCACAGGTAGAAATTGCTCTTGACAGTGCGCGCGCGCGCGCGGCTGCGTGAAAAAGAGAGATACCTATATATACCAACGGCCACGACGCGATCGATGCGTCATGCGTGTTATCGTATTACGACGAATTATATACGATAATAGGAGTAAATGCACGAGGAATAATACTTGCACTTTTGTGGTAAGTACGCGTCGGTGTAGTCTGGGATATGTTGAATTGCAATGGGGAAGTGCGATGATGCGTTTCAGTGGGGGAGGGAGGAAGAAAACGTTTTAATTGGATACTTTTAGTGGAAAGCGACAATATTATAGCTGCAATTATAAGAGATGTCTATAGATGTCTATTGCATGTCGTGATGTTGAACTATAAGTGTATGTTTAGTGGAATGATATCGATATAATCTATTTTTAAACGGCTGATGTTATAGTAGAATTCCATTTTAATTAATTTTTATCATCGCCGATATAATATTTAGTCATCGTTCATAATAAACGTATCCCCATTCGATTTAATCCATAAAATTGGATTTTGTAAGTATATAATTGATGATGAATAACATTTATCCTTATAGATATTTCATCGCGAAAACTCATATTCGAACGATATAACGTTAAACATTCACGCATGTTTATTTGAAAATAGAAATATCAGTCGCCCGTATCGCTGTCAATATATTTGAAAATAATTTAATTTTTCACGAAGCATATTGAATAAGAAATATTGAAACGGAGGGGCATGTTCCCCGTAAAAGACAGTTGCTGCACCGCAGCAGGATAATAAAGCGATTAAAAGCGAAGTAGTCGAGGCTCTCTTCATAAAAAATGAAAAACGCACTATTAAGGCGCACACAGCACGAATCGCTCCCTTCTCCTGGAAAATCCATCCACCTTCTCTACTGCCACACGTGCACTGCACGCATGTTTCTCCTGTATATACACCCACACTGAAACAGACAGACACACACGCAGAAGTAGTAGTAATAGTATAGCTACCCTTAATAGACATCACATCAGGAGCCATTATTTACCATGCACACCATATCTCTCGCTCTTTCTTCGACAATTAACGGAATCTCGTTGCGTTTATACCAACACCCGAACGCTGGCCATATGGCGGTCGAAGGGATATATCTTCCACTTTTCATTCACACATACATACACACACACATGCGTATATATTTGTTTCGACGAAAGGAAAAGCGGCTTATTGCTTATTCATTGTTGCGATGGATGACGTTATCGCGGGTGCGAGCGAGAATTTCGTGGTGATTGCCGGTCGACGGAGAGCGAACGCCGCGCGGCGGGAACAACATTATTCAAGACATGCGGGGTAATTGCACGGCTGAGAGTTGTTCGCTCGTGCGCCGCGCGCGTGTAATGACTATATTAGTGCGCCGGTAATAACGCATTCGCCGTATAGGAAGTTTGTTTGATATTGCGCGTGTAACATTTATCGATAGCATATATAGAATACGTGCGCGCGCTATGTGTTTCTTACAGGGAATAATAGAGGATAGTTGCGCGTCTTTTTTTGTCATTCTGATCGTAGTAAGGCTTATCATTTGGTTCGGCTGTTCTTACAGTTTTGCGATATTTGTCGGATAGCTGTGGATTATGGATGATTAATTGCTGGCTTCTCTCTTTTTTTTTCGTTTTTATTTCATATAACTTAATGCGAACGGTAGACGTCGACAAACTTCATATAAATAAGTTGGATTATTTAGCAGCGGTTTTAAGCAATGAATATTTCTTTTTAGGTATTTTTAGCTGAGGGTATAGATATATATACTTTATCTACAATCATGCAATTGGGATTGAACTAATACTTTACTTCAAGGAATAATAGAAGTGAAACTGAAGTACATAAACGATGCGTTGGCATCTTCGAACTTCCGCCTTATGAACGTTATAACTCGAACTGTAAGATTTTCTTGCCTACTCTTATATCATTCATACTCCCCGCTGTAGACTGGGAAAAAATAGCTCCTAGACATATATGAAAACTAATAGCTAAACTCTTTTTATAGACTAGACGTGTAATGGATTGTCATTGCATGAGGTATTCATGCGTATATTATATTTATACATCGCGATGAACAAGTACTTACGTACCGCATATTGCGCGGTAATATTTTAGAAATAATAATTTTTAAACAATTCTCATATATAAGTTTGTCTCTCAGCTGTCATAAATAATTGCCAGTGTGTAAGCTCCGATAAATTTGAAAAAGTTACTTGAATCGCGACAAACTGTAACGTAATTTCACAAGCTTTGATATATATATAACAATGTAAACTTGAAAGTCTCTCCAAAAACTATAATACTGATCTCCCACTTAGTCGCACCCTCGACCAGAAATCTAACAAACCCAACTTGACAGGCCAGCATTTGGCAACCCTACACCGCCTCGACACCCAACTCTCCAACTTGAAACAACCGTAGCGAGACCAATAATCATCCCTAATACTCTTATCACATTGACGCGCGCTAGCCACGTACACACATACCCTTTGCTTCTCGCACCCTTTCTGGAAAAAAGCCCGCTCGCGCGAATGCAAAATGACCCGGGATATCTCGCTCCTCGCGCACTCATCGATTGTCTCGAGAGCGGTAAGTGCACTTGAAAAAAAAACCCTTACTCGACTGCGTAATGCACAAAGCCGGCGAGTCTATAGTTCGCGCGTACATGGGAGGAGAAATTGCGTCGCGCGCGGGTGTGTAGAGACAGCAGCAGCGCGGCTATTTTTGAACTTTGGCGCGCGCACGAGCGTAGGAGTCGCGAAAGCAGAAGTTTGTGTGTCGAGTGCTCTAGGTAATGATGATTCTTTTTTAATTGCTCGGTATAACTATTTGTGGTGTGTGTAGATGATTAGAATTAGTTTTCGAAGGAAGATAGTGAGATGCGCATGCGGAGTGGAGAGTGATTTTATATTGTTTAATCATCATTTTGTCAGTATTTTATATTCGGCAGAATACATTCAAAAATATTTTTAGTATTTAGTATTTATAATTACAAATAAACTAATTCATTAAAAATCTTTGGTATTCTAAACAATACGAATATACATAACAAAAGAGAAATGTCACTTATGGAAAATCATTATTTTTACCTTTTTCTCCCCCCTACAACTATTTCACCCCCCCCCCCCGAACTTCTCCAGTTTTTTCTTCAAAATTCCAATCTGTCAGCGGAAAAAAGCTCCACCACTGCAAAAAAAAAATCATTACGCTTCCTCCTCTTTCCCTCCAAAAAAAGTACCCACTTTCCACTTCCTCCTGCTGCATACGCGGGGGGTTGTGCGACTTTGCGCGCGTGCCCCTGTGTCGAAAAAAATATCGCGACGCCGGCGTCGTCGCCGCCGCCGCCACACGTCTTCTCGTCGGAAAAAAAAATGCCATCGATCCGTGCAGCCAGCTAGCCAGGTAATTTTAATGAAAGGCGATACTTTCCGCGCACGCACGCACACACGTGCGCGCGTTCGGCACGCGCGCGAGGGGGGTAGTATACAGTACTAGCTACGCGCAAAGAGAGAGCGAGAGAGAGAGAGGGAGAGAGAAACTGCTTAGCTCGTGCCCCATAGCATCACCTGCTCTGTTCGCTCCCCCTTCTTTCGATCGCGCACGGGGCCTCGAGGTATACATACGCGCGCACTCTCTCCTGTCTCTTTATGCTTGCTAACCTCTCTCTCCCTCTCTCTCTCTCTCTCTCTCTCTTCGTCTTGTCTGTCCTTCTCTGTCTTTCCCCCCGCGTTCGCGCGCGGCGATTGCACGCGCACGCACCCCACATACGCGCGCGCGGGGCCAGGTGATGACTCACCCCATAACTCCGCTCTTTCCGCGCGGCTTAGCTCTGTCTCTTTCTTTCGCTCTCCCTGTGTGTGTGTATATGTATCCCTCTTTCGCGATCCTTCTAGCTCTTTCTTTATAATAACTAGGAGCGGGCTCGAATTTGCGAGGGGAGCGCCTTTGAATTTGTTTAAAAAAAAAAGGAGTTGCGGACGTCGAGGGGAAAAATTTATTGTGTTTTCAGGCGGATAGATTTTTTAAGGATACGGTGACGAGGGGTGTATGAACATTTTATAAATTACCAAGCAGGTATATAGTGAATTCTATGGAGAGGGCAAGGTGCAGGTTGTATGAATTTTGTGAAAAAATAAAATTATGAAATTGAATGAAAAGAGTGATTGCTGAGGCCAGAAAATATATTGGTTATTTGGAAAATTAAAAAGTTACTGCATCCCCAATATATTGAATAAAAAATTTATTTTATTTTGGACCTATTATTAATTTGAAATATCAGGAATTCTTTATAAAAAAAAACTATACATTAAATTCAATAAAAATATACTTTTATATAATATTAAATTTCTATATGCTTCAATTAAAAATTGTATTAAATTTCAGTTCACTAATTATTGCGTAAAAGGTAGACTGTTATATTTTGTATTGAATTCTAGATGATTTACGTATTTTAGTCATTATTTATACAAAACAAGTTTTTGGTAATAATTTTATTTCGATAAAAATATTATAGAACCAACTTAAAATTGTATCGAATAATATCAAATTCTTCTTTCTAATAGAAAATAAAACATATTGCCAACTTCTTTAAATATTTCATTTCACAACTAAGCTTTATTATTACAGATATATTTTTATTTAAACGCCAACCTCAAAAATATTTATTTTTCCACTTGATATAAGCAATAAAGTATAAAAACTATTTCGTTCATTCAATAGTTTAAAGCAAAAATTGTTCCACGAAACAATTCCCTGGTGGAAATCCAAAACATTTTCTAACTATTAACTGGCCATTATTAGAAACTTGCTATAAAATAGGAATTTCCCTTTTCCAGTTTCTAGCTCCCGGTGAAACGCTTTTTTCCCTATTATTCGAACATTTAATACGTTGAAAAATAGAATGAGTTTTGCGAAGACAAAAACAAGCTTGTTCTTGAGTATTTTAAAGATATTAAAACTGATCCGTTTTTTAGTCCGGAAATGGCTAGTAGAAGGCCTGTTGTTATGATAAGGAGTGAGAGAGACAGAATCTAATGGCAATAAATACATTCATCGCAATATCTTCAAAAGGACTACTGTAAATGGTTTTTCTGTCTGCTCATATTGTTTATATTTTAGTAAGCTATCAGTTACAGCTGAATACCGTCCAATTTAACGTCAATTCTTTAAGTAAACTTAAAACGAAAATTTGGAGGTTATGTTCAATCTATTAAATGTGCGAATAATGGGAGAAAAAGCGTTTTACCGGGGCCTATTAACTAGCCATTTTTTCTACCTATTTATTGAGATTGTTGGCCATTTCAGATAGACAAATTTCCACCAGGGTTACAACAAAACTAACAACTAAACTGCATCAAAACCTCAAACAACAATTTACAAAAAGTTTATAAAAAAAAGTCCAATCGCCCAAATACAGAACCACCCTTACCTTCATTACTCTCCATTCCCCCTCTAATGCACACCTCTGGCAGCGCATATATATAAGACCCCTCAGTGCGGCGGGGCCCGTAACATTCACGCTCTATCAATGTGCTTTTCTCTCTCTCTCCCTCTTGATTTTCCTCGCAGGGGGCCACGCGCCGCGCACGCGTGCGTTGCGTAATTTTTGGCGCCTTCCTACGCGCGTGCGCGCGTTTGTACAATATAAATACGCAGCGGCCCCTCACGTGCTTCCGTATGGCTGTGTGTATAAACGCAGAGGGGAGAGAGAGAGAGACAGACAGGCCGATAGATCGGGTTCGATTGGACGAAGCCGGATACGCGGCGCGTGGATGTGATTTATGCGATACGGCGGAACCCCCCCGGACACTCGGGTGGGCCCCGCGCGCAGGAAGAGAGGGACGGGGGGAGAGAGAGTTTTGTGGTCGTAAAGAGAGAGAGAAAGAGAGAGGCATATGTCGCGGAGGCCTTTCGGGGGTCTTGGAGATATAGCAATTTATCGCCTGAGCAGGAGGGTGTACGCGGGGGTTATTTATGCTGACTTTCAAAGCTGGTTTTTCTTTTGCGCAGAGGTGCGAGGAATTTAGGAGCGCAACGCGGTAATGGAATGCTAATGTTTGGGGTTGCTTTGTGATTGGGGCTGGTGGAGGAGTTTTGGAGGAGAGATATAGGCAAAGAATAGTGAATTTTAAAATTAAAGTTAGAAACAATAATAATAGATAAAGCAATGTAGAAGTTATAAAGTTGCAACCCATCGTGAGCTAAGTTATTTATGAAAAATAAATAAAAATGTCTTAAGCATATCCTAGTATTTGATTCAATGAAAGTATACCTAGAATCATCTTAAAAACTTTAATTAAGTAAAATCTTGCCACATGTTAAAGCTCTTGCACCTACTCTCCTCGGAAATTACCATATAAAAACATTCAGAGGATTCTCGGTATCACATTATCAATGAGATTCAGCCCAATTTCCGGCTAACGCGAATTATCACGTTAAAATCTCTCATCTTCACTGTCGCGCGAGCAAATATGATTGGAATCATTGCTCCCAAAAGCATCTTTCATCCCCTCGCTCTGTCTCTCCATCACCTTTTCTCGCCCGTAATAGACTACATCCGCGTCGGGAGAGAAGAACGTCGAGGAAAGAGCCACTAAAGGAAATAAAAATCGAGTAAAGTCGGTGCGGCGCTATATACGCTCACGCTTCTTCTTCTTCTTCTTCCTTCTTCTTCCCTTCGCGCGCGTCTCTCCTTTGTACCTGCTATGTACAGGGGAGCGCGCACCAGAGGGGAAAAGATCGAGTTTGCTCCTTACTCAATGGAAGAAAGATTTCCGCTGGGGAGAATGGAGAGCCTAAGAATTGGCCGAAGGGGCGCGCCAAAGCGTTTCAGGGGTAGCAGCAGTAGCAGCAGCATGTGTCTTCTGTCCGTGTGCGCGTGTGTGTAGTGCACAAGGTGCTACAGAAAAGGAAGTCGCGGTGCAGGTTCTACTTGAAAAAAAAAATTATTATTGTGCGCGCGACGGCCTTGCCCTTTAAGGTCGAGAGATTGTCTTGCGATTCCAGGGGTGTTTCTGTGTACATATACGCTTTTTCTTTCATTGGGTGTAATTGAGTCTTGGTGATTTCGACCGCGATGAAAGGAGGTTCAATGGCTGTGGAATGACTCTTGCATCCTAATTTCTTTGGAAGAGTTGAGAAAATTTACAAATAGAAGAATTAATTAATTAATGCATTTTTCAACGGTTAAAATATTAAAATTTTTAATATATCTTTCATTTATTAAATCACTTGTACTGAAATTATTTAAAAACTTGTATATTCCTAAAAAATTAATTTTATAGTGGCATTTCTTAAAAATATTTCATTAAGAAGGTCTTTGTCTGACGTTGTCTATCTTTATTTTTATTATAAAAGATTTTAGTGTTATAATTATCACAATGGAGCTATATTTCATGATAAACTTTTTATTCCTCTGCTCCGTTTTTGTAATTGCAAAACAATAGTTCTTACGAACTACTTTCGCATGAATAGTTTTAATTTTGATGTTAACATGCACATTGTCATGCAGAATCCTGAATGCACTTCAATGTAACTATCCGCATTATGTGCAAACACAGAAGCCAGGTGGCGCGTGAATGGACTTTGAAAACCGGTTTTCGAAATACCATCACATAAAGAAAGACAAAGGCACTTTCACTCTCGTTTATTCAGTGCAGTAGGCAGGCTTGAACGTGATTCGCAATTGGGTGTTGGACAAATTATTAATATTTACATAAACGCGACAAATTATTTCCATATATTCTTACACATGCACTAGCCACCCTTCAAGATTATACCCAGAAACCAAGAAGGAAGAGGCAGCACTCCTGCCTCACAACGAAGGCATGAATGAATGAATGAACGAACGAGCGGCTGCACGTGCTCGAGGCGTATACGCGTAAAGACGTAACCCGAGCCGTATACAAGAAACCGTAGTTGTGCAAGCGCGCGTACGTACGACAGCAACCCTTTGCCTCGGTAGTTATGAATGAAACGCGCCTTGATCTTTGCTGGCTACTTCCGAAGATAGTGCGAGGGGAGGGCTGTATACTACCGGCGCGTACGATGAACTTTTTCCGGTATCGTCTTACTCGCGCCACGCGTCCCTCATTGATTCTTCCTTCCGCGAATTAGATTTTGTTGTATATGGGTTTAGAATTTTTTAATTGTTAATTAAAGTTAGTATACTTTCAAGAAGTTTTCTTTGAATAATGACTAATTCGAACGCGTTGTTCTTAAATCCAACAACAAAACTATTCTACGACCCTCTAAATATAACTATATACTGTTAAAAATATGAATGAAGGAAAATTCTACTCTCCTATGACACCAACGTACTCTTCCCCCCTTCAACGCATAAAAGCCGCAGCCATTAACAAACACTATAATATACACTCGACAAACCGGTGCGCGCTCCGAATCCGCGAGCCAACAGCGGCAGCTGCTATATACGCGCGCACGCGTCGGACACCTCGCACAATGCAACCCTTTGGTCTCTCCTCTCTCCGAGCACATCTTCCTCTCTCCCTCTCTCTCTCTTCTCTCTCGAATTTCAACGGATCAAGAATATAGCTTCGCGATCCTCTCGACGACGGGGGAAAAACGCGCCACCCGCACACGCGCGCGGGTCGTTCATTCATTGTCGGTGACGCATCGAACTCGTTCCATCACTATAGATATATGTACGGAAAATCGGCGTAAACACGCGCTCGGCACATTCGTTTTTGCATCTGCCCGCACGCGCGCATTGCAGTGTTATAGAGTGAAAGGATTGACGCAGCTGCGCGTGGCACGCGTATATGCCTCCTTTCGATACAGTTTACGAACGTTGCGGATTTCGATTTTCGTGCGTTTCACCCCTTTTTGTGCGTTGGACTATGGTGATGAGGGGATGTACGTCGTGAATGGCGATTGATTATGGACGATTGGTTTTGCGATGTAACGGTTTTTAAGGGAAGTACTTATTGTATTTGTTTTAATTTAATTTTACTGGTTTTTTACGGAGGAAGCTTCGTGACGGTGAAAACAACATTTTCGAGAAAACATTTTAGAAAAATATTTCGAGTCATCTGGAAGTGAAAATATGCTTATACGTGGTGTGCGTATATATCGTAACTTTGTCAGTTTTCAATTCTGTTTTGGACAATTTTCATTCTTTTTCTTTCATACAAGATGTTTAGAAAATCATGTCACATGCTTCCGATGTGAAATTTTGTTATATCCATTTTTCAATTTTAAAAAGCCACTTTCCATTTTATATAGACTTTAATATTGATTTTATGCTTATACTCACGATGCAGTAGGTATACAGTATAAAATTCTCTACGATTAAAAAAAAATCGTTTTATAGCTATATTCAATTTTTAGTTATTCGGAGAAAAATTTATTTGTAAACTTTACTTTTTAATAATTTTTTAATAATTTTTAATAATTTTTATTAGTTTTTGTAGCAAATTTACTGGTACTGTAATATTTCGTTTCAGCAGTCATAAAAATTACTGTTTCAAAAAGTAAAATTTCTTATAAGAATTATAAAAATTATTATTTAAAAAGTAAAAATCCTACATGTCGAGTGTGTCCCAGCGCTAATATGAAAATAATACATTTTCTTACAGAAGAAGTAAAGTTTGCAAATAAATTTTTCTCTATGTAGGATACGTACCTATATTTCAAAAATAACACAAGAGACCGCGATGAAACTTTTTCTGCTTGTGTCTCATATAAATCTATAATTATAGTCAAAGCTATCATTTTTTATGTTGATTATTTCCAGAGAAAAAAATTATTTTATTAAGAGAAAAAATATTTTATTTCACAATATAACATGCAGTATATTATATATTATTATATTCTTTAAAATCTATTTTCATTGAAACTAATCCATCAATACAATTAACGCTTAAAGATTAATGGTATAAATAAAAACCAACCATACATCATTAATTTCGAGGAAAATTTTAACAATCCAGCAACATCAAATCTAATCACCGTGACTATTTCGTCGACCGAATCAATCAAACCACCCTACAACTTTCAAAATCCAGTAATCATACCTACATAAAAAAAGATCACGAAAGCACGACGCACTCTCGCATTTCTCCGCAATGCCCCCCAGCCACCCAAAAAAAAGTGACATTTGTCGCGATCCAGCAGGCTGACGGCCGCCTCCCTTTCAAGGCCACGCGCCAGATCTAGCCCAACAAATCAAGATTTCCTCCTCTCGCTACGTACGTGCCTGCGCTTCGAGTCCGGATCCGCGCGCGAGGGGTGTACCACCACTTGACTATACTTACATCCAGCGGGGGGAGAGAGACAGAAACGCGCTCGCAGCTGCCCGATGTCACAGCTTTTCGGGGGGAGGTGGGCTACAATACCTGCGCATGCGCACAATGCTATTGTTCGCGCCACCGCCGCAGCCACGCGCCGCCACCCTTCTTTCTCTCTTTTTTTTGTGCGTATGCATGCACGCGAGGATATAGGAGTGCGCGCGTATGCGCGCGTGTTGTAATAATAGCGCGGTGGAGAGAGAGAGGAGACTCGTCGAGATTCGGATTGTCGGCCAGCGCGCGAGCGACGCCGGGGCTATTAATGCCCCCCCGAGAGCGCGCGTGCCCCTGGCTTTTATTTTATAGACGCAGGCCTCGAGGTGTGTGTGTGCACGGTATACAGAGGTATGACTGGGTCGGAAGGGGGGTGGTTGCTTTTTTCCTGCTGCCTCGCCGTATAGTGTGTGTGTGTGTGTGTGTGTGTGTGTGTGTGTGTGTTGAAATGTTGAAATGTTGTAGAAACTGTATAGTGTGTAGACTCTAAGCGGAATGGAAAAAATATAAAACTAAATTACTTGAAGATGACTTTTATTTTACCCTTTTATTAAAAGAGTTACACATTAAGATATTTCAAAACTATAAACTTTAACTGTGACGAAACTTTTTAAACTTACATTCAACAAAACACCAAGTCCCCCCTCGCTCCGCTATCACATGTTCTCAATTATTCATTATAGATATAAACGCATTCTATATACACCGTTCAGCAATCACAAATTTCCTCGCGCGCGCATACATATTAAAGATTTTGCGCCTGATTAATTCACGGATTAGCCAGAAATGGAATTTTATTATTCAAGGGTTCATTACAATATTCTGTGCGCGCGAATACATTATCCACATAAACGCTGTCTCTCTGTCATCCCTCCGCGGCGACAGACATGGAATCACAAACAATCCGATCTCGCATCGTTATCTTATTACGTATATGATTATTTCGTGTCGCGATGCGTTTTTCCTTTCACACAATACACACCATGGAGAAAAAATATCTGAAAAAAATGTTAATGAGGTGTGATGGAATTAATGTTAAGTAAGTCAGCCCTGAATGGTAATGGTCACAATGGGCCTCCAGTCGGGCGGCCGGAGTCAGTCTCGCTTTGACTCGGCGCTCGCGCGCCTCTTAGCTGTGTTCCTGGGACAGGTATAACTGCACCTTGAGGCGATGCGTGTGTGTGTGTGTGTGTGTAGGGTCGTAGGCTCGGCTCGGTGGGCTCGAGAAAAGAATGGGAAGTCCTGTGGTGTCTGTGTGCATCCTTACGGGAGTAAGCTTTTGAGCCGAGGTTAAAATGTGTTGTGGAGAGAATGGATCTTGGAATTATCGGGTAGTAAAAAAAGTTGACGTAAATATCAGGCGTTCGGTTACGGTTATGGGAGTTTCGACGTTTGAGGGAAGCTAATGATTAAACAAAACTGCAACTTTTCTTCCTCTATCTTGAAATACCGAAAATATCTTTATGATTTTTATGACTATCACTTTATTGCCGTAATTCGGACGAAAATTGTCCTATTCGATTGTGACAAATATTTACTTAGGTGGCTAAAAAGGCCCTTATTTTATGATCGCCGCACCTCTCCAGTTTCTGAAAAAGATGGTAAAAATTCGAGCTCGTAAAACTTTTTACTCACAGAAGCGTCGCTGAAAGCATCTTCCTTTTAAACTAGAAGTTGACCCAACCGTTTTCCACTTCACGTCTGTCATCCTCTATTCTCACCTTTAACCATAAACCAAAACCATCGTTTTCATAAAAACAAAAAAAAAAGAAAAGAAAACATTTTCACAAAACAAAACTTTTCCTTTATACTGTTCCCCGCACACAAACCCAAATCCGAGCCCCGGGAGTTGAATGACCGCAATGACGCGATCATCGGCCGTGCACTCGCGCGCGCTCATATATATATAACCACCTGTTCGAACTTCAATTATCTCTCCTCGCGACACATATGGCCGTCACATAGTTCCCGAAAAAATTTCGGGACCGATACACCCAGAAATTCGTCATCCCGATGGTCGCCAGGCGATAATATAGGCGCGTCTATCGGCGCGAGCGATCTCTCTCTGTAATTAATTAGCCATATGCGTTTACACTCGCCCCCGGGACGAAGAGGAGAGCAGCTTTTGGCTTTTTACTTTATCTCTCGCCGAGGGGCGAATATGTGTATGTGTGTGTGTGTGTGTGTGTGTGTGTGTGTGTGTGTGTGTGTGTGTGTGTGTGTGTGTGTGTGTGTATATATATATATACACGCGAGAGTAAGCGCGATGGTCTTTTAGTTGGGCGATCAAGAGATTTCCCCGGTTTATAATCGCCAGCAGGCGCGTGCTTCTGATGACTGCGAGCTCTACCTCTTTCTCTTTCTCCCGCACCGTGACGAACGCCGCGCCAAGGATGCATGTACTTAGCGCGCGAACATTCAATTACGCGTTTGCTAATTGTATGGGTTTTAGGAGAGCTTATATAGGTGGACGAATTCAGGAGGGAGTGCGAATGTAAGTGAAAGGGATCATTCCACCAATCTACGTTTCACTTCAGCTCAGCATCATCTATTTCACCGAGTTAATTAATAACTATATACCACCGCGGCGACGCGAATTTTCGAGGTCATCATGCTTCGAGATCTTCCTTCTGCCGCTGAGTATAACTTTTCCTCTCCCTCGGCGATCAGACCCTTTTTCAATTACGACGCGAGCACACTGCGTTAATTTGATTGCGAAACGAGTAGCGGCCTGGGATGGGCGTATGCGTGTGTGTATATATGTATATGCGATGAGAGATCGACGATATAATATCTGCAGCGGTGGAGGCATATCTGCGTTTGCGTGGCTTTTTTACGAGCGAGTATTATCATACTTCGGTGAACCAAATTGTATATGAAAGGGTGGCGGTGGTTCGTGGCGTGGAGGAAGAATTAAGTTTATGGTGAAATTTTATAGTCACCGTGAATTTTGGGGATATTAGTATATTCCGATAATTTGAAAAATAAAAAAAGGTTTTGCAATACTATACACGTATTGTTATAATTCTACGAAAAGTAGTAGTCTAATAAATTATACGTCACTTATTTAATCGATCGCCTTAAGAATAACAAATCTGCGTCGTTCACAGCAGAAAAGAACGCAAGAAACGAAGTTCACCTCTAAAACCAACACACGCTCATATCCCGCAAGTACTTTCCAACTCTCGCACTTCTCCTAAAGAATGTAAATCACGAATATTCTAATTCCCACTGCGACAAAACCTGCACACATACATCAAACCAGTAAATTCAAGGCAACCAACTCCCACCTCCTCACACTGCACCCAAACAAACCAACGAGAAAGGCAAAAAGAAAGGAAAAAGTAGCGCAAAACAGCGCGCATACAATAAACCAAATCTCGCGGGCCGATAAGGATTTCGTGCCAAAGCGCGAACAGGGAATGCTCGTTCCCCGCCATGCGAACGCAGCAGGCGGTGTGTTGTGTTCCGCGCGTCGGCACGCGCTAACTCAATTAGCATAATGACCACTGCCAGCGCGAGTTTATACAAGCTAATGCCACGCGTATACGTGTGTGTGTGTGTGTACACACACACACACACGGAAGATCGCTACTTTATCATGGCGTGTCCATCTCGCGCGCGGGAGAGACAGCGACGACATGTGCGCTATCTGTATAAAGAGGTGAGCGATAAGGCGCCGAAGATATAAATGCGAGGGAAATGCGTGCACGAATGATGGGGGGGGGAGCTGTCTCTCTCGCGTGGAGAAATGTTGTACATACGTATATGTACATGTGGCGAATGGGTGCGAGCCGAGTTATAGCGTGGCGATAAATTTCAATTGCGCGTAGGTATATCGCTTTGACAAGGTCCTGTTTGTTTTCTGTAAGTGGACTAAATATGGATAAGAGAGAATTCGTATTTTATTAGGTGTTTATATATAAGTTTTATAATGTTATTGCCTTTAATTAATCGCGGATGGTTCAGGTGGCATGATATCAAGCCTTTAATTAATGACGGTACACGCCGTTTTTAATTGACAAGGTAATCATCATCAGCGCTTTTATATAATAGTTATGTGATAATTTAAAAATGTCTATAAGCTATATATTTCATTTTTCTGAATGTCTTGTAGACTTTAATTATGCTCACCAAACCTCTTACACTTGCAAACATAAAATAAAATAAAATTACATTTCTCACATCGCTCAAGTACACACTCCCCCTCCTCTTATACAAATCTTACAAATTACACATTCTCGCCGAAATCACGCGCGCTTATAGAGCCACTCGAAACTTAAACGAGCAATAACGGATGGAAAAGCGTCACGCGAGCTCCCGTGCGATTACAGAGCTGGAAATGCAGCAGCAGCAGCAGCAGCAGCAGCATAGTTTCGTGCGCACGCATGCCAGCACGGAAGGATGAGGAAAAGAACGGCAGCGCGTGCACGTGAGCGCCGCGCGGATTAGTCGCACGTGAAAGGCGGGCGAGCCGCTCGTTATATACACCGCAGTGATTTCACCTGGTTGTTATAGACGTGATGGAATGGTTTTTAACAACGCTCAATGTGGGATTAGCGATGAGTTGGTGCGAGAATTGCAGGCCCGGAATGGTGTATAATATATAGTAAAAATGTGAACAACTTGTTGTTATATCAGGCATTATAAAGAAAGGTAGATGAACGATTTTTTAATACAAGTATAAATAAGCCGCGACCTGCTGTGAAAATATCACTGCGTATAGAATACAATATTAGTACAAAGCAACTATAGGTCGGACAACAGAGAACTCAAGTCGATTATCACGACGATCAAACAATTAGCCGTACAATAATGCATACGCCATTATAGTAAACCCCCCCAAAGCAAAACACCTCCGCCTCTCCAGTCCCTCGCAGAACCGGAAACCCGGAAATGCACCACTCTCACACCAGGCCTCCTTCACACCCCCGGAAGTACGCACGTATATACAATACGAAAAAAGCAAAACAGCAACTCTTTCAGATAAAGTCTCGCACCTTGCGTCCCTTACACTCGACCCTCCATCTTGATATAACGCTCTGCACACGCACCAGCGCGGTACAAGAAGACGCCAGTATAGTGCGCTCCCCCCTTGTGTGTATTATTGCAAGGTGCTCGCTCCGCCTTGGGGGTATATAGTAGCAGCCCTTGCACCGCCGCAGCGGCCATGAAATCTAGAATGAATGAGTGAATGGCTTTCGTGCAAGGCGTGTGTTCTTTTCTTCGGCTGCCGCCTGTGTGACGTATAAGTATGTGTGTGTGTAAGAGCCGGTAGCAGCGCAGGGAACGCGACGCGCGACCTTATAGGAGCAAGCATGTATATGTACGTACAAGAATGCGTGACGTATTGTGCTAAGAGAGTGGCGCTTTCTTCGGGGAGGGTGTAGGGAAGCAGATGTGAAATGCGAGAGAGCGCAAGGTGCAGACGCATTGTTGCGGGGAAGATTCGATAAGAAATTGCGCCTGCGGGGTGTATAAGAGTGCGCAAGGTGGATCGGTTAGAGGTTTGATGCCTATATAATACTGGCGAGCAGAATTGTTTTACCCGTGTAAAGAAAAAAGTCTGCCACCAGTCTGGGATCAGTCTGGCGAAAATCTAGCAACGGTCTGATGGAAGTCTGGCGAAAGTCTGGTTATTTGGTTTATGAGTAAACAATCGATCTCTTATAAAAGCAAGTCTAGTTTTAAGCTGGACATCACCAAATAGAGACAACGGTGGTCGTAACCAGACTTTCGCCAGACTTTCGCCAGGCTGGTGCCAGACTTTTTTTTTACACGGGTATAATGAATTTTTTTGTTTTTTGAGCGGCACGGTGCGAATTTTCAAATAGAAATTTTAAAGTTTGTATAAGTGCTTGTAAATGTGAAATTTGTTAATAGCTATTAGACGGATTTTCTTCAGAAATTCAAATTTACAATTACAGAAAAGCGATAATATTATATCTCATTTTTCATATATTTTTTATTTCTATCGTTAATTTAATTTATCATATCCGGTAGCCGACGTTTGTTAAAACCGCATTAAATCAAAGGAAAACTATAACATTTAACAATTCCCGCCAAGACAACCCACCGCGCGTGAAATCAAATACCGTAGCCTGCACCCCACCGAAATTCTCCTGTATACTTCTTTTCCTCCGATCGACGCCTAGATTAATAACTTCCGCGTATAACTAATCAAGTCAACCCCGCGACACAGACCATATACCATACGCGCAGCAAACCAGAAAAATGCAAATGCCACATACTGTTATACTACTTACACTTACATTCGCGCATACGTCCCTGGAGTAACGGGGGGTCGTATCATTAAAGGAAAAAAGGCTACACGCCTTCGTGCGCCTGCATCTGCGCGCGCGCGCGCGTCATCGTCGCCGCACCTCCGACTCGACAATCAAAGTCACATTACGCCGCCGGGATGTAAATGAGAGAGAGAGGAAAGCCGTATGGCCCCGAAAGCCGCGACGAAGGGTTCGATGCCCCGAGCGTGAAACGCGTTTACGTATTATACGCTCGAGAAGGGGGTATGTGTATACGTGCGTGCGCGAGGAATTTTTTTTTGATCGAGATTTCATTGCGCGCGCTTCGAGGGAGGCTAAGGCTGTAAGTACGGGGCAAAGCTGCCGCTTGTTGGGTGTAGGTATAGGGATAAACTAAGTCTGGAATAAAGCTGAGATAAACTAGATTTGGTAAAATATAAGTGCAAAGGATTTTACAGTTGTATACGCGCTTATATAAACTTTTATTTCATTACTGTAGTAGTATACAGAGATAAATGTTTTTAACATTAAAATAACAAAATTAAAGAATGAATATACTACGTCATTATCAAATAATACGTACCACCCAATATCCAACTTATATTTTAACACTATACAACAACGCTCTACAGCAAACTCTATATACGCCGAGCACTAAAGAGGATTGTCCATTTCAACGTAAATATTACATTAAGTTCTTAAAGTAAATTAAAAAGGAGAATCCTTCGCATGAAAGGGTTAGCCATAATCCCTTTCGCCCCGGCCTATCGCCAAACTTCTACACTCGAAAAACCTTCTCCAATCTATACAGAGACGCTTGCAAAATCGGGCTCAAACAAAAACCTCGACGGCCGAAAGAGAGAGCAGATTTTCACCGGCGTACATACACACACACACACACCCGATCGGCGGCCCCCTCGCTATACGTACTCTCTAATCGCTTCTTTGCGCCTCGCATTGTCGGGCCGCGCGCAGGCGGCAGCTGCGCGCGCGAGCGCGCTCGAGACCCCCATCGCATGCGATGCACCACGCGTATATGTATACTTTCGTATGTGTGTGTGCGCATGTACGCGGGGAGGAGGATAGCCACGTCACGTGCCACCTGGCCCCGCGCACGCATATATATACAGTAAGTGCGCGTGTGGCGATGTAGTGTTATGATGCTTGCAGCTCATGTGTATACTGCGCGAGCTCGGTGCTCGGTTTTCTTGGATATGTATATGGTGCCTCGGGGTAAGGTAGCGATTTTGGTATTATAGGACAGACTTCGACTTCTATATGAGAAATTCCTGGGAAATTTCCCTTTTACGTCGCCAAAAAAAAATGAAAAATTTTTTTGAATGCACACTTACCACACAAGGTTTTTCTCGTTTCTTGAACCTTACAGAACGTGAAAAAACGTGTGTTCCAAGCCGATTGAGTGGTATCATTTTTTTACAGCACTTTTAATTTTTCTTATGGAAATTTAACATGGGAAAAATGGGTAAAAAGTTGTCATTGATGATGAACCAATAACAAGCTATTGAAGAGGCCAAACCAAATTTCACAAAAAAAGCGATTAAAGTTGAAGCATAGAGGGGGGTGGGTAGATATCCCGATAGGGGAAATCACAGACACGGAAAATCCCGATAGGTGATTTTAGCGACAGGTATATTTTGAGATAGTAAGTTCAGCCGATCAAGGAAAATCTCAATAAGCAATATTACCGACAATTAAATCTTCAGAAAGAATTTTCACCGAGCGGGGAAAACGACGAAAGTATAATTATAGAAAGGGAATATGCCGAAAATGTTTTTAACGAATACCCAAAATATCGAAAGTGAAATTTCAGAAATGAAAATTATCGAAATGAAAAATACCGACGATGATAACATCCATGGGGAAAATGCCGAAACTTAGTTTCCATAATAGGTATAATGCCGAAATTCAATTCCCATACAGGCGAAAATACCAAAATCTTATAATATAAAATATAAGTATCTCATACTCGACAAAACACTGTAAAATCTCGTAAAAATACGCTGAATATTAACAATAATTCAGTCGGTATGTCAGTGAACTGAAAAGAAAAAATATGCGTTATTGAAATTTAAGTATACATCTTGAAATTCGCCGAATATAAAAAATATCTTTTTTGTTTTTTTATTTATGTATCCTATACAAACAATTAATTATTGTTATAAAAATTTTAAAGAAATACATTATTTTGCGAAAGAAAAGTATGTATTGGCAATATCTAATAAATATTTGTTTTGAAACAGGTATTTAATTACTATCCTGCTCGACTTAGTGGTTTAAAGTTAATCCATTATTGTAACAATCATACAAATATAATAACTAAGTTATACTTCTTAACAAAAGATAACGAATCGTTTTGAAATTTAACAGAGAGGTAGTTTTTTTCATATTTAAGAATCGATATTTTTATGAAATATTTTTATGAAATTTTTACGAAATTCATATTTTGAAAGTCAATTATTATCGTTGCCCTAGTACACGTTGCCGCGGGACTCAATCTGAAATTACTTTCTCGGGGATATGCCAGTAAACAATAATTATTTTATTTATATATGATGTACAAATTAAATAGAACTATTGCATATTTTGCTCTAAAACTTTATATGTGTGTTTTGGGGCTAATTTGGAATAAGTTAAAGAATTTTGACCAACATAACCTCTTGAAATTTTAACACAATGTTGTACTCGATAAGTGTAATAAGTGGTAAAAATTTTGAGTCCATCAATCGAATATTCTTTTTAAAAATGCAAATATAAGAAATTTATAAAAAAATTTTAACCTCAAATATCTTTGATCACAACGGTCAGATTTTTTTCGGCAAAGAACTGAATCCTTAGATATAAAAAAGCTAATTCTTTGCCAAATTTCAAAACGATTCATTGACTTTTACTCCTGATATCGTTAACGAAAGAAAACGCACTTGTTTTCAAAAATAATTTTTTTCTCGTAAACAAATCAACATAACCTCTTGAAATTTTAACACAATGTTGTACTCGATAAGTATAATAAGTGGTAAAAATTTTGAGTGGAAAAATTTTTTGAGATATTAATTCAAGAAATATAAACCATATTTTCATTAATAACAAATGACAGGCTAGAGATAATTTAAATTAAAAAACCGCTGCCAATTCATTGGCACTTAGCTTTCTCAAACTAATTTATCAATTCCTTTTTTTATACTTTTATAAAATAATTTTTCTCAAAAACAAATGAAGAAAATGTATTGAAATTTTAACCAAATATAGTTTTTAATAAGTGTAATAAGTGTAATAAGTGGAAAATATTTCAAAATAATTAGTTCTTTAAGAAATAACAAAGATCTGTATTATTTTAATAAATTGTTTATTTTCATAATCTTATCTGCTTTCACAATGATTGAAAACTCGCTGTAGGGGTATATTTTTAATTTTATTTAAATAATACCGTCTTTAGTTATTCATAAAAAATACATGTTTTTTGATTGATAGACAATTTCATTAACCTACCTTCATTATACCTCGTTGCAATATTTTTAAATAATGAACCTAATAGCTTATTAAATTAGAAAAAGCAAGTAAACAACACGCGTGCGTATCGCGCGTCATTTCCACTTTTTAGTAACATATACATAAAGCCGTTTTCGAAAAATTTCAATATGAAAAGATGGCTAAAACAGTTTTAGCCTAAAATATCTCTCAAATTCATAAACGAATTCTTTTATTACCATAAGAACTAATATAATAAATAATATACAAACTCAACATATCTACAAAATTTCAAAGAAATTAAAACAATTTTACTCTAGTTATTGTGCAACCGAGAAAGCCATTTTCAGAAATACCATAATGTTAAATATCAAATATTTTAAAAAGTAGCCATATAATCTTGATCACAGTAAAATAATTTGGAGGTAATATTAATTATGAAAAGGGTTTTTATATATCGTGAATTGAATGTGTATTAGTTGCGTTCCAAGTAGGTAGGTTATTTTGTATTATTTATATCTTAACATAAATACTTTTGTGTTGACACATTATTAATTGCATCTAATAAATGATTTAAAGAAGCGATTAAGTCAATTTTACTTCCAAAATCGCCAGACATACAAAGCTCAATTTTTTTCATTTATTAATTTTACTAAAAATATTTTAACCTCAAATGTCTGAAATTTATGGACCAATCATTTTGCCCCAAGAAATCGACATAAAAATCTAAAAAATACACCTCTACAAGAAATTTTGAAGCGAATAAGTCAATTTTATTCCAGCAATCGTTGCACATACAAAACTCATTTTTTTTTTTTTTCATTTTTCAATGCTTACGTTTTTTTTTATAATAACAGAACACCCTATAAAAGAAAATTTTTTTTTTAGGAAATATAGCTATTTTAATTCTATTTCGAATGCTGCCCATTCCCTTCGAATACATAGAGCTATTCTCGAAAATTACGATTTGAAAAAAGGTTAAAAATATTTTAACTTCAAATATCTCTTAAATCTATGGACCAATCATTTTGCCCAAATAACTCGATCGAAAACTATACAAAATCCACCTCTACGAGGAATTTTGAAGCGATTAAGTCAATTTTTACTCCGGCAATGGTTAGACATACTAAACTCATTTTTTTTCATTTTTCTATGTTTACGTTTTTATTAATAACAAATAACAGGTTTACTCCATAAAACGTGTGACATAGAGAACACATTTTTTCCATTTTTTTATTTTTTTCTCAAAAACTAACCAACAGAATGGATTAAAATTTTCACAGATTATAGCAATTTATATTCTGCATTATCGTGAATTTTCTCCAAAAAATTGACCGTTTACTTTAGGAGTTATTAGCTTTAAAAAAAAAAACACGTTTTTGTTAATAACAAGAGGACCGTGATAGCTAGATAATTTTTTTTTTGAAATTATAGGTTTTTTATGCTCTTTCGAATGCGATCCATCTGATACAAAAATTTAAATCCGATCATTAAAAAAAAATCAAAAATAAATTTTTCGAAAATCAAAAATTTGAAATAAAACAAAAACGAATCAGTAAATCATCAAAAATTATTTTCTTCCCGAATTCGGAATAAAAAAACAAAAAAAATGAGAACCTGATGGTTAAAATCGACCGCGTAGATCCGGAGATAAAGCGGTATACATACACACACACGTACACACACACCCACACATCCATACAGACATTTTCTAAAATCATGTGAAACAAACTTCTAACACCTCTAATGATGTTTATAGAGAGTTTTAACGAAGTTGAAAAATTTACTATTACAAAGCTTCCTCTAGGAGGAAGCAAAAGAAATTGTAGGTAATTTAAAGACCTTTTAATAAAAATTTAGTTTATTAAGTAATACTGGTTAAAACAAATTAAAAAATCAAAAAAACGAAAAATTCAAAATCATTTTTTGGTTATAAAAAAAGAAAATCGGTAAAATCAAAAAGTAGGGTATGCTCTCTCTATTCTCTTCCGAAACGAAGAGAATAAGCCTTTTCCGATGCAAATCGGTCGATCAGTTCAAAAGTTCTCGCCTGTATAGACAGAAACACACACACACACACACACGCGCGCGCGCACGCACGCATGCACACACACGACACGAACATTTTTTATCAAAAACAACGGATTTTAGCGCCAAAAGTCTTAAAACATGTTCTTGAACATTTTTGGTTCAAAAATTTTTTTCACCGTTATAAAGTTTTCAATTTGAGGAAGCAAAAATATACATAAAGCATTGGCTAGCCAAATAAATAAAATTACGCAACTAAAAAACAAATTACGCATTGGGTTGTATTCGATACTAGTGATATTGAGGATATTTAGTATCTACACAAAGCACCTACACAGGACTTTTTTAGCACGGCTAAGTTCTACACAAATAATATTAAGAAAAAATGTACACATATATAGTCTACACTGAGATAGATTACACGATTAAACTGTACATCATGTGTAGATCATATTAATGTAGATTTTAACTGTGCACAATTTATCTCGATAAATAGTTTGGGTGCCGAAATTCTCTGTGTAGAATTTATTTGTGTAGCATTTTAGAAAATACTTGTGTACGATATCGCCGCAAGTCGTCGATTAAATTTACATACTTAATTATAGGTAATTTTTAATCAATTACATAAAATTTGATCGAAATTGAGGGCCCCGAAAAGGAACATCCCGAGATTTTGCAGAAAATGTATCGAATTTGAAAATTGAGCAAATCGCGATTTTTAAAAAACAGGCATGTAAAGAATTGAAATGCGCATTTTTATGTGAAGAAATCAAATTTTCATCTTTATTAGTTTTATTAAAAATCCCAATAAACTGTTTTTTTTTTTTTTGGAAAAAAAAGTTTAATATAATTTTCTGTTCAACTCGCCAGAATTTCGTTCAGATCAAATATTTCATTCAGAAATTTTTACCCAATAAATTTTGCAGTATTATAGGAATATTATAATCCATAGCGCAATAATAGATATTGTTATTGAACCAAACAGCGAATTTTATAACAATTTTTTTCACTATTTTAAACCTGCATTTTCAAATGCAAAAGTTGTGTAACGAATTTTCGAATTTTGCTCCATGTATTGTTGCTAAATAGAATTTTTTGTGATTGTTACGATAAATGCTGTAGAAAGCCGCGCGCCGCGGTACACTATTACGACAAGCGTACGACACAATCACAAACAATGGTACAAATTTTTAACAACAATACATAGACTACTGAAATTTTCGTGTCGTGCGACCGTCGTAACACATATAGCGTGGCGCGTGGCCTTCAACAGCATTTATCGTAACAATCACGAAAAATTCTATTTAGCAACAACTTTTGCATTTGAAAATGCAGGTTTAAAATAGCGAAAGAAATTGTTATAAAATTTGCTATTTGGTTCAATAACAATCTTTACTATTGCACTATCGTTTATAATATTCCTAATACTACAAAATTTATTGTGTAAAAGGACCCCGCACACAATGTATGGGAAAAAATCATTCGGTCAAATTTTGGGGGGTTTTGCCCATGAGAACTTTTGTTCAGGACCTCAAGATCTATCTTTTCCCCAAGTTTGATCCAATTTGACCGAATGATTATTTTCCATACATTGTGTGCGGGGTCCTTTTTTGAAGGAAATATTTGATCAGAACGAAGTTCTGGCGAGTTGAACAGAAAATTACATTAAACTTTATTTTACTCAACAATAACATCCGATTGGGCCGATAAAAATGTGAATTGATAAGTCATATCAAGACCTTTCAGAAAATGAACCTACTTCCCACCGATATCCAAATTCGGTGACGAAAAAAAAAATTTCGATTTTTCGATATTTTGCTTTATTTTTTTTACCCGACTTAATATTATTCGATCAACTATATAATTGAACTCGCACAACTCCAAATAAGCTTTAAATACGTGCCAAAAATAAACTTGATATCTCTGATTAGTCACAAGTTCTGCTGCGAACAAATATATAACACACACACAAACATACACACACACACACAAACACACACATACACACACACACACACCCACAGACCGCCCCCTCCACACACACACACACATACACACAGACACACACACACAGACACCAGCACACACACAGATACATATGCACAGAAATCTTCAAGAAAACGCATATTTCGACTCAGGGATCTCAGAAATATAAAAAATCATCGAAATCTCGGGGTCGAAAAATTTGACCGTTAATAAGCTTTCTCTTTGAGAAAGCAAAAAATCTTAACTGTTAACGAACGGACGATTGGATATGGACAAATGGAATGGTCATTTATAGTTAGATGATTTCGTTAAGAATTAAGTTAGATTTGTTTACTCAAATGATTCGTGACTTAACTGTTAACGAATTTGTCTAATTTTAAATGAACATTCCATTTGTCCATATCAAAACGTCCGTTCATTAACAGTTAAGATTTTCTTTTCTCTGTGCACCTGCGCAGAGACATATTGCCAACATTTTTAAAGTTAAAACGCAAAATTTACAAAAACAAATATCACAATAAAAAAGCTAAGAAAAGGTACGTCTAAAACGCTGAATGTACATTTTTAATAGTACATTTTAGTATCGCAGACACGAGTTATAACTAGCATGATTTGGCGCTCGCGGGGGGGGGGGGGGGGTGACGCGAACGACTCCATAATAGGTATCATTTTACTGATGCCAAGGCCATTTGTAACTTTACGCATTTTTATGAAAAAAATCAAGAAAACAATATGTTACAACAAAAGTGAGGAAAGAGATGTTCTTAAGAATTGAAATCTCGGATTCCCTTGACCATTTTATAAAAAATGGAAAGTTCTTTTGAACAATTTGAAAATATTTTATGGATAAAATAGATGTATTTTCTAGGGGGTTTAAGAATTACAATGGTCAGAAATTCCGATAGCGAAAATCCCGATAGGTAATTTAACCGATAGCTAAATCATCGGAATAAGGTTCTAATCTAATAGGAAAAATTCCTACGAGAAAGTTATAAATGGTCAATAGTTCCGAAAATAATTTTGACAGTGGTCAAAAGTTTCGTAAATAATTTTGACAATGGTTCATGGTAACGAAAATGAAATATCCGAAAGTTCAAATTGTCGAAATAAAAACTATCAACGGTTATATCACAGATAGGTACACATTCCGAAAATCGGTGGTTAAACAGGCCGAAATTTCGAAAACTAATAAAACACTTCTTAAAACGTATATAAAGATAAACGTTTGCGCTAGATGCGTTAGTACAATTGATTAATCAAAATATAAGTTGATTAAGTCAATAATCTGATTACCAATAAGCTATAAAAACATATACATAAAACATTGGTGAGTCAAATAAATAAAATTACGCAACTAAAAAACAAATTACGCATTGGGTTGTATTCGATACTATAAGCGATATTGAACACATTTAGTATCTACACAAAGCCCCTAAGAACTTTTATAGCACGGCTAAGTTCTACACAAATAATATTAAGAAAAAATGTACACATATATAGTCTACACTGAGATAGATTACACGATTAAAATGTACATCATGTGTAGATCATATTAATGTAGATTATAACTGTGCACAATTTATCTCGATAAATAGTTTGTGGGCCGAAATTCTCTGCATAGACTTTATTTGTGTAGCATTTTACAAAATACTTGTGTACGATATCGCCGAAACTCGTCGATTAAATTCACATACTTAATTATAGGTAGTTTTTAATCAATACCGCGATTTTGCAGAAAAAGTATCAAATTTGAAAATTGAGCAAATCGCGATTTTTAAAGAACAGGCATGTAAAGAATTGAAATGCGTATTTTTATATGAAGAAATTAAATTTCCATCTTTATTAGTTTTATTAAAAATCCCACTAAACTATTTTTTTTTTTTTTTGGATAAAAAAAGTTTAATGTAATTTTCTGTTCAACTCGCCAGAACTTCGTTCTAATCAAATATTTCCTTCAAAACATTTTATACAATAAATTTTGTAGTATTAGGAATATTATAAACCATAGTGCAATAATAAAGATTGTTATTGAACCAAATAGAAAATTTTATCACATTTTTTTTTCTATTTTAAACCTGCATTTTCAAATGCAAAAATTGTGTAACGAATTTCCTAATTTTTCTCTATGTATTGTTGCTAAATAGAATTTTTCGTGATTGTTACGATAAATACTATTGAAGGCCACGCGCCACGCTATACGTGTTACGACGGTCGCACGACAAGAAAATTTCAGTAGTCTATGTATTGTTGTTAAAAATTTGTACCATTTTTCGTGATCGTGTCATACGTACGTCGTAATACGTGTACCGTGGCGCGCGGCCTTCAACAGCATATGTTTTTTATTCATCTCATTATCGTCTTTTTCGCTCTAAAAGAAAAACCGCTGCCAATTCATTGGCCCCGTGGCTTCCTCAAACTTAATTTGCTGATTCCTTTTATTAATAACAAAATTTATAATTTTTTCAACAATTTATGATATAATTCTAATTAAATTAATTTATGAATATTAAAAAGTATTAATTTTTTAAATTATGTATAAAATATGAATAATAATAGGTATGATTTATTTTTTAAATTACGTGTGAAAAACAAATAAAATTCCTAATAACGTTTACTTCAAATTATATTTTCTTTGTGAAATTTCACACATACCTATATTGCCTATACCAGCCACAAAATTGTCTATAAATTTCATGTTTATACATAAAGCCGTTCCCGAAAAATTATGATTTGAAAAGAGGACTAAAACAGTTTTAGCCTCAAATATCTCCGAAATGCATAAATCAATTCTTTTACCATAAGAACTCGTATAATAAATAATATACAAACTCTACATCTCTACAAAATTTCAAAGGAATTAAAACAATTTTCCTCTAGTTCGTCGTGCGGCACGAAGAAAAGCCAACTTGGAAGTTACAGGCGAAGAAAAGCAAATGCGTCTAAGGCGAAGAAAAGCCAGCTTGCATCCTCCCGGACGAAGAAAAGCTAAGAATTGAAATCTCGGATTCCCTTGGCCATTTTATAAAAATGGAAAATCCAAAAAGGTTCTTTTGAACAATTTGAAAATATTTTATGGGTAAAATAGATATATTTTCTGGGGGGGGGGGGGGTTAAGAATTACAATGGTCAGAAATTCCGATAGCGAAAATCCCGATAGGTAATTTAACCGATAGCTAAATCATCGGAATAAGGTTCTAATCTAATAGGAAAAATTCCTACGAGAAAGTTTTGAATGGTCAATAGATCCGAAAATAATTTTGACAGTGGTCAAAAGTTTCGTAAATAATTTTGACAATGGGTCATAGTAACAAAAATGAAATATCCGAAAGGTCGAATAGTCGAAATAAAATCAGTGATAAGAAACAATGGTGAGGATCAACCCAGGTACACAAAAAACACTTTAACTTTCCATTTTCAAAACCACAACGTTTCGCTAGTTAGTTTTCTAGCCTCATCAGGTAATCATTTATTTAACTATAAAAACAAAGACACAATAGAATCTTAAACATGGTTATTTTGGTTGTAATCACAAAGAGAGAATACTAAAAAATACATACAATATAGTTATTATCATCGTAGGTATTTTTAAGAGCCAGAAGCTCTACGTCCTATTACACAAGATAAATCGCCAACCGACAAATTCACGTTTCACAAAGTAGTATATATAAATAAATCGCTCTCGCATTTTCATCCGTAATCAAAACAATCAATACATAAATACAAATCAACAAACATTATAATTATATAAAACGATGAGAATTCAAATCAAATTTATTAAAAATTCTGTTGTACTGACTATTTAAAAATTGTGTGTCTTCCTGTCTGTTGATTGTGTTATCAATAAAATTGATGTGCAGCATTTCAGAAATACGACGTTTTTCTCTGTTAATTTCCCTATCTAATATTAATGTGTTAGCCCAATCAAAATTGTGTGTAGGATTATCTTTGATATGTTGTGGAACAGGAAGCAATTTGTGTGTGTGTGTGTGTGTGTGTGTACAGGCGAGAACTTTTGAACCGATCGACCGATTTGCATCGGAAAAGGCTTATTCTCTTCGTTTCGGAAGAGAATAGAGAGAGCATTACCCTACTTTTTGATTTTACCGATTTTTTTTTTATAACCAAAAAACAATTTCGAATTTTTCGTTTTTTTGATTTTTTAATTTGTTTCAGCCAGTATTACTTAATAAACTAAATTTTTATTAAAAGGTCTTTAAATTACCTACAATTTCTTTTTTTATTTAAATTATTTCTAGCCTGTCATTTGTTATTAATGAAAATATGGTTTATATTTCTTGAATTAATATCTCAAAAAATTTTTCCACTCAAAATTTTTACCACTTATTCCACTTATCGAGTACAAACATTGTGTTAAAATTTCAAGAGGTTGTGTTGGTTAAAATTCTTTAACTCATTCCAAATTAGCCCCAAAACACACTTATAACGTTTTAGAGCAAAATATGCAATAGTTCTATTTAATTTGTACATCATATATAAATAAAATAATTATTGTGTACTACGGCATATCCTCGAGAAAATAATTTGAGATTGAGTCCCGCGGCAACGTGTACTAGGGCAAGGATAATAATAATTGACTTTCAAAATATGAATTTCGTAAAAATTTCATAAAAATATTTCATAAAAATATCGATTCTTAAATATGAAAAAACTACCTCTCTGTTAAATTTCAAAACGATTCGTTATCTTTTGTTAAGAAGTATAACTTAGTTATTATATTTGTATGATTGTTACAATAATGGATTAACTTTAAACCACTAAGTCGAGCAGGATAGTAATTAAATACCTGTTCAAAACAAATATTTATTAGATATTGCCAATACATACTTTTCTTTCTCAAACTAATGCATTTCTTTAAAATTTTTTATAATAATAATTAATTGTTTGTATAGGATACATAAATAAAAAAACAAAAAAGATATTTTTTATATTCGGCGAATTTCAAGATGTATACTTGAATTTCAATAATGCATATTTTTTTTTTTCAGTTCACTGACATACCGACTGAATTATTGTTAATATTCAGCGTATTTTTACGAGATTTTACAGTGTTTTTTCGAGTATGAGATACTTATATTTTATATTATAAGATTTTGGTATTTTCGCCTGTATGGGAATTGAATTTCGGCATTATACCTATTATGGAAACTAAGTTTCGGCATTTTCCCCATGGATGTTATCATCGTCGGTATTTTTCATTTCGATAATTTTCATTTCTGAAATTTCACTTTCGATATTTTGGGTATTCGTTAAAAACATTTTCGGCATATTCCCTTTCTATAATTATACTTTCGTCATTTTCCCCGCTCGGTGAAAATTCTTTCTGAAGATTTAATTGTCGGTAATATTGCTTATTGAGATCTTCCTTGATCGGCTGAACTTACTATCTCAAAATATACCTGTCGCTAAAATCATCTATCGGTATTTTCCCTGTCTGTGATTTCCCCTATCGGGATATCTACCCACCCCCGAAAAGTGCGAAAAATGACGAAAATTTTAAGAATTATGATGATTTGGCAAAAATCGCTCATTTTTGGTCATTTTTTGCCATTTTCAAATTCACGTAGCTTTGCACCGAATCGACCGATTTTAACGATTGCCCTCTCAAATTAAAGCTCTATTCTTCAACTTTCATCGTTTTTTTTGTGGAATTTGGTTTGGCCTCTTTAATAGCTTGTTATTGGTTCATCATCAGTGACAACTTTTCACCCATTTTTCCCATGTTAAATTTCCATAAGAAAAATTAAAAGTGCTGTAAAAAATGATACCACTCAATCGGCTTGGAACACACGTTTTTTCACGTTCTGTAAGGTTCAAGAAACGAGAAAAACCTTGTGTGGTAAGTGTGCATTCAAAAAAATTTTTTATTTTTTTTGACGACGTAAAAGGGAAATTTCCCAGGAATTGCTCATATACTATTGGAAGATTTGTGAAGAAGCTATTATTTTAAAATTTAAAGAATTTGTCGCTGCTAAATTTAATAGTTTCATATTGGGTTAATATATGCGAATCGAGTAACACTGTTAATTATATGATTTTTTTTACGTGTTATCTTAAAGTGATACGTAAACATACGAATTATTATTTTTCTATTTTCCTATAACAATCTGTTAAATTACCTCACTTTTACAAGTGTAGTAAAATTTCTTATGCTATCCGAATTCATGTTATTACGGTAGGCGTAGAGCAAATTTTTTGTTAGGTTCCTTGAAGTGTCTCTCTATATGTTTATTAGGTATAATATGTAACTATAGACAGAATGAACTGCCTATGGTTATTTAGCTAAAGCATTTACCAGCGTTGCATAAAAAAAGGTATATATTATATTCTCGCTATGTTGATATGTAATATTTCAGGCACACGATGCATCATGAAAGCATAATCGCAGAAACTTTGGTATTAATTTTTCAAAATCCCTTAGAATTACACCCTTTACAATAAACACTATATACGCACAACTATTCTATTACAATTATATCGAGCAACTCGAACGACCTAACACGATAAACCGAACAAGAACAATTTATTCAAACAACAGCTGAACTAACAAGGCGGCTTACGCAAAATAACCATGCACAAAAGAATTCGAGCCCCGCGCTTTGAAAGCATCTCTATATACATAAACCCCCCGCGCACTGCACCCCAGCGAACTGCTGCCCCATACCGATCCGATCGATTATTCATCTGTACAAATCCTCGTCCTCGCAGCGTCCGAAAAAAAAGAGCGCACGTGCGCGCACCATCATCGACACCAGCAGCCTGCAACCACTTTTTCTATACATATAACATATAGAAGTGCATGCATTTGGGAATTCCTCGGGGGCTCGGAAGCGTCATTATGTGCGCGTGCCATCGCCGTGATTCTGCATATCACGAGGGAATGAGGGCGCGCAAATGCCATTAGCCCGCAGTGCAGCGCGCGTTGGACTTTTGTCGTCGCGTGTCTCGGAGAATATGATGTATAAGTACGAGATGGGCGGTGTAAGTAAGTCGGCTGGAAGGAACGCTAAAAAATTATAGGATGTGTGGTAGATTGGGGAGTAATTTATTCGGATTCGCTTCCAGGTGTTTGTGAGGAAAAGCGAGATTTTATTTGGGACGTTTGGTATTTTGAAGAGATTTTTTATGTTCTTCTACTGCATAAAACTATTTAAATTTAAATATATGTATATGTACACGTATTACACGAAAATTCGAAATTTTAAAATAAACAAGCTCTGCAGCTTTCCATAAAATTAACCCTCGAACGTTAGCATGGCAACCAGTACCCCACGTGCCCAAACCTCCTCCTCCTTTACTCGCAGCGATTACATAAATTTTTCGCGGCCGACCTGCCTTTATTTCCATACATAGGTACCAGACCGACACTCCGCTTCACCCTCTGCATCACAAAAATCGGAAATCACGTCACCGCAGCTCCTTATCTCCCAGCCAAAGCCATCGCACACCCCCTGCGCAGCACACTTCCTCGATTAAAAATCAATTCGCGCGCAGCTGCCCCGATAATACCTGCGCGCGCACACGCACCCTTTCCAATTACTATCTGTATATAGCGTATACATATATATATATATATATACGTACGCGAGCGCGCGTGGACACATAATCGGCCGGCACGTGCGCGCGATCTTATCTATGCAAAGTGCACGCGGGCAGGGGTTGTAATGCGGTGGTAGTGGTGGTAGTATGTATATAGGATAGAACGTCGCGATGTGCCCGCCGGTCGACGCGACGTAATTTGCCGACGTGGTTCACGAGCGCGCTGATATGCGTGGCCTTGTTAGAAGGCTGAATCATGTGAGGTGTACGGAGCAAGGAGGGTATGTAAGGAGGGGCTGGGTGAGGTGTGCTTTTTTGCTCCTTGAATTTTGCTTTTCTTTTTGGTTTTATATTACAAGGCGTATAAGTTTTTAATTCTTATTTTACACATCTGTAATAGGGTCAATTGAAAATATTTGCTGTTGTTTGTATTGATACCTAATGCATAAACGTCGTAGTGAATAAGAGACCGAGCTTATATAAGCATATTGAACCGCAATAATATGCAACTGCGTAAATCATTACTGCAAATCGATAAGATTTTTATACTGTAAATGCAATACGCGGATACACATGTTCAGCATCGTGAATAATTGATATAACGAACTAACCGTAAATACTGGCGTAACATTAAATATTAATCTAATTCTGTGGTATATATATATATACCGGATCGTGTGCGCCTCGCCGAAGGTATACGTTTTACAATAAATCTTTACATCCGCTGTGTTATATATTGATGCGAAATTCAAAAATTATACATTTCCTGTTATATAATAATTCGGAGGATAATGCCATCAATTATTCGCCGTTATGAAATTCAATCGTAAATGTATTAACAAATTTATATTTCGCGTAAATAAATAAAAATATGCTACACGACTCCGAATGACTTTAGGAGGATTTCATGAATTTTCAAAATATTATACTTGCTACTGTACTTACTAAAATACAATACAAATTCGATTTTATTTGAATAAGACCAGAATTTATTTACAAAACATTAGCGAAAATAAAACGTACAACAATATTACGTTATCAAATACTGTTATCAAACCTTTTCTAGTGAAATTTCTTTAAGCTCATTGACATTAGATATAATTGAAGTTAAAAATTTTTCCCGAATAAGCAAAATAACGAGAGCTACTTAAAACATTCCACTACCATTAAAAGCTACAGCATAACTTTTCACAGAAAAATTGTCCCCAACCGCATCCTTGCAACCCGACATTCGCCTACACAGCTCATCAATATACTCAATAAATAATTTCCCCGCGCGATCCATGCGCTCACGTTACTATCCATAGGCGCTCGCCCAGCCTGCAGTACACTTACCCATCCACCGCGCAACTACCTTCCGCCTTATTATTCGAAAATAGAAGCGCGCGCGTGCTCGCTTAAACATTGATACTATGATACTACAATTATCGAGCGCGCACTATCAAATATTACCCTTCGCACCAAGGGTATATATATAGTTATACCCGTGCGTGCATCAGGATAAGCGCTTGCTGCAACGCTGCAGTATATATTACATATAGGTATGTGCACGCACATATAGTGATAGGGACACGTGGCCAGAAGATAAGCGAGCCGCGTCAAATATTGGAGGCGCGCACGCGCGCGTGTGTGTGGTTATCGAGATTTCGAATGTTGTGTGTGATTAGACACCTGCGTAGGTCTGTTATCGGTGACTTTCTCACGGGAGTTTTAGGTTTGTCTTTTGATATAATATAGGATTCGAAAGTAGAGTTTTATTGGTATAGAGGGAGAGCTGGCAGTAAAACTGGTAGAGTACCTGATGATTTTGTTACTTTTTTTAACGACCAATCAAACGATTCTCTTTCTCACACGCACAAAAGCAGCATCTCAGATCTTATCGGCTTCTGTTCTTCGTATATACTTTCAATTCCTCTAATTGACAAAGACAAACACCCGAAAATAAACTACCGAACGCACTCGTATTTCCAATGAGCCTCTAACTATTCTCTCTCCCCACCGCAAACAAAGACATCCGTCTTCCCAAGCCTCCAATCTCCTTCAAAACAATAAAAATAAGAGACCTTCATCTCCCACTGCCGATCTCGCAATAAAAACAAGCCCCGCCGATCCCGGCCATATCTATTCTCCATTCGCGCGCGATCTTTCCAATTGAAATCTCTTCGACGCGCTAGGAAATTCACCCCTTCACGCGTGCGCGCGTGCGCGCGCCTTATCTCGCCGGCGTCGGCGCGCGATCGTGGCTAATCGGACAGATGGCCGCGTCGCCGACTGCACCCCGCGCACGAAATAATTGGGTAATGGCGAAGGGGGAGAGAGGGAGAGACTGTGTTGGGTGAAAAAATTCGACAGGCGTCTGCGTAGGTATGATGCGGTGCGCGTGCAGTGATTGGGCGGTGGGTTTAAGCGGCGTGGTGATATGACGAGCTTGATTTATGGAGTGTTGGGGGAAGATGGAGATTTTTAGTTTTTCGTTTAATTGGATGAAAAAATGGAAGATTGATCGAAGATTAAAAGTGATTGACTGGTTGTGTATAATACTGTAGGGTTGTATAATTATTTTTCTCTTTGCTTTTTTAGCTGAAGGGATATAATATCGCGAAGTTTGTTCGATTGCTTGGAAATTTTCCGTTTGTAAATTACTAGGTGCAGTTCTGTTCATGTTTAGCTATTACATTGTTAAATAATGACTTTGATAATAGTTTTAACAGCTAATCAATGTGTGTAAAGACTGCATCAAGCGAACTTATATATCTCTCTTATATTATATACATATTTAAATGTTTTAATTGATTATGTATAAAGCATGCGTGAACGGTCGTCTTTGTTCGCACTGTTTTAATTTATTTAATTTGTCGCATTAGTTTAAAACTAAAGGCTCAAAAACAATTAATTTCGATATAAAAGAATTATAAATACACACCATAATTTTTACTTCTAACTGCATCTTATAACCACCCCACGACAAAGCTATATATATATAATCCCCGAAACTCAACCGATTCGCGTAAACCTCGTCATGAGCGCACCAATTGATTCAATTCCACTCGAGTCAGCGCAGTCATTCCATCAAATGCTCCTCCTACGCGTTATATACACCTCTACGCGCGCAGCAACCCTCCTCTCGTCATTCACGCGCGCAACTGTGCATCTGTGCGTGCACGAGTACTCGTCCATAAACACACACACACGCGTACTCTCTTTCTCTCTTTGAACTCAAGGCGACTGTGATGCGGGCACGCGACCGCCACGACAATAGAAACCTCACTGCATCTACATACATACACGTCGCTTTTTACAGTGATGGTGGCGGTATGGCGGGGGTCGCTCGAGTGGCGGAACGCGCGCTTTACGCGCAATTGAGTCGGCGTTGCCCTCGAGTATATTATATATAGCGCGCAGAAAAGTCAGGGGAGATTAGCGTTTTGTTCGTACGGAGGAGATGAAATTATCGTGGGCGGAATCCTATAACGGCTTTTATTCGCGTACGCGACCGCCTCCTCGCCTTGTGTCAGAGCATCTCTATAGCTGTAAGTTTGATTCAATCCCGTGCGTTCTTTGTACGCGTGCCCGGGTGTGTGAGAGAGAGTTCTTTTGTGGGAGTAGTCGCGCTGATCGCTCGAGGATTTAATTCGATTATCGCCAGGCGCGTACTGTTCGGCGTGAACACGAGTGTAGCAGCGTATATTGTGCGCAGCAATCGTTCGTTGTTCGTTGCGCACAAGATCGCGAGCGGGATGAGGGATTAGTTGTAAAATGTATTGTGGGCGGCAACAAGTGGGGATTCGGTGTATAGTTGTTAAGTCGGATAAAATGGTTCGAGAGGGCACATGTTGCAAAAAAAGGGATTCGAAATTAAATAAAAAACTGGTCAAGCATGGTTTATTAAGTATTGACTTGGAGCAAAAGCTGATAAAAATATAATTGATTTTGTAAAATGTAAAAAGACTTTTTTAAGGAATAAGGTACGAGCAGCTCCGTCGTTCTTATTTTATTAATTATTGTCGTCCCTTTATATACACATATAATACCGCTAGATCAGAAATTGAAATGACAGAGTAGAGTCAGAGGGCACAAATTCAGATCCACCGCAGGCGGAGAACTCGTAACACACATATTCGCCGCACATATCACATACTGCCTCGCACGGAAACACGCGATATCTCGAAGACGCGGTTCTCTCGCTATCTATATTTATTGGATTGCAACTTCCTTCTGACGCTCGCTCTCTCTCTCTCTCTCTCTCTCTCTCTCTCTCTCTCTCTCTCGTATAACTAATTTACGTCAATTAATATTAATTCGCGCATCTCATGACTAATGACAATAAAACCACCGCGGCATAGTTTCTCGCGCGCTGCGAGCGCGCTTGAATATCGGAGTATACGAGCCTGCGCGCGGCGTATATATATATATATAATTGCATTTATGATGGCCCGCGCTGCCAATGGCACAGTCCTAAATAAAGTCCTCGCTCTCTAAGCAACCGAGTAGCATTCGCCGTGTGCTTTAGAACGCGGTAAATGATTTAGCGCGGTAGTTTACGAGATAATTCTGTATGGTAGTATCTGGATTCCGATATTTTCACGAGAGAGCTGGGGGATGGGTTTGAAGGGATCGGCATTATTCGTCCGCAAAATTTTTTCGAATACTCATATTATTTCATTAAATATTTGATGCAATGAAATAATTTTAATTAATAAACACTTTTCTCATAAAAACTGGGCCTTTAGAAGTGTTTTGAAAAAATATTCGAAAAAATTATTCGTCGAATATTTTTTTCGAATAATTAATTATTATTGAATATATATTATTCGAAAAAATATTCATCGAATACTTTCTCGAATAATCGGTTATTCGAAAAAAATATTCGACGAATAATTTTTTCGAATATTTTTTCAAAACACTTCTAAATACTCAGTTTTGATGAAAAAAGTGTTTATTAATTAAAATTATTTTATTGCATCAAATATTTAATGAAATAATATGAGTATTCGAAAAAATTTTGCGGATAAATAATGCCGATCTCTGGTTTGAAGCTATGGAATGAAATTTCGTTCGTTTCTTTATCAAGTTATATATACTTTGTTGCCTTCTGTTTCAGAAACGAACAATAATAATCGTGGACACTATGTAATGATTATAGCAATCCAACCGAAAAATATTTTTTAAACTTCAACTAACTAATCAATCATTCACCATAATCACACCGCATAGTAAATCCTCGAACATCCTTACACCATAAAACAGTATTTGAAAATCCATTAAAATACCAACCCCGCATCGTCGCTCCTAATCTCCCCAAATCACTTCTTCGCACACACATATACGTAGACTATATACACCACCGCAGCTGAAATACTCTGCAAAAAACGCATCCACCACGCGCACAATAGCCCCAGATCCAGATCCCATAAAAAGCTCAGAGAATCTCCCTCTCTCTCTCTCTTTTTCAAACGCAATACCGTCTTTGTTCACCTCTCTCTCTCTCTCCCTCGAAAAAATCAATACCCGCAGAGTCCACGATACAAAACTCTCTCTCTCTCTCTCGTACTCGAAATAAGAGCGCGTGCCCTCGCTCAACCACCACCGCGAATCGAATCGCCGTCGGTTTTTCTTATATACGCGCAATGGGGGTGTCGCGCCGCGGGGGTCACGCATCTGTCCACCGGCGCGCGCGTGCGTGCGGATGCGAAGAATGCCAGCTAGTAGCTATATAGCGCTCGATTATTGAGACGTGGAGTGAAAGAGAGAGAAAGAGAGAGTTTTGACGTTCGGGCTATTTCACGGATTAATACGCGCGAGGATTGTGCAGTGCGAGGGGGAGGAGTGGGTGGATTGGTCCGGGCAATTAGTTACGCGCGCTGTGGTGTACGACGCGTAAGTTTTGTCTTTGGTGAAAGAGAGAAGGAAGAATGGAGGGTGGAGACGGCGATGGTGAGGTTATTGGTACTTGAAACGGCAGGGATGCCCTGATGAAGTCGTACAGTGGGGGTATATAGTTGTGGCCGGAGCAGCGGGTGTTTTGCCGGCGAATCAGTTTGATTGATCTACGCGTATGTGCTTTTGTCATATAGGCAAAATTTTCAAGATATAATCTGGCAATTTTGGGGGATTCATTGTTTCTTTCAAATCTTAAATCCGCATACTTATATCATTTTTACACGAGTTAAATGTTCAAAAGAATTAAAAACAAAGAATAAAATAAATTCGTATTTAGGATTGTATAACAATATTATATAACAATGATGCAATTAGATTTGGCAGATTTGGCGGATTTAACGGATTGGACGGATTGGATTTATTTTGAATGTTCAAAAATGCAAAATAATTTCGTTTTGTGGGGGTAGTAAAGGTATGTTTCATGATTATTTTATAAATAATATATTATGAGATTAGAAACATTAGTTTGATTAATATCTTCAAGCATAGACTAAAACCTGTAGCCACTATGTATACATATATACATACAGGCATTAACTTGAAAGACTCTTTATCATGCTTGTATATTTTTTCGCTATATTTTTATTGTATTGTTAACTTTCGCCTCTGTTGTTTTCTAAAAAAATTATTGTTTTCTTCGTTTGTGTTTTCTAAAAAACGCCCGCGGTTAATAATTAAATACATATCAGATGTGTTAAAATTATTAATAAGTTTCATTGTATAGAGAATACCGTATAAAATGAAACTTTAAGTGAAACATTCAAACGATATTATCCGAGAAATGAGAGTCGTTCGTTTCAATTAAACTTCTGCCTCGATGCACACGGAAAAAGACCCATCCCCTATACTCCACTATACGACGCTTACACAAGCGTGGAAAAAAAGTCGATAACCGCTTTCTAATTCAAGGCAACGAAAGAATTCACGCGTAATATGTGTGTTCTATTCCAGTCGAATAACTATGCGACAAGCGCCTCTCTCGGCCCTCGGAATTTTAATCCGCCCGCAGGTATAAAATCGTGAGAAGCCTTCTTCGCTATTATATTTACCTACACACACACACACACACACACACATACGCACACGTCGCCCAATTAGACATACTCTTGTCCTCTTGACGATGCGAGACGCGAGTATTTTCGATTATTATCGCGCGCTGCCATAGGGGCATTTTCGAAAAATAGGCTTCTCTCTCTCTCTTTCGTCGTCGCCTCGAGGACCCTGGAATTCGTCCGCGTCCCCCCTTCCGTCTTCAAGTGCGGGGCTCCTTCAAAGTACCCATATCGCGGCAGTGTATAAGTATGTATTTTTCGGGGCATATACGGGCACGTATGTGTTTGTGTGTGTGTGTGTGTGTGTGTGCGGGAATCCTCGAGAGGAGTGAGTATCACCGCGGGTGAGTAAGAGTGTTACCTACGGGCCAATTATTAGCGGCTCGAGGTGATCATAGACTCGTTGTAAAGTCGTTTGGTGGAAATGAGTTTCTTCGGGTTTCCCGCATTCGTGCCTTAATATTTTTTTATGACGATATTATACGTATCTTGATCGGTACATAAGTCGATCTTGAGATTTTTCCCAGGATAATAACGAAATTGGTAATTTTGATACCTTTGTTTATTATATGGTTTGATTTACCGGTATCCAAAGGTGTTGTAAATGAAATTATGAAGTTTTAAGTGGCGAGGAATTAGGATTATTATAATGTATATTACGAATCTTCGGTTTAAGTTTCCTTCGAAATAAAGAGATTTACAGTTGTATATAGTTTCATTATTTAGTCCCATTCGTTTTGAATAAGCACATGTTCTCTTAATCAAATACATTACATATTTTGGTATCATTTTTCAATCATTTTCGCAAAAATCATTTTCAGCGAGTCCCCGAAATATAGCACTATTTCTCCCATTCGACGATTTATATAGGACGACAAAACAAACACGGGATATTTTGAAAAGACGCTTATAGACCCCGAGTAATACATAACAGTTTACAGCGCGTAACACGCCCCTTTTCGCGAGCAATATATCTATCCACCCTGCGGCCTCCTCCAACTTTCTCCTTTCCCTCAAAGCGACAAAAATATAACGTCCAAACGCGCGCCCGCGCAGGTACAAGACCTCAGCTCCGGTATTAAAAATTAAGTCTTCACAGGGAGGCGACGTCCCGCGTGGACAGAAGGCGCGGGCACACGTTCGAGTGGCTCATTATATAAGTACTATGCGCAGGCGCGGAATATTGCAAAGTATATAGCCCGGCGAAAAGAGAGAGATAGAGCGAGCGCGCGGGACGAGGAAGAAACTTTTCCGGCAATTACCGACTTAATTGGCATACCTCGCCGCTCTCCGATTCTCCGCACTCGAAATTCCCGGCCGGGGAATAAATTCTTAATAGTCGCTGCGCAACCGGGCGTCCGAGCGTCACAAACGCGCGTTTCGCGCTGTATATTAATTTCATTGGGATGTTCGTTATATTCGTAAGGAATTCGGAGAAAATTTTTATGTAAAAAGTGTTAATAATGTATAGATGGTGTGTATTCCCGTTATAACTACTTATTTTAAACGATATAATATTTGATTCGTGTTATTCGTTATACGGGTATCGTAGTCGAATGTACGTGTGCGGATATGAATATTAAAACGCTCAATGTGTCGAATTGTAAAGCACAATAATTAAAGCAAAGTCGCATCAATCATTCAGAGGCTCGATTGATTCTTGACGAGTGGAAATTCGCACTGATATGTACGAATCTCAATTATACACCGCCGTATTACTGCAGAGTAGTCCATGAATATTCATTTATACTTGGCGAAGTTACGCTTACATAATAAATTCGAAACAATTATATGTTAGGAATATTGTCTTTGCTCGTCTGACAGATATCGAACGTAAATAATAAATATCACACAATTGCAATAAATAACTAAATTTTAAACAACCGAGCGTCCTTTTTTAATCCTCAAAAAGCGCCCGCGCTTTCCAAATCACACTTATGAAAGCTAACATACTGCTCTTCCCAGGTCGGTCTACACCCTTGGTCCATCATCTCCGCCTCGCCCTCCCAATTACCTCTCTCTCTCTCTCTCGCTCTCTCTTTCGTGCGTTTTCTCCTTCTTAATATACGCGGCGCTATATTAAAACCCCGAAGCCCCTATAACCTCTCTCTCTCTCTCTCCCTCTTTCTCCGGGCACTTGTACGACGTCCTATATAGTGGATTACTTTACGAGAGGAGAGAGAGAGACTCCGGACATGAGCTGCGGGCTCGCCTATATATATAAGTACCTATACGGTGTAGCAGCGACGCGCACAGCTGCAGGGCGGAAGAGCGGCGCGACCGCGACGCACTTCCTTCCTGAGGACGCGCGTGCCCCGCGCGCGCATGCGCCCGCGTATATCCTGTAGTGCAGTGTGTATCCTTTTTTTGCAGGATTTTTTCCATGGGGTGCATAGGTGTATATAATATCGATGCCGGTGTACGCGTGTATGATCGACGCGTGTACGCGATGTGTTGGATATCGATATGTGGGAGGTGGGAAGGATGATGTGGGGTACGGAGGAATTGGGGGATTATGGTGGGTTTCGCGGGCAGGTGTGGCAATATAGGTTTGCAGCAAGAGGCGTGTGTTTTGGATTTTTTTCTTTATTATTAAGCTTTGAAGGGTAATAGAAATAGGTGCTTTTGAAAATTATCATATTAATCACTGACGAATGACGATAATAAATATACTGCTCATATATATGTAAAATCATTGTATTTTATAAAATATGATTCTCTCGCGGTAAGCGTATTCTCATGAAAATTACCTCCACCGAATACACACACACACACACACACATACATCTCTTATCCCACGATGATCTCTTCCAACGGCAATTAAAAAGCCGTTTAAAAAGAATTTCAAACAAGCCCCCGAAATTAAAATAAACCCTCGAAGAGTCGAGGAGGCAGGAGAAGAAGCCAAAACTCGATATCCACATGAATATTAACACAGCGTAAGAACGCGCGCGAGAATTCGATACCTCTCTCTTTCTCCTCGCCCCTTTAAAAGACGAGCGAGAGAGAGAAAGCGCGCTTGTGCACGCAGGGCATTTAACGCTTCTGAGAACTGTCGCGTCGCCGGGAAACACACGCATAATCCCGCATGAAAAATTCAGCCGCAAGATTTTCTCACTGCCCAGTAGTAGTAGGCTTCTTCGAACGCTTATATACTTACCTACCCCGCTGCTGCTGCTGCACTCTCGTGCTTCTTGTGTTATTACGCGAGGGTTTCCCCCAAAACCTCGAAGGCAATTAGCATAAAGCGCTCTTCGCGGGATTACGGCCGCGTTACGTACTCCGTGAGCTACCCCTGTAATAATAACACGCGCCAGGCGAATCGAGAAACCTGTGAAACGTTTCACCTGTGCGCTGCTGCTGCTGCTGCGTGCAAGTACAGAAAAGACGCGACGCATGACTGCCCCCGTTTATATACGTGTGTACTTATACCAGGGGCCAGAGACCGACAGATGTGAGAGGCCGACGCATACCTATCCCCGTAATGACACCTTCTCGTGTTGTATGCTGCGCTTGCGACGTGCGTGACGTGTGAGCGTGTGTGTGCAGTCCTGCCTGCGTTATATAATACCCTTTTTATATAAAGTAGAACCTTTAATTTTGAGGCAAAAGTATATGTTTGTTGTGCTCTGGTGTGAAATTTCATAGACCGGGTATGAGAGAATAGAGAGCTGTGTGTAGGTGACTCCTAAGTTGAATCGTAAATAAACAGATGTTACGTATAATATTTTAATTTACACAGATAATGCTATACTTCTATATTAATTCTGGCAAAAAATGTAATAAAGAGCAAAATAGTAACTTTTCAGGATATGTGCATTAAATTAGATTGAAAAAAAAGAACGTAATTATTATGGAACAAAAATTATCCTTACTCTCTAAAGTTGAATTAGTGAAAATTGCTCCACCATTTCAATTAGTAGAAAAAACTTCTAATTTATTAGTGAATATTCACTATTTCATTTAGTAGTTTGTTAAAACTACTATTTTGATTAGTAGTTTTTACTAATTTAATTAGTAGTTTTTAAAAAACCACTAATGAAATAGTGAATATTCACTAATAAATTAGTAGTTTTTTCTACTAATTGAAATAGTGGAGCAATTTTCACTAATTCAACTTTAGAGAGTAAATAAGAGAGTAAATTCGTCAAAAAGTTATAATGTTCACGTTATTTCATCCGACCCCCTAGTTCAGACATAGGTCCTACACACAAGTCACACCACACATACCCCCGATCTGCAAAACTTACAACCACTCAGTCGACGGCGCCGATATCCAAAACACAACCGGGGGCGCATAGACTACATATAGGCTCTCTTTGAAGTGTTAATCACGAAATAAAAGAGAAAGAGTATAGACGATCAGCCACCTGCGCGCGAATCTAAAAAGCCTTCATAGGCGCACTTGTTTTCGAAGCCCGCAGAAGAGAGAGAGAGAGAATAGAGAGCCGGAGCTCGGCGTGTATATAATTCACAGAAGTACCGCACGGCTCGAAGCGAAAGTGCCGCGCGTCTACGTTATATGTATATAAAATATATATACACACATACGGAGCCCTGGCGTCTAATAATCCTTATTGAATCGCGCCTGCACGAGCGATCGAGCACGCTTGTAAGTATATATATACATATGCACACACATACACACATACATGTGCAGAGAGACGGAGAGTGTGACAGATGGGCACGCAGAGCAAAGCAGCGTACTGTGTGTGCGTATATATATATATATGGTATAGGTTCGTATACATGTGAGTAGTATTATGCGAGCATGTCATCGACCCTTTGCTGATTCCGAAAGCCGTCACAAAAGATAGAGAAAGAAAGAAGGAGAGAGCATTATGCCTATTCTCTCTCTCTGTTTCTATATATCCCTATACTGCTTTTTCGAATATCGCGCGCAGGCCACTTCTTAGCACGGCCCAGCGCGCGTGTTTTTGCGCGAGGGTGACAGCACGCGCGCACGCAGCCATCAGAGATTCAGAGCCAACTTTTATGTGTGTGTGTGTGTGTGTGTGTGTGTGTGTGTGTGTGTGTGTGTGTGTGTGTGTGTGTGTGTGTGTGTGTACATCTAGTGTATAGCTTTGTGCGTTGAGTATATGTATGAGAGTCGTTTTTCTTTTATCTGCATTTTTGATTGCGGCTTCGTGGGGCATCTGTACTTTTAAAAGTGGCGAGAGAGATAGAGTGGGAGAGAGAGAGAGAGAGAGAGAGAGAGAGAGAGAGAGAGAGAGAGAGAGAGAGAGAGAGAGAGAGAGAGAGAGAGAGAGAGAGAGAGAGAAAATTCAAAGGAAATGTAGGCAATCTTCGAGACGCGCATTGTGTATTTATGTATACGCGTGCGGTTTGAATGATTGTAAATAGAGCGACGTAGAGTCAAGTTTGTGAAAATGGTTTGATTAGTATATTACCCATTGCGTTTAATCAGTGTAACGTATTATGCGCACTATTTATGAATTTTGTTATTTTTAATTTCAATTGCAATGCAGAAATAATATACAACATAATAGTACTTCTGAAATGTAATTAAAGTTCTTAATGAAATTTAAGGTAGTTTATTACATATGTTCTTCTAATAAATTGCACAGGAAAACATTAATTTTACATTATTCAGCTAGTCCAGTATTGAATTGAAATCATATATACATTTATAAATTCAAACATTCATCGAAATGAAGTAAAACGTCTGTTAAAGTTTCTTAAACTCTAAGGATATTTAAATTACGAAACAAAACAATCAAATATATCACGAAAATTGAAAATTTAATCAAGAATTTGCGCAAGTATAAAGTACGCAACTCTCCAATCGATTCTTAACATCTGGTTTTCTTGCAATATCAGCTTCGTACAATGCACTTTCTCAATCCCCCTGACATTTTGACGTTTAAGCAGCGCGGCGTTATACCCGACATGCTTGAGCTATTTCAATTACACTCAACTTACAGCTGATAGCATCGTTATATATACTGCTATTATTATTTACTTTTATTATTATTTCATTTAGCTCTCTTATTCGCGCGAGTCTCTATTACAAACGCGTGACTATTCTTATTTTCCCGTGATTGTATATATACGTATACTCTGCCAAGTTTAATTCTCCAACTGGCAACTATTATTTCAATAATAAATGCTAGTACATAATTATTCAAATAAGAAAATTTTCACTTCAATTTTGTCATACGTGCATTTTCTTGAGAAAACTTCAAACGAATTTTTCAAAGATTTTTCGAACTGAAAACAAATTGATCGAGGACATTATTAGCCTTTCTCTTCGTTTCACGAGCAAGAAAAATAAAACGAATAATGCCGTTTTCTATTTGCCGCTGCAATAATGGTGCCTTATTCCCGTCATCGCATAGACTTCTTTATACATACACGACAGCGCCGCGCTGTCTATTATTAAGACACGCTATTTTCATTTGCCACGAGAGAAATTGGCAGGAGGAAATATAAGCGCCCGATGCAAGAGACAGAGGGAAAAGAATGCAATACAAATAAGGCCGGGGAAATGACACGAGATTGCCAGGAAAATTTTGTTAAATTGTTGCAAAGTTTCATTTTACTATTCACAAAATTCCCTAAAAAATTTTGTTAAAATGACTATAATGTAAGTAAGACGTACACATAATATAACGTACGCTTTTACATAAGATAATGAATTTTTCTATCATCTTACACATATATCTTTATGTTCCTTTCACACACCGATAAGTCATCAACACACAGAAATCCTCACTCTATTTACATACGTCATTACTCATCTCGAAAGACCGATAAGTGGAGTGCATTCCGTCTCCCAATGATAATCTCCTACTCCCATCAAGAGAAAGAGATGATTCACACACACACACACACTCGCTGATCTCCGAAAGCGACAGAAAATACTCACAAACACGCTTTCGAAACCATCGTAATTCCTTCGCTGTCGAACCCCACGCCATCTGCAGGAAGGCGGGAAGCTCGAGAAGGATAAAGGCAACACTATGCGCAGGGCATAATTTTACACCGATGCGCGGGCTATATAACGTTTCGGATATTAAAAAAAAGAAGAAGAAGAGGTAGAGGGGCTTCTGGATGTCCGGTCCGGCACGCGCGCCCGCTATCCGATTACTTATACACGACTCGGAGCAGCAGCAGCAGCAGCAGCTTGCGCGGGAGTTGACCGATTAATTATCGAGCGTGTGATGTGTATAGGTGCAGTAGAGGTTGAGGCGTTTATCTACAGGGAGGTGAAAATGTGTCTTATCCAACGCAATCTGAGGCAGTTCGGAGTTAGATGTCTCGGAGCGTTGCGTAAGCGGGGTTTTCGGCTGAACTTTTGCCGATCGAAATATACGAAAAAAGAAAACATTTACGTTATTACTTTAAGGCAACATCCTATAGATCCCACCTCGCCAGCCCATTAATCAGCTATATGCATTCGATCGACATACCTATCCCGTTGCTCCTCGCTTATTGAATATACCCTCGATACGCCACCCTGCTATCATGCATCGCAATACTAAAACATTGTCGCAGCACAACAAGGACACAACACATCCGTCTTAAATAAGCTCTATCTTGGTTATTCGAACGCACGCAAAGCCATATCATGCGGCTCCAATCGATAATTTGCTATTTCCGCATTATACACGCTGTTCGCGAAGCGAGTTCTGTCGCGTTCGGTTCTTCCTCACCCCATACCGATGAGGGGACAGAAATAACTCACACGCGGGGTTGCGCGAGAGGCGCACCGAAAATTGTAATGCACCGATAAGAGGGAAGGAGGAGGGGGCTATATATCAAAATTATTTCTTGAGGGAACGGGAGTTCGCATTGTTTATGGGTGGTTAAATATACCCGCGTCTACATACGCTTAATGAATACGAATTACAGTCTTTTGGGTACGAGAGCACAGAAGATGCGTGTCGAGGTTTCGAATATAGGAAATATCATAAAACGGATCTGTTTTGAAATCTATCATGTATACGAAATTCGTTCTTTTGTACAGATATTTTTGCCTTTATCAATGTATCGTTTCGTTTATACAGCAACATTATATGTGACGCCTTAATGAAAAGCTTGTTTCCCACACATTCAGCCCGAACATACAAAAACACAACACCAGAAACACACGCCTCGCGCTACGCTCAAGTTAACACTGACGTCTCAAGAGCGACTTTCATTCTTTGGGCGGGGGTGTCGGGAATAAGTAATTGACGACAGCGAGAGCGCGTAAGCTCTCTCTCTCTCTCTCTCGCAATCGCGGAGATTGGCGCGCGCGAGCCGACGGGTATTATGGTGTCACAGCTTCCCCAGTTACCTGTCATTCAGCTGTCGCATAAGGGCTTCTTTCATTCGCGCACATGCGCGCTTGTATAATTGGGGCGACGCGAGCGAGCGAGCGAGCAGTTAATTGATATTGCTTTTCGCGCCGGTCCGCCACGTTCGGGGTTTCCAGGAATGCTGTATATAGGTATACTTTTCGAGAGATATATGTGGGAGCTTTTTTGCGTAAATGGTTGTAGGACGCTATTAAAACTTGAGTTCCCGGTGTTTTTTTTTTTTTTTTGTTGTTGTTGGGGGTTCTTAGAGTTTTGTAATACTCGAGAAACGCGATTGCGATATAAAAGTTGCAAAAATGGCGCCAACTTGCGGGCTGCAGTGTTTAAAAACAGAATTATAATTACGCGCACGTATACGCACATCGTGGCTGGGAACGGGAAATAAAAAAGCTTTTTATCTAAAATCGATACTTTGAAAAGTTTCTAGTTGGTGAACAAAAAGACCGTTATTATTTATTACGATGCCAGAGAGAGAGAGAGAGAGAGAGAGAGAGAGCGTTTGCGTTCATATCGAATTCTGATCCTTATACATTTGAACGTTATGAATGTTTAATCGCGCGCTCAAGTGTGCGCCTCTTAAATATAGCAGTAAACAGAAAACGTCGGGCTCGGTGTGTCTTCGTTCGGCTACAATTTTGTCAAGTGAACAAGTTTTTTGTCGCAAAATAATTGTCAGTTGTATAGACTGAAATGCGTTATTAATACATATATATTAACGAAACATTCCCATCAGGGAAGATTATGGAAAATATCGCGCACTATACAAAAAAAGTTGTTCGCTAACGCTTACGAAAATACATCTATAATCTAAAAATATCGCTTTATTCACTTACACCACATTATCGAATTCTCTCTTTCTCCGCTCCGCCAAGCAATTACCTACAAACCAGCACGGCAATCGCCATCCCTCCGCTATTATACACCTACACGGTCGCTCATCCGAAGCCCCGAACGAAATCGTCGAAACCCATACGCGCACAGTGCTCGCGTATAGACACAACAACGTCGGGGATCGCGCGGAGGCTCGATAATTCCCACGCGTCGGTGGCAGATCAATGCCCATACGCGCGCACTCGTTCCCAGGGAGAAAATGATAGTGCGCACTAACCAACCCCCCCGCGACGAAACGAAAACCATACCATGAGCGCATATATATATACGCGGCATATGGCGACTTGCATTTCTGCACTTTCCTTCGTACGATACGGTTTTCCTTGCGGGCCAAAGGGCGCGCCCGCGGGTGAAACATGTATATACGATGATGGGAAATGCGAAAAAAAAGACACTTCTACGCGGGGGTCTACAATTTTCCGTATATAGTTGCACGCGTTTTGCATTGTGTAATTTCGTCGTTTCCTTTAGGCCGCGAGGATTAGTGTTATTATGTATAGGGAGGAGCGGAATTGTAGGTGGGGTGGCAAGTGCGCTCGCTGTACTGTTATTGAAATTCGGTTCTCAGGGGAATAAGAGGAGTGTATATATATGGGCGAAAAATTCGGCGAGACTGATTTTGCGCTACTGCGACAGTTGTTGCGGGCGTATTTATTTATTATTCAAAGGGGGTTCGTATAGTGTTTTTTTTTTCTCACGAGAAAATGTCGTTGAAGTGCATTTTTTCATATTCATGGAAATTTTTATATATATACATATATGTAAAACTTGCGAACAAGTTTGACAATAAAACAAGTAGGTATACAACCATAATTATAATTTCTTTATTTTTTTTTTCTAGAAAAATGAAATTTGTCTGTATAATAATCCAATTGGATTACAATCTTCGATATTTCAATTTATCATATTCATCGACCCAAAAAACTCTTCCTTCGCTCTAAATTCGCATCCTTTATACTCTCCTCCTCACCCTAATATTCAATCACAAACACCCACACATACAAGCATTTACCTACCCTCCTCGAAAGTATATAACCTCACTCTCGACGCGCGCAATTAGCCCTCGAGCCTCTCCGATACGCGCTGCGAGGAATTCTCCCTCGCGGCCTCCCGGGCGCGCTCACTTTCACTCTTTCGCGCGCGCGGGCGATGCGAGGGGGGCAAAACACGCGCGCAATGACGAGTCTCTGGAAGGGCCCACCTGTTGCGGCGCGGTGTGTGAGCGGGTGTGTACGTATATATGTGTGTATACACCTACTACTACTACCACCCCTTCGCGAGGGACTCTCTCACGAGTGCGTTAAATATCACGAGCGACGCGCGTGGCCTATTATAACTCTCTCGGGCGCGACCGCTTTGTCTCGGTCGCATGATGCTGAATGCGTGGTTGTGGGAGGAGGGATGCTCTTTTCATGTGATACCGATTTCATGTTGATCGAGGTAATTGTTTTTATTCGAGAGAAGTTTTTTTTTATTATTAGTGGATTAGATAGCCGAAGATTAGTGTGTATATTGAATGGTTGATGAAAAATAATTTAAAAGATAAGGAAACTAACTCGTGAATAATTTAAAGAAACATATATATATAGTAGTAACAAGAGAGGGAATGGGGTTCGATTTATTTTTCGAGGTAGGGTTTATTTATTTTTCAAAAAGTAAATAAAATTTTTACGAAAGTGAAATGAATTTTATATTTACTAAAATTTTTTTTAAATATTTGAGTAACCATAACGTTTCTCGTTAATTTTTACGCAGTATTATGAATCACGTTACGCGTGAGAACGCGCATTACCATTAACATACTAGTAGGTACCACAACATCATAGCCGTGCAAAAATAATCAACAAAGCCTCTCGAGCAGCGACAACCCCATCATCCAAACACTCTGCGCGCCATACCTATATATCCCACGATGACAATGAGCGGCATTGTTTTCCGTGCGCGCCTCCTTGTATCCTCTCTTTCGCACTTTATACATCGTCGGATAGCTCTCGAGAGCGCGCCGATGGACATGCGTGAACGCGCGGCGCGACGTGGGAAATCGGAAGCGGCGCAGTTCCTGAGGAAGAGGAGATATCCGCGCGCTCGGCGCGCCTCATCGAGTGTCGCTTTCGACAGCGGCTGCGGCTAGTGATGGGAATTCGTAGGGGAGGAATGAATACACCTGAGAAGAGACTGAGAGAGCGGCTTTAATTGCTTTGGGGCTTCGGTGATGGTCATTAAGGATACTGGGGGGAGAAAGGCTTTTTGTCAGGATTGTTTACAAACATGTAAACAAGAATAGCTTGTTGTGAGAGCTGTGGCGATGTGTGCTCGTGATGGTCGATATATTAGTTGATTTTCATTTTCGTATAGATGTGAGTTATTTTATAATTTTTGAGAATTATTTTATACCACTCTAACCTCAAAATCACAACTTTAATATGATTTTTCGGCGCTCGTGGTATAAAATACCGTTCGAAACTAGTGCGTAAGTCGATTATTTAGCTGGTGTGACTTTTTGCAGCTCGCTTCGCTCGTGCAAAAAGTCACACCAGCTAAATAATCGACTTCCCTACCCTGGTAGAAATTAGTCCATTAAAAATGGGAAGGAAAACAGAAACTGGCCATTAGAAATGGCTAGTTATTAAACAGACATGTAACGCTTTTTTTTATCAACTTCTCCCATTTTATGGAATGGCCCTAACCTGAAAATCTTTACATTAAAATTTCATAACAATTCAATCATATATTTTAAAACTTATACCCTTAAGAGGTAGTTTACCGGGATATAAACAAAATTTAGTAGTCTTTCTACTATTTACAGCTTTATTCTATAAGATATAAACCAAAATCGTTATTTTGACACGTGACTCTATCTCTCTTGCTCATCGCCATAACAAATCGCTTGTTACTAGATTTATAATGGCTTCATCGACTACCTATTTTAACTAGCATTAAAATGCCAAATTAATAGATAGTACAAAATTGTGACCATCTTTGCGGCCAATAAATGTGAAAAATAGGTTAAAAAAATCGTTACACTTATGGAAGAAAACTGGAGTCCATTTTTTGCCATTTTGGATCAAACTAGCCATTTACTGCTCAAAAAATGATTTCAACTTAATTATTCTACTTTAAATTAGTGTCTATTGATTTGTAAAAATAAAATTTTATGTCTATTATTCAGGCGATGTTAAGTAAATGGATTATAGCTATACTATAATCTATATTCAACGTAAAACGGTTTGCCATGTAATTTTATTTCGCAGAATTAGATGGAGTAACTATGTAACGTTTACTCTATCTTATTTCCTATAACTAAATTTTCGTAACTCCGGTTTTCCACTATATAAATAAATTACGAAAAATATATAATATTCGAATCCTAACTCTCGAAAACAAATCATCGCTCTTCCGAGCAAAATTTGCCAAGTAAACTCGTATAGTTTTAAAACAACGTCTTGCTTATTTAGTGTCATATCAATAAAAAACAGCGACGTACCGTGAAAAATATCAAACTGTCGCCTATATGCACGTGCGCAAAAAAAGACCTCGTACGCAATTACACATCAGCCAGAGAGAATTCTCCGTATAACACCAGTACGCAGCGCGACGGAAATAAAGGAAGAAGCTAGCGTTTAAGTTCACCTGAACAACGTCTCAAAGTCCTCCTTCCTGCCAGTGTCTACACTGACAGAAAAACCCGGGGAAAAATTCCTATGTTGCTCTTGGAAGTTGCCCACAACTGCTTAAAATCGAAAAATTTACTATCTTTTATATGAAAAAGTCCAATGTCACAAGTAAAACTTCCTATGCCAGCATAGTAAAAATTAACACGTGGCTAATGGAACTTTATCTTTTGTACATTTTCCCAGGCTAGCATGGTAAAAATTGAGAGAGTTTTAGAATAAGAATTCACACGTTCAATCGTAAACAGCCCGCGAGTGCACGAAAAGTTGACCTCTTCAATGTCAAAATAGGAAAGATTCAGACAGATACATGTCAACAAACTCAATCCACCTTGGCAACATCGAGACAAAACACAAACGCTAAACGCAACAACTGAATGTGCCGTTCTAATCCAATATACTTGTTTTTATTTATTTATTTTTTATTTTTTATGATGAGACAATTTTTAAAATAATTGTTTATTTGTAATATTTTTAAGGAAGGTTGTGAAAAACTATTATATCGAAAATACAAATTCATTAATAAATAAATGAGCTTGTTTAATTTAAGGTATTGGTAATATTTATAAAATGTTAAACAATATTCTTAATATATAACATTTGTAATAAATTACGCTAAAATAGAGAATAGTATTATTCGAGTTAAAGCATAATTTGTTATAAAATTAGCGCGCATATCTTACGTTTGGGGATATACAAGTTCCAAAATTTTGTAGGACATATGTCTTTATAGGTAAGTGGTTAGCGCTCCCGACTACCGTGCCAAGGGTTCCAGGTTCGAGTCTCGATGTCGTCAAAAATTTTTAATTTATTTAATAAATTTTCTTTAATCATGTTTAATTCAAAAATAACTTCTGTATTGTCTAAATATAATAATTATGTGTCTGATACTCGCTACTCCCCCACTCCTAAAAAAAAAGATGAAATAATTCTTTTCGCTCTTTAAAATCAGTTATAAAAAAATTCCCATGTTAGACTTGGAATTTTTCCTACGTGTATTGCAAATTCTGCTAAAAATCCGACATATGGTCGAGTTACGATTCCAACATGGTAATTTTTACACGACAACATAAGAATTTTTACCAGATTTTTTCTGTCAGTGTATAGATCGAGCGTAATACGCATACGCACTCGCTCTGTCGTCCCTCCGCCTTTGTAATTGTTCCACCGCGAGAGCAATTACGTATAGCAGTCGGCCATCGCCGCGTTTAGACACACACACACACACACACACGTCTCTCGTCTTGGTTCCACCTTTTGATGCATTTTTTATGGCCCGGTGACTCCGGCGCTTTTGGTGTTTTGTCTTCGAGTGTTTTTGCCTCTATCTCTCTTTCTCTAGAGAGATGAGCTTAAAAAGGGGAAGAGAGATGCGCGCGCGGCCGGGTTTCCACAATTTTATTGACACGTGGCCGGCGGAGCATCGAAGACGCCTATATATTTAGGTTAAGCAGGCAGATGCGCATAAGGGAACGCGATGACTGGCCAATAATCGCAACGGGCCGATTGAATTGTGGTCGATTCTCATTTAGTTTTCGGTGTTTTATACGCAGGAGAGAGGGAGATGAAATCGATCTGTAGAGTCGAAACGTGTGTCATCTGAGGAAATTCGATTTGATCTACTTTGTTTGGAGAATCCCACATGTGGATGAGTTGCTTGTTTGAGATAAAAGAGAAAGACGTGCAGTAGGGTCGATGGAATTGAAATTATTGTGCTACTCGATTTGAAGTTCATCGGGGGGGGGGGGGGGGGGGGGTACCGAATTGGGCCATGTGCGCGGTACGGAGTGTATTAACAGCGAATGCATAACTAATTTTTCTGCGCTCTCGTTATGCCGTTAATCGATTAATTCTTAATTGTGAAAAAAAATTAAAATTGCCAAGATTATGTATATTATTTATATCTACCAAATTAATTCACACTGTAAAATAATATTTGTTCGAGAGCTAATTTATAATTTCAAACGGTATCCAAATCGAAACCCCCCGCCCACGTATATTACACACCAAATCCATCGGCGAACTCTAATCCCCACGCGCCATCGGCCGCACCCCGGCCCCATAAATCCTTCTGCACTCCACATAAAAATTCGATCTGTCGATCTAGCTCTCCGACCATTTTTCCGCGTCAAAATTCCACACCACACCCGCGCTTCTACCTTGTACATACATATAATACCTGCCCCTTTCTCTCTCATCTTTCGGAAGCAGAGGCTCTCGCGCGCGCGCGCAGCTGTGTTTAGTTACAAGCTGTCGAAGATGCCCCGTTCGATTTATACGCGTGTTTTAAGCGCGAGCAGAGAGCCGGCCATGTGCCCTCAACGGCACGCGCCAGCAGCAGCTAAGGCGGCTCCTTTTCATTTTCGAACGCGGTCCGTTACACCTTCGAGAGAGTGACTCGACAAGGAGAGAGAAAGAGAGGATGAGCGCCAGGTGGCGAGCCGACGGGGGTGTCTTCGTGTATAAGGAGCTCTCGCGCCTGTATAGGATTGAGTTTCTGGTCGGCTGTGTGTAAGAGGAGGAAACTTTTTTAAGTGGTATAACGGTAGGTGCGCGCTTATGTGTGTATACTTATAGAGAGGGAGAGGGATTTTTAATTAATGTAGCGAGAGGTTGCTCTCCAAGGAGTATTTTAAGTTTTTTTTTTAATTGAGAATAATAATTAATTAATTGAGAAAATTCTTATTAATAGATTCTTTTGAATCGAAAAATAACACTCGGGTATATCATTTTTATGAAAACACAATTGTTCACCTGAGAAAAAAGAGTTTCGAATATATTAATCAAGCGCGGGGTATAATTTTTCATTTCCAAACTACATACGAAATCACGTCGAGATACATTACACACTTCCTTAATTCATCATAAAGCGGTAATCAGCTTAAGCTTATTAAACCCACATTCATAGCATTAAACCCAAGCTCTTTTATATTATATACCTATCAACAATCCACCGATTAAAAAATTAATCATCTTCCAAAACGATCACACAGTTCCTCGTGTCATTCATCAACAAACCTCTCCTTCCTCCGCCTCCTAAACGACATCCAAATCGAAAGTGAGAGCTCGCATATATAACCGTGCTATGCGCGCGAGCTGCTCTAATGCGAATATCGCATGGCGCGTGCAAGCGCGAGCTTTGCGCAGTGAATGTACTGTATCAATAACGCTCATTTCCATTTTCGTGGCGTGACCACCACCGCGCGGGCGCATTATACGTCTGTACGTGTATGTATGTATGTATGACTATACACAATAAGGCGCTGGAGGCCCGTTTGTCTTCGCAGTCTTTTATACGAAGTCGGCCACTAAAGGGGAATAGCCAGCCCCGGGCTTACTTAGCTAATTAAACCATAACGCCGCGGGCCGCCCTTGCTTTTGAGCGAGGTAGTCGCGAGTTTAATTTTGTAGGCTGGACAGCTGTTTTTATTTGCATGAATATGTACGACGGGTATGGAAGAAGATTGGTCGTTTTTTTTTTTTCGAGTGTTGAAGATTTGATTGTCATCTTCATATGCTGAGATTGCAAAGAGCGTAGAATATTCAGATTTATTGTTGAGAGAATATTTTGATTTTTCAAAATCCCTTATATTATCTTTGGAAACTCTAAAAATCTGTACATTCTCATCTTTAATTTCATAATGACTATTTTACTGTACAAAATAACATGTTTTCTTCTCGAACCTCTTACATATATAGAAAAACACAACTCCATCTCAACGTACATTTCTCCCCGATCTCTCACTACATCGAAGCACCAATAATTACCTTCTTCTCCTTAAATGTATACGCTCGAATAAAAGAAACATCTCGTACTTACATAACGCGCGGGCCCATAACGACGCAACATAATCCGTATGTCGGCCCTCGATATGATCTATATCCCGTGGCACTCTTGCATCTGCCCTAGCGCGTGCACGAGATCGAGAGAATAAGGCGCGAAGCCAATTACATATATACGATTGGGCGGAGATGACCTCTGCCCGCGAGAATTGATGCACTCGCGTGCCAGTTCGAAGCCATGTGGGCGGGAGTGCCGGAGGAACTGTATATAGGTGTAGGCCGATAGCGGAAAAGGTATATTAATTTTTTGAGACGTCTAAATGAGCGTTTTATTTCGGATACGTGTTAGGGATATGATGGCGGTTTGGTATTATTGGGGATGTGTGTAGGAATAGCGCGTTTCTATATAGATAGTTTAGATAAAGAGGTTGTAAATTAAAGTGTTTTGTCGATTTTAATAATGGAATTAAAAAAGAGAGTAGATTTTTTATCAGTCGGTAATTTAAAATCTAAAGACACACTTTCTTCAATATAGTTCTAGAAAAATTCCAGCACAATGCTCGCTCCAAACGAAAGCCCTCAATGCTATTATAACGCGTCAGAAGCATATATAGACACGCTCGTAAATCCAGAAGTCGCGTACACCCGCAGCTTATCAAAACGTCGCGTCGCGACTCTCGGGATCCTTGAGGTTAGTACGCATGCCCACGCGCGACTTAACGGCCTCATTAGCGCGGAATTCGCAATTAGGGCTACGACGCAGTTTCGCGCGCCGCGCGCCTGTCCAGCCTTGAAGAACACACAAACATATACACATACACAGAGGCATTATATACTAATACGGGCGGCACTGCTGCTCGGCATTGCACCTGAAAACAATACGTGAATGGCAATTCCGACGCCCGCATGACACAACATTCGCGTGCGTGCACTCGTTTCTCTCTCTCTCTCTCTCTCTCTCTCTCTCTCTCTCTCTCTCTCTCTCTCTCTCTCTCTCATGCGCTCTTGCGTGAGTCTGCGCGGGGCACGCGACGTAATCTTTATTGTTCGCGCGGGCGGCGCGAGACGATGGGTCGAGGGAGAGAGGGAGAGAGGGAGAGAGGGAGGGAGAGCGCGTTATCAGTGCGCGCGCGTTGAAAATTGCACGCAAAAATATGTGGAGGAAGGTCGTTTTTACGCGAGAGTGAGTCGCTTTCAAGTGCTCTGGTTTAGTTTTACGTTGGAACGAGTGTGTGGGTGACATTGGAAAGGAAAGGTTTTCGATAAGATTATATGTATTAATAAGTGGAAGCTTTGGAAGTTTATTTTGTTTTATTCGTTTTGCGGCTGTTACGATATTTAACCTAAATAATATATATCCGAAGGAATTTGTTTGCGGATTGGAAAACGTTTTGTTAAATTATAATTTTTATCAAAATTGATTATTTCAGTAATTCCTGTAAGGATACCACACCTATATATTATCTATACCTACCGCGACTTGCTTTTGTTTAAAACGTGATATTTCTCCTTTTGTTAACTCGCCCAACCACACTATACAGTCATCATGCTCATATATATACGCTCGGCCGCAGCAAACCAACACTTCCAACAACAAAGAAAGTAACGTTACATAATGACCGCAGCGCTACCGATCAACCCTACTCCACCCCCCCGTCAATCAATTCCACGGTCAAACTTTCGAATCGATTCGCCACGGTCTTTTACGGAAGCGACAATTAACCATCGCGGGCTCATCAATCTCCTTGCAAGCGGCTGCACGCGCGCGCCTTGTCTTCCTCGTCCCTCCTTCCTCTGGCGCCTGCAAGCTATGGGCCAAGTGCGCATTAAATTTCTCATTACGATCCGTCAACTCGCCGCTACGGGCATTCCTCGCCGCGTATAGATAATACAGCATCCTAAAGGTACGTGCGCGTACAGGGCACCCCCCATCATGAATTTTATTAGTCTTCGTCGGGAACCGCGTCGCTCCATTTGCTCCGGGGATTTACGCATAGGTGTATATAGGAGGGGAGAGAAAAAGGAAAGAGAGAGAGACAGATGCGAGCGAGCGCTCGGCGCGTGCCGTTCCGGTTCCGCTGCGCGAGGGGGGAAGATTCGAGGGGGGTGTAGAGGGTATAGGTGGGTATAGTAAAAGTGCACCGGCCTTGATTTTTATACGTGCGCGCGTCGACGCGGACGCTTTTCCTCTCCGCGTTCGGAGCGATAAACGCGCTGCGTCTGTAGCTCTATAGATGGTTATAGGGTGTAAAAGTGCGCACGCGTGCACGTGCGTAAGTATATATATATATATATATACAAGGCTGTGCAGGGCTATTTATAAATGGGGGTACGAGAGACGCGCACGCGTGTGCGATTGGTTATATTGTTTGAGATCATGTATTGAAGAATTTCGTAGCGAATGTCGACACAGTGGTGCAGACACGATGAGATACTTTGATGTCTCTGCTTTGGTTTGTTTATTGAGATGATGAAAATCTTGATTATAGAGGGTGTCAAATGAAGAGACTTTTTAATTTATTCTGTGTATTTAAAGTTAATGAAAGTATATGTTTGTATCTTAAAAAAATATCTTTATTTTTAACTCAAGGATTATCACATTTCTAATGTTTTAGAATTTGCAGATCAAAATAGACAACGTGCTAATATTTTTATTTATAATACAACACTGGTAGAAAAGAACATAAATTTCTTGGTTACCATGTTAATCAAATGCGAGGCATTTCTACTTAAAATTAACATAGAAATTTAATTAAAACTATTTACAACTATTATGCTTATATTTTAAACCATCTATAATATAATATTTTTACATATATATATATGGGTAACTTCATGTCAACTGTTCAGCTCAAAATTTTAAAATTGATGAAAATCTTTTTACTCATTCCAAATTAGCACCAAAACACAAATATAAAGTTTTAGAGCAAAATATGCAATCGTTCTAAAGTTATAATTAATTGAAAATTTTAAAATTTTGAATTTTTCCGTAAATCTTCAATTTTTAGGATTTTTTAACTTTGAAAGTTTTAAATTGAAAATAGTTATGTGCAATTGAAGGTGTAAAAACAGTGAAAATAGTGCTTTTTCACTGTTTTGACACCTTCAATTGCACATAACTTTTTTCAATGATCCTTTTCCATCTTCACCAAGGTCGCATTTTAAAGGTAACATTTTTTACAAATCTTTTAGCCTTTGGTGAGGGATATTGATACTGTTGCATTCGCCTTAAGCATATTTTGAATGGTGTTCTGTCAAGTATAAATTAGCAAAATAACTGGCATCGATCTGCAAAAATTCTGAGCAATTCTACTTACAATTTTCAAACTTTTTCCCATTTAATATGCTATACAAAAACTTTTAAGTTTTAGAGTTAAAAAAATCCTAAAAATTGAAGATTTATGAAAAAATTCAAAATTTTCAAAATTTTCAATTAATTGTAACTTTAGAACCATTGCATATTTTGCTCTAAAACTTTATTTTTGTGTTTTGGGGCTAATTTGGAATGAGTAAAAAAATTTTGAGCAATTTTCAATTTTGAGCTGGACAGTTGACGCATGAAGTTACCCATTTATATATAAATATAGTTATTCTTCGTCGACAGTAGCAAGATAATTATTCCCCTTTAGGAGATTATGCGTACAAAAATGAAAAGGACAACGTTTTCTGATAAATGATTTATTTCACATAACCTTAGTGATCGATGAGCGTATAATTCACCACTCACTCGCGAAAACTTCCCCGCCGAATCTTTCCCTCCGCTGCAGTCGCTCTTTTATTTTTAACATTTGTTTTTGTTTTTCGCGCTGCGCGTTTGTTATACACACGACTTTCAGCTCACTTTCACTGTTATATTCTCTCTCTCTCTCTCTCTCTCTCTCTCTCTCTCTCTCTCTCTCTCTCTCTCTCTCTCTCTCTCTCTCTCTCTCTCTCTCTCTCTCTCTCTCTCTCTCTCACTCCAAACTCTATTTCGTTTGTGAACCTTTGCCTTTTGCTATCCGTCCGCGAGAAAGCGTCTTTGCTTTCTCACCCCGTGTCCATCCAATTACGGATCTACAATGTCCGGGGAGGGAAAATGCGGCCACGGACGATCCTCTTCGATCGCCGCGCACGCGATATACACGTCCATTTTTCGACGTGTTAGGCTTTGTCACATAACGAATGTACAATTATATTGGCACGGGAACAATAATCATGGTGTGAAGTTTTAACCTTTAGAGGACGGGATGGCCCCTATACGGGCCATGCCCATGATCGACCCTTTACATGTGTTAGTTTTGAGATGTGAGACATCACAAAAACTCGATTTCTATAGAAAAGTGAGAGAAAACAGTAAACCCAAATCCCCGTCCTCTAAAGGTTAATATAAAAAGTAACAAACGATTCGCCAACCGTTGGTTAACATTTCTATACCAGGGAATATATGAATGTATACCAAAATAGTATATTACACTGAGAGAAGAATATGTTTATATTTAACATGGTATTTTAACTATTAACATGGCATTGTAACTATTAACATATATTTTTTAATATAGTTACAATGCCATGTTAAATATAAACATTTTGAAAAAAAATTTCTCTCAGTGTACATACCTAGGCCAGTAAAATAAGAAATGTCTCAGATCATGTGTAATTGTCGACCGAGGCGAAGCCGAGGGTATATATCGAAGGCTTGGTAATGATCAAGCACGTTGTTCATGATGAGATCAATTAAATTTTTGCATAGTATAATAGCTATACTATCATTTCGCATTCACACATAGCATCTCTCCCCCTAGTTCGCGTCGATGCATGTACCATAATTACAACAAAAAACGATCTCATACAACGCAACAATTTCTACGGATCCCACTGTACAACGCGCCCAGCAATTATTATCACACAAAAAAATACCCTCTACTCGCTCCACCTATATTATCCATTTACATAACACCAAATCGAAACCCCACACTCGACAATACAAAAATTGCATTTCTCCTCCTATTTCCACGAGCAAAGAACAACTCCAAATCTGCGCGCACCCATACCTACACGATTCAATATGACGCGTTATATTCCAAGCAACTTTTTCATCCTCCCGCGCGCGCCCGCATTATCATCGTCATCATCGAATCACAGATTCCCCTCCCCCAAAAAAAAACACGTAAGCCTATGCGGACTAGTGTCGAAGGAAAACAAAGCTACGCTCTGCTGCGCGCACGCAGGAATCTTCTATACATGCTACTCGCATATGCACCTATATGCGCGCATGTGTGTACAAAATCCGATCGAGAGACCCCCGGCGTTCTACACGACGGCCAACCTTATGTCGCACTCTTTCAACCCCCCCGCGCGCGCGCATATATATATTCTATACTCCCTCTCACCCCTGTATGACGGTCGCATTGTCGCCGAGAGTCTCCCCCTCGCACACGCACGCATGCATGCATGCTTCTGCAAAAGCGCGGCGCGCAACTTTTCTATACCCCCCTCGCGTGTGCGCGCATAAAGTAAAAGAGAGAGAGAGAGAGAGAGGGAGAGAATAGTTGCGGGTTGTTTGTGCGCGCATAGTTCCGATGCCGCCGTCGCCGCGGAAAAATCTAGATATATATGTGTTCAGTATACGCTTTTTTATTTCTTTTCCGCGGCCTTGCTGTTATTATTAGTATACCATGCGCGTCTATATATGCTTCTTTTTCTGTCTGACGGACCCGTCGCAGAATTCAATTTGCCTTGCATGCTGACTCTCCCCGGCACATGTGTGTATAGCTAAGTCGAGCGATTGTTGCTTTTTGCGATAGCTATACGTACAGTGTGCACAATGACCAACTGCAATTATTATAGTACACTTGGGAATCTTGCGAGCGGGGCCGCAGTATATATGAATATGCAGATGCGGATAAGCGAGTGGTCATTTACAATTGAGATATGTACGTGTAATCTTGACCCGTGAAGCAAGGGGGTGTGCGCGCGAGCCTTCGTGGACATTTTTTATAAACGACTGCACTCGTGCGCGCGACGTGTCGTCGTCTTGTCACTCGGAAGAATCGCGCCCCCGCGAGAGAGTGTGTTGCGGACTGGACTGTACTGGACCTCGTTAGGCAAATCGCGTTGCCGTGTTTGGCCATTCCAGCTCGACGCTTGACCGCCTTTGATAAAATGTTTAGGGGGGAATGATCACTACGTGTATATGCATGGAGTGTGAATATATGGTTAACACGATAGTTTATTTGTATACCCACATCGTTTATATATAAGTATATATAAAATTAATTTTATTAATGAGTATGATGAAGCGCTCGAAAATTTAGGTCAGTGATTGTGAAGAGGAAATTCAAGTTTTCTGCATGTCCGGAAACGATTTAATTAATATGTATAAATATATACTAATATTCCCATTACATTATAAATGTTAAAGCGTTGAATAATTGTCATCGTTTTTCCTGAAATATCAAATATGCACACGATTGTGCTGTGTATATAATACATGAAGTTCCGCACAATTGTCACACATAATTAGATAAATTATAAATGAAGGAATTATTGCGCTGCTAAAACAGATATATATATATATAATTTAATAAATATACTATATGCAAATTTAGACCATATTCATTGAAAACTGAATTGAGAAATCGTAAATAGAACTAATAAGTTGACGAATTAATATTACGTTCGGGTACAAAATGAGAACAAAAAATTAATTAATAAAACAGGTGAATAGATCATACACTGGTGTAAACACATGTTGGTAGATTTGTCCGTATTCACGTTGAAATAAACGGTACAGTTTGGTCTACCGCGCTACACCCCATAATTTCACAGCGTTTGGGTCCGAGCTCGTGAAATGTATAATTACGCTCGTACCGTGCTATCGAGTCGTTTATTACCAAACTTTTTTACGAACGTTGTAAATTGCAGATTTTTACGGGAACATGTCATAAGCACAGCTCCCTCTGTCTCTTCGTGCAATTTTTATGTCTAAGAATAATTTTTATTCATTATTTTAAACATAAATTTAATTATAGCATAAACTCTTCATATATAGATACAAAAAAACATCTAGGTAATTATCACTCTAAATTCCTGTACCAAAATTTCGATAACTCCGCTACATCGGCAAAAATACCACCACCACCTACATATATATACGACAACGTTATGGCAACAATACGAGCGATAGCCTTTCTTTCAATAACCTCACCCCGCGCCGCCCCCATAAATCACCCCCTCGCACATAGCCGCGCAACGGAATAATTCGCCAACGCCGCGACCGTTAAACCTCACACGCGCAAAGTCCGTTACACAAACGCGCGTCCAATCGAGCGTGCGCGCTTAGCGTCGCTTCCTACGCGTCACTCCCTCAAATATAAATTACCCAACGCGTCAAAATACACACACACCACACACATAACAAAAGGAGTGAACGAATATCCAAAGGTGTTACAGAGAGGGTGTATATAGTTCGAATTATAAGGGAAAGTCAGAGGTCCGTGAAGCGCAATTAATTAAGCAACCGTCAAAACAGCGCGTGGACAGCAGCTACCTATGCATACTTATAACGGGATCGTGGGGGGGGGGGGCCGTTTTCCAGAACAATTCGAATCTCGGCATACGCGCGCGCTGCGTTCGCCAGGACGCACCGCAGCAAGTATCGCGTGGACGCTGCATAGTGCGCGTGCCCGAGCGGTGCACCGGCACGCTCCACCCTTGTCAACCCCCTTCGCCCAATGACCTACGCGCTCGAATGAGTTTCGGCGGTAGGGCAAAGTCCGAGCCAATCGGGCCGCGCGTCCCCGCCTGGGCGGAGCTGATAGTGGGGGCAGATGCGCGTGGCTGTGTCTAGCGAGCGCGCGGCGGAGGGGAGCCGCGCTCGGCGTGCCGCGGTCCTGCTCCCGGAGCTCGGGACTCGGAGCAGTCAGTCCACAGCCAGGCGAGCGTGTGTGCGCTCGCGTGGCCCCCGCTCTCTACTCTCTACTCACTTCGTGCCTCTCGCGGGGGTCACGCGACTGACAGACGGAAAGACTGTGTTAGTCTGTTGTTGAGCTGTATATATATACGGGTATCGAAGACTATCGTCGAGACTCAGGCTATCAACTACCCCGTCGCCGATTCGATCACAACATACACTGGCGACGATGAGCACACGCGTGAACATCGCCATAGAAGAACAACAACAACAGCACTCGTCATGGCCATCGACCAACAGCTTGCCCTGGGCAGCCCAACACCTGCTGCCGGCAGGATGATAACTTGAAGATTGCCGTGGGGGCAATGAGTGCAGCTTTTCGGAGCAACTCGGCCCCCGTGGATTGGAGAACTAGTCGCTTCGCCCATTGGAACTGGGAGAGGACGAGAGTATTACAGGGCAAGTCTTGCAGATATTTTTCTTCTATATATCATACACTCATTGGATTTATATACACAAAGTCGGTGGCCTTGGACGAGTGATAGATAGAAAGAGAGAGTGAGTTTGTAAATAGTATATAAAGGGAGAGAGAGAGATAGAGAGGCACGGATGTGGTCTGCATGGCACGTTGTACACAGATATTTATAGAGGCAGAGCCACATAGAGTACTGATGAACAGAGTACAATTTATTTCTTATTATTTCTACCGCGTTAATCGGCTGCGTGGATCTTTTACGCGAAGGGCAACACTACGATTTTACGAAGAGCTGTGTTGCCACCGTTCTGTTCTGGCACTCCAAATTCATCAAGATTATTTATAGATTCCTGATTTCATAGATTTACATTCAATAGTTATAAGGATAATAATCTAGTCAATACAATCGAATAATTCACTTCTAGTCATGATAAGCTTTCACTTCTTGTTTACAAACGAGGAGAATCGGATCTAGTCTAATTTGTGAGATGATATATATATCGAACTAGTCATATCTGGAACTAGTCATCGTATGAGTCCAGTTTATCTAGTCAAAAAGTCATCAATTCAGGGACTCAAGATCTAGTCACCGAAGATTACCCCAAAGATATACAGTGCTAATTCAGAAGAATCTAGTCAATTTGATCAATTTTACAATCGAAGACACCTCCATGTCCTGAACAATCTAGTCATCGAAGATCATGCGGATGTCATATCTGGAACTAGTCGTCGTATGAGTCCAGTTTATCTAGTCAAAAAGTCATCAATTCAGGGGCTCAAAATCTAGTCACCGAAGATTACCCCAAAGATATATAGTGCTAATTAAGAAGAATCTAGTCGATTTGTTTACCTTTATAGTCGAAGACGCCTCCATCTTGTCAACAATCTAGTCACCGAAGATTACCCCAAAGATATGCAATACTAATTGAAAAGATTCTAGTCAGTCTAGTTAGCCTCATAACCAAAGACGACACCATCTCGTCAATAATCTAGTCATCGAAAATTATCCGGAAAACATGCAGCAGATAACGAAGAATCAACCACCGTCAACATCATCAAGAGAAACATAGATCACCACTACTATTACATCAACAACAGGTACTAGTTAATTTAATTAACTTTACAAAAGAAGGTGGAACTATCTCGTCAACTATCTAATCAACGTAGATTATTAACAACAAGTACTAGTCAGTTTGATTAGCTTTACAACTACGTTGACGAGATAAATATCTAGCTATTTTGATTAGTTTTACAAAGAGAAAATTTAAAATTGTCAACATATCAGTATACCCTTTTGCATTGTAATCCTAACCCTTTATCGATTTTGCGCATTTGTAATTTATAGAATTTGGCGGTTCGCTCGATTTTCGAGAATTTATCCACGAGACTGACTAATGTCCGGTGCCGATGTATAACGCGAGCAACAAATTAGCATTTAAGATTCATTTAGTGAGATTAGTTTTTAAGACAGTCATACATTAATTTTAAGTTTAGTCATTTAATTGTCTTTCAATAAAAATATCTAGTCAACATTCAATCCAAAATCTCTAGTCAGTAATCTTAGGGATTTCAAAATCTAGTCACTATATCGACAGAATCATTAAATTCTAGTCAGATTTAAAATTAAGGTTCCACTAAATTGATAGTCTAGTCTTTCATATCATGGTTTAAAATCAATGAGGATCTAGTCATTTGAGCGTCATGTCTAATGTTATAAAACATCGTCATCGGCATAAGTCAAAATTCAAAAGGTGCCGTGTTTAATTTTAGGTAATTTAGTTTAATTTAATATTGGTAAACAATCAAAAATTCATTTTAGATTAATGTCAATTTCAAAGGGACCATTCACATTATCATTATAAGTATAGAATTACACATAATTATAATTTGAATTTATTAATTAAGTTAAATTCTAAAGACCTCTTACGATTAAATACATAATTAGTATATCTTACCGTACAAAAACATTCCTAACGTATTTGTAGCGTATTCTATAAACCCTTAAGTAAAAAAAAGTCTAGTCATTACTTTTTAAGTTTCCTTATAGTCAACAATCTTTTCGCTGCTCCAGATGGAATCGAAATTTTTGTCAAATTAATTAAAAACATAATTTTATTTAGAAATTTGCGCATTTTTAATTGAATGCTGATGCAGGCCACCTTTCATATGCAATTGTTTTTATTTATGTCTCCTAAAACATACAAAAAAGCTAAATACCAAAAACCTTAATTCTAATTTTGACACTATACAACAAACAAAATTTAATCATATTATGTGTACAATAATAATCTTAGAATTAATGAATAATTATTTCGATTATTTTATCATTTTGCATTTGTACGTACTAGCTGACACTGCCCGTGAATAAGCTGCCATACAGACTAAGCACCAAAAACAATGTAGGCTAAGTTTTTCAATGATCTCGCCAATATCGAGTATGTTCTCAGTATTATCAGGTTTAAGCTTAGTACTGTAGCTCATACCATAAGTTCTGTAACTTTTTTTAGTCATACTAACCATCAAACCATTTTACTTTTAAGTATATGCTATACTTTATATATTTCGGGGAACGTGCCAGTAAGATCTATCCTATAATATCTTTGTACATAAAATTCACCGAAATGAATTTATAAATAAAACATATATAAAGTTTTCAAATTTATATTTATGCAAAAATTATCAAAAATAACATTCCGGGTCAAAAGCAATTAAAAAACAATAAAAATATTAAAAAAAAAAAAAAAAAAAAATCAAACAGTAAAATAAAATAAAAATCGATTTCCAAGAAAATTAAAGAATTGTTTCGGTGAATTTTAGAATCATGCCAAAATTGCACCAAGTGCCTATTTAAACTAAATGACTACTTTTTATTCAACTAAACTCATTATTCATTTTCTTTTGCTGAATCTTACCAAAGTTATAAATGCCCCAATGGCAGCTATACGAATTTTCACGGAAAGAGAGAACATCCAACTGACTTTTAGTTTATAAGTCAAAGAGACAGTCCACTGATCGCGATCGTGATTCATCTTTGACATTCAAACAAGTGTCACGATCGAGGGCAGCTCTCACATCGTTTGTTTATTTAAAAATATCAGGTAAACCGTCTTTCTAAACTGTAATTTTAAATTAAATATATTCGTAAAATCCAAGTATTAGGAGGCTGTGTCACGGCGGAATTATAATACGTAAATCATAGCGTTAGGAATGTTCGAGCGAACCGATCCAATTGCTACCCTTCAGTCTCTTTTTGGTATCTGCGTCTAAAGTCAACAACGAAATCGAGAATCTAGTCAAACCTAATTTAACAAAATTCAAATCTAGTCAAGTTAATCATATCAGGTAATTTAGTATAAAGTCAGAGCAGTCGAAATATCTAGTAAAAATTCATTAGAAGCCGATTAACGTGCGATTATTTGTAATTTTAGCTTAAGCGAGCTCTAGTCTTTTAGTACTTAAGTTTATTTATTTGAATTGACAATAAACTGGCTATAGTTTTATAAGACGTAAGATAGAAATAAAATAAAGCGAGAAACATGTAAAGTAGTAGGCTACGGAAATTAATATATGAAAATATATTATAAAAATGGAGTGTACTCTAGTCACAAGGCCCATGAATACCAACTCGAACAGCTTGTCTATTCAAAAAGATTTTTTGTAAAATAATTTTTATAATCTAGTCACTTAAGAATACACATTTCATTTTTTTTTACAAATACTGATATTGGTTTTTAATTTCGGACAGCCTAGTAAAGTACATCTGATCTCAGTTCATGGGCATAGAACCTAGTCTACATTGTAAAAGATAGATTTAAGAGTCAGTCATAATTGCGTAGAAATAAGTAACCAGAGCTACTTTTTCGTCTTTCGTACTGTGACGAAAACGTTTTCGTGGACTCTATATGCCGACAATATGGGGTGAAACTGTCTCATAATTTATCTTGTCTTATAAAACTCATAATATTTGTATTTATGCATACTACATAATTTATTTATTTCATGTAATCTTAAGTATATATTGTAAATGGAATAAAGATACAAGACCATGTACAAACTGCAAAAATAATGCATGTAAAAAAGTCTATATATCTCAATTCCTTAATTTATCTTAAATATATTTATTGTATTTAATCACATTTTATGTATTTTGAGTGCGTGCGTATTTATGAAAAAATCTTATTTATTGTCTTATTTATTGCGTGTCCAAAAAAAGAAAAAAAAAAAAAATAAGTGTGCTAGTAAAAAAAAAATAATAAAAAAAATACACCGACATTACATTTGGACCAATTTTGAGAAACCACTGGAAAACAACTCAAGAAATATGTACAACAAAATTATATATTTTTTACCAATTTTATACAAATAAAACCAATAAATCAGTAATAGCCAGAATGTCAAACGAGTCATACTTTAATGCGCATATTACGACCCTCCTTTTGTATTCCGAGTCCCGAGTTCCCTTATTCTCCCCTTTTTCCTTTCACCGTTATCCATGAAAATGTAATACGATACAAAGTGAATTTATAAATGGAATGCTACCAGTAATATTAAGCGATACTCGGATTATACCTAAAGAAAAAGTAAAAAGTATTTTTTACCTTAAAATTTTAAAAACTGTATTTGCTAAAAATCACAAAGAAATTTGAACTTTAAGTAGATTATTATTGCAAAGAATTATTAAAATTGAAAGTCATTTTAAATTTGTTTTGCTTACTATGAAGATATTGTTTGTTTACTTTCTATAGAAATATTTATTTCATAATCTTTTAAATGATCAAATATAGAAAATTAGTAGCTAAAATGTTGTACCTAAAATTATTGAAAATTGCAAGAAAATTTTTATTTTTGTAATAATAAATGCGAGGTAAAGCAACAATACTCAAGTCTGAATATTGAATATTAGCTGCGGTTTAGTAATAAAACTCATGTTGCAAGGGCATTAAGTTATAGATCTATAAATCCTCTTGTAAATAACTTATTCTTTCATTATGTGGTAAAAAAGTTTGAATGCTAAGTAGTTGCACTAATCTTTATAAGCTACATTTTCCGCATGTAATTGAGAAACAATCTTGAACTTGAACTATCTGCATACGCAACATACTGTTCTTGAAAATGATGTATTAGTTTCCGTTATTATCGGATTATTAGATCAATAAACTTTTACCTTTATCAAAATTTTACATTAAAAAATAATCTAAACAGTTGTTAAATATCTATAGCATATATATTTACACGATTTTCTATAAAATTAATTATTTACAATTTAACTGGATGGAAATACATGTAGGCATGTATTTTAAAGTATTATTAATATTACATTAGTAATCAAATAAATATAAAATTAGAATTTGAAGTCTAAGCCTGCAAAAATATTTGAGGCGCCATCTTTTAAGTACAGAAAGAAAACTTTATGCTTGGTCGATAAAGTACTCAGTCGATAAAGTAAAAACTGCATTGATCAGTTGATTTCTGTTCATCTGATGGTAATAGGTAATACTGTTATTGATTATTACTTTTTAAATTCAAATTATTAGTCCATTAAAAAAAATCAATGTTGATATTCCGATAACAAGATTGCAAAGTCAACAGACTGTAAATTTTAATCAGAAAGGACATTGTTTATCGGATTGTTATAACGTATCTCTCAACGGTTTACTGTTTATATATTCAATCTAGTGATAATGCAATTTATATAAACAAACTAATTGCTAAGCGAACAACATTTCTTGCAAATATTTTTTGCACTTAGGAGCAAAGGCGAGAATTCGTGTAGAATCGCACGAAGCTCATGGAAAATCTTGGATTGATAGCACACACGAGCGCGGTCGTAATGAAATCGCGCGATATATACATTGTATACATATATACATACCTTCAGAGCGCTACTTCAATCTATTTTCGCAAAGGGGAGGAAAAACGCTCGCTTGCGAGCGCGTGCGAATAATGCGCCCGCGTCCTAAAATGAGACGAGAGAATCGAAAAAAAGGAAAGTTTACTCTGGTAACTGGACAACTGGTTTACTGGTGTCGCCCATATTATACTTGTGCAGGCGCGTGGATATCTATATAATTTGAAATGGGGACGTTCGAAGGAGAGAGGTTATCTCATTATCTGTTTTCTTGGAAAAAAAGTTGATAGTGAATAGGGTTGATCAGTTTTTCTCTTTGGGAAATAATATAGAATTGAATGTACGTACGTAACTATTATCTTTTCATTTAGAGTTACGTAAGTTAAAAAGAATTCGATTTCATATATGTGTTTTTTACTATGTGTCTAAAGACATGTAGATTGTTATATGTGTTTGAGTTAAGAGAATAATGCTTGTTTTGTTGCATTAATATTCTTTTCAAATAAACTTGATTATCGTATGTGGTTGCTGGCGCGCACTGTGCAGTTAATATTAATTTAACATTACCGTTATGCTATTGATTATATAATATATTAGGAACGTAAATATTGTGTTCTAGATTTTAATTTTATAATTTAGTTTAAAGTGATGTGCGGTCTACCCCTTATACCGACGATTGCAGGGACCCGTTTTTCTCGTTCAATTTTCAAATTTTAAGGAAAAACCTCTTTGATACGTTATTGCAGTCTTTTGCTAAATCTACAACGTGTCAGTTTTTTTTCTGACAATTCAAAATTGAAAGAGAAAAATGGGTCCCTGCAATTGTCATAACAGGGGACCGCACATCACCATAACACTCGAAAATAATTTTAATTTTTTGTTTTTTTGGAGTAATGGAAGGGGGGGGGGTCCAAAGTTTAGACGATCCACTTTAAAATTGAAGTCAACTCTAGACGTTCTCCATTCCGACATACGCTACTAAGATTATGCAAAACTTCGAAATTCTAAATTACGGAAATCATATTTTCGAATGTAACAATTCACCTACTGCCCAAAACATCGAATTCCATCAATACTATTTTAAAACGAATAACTTGTTTCTAATGATTTATTTCGAAATATTTTTATTGTATCCCTATTAAAGCTCTATTAATGAAATTTTACGTCAAATTGTCATTCTTGTCTTAAACTCTCGAGTTCCACGATTTTACGCAGCCATAAAATAAAATTTCATAAAATTCCAAAACTACAAGTAGTCCGCAATACCTCCAGCAACAGTTTTGTTCGCGCATCGTTAAAGCAATAACCACGATATTATAGACCGCTCTGTACTGCACGCACTACACTTGCAAGCTGTGCGGCGCGAAATTCCGCAGCACAGAGAGGCCGTACGTAGCGCTGTCCGCACGCGATCGTCGCACACATTATATGCCTGTACAAGGTAGGTATATCCGATAAATTACCGTGCGTAAACAATCGTGCGCGTAAAATACCAAAGTCCCCACGCGAACATCAGCACTCGAGACTGCGAGATAGCGGCGCGCGCTACACACACACACACACACACACACACACACACACACACACACACACACACACACACACACACACACACACACACACACACACACACACACACACACACACACACACACACACACACACACACACACACACACACACACACACACACACACACACACACACACACACACACACACACACACACACACACACACACACACATCATATGCCCACACACGCGCGTTCTCGCATACGGCATAGTATGCAGCGTAGCGGAGGTTATACATATACGTATATAGTACGTATACGCAAAGTGTAGTGACGTAGTGTGTACGTATATATGTATGCATGATACGAGCGCGCGCCTCTAATGTTATTATTGACGTTGAATGTTGAATGTTGCGCTCGCGCTCGCAAGTCTCGCCTCCGACGACGTAGAGTTCCCTAGTAGAGTTCTGGTTGATATCGAGCCCGTGCGGGAGTCGCGCCCGCGCGAGAGAGATAGAGACAGAGAGATACCTAGAGGACGGGACAAGGGCTGCTCGTTATTACTGAGGAGGCGGGAAGCGAGACGAGGGACGCAGCACGTAGTAGATAGTGCGCACTTGAGGGGGACAGACAGAGAAAGTTGCGGGAGTAGAGTGTGTTATATGCGCGCCAGCCTGCCTGCGCTCTCTCTCGTGCGATATATATACAAACACAGGTTACCAACACAGCGCTAGACGTCGGTGGATACTGTATTTAGTTCGTCGATGCGCACGCACACGAGACCGTGGACAAGATAAATACACGATCGGCGGCAGAGTGTGTATATAGGTAGTGCAGAAAGAGCCAGAGAGAGAGGGAGACTGAGAAAATTGACAAGGCTGACCGACGGAGCTAGCACATACATACACTCACTACACTAGCTCTGTCGCTCTCTCTCTTCCGCTTGCGCCAGTGTGTAGTTATTGCAAAAAATTTTCTAACCCCCCTGGCGCGAGTGAGGCAGCAGCAGCAGCAGAGGCGCGAGACCGCAGCCAGCAGCGTCGTCTTCGTCGCCGCGCTCAACCAAAGGTCAGCGGAACCCCGGGTGCTCGGTGGGGCTGGTGCTATAAACGAGGATCGCACGAAGACCTAGTGCCGCAGGTGAGAACTCGTCGACATATAGTTCTCGCACTCTGACTCTTGTGGAGGAACGAAGTTGTCAAAAAAACAAGAGTGATATAACCTCAAAATCGTTGACGAGAGATAGAGAGATCTGCGTAAAACTTTGCCAGTGTTTCTGTGTCAGTCGCTTCTGGAGCATGATAAGACTGAATTGTCACCAGTGGAAGGCAATAACGACGACATTGGCATTGATAATGCAAGTTGTGGTTAGTTTTATTCTGCCAGGTAATTGAGTGTGATGGTACGCAGCAATGTCCACTGTTAGCTTGTTTTGAGTTGCTACAGTGCTCAATGAAAGTGATGGTTCGAGTCAATTGAACTGGAGGAGCAGAGGCTACTGTTGATGGAAATGGTGTAAATATTTATGTGAAGGTGGAAATAAAGATTTTTGCTCTCTATACTAGCAGTGGACAAAACGACAAGTGTGTAACTATGAAAAACTCTCTGCAATGTGCTTACAGCAGTGCACACGTAAGCATTTTACCAAGTAAATACTTAGATATACAGATTCAATGAAATTCTTAGTGTAAGGAATTTTTGAAAAAGTCGTATTATTTATATTTTGTATTGCAAAGATGTAACATCATAACAATAGAAGATGGAGTCTATTTTTACTATTCAAGCAATGCTGAAGTGACCCAATACTGATACGCTTACAGTGCATTATGAAGATAACGAATCTTTATAACTGCCTTCCAATAAGTCTGACCTAGTAGAGAAGAAGTTTGATGAATTTGAGTATGCAGCTTTTCTGTCGATTAACAAAAACTATTATCAATGAAGATCCTCAATTCAAAGCAGCCAAGCATGGACAATAAATTAAAATTTTCTGACCGTTTTAAAGTTTTAGTGAATACAGACACCCAAAAAGGTGCAGACCCATATGTATTCAATGATACAGAGCAGCCGTTTGTTGTATCAACAGGCGGCAAAAATATTAAGTTAATAGCTCCCAAAAATTCAAAAACACCCAGTACCGCTAGATGTAAATCGAAAGGAAAATGTTTAAAAACAAAAATCAAAACAGAACCCGTACTCGGCATAGAGTTCAAAACGGAACCCAGTTTAGACATAACTGGCAGTACATCAAAGCATATCCAGCAGTCTCAATATGAACTGCAGCAGCGAGAGAGGTATCTTAAGAAGCTACAACGATTTAAAGCCAAGCGTAAGAATCGGGACCATACTCTGCAATACTATCCTCGAGCTGGAGATGAGATATCGGACAGTGAATCCAGTGCAGATGAGCTGCAGACTTATCAACGACACTGGTACTCCGGAGAACCAGATCCAACATTGGCCAGATCGACCCGTCTGGCTCAATTGCATTCACAGCTTCAGCGGCAGTTGCAGCAGCTACAGTACGAAGATGAGGAGATGAAGCAATCTTTGAAGGACAAGACTCACACTCTACTGGAGGCTGCTGTACGAGATCCAACGGCAGCAGGCAGGATTCTGAATGACGCGACGGGCAGCGCCAAGATCACAGACGGTCCACTCGTAATCGGCGGACCGTGCGGAGTCGAGGGCTGCCTGCTGACTTCGCTGCCCTCTACGCGACACTGCTCGCGCCACATAATGCTAAACAGTGATCAGCTGCTGTTCGAGCACTGCACGGCCAAGTTCAGCGACAACACGCAGTGCTGCATACCGGTGTTCGATGTCGCGCACGAGCTGCCTCTGTGTCCGGAGCACGCGAGGAAGCGCGATAACTATCACCGCCGAGCCCAGGAATCTAAACCAAAGAAGGCGCGCAGCAAGAAGCCAACCTCGCCCTCCACGGCACCGACGCAGACGGCGGCCGTGACACCGAAACCCAGCAAGCCCAAGTCAAGCAGGCCGAAGAAACGGAAAAGGCCACCTTCGACGAGTAGCAACAGCAACAGCAGTAAGATGGAGATAAAGGCGTCGCCCATACCCGCAGCTGTGGCGCCCGTCTTGCCGACGATGCCCATGCCCTTGCCCACGAGTCAGATGCCCGACGAGAGCCTCTTCACCAGCCCCATCATCTCCGCCAGCGAGGTGCACACGAAGACGCTGAACAATATCAATGCACCGCCACAGACGAGCTCGAACGTCGTCAAATTCGAGCCTAATGCTACTCTGAACAACCTGGGATTGGACATTGGATCGTTAGGGCTTGGGCCAGGATTGAAGGTGGAGCTGGACGATCACGAGGTCTTCGCTTCGCTGGATCACGCAACGGAGCACGACTTTGAGAACGTGCTGAACAATTTGCCGGCTGACGCTTTCAATGACCTTTTTATCGGTAATTTCGCGACCGCTTCTGTCAGGCTCGCTGTTTTGAGGGTAGAAGGATTTTTTGTCGCTTCAAATAGAAAATATCTTATTGTTCAAAGTCATTGTGCTGGAGTTTACTTGATGTAAATTGAGTAAACTGCATCACATGACTGTACTAATGGATGTCTTGATCATGAAAATTGTTAAAACTGCTTCCACTTTGATAATATTATACGTTGTTTTATCTATAAAATTATTTAATTATTATAAGTATTTGTCATTGATATAATTTATTCTATCAAACACGAATTACGAGAAATATTAAAAGCTAAATAGTTTTATGCAATCAATGAAAACTTTTAGGAAAAAATCCGAATGCATCAAAACAGTGACAATGACACCTCCATGTAATTTACCTACCATTGTTCCTGAATCCTATTTATTACGTTTATCTTGACTTTGTAGAAGGAAGAAACGGAGACTACGAACCATCGCGTGAGGAGGAGGAGGAGTTGGAACGGGCAGTTGAAGCCTTTGACAAGGATGTCAGGAACCTGGAGCGCATGGGTCAGACGCATGGACTTCTTGAACCGGCTCTGCTCGCTCAGCTCATGTCGGACATGGCCTCGTAGCCCCTACTGCCTCAGTAAGCGGGCGGCATTGAAAAAACAAACATGCACGTGTTCCTTCTTTTGTAAAAGCGCATGAAGACAATGATGTTGTGTGTCTAGGGCCATGTGTAAGTGCTGCGTTTCTTTTCATAAAGAAGAAGCTTTGAAACACACACATACACTCACTCGCGGAACGTCGTTGCGTATCACACTATTAATTGTCATTGCATAGCCAAAGTGGTTTTTTCAAGTAAATATATATATATTTTTTTTTAATTTTTAAATGGTATAAGACTGTAAATGTGGTACACGAGAGATCGTAATTAATTCTAGGCCATTAGGCACGTAAAATTTGTAAAAAAAAAATGAACAAAAGCGGTAAACCGGAAAAAAAGATAACGAGTATGTGTGTTGCGGGGAGATGATCTTGCTTGCAATCACTAGACAACTATGTTTTATGAAACAAAAACGAAGGTAAACAATAGCGCGTTAACAATAACGATGGTTGAGCATTTTCGACACGCAAAACTCCTATAGACTAAACGGCAGTAGCTTTGAATCTTGTTGAACGAAAACTGAAACAAGGTCCGTACTCTCATATTTTTTTCTGTCGATAGTCACTAGATGAGAAACAGTGTGCATAAAAGTACGTTTTGTATCGTAAACGCGTATGAACGATCTTGCGAGTTGTATGCGTTTTTTCTGAGAGTGTGTGGGAGAGAAAGGGCGAGAGAACGAAACAATAATTGTGGGCACAGTGCGAATCACTAGCTGGTTGCCAAGCATGTACAGATCCTCGTGTAAGCGTTATTTAGTATTCGTATGTGCTTATTCTGAAGAGGTCTTAGAACTTCAGTGAGTAACAAAGGGAAGTAGATTTAAAAAAAAGCGTGACTCGATTTTAATTAATAAAAAAAAAGTAACAGAAAAATTGGTAATCCAAAAAGCAAAAGGATCCAAACGAGTGTTCGAGCACCAATGTTCCGAACTATAGGTACTGTGTATAAATTTCACTTAAATATTCTTGTTTATTTAATCAAGGATGATTTGTTTATATTATGTCTCGCTCGAAGAGATCAGAAATTAAAGTTCACACGGTAAAATATTATCTATCAACTCGTATTGTTATGTGTATAATCGCGTGTAAAATATTGAATAACCCTAATGGTTCATTGATCCTTTTGTTTTTCTATTTATATTCACACAGGCACTTGTACAAGTGTAAAGTGGTAGACCTACTAGATCGCACTTTGTCCAGTAGTGATTTTCAAAATGGAGAAATGCGAATGAAAACCGTAAAAAGTACCTTTAATTTTTTGTTGTAATAAAACAAACTACAATTTTTTAAAAACCAACATAAAATTCATTCGAATACCTAATTTATTTATTATTCGTCATTAAACATTAGAAAAACCAAAAAATTTATTTGTTGATACATAAAAATGAGCTTTTTTGAAATCACAAATAAATTGACGGTTTCTTTTAATTTTTATTATTGAAGTTATACATTTCATTAAGTAATGATTTCAAATTTTAATTTTCTTTATTAACAATATTTTCAAAAATTTTGTAAAATTTTATTTTTCATTAGTTTTACATTTTGTACAGTTGAAGTTTCGGTAACGCGATAATACTTGTCATTTTTCTTGGTCAGTTGAATTTATCATAAATATTCTAGTTAAGAGAAAGATTTATTATATCAAAACAACCAACAAATAAATGCAAATTTCTTTAATATTTGCAAGGTCTGTACAAACATGAAATAATAAACTGAGACTGACCAAGGAACATTCACGTCATTCTTGAAAACTCTTAACGTGTATAAATTTACAAAGTTTAGCGAATTTCAACAGATAATGAAGTAATGTTAATTCTGCACCGAGTAATGAGAATTTTGACCGAGAGAGTAAATAATAATAATAATAGCTTAATAACAAAAGTAAAAAAAAGTTCCCCACATTGGGGGGGGTGTATTTAGTTGCGCTAATGAGCCCGTCTTGTATATCGCTAGTTTATATGTAATTACTCGGCAAAAAAAAAAAAGTACGTAGTATATAGAAATTTATTATATATAAAACTAGGTACTTCGCGGTGGAGAAGGAACGAATCTATTTTTCCGCCGTTCAAAAAATTTACCTTGTAATGTGTATGCCCTTGTAACATATTTATCATAACTCTTCTCACTAGGCTGTACCGATTACATACTGAGCATATTTTTTACATCGCTTCTTAGTGCTTACTTTTATATTTAGTCCCTCAAGCAAAAAGAAAACGTATATGTTCATATTTTTCTATTGCCAAGAACGACGTATATATACAAAACTTGAAAATCAGTTCCATTCGTTACGTCAGTATTTTCTTTTTTTATTTATTTAAATTATTTGTTAAGGTAGGAATGCACACACGAATCCAAGTTCAATTGTACATTGTTTATATACATATATAGATAGATTACTGTTTTCCTTCCTCCACATTATTATTTCTTATTGTTTATCGCTCGAACTGAACAAAAAAGTATATATAAATATGAAATAGACAAAAAAATCTTTATAAACAACGTGCATGCCACGAACCATAGTCGCGATGCAAATAAATTTTTTACAGTTTCTGGGATAAATACATGAAAAGAAAAAGTGTAGTTTGTGTTGGCGCTTTTGTGTTTCTCACAACCCTCTCATGTCATTTATTCATTTGCACGCAGACACGCACTTCACGCGTTCATCAGCGTTCATTCAGCGTTATCGAGATCGAGTATGTTTCCTGGTAATTTGCAGTGGCCCGCTTCATCTCGCGCATCATCCATTTCTTTTTGCTGCTCTCGCGGATCTCTTCGCTGTTCACGAACTGCAGGGGCATCTTTTCCATTGGGAATGGCTTGGTGAGCTCGGGGTCCGAGCCGGGGGAAGGCATCAGCGTCTCGTAATCATCGGCTCCCTTTGAAAACAATATTTTTATTTGTATTTGTTGATTTTATGATCTTCAGTGTTTATTTAAATTTAATGTTTTTTACAACTTTGAGTAAGTATAGAGATGCATGAAGATTAAGGCCAACAAATATACACTGAAGATTATTTCACTAATACTTTTAAAATTCTAACTTTTAAATTTAAAACATGATGTAGTTATGTTTATTGCTTTTAAATAATTACTTTAGTAGTACCGATAATACTGTTTATTTCCATAGGATACACTTATGTAAAAAATACAACGTTTGACCAAAGTACGCAAGAATAATCTCACAAAACAATGTTTAAAATAATGTTAAGTAATAAGCAGTATCATTATTATTATTTTTCTTTTTTTATTACTCGTTACTTAACTGTACATATATATTACACATGAATTCTTACCTCAACCTTTTCCACGGGAGCATCATCGATTATGATTTGGTCATCCTCACTTGCCTGCGGTATAAGCAATAAATCAAAGTCCGTCCGTGGTAAACCCAGAATTCCCACTTTGATTCCTAATCGAGGCAGATCTTCTTCCTTTGCGACGAGCGCACTTTCAAGGTACATAATGCGAGGATCTTGAAACTTCGTACTTGTTAATCCTTTCAATAAAGTTATCAGTTATAAAGATGTTACAAAAACAAGTGTGTTTCAATTTCTTTAGATAGTTTTTTTTCAAAGTAGTTTCAAAGTATTACTTTCTATTAAATTGATAAACTACGGTTTTTAATTTAATGCCGGTATTAATTCTTAATAAACATAGTTTTGAAACTGCTTTGAAAATATTTATTAATTTTAGTTGCGTAAGAAGTGGGTATTAATACACAATAAAGGAGCATTAACAAAGAAAATTTCCACAAGAAACATATCGAGAATTTGGATTTACCCAAGGACAAGAGACGATAGTCGCAGTCGGTGCGCAGAATCTCATACGGCAGGGGTGAGTTTCTCAATATTTTCCGACGAGCAGGCATATTTGGTCCGTAAAGTATCCAGTGCTCGTCTTTGGGCACTTCCCAATCAACTCCGCTCTCCCCGTACTTTCGTTTAGCCGTATTATAAGCGTCGGTCCTAAACAATCGATGCATTTCTATTTCTATGGCAATGAGAAAAATATTTACCTTGGAAATGGGCAGTATCGATATTTTCGTGGCAAATAACGCTTAAATTCATCAATAACGAAATGACAATAACAGTCACGGTTGGATGTATATTATTATGTGCTTTATATTGGTGAAAAATGGTTGCAAGTTAAATTGTTAATTTATTACTGTTTATAGCTTGTATGTGATATCAAACACGTACACATAAAAAAAAAAGTATGACTACTCGATATACGCTTACTTTTTATGTAACTATTGAATTTGAATAACAAGTTTTTACATTTGTTACATCGACAATTTGTAAAAGAAAAAATATTTAATTATCATAAACTTTTGAGAAACTCGCTACTTTTTCTATTTTTATTAATCACGATGCAAATACACTATGTGACTCAAGTGAAGCAATGAATGTTTCGTTCCAGAGACAGTAATACTTCATTATATGATACAACTATGAATCTTTTAAAATTACAATCAAGTAAAAGCTCAACGAAATATTAAATTCGTCTCTGTATCGTATAGAAGCAGATACAATACCCATAAGCTCTTTATGTTTCCGCTCGAGCGTGATCCACGCGACCCTGTGGGCGAACTGGATTACCCCCTCAAACATCCTGATATCTTTTTCAGGCCTGGACTGTGCGCCTGACATCTCTCCAGCTCCCGCGTGATGATACCTCTTCGCCTTCTTTTCGCAGCCCTTCAATAAATCCGCGTACTCCCTGGCGAGCAACAGTCTCAGGGCGCGCATCTCCTCGGCCCTTTCCACCCGAGCGCCACCCGCCAGTGGGTTAGTCGCGCGCTTTGCGGTAGCGGCGCGCTTGGCACCAAGCTCCTGCCAGGTGACGAGGTAGTGTTGCAGGTAGAGGATCAGCGCGCGCATAAAGCGATCGACGAGGCCGAGATGGAGAAATCCGATGACCTCGAGGTTGAGGGGCGAGGTGAGGAGAAAGAACACCAGGTCCTTCACGTCCTGCAGCAGGACGACGTCGTTCGTACCGTTCGATAAGAGCTTGCGTTGGTAGTACTTGCGGAACTTTGTCTGCGGAGTCGAGAGTGTAGTGAGGGGATAATAATTGAAAGGTTTTCCGTGATCATGGATTGGGGATCGTGAACCATTTTTATTCTTATATAATGGTTTGAATTTTGGATATTTTGTGCCTTGTTAGTGTGAAAATAATTAAGATTGAACTAACAATTGAAATTTAATTGTAGTCATTAAAAACCGTGACGCAATTAGATTTTACACGCTAGTGTAAACACACTGTGTAATAGTTAAAGCTTGTTTATGATGAATTTATAAAATTACAATTATGGTATATCTCATTATTACGTTATAAAATTTTCGAAAGAAAATTATTCGAGTTCCGTTCGAATAATCTTGTATGATAAAAAAAGACTATAATCGATAGGTGTAAACAAATATTTTTCTCTGTTTAAAAGACAACTCTATGATTCGTCAAAAATATAATTTTCGTGAAATAAAATTACAACATATAACCAATTTTATTTTCTAGCGAGGTATGTTAGCTAAGATATATTCAGGTAACGAATTCTAGTTTTCTTATTTCAATTGTTATGTCATTGAAAAACGTGGTTCTTATTTTTCTTATACACAGAATGAGAAGATGTAACTCCAACCTGCTCAGAAAAGTTCAACATGTCTTTGAATTTGAAAATCAAACTTTTATGAGGACAGAAAATCTTAGTTTCTGGGACGAGCGACTTTTTTCTTTTGTCCTTCTTTTTTTCATCTTCTGTCTTGGAAGGTCTGTAATTAAGGGTAATATAGATTTCGAGTAAACAAAATATTAAAGTTTTCTTACATACCCTGATAAAACGGGACCTTCATAAACTTCGTCCCACACGAAACGTCGATCTTCCATATTTAAACATCAACAAACATCATTTAATATTATTTGCAAAATAACTTTATTCTGTAAACTATTTCAAACGGATAACGTAAATTTTGAACCACAATATACTGACAGGAACTGATAAGATGAAAGCTGAAGTTAGAACTGAATTGAGTTATTGATTGTGCCAGAGTGTGCTAGTTTGGATCTAATTATACACTAGATTGCTCAGAATTGATGTCTTGTCAATCCATCAAGTTTTTTATACAATGGCTTACAGCCCTTAAGAAAATAACAACATCAAAATTATTTATTACTTATAAATTTATTTATCTTAAAAATTATTAAACAATTATAAAATTAATTTTTAGTCAACATATCAGCATCTTCCCATTTAGGTCGTGGGAGTGAATCAAGAACTTCTTTATCTTCAGGGAATATTGGCTCTCCTGGAATTTTCCAAAAGTTTGGTACAAAAGGCAGTTGTTTTGTCACATCAAGAGAATCATGATGCACTCGACACCGCACTTTTTGACTTTCTGTTTTATTAACCGTAATGGTGATATAAAATTCTTTGCCTTCAATATCTAGATTTGGACCTTTAATTTCTTTCTCAGGCATTGTGATTGAATCATCAGTAACAAATATACCAATTCTCCTGAAGTTTGCTCTGATATGCCACCTCTCCAATACCCAGGGATTCTCAATAGACATTTTGACATACAAGCAACATCTGCTTAGTGTTTTTAAAAGCGATGGAACTCGAAGAGAACTAAATGTTTTTACTGTAGTTTTTTCAACTGTTGAATACTTTTCAATATTTTCTGGAGTAGCATAAACGGCCAATCCGGGTAACAGGAATTCATTGTATGCTTTATTCATTTTGATGCTAACCTGTGCTCCTTTTTCTCCAACTCCTTCAACAAATTCTGTTAAAATAATGTCTAAAGGTGGTCGTGGTTTGGTAAGAGTATCTTCTACTAATTCATAGTAAAAATCTGTCTTCTTGAATTTATGTGGCTTCCCCAAAGTTTTGTGTAGACGTAAAGGATATTTTCTTCTCAAAATGACAGTGTTCTATAACGATGAATTTTTTTCGTAAAAAAATGTATTTGTTTAATATAAAATGAATATGAAATATATTAAAAATAATTATAGTTAATAAAAACCTACTCGAGTTTGTTGAGTAAAGAGGTTAGGAGTTCCACTTAGTAATGATTTTCCAGCAGTGCTAACAGCACTTATTGATGGTTTCCAAAAACCCAGCATCTTCGATACTTTTTGTATTTCTACAACAATCAACAAATCAATTACCGGTTACACATAATTTGTGTAATATGTTATAAAGTGTCTTTTACTACAGGTTAGGGAGAATGTACATAAGCGCTGAGCTACGCTGTCGCATAGATTACTTGTAGACCACATCGCTGATTGGCTAACATTTAAATATTAGCCAATCAGCGACGGTCTACAAGTAATCAATGCGACAGCGAAGCTCAGCGTAGCGCAGCGCTTATGCACATTCTCCCTTATGCAGCCGGAACAGAAAAATATCGTCTACAGACTGCACGCAGGCGCAAAAAAGCAGATGAAATACAAGAGCGGGAAATTCAAAGTTGTATTACCTAGGGCAAACTATTTGGAGAAATTGTTAGATATTTTTTTGTGAAAAAGTTCTGATTTGCATGATGTGATTAAAAAATGTCTGCTAGAAAAAATTAATGAAACATTTAGTGCACGATATCGCATACGTTATGTTGAAAAATGGTATTAATTATTTGGAGTGCAAAAAAAGGTCCTTTTTCGCAAAGTAAAAAATAACTCCGAATTTTCAACGATTTTTTAATTCTCCTTATAAAATAAAATTCTCTTATACACTTGTACAGTATTTAATTAGCAAACGTTTGGCAACGTTTTACGCACTCATACAAAACAGATTGCAGCGAAAGAGTTTCACTCATATCTATAAGTATCGTGCCTCGCCCTGCGGCCAAAATTCCACATAAATGTTCTCTAAACACACACCTTTCTTTAAAAATCCAGTTTTCAGAATCTTTGTCAAAGTTGAAAATTTGATTAACAATAAATCAATTACTGTATTGTCTCAGCGTGGCCCAGGGTTACGAAACGACGAATTCTTAATTTTTTCATTACATAATACGCGCGCACCTCGTTGTTCACTAAAACCGTTTCGTCCTGCTCGATGGAGCGTGGAAAATTTATTCCTGGGCATATATGCCCAGAAATACTTAGGCAAAAATGTGATACAGTAAATGTTGACTTTCTTTAATAGCGCGTGCAATCTACACGAGAATATGGATAACGTATCGTTAACGTCGACCAATTCGTCGTGGTTTTCGGAGCACGTGGCACACATCTTATTTGCACGCCGAATAAGTACATATATTTTCGTCTTATCGCCGACTCCTTGACTGCTATTTACCTCGATCGTGGCAAAATGAAATTTACGCCTACCCGACGTCTATATCGAATCTCTAAAAAAAAAACCTCAAAAACAGTCGCCTTTTAATGGCGTATACACCAACACGAAATGCCTCAATTATAATTATTGCACGTGGATGCGCGATATTACACCGACTTGACTCACATTTTGGGCAAAAACAGCTGTGCTAGCGCGCACAATATATGTTTCATATCCGGATTTTCAATCTATTTTCGTACCCGAAAGGCGTATATACAATTTTAAATTTTCATCCCGGCGTAAACATATCAAGGAGCGCGGGAGCGCTCCGAAGGCATACACATATACCTCTCTTTTATACATATTTATATATGCATATATAATGCAAGATTAATTTGCCAACGTTGGGATCCGTGATATGGAGCGCGCGCGCGCGCGCGGTTCCCAGTCACGTGATTATTTTGAATCTTCCGAATAAGTATATCCGCGTGGGCGAGTTGTCGCCGAGAGGTCAATTGTCGCGCGCCACGTTGAGAGTCTATGCGCGCAACTGGCCTCAACAAACCGTATACACACAGATAACGCTAAAACTACTTGTTATTTGCGTGAAAAATTGCTGTTGGAGCAACCACGCAGGGGCTGCATGCGCACCCCACTGTTTAGCGCAACAATATTGGCAGCCTTGTCCCCCCCCCCCCCGGAATGATATTATTTTTCAGCTGATCGTCCAGTGGCCGCGCGCTTGTGCTTTCGGAAAATTTTACTTTGCGTATATAGCCTTCGCGGGGACATCATCGTCGCGGCAGCGATCGCCGGTCGTCCATATCGACGTCTTACGTGCTTGTACACATATATACGGCGCCGTGAGCTACGCCGCCCGTCCATCATATCAGCAACAGCAGCAACTCGAGACAAGTGTGCACAACACGTATATCAGAAGAGACAAAGTCAATTCTATAGTATAGTCTATACTGTATACACACACAACCCACTACATTGCGGTGCGGCGCTAGCATATTGCGCGCCTCTGCGACCGCTCTGGTGGTGGCGCAGCTGCAGCAGTACCTAGAAGCAGCACTGGGTCAGCCATTACCGTGTGCGTATCACAGTATCACAGTCGTCTCGCGAAATTGTCGCTGCCTTTTATACTAGAGAAAGCATCAGCAACAGCAGCAGTGATAGCAGCAGTCTCTGCGTAATATCGCAGATCTTCAATCCTATGCGCCTTGATCTTGATCGCGCTGAACGTCTACTAACCGCGATGTGAAACTTTTGCCTCGCCGCGCTGTTGTGTCCTAACGAAAGCGCGTCCGAGAGCCGCTAAGAGAAAACAGCGTCGAGAGTTAAGTAGTTTGTGCACCTGTGCGCGTGTGTCTGTGTGACCAGTGTGTAATTGATAAAGCAATCTATCGTGCATAAGTATATACAGATATATAAGTACACGATCGTGCACGCATACTAAAGAAGCAGAGAAAAAACAGTGTTGCAGGTCCCGCGACCGAGAGAAGAGACAGTCTCCGTAAGAGACAGAGAAGGCCTGTCCGCAAGGTTGGAGATAAAGACAAAGTGAGCGCCCGAGAGGGAACGAGTGGCTCGAGTAAGTGTGCTGGTACTGGTGGCCAGGCCATGCACACGATCTCGGAGATGGGCACCAGCGTGCCCGCTTTCCTCGGCAAACTGTGGCGGCTGGTCGAGGACCCGGAAACCGATGACCTTATCTGCTGGGCTCCTGTAAGTATATCTCCTAAACTCTAAAAACAACATTCGCTCTCTCCGCCATTATTGTCATCCTCGTCGCGGTCAGATGGAAGAAAAAATCCGCGCAGAGCTCATCTGTGTGTATGTGTGTTCGTGAAATCTATGCACATATATATACGTGTATGTCTGTGTTCTCATAGACAGCAGGAGAGTCAGGGAGCTGAGCAGAAATGTGGCGGGCGACCACGCGAGGCGCCACGGCCGTCGGCGATCGCGGCTCGACGGGCCTGCGAAAATCGCATCCCCGCGCGGCCGCGAATTGCCCCGCGGCCGGTTAACGCTGTACCTATATATGTTGTATAATATCAGCCGGCTGCTGCTGCTGCTCCGTCAGCTCTATAACCAGTCCACCACCCTCGCTACTTATGTATACCTATACACATACATGTATAAACATAACGTATGCGCAGAAACACAGAGAGGGCATACGTTATAGCTATATATATGTGGCTTCCAGGAATAACGACCTAACCCACTTGGGGGTCAAAATTGAGTTAGCACCGGAATTTATACCTTCTAACTACCCTTTTTCATGTAGACTTGATCCGGAAATCTGAAACGCGTTCAAAGAGCAAATATCAGCTAAGTGCATAACCACTTAACTGCACCTGTGCCCGCAAAAACGACTTAACTGAATATTTATATTTAATTAAAAGCACCGTTTTGAAGTTAATACTACGCAATAAACAGATTATGACATACCTATTTTTATAGCAACAAAGACCAAAGGCAGTAGATAATAGAAGGTAACACAACAGTTTTGATTGCCGGGCGATGGGGCGAGTGTGCATAAACAGTAACCGAGTCACGTTCGGTATTCGATTTACCGAATTCCGTTGACTTCACGCGTATTCCGTTGGGAGGCGCATGCGTGGGAATGAACATTTAAAAAAGAATTCGTATTCTTTGTTTTAAGTGTAGAAATAACTATGTTATTTATCTTATTTGAACAATTTCCCTAAACCGCTTAACTGCACAGTTATCGGAGTAACGGCTTAACTGCATTATATTGTTTGTTTATACAAAGAATAAAAGTGTATTCTAGCAGCTGATAGTGGGGTTCGAAAGATATTCGATACCTTTGTAAATTTCTACATTGTTATGACTGATCTTGCGCATTTCGATCTTAAATATGAAGTGCCATAACAGAAATTTTAAAACGTCGATTTCTCGAAAACACGTACAAGTGGGTTAGGTCGTTATTCCTGGAAGCCACAGATATATCATCACTTTCGCTCGAATATTTATGTCGTACTCCCTTTTGGGGTAGCTCGGAGGGGGTGCTATATGGGTATTGGAAAATTTCATCGACTCCTTTCAGCTCGATGCCGGCTGTCGTGTGCGTACAGCGCACCGAGTAGAGGAAGGAGGTGGGGTGCGCGCACGTCGCATAACACATGACCGCCGCGGCACAGCACGTTGCCGGACATGTGTGTTGTGTTTTTTATCGTTGGGAATACGTTTGTAGTATAAGAGAGATGGTCAGTGGAGTGGGGACCTTTATATACATTACATATGCTGTCGCGCGGCGCGTATATGTGGATTGTCGTCGGTAAACGCGCGACGAAGATTAATCGCAACGCTCACACGATTTTTTCCCAACGACTATGATGTGCCCTAGGCAAATTATTAACAACCGTGCAATGATGAAAAATGTTACTTTTGGGAGAGGAGGAATAATTGTTAGTCGGCGTAGGCGCGACATAACGTATAGGAATAATTGTAGCACACGCGCGGCTGTTGGCAAACGTACACGAAACGTTTTGTTTTAGCAGCAGCTGCAGCAGCAGCGGTAGCAAGTAGCAACCAGCCGGCTTGGTCGAGCGCGCAGCCGATTTACTTAGTAACAGCAGCAGCGGCTGATAAGAGACCCGATCGAAATTAGGCTTCGTTGCGTGATGTTGGTGTATAGGTAGACAGATCTCTATAGGGGATTGGCTACACCGCACGACGAGGCTCTTTTTTAGGAGAGTGAAATCTACTGTCGCCTACGACAGGTCGTTGGCACGAGGCGAAAAGGAGAGTGAAAGATATGTTGTAAGCGAAAGAAAGAGACGAAGTGATAGCGTAACGAGATGACGATGATGATGATTTTTTTACGCGATCATAATGATGATGGTAGGAGAGGGCAGTTGAAAACTACCGTTGAAAAAATCGGAGTCTTATCGTGGTCACATACGACCCTGGCATATTTATGAAGAATTAAGGGAAATGGTTCGGCGAGGGAAAGAAGGGGAGAGCGAAAGAGATAGACAGAGAGCTGGTTTCTCTTATTCGCGTGCTATAGAGAGAGAATGCATTGAGTCCAATGTATGCAAGCGCGGTTCTGTTCGAATTCCATTCTTCTATTCTTATGTAACTAGATCAAGTTTAATTGTTAAAATGTAGAGGCTAATGACAACACGAGGAGAGCGGTAAACTGTTGTTTGGCTCTTCGATGGTGGTCGACACGGAGATAAGTACTACCATCGCGGATAATCGAGCACTGCGTTTCTCTCCCGAATTTAAAAGTTAAAAAAACTCCGAGATGTTAATCTCTCGGGAATTTTTAAGTTCCTCCCTGCTGTAACGATCCACGAAATGCTGCCTCTGGGCAGTTTTTACATACGTGAACAATAGAAAGGATATTTTTTTCTAGCTTTGACTTCAGGTCTGCATGAAAGAATTTTATATGCTAATAATCACCTCAAATTTCCGAAAAACGTTCCATCTGCCTTTCGAATGGGTTGATAACTCTCGGGGAGTCTGTACATATACATAGATAAATATAGAACACAAAATACATGAACTCAATGCACTCTGACGAAAGAGATCAAATGCTGTATAGAAATAGATTTTAAGATTTCATAATATCTTGATGGTGACTTTTAAAACAAACTAGTTTCTCTATTATTAATCTTTTTTATACTTATAACCAGTAGAAAAGAGAGAATAGTAAAAGATCAATTTATTTGTTTTAAACAGAATGGAAGGAGTTTTTTTATCAGAAATCAAGCACAATTCGCAAGAGAGTTGCTGCCGCATTACTACAAACATAACAATATGGCCAGTTTTGTACGGCAGCTGAATATGTGTAATTATTTCAAATAATTAAGTTTTTATTTGATAATATACTTTAGAAGAATTTTAATTTAATTAATTTTTTTAGATGGTTTCCACAAAAAGGTTTCGGTTGAGCTTGGTGGACTGAAATGTGATAGAGATGAGATGGAATTTGCTCATCAATATTTCTGCAAAGATCACCCATATCTCTTAGATCATATAAAAAGAAAGGTATATTCTTCAAATAATTAAAATTTGTTCAGATTTATATAAAATTACTATATCATTAACATGTTATATTATTTTTGTTTAGATTGCATCAAATAAAACTCAAGATCCCTCTCAAGCACCAATAAAACCAGAACTGATGAATAGGATGTTAACAGAAGTAAGAAGTATGAGAGGCCGGCAAGAGCATTTTGATTCAAAATTAGGTGCTATGAAGAGAGAAAACGAAGCACTATGGCGAGAACTAGCATTATTAAGACAAAAGCATCACAAGCAGCAACAAATAGTAAACAAGTTGATTCAATTTCTTGTGTCACTTGTACAACCAAATAGAAACAGCGGATTATCAATGAAAAGGAGATACCCACTTATGATTGATGATTCATGCCGCCAACGTGCAAAGCAGAGTAAAATGTCTAAGGTAATCATTACTCAATATTTTTTGGTACTACTCATGATGAGGTTTTTTGACTTTTATTTATTATTCCTGTTTATTATGTTAATAGGTGCAGCAATCTCCAACAGGTCCTGCAATTCATGAACTAGATTCTTCTGATCCTGATTTAGATTCTGACTATATTGTTGCTGAGTATGTATAGAAATTAATTACACTCACGTATCATTAATAGTTGCTTATTGCTATTTGTTTTGTTTTAAATTTATTGAAGCAATAGTTTGCTTTTCCTAATAAAAATTATTTATTTAGAATGCTAGATAATGATCAAGCTCCAACTATAGAAAGCCCTGAGCATCAAAGTGGTGCTGAGGAAAATATGAGAGAATATTATCTCGATGAACCAGTACAATTACCGCAAGAAATAGAACTTTGCCAGAATACTAATGTTTCAAAAAAACGATTCAAGGGAAAAAAGAAGGGGTAAGTAACTAAATATTTAGTTTGTCACTAACATTTCTTGAGAACAACTATTTTCAATCAATTGATATTACTACAACAGTAACTGAACATAAAAGATAGTTTATAAAAACAATCATTATTTCATAAAACTAAGATTATTAAAAAAAAAACTTCAAACATTACTCATATTGCATTTTTCCTTATACTTATAGCATTTGTAAATGATGAATGGGTACCATCATAAACTCATAAAATCACCTTTTAGTGTGAATTACACAAAAGAACTTTACAAGAGTAAATGTAACTACTACTATTAATAATATTAGTGATTTTTGCCCATTGATTTTTAACAATACATTGAACAAGCATAGTAATTCTATTTTGTGTACAATAATTATCGTTATGATAATAAAGATCGTTATTAATATTTTGTCTAAATTTTTAAATATATATTAATTTGAACCTTACTAGGAGGAAAAGTAAAGTGCCCATCAAAATTTTGATTCCATCCTCGGAAAACGGAGAAGAAACAAGGTTAACATTATTTTGTAGTAGCTGTTTGGTGTTGGTGCCTTAAATACTCTCTTAAAACTAGAAGCAAATTAGCTAATGGGTTACCTAAAGCTATAACTTCTAACTAAATTCTTTAAAAATTATGCAACTTGCATGATTCCTTGAAATATGTATTTTTTACTTTTTCTATTTTACTTTTCTGCAATATAATTGAAATGAAATAATGCTACATTAAAATTAAGACCTATGTTCTTTATTAATTACGTATATACATAATATTTGCAAATCATTCAGGGTCAAATCGAATTTTTTTTTAATTTGTAGTTACTTGTACACACACGGAAGAAAATCGCAAATAAAAATCTTGCTCCGTTTATTATTATGACTTTAATGTTATAATGTTAAATGAAAGTTAAATACTTTAATATAAAGCGTTAGTGTAATTTTTACTTAAGATTTTTTCGCATTTGAACATCATCTTTATTTTGCAAGTTTTAATCATATCTGCATTAATTAAGGCTCCAATATTACTAGTAGATACCTTATAAGTTCTTATTGTTTCGTAATTCGCACTTTCATGTTTTTTATCTATTATACCATTCATGCTATCACATTTTTTATTTATTTCCAAATTCTCAGTATTAAGTAACGACTTTAATGCCAAATCGAGCATTCTTAAATCATATTTAGTTTCCTTTTTTTTCTAGGATATAGTCGTAAAAATCTCATTGTCGCACATACGTTCAATTCAGAGAATATCATTAACTAATTAAATAAAAAAGAAATAAATAAAAAAAATTTTTACGAAAAATTAGAGATGTAGTACGTATCTGCCATTTCGTTTCTTTGGTAAGAATACATACGTATTTCATACGTTTCGACTGTTTCATCTGCAATAAGCGCATTAAGTCACAAGCGAGTGTTACTCTGTCCTCATGCGCCACCTGGTGGTAATAATGAATGATTACAACGAAATGTTTACTTTCGTATGTTAAAACTAGTTACATTATCTTGAGAATACTGTTTCTAGGATTAAACATTTTTATATTCCATAAGAAAATTTATTTGAGTTATTTTGAAACAAGATCGTTATTTACAACTGAGAATATATATATAAAAGTTGCATGATTATCTCTTCTATTTTTAAAAACATCGCAACTGCATTTGTAGCTTATTCGTACTGCCGTTAGGAATGAGTAAAAAGACAGTAGTAGTTTGTTATAGTAGTTAAATAAAATATTTAATTAAACATCTTCTTGGCTGTACTAATGCAAGATATTTCAGTTTTTCATCTCTATCAACTTACAATTGTTTTCCCAGAACAAAATTTATCCTTTGATCACTAATATTATCGCCATATTAAATGATTTATTTGCTAATATAACGAAATCTGGAATTAATTCATTAAATTTACAAAAAAATTTTAGTTTTCTCCTAAATTTTTAGATCAGCAGTATTTTATGATATGAAATGTTTTTAATAAAAATTGATAGTTTTTATTCAAATTATTTGCAAGTAAAGGCGAAATTAAATTTTACAAATAAAAATCAAAGTTTCTATTTGATTTACCTGTGCAGAGATACATTTATTATATCTTTACAGGAAGTATTTTTGTATCATATACATTATATATTTAATAAATTTTTATTGCCACTTATAGTTAATAAAATTTGTGTTTTAAATCGAAAAATAATACATTAAAATTGTACATGTTTCACTTTTTTTTCAAGTTAAAATATATGGAAAATTTTTATTTTATAACAATTCGCAAGAACGCTGAGAAAATTATCTTTACATGTAACAGTGTGGGTGAATATTATTTTGATATGTTAATTTACATACATTTTTCTCATATGGTTATCATATCGAAAGAATTTTAGCGAAATTCGAAGGCCTCAGCGCAAAAGTGGGTTGAGTTGTATGTTATTTATGATACTCCGCACGATAAGTACCACTTATGTGCACGCTTGGTGAACGCAAACGTGCTCATAAAACCCACTTAACGCACGAAGTATCATAAAATAATGTTCGATACACATGATAAATTGATTCTTGCACGAGTGTGATTGTCACCTTCGCGAAAAGTACTATATTTCAACATGTGCATGAAACGGGCCCTTTTTACTGCCTGAAAGTCGTGTAGAAAATCGCGCATTCCGAGCGTGGTTTGAAAAAGAATGAAAACAATCTATTCCCATCTCCACTATAATGGGCACTTTATAGCCTGAAAAGCGGGGCAAAAGTTGCGCTTGATTCCCTCTTTTACTTTATTCCCGCATATGCGGGATATAAAATAAATGCGGGATATAAAATAAATGCGGGACGTAATAGTATTTTGTGTGCCAAGGGCGTAAAGTGGGTATTTTTAGACCGAGGTGTGGGATTGCAGTACGAGTCGAAGGTGAGTTAGCACGAGCCGAAGGCGAGTACTGCAATCACACGAGGTCAAAAAACCCACTTAGCCCTTGGTGCACACCATATTTTTTGTAACGCAAGTATGGATTTTCGCTTTTTTTTCTAATGTACTAAAATCGACAGCGGGCGATTTTGATTTTTTACCGTCCGCTACGACGAGCAACGGGCGCTTTTCGATTTTTACCGCCCGCTACGGCGAGCAGCGGGCGCTTTTCATTTTTTACCGCCCGCTACGGCGAGCAGCGGGCGATTTTGATTTTTTACCGCCCGCTACGGCGAGCAGCGGGCGCTTTTCAGTCTTTACCGCCCGATGGTCGGCAAGTGGTCGCTTTCGGCTCTATTAATGGGTTCGAAAAACGCGAAAATCATGCTTACGGTACAAAAAGTACTTTATGTCCCGCATATAGGGAATTTGGTTAAAACTAACAAAATTATAACTCGTAAATACAAAATAACTTTTCAAATCTATAAAGTAGCCACAATGGAGATGGGAATAAAGTACTAATATGTAATACGGGACTAAAGTCGATCATTCCCTTGGGTTATCGCTTCGCTACGCTCGTTCAGGCAGTGAACTCACCTGCGGGAATAATCTGCGACTTTATGTTAATCCCTTGTTACATAATGTATTATTTTTCACAGTTAAGCGGGAAAAATGGATTTTTTTTCCCGCTACAACGAATCTTTGTGAAATTGTTCTCTTAGTATCAAATGTATGGCTTTTTGGCCTGTTTAGATGGATATAGATAACTTTTAAAGTTTTAAAGGCGCACATATTTGAAATAAGCTATCCAAATGAAAACTAAAAATGGTATGATTTGTAACTGGGTTGTGCACGACTCTAAATGCACGATCCCCTACTCAACGTTCATGCATATAAAAAAAACCCTCTCGTGCACTCGTTAAAAAGAATACGGTGCTTAACACGGGAATAAGAGAGCTATTTCAGACTCGGGTGAGGCGTCGTCAGTACGCGCCTTTGGCGCCCGAGACTCCAACTCGTGCTGAACACCTCACCCTCGCTTGAAATAGCTTATTTTCTCCCCTTGTTGCACAATGTATACATTATAGTATACTATCACGTATAGTATACAATTACGTGCAACTCAACCCACATTTGCCCTGACCCTTTTATTTCAGTTTGTTGAAAAAACACTTGTTCTACATATAATTTACACAGGCGACAATATCAAGATGTGTTCGTATTAATATATTATTCATATACACATAAATAGTTGAACCAATGATAATCCATTAACAAATTATTGCTTAATAATTATCATCAGTATTAAATTAAAAAATTGTACCCAATTATACTTCAATCAAACGTAAATATGTTTGTTGCGAAAAAGATCTTAAAAGAAAAAAATCTTGTTTACAAAACAACGTTTCTATACCTTTACAACCTTCTGCACCGTAAAGATAACTTTTTCAAAGTCCAAACGTATAATTTTTTCATCATTAAAATTTTGTATACTGAACTCAAAATGGTGATCATAAGATGAAAGCTCATACAATAACTGCATCGGTACACGTTAAGAAAATTAAAAAGACATCAGACCGTAAATCGTACAAAAATCAAGACTAGAACGAAGTTTTCTCTCTGCTCTTCTAGGGAAGAAACACTTTTGTTGGAAGTGCCATTAGAGCAAGCTCATACGTTGCCCGCCGGGGCGACTAGCGTGCCGGCACAGGCTGCCACAAACACGTCGACAGCGACTACGTCGTCAACAACTGCGCAAAAGGACACCACTGGCAAGTTTATGAAGTCCTTGAAACCGGTGCCAGTCGCCACTGTGCGCAGCAGCAAGCTCGCGGCCATGGCCGCTAACATGAAGAAGAACCAGGAGGTCGAGCTGGGCCTCGCATTAGAAAACTATCAGAAATCCGTAGACGAGGCTACGGGAAGCAGAGGAGGCAAGGAGAACTCGTTAATTAAGCTGGAGAATATACTAATCGTCCCGAACATGGTGAACGAGGAGTACAGCCCGGAGGGTGACGAGACTAACGGAGCGACAATCGCATCTAGCGTAAGCAGTCTTAGCGGTAATAGCATCAACAACGGCAGCCCTGGTACCGCGGAGAATAGTCCGGACGCGACTATCGACATGAGCGATGGCTCGTTTGGCAATCTCGACTTCATGACCGGCGACACGATGATGGAGCCCGTGGACAAGGCTTCGTCCACACAGGCGGGCAACACGCGTCAGCAGCAGCAACAGAGTAACGACGCAAAGAACATGTCGCTTAGCTGTGTCAATTCGGGAAGCATGGCTGAGTCGAACTACAGGTGTGGTTTAAAGTAAGTGCAGTACATATATGCCATCGCGATTATGTGCAAGCACAGGACACCCCAACATGCTTAGGGTTCGGTCATCAATAGTCAGACATCACTGACGGGTTTTAAGAGTAGAGAGGTAGTATTTAGCTATGCCTTCGACCTTTTCTTGATTATCGGTATGCATTTATTTTGATTTTTTTTTTATTCATGATTATCACTGTCTTTTTAAACTCAACGACTAACAATAGCTGCATGCCGCTTAGAAAGATGTGTTTTTATATTTTTTTATTTTCATTTCTATCTGTCACTCAATCATGACCATCTTTATTTATACATTTTTTTTATTTGGGGGGTAGGCTCGCGATTTGAGAAGTACCAAAATTCAGAATCACTAGAACATGGAAATTTCATACAAAATCCGTGAAAAAGTTATAGGTATATTAAAGTTCTAATTTCTAGTATTTCTTAATTTTCATATTTTTAAATCGTGATACCTGCGGTTCATTCGTCATTATTAATTTTATTTGGTCGGTTAGTGTCTCAATTATTATTAGTGATGATGAAAGGGATCGATTTTCCTACGAAACACTGATTCTATCGCTATGGTAATTCACAAGTATTTTCTATTGAACTTGTCTTCATAGTTGAGTTGCGCAACAGTGTCTTCTTTGAGGAAAGCCCAAGATAAAAATATAATTTCTTTTTTCGCTACTCATTAGTTTCTCGAAAAATGATCTTTCCATGTTACTTTTCAATATTTTAAAGAATATTAAATATTACTATAATGATATTTTCTGTTTTACATGCTAAAATTTAAACAGCTTACACAATGTATATTAGTGTAAGAAACTTTCATTGGTTTGAAGTGTCATTCATTATTCAATTCGTGGTGATTAAAGGTAGCTCTGCCATTTACTTTTGACTTATATGTAAACATTTTTAGAATACCTAGTTCACATAATAATTTAAGAAACTATATAACATGAAAATAAAGTTTTTGAAATAGTGAAACATTTTTTGTTTAAACAAGTTTTATTAAAAAGGAAATCGTCAATTAAAAAAATCCACATATCTAATAAATTTTTTTCATTTTTTATTCGGTTTTTATTTTAAGGAATTTATTTTATTCCTTGTACGATTTCACGAAGAATTACCTATATGAAAATTAAAAAATTGGTATGTGACATTACAGGTTTTAGTAATTTTTCAATTTTCATATTTATTAGTAATAGGGTCACCGGTTTTCTGTTTATTTCAGATATTGATAGAGAACGAAAAAAAAAATTAGGTCGTGTTTTTTCTTTTTTTATTTAAACAATAATTACAAAAGTTATAACAATTTGAAAGTCGTATGACGTCACTTCGGCAATGTCGAAGTGACGCCATTTACCTGCGTAGTGTGTGTGTATATATATACACACACACACACACACACACACAAAATTTGTAAACTTTAAAATGCTGTATCTTGAAAATTATTAATCGAAGTAAAAAAAGAAAAAATACGACCTCATTATTTTTTAATGTCTACTGAATGAAAGAAAAAAATTAAATTTTTATTTTTTTAGCCATCTCTGTGTAATTGTACTAGGAATAAGACGACTCCTTCAAAATTAAAATCGGATGAAAAATAAAAAAAAATTATGAGTTTCGTTTATTGTAAGGGGATGCCTTATACCGATAGAGTTCTCTGCCGTACCGACCACAACGTTTTTAATTAAATATTAATTGTTAAAAGATTTTTCTTGAATTCTGAGAGTCGACGCACAAAGGCAAACTTATTATCTAATTCCTGGTCAAATTTTAGATAAATCTATTGGAAAATAAAGACGAAATTTGAAAAATCGCAACGTTGCATATTACTATATTAACCTCAAAATATGACATCTTGCGATTTTTCAAATTTCGTCTTTATTTTCCAATAGATTTATCTAAAATTTGACCAGGAATTAGATAATAAGTTTGCCTTTGTGCGTTGACTCTCAGAATTCAAGGAAAAGCTTATTAATTAAAAACATTGTGGTCGGTACGGCAGAGAACTCTGCTGATATAAGCCATACCCTTAAGGGGATGCCTTACTCGTACTATTACCGACCGAGCAATTCACACAGTTTCAAGCTGATTAAAAATAAAATACGTCGAATCACAAAAAATCAAGAGAACACTCTTCTGTGTTTTTTAACGTTCTATCATCCAGTCAAAGTTTGGAGTCGAAATATCAAGCCGTTTTTTCGACGTATTTTATTTTTAATCAGCTTGAAACTGTGTGAATTGCTCGGTCGGTAATAGTACGAGTAAGGCATCCCCTTAAGACTTTCTATGAGATGATCGTAACCTTTTTAGTTCGAGTAACAAGTCTTCATTGAAACTTATAATACTCCAAATCCTATATGATTTCGATTAGCTTTCCTGTTTTTTTAAAACGAGAACAAAATTTTCATTTTGTAAATTTCATACGCTCACAGGCGACATGTAGATCACAAATAGTATCGAAGTAATGATATTCTTAACTGTATCTATTTTATATTATGGAATAGGTTTGCAAATTCGTCGTATCCGCCGGGAGCCTACGATTATAGTGGTAATATTTACCCCGTCCCCTCCCCCTAATTACTGTCTCAGAATATGTATTATATACGCAATTTTGATATAATATGTATACATCTTTTGAATATAGAAAATGTTTGCTTATATTGGAATGAGTACCGAGAACTGTGATTCAAAGAAATAACTTTTAGTTTTGCAGCATTTTTTATTGTCACTTGACATACGCAATTCCTTTAAATGCTAATATTTTATGCAATGACCTCACTAAGCGATTTTATAGTTCTCTTGTTAATTTGTCAAAATATAATTTAAGCCATGTGTCATTATACGTTTTAGAAATCCCAATTGTGTAGTACTTAGTTTAAACAGGTCACTGTTTATTTTTTTATTTTTCATGATCATATATTTTTTGTTTATATTCATAACAATCACTGATGAAATACTGACGAATCACTTTGAAAGCAGACATTCACAGTGAGTAAAAATATTTTTATTTTCATTTGTATTGTTTATCGGATTTCGGTAAATTTCAAATTATAAATTTAAATCATAGTGATTAACTATTAACTTTGTACATGGTTTTTATACGATTGGGGTTACCTTTTCATTAGTCAATAAGTTTTTCCTTAATTAATCTTCTGACAACTTTTATTTAGGGAAGAAGTTGACTCGCATCTTGATACGATGCAATCTGAATTAGAAAATCTCCGCGAAATATTGCGTGGAGAAGGTTACAGCATCGACGCCAATACTCTTCTAGGAGTGAGTAATTTTGGAACCAATGTAATAACACTTTCCTTTGATAGCAGTTGAAATTTTTAAAACTTTCATAGTGTCTTAGAAAAATATTACTGGTCATTCTATTATCCTCGTATAATGCATTCGAACTTTCGAGTTAACAGAACTTTTGTCGTAATATTTCGATTGTACGGGAACACTTTTTAAGTATTAAAAATCTTCAAACTGGAGAAAATTTGTTGCAAATTTTAACAGTTATACTGTAGGGTTAAAGTCACTAGCGAGAAGGGGAATTTCTGAGAGATAAAGATTATTTTAACTCGAATACATCATAAGCACAAATAAAAAAATTAGTTTCAAGCAAATAAATGCAGTATTTCAGTTAAAAAGTGCATTTTCTTTTAAGTAGATAACAAAACAGATAAGATAAGATGTATCGTCTGTGCTTTTTTTCGTATGTTTATTTTATTTAACGTTCTGTTTAAATAATTACATTTATAACTTTTCCAAATTAACTTTTTATATATATTTACTAACCACGTCGTACTAGAATATGTCAAATTGATCATTTTGGTCCTACTTAGTCTGTTAAAATTCACTACAAAAGAATAATAAATACAAACGAGTTTAACTGCATCTAATTAAACTATGGTATTTTATTATTTAGCTATTTGGAGCAGAAGACCCAATGTCTTTTGGAATTCCTGTTAACCCAGATTTGGATCCTCACTCAAACCAAGAGAAATATCATGATGATGATAGTCAGATGAATGGTATATATCTAACATAAATTATATTTTTATTAATATTAATCAGTCGTTAAGGAGTATGATTAAATGAATACTATAATCGTAGTAAATACAGTGTTCACAACTGGAATAGCATAAAATGCGTTTAAATAACCACGAAATCTTGAAACACATTTTAATAAAATACGACGATTTTTGCCGTGTTAGTATTCGTATTTATATCACACGGTAAGGCGTTGGGGATCGTTGGTCTAAGAATATCTGGACGCTCACCTAAAACTTCTCAAGGCTATGAATTTAATAAAAATCTAAAACTTTTGCTTCATTTTGGATTCACTAATAAAAAGATAAATTATTTATTTAATATTCATTTTTCTTTGTGCCATTTTATATTTTTTCAATTGTATCACCTTAAGCATATTGTTTCGTCGTTAAAGTTGTATGGTTTTAAATTAAAATTTATTTTTGTTTAGCCCCACAATTTTATTATCGCTCTTTTTATAGATACATTTTGTTACATTATTCAGCAATTTTCGAGTTAACATTCTTGTGTTGACAATCAGTTAGGTCGATACATAAATGTAACAGAAGTAAAAAATTTTATTTACTAATAAAATATGTACACCTAATGTTTATTAATACTATTTCAAGATTAACAGTTTCTAATAATTAATTTGGAAATAAATAATAATCTTCTTTTGAGCACTTTGAAGGTAAAATTGACAAAGTAAAAAGTATAATATAAATTTATTTTGAGGTTCGTAAGTTAATTTGTTTCTATAAATACTACATTCAACAAAGGTGAACTTGCCTAAGGCAAAGCCTATCGATCTTTACAAAAGTCAAACTATAGTAAGACCGGTGGCGAGAACGCGCTATACACGACTCTGTTTCGAGTTTTTAAACTTATTTTTTATGAAATATTAAATAAACGCAACAATGCAATATTTTTTAAAATACAGTTTTGAATCGAAAAGAAAGATTTAATTGACGAAAACACGTAACATTTTTTTTGATTTTAATAGTAAATCAAAATCGAGGTCCTTGGACTAACAAAGGGCAAATGCCAAAACCTGACGATGGCAGGACGATGATGGGAAAACTTCCGAGTCTACGAGAACAATATATATGTAAATACTCTAATAAGAAATCTTACCTCATCCAGCCATCATTTTTGTATTATCATTCATGTTCAAATGTTCAATGTTTTATTTAAGTTTAATTTAAGTGTATGTTTAACACGACACTGAAGTCGCTAATACAAACTGTAATTAAAGGAAAGGTATTTTTGAATATTTAATTAACATTTTGATAAACCGTGTATATTTTATAATGTATTTTTAATACATTTTGTCTTAATATTACGATTTAACTAGCGTATCTATGAAATTTATTAAGGGTTGTTTCCCTTGAATTCTAAACTAATAAATAAATTTAATTAGATAATATTTTATATCAAAATTCAACATATATTATTACACTTTGAAGAAAATTGTTTCATAACATTTTTTTACTCTGTAAAATTAATATTTTTTATGAATACTATTTAAATCTGAAAACGATGACATGTATGCATTAAAACAGCGGCCTTGACGATTGATTAATCTTATATATCATAAAAAATTGAATGCGTCATTGTACTAAGTTCAAAAATATAACATATTGCACGTTTTGTTATAGCAGATCAATGTTCCCCTAGCAATAAAGGTGAACTAATGACATACAACTCAGCACCTTTACTAGACTTTGATGACGATATTTTCCTGGGAGCATCATCTTCGCCCGCGTCGGTCGTTACGGATGTTACTAATACTGGTCTTGGTAACGACCCTCTCGAACTTACCGATAACAAAGGAAATATATTTGATTCTTTGATAGCAAACCATACAAATACATCTCAGACGTGAATGTTCGGCAAATTTTGGTAAGTCTTTGCTGCAAAGAATTTTATTAATATCTTTTTTTAAAGGTCCAATTTCAAAACATATTTCATAAATAATATAGTTTATCAATCAGTGAAAAGTTAATTGCCGAATCCATCTCAAATCAGGTGGTCCGCGTATGCCTATGTCATCTATCATTTTGAAATTAATATCTTTATGTACTTCGAAAATTATTTGATACGTATTTTTTAATTTTTTTATTTCATCAAAATTTCATGCATTCAGTGATGCCGAAAAATTCCGAGAAAATTCTTAGAAAAAAATGTTTTCAATGTAATTTTTAAACTGCTACTGTTTCACCAGTTTTTTAAGCTAAATTTGAAAAATCGCAACGTTGCATATTACTTATTACTTATTACTATATTAACTTCTTGCGATTTTTCAAATTTCGTCTTTATTTTCCAATAGATTTATCTGAAATTTGACCGGGAATTAAGTAATAAGTTTGCCTTTGTGCGCCGACTCTTGGAATTTAAGAAAAATCTTTTAACAATTTAACGTTGGGATCGGTACGGCAGAGAACTCTGTCGGTATAAGGCATCCCCTTAAGCGTGTAATACATAATTTCACTCAGTTTTGAGCCCTCTCTTACGTCCTTTATGTTATTTAAAAAAATAAAAAATGCACGAGTTATGCACTTTTTACTGAAAAATGCACTTTTTAGAAAAATGCATTTTTCTCGAAAACCCCATTTTTCTTTTGCTCAATTTTCTTTTGTGTTATAGAGGACGTAAATACCTATATAGACGTATTTGTGAGATTTAGAGGATTTGCGCTAGGATAGCGATCACTAATGAGATAATACACAAACAAATTTTTCACGCTTAAGGTGATGTGAAACCCTAATTTCAATATTTTTTAAATCAACAGTCAAACGTTTATTTGGAAAAAGACGGTTGTCAAGTGCTCCGTACACGTAAACACTACATTCAGGAATTTTTTTTTAGTGATTTTATTAGCATTTTCGTTAGTTATGCTCGTTTGAAAAGTAGGTCAAATACAGATTCCTACTTACCGAGAGTACGGTTTTTATTTAATTAAATAAATTCTCATCATTTTTTTTGGAAAAACACGTTTGTCAAGTGCTCCGTATATGTTAATACTATACTCACAATTTTTTTTTTGATGATTCTATTTGTATTTTCGTGAGATGCATTCGTTTGAAAAATAACGTCGGTACTCATATCCCCTTAATCCATAAATGAGTTTTTTGAATTCCAGGATACTTAGTAGTAAGCCAATCAACATGTTTTATTTTTCTAAACTCTTCTACGTCAACGTTTTGTAAATGTATTATTTTAATTGCATCTGTATATTTTTGAACGTGCTCTACAAAATCATTAGCATTTTGAATGGATTTTTCATGGGGAACTCGAAGATTAATGCTTTATAAGTCCACCCACAAGTACGTCTAGATAGGTATTTACGTCCTCTATCACGACAAAAGAAAATTGAGCAAAAGAAAAATGGGGTTTTCGAGAAAAATGCATTTTTCAGTAAAAGTGCATAACTCATGCATTTTTTATTTATTTTTTTTTTTAAATAACATAAAAGACGGAAAAGAGGGTTCAAAACTGGTGAAACAGTAGCAGTTTGAAGATTACATTGAAAACATTTTTTTCTAAGTAAGAATTTTCTCGGAATTTTTCGGCATCGCTGAACGCATGAAATTTTGATGAAACAAAAAAGTTAAAAATACGTGTCAAATAATTTTTGGAGAAGAACATAAATATTTTAATTTCAAAATGATAGGTGACATAGAGATACGCGGACCACTTGATTTGAGATGGATTCGGCCTAATGTTAAATTAAGAGATCATTAATATAAATTGATTTACCAATTATGATAACAGTTTTTAAATTGGCATTTTTAATTTATAATAAATGTTAAATGCTTACACAAATAATGCTTTTACAATAATTGTAAATATTTATTAAATTAAAAAGTATGTATCTTAATTGTACTTTCAAATTTGAATTACAGTCCGTGTAATGAATTATAATTATAGATGCCCAAGCGTTCAGTAAATCATATTTTGTCAATCAGTATCACATTTTGACTTTTCAACAATTTCATTAAAAAAATTCATCAAAGAAGAAAATTCTTTTTTGCAATTCTTTGCGTAAAATTAGTGTGCAAAAAGTACTTTTGATGCCTGTCTTGTGCGTAAAATGAGTCCCAAAACTTTTTCCATATCGTTAGCCGTGTGCAAAAGACTTTTTCGTATCATCGTGTGCAAAGTTCGAGTTTGCACGCGTATTTGCGTACGCAAACTGCCACTTTTCCACACGCTGAAAGGAGCGTGTGGAAGAGTGGTTGTTTGCGCGCACAGGAGTGTGTACAGGCTCGAACATTGCACAACTTGATAGGAAAAACAGTATACGATACTCATGCGCTGCGTAGGCGATCCCGCACTCCCTTTTTTGCGATGACGCACAAACTCCGATCGTGCGGGGCTCACCTACTTTGCGCACTCGTATCGTAATGTACTTTTTCACACGGGAAGCAGTGCGTAAAGTTTTTTCGCAGGTGACTCTTGCAAAAAAGTAACTTTACGCCCTTGTACCTTAATATACTATTTAAACACTGGCTGCCGTGTGAAAAAGTCTTTATACACTAGTAATTGTGTGGTAAAATCTTTCACACACCATCAGCTATGCAAAAAAAGTCATATGCGCATAACTGACGATGCGAAACAAATTTTACGGATTAAGAAAAGTGCATACCATTTTTTAGAATTTTCAAACATAGCGGGCATATAACTTTTTCTGACTTGTTCGCGGTGAGTCGCACTCAGCGAAGTTAGAAATTGCGCGCACCGCGCATAAAAATGTTATAAAAATGCTTGTTCTATTTTCATAATTATTGATATAAAAATGTATTTAATTTTGTAAACATATTTTGCAAAAAGTGCAATAAATAAAAATAAAATTTTATTTCAGTTTTTATTTTTTTTCTTCTTTTATTTCATTTCTTTTTTGATTTTTTTTTCTTCTACAATATTTTGATTGTACAAATTCGCGTGAGACTGATTATTATTAGGTAATATTTTAAGATTAAAATAGTTATTTTCGATACAAGTGTGCGAAGTGGGTCATTCTGGCACGGGTGTAGTTTGTCGCCCGAGCGAAGCGAGGGTGACAAAAACACCCGTGCAATGATGACCCTTTTCGGTCACGTGTATCGAACTCTATTTTTTTTTAACGGAGTGTGTGAAACTAGCCTTGTTGTTTGTTTTGCGTGCGCGAAGTAGCTGTTTCTCGCACGGCGTGCGCGAAAGTAAATTGATCTGCGCATGCGCGACTTACGCGCACGCCGTGTGTAAAACAGCTACTTCGCGCACGCAAAACAAGCACGAGAAGGCGAGTTTCGCACACTCCGTTAAAAAAAATATGTTTGTACATCAGAAGAGTTACTGATCTGTAAATTTTGTAAAAATAAAAAACTATATTAGAAAATTTCACACTGCAATAAGGCTGTTAGGGTGCCTTTCACTCCAAAACTCAACTTTTACCTATATTGTCATAGGTAATGTTAATTTATAAGTTATATTAATATAGCCTACCTAAAAAAAAGGGAGCAATTTTCTAATTTTAGCTTCATTATAAAATCATAACAACATTTTCATTATTTTTCGATACTCGTGCGTAAAGCTCGATTTTGCACACGCTTGGCAAAAAACGTGTACTCAAAATCTAGCTTTCCACACGTCGTATCAAAAAATACTGTACGCTACATGTTCGGGAAAGAGATTCTCGTCTCGTGTGATGTTTACACCCGAGCGAAGCGAGCTCGGTTGTAAACGTCACACGAGACGAAAATCTGCTTTCCCGCACTGGTAGCGTAATGTACTATTGTATTTAAGAAAAAGTATGTGCAGTAGTTCACGGTAGACTTTTATTTTTCATCGCCTGGAAGAATTTGAGGAAATTCTATTTTTTAAGACCTTTGCACAATATTTGTAAGCTAAGTAGGACTAATCTAAAAATTTGATCTATGTCATCCTATCATTTTGTTTGATATTTCATGTATTATATTGATGAAGAATTTTAGGTAGGCTATATATTAATAGGTAAAAGTTGAGTTTTGGAGTGAAAGGCACTCTTAATTACTCGTCTCGGTTATTAAATTGCTAAACATTTAGTTAAGTTAAAAACGTTGCTAAACGTTTTTTAAATTTTACCTAGAAATAATCACTCAAATACATCTTCGATTCGTTATATTATTCATTATAAATTATTCTACGATTAAATATTTTTGTACTCTATAAAATATATTGAAAAAAATTCAATTTTTTGTGTCATAATATATTTTTGCTTTGTATTAATTTGCTATCGTTGAACATTTATATTGTCATTAAATTCTATTTAATTGAGAATCATTTTAAAAATAAACGTTTCTTTTGTTATATCGAATGTTTGTACAATTTACCTAATCTTGTAAATGTAAAAATTACTGAACTATTTTGCGTCGTACAATCAGTTGGTTTTCACGTTCCAGGGGTCCCAGTACCTAATGACAACATTTTATTCATATTTTTTACAGAGAAAAGAGTATGTATCAGACAAAAGCCTTTATAAATTGATTTACTTGTTGATTATTTTCATTAAGAGGAATAATTTCTTTTACTTTTTTTATTTATTTATTTACTTTTTTTTATTTAAAGTTGTGTATTTTAAATACTACTTTTTTTATTACTCAATTAATAAAGTTTGATTTGTATATACATTAACATTTTCTATTTAAAAAATGTGCTAATTAAAGTCAAGAAAATATTACTTACAAAAAAAGGATTTTTTAAAATAATTTAATTTTTATCAAGCATGTACTAATTACCATTTTTCTGTCTATTTTTAGTTATGGAACAAAGAAGATAACCGTTTCAAGAAAAGTTAACATTTTTCTCATCTGGAATAATAATCTTTTACTTTTAGAATGTAAAATTATTATAAGTTCCCAATTCTATAAACTTTATTTTTCACAAAGAAACATTTAATTCTAAGTAGGTAGTGGTATTTTTTGTAGAGATAGGAATAACTGAAAGAGAAGAGAAACACGACGTAAAAACTTAATTTAATATATTTGTATCTTGAAATTCAAAGATAAGATATGGTGCACTAAAATCTCCTCAAAACAAATGTTTTTAACGAAATTTCACAATTTTTTACATAAAACTTTATATACATAAAATGCTTTTTTTCTACGAAAATATTTTAGGGATTACTAATAACTATAGAGAAAAAATGTACTAATACAATGCTATTTGTACACTGAAACGTTTTGTTCCTTCTGCTTTCTCAATAATGTACATTTTATATAAACTTGTGAACTTTATATGTATGGACCAAGATATTAATGTTTGATTGCACTTTAAAAGTTGTTCTTTTTTATTTTAACAATATTTCTAATTTCACTTTTTATTGTAAGTTTCATTTTTTATTTATATTAAATTATTATTTTTGTAATGATTTAATATAAGTTATACGTATGAAGCGTGAATTACTTACTTTCAATATCATTCATTGAAATCTTGGCTTTGTCGTTTCATTTTGATTTATTTGCGTATATTGAGAGATGTTATTAACTCTTATAATTTTTAAAATAATGATAAGTAAATTAGTGCGACATTAATTAAATATGTTTGAAACATGTTGAGATCGTACTCAATGAACTTGCTTTTATAAATCAATACATGTATATGTTGTAAATATAAATTGAGTGGATTGAAAGGTGCTTAATAGCTGAGTATTTGAAGGGCAAGAAATTGAAGTTTTTAACAAGCTAAAACAAATATATGCACAATGATTGAATGAATGACAAAAACAAAACAAGATAAAGGTTATTTAGATATTTGTAATTTTTGCGGCTAGTCAACAAAAATAGCTGTTTGTAGAAAAATAATATTGTTATAAAAATCTTTGACCAAAATTCATAATATAATTTGAATTGTATATTCAAATATTTCAAAGTTATATATAATAAAATTATGTTATTTTTTAATATAGATACATATTTTATAAACAAATATTTTAAAGGTGTAATATTTTCTAAATTATTATGTCAAATATATTTAATAGTATATTACGATACATGTGACTTAAGTGGCCCATTATTGCACGGCGTGATGTTAGTGCCCGAGCGTAGCGAGGGTTAGATAAACACGGTGCAATAATGGACTACTTAAGTCACGAATAGGCGTAATTTAAGTGCGGACTTAGGTCACGCCGTGCTATAAATTAATTTTTTAATTTAAAATCTTAAATATCTTTTAAATTTTGCCTAGTAGATATTATAAAATGTACAATTAAAATGATTGAATGTGAAATTGAGAGGTAATTTTTCTACAAATATCTACATTTGTTGTAATAGTATGTAGCTGTAACCTAAGATTATCTTACTTAAAAGAGATGTTTGTAATGCATATTTTGGTGAACATTACCTACGTTTGGTTATATTATTTTATTTTAATAAAATATTCAAAATTTCTCATTATGTTAACATTGCACATTCAAAAATGTAAAAAAAAAACTATGAATGTAATAATTGTTTTTATTGATTTGCATGTACACATAAATTGTTTAGTTAAGTGATAGTGTATTATTTTTCAAATATAAGTTGAATGATTAAAAGTTGAATAATTATAAGATACTCTTCGTTTTTTAGTATAAGACAAAATAAATAACGATCTAATGAAGTTAATTGTTTTGTTAAAATACATATTAAAATTATATTAATGGCTTAAAGATCTTGTTGCATATTAATATCCAATCAATGAAGCTATATAATTTAAAACCAAAAGAGACTCAATAAATGTTATTTAATAACAATGAAAATTGGATTTTTTTTTATATAATACGATTAAAATATATTAATGGCGCAAAGATGTTATATCCAGTCAATGAAGCTATATAATTTAAAACAAAAAGAGACTCAATAAATTTTATGTTGTAACAATGAAAATGGGATTTTTTTCACTGTTTCATTAATAAAGAATGATTATTTTTGAAATTTATGAAGTTTTTTTGCTTAATTTATTATTAACGTAACTTGAAATCATCATATATGAAACTAAAAGTACGTGTAGATAATTGTCCGATTTGTGAAAGTACAAAATCCAGTTGGTGGATTGTATTTATGTATTTAATCGAGTGTAAGATTTGTGTTTTCATGATCATTTTATTGTGCATAAGTTACTGTATGTATAAAATTTTGTCTTGAATGTTTGTAGTAAAAAAGCTTTACGAATTTTATTTTTTAATAAAAAATCATTGCGTGAAAAAACAACAAAAATATATAGATTCAGCCTTGATACGAAATAAAAGAGAGTAAGACTAACAAGAAAGAAAATAATTACAAAAGTTCTATTAAATCCCTCTCACAAAGATAGGACATTTTTAAAAATATTTTATTCTTGGCATCAATTACAAAACTAAAAATTTAAGGAAATTTAAAGTTTTTGTGTAGATAGTTTAGCTAAGTTTTTTTTTTTATAACATAACTTACTTTACACAGTTACAGAATTTAAACATCTCTTATATACTACTAAAAATACGTGTAGAAATTTGTTAATAAAATATATATCTAATAATAATAAAGATTACAATTTTAAAAAACAAGGTGAAAGAAAAATTATTACTACGAATAAATATGTATATAATTTAATTATACCACATAATTTCCTAATACTATAGTTGTATTATATTTTACAAAAGTAAAAAATAAATGATTTTAAAATGTCTATGGTGTTTTTAATAGATTAAAGAAATATTTGTTAACAATAACTTTAATTAAACTTTGATTATATCCAACCAGAAGTTTTGTACAATATGAACATCTACTACACAAGTATTTTACACTGACATGTAAAATTAAAATAGTTTTAACAATTTAAATATACAACTTCATCATCAATGCACAATAGTTCTAACATTCGACTGCATATTTTTGTTCCAATTAAATTACACATTTACACAGATTTATTCATAAATAACAGGTATTGACGAAATTGGAAGAATTGGATGACACGTCTCAACTTCCAAAGCAGTTTCCATACAATCACTTGCGGCCTCAAATTCTCCCAACGATTCTAATACTTTTCCTAAATTGTACCTGAGATTTAAAAAAAAAAAAATTACTGTTGTACATATACAATAAATATTTAATTTTTACTCAAAATATTGCTAGTTACCAAGTTCGATAAGACATTGGATCAATCTTTGCAGCATCCCTCAAAATTTTTTCAGCTATTCGTTGACACCCAAGATAATGGTATACTAAACCCTATAGAAAATTATACAATTAATTAATTTGTATGTCGAAATAGAGCATTTTTAATTTAAACAATATCGATATTGATTGAAAAAATCTTCATACATAACATGTTTCATATTAAAAAATAAATTTTTCAGAAAATGGAATCTCAAACGGTTTTGGCACTTGACATTTAATAGTTTTATAAAACTAGTTACATTTCTGGTAAAAATTGTACAAAAATCAGCCAGTTTTGAACCAGTAATTGGCTAATTTGATCAAAATTATATATTTTTGTACAATTTGTATCAGGGATCAAATGTACAAGAGAGACTACACCTGTGGCGCCTATCTTCGATATTTTGATTAGGAATTTAATAATATTGAAATAGCAGCCTATAGTAATATTGAAACCGTTAGTTTACTCCACCATTTTTACGAATATTTATTATTAACGTTTAAAATTACTCGCATACACTCCCGAGTTACTTCTCTTTTCTGAACGTACTTTTTCGTACAATTTACGGAATCATAAGGTTTTGAGTCAACCTCGAATTCCAATTTTGGATTTTACTCCGCGATCAACCGTCTAAAAAGAAATTAGAACCTATTCTCCATAAGTCTTACCATAATATACAACTTTTTTCACGTTTTAAGTCTGCACTACGATCCTTCAACGCTGCGTATTAATTATTAAGGTGATGTGAAACCCTAATTTCAATATTTTTTAAATCAACATTCAAACGTTTATTTGGAAAAAGACGGTTGTCAAGCGTTCCGTACACGTAAACACTATATTCAGAAATTTTTTTGAGTGATTTTATTAGCACTTTCGTTAGCTACGCTCGTTTGATAAGTAGGTCAAATGCAGATGCCTATTTACAGGCAGTACGGTTTTTATTTAATTAAATAACTTTTCATCATTTTTTTGGAAAAACACGTTTGTCAAGCGCTCCGTATATGTAAATACTATACTCACAATTTTTTTTTGATGATTCTATTGGTATTTTCGTGAGATGTACTCGTTTGAAAAATAACGTCGGTACTCACATCTCCTTAATCATATGTAATTTTTGCGTTGCACATTTTAAATTCTTATTTTCTAACTTAAGGGGATGTGGAACCCTAATTTCAATATTTTTTTAAATCAACATTCAAACATTTATTTGGAAAAAGACGGCTGTCAAGCGCTCCGTACACGCAAACATTATATGCAGATTTTTTTCTGGATAATTCTATTAATATTTGCGTGAGTTATGCTCGTTTGAAAAGTAGGTCAATTGTAGATTCCTACTTACCGACAGTACGGTTTTTACTTAATTAAATAAATTCTCATCATTTTTTTGGAAAAAGACGTCTGTCAAGCGCTCCGTACACGCAAACACTATGTGCAGATTTTTTTCTGGATAATTCTATTCATATTTGCGTGAGTTATGCTCGTTTGAAAAATAACGTCGGTACTCACATCCCCTTAATGTCTAACTATTTATGTATTTTAATACTTAACGTAACACCAAATTAATTTATCTCTACATGCCACAATTTGCCATCTCGCTTTATTATAATTATTTTACTGTAAAGGGGATATTTGCCTGTATAATAGTCAAATAAATAAATAAATAAATAAATAACTATTAAATAATGAAAAATGAATCTTACCAAATGTTGAAGACTTTTTACATGTGAAGGGTTTATGGCAATTGCATTTTGGTAGCATTGTTTTGCTTCTGTATATTCTTGTTTGTGTTCATGTAATAATCCTCGCTATAATAAAAAAAGAAAAAAAAAATGAATTACTATAATTATCTAAAATAAATTAAATTTTAATTTTAATTATTTACCATATACATTATGTGATGACTTAGAGGAAAAATGTTTGATGCTTCTTGTATTGAAAGAGTAGCTTCTTTAAGATGATCCAAGACTAGGAAGACTTCAGCTAATAACAACCATACTTGTAATTGTAACAACCATGCTCGTTGTGGTCCAGGCTTAGGTACAAAAGAACTAAGAGAAGATGCAACCTCAGATAATGCTTGCTCAACTCTTGAAGCAGCAAGTGATTGGGCATGAATAGAATCTAGAATTTAATAGCAATTCATTGTATTGAATATAATGTATTGCTTATAGCTAAAACGTTCATTATAAATAAAAATTTATTTTAGTTTTTATAAAATAATTTACTAGAATCTTTGTCTGAGATTTCGGAAGCATATGTTGGAAATAGACTTCTTGTTTCACTACGTTTTTCACTTTGTTGTTCAACATCAACATTAGTCTGATCCTCATATAAGGTTTTCCATAGGAAAAGCATATGTTTAATTGTAAATAGAGCTTCTTCTCCACCAACACTATGTAACTCTAAATTTGCTTTAACATACAAAATATTTAAATTATCTGGGTATTCTTCCAGTATACTATTAATCAAACGTAAAGCTTCCGCATATTGTTTCTGTGCTGTGAGTAACAATGCTAACAAATGTAAAGATGGAATGTGTTCTGCTCTCAAACTGAGAGCAATTTTCACATGAGTCATAGCTTCAGACATTTGTCTATTCACTGCATGCTCGTGAGCTAAATAATATTCTGCCAAGTGATCATTTGGATCACATTGTTGAGCTCTAAAAATTGTATAAAATATTGATATCAAGGAGATTAAAATTTGTCTCTAGAACAATATTTAAAAACATATACTTAACACATACTTGGTAAAAGAATCAAAGGCTGTTGAACTATGATGTACTTTATCTTGCTTAACAATAGTATTTGCACAAAGTATGCTGTTTCCAATTCCAATGTAAAGATGACATCTTGACTGTAAGCCTTGTGGGTTAGCCATTTCTCTTTGTAATGCCTTCTGACTCCATTCAACTCCTTCTGCTATCTATAAAATTTAAAAACTTCTATTTATCAATAGAACTAGGAAATAATAAGTCATTACTGCATAGAATTGTAATTACCCTGTTTAAATGTTCATAACATAATCTTGCTGCCAAAAGACAAGGCATGACTTTTTGTGGTGCAAGTTTAATTACTACTTGCAAAACAGAAAATGCATGAACGTGTCTGCCTAAACTAATTAAACATAAAGCATACTGTGTCCAAGAATGCACTTCTCCATGAGAGAATTTCATTGCTCTCTCAAATGACTGAAATATGTTATATAAAATTATAATTATAAAAAATGTGAACTGTTTGATTGTAATGTTACAAAATAACCTACCTCATGTAAAAGTTCAACTTGACTCCATCTAACAACCACAACAGTAAGAAGGTCATAGACAGCTGTAGCATTTTCAAATGCACGTACTCTAGCTTCCTTAAATTCTGGAGATTGACTAAGAACGGTATCTCTCACAGCCATAGCTTCACTTATTAATAACAATAAAATCATTTCTTCGTATTCATTTTTTGGAACAAATAAATTGATTCCAGTATATTTTTTCGGTTTCCAAGGAGATTCTGTTGTAACAGTACCTTTTCTATTTCCAACATTTGAGGCTGAAAGTTTTACTTTTATTTTGAAAATATGCATTATTAGATGTTTTTAAAATTCTAATAATTATGTACCTGGAGACTCTGGAGGATTGTAACTGATGTTTTTCATGCCTCTTAGTAAAGTTTCTGCTAATTGTCGTGTTAACGATAACCTTAAGCTTTGAGTCCCTGTAGTTTCAATAGCAGTTAATATTCCTCTATAACAATCTATTGCTGCTTGAATATTTCCAGCTTGTAAATGTATTAAGGGAGCTCTTTGAATTGCAGTTTCTAAAATAGGCCCCATGTGTTTTGTAGGATTAATAGAAGATTGAGTTGATGATCCTATAACACATATTTAAAAATATAATTATTTGCAAACAAAAAACTTATCAATATTAGTTACTTAAAAAATTAATGAAATTGCTAGTACCAATATTATTACTATTGATTGTTAAAGTTCCATTTTGTTGTTGCATTGCTATCTTATCTTGTTCTTGCAGATAGACTAAAGTTATGTCAGCTGCAACTTCAAAACATTTGATCATCTGACTGTGCCATTCCGCTATTTTGTACTTTGATTTAGAGGTAGGAGGAAGTTTTTCTAGGCACAAGCCTTTTATTGCAAAAGATTCACCCACAATACGTAAGCTACGACTAGGCAATTGTTTTTCTGTGAGATTTTGCAGTTCAGCCTCTTGATAATGAAATAAAGATTCACTATACATTCCCATGGCATAGTGCAATTTACCAAGTAAGAGCTGGGCATCCAATGCAACTGGTGCCTGAAATGCAACTCATCCTTTAGTTATCATAGTAGTTAACATGAATGACAAGACATATATCATAAGCTATTGCATACCTGCTTGTCCTTCTCATTGGCAGCTAATAGAAGAAACCTTTTTGCTTCGGCTAAGCCAGTTTTTGCTTTAACCACATTTGCTTCTATAGGAGGTGTTTGTTCCAAAAAATTCTCCAATCTGGCTTCACCAGCAAGAAAGTTTGCCAAACATTCTGTAGGGCACATTGATATATGTATAATTAAACTATTATCTGTTACTATTCGATTTTGCACAATGAAAAAAAAAGTTCCCCCTCTCCTTCTTCACGTAACGAAAAAAAAAAAAAAAGTTACTCGAAATTCGAACGCACCATTGCTGGGGCATTGGGTCTTGAGCTGATCCGCCAAATCTATGACTTTTTTCCAGTTGGCTTCCTCCCGGTTCTTGTCGATGTCTGCCTCTATCCTCCAGGTCTGTCCCTTCTTACTCGTCATGTTAATGCCCTTCCTCGTCTGTCTCACATCAACGAATTAAAATGACGATTAAGAAGAGAGGCACCGACGGCGACGACGGCGGCGTCGACGCTCGATACTCCCAAGGTTATTGTTAGCTTCTCCGCCCGCACACGCACTCCACCGCCTTTACACACTCCCGTTAAAAATCAATCATTCGCGGGACTTTAACCTCGTGACGAGCGAGAGCAAGCAATTGTCAACTTGCGTTGCGCACACGCACATACACACACGAGTACACGATGCGTACGATACAAGAGAATGGGATTTCCTGTGCGCCCACCTACAAGTAGATAGTATATGCTTATGTTCATGTATGCATGTGTTCCCGCTGTTTGATATAACTCCGATATATAGGTATGTGCGACTGATTCCCTCCGTTTTAGGATTCCGAGGAGTATATAAACAAATGTGATGTACCCATAAATGAGTTATTTTTCCATAATCACTATATATGTATTAAAATTGAATATATATGCATAGATAAATAGCGGGAAATCTATTGAGAAAATGGTAATAACATTGAAAAGTAAATTCTTGTGTTATTGTTCTGAAATTTATTTTTATTATTATACCTATATTTTTTGCAGAAGTCGTAGGTGGCGTTCTATTCGCAAAATATAGGAAATTGACAGTTAACTCCAGTGTGCACTGTGCACTGTGCACGAAATATAAGTATCTGTTTTCATAAGGGTGCGTCTATGTACATAAACAAGAAATGGTTTTCTCGTTTTTGTTCATCGTATCAGCGCGAGAGCACCGAGAGTGGGGGTTCATACCAACGTCGTAACATCAAAAATATTTAATTAGTACATTTCGACACTGGTGCGGAAGGTGCGATGATTTACTTCATGTGACGTTTTTCGCACGAGCAAAGCGAGTATCATACCAAAGTTGTGATTTTGAGGTTAGAGTGGTATAAAAAATATTCTGAAATTCGAGGTTAAGTTTTGTTATGTCGTTAAACAGTTGGTATAAACCTCCTCTCTCGCGCTGAAATGATGGACAAAAACCAGAAAACCATTTCTTCTTTCTCTTATGTAGACGCACCCTAAACTAGGGATGGCGATATTAAACAAAAATATCGATATTTGCGTATCGATAATATCGGTATAGCTAATATCGATAATTTCGATACATCGGGTTAAAAATATCGATATTCACAAATATCGATAAAAAAATATAAAAATAATTTAAAAAAATACTTTATTAATTTTCAAAATAATTTTAATAAACATTTGAAACTTTACAAACTATAGATTCCAATATTTTAATGGTAATAAATTTAGAAAAAGTAATTCTTGAAAGTGTTGTGGGGTTAACCGATTCCTATTCTGAACACTAAACGACTCGGCGTTGCGGTTACGGTGTTGCCAACGTCTAAGCATCTAATATATTCGAAAATCTCTGATAGACGATAGAGGTCGCACAAGCACATTTGCTTTTGCGAGTTACGATTTTCAATTTCAAATAGCGCAAAATATCCTCTCTTAAAAAAATGATGGCCGGAAGTAGTGGCTCATTTAAAGACTCGATGTGATTGGTTATTTGAAAAAAGTGCGAGTATTTGAATTTTTTAGATTGAACGTGTGCTAGATTTGAATTTTAACACTCAAATATTTATACAACTAATAAATAATTAAAATAGAATAAAAACATTTGATTTATTGATTGAAAAATGTATCTAATTATCATTGAAACTAATTAAAATTAAATCATAGGGAAAAACAGTGCACATAACCCCAAAAATAAATTAGTACGCGCGAAGCGCGTTTGCATTTTGCTAGTAAATTAAAAATTTTTATTTGGCATAAGTCTATTGAATATCGGAAGCCGATATCTTAAGTATGATATCGATATTCCGATATTATCGGTGACAAAAATATCGGTTACAATTATCGATATATCGCAAGGGAAATATCGATATTTATAAATATCGATAAATATCGCCCATCCCTACCCTAAACATCGCATTTCATTTCGCTTTTATCGCATCGGCATCGCATCAGGGAGACTATACACGGAAAAATGTTTGGGTCAGAAACTAACCTCGCGACGACAACCGCTCGTCCAAACGTGCGAGGAATCAGTAACTGCGTGTTTTAGGGATGGGCGATATTTATCGATATTTATGAATATCGATATTTCCCTTGCGATATATCGATAATTGTAACCGATATTTTTGTCACCGATAATATCGGAATATCGATATCATACTTAAGATATCGGCTTCCGATATTCAATAGACTTATGCCAAATAAAAATTTTTAATTTACTAGCAAAATGCAAACGCGCTTCGCGCGTACTAATTTATTTTTGGGGTTATGTGCACAGTTTTTCCCTATGATTTAATTTTAATTAGTTTCAATGATAATTAGATACATTTTTCAATCAATAAATCAAATGTTTTTATTCTATTTTAATTATTTATTAGTTGTATAAATATTTGAGTGTTAAAATTCAAATCTAGCACACGTTCAATCTAAAAAATTCAAATACTCGCACTTTTTTCAAATAACCAATCACATCGAGTCTTTAAATGAGCCACTACTTCCGGCCATCATTTTTTTAAGAGAGGATATTTTGCGCTATTTGAAATTGAAAATCGTAACTCGCAAAAGCAAATGTGCTTGTGCGACCTCTATCGTCTATCAGAGATTTTCGAATATATTAGATGCTTAGACGTTGGCAACACCGTAACCGCAACGGCGGCTCAGTTCGTGTTCGTCTTCGATTCGAATTTTTAGTGTCGTTTAGTGTTCAGAATAGGAATCGGTTAACCCCACAACACTTTCAAGAATTACTTTTTCTAAATTTATTACCATTAAAATATTGGAATCTATAGTTTGTAAAGTTTCAAATGTTTATTAAAATTATTTTGAAAATTAATAAAGTATTTTTTTAAATTATTTTTATATTTTTTTATCGATATTTGTGAATATCGATATTTTTAACCCGATGTATCGAAATTATCGATATTAGCTATACCGATATTATCGATACGCAAATATCGATATTTTTGTTTAATATCGCCATCCCTAGCGTGTTTTGAAGAGATGTTGCTCGATTTCGGGCGACTCATTCGCCCTCAGTGGGAGAACGCTTGACCCGACACTGTTTCTCCCCGTGTTTTGAGCTCTGAGTCGCCCAAAATTAGGAGAAACAGTACTCCACGGTAGAGAGGGCGCTGCTTTCCTACCACTAATGCACCCAAACATTTTTCCGTGTAGGTAGCTGTGCTGTGGCTCCCTTTGGCATCATTATAACACGATTTTTGTACACAAACAAATTTAAATCCACATCTCTTATTTATTATTTTTTAAATACCAATGGCAGCCATTGATAAAGTGAAGATCATCGTTGTTGGAGATTCTGGTAAGAATTTAAATATTTACGGAAAATACTTCCATTCTTTAAAGACGTCGACGTGTCATTTCATCTAAAAGATTTACAAGATAAATAAAAAAAAATAGTTTTGATACCTTAGAAACTCACCAAAAACTTTATTATAATTGTGAAACTATTATGATATCTACGAAATTCTTATTTTAGTTAATTTTACAGGTTATTTGTAAAAATATAAACTTTATTATTTTAAATATTATTTTATAATCTTTATTATTTTAAAGGGGTTGGAAAATCATCTTTGACACATTTAATATGTCATCAACAACCAATAAATAATCCATCCTGGACTATTGGATGTTCTGTAGAAGTAAAATTGCATGAATATAAAGAAGGTACTCCTAATCAACGGAAGTATTATATAGAATTATGGGATATTGGTGGCAGTCAAAGTCACAAGAATATACGATCTGTATTCTACAATCCAACAAATGGTATGTAATTAATTAATTTATATATTATATGTAAATTAAGATATATTTTTTGGACCCTGCGTGTGCGTATATGTTAATACTGACTTCTCATTACAGGCATTATCCTTGTACATGATTTAACAAACAGGAAATCACAACAAAATTTACAAAAGTGGCTGGAAGAAATTTTGAGTAAAAATAACAATCATTTTAAATCAAAATCATTTGATGATTTTGATCCCGAAAAGTTTGTAGGGTCAACGCAGGTTTGCTGCATCTTTTAAAAAAATGATGTTTGTGTTTGGTAACTCTTCATTAATAAGACATTTTTTCAGATTCCAATATTAGTAGTTGGTACTAAATCAGACTTAGTAGCTGAAGTAAGGTCAACAATTCACAGACGGGCTTCGACAATTGCAGAAGAATGTGGTGCCGATGAAATATTTTTGGTAAGAATATATAATAATTTTTTTAATCATACAATCAAACTTTTATAAACTTTAATAATTATACGAAAATGCAAATATAATTTATGAAATTCTAGGATTGTCGACTAACAAGATCTTTAGCAGCAGGAACTAGCTCTTCTGTCAAATTAAGTAGATTTTTTGATAAAGTAATTGAAAGACGATATTATTCAGCAAGGGAAGGAATGAATCCTGATCAAAGAAGACTTCCTGTTTATAGTCCACAATACAGCCCAAAACTTTATCATAATGATTGACTTTATGATAATAACTATTGAAATGTAACATGACATTTTTCATAGACATCACAATCTATAATAAGATTATATTTTGTAAGACATAGTAATCATTTTTAAAGAATGCATTCAAATTGTAAAGTGTATATATGTGTGTCTGTATACATATTTTATTAAATACGAATTTTTATATGATTTTTACTTCTATAAACAAAGTAATGTATATTCTAATTATATGGATGTTACTATACTGTTGTAGATAACATAAATTACTATTCAAATTAATAAAATGATTTTTTTCGGACAAATAATGGTCTATTTTGTATTTTTCTCTTCTATATTTTTCAGTATTTAAGTTGTATTAATTATTTTAGTAGATATCCATTTTCAAGTTATTCCGGAAATAATACGACCAAACCGTTAAGAAAGTCTAAAATTTTAATTAAATCAATGGAAACACCAATATAAAAATCCATAACTAGAGAATTATAAAATTAAATCAATGGACGTATTTCGAAATGCGGAAACTCAAATATTCGCGGAGTTTCGGAACATCGTGTTAAGTTATTTTTATACCCAAATGAGTACCGAATACTCAATAATATATAGGTTCATTTCCAACATTTATATTTTTTATTAATTTCGGACCCATAATTTTGAAATTTCCGAATATCGTCCCGCAGTTCCCGCATTTTGGAATACCCTCCATATTTAAGGGTGCGATCCCATGGCGTTCTGAAAAATTAGACGGAACCATTTAAGCCCGTAAGTGCGAGAGAGAGGTTCTTCCGTAAATGTCTCTCGCTCTCGGGCTTAAATGATTCCGTCTAATTTTTCGGAATGCCATGAGATCGCACCCTAAATCTAAGGTTGTGTCTCCAATAGGATGTAAACGGCTTATGTTAGGGAGCATGTACATAAGCGCTGTGCTATGCAATGCTGTGCGATGCCGTATGATGACGTTCGATGCCGTTCGATGCCGCGCGGTGCCGCACGGATTAGTGCTGCATCCGATCCGTTGTCTAAATGGTTCAAAATAAATTGTAAGTTGTATCTCTGCATTATTTATTTAACTATTTAATTTAAATCATGCAGAGATACAACTTACAATTTATTTTGAACCATTTAGACAACGGATCGGACGAAGCACTAATCGTGCGGCACCGCGCGGCATCGAACGGCATCGAACGGCATCGTACGGCATCGCACGGCATCGCACAGCACAGCGCTTGTACATGCTCCCTTAAGTAGAGTAGATGAGTTTCTCCACTGGGCTCTTTCTACATATGTGTGTTCTATCTGTTCTAGACAACTTCTCTCTATGCCTGTCTCTGTCTTACATAATCGGAACAGATCTATCTGTCTTTGTCGGGAACACACAGAACACACAGAACACACATATGTAGAAAGGCCCCTGTTGAAATCCGACGGGACTAGGGAACGGAAACGCAAGACTTTTGTCCAGTACGCATCGCTTGCTCGCGTCGCTTGCTCGCATTTCTTGCGCTGATCGCATGCGCTTCTCGCATAGTGTAGATATGGCCTGATGGACATAGAATCAGAATACTTGATTTGTGAAAGTACAATGGTGTTCCGTGCCATGCTCCGTACTCGGTTCCGTGCTCTGTTCCGTGCTCAGGGCCCTTTCTACATATGTGTGTTCTGTCTGTTCTAGACAACTTCTCTCTATGTCTGTCTCTGTCTCACATAAACGAAACAGATCTATCTGTCTTTGTCGGGAACACACAGAACACACAGAACACACATATGTAGAAAGGCCCCAGTACCATCTGTGCGCGGGTCCACACTGTTCCTGTTGATTCCATAATTCTGGTTCAAAATTTAACGTTGGTGTGCACTGTGCCATCTCTATAACATTTTTATCTACGTACTATAATACTATAAACAGTATAATCCTATATATTTTACGAGGTTTGTAATTTGTAATATAATTGAGATATTAATAAAATTTGTAATTTTATTATAATTTTGAAAGTCGTAAATTTAGACAGCAGTTTTTAGTGTAATAAAGTGTATATAGTATATAGTAATACAGTGATAGTGATGTTATTAAAAGTGTTAAAAGATGAACGAACGACTCCAGAAAAATTATAATTGTAATAAAATATTGAGAGCAATAAATATAGCAGAACATTGTGTACATTTATTAGAAATAGTGATGTTATTAAAATAACATAATAATAATAGTGATAATAATAATAATAATAAATAATAATAGTGATGTTATTATACTGTTTATAGTATTATAGTACGAAGATAAAAATGTTATAGAGATGGCACACCAACGTTAAATTTTGAACCAGAATTATGGAATCAACAGGAACAGTGTGGACGCCGCGCACAGATGGCACTGAGCACGGAACAGAGCACGGAGCATCGCACGGGAACACCATTGTACTTTCACCGTTAGATATATTTATTTAAAATAAGAAGTGAAGTCAGCACTCAGCAGCAAATTTTTTCACCAATGTTTTGTTTTTGAATATTAGTATATAATTTTAAATTGTTTTAAAAAAGTGTGAAATAAGTCATTTACAGCAATGGCAACTGAAAGAGAAAAAGAAAGTAAATTTTTTGCTTTTAATAAAAAGAAACCAATGAAATTTACAATTATGCAAGGAAATATGTTAAGAATAAAATGTAGTCAATACTCTAAGATGATCACTGTAGGGGCAACTTCTATTTTTTAATGATCAACAAGTAACTTGAAATATTTTTAAATTTGTGTTTTTTATATTAATAGAATCATGGAGGAATAGTGATTGATTATGAAGAAAAAGATGATGAATGCATTGTTTTAGCTCATAGAAAGCAACCTTCTACAAAACCAGAAATGTATGATATTTGCTATATTAAAGACTGTATATCACAGAATAAAGTTTTGAATTTTTTAGATTACAGGTAATATAAAATATTAATTTTAATTAAATTGATTTTGATGTTTCTCATATCATAAAGTTTAAACATCATAATAATATTAATGTATGTACACATACACACATATATATATATTTCAAATAAATATTGTTTTTAAAATTTTGTTTTCCTATGTATATTCTTGCAGAATTTCTTCTGATCCTAAATATACAACTGTAGCTAAGAAAGCTAGAAGAGAAGTTGTAAACAATTTAGTTGAAAACAATCCTTCCAAAGGAGCATGTGCTTTGTAAGTAACTCACAGATTTTTTACTATAGTGTAGACTTTGAGACACATCATTACTTAACTTTTATTTATTTTATAGCGCTGAAAAGGTTTTGATGAACAAGCAATGTACACATTGTACCAACAGATCAGCTGGAAGTATTTTAAAAATTATTCAAGAAAAATATTTTCCTTAAATAATTAATTTGTTAACATATTTTTAATGTTTTTATAATACTAATTTATGTAATTATGCTGATAAAAAGACTGAAATATTAAAGAACGATTTAATGATTTTTCTTATCCTGCAGGACATTTAAAAATCCCAATTTTTGACCTTTTTAAATTCTCTGTTTTCATTTCATAAATTATATTTATTTTTATTACATTTTTGTCTGTTACTGTTTATCATGATCTTCATGGATTTTCGTAAATTAAAGAAAATACCAATTAAATTAAATATTCATAATAGATTCATACCAAATAGAAAATATATTTTAATAATCTATTTTATACCACTCTAACCTCAAAATCACAACTTTGGTATGATTTTTCGGCGCTCGTGGTATAAAATACCGTTTGAAACTAGTGCGTAAGTCGATTATTTAGGTGGTGTGACTTTTTCGCACTCGCTTCGCTCGTGCAAAAAGTCACACCAGCTAAATAATCGACTTCCCCACCCGTGTCGAAATGTACCATTGACTGTTCGTATACAGAATAACTTTGCACGATATATACGCTCATGCACACACAAAAACAGACACATATATATGTGACATGTGTAAGTGTGATACACTAAACTGTAATGCCTAATGTGTTATGTGTATAGGTATAGTTGATAATACGAACAGTATTCGTCGAATACCGCCATGCGCAACATTCACTACTACCTAGTTCATACATCGTGGTTACCGTGCTAATTATGTATACGCCGATACGCTCCTAATGCAATGCATATAAACTGATACGGTGAATTATCTGTACTTTCTATAAATTATCAAATCCTACACAAGATTGACATGGGTTAAAACTCACACTTAACGAACAATATTTATGACCCTCGCTACTTTAACTTTATAAAAAGACCATTTTACTCTAAAATATATTAATGGTTCTCATTGATAATGGAAAGAAATCGCCAGGATTTAGATACGAATTCAAAATATCTATTAGAACAATTAATTACAGCGAGAAAGGAAATAAATAATTTAAGGTATAAATTGTTATTACTAGTTTAGATTAATTTCCCAATTTATTCGTGTAAATCTTTCATTTACATTATCTGCCTAACCTAAAAACAGTGAGTGGTGAGTCTTAATTTTGCTTATAAATATGTAATTTTTTACAGACAACAAATCAAAAGCCTTCGTTATGTTCACGAAAGAGATGTAAATAGTATCAAAAGACTCCTAGGACTATGCACAAGTGGTCTTTCTTCTTTTCCAGACGAATCTGCATTTTCAGATAGATCAAGTGGATCATTAAGAGATAATGAACCATCAACTAGTAACAGTAACACTGACCATAACTTAGTTTGTCGACCTATTGGTATGGTTTCTACATGGTTTCCAAAGAAAAGAGGTACCCCTAGACAACCTACCATTTGTGGCAGAGCTCCAGGTAAAATAACACTTTTCAAAAGTGTGTTTACAAATCCTGAACATGCTCTTCAAGGATTGGAGGAATTTTCTCACATGTGGTAATAATAATATTCAACTTAGTGTATATAATCCATTTATACAAATCAATTACATTTAAATGTAATACAAAATTTTTTAGGATACTATTTCATTTTCATAAAAATGAATTAGGACATGTTCGAGCAAAGGTTGCACCTCCAAGATTAAATGGTGAAAGAACTGGAGTATTTTCTACAAGATCACCACACCGTCCATGTCCTATTGGATTAAGTTTAGTTAAAATAATCAAAATTCAAGATTATACTATCTACTTTGAAGGTGTAGATATGGTAGATCAAACACCAGTTTTAGATATAAAACCCTATATTCCACATTATGATAATCCATCACATATTGAAAAAGTGTTACAAACTGTTCATCTAAAAGAAGAGTCAAGTGGAATCGGAGAGTCATCATCAGCAACATCTTCATTTAGTAACATAGATTGTTGGATTACTAATAATGTGGATGAAACAGTATCAATTAATGCTAGTACTACTTCATATACAGAAAATCATAGAACTAGTGCGATAGAAAATCATTCTCCTATACATGTATCTTCTTCCTCCTCCTCTTCCACTTCTTCACTAATAGATGTGTCAAGAGATGAAGAACTTGCACTGAGATTGCAAGCGGAGGAATTTCAAGATAATTTAAATTTTGAAAATGTCTATATTAATAATGATAATTCTAGTACTTTAGAAGATACTGAACTTAGAGCAATTATTGCAAATAGAAGTAATTCAAATTCAGTCAACTATGATGCACCAGACTCTGAAATGAGTGGTAATGATGATCAAAATCTGAGAAATTCAAGACTACTTGATGGAGCAGATGGTCCTAGTGCAGTATGTGGGACAGATTTGGATTTAATAGGCAGACGGGCACTTAACTTAAGGCTTGATGACTCATCTTCATCTTCCTCTCCAATACGCATGGGGATTCGAGAAGCACCCGATGGAGAAGAAGGTTTTGATTTATCGCAACCTCAAAATACACAAGTGTCTGCCAGTGCAGCTGACAGTATGCATCCTAATACAAGTTCTCAAATAGCTGCTGCGCACACAAGTGAGAATGCATCAGACGAAGCTGTAAGAGTCCCTGATTGGATATCTAGGCCAAAAACTTCACCTTTATCAGTAGTTTTTAATGAACGATCCATACTACAACTTCATGAAATATTAAACGATAAAGCTGACGAAAAACGACAGGCTGTGGAGAATGTTTTAAAAGAAGACCCTAGATCAGTTTATTTAAGGCGACGTTACGGGAATCAATTTTATACGTTTTTAATCCACGATCTTCACATTACTTGTAGATTTGATGACGATAGAAAAATTGTTACCATATTTCAAATAAGACCTGCAGGTCGCATGTGTGAATGTGGACAGCCAGAATGGCAATGCCCTGGACATTCACCTCCATCAATTTTTAATCAAGATCAGTAATTTATTCTTCACTGTTATAATAAATGTGATTTTTAATTAATTGTATAATTTGTTAAAACATATTTTGCACATATAAATTAATTTTTTATAAGTTCCTACTTTATTTAGTTGATCATTTACAACGAATTTTTTAGAAACTTCATTTGGATATAAATTTATGACTTTATTAAAAAATACTATAAAAATTAACGTCCAACAATTTGTAAAAATTATTTATTTCTTTAGCCTTAATAAATCTATTTATAGTTACACTTAAATAACTTTTAAGTGTACAATCTTATGGTTGCATCTGCTCCTGCTGAGAATATCCACGGCTGTATAGGATGGAATAGTACATCTAAAATTCCGAAATCATTAAAAGCTTCATGGTTGCATAGCCTTTTTAGAGGTACAATCAAAGGATTTTGTAACAAATCGCTGCAAATCACAAAATTTAGTCATTATAGACTTAAGAAATAATATTTATATACGATTAAAATATTATATTTTCATAATCTTACCTGTAAACCATTCCGTGACATACAATGAGACCCCTGTCATCAGCTCCAGTGGCAAACAAAGGATATCGTTTGTGATATGCAACTCCACGTATTCCTGTACCATGAAGGCGAAGTGTTTGATAAGGTTTTGTACTTAAGTCTAAATCAAACCATAATAATTTTTTATCATATGTGCCCACAAGAAGATTATCTCCACCTACAAATAAATAAAGAATAGTAAATTTAAATATTTTTTAATTTATACTTATTTTAATATATATTTAGAAAATAGTCTGTTTTTACCAGGATGTATAGCCATAGTAGATATCCATTGTGAATTTGATAATAATTTTTTTACCATTTCTTGTTTTGTCAAATCATATATCCTTACATTTCGTTGTGTCTATATATAGGAAAAATTATGAATATTTATTTTGTATAAATATGAAAAATTTAGAAACAATAACTTACTGCAACAAAGAAGAACGGTCTGATTGGATGGAATAAAACACATTGTACTTGACCCTTTGGCCTACCAATAGGTACATGTGATCTCCTCTTTGATAATTGATGGATTAACACTGATCTATTTCGTCCATCTGGCATTACTGTGGCAAAATAATCACCTTTAGCATGCCATGTTACTTGTTTTATAGTTTTGTAGTGATTCAAAACTACTCTGATTCCCATTTTCCAGTTTTCTGGATTATCAGCTTCTGTCTGCTGTTTCCATTGAACCACAGCTTTAACTCTTTCAGGTACTATAAAGAATCATAACTGTTATAATTGTGTTTTTTGTTATTTTTTTTTTATTATTATTGTAAATATTAGAATATAATTACCAATGATATCACTTTGTGGAATAATTTCTAACAATTTATCAGCTTTATTGGTAATTACGTGATCTCCTATAGCTGGATTAATTAAAAGAACTTTCTGATCTGCTGCCACTGCTAATAATGGTAGATTTTGGTTTGGACACCAAGCAACACTTCTAACAACTCCACCACATTTTACAACCTTAACACATCTGCCAGTTGAGATCTCCCATACTAAGATAATATGTTGATTATTATAAATTGAATAAAAAGTGAAAATTTACATTATTAAAAGATATGCTTACTCCTCAATGTACAATCATCTCCACCACTAGCAAAGTATTGACCAGTTGGTTCTATCGCCATGCTTCTAACCATATCTGTGTGTCCCTTGTAAATCATTGATTGAATTGTAGGGAATGGTTGTAAGTCCCTAGGACTGGGCAGTTGAGGTACCAAAGATTCTGGTTCAATTGTTAATTTCATTTTTATTGCTCTTGGACATAAGTAAAGATCCAAACACCTTTGGAATCTTTCTTTGATGTATTTAGAATATGCAGGAACTTCTCTAAGTGAATTATATTTTGCGGGAATAAAATGTAATTTCCTTTTCCAAGGTGTAGCTTTTAGTTTACTCCATTCTCTTAATTCTTTCTTATCAAACAAATACTCTGGAGGTGGATTATAACTTTCAGCATGTCCTGGTAGAAATCTTTTTGGTGCTGGAATATGTTTATGAATTCTCCTCATTTCCTCAGCTTGATCATCGGTTTCCCAGAGCATGTAGAATTGAGGATCTTTTGTTTTCTCTGCTCTTTCTTTTCGCATTTCTGCTGTTGATTTTATCCATCCCATTTTGAGAGCATGAACAAGCTTTGAAACTTTCTTTGCTTCTGGTTTTGAGGGAAGGAATGAGCGTTTATGTTCAGGAAATTTACGAAGAGGTGTTTTCATAACTTCTGAAGTAAACCACTCGACCCATGGCTATAACAGAAAAAAGACAAATGATTATATTGAAACATACCTATATGGTTGCGTAACATATATTTTATTTCACTTACTGCATATTCATCAAATTTAGCATCAGGTATTCTTTGTTTTTGAATCCTTGTAATGAGATCAATATCTGCTTCACTCAGTACTACATCTTGACCAGTTTGATAATCTTTTATTGTTCTCCAAAAGTCAGGATCCTCCATTCTCTTTAAGAAATTGTCCAACATATCTCCTTGTTCTGGTTTTAAAATTTTTTTTCCATCCCAATCATAACCAAGATGATCTGCATCATTATACCATTTCATTGGTATATTTCCAACAGTATTTCTGATATCTTCTTCATCAGAAGTATCAGTCTCATATTCATTTACATTCGAATTTCTTGTGGTAGCATTTAAATTATGACTTTTATTATCAACATTAGATTTTGATTCTGTAAGATTTATGTTATTGGCTAATTTATTTTTAAATTTATTTTGTGTTTTCTTCGAATCCATTTGTGATTTAATGCCTTTTTTCTTATCATTTTCATTGGAATCAGACTCTTGTTCTAATAAACTGTCCCCTCCAGAGTCATTTTCCTCACTTTCTTCATCTTCACTTTCTTCTTCATCTTCATCACTTTCCTCTTCATCTTCTTCACTTTCTTCTTCATTAGTAGAGTCTTCATCATCAGATGAAAATATAGGTTTATCTTGTTCCTCATCAGATTCTTCATGATTACCTGCATCATCAACTTCTTCATCCGTTGTATCTTCATCACCATTTATTTCTCCAATAAGTAAATCTTCAGTTCCTGAATCCTTCAAAATATAAGAATTTAATCAATAATTTATAAAGAATTGTCATATCATTTAGGTTGTTGCTAAACATCCGACAGATAGAAAAAAATATGTTCCTGTTGTAAAAAGTTAAAAAAAAACACCATAACAAGGGTAGTGTTATAATAATTAAATATAAATACATAGACTGCAAAAATATAACTAAAACAAATAATAAATCGATAATAAAACTCAAATCTGTTGGATAATCTGTCATAGAGCAGAAGCGTTTAACACTATTAACCTCAAATTTGTTGTAAACTGACAGATCGGAAAAATAGGTTCAAGTCGTAAAAAATAGAAAAAAATACAGAAATATAAAGAAAATGTCGTTAAAGTGAAACAGTTACACCTACACTGCCGAAACGTAAGAAAAGTGAGTAATACAGGGATAATTCGATCAAATTATGGATGAATCTGCCGTAAGAATAGCAATTTTTCGTAAAATTGTAAATTAGGGGGGTTTATTATTTAATAAACCAGGGGCAGGAGGGCGGAGGGGTAAACTGGAACTTGTTACATTCTCACGTGTAAATTATTTGATTCTATAGAAAATATGAATCTTATAAATGTGACATAAGTACATAAGCAGAGAAATCTGTTGGACGTTTAACACCTCCGTATCATTTACTATTTAAAAAAAATTATTAAAACTGTAACTATAGATATCATACAAATAAATGCAAAGTATAAACTTATTACCGTTAAAGTCATTTCTGCGTAAATAAATTCTCTAATAATTTATTTGATAAAATAAAATATTGTTTTGTTTTTAAAGATTCGAAAAATTTATTGTCAATGTAAAATAAATACCTAAGTATAAGATGTTAAAGTAAATATTGTTTAAAGATTTTACCTCTGCATCTTCAGATTCATTGTGATCGCTTTCTTCATCATTTTGGACAGTACAAACAGACTTTTGAAGAGGCGGTTTTCTTTTTAACGTTTTCTTATTATTTTTCATTTTTCAAACAACAATAAAAGCACATGGGCTCCTCGAAGGTTAGAAAAAACACACCGCTGGTGTAGCTCTAGGCACTAGGCAGCCGGCAGCCCTACCGCTCATTCTTTTTCACTCTCACTCCGCGGCCACGCTTTCGAGCATTGGGATGCTCCCTCCATCCCTCTATATAAAATGCAACCAGACATGTTCGGCGCCATGTTGATTTTTTCTCGAAAATCTCGAAGTATATCTCGAAAATCTCGAATCGCGTCAATTGCGTCTGCTAAAGTTAGAGGGACTAGAGTTTTAAATGCGAACTAGATTAAGTTTTGAATACAGATATTGTAGTAATATGTAAATTGTATTTTGTATTATGTTGACATGTTGTTCTATATTACATTATTGTAATTATTGCATTTGTAATATAATAATATTAATGCCCTAATCACATAACCGCGTACGATCGCGTACGTTACGTACAACCGCGTCCGACGTTAAGGAAGAATCTAGTGATTTTCGCTGTTGCCAACAGCCGCAATGTCAGTGCAATAACTAGTATTTTCGAGGAACAGACCTACTCACACGAAGTGCAGTAGATCGGAGTAACGCTTGCTTGTTTATGTCTGTTGTCGTTGGTATAGTAGCCGACTTTCATATACGTAGGTCTGTTCCTCGAAAGTACTAGTTATTGCACTGACATTGCCGCTGTTGGCAACAGCGAAAATCACTAGATTCTTCCTTAACGTCGGACGCGGTTGTACGCAGACGTACGCGATCGTACGCGGTTATGTGATTAGGGCATAAAGAGGCGTATACATTCACATGTTGCGCCGTGTTACATGCGCAGAGATGCAACGTGACTGTGACGCGCCTCATAAGACAGTCATGCGACCGTCTTAAGACCGTCGCAAGACCGTCGAAAATATGAAGCAAATGACCATACTTTGTCAAGTTCCTGATGACGCTTATCGCCATTTTAACAGATTTGATATTGATAAATGCAACACATATTTGTCTAAAGTTTTTAAAACTCGTATCGTATATTTCTTAAAATAAACTTTTTATATTTAAACTATTTTTTTAATAGCAAAACTTAGATTAAAATTAAAATTCATGACGTGACCAAAACTTTTAAGACGGTCATTCTACATCTATATAGATTTATAGGGTTATAGATTGGATAAATGCAATACATATTTGTCTAAAGTTTTTAAAACTCCTATATAGATATACATAAACTATTTTTTAACTATCAAAATTACAATTTAAATATATTTTATTACAAGAATAAAAGTTACAATCACAAAATAATTTATTAGATTAAATTAACTTTATAATGACAAATATTAAATGTAGCTCCTATTACACTATATTCGGGACTACCGCTTTCAAATGTAGCTTAATCTGAGACACAAAATACAACAAACTTGCGGTTTTTATAGGCGGTGATCACGAATCTGATATAAAAAATAATGTAATAATGATTTTAAACAAAATTATTTAAACAAATTATTGAGAAATATAATTTTTTGAAACTATAATTACGGAACTGTATTATGTTTTGTTTTTGGGGTTGCTAATCACGAATCTGATATCAAAAATAATGAAATAATTAATTTAAACCGGATTATTTATTTAACAAACTATTACAAAATAGAATTTTTTGAAACTATAATTACGAAACATGTATTAGTACAAGTAGGCGGGGGATATGAGGTCCACGCATGTAAGGGAGTTATGTAGACATAAAAAAATAAGCAAAACGATTATTTAAATAACTTGTAAACCCCAGTTGTCAGGGGATATGAGGTCCACGCATGTAATTTGCCCACCACTAAGCATCGAAGCCGAAGATTGGCTCCGATTGGCTGAGAGTTGGGTACCTTAATGCACAAGGTACATTATGTAGATACTCATGAATGACAGAAATTTTAAAACGGTAATTTCTCGAAAACACGTAAAATGTAGTTACGTCGTCATTCCTGGGAGCCACATATATGTATTTGCATAAATACTTGACCATTTTGATAGCTTTATTAACAAATTATTAGCAAAATAAAAAAAAAAAATCAGCGGGCGAAGCGCACGTGTCGAACTCTAGTATAGTATATGTTCTAAGAGGCAGCCATACTTACGTCAAAGTTCGCTATAGTGTTTTGTTAGCATCTGGCAACTTCAGACGTCTGAATTCCACTCCGCAGCTCATCGAATCGGTGAGTAGAGTTCTGATTTGTTCCAATGTTCACGGGCATTCGAAGTTGCCCTGTTGCCCATTGGCGTATTGCAAATCCGTGATTATTCCTTTAGCTTTTATTATTTTTTTTTAAAGATCAGAGATAGTAAAAAACAGAGGAAGAGAGAAATTGAAAGTCTGATATTTAGCGAAGTGGAGTTACTGGCAGAACAAAGACGCGCGCACAATAATTCTGCAGTGGAAATCGAGCAACGATGCAATTAGCAAGATATATTCACATTTCTAGGCTAAGGCCAGTTTGAAAGAAGAAAACTCCGATGCAACCCCGATCTTGTACATAGTTTATTACGGTACCTACGATATGATAACAAAATTGATCTGGAGAGAAAGCATCACAGTGAGCCAGTTTACAGTGACTCTACGGAAAACAACGAGATGCATTCGTGATGCGTTTGCTCGCTTATGTCGTGCTCGCATCTGCAAGTAATATGTAAGTTGAAATCATAGGTTGAAATATTTGAACCCAGATTACGTATTTTCACCTATTTCTAATGCTCACTCTTCTTTTAGAACTTATTGGAGAATGGGTTGTGTTAATAGTCACACAGATATCAATGACCTGCATCCAAATGTCTTTCAAGTAATGAATGTTGATGAACTGGGGAATCTAATCACACCTGGTAGATTAGAAGTCACAGAATCGGATATTATTCTAAACCAAAAAGGCCAACCACCAGTTAAGTGGCCATTACGATGTTTGCGTCGTTATGGTTATGATGCTGAAATTTTTAGTTTTGAATCCGGAAGACGCTGCTCTACTGGTGAAGGAATATATGCTTTTAAATGTCGTAGGGCAGCTCAACTATTCAACCTTGTGCAAACAAATATCCAGGTATGAATGAAATTGTGTGATTGTTTTCATTTTTTGTTAATGTTTTTGTTAATACTATTTATTTACATATATTTTAAATATTACTGTTTAAAATTGCAGTACCATAACAAAAGTTATATAATTATGAATAAATTTTTAAAGTAAGAATTATAGTTGCAGCAAGTTAGCATCAATGGCGATGACACCATTTCAAGAGAAATGCCACTTAATACACATTCTGGGCCTACTGTATCACGAGTGACAATACCAACAGAACCTAATTATTTGGACCCAACACCAACAAGAACTAATGGCCGTGTTGTATCTACATTTTCACATATTCAACAGAATGGAATAGGACGATTAAGTAGCATTGGAAGTAGCAGTGGCCCAATGTCACCACAAGGAACAATGGGTTCTCCATCTCCACCTCCTATGCTACCACTATCGTTGCCACCACCTCCTCCTGTTCCTCATGTTCATCCGTCCTCATTATATGTCAATGAAGAAGTTCATCAGTCAGTTATTGCAACAGATGTAGAACATAATAACAATAAGAGTCGAGGAAGCAGAATACAAAGGTACAAAAAAATATAGGGGAAAAAGTCATGATTTTTAAAATTAAAAGTTTTTAATTAACTCATCATTCTATGCAACAAAAATTACTTACAAAACTATAAGAAATGTTTTAAATAATATAACATTGTATTTTCTAAAGAAATTCGTAAGTATAGTATCAATTTGTTGAGAAAAAAATTATTTACTTTCAGATCTCACACTGTAAGTAGTTCAACATCAAGTAGCGGCTTCCTGTCATTCGAGCAAGCATCCAGTCAAGTGATGAGCAGCAACGAAACCTGGTCGTCGAGCCACAATCGTGCAGCAGTGCCTCCTTTGCAGTCGTCGGCGCCATCCTACATGAACATTGACCTCGGTAGCGATGCGAGTCCGCTCTCGCCATCACACAGCACTTGTGAGTCATCAACACCCCTGAAAGAGGAGGTAAACGACGTGCTTGACGGCAACAGCAGCAGCTCGGCGCGTACCTACATGAACATCAGCCCGGGCCAGGAGAAGCTGGAGCCCTTGCCCACGCTCGTCATCAAGAGTCGTCCACCCGCGCTGTCCATCGTTCAACAGCAGCAGCAGTCCGAATTGGAAGACGGCCCGAGACACTGCTACGCGAACCTTGAGGCCAGCGAAATCGAGGGTCTGAAGAAGCGTTTCTCCGCCACTTCCATCGTCGAGAAATTACCTCTACAGTCTCAAACGCCACCGCCGCTCGCCAGTGGCTCGGCGGTCATTCGAGAAGTCAGCTACGCCGTTCTCGACCTGGACAAAAAGGACTTACCTGCGGGAGGTGCTGGAACGACAGCGACTGCTACGTCGTCCATCACCGCAACGACAACGACTATTTTGATGACAACAACGACAGTAAATACGACGATGGAGACGTCTGCTGCGGCGCAGCTTCCCGTGTCGTCGACACCACCGGATTCGCCCGTGAAAAATCAGCAGTTCGGCTACGTGACGATCGACTTCAACAAAACTGCAGCTCTCTCCCATTCGGTGAATTCGAATGACATGGACGAGGGTTCCAGGAAGACCCGTCATAATTCAACAATTAGTGATTTAATAGCTCCTCCTTCAACTAGGCACAACTCTTCCATAAGTGAGTGATTCCCAACATTTCATATGACTTTTTACCGTTTCTTTCATGTTGTTTTCCTGATTTTATTCGAGTATCTTTGCATACTTTTTTATGCTCGGGGAGATCTTGGTGCCAACAGATTTCAATCGCAAAAGTTGCGTCACATATTGTCGCGATACGCAGTGCGTAGAAATGCAGTTTAATCATTGCTATGTAATTGATAAGCTGTTTGTTTCGACGGTTCAATGATTGTAAGCTTTTCATTTTTATTGATATTTAACTGATTAAGTTTTAAATTACGATTGTCTGATAATGGGTCAGTCCGATGAGATTTCTCTATAAGCAAATTATGCTAACGTCTGATAACGGGTCAGTCCGATGAGATTTCTCTATAAGCAAATTATGCAACTCGCCACTTGACAAGGTTAGAGTAAAAGAAAGACATTTTTTTATTTGGTAACTTGAAATTAATCGTCACTTATATAAAATGAGATTAGATATCGTTGTTAGCTTACTTTGATTGCGACGACCCGACGGGAATATACGAATAATGAAATATTAAGTCGGCATACATTAACGGTAATACTCAAACTAAATCTTACGTAACTGCATTTTTGAAACTGTATAAGTTAACAGAAAAGATCGAGAATTTTGTTATTGTCAAATTATCATACTTTTCAGCACAAATGATTTTTTCTCTCAATGCCAAATATTTCCAACTATTACTAATATAAGTACTAACAAATGTAAATAAGTTGATAATAGATATTAATTAGCCAGGAGGAAGGAGAGAGAAAGATAAAGATAAATATTTATAATAGTAATTTATAATAAGAAAAACAATAACATAAATAAATTGCTACAACGGTTATAAGAACAAAACAACAATAATTATAAACAATAATCCATCACGCAATTCGACGATAGAGAATCGTCGCAATTGAATGTGTCCGAGGGCCTGTTGAGAACAACAAAGAGAAGACCTGTTGCAAGGATATTTTGTAAGGGCTTTATGTAAAATGGAAAGTTTTTTGGAAGTAAAAAATATTGATTGGTAAATACTTTTGTAAAACGAAAAAAAGGTAATGCTGATTTTATGTACAATATATGTGATAATAGCAAGTTAAATCTTCTAGCAGTAAGAAGAGCATACTTGTGAAAAAATAAACGAATTTTGTGTCGAAGTAGATGCCTATAAATTGTATACGCGAAAGGAAACATTTTTTTATATATGACGTGTTTTGAACGCGCGTTGTATGCAGAAGCCAAAGAAACTACTTTAGCAGTAGTATGTAATAGTGCTATGTAAGACACACTTCTTTTAGATAATGCAGCCTATTTCGATTATTTTGCACCTACTTATATTTTAACAGAAAAGATATAACTTTCCAAGAATTACATTGAGAAATGTAAAAAGTTCTAGCTTTATACCGCGCCAAAAATTATTTGTTACAATATTTACACAAATTTTATGAATTACTGATTGTGCAATAAGTTACAATGTAAAAAAGGGCATTTAGCGAAGTTTATGATTACGCACGCACAGACACACGTACGCGAAAATAACGGAGAAATCTACTTTTTTTAACTAATACTTTAAAGCATTTATTGTTTTTATTTCCTGTACGTCAGTGTCAAAGTTACTTTTCATACAAATAGTTTTCATTTCTATTTCATTTCTATTTAGTGCAACGCCAATGATGTTAACATTTAAGATGAAAAATATAGGTATATCGAAGTGATTTCGTAGAGGTAACCTGTTTAATCTTCAAGTAACTATGCGCCTAATAAGTTAGACTGTCCAAATGTAGACTGGATGTTACAAAATACAAAACGAATAAAAAAACGAATGATGTGTGTAAAATCTCGTATCAACCGTGGCAGTATTACTTGTGCATGTATATTACGTCGTTGCGAAATTATTGTTTATATTATTATTGTGGCTTCAAAGTTTCCGTTACGAATTTTTTAATGTTGGATTGAGAAAATACTGAATCTAAAAATTTTAGTTTGACATGAATAAAAATTGAAAAATTCAATAAAAAAAATACAAAGTTAAATTAAATCATACCGATAAAAAAATACACGCGGCGACGATATTCATCAATAGTTGTGATATAAAAGTTCACCAAATATTTTATCTGTCAATCGGTTCGCACGCGTGAGTGGATGCAATTCGCGACAACCGACGAAAGTCGCTTAATAAGAGTTTATCGTAGAGTTAAGGGAAACATAAAGCGGGCGTGACGAGGAAAGCGGAAACTTTATTTTTCTATAAACAGAAGAACGTTAGGAGTGTCTTTGAGTGTTGTGTGACGAAAGGAGAAAAAAAAAACTGTTATTATATACAAGTTGTAAATTTGTAGATTTGCGTCGAACGAAGCAAATACTTTAATTTATGAAAAATGTTGCCATAAACTTAACGACCTAATCGCATAGTATGCGTGCATATAAGGCCAATTGTATATTTTAATATGTGCAAGAAACGTATATAGTTTAAAATCATTTTATAATAATGATAATGATTGTATATTTATATAGACAACCAAAGAAAAATGTAATTTCGTATGTTTGTGCTTCATTTTGAATGATGCAAACATGTGTGAGTATGTGCGTAAGTCATGTTGGAATATCTAAGGTTTTGTTGTATCATATAATTATATCCGAAAGATATAGTTTAGCTCATATTATACTATTATTAACGAGAATAATAGTAAATAAAAAGTGACAAAGACAAAAATAAAGTTTGGATGAAACTTAAGTAGTTTATTATTTATCCTTTATCATTTCAGTTTACAAATGATCGAAAGTTAATGTAATCAATGAACTTAATTATAAGAAGCTATTTGAATATATCATAATAAAAATTGGTAGTTACAAGTGTACGAAAAGTAATTTATTGAATATTTACCACACTAAATATATATACCATTAATTCTATTATTTTTCTATAGCACGTCTGCTGGTACATTATACATTCTTCATTCACGCGATCTTCTAACTTATAGTCAATGATTAACTATTCTATTATGTCAACAAAATCACATTTTTTTTTTCGATTTTCCGTTAGAACAGTACTATAACAGTCACAACTTTTGCTTAAAATTCGCCTCTGATTAAATAAAATTAAATTATAATTCCTTCAATGTGATTGAGTTGTTTAGTGTCATCGTTTATCCGTTCAACAGCTTTGATCCCTGGATGTCAAATCTAAACAGAAAAACCAAAAAATTCTCATTAGTATACCCAACTAACACGACAAACAAATAATGACTATTTAGCGCATACATACCTATTGTTCTTGTGCATTAACCTTAAGTTCTTGAGCGTGGAGTTCCGGACCTTGATCTGCGTGGAGTGCGGCTCCTGGGGGATCTTGACTTGCTTACGGTCTTCGGACGTCCATTGCGGCTACGACTGCGTGATCGGCTGCGCGACGAAGAACGAGAGTAGCTGCGCTTGGTGCGTTGCCTTGAGCGGGACCTCGATCTTGAGCGCGATCTGGAGAGAGACCTAAATGAATGAACATATTTCTCGCTATTACTACTACGCTCTGTAGTTTAATGCCTATTGCCACGTTTGTTTCTTAATCGGCTTGATCTTGCAAATGTTTCTCTTGTTTCCAAAATGTTTTAATTTGATATGTAAATATTGTTTTTTTTTTCTTTTAATATTTAGGTTTACTATTTCAATAGGGTCTAATTCGAAATATAGAGCATTAGAGAGATATTATCGTTTTTGTTGTAATTGTTATATGATCATCGAAAACTTTCCTGTGACACCTATTCGTATTCAATGTTTTTCTGAATAAAAATTTAGTGGTACATCTGTGCATATAAATTTAGCACTTGCTATGTTTAGAGAAAAATCATTTTATGAATTGAAAATTAATTTAAAATATGTACTAGACTATGATTTGCAAATATTACTGAAAAGTTACTAAATATGGAACTTTTATAAGGAACTTATCATGCGGATGTGCCTTGAAAATAACTTTTTTGTAACAGAAGTATGCAGCTCATTACTTTAAAAAGCACATCAGCTAGATAAGAACCCTGTCAATTTTCCACATTTCTCAAAAAGCTATAGTCTTCATGCACATGGTCAACTCGCTTGACGGAAAAAAAAAAAAAAAAAAAAAAAAAAAAAAAAAAAAAAAAAAAATCCATAAGCGTTTTGATTAAGTAAACTCAAATTGCACCGTTAACTAGTCATGTATAGAAAACTCGACTTTTTTTGTCTTTGATTTTTATTTTGTATACCTATATATTTGAGACCTGCGCGAGTGTGCGCGGAAGAGGAGGAGGGTAGCAGAGCAGATTGTCATAAATCGCGGGATATTCGGGCGGGCGGGCGAGCGGGCGTGTGGAGACGAAGAGAAGAGTGTGTAGGCTACAAGAGCAGATGATCTCTATGCATATTATACGATGCTCAGGCGTGTGTTTAATCATCGAGCTGAACGAAGAAGAAGAAGCGGACACATCGAGAGAGTAGCGTAGCGTAGCGTAGAGCGTAGAGGTGCGCCGTCGTTAACGAAGAACCCGAAGTGCCCCTCTCGCATTATTCTCGCTGAATGAATCTCGCTCTGACTTTTCTCTCTGCGCTCTCTCTCGCTCTCGTTTGGTCTCTATTTTGCGCTTTCTTTTTTCGTTTGCGCTCTCTCGCTCTCTTTTCTTTGTTTCTGTGTCTCGTAGTGCAGAAGTAAACCCAAAGTAGGTAGGTGCTTTACACGCTGTTTACTACGCAGAGTGCATCGCAAAGAGTGAACCCATAGTCGACTAGACGAATCTCGCGAGTATCTCTCAGTGTGTGACATTGCATTGTCGCACGCTTATGTCAGTTCAGCCGCACCTCCTACAAATAATGGGCGTCATTACATGGACGACGTTCTCTGGTTAACTTATCCAGTACAGTCTTTTTTTTTTTTAAATTCTAAATTCATTAGTTACTTATTTGCCTTTTCTGAAAAGGTTGTTTTTTTTTTCTACTAATTTATACTACTTTTAACATTAAGGTTGTCTTTTTGCACTACAAGTCAAACATAATTGTGGTATTTATAAATTAAACTCAAAACAGTTTCTAAAATAAAATATATAAATTTAGGAAAAAAAGCAGAGCGTATATGTGTAGAGTTAAGTAGGTCAAGTGTATACTTGGAATAAGCATACAACTAGTCTAATTATTCCTATATTATGAATAAAATTATCATTTGTAATTTTACATATTCTATTATTTATTAATTTTTGTTGTTTATTTTACTGAATTTGTACTCTTATTCCAAGTAACAGATGCTTCTCACAGTATATAAAATGAAATTTTTTTTTTTTAATTTTATTTTATCTGTAATTTTCAAATCGAAAAAATAAAACCTTAATGTTATAACAAATATTCAGATCACTTGCATAAATGCAACATTAGCAAACGCGATTGTTTTCGGGATCAGATAGTTTCTTACGAACTAAGAAAAAAGTATGATTAATCTTAAAAATAAAAAAGAAAACATTAAATTTATGAGCTTTGTACAAGTGTCTTCCATTTTTCTTTTTATCAACCAAAAAATCGTAGTTGCACTAACCTGCGTCTCCTGCTGTGATTTTTATTCCTCGCGCAGTCCCGTGCGTAGTGTCCACGTTCGCCGCAGTCATAGCATCTATCCTCCGGATGGAATGGCCGGCCCCTGACAGGCCCACGGTCCCTGGAACGCTTGCCCGTTGACAATTCGACGCGTGCCCGACGCCCGCAGACCGTGCGACCGTCAAGGCCGCGCACGGCATCTTCAGCGTCGCGAGCATCGTCGAATTCGACGAAGGCGAAGCCCGGTGGATTGCGCGCCACCCACACGTTCTTCAAGGGCCCGTAGGGCTGGAACGCGTCCTCTAGCTCCTGCTTCGTGGCGTTGTTGCCAAGGTCGCCCACGTAGACCTTGCAGTCTGACGGGTAACGAGACATCTGTACCAATGAGAGAACAAGAAAATGGCGTATGAATTGCGTCGTAGGATGACGAACTCTATTTTACGTTGATGGGCGTCGTTCTCGCAAACGACGTGGCAGAGCGTCGGCTGGAATTTTCCACTCTACGCGAATATAGTTAGTACCTCACGGAGGGAGAGAGTCTGGTATATACGAGGAAACGAGCGATCATTCGAGACGCTCGCACATACACACAGTCAAACCAAAGACTCACCGATGCGACGACACTGCCTTGCTGCGCGGAATGGGGTAACCCAGCCACACTCAGAACTTCCTTTACGAATTCTAATCGCTTGCCGCGCGTTATTCTCTGCGGCGCACCGCGATACAGGAAAAGACGTTTAAAAAAAAAAAAAGAATAATAACAAACAAAAGGCGACTCACCTTGTTCATAACAACCGCAGAACGCTGGCCTCAAACTCTGGATGTGATTAAACTCGCAGCGCGTCGGCGCTTTTTTGTGTGGCTCCTCACCACGTTTCTCTCTGCTCAATGATGCTGTGTCCTCATGGACGACGTAGTCACCTCAAAACCGACGGATTCTTTCTGCGAACGAGTCCAATATGCTCCGTCAATAAGTATGTGTCCACTACGGGAGTTGACGGCGGAAGACGTGCGGCCGCTCTGCTCTCGAAGTCTTGATACGCTCGCTTTCGAAAAATCGATTTAGTAGCGAAATGGCGTCGATGTAGTCGGCGGTACAACGACGACACACGATGGCGGCGTCGCTGCGGTTGGTTGCTGCGTTGCTGCGCTTGCTGCTGCTGTGCTGCTATTCTATTAGCGCCGCCGGCTACCGCTGAAAGGAAATGAAGCTGCCCGCCGCGCAGACAGTGGCGCCCTCATTTTTCCGGCAACCCTGTTTTATGCACGTACAGTGTACACACACGTGAACTCTGGGACTTGGTGTGTAATGTCATCTGTATACCTGCATGTAGATGTATGTATACATGTTCATGCATGCTGGTGGCCGGTGGGTAAATACGTACATTTTGCTCAATTGTACATACATGTATAATACGCGTATTATACATGTACTATTAAAAAATAATAATCTCGATTTCCAGCGCACAAAACACAAGTAAATATAAGGGAGAATGTACATAAGCGCTGCGCTACGCTGTCGCATTGATTACTTGTAGACCTCGTCGCTGATTGGCTAATATTTAAATGTTAGCCAATCAGCGACGTTGTCTACAAGTAATCAATGCGACAGCGTAGCGCAGCGCTTATGTACATTCTCCCTAAAAAATAAGGTAACATTCATATTAGAATAAGAGTATATACCACTTACTTTGCTTTTACCAATTTTAAATTATTTTTTAATTATTGTTTTAAACAAACTTTTAGAAATTAGGATAATTTTCAGGTGAACAATTATCTGAAATTTGTAAAATTATGTTTAGAAAAAAGACTTAACCAAATATTTTCTTGCAAATAACTTAATCATGCCAAGAATCACGCCTTATAGTATCGGTAAATTTGAATTTCTTCGCCATAAACTGAAAACCTAATTCTAATTTGACGACGTAACGTACAGTATAATTGGAGCTTTCGTATAATACGTGTATAGTACATGTATATATACATGTATAATACGAACGCAATTATACGTACTCAACACTGTCATGCATGCACATGTATACATACATGTTCATGTACATATATGTTATGACATACAAAGGATTTGACGAATACAGTGAATCCACATTGCATGCCGTATGCGTATGCCGTATGCGTTTACTACTCGTAGACTTTCCTGCTGATTGGCTGAGCTTTAAAAAACAGCCAATCAGCGGGGAAGTCTATGAGTAGTAAACGCATACGACATACGGCATAGGCATACGGCATGCAATGTGAATTCATTGTAAGGATTTTCTGAGTATGAGCAGACGAAGGTTGTCGATCAGGGAAGAGGTGGGGGAGAGACGAAGGAGGATGTGCGAAGCGGATTTCGCTGATTCTGCGACTTTATCCGCGCGCGCCGTCGGATAACACCATTTTTTGCAACTCTTCTCCGCGTTCCCACTAAGTCGCAGACAAAGACATCCAAGGCCTGCCTGCCGCCTGCGTGGCTCGTCATTATGGCAAAAATCGAAGACGAGCAAGCGAGCGAGCGCCAGCCCGTCATCCCACTATGTATAGATTGCATCACGTGCGGCGCGCGCACGAGCTCTAGCCTACAGTCAATTAACCGTTGTTTTGTTTACAATTGCCTCGCAACGACGACGACAACAGCTGCGCGCCAACTACGCAGCAGGCTCGCACACCGCCACCCTCTCCTCTCCTCTCGCTCTCATTGTCGTTGTCATCGTCGTCGCGCAGCAGGTAAGTATACAAACAGAATCTTTGCCGTCGCGATAACAGCGCATATTATTCGACGCGCCTCTCTGCGCGGGGGCGCGCTTTCTTATCTCGCCCCAGCTCTTCTCTCTCTTCTTCTGCGGCCGGCAATCGAGCAAACAAACCGACGTCAAATGCGCGTATACGTGTGCGACCGCGCGTATAACCTCAGACCGCGACGGCGACGGCGACCACGCAAGGCGGTGCGCAGGAAACATCGTCGCTATACGGAGCAGGAGAATATATGTATATGACGTATACGTGTGTACGAGGCGTGTATATATAATATATATATACGGTGTCGGAGCTACGCACAATCACAGCCTTGCGCGCATTATCGTAGGATTATCGGCGCGGCGCCGCGGCGCACTATCTCTTTCCCACCCGCGCTCGCTGCGATATTCGCGCAGTATAATACTGCGCACGTGAGCGTGACGCGGCTGTGTATATATATCGGCTACAAGAGTGATAGAGATAGAAAAAGGCAGATAAAGAGCAGCCGCAGCTCTCGTCTCGAGAGGGTATTATACAACGAGAGTGAGAGAGCTTTCGCGTGTGCGCACGTGCTTGCGAGCACACGGCCGTGTGCCCGCGTAGACACCGATATACACACACATCTGCGTAGGTGTGCGTGCCAATACCACGTCCAGCTGGCCTCGAGTAATTTAAATAAAGCTGCGCGCGACGAGAGCGAGAGAGAGAGAGAGGAATAAACGTATACGAGAGATGGCCCGTCTCAACTCGCTCACCACCAGAATGAGGTGTTGCGACGACGTTGGCGCCGAGTCGCCGTCGTCCCCTGCGTAACTTTTCTCTCTCTTGAGTGAGCTAGTAGCGTAGAAGAAGAGGGGGAGAAGGGAGGTGAAGAGCGCCGGCGCGCGCGCTGAGAGAAGATAGGAATCCGCGGGGCGACAGTCCGGAAAGAGCAGAAGGAAGAAGGCGCGAGAGAGCCCGGAATCGAGGCCTGGCTGCGTATAGGCTCATATACTTGCCAGTAGGGTTGCCACCTTTTCAAGAAAAAAATAACGTATTTTTATTTTCCCCACGTAAAAAGAAAACGTACATTGATATAAAAAAACGTACATACGTACTTCATGTACTGCAAGTGATTTAACTTTCGTTAAAAACTTCCCATACTAGGTATAAGTTTATAATCTGAGGCTAAGGATTAGAAACAATGCTTGTAGGCTATGCAGTGCTAAATTTTTTTATTAAGTATTTTTTAAATTGTATTACATTTAAATTATTTACTAGAAAATTAGTAGGCGGGGATGCGAGTTCTGCGCGTGTACGGGAGCGCGTCAGACGTGCATTCATGGCAAAATAATTATTTGAATAATTCTTAACCCCAAACTGGCGGGGGATGCAAGTTCGACTCGTATACGGGAGCGCATCAGACGTGCAGACATGGCAAAATAATTATTTTAATTTTTTTTTCTTAAGGGAATCGATGAAATAATGAGTACACAAGATAATTTAATTCATTCTGTGCAACGTTTCGGTAATACAATTATTACCTTTATCAAGCACATATTATTTGGTGTAGTCAAGGGTATAAAGTATGGAATAATTATAAGCACAAGTATTGATCTCCAGTCCTTCTTTATTATTATTTTAATAATTCTTAACCCCAAGTAGGCGGGGGATATGAGTTCTACGCGTATACAGGAGCGCGTCAGACGTGCATACATGGCAAAATAATTATTTAAATAATTCTTAACCCCAAACAGGCGGGGGATGCAAGTTCCACTCGTATACGGGAGCGCATCAGACGTGCATACATGACAAAATAATTACTTAAATAATTCTTAACCCCAAGTAGGCGGGAGATGCGAGTTGTTAGACTTGTACAAAACGATTTTAAAACGTTTACACAGTACGAAATAAAGTATGAAATTTTAAATATTGGAAGTGAAAATTAATGATTGAGGAAGCTACGTGCCAATCAATAAACAGCGGTTTTTTGACTTGAATACACGTCTGACACGCTCCCGTATACGCGTCGAACTCGCGCCGCCGCCTGCTTGGGGTAAAGAATAATTAAAATAATTATTTTGCCATGTATACAGTTCTGACGCGCTCTCGTATACGCGTGGAACTCGCCACCCCCACCTGCTTAGGGTTCAGAATTATTAAAATAATTATTTTGCCATGTATGCACATCTGACGCGCTCCCGAATATGCGTAGATCTCGCATTCCCCACCTGTTTGGGGTTAAGAATTATTCAAATAATTATTTTGCCATGTATAAACGTATGACGCTCTCCCATATACGCGTGGAACTCGCATCCCCCGCCTACTTGGGGTTAGGAATTATTTAAATAATTATTTTGCCACGTATACATGTTTGTCGCGCTCCTGTATACACGTAGAACTCGCTTTCCCGCCTATTTGCGGTTAATAATTAATAAAATAATTATTTTGCCATGTATAAACGTCTGACGCTCTCCCATATACGCGTGGAACTCGCATCCCCCGCTTATTTGGGGTTTAGGAATTATTTAAATAATTATTTTGCCTTGTATGCACGTCTGACGCGCTCCCATATACACGTAAAACTCGCTTCCCCCGCCTACTTGGGGTTAATAATTATTAAATAATTATTTTGCTATGTATACACGTCTGAAGCGCTCCCGTATACGCGTAGAACTCGCATCCCCCGCCTACGAAATGCCAAGTTGCTCCGTTGCCCGCGCAAACTTTTCTAAAAATAAGAAAAAAGGAATGGAAAAGAAGTCAGTATGGTATTATACCTTGAACTCTGAAAATGTTGCAAACTTGTGACGGTATTATACTAAGTATTATACAATAATACTCGCATGTACGATACCGAGTACTACACGCGCCCAACCGTGCCAAGGTACCAGAAAGAGAACGTTTTGTTAGAAAAGCTGAAAATAACGTACATTTGCGTACGTTATGTTTCTTTAAAAGTTTAACGTCCAAAATAACGTACAATACTTTATATTAACGTACGGGTGACAACCCTACTCGCCAGTGGGGGAGAGAGACGTGTGCGCTCCGAAAACGCATATCGTCGTCGCCGTGCGTCCCAGTAGCTTTCCAGTGCCGCGACATCGGGGACTGTGTGTGAGAGAAGAAGAGAGGCAGAGAGAGAGGGTTCCTACATCTACATATAACGCACACGCACATTCGCTTGCGACTTTACAACGTCCGAGGCAGCAGTGTGCTCATTCACAACTCACGCACGGCGCTCGCTCGTTCTCGAGCGCGCACTTTCCGCCACCGCGACCGCCTGCCCTGCCTGCCTGGCTGGCGGCCGCCCCTCCCCAGAGCCTCATCGCCCGCCCGCGTATTATATAGAGGAGGGAGGAGAGGAGAGAAGGCAAGCAAGAGCAGCGCACACGGGGCCCGCGCATATATACATACGCGCGTATACGTATATCTGTGTGTCAGCGAGTTCAGCAGCAGCAGCCGCAGCGGAGCAGCGGCACAATATGTAATCCGTGCAGTCTCGCTCGCGCGCTCGCCGACTCTGTACGTATGTAGACATATCCTCGCGCGCACGCGTATAGAGGTGTATATTGCTCATTCCGCGCACGATACTTATATACTTACGCTCGCGCCCGCTCGCAGAGTGCACTTTTCGGCGTAGAGTGCTCTCTCCCCCCACTTTTCATCATCAGACACACACACACGCCGCTGTTCCTGGCCCTTTAACTCTAGGCTCGTGGTGCAGAAAGACAGCATCCCTCGACTCGCTCGTCGCGGTTATGATTCACTGACCGCGAGAGTACAGTAGGTATATAATAAGGTGCGCGAGCCCGTGTGCCAACGAGAGAGTGGAAGAGACAAAAGAGAGAGAGAGACAGAGAGAGAGGAGACGGTCAACAGTAGCAGCAGCACACACATACTACATATGACGTCAAAACAGAAAACGGAGTGTCCTACTGAAATATTGAGGAGAGAGCGCGGAGCAGCAGCAGCAGCAGCTACGGCGGCCGCAACAGTAGCAGTCATGAGTGCCGCCGCCGAGGCGTTATTTTGACAGTGCACTGGCGACCGGACGGCAGCAGTGCTACAGAGAGAGCAGCAGGAATAGAGAGAAGAGTAGCCGCTACCAGTACAGTCATCATCATCGGCGAGTGTCGCAGCGGTATAACACAGTAGTATAGCGTCTTTGAGATGATGATGAGCGGCGGTAGCAGCAGTAGCGGCGAAGGCGCCGGAGTTTCGGAGCAACAGCAGCAGCAGCCGCCGAGACAGTCGTGCCTGACCGGGACCGGGACATCGAGCGCACTGCCCCTCCTGCAGGAGCTCGCCGACCTCCCGTGCACCTCCGTGCAGCAGAAGCTCAACCGATACGTAAGCCATGCTTTCATTCAATAATATAATAAATATGTGCTTATACACACACACACACACACACACACACACACACACACACACACACACACACACACACACACACACACACACACACACACACACACACACACACACAGAAAAACGCGTGCTGCATACTAGCAGCAGCAGCTCTCTTTCAACATCACACTCGCGCTCTCCCTCGTTTTCAGCTCTCTCGCTGGCTCGCGGACGGGCACTTCCTCCTTTTTCCTCTCTCCTCTCTCTCTCTCTCTCTCCGTCTTTCTCCGATGTATATTTTTCTCTCTCTCCGCCCGGCAGCCCGAGAGAGGAAACGCGACCACGGCTGCTGCTGCTGCTGCTGTGCTCCGGGGGCAAGAGGCTGCTGCGGCTCGTGCCGAGAATCTGTCTGTGTATATAATACACACACATGCATATGTATCCATGCCGTAAAACACGCGCGCACGCGGATGGCTTGCTCGCTCGCTTCCATGCAATTGCACAGATGTGCAAATATGGGTTTTGCTTATACGAGCGCGATGGTTATGTAATGCGGGAGAGAGAGAGAGAGAGAGAGAGAGAGAGAGAGAGAGAGAGAGAGAGAAAAAGAGACGCGGGAAGAGAAAAAACACGAAAGAGAGGAGTTCTCTCGCGTGGGATTTTTCCGCGACGACGTTGCTGTTGTGTGTTGCGCGCGCACGCGAGCTAAGCGAGACGTCGTTGTCATCTGAAAAGTCGGGCTTTTATCAGTTTTCGTTGTTCCCCCCGCGTGTGCGTGTGTATACACTTGCTTACTTATATGTGCTTGCTCCGAAACGCATGGATATGTATACACACGCGCGGACCGCGTGAGTGTATAAGCAAACAAGTAAGCAAGCGAACGCGTGTGTCTGTTTTCCTGATGGCTGCGCTCTCTCGGTCTCTCTGTCTTTTTTATCTCGTCGCCGACAAACTCTTATTTGTTTACTTCTCCCGGGAGAGAGAGAGAGAGAGAGAATTACGCACGTCGCGCGTATAATTCAGAACGATCGCTCGCTTACAAGCATAATGTTTCGCTCTTATTTCATTATTATTATTATTCCGTCTCCGAGGACGGCTATGCGCGTCATCATCGGCAGCCTCCTCATCATGTACATCTCAATTCTTCTGTTACAGTTCCAAGACACGACCGGCGCGAAGATATCCTTCCTGTCGCCGGTACGCAAGGAGACCGAGGAAATGGTCATCCACGTCGTGGGCGAGAAGATACTCGAGCAGGAATTTAGGTTTCCCGTAAGTCATATCTCACAAGTTCATATATATATGTACATACATATAAATCCCCCGTGTGTGCGTGAGTGTGTATGTATGAAGTTGTAAAGTATGTAGGTATGCCCGTCCGAAAGCTTTTATACACACTATACTCGCTTAATGTCATTAAGCGCGCTGCGTATATATAAGCCGCTTAAGCGCGTTTCATTACTTAGCGCGGCACACGACGATGCTCTCTAATGGCAATCGTCGTCGTCGTCGTCGTCGTCGGCTCGACGCCGGCAATAATTAAACTTGATGGCATTAATGAAAAAATCTCGACAATTGCCCGCTTACCCGCTCGTTCGAGCACCCGCGTGCGGGAATGTGTATGTGTGTGTGTGTGTGTGTCTTTTCCATAATCTTTTTCTCTCTCTCCCTTTTGTCGCGCACGAGCGAGCGAGTTATACGAGAGAGAAACTCTAAACTATCGCGTTTAAATCAGCGCGCTAGACTCGTAAAAAAAAAGTCATACGTCGCACTTTACACAAAGGTCCGCGCGCCGCCTCTCTCGGTTTTTCCACGGAAAAAAACCGTAAAGCCAGGGGACAATTAAAACTTGTATACACGCAAAGATAAATGGGCTTTGAACGCGCTTCGCGCAAAAATTACCATAATCTCTCTCTATGAACTCGGTTTGAGTATACAATCATTATCTGATAAAAAAGTTACAATGTTTTACAGATATCACGCGCGTTATATTTTATTAGATAATACTGTTCGAAATATTTTTCTCTAAGCTCATGAGTAAACAATGAGAGAGAGAGAGAGGAGAGAGAGAGACTCGTTATCAGATTGCGAGTACAGCACACACGCGCGGATAATGGAGCACTATACACAGTGAGAGAAGGTTACAATGAATATGGTAATTTTTTCGGATCATTTCCACCGGGAGGTAATAGAGTCCCTTATGTGTATCGCGCGCTGAGATTTCGGCCTGTAAAGTTTTCATTTGAAAAATGTTCTAGAATAATAATGGCCTTAATGGCCCGCACTGCCAAGAAAACTCTCGTATGCACAATTGCGCGAGCAAGTCCGACTGGACGACCAGTCGCCTCTTGACGAACCGTCTGCGCATGTGTGTGTGTGTGCGTGTGTGTGTGTGAGTGTGTGTGTGTGTGTGTGTGTGTGTGTGTGTGTGTGTGTGTGTGTGTGTGTGTGTGTGTGTGTGTGTGTGTGTGTGTGTGTGTGTGTGCGCGACAGAAACGCCAATTTAACAGGTTCAGGGTTGCGGACGTGAATTAACATATTTCATAAGGCATTGCTTTATTGCACAATAAAACAAAGTGCGCCAGCGCGTAAAAGTCGTCGTAAATCACGTTTCCGTATTCTTTCTACAATCCACGAGAGAGACAGAGACGAAGTGAGAGAGAGAGAGAGAGAGAGAGATAGAGAGTGGGATAGAGAAAAAAAGGTAAATAACGATTCGGCGCGAGGCGAGACGCGCGCACACGGATTTCGAGAAAGAAGGCTTACTACGTGAAATGATAAACGTTATGAATTCGGAAAAAATGCTGCTCTGGGTCTCTCCGTCTATGATTCATCCGCGCTCTCCGGCACTCTCGGTGTTAAATAAAAGCGGGAACGCGAGCGCGCGCACTCATCGCTTCTCCAATATATGTACACACACACACACACACACACACGCATACACGCGCGCGCACGTAAACCCGCTCTAGAAAAAAAAATTGTCTCATCTGTTTGCCCTCTCTCTCTCACTCTTCTGGCGTCAATCAATATTGGACACGCGGTGTCGTCGTACGAATCAGTGCGAAAGGTTTAATCTCGCGCGCGCTCGTAGATTGCCGATCATCATCGTCATCATCTCTCTCTTTCGGAACGCGCAGTGAATCAGCTGTGTGTCGTATATGTATGAGAGAGAGAGAGAGAGAGGGAGAGAGAGAGAGTCCCTCGTCGCCGTTTTTGCGCACGAGTCATATACGCGCGAGCGTATAGAAATTCCCAGGGCGCCGCAAGCGGGAAAAGCTCGTCCGCTCGCTCGCGGATGTGTAATTTCCGCATTCTGTGAAATTTTATCCCGAATTAACACGAGCGTAAGCAAGCGACGTAGCGAGCACTAGCTATAGCAGCTAGCTTCTCGTTAATTACGGACGTATACGTTTTAACGCTCGGTCGCTAATTGTGAACGGCGAATGCTTAATGACACAACGCGCGCGCATATATGTATAGTCGGGTTTTATTGTGCGGCTGCATGGCGCCTATATAGTATATAGGTAACAGCGCCGCGGTATGAGGAATATATAATAGCAATAATTATGTTTTTTTTCGCCGGCAATTTGTGGCTCGCAGGAAGGAGGAAAATTGATAATTAACAGCGCGGTTAATTGAGCGCTATTAGTGGGAGCAAAGTGTTTGTTAATATTTTACGGCAGAGTCGGGTTGTATATGTGGTGCGCTCTTACCGAGTGCAATAATGTATTTTGAGCGAGCTGAACCGAAGTTATGAAAGTTTAGGAGCACCGAGAGGCCTAGATTTTTGTGTGTGTGTGTGTGTGTGTGTGTGTGTGTGTATGTGTGTGTGTGTGTGTGGGTGTGGGTGTGTGTGTAACGTCAAAAGGGGGGAGAGGGATATAGGATTTTCGCGGGATAGGGTGATGTATAATGAAAGCGCGCATTGACGTTCTTTTGAATGGGCTCAAGATTTCCGGGGGGCTGAATTAGAACGGCGGAATTTCAAAGAAAGACAATAGGGGCGAGATTATCAATGCCGGCGTGATTGAATGTCTTTGGAAAATTTAAACAAAAAGGCGTTATAGGTATCTGCTCACCTACGCGCGCGTAAAGGATAAATGAAAATTTCGTGTTTATAACAAAGTGTGTGTATATGGAACGAGACTTTATTAGAACTTTTATCCGAGAGCCATGGAATATACATACACGTTTGCCACCTGAAGGATTGGACATTTGAATTTATGAAAAATTATTATTTCATTCATTATAATTTATGCGGGAAAGAAAACATATTTTAACATTCCCGTCCGTCTTGTCCACCACCGACAGTTATTACCCGTATGGAAAAAAAGAAATGTATGAAACCGTATAAAACCGTACAAGACTATAAAAACGTACAAAACCGGATCTAAACATTGGTTTTTGGACAAATTTATACGTTTTAATACGTTTTGATACGTTTTAATACAGTTTCATACGGTTTTTAACATTTTAATACAGTTTTCTACGATTTGCAACGATTTTATACAATTTCATATGATTTTTTACGTTTTATAGAATTTCGTAAAAAACGGAAAAACGTAATTACATTTTTATAAACATAAAAACCTAATTTATTTATTTATTTTTCTATTTATTTTTTTTTTATTTTGTATGAAAATGTATTAAACTGTATAAAAATGTATAAAACCGTATAAAACTGTAATAAATTTGAAAAAATCTGCGGAAATATACAGAAATATACAATTTTATACGGTTTCCTATGTTTTATTACATTAACCTTTTACAAACTTGACATGGAAGAATTTCAGAAGTGTAAGAAAATGTCTGAAAATGTATTAAACTGTGTAAAAATGTATAAAAATGTATAAAACCGTATAAAATATGTCCAAAAACCAATAGAAAGGTTCATTTTTATACGTTTTTATACGTTTTCCTACGGTTTCATACATTTATTATTTCCATACGGGTAGTTTCCACTTTGGAAACGTAGATAGCGAGGTCTCTCATCGATGCCGCATTGGCCGTTACAACACCCGCAACTCGTCTTTCCCACTCCGAATTTCGCATAATATACATATTGTTTCGGCTCATCAGCGACCGAAGCTATACACGCCAAAAACTAGGACTCACGCTAGAGGAGCAAGGAGGAATAAGTGTGTGTGTGTGTGTGTGTGTGTGTGTGTGTGTGTGTGTGTGTGTGTGTGTGTGTGTGTGTGTGTGTGTGTGTGTGTGTGTGTGTGTGTGTGTGTGTGTGTGTGTGTGTGTGTGTGTGTGTGTGTGTGTGTGTGTGTGTGTGTGTGTGTGTGTGTGTGTACAAATAACCAGTGCAGCACCGGTTATTTCGTTAATAAGTAATATACGTGAATGTACACAAAAACGACTTTTCGAATTTTTTTCTTTTCTTTCATCGAAACCGAGGCTTCTCTCGATACACACACACACACACACGCGCGCGCATCCACCCACCCACCCACATTCACACACACACACACACACACACACACACACACTTTCGTTTCGAGCCTCTCGGTCATTATGGCCAAGTCCCTTGGCACACACGTGTTTATTTAAAGCAGTTTCTTTATTCTACACGCATTTATAATTATAAACTGCGCGCGTTGACCATTAAAAATATGAAGAAAAAAAGAAGAAATAGACGTGGACGGCGGCAGGCAGTTTTCACGTGATTATTCTACGTTGGCTATCGCAACGTGACGTTCTACATAAAATATATAAAATTAACAAACATTGGAGAATTATGTTACACAAGATCTTTTACGAACGCAGCTTATAATATAGGGGGGCCTTTATATATGTATTTCGGTATAGCAAAGGGGGGATGCACGCGAATTACACAAACCTCTATATAGCAAAAGAAAGTGGGTCAATGAGCCCCTTTAAGTTTTTGGTCACGCAAAAGAGAGCTTTTATAATTTTTTCATTTGCGATGACTAAGCCATTATATGGTACGCGAGCGCGCACTTATCTTAAGGGGGTTCATCCAACTAGGAACGTATCAAGAATCAATGTCAGCCCGCACCGCGCGCACAGGCTTGTTCGCATGGGGCCCCCACTCTTGTAGTCAGAGCGCGTGTTTATACGGGACTGACACATACACATAGCTTCGTGCCGCTGTGAGCGTGCACACAGAGCGGCACTCGTCTGTGTGTTCCCCCACCGCTCCAGCGTCGTCTGCACGCGCGGCCGTACACCTAAAATTCCATACTTTCAACTACAATATCTTAAAAACGGTGAAGCTAGGATCTCTGAACTTGTAATATGATATTCTAATTATTGATCTTAATAACATATTAGTTTTTCAGACAAACGCTAAATGTATCTTTGAAGTTATAGACTGAATCGATCTTTCACGCGTGTGCGTCCCATAAGACGCCGTGTTAAAATGCTCAAATTTGACAATTAATATCTCGATAACGGTGAAGCTAGGCTCTTTTTTGTGAGGATATCATATAGATAATGATGTCAGGTACATGTGAAAAAAGTTTCAAAGACTTCCTAAATAAACTGAAAATTGGAGGAACCCCCTTAAATATTTAACCAGCCACAACGCACAATTCTCTACATGTACACACACGCACGCCTGCGCACATATATATACATGTTTGCGTGTTATCAATTCAGATTATTTTTTTTAAGTGTTATATGGAGTTTTTTAATTTAATCTAAGAGTGCCTGCGAGCAGATATCCGCACTTGTGTGTATACGTGAGTGAGAATATGCGTATATGAGTGAGCGCGTTTGTTAACCCTCTGGCGCCGAGAGTTGCATTATAATTCCAAGACGCGATTTTTCAATTTCCCTTGCTTATGTCAACACACCCACAAACACACATATCATGCTAATTTCCCTGCGTTTGCTCTTTCGCGTGTGTTGCATCTCCGCATGCACGTATATGCACAGATAACGAGCGAGGGTCTGCAGAAGGCCGTGTTCAACGGCGAGTCGTGCAAGCAGCGCTTATCCGAGCTGGATCCCGATCTCGTGGCGACGCTGAACACAGTCGTGTCGCCGCTGCCGGAGGTCTTCCTCTGCGTGCCCGTGCAGCACCCGACGAAGCGCCAAGTCGCCCTCTTCGTCTGCCTCGTCGGCTTCGACGACGAGGCCAGCGCCGAGCTCGTCTGCACGAAAATAGTCCAGGAATGCTTCAGGCAAGTATATATAATGTATAACTCTGTGATGTCTGCGGGTCCGCGCGTATATATACCTATACATCGGCGGAATCGCGCGCTGGTGACGCATATTATGTATCTTGCGTGTGTGGCGTGTATACGCGCGTACTCGCTCGTCCGCCTTTTTCGAGTTGCCAGAAAGACGGAGCAGAGATGGGGAAACTATATGCTGATAGAGACACGCGGCGTGTAACACATAAACGAGTCTTTCACTCTCGATAATGTATATATACACGCGGTGTGAGCATATAGGTACATATTATATATACACTCGAGAGAGAGAGAGAGAGATACCGCGACGATGACAAATTTTTGCATACAGCGCGCGCCTCTTTTTTCCGCTGCGATGCACGGAAAAAAGTGAGCGTCCGGACGCGCGCGAGCGAGAAAGCAGCAACGCCGTGGTAACATAATACGACGCACGCGCTCTCTCTACACACACACACACACACACACACACACACACACACACACACACACACACACACACACACGCGCTGCCGCCGCACGGGTCGTCGTCGTTGCCGCGGTGAAAAGGAGAGGTTATTCCGCAAAACAATGAGCGGCGTCGGCGGCGGCGGCTTTCTCGGAAATTATCCATCTTCTCTCGAAAAGAGTCCGCCTAATCAGTTATTCCACCTTCTCTTTTTACAACGCGTGTCCGCGCACGAGTCAAGGAAAAGACGACGGTTCGGAGCGCGTGCTTAATAAGTATACGCGCACCAATACGCGTGAGCGCATATAATACGCTTGGAGAACGAGAGAGAGAGAGAGAGAGAAAGAGAAAGAAAGACGTCTGTGTTACGCAATGGAATTCGCGCGCTCGAGCTGCGGAGCGTGTGTTTTATAGTCGGTCTATATCTATATACGCGCGGGGAGTTAATGTTTACTTTCATAAGATGGGATGACGCTGCGCTCGCGCGCGCGTCACGCGCCACGCCAGCGGTGTATAGGTACGTGTGCGTACAGGTGTGTGTGTGTATGTGTGTGTGTGTATGGTGTGTGTATATATATATATATATATATATATATGCACGCGTGTGTTCGTGTGCGCGCTATATACCGCTCGAATGCGCATACATGCATATCCAGTTACGATCGGCCGGCGGGCGCTCGCCGGAGCGCACGCGCTCCTTATCTATGCGGAGACAATCGCTTTTGACTCTGAGAGAGGAGGAGGAGGAGACGCGAGACGACGACGACTCGATCGTTTTGAAAGCTTGCAAATGCCGACTCGGCATGTATAAGCTCTCCCTCTGTCTCTCTCTCTCTCTCTCTCTCCGGCACACACAGACAAACATTTATAAACTTTTCTTTTTAATGTATCAAAGTGCTGATGATGAGAGAACGTGGCGTGCTTTTCGCTCTTGCAGATACTGCCTCAGTCTGCTGCTGAGCACGCTGCGGTGCCAGGAGGAGACGCGGCTTAAACTCCAGTGTCAAGATTTATTGGTGGTCTCGAAGAAACTCTTCACGCGCCTTGGTAAGCCTTTATCTCTTTTTTCACATTAGGGTAAGACCCCCTATTTGTGTGCCCGAACCTATTTGTGTGCTTTACATGTATTTCAATGGAGAGCACACAGATAGGTTCAGGCACACAAATAGGGGGTCTCACCCTATATATATGTTCGCTCGTAATTTCTTTTCTTTTTTTTTATTATTCTCCTTTTATTATTTTCCATTCCTTTCTTTCGATGACTCTCTTTCCCCCCATCGCGCGCACCGTATATGTATAGTATCTATCTCTTGCGCTTGCTCGCCTGCTCGCGTGGTCTATTGATTCACGCTGTCGAGCGAGTGCGCAGCGTACACACACACGTAATGATAATTATGATAACGACGCCTAATAACGAGGTAATAGGGAAACCCGAGAAAATGGAGGCGATAAATGCTGTCATGGAATTACTCGCGTGTGTGTGTGTGTGTGTGTGTGTATGTGCGTGTGTATGTGTGTGTTTGTGTGTTTGCTCTTCTCTACGTGTGCTCTAACATTATGCGCGTATAGTACGGCCACTTTAGATCCCCCCGCACACTCCACCTCTTTTTTTCCTTTTTACGCGCACGCGCGCGAGCGTATATAACTCAGCCGTTAACGGTCGGTCGCTGACGTGTTATATGTATATATGTACTGAAGGATTAGATTTTTCATGTATATGTATATGCACAGGTGACCTGACGGACTTGCTGCGGGAAATAATGACGGAGGCGAGGAAGCTGACGAAAGCTGAGCGCTGCTCGCTCTTTCTCCTGGAGCCGGAGCAGCAAGAGCTCGTGGCCAAGGTTTTCGACGGACTTCCGACCGAGGAAGTATGTTATCTCTTATCTAATCTCTGCGTATACTCTGTTTCTCTCGCTCGCTCGTTCGCTCGCTGGTCTTGTCAAATTCAGACGATAAGCATGCGCGCGCGAGCGCGAGTTCAGTTTTATTTACTTTTTTTCGCTGATTCCCCCACTCGTGACTTACTCTCTGTGTGTTCTTGTTTTTTTTTTTTTTTTTTTTTTTTTGTTGGTTCTGCGCGCAGTCACAAGAAATGCGAATTGGTCTTGGTCAAGGAATAGCGGGCCATGTCGCAACGACAGGAAAGTTGCTTAATATTAGAAACGCGTATGAGCACCCGTTGTTTTATCGGGGCATAGACGAAGTCACGGGTTTCAAGACGAGAAACATTCTGTGCTTTCCCATACGAGACGAGAATGGAATTATCGGTGAGTTGTATTATTATTGTACAGAGGCGAGAAACTGCATATATACTCGAGAGGAAAACGATCGATTTTAATTAAAATGAATTTACATTTTTTTTATTATATATAATTGTTATTTTTTCCTTTGTCGATCTCGTTAACAACTGGTTTTCAAGCTTGAAAGCTGTGGCAGATAGTGTTTACTTTGATAAATTTAAGATATTGAAATTGCATGCATTTTTCGCTGTTAACTTGAAATACGCGGGAAAGACGTGTAAACATTCTCTGAATTATTGTGATTTTCAGGTGTTGCTCAATTGTGCAATAAGATTAATGGATTGTACTTCGATGTATTCGACGAGGAAGTAGCAATGGCTTTCAGTATTTATTGTGGTATCTCTATAATGCATAGTATTGTTTACAAAAAGATCCAAGATGCTCAAGCCAGGAGTAAACTCAGCAACGAACTAATGATGTATCACATGCAGGTAAATCCAGATTTACAATTTTCAAATGATTAATGCTTGAGTCACCTTAAAGTGTCAAAACTGATGAAAACACTTGACGTATGATTCACTTTTTCACAAAAACACGATAATGTTTGAAGTACATCTCGTAGTTCGTTATATAAACATTTTTGCGGATGTTACTTTGACGTTTTTAAGCGATTGATTCGTTGAACTGCGCGGAAGCAATTCCCAAAGAGATTTTTTTAAATGGAATAGCAATTTTCATAAATACAATACTCCATTATCATAAAATAGCTGTAAGTACCTCAATTTCTCCTATAACTATATCAGCATTACATCGTATGATTACAAATACCTCTCACGCAATCGCAATTATGATATTTTTTTTTACCGATGCTTTTCAATCAGTATCAAAGTGAAATATTCGATTTTTATGGATTGTAAAGTATTGCAAGTAATAATGTGCAATTTTCCTATGATTCTTAAGAACTCTGACGTGTTTACGTTTTTATCAAATCTCGCTACCCATTTCGGAGCAGAATATTTTATATCTTATATAGACGATAAATTTGCAATCAATTGTCTGAGATTATTAACGCACGAGAATCCTTCGTCATAACGGAAGTATATTTTAAAAAAACATGTGTATTCAACGCTTTAACTTTCACAATTGAACTTCCATATGTGATGACATGAATAGGAAGATGTACTGAATTTTAATTGTCCTTTTGATTCATAGAAGTACATATAGATACTAGGTTCCGAGAATTTCGTATTGAATTTATTTTGTAATAAAACTTTCACTTCATAGAATTGACTGGACAGACTAATAAGTTTATTAATGTAAATTTATGTTGACCTTTCTTAAATATAAAAAGATTGCGCTCTAAAAAGTTTTGACTTATCAGTTTAAGGACTCAATATATTAAATAAATTAAGACATTTGAGTTTACATTGAATTTTAATGTTAAAATATATTTTTTATGCTTAATGGATGTTAAATAAATATAGCAGGTAAAAAATATGTGCTTTTAACTTCTATGTAGTAGTAAACTAAATTAAAATTACTAAAATAAATTGTTTACTGATTAAATTCAAACTTATAGGTCGAAGAAGAAGACGTTCAAGCTCTCCTAAATTGTGGAGATGATCATAATGTGAAAGATTTTGACAAATTTCATTTTTGTCCACGCAGTGTACCCTACAGACATATGCCTTGTTATGTATTAAAAATGTTTGCTGATTTAGATTTTATACGACGATTTAAAATAAGGAAAACTGTACTTGCTAGGTAACATAATATATGCATTTTTCGAAAATTTTTTATTTTAACCTTAAATGTACTTCAATAAGGCAATATGAAAATATATTTGCAGGTTCATATTGTACGTGAAGAAAGGTTATCGAGATGCACCCTATCACAATTGGATGCATGCATTTTCAGTAGCACATTTTGCCTATTTACTTATAAAAAATCTGAATCTAGTGAGAGATGGCTACATGACTTCGTTGCAAGCTTTAGTCTTCCTGGTATCTTGCTTGTGTCATGACATTGATCACAGAGGAACTAATAATTCGTTCCAAACTAAATGTGGAACTGTCTTAGCCAGTCTTTATAGCTCGGAGGGATCTGTTATGGAAGTAAGTTTTCGGCGCACTTCCGACGATTCGAATATATAATGAAAATTATTTTATATTAATTATGTACATAATTTACAGAGACATCACTTAGCTCAATCGATGTGTATTTTAAATACTGAAGGTTGTAATATTTTTGAGAATCTCAGCAGTGATGAGTACAGCGAAGCTCTCGATTTACTTCGGAATAACATCCTCGCTACAGATCTTGCATCACACTTCAGAAGTGTTGATGAGCAACGAGAAGCGATACAAGCGGGATACGATAAAAATAATTCAAAACACCAAAAAATTCTATACGCAATGTTTATGACCAGTTGCGATCTTAACGATCAAACGAAAAATTGGAATGTTTCGAAGCAAACAGCGGTAAGCTTTTAAAATCATTCGAAAATAATTACGATTGAAATTTTGTGATTATAACTAAAATAATACTTATGAAAATCTTAATTAAACTATTTTTGTTTTAGGAACAAATCTATGATGAATTCTTTTCTCAAGGAGATTTAGAGAAAAGCATGGGTACGGATCCAATTGAAATGATGGATAGAGAAAGAGCGTCAATACCAGATCTTCAAGTACAATTCATAACGAACCTTGTCTTACCATTGTTTACGTTAGTACCGAACGATTTCTTTATACGTCGTACATTCTGTAAAAGCAAAGAAAAAAAATTAACAGCGTTATTTTGTATATTACAGGAATTTAGCAACATTATTTCCACAACTGCAGTTTCTTGTGACTATAATTGAAAGGAACCGTGAAATATGGCGGTTAGCCACATCGGTGTTTCAGAAATATAGTGAAAAAGGAATGACAGGAATGGATATTTTATTAAACGCCCGTCTGGAAGAGGAAATATTTTTACAGTTTAATAATTCTGACGAAATATCCGTGAATCGGACGCCTAGTAGTAAGATAAATTTTGATGTAGAAAGTGCGAGTTTTGGCGTTTGAAAAGTCATAAGAATTGAAGCAATTGAATTTTGCATTTTTAATATTACTGTTATAAAGTTTATTATGACAAACTTTTATTTGAACGGCATGAATGAACAATTGCGTACGAGCTTTGTCACAGGGTTTTTATGTATGTTCTTTACCACTCTGTGCAAAATTATTTTAGGACTGAGTAATTATTGTAATAAATAAAGACTTTTCACTTTATCAGACGTGTAAAGAACAAATTTAAAAATATTAAGTGCAATGAGAAAACTGGGCTATTGTATAGCTGGTAAAGTAAAAAGTCTTTGTTTAAACGCCTGAATCACCTTCTTTACCTTCCGGAAACTGAAAACTTGTAAGTTCGATGCAAATTTGATTAATAAGAGAAAATTGGAGAATGCTGGCGTTCTCAATGAAAGCATATGTTATGATTATTGCGAAAAAAAATTGTAAAATCGAATAGTTTCAATTATTTTCATATGGATTATGACTATTCTTGAAAGAAAACTACCGTTAAGGGATTAGTTGGGATTCTCGCGGCGATGGATATTACACACGTCAGTATTCCAAAGCCAAATTAAGTAAATTTTAATGTTCCTCTTTAAACTTTAAAGCCACTTAGCCATAAAAATATATCGATTCAATTTCGCAATGACACGCAACGTACAATAACTAAAAAAAAAGAAAAAACTTCGTAAACTTTCTTATTTGTACCTGATTAAAACAGTGAAATAAAGTGGCCATAGAGACTGGAAATATAACAAAAATCTATAATGCGCCGTGCCTCAAAAGAGCTTATATTCACATGACTCATATACTGCAAAGGCCCATTTCAAATTGTGTTTTATGTTGTGCGAAGTTCTTGTACTTACGCTTTCTGATAGACTGTTGATTAGGCGACTCAGTGCCACTAGCTCATCAGTCTATCACACATCGTATCAAGAGCTTTCAGCATAACCCGAAAAAATGGTTTCGGATCTTCGCCGCCGAAAAATCCGAGACGCCTTTTTAAAAGTGTTCTCGAAAAACTCGGACCGGCGGAGCTTCGAATCCACGCCGCGACGTTTGTTTCTGTAGGCAAGCGCCTTACCAACTGAGCTAAACGCCGCTCTCACAACTCTTTTCATCGATACAGCGCTTTACTTAGAATGTGTGCCTAGGAACATTCCACTACATACACCCGCTTTTGACACGCTCGATTTTTTACGTGGATAGATACAAAATTGTCAAATTAAACAAAAAACTGTGCATTGCGATACAAACTTTATGGTTCTGCAACTCGAAAGTACTCTTAAACTGTCAAATTTTAAATATTCCTTTATAAATAATCAATTGTACATACCGTCGTATAACTAGAATGTAGTTATGAAAAAGGAAATGACCAACAATAGAGGAAAACAAAATATTAGTTGTAATTGTCATACAGGTTTTAGATTTTTTAGCCAGACATTGAGGCAATTAGTTGTTAGTCTGTATTATCGATACAGTCGTTGTTGTGTGAGTCGTTACAGAATGGTTGAAATATTGGATTCAGTAATGTCACAATAATTTCTTGACTGAAAGATTAAGATAAAAAAGCTTTAGATGTGTAGTTGGCATCGAATTATTGTTCAAGTTAAAAAAAAACTGTAGATTTCTGAAATTTTATTACTTTAAAATTGAGAAATGCGCCTTTAACGCGCTTCCAGCATGTTGTACTATTGTCAAAACTTATTTTAATTATTATGGAAAAGTAAACTACAATAAACGATCAAGCATTACATCTAGTCAAAGTATCGAAAGAGTGTAAATCCATTGTTGGTAAACTTACACTAGTAATGCATTGGCAATAAAACCTATGTTTTAAAATTATATTTTTTGTAGTTAAATTAATCAGTTTCCGTAAAAATACAACTCATTTTATCTATGAAATATTTGGGAAGAAAATTATACATAAGATTTGTTAAAATTTCTTTCTAAAAAATCTAGTTTTATATCAAATTTAATTGCAGTTATAAATATATTTATTACTGTGTTATATAAAAAAATGTGACTCTTAGTACCTAGAACTGTTAAACAAATGTTTATTTATTTAAGAAACTAACTAAAAACTAACAATAATTATAAAATTATTTTATTTGATGGTATGAAGTATGAAAAAATTAAAGCAACTTGAATAACTTATACACAAATATAAAAGACAACATTGTAAATAGGAAATCATTTATAAGAATTTTTAAATTAAATCTAACACTATACTTATGATCTATATTTACAAAAGAAGTTTGTATTAAAAATAAGAAAATAAAAAAAAATTAATTAAAATTGAAAAATTAGCAAATAATTATTTATAATTACTAAAATTATGTACATTGATCATAATAAAAATGATAGTACAATTTTGAAATGGTATTAGTTTTTATTTCAGCAAACTATTTTATGAATATAATTTTTATATTTAGCCATTGTCTTATTGTAACACGCAAGTCACAACTTGCTTTCACTCGTCTGAGTTTACTTCATGCCTCTACCACATAAGCGCGGACAACCGCGTTCGACCGCGTAAGAGCGCACGCGCTCGCTTCTCTCATTGGTTGGGAGCGGGCTCAGCCGGCGCGCACGCCTACAACGAGGAAGAAGCGAGCGCGTGCGCTCTTACGCTGTTACGCGGTCGTACGCGGTTGTACGCGCTTATATGGTAGAGGCATTACAGCTTCGGAACAGCATTGCAGTGACCAGTGAATATATAAGTAGCGACTAGTGAGTAAATTCAAAGTTTTCAGTTGCGCCCAGATGACGACACATGTGGGGCCTGTACGCTAAGGGGATGTCTCCATAAGTGTGCCTGTGCCTAGGCGCACTTGTGGAGACAGTCCCTAATTGTAAGATATGGTGGGGGTCTATGTAAGGGGAGCGAAATCCTAAAATATCTTTTCTCATAGTTTTACCTTTTTTTTTGTTTTCATTATTCACTACTTCTTATAATACTATTTTCCTCGCACCGGGCCGAAAGTGCCTCATTCTCGTCCGGCTTCGAAACGCAAATATGGCATTTTCGGCCTCGATGTGAGGAAAAATAGTATACTATTATTTCACATTGTTGCGTGTATGAGACACGCATATAAGTACTCAGGGCCGCGCCGGAAGCGGGTATGCAAGGCGTGCCCCGCACGCGGGCAGCACTTCCAAGGGGGCGACAATTTGGAAATCAGAATGACATTTTCTATCTAAAAGTATTCGTATCTTTATAACCTACTTACTTCAAAACTAGCGATTTTTTAGTAAATCCGAATTGTTTTTAAATGATTAAACTCAAATGCTAATCCTAATAATGTATATCCTAATTATTTTTAACAAATCAGATTAAAATGATTAATCAAGACCATATAACTTTTCTATCTCAAGGATACAGCGACTTTTAAATATATTTAACAACTTTTGAATAATTTAAAGGACTATTACCGGTTACAAAGGCAAAAAATTACCTATAATTAAATTTTCTTTTTCTCGTTTCCTTTATTACAGAACTTTTTACAACTTTTTTTATTTTATTAATTTACTCTTCAAAATTAAAAAAAAATTTTTTTTTTTTTAATGTTTACATAATTTTATAGAGCTCATCAAAGTTGAGTACTGAAAATGACACTGCCTAATGACCCAGGGTTAATCTCGAAATTGGTAACTCTGAAACAAAAAATTCAAAAAGTTTTTTTAATGAGAAAGGTGTCTTACATCGTAATTTACTACCTTTTATAAAAAAAAATCATTTTAAAAACAAAATGGCGATTATGTCAAAAAAATGTTGTAAAAATTAAGTTTTTTTCCGCCCTTTTTCCCCTTGTCAATTTTTTTTCCAACTTTTTTGCAATTTTCTGGTAAATTACGGTAGAGGACGTTAAAACGAACAAAACTCACTGAGAATTAAAATGATCCATCGAATGGTTGGGGAGAATAAGTCTGGGCCGATTGAAAAAACACCAGTTCGAGAATATCGCGTTTAAAGTTTTTTTTACTATTTATTTGTGTAATATTTTTAAAAAATCAAGTTTCAACACTTACAATTGGTTAATCAGCAATCCCTGATCCATATAAAAGAAGTCCCGAGTCGATAAATGTAAAAAAACAAAAATCGATTTTTTTTAAATTATAACCGGTATAGTCCCTTAACCAACAATAGTAAAATAAACATTTATATCTATACATGATTTGGATATAAAGTACATACTTCAGGGATGCAACCCCCTGTTGTTGAAAAAATAGAGGAAAATTATCATGAAGAAAGGGGAGGATTATATAATAATTTTATTTAATAAATAGCAACCGACGGTTTAACAGGTAGCGCAGTCGCCACCTCGGCCGATCAAGCAGCTTTGGGCGCGGTCACTACTTGGATGGATGACCCTACTGAAAAATCTCAGGTGATTTCTTAGGTGAGATCTCACCTGAGAACTCGCCTGAAATCTCATGCCAAAATCTCATGTGACTTATCTTAAAAAATAATTTAGGTGAGAAATCAGGTGAGACATCACCTGAGTTCTCAGACACATATTTTTTTAAGTGACTTAAAATCTGACTTAAATTTAAATGAGAATTCAGGTGAGATATTATCTGGTTTGTCATTGACATCTTTTTATATGTTAATTAAAATAAAAACCGACAACTTACATGAGAATTTAGGTGAGGTACAGGGTTACGAAATTTTCAATTAGTCGATTATGGCAACTTATATTAAAATTTTCGTTTTCAATTAAACCGTACATTAATTAATAACTAAATTCTAGTTATTATATATATACCGGTTTAACTAAAATCTTAAATTTAGTTTTTAGTTACCCGGCATCCAAATTATAACTAAAATTTAATTCTTAATTGAACGGGTATCTAATTTGTAAATAAAATTTAGTTTTTAATTACTCGGCGTTCAACTAAAAACCCTGTCGACAGCGTTTTTTTCTACGACTTCCTCGTCTGATTGGTTAGGTGTTGAATTGCCTTCTGCCAAATTGAGCGGGGGGTGTAGATAAATAAAGTTTCGGTGTCTTAAAAAATATGGAATGTGACCTAGCCATCCAAATTGAATTATTCCAATACACCGAACATCCCGGAGCGGGTCCATCCCATGTGATTTGTCTATAGGTTTTCCCCGCGCCCGGTCGCCGTCGCAGCAGCGACAGAGCAACAATGTCGCTACCATCAAATCGCACCCTCAGTCGTGTCTCGTGTCGTTCGCCAGGGGGGTTGCTCTTCAATGATATAGGATAAAATGTTTATCACCGCGTAATACAGGTATGTTTTTAGTATGAATAGTACAATTTAGGACGAATAGTACAATTTAGGACAAAATTTTGATTTGATGTGACATATACTGTGGTAAAACGATTATGTCGCATCGCAACGCATATCGCTAAGGGTAATTTTATATTACGCCATAGCGATAAGTTTCGTTTGTTTGTACACTTTGTATGTGGAAACGTTGTGCAATAAAAAATTCTTCGCTATGGTGTAATACAAATTAATTACCCTCAGCTATATGCATTGCCATGCAACATAATCGTTTCACCACAGCCCGGTCAAAAATATCCAGTTGGGAAATTCAACTGGATTTTCCAAGAGGGAAATCCAGCTGGGGAAGAGTGGATTCCAGCTGGATTTTGGTGGATTTCCCGTCGGATTCCCAGTTGATGATACCAAATATTCCCACCCATTTTTAACTGGATATTTAAGTGGATTCCCACCTAGATATAACAGGATTCCTATGCATTATTAACTGGATTTCCATTGAATAGAAAAGCGAAAGTTAGATGGATTCCCATCTATATTAACCTTTAGAGGACGGGGATTTGGGTTTACTGTTTTCTCTCACTTTTCTATAGAAATCGAGTTTTTGTGATGTCTCACATCTCAAAACTAACACATGTAAAGGGTCGATCATGGGCATGGCCCGTATAGGGGCCATCCCGTCCTCTAAAGGTTAATATTAATGAATACAAAAAATGTAATTTTTACGTAAACCTAATTAGATATGCTTTTAGAATTTTCCTCTATACTTTTGAGATTATAGATAATGTTTAACATTTAATTTAATAAGATTGAAAATCGGTGCTTAGAAACAAGATTGACTTCATTTTTAAGTCGCTTGGAGCAACGAGAAAATGATTTTTTTTCTAAATGAGACCAAACCTATTTGATAGTTTTAACTTTTATATTTCAAGCCCTGTTTTTGTTATTTTCAGAAAATCTTTATAAATAATATAATTAAAAAATGAAAATGGTATTAAAATGGGGCATGACGTGGCACCCTGGCGGGGCACGCGTGGCACCCCTACTGAAAAAAATCATATGATTTGTCATATAATTTGTCATATGATAAATTATATGATAAAGCATATAATTTATCATATGAACAATCATATGATAGATCATATGATAAATCATATGACTAATTATATCAATTGTCATATGACAAATTATAGGACGTTATCGAGAAAATTGTCATATAACAAATCACATGATAAATCATGTGAAAATTATAAATTATATATTAAAAATATATAGGCCGTATGACTAATCATATGACGAATCATATGACAAATCATATGACAAATCATATGAAAAATCATATGAAAAATCATATGAAAAATCATATGACAAATCGAATGATAAATTAAGTGAAATATTAAATATGGTAATAATATTTAATGTTTGGAATAAACCATGCAAAAGTTTTCTTATTTATATTAGAGAAAATGCACTGGGATAGGATTTGTATGTGTGTATGTGTGTGCCAGAAAAAATTAGTTTTTTATTTATCAAATACTTTTATTTTCATTTGGTAAATACAAACTGTAACAAAGATGAGATTTCCCTATAATGATAATAATCGTTATTTTCTAAATAAATGTAATTGAATTCACTGTCATGTAAATCTCATCGTACAAAATGTAAATTCATGTCATTTTTAGTGTAATACAAACTCTTACACTATATAAGAAATTTTTATTCTTTATTAATTAACGTTTTATATAACATATCATTAATGAAATAATGCAATCTCCCATTTAAAAAAACAAACGCTTTTTATGATTAGTATTTAATATCACATTTTTGTTATATGATAATGAGAAAATCACAACTTACAAAAAACTTTGTTTTTTCAAAATTATCTCAATCTAGTAAATCTAGCTGTATTAAATAAAATAATTTCTTCTATTATTATTTTCATTGTCCAGTCTTAAAGAATACAAATACTATTTCCTTTCACATGTAATTTTTAGTGAAATACAAACTCTTTCTCTATAAAATAAACTTTCATTCGCTATTAATTAACATTTCATGTGTCACTTTAACATATCACTATTAGTGAACAGTATTCTTAAATTTCAAAAAACAAACACTTTTCTTATGATTAATATTTATCATCACATTTTTCTAATATGATAATGAGAAAACGAGAACTTAAAAAACTTTGTTTTATAAAAATTATCTCAATCTAGTAAATCTAGCTGTATAATCATAAAATAACTTCTTGTATAATGATTTTGATTGTCTGGTAAAGCTAGTCTTATACAATACAAATACTGCTTGCTTTGAAAACATTATTCAAAAACTTAACTACATTTGAAGGTCTCGGTGATGCCTTGCTCTTTCTTCTTGTCTGCAATCTCTGATTTTGTTTGTCAAAATTGACGTTGTATCTAGAATGTACTTCATCTTTTGCGTTGATGAAATGCCTTTCAATCAATCAAGAAAATCACAATAAAGACCTGTACAAATAGAGAGTTTTATTGTGTAATAAATAAAATGTATTCAGTTCTGATTGTTTTAGTATACTATTGCTAAAATATCATTAATATTTAAAATTAAAAGTAAATTTATAAAATCCTAAGCAGACATATTATTTTAAAATAATAGCAATTATACGAAAGTAACAATAAAAGGTTTGTTGTGAGTATAAAACCATTATAAATAATTGTGCTAATGTGTTAAATAAGAGTATTAATATTTACTCACTTAACAGTAATCTAAGTAAATTACATTCAATTTTTCTTATAGGTGATCGTCCAGGAATATTTGATTTAATTTTAGAAATATCTATAGCACGGTTTGCCAGTACTTTTGGTTCCCAAAATATAACAATCAGCTCTCTTAGAAAGACTGTAGGTGTATTATTTTGGATGAGATCCCAGGTTGATAATTTCACAAAAATACCTTCTCCTAAATATATCTTGAATGCACAAAATATCTATATTTTTATCACAATATATTTATTACACATTGTTAAGTAAAGATAAAATACATACTGAATAATTTTGAATGAAATATCGTTTCTGATAATCTTCCCAACCAGGTTTGTGTCTTTCCGTATAATATTCAATCGACTCAATGACAAACTGCTTCCATTTCTTACCTTTACGGGGATGATCTATAATCAAGTACATAAATCTTTAATTAAAATACATTTTATAAATAAATTCATTATGTTAAAGTAAATATACCTACATCCAACAGGGTTGTTATTTTGTTCGTTAGGTCTTACATCACCATTACCATAACCATAACCATTATCACCATTATCACCATTATCACCATTATCACCATCATCATCATGATTTAAAAAAAGCGAAGGTGATCTCTGCCTTGGTGGACTCTCTCTTGGTGGTGCCTCCCTTGGTGGTGCCTGCCTTGGTGGACTTGCCATTCGATTTAAGTTGTTCATCTCATTTGGCAAGTTGTCGTTGCCAGCCTCTTCTAACGCATGAACTTCCTCATTATTGTCTATGTTGTTTCTAGGAGGTCCATTATTATCTTCAGAGTTTGCTATAACATCATTTGGGTTTTCTAAAACAAAATAAATATACTTATAATAAAAATAATAATTATTGTATATTACCATATAAAATTAGTTATATTAAGTGATTTACCTTTCTCAACAATTTTCTCTTTTAAAGTAGTTACTACGTTCTTAAGTCTTTGAATCATCAGATCCTTATTATGTATTTCAGCTTGCTTGGCTGTGGTTTTGTAATTGCGGAACTTGAAGCAACTGAATCAACACTTTCTGAATCACTGTCGTAAAATCTACCTGAATTATTTTTGGTTTTTAATTTTTCCAGCGTGGAAGAACTTCTGCCTTTAATAATTTTTGTTCGTTTTATTTTAGCCTCTTTTCTAGTAGATGCTGCATTTTCTTTTTTTAGAGCTTTAATCTGACTTGGATCCAAAATCATTCTAGGAATCGAGGGCCTCTTCTCTTTAGATTTATTGTATACATCTTCTTCTGAATCTAAAAATATAAAATTATTAAATTGCAACAATATATATTACAAGATTTTATACAATCTTTTAAGTCTACTTTTACTTACCTCCTAAGTAAAAAATATTACAAGCAAAATAACCATAATGTAGATGGTTTATTGTGCAATTATCACTGCAATCAGACCGTTTACAAAAATAAGTTTTCTTCGGATCGAAGTCATTGCAATTTTTCGGCTGTATGTGGCTGTTAACATCGTCATCTACTATATTCTAAAGTAATTGTTATTAATATAAGGTTATGAAAATATACACTTAAATTAACAATTTAAATATATAGAAAATAAAATAGTATATGTATAAATACACCGCCGGTATTATATACAATTACGTTTTAAGGTTAACGTCATTAACGTTTTTCATGTTATTGTCTGTAAGGGACTGTCCACATAGCATCTTGTGTGCCTTGTCTCTTGTCTCATGTCTCAAGCGTGAAAAAGATCGTTGTCCGCAATCTTAATAATTTTTAATCTATGGTCATTTTTTCTGTATAATTTTCTATTGCCATAAACTATAAATGTATAAGAATTCGGACAACGATTTTTTTCGCCCTAGAGACACGAGACAAGAGACAAGGCACATGACACGCTATGTGGACAGTCCCTAACTGTTGTCTGTTATTTTTGCGTGTAATCGCGGGCTTTAGATTCGCGAACTATAGAACAAACATATAGGTAGAGTATATCTATATATATATATATATATATATATATATATATATATATATCATAGGTCTAGATACACTTTGGCGCCACCAGTCTCTACGCACGGTCCACAGGTCCACTATACAGTCGAATACAGACATACGTAGAGTGTCAGTGTGCAGACTTCATGGCAGTGCTTAGGCACGGAGACAGAGAGCTATTCCCGCCAAAATCTTCTTATCTCCACGTGTTTTTTATAGATTTTTTGGGACAATCAGTTTTAGTTAGGATCAGTTGCAGTGATATAATTAGTTATATATACCGATAAATAGCCATTAAAAATGCCAGTTACACATGCTGGTCTTATTTTTCACACTGGTTCGAGAAAATTGCTTACCAGATGTGTAGAAGACATAACCGATGAACTAGTAGATGACGATGTTAACAGCCACATACAGCCGAAAAATTGCAATGACTTCGATCCGAAGAAAACTTATTTTTGTAAACGGTCTGATTGCAGTGATAATTGCACAATAAACCATCTACATTATGGTTATTTTGCTTGTAATATTTTTTACTTAGGAGGTAAGTAAAAGTAGACTTAAAAGATTGTATAAAATCTTGTAATATATATTGTTGCAATTTAATAATTTTATATTTTTAGATTCAGAAGAAGATGTATACAATAAATCTAAAGAGAAGAGGCCCTCGATTCCTAGAATGATTTTGGATCCAAGTCAGATTAAAGCTCTAAAAAAAAAATGCAGCATCTACTAGAAAAGAGGCTAAAATAAAACGAACAAAAATTATTAAAGGCAGAAGTTCTTCCACGCTGGAAAAATTAAAAACCAAAAATAATTCAGGTAGATTTTACGACAGTGATTCAGAAAGTGTTGATTCAGTTGCTTCAAGTTCCGCAATTACAAAACCACAGCCAAGCAAGCTGAAATACATAATAAGGATCTGATGATTCAAAGACTTAAGAACGTAGTAACTACTTTAAAAGAGAAAATTGTTGAGAAAGGTAAATCACTTAATATAACTAATTTTATATGGTAATATACAATAATTATTATTTTTATTATAAGTATATTTATTTTGTTTTAGAAAACCCAAATGATGTTATAGCAAACTCTGAAGATAATAATGGACCTCCTAGAAACAACATAGACAATAATGAGGAAGTTCATGCGTTAGAAGAGGCTGGCAACGACAACTTGCCAAATGAGATGAACAACTTAAATCGAATGGCAAGTCCACCAAGGCAGGCACCACCAAGGGAGGCACCACCAAGAGAGAGTCCACCAAGGCAGAGATCACCTTCGCTTTTTTTAAATCATGATGATGATGGTGATAATGGTGATAATGGTGATAATGGTGATAATGGTTATGGTTATGGTAATGGTGATGTAAGACCTAACGAACAAAATAACAACCCTGTTGGATGTAGGTATATTTACTTTAACATAATGAATTTATTTATAAAATGTATTTTAATTAAAGATTTATGTACTTGATTATAGATCATCCCCGTAAAGGTAAGAAATGGAAGCAGTTTGTCATTGAGTCGATTGAATATTATACGGAAAGACACAAACCTGGTTGGGAAGATTATCAGAAACGATATTTCATTCAAAATTATTCAGTATGTATTTTATCTTTACTTAACAATGTGTAATAAATATATTGTGATAAAAATATATAGATATTTTGTGCATTCAAGATATATTTAGGAGAAGGTATTTTTGTGAAATTATCAACCTGGGATCTCATCCAAAATAATACACCTACAGTCTTTCTAAGAGAGCTGATTGTTATATTTTGGGAACCAAAAGTACTGGCAAACCGTGCTATAGATATTTCTAAAATTAAATCAAATATTCCTGGACGATCACCTATAAGAAAAATTGAATGTAATTTACTTAGATTACTGTTAAGTGAGTAAATATTAATACTCTTATTTAACACATTAGCACAATTATTTATAATGGTTTTATACTCACAACAAACCTTTTATTGTTACTTTCGTATAATTGCTATTATTTTAAAATAATATGTCTGCTTAGGATTTTATAAATTTACTTTTAATTTTAAATATTAATGATATTTTAGCAATAGTATACTAAAACAATCAGAACTGAATACATTTTATTTATTACACAATAAAACTCTCTATTTGTACAGGTCTTTATTGTGATTTTCTTGATTGATTGAAAGGCATTTCATCAACGCAAAAGATGAAGTACATTCTAGATACAACGTCAATTTTGACAAACAAAATCAGAGATTGCAGACAAGAAGAAAGAGCAAGGCATCACCGAGACCTTCAAATGTAGTTAAGTTTTTGAATAATGTTTTCAAAGCAAGCAGTATTTGTATTGTATAAGACTAGCTTTACCAGACAATCAAAATCATTATACAAGAAGTTATTTTATGATTATACAGCTAGATTTACTAGATTGAGATAATTTTTATAAAACAAAGTTTTTTTAAGTTCTCGTTTTCTCATTATCATATTAGAAAAATGTGATGATAAATATTAATCATAAGAAAAGTGTTTGTTTTTTGAAATTTAAGAATACTGTTCACTAATAGTGATATGTTAAAGTGATACATGAAATGTTAATTAATAGCGAATGAAAGTTTATTTTATAGAGAAAGAGTTTGTATTTCACTAAAAATTACATGTGAAAGGAAATAGTATTTGTATTCTTTAAGACTGGACAATGAAAATAATAATAGAAGAAATTATTTTATTTAATACAGCTAGATTTACTAGATTGAGATAATTTTGAAAAAACAAAGTTTTTTGTAAGTTGTGATTTTCTCATTATCATATAACAAAAATGTGATATTAAATACTAATCATAAAAAGCGTTTGTTTTTTTAAATGGGAGATTGCATTATTTCATTAATGATATGTTATATAAAACGTTAATTAATAAAGAATAAAAATTTCTTATATAGTGTAAGAGTTTGTATTACACTAAAAATGACATGAATTTACATTTTGTACGATGAGATTTACATGACAGTGAATTCAATTACATTTATTTAGAAAATAACGATTATTATCATTATAGGGAAATCTCATCTTTGTTACAGTTTGTATTTACCAAATGAAAATAAAAGTATTTGATAAATAAAAAACTAATTTTTTCTGGCACACACATACACACATACAAATCCTATCCCAGTGCATTTTCTCTAATATAAATAAGAAAACTTTTGCATGGTTTATTCCAAACATTAAATATTATTACCATATTTAATATTTCACTTAATTTATCATTCGATTTGTCATATGATTTTTCATATGATTTTTCATATGATTTTTCATATGATTTGTCATATGATTTGTCATATGATTCGTCATATGATTAGTCATACGGCCTATATATTTTTAATATATAATTTATAATTTTCACATGATTTATCATGTGATTTGTTATATGACAATTTTCTCGATAACGTCCTATAATTTGTCATATGACAATTGATATAATTAGTCATATGATTTATCATATGATCTATCATATGATTGTTCATATGATAAATTATATGCTTTATCATATAATTTATCATATGACAAATTATATGACAAATCATATGATTTTTTTCAGTAGGGACTCGGGCGTATCAGTGCGCCGCGGCGGCCGCCGAGCGAAGTGATCTAACCTACAAATAAAAAACGGAGCAAGATGGGTTAACAACTACGCAGTGCAATAATTTAGTTTTAAGTAGTTTTTAGTTTCAATTATTACATTAATAAGTAAGTAACGATTATTTCGACTGCGTATTAAGTTATATTTAGAGTAGAAAAAAGCCACTTGAAGACTTAAACACAAATCAGCTTGATTTATCCATTGTTAATAATAATTCAGTTTCCGTAAATAATGAAAATTACTTTAGAGAAGTAATACCTGAAGAATCAATTGTAGATACTCAAACTGCCTTTTTCAATGGTCAGGTAGTTCAAATATGCTACATAGATGAAAATGATGCGAAATCTTTAAATTTAAACTTATTGTAATAATAATGATAATTTGTTAATCAAACAAAAGTATTATGTTGTGATCATATTTTATAAGAAGGAATTTATAATATAAAATCATTTATTAAAATGTAATAATTTATTTTAAAATAAAAATTGTTATGTTCCTTAATAAAAGTAAAATTTTAAATTTTCAATAGACTGATTAATTATTTGATTTTTGAAAATGTTATTATGGCATAATTATTAAAGTATTAATTACTGGAAAAAAGAATTGAAAAATACCTATAGTAAAATATTAAATTTGACCGTGCCATGCGTGCCCCATCGGGTGCCACAATCCACCCGCCGGTGGGGCACGTAGAGCATTTTTTTCAGAATTTCTTTTCTGTATTTTATCAATAATTAAAAGAAAATGAAAAAAAAAGTTAATAGTTTATTTTATTTTATTTTTTTTCTGATCTAATTATTCCGGTTTTGTACATTTTGAAATAATACACGGTTTAGTTGTTATTTTTAATCAAAGTTAGGGTGTCACATGTGCCCCGCCCTCCCCTACTATTATTTGAAATAAATGGAGTAAATGGACTTTATAATGTAAATATAAATTAATTGTAAATAAATTTAATTGTATATATTATGATTTTATTCTACCAAAATCCCCCCATTCTTTTATTTTAAGATACCTATTATTTTACTTTGAATAAAAATAAAATTATGGAAGTTGACGAAGTTCAATAATCAATCAAATAATATGTATAGTAGAGTATACTGTAATGCTATTTTATTTCCTTTATTTCCTTTTCTCCTGTTTTATTTTATAATACGAATTGTCGCATTATCATTTTTTCTACGATAAAATTAAAACTTTTAATTTTTCTAGCACCCGAACGTTTTTTTTTTATTATCTATAAAACGAAAACACGCGCAAACGTCTACTTTGCATTTTTATTAATTATTTTTTACGCGCAATCGAATCATATAATAATATTTGATGATTTCTTATATGGGGTGCGAACTTCTAGGAGCTTACTTTACCGACCAGCAGTCCATACGCCCATGCCAATACCAATTCGCCTTGTCGAAGGTTGGGTGAGCCATCTGGTGGCAGAAAAAGGAAAACCCCAAAATAGGCCGAAAAGTATTGGCGGTTCAGGCGCTATGATATGAGTGATTTGCACGAAAATGAAGAAAAAGATGTTTGCTCAAAAAGTAGGGTTCGTCGTAGTGTGCCGCAATGCAAGAACAAAACGTATGCTTCTATACATCTCATTTCAAAAAATAAAAAACTTGTTAAAAAATTGAGTATAGCCTACAGAATCGGAAAGAAACTAACCTCAAATATGTTCGTCTGCTGAGATCTGCTGATCTGCAACTGCATACAAGTGTTATGAACTGCGTTTGCGTGGACGAGTCGTGCAACACATAAAGGCAATTCTACAATGGAACCTTGAATATTGATTTCTGATAAAAGTTAAATAAAATAATATTAAATAAAATAAAAGTTAAATTAAATAATAATAACTTTATGCGTTCCCATAGCAGTCTCGATCTAAAATGTCAGCGGTAGAATCTATATATTAAATAGTTAATCAACTAAGTCGTAAACAAGTAATATTAACGATAACTCGAATAGAAATTGATGATAAACAAGCGATACTGAATTTGTTAACTAATTACCTTTAACAAATAGTAATTGCGCCCGTATAATTAAACTATTAATAGCAAGGTCAACGCGCTAACGAACAAAGTGAGATTAGCAATAAAACTAAATTAACGGTAGTAATCTGCGATTAAATTAATAACTATTTGGACAATAAACGTTAATTACATTATAATAATTAGCGATAACAGCAGGCATAATAATAATTCATTAGGGAAGCTCGCTCGGGTAAGAAAAGCTCTGTTACAGGAGTCACCCCAAGGACGAGCAACAGACGACAACACGAGTGACCCTCAAAGACAAGCGACGGACGACAACACGAGTGACCCTCAAAGACAAGCGACGGATGACAACACGAGTGACCCTCAAAGACAAGCGACAGACGACAGCACGAGTGACCCTCAAAGACAAGCGACGGACGACAACACGAGTAACCCCTAAGGCAAGCGACGGACGACAACAAGGTCAATCCAATGGACGGAGACCAGTAAACATTTCCGAGAGACGGAAAGCGTAAACACTTCCAAGAAGTATTTATCCGTGAGGCACCCCCAGAGACAGCTGACAGTCAACAATAAGGGTCACCTCAAGGACGAGTCAACGGTCCAGCAGCGACAAACAATTCCTGGAGCCGGCGCACAGTGGCGCGGAACGACCCAACGGTCCGAGCCGTCATCAACGGCCAATCACGGATCAGCAGCATCCTACGCCACTGACGGGGGCGGCTTCCCACCCGCTGCCTAAGCGCTCTCGACCCTATTTTCCAGTCAGGGGGCCATCCATCGCCACGCCCTCGACTCTAGAGTGGGGGAGGCTTCCGAGGCAACCTGGCGCCCTACAGCCTCTACATCATACTGCCTCCCACCACCAACCTAAAGCTTCCAACCAATAGCGTTCCTGTAAGAATCATCGTCAACGGCCGAAGGTCCGCGTCCAGGATATAAAAGAAGAGCCCCGGGCCGCCAGAGTCGGTACACTAAAATCTTTAAAATAACCCCGGTTGTTATTGCAGCAGGAGATTACAATGCAAAACACACCATATGGGGTAGTAGATCTATTAACACACTTGGCAAAAACATTAATAATTTCTGTTTTAAAAATAACCTTTCAGTTCATGCACCCCCGGAATTCACGCACTATCCATTTAACAAAAGACTAAAACCGGACATAATAGATTTCATGATCTCAAAAAAATCTCTATTTTACTTCGGATGTAAACACAATTCACGAGTTAGACTCAGATCACTACCCCATAGAAATCATAGTTAACTTGAGTGCTAAATTCACCACTAACCATCCTAAATATAACTTAGCAAAAGCAAATTGGAATTCATTTCAAAATCATATAGATAACGCGATTAAAGAGCGCCAAAACGACTTAAATTCAATCGATAATATAAATCTTGCAATCTTAAATTTAACTAACTCAATCTCGGAAGCATTAGAAATAGCAGTACCTAAAAATGAAAATAAAACCGGTGAACCCCCTCTGCCACAAACAATACTTGATTTAATTAACTCCAGAAATAAAAACATACGAGAAAACCATGTCAGGCCAAATCCCCTACTAAAACTAGAAATAAATCACCAACGGAAAAAAATCGATAAAATGATTAAAGAATTTAAATGTAACACGTGGAATAGCACAGTTAAAAAATTAAATATTAAAGATAACAGCCTCTGGAGAATGACAAAAGGTCTAACGCGTCAACAAACAAATATTCCAGCTCTTAAAAACGAAAATAATGAAATTAAATACTTTTCTCCAGAAGACAAAGTTAACGCATTTGGAACGCCCTTCGCTAATACATTTACCCCGCATAAAAACGAATCCGAAGAAGCAAAGCTCTTCACCACAGAAACAGACCGCATGGTTTCCTCGTACTTAAACCATCTGGAAATTACGAATCCTAAATATAAAGCCAAACCATTCGAAATCAAAAACTATATTAAAAGAACTAAAAACAATAAAGCCCCCGGACCGGATAAAGTCACTAATTGCATGCTTAAACATCTACCCTCCAGCGCCATAAGTTATATTACGAAAATTCTTAATGCTTGCTTCGATTTAAATTATTTCCCTACGGAGTGGAAAAAAGCAACTATCTTAGTGTTTGCTAAACCCGGTAAAGATCTAACCATGACCACCAGCTACAGGCCCATAAGTCTACTAAATACAATGAGCAAAATTTTCGAATCAATCATAATCGACAGACTTAAAGACGAACTAAACGATAAACTTCGACTCCGAGCAGAACAATTTGGCTTTAGAGATGGACACTCGACAGTACAGGCCATACTTAGACTAACAGAAGACATCACGAAAAACTTTAACTGCAACAGAAACACAGGCGCGGTTTTTCTGGACGTCGCGAAGGCTTTTGACAGCGTGTGGATTAACGGACTAATCCGCAAGCTGATCGAAGCCAAAATAAATAAAAATTTAATTCACCTACTAGCATCATATTTAAAAAATAGAAAATTTAAAGTAAAACTAAATGACGTAGAATCTAAAGAATTTAATATATGTGCAGGCATACCACAAGGCAGTCTACTCGGTCCTATACTTTTCATCATTTACATCAATGACCTTCCAACCGTTGAAGGAGTAAAAATAGGAATTTACGCAGATGACACGGCTGCGTGGGCTACCTCGTGGAGCAATCTCAAAATAGTAAAACTTTTAAACGAATTCCTTAATAAAGTAAAAAACTGGACAACATTATGGCGCATAAAAATAAATGCTTCTAAATCAGAATCAATCCTTTTCTCGCGTAAAAAAAATCCAACAAGGGATCTAGATCCGCCTAATCTAAACAACGAGTCTATAGAATGGGAAAATAAAGTAAAATATCTATGAGTAATGCTTGATAAAAAATTAAGTTACACAGCCCACGTTAATAACACGCGTAACAAAGCAATAGGAGCCACAATGAAACTCAACCCGATCTTAAATAATCACTCAGCACTAAATATAAATAACGGAGTAATAATTTACAAAATGATAATAAGACCCATCTTAACCTACGCCTCGACGATCTGGGCTAACACAAACAAATCTAATTACCAAAAAATACAAACGGTACAGAATAAAACACTCCGCACTATTTTAAACGCCCCTAGATACACTAAAAACACTCTAATTTATAAAGATTTAAATGTAGAGTACATTAAAGATTACATCAAAGAAGCCGGCAAAAACTTCTACAACAGAATTTCGGAATCAAAATATCAAATCATTAAAAACCTAGGCAACTACGACTCCGACGCAAGAGACAAATACAAGAGACCTAAAGACTTTTTGCATATAGATCCACCCACATAAATCCTAGTAAATAACGCAAATTTACGATGTTTCAGATACAACAGATCCAAGCCAAGGACAAATGCAGACACACCAGATTTACCTTCCCCTTACTAATCATTTTTCTTTCAGGATTACATCAAGAAGACGCACCTCATACACTAAACTCTCTCTCTCTCTCTCTCCTTTCACGCAAAAAGAGACGCAGCGACGTTATGCTGGCGGCTGATATTCAGTGCGCCTCAAAACCGCAACGAATGCCTGACCGGACCGGCTGGCGGATGCGGCGTCTCCCTCTGGGTGAATCTCTTTCCTCTAAAACTTTCTGCCGCATATCATCTTTACCTACCTATATAAATTACTCATCTATTTTTTCTGTCTAATAAAGTCATTCTACGCGTCTCAACAACTAACTTAAGATAAATGGGTTTTTACTCCTAGCGAGGTTTTCCCCATTCTACACTCCACATAGTAGTCCAGCCATACAACCGTTTTTGCTCTATAACTTCTGATAGTGTAGAAATGCCCTCACAGGGTAACGCACAACTTCCTCTTTTTGATTTCCTTCTTTAAGGAGAGGTAACTGGAATCGCCCAGGCTTCTCCTACGTGGATTCATTTCTACGTAAGGGGCTCCTGGACGGTGATCCGGGCAGGCTGTACCTCACTGGTAGGGGGCGACGGAGGGGGCCCCCACCATCCCTTCTTTCTTTCTTTCTTTCTTGCCAGAATCGGCTTCTGATAGTGTGGAAATGCCCTCACAGTTCTGATAGTGTGGAAATGCCCTCACAGGGTAACGCACAACTTCCTCTTTTTGATTTCCTTCTTTAAGGAGAGGTAACTGGAATCGCCCAGGCTCCTCCTACGTGGATTCATTTCTACGTAAGGGGCTCCTGGACGGTGATCCGGGCAGGCTGTACCTCACTGGTAGGGGGCGACGGAGGGGGCCCCCACCATCCCTTCTTTCTTTTGCCAGACTCGGTCGCTACCAAGCACATGATAAGCTTCGTAGTCTGTTCAATTGCACTAGTGCATGCACCCTGACCACGTCATAGTGTCGGTCAATATTGAATTGTATAGAGTCACGGTTCTAAAGTTCATTGTTTGTCAAGATTAACAAAGTTCTTAATTAATTCAATAAAAAATCAAGTTAAAGTTCATTCCCTCGAGTTCAAGTCTTTATTTGAATCTCCCGCAACTCTGTGCGCTTCAGCGCTTAATTGAGCAACGTTCCCGAATTCCTGTTGGTCAACGCGGCGACCATTGCAGAAGCGCCCTTCTGCTTCCAGAACCCGACTCGGGTCGTAACACAAGAATACAAGATTTCATTCTGATGACCAGCAGTCAGCAGACAACTAGACAAGCAACTAGGCCGGTAGGCCCAACACTTGCCCGCCACCGGGTAGTTTATCGTTTGTGCGTGACGCGGCGCTAGTGGCGAAAATTTGAAAAAGACGTTAGTTTTGCGGGTTGTGTCTTGTGCTTTACTTTAGTCTCATAGCCCATTCCCATGGAAAGGGAGATACGAAAAAGCAACTGTCGAAGGGCCATGGTGCGTGCCTCTACATTGAGTCACGCGCGGGATAATTCGCGCCGAAGATACGAGAACGCGCGTTACAAATTTGTTTTTAACATTCTCGTCGACTGTTGATATAGTTTGTATATTTTAGTCGGTGTTTAAAAAACTCCACGCATATGTCCGGTGTTTCGTGTAGAATAATAGTATATAACCGTTATTTAGTGTGTTTGCGTTGCGTTTGTGTTTATCCTCAGCTCTTGGCGGGCTTCGCTTAGGTATCTTTATTCTTGGCTTGTCAACGAAAAAGATATTTGTAAGTAAAAGTGATCGTGAATGTGAAAAGTGCATATACGTAAGAAGAAAGACGCACGTGTTATTTTTATAATTATTTTTGTATAAATGATGCTGTATCACAAGGAGTTGTGTAAGTTAAAGTTATACCTTTTCTTTTTTAGAATCAGTCACCATGGATAAGAGTACAGTACTCAAAATGATAAATGCCGACATTGGCGGGTTTAAGAATGAGAAATCGAAGATTTCAGAGATACTTGAAGGTTGGAGAACTGAATTTAAAATTTATATGGATAATTTACTGTCACAAATGACGACAGGAGGTTCAGCTCTATTACTTGCCAAGACTCCAAAAGTTGTTAAGAAGAAAAGCAAAAGAATTAAGACTATTCCAGAAAATGATGAAAATGATAGCAATCTCTTTAATACAAGAATGACTCGATCCTCACGAGTAAATACAGTTTTAGAAATTTCAGATATTCATCAAGGCAGATCTAAAAGAAGTGCATTAACAAAGGCCCAAAATATTATCAAAAAACAAATATCTGATGATGAGACTGACTCACCTTTAGTGAACAAGGTTTGTATCTTTTAATTTTGTAATCTTAAACAAATTTTAAATAAAAAAATATATAAATTATAAATAATAAATCATGTTGAATTTTATCAATAAAATTTTTATTTTTCAATAGATTAAAGGAAGTCAGACAAAGAGACCAAAAGAATTACTTGAAAGTTCAGATGAAGATGAAAGACGACCATCAAAAATAAGCAAATTAGGAAAGAAAATTTTGAGTAAAAATAAAAATAAAGATGAAACTTATGATGTAATAAATGATTCAATGCAAGATACAGCTACAAATGAAAGTCTTACTTCAAAAGGACAAAATCAGAAAAGAGTATCAGTTAAACGTAAATTTCAACAAGATGATGAAGAGGCAAATACTATGTTAACATCTGATCAAAGATTTCTACTTACTGAGGAACCTGTTGCGAAAAAAGCTAATTGCTCAAGAATGTCACAGAAAAATGAGAAATATATAAATACATTGGAAAGAATTTCAGAACAATCAGTTTCTTCAAAACAAAATGAAGTTTTAAGTAAAAGATCCACTAGATCATCTGCTTCAGTAATAAATGCTCAAGGACCAAGTAAATTTATCAAAGCGAATATTATAAATGGAACTATGGATATGAGTAATGCTGATGAGACGATAGCTTCAATGTATGAAGATGCAATTGGCAAACCTGTACCAATAATGAACTCAACTATGAAGCCAAATACTACAGTAACTTTAGAGAAAATGACAAATGCAACAGTTTTAATTGAGCCATTATCTACCAAAAATGTATTCAATGAAACAGTTACTATTACAAAAAAGAAAAACTCATTCAAGGAACCCTTATTCCATAGCATTATTAAAGAGCCAGAAGAATACAATGCCAATACTACTAGAACTATAGTTCAGAAGGCTCCAGAAAATACAAACAATATAACTGTAAATTATGAAAAAATAAGTGCTAAAACTAAGAAAGATAGTAAATTAGATACATTCAATGAACTTATTACAGATGATGAATCATCACCTGAAAGAACAGAATATAGATTACAGAAACCGAAATTATTGAATCAGCAAAAACGTGTTACTAGGACCAATACTTCTATAATGAGTGAAGAAGAAGAAATTTTCAAAACTCCACTTAAGATCCATCAGAAAAACAAGGATTTAAAAGCAAATACTTTAAAAACTAATTATAAACCATCAGCATTATTCAGTCCATATGCTAAAGATTCAGTAAAAAAAAGAGTTGAAGCATTTGAACAAGTGGCAAGTCCGAAAGCAAATGAAAACGAAACTGGAGGAAGGGTTACAAGGACAAAAACACGTGCATTAGCTGCTGCAAGCTTTGTTGAAGCTCCACCACTAACTGTGGCACAAAAATTGGCTAGAAAATCATTGGCTAAAGCTAAAAAGATCTCTCTAGCAAAACAAGCAAAAGAAGATTATGAAACTAAAGAGGTAAGTAGATTTTTACTTCTGATATTTTTATAACTCCTAAAATGTCATTTAAAGCCTTATTTAATTGCAGTATGAAAATAATATTAAAACCAAGCATTCAAAAGCTACAAGTTCTTTGGAAAAATCAGCCCAGAAATCTCAATTGAAAACTACGCCACTAGGAAAACGTACATTGCAAATGCCAGGTTCCATAAGCAAAAATCAATATACAACACCTACGAATACACAAAATCTAAATGCTGTAAGTCTTAGTAACTCGTATTTTTATAAACAATATTTGATTAACATTATAATTTTTTAAAAATATTTTATAGCATTTTAAACCCATGACTGGGTCGCGTGGAAATATCGTGACAAACACGGATTCATTTATTCAGCCAATAAAATCAGCTCAAAAAACCATAGACAGAGCAGCTGAAGAGAAAAGAAAGAGAGCTCACGAAGAAGATGCACGACGAAAACGTGACGAGTTGTTAAAAGCTCAAGCTGAAGAAAAGAGAAGGTAAACAATGACCAATTAACAGTTTTTCCTAAAAGAAATCATTAAGGTTCATTATTTTTAAAAATATTTAATCTTGTTTAGAAAACGAGAACAAAAGGAACTTAAGAACAAATTAGCTAGAGAAGCTAAAGAAAAAATAGAACAAGAAAAGAGATTGAAAGCTGAAAGAGAAAGAGAAGAGAAAGCAAAATTAGCGCAGCAAATGCAAGAAAAACAAAAAGAAGAAATGGAAACGAGACGCATAGCACAATTACAAAGAGCACAAGTATGTTTGGAGATATGTAGTCGCACATTTTTTTAATGCATTATAATAACTTTTATGAATTATTTTTTACGTTATAGGAAAAAGAAGAAAGAAGAAAACAGGAAGAACAGTTGAGATTACTGCGCTTGCAAGAACAAGAGGAGCAAGAAAGGCTACTTGCTGACCAGAAACGGCGCGAATACGAGCAAGAGAAACGTAAACTGTTGGCTGAGGCGAAATTAAAAAATCAAGCATTGATGCAGGCTAAGGTACTTTGCATCATATGTCATTACTAATTATAAAACCTTGTTCGTAACGCCGAGCGAAACTCTACCACACCCTCCTGGCGCAAGAACGGGAATGTGGTATTTCCGGCCCGTTGTTGCGAAAAATAGTATATGCACCATGGGGAGAAGGAGGGCCAGTCCATATCACGTGTTTGCCACTCTGGCCTTCGGCTCGGATGTCAATTTGCACGTGCTATGGACTGGCCAACTCTTTCGCTCCCTAAATGCGTAATATACTATTTCACAATAAATTGACTAAAAATTATTTTTATTTTAGGCGAAAGCGTTGGCTCAAAAACTGGTAACAATCAATTACAAAATTGACAGTGATCCAGATGAAGAGGAATCTGATGATGAAAGAAAACCTAAATATCAAATTCCACCGTGGGCATCAAGTAAAAAAAATATTAAATAATTTAAATTGAAATAAATTTATTCGCAGCCCATTAATGTCGCGTTATTGAATTTCTACTTGCAGGACATGGTCGGCAGACACAATTAAAAATGCAGCAATATATTCCAATGAAAATAATTACAAAGTTCTTTGATGCAACGAAATGTACGCCTGATCTAAGAGAGTTGTTCACTGGTATCGATCCAAAGAAATTAAAACGATCATCTAGTGCTATCTGGAAAACTCCTCCTCGATATTCGATGATGAATTCAGCTTTGGAAGGTTAAGACAAATTTTATCATAGTACATCAATGCCATATAAATAGAAGGTAGTAAATAGAGAATATGTACTTGAAGATATCGTCATTATGCTTCAAGAGAGTTAAGCATGTGCGGTACATGCCTTGAAAAAGTAATCAAATATGTTTGATTGCTTATCGTCTGCACAGTTGTACAGATGAATTGTTTTTATTTAGAATAATCGATTTTTATTTGTATTTTTTTATAAACGTGATCAGTTTATTATTTAGAATTGGAGCTAATATAGGTAATTATCAAGTCAGTAGTACGACGGTAATTTCAATGAGCTCTGAATGTTTTAACAACTTGATTGTTTTTATAATGTTATAAGCGATTTTACACGAATATATAGGTCTATGATCCAATATTCATCTAATTCCTCTTAAGTTTATTTTAATCAAAATTGACAAATGATTCGTTTAAACGTAGAATTAACTTTTTAAACGTCGTTGTAAGCTAACTTTAACGGCTGATTAACTTTGTATTAGGCGAAAAAATAGAAAAGACCATGCTACCGCGACGTCTTCTCGCGCATGGGATTTTATGCAAGCCCGTGCAGGGCATATATAGTAATTGTGTTAGCCGACCAGCTACTGCGAATGCATACGTCTCTTTCAATTAAGCACGCGGCCACGGGAATATGTTCGCGTTCTCTTGTGACGAAAAAATACGTCAACGAGAGAAATGTCACGCGTATACGTACAGGAGAAACTGCAGTATGCATATGCACGTGCATTAGGGACATAATAATGATAATATATGTCTAACGTTTTATTTATTTCAGCTTTACTGAATTTTATTTATCATACGTATTATACACTGCTTGTGTAAGAATAAATCTTTTTATGCAATTATGTTTTTGATTGTCAACGAGAGTAATATAAATCAGTCTCTCTACCATGTATATGAAAGGCAATGTTAATGCGAAAGTGTTTTGTTGCCGTATGTTTGTCGTAAGTTGCTGTTAATCCAATATTCTTGTTTTTCATTTTAAGTGAAATTGTATTACTTTCCTGAAAAGGTTTTTACTGTAAACTAGTATCCGGGTTATGTGTAAGTGAATGCACGCGGCAGTCACATTTGCGTGAAAAATGATTTCTGCTGAAATAATGAAGTTATTGGAAAGTAGTAGTTTTTTCATTTGATAATTTTTTATTTTTGAAATTGCAGTATTGCATATAATGTATTATCAAAGAAATTTTAATAAAATATGTAATACCTTAAAATTCTTTTTTTTTATTTATTGAAATACTTTCGATTTCGTAATCTATAACACGCTACCACCATCACTGACAACTTACACATTCTAAATAAAAATAAATCTACAAAACTTGATTTCAGACGTTTGCAACTCCAGTAATACCTCACGACTGAATTAAGTTTCTTGTTTACTTCTTACATCAACCTCTTCGACATAATCTTTTTTGGACTCTCTTTCAAGTTTCTTCCGCAGCGTACAAAATACGCACATCGCATCTTATACTTAAAATGCCCGGCACGTATAAAAGCGCATACGAGGAAAATTTCAGGACTAAATATAATCGAACACGCGTTTGTTTACGTACACCGTTGACGATAATTCGATACCAACTTGTATAGCTATATACATACATACAGACACGCACGCACACGGGGACTGCAGATTGATTTCGCACAGGCGTGTAGTGTCGCTCGGGCCTCGGGCTCTATTTTTCGCGCTATACTAAATCTGAATTCGAACACGTCAATGATTTTTCAACATCGATTCCCGCGACAGTGGCAACAGTACATATGCAATTGCAGCCATTTAGCCGCGATCCGATTTACCGCCCGTACATGTGTGTGTAGAGACTAGAGCAGAGATCGGCATTATTCGTTCGCAAATTTTTTCCAAATACTTCAGTAAACATCTGATGCAATGAAATAATTTTAATTAATGAACACGTTTCTCATAAAAACTGGGCCTTTAGAAGTGTTTTAAAAAAATATTCGAAAAAATTATTCGTCTAATATTTTTTTCGAATAACCGATTATTCGATAAAGTATTCGTCGAATGAAATAATATGAGTATTCGAAAAAATTTTGCGAACGAATAATCCGATCTCTGGTGTAGAGCACCGAGTGTATATTGTATATACGTAATATGTATATATGTGCAGCTGGTTTTCTCCTCTAATAACTAGTGCCCCCGGACCATCACATAACGCATTCGTTTCTTATTTCCCCACGGCGACCACTCGCTGGAAAATACAAAAACAATTAGCGAAAAGCCAAGCCAATTACTGCTCTAAACGTATAACATACATGCGCGCAACCGAGTGATATATCTCTCTTGCTCGTTTTTTTTTTTTTCTGCGATCGCGCTGACAAATTATAATTGCAAATATGTCGAGTAGTCATTCTATTTTTTTTTTTTAATATTCGACGGAGACTTGTTGAATTTTAATGTGCAACGCGTGGGGGCGGGGGGGGGCAAGTTTTCGCGGTAAAAAATGAGGGAGTATGAGCAGTTTTAAATTATTTTCAAGGGCGTGTATTATGATGGGCTTTTTTAATCATCGGGATGGATTTAATCTGATTTGTTTTTCGTCCGTGCCGTTTGATTGCGTAAAATGTGTGAGTTTCGGTTGGAATTATTATTGATTTTTTATTGCGAATATTTATTGCTACTTTTTAGTTAGTTTTGTGATGCATTTGGATAGCACATGCAGATACTATTAATTTTGAGTTTTTGAAAGTACGTATAAGTACGTATAGCATTACATTGTCTTTTGAAGTACATTTACTTTTAAAAACGTCAACAAGTCTACTATAGCAACAGCTTTTTGAAACTGTTTTATTTACCCTGAACCCTCACTTTTATATATATTCATTGAAAATAATCAAATATCAGACTTCACACCCTGGTACATCCATAACAACATGAATCTACTAAAATCAAACTTAACCATAACTTATAAACCGAAAGAATCCCCAATGAGACTTTAAACCCGCGTCGCGAAACCGACAAATTCCACATACGCATCATGAGCGGAGTACAGCGCGCAGGCTATAGAAACTCAATATCCTTTTAGTTCGCCGCGAGCGCGATTCTTCGCACCGTCAACTCGCGCGCCCAAACACACACAGCACAGCGCAGCTTTCGCAAAAAAAGGACGTCCAAGAAAGAACACATGCTCGAAAGTTCGCGCGCTCGCGACAAAGGGGCGCGCGCGAGTTTTTTAACGAGTCGCTCACGCGTTGGCATATGTAGGTGTATAATATAAACACTCGCTCGCTCGCTCGCTTCTCCGTTTTGACTTTGTTGGGTTTGGGCGCGCGCTAATGTAACTCTGCGCGAACGCGCACAGTATATGAGTGAGTGAGAGAGGCCTGAGCAGTATGGTAGCGGCGACAGCGGCCGTTATTATATCGAGAGATGTATCCCCTTGGGCAGCAGCAGCAGTCTCCGGTAACACGATAGTAATTACTGGCTGGGCATAATTAGTGGAGCATAATTAAAGCGGAACAAAAGATGAACGATATCGTCTGTCGCTCGTTAGCGGACAGTTTTGCCGCGCGCGCGCGCTGCAGCGGCCTCCTCCTTTCTGCTATATACTCTCCCTCTTCATGCCGTGCGACTTCCTATACTATTTACCGCGAAAGTATATATATGAGGAAATCTACAAAACCATCGCACTTTCTGTGTCACAAAACTGTCGAAAATTTTTTTAGGAGCATACCTGTTGACAATGGTTCTCGATCTTTATACTGTATATTTTGCGAGAAAAAAAGGTGAACAAGCGAAATCGGCTGTGTAACATACTTTTTTTGAACATTGAAAGTCTTAAAATGAGAATAATCGGAGATAATTCGGCTTTCCGGAGCCCCTAAGGTGTTGGAACTTTTTTTTCTTAGGCACACCTACCGGACATGATTTTTCTCCATCTTTATAAGACTTTATATTATGCGAGAAAACAATTGACCAATCGCAAACAGTTTTGTGAAAAGGTGTGACGGTTTTATAGATTTCCTCATATATGTATATGCGCGGCGAGTGAGATTTCATATGGTTTTTTGTTTGTGTATCTGCGGATTGCGCGTTTGCTATAGTGATAACTTTATGGATTAGTAAATATTATGGTAGGATTAGTAGATATTGCTTCTTTATTAGTTCTGAGAGAGCGAGCGCGGTTAATGTTAACCAATGCTACGATGAGGTCAAAATTGTATCATTTTACGGCGAAGGAACTGTGGAAGGTCATTTATATATCACTGTCGGACATAATTATTTTAATGATTTTGACAATTAGTTTGTACCAAAGGCGTACAATTTTATTATAAATTCCAAATTGTAATAGTTTTTGTAATATATATCTTTAACAACATTCGAAAATTGTATTATTCTTATATGCATGTATATTAAATCACCTGACGGAATTCGATTACTAACATAAAACGTAAGTAGGTGCTGATACAGCAAGCGTGGTCAGAGCTGACTTTTTTATATAGGGATAAAACGCTCGAGATCTATTTGTTACACTAAATAAGAGTTTAACAAAGCAATAAATTTCCACGTTGGATTCCAAGACACATCTAGATAACACGGTGATTCGTGTTTTCTGGAAGTAGCAAAAAAGAAGAAAAGAAAAGCCGAAAACAGCTTTCGTGGGGTGTGTGCATATAAACAACTGTCGGGGTTTGTATACACGAGCACATATCCTACAAAATCCTAGAAAATCGCTGAAGATTCTGGGGAAAAAAGTATCACTATCATTCATCAATTGCAAACCACAAGCTACTTCATTCTTCCATACGTATAATCACGATCGCAGCTCAACGAAGAGCTCATCCACCGAAATCGCCACTATCCCCAACGATCTAAATTTCCTCGCTCGCGGTTTCTCTCTATATACCTTTCATCTCGCGCACACCTTTCGCACCGATATCGCATCTACAGCGGAAAAAGCCAAAAAGCCATAAGAGAGAGGGAGAGAGAGCGCTCCGATCCGAGACGCTTCTCTCTCTTTCCCTGCGACCGAAGAAAGAAAAAAGAGAGGGAGAACGATAAAATCGCGCGCGCGGAGAGCCGATTCCCGAACTATTTTTACGGTGTGGCCTAGCTCTCTCTTTCTCTCTCTCTCGCGGATTCCTACATATACACTCTCTCTCTATATATAGGGGGCTAAAAAGCCTCGGAGAAAGATCCCGAGGGGGATAGCCGCAGCAGCAGCGGGCGCCGTGTAAGGGGGAGGGACGCTGCCGCGCACTTTTCGAGAGTGAGAGAGATATAGGATATATAGATCCGAGCGATTTAGCAGCTCGCTCTCGTTCTCTTTCTCTCTCCCTCGTCACCCGATGGATTGCGCGCGACGCTGGAACACGGGACAGGCGTGGCGCTCGCGCGCAGCGAAATCCCGCGAGTTGTTGATAGGGAAAGAAGTGGATAGAGGGAACGGCCCCTTGACGTCGTCGACGAAAAAAGTGCAACGACACACTCTCGTGTGGCCGCACTGCGATGAAAAAAAAAGATTCCACGCGGGTGGAGAGAGTTTTCTCTCTCTATCTTGCGTATATATATATGTACGCTCATGATAATTGACGAGCAGTCACAGCGGCAATCTTTCGCTTTTTCGATTGGATTAAACGCCGAGGGAGATAGCATACTGCACGCCGCGTCGTTTCTGTTTTTTTCTCTCTCTATCCTGATGGGAGCGCGCACGCACACGCGCTGAAAGATACTTTTCTTTCGTTTTTTTTCCTATCCCTCCTGCCTCTCTCTCTATCTCTCTTTCCTTCGCGACGAGTCCTGAAAGAGATAAATGGAGCGGTCTCCCTGCTTTTTATTCGCTCCACTCTTACTACCGCGAAAGTTTGGAATTTTATTTTATTTATGCGGCGGGCGAGGGACGTAAAGCACGGATTTTCGACATTCTAGTGTATATACGGGTGGAGAAAAAAAGTTTACAGTGCACCGCTACATACAGCTACTCCTTCGACTTCTTCTACATTTCGAATCGAAATAAAAGCATTAAAAACTATCGGCACTCCCTTTACCCTGATTATACGCCGGAAACCAGAGACTCAGCAAAACAAGCACGCGGTAAAGAAAGAGGAAAAAAAGAATAAAATCCCCGCTCGCACCCTGACCAATAGCAGGAGGCGGGTGAGATCGCGCAACTCGATCGCGAACACGAACAAGTCCCCGCTGCGCAACGAGCTGCTGACGCCGTGGCCATTATTCCCTTCGACCGTTACAGCACCCGCCGCCGCGCTATCGCCCGTAAGCTCTCGTACACATCACACGCGGAATACGTTAAGATTCCCGAGCGAGATCTGTCGATGCTGGCAAATGGCCGCGCGCGGCTCTTGCTCTCCAAGTCCGAACTGCCGATCCGTTCTCCGCTTCGAGCTTTACCGCTCAACGATCGACTTCTTCTTCTTCTTTCTCTAGAAGCTTACCGAAAACTCCCACTGCGACGATCCTTGGCGCCGATCTCCCCGCCCCCCGTTCCCCGCGCGCTCTGTCGCGCTCGTCGGTTTATACCGCGGGCGGGGCGTTTTTTTTTTAGTTCTTCTTTGACGTCGCGGTGCCGGGGTGTTTGCGCGTCCGCGGCGGGGATTTTCGGCTGTTTTTCTAGCGGGGGCTGTATTTTTGGGGATCGCGCGGAGCGGATTTTCCCTCTCTCGCACGTGCTATGTTGACTCGAATAAACGCGCGAAATTGATATATACGGATGATAAATTGAAGGCAAATAAATGAATGGCCGCGTGCGTATCCGGCGGGCAAACAAACTATGAATATAAACGGGCAAATAAATAAATAAATAAAAGTCAGAGCGCGCGTATTAGTGCCGTGGACAAACAGAGGGCCGCGTTATATATAAACGTTTTCTTCTTCTTTTTTCGTTAGAACGCAATAGTTTCGCAGAATAATAATTACGCTACTCGAAACTTACAGATACCTCTATACACGTCGAAATGGAATAAAACTCGCTCTCGGATCGTAAATATTCCCAAGACATTAAAGAAAATTATACGACCGGTTCTATATATACATATATAGACAAAAAAGTAAGGCAAAGTATACACTCCACTTTCGCGGGCGGGAGGGAGAGATCTACTCGGCGTGGTGCTTTGATTTATACACCCCCGTAATTTAATAGCCAATTGCAAATCTAGAGTTAATTTACGGTAAGCGAGAGAAACTTACGCACTCTCTCTCTCTCTCTCTTTCTCAGTATTGATATCCCGCGGGCCATTTCGCCAAAGTCCCGGGGATTCGGAAAATTCGGGTAATTTATCGCCGGCTGTATACGCGCTCGTCCTACTAAATAAGGGTGGCTGCGCTATCAACCGCGCCAGCCCGCCCGCCCGCGACTGCATGCTGTGCACCTCCCTACCCCCGGCAGCACGCTAGCGCGAATTGTTTGCCGGTTCCCGCCCTCTCGGCATCGTTATCGAACGCAGGACCCGTGTGTGTGTGTGAGATTCGGGAGAACGATGATGACATCCGCGCGCGGCAGTGCTGAGTGAGTCTGTCCCGCTCGCTCTAATGTTATTCAGGAGTCGGATTAAATCGTGTAGCTATTTACTTAGCATTCGCAATCAAACTCGTGCGGCGTGGCACGCTCTTTTACCCATACCTATATATACGTACCCGAACGAGTCCTCTTTATCGCTCGCGTGTGTGCGATGGCACGGCGGCTTCTTTTTCCTTTTCACCTCGCTGAGAGGGACAGAGAGGGAGATAGAGACAAAGAAAGAGAGGAAAAGAGTATATACGCGGCAGTAGTGTACAGTCGATCTGCGTAAAACGCGCGAGTGTGGTTCGAATCTCCCTTTTATTGCTTTTGACCGCTCGCGCGTTTCATCGTTTTTCAATTACGCGATCGCACCCGAGCGACGCGGGGGACCATACAGAGATCCTTTGGTCGCGTGCCACGAGGCGCGCGCAAAAAATCAAAAAGTATCCTTTTTTTGGGCTTTGATGCACTTGTCGTTTTTGAACTTTGTGGAAAAATCACTGAACTCGGGCGGACGCGCGCGAGCGCTATCGGAAAAATCAAATTTAGTGCACAGCTCGGTATAGACGTATATACCACACAGCCGCGCGGCACACTGTTGTGTATACACAATTGCTTGAAAGTTATACCTGATCGTATTGGTGTTTCCATGGAACCGTTGTGCTGTAGGTAACGCGCTGGATATCGGGGTTACCAGTTAGAGTAAGAATAAAATTGACGTAACGGTTGATGGAAAAACTACAAAAATGACGTGGGAGTCTGTATAGTTGCATGGAGCCCGTTCATGTGTAAAGAATTTCAAGAACCCTTACCAACATATCCAGAGCTAAAGCTCGCTGGTGGTATGTGAGGTGAACAGGAAAATTCGTAAACTAACAATATTTGCTTGCATAATTGTTTGGTATGTCATATTGGTCTTATTAGTCTAATTGATTTTTTTAAATGTTATTATACATTTCAAAAATTCAATGCTTTTTTTTATTAAAAATTTTCATGTGAATAATTTTAAAATATAGCCGAAGGTGTTAAATTAATCGTTTACTAAGAATAAAAAGAAAAAAATAACACAGCCACACAAAAATAAAAGTGGTCTATTCTTTTGGCTAGACCACCATTCTCCTACGTATCTGGGCCTCTCAAACATTTCGAGATATCTGAAGTATGAGATTTTTTAGATATCTTCAAAAATAAAGTGAACAAATTTCTTTTATCAATTTAGTCTACCAAATAATATAGCACTGCTCTAGCTGGTAGAAAATAAACCAACTTCGCTAGCTAACATGTTAATCAAATGGAAGCATTTCTACTTAAGATTAAGATAGAAATGTCGTAAAACTATTTCAAAATATTATTATATTTTAAAGCATCTAGAATATAATATTTTAACATGTATATAAATAGTTATTCTTCGTCGACAATAGCAACATAATCATAATGTAACGTTTATGATTTAAAAATTGAGAAACAGTTCACCAACTGTTGGTTAACATTTCTACCAGGGTGCTTGTTCCTGATCCACTTTGGATCATTCTTGATTTTTTCGAGATCTAAGTGTGTGAATTTTGGAAACTTACTACAAAGTTCTTGATATCAAATTCGTTATTTCTACTTTAAAATTAACACATTTAGATTTCGGAGAAAAAAATTATAGAAGAATAATCCAAAGTTGATCTTACAGGGAACAAGCTGCATGTGCTATATTATTTTGTAGACTAAATTGATAAAAAAAATTTGTTTCCTTTGTTTTGTAAGATATCTCAAAAATCTGATACTTCGGATATCTCAAAATCATGACATGATTAAGCAATTCTGACACCGCAGGATCGTATTTGACAGGTTAAAATAGATTGGATCATAGTGATCTAGTCAAAAGAACAAACCACTTCGCCATGTTTATGTGCCTGTGTAATTTGATATACTTTTTCAATGTACCATATATGGAAGAATTATGAGCTATACATACGTGACTTTTTATATTACACCTTCCAAATTATTAAATCGCGTAAGATTCCAACATAAAATCTCACCTGAGAATTCCTCGTCACAGTTATGACTTCTCGGCAGCTAAATCACATCTCTGACGTTAACCTTACACGGCCACTTATTGACTCGCCACTTCGCAAAAATACATATACCTGCACCCTGAAAGTCCTATATTCATATAGCCTCGCATTCGCATCGACTTCATTTCCCCGGGTCGTTTGTCAATTGACAATCGAACCTCCACACACACACGCACACACGCACACACACCCACACACGACCCCCGTGAGGATCGCGCACTTTTTGAGCGCTTTTTAATCTGGAGTAACGCCGGCTGATTCACGCCCCCCCCCCCCCCCCCCGCCTCCGTGCACGGTGTTATAACGATTTTAATTTACGTAAGAGCAGAAGGACATTTTATGGATTTATAGACTAAATTTTTTGCGGGATTAAAAAAAAAATACGCGGATAACGTTCGTTATATATCGGTATGGAGGGAAAACGGGAAGAGGGGGGCGGGGTGCGAATGTAATAAACGAGAAATGCCGTGGTCGTTTGCGTGAATTGTCGATCGGATTAATTGATTTTGTTGTATTTTTTATGCGAAGTTTTTTTAATAATTACCTTAAGAGATTTCGGAATTGATGTGTTATTTTCAAGATTTAAAAATGTAACAAAGTTGTGGCTTCGAAAAAGTATTTATTACTTATAGATATTCTAGTCTTTCAAAGTCAATCTAAAGGCACTTCCAAATCCCATATCTTTGTATATCTCAGCATAGGCATAGTATCCCTAATCGAAATTATTTTATATTTTTCAGACTCGTGGCTTTCAAATGGGATTTTTCCATTTCAAACAAAGAATTTGAAAAGGCCGCAAGAAAGCAAAACATCATTGACCATACGCGTATATAACGCGTACAGTATCATATTCGAAAAACAAAAACCAAGCTCGAGTGCGAAAGAAATTGCCAAATGAAAAATCAATATACATATTCGCGAAGGCCTATAAGAAAAGACAAAAAAAGCGTGTGTACAATGCACGCACCCACACACGTAGTCGATCCACCGCAGAGCGCGCATTGATAGTCGCTCCCGTACATATACGCTCATCTATACATACATATATATATATATATATATATACGGGGAGAGAAAAATTGACTGCACCTCGGCGGGTCGCGTATTCCGCACGGATAATCCGTAAAAACAATTGGCGAAAAATTCCGAAGCTACCTATAGATAGCTTCTACTCCCTCGCTCCCTCCCAATCTCGTCCTTTTCCCTACGCGCGCGCGCGCGCGTCGTTCGGCAGAATAGCTCCTATATACCTCCCTCTCCTCCCCTCTGCGTACGTGTGCATACTCCGCTCACGTGTGCTCTCTCGCTCCCGCGGGCGAGTCGACAAAATGGCGGTAATAAGGGGTGTCGGGGAAAATGGCCGCCCTGATGAACCCTGAATCGTGGCATTACGGGAACTGATTGCGCTCGGGGGGTGGATGTGTGTGTTAGTGTGCGTGCGTCGACGGAGGAGGAACTACTATCGGCGATGTGCGCCGCGGTCACGTAAAGCGGCTGTGCGCGGGAGTGAGGAGAGAACGAGCGGCTTTCTCTCGCTGGCGCGCGCGTGCGGGGGTGCAGGCGCGGGTGAGAAGGGGTTATAGAGTTAGTTAGCGCGACGTGTGATGTTGTGACGTGCGCGCAGGGGAGAAAGAGAGAGACAGAGAGGGAAGAAAAGCGCGAGGTTAGGAATGCCAAGTTGTTCACCCGTCCACCCCCGCGTGGAATTATGGCTGTCAACGCGCCTGGGGAGAGTCGCGCAGAATTATGATCGCAGCGTGCGTCTAGTACGTTGTTCATTAACGCAGAGATTCAGGATTACGTATATATGAGGAAATCCAGAATTTATTTCAACTTCTCGTGTTTCCAAAACCGGTCAAAATTTTTTTTTAAGGCACACCACCCGGGCGCGGTTTTTCTTCTTTCTTATGTCACAAAATGTACAGAGAAAATCGTGTACAATTAAAAACGTCTTTATTTCACATTCTTTTTAAAGGTTGAAAATTTTCAAGAAAATAGCAAAAAAAAACTTTCTTTAAACCTCGGCCATTTAGCCCAGAAACGATCAACTCGAAGTTTCAAAATAGAAATTTAAACTAGAAAGACCTTTCAGTCCCTTTTTTGAAAATTAAAAAATGTCGATTCCTTCAAAAGTTATAGGGGTTTGAAGTTGAACGTCGAAAAGGCATAAAAATGCTCTCAAAGTCGGCCCCGCCAATTCCTGCGATTTGTGCAAAAAGGTTTTTTTTGCCATTTTCTTGAAAAATTTCAACCTTTAAAAAAAATGTGAGAGAAAAGCGTTTTTAATTGTATACGATTTTCTTCGTATATTTTGTGACATAAGAAAGAAGAAAAACCGCGCCCGGACGGTGTGCCTTCAAAACAAATTTTGACCGGTTTTGGGGACGCAAAAATAAGTTGAAATAAATTCTGGTTTTCCTCATATAAATATCCGCAGCTATACGTGTGTGCGCCTGTGGTGGGAATACGCGGTGTCGTCGAATTTTTATGAGGCTATTTTGCAGACTTGAGGTCGGAAAGATGGAATCCTTCGGACCTGAATTTTTAATAGAATAAGTTACCCCCGCCATTCTCTCCAAAAGCGATACCTCATCATTCGATACAACACGAAGCCTCTTTTTCTCGCGCGCTCTCTCTCTCTCTCTCTCTCTCATCCTCATTGTACCATACCCGCGGACAATTGAATTACGAATTGCGACTCCGATCGAACATTTGCGGGGCGTTCGTGTGCACGCACTCGCCGCCCTCAATGATTAAGCGGCCTTAACGAGCCGATACAATGAGAGGCAGTGGCCGGTGGCACTTTTATTCGCAAATGACGTCCTGGATAATTCATTCCGCGCGCACTCTGCGTGACGTTGGAGGAAGCTGCTGCTGCGTCTTTTTAATAATAAATTTTCGCGTGACAGACGTAAGAAGCGATCGTGCGCAATTGCGGCGCGCGGATTAATAATTGATCCCTGCAAGCCATAAAGTCAGCGTGCAGGTTTACGTCGGAAGATGCGCGGAGTACGTGCGGCCCCGGGTTGAAGTTTAGTTTTTCGGCGATGGAAGTTATGTCTAGCTTGACTTGCACGGTGATGTTGCTGTTTATGTTTGGAGGGAATTTCGTATAATTCGTGACTTGAGAATCTGATTTAGATAAATTCGCTGGCGAAAATTCGTCCGAGAAATTCTAGATTAATTAAAATAAAATTTATGTAAATGAAGTATATCATGAAATATCTTCTGTACTTGAAAAATTTCAATTTACATTTACAAGAAAAAAAACCACCTACCTTTCAAGCCCCTCGCCTACACTTAGCCCTCTCCGACCTCCTCTGAAAAATTACCAACCAAACCTGCTCTTTCAATATTAATCAAAATAAAAAAAAGGCTACACAAGACTAAGTACCTCCAAGCTTGCGCGAGTGAGCGACCGAGCGATTAGCCACGGGCTGTCGGGCCGCGGCGCTCGCTCGTCTTGGGGCGCACCCCGAGCGCATAAAATATCCGGCCACTTGATCGTCCGAGCTTGCGGAAGATCGCCCGGAGTGCCGGCAAGCTGTGATCTTCCGCAAGCTCGGACGATCAAGTGGCCGGATGCTTTATTCGCTCGGTGACGGGAAAGCGCGAGCGTTTTTCGGGGAGGGTAGAGAGGGTGAAACGGTGCTGTGGCTATGGGCGTGTGTATAATTTTGTGTGGTATGCCTGCTATGTGTATAACCATTTGTATGTTTTTCATTTTTGTATTCGTTTATTAATAGTGAAATAGTAATGAAAAAAATGCATTTATTTGGTTACCGTTATTGATGAATATTTTAATAACAATTTGTTCGCCCGCCATTTTCATTAATTAATGAATTTTATTTACTCGAGCAAATGTGAAATTGTAAAAATCAATACCGAAGAAGCGTATAAAAACATTGATTGAAAAAAAATGTTGGTATATATGAAAACGCACAAAATAAAATGAAAATTCTCATTTTTTTTCCGTACCGACCTGAGAAAAATAAAAAAACATATCCATTTAGATGAAAATCGCTTTAACTGTTTTCCAGATCTGAGTGATCAGATTTTTCACATGCATATATGTAACGGGGTAGTACACGCAGGTATACACAGCTAAACGTAAACGCGTCTGCTATTGCGCAATGGTGTAATACAATTCGATTTTTTTTTACACTTTTAAAAACCATTTCGTTGTTAGCCCTGTAGGATTTGCTCGTGTAACAGTAGATAAATCCTACGTGTTCTTTGGGATTAGGGTGGAATTCCCATTCCTCGTGGTATTAGAAATTTTGAGTTCCCACGTATATATTGTATCCTAGTTTTACAATCCTACGGTATATATAAAAGCCGTAACGGTAAGAAATTCGAATTTCTCGAAAATCACAAAAAATTCAAACACCACGTGTTCGACACTAATGTAATTAAAACGGCTTTCACCTACACAATTACACGATCTCGTAAGAGAGACAGAAAGCGAACGAACGTGTGTGTGAGAGGAACAACACGCGTGCGTGCCTAGTTCCGGATTTTGACAAGGGCGCGCAATCAGCGAACCGGCGTCGCTGATTAAGTCGAGATTGAAGGAAGGCTTCTCATTTGTGTCAAATTTGATGGACGCCAGCCGCATTATCGCCCTATATACTTTTCAGCACGCACGTATGTGATATATGTATTATACATGTGTGTATGCCTTACTTTTCAAAAAGGATGTCCGTCGGCGGTCACGCAATTTACCGTTGTCGTAAAAGTTTTTCTTGCAATAAAATTTGTTATTTAGTGCAGACTTAATCATTTTTTTACATAAAAATACATTACAAAATTAAGATACGAGTATAACGGTTTTTATTACAGTGATACCGTTATTAATATAAAATTAATTAGTCTGAACAGATGTGCCTATTTTCCTTAAATATATAGGTATAATACAAAAACGAAAATGCGATTAGGCCACGCTGTACAAACAACATCAACAACTCCGATCTCCGTCATTTCAATTAATTAGTGAAGTCCGATAACCGCGTGTTCCCCACGCACCTTACACCCATGTTTTCTCCCCCTCTCCTTCTCTCGCGTCTTCGTCATTGCCCTCGTCTAGCAACCGTTTCACACCGCAAAAACAAAAAGCCCCCAGAATGAGCGAGACCGCCAGCGAAAGAGAGAAAAAACGACAACCACAAAGCAGAAAAGTGCATTTATAGCTCGTCGTCGTTGTCGTTGTCGTCGTCGTCGTTGGTAGCGGTATTAACGAGGAGAGTAACAGCAGAAGCAGCAGCAGCAGCATTCGCCGGGCGGAGGCTATACACACAGAACGCTCGCGCGCGCGCGCAAGTACTCCTTTCTCCTTCGGCGCAGTTCCCCTTATTTAATGTTATTTCATTAATTAGGCACAAAGCGAAGTTGCCGAGCATTGTCTCACCTCAATGCTTACTCATTAGTAAACCGAGTGCGGCCGCCGCGTACTGGAGCCATTGAAGGGGAGACTGCGCGTGGATGGGGGAGACGAGAGTGAGAGAGAGAGAGGAAGAAGGAAGGAAGGAAGCATGAAACGAGCGAATGAAAACGAACGAGCGAGCGGAGCGCGCGAATGATCGAAGTTGGACAAACCATAGTCATTCTCTTTCTTGCTCTCTCTCTCTCTCTCGTGCACTCGTGGTGATAGTATCAAAGCTCTAGCTCTCTCTCTCTCTCTCTCTCTCTCTCTCTCTCTTTCGTTTTTCTGAGCTCCGAATGAGAGAGAGCGTGAGCTTATTTAATTAGGTTTTCTCGCGCAATTAACGCGTGTTAGGAGCAAGAAAGAAAGAGGGGGGGAGAGAGAGAGAGAAAGAAAGAAAGAGAGAGAGAGAGAGAGAGAGAGAGAGAGAGAGAGAGAGAGAGAGAGAGAGAGAGAGAGTGTAAATGCGATCGGATCGGATGAAAATAAATGTCGAGGATGCGGGGACAGGAATTTTTTTTTGGTTGATAGTGATAGGGAAACGTGGCTAAATCGGGCATTTATAAAAAATGTGTAAAACATCTGTCGTCCATTTGTAATTTGTGTTTGAGTTTGGTTGAATTGAAGTCTTATTAAAATAACGACGCTTACCTAAATTTTTAAAACAAATAGATTATTTTATACAGTTCTTACATTGAAAGCGATTTCCTCAAGAATGAAACAAAACATCGTTTCAAAATATTAATATTTCTCAATTTCTCATGTTTCAACAGTTTACCCGCCATGTAAACGTATGTCGTGCGCGATCCGTATACTCCCGAATTCCGTCGTGCCTCAAACAAAAATTTTCCCTCCGACATCAGCCCGCGCGCGTAGATACAGTATGCGCATGCACACACAGATTTTTTCACAGATTTTTTCACGATCACTCTCTCTCTCTCTCTCTCTCTCTCTCTCTCTCTCTCTATCTCTCTCTCTCTTTGCCCGTGTACACACAAAGTACCTATATACACGAACCGATCGTTTCCTTTTTTCTCTCTGTCTCTGTACTCTCTCTGTCTCCCTCTCTCCGTAGCACTCAGTGGCCGTGTCGAGCAGTAACTATTGTCGCGCTGACCTAAGTCTCGTATTGACTCTCGGTGGCACCGAAAAAAAAGAGAGGGGGATTAGAAAACAAAATTGGAATCGCACGGGATTCATAGCAAACTGCGTATATAGGAAGAGTGTAGACGTATAGATATATATACATACTATATCGCTGAAAGTTCGAATTATGAGTTGACACTGCGCGCAGCGCGTCATGTAAAAAATGGAAAACTTAATTAACGGCACCGAAATTCTTTATATATCTGTATCGAAATAATAATAATAATAAAAATAATAATAATGCGCAGTGAGCAGTTATTGCACTTTCGATTAGTGCCTGACAAGTTTTCTTTACACGTTGTGTGAATATTTTAGCGGAGCGCGCACGAGAGAGAGAGCGTATATAAAAAAGCTCTCTCGCGCGTTCTAGGGTAGAATAAAAAAAAAGATTAGCGGAATCCGATTAATTAAGTACGGACACTCTGTAATTAAAAAATCACGCGCGGCGGCGGCGGCTGCTGGACGTTCGCTCCCTCCTCTCTCTCTCTTACTCTCTCTATATATCGACGTTCTTTGTCCGTGCGCGATGCGCACAGCTAGTATAGCAAGAGGCCCGCGCGTTCGCAGCTCGCTCGGCGCCGGACCTACTTTAAGCGGCTCCTGCGCTCGCGCGTACTCTGCAAGTCTATGCCCTGAGACTTTTTTAATTAAACTCTCCGTTTTCAACTATGTCGTGTAGCGAGCGAGCGAGGAGGCGGAGGAGGAGGAAGGCTCTATGCTCTCGCGCTCGCCGCTTGCTCTGTACTCTTTGTCGACTTGGTCCCCGTGTGATGAGGGGAAGGAGGGTAGAGGGAAGCGGAGAGGAGGTAAAAACTATGCGGCGTATCGGGGGAATGTTTATACACATTTTTACACATTATCAGTGTAATTATAAGGCCTGCGGCACGCGCGTGCCCAAGTGCGGCGCGCAAAAAGTTATTGGATAATGTCCAGCCTCTTTTTTCTGCGGCTGCTGGGCAAGAGAGAGAGAGAGGAAGTGCGCTTTTAGTCTTGGAGGGGAAGGAAGCGCAAGCGCGAGAAGGAAGGAAGGAGGGAAGGAAGGAAGAGGCCGTTAAATGTTGAGCGTTAATTTGTAAAAAAAAGTGTGCCCCGCGCGCTCGTCGTTTAATCAAGCGCTACTATATATCCGTGTGCTGCGGAATTTCGTTTTAGAGCGAGGTGCAGGGGATTCTTTTTTTAAATGGCCGCGATGGATTAAATTCTTCGATGGTTTCGTAGTAGTGGGGTGAGAGAGGATCTTGGAGAAATATTTCACTGATATTTTAACACTTTTACCTATAAGGGTATTCCTTTTTCTGAAATAGTTAATGTCTGAAAAATGTGAGTAGACGTGGACACATTGGAATGAGAATCTTTTAGCCAGTTTGTTTAAGAAAGGTACTTCATTTATAAAAGTAAATGACTTCTATTATAGTAACAAAATTGTAATCAATGAGAATATTAAGTGTAATATCAGCAGAATATCGACGGCTGAGAGGAATAACCCTCTAACTCGGCGAAGGTTTTAAAAACCCCCTAATTCAGGCGCGTTTTTTTGTCTTCAATTTTGTAGTGGCAGCTCTGCAGGACTTTAAAATACGATTTCTGTATAGTAGACGCGAAATTCAGAAAAAATCAGAACTGATTATTTAACATTGCCTTTATTTTGTGTCTACGCATGATAAAAATGTATTTCTTTTAATCAAATCAAACTTAATTTTATTATTTAATTATTTCTCATAGGTGATGAGAACATTATCGATAAGCATATTTTTAAACAGATCGTTTGAACGAAATTGATAAACTATAAAATTAAATCCGATAATTATAAAATATTATTAAGTATTGTAAGCAAAAGAAACTGGATCCCAGTATCAATAGATGATCCATATAATGCTATTATTAACTCAGTGGTAAAAGATATCTATAAGCCTTGATAAAGCTAAGAGCAAAATATCTATATACATGGTCCAAAATGGTAAAAAAAACATATAAAATGTACCATGAACAGAAGGGTCTAAAATAATTTTGAAAATATTTTAACAATGTTTAAAACTATTAACAAAAAAAAAGATTAAGATGCAATTTCTTTTAAACGTACATTATCGCGTCTATTATGCAGAAAAATTATTTTAAAATCCTGCAGTGCTGCCACTACAAATTGAAGAAAAAAAAACGCGACTGAGTTAGAGGGTTTTAGAAGCAAACGTCGAGTTAGAGGGTTATTCATCTCAGTCGTCGATATATAATTCTGCAAAAGATATAAATTAGATTAACATCATACTCCATTTACTTTAAAACAAGCTACAGCTTTTATCTATATATAAGTTAATTTTACAACCAATACATCCCATTTTTTTTCTTTTCAAATTACCCAATTCAACAATCCCAGGCGCTTAAACTCCCTCCTCCAATGACACAATAACCGCTTGAAATCATCATCACCACTCTTTCGCGAAACAAACCCACATACACACTATATAGGTATACTACATATGCACCCATCCCCCTCGCACAAGTTTTAATTTGACAAAGTTAGCCTGCAGGCCGGACGCTAAACCGCGCGGAATAAGTTCCGGTACGCCTGTATGCGTGCGCGCAGCCCGAGTAAAACGCTGCGCGCGTTGCTGAAAGGGATTCGCTTATTAGATGCACAAGCGGCGACGAGGAGGAGGATGGAAAATTCGACAGTGGCCAGGCGCGCGCGCGCGTGTATAAGGTAATGGCCACTCTCTGATTTTCGGATTTCGCCCGACGGCGTCGTCGTCGTCGTCGTTACCTAACGACGCTCTAATGCCCCGCGCTATCTCGTACATTGCCCTATACGCGTGCGCGTGTGTATATATGTGGAGCGCACAAACTAAATTTAAAGCCCATTTAACGACACACTAAATTAACCCGCCGCTCCACGGCTTTTGAGCGTGTAGCTGCGGCTGCTGCTGCCGCCTCGTGGTATATACACGAGTATGTGTGTGTGTGCGTGTAAATTGCGTTGTGTGAAAACGGAAGGCTGATTCGCGTAAAAGTTGCGCGCGGTGCGAGGAAGAGCGGGAAAGCTCGCGTGAAGTGTGTTACGCGCGCGAAGATGCTTCACGCGTATTAGTATAGTAACCGGGGTGGGTTTTCGTATATGTAGGTATCTTGGATCGCGCCGGCTGATAAGCCCGATTAAATTAGCCGCGAACTTTATGCGTCCGCTCGTGCATTGTAGCTGAAGGCTGAGGGTGTGGGAAGGGGGTGAAGGAGAAAGAGAGAGAGAGAGAGAGATAGGGGTTGGTATATTGTATGTGTTTAAAGTTTTACAATTGAAATTTCGCGTAGTAGTAAATTATTATTATATGCATGTTTCCGGAAATTTCAAGTTTAAATTGTACGATATCAAATTTTACTTTTGCGTTATATATATATTAAGCGTTTTATTTTTTTGTAAACTGCATAGCGGCGAAGTATTATGCGCATTTGCATTTTGGAAATTTTACTACTACTGCGAGCTCATAATGAGAAACTTTTACACTAAATTCCGGCGAAGCGTCGTGTCGACTTTCCAAATTAATAAAAAAACTTTCTTTAGATTATAATATAAAATAATATAAAATTTCAGTTTGCATAATATTTCTGCCCTACCCATAAATGCCAAAAACCATTAAAATTTATTACACATCCGGGATAAAAAAGAAAGTAAAAGAAAAAATTGTTTCCAAGCGAACGCAGTCGCGCGATTATTTTTCACCGAAGCATTTACAGCTCGGCCCGCGCGGGTGTACACACGATTCGCACACGCTCGGTCACCTTCGTCCCAACGAAGACGCGCTCTTGCAGAAAGCCATTCGCCACGACGACGGAGGTTCACATGCCCGTGCATAATCTAATTGTGTGACTCGCTGTCTCTCCTCCCCGGGAGAGAGAGAGAGAAGAGTGAGCTGCAACCCTCGTGTACGACCAACCCTCGGCAATCAACACAAAATGCCTGTCTGCGGGCTTTCAATAGGTATTATATACACATATATTACATGCGTACATACCTCTTGAAAATAAAACGTATAAGCGGACGGACGGCTACTTAAACGTGAAAAATTCGCGTGTGTGTGTGTATATATACACACACACACACACACACACACACACGCCACGAACCACTGTAAATCTACGGCAGAGGATTTCGCATTCTCTGCGCGAGGGGGGGGAGGATTCCAGAGGAATTGTTAGTAGCAGCCGGACCCGGACGTTGCATTACGGTATAGCGCGCGCATACACACTCGTTCAGCAAGTTTTATTTCGCGGACGAATGGCCGACGAGTTATCCGTGGGGCCGAATGAAAATTCGGGAAACAAGTGCGGGTGTATGTCGCGTGCACGACGGAGGTATATAGAAAAAGGGGGTATTATCTCCCGGAAGTGTGCGTGTGTGTGTGCACGAACGTACTTCACGTCTCGTGCACGTACGCACAGCGGCGGCGGGCTCAATCGTCCGCGTGGGGCAGGATTTGCGTATAAATGCTCTTTTCTCCGCGCGACCCGTTTCGCTGGAGGAGTCTCCCGAACTCCGTTACGCGCGTATTTTTGGCATTTAGACACACGGACTTTTAGTCCGGTTCTTTCTCCCTCGTTCTCTTTCTGTACGTCCGAACGACGACGACTCGGTCTGGTCGCCTTTTTTCTGTGGAGATTCGCATTTTTTTGGGTGATGAAAAGGTTTGTCGCGCACGAATCTGGAAAGATTTCTTCGAAGAGAAGAGATCTAAATTTGCAATTATACGAATTTTTTTACAGTGTGAAAAAAATGAATGGTTTTTACTATAATCACAAGATTATATCATTAATTATTATATCAGAGTATGATGAAAAAATTATGATTTCTGAGCTTGTTTTATACAGAGTAGCAACTTCATTACACAAGACATAATTATGCAACCAAGTTACCATAAAATCTGAAGGATTTTCTGATAAAAATTTGCATTCGTTACCCGGCTTCAAAATTTTTCCTCCTTATACGTTACACCGTCGTCAAATGGCACAGAGAGATAGAGCGAGAGGGAGCGAGAAGTAGCTGCACACTGGCTTCCGCACATTAAACAAAAAGAACGAGACCTTGTGCAAAATTAAAAGAAATTAGCGAATATCCCGAGCGGCAGTCTGGCAAGAAACACGAATTATATTTGCAAATTCACTTCTTGCTCTCTCTTTCTCTCTCTATCTCTCTCTCCGTGCGTTTTTTTCCCGCCCGAGCTATATAATAACGGCAGGCGGATCCTATATATATATATATATACACTATACTGCATCTCGCGTCGAAAAAAAAAATCATCGTAGCTTCCAAAGTCACCGAACACGTGACCAGATATTAATTAATGCACGAGAGAGTGAGACAGACAGAGCAAGTCAAGGGGGCGGCGGTGGCTCAAGGGCCACTAAGTAAACATCAAAGCGAAAGCCCTGACGAAATGCTTAAATAATCTCAATGCACCTTGTGCAATTCACGAAGCGAGCGAGCGGGAAAAAAAGGAACGAGTGTGTATAGTGTGTATAAGGTATATACATATATAGACACGCGAGTAAGAGTGGGGACGAGAGAGAGGGAGAGGGAGAGAATCACAAGTGGCTCTGGGTAATTAAATTACGCACGCGGAGAATTCTCTGCTTTATCTGTTTTATTCCCTTTTTAACCCTTTTCCCGGGCCCTCTTAGCTCTCTGCCAGCGCGCGCGCTGCACTTTTCTATGAAAAATTCTAATTCGCGCAGAATAAATAAAACATACATATATGTATATATAAACGTGGGGTAAATTCAGAACGCCCGCCTGTGCGCGTGAATGAGAAATTTATAGTTGAAGAATTATTTTATTAGCTCTGTTTGTTCATGCGCGAAACTTTTTGAAAATCGTGCCGCGAGTGGAAGCATATCACAGTCGCGCGGCGACGTGACGACGTTTGTGAATTATACGATGCTAATGACTTGCCATAAGTTCTGAATGAGGCGCGCCTTCGAATTATGATTATATATACCATATACTACACGCGACGCGTTTCATTTTGGAAAAGTTTAATTATAATTAGTCGACGAAAAAGAACGACCGTGACGTCTGTATATATGTATATGTATAATATGTGAAATGTAAAATAATATCGTTAAATTTTCATTCGGACGCGGGCATAATTATATGCACGCGGGGCCCTATACCACTATACACTCTGCGTAATTAACGAATGCTCAATTATAAATTTTAACGAAGAGCGAAAGACAGAGACAACAAGACGATACGCAAATGAATCGCAGTCGAATATACCCGTACCCGCAGCAAATATACATAGCCGAAAGAGTGACTTCTGTTAAACTTTTTCGCTCTCTTAAGACAAGACGTTTTACTCAGCAAACAAGCATATACATACATACACACATCTAAACCACGCCGCTTTCTTTATACACCACACCGTCTTTCTCCTTCTCTCTTCACCTTAAATCCTCCATTTCTCGATTTTCCCTCCTCTCCCTTCTTTCAGAAGTGCTGCGCGCGCGAGCGAGCGAGAGGGAGGCTAAAATAGAGAGCCTCGCGCGCGCGCTCACGGCGAGGGAGCGAGAGAGAGGAGGTTTGAGGCGGAGTACAATAATTAGAGGACGTAATTAGTGCCAATTAACGGAGTAGTGAGGCAGCTTCCACCCGGCCTTTTGTGCCCCTTCTCTTTTCTCGCGGCTCCCTCTCTCCCTCCTCCCACAGCCCTTTGCAACCCCGCGCGTCATTATGCGAGGAGTCGCGCTGCGGCGAACGCGAAATCCGAGCCTCGACTTCTCCCTCTCTCCCTCACTCGACAAAGCACCGCTGATTGTAGGATTCGAGTAATTTCCGATGCCAAATGAGATCTCGGCGACGTCGCATGCGCGGAGGAGAAAAAAACTTCGCGCGACACGGAGGTGTATTATAGGCGCAGCACAGCGAGAAGTGTGGTGTTTGTGCCGGGGCGACGATCGCTTAGCGAGCGTTTTGGCGCGTTTCCTCTTTGTCGAGCGGCCTAGTTAGGCGTGTATATGTGGTGGGGGTTTTGTAGGTGCAGGCTTTTTTTATGATTGAACGAGATTGATTGGAAGGCCGGCTTGATTAGTCATTTAATGAGCGGGGTTTTGCCATTATTGCCGGGGCGGAGTGGCTGTATCGACAATAGTATAATTTTCGAAGCTGAATTTAGTTTGAGAATAAATAAGAGTAGTAGTAGTAGTTTAAGTTGAGGTATTTATTTTCAAAGGAATACAATTATTATTTTGGTATGTTTGGTTATACATTTTGTTTCTTTATAAGAGAAGCAGAATAAAGCACTTCTTATATTTCGCAAAGAACAATGAAAATTAAATATATCTACGAATACTTTCATCATCGAAAACGGTTGATTTTATTTCCAGTATGTTATAGAGGAAAATGACGAGAACATAATCGTTTTTCCCTCGCACGTACTCGTCAACCAAACGCCCGCCATCACCACCGACTACAAGGGCACCACGACGTGAACAATTTCCTCAAAAAATCTTTATTTTCCTCCCCCTCTCCATTCCCGCATACCGTTTACCCACCGCAAGCTGCATCGCTCGCGGTCCCCCGCGCTCCAACACAATAGCCCCGTCAGCAGCACCCTCCTCCTCTCTCGGGCACGGCTCTCTCGTCCGGCATCCAAAACCCCAGCAGCCGTCGAACATCTGATCCTCCTCGAAGTCGCGCACCTCTTTCGCAGCGAGTAATTCGCGCCTAACCATCCCTGCTGCTGCTGGGCCCATTGTGTACGAGGAGCACACCTCCGAGTTCCTACGTGGAAATTCCATCGAACAACAATCTCGAGCTATTTCCCCCCCTCCCCCGCATTCGAAAAAGCGCGGGGTATGCGGCGGCCGAACTATTCCGGCCTAGTCTCTACTCGCTATGTCCAGAAAGATTCTATCTGCTGGCTATAATTTATCGAGCCACGCCGGGTATCCGGAAGTGGAAGGGGAGAGAGGTTCGGTGTGTGGCTTTATGGCTTAATAACCGAACGGAGTAGTCTCTCGATAAGAGCCCTAATTCTAACGACCTAGGGTTGCTGCTGGTGAGTGGTGGTGGCGGTCGTGGGGTGTAGTGTAGTTGGCCAGCTCCGGAGTAATGTGCTGGCGATCTTTTCTTGAAGAGAGAGAGAGAGAGAGAGAGAGAGAGCAGGGTCGGAGCGGTCCATTGTTCTCATGGCATGAGGGTTATGCGAGTTGTTGTTTCGGAGGTGCTTATACGCGATATTAATTATAACGTGAGGCTACTGGTATTGTAATTTGGATGAGTATATTTCGTTTATAAGGAGACGGATTTTTGCCTTGTAATTTTAACCGACAGTTTATACAATATTTTATACAATTTTATATGTCAAGGTTAATGAGATGGAAATGTAAATAAAGTTGGATATTTATGACTTTTGTGAGGTATTAAATGCGATGGAATTAGTAATTAATTTGAATTTTTTTTATATATAGGTCCAATATTATTTCTAATAGTGTCAATAATAAAAATATGCAATCGAAAACATTTTTTAAGTTTGATACATACTTATAGCGGAAAGTGGGGCTATATTGTACACTTTTCTTTTGTACACTTTCGATCGTAACGTAATCCAATTTATAATTTTCGTAACTTTGAGGTTTTGGATGTTCATAAAGCTTTTTATGTTTCATTTTATTGCACAACAAACAGTTATATTAACGAAACGTAAAAGTATTAGCTGCACGGAGAAAAATGCTGTAACAAAAATTACTATATTTATAGTAATCGTGGGACAGACTTAAATTATCATAAAATTTACTACAATTTATAATAAAAATTCCTATGTTTTGAGTAATTTTTACTATGTACATAGCAATTTTTACTATAAATTGTAGTAAATTTTATGATAATTCGAGTCTGTCCCAAAGTTCCTATCGAACATAGTAATTTTTCTTACATTTATAGTAAATTTTCCTAAACATTCTCTCAGTGTGCAAATAAATTGACCCTGAGTGAACAACATAGCCCCACTCTCTCCTATACATATCAATAATTGGAAATATAGAAGTTGTTTTATATATATGTTAAGTGTCAAAATGTGGTATATAAGGATAGTACCGTGTCTTAAGACAGTAGTCGATTGTACTGACGTCAAGATTTATATAGTGTCGACTTTTTCTCGTATTCATTTAAATAAATTATTTTCTTTTACGTTAATTGATTTCCAGCTACAGTCAAATTATGAATAATTTAACATAATCGTTAACCAAAATCAACATAATGCATTCAAACTAATGCAATAAAAGCTTTCCACTACGTCTGCCCTGACGTCAAAACCTACATATACACGCGCATACACACGATAAGTACAATTGACATCTAACTTTAAGACACCCGAGCATATCTCTGCACTTGAAACACAACCAAGGCAAAAACTATCACTTTCCACTTCCACTAACTCAGTCGCGCGTATACCCGGTTAATTACTAACAACCGTTCTCTCTCTCTCTCTCTCTCTCTCTCTCTCTCTATATGTACGACTCCATTTCGCATATATGTGACGTGCGCCATCACGACTCTCGTACGCCTATGCGATACATCTACGCGCATTAATGACGTCATTAGAGTTGTAAACGGCTGAGGCGGCATCATTGCGCGTCGCACCGCACGCACACCTTTCAAAACATTCGAACTATATACCGCGCGCAGCTAGCTCCTCCTCATTTCTAGCTTCGTCTATACTCCAACTTTGTCGTCGTCAAAATCAGGGAACAACGCTAGTTCGGTACGATGGTAGCCACCGGTGCCGTCGCCCCGTTAGTCGCCTATTCTCTTTCTCCAAACTGCCGACAATTAGGATTAAACGTGACCGCTGGACCGCATCTGTCGATGCTGCCGTCCGCGCGGTCTGTACTCTCGGAGCCTTGCGATATATATAGCTATAAAATCTCTCTCATATACATATATATATCTTTGTGAATTGGAGCAGTTATAGGTGTGTTGAAAGTGTTGCAAAGAGATTTCGTTTTCTTTCGTCACTTTATATATGATTCATTGATTTATGCGAATATCGAGAGAATTATTTATATCATTGTGATTGATAATTACGTAGATGTAAATGCAATTTAAATATCATATCCCGTTGCATGCACATGTACGTTCGGCAACTTGGCAATCATGAGATGTTAATTAAATGAATCACAGCTCGTTATCATAACAATTAATACGGCGTTTTTCATTTGCAATTTCATTCGCTCGCGTGATTCGCGTCTTATATAGCGATTCCCCGCTTTGTGTTTCGAACTCGCGTGCAACGTATGTATACGTATATAAATTCAACGAAGCGCGCATTTTTCCGCCCATACAATTATACGCCAACTCCCGTTGCCGCCACCGTCGCCGCTCCTGAATACGAGAGTTAATTTTTTTTTCATCGCCAAAGAATTTATAAAACTGGAGCGCAAACGAGCTCCAAACAATAACTGATATACGTACCGGTTATTACATACCTACATACATATAATGTATATACATTTCTCCTCGCCTTTTAATTTTGCATTTCAATAAAAATGAAAAAAAGGGGGAATTTTTCACGTCGCGGGCGAGAAAAGCGGCGTTACACACGCGCGAAACAGATACGCGCGAGGTAAAACGACGCGGCGGCGGCGGCGGCGCGAGCGGGAGGGAGGGAAACAAAGCGAGCTTGCGCGAGAAACGAAGCTCGGCAACAAGGAATAGAGCAAAACGCCCGGCGCTTCGCTCGCTCGCTCGCGCTTTCTTCGCGCTTTTAATTTTCAGTCCCTTTCGCGCATGACAATTTAGACATCATTAAATAGAAACAGTGGGAGTAACGAGGGCCGCTCGCTTGCTCGCGTGCTGGAAAAATGGCCGCCATGCTTCTTTTTTCCTCTCGCTACCTCGCTCTTTCTCTCTCTCTCTCTCTCTCTTACGCTCCTTTTTTCGCGCGCCCGCGTCCACGAATTCTAAGGGGAATTCTTGCGGCGAGCTCTCTCTCTTTCGCGCGCTCGCTTAATGCGGGGGCATCATTAATTTCGAGCTTTTTCAGGCCTGGAGGTACAGAGAGAGAGAGTGAGAGAGGGAAAATTATAATCGCGAAAAAGTGCGCGCGGTTAGCGCCAGCGAGCGAGCGTGCGTTTCGTTGTTTGAGAGGGAAAAACAGTCGACGACCACTACTTACCTACGTCTATGTCGATGCATTATTACATAATGCGGCCAGGCGCGGCTTTTGCTTTCTCATATATATATATATATATATATGATGTATAATACATATACTATATATATGTATATATGGATTTGCGCGCGGCCAAGAGCTAGATAAAGGGGACGTTTGGCTTGGTTTTTCGCGTACCGCCAGGAGTAACGCTGTATGTGTGTGTGTGTGAATCGCGTATAGATGCATGAAAAATGTGCGAAAGTGTGCGGTTGGAAGGTGGGTGATTTCTGCAATTTTTAAATTGCAATAGGCGCGATTTTTTTGTGGGTTACGACGAGGTGGAGTGTGTATACGTGGAATGGGCTGTGTTATGAATTTTATTGTGAGATTTTGTTGTAACCAACCATTTGGAAGTTGGAAGTTACATTTTTAAGCACTTTGTGCGGCGCGGGTCGAGATGCGCGGGCTGCGAGTAATTATTTCTGGCGGGCAAAAATATTTTTTAATAATATTTTTTGAGAGTCGTTTCAGTACGTTTTGGAAACTTGAAATTATTTATGTGCAAAAAATAAATAACTTTTAATTTAAGTTTTGTAACATTGCATTGCACTAAATATATTACACAATTTTAAATATTTTATTATGTAGAAAGTACCATAATTTCATGTCTAAATCATAATTTCCATTTTATGCATCATTTCAACTAATTGATCGATACAATATTGTATGCGTAAAATACAACTTAACCCTGCACATTTTTCATTCAATTACCGCCTTTTCCTCTCCCTCTTTCCACCTATCAGCCCGCCCCCCCCAAATCCAACAATAAAATAACTTTTAATTCCCAAACAGCGATTTTTTTTCACCCCCCCCCCCCGCCGAAGCGCGTAATCCGCGCGAAATAAATTTCAATCAACATCATCCCGTGCAAAAAGAGTGACGCAGAGCTAGCAGCAGATTACCGATTTTCGGCCCCGTGAAAAATGACGGTACCGATACACATCCATACGTACGTATATGTAGGTACGTACACGTGCGTTGAATGACGTTTCGATGTTTTTCGCGAAAAAAGGTCGCGCCCCTCTCTCTCTCTCTCTCTCCCAAAGTTTTTCTCTCGTCCGTGTGCACGAATCATCGATTTAATCGGATCTCCGCACACGCATACATATATATATATACACATCCTCTCGCGCGAAATTCTGCGCTACCGCCGCCGCTGTTCCGCTAGTATACACGTCTCTCGTAAACAAGGACACAGATGGTGAAGAGAGAAGGAGAGAGAGAGAGAGAGAGTGGATAGTATGTCGAACACGCGCTAATAAGGGCGGCATCGCTCTCACTCTCTCCCTTGAAAATCCAGGGAATTTTCCGTCGCTAATCGGCAGCAGTAGCAGCAGTAGCGCGCGGATGGATCACACGCGCGAGCTCGGCAATGTTTCAATACCTTGGTCGGTCTAATTAGCTGCCGGGGCGTATAGGAGAGAGAGAGAGATAGAGAGAGAGAGAGTGGAGAATGCAGCGGAGGTACAGAGAGGGAGAGCGCATTAATTAATTTTCGAAACTGACCTTTCCGCGCGACGCGCGCGGGCGCAATATCGTTGACGTTCTTTTGCCAATCCAACGGCGGCAGTGGCGTACGTATATATAGTCTACATAACGAGCTTCCTTCGACTGAGTATATATATATTATAGGTGTATAGCGAGCGAAAAAAAATTCATTATAAAATATCTTCGGAGCCGCCCGCACGGACAAAGTTACTTGATATATTTTAACGCGTTGGCGCGCGCGTTGCCCTTTTTTCCGCGTATGGAGTGCACTGGTCTTTTTACAAGGGAGTAGCAGTTCCGAGTATATGGCGCAGAGAGTATTTCTTTATTATAAGGGAGTAATGGAATTCTTTTGTTAAAACATTTTTCTGTTAACGTCGTCACGTGATTCACTACTTTTTGCGTCATTTAACCATATATGGTGAAATGAAATTATTGTGTGTACATATATCGCTATTTGCAGTTTCTAATTCTAAGTGAAAGCACAGTAAATATATACTTTATAAAACATCAGTCAATTGATATGTATACCGTAAAATAATAATAATATGAGTATATGAATCGTAAGAAAGTGCAGAACGCATGAACATCCTACTATTACATATCAAGATACAACTTGCGATCCATTCCCCCTAATAATACCCAACCGATCGACACACATTACTTCCCTCTCTATACATCACGCCCCACCCTCTCTGTACCTTCCACCCCCGACTTTCTCATCGCCTATCTCTACACGGCTAACGACTCTGTAATTCCTTCGTATATCCATACGCTCCCCTCCCCGTCGCCCCTCCTCCTGCACACAAAGGCAGCAATTTTTCGGGCAGCCTTCAGCCTCGAAACAAGTCGATCGATCGGATTAATTCCAAGTGCTCGTCGTCGTCGTCGTCGTCGTACAAACTCTGCACTCACCCCCACCTTCTCTCACGTACATACATACGTGTTCCTCTCATGGCAGGGGGCAAAGGGAAGAGCGCGATATACTCCGGGAATCGAAACGACGGAAGCGCGCTCGCGCTCTTTCCGGCTCTGCACATACGAGGGGGGGGGGGGGGTAGGGGGGAGTATCAGCGTCGCTCGCGGGAGACTTGACAATGCATAATTAAGGACGGCCGCGACCCCTTTAATCCCGCACTCCGCGTGTTTGCGTTTTCTCCAAGCCGATGAGAGAGAGAGAGAGAGAGAGAGAGACACGCGCGCGAGCGAGTGAGCTAGCGCAGACCTTTGACCGCGGCGAACGGAATCGCTGAGTGGCTATACCTACCCCCTATCCCTCTATCGTGGATAGGGATGGAGATAAAGAGAGAGGGCAAAACCGATCGGGCCGATGTCGACACAATTGGGGCCGGCCCGCACGCCGGACTCTCTCTCTCTCTCTCACTCTCACTCGCTCTCTCTGTCGCGTATAACGTCCGACTCGATTGCTTTTCCACGTGAGTCGACCTTTTCGGATCGCTGAGAGACACAGGGAGAGAGAGAGAGAGAGAGAGAGAGAGAGACCGTGTGTCGTCGTCGTCGTAGTCGTCGATTCGGACTTCGGGCTCGTTTTCATTAGGGCGAGCGACCAGCGCCGCTTCATCCTCCCACCCCCGCACGCGAGAACGACACGCTTTAATCAGTTGGAATTGGAAAAATATTATCGTGCTTACATGGTCTCCTGCAGCAGCAGCCCTCCTCTGGCTCACATGCGCTTTTTCGCTACAGCTTTTAGTTGTCCTTTTTCTCGCGGTCTTCGGGGTGAGGGACGGAAGCGATCAGAGAGAGAGAGAGAGAGAGAGAGAGAGAGAGAGATGAGAGGCCAAAGGAATCGAATTTTTTGTTTGATCTCGCGTTTACCTTTAAATTCGCGATGTAGCGCTCGTTCTTTGGCTGAAAGGAAGAGAGAGAGAGAGAGAGAGAGAGAGAGAGAGAGAAAGGAGAGAGGGACATTTGCATTTCAAATGGTTGAAGAGCGCGGGCGCGCGTGTTTGGAGGGCTGTTGATTTTCAAGGCGATCGCAGCGCTGTTTTACCGCTCTTTCCTGAAAAATAAATTTTTTTTTTGATTAACTGATAAGCTCTTAAGCTGGTTTTAAATTATCAATTGGTTTTTTTTTTACTGAATAACTGTTAATAGTATGATTACAATTGGTAAAATAAAAAAGAAGTATTATTTTTATCAAAGGTTTACAATTCTATGCTAAATAAATAATTTGTAAATAAATGTTGATTTTTTTCTTTCTTGTATATAAAAAAGTATTCAGTCGTGAAAAGTGAAATAACAATAAAATTGCACAAATGTACTGAAAAGGGAGATAAAACGACTTTACAAATTGTCCAATGAAAGGGGGAAAATGTTTTCGTAAAAAGGTCAGGTGTCCATCTCGCAGAACGGGCCACAATTAGACCATGCTAGACTGGTCATGTACACAATCACGCAACACCTCATGCGAACTCTCGTATACACACACACACATCTACGCTCTCGCGCGTGTATGTATGTCTACGGGCGCATAAAGCGCTTCGGGGGCAGCTCACGCGCGCGCGATGTAAAGTCCCGGCTCGAGAGTTTAATGATATTAATTAAAACGCGTATCAATAATTGAATCTAAATTGAACTACATTCTAATCTGGCCGAGCCATCTTTTTATCCGCCGGAGCCCATTATACCGCGTGCAGTGACGTTCTCTCTCTCTCGCGCTCGTTCCTCGTCTCTCTCTCCCTCTTTCACTTCACCCCCTGCGCGAGTACACACACCCACACATACAGCCTCTCTCTCTCTCTCTCTCTCAGCCGCATTTTCCCACCGAATAAGGGTATTCCCCGGGTTCCCGCTTATTTTCGCCGTCTTCATTAATTACCCTCCACGCCACTTCGCGCGCTCGAAAACGGAAAGAAAGGAGAAACGCTCGCTTGCTCGCGCGCCCTTATTACGATTTAATTGCACGCACTTGTGCACCGCGGGAGAAAGCGCGCCACGGTATATAGGGACGGATTTGAAAAGGACTTCTACACCGCGAAAAAGAGAGCTGCTGCTGCTGCTGCGGCTGTTAGTATCCAGCGCATAATTAGCGGTCGCGTATAGGTACATAGGCCTATATATATATACGGCTGTGCCCCGCATGCTGCTGCCGATATACCCGACGTCGCGCGAGGATCGAATAAAGCCTCTGCTGCTGCTACGCGCAGGATTTAGCCGCCGCAGCGAGAGGAGAGGAGCGTCCGCCGCCGCCGCCGCGCCGTTGCTAGAGCTACTGGCAGGCCGACGAGGAACTAATGAAATATGGGAAAGCTTTTAGCTTTTAGCCGAGCGTCTGATATCCGTTGTAGGGATATACAGGCGGAGAGAGAGGGAAAGCAGTGCAGCAGCAGCAGCATCAGAGTGTGTATATACACACACGCCCCCCCCCGGACTTTGAGCCCCCCCGCGTGCGCGTATATGTATGCGTATATAGCTGCAGCGTAGCCGCCGCTGGTCGGCCTTAATTGATGCATCGCTTGACGCTAATCATGATAAACAATAAATAGATTTATAGCACAAAAGACTGCAGGCGAAAAAACGGCGCGGAGAGGGAGAGAGGCCGGCGCCTGTGCGTATATAGTATACCACTACCAGCATCTGTCGGGAGCGGGGCGTAATTGACGAATTGATTTTTCGACGGGCGACGAAGGAAGTGGGATTCCAAGTTTTAAGGATTACGGGGATTTTATTGCGCCCAGCTGATTTATCGTTATTCCTTCGGCCCGAAAGAGAGTTTTTATGAAAATTGCGCGCGTCCGGTTTTCGGGGATTTCCCTGGGATTTTTTTTTATTTTTTTAGCAGCCGCGAGCGAGCACTGCTCTCGAACTTTGCGATAAAAAATTTTACGTTTAAGTTGACTCTTTTTAGTGGGAGGGCGGGACGCGCGCGCGCGGGCGGCTAGGTAATTAAACCGGGATTTTTTCGAGTTTGACATAAACAAAGATTTTTTAGGGCTGCAGGCGTGGAGTAAAATTTTTAGAAGCGCGCGCCGGCGTGGATTTTTAAAATTACGGCGTGGTAATAAATTTGTGCAGAATTATACTCCGTTATATATAGGGATCGATATATATATATCGGATGATGGTGACGCACTATTTACTTTTCGTTTTTAAACTTTCCAAACTTTGTAGAAAGTGTATAAAATATAATTTCTTACATATATATATAGGATAGTTATAAGATGACGTAAAGGAATGTAAAAGCTTACTTGCTACTTACATTGGGGAGTACAATGCAACTTGCATACTTACTCCTCGCGCGGAAAAGGTATAGAAACGGAATACCCGAGACTTATCGCGAGCGCCAGAGCATGCTGACGGGCTGTAACATTAGTGCGCACTTTCCCCCAATGTAACTTTCCAATTGTCCCCTCTCCGTCTCAGCAAAGCCATTACAAAGCCCCTCTCTCCCTATACCCTCAACGAAGATCCTCTTTTCCATACAATATTATCGTTCGTGTAACTTTCGGAAAAGCTGCGCGCGCCCGCTTGAGTTCAATCGAGCTTGAAGCGCCTTCACGCTCGAAAGCCGTTATACTTACCCAGCGCCGCAGATAAGGAACGAAAGACTCGACTCCTCTATACTTACATACACAGACGCATGCATATACGCACACTTAGACGCATACGGAGAAAGAAAGCGAGAGGGTGCGCGACGCGGCTTAAATATTCCTAAGTGAAACCCCTTCGACTGGCGCGCGCACTTTCCCCCGGTATATAACACTGTGCGGCGGCGGCGGCGGCAGGACCTCATCCCTCTTGCGCTGACAACGTCGAGTGCATTACCGTGTTCGGAACTTGATGTTTCGCCTTAACCTACCCAGATTCGCGCCCCTCCTCCTCCCTTCCCCCTCGAGTAGCAGCAGCAGCATCCCGCGCAAGATTCGAGCATTAGCCGTGCTGGTAGAGAGAGAGAGAGGGTGGGAGGGAGGCTGATGGCTCTGTGAATGTATGTGTGTGTGTGGGGAGAGTGAGAGGGAAATTTCGAAATTTTAGGAAGAGAGGGAGGTGAGTGCAGCCGCACGAGCGCGAGACCGTATCGGCGCGTTGATTGGGATTTGCAATTGGTGTGCAGTGTCTTTATTGTTGGATAGCGGATAAAGCTGTTTGCTGTATAGGAGATCTATATATAGTGTCTTCAAATAGCGGCCGGATTGGTTTCTGCGTACGTGAATGATTTGAATTTGTCAGTGAGGTATTAGGTAAAAATTAGGGTCGTAGACAGCGGGAAGGTCTTCGGGTGTGTATTTATTATGCTGTTGCGATTGATAAAGTAGCTATCGATAGAGCGATTACGTGTAATATTTTAGATGATGACTGTAGATAATTTTGTTATGATATATAGAACAGAGCATAGCTACATAGAATCTAGCAAAAATAATAATTTGTAAGAATAATAGAGCAATTACAATATACATATAGAATCAATAGCAAACCACTGATCCAAATCAGACGTATAGGTATGGGAAAACAAACCAATAAAATCTAATACGTAAAACACTATATAAAACACACGTAAGAAATTCTAAATATAGAATGAATCCGTCTATAGCAACGGAGAAAAAGTTTTGAAAACGCCGCTGACATGTCCGACTAAACAACCCTCTATCTACTGATCCACTGATTAATTGATGGCGATCATCTACTCTCCAACTATACATACATACACCCATTGCAGTATACATACACTCTTTACACCGCCATCGCAACAACCATCAGCACCCGCTCTAACAGCGGTAATAAAAGCTCGCCGCGACTACAAAGCTTGTTTACGTCGTTACTACTCCCTCGTAGATATATATATATAAAGAACGCGATCGGCGCCATTACTTATAGACAGATCGGCCGATGCAGCGCGACCGCCCGCCTCCCACGTACATAAGGTACGACGTTATAGAGCGGGAAACAAACATCGCCGTTGCCGCCGCGTACTCTATATATGTATGTATATATACAGTGAAGGGGGAGGTGGCTCGCGTGTCCGTAAGTGCCAGGGCAGTCCGCCTATACTTACCGGCGCTCAATTATTTATCGGCGGGATTTTTCGAGCCCTCCTGTCTGCCTGCCTGCGCACAGCTCGATATAAACAAGCGAGCGTAATAAGTGCCGCGGTCACGAATTATGCATGCGACGCGTCATCGTATACCACGAGACACGTGTGTGTGTGTGTGTGTTTCTTCTTTTTTCTTGCCGAGGGGTGGAATATAAGTGTACAGGTTGCGGGAGGGAGTGGAGAGTCCGAAAAGTGAATTGGAGAAACTATCAAGTGTGTGTGTGTGTGTGTGTGAGTGTGTGTGAGTGGGAAAGTTTCTCGCCGGGAGAAGTACGTTCGAGGCAGTTAACGGTTGTTGCTGACTATGGGTTATTAATAAGAGATAATGCGAGGGGAGAATAATTGGTGTGCGGCCTGAGTGAGAGTCTATTCTGCGTGCTTAATTGCAATGAAAGGAGAGGGGAGTTGGCGATTAATTATTTACGTTGGAATATATGAAATGTGGATTACGTCGAGCGTGAAGTTTAGTTCGAAGTATATTTTTTTTTCGTTTATAGAAGATAAGGATTAAGCTGTAAAATTATATTTTGACATAAATTCTATGTATACTTGTAATTTCTGCGAGAAAAAAAGCATTTCCATTTCCTTTCATCCCGCAGAACGCGACGGGGTAACAATTTACGCGGGCAGCGAGTTTTTCCTCTTAAAACCTCGAGTCTCCGTCCTTTAATTCTAACTGCGGCGGTAATAATTATAATTTTCTATCTCCTCCTACCAAAGCCACCGCACGCGGCTTAAGCAGTCCACACGGACACATGCGGAAGGTATGTATCGCGGGCTCTCTGTACGGTGCATCGGTTACCGCAGGAACCTTTTCGCACTTTTAATTTCGTATACTTTTTCAAGCCCGAATGAATTTCGGGCGACGTTAGCAAGCGCGCGGGAGCAAAGGCGCCGGGCAGCGCGCGTTATTAGATTTATATCGGCGCGAGGAGAGACGTTTTTTGCCGGCCGCTCGCGCGACCTCGAAAGAATTTAATGAAAATGCCGGCGGAGAAGGAGGAGGACACACACCGCGCGAGGAAAGGGGGAGAAAAGTAGTAGCTTGGCTGCGGCCAATGCGAAAAATACGTATATGTATGCATGTGTATAGGGCGTGCAGTTAAGTCGACATCGGCATTCTTTCTTATTTTGCGGCAAAATATCGAATGAGATTCGTTCTAAATGCAGTTCAGCTGGAATTTTTGTGCGTATACGTACCGAGAAATTTTTCCGTTAATTTTTCCGAATATTTTTTCGAGCACGCAGCTCTCGTTTTTGGAGGGTGGTTTCGGAATTTTTTGTGAGGTTTCGGCTCTCTTTTTTCGGGGGATATATAGAATGGAAAGGCTATACCATAAGCGATAAAACTAGACCGTTATTCGATGAATGCTTCGGCTCTTGAATTGATCAATTCCATTGAAACTAAACTATAAGAGTAATTTCACGCAAAATTGGTCAAGGGTTTCACGCACGTGGGAGAGCTGAACGTTTAGCGGGAATATTTTTAGTGATTCTCGCGTTATGGGGGGAACGATTCTATCCATCTTCGAAACTTCCGATGAAATGGAAATTTTTACTTCTATTTTTTTTCCCTTTTTGATGAGTTAATTCAATCAGGGGTAACTTGAACACGTGAAAATTTCAATCTACGGTACGATTTTTATTTAAAAACCGTAAAGTGTCGTATTCGTTTTCATTCATAGAATTGATATTTTTTAGAAAATTTAAAGAGAAAAATATGGATTTCGATATTTATTACGGAGTTATAATGATATCTGTTAACGCATTTTACTTTAAAACAATCCATGGTTGAGAGTAAAATATATTATTATTAACAATTGTTTGCTATTTAATTAAAAATACAATTTAGTTTTAAATAATTTTTTTTTTACTAAATTCTCGGTATATCTTTTTCAAAAATTTATTTTCAAAATCTAATCTACACAAATGATTACAATTACAGAGACAAAGATCAACATAAAATAATAATGATAGTTCCAAAAATATCCTGCGATAAAGTTATTCAGCCCATGAATCAAAGTTCACCGAACAACCTGGTTCTGCAACAAGACCAAGGCGCTAAATAGACTTCCATTGAGTTGCAAATTATAGCGTATAAAGTAACCATAAGTACGAACAAAACTTCATTAATGAATTTAATATAATAATAAATTGTTTTGTACACCATAATTATAATATACACTCAAAAAAATACTCAAAAATCCACATTACTGAATCAAAAACTACCCGTAACCCCTCTAAAACTTTTTCACCGCTTCATTCCATGCAACAAAAAAAGTCTCTTCTCCTCTAACAGCTTCATTCTCTCATCCAGTTCTCCGGCTCTCTCTTCTTTTCAGACGTTTGTTCAGTGATTCGGGTGCGCGGAGCCTCTAGTTAAGAGTCGCGAATTCCGAGGGTTTCAACGGGCGAGCGGGCGGGCGGGCGTAGGTAAGGAGAACGAGAACTGATGGTGGCTGTGGGGGCCAATTAGGATCCGCTAACCCCTCAACACCCCTCGAAGCAACCCTCAATCACCCACCGCCGCCGCCGGAGAGAGAGAGAGAGAGAGCGTGCGGACCCGCAGTGTAGATTGAATTGGTTTAGATTCGCGCGCAAGCCCAGTGACGTCAAAGTGCGCGGCAATCCCGCTACATACGGGTGTAACGAGGGAGCAGGAGTTGGCAGTTTCTCTCTTTTCCAGGCAAATTTACTGCCGATTGATTCGGCATTAAAAATATATGCGTCTTTTCTATATACCTCCTATGCCCGGTTTCCAGTAGTACCTTTGGTATGTATAAACATATTATGCATAATGTATGTCTTTCACGACGCTTGGATGTATTTATATTGATAACGAGACGAGAGGCGAGTAATTCCTGAAGAACGAGACACGAGCGCCTTGCGTCAAAGGCGCGGGGGGTCCTTCGAGGCACTTTACGCCACTGTCGCCCCCATCACCGGCGGCTCGTTAGTGACGGATTAGCGATGTACGTGTGCCGCCCTCGATTCCTGTGTACACAGACCCCGATTCCCGCCACCGCCATCGAAAGTCTCGAGAAGAAGAAGAAGAAGTGGAAGAAGAAGAAGAAGAAGTGTGAGGCGCGGGAGAAAATTCGCCCCTTTCGAGCTCCTAATTTCGCTTGTCTGCAGACGGATTTTGGCAAATATTTTTCGCTGCAATTTATTCTTGATAAGTGAATTTTGGGTTTACAGGGTGACTGTATGTCACAGTAAAAGGGTGGGAGTTGTAATTTTTTTTTTTTACAAAATTCTGTACAATAATCCATTAATTTAATATTAAAATTTAAAATGAAAATTAAGTATTAACAAATTATAAGTATATACCTCAAAATTGTAATATAATATTTATTTTTAAACAAAAAAAGAAAAAAATTCTCAATCAGCCATTCCCAAACGCTGTAATACTGTACACGTTAACAAAACTAAATCCGGAAAATATTTTTTCATCACCGGTACGCAATCAGCCGCACCCAAGGAGCGGATGCGCGCGCGCGCTCGTTGCGTGTGTGCCAAAGCAAAACGAGCACGGGTTCGCACACAATCGTAACAATTGTTAGTTAGACTGCGCTAAAGATCGGCGAAAAAAACCGGGCACGAACAGCTTTTTTCGAAAACGCGCGAATAAAATTCGTGCATATTGACTTGACGAGAATCGATATAAAGCCTTGTAACCTGGTCAACTGCGAAACGAGCGCCGCCCGTCTCGTATACCACCCGCACCTGCAATGATTCCGCGCCGACAATAAGACAAACAAAGTACGCATATATAGAGGAGGCCGAAAGTCACGTCGAAAATACACACATGACACACAATACCCAACGCGGCCCACATTCATGAATCTATATGCGTTATACACCTAACCGTCTCTACCTATATATACACACACACACACGAAAAACAGAAATCGCACGTTGGTGGACTTCGAGATCGAAAAAAAAAAATTTTTCCCCGCCTCGAAAAAGAAAACAATGAAACCGGGCGGGGTATAGTCGCTCGAAGGGTTTCCCGCGCCCCTCCGTGTCTGCAGGGTGTGATGATTGTTTCATCACGCGCTCGGCGAAACGAAAGGGGAGAGAGAGAGAGAGGAGAGAACACAGGTCAGAGAACAAAAATGCCCCGACAGCAGAAAACGCGAATTCTGTTGGACGCGAATTCGAGCCCCCGTGCGCAGACGAACATACACCCACACACACACGTAGAGAGCGAGCTGCTCGGGGCTTAATTTCCCGCATAGAGCCGCAATTCTATCAAACCTATTCTTCCAATCGGGAACAGTTAGGCAACTAATAATTGGTGAGAATCGATCGGCGAGGGGGACGGCGGCGAGTCAGACTCGCCGGTGGTGGCTAACGGCCCCCTGAGAGAGAGGGACACACGTCCACCATACCTACCTATACCTACGTAGATATATGTATATGTACGGGAAACACGTCCCCTCGTCGATAAAAGGTATATCGTCGAGCAAATTACGCTCCGTTTTTCTTTCCGGCGAGCGTGAAAAAAACGTAATCGATCCCTCTTCTCGCGCGCTGGTAGGGCTTTCCTTCTCTCTTTTTGTTCGAGGGCCGGGTTTTCTTTCGGCAAAGGCTTATTCCCGAGCGCTGATATACATCCATTGATCGCGAGGCCTATATATGTAAAATTAGAGTCACACCGCTGATTGGATTCGGCGAAAAAAAGCTGAGGATGCCCTCAGGTCAAGCGAATGTGTGTGTGTGTGTGTGTGCGTGAGAGGGTTGATGGAAATTTTATTAGCTTTCGGAAAATCAGGAGAGGATATTTTAAGGCAGTCGTTTGGAATTGAGGAAAAAATTCACATGTGCGCGAGCCGGGATGTGGGGGATGCGGGGCTATTTTTGGTTACGACGAAAATTGAAAAATCTATTTTAACGTGGCGCGCGAATGTACGTGCATACGACTCTCACAAAGATTCTAAATGGAGTGATTCTTGTTTTAACGAATTCGTCCATTAGATTTGTTCGACCAGAACTTTTCCTATCTTTCTAACGAACAAGTGTTAGCTGCGCATTATTTTAACCATTTTTATCCCGCGTATGTCAAAAAAAAAAAAAACTGTACTATTTCTGTCCGACTACTCCTGCACACTTTTAAAAATCACTCATCTACCTTTATCAATATATATCGATGCTTTTCTAGCAGACATCAATTAAATCGCGCTCTCCGAAAAACATCTTTCTCGCAGCTCGTAGATGATGCTCTACACTAGTGCTTACGCGTGCGCGTAAATAAGATGGACTGACAAATTGCGATGGCTATATATGTACAGGGGGGCTAAGAGAGTATATATACACAGCGTCGGCGGGGTATATGGGAGCGAGGGCGAGAGTAAAAGGGAATAGTCCGGGCGGCGCGCGCAGACCTTAATGAGGAGGACTCGCTCTCCCCCGGGGAGCTACCGATAACGAACCTCTCTCCCCTCTCACCTCTTCTCTCTCTCTCTTGCTCTCGCCCGCCACCCACTTTCCGCCCCTCGCACCAATCACACGCAGATTATTACTATCGACCATCCTTCGCACACGTGCGTACGCGTATGTGTGTATGTGTGTGTGTGTGTGTGTGTATGATGGAAGGGGGTATGATGTACGTGTGTGAGTGTGATGGGTAAAGCCGCTGTATACATTATGAGTATAATGACTGCGTTATTATATTCCGGGAGGATCTGCCAATCGCAGTTTTTAGGTGTGCACGCGACAGCGGGATGAGGTTTTAGCGCGGTGAGTGGTATATGGGAGTTCAAGGATTGTTTTCGCTCGAGTGGCGGGCATGATTATTTTATTTCGGCTTATATATGTGGATTTCCTCGCGACGAATAATTAATGACGCTGAGTCATCGGCTTTTTCTTTGTTCTCTACAGCTTTTGTACATAGTATTAAAAAAGGACGTTATAAGACAATTGCTTTATCTCAAGGAGATCGTCATTGAGAATATAACGAGTTGTAGGTTTTGTTTTGATTACTTGTTAAATTTTTATTGGAGTTTATGATTCATTGGCAAACTCGCTAATTATCATAAATCACGTGTAGTTATACGTATTTGTGTGAAAGTTATGTAGGTAATGAGAAATGCGATATAATGTGACCTAAATATGGGTATATTAATGATTTAATATGCCATAATTCACTGCAATCATGTATCTATAAGCTGAGAGCGTTTTCAATCGGTAATAGCTATCTTTATGTCAAATAATAAGTGTATATCGTAAGTGTATACATCAAATTTCTAGAATTGAAATTACTATTTTCACGCGAAGTAAAAATAAAGAGAAATCATCAAGAACGAAGCGGTTAGCTATTGGAAAAATATTATCATACACTAGTAAATATCAACAATTTCCCTCCCACTTTCAATTCTACATTTTCACACAATATTATACAAGTCCTGCACCCACCGAGCTACGTCACTTTCACCAGCAACAAGATGCACAACAGCCTCGCGGACCCATGCAGTACTGGCGCACTGTCCAAATCCGCGTCGAAGCACTCCACGTGCAGATTTAGCGGCAATGAGTTAATTAAATTTTATGCCGCTATTAGCTCTCCATCTCTCTCTCTCTCTCTCCCGCCCGGGCGTGCTCATTAATTCCGTAAATTGGAAATGTTTCATGAATTTTTAGTGCATAGCGCGACGCGACGCGGCGCGGCGGCTTCGTTATTACAATGAGCCTGCGTGAACGCGTGCGAATAATAAGTGTTGTTTAATTTCATTCGGGTGATCAAACAAACGACTTCAATGCTGAATTTATAAGCCATCAAATGAACCGAAGCACTTAACAACGCGAGCGCGCGGATTTCAATTCGAACAATAATTTATTTATAATGCACGCTGTTGGAGTACTCGAGAAAGAATGTATTTATCGCGCGCGCGCGTGTGTGTGTATATGTAGGGCTTGCCGTACTTTTTGCGCGTATCCCTTTTTGGTCATCAGCTTTCATTAGTTTCATTAAAAGCGGGGAATTATATGTATATACGTTGGCTTTATTTTTTCGCTGAATTAAAAGGGCAGGCGAATTGCCGATTGTGTCAATACATAGAGTGGTAGGTATTATGCTTTGCGCGTTTCCTTTGTTGCAAATCAGTAGCAAATCATATACGCAAACTCGCAGGCTCATGCTATTTTACTTACAGCACTATACTGCGTGCATTGTTTGGTTAATTCGCATACAGCAACGGCAAGCAAGGCAGTTTTTTTCAACTTAACCTATTAATCTCAGTAGATAACAATTTTTCGAATGCGGTCAAATTCCAATATACATCAGCCGCGAAAAAAGAACCCAAAAAACCATTATCCTCAGCGCGCACTTTATCCAGAACATTTGCCGCAACCACCGCCCCAGCAGCAACAGCAGCATGCACCCCCGCACGCATTCGAGTGCGTCACGTCCTCTCGAGGAATTAGCATGTGGGTAACAAGGAGCTGCCGCTGCTGCGCGCGTCCTCCCCGCGGGCGCGCAAGAAAAAAGGGAAAGTATTCTCTCTCTCTCCCTCTCTCCTCGTTTGCTGAGGGTCGTAGCCAGAGGGCCGTATAATCACTCCCTCGCGTCTTTCGATCCCTACGTCCAATTAGAAGTTCAGACAAACAGCGCGCGTGCGCCCCGGCAAAGAAGCGCGGCGGCCCTCGTGCGAGCTTTCTCATTTGCCTCGTGGGAGTGAGAGAGAGAAAGAGAGAGAGAACCTGAAGATGCGGATAATCAAAATGATTGACGTGCGCCTCGTGGTTGGATAAGGCTCTGTGGCTGAGTGTACGAGGGTGTAAGGGTTGCGCGTGGGTGAGATTCTGGGGGTTTTTTGTCTTCCAGGACTCTTTGCTGGCATCTTGTTTGGCTCTATTATTTTCGAAAAGTTGGAGATTGCCGTAGAGAGAGAGTTTTTACAATGAATAGTAAAAGGTATTCCTGATTTTTCATTAACGTCAATGTTATTGTTTGAATATTTGGAACAATAATGTTTATTACATTGAGTAATTTTACACATAAGTACTTATCATCGCGAATTTTGTGCTAAGAAAAATCGTCACCTCACACACTCCTTTCATCTCCTCCCTCATAATCGCTCTTATACCTGTAACACCGACGATCACCTCATTACTATCCCTCCAAAAACCAAACAATCTGCCCTTCGGCTCGCATTATAATCCTGGCGCTATCGGCGCGGCGGCGGCGGCCGAATTAAAAGTACACGCGCTCGGGTTTCCGGCCACAAAAGCCGGCTTTCGGGCTAACAAGCGTAATGTTCATTAAATCGTCGTTCTCTCTCTCGGAGACGAGGACGAGGACGCGAGTGAAAGGGCGGAGACAGGTTGCCCCGGCAGCCGCCGTCGCGCGGCGTAAAGGGACATATTATTACGTTATGCCAGTTCGTTAGCCAGACAGTAATTATCCCGACGTGCACATAAGAGCGCGAGAACGTGGCCCCTGCCGTACCGGACGCCCGGCCCTCGTGCTCGAACGGAGAGCTGCCTCGTCTCAGGCGCGCGCGTGTCCGCACGGAAGGAAAGTTAATGCGGAGGGTTTTGCACGCGCGGCAAGTGTCTGTGCCTGCATGTGTTTGTACGTGTGGGTGAGGGAGAGGAGAGTTTGGTGCGTTCTCGGTTTTTCTTGGGTGGAGAGCGGATATGGGGTTTGGTTGGTGTATACCGCGTGAAAACCATTATCCGACTATTAAGGTGGGGTTTATTAGCTAGATTACGAGGGGAGAGTTCGTTTTTATAGGTGGATTAGGATTTTGAGAGCTGTATGTATAGTCTGGTGTAGGAATTAGCAGTTCACGTATACATTGAGATATTTTTTTCGCGAGGTAGTATTGAAATAACTTTTTTGAAGAGTACATAAATAAAGAACGAGTCAGACAACCAGGTGTAACGATATTATACTATTCATTTTGCTGATTTCTTTAGTTGGCATGCATGGGTGACACTGATGGGAAGAAGCTGGGCGTAACTTATTTGGAAATATCATGGCCATTGTTTGTTATTTTTTCGTCTTGTTATTCAGAATTGAATTTCGCGAAGTAAAATGTTGGCGTGCATATGCGAGAATAAAAAGTCAAAGCGTTTATAAAATAGGACATTTAATAATAAAGTGCAGTTAAAGAGAAATATTACACGCTTTGATCGAACAATGGTTAGACGAAGAATGACAGAATTTTCTAACGCGAACAAAAGCGAGGTAGCTGTTTACACGCGGTTTCTGTACAGGCAACATAACATATGATAAATAATAAATTAACATTTTTTAACGTTTGAAATACAAAAGCTCGAACAATAATAGAAAAGAGAAAACATATAATGTAAATGGCTTCATGCAAATAAGTTTAGAACTTTTGTTTTTAGTTGAATTTCATGAATATCAGGAGGCGAATTCTACTTTCAATAGATCTCATTCGATTAGACGCATAGTTACGTACTTGTTTCAATGCAAATTTTAGTTCGATGTAATTAAATTTATTAAACTTTTACGGAGGCAGTGTCATTAGACACCGAGCTCTATAATTAGCAATTTCATTAGGGAATATTCTATGCACACGTGCGAATTCCAGGAATTCGAGAAAATATTTAGAATAGCTTAAATATCTTATGGAAAATCAAAATTTGTCCCTTCGTCGAACTAAATTAATTTTGGCTGCTCCTGCTAGCGAATAACTTTCCCGGTTACACTCTCCCTCCTCTACATATAATTTAACAAAAAAAAAACTATACAAAATGTAAGTGTATAATAATACGAAAGATTGGGAAAAATTTCGTCGGCTGACCCAACTCGTCCGCGACCACTAACGACACGACCATATTTACAATCTTGACGAGGAGTACTAGCAGCATATATATTATACGTGTATGTATACTTACTATCCAAAACATCCCTTTAATGAGCCTGGGCGCTCGTATAAGTATATATACCATGAGGTAGAAAGAGACGGCGAGACGCGCGAGCGCGCAGACGAAACAGAGATGGGGGGAGAACAAAGAAAGCAAAGGAATTTCCGCGCCGTAGCCCAGCAAGTTAGGTGTATACCTCTGCCTCTCTCACGCGAGAGACAGAGCTGTACCTTTAGTCGCTACAAGCTCGGCCGGGAGAATCAGTCCCATGTAAAGCTCCTGTCTTCTTTCTCTCCCTCTCTCGCCTACCTTTTTCCCCCTAACTCGCTCTCTCCTTCTCTCTTCGGGTGCAGCGAGACGACGAGGAGGATAACGATGTCCAGTTTCCTTCTCTCTCTCTCTCTCTCTCTCTCCCTCTCGCGCCCCTTGTTATTCCCGTATACGCACAGCCGGAGCAGGGTATTTTTCAAACAATGTCCACCGTTATAATTTGTTTGGATGGCTGCTTCGCATAACCGATATACGCGTAGCTCGAGAGGGAGAGAGAAAGAGAGAGAGGTAAGAAAATACCCCGGAAGAGGAAGAGGGAAGAATGTAAAGCTCCGCTAACGGGAGGGCCGCCGACTTCCGCCCCCGGAATATCAAGGAGTATTTTCGTTAAATGCAGAGAGCAGTAGTAGCAGCAGCACTGGCCCTCGACTGCGTCCGAGGAGAAGCAGCTCTGTCTTTTTTGCGCGCGTCGAGAACGACTTTTGCTTTTTTGGAGCGGACGGAGGAGGAGAAGAAGAAGGAAGATATCTCGGCCGAGTGGACGCTCGTAACGAAATCCGAGAGAAAGAGAGGAGGAGGCTATTTTAATAGCAGGACGCTGCTGGATACTTTGAATGATTTTAAGCAAAATATGTGGGGAGGAGATGGCCTGTCGGATTGTTTTGACGGAAACGGGGAATGGTAATTGGCCTGGCCTTGGGATTTTGGTGAAGTCTGCGTGTGTGTATACTCGATTGAAGAATAATAATGTTGGTTTTTCGTGCACGAGATTATACGAGCGAATTTCTTTTTTCAATCATTGGTTTGAATAAATGAAGCCGTTGTGCAAAACTATAGCAATTGCACTAAACACTCGCATTACTTTTTCTCTGAACCGTGAAAAGGAACTGATTAACAGCAGCAGTTAATTCAACCTTTTTACGCGCAGAATAGCAATAATTTCCCCATACCATACATCGACGTGTACCGTATACGTTCAACAAATTCCTACAATTAAATTCACCTTCACCTCGTTAATGTTTTTCCCGTAAACGCAAACTTCAATGCGGTAGGTCCTTTTTTCCTTACACACCGCGCGCGCGTGGCACTTCCGACCGTTTTCCATTGATCCTCGCGCGCTTTCTACTACTTTCTCGCGGTGGCGGCGGCGGCGGCAGCATAGCGCGCGAGTTGAGTACGCGTATAGAGGCAAAAATCTCGCCAAACGTCTGTTTGCGAGCGCGTTATTATGTTTATTTTAGAAACACGCGCATGGGTGCAAAACTTATTTACACGTACGTCTTATTTCCCATGCGCATACATTCACCGTGTATACATGAGATATTTGTGTGACGTGCACCTCGTAAAGTCTTAAGTTCGCTCGCGCGGCGAGTATTCGTTATTTAGCTGGAAAAACGCGCGAATAATATGCGCAGGAGAGTATAGGTGCGCGGTGAGCGCTTATGAATAGGTAAAGAGCTATGGGGCGAATCCTATACTCGTTTGATTGACGCGCGTATGCAGCATATGAGCATTGTATTTTTTGGCTGCAGATTTTCACGGGCTCGGGTATTTATTTATTATCTGCGGCTTCTGCGAGCTGCACAATATAAGGAAACCAAAGATCCATTCTCATGGACTTCTGAAAGGTTCATATAATAGTTATCAAGTACCAGGCGTTTTACACCGCGCAATCGCGCAAGTAGCACATCAAAATTTTATCCGAGCAAGACGTACGAGCTGGGCGCCGCTTTAAACCACCTGGAGAAACAACTATAAGAGCGAGAGAGTCGGGAACTCGAGTTTCGGCGCACGATCGCGTTAAATAATAACCGGCACTTCGAATGTTAATAAGCAGCCTGCGGAAAGGGTATACGTATATACGTATACGTAGCGGGAATAAGAGGAGTAGGTGTGTGTATATATATGTATATATACGCGACGGACAAAGGCTCTTGCGAAATGGTAGGTGGTCACGAAAGCCGCCGCTGCCGCCGTGGGCTATTAGGCGCACGCCACGCAGCAATGCAAAAAACATTAGGAGAGAGAGAGAGGGAGAGAGTCCAATAAATCTGTCCCCCCGCACGGCGCGACCGTTTATTTGATTTCGCCGGGAGATTCGTCAATGGGCACTTTGCCGTACACTCACACGTACATATTGCATGCACTCGTCGATGACCCCGCCGAAAAACGCGCCGCGCGTGTGGTTTATGCACGTGAATAATTGACGCGCGGCCGGTACACCGCATAAATTTACGGCTGCTTATACATATATACCTACTATATCCTACCTTCTTTCTTTCCTAAACTCTCGTCTTGCGCGTAATTATCTTTGTTACGCGATGTAATTGCAGTACTGAATTATTGATGAGCGCGCGCGCGCGCGCGCACGAGCGATTGCTTTGCAGTCGTTGCAGCAACGAACGGATGATTTGCGTACGCGCGATGGACAATTCGAGATAATATTTATTTCGCGCGCGCTCGCGGGGAGAGAGAGTGAGGAGCAAAATTAAATTTTTATCGCGCGTTTTAGTGCCCCCTTTGCCAACTGGTGAGCTGTGTGGGTGTGTGTGTGTGTGTGTGTGTGTGCGCGTGTAACGCGGCAGCGTAAAGCGAAATATTGACTAGGCGCCGATGAATAATTCGCCGAGCGCCGTAAAACACGCTGTGCGCGCCGTTCTCCAGCGTATGTGTGCGTTGAGCTCAAAATCAATTATTTCGAAGTTAAAAACTTGGGAGTATATATATGTGAGGCAAAGTTTTATTGTTACTTTTATTAACAAATTATAACGTGCGCGTGCGGGTAAACGCGCGAGCGTTTTATGGTAATATTCATTGTTCGCGTGTAGCAAGCTTCTGCGAGTGTGTTATAATTATTACGTAAATTTCTATTAAAAGTAAATTTGGATGAGGGGAGAGAGAGAGGGAGGAGTTTCGAATGGAAATTGAAATCTGATTTATTAACGAGAAGAAATTTTGCTGAAATTAAAAAAGTACTCGCGCACGAGTGCGAGCACGACAGCTGGCTAATTAGTATTTTCGCGAAATTGCCCGGGGGCCAAATTAATAAATAATCCCAACGGGAGGGAAGAATAGAATTTAAAAATGGCGCTCATTAATAATTTTCGTTTTTTCGTGCGTTATTCCGCCTCTTTCGCGATGTAGAAAAATGACAAACGAATATACAGCAGCTTTTGAAATTGACAGAAAAAAGAAAACAAAATATATTAATCTTTTTTTTTTTTAAATTAAACTATCCGTAACAAGTAGCTTTTTAACGCCAATCTCGTATATACTTTCCTTCAAAGAGCGTGCGCAAGATACCACAACAACCCACAATCAATCAGCAATGTTAATCAATCAGAGACACGCTGCTCCAATTAAAATCCGAAAGTACCCATCAATCGCCTTAAACATAAACAATCTCTTTCCCTCTCTTTCTGACTATACCTCGCGACACTCATTTTCCCGCGAACTCCTCCTCCTCCCCACAAAAAAGTCACGCCGCGCCATACATCAGCGATCGGCAATCGGCGCGTGCATTCCATCACGCATGCTTGCACGCGAGCAGAAGAAAACTCCTCGAAGAAGTAGCTAGCCTATACCGCGTGGGAACACCGCCGACGATTCCACGCACATGTGTGTGTGTGTGTATATGTGTGTACGAGCTCGGGCATTACGGGATCCGTTCGGGCGCGGAAATAATGACACGTTGGCCCCTTACCTGCATGCGCGAGGGGATAACATCCGGCGGACGGTAAAATTACACGCGGCTGAGGGCTACTATGTAAGAGGCGGCGATTTATATCGATTCTCGGCCAAATTGTCTTTTAATTTCGCCGGGCGGCGGCGGCGGCGGCGGCGGTGCTGGTGACACGCTTTCCTCTCGGTTCGGGAGCTCTGGACGGTGGTTGCGGTCTACAATTTCCCTCGTTGGCGCTTGATAGGTCGGTTGGTGTGCGGGCTCGCGAGGGAATGACTATATAACGCGAACGAGCGAACTTTTTTCAGGTGGCTGTGGTTTCTTATTTTGCTAATCGGTGCTTTGCGACAAGCTTCGTGGGGATTTGTTGTGTTTGCATGATCAGTGCTTGTTTTTTCCACTTTTTTTAATTAAACGAATTTTCTTATAGATTTTATTGCCTTTTGTGAGTCACGGGTTTACTATAATAAGAAACGAAATTGAAAAATATAAATTTGGTCTCTTTTATTAAAACAGTTCTTCTGGCTTACGCAAAGTAGATGCAGGATAAGTTTAGCAAGACCTCTCCAATCAATCCTATATATGAACTTTTCCATGACAAACTTACTACAAAGTTTATATACGATTGTACATTACAAATTACTACTAACAAATAAAAAAAGTTCATAATCATACAACTTCCCAAAAAAATCCAATCACGTAACCACCATTTATACGTTCACACCATCTAGACTCAGAAAAATCATACTTCCTCCTAAAAAGCTCCCCAAACTTCCACATGCGCGTTCGAAAAGAAGCGCAAAGCTTCGAGAACTCGAGCACCAAGTCCCTACTATCCTCCACTCTCCGTCCTGCACCTCCACATAATAAAACTCTGCCCTCTCTCTTCCTCTCGCGCGATCAAACAATCGTTAGCGGGACAGTTCGCTCCCTCTCTGTCTCTCTCTCTCAGCCTCACCAGCCACGGCAGGCGTCCCCCGGGGGAGCAGCTAAGGGGTTGTTAGCTGACCGTATAACAGGCCTCAGCGGGACCGGCCGCCGCCGCCCTTCGGCTACTACTACTACCAGCATCCACGAACGTTTAGCTCCCACCCCCCGAATCCCACGTGTCTCTCGCGCTCGCTCGCGCGCATCGCTTCTCTCGACCGCGCAAATATTTTACTAGTATTAGTGGCGCGCTCACCACCCCCACCCGTATATATATATACGCTGCACCTGGACCAGTGCGGTCGCGCGTGTATGTATGTATATATACTTATTCGGGGCAGGGGACTTCATGCTACGTGCGCCGGAAATGACGTGCAAATATTGGAAGCGGATCTTCGGCGCGGTGCTCGAGGCTGCGTCCCCCTTTGCGATTTCGCGCTGCGCGCGCCCGACTGTGAGTTTGTTATATAGGTTGTCGCGGTTTGAGGGAAGATTATTTGATTATTTCATCCCTAGTGTGACAAGAGGGGAGGAAGGGTTGCAGTCCAGGATTTCGCAGAAGAGAAAATAGTACGGGCAATTTTTCGGATTATTGAAAAGTGTATGAATAGTATATACGAAAACAAGTGTATACCTCGCTCTTTCCATATTTTTGCGATCACGAAATATAGTCTCCGATTCTCCGAAAAAGGTATTTTTTTTTCACATCGTTCACGCACTGACAAAATAACACCAATTTTGAAAACCGGCACGAACCCCCATACTACATACGTACACCCACAACCTACCTGTCTCTTCCAGACCCTTAAAAGAAAATGAACGAAAACTCACTCGCGGCCGCGTATACACACATATCCCGACACACGTGTGTCCTATACCATAACCTACCTGCTCGCATCCTTCCCTATATACACACACACACATACGAGCGGGTAACAGCTCGCAGATCCGGCCGACGACCCCGTTTCGTTATCTCCTTCGCCAGGGGCGCGGCGACGACACACACACACACGCGCGCGCGCCCACGCTCGCGCTAACTGGTTATATTTGCGTAGACGTATAATGGGGCAAGTTGGACGGCCGGGGGGTGTATCAAAGGGGGGAGGCGGCGACGGCGGCGGCGAAGATACGCTACGCTGTAAAATTAGTTCAATAAAGGAACACCCACGGCCCGCCCGCCCGCTCGCGCGCCCTAACGATATACGAGGGGGAGACCGCCGCCGCTAGAATTTCCCTCTCGCGAGAGAGAGAGAGAGAGAGTGAGGGGAAGAGTGAGAGGTGTGCGCACAGGATCATTGTGCCCCTTGCGCTCGCGCGCACGAATGTCTTTGTGCGAGAAAGAGAGGTAGTGTGGGATTTTCGAAGGAGTTTTGTGTTAGGTTTTTGCTGAGAGAGGGAGAAGGAGTTTCTTTTTATTTGTTTGAGAGTAATTGATCGTGGATGGTGGGCGAAGTTTGAGGGTTGACGACGTACCGTTTTAAAACTAACGACGTGATGATGATTTATTTTGTTTTGTTTTTGACGAGGGGAAAGCTGTTTTTTTTTTTTTTTTTAATTTTTCTTTTAAGTTAAGGATGGGTCGTTGTAGTTAAGCATTAATTATGTTTAATGCATGGGATAAGTGTGTGATTATAAGTGCATAACGCTGCGCATGAATACATGGTATATAAAAAAAATTTAGAAAATCAATAGCTCCGTGACCCCGGAAAAGTGCGACCAATGTAACGGTTAAAAATTCCGCGTGAAACTTACAAAGTATAATGCGCCATCCTCAGTCATGATTAGTGTTATACAGCTACCTTCTGCACTCTCTCGTATACACACATGCACACTGGAATATTTAAATGTTTCGCGCACTAGTAATTTTCAATACGCACAGACCCTCTCGCGCTCCTCCCTCGCGGCGGGACCGCGCGACTTGTTAAGGCGGAATATTTCTCCACGCATATGTATACGCTCTCTCGCTTAAGTGTCCGTCTAACGAGCGTCTTAATGAGAGCGAGAGGGGGATGTCCTTGTTTCTCGCGGCTGCACGCGCGAGCGAAGGGGTCGCAGATTTTACTAATAAACCTGCGCCGCGCTCGCCGGCAACTAGGGGGGACGCGCCCGTGTATATAGCGCCTCTCTAATGACGCGGAGTCGTCCTCCTCCGTTATACCCACGGGAATTGCCGAAAATTCGCCGTAACCGCGTCGCGCGTGAATGTTGAATATGCAGCGTGAGAAGGATGTGTGTGAGTGCAGCGGTGTTTGTATACTGGTGAGCTGTGGTGTTAATTTTTTATTCATAGTGCGATTGTAGACTGCGACGTCGGTGTTATTTTTGTCCCTTGATATTTTTAGGTGAAATTGATTCGTATAGTAGGACGACGATAGCGTGTGTACGATATATATTATAATCGTGACATTTTTGTTTGGGAAATTTAATTAGGATGATTTCGTGTAAAGCGACGAATTTTTGGAAATTTAATAAACGTCACGCGCGTGTCGCGCGACGAATTGGTTCATGTGTAAGCGCGAGCGCGCGCGAATCTTTTGCCCATTTATCACCGAAAATTCAATTAAAATATTTAAATGAAAGCGTTTATGCATAATTCAAAAATATAGATTTATTGGCCCGGCCGAATTTAAATATTCTATATATAAGTGAAAATTTTAAAAATATGATTGTTTTTTTTTATTTTACTGAGAAAAAAGTGGGGGTTTGAAAATGTCATGTCGAAAAAATCTATAATATACTTGTAAAAAAATTCACCAATAATCAGTTTTGAATAGAGGTAAAAAGACTAAAAATATAAACTACAACTTCTTTATCAAACGAATATTTCAATAATTGTCTCACTAACAATTCATTATCTCATATAGGTATATATTAACCATTATAGATTCATGATTTAACAATCACTCTTCCACCGCACCACCCGTCAATTAATCAGCTCCATACCTCTGCATTTTTAGCTCCCTCTGTCTCGATCTCTCTCCCACGTAGTTATCATCCGCGACTGCGGGCCTCCGCGCCTCCGGTTAACCCGAAATCGCTCTCCCCATCATCCGGCTGCAGGGAATCCGGCGTTTCGCTGCATTAATTCCGCGGTCTGTCTGCCTTGCGTATACATACACACACAGCCGCGGCGCTAGCGACCAAATTCCACGCGCGGCTCGTCAAAGACGAGCGAGCGAACGTATACACACACAAAGCTTTTCGACGCGGTTCCCTCGCTTGGTCTCTTATTTAAATTTTTTCGGGGTCTTTGATAGAGGCGATATCGCGGCGATGCGTCGGCGCAGAGGGATCATCTGTTCATTCCATATGCAGATTAAGCCGTCTCGTTACGCCGAAGTATGAGAATACAAGGCCCACTCGCAGGTGGAGAGGGAGAGAGTCGAAGTAGGTGGCCCTGGGATTGCGGATTTGAAAGAGATTAGGCGCGGGCTGTACGAACTACTCTTTGCGAGAGAAACTTTTTGGAGGATGAATAAGGATGTGGGTTATGTTGTTTGGATTGACAAGTGTATGATGAGGTACCGTTACGCTCTTCTTTGAAAGTGGTTTTGAACTTCCGTATGTAGAAATTTAGATTTGAAAACTAGTTAACTTGATTTCTTATGATACGTAATTTTTTTCAACCGAAATTTTCATCAGATTATAAAATCTTAATGGTCGCTTACTACTTTTTTTTCTAAAAATTTAAGATACTGTATCTTTTGAAAATTTAATAAACTTATTTACATATCGTTATATTCTTGCAACTATCAAAGTCTCTGTGCGCTGTTATAGTTTCATATTTTCATAAATAGACAATGCTTTACTTGTAAATTGTTTACGAAGAGAAAACATAAACATACATTTTACATATTTATATAATACTTCACCGCATAATTGGGTACGTAAAAGTAACAAAGTAAAGAAATAAAAGCGATATAAATTTCAGAATTCATTTAAATAATAATAAGAACAAGTCAGGTATACATAGTTACATCTTACATCATAGCCAATTCGAGATAAAATAAAAGAGAAAACATCTTCACACTCTTGTTATTCTATACAACAACTCTACATACAATTACAGACTCTCCATTAAACCGTAGTGTAAGTGACAAAATACACACAATAAATAATAAAAAGTAGGTTATAATAAGAGCTCCTATGTACCAGTTAGTGCGTGATACCTGTGGACTAGTCAAGAATTAACATATTCATAACAGCGCACGGCTGATCTCAATCTACTACAACTCAAAAGAATTCTTATAGATACCGACTTATATCTTTATAAATATAAAAATGTTCTTAAACTTAATATAAGCCTTTTCTGCATAGCTTATTTACTCTATTTTATCTGATTGAGGTACCACTTTTACTTTTCTTCAAATCACATAATTACGAATGAAAATTAAAGTGATATCGTAGCGCGGTAATAGCGAAGCCTGACACGCGATATCTGATAGATATAGAAAATGAAAATTTTAATGAGCACCTGCATTGAATAACGCAATTTCCTGAGATACATACAATTACATCTTATCACAGGTTTCATAAACGCTTTAATTATAGCTGACAGCCCGGAACGATTGGTCGCATTTTCGATTTCACGTAATTCGATGCTCTCATTTTTTTTCCTCGTCATTTTGCGTGCCATTGACAAGCGCGCGTAAAAAATCCACGAAATTCGCGTTAGGGTAAATATTTGTATCGCCATCGATTTCACCTCATTTTTTAAAAAAGACTTTCTTGTTAAATGGTATAGAATTACGCTTAATTTAGAATCACCGACAATGTTTTAAGAAGCCTATAAAAATACAATTCGAACGAGATAAAACGATACAAGAATACGAACCCCCCACCATTCACGTTGAATTTTCACATATAGCATGCAGGATGAGGCTGCACGGCGACGACCGAAGGGAAAAGAAGATCGGAGGACGAAGATCGCGAGAGAGGAAGAACAACGACACTCAGGAATTCACACACCGCGCGTTTAACGACATCACACTACGCGGCAGCAGCAGCTCGCGCGTGTATAACCCGATAACAGCCATTAGAAAGCGTTCGCTCAGTGTACACGTGTGCAATTCTTTTCTCTTCTTCTCTCCCTCTTTCTCTCGTTCTCTCCCTCTAGAGAGGGAGAAGACGCGGGAGCGAATAATCGAGCGAATAAAACAGGGAGGAAAGTTGATTAGCGTATACCGGGCCTGAATGATTTATGAGAAGCTGATAGACAGCGCGAGTCTGGTTGCCTCCGCAGCTGCGCGAAAAATAAACGTACGCACGCACGCACGCACACACAGCTGCGAAAGTTAACGATGCACGTGAGGTGTGAACTACTGCCGCTTATAAGAGTGCGTATATACACATGTTGAAGATCGTGTCGGGACTATAAGGTAGCGAGGAGATGACGAACTTACGCTCGAAATTATCGTACGCACGCGCGTCATAGAGACGTTTTTACGAGGCAGTAGGCCTGAATTTTCCGCGCGCAGGTGTCACAGTTTGCTACCGGGAAAATATGCAATTGTGTCGAGTGCATATATGTATGTATGTGTGTGTGGTGTATATAGTTGTACTGATGGATGTTTACAATAATTATAAATTATAGTTGTTAATGTGGCCTGGAAACGTCGAGATAAATTCTTTTTATGGTGATCGTTACATGCTTTTAGCGGTGATTGGGTATTGGTGTGCGAGAGAAAATTCGGTTACCCGCGTGTTTGTTGTGCGATGACAGAAGAAAAAGTAGGTAGTATTTTTTTTTTTAAGATGCGAATTTGGAATAACTTTCCTTCGACTTATATAGGGTAATTAGCTGTGGGGTGATAAAATGAAGTATACAGCCGATCACATAAATATTCATCATGCTGTTTGTATTTCAGGCTTTAAATGCACCAATAAAAGTGTTTTCATAATGTAATGTTCTCAAATCAGTGGCAGTCACGATGAAATTTATTAACGAATAGGTGATTAAGAAAGCCTGGCTGAAATCGTCGTCAAAAGCTTTTGGCGTTCATTTTAGCTTTTAAAAAATAATCCGCATTTGGAGATAACAGTGAAATCGACATGCATGTGCAGGGTTAATTGATTTAAAGTTTCTCTTGTAAATTATAGCCACGGGTGTAAAATTCGTTCAAGCTTGTTCACCATCATTAGTTGGAACATTTTCCTGCCAACGTTGGTATGTTAACATTAATCAATTTGGGCAATTATTTCGGTTTACAAAGATCATGATAACTTATATAGCCATAGAAAAGTCAAGTTGAGAATTCTCTTTATTACCCGTCAATGGCTAACTTATAACCGATAGATATAATCAATATAATTTTTTTAATTTACTACAGTCTTTTTTAACTGATTAAAAAGCGTACATGGTAAAGTATCGAATCTGATATTTAATTATCAGTTTGTATAAATATCCAAAGGGTCACTTCGTGCAGAATTATCACAAAGAAACGTTTGCACGAAGAATACTTAAACCCTGACTGAAAGCATCAAAGAGTTGCCCAGAAAGTTCCTTAATTATTGTACAGATATTGTTTCTCCGAGAATTCTACATTCAATCCTCTGATCCGCTAAAAGAAAAAAACTTCTTATCCTCCCAATCATCATCAGACCGATACGGATTCGACGACACCCTTAGATTTGCATTATTAACTAATGTAATCACGATAATCCCCCGACGACCCTTGCATTTAAATTTAAACACACCACCACCGGCAGCACCTACTATTCAACAAAAAAAGAAAAGGAATAATTTCCCAGGAAGCCCGCGGACGCAAGCACTCTCCTAGAAATACAAAGAATCCTCGCGAAATCCCCGCGAAATCGTATTCGCGCGCGGGCACAAAAAGAAACAAGTCGGCTATATACGAAGGAGAGGGAAAAATCTGCGCGCAGTCAACTCTCGCACAGCTGCAGAACGACGAAGAGCGAGAGCAAGAGAGAGAGAGAGTAGGAGGGAGAGTTGGCGGCCCCGCAGCACGTCATCAAGGGGCTAATTTAATCAAACCGGGCGCGCGCAGGGAGAGAGAGGCGCAGAAGCTTTTGTTTTAAGTACCGTTAACGAGTGTTTATTTTAAAATCCTCCGGGCTAATTGACCGCAAGCTCCTTCCGCTGCCGGGCCACCGCCGCAGCGGCGGTTGCACACACATACACACATACGTACGGCGCAAAAATAAATAAGCGCGGGTACGCGCGCGCGAGCACAAATGACCGCCGCCCGCCGCTTATTTAATAATGTTCCGCTCCGACCGGCCAGTGTATATGTATATATACACACACACACACACACACACACACGCATATACGTGTGAACGTACGTGTACGCGAAATGCAAAATCGTACACAGCCACGTGTGTCTCGGCGTAATCCTATTACGGCTGGTCGTTAGGGGCGCCCGTTTCTTATATGTCTGCCCCCGCGCTCGCCCTCGAAGTACAAGATTTCTTCTGATGTTTTTGAGCTCTCTGCGGGTTATTGAATTAGGAAAGCCCGCGACGACGACGACGGCGGCGGTGGTTTAGCGTGCGGCGTGTAGGTACATCTGATTAGCCTGGATCCGTGCGGTTTAATTATGACGGTGAAAAATGGGGGAAAGATTTTGGCAAAGTCTATCTGTATTAATGAGTGCAGACGGGTCTTAATGAGAAGCGACACGTGTATTTAATTGATAATTAAGATATTAAACGGGCGCACATAATTTAACTGACAAGCGTATCGAATCAGTTAAAATATTTACGAGCGCGGTCGGATTTATATTAACACATCGAAAGTTTATGGAGATGTGTAAAAAGTGTCTCGATCGCGAGGATTATGTTGTTTTTGAAGATTATTGATCAACTTTTCTCAATCTTGTCGCGAGATGAAATGTGCACGTGATTACGATTAGAGGCGAGATGATTACGCTCATAATTTACACCTTTTTATAACCGGTTCTATGATCGACTTGATGTTAATTAAGATCTATTTTTTTGCTTTTTCTAAAGCAATTGGAAGTTCACCTACATTGGATTATTTTTGTGTTGCGAAATTTCACAAAACCCTATATGCTGTCGCATAAAAATTAAGAAATATTGCTATAACCACAATCACATCGTTAAAATGCAACCGAACCAACCATTGAAATCCAGCAAAAACTTCCTAATCGAACTTTCTTTCACTTTTTTCCAAGTATTATCACTTTCAAGATTGTTTAGTGCTCTTGTTGCTGTCAAATACATTACCTCTAGGTGACCGACGCGCACTATCACGCTGTCACGCGTGCGCGCGTGAATAAATTAATTTACTTCCGCGCCACATTAATTATATATTTTATTTACGAATCACTTGGCGAACATAATCAGCGATGTAAGTAGTTTTATCAGCCCCGATAGAGCTTTCGGTGATAATGTGCGACGCGAACGATCATCTATGAGCGTTGTCGTTTTTTGGAAAGCCGCTGGTCACAAAATTAGGCCGTACATTCCGGTATATAAGGTACGTTATATATACACACACAGGCGACAGATTTTCTTAGCCAGGGTACTTGTGTTTTTGTCATAAAGAATGAAGCGGTACTTTTTTTGTCTTCTTTTCGACTTCGATATAATGTCGTGACTTTCACTGGAATTTCTAGGAATGCACACTCGAGAAAGCGATCTTATCGCGATTCGGCATTTTATAAGGTGACACGCGCGATGATTGAACGTACAAATATCGTAAGTGTAATTTCGTGTGGTATGCGCGTCAAAAATAGGATGATGTACAGGAAATAAGGTGACTTCATTATGTGAATGAACGAATAAGGAAATTGTAGTTTTTTTAATCTAATTAAGAGGCTTATAAAATGGATTAAAAGTAAATTTTTTTTTAATACGATTTTTAAATGTTCAACCATTACGTCAGTGAAAATTTTTTTATTAAAAAATAAAAGTAGAAATTTCAATAAAAGAAAATCTTTAAATAGCACTTAAAAAATAATAAATGAAGACGCATAGTGACTGAACAATTATAGCCAGTAAATGAACACTTAATTTTTATGTAGTTATGAATTAATTATATTAGTATTAAGTGGTAAGTGAAAGGAATTTTTTAATTCACAAGATGGACGTTACAATTGATAACAAATGATTATGAAGGATTGTTATAATCTTTAATTTTAAAAGAACATTCTTTTCAAGTACGTAAGTAGGTAAAAAGGTTACACGGACTCTCATCTATATCATTTTACATTAATACATAGGAACTTCTAGAACGATTAAAGCTAATAGCAATAAATACTTTTAAAAAATGATCAACAAATAATTGTAACAAATTCAATGTAGTTAGATGAAACCTGCATCTTACACTAATTTAGTCCGTTTTTGAACATTTCAAAAAGTATAACAGATTTTTCGGCATCTTTATTCATGATTTTTTCTTTTTTAATATTCTCCCTAATACTTTTAACTTTCTTTTTGAGCTGCGTATTATCGTTTTCTCCTTTGCATTTTACTGATTTCTCAGAATAAGACTGTCCGCCCAGCAAACAAACTGTTCTATTGCTAGAACCAAGGCTATAAAATGAGCCAAAGTTTGAACACGCAAAATTATATTTAAATAATTAACTTTTTTGTTAAAAATTGTTTAGAATCATTAACTACAAGTGTAAAACTTTATTATATATACATGAGGTTCTAGCCCAGAGTTTTCCAATTTTGAAAGAATTTTCATTATATATCTACGGTGCATGCCGCATCATTCTTATAGTAAATGTCGCATGTCGATTTCTTATAACGATGATCGCGATTTCATACTTTTTTTGCTTTTATTTCTTTTAAGCCAATTTATTTCATACAATGTATTATATACAACATGGAAGGAAAATTTGCGAAGATTTAAAAAATATCACTATATTTGATTAATAACATGTTTATTCTTCATAATTTTGTATATTTAAAAAAATTGTCATTGACTTGTGAGTGTTTAACTACTGGTGAAGTCACCCTAGTTTAAATTGCTTGGAAATGTAAGTATCTGGCAGCGAAAGTATAAACAACGGTGATATTTTTTCAGTGGAAGTATAAACACTTGAGCTTTCCTTTCTATAAAATATATCGGGACAATAAATTAAAACCAAGTGCAATGCTAAAAGTATTTTACCTAACGGGACAGCGTAATAATTTTCAATCATACGATATGATTAAAAGAATTCCTGCACCGTTTTCTAAATAATCAACCTTGATTTCTGTCAGTAATCCCCCCTCCCCTCAGTTTTCCCTTAATTTTTTAAGATCGTAGCCTGTCAGTGCTTGGAATGATTAGCTTGACGAACGATGACGAATTTTCTCCTCTAGCAACACATATACATACCATAAAACAAAGAAGTAAAAATGACGCAGTCAGCCGACTGAGAAAGTTTTCTATCACGTCAAGCACTAGTCGCGTGCGATCGCGGGGTTCACCATGCCAGTGGAACGGAGCCGCACCGCATCTAAAGCCATCAGAGTCCAGTCGGTTGATTTGCGCGCGGTTGGTAATGTGTAACAACCATGTTCGCATGCATCAATGTCATTTACGACGAAGTGAGTGCCCGAGATGTAAACATCGCTCGTCCCTATTTTGACACTAAATCGGAACAATGTGTCGTCGATCGTTATGTGTTTCGCTCGATTTTGTTTTGCCAATTCATATGAGCGAGTTATAGCGTTTTTTAATTTCGCTGACAACTTCCGTGCTATACCGTTTAACGTCACGGTTCGATCGAGCCAATGATTTCCCGTGTTTAGTCTCGGCGTGGTTTTATGCCATCACGGGTGTGCGGTTATAGTAATTGATGGGCCTTTGAGAATGAAGCTTGAGATTAATGTTAGTTGGATGCAGGATAAAGGTATAGAGAAAAGGTCACGGTCTTGATAATATTCGCGTCGTACACTGAGAGAAGAATATGTTTATATTTAACATGGTATTTTAACTATTAACATGGCATTGTAACCATTAACATATATATTTTAATAGTTACAATGCCATGTTTAATATAAACATTTTGAGAAAAAATTTCTCTCAGTGTAACAAAAACATTCGTCTAATATGCTTTCACTTGGGAGTGAGTGGATGGAAAATTTTTTCGGTTCAACGTTTCCTCGAAGTTTCATTTCGAATTCATTTTCTCCTGAAGGGAAAAGTGCTAATGTACAAGACCGCTGTTGTGCATGTGTTCTTTACAATAGCGTTAATTGGAAAATTTTCCATTTGTTATTTTTTGGTGAAAAAAATTGGCGAGAATGCTAGGATAAGTAAAGATCAATTTTTGTACGCCGCCCTATACCAGTATGGAATGTTAATGCAAATTAATGTAATTGATATTTAATTTTATAAGTATGATCGACTTTGCATACTAAAGGCATGTGTCAGTTTTGCCTAACTTTTGATGTTTTGCACGGAATAAAACCATGATAAAATTATTAAGAACAATTAATATTCTAGTTTAAAAGTAATTTCGTATAATTTTTAAAACAGCTCTTATATTTTAAGTGATAACTCATATTCCTGGTAATTTTGTTCGATAAGTCTATTAAAATAGTATTATATTAAAATGATTTATCAAGAATAAAAATAAAAAACAAACATTGTTGAAACTGTGTTAGAGTAAGAGGAACCATGATGCTCTTCTTTCGTGACGAATGAACCTAAAGTTGTTAAATTTTCCAAAGAGATTATTTATTTATAAGTAATAAGAAAGTAATCTTAAATTTTCCGACAAATAATATTCTTATAACTGTGATGCAATCTCATCTACCTTACGTACAATATATAGAAAGTAAATTCGTTGGCTTAAACTCAAGTTTGAACCTCAAAAGCAATCTATGTCACATCTTCATTTCTAATTTTATGCAATACGCACATACACCATGTAGAATATTTCACTCATTTGTTCACGGAACACACGCGCTTTTCCCCCAATGACCACAGACACACATACACACACACACACACACACACACACATACACACCAACCCGTTTATAATTCCCGCTAAGACTCTCTCTCTCTCTCTCTCTCTTTCTCCTTGACTTTCAAAAATCCCTGCGCGAAGAATTCGTTTACATATGCATCACTGAGAGAAAAGTTTTGGTGAAATTATTAATAGTTTGGTAAAAATTACCATACTGTCTCGTAAAGCCACCACAGACTAAAAGCCCAAAAATGACCATACTTTATAAGAAATTTTACCAGAAATACAGGAAAATTTACTATACTCTATTGTAAAATTTACTGTAATGTATGGTAATTTTTTGGGTCTTTGCAATCTGTGGTACCTTTACGAGACAGTATAGTCATTTTTCCAAAACTTTTCTCTCAGTGTAACTACATAGTTATGTTAGTAAAGCATCGTGCAAATGCCGTCGCCGTATAGGAAATCCCCAGTCAGTCAGTCACTCACTCAATGCCAACGTTGCGCACGCTCGCGCACCACAGGATAAGACATCCAGCTATATAGTCCCGGTCTTTCTCTGCGTATAGGTACCTGCTAGACGCGTGAAAAAAGAGCCGTACGCTTCGCAGGGGGGAGAGAGAGAGAGAGTGAAAGAGCGTGGCAGGCAGTGTGTGGGGCGCCGGTTATAAGGCGATCCTGTTTTCCGGCGATTCTCAGTTTGTTATGCATTTCACGTGGCCGCGACACACGCCCGGAGAACTGGGGCATCAGCAGCAGCGTCGTCGCCGCCGCCGTCGCCGTCATTAGGCTCCTGGACACCGACAGCAGCAGCAGCAGCAGCAGCAGCTAAGTCAACATGGGCATGACACGGTGCTGCGCGAGTGTAATAAACCATCAGCTTTAGTCTCAAGCCCGTAGTAGTAGTCGTAGTTGTATGCTCGATGATTGTAGAGATGCGACATATAGTAGTGCTGTGATTTTGTTTTGAGAGATAGAGATTTTTGAGTGTGCTGCACGATGGCGCCAATGACAACTTGCTCTGTTTTCCGTTTTTTCCAGCCGCTGTGCGTGCTGCTGGCACTGCTTCTCTTCAGTGCGCCCACGGAGAGTTTGTTTTTTCAGTAGTGAGTATTATTTCTTTCAGTTATCTTTTTGAACGGAGTGTATATGTATGTATTGTAATAAGGGTGGTAAACTGGAGTGCGGAATATAATGAATACATTAGAAACACGTGCCCGGATATGCCCGGCATATATCTACTTGCGTGCGTGCAACTTATGTAGTGGCGACACCATAATAAACTCGGTTTTTATTAAACTTTCCCCACGCTCCAAATGGACGAATTTTCAGCAGAATTTAATGTCTTTTCACCTCGTAAATAGTGTGCTTTCACTCATATCCTTTCGAGGATAAAAACGCTTAATCCGTTTAGAATTATAATATTTAGTTTGATTATAATATAGATAACTAATTCCGTATAGTTATATTAGTTGATATTAACTCGAGAATGTGCCGTTATTTATACCGTTTGCAGTTTTCTCAGAATCTTATTAAAATTGATGTGAAAATTTGATTACAAATAATATAGGTTTGTATAAAATTTTAATCTGTTAAAAATTTATTTATGAACAGATATATTTTTAAAGGCTGATAAGATTATTTTCAAAATAAAGCATAATTTACGATAAGTTTTGCTTAAACATAATAGTAACGTTTGTATAATAGGAAATCGAACTTGAGCAGACCAACATAGATTTCTTCGGGCGAATATAATACCGATAAATTAACCACTATGTTGAATGCAGATATAATCTGTATTAAGGGATGCGCGGAAATGCTTTAACTGCTTTTCATATTTGCATTAACATTGCAATTGAAATCAGAATCTTGTGATTCATTTGATAAGTCGATTAATTAGTTTGTGTCAATCCTGCTTTCAGTGAATTTCTCGAATAGACATAGAAATGATCTATTTAAAAAATTCTTTACAGTAAAACACGTTTCTCTGCTTTGTTTCTGGAAAACGAATGTTCTGAATTTTTAACCTATTCTTCGAAGAACAAGATACCTATTTATGAGCTGAGAACAAACAAGAAAATTTTTAGATCTAAGCGTTATTTATTATTAATTAATTAATTAATGCATGCAAATGCTGCTATTACTAATCAAATTTATTTATTATAATCGATTTTGTTTAATAGTTTGATATTTTAACAAATGTGACATACACGCACTTATTATTATTTATAAAATCTGAAAAGTTTTAAAATTATTATATCATATATCATTTCAACAAATAAAATTTTGAAAAAACAAAGCTTTCTTTTACACATATTTCTCCACAAAGTTTTCAAGTAATAAAAAAAAAACGATAAAATAAAGTTCCGTTTAAAAAATACGAAACATTTAACAATTTTGCTAATCTCTTAAATTATACCGATTACACTATTCGTTGTCTTTCTTTTGCAAAATTTTGTAATACGGAAAGAACATACGCGCTGACCCCACTGTGCATAATTAGGTGCGCCCGCGCGCACACATACAATGACACACACACACACACACACACACACACACACACACACACACACACACACACACACACACACACACACCCATCCACACACACATACACGACGCTTTCGGGCCGCCGCCGACAAACCACGCTTCATAATTGACTGGGAATTATGTTACGGGGATTATAAATTATTTGTTCTATATGCGGCTGGCGCTGGCGGGGCCGATTTTGTTATTGCTAATGGCGAATTAATTTTCGAACAGCCTCGCCGACGCCGGTTTACCACGCCATTTATCGAAGGATTAAATCACGCGCGCGCGCGCGTGCACCAACGCTCTCTCTATAGAGAGCGATATACGTCAATATGTGTGTGTGATGTGTATGTGTATGTCTCTGTGTGTGTGTGTGTGTGTGTCTGTATGTGTGTGAGAGAGAGAGGTAGGGTAGAGTTGATGTGGGCGAAACACCTGCTCTCGCGGATTGTGTGTGAATCGCTCCTTTCAGGATATCGTTATGGTAAAATTGTAAGAAATTAAATGTTACGGCTTCTGATTGAATGAATAATATGACCTGCATACGAAATTTCATCTACTTAAGGGGGTTATCGTGATTTTAAAATGGTTTCACTATTTAATTTTGATGTCATAAATTATGAAAATATAATACTGTAAGTACATACGGATATGAAAGGCAAATATTTTCTGAACCGAAAAAAACTATTGTGATAAAAAATTGTTAATCGAACACGTAGATATTATTTAATAAGTAAAAAAGTTACTTTCGCTATTTGTCAACTTTTTATTTTTCATTCGATTTTAATGTTTAACGTCTCATTTTACTCCTTAAACATTTGTCTACGACCCATCCAGGCTTATATTATAAAATAATTAATATATACGAAACAACATGTAATTGTTTACAGTTTAAGCACAATAAACTTCAAGTTTATACTGTATTGTACTGTAAACAATTATATGTTGCTTCGCATATATTAATTATTTCATAATATAAGCCTGGATGGATCGTAGACAAATGTTTAAGGAGTAAAATGAGATGTTAAACATTAAAATCAAATGAAAAATAAAAAATTGGCAAATAGCGAAAGTAACTTTTTTACTTATTGAATAATATCTACGTGTTCGATTAACAATTTTTTATCACAATAGTTTTTTTCGGTTCAGAAAGTATTTGCCTTTCATATCCGTATGTACTTACAGTATTATATTTTCATAATTTATGACATCAAAATTAAATAGTGAAACCATTTTAAAATCACGATAACCCCCTTAACGTGAATTTTGTGAATTTCAATAAACAATGAGATCTAGCGTCGTTTGGACCGATTATACAACAATATCGTTACCGCGACCCTACCCTCAAATTTCATAAGGAAGAAAATGAACCGCAGTACGTAGCAATTGAGCGAAAAATAAAAATTTCCATAGAAGCGACGTGTTAATAAAATTAATTGTTGATATTAGCGGCAATACTACGTAATTTTGCATGAAAAAAATGTTTTTTACTTCTTGAGACACCCATCATTCGAATAAATTTGATCTGGTTGTATCAAATATAAAAAGACAAAAAATAAAAATTCATACGAATAGCTATATATATTGTGTGATGAACTACCTTAATAGGCATTACGGATTTGAAAATTTGTTCATATTGTTACTCACGTAATCGAATGATGAGATTACGGACGTAGAGAAACTTAAATAATCAGAGCAATAAAACAATTCTCATATTTAATCTTTACTTTAATCTACAACTTTTATACAAAATACAAGGATCCCGTGAGAGATTGATAATAAATATAGCACATAATCGCTATATAAACAAGCTTAATTTGGTTTAAAACTACTAAAAATCATTATGATTCTAATTTATTGAAACAATCTAAATTTTATTTTATTTCATTTCGCATATATGAGGAAATTCTGAAAAAATTTCAACTTTAGGCGTCCCTAAAACTGGTCAACTTTAGAGAGTAAAGTCGAGTTTTTTTCTGAGTTTTCTCATATACCTAGCAAAATAAATTTTATACCATTTCTATCCCGAACACTAACTGACATCGATATTTTTTTTTCTTTGGACGCTCAGCCCGCGACGAGCGATAATGAACTTCCTGGAAACGCTGGGCGGTCATAAAGAGCTGAAGCCGATTCATCACTACCACATGCACTACTACCCGGTGCCAGTACTGTTACCCAAGCCCCAGCCGCCGCCGCCGCCGAAGATCGAGATCGACTTATCCGCGCTGCACAGGTAAATATTCACTGTCTCATCTGCCTCGTCAGCATCATATATTCGAGTAGGTACGCAATTAAAGACGCGACGACTCATGCTTGTTTGTTTTACGCAGCGGTCATGATCACCTGCGCTCGTTTAGCTGGTCGAATCATGACTTTAACAAGCTGCACGATGTGGAGATTCTGCAGCCTTCGTCGCACTTGGATGTCGGATGGGCATCGCCGCTACCAGAGGCGTGGCCGGATACCACGAGTCTGCAGCAGAAGTCCTCCTGGGGCTGGGACAATAACGAGATCCTTGGTGAGTGTGTTTGTGAGAATTTGGTTTTTTATTTTGCTTGCTTCGCGGTGGTTCGGATGGCCGGATATATTGGAACTTGATAAAGTTGAAAGGTGAGTGAAGAGCAAACGTAGAATGATCTTACTAATTGACGGGGAATAATTTAATGTCTGGTGGTTTATTATTTACGAAAAACGCGTGTAGTAGTAGAACGATATGGTAAAATGATTGATTAAATGTACCAATTTTGGGCTTGAATTCGTTTTAAGAAATACTTCATCGGCATCTAATACAATTAAAATGTTCTAAAAGTTTATGTAAATTGAGACAATTTTTAGCCAATTGATCATTGACCTTTAGATTTTCTTAATTTTTTTTTATTTTATCATTTTTACCAATGTATTGAATTTCAAACTAAGTAACACAATTTCCATAATTTGCACGGAAAAAAATCGTAAATAAAATTTAGTTAATCTAGTAGAAAAATGTAGAAAAAATCTAGAGTAAAACGTACCTGAAGGATTCGAGTAAAATTCATTGAAGAACTTAAGCCAATTTTACTTAAGCATGTAAGTAAATCGTCTTGCAGATAACCTTTGGGTAGACGGTATTCTTTATATTTAAACAATTTATTATTGCTTGATAATGTTTCTTTCGGTATTTTGTGAAAAAATTAAATTTATTTATTTAAAACATGCAAATGCAAAAAAAAATTTAATTTATTTGTTTGAATCGTATTTGAAACTATATGTGATGGTTAGTTTTTAAAGAGTTAGATATCTCAATTAATAATTTAGATTACATAGGTGTTTCAAGTCGGTAATTATGAATCTATTATCACAAAATTGAAAATTACAATTCGACATTTTGAAAAATCATGTTTTCCCATACAAGTAAATGTGTTATAGAGGTTTCGACTCGGGTTTCGAGGTTGAAATACACTAGGCAAATTTAATTGATTTGAGTGAATTTTACTTAACCCGTCTTACTCATTTTTTTTTTTATTTTTTCAGTAAAACTTATTCGAGTGTTCAATAGATTTTTTGCGTGTAAATAAAAATATATTCGGTCATTCGACGTATCGCTTAGCCACCCATTCACCCCCCACAAAAGAAACGGCAAGTTTTCTTTCTCCTTATACCGTCTTCGTTATTTTCACTAGAGAAGGATCAGGCATATAAAGAAGCTAAATCTCCGGGCATTTTACTTCAGGTTCCTTTACGACAGCAAATCGTCCTTTACCAGCCGCCGGCCAAAGACGCGAAATCAAGCTTACTCTCCATATTGCTTAAGAAGATCAGGCGCCTGAACGACGCCCTGTTCCATCCCGAAGAGGAGTGCGCCGAGCCCGTGCACGACGCCAAGCCTCACGTCACGAATTCTCTCACTTACCTCGCGACGTGATGCTGACTTCCATTTACTATTAATATTATTCTTCTTTTTTTTTCTTCGTTCAAGCACTCGTTATGTGTCGTTATTGTTTTTCCGTTCTCTTATTTTTACGTTTGTTTGTGTGTGCTCAAAGCGCCTCGCATGATTGTTTCTAAAGGAGTTTTAGAAAATATTTCAACGCTCGCATATTAATAATGTACACGGAGAAATAAATCATTTTGTCCACTTCGCCGCGTGTTTTTGTCCTCTCGATACTTTCTACCAACAATAACCGACACTGTGTGTACACGATACGAGCATACCTGCGTGCTCGCGAGCGTGAGTAGTCGTAATTACCCGCGCTCACAATGGCGATACGCTGGACTGAAGAGGTCGCGCGCTCGTTTCTACGAATCTCGCGACTCTCTATATCAGTGTCGCGTAATATTTGCATAATTAGGCGTAAAAAGATGAAGCGACATACGCGCAATCCATATATATATATATTTGTACGCGTAAGCCACAAGCACTCGACGCCTCTCGCGTGTAGAGCATACACACTTATATATATACGAGCATTGAAAAACAAATCGCCGCGCGTGAAAGGGGCGCGCGATTTGCATGCGCGTACAGTCGCTTGCTCTTTGTGCCGCGACACGACGACGACGACGACCTTTTCCGAGTCCTAACGAGCCGCGACGACTCCATTTGCCGCGTCCCACCAGGCAGCCAATCGCGCGCGTATATAATTGCGCCTAGAAATCGGCCCCGCGTGTAAACGTACATACATATATACATACATATACCCGCGTTTATGCACGTATATAAATCTGACCTCGAAAGTGCGGCTTCTCCTCGCGCGTACGTATATACACAGCCTCTTCGCGCATGACTTATTCCAGCTTTCACCCGGCGCGAGCGAGCGAATGATTATGACACGCGCGCGTGTACTCGCGGTTGTCCATCGCACGGCGGTGGCATGGGCAGTGCGCGGCTGTCGTTCCGCGAGATTGATTGTAAAATAGCAAATTACCGCCCGTTGATATGCCGCGCGTTGTGTGCGTGTAACGTATGTATATGTGCGGCAGTGTGATGGATACTTTTAAGCGCACGCGCTCGAATGAATATCTCGTTAATTTTGCCAACGGCGAGTGGGCGATATATGTATGTAACGATGCTGGTGCCTTTATACGCTGATTGAAATAAGACGGGTGATATGCGCGAGCAGCGCCTGAGTATCGAGTGCATTACGATATTGATTATGATTATAAGATATGTGGAGCGAATTTATTGTAGAGTGTAACTTTGGGATGATGTTGCAGCTTCTCATTACTTTGTTTATTTATTTAAGTCTAGAAAATTGTGTAGTTTGTTGTTGGCGTTGAAAAAATTTAGAAAGCATTTGTATAGTTTTATAATTAATCAATGTGTTATTAAATGTTATTGCAAAAATGTTGGTTATACAGTTAATATACTGCCGTATAATAAATGTCTGCATGTATAAGAACACTTACTATATCCTAGAAACGACTGCGTGTTATGTAAGACGAACGTGTGAAAGATGAGAAGGCAATGACTCGTAATAAGATTATAGAAAGTGTTTCCTCCCGCCTCGAAATCAGTGAATCAAGAGGACATTTGGAAAGTTCTCAATAACATTATACGCCCGGAGACCGGAGGCCGTTATAACGTATACGTTCATGCCCTCGCAGAGAGTTGGCTCGCTATATAGTCTCGCGTATGCAGGACTATATACGACGTATATACGAAGGTACAACGCAAAGCGCGCGCGCGCGCGACATAAATATGGCGCACGCATGCTTATTTAAGGGGCTATTACATTTTTATGGAGCGGATGACGTATTGCCACCACCACCACCACCACCACCACCGGCGTTCCTGCAGCCAAGCCACGTGTGTATATCGTACACGAATAAGCGGCCGTGTCGCGCAATTCCGCGGAACACCATTATAAAAGCGCCCGCGGAGAAATATCTTCGCGGTATGATTTCTCTCTGCGTACACACGCGCGAGCAGAGACTTCCGCCCCGGAAACCTCCGGCGACGACCATTTCTTCTCTTTAACCCCCGCGAGGATCTGGGGGGAGAGAAATATATTTAGAAAGTTGTCCCGACAAAAACGCGCGTAACGCGTGTGATAAATAACTGGCGTACGCGTATATCGTAGCAAATTAACGTGATCGAGGCGCGCAGTTTCTAACGCGACGGTGTCGCACTTCTATATCGCGGAAATTGATAAAAGTCGATGGCAATTTCGTTATTTTTAGCGTTTATGTAGCGGCCGTTATCGTCGCATCAGCCGACGACGATCTCTATATATATATATCATCAAGTAAAAGTCGTGGAAGTTCATTTACGGATATGAAATAAACAGATTGAAAAAATTATCAGAGAAATCACACCGATAACTCGAATCGGTACTCCCAACTTTTTTTAATGCGAACCGCGCTAAAAAAACACCGTTACTTTCTAGCAAATCAATTTCCTTCAAACGATTCCCGCGGATAACACACCACCGTCGCCTCACATACGTGCAAACCTTTCTGTGCTCTCACCCGATCCTTAAAAATCTGCAAGCACCGCACGAATTCGGCTCGTTACACTAATAGCACCTCTCTCTCTCTCTCTCTCTCTCTCCGACCCAAGAATCTGCAAAAATCTCTCTCGTCTCTCCGCAAAAGTCATCGAGGAGAGTAGCGCGCGCGGGAGAGAGAGCGCGTCTCCGTTCGCGGGGAAAAATACCTAGGAGCAGGCGAAATTCGCGAGACGGGGGAGGTGCGCGCGTGCGCACACTAGTGCGGGCGCTCGTTAAAATTGAAGCCGCAATTGACAGTGATTGTGACGAGGAGGAGGAGGAGGAGGCGCACGAGCGGCTGGCCCGTAATTGACAAGACAGCCCGTTGTACTCCCTCTCTCCCCTACTCTTCGAGCGCGTACCCTTTCGTCCTCATCCTCCTCCTGCTACCGTGCAAATCCCAGCAAGCACGTGCGAATCGTTTGGAGTATAGTACACATCGACGCGAGGTGTACGTGGGGATGCATATTTTTCTTGTCGCCCCGAGACGCGAGATGTACTGCAGGTGCGAGTTGTTGGGTTTGTTAGGATGCTCGGCTTGTTAGGATTTCGCTGCTGTTCAGAGCAGGAATTTTTACCTGATTGAATAAGCAATATTATACGGAGCAAGTGTTTGCTATTTTCACGTAGAGTTCAAATTCGTTTTTGGCTTTCTTTTGTAAGATTCAAATTAAGTTAAAACTATATGATTTGACAGGAAAAGGAGAACGTATTATTGAATATGTTATATTCTCTAAAAAATGAAAAAAAATATCATTCCAGACCAACAACCCGTAATTCAATTTTAAATTTATATGTTTATCAAGTAAACTCTGTAGACAAATATAAATTGAATATTCGTCAAAACTTCGGATTAAAAATTCATTAACCTCGAGTCGATTAAATCACTTCGTTCAATAAACTCCCCATTTACTGGCACCTCAAAATAGCCCTTTAATTCGTTCCAGGGACCAGACTCCGTCCGTCTGTCTGCAGCTCTTACAATAAATATACCCACCGCGACGACGATCCATAGAAAACACACACACAGACGGACGGACAAACCATCGAACCGCAACTCTCGTATAACATCGCGCGCGTCAAAGAAAGCGATAAAGCGCGTGCGGCGTATATGCACTCCCCGTGGCAATAGTTCGCCAGGCCGTCGTAAAAATTTATTCGCTGCGCGGACCTAGCAGTGATGCGCGTACGCGCGACGATATTATGCACCGACGTGACGAAAAAAAAGGGATAGGGGGAGGACGGAGTCGCTCGTTTTCACCGAAGGAAAAAAGAAGGAGGAAGTGTAAAAATTCGTCGTCGCGTCCGATATGAGGTTTACCGCAGAACGCGCGCGTCTCGTAAATCCGCTAGCCAAAAAACGACTCGCTTTTGCCCTCCTATGCATACACTACACTCTTGGTGATGCTGCTCTTCTTTGTTCCTACATATACACCTACGCTATCGGCGAATTTCGGCTTTTACAGTCCTTTTGGGGTGCCAGACCTCTAAAAATATTTTTAATTTCTTCGTCGTCGCCAGAGCTCTCTCTCTTGCGCGAGCGCGCCCCATAAACTTTTGGAACTAACTCTCTTTCTCTCTCGCGTCGCGTCGCGTCCCTCGTGTACGCGTATATTGGGTGGAAAGAGTGTGAATCGACGACGATTTGCATTCCTGAGCGATGGATTTCCCCGAAACTAGCGCGAGCTTCTACTTTATTTCGGCGTCGACATGTGCGAGCGAAGGTTTTTCCCCCCTCGTATTTTTTCATGAAAATCGAATTTTTCGCTCCGTTTTCGCCTTTAGTTTCAGCGAGGAAAACGTTTTAGCGAGAGAGGAAAGTGCCGCCGGCGGACGGTGAGTATAGCGCAATATTAAATTAGGCATTGTCGATTTTTTTCGGGGCAGGGAATATAATGCGATTTAGATTTTTGGGAGTATCGGTGTGTATGGATGTATAGCGAGCACGGGGAAATCGTTGTTTTTCAGTCTCTCGAAGTGGTTTATCATTTACGCGTGCTTTATCGTATTTATGATTATTTCGTGCAAGAGGACGTTTTATTCGCAATTATATATGACTTTTCAAATTCAATGACGCGTGCGCAAATTATTAATAATTTAAAAATTGAATGAGGTTTATTCAGCTGCGACATTAATAATAAAACGCATTAATATTTCATTTTTTTTTTTCAATATCACGTTTCGTTCCTTTTTTCTCTCTCTATGGTTTAATGAATAAAAGAAAATCGTTCGATTCTTCAATTGACTTGATTGATGTTCGAAATAAAATAAAAATTACAAAATCAAATTGCAAAGTCCACCTCCGAATATTATATAATTTAGACGTAAAAACCACGAACTATATTTCTGGCACACTATTTTAACAGAAAACATATATCCGTCATATTTTTCCTCCACTATACATCTCTTTCATTTTCCCCATTACATACATATCCCGGCCAATCAAATTTTTCCACCTCCGGTTATAATTTTCGACTACCATCCACTGCGCTAGCGCGCGCCTAATTTTTCCATCTTTCACCCGGCCGCGCGCTCTCCTCGTTTTTCTTTCCCGTTTTTCCGGGTTAACCCAGCCTCACCCCCCACCCCCCCTTTCATTTCGTTATTTTCATTCGGATTTTCATTTTATTCCGGCGCGGACCTCATGTTTTATGCACCGGCGTATCTGATTTTCCACGTGTGTATCTCCTTTTATGCGCACGAGTTGCACACAGACAGCCACACACACACACACACACACACACACACACGACGCGTCGCGCCCCTTCCACCGCCGTCCTTTATTACGCGGCCAAAATGGATGAATTATCAAAAAATGTGATTTTTTTTTCATTTTATCTCGCCTGATGATCAATGCGCGTCGCAGGTGTTTTTAATTACACGAGCGCGCGGGCGGGCACGACACACGCGACTGCGACTGCGATTCGAATCAATAAATGTCTAACAATTATACACGTATGCCAGAGAGAGAGAGAGAGAGAGAGAGAGAGAGAGAGAGAGAGAGAGAGAGAGAGAGAGAGAGAGAGAGAGGATTGGACGTGTAATGGTTTTATTATTTTTGTGCCGATCGCTGCGGCGAAATTCGAAAGAGCAAACGGTGCCGCGCTTTATCTACTGCGCGCGAGGTGGTATAGAGGATTCGCGTCGTTTTTTATATACGCACAGTAAATACGAACCATGTAACTTTGAACCTTCTTTTAGCGTATACAGCGAAATATAATTATTTGAGCGCGCGAGACTGGTTTTTCATTTCGCCGATATTCATTATTAATCTGTATAAAATTTACATGAAAAAATAAAAAAAAAAATCATATTCGCATTATGATGGTACCTCGTAATGTATGTAAAAATAAACAATTTTCGGTATAAAAAATGACACAATTCGACCACTTGCATAATCAGGCAATATAGGCGTCACAAAAATCTGCCGCTCACTCTCAGTTTCCAATTTCCAACACATGCACATACACACACTTGACACTCGGGACTCGGCCGACGGCGTATTTTGATTCGACGTCTCCAGCTTCCGCGTCAACCTTCGTTTGCCGGAATAATTAAAAATAAGGGATGAAAGAGAGCGAATCGACGCAAGCCGGGGCCTTGAGGGGTCAACGGTTAGCGGGCGCGTTATATACCAAGCGAGAGAGCAAGAGCTAGCCGTACAAGTAGATAGGGGTGGACGCGGGCGTATATGCTCGCAGAGCAAAAAGAAAATCTAATTAATTCGCGCGCGTGCGTATGTACGCGCGGCGGGGAGGAGCGGGAAATTGGTAAATGTTGTTTTAGGCTTTTATGCCGGGGCTCTCGCGCAGGCGCTTGAAAAGTTGCCGGTTAACAAGAGCAGTCGATGCGTGTGTACGCGTGTGAGAGAGGAGAAAGTGGAAGAGCGGCTGAGCCGAATGTATATAGTATATATACACGAGCTGTACATATAAATACGCAAAAACGGATGTTACCGGAAAAATTTAATTATATTTCGCCTTTGCTCGTTCATAGTGTGTATATATTCACGTGGATGCACTGAGAAAAGGATTTGTTTATTGTTAACATGGCATTGTAATTGTTAATATGCGTATGTTTAAATATGACCAAATATAGGCATTGCAACAGTTATAATGCCGTGTTAACAGTTAAGTTACCATGTTCTCATAAACAATTTCAATATGTTACCTGAGAACATTGATATTGTAATAGTTACAATATGCTTATTATAGTAGTTTTTTAATCTAATGGCCAATTTTTTACCAGGATGATGTTGTTTTATAACAAAAACGTTTGAAATAAAAACATCATTTATTTTTTACTCCAACGTTTCGGACATTTTTATTGTTTATTCTGATGAGGGACAGAACAATAAAAATGGCCGAAACGTTGGAGTAAAAACTAAATAAAGTTTTTATTTTAAACCTTTTTGTTATATAACAATATCATCCTGGTATAGAAAATTGACTATTAGATTCAAAAACTACAATTTACAAGAACTTCTACCATCAGCTACTTTCAAATCTGAATATGTCTATTAGTTAATATAGATATTGTAACTATTACAATATCATATTTTATCCTTAAACATGTCAAATAGTTGTATTTCAAATAGATAAATATGTTAACAGTAACAATATTCTTCTCTCAGTGTAGGTCATTATATATCTTTTCTTTTTTCTTTAGTGCAGTTTGAAGATCGCGTGAATTTTTTGTACACGAGATCTGAGAATTCTTGTGATCAGGGGTAGTAGCATTTTTTCAGAAATTCTTGTGGTCAGTTGTGCTTTTTACGTGTGTTTGATTGGTGTATGCGGAAAGAGAGAAACAAGGCCACCGCCTCTGTAGATCTATAAATTTATGCGCTGTTTTTCCCATAAAAGAATATCGAAATAGTAGTGAGCGCGCGCGTATAGAAACTAACTGTAAAAATTGTAGAAAACGAAGCACGCGCGTGTATATACGAATATTTCTAAAAACCCACACGTGCCCTCTCTTACATGGATTCATATTCCCGGGGCGCGTGAATGCGCATATTTAAATTCCGAATTGAAATTCCTATATTTGATTTTTGAAATATTATTTTTAGCAAAACAATGGGGTTTCGAGAAAATTGCTTTCGCCCGCTTCAATAATATCAATAAACTCTCTCTCTCTCTCTCACTCTCCTTACCTCCTATCATCCTATTATATGTGTGTGTCTCAGTTCTGCTCCCTCTTTCACTCCCTGCATTATATTTCGATACAAATGAAAAAAGTGCATGAGATTTGCATTTTTCTCAAAAACCCCATTTTTTGTATGATTTTTTAATTTTTTTTTGTGGTAGGAGATATAAATACCCTTCAAACCATGTTTGTTGTAGAAATACAACCATACATTAAAAGTAGAAATTAAATGTGAAAAAATTGCTACGTATTTAGTATTTAGTTTTTTTTTTTTGTTTTTACTTTAGTATATTGACGATTAACAACCTTTCTGTAACCCACATATAGCTGTATCTATCTCAGATTGATGAACATATAAGTGTATCCATGAGATCAATGAGGCACCGCGCGCATTGCAAAATAGCCAACGCGCGCGCAGCCCGAAAGTTTAACGGCCCCGCGAGCGGAGATGCGAGCGCGTTTGCTTTCCGCGGGTGGTCCCGGAGATCTCAATCAGCTGTTCCGAGCGTCTTTTGGCGGGTTTGTGGAGCGTGATGGAGAAGCGTAAGCGGGGCAAGTAGGTGTATGTTTTTTCGAAGGCTTTACAAAAGATGTGGGCAATTTTTTGGGAGTTGAATTTGAGGTATCGAAAAAATGTACGAATGATGTTAGTATTAAAGAAGAACAGCAGGTATTGTATAGCTGTAAGGATATGCTATGATTTTCGTTATACGCGGAAAAACTCGACCATAATTGCAGAGCAGGTTCGCGGTAAATTAGGAAGCACGTTTCGACTCGCTGCGCTGGAAAATTGGGAGTCGAATCCACGATGCGCGCTTTTGTTACGGATTATATATATGTGTTATTTGGATTATTTTTTATCGATCTGCAAATCGGTTACATTAGTTCGCGTTATACCTTGGTACAAAATTTTTGTACGTTATTTAGTAATTTTTTGTTGTGGCGCTCTCGCCGTTTGCTTTTTATAAGGTGTTTCGTAGTTTTCGGGTATGTGTAGTGAATTGTTTATTATACAGACATGATTTTTGCAATAACATAATTAGGTTTTGCGATCACTGATCACAAAATGATTAGTGATGTAGGCATACTCTGGCTGTTCGATTTGAGATGGATTTGAGATTCTGTCATATATATATATACATACCCTTCGTGTTCAATTAAATTTTAACGCAGCCTCACAAATCATTACTCGCGTACAGCCAACTGCAATACCACTAAACCTCTGCCCATTCCCCTCTCACTGTGACAAAAAAAGCGACGTCCCGGAAAACAAGTGAAATTTTAATAAACGTAATGTAGGTAAGAGCACACGCGCGTTCCAATACCTATCCCTCTTCTTCCCTCGGCTCGCGCCCTTAAGAAATCGATGGACGTGCATTACGTACGTACACCACCTATCTCACCCCCGAAAGCCTCGACGTGGCTTCTTGCGCGCAGGAGATAGAGGAGAGAAGGGGGGGGGGGAGTGAGAGAGGAAAGTAGATGACTCGAGAGTGTAAGAGGAAATCCGGCGCGGGGCAACGGTCTCTGGTAATCCACTTACCGGGCGCGCGTGGACCGATATCGCGTATACAGCCCCGCGAACACACAAGCCTCATGTTCTCTCTCTCTCTCTCTCTCTCTCTCTCTCTCTCTCTCTCTCTCTCTCTTTTGTGTATTGTATTAAAAGCGGCGAGAGTGACTTGTCCCCCTAAAGTTGTAGTAGCAGTAGTCTTTCGGGCTATCGCTCCGTCTTTGATTAACATATTGCTTCTCGCGAGAGGGGACGAGGTGCGAGCGTTGAGGCTGTCGACTTTGCACCTTTGTTCCATTGGGGGATTTGCAAGTTTTATGGGGGATGAGCTGAGCAAGGGTTGACGAGGAGGTACGGGGGAATTGAAACGTTGAAGAAGAAGGAAAGATGTGCGAGATTCGGTAGTTTGGGTATAGATTGTTGCAGCGGTAAGCTTGCGATTGACTTGAGGAAGAGATCAATGCAGGGAAGAACAATCTTTGGTGTCCTTATCCTGAAAAATATGTCAAGTTTCACAAAAAACATATTTTTGGAATAAAATAAACTCTTTATAAATCGTATATAATGCTGTAACTTCGACGAACAGCACTTCATTGGATTCTCAGCCATACATACAAGAGAGAGTAACACATTGACTCTCAAAAACCTGGGAAGTATACACTAAACCTTACATACACAACCGCTTCTCGCTCGTCCCATAAGCAAGCAAACGAGGCGAGATAAAAACCGGCATTACACCATTTCGTCCGTGTTGATTCTGATCGATCGAGGCAGCCTATCCCCTCATCCCGTTTCTCAACCGTGAGAGAATTATTCCGCACCGCTCGAGCGGACCTCCTTCATCAAATTTAAAGGCTCGATTCGCGGCCAATTCTCTCGATCGTATGTTAGTGTGTGTACCTATATGTATGCGTGTATACCGGGGGGCAATAACTCAAGGTAAACGGTCGGGGCATTACGCGGCGGCGGCATTGCGATACTTTATTCAGTTCATAAAATGTATTCCTATAACGCACATATATATCGCGCCGCGGAACGTGCTTCAATTTTATCTGAGCATGACCGGGCTTCCTCCCAAGGCTCTTCTCGGCTTTTTTTCTCCTTATTTCGCAGACTCTCGACCTCCCTCCCCCGCTCGTGTAATTTAAGCTTTATTGATTGCCCGGGTGTGGCTGTACCATGTTATACTGCTATACTGCAATTTTCGAATCATTTTATATGTCGAGTGGTCGGGCGAGCAACGTTGCGGAGATAACAATTAGGTGGGATAGATTTATCGTACATCGTATATAGGCTAGGTAAGTATAGATCGCTGAATGTGTTTTTAAAAGCTTATACGAAATATTTTTACGAAATCTTCGAAGATGTATCGTCGTTGTCCTTCAACGATATAATAGAGGTAAGTCACCGCGGAAGACGCGAGCTTGTGAGAACAACGCGTCGCAAGCTACATGGGCCAATCAACTAATGACTGACACCACGGCGGGCTGCTGCCCGAGCGCGGGAGCTTTCTCACTTGCGCTCCTTTTCTCTCTCTCGCTCTTTCTCCAGATCCCAGTTCCTGATACTGTCAAGCTGTCCGGGGAAATTATTTCGATATACAAGCCCCACTCGCGGGGCGCTAATGAATTAGAAATCGAGCGCCGTGTTGTCGTTTCTCCGCGCTGATCAAGAGAAATTCGTGTCCTTGCTATGTGTATCGTCCTTTGTCTTGCGTGAGTATATGGGGCTTTCATCTTTTGCAGATGGAATTGGGAAGCGCCAGGAAGCGTGCAATGTTTATAAGCTGAATTTGCAGATTTGATATCTGTGGTTTCCAGGAATAACCTATTATCTCCACTTTTCATTATTTCGAGTAAATCGAGTTTTTAGTTTCGTATCGGTGTTTTAAATAAAGACAAATGAGATTGAATGCAATACTGCATCTATGAATACTAATGAATACTAATCTAAATAAGATATTGAAAAAAATGTATTTATAGCGTTTTTCCTTGTGTTGATTCAAGATAACGAGTGCACTTTCGTAATTTCTGTCACGATTACGTGATAGAGAACTGTTCGAAGATAAGGAACAGGGCACAAAACCTACCTTGAAAAACACTTAATCGGGTTTTCCGAGAAGTCACAGATATATTTTTTAGGAGTTATGGGTTTTAGAGATGGGTTTGTTGGATTAGAATTATTTTTGAGCTTCTCTAAAATCTCTTTAACGAATCCGAGATAATAGAAAAGTTGAGAAGCTTCGTAACTAAATCCTATATATATATATATATATATTCTATATAAAACAAAGGAAACGAGAATTCATAGTAAAAACACTTTTTATGCATTACTTCCTCTCTATATTTATATTGATACACTGCCAAATCAAAAACTGTTTTTCAAAAATTCCGCCGCTACAGCTTGCCCTTAATTAAAATTTAGATTGAAACTAAAGAACAATAGAATATTTGCATACGCAGAGCACCGCACCATAGGGGATGAAGAAAAACTATTTCATTCGATAGAAACCCTATATAACAAACCAAAAAACATATCGAACAAAGCAAACCCTTACTACTAAAAAACACACATGCACAGTTCTCCCCTCCGTTAAAAATTAATAAGTCTAAGTACGAGATAACGTTTTTCCGAAAAAGCGTCACGGAAGAAAGAATGAAAGTCTCGGTGATAAGAAGAGGAAGAGGGCGAGAGAGAGAGAGAGAGAGAGAGAGAGAGAGAGAGAGAGAGAGAGAGAGAGAGAGAGAGAGAGAGAGAGAGAGAGACAGGGGTGCGAGAATCAGTTGTCTCCGCACGCTTGCTCGTGCGAGTACATTATTACTTTGTAAATAGCACGCTCGCGCGCAGCCCCGCGGGAAGAGCATTGAATTACAGTGGAACGAAGGAAGTGAAGGCGCGCGCTCACACACGGGAGAGAGAGAGAGAGAGAGAGAAAAAGCCGAGGGGAAGGAAGAAGAAGCGCTCGCGAGGAAGGAAGGAAGCTTTTATTGTCGGTCCGGAGACGCGTCCCAAAAGTAATATTGTCTAATGCGCGTGCGGAAGACAGACACGCGCGCGAGAGCGAGCGAGCTTCTTCTTCAAATGAAAAAAGCAGTCATTATTCGGCACGAGCCGAAAGTGCCTTGGGACTATGCTGCTGCTGTTGCAGTAGTGCACGCGTGTCTGCGTTACACATGTGTATGTACATACGTGTATGTATAGGTTGTGTATGTGGACGCGTATATTGGAATTACCCGCGAGCAACTAAACTCTCCTGCCCCCCCCCCGCCCCCCGCCGCCACGAATTAATTACTCGCAGCGTGGTGTAATACCTCTCGCTCGCCTATTAGTTTGATGATACTTTTTAATACCGGCTAATGCCTTTATTCGGGACACGGCCCGCCGCGTCCACAATTGCCTCGCGTTTTGTTTTCACGCTCGCTCTCTCCCGTGCCGACTGTATGTACGCGTATATTTTTTTTTTCAATCGCTATTATTCATTTTCGCATTGTCGAGGGGTTTGCCTGTATATATACATATACACTCGAATATACACAGACACGAGTGGGCGTGCGGAGAGGCGCGTTATTATTTTTCAAAGGTTTATCGACTAACCATTCTTCTTTTCATTGGGTTTATCAATTTTTCAATGCGCGGAATTAAGGGCGCGTACACCGTGCGCTCGTGATGCAGTGAGCGAGGAGAGGGAGAGAGCGATGATTTTTCAATTCAATCGGATGCCCGAGTGAAATGTACTGATGAGCTCAAGAAGCGCGCACAAAAATGTTCGTTAAGGGATTCGCGCATAATATGTCAATCAGGGCCGTTCATAGGTGCAGCGTTCGTTTTCGTTTTGCCGTGCCGTCGTGATGTTTTTTTAGTGTGCGTTATCGATTGCAGCGAATAAATTACCAATTTTTTCTCGTGGTTGAGTTCGGCGAGTGACAAGATATTCAATTTGTACGACTTTAAGTTTATTATGAAGATCGTATATGGAAATAATAGCTACACCTATATTATTTTGTTTATACGTAGGAAAAACGAGGCTTATCTATTCTATATAGAATTTATAATCTGAAAATGTATATAAAAATTCGAAAAAGTTAGGTGAAATGAAATTTTTGTCGATTCTAATAATAAAAGAGAATTATTTTTACTATTTTAAATAATTAATTTTACACAACGACTTCATCCCTTCTATACGAAAAATAGTAACATTTTTCATGCACTATCCTGTCCCATAGAAATACATCTACATAATTTTATTTTATTATTTTTCAACATAATTAATACACTTCACACATTAAAGTACCTACTTTACAATATTAGCAAGAGCTGCAAACTCATTCACTCACCTCACCACAGCACCCCCTTTAATCCTATTTATTAGAAAAAAGGGGAAAAAGAAAATCTAAAACAAAAAACCAGTATACCACTCTCACCGATCCTCTTATATCAATGAGCAATCTTAAAAAAAATATTCACATCTCGCGAAAAGCCTCTCTCTCCCCCTTCCACATACACGCACATATACTCGTTCGTACCGCACACAGAGACATAGAGGGGGGCGGGCACGGATGCAGGTGTGGGCTTTTCTCATTTTCAAAGAGGGGTGCGCGCGCACGGGCGCACTACTTATCATGCCTGCTTTTCATTCGGCGAATAGCCCGAGAAAGGGGGTTAGCGCTCGCTCGCGCGCTATTGGAAATTGCGGTTTATTTCAGCACTCCTCAAACGCAGTCCCGTCGAAATCCCCGGGACACAGAGAGAGAGAGAGAGAGAGGAGGGCGGAACTTTCGACATTTCGAATTTGCTCGTCGGTCTCTTCATTCACGGCGCCCGCGCGCGCGTCCCGGTCCCTTTAGCGATAAGCGCGAGCGCGCGCGATACGCGGGTGCTGCCTAGGCAGTGTAGGTGTCATTAGCGCGATTGGTTTCCTCACTTTGATTCTTATCCGCAGCAGCAGCAGCAGCAGCAGCCTCCTCCCTCCTCTCGCTCTTTCATCCCGCGCGGCTTACTTTGCATGTGTACTGCACGCGCGCGCGCGCCGCTTCTTTCGTGGAGATTGACAAGCCATCGATCTGTCCGCGATGTTTCGCCCTTTCCTTCCTTTCGTCTGTGCAGAGGGAACGTGTATTATGGGCCAAACGTATGCCAGCGATTTTTCGCCCGTAAGTATACGTGTGTGTTTCTGATTCGCTCGTGTGAGGGCAAAGTCGCGCGTCGTTTGCTGGTATACATATAGAGTATGGTAGCGTTGAGACGCGAGCGAATACCGCGCGCATAGTGAGAAATTGAAAAATTCATTCGCGCGTTATTACGCGCGAGAAATGGCGTGCGTTTTGCACGCGGAACGCCATGCGAGCTTAAATTTTACTTTAAAAGGTTGCTGCCTTGTAGTGTTTCTTGGGCTGTTTTACGATGCGTTTCGCACGGAGTACGGAGGATATTTGGAATATTAATAAAACGCTCATAAAGCGTATATATGTGAAATAAACTGATGGTCCATAGATTTTCAATTTAAAGCAATGGCCAAAATATTTAAAAGGATCAACCCATTCTTCTGTATCTAATATAAAATTGAGTATCTTATTACCTAAAATCACATAAGAATTTTTCTAATCAATTCGTACGATCAACTGCTTAGACCTCAAACCATCAAAAACTTCCCGTCAAGAGACAAGCGCAGCCCTTTCAATCCGACATATCCCTTACCGCTTAAAAAACCTCTGCAAAAGCATCACCGCGTACACTCATCGTAAAACGACGGCCAACAATCGACAAGCACCGCCACCGCTCGTGCCTGCAAATTGCCGACCAAAGTGCGTACAAAAATACTCCTCTCTCTCTCTCTCTCTCTCTCTCTGCATCACCAGTGCCACTGCACACTCGAGGTTCGCTCGCACGCCGGCTGCAATGATGCGGAATAATGTTATTGATTAGCATTTTAGCCTCGTGAATATGTATAGAGCCATTGGCTCCTGCATCGCGACGGTATATACACGCGAGCTGGAGCAAATTGACCGAACTCGTGCCCTGCTGTGCGCTGTACCTGCGCGCTGCGCTCTCTCGCGTCAAATCGATCCCTCTGCACGCTCTACTCTATATACTCGTATCAAAGCTCGATCTGCAATCGAAGCATCCGAGCGCTGAATTGCAGTCCGCGGATTGAAAACAAATGGAAAAGCTTCGGGGTGCGCGATCGCGCGGGGCTTCACTTTGATTGGACGCGCTGTTGAGTGTCTGAAAGGCCGGCTGGATAGGTACATATACATCACGCACGCATGTATGCGAGATAGAGGGAGGGATGGAGAGGGAGCTTACATCTCCAATTAACTAGGATAATTAATTACACGGGATTAACGAAGTCGATCTGGGATTGGGCCGGCCGCCAGCGCGAATGACAATTTACTTTCGCGCGAGGCCGCGGTATATATGTGTGTGTGTGTGCACACTTGAAAGCACCGTTGATGAGGCGCGACGGCATTCGCTCGAGTCTTTTTGGTTTGTTTGGCCGTGCCTTCTCGCTGTTGCGCAATATTTGTAAGAAGGAATTGCGATAGATATAAGTTTAGATTGTGGTAATTGGAAAACGGTGATTTTTAAGTTAGAATCGTCATAATTTTTTTATAGGATTTTTTAATATCATTAAGAAAGTTAAATATAAGTATACTTAAGATTTTCAGATAATAAGTAGGACAAAATTTATTATTTAGTGTGGGGTATTATTTATTTGGAGATTATTGTTTTGTTGTTATTACACACTCAGTAGGTAATATTATACATACATAATATTAATAAACGTAAATAATGCTGATTATCAACTGTCCGAGCAGCAAATTAAATGTTTTGATTTGGCGGAATTAAAACATTTAATTCGCAATTAATCGAGAGTGACATAGAAGCTTCTGTAGAATGATCGAGAACTTACTACTTATTTTCAGGTTTCTTTTTCAAATTTAATTCCTGCTTAATAGTATCAAGCATGCTGTATTTTGATACCTAAGTAGTAAGTTTAAACATTATTTATTGTTTATCAATTGTTTGATGGTACATTATCTATACATTTTCGTATACTGCTCAGTTGAGCCTAGTAGAGAGGTGAACACAACGATAACTCACGTGATGTAAACAAATAAGAACCAAACTAGTTCGGTAAAATACGTTTCACCGTGGTGCTTATTTTCTTCGTATTTTACTCTCGAACTTCGTTAGAGCATTCTAAAATTATTAGCCTTAGAACAAATAAATTTATAAGACCTTTTAACTTTTTGAAACTTTATTTTCAGCCCAAAATAAAATAATGTAAGCGAATTTCTAGAAATATTGTTCGAAATGCGAATTGCGAACGCGTTCTGGAAATTTTCATATATTTACGTTGCGAACTAGAAGTTTGTATTTCTTAGAATACGGGGGAGGAACGCCTCACCCGCGAGACTGTACGTTAACTGTGATTGGTCGCGCGCGACACCAGTTAGAGACGAGCATTGTTTACGCGTGCGATAGATGCTTAGTGCGTGCATGTTTTGGAAGGCGCTTGGCGACGACGCCGGCGAGAGCGCGAAGGCGAGCGCGCCCTTCGAGACATTCCTCCGGGATCGGTCAGACGAGTAGGTACTCGACGCCTCACGTCGATCGGGATTCGGTTGCCTCTCACGAGCACCGCAATCATTTCGCTACGCGATAAGTTACGTGCGATCACGTTCGGTCTCACTGTTTGTAATCACACATATTTTATTTCTTCTAATACTCTTTAACAATAAACTCAATCTTACTCTTCACCCAAGTGTTTTGATCGTCTTATTTATCCGCTCCAACCATCCTAGTACAATAATTAATTTTTTTTTTTAATGCAAAACGTCTACCGTTCCAAAACGACTGCGAAAGAACAGAGGTTAGTCAGTACTTCCGTATTTTGCAGTCCGAAAACGTGAAATTTTCGAAGTCTTAAGGGGGTCATAGACCTAAAAGCCTTTGAGGCCAAAATCACCTGAAAAAATATAATAAAATATAATTATAAGTTACATATGTATACTAATAATATATTATAAGTAGGCACAATTTCTGATAAAATGGACCGAGATATAGTCTGTAGACCAATTTTACTCAGACATATTACATTGCCAAGATTTTTGGCACAGGTCTTAAAATATTTTAAATTCATGCAGTTATAGATCTAACAAGTAAGAGTTGGAAATATAAGATTTTCTGAAGCAAATAATTTGTAAATGATAAAAACCACAAAAAAAAACATAAAAATTCATAAAATTCATGAATTAAAAGTAGTTTTTTCTATAAAAAAATATTTGCTTTAGGATATTTTATATTTCCAACTCTTAGATCCATAACTACATGAATTTCAAGTATTTTAAGACCTGTCCCATGTAAAGCTACCGAATCCTTTTTTCAAAAATTTGTACCAAAGCAAAACTCTTGGCAATTATGCAATACAAATTGGTCTACAGATTATATCTTTGGTCATTTTATGAGAAATTGTGCCTACTTATAATATATTATTAATATATATAACTAATTATATTTTATTGTATTTTTTCAGGAGATTTTGGCTTCAAAGGCCTACAGGTCTATGACCCTCTTAATATGTTCAAGAGAATTAATTATGTACCGAGAAACATTACAAGATACTACAAGAAAATATTTCGTTACACCAATTCTATTTTTAGGTTAGGAGAATTGATGCTAATGACATCCATCTTTCAATGATGGGTAAGAGAGCCATTCGGAAGATCATAAAATAACTTAAATTTTTGTTGACTTACCTACCAATATTATTATTTAAATAAAATAATTCGGGAATTCGTAATACTTCGTAACAATTAACTTTCATTTTAATGAAATCGTTTTATTATATTCATATATTCTTTTTCAATCTATTAAAGATAATAAAAAATATTCAAAATAAAAAATAGTGTAGCAAGTGAATTTTAAAAAGTTGGCAACGCAGATTCGCAATTAGCTATTCTTCTAAAATTACAACCAATATCTACAAAATACAATATTCCGTCACACTCACAATTATCCCTACCACACTTATCCATTCAAAGTCAACCTCCTCACGCGAGCTCTCGACCGTTTATTTCGCTCGAGTTTTTTCCCCTCATTTCTTTTTGCTCTCTCTCTCTCTCTCCTCTCTCTCCTCTCCGCATCATCGAAAGCGCTGTGTCGCGCGCTCGTGCAAGAGGCGGCGGAGCGTTTATCTATACCGACTTGCGGGCTCATGTCTCTCTATACCCCTGCTAATCAGGCGTGTTGCCACTTCACGCGGCGCGCGCTGCACCAGCAGCATCAGAGTGATCGCTGCTCGCGTTCGCTCTTATTCGCGTTGCGACCCGTGTAATTCGAGGCTTTGGCGCAGTGCATCGCGTCGCGCCTCTTTTTCAAACTTCAAACGGGCCGCGATTGTCAATCGACCGGATTATTTTGTAACCATAATCCGAGTCTAATTAAAAGACTCTGCGCTATAGAGGAGGAAGAGAGCGAGTGTTTAACTCGTCGTTAATTCAAGAGCCGCCGCGCTGGCAGTGGAAAACAAAGCAAAGGGGCCGCTCGCGGAGAGCGGGGCGAAAGGAAAATAAGTAAATAAAATAGCGAGTCGAGAGAGAGAGGGACAGAGTGAGGAAGAGGACGGGGTGAGGCGTAGACGGAGAGGGGAGGGGAAGAGAGTAATGCATTAGAGCATTCGGCCAAGAGAGAGAGAGAGAGAGAGAGAGAGAGAGCGGCTAGGCGACGATCCATTAGCGCCGCGCGCGCGCTCGGCGTCGGTTGATCCAGCCGGGATCACACAGAGGGCCACTATCGCTGCCCAGTAATATCTTGTTGTCCTTATGGCTGATCTCTTGAAAGCTCCGTCGCATTAGCCGAGCGAGGTATTTAAACACCGCAAGCCCTGCTCACTCTCTCTCTCTCTCTCTCTCTTTCTCTCTCTCTCTCTCTCATTCGGAGCTTTCTCTCTCTCACTCTGCCAGTCGTCGCGACGGAGACGATGCTTTTTCCCTCCTCACTCGGGTGAGTTTTTTTCTCTCTCGCACATGGTAATGCATGGATAATGGAAACGCGCTGCTTTTATACGCGAGATGTCGGACATTAATTATAATATATAATAAAACGGACGTAACTGCCGGATGGCGGGCCGGCCGAGGCTTTTTATTAATAGGGTATGGGGAATCTCTCGTGATTTTTAATGGATACTTTTTGCCACGGAAAAACACGAAAAACGTATATCGGTAATTACCGACGACAAAATTTCGATGATTGTAAATCATTTGTGGGTTTATGAAGTTGAGACGGATGTACGGTAGCTGTAGTCATTTTGATTTATATTTCATAATTTTGGACTTTCGGTATACATGCATGTTCCACAGAAATATTATTCCTGATTGAAGATAAAATTTGAACATGAAAAATCGATTTAAAAAACTGTATATGCATATAATGAAAAATACACGCTATCGTGATTCTAAAAATAACGCGATCAGCTTGATATAACCCACCGTGACTTTTTCTCCAATCGGAAATTCGATTATACTAACATTACTGCATCCATGACAAGCCGTATCGCGTGAAAAAAAAACAACAATTTTTCCCTATAACCATAATGAAATCGAGTTCGCATACTCCGTTATCGCAATGCACAATGTAAATTTTTTAATTCACCCACGCGCGCCTATCTGCATACAAGTATAATTATTTAAGTCCCAGCCCGCAGTCCTCCTCCCCTAAATTTATGCGATCAGATGCAAACTATTCGCCGCGGGATTTTTCGTCGCTGCCGAATTCGCGCGTCGCTGAATTTCGACCAAAGAGAGAGAGAGAGAGAGCTAGAGACAGAGTGAGTGCTCGCGCTCCCGAAAAAATAGTAGTACGTTCCCGAAAAAAGGAGAGAAAAACAGAGAGAGTACGAGAGCGAGAGAGAAGAATCACATACATACACCGTCACCGCGGAGAGTTATCAGCGGCGCGCGTGGGGTTATGTCTTTGATAAAGTCCGCGAGTGATAGAGAGTACACACACACACACACACACACACATACACACACATATAGAGCACTGTAGTGTAGTTCGGGCAGCAGCTATCGCGAAAATAAATTCCGGACGGTATATATACAGAGCTCCAAACTGCTACTCATCGGACGTCCATCGAGAGTGTGTTACTTTTTCGCGCCCTCTTTCCGCGATTTCTTTTTTTTTCTCCCCTACCTCCACTCTCTCCTCTACACGCGCATTCGCTATATATGCACGCACGTACAGCTACACGTACTCGCGTCGCGGCGTCAGCGTCGCTTTTTCCCCCGCACCGCCAAACCTGAAAGCATCGGCTGAAAACAGAGAAATGCATTGTCGACGTTATAACGCGGCTTCATAAAACACCAGCGCGCCCGCGCTAAATGCACGCTGCAGCGCAGCCGCGCAGCCACACTACTACGTCCGAGGAGGCGCGCACTCGTGCAAAATAAACGAGCCCTTTTCGCCCCCCCCCCGCGCTAATGGTCCGACGTCCGCGCGACCGGGCTATACTTAATTAATCCCGACACCTACGCGGAGGGAGAGATAGAGGCAGAGGCAGATATTACCCATTACGCGCGTGTGCGAGCGCGGGACGCCATAAATCGCCTGATTTCTGGATCTTTTAAGGGTGCACGTGGCCTGATGCACTCTCGCTCTCTCGCTCTGTGAACGTGTTGCTTTTTTCCGGTCTTGTTTTTTAGAGGGGGCTGCAGCTTTTTTGCGGCTGCGATTCTTTATGGGAGCGACAGAGTGCGTGCCGGAGGGAGGGAGGCTTGATTTAGGGGATAAGAGGTTACGTGAAATTAGAATGATGGCGAGTACGGATTTTATTTTATATTGGAATTGGTTATATGTTTAGAGAAAGAGCTAAGATGAAAATAAATTTTTTGAGGAAGCTTTTTTATTTGAGTTACGATGAATTTATTAACGTTGAAAAAATTTCGAAAAGCATCGTATTATTTTTACATAAAAATAGAACTAATGCTTATATATGGATCAAACTTTGGAAAATAGTACAAATTATGCATCACTCGTACAGGAGTGAAGTTATTGCGTGACACTTAATTACGATCTAATAATCCTATTATAAATAACTGAAAATTGATTGTCATTTCAGAGCTATCAACAATTTTGTCGTTTTCGTTATAACTATTTTCAATATGTTTGCATAGTGTTTTTATAATATAAAGTAGTCCGGTCACACAGACTTTTCTTTAGCCCCACTTTATGGGAAAGTTTGATTATATACGTAAGTAGCTAAAAAATGTAAGAAATAAGTCTTAAAAATGATTTCAAAATTTAGTAGACATATTAACTATACCCGCTAAGGGAACTGTTAGACAGTTTTTTTATTTAGTTCTTAGCAAGATTAATTTTATTTTGAAAGTGTCAAGAATTTTTTCGCAATGTAAGATAGATCATATTTTTAAGTATGTCTTCACATGTTTGTCGTTTTTGCCTTGACTTTCTTCATAGAAGATGTACTATATTTAGATCTCTTTAACAATTTTTTCTAAACATGCTTCTAGAATCATATAAAAAATTTTCCGCTTAAGGGGAGGGGGTCTTACACCTAGTGTCTTTTGAGGCCAAAATCAGCTGAATAAAAAAAAGAAAAATGTAGTTTTAACTATATACAATATATATATACTATAAATATACAGTATTTCTTATAAAATTACCTAAGATGTTAAATTTTACTTCGAGATATAGCATTTTAAATTTTTTGGCATTGGCGCAACTTTTTGAGAAAACCATTCCATAGATTTTCATAGGAAAAACTTATGCAATGAGACAAGGCCAAACTTCCCAATTCGTGATAGAACTTTTTTGAAAAGTTTAGCAAATTTTTACCAAACTTTTGACCAATTAATTTTTTAAGTGATCAAGTTTAAGAAATGTTTTCCGAAACGTTGGCCAAACTTTGTAAAAGTTAAGAACAATTGTTCAATTCAAAAGAATTTTGAGTGTTTCCTCAACCACCCTCCTTAGTTTCGCACTTTGACTTATAGCCTTGACCGGATATTTTTACTTAAGTATTGTCATACGCCATCTATCGGTAGTCGCTAGCACTTGATTTGCACTTGATAGCAATTTATTTACGAAAATTTTTGAAACTTTAGCCAAACTTTTTAAAACATTCTATCGAAGTTCGGCATTGTCTCATTGCATAAGTTTTTCCAAACTTGAGTCAAACAAAACTTTTCCCAAATTTCTTCTGTGGGTTATGGCACGAAGAGTTGAAAATATAAGATTTCCTTATATCTCTGAGTAAAATAGGGCTACAGATTATATCTTGGGTCATTTTATAAGAAATAGTGTACATTTATAGTATATATATTGGTTAAAACTACATTTTTCAATTTTTTTCAGCTGGTTTTGGCCTTGGAAGCCACTAGGTGTAAGACTCCCTTAAGGTGGGTGAATTACCTCGAGTTACCTTACATACAATTATATGATTCAATTGAGTACCTACTGTTCTATAAAAAGTAGTGTAAGTTGATGTTAAAAATAGTTATACCAATGTGGACTTCTTTATTGGATTCTATAAAAAATCCGTAGTCGTTTTCATTAAAAACGCTAAGTTATTTACGGCATCACAATCAACGCATTCTTTTTTCCTTATATCCAACTAGGACATTCACAGTTTGTTAATTATTATAGTTAAAAACATTTTCTAAAACTGCGTAAAACTTTCGGGCCGTATCGTAAAAAGCGTGTGTGTGTGTGTGTGTGTGTGTGTGTGTGTGTGTGTGTGTGTGTGTGTGTGTGTGTGTGTGTGTGTGTATATATATATAGAGTTCCCAATTGAGAAGCCATTAAAAAATAGTGCGCGGAACGCGAAAAACAAACATGCTCTTCTCTCTGCAGCGCGCGGCGTCGATGTATCCCGGCCTATTATCCGTGGCGCGCAGTGAGCGCGCGGGCGCGCGCGTTCATGACAATTATCGGCCTGAAAAAAGAGAGAGAGAGACCGGCCGGGCCGCTCCGCGCGGTCCTCAGGGGTATTTTTCAACATTTCCCCTCTCTCGCGGGGCTCGTTTTTTCGTCCAATTAAAGAAAAGAAAAAGCGTGCAAAAGCGTGTTCGCTCGTCGTCGCCCAAGAAAAAGGAGAGGAGAGTAGAGAACAAGGGCGCAGCGCGCTACCGGAGAGAGAAAGAGAGATGGTCATCAGCGGGAGGAGAAGAGGAGCGAGAGGAGAAGGAGTTAAAGTAGGAGATAAATGGAAGGAGAGTAAGAGAGCGAGAGAGAAGGCAAATAAAGTAAAGGGAGAAAAATCGAAGGAGAGGAAATCGGGGAATAGAAAGGCTAAGGGGGTAGAGCGAGGATCTCGGGCGGTAACGAAGCTTTTTTGCGCGCACCGCCCGGTCGCGCGCATTAGAATGCTGTCCTGCCAATTTGGGAGGCGCGTATATACGTACGGTATATAGGTATATATACACACGCGGGTGCGTGCGCACAGTCGCAGTTAATTAAAAACAAAAGCACCGGGGGATACGTCAATCTTATTTGGCTCCCTCCGTAGCTGCTGCTGCTACTGCTGCTGCGAGAGCGTGGAACGCGCAAGAAGGAGAGAGAGAGAGAGAGAGGGGGAGAATCGGAAGGGATCATGAAAAAAGAGAGAGAAGGAGCAGCCGGCGAACGCGTATGTATACATATACGTATACGAGAGAGGAAGAGAGAGAGGTAGAAGGATAAAGAAAGATGGAGATACGGGGGAGATTTGTTACCGCCGCCGCGCTAGCCTCCTCGCGAGCCTTTAATTAAGTCCGCGCGTTCGTTATGCACTTTCTGCTACTGGGCTGCTTTGGGTTAACTCACGGCCTCACTCTCTTTCTATATATATGTATATACACGTATATATATACACTCTTGCGAATCGGCGGCCCTCCGTGTGTACTTTCTCCCCCCGGCGGCGCGTCTGTCCGTCTCGCGACTGATCGACTTCGGGAATAGAGGAATTCCAGCGCGGGCGGCCGGGCTTCGGTACAATGGATACCACTACTACTACTACTACACACTTTGTCTGCACGTAGAGCGAGCTCGCGAGATCATTGTTTGACGACGATTTTGTTCCGAGCCGAAAGCCACTGTTTTATCAGTAAAATTGTTCATTTGTCGCTGCGTGATTGGATTCGTCCAGCGAGCGGGAGTGAGAGAGAGAGAGAGAGAGCGAGAGAGTGGATGGAGACTCGCGAGAGAACCGCGTGACGCGATTGGTACAGTGGGGTATATAGTGCAGTGGTAGGAGAAGAGGGTCGGGGTTTTATTGGAGTGTAATGGTTTATTGTAAGAATTTTAGATCGTTGTTTGAAATTGAAAGGGGCGTAAATTAAATTATTGTTTTTTGCCTGGAAGAGGAGCAGAGTTTATATATTAGGTAGAGTTTTTGGTAATAAATATTATTATAGTTGAGTTGCTTAGTACAAAATTTTTAATTTCACTACATTTTTAATAATTTTATTTAGTATCTAAAGAATTTTATTGTAGAGGAGATGTGTGAAGATATTATTTAAATCGGGAGCAAGAAACGTTCGCTCTCTTTCGTTTGGCGCCTTCGGTGCAAACACGTTGTCTTGTGCGAGAATCCTATTTTGCGTTTCCTATTTTATTGTATATTTCACACATAGATGCGCAATTAAGAATGCTATATTTGATTCGTTCATATATTGGCTATATTAAATAATTAATTGATAGTTTTCTTAATTGTGATCTATAAAAGTACTGTCTATTCAATCCATCGTGCTCCAAATTTCCACAAAATTTGCATTCGTCACCTGTATCGAAGTACAACTTAAAACATATTTGTATAAAAATATTTAATAATAGAGCTACAGGGGTAAGTTGGCGCAGTGTTAATAATTCCGCCTATTCTGTGTAATAGTGTCGTGCGTAAGTGCTAAGACTATCAAAGTCAAAACATCGTTTGTTGGGATAAGAAATAAGTTTGAATTTTTTTACATAGCTAGTGTAAAATAACAATTTTTTGGAAAAAATCGTTTATCGATTTTAATAAAAAACTAATAAGTAATTAATGTTGCTTTATATTATAGAGCTTATTTTTAGCTTTTATTTCATACATATCACATTTTCGAAAATTTAATTAGCATGTGCATAAATTATGTTTAAAATTATGACTAACCCTCCGGGCAAGTTGGTGCACTTTATCCGGGGTAAATTGACCCGGGTTAAATACCATAAGTCATTTTGCAAGTCTTTTTAGCACATGAAAAGTGTACAAATAAGAAAAAAAACTTTTTTGTGATAATTGTATCAGCTACGATTCGTAAAAAGTTAATTTTGTTTTTTATAAATTTATAAAAGTTCTATTATAAAAATTGTATTGATTTATTTATTTATCATACGGAAATCTTGTACATTTGATATAAATGTAAACATGCACTTAAAGTATTTTTAAATTGTTTAAATTTAATTAAAAAATAATCATATTAAATCTGTTGGGTTAATGATTTGTCTCAAATTTCTTGTTAGTCACCCTTCCCCAACCTAAGAGCCAACATGCCCCGGGGTAGGGGCAAATTGGCGCAAAGAAGACATAATGAAAATATATTTGTATTTTTAAAACTCCTTGTTTTAAACTTAAGGCGATGTGAACCTCAAAATCAACCCAATTTCATTATTTAATTAATAAACATTCGAACGTTTATTTGGAAAAGCAATTCTTTCAGGCGCTCCGTGTATGTAAATACTATACTCAGATTTTTTTTTGTGCGATTCTATCAGCATTTCCATGAGATAAACCCTTTTTAAAACTGACAAAATTCGAAGTATACAGATCCCTACTTATTGGCATTGCGGCTTTTATTTAATTAAATAAATTCTGAGTAAATTTTTTGAAAAACAGCTCTTTCAGGCGCTCCGTATTTGTAAATACTATACTCAATTTTTTTTGTTAGTAATTCTATTATTATTTGCAAAAGAAATATACATTCTAAAATTTGTCGGTAAGTACAAAATTTAAATAGCAATGTTCGATTTTCCAAAAATAGAAATTAAAAAAAAATTATTATGTAAAAAGTGCGCCTACTAGCTCCGGTTTCCTCTACTATTTTAAAATCTTATTTATTGAATATTTAGTTTAAACATCCCACGTAAAACAATTTTATAAAACTTCTATAAAAATTATATGTAGACCATATAAAATGTTTATAAAGATTTTATAAATAAATGATTCTATATAAATAATATATAAACTATATAGAAATCACATAGAGTTGGCAAGAGGAAGAAAAGAAAGGGATAGAGTGAGGGAGAGAGTATCGAAAATTATCTCAGACTCTGCATGCCCTATGCGGCCGTTGGCCATCAGTAAGTTCCCGTGAAAATCCAGCAAATATGTAGCAGCAGATAGCGCACCATTTCCTAGACGCGGAACTCGTCATTTCCACGGCGTGGAGCTCGTCAGACATGATGTCCATACCCGCACTACTTTAACGTGACTCTCTCGTTGCCGCGGTCGTCGTTGTCCGCCGTTGTTGCCGTCGCTGTCGTCACCGTCGTACCCGCCGAGCAATTAAACTCTTCTTTATGCTGTTCCATCGAATTCGCAAATATTTAATGTCACTTTCCAACCTGAAAATATATTTCACAAAGAATCTTTTTCACGGTATAAAGAAATATTTTATAAAAAATTTCAACTTATCTGATAATTGTTTCATTGCCGTCTATCGCAATTCTACGTTGAATTCAATTCCTGGAGTTTGTAATTCCTCGTTAGGTATGCACACGAGAAAAAATTTATAATCAAATTCAAAAAATATTTTGAGGTGTATAAACAACTTGAAATTGCCATATGATATGTTTTGTCAAAAACCTAAATATGTGATTATAGAGCAACATATTCAATGCAAAGAACATTGAACTAGCTTCACGTCGTTTATGGGCATAAAAATATTTCTAACTCGTTCAACGAATTTGGGTTATAAATTCTTTTCCGTGTGCATACCTAAAGAGGAATTAAAAACTCAAGGAATTGAATTGGACGTAGAAATGCGACAGACAGCATTGAAACAATTATCAGATAAGTTGAAATTTTTCATAAAATATTTCGTTATACTGTGAAACAGATACTTTGTGAAATAATTTTCAGGTTGAAATGTAGCATTAAATCTTCGCGAATTCGATGGAACAGCAAAAAGAAGAGTTTGATTGACCGGTGGGTACGACGGTGACGACAATGACTGCGACAGCGGCGGACAACGACGACCGCGGCCACGAAGCAGTCAGGTTAGAGTAGTACAGGCATGGAAGTCATATCTGACAAGCTCCACGCCTTGGAAATGACGCGCTCTCTGCTGTTACATATTTGCTAGATTTTCACAAGAACTTACTGACGGTCAACAGCCGCATAGCTCGCTTTCTTTCCTTTCTCTTGCCAGCTCTATGTAGTTTCTATATAGTTTATATATTATTTATATACAATCATTTATTTATAAAATCTTTATAAACATTTTATATGGTCTACTATATATAATTTTTATAGAAGTTTTATAAAATTGTTTTACGTGGGATACCGTAACGCAGAATAATATCAAACAAAAGCAAACTCTTGTGAAGAAAAAAAAAAGTGCCCGATACAAAATATCTTTTTAACGAGCCGCACCTCTTAACGAGGATCGTGCGTAGGTCGTTAATTAAAAATTAATAAAACCACTTTGCGACCCCCGCTAACTCGTTTAGATCGTTAAAAAATTTCGCAATTATCGCAAAGCTTCCTCCTGCATCCGTCGCAATTTATTCACGACAGTCCAATAAACATTTCACTTCGAAAATGACTAATGTTTCATTAGACCCGTTCACGCTCGCGGAAACTTTCCCCCGCGCGCGCAAGCCTTCAATTATCTAAAATTGAAGGCGCGGCGGCGCTTTAGCGCGACGTGCGCGAAATTTCGATGTATTAATTACAAACTTCATAACGATAAATATTTAATTCAGCGTAATGAGAGAGCGAGAATTCCTCGAAGACTCCGCCCGCCAGGCTCGCGGTAAATCATTCGCGAAAGGCAAATACATTTTAATTAGTCCAATTAAATTGACTTTATTCGGGAAAATTCGCCAGCTCTCTCTCTCTCCACACTTACCTCGCAAAAACTCACACGACGTTCCGGCAACGTACAGGATCGCTCGAAAATAAATGATTCATGGATACCCTCACACACACGTGCGTTAGCGATTCTCCGATACGCGTGTAGATATGAGAGGTTTTTGCATTGTACGGCAAAGAATTTTGATTGGCTTGAGAAAAAAGACCCATCCTAATCCCTCGCGTGGTTCGGGCGACGACGCAATTAGCGTGCGGCGCGGAGTTCACTCCTCGTTGTCTTCCTCCGCGATTACGCGAGATTACGCGGTTCTCCTTAATTGCGAGGTCTAAGGCAGCAGCTCGCGGAAAAACTCTATCCCAGAGGGACGTGGCGCTCTCGATCAAACGTCCGCGAGCGAGCTCGTGTCTTTATTACTCGCGCGCACCGGTTGCTTTTTGCCCGGAGACTCGTGCGGTAAGAGAGAGAGAGGGTAGAGAAATTTCTCGTTAGAAAGGAAGGATGGTGTGTAATAATTGGAAGGGGCGCTAAGGAGGGAGATTTTCGGATCGAGTGACAGCTCGCGGTATGTGGAGTGACTGAGGTATAGAGTAGAGAGAGACAGAGAGAGAGATAAAGGGAGAGCAAGGGAGAAAGAGCGATGTGATGCAAAGTTACGACACTTTAATTGGACATGCACGTCTGCAGAGAGAGAGAAAAAGAGAGAGAGAGAGAGAGAGAGAGAGGGCGCGCGCGAGCTGTACTTTGGTCGGCGCTAATTAGCGTCGCCTCCTCGTTTTCTTCCTTTTTTCTCACTTTTCTACAGCTCTCTCTCCCTCTCTCTCCCTCTCTCTCTCGCCCGCACGCGCAAATGAGTAAAAACGATGGGATTCTTTCCACTTAATTTAGCAGCGCACGGACGTGCCTAGTTTTTCGCGTACTCCATTCACGTATGTCTATGGGTGTGTGTGTGTGAACTTGCAGCAGAGCAGTGTGTATACATTATTACTGTGAGCCGGACTTTTTCTCATTCGGCGGCTGGATTTTTCGATTTTTTTTTGTTTCTTTGAAACGCGACGTTTTTGCCTCGCGGGCGCGACGGGCCTTATATAGGTGCGCTCCTGAAAGAGATTCCCTGATAATCGTTGAATTTATTCCAAGGCGAACCGCTTGATCGATGCTGGTGTGTATATGTATATAATACGGAGAGCGAAGCCTCGATCATCGACGGATGATGCGATTTATTTGGCGAGTTACACCGCCGCAGCCGCCGTGAGAGTCTTTACCGCGATTGTTTTTTCAGCCTGTGCGAGCGCTGTTTTCTTCTCTTCTTTTTCTTTATTTTTATTTTCTTTACTTTTTGTTGTTGTTGTTGTTGTTGATGAGTTACGTGCGACCGCGGCTGTTTTTGAATATAAAATTCTATTGAAATTCATGCCGCGATGACTTTTGCAAATTGCCCGGCTGTTTATATTTAATTTCACGAAATTGCAATGACAATTTTCCCCCGCGCGTATACATGTCTGCCTGTTTTTCTGTGTATTTTACGCTTTAGTTAATTTTAATATTCCGAAATTAAATATGACGCGTCGGGAATAAACATGTGCAAAAATCAATAATGTAAATGTGTTTACTGTAAACTACGGGCTAAATTAAAAAAAAAAAAGTTTCCCAATGTATATATCCAAGCTGTACGAAGTCTCTCTTCCAAAATATTGTTAATATGGCTCTTTTTTCGATCGGTATATCAAAAACGAATAATTTCAGCTAGCGATTTTTTTCCATCCCCAAAATAAACACCAATTAGAAGCGCATCAAAACGCGCGCCCATCAAATCCCCGATACAAATCGAATCTCCGCTCGCGAGTGATGAAACGCTCCTGCTCTCACATATCACCCTCTCTTTCTCTCCTATACTATCCCTCTTCTCGCTGATTAAAAAGACCGCTTCGACTCCTCCCGTGCGCGCGCGGACATCCTTAATACAGCCGCTCGCGCTCGTCCGAGAGAGAGAGAGAGAGAGAGAGAGAGAGAGAGAGAGAGAGAGAGAGGAAGCCGCACGAACGAACGAACGCGGGGCGAAAGGAGCGGGGGTCCCTCCTCTCTCTCTCTCGTTCTCTCTTTCTCTTCCTCTCTCATCGCACGCGCGCGGCGGGCTAACAGGACGTTATATAATAAATCGGTCTCGTTAGCAAGAAACTTTGTTTTTGCCGAGGGTCTGCTCATTAGATCGCCACGGTGCGACGGTAATTAGAAGTTTTAGCTCCCTCTCTCTCTCTCTCCGCCGCGGCGGCGGCGGCCCTTTCCGCCTCAGCGCGGTCTGCAGCGCGCGCGCGCAGGCCGTTAACGCGCGCGCACTCGGTAATGATGTAGCCGAGTTGAAGCAAAGGGAGAGAGAGGAGGGCGAGGAGTAGGAGGAGGTGGGGAAGGAAGAGAGAGAGAGAGGGGTGGAAGGCTCGCCGATTAAGCTCGATATCCGTCGCGATCGCGATCGCGAGAACACAGGACCCGCGCCCGCGCACCCGCGTTAGAGCGCCAATTATCGTTTTTCACGGAGAGTAGGTATAGAGAGAGAAAGGTGGATCTGGAAGCGTTGAGAAAAGGTGTATGTGTGTATACTGGTGACAATAGGTGAGTTGGATGTAGGTTGTGCTTTAGGATGTTGATCGCATTATTGACTTTATTCGCCGTCAGTTTTGGCGTATCTATATTTTTACTTTCTTTTGTAACTTTTAATTGGTAATATATTGTATTGGTTATTGTATGTGATACTAAAATTCCGTTCATCGTAAAATTATTTAAAAAATACAAATCAATTCAATGGACTATTCACATGACCAAAAATTGATGAAAAATCTATTTTAAAATAATTTACAAAAGAATTTTTACAAAACATGAACGTTTAATTTTGAAACATCAATAAACTGTCCACAGACAGTAACAATGAATACTGACTATATCTCTAAAAAAATTCTTCCTGTACAAAAAGAACCTCATACATTTTGGCAACGTAAAATCAATGAACCAGACGAAAAATCCTCAAACCATTGATGGTTAATGCACATCGCGCAAAATCTCTCATGCACACCCAAGTGAAAAACGCACCGATGAGTGAAAAGGCCGGGCAAAGAGCGTGCTACAACGCTATACAGGGGGGTGACAGCCGCCGTCTCTTCTCCGCAGCCTCTTGCCGAAGCCTATTAGGCAAGAAACACCGGCACTGTTCCGTACACACGTACCTGTACATACGCTGAAAGAGTAAAAGGCGGGTGCTAGTCGTTGGAGGAAACACACACACTGCGCTAGCGTTCGATCGCCGCGAAACCGTGAAATCGTAAAACGAGCGCGCGCTCGCGGCGGAAATATATACGAGTAGCAGCAGCAGAGAGAAGGAGTTAAGAGCCGCTGCGGGACGCGAGAGAGAGAGAGAGAGAGCGAGAGAGAGAGAGAGAGTAGGTAAAAGGGGCTTAGGGGTAAAAGCTCCCGTCGGCTGCGGGGCCCCCTTCTCTCTCTCTCTCTCTCTCTCTCTCTCTCTCTCTCTCTCTCTCTCTTTCTTTCTCTCTCCGAAGGAGGAACGCGAGTGGGGCCGAGAGGCAAGCAACGGTGGCGGGCCGCGGGTGGGGCTACTCAATCTACGTGTGTGTGTATGTGTGCACGAGCAAGCGAGGGGTGGAAAGAGGGGGAGTGAGAGAGAACGAGAGAGTGAGAGAGAGAGAGGGTGAAACGCAAAAGGAGCTCGGGGGAGAAAGGGTAGAGTTTGCTAATTACGCGCGCTCTCTCTAATGAATAAGCTCTAATGAACCACTTTCTGTTAATTAAAGGCCGCCTCTATCCCTCTCGAAATCCCGCGCACCCTTGCCGTCTCACTCTCTCGCTTGCTCGCTCTCTCTCTCTCTCTCCCTCTCGGCATCTTTTTCCCTCCGCGCTGCCGCAACGCCGAGAGAGAGAGAGCGAGAGAGAGAGGCTTAGGGAAAAGAGCTCAAATGGAGGATTGCCGCCGCCGTTGCCGCGTGTACAAGCGAATGAGAAAATGTACACCCGGGCCTCCCTCGCTCTTTCCGACTGCGCGCACACACAATACGTATACGTATGTGTATATATATAAGTATATGTATGTACGATACGTATGTACGTATACCCCGATATTGCAAGCGCTTCTTAACCCTTGCCCTCTCACTCTCTCTCACTCTCTCTCTCTCTCTCTCTCTCTCTCTCTCTCTCTCTCTCTCTCTCTCTCTCTCTCTCTCTCTCTCTCTCTCTGTCTCTTATACGAACGGCATTCGTTTTAAGGGAGAAATATACCCCACGATGCACCTTGTTTATATATACACATACACATGCGTGCACCTACCCACCCACCTACCCGAGGATTCAGAATGATTCGCTGAATGGGCACGCGCGCGCGCACTCTCTCGCTCTCTAGTTGTACACTTGTTGATTTCGCCCTTTATTCATCTCTCGCTCGCCGAGTACGCGTATATACATACATTTTTTTTCCACCATCTCCTTCCTTTCCCGCTCGCGCGCACGTTTGAATCATTAAGGAGTTTCAGGACAGCTCCCGTGCGTCTTTAGCGTTATACATATATATATATACTCTTGTGTAAGATGAAAAGGCAAGCACATTCGAACGCGCGTAATGTCTAATTTACGCGGCATTACCGTCCGCGCGCGAGACTTCCTTCGTGAGTGGTTGATGTATCGAGGGGCAACTCTGTATATACACATATATATATATATATATATATATATATATATATATATATATATATATATATATATATATATATATATATATATATATATATATATATATATATATATATAAGTGTTCCTGAATGCCCAAGTTATGGACTGAATGGGCTACTGTTTGACGGACTGGGGAGAGCTGATGCGCGCTCGCTCGCTCGCTCTAATGCCTTCGCCGATGATGGGGATGGGGACGACGTCGACGACGATTGAGGCTGATTTGTGATGTGTGCGAGTGTACGTGTGCGTAGATTTTATATAAGGGTATTATATGCGGGGGAAAGCTTTTTTTAACAAGATGTGTCGGGACGGTGGCACGAATGACTCAGGTCTCAAAGTGGTCGGTGCTTTATATTATTCTGATGGAAATTGGAAAAGATTAAATAAAATTTAGTGCAATCTGCGTTATTATTTATAAATAAATTGCTTGTAACGAATCGTACGCGCGCTACACGATTTATATATATATATATATATAAATATAATGCAGCAATCCCCATTGTTAATTAACTGAAGATTTATGAAGAACGCATCCGTCACCCGAGCCCGCTATTACCATTCAATAGCTCTGGGGCTGAATTATCGAGCGAACCTACAGTAGAATGGACCGAGACAGCACCGAGAGAGAAAGCACACACACAGATAAAACGAGCAAGCAGCCACATCGCTGCGCTGTCAGGAAGAAAAAGCCGCTACTTATATTTCATTAGTGCAACCAGAGCTAATTCCGGCCCAATTATACTATCGCTCGCGCTCACCCTTTCTCCTACTCCTTTCTTTTTTTTCTACCGCGGACCAGCGGTGCGCTATTTCAAGCGGTTAATGTATTCCGGTATTGTTATTCGTACTCTCTTCCCCCCTACCCTCTTGCACTCATTAGGGAATCCGTTTGCAACGCCCCGTTTTTAAATGCTTTATATTTACAATTCAATTTGCTTTATAATGTCGAGCGCGCGAGCTTCTATATATATATATACACAGCGCGCGGCGAGACGCATTTATGCGCTCGGCCGTGAAGAAGGGAAAGAGAGAAGAAAAGGCGAGCGCGAGAGAAGGAATTCGCTCGCGGAAGGGGAAGTCATTGCGAAACAACCGCCGTCGCGGCGAGCGGAAGGATAATTTCTTCCGGTTACTCGATTCCGAGGGTTTGCATTTCTTTCCGCCCTCCCCTCTTTCTTGCGACGTTGTCTTCTATTTTTCCGCGTCCTTTTTCGGCGTGGTTGGGAGGGTAGCGGCCTGTGTTTCTTTATTGTATTTTTGAGGCTACCCCACCCAATTAACATGCGCACTACGATTTGTCTTGGGATTTAAGGAGACGCGCGCAAGTCCGGGTGGCGGAGAGAGGGAGGATTTTATTTAAGAAGAGCAGTACGGGGCTGCGTGGTGTCTTCTTCAAGTGGCGCATTTGCATGGAATTATCATTTGTTTTGTGCGCTCGCGGATTATATTGTAATGAGCCTCGGATGGGGATTGAAATTTTTAAAATACCCGCGGAAGGATGGAGATGACATTGTGAATTAACTTCCGGGATTTTTCTGGGAAAAGGTAAAATTTTTGTACGAGTTTAAAATAACCTTTTAATAGTGTAAAAATCGTATATGATATGCTCATGGTATTTTATGATTCATTAGTGTGGTTTGAAAATGCGACTGAAATTGAAGCGCGCATTATCTGACAAGTGCGCAATATGAATTTCGAAGTGAGTTCGGAAATAGAGGCGGCCAAAAATACTACGGCGGAACTTAAATTAATTTAGAAAATCAAATATTCATCGTCAGAGACTGAACAACGTCAGTAATGCAAATGAAATGAGCCATTCAATTATTAAGTATGAGGCGAAAATGCATTTTCGTTTTCCCGATGTCCAAATGATTTTGATTTAATAAATAAAATAACGACCAAAAGACTGTTCCTATATATTAAATCCATTTAAAGTTCCAGAAATAATTTTTATATTTTTATCTCAGAAATTTACCTTAAAAATTGTAAAAGCACAGTATTACTCTAATTCACAAATTCTATATCTCAACAGAAAAAACCGCTGCCAATTCATTGGCACATATAGCTTCCTCAAAATTAATGTATCGTTCCTATATGTATAATGTATATTTTAAATATAAAATATTTTTATTCATTATACTTTTTTTTCAATGATTTAATAATTCATTAATATTTAAAAAACTGAATATTTTTTTCTGATTATTGAAATTATTTGTTATTTGACACTTATTGTATTCAAAAAAAGTAATATTTTAAAATATAAAATTAAAAAATTGCTATCTACCCTGAGATTAACTTACTCACATTTTCAAAATCATATATAATAACTCCATTTTTTACATTATAAATATATTATTATTCAATAATTGTGTACATATTATAAAAATTGAAATTATACTTCTAATTTTGATTTTTTTAATAGTAATATAGTAATAGTAATTTATTGTAAAAATATAGATTTTACAAATATTTTATAAACGTGTAGAAATATTCTCAGTAAAAAAAAAAATTGGTGGTTTCCACGCAGCCTATTGGCCCAGCGCGTATCCTCCCACACCTTTATTTTCATTCCTATTTATTACATCAGCCTATATATTTTTCTGAGGACCTCTCTTTTTACCTATTTTCCATACCTTTTTAATCCATCCCGCATTCGCCCAGGGTTATGCCTGTGGGGCGGGGAAAACCTATAGGCAAACCACGTGGGATAAATCCTAATTAGGAAAACCCGCCCCGGGATGATCGGTGTATTGGAATAATTCAGTTTGGATGTCTAGGTCACATTCCGTAGGCTTAGACACCGAAACTGTATTTATCCACACCTCCCGCTCAGTTTGTAAGAAGGCAAATTCAACACCTAACCGATCACACGAGGTAGTCGCAAACAAAGCGAACGGTCACCCATCCAAGTAGTAACCGCGCCCTTTGCTGCTTAACTTCGGTGATCGGCCGAGGTGGCGACTGCACTACCTGCCAAACTGTCGGAGAAATATTCTCAGTAATAAACATTATAAATTAGTGTATAAATCAGGTAAAAATATTTGCATTAATAATACATTATAATACAGTGATTTTCATTTCCAGAAAAAGTACATAGATGCTCTAGACGGTCACCATTTTTAATCCCTTTAAAATACTACTTTAAATACTGATTTGCAATATCACAGTCATCCTTAGGAACTAAAATAATACTGATTGTAAGTCAAAAATACTTAATTAGTGATATCACAGATAAGAAGGATTTTAAAAATGACTAGAAATCTGGTGGACTAGAGAAATTACACGTATAATAGTATATGACTATTACTCGTCAGTATATCACAGAAAAACAGTTAAGACTAAAATTAAAAACTATTTGACATTCACACTCACCACTCGCGCTAATAAATTAGATTCACACTAATAAAAACTATGTATATGGTACGACACTGCAATTTATAAATTAACATACAGATATCGCCTATTTTGCGAGTAGTTTAATCAAGATCAAGAAAATACGCTTTCAGAACTGTTTTGAATCTTCTGAGGGAAGAAAAATTTCTAATCTTAGCAGGCAGAGAGTTCCATAGGTGCATACCTCTTACCTGGAATGATTTTATCTCGGCTTCAGTGCGCATCAGAGGCACTATTAATTCTTTAATTTCGCCTCTAGTTGCCGATCTGGGTATATATCTGGAGAAGAGACTCTCAAGATAGTCCGGAGTATGCATACGCATGATTTTATACATCAGTATTGCCATAAAGTATTGTCTCCTCGAATTAATGCGTAGCCAGCCCAGAACGGCTCTATGACGCGAAATATGATCATCTCGACCTATACCTAACATATACCTCACACATGCATTCTGCAGTCTTTGTAATCGATTTCTCAACTCTTGAGCTGCATCAAGAAACACTATCGAGCAGTAGTCCAAATGGAAACAACAGTGCGGCCGCGAGCCGTTTACGCAGGGTCTCAGTATAGTGTACTGGCGAAAATATCTTAAGGTATACAACACTCGATTAAATTTCTTTATTATATAATTCACGTGAGCATTCCACGTAAGCTTAGCGTCCAGTACTACACCAAGGCTAGTGACGTTTTCGGAGAATGTGATAAGGGTACCATCTCCAAAGTCGATCGTCTTCGGCTCAGCATTCAAATAAAAATCATTAACAAAATGATTACCACCGAAAACGATCGCCTTTGTTTTGACCTTATTTAGTTTAAGAGAGGCGCCATCAGCCCACACCGACACGGCAGCAGCCGCCTGCTGCAGTGTTTGAATGTCCTCATCTAGACTATCTTTGGGTACTTGTACGTAAACTTGTAAATCATCTGCATACAGTATATGCTTGATACATCTCGAGTCAAGGACTTCACGTATGTCGTTTATGTATAGGCAAAACAACAGAGGTCCCAGAACTGATCCTTGTGGCACTCCAAGATTCGTGCTTAACCGCGAAGATGAACCTTAAGAATGTGTATATACACATTGTTGCCTACCAGAAATATATGAGTTTATCCACTGAAGAGCAGTTCTCGAGAAATCCATCAATCTCAGCCTTTCGAAAAGTCAAAAAGGAGAGATTTTGTCGAATGCCTTGCTGAAGTCGAACAGTAGCAGTAACGTGACGCATTTCTTGTCGATGCCGCAACGTATATCTTCTGACAGTTTGAGTAATGCTGTCTCCGTGGAGTGGTGTTTTTTGAAGCCTGTCTGTAGAGGATCAAGGATTTTCTTTTGCACGAAGAACTCTTGCATTTGGTCTATCTTTTCCAGTACCTTTGAGAGAAAGCACAGGATCGAAATCGGCCTAAAATCTGATAGACTCTTAGGCGCTGTGCACTTTTTTAGAGGTCCGCGCCTTCATCCAGAGGTCCGGAAAAGCACCCCGTGCAAAGGAACAATTAAACAGTCGTACAAGATGTTCCCCAATTAACGGAAGAGCTTTGGCCACAACACTCTGCGGAATGCCATCCTCACCATGAGCCTGAGATGAGAAATGAGAAACTGCAAGCACTACATCTGCGAAAACAATATCTTTAAACTTAAAACCTTCTAAACTTGCAGTGTTCAAGAGATTTCTGCAGTCCCCCTCCTCGTCCTGCGGTGAGACTGACACCCCAGCAAAATGTTGATTTAGTTCATCTGGTGTCAGACCATTAAAACCGTCCGTTATAATCTTCGTCATCCTCTTCTTCTGTTTTCAATAAAATATCGTTGATTGTTGATTTTATCATTTCTTACACCATCTTAATAGTAACTCGTTACGCTCGTGCGCTAACCTCACGGTGCAAAAATAGACTGCTTAAGGTACGAATAGGCGTGACAGCGGACTTAGGTAAACGTGCTATAAAATATCGTACGACACTAGTATCGTAATATACTATTAAGGTACTTTACCAGGAAATTGATTTTCTTTAAATTTTCTTAAAAATTAGTGTACACCCGACAGACGTTGATTCTTTCCGAACGTGCCTACTCAATTTTAAAATCCTGCAATCCATTGGACGATTCCAATTTACTTTTTCAATGATTTAATAATTTATTGATATTTGTAAATTCCATATTTTTTTCTTATTATTTAAATTTTTTGTTATTTCACACTTATTTTATTCAATTTGTTTAAGACACAAATAATTAGTTTTAATATTAATGATTTTGACGTGTTCAGCCGATAAAACAGGATTAATGAAAAAATATGAGTATTACACCATCTTCATAAAAAACAAAAGCAACTAAAGTATTATGTAAACACAAATATCGCTGTAAATTAACCTCAATAAAAAACAAATTCAAGTAAACAACACGCGCGCGTGTTCCGCGTCATTTCCATTTTCTAGTAACATATACATAAAACCGTTCCCGAAAAATTACGATTTTAAAAGAGGGCTAAAACAGTTTTAACCTCAAATCTCTCTAAAATTTATAAACTACTTCTTTTACCCTAACAATTTATGTCATAAATAATATACAACTCTACGCCTCTATCAAATCTAAATCTCCATCAAATTTCAAAGTAATTAAAGTTTACTCTAGTTATTGTGTAGTATAGAAAGTCATTCGCAGAAATACCAAAATTTTAAATATCAAGTATTTCAAAAACTAACCATATAATCTGGATGAAATTTTACATAGGTATTGCCTATATCGCATACAAAATAATCTATAAATTTCAAATTGATACATTAAGTCGTCATTAAGAAATTACAATTTTGAAAAATACGTAAAAAGTTTTAACATTAAATATCTCTAAAAATTATGAGACAAATCTTTTACCTAAAGGACTATACAATAAACATATAAACTCTACATCTCCACAATATTTCAACATGATTAAACCATTTTTTTTTTCTCTAGTTATCATACAACAAAGCAAATTACTTTGCAAAATACGAAAATTTTAAATATCAAATATCTGAAAAAGTAATCGAACAATCTTGATGAAAATTCGCCCATATATTATCAATATCACACAAAACTGTCTATAAATTTGGAGCTGATTCATCGAACCGTTCTCGAGAAATTACGGTTTGAAAAAAAGGTTAAGAAAATTTTGACCTCAAATATCTCTGAAATTTATTGACCAATCATTTAGCCCAAAAAACTTAGCCGAGAGCTATCCAAAATCTACATCTACAATGAATTTCAAGGCGATTAAGTCAATTTTACTAAAGTAAATGTCCTTCATACAAAACGCATTTTTTTCATTTTTTAATTTTTTTCTTAAAAACTAGTCGACAGAATGGATTCAAATTTTTACAGATTATAGCTATTTATATTCTGTATTATCGTGATTTTTTTCAAAAAAATTGACCGTTTATTTTTGGAGTTAAAAGTTAAAAAAAAAAACAAAAGAACCGCAATAGCTAATGTATTTTTTTTAAATATAGGTTTTTTATGCTCTTTCGAATGCTATCTGTCCGATTCAAATATCTTAATGTTATCATTAAAAAACACAAAAATGAATTTGGCGAAAATCGAAAATCCGAAATAAAACAAAAACGCATGGGCGAGTCAAAAAGAGGATTTCGAATAGATCCTGAGATAAAACGGTGTATGTACACACACACACACACACACACACACACACACACACACACACACACACACACACACACACACACACACACACACACACACACACACACACACACACACACACACACACACACACACACACCCATACAGATATTTTCTAAAATCATGTGATTTGAACTTCTATCACCTCTATTCGTGTTTCTAGAGCGATTTAACAAAACTTAAAATTTTACTATTACAAAGCTTCCTATAGGAGGAAGCAAAATCAACGATTATTAACTTTCACTTTACCCACCACCACTACTTCAACTACCCGCTAAACGAAGCAATTTCAAGATCAGACACCTGCCTGATCATTACCACGACTACAGACACACACACCCGCACACTCACCACCCACACCTCTCGCTAAAAAGAAAGTGAGGGAGAGAAGACACGCTTCCTCTCTCGACGCGCGCGCGTCAGCTCCGCCGGCGCGCCGCGGCGCGACGAGCCACACACACGCGCAGAGAGGAAAGAGAAAGGGAGAGAGAGGGAGGCAGACAGCAGCAGCCCCATAATCCGCTGATGGACGCATTTACTGATTACCCAAACCCCTCCGCCACTCTCGCTACTGCTCTCGAGCTTTCGCTTATATTTCTTACTACGCAGGGCGTCCCGGAGGTAGGCAGAAAGAGAGAGAGAGAGTGAGAGAGAGAGAGAGAGAGGGGGAGAGGAAAGAGCACCACGCGCAGCCCCCTCTGTGATGGATAAATCGTCCGAGGGATTATCGCACTTTAATTGTATTATCAGGCCATTTAACCCTTTAGACGGTCGGAAAAACGGGCAAAAGAGAGACAGAGAGAGAGAGAGAGAAAAAGAGAGGGAGATAGAGAGAGGGCGAAAGAGGCGACTAATTTGCCGTTAAATAATTCATTTTATTGATGCCGACAGAAAGAGTGAGAAAGTCGTGATTCGAGCAGCGTCGAATTTCTTTTCTCTCCCTCGTCCGCTCGCTCACTCGCTCGCGCTGGATCGACGAAATTAACTTTGCTTAATGCTACTCTCACGCGCGATGGTATTCCTGTGTCATTATGTAATTGGATTTGATTACTAATCACGAGAACGCGGGTTTTGTTTGTAATGAGCGCTGACGATATCGAATTATTGCTTTGTATAGTTATTAGATTAAATTGTCTTGTTTAATTTTAACTCCTGCTTCTATGCGTATTTACAGAGACGTGTGTGTGTATACATATATGTGTGCGTAAGGTCAAGGAAATTAGCTCGTGAAAAATGACGCCCATAATATAAGAAAGTTTCGCGAACGCGCGAGCGAACGAGCTACACGCACGCCCCGGTGAAAGTAGATTAAACTTGCGGTTTCATCTAAGACCAGTTGCCCCCCCCCCTCCCCTCCCCTTGTGCTTGAACACTAAAACAAATTAGTACACACGCGTACACACAAACACAGCGATGTGCCAGGCAGACGCCGCTCTCTGTACTTGACAAATGAAAATGTACCTTCCAATTTAATACTGGATTCTTGATATTAATCAACTTTTCGTGTATACTTTGATACACACGTATATCTTGATCAGCTTATTTATGTGGTACACGCCAATTATATTCCATTCATCGGCGCTGATAAATAAAAAGAAAAAAGACTGCACACTCGCCCGACTAGTTTATCCGCTTATTAACTCAATAAGGCACCTCATCTGCGCTTAATAAGTCTCAATATGCAAATAAACAGCTCGTTAGTCGTTGCACTCGCGAATGAGGGACGTGGCGGAGATTGCTATATGCTCAGCTCCGATTAAAAAATTTTCTTCCCGCGGAACAAAAAGGCCGCTTTAAAAGGGGGAAAACTCAGCGCGACATTTTTCCCCATCATTAAGAGAGGCACACACACACACACACACACACACATACGCACTTGTACGGTGAGTTCTTCTTTAACGAACACGCGGCTAATTGCCGGTCTTATCTATAAATAACGAGATATATTCCGATCGTGGCTACGGAAGATAATCCATCACGCGCTCTTACACGAATGAAAATCCCCTAAAAAAAGTCGTATATACATTCTACTCTACTCGCAACTCGATGCGCATAATGCGATATCTCGTTGTGTCTTTCTCCCGCGCTCGGTGAGACGCAGAGAAACAAGCTGTCGCGCAAAGAAGTAAAGGGTGTAGAGAGCGCGCTGTGGAAAGAAACACGCGCGGGGGTCGAGGGAAACAGGGAACACGATAATTGTAGTAGTAATTACATAAAGGAGATGAAACGAGTAAGAGCGAGAAAGAGAGGAAGGGGGGAGGGTTGAGGGAGAGAAGGAGAGAGAGAGAGAGAGAGAGAGAGAAATAGAGACTCATGAGATGCACTAATTATCTTGCGAATAAAATCTCATTAAAGCCCCGAGACGGAATCTCTAGCCTCCTGCCGTCGACGCGCGTTTCCCTCCCCGTTACGCTGCGCTTCCTTTTCTCTCTCTCTCTCGCTCTGCACACTGGGTCGTTCTCGTTTAGCGCGCGCGACGTGTTCGCCTGTAATTTATATGCGTCGCGGATTTCTCGTTAAATTTGACCTTGCCTTCCCCTTTCCCTCCTCTCTGCAGTAATCACAGCCGCCGCTATCGATGACTCGCTGCCTATAATGACGTGGAAAATTGTCACTCCCTCCCTTCCCCTCCCGCCTGTGCGACAAAAAAAATACACGTCGCTCCAACCCGTTATCTTTTCGTCCGCGCCGCGTCGTTTTTATTGTCGCGCGCTCGCTCGCGCTTGATAAATTAATCGGGGCGCGAGCGCGTGATTGACGCGCGGCGATTTTAAAATGCTAGGAAAGGAGGAACAATGATTTCGTTCTTATTAAGTCATACGAGCCGTCAGTCAGGCCCTTGAGTGACATTTATTGAATCAGCTCTGCGAGCGAGCGAGCGATTGGCGACGTGCCAGCGCATTACTTCGTCTGACAGCGTCCGAAAGTTCGACAGCGAAGTGTATAGGAGAGCTGTGCGCGCGGCTTGCGCTGTATACGGGATCGAAGAGTATTTTATTAATATATTTGTTTGCTGGAGAGTAGCAGCTCTACCAAACTCTCTCTTTATATACATATATATCGTTTCTTCTTGTTGTTTTCTGATGTGCTATGCGGGATTTTCTTCTCGGGTTTTCACCTGTCCATCGAGAGCACGGCTTTGGATTTATAATATACGAGTCTCGTCAATTTCTTTTTCTCCGATTATTTCATTTGGTTTTGAAACATTTTTAAAACTGGTTTGCACTCTCTAAGTGTGTGCATGTGCAGAGGGGAGTGAAGTCTATTTTTTCAGCCTTGATTAAAGGATTTATATGAAGAGGAATTTAATTGATCTTTCGGAAACATTCACGAGCAACCGTCGACGTTTAATCATTCAGCTGAATTTTCAGTAGGGATGGATGTCTATACTGAGACTTGTTGCGATAAAGGCAATTATCGACGAATCGAATGAGACTTTGTGTTTTTCCAGTGGCTCGTCGAAAGTATATTCTTGTCGGACAGTTTGCCGCGGAACGTTAACGATGTTAACTGTAGGGGTGGCAAAAATAATTTTCAACTCGAATTACCTAGAGAGAATTAAATTCATTTTCGCGATTGTCTGTAACAAATAGAGAGACATTCTCGGTATATACGTTATTAATATGCGGATATATACATGTGTTTGATTATTTAATACCATTTCCATATTGCATTACTTTTATTTGAATTTATTTCAAGATTATAAGTTGAATTATTAAAATATGTAAAGCAATTTTACGGACATCAGCGGTAACATATTGAAGCGTTTAATATGCATGAAATTAAAAGTGATTCAATTACATTTGAAATTTAACTTTTAAGAATTCTCGCGGTGCGCGTACGCGACTTACTGTCGCCGGCTATTCGCGAGATTGTTTGCGTGTATATGTTTGTGTGTGTATGTGTGATTTGCTCCGATCGTGAGAGCTTGTAATATGCTCCATTGTCATGTTAAAAATACAATAGCTATTTATAAACATAAAGAATATTCATTAAAAATTTACTAGTTGAGGTGATTATATTGTTTTAATAAAAAAGTATTATTAAAATGTATAGTATTATTAGTGAAAAAACCACTAAACATTAGTGAAAATCGCTCCACCGTAGAATTAGTAAATATTCATTAATTCTACGGTGAAGCAATTTTCACTAATGTTTAGAGGTTTTCTCACTAATTCAACTTTAGAAAGTAGTTTGAGGAAGTTAACATGCCAATGAATTGTCAGCGGTTTTTTAATTACTTATACATTTAACAGTGAATACACATCTATATATAAGCTTTGAAATCTCAAGCAACATTAAACTGAAATAACACGCAAAATGCTTCGCACGAAGATGACATTTAAAATCCCACCCCCTCGTCTCTACGATCGCACATCATTTCCCTACCTACTTTCTACCTCGAAAACTTTATCGCACCCGGCGGAGGCGGCATCTCGCAGCCTCCTTATGCACCTGGCTCCGCGCGTACTTCTCAGGCGAGCGCGCGGGCCCGCGGACCCCGAAATAAAAAGAGCCGCAGCACCGCGCTCGAAAATGCAAATGCCGGCGGGGCTTAAATATTCATGCGCTCCTTTGGCGGCGCCTATATGCTCTCGGTCTTAAACAGCCGGTGTTTACTGCACGACGATGCTCGTACGAGAGAGCAAGTGTCGCGCGCGCGCGTCTCGTCTTTATCCGTATACATACAAGCCGGAGAAACGCGGTTAAAGTTTTATTTTTTCACGCTGCATGGCGTGCGGTCGCGAGCGCCGAGTGATGTCTGTGTATATAATGCGTGTATAAAAGAGCGCTATGGGAATCATTGATGAGGAGAGAATGGTGGCTGGTGTTGTATATAGTTTCTTTATAGTAACTTACGTGACCAAAGTATTATCTGTAACCAGAGCGTTTGGAGGCCAAGTTTGTATAAAACTGTATACGCAATAAAGTAACCGGAAACCCTTATGTTCGGCACGAAAATTTCGTAAAGCTACCTTTTTCAAATTTTTTATGATAAATTGAAGCTTTTATTTGGAAAATTTTAACACTTAACATTTTTAGTGTAATGACAACTGTGTGGTATTTTAACAAACTAATAACAGAAAATAGCACACATGTAATGCAATTTAACGTAGTAGCTAGGCCGCATATGAAGTATGGTCACAGCAACAATTAACTTTATCTTCAACGGCACATAAATTTTGCGTCCCTCCCTTCTCTCTCTCTCTCTCTCCACGCTCGAAAAAGCAAACTCATGATTAATCGTAAAGTATAATAACCACAAAATTAAGAAGGCCGAAAATAGACGCTTCCATACATCACCAGCGCCTCGCAGCACCCCTTACCCCCACCTCCTCCTCCTCCTCCTTCACTTTTAATCAAAAATGCAATTTAACTCGGAAGTGGAGCAGGGTCGCGAGCTCGCGAGGAATGCGCCAGTTACTTTTCGAAAAGCTTCCCACTCCGACTCGCCCACATACACACATACGCGAAAACAGCAGCGAGCCAAGAAGCTCGCGTACTCGCATGTATATAGAGGAGTAGGTATAGAGCAAGCCTTTAACAAATCGGAGGCAACTGTGTGTGCGACGGCGATGACGCCGCGGCGGTGGAGGTTTGTTAGCGTCGGACATAACTTTCATTAATTGGAGAGGACTCCGCAGAGAAGGCGGCGTCGGCGGCAGTAGCGGTGCCCTCTCCCCCTTCGTAATTAATCTTACGCTCTAATGAGTGTCAATTGGCAGGAACTGCCAATTAACGCACCGCTACCAGCTTAGTTCGCCCGGCGAAAGAGGGATAGAGAGAGGGAGGAAGAGGGAAAGAGAGAGAGAGAGAGTGTGCCCCGGCGGAATACCAACTTTTCCCCCTCTCTCTTTCTCTTTCTCTCCTCCTTAGTGCAAAATACGTGAATAAATATAATGAAGGCTGACCTATCTTTGGCGCAATTACACTTCGCGCCCGCGTAGTCGTGTAAATTGCACGCCTTTTTTTAAATTTTAATTAAAAAAAGGAAAAGCAAAGAGAGAGAGAGAGAGAGAGAGAGAGAGATCCAAACAAAAGGAGCCCCTTTTGATTATCCGGCCGTGCGTATAACAGGTGTAACTTGTGCGCGTTCTACGTTATGTGTATGTGTACGTATGTATTAGGAGGGAATTCAAATTCTTCGGGTTTGTTTCCAAGGCTGAAATAATGAACCGGCATCACCCTCGGCTGCAAATCTTATATCAGCATAGTGTTATTGGCTCCCCTCGTTACACGCCCAAAGCCAACGTGTATCACTCAATTTCCACCTTGCATACCTCGCCCAGCATCCTCTATAAACACATACACGCCGTAAAAACGCGCAGAGAAGAGAGCGGGTATAAACATGCGCGAGATGCAATGAAAGTCTCTCTTACCCGGGACGACTTTTTCGCGCGGGCACGTCGCGAAGGCAAAAAAAAATTACCCACCAAGTGTGGTAGTGTCTCTCTCCTCACTCATGTTTTTTTCAAAACAGTTTGCACGTGCGCGAGCGAGCGAGCGATACACGTCCGTTCGAGTATGACTGCATAAACTGGCGCGGGGGTGTGTGTGTGCGCGCGCCGTGAAGTCAGACTTTTTCGCTCGTAAATGCCCCGGCACGTGCATTATACGCCGCGCGGATCGTGACGCGCCAGCGTCTAAGCTCTCGTTTGCGGTTTCTATATATATTTTTTTTCGCGAACCTAGTCGTGCAGGGGAGGAGGTTTTACGGCCGCCTTTTTCTTAAATTAAATATGACTGTTTATGCGCGGGTAGTGTGTGCAGGGGGAAAATTAAGGGTCCGTACACGTTCAATCGTGTTGGAGTACCTTGCCGCTGGTTTTAGGGTGTATAATGTTTTTTTGTGGATTCGGGGTGTGGTGATGTGGTAGAAGGTTTGGTAGAGATATTTTGAATTTTTAATAAGTTGAAACGTACATTGACTTTAGTGATTTTTTTGATCATCAATTATTTACTCTTTTTTTCGGCAAAATTATGTTTTTAATTAAATTAATTTATGCGAGCACCTTTTCATTCCTGATTTAATTTCAATTTTTTTATAACGTTAGAATAATATTAGATTTTTCTATCGGTTACAATAATCAACGAAAAGTATAACATTTTTGACTGGAAATTTGCTAATGTTTATACATTTTATTCGCATCTCGACTGTAATGGGCTCATTTATAGCCTGAAAGGCGGGGCAAATGTGGCGTCTGATTCCCTCTTTATTCCCACAAAATTATAACACATAAATACAAAATGACGTTTCAAGTCTACAAAGTGGCCACCGTGGAGCTGGGAATAATGTACTGTATACAACACGGGACTAAAGTCGACCATTCCCTTGGGTGATCACTGCCCTCGCTTCGCTTCGCTCGTTCGGGCAGTGAACTCACCCGCAGGAATAATCTGCGACATTAGTCCCTTCTTACAAAGTGTACTATTACGTGTTCTCCTTTGTCGATAAGCCATATTACCAAAGTATTAAAATTGATCTCAAAGTTATTATATCAAAAAAAGCCATAAGTGTATTGTAGCGTATTTGTTGCAGCAACCCCAATACATAATCCACGAATCTCATCAGCGATAAGCGATAACTTTATCCCCAAACATTCCTATATAGTACACCGCAAAAAACAAAGCTCTCTCATCACGTTCGCTGCTCTCTCTCTCTCTCTCTCTCTCTCGCGACAGGTGACGGCTTCTCCTGCGGCGCGTCAGAGAAGAACGCGCCTGAATCTTTTAGAATCATTGCGCGAGAGCTTGGGTGTTCATCTGTCGGTCGCTCTCGAGCTAAGAAACGAGGCAACGATGACGCAGTGCCGCGTGAAAGATAGCGAACAGAGAGAGAGAGAGAAAGAGAAAGAGAGGAGGAGAGTGCGGTGGTGGCGGCAGCCGGCGCGGGAGTAGAGGGCAATCTTGCTAATGTAGCGCCGTCTCTTTCTATACACGTGCGCAACCGCCTGCCTAAACCACTATTCTATCCAAAAGCTGTGCACGTATACACGTATACACATGACTGGATGTACGTATGTATATGTATATATAAATAACGGGAAGGATCGTCGCGCGCACCTCTCTATTTCGTCATCTGATTCCCGCGCGGGGGTGTCTACCGCTGCTAGCGTTATTATTGTGACTCCGTTCATTTAGGTATATCCAGCGCCGGCACGTGACTCCCTTTTTAATTTCGCCCCCCTTTCATCTCCCAGGCCACAAGCGAGCGAGTGTACATGTATATGTTACATGTATATAGTGTAAACGGGCCGCACCTGCAAAGGGAAACGAAGGTGAAAACCTCAAAAGAGATAAAACGCTGCAACTTTCTCGCTGAATTGACAAAGGATACTGCTGCTGCTGCAGTGGGCTTGAGATTCCGAATGCGGCGGCGCGGCGCATCGCGAGTTTTCTTCGCATTCACGCCTTTGTGGGCTACTGCCGACCGTCTGCTCTATCGTCCTTTATTCATCCGGCTCATCTGCGCGCACTTCGGCTCTATTTTAATAGAAAAAAGTCGTTAATATAAAGGCTGTGCCCGGCTGCTATAACGCTTCCGATTTCCACGAGGGATCTCCCCGAATGTTTGATGTACCGTTACACTCCTCCTCCTTCGTGCTCGTCCTTTTTTTCGCTATGCTTTGCGCGAAGTTAAAGAGGTCGATTCTTTGAGCTTTCTGCGAGCGGTCGGATATTTCACAAAGTGCATTTTGTTGATCAGACGCATACTCTTTCCTTCTTCCTCATTGCACTCGCTCGCCGCGAAATGTTACCCGAGCTTTATACACATATACGCAGCATGCGCAAAGAGGCGCACAGGAAAAAAAGGGAGCAAATGAGATATTTTTTTAAATTACTTCGCGAGACTCATTAATGTGGCGGCAAACACTGGGTTTTGTGTGCTATATACGTCACGCTCGCCCACGACGACGCTAGAGCTTACGTTAATACTATGAGATTTCTAAAACGTCCGGGCGTTCTCTTTTTTTTTTTTTTATAATTAAGGAAACATACAGACCAAACTGCGGCCGGCGTCTTTTGCCGTGGCTCTTTTTCTAAAAGGTCTTAAAAAACATTCAGCTTAATTCTCCTCTTTCTGCGTTTTTTGTTTAATTCAACCGCGTAGTGTGTCGCGCGCAAACATCTGCGGATTCATTAAATCCACGCCATGTAAGCTCTTTAGCGTTTATAATAATTTATACCTGCCTCGCGTGCGTTTAGAATGCAATTTGAAAGTTTCCCCTCCCTGGCTCTGTCGATCAAATATATATACATGCGATATAACGCTGCTCTATACGTCTATATACATATAGAGGGAAAGTTGATCAACGCGCGCGAATTAACACACGGGAGATAAACCAAATTTCAATCTCCGCGCACCGCGGCCAGATCAATATTAATCCGGCAAATTGCCCGCAAAATACAAAACAAAAACAGCGTCGCCGCCGCCGCCGCATCGTTCGCCAATAATTTACAAACTTTCGAAGCCGAAGCTCTCGAAAGCCGCGGCGTTTGTATATATGTACGCGCGAGAAATTCGGAACACGCGTTAAAAATAACAGTCGATTGCCTGATGAGGGTTGAAAAAAGGCGAATTCGCTCTCTCTCTCTCTTTCTCTCTTTCTCTCTCTCTTTGGCGTGTGCGCGCAACGGGTAAGGGACATCGATACAGCTGGCACAATGCTGGTGAGGGATAGAGAGAGGGAGTGGAAGGAAAGAAGAAGAGAACATTCGCAGACGGGGGCGCCAGGGGGAGCGCGCCCAATCAAATATACATGAGTTCATTAAGATGATATTTATTGAATGGCGGATATTGGCATAGTGCCTGCGGTACAATAGCTCCAAAATACCTATTCAACCGCAGACGCGCTCTCCTCTTCTCTCTCTCCCATTTTCTTTCTCTTTCTCACTCACGGAAACTGGGAGCTGTGCGTTGTATATATAGCTATATACTTAGACGATGGCGATCGGACGTTGCATTGGTCTTTCATTTGCCGTTTCCATCGTGACTGCATAAAAAAGGCTTTCCCTTCAATTAAGAGTTTCGACTTGCGGACGAGGGGATATGAATTTTTTCTTCCCCCTCGTTCGTCCCGTTCGCTCGTTCATTGCGAGTATTGGATTTTGAGGAAAATCTTTTCTGCGTCGCGATCCGTACATATATATACCTTTGGCGTCTAATGAATCGATCGGATTTGTATAATGCAGGGGTATTATTTTAGAAAGTTTCAAGTATTTTTATATGGGAAATAAAAATTTAGAAGACTGACGTATATATTTTAATAAATTTTATTTTTAACTTTTATAAAAATGGCGACGGCGGTTGTAAAAAATTTATACGAGAGTTATTTTACTGAATAGGTAATTCAAATTGACAGTGGTTGCTTAATTCAATAAAATATAAATTTATTCAATTCTAAAAACGACTTTTCGCGATTTCTAACGGTAAATTAAAATTTTATGTTAAAAATGCCATTGCTGTATAAAAATAAAACGCAAGCTTCTAAAATCACAAACCAATTGGCATTAGCGTAAGAAAAAATCTCGTAATTGTGCAAAGAACATAATCACACAGACCAACTAAGAACAACACATCGACACCCTGTAATTTCCCAACGCCAAATAACAAGCATTTCGACATGAAATTAAGATACGCCACACACTCCACACCCCTATCATGCTCTCTTATACACAATTTACCTCGTCGCTTATCTCATCAGCGCGCCTCGGAGGGCCGCCCGCGCGTACGTAAGACACACACAAGCTCGCGCCACCTCCGGAATTCTTTCTGCTGAGAACCGCTGCTGCACCTACTCGCCATTTATATCCGCACACGAAGTCGAGAGAGAGGAGAGAGAGAGAGAGAGAGAGAGAGAGAGAAAGAAGGGGTCTTTAGACTTTCCTCGCGCGCGCGCTTCCCCTCTCATCAACCTGTGCGCTCGCTTCCGGCTGCTCGCGTACTTTCAACCGTGCCATTTCAATTATCACACTTTTAGAGGGCTTATTTAAATCCTAAGTGCATACTCTCGGATAGCGTCTCTCTCCCACTCTCTCTCTCTCTTTCTCTCTCTATCTCCGACCATGCCCTACTGAACCTTTCTACGCTTCATTCGGTCGCGCGCGAGCGCCAGACACTGCATTTGCATTCGTTCCATTATTTACCCAATCGTCTCTCTCTCGCTTGCTCTTGTTTTCAGCGTGCGCTACACTTAACGCCGTCGCCGCCGCCGTCGACGCCAAAGTGTTTTACTTCTATTAGTCTTGCCGACGACGCCCCCGCTGCGCGCGCGGATTCTTCTTGACTGCCGCTGTTGCTCCTTCTTCTTTCGAATATACGCACTTTTTTAGAGGGCGATATCTGTATTTTTTATTTTATTTTCCTATTCAATTGCATCCTTCGATTTTTTGGTAGTTTATTTTTAATGACTATTTACTCCAGTCTGAAGTGATTTTCAAATTTACAATTAACATTCTAAAAATGCTAAATATTTCGATTTCAAGTAAAATAACTTAATCTTTTACCGTTATATATTAAAATACTAAACCTATAATGAATTCCATGGTTTCTAGCCCGGCAAAAAATAAAAATAAATGACGAAATGCTTTCAGATAAAACAAATCGATCATATCCCTAAAGTCCCAAGCGGTGTACGACCCATCATCACGTCGACTCACCCACACGTAATACCTCAACGGTACACCCCACTCCGCACCCTCTCTGAAGCTTTATAAAAACCGCTGACAATTCTAAAGTTATTGTTCTAATACATTGATTGTTTACATCAATATATAGGTAAATAATTGTTATTTATCAACGTGCACGTGTTTTAAATATTTTATTTTTTCAAATTTATTTTACAAAATTAACTTTAACTTTTAATTTTTTTAATTTCTCGAACTCGGTTTGAATACTCGGTTTGAAATCTATCTCTGGGCCAAATGTCAAAACGATTGATTGACTTTACTCTTGTTATCGTATGAGAACAAAAACGTACCAAAGAATAAGAAGAAACTTTCAGTTTCAAGAAAAGTTCATTTTTGCCAAAGCTATTGCTAACCAAAGTTGCAAAAAAACGCAAAAGTCAAATTTAAAAAATTTATAACTTTTGAAATATCGATTATTCGAAAAAAATACTAAGATCCATTTCGTCTTAATATAACCTAAATTTTCATAAAAAAATTATTCCGACAGCAAACAATAACTTTTTCTTAATTGTTTAAACAAATGCGTTTTAAACAATATTCTACCACTTTGTTCTATTGTTGACTTCGATATTCGGATTCTACGGGTCAAAATCTACAGGAAACAACCATATTTTTATGTGGGGACATATTATCGCATACGGGACGGGACCCTGTAACCCAGCTCCTAGAATATAGTCTAGTATAGTTAGAGACTAGGTATAGAGCGTTGCCGAAACGCGCCGCCGCGGCGCGATCTGGATGGCAAGCGCAAGATGCAAGGCTATACGAGGTGCATATTGCCCCAAGCGTCAGAAGCTTCGCGCATATTGGGATTTAAGTGTCATGGCGGACCGAAAAGTGGGGACCGTTGCTTGGTGGGAAAGTGAAATTTACTGCCTTGCTTCGTCCATGACAGTATGTCTATCCTCTTCGCACTCGTATGTTTTAGATGGGTTACTGTCTTGTTTCGGCCATGACATTTTAAATCCTATAATACCTAGACCTGCGCGCACGCAGTTCGGGGATGCAAACAGCACACGGCTCGCGCACTTGCTTTGCTCCATCCCTTATAGACCTGCCGATTTTTCTCCGTATAGTCGTGTGTCTCTGTCACAGACCCGAGATGGACCGGAGCGCCGCCAAGCGCCGCCGAGCGTTGCCACTCTGCCGGCCGTAGCGCGTCTACTGCGCAGTTGAGCTGGCGCATACAGTTTGCACCCCGATAGCCCCAAGGACATGGCCTGGTGCCGATACCTTCAGGAATGAAAAAAAAAAACCGACATCCCGTGCAAAGTGCACCTGCCATAGTGATGCTGAAATGCATCCCGTCTAGCGATCGCCCCCTCGGGATGCAAAGAGCACGCTGTTCGTGCTGTTACTTTGCACGGACTATTGGAAACTGACATCGGGAGGGGGCCACTTAGTTCACTCAATGCTGCCATTTTTCTGATATATAGATATACTGTACTGCGCTCCACAGTCCAGCGTTGAGTAGTTGCACTTTTCGCCACCGAAAATGTCAGATCCCAATTCAGGTGGCAACTTCTCTCACTGTGTAGGATGAGCGCAAGAGAAAGCATGGAGGAGACGTGCACAAGAGAGAAGGAGCAACTGAAGAAATGGGGACGCATCTTTAGCGCGGCGTTTGTAGGCTCACACGATACTCTCTCTTTCCTGCCGCTGCGTTCAAATCTTCTATAGGGGCGCTGCAGCCTGACTACTACCTGAAAACACAAAGGACCGCTAATCATTCTTGGCTTGGTCTTCGATGTAAACGCTTCACACCGAACTTTTGACTCTCCTCACTTTCTGTTCTAATTTTAAAAGTAAATATTTAAAAATACTGAAGATGGAAGCTGAAAAACGGATTCCCACATCAAGCGCCGCTGCTGCAAAGAGTGAGTTCACCATCGACTACCTGGACGACGACAGTCTCGCTATAATATTCAATAAGCTGCCCTACCGCGACCGGGTGGGCATCGAAAGCGTATGTAAGCGCTGGAGAGATGTCAGCGAAGCTAATTGGGGCACCTACTCCAAGCGTCTGATAATCGACGACGACACGGATAGCTGTCCACCACTGGGTTACGGCACCCGTAAGAAAAACAAGAACATACTTGAGAAGATTCTAAAACGACGAGGCCGCTACCTCGAGGAGATCATCATTTCACGTGGTATTGATAACTTCTGCCAGAGTTTTGAAGTGGGAACAATCAAGCGAATAATTGAGTGCTGCCCCAAGCTGAAGCGTCTGAACACAGGAATCCAAAAACTGAATGCCGATGACTGGTTCGCCTGCAGCAAACTTGAGGCGCTAAGCGTGATCGGCGACCAAAATGTAGATGGTTTGAGCGAACTGTTCCGCAGGAACAAGCGACTGCGCCGACTAGAGATTCGTATTTGCCACAACCAAGCCTACGATTTCGATCATCTCGACCCTGGTCAGCTGGAAATTCTGCATATAATATGCTGTCCGGATTTCATACTCACCGCTGAATTAGCGGATAAACTTGCCGAGTCGCTCGTCGAGTTAAACTACAAGACCTTCCTGCGAGTGACACGCGGGCTTAGTCAGTTTAGTAAGCTGCGGAATCTACGATCTCTAATCCTGAAAATTAAAAGCAGACGACTCAAGACCCGGTTCATAGTTAATATTGCCAAAAATTGTCAGAAACTTGAGCGCATCACCTTGCATATTTTCGTGTCCGATGAATATAATCTAAATTTCATCCCGCTGCTGTTCAACCTGCCTTGTTTGAAGAGCCTCGTTCTAATACTAGATAAATATAAAATTCCATATGAAGAACTTGATAGACTGTTCCGGAAAGCATCCAACCTTAAGTTCTTCGTACTGAGTTCGTGCGCCAAATGTACATATGAAGAGGACAATGTTAATCCCTGTGACCAACACCTCCAAAGTCTAGTCATACATACTGTAAATGACATTATAATTAATGCATTTTTAATGTATAAAGGTAAATTAAATTTAATGTACTTGTAACAAAATAGGAAGATAATATACAAATCTATGAAATTTAAGATTCTTTTACATTAATTTTTAGGTAACAGTATGAAAATTCATGTACCTGCGCATGATATTTACTAAACACGTACACAAAATTTTGGTACCGAGACTGAAGTAAGATTACTGTACTTATACAGAAATTCTGAAGTAATATGTATGAAATTTAATGCACATTTACACGAACTTGATAGATATTGTATTTAAATGTACTGCAAAGATACGTTAAAAGTAATGCACTTAGACCTGAATTTTCAATACTAACTAAATTGAGATTAATGAAAAGAACAATAATTTTAATATCACGAGTAGCAAATTTAATGTACATTTGCACAATCTTAATAGATATCCGATATAAATGTACTGCAAATGTACCTTAAAAGTGATGCATTAAGACCTGAATTTTCAGTATTAGGGAAGAAGCAGCATGATTGGCGCACCTAACCTTTGTCCTTGATTATTTAAATGAAAAAATAGTTAAAACATAAAATGAACTAAACATAAAGATAGCCAACCATCTACAGTATCAAACTAAAAACTTTTTTACAGCATGGCATTTACAATTTATTGAATATAAACGATTTATTGAAAAAAAAATTTGCGCCATTCAACCCGCCGCTTGCGGATTGATTGGCGCACACGTACGAGTATGTAGCTTTAGATCTCTTGCGCAAACTAATGTGCTGCACTTACCCGAATAGACTCTCCATCTTTAACATCATTTATAGCACTTTCCAACTTATCTTTATCCCACTGGTTGTATTTTTTTGCAATTTTGCCCATCTAAATAATCATACCCTCAAAATATTTTCTCAAGGACGATATTACTTTGTACACACTTGCTGCGCAAGTTAAAATATCAAATAATGCACTTAATGCGTAAACATTATAACAAAAGAATATAAGAATGCACTCATTTTGATAAATAAAAGCTAGGCGGTGTATTTTCATGCCTGCGCCAATCAAGCCGCTTTGGATTTTTTTATTATTTCAACTTATTTCCTAATTATAAATAAATAAATGTAATAATCGAGTTTTACTATATGAAAGTAAATAAATTAAACTATGTTATGGCGTATTTGTTTTTATTATCATAGCATTTCAGATTTGTCAATTGATCAATTTCGAACATGATACTAACCACATGAAAGTGACTCAAAAATACTTTTCTTAATATTTTATCAGAATAGGCTCCAATATTAATGGTTTTGTGTGTTTATTAATTTTGTATTTTTAATTAAGAAAAACTAGCTTGCATGCCGAAAATCTGAATAATAATTCCAATAATCAGGTGCGCCATCGAAACCGCCGCGCCAACCAAGCCGCTTCTCCCCTAACTGAAAAGAGATTATTGAAATGAACTATAATTTTAATATGACGAGCAGGAAATTTCATGTACATTCACACAAATTTTAAGTGATATCCTATATAAATGTACTGCAAATATATATATTAAAATTAATGCACTTTTCGTGGTTGATTGCCCTGCTGGCCGCTAGGTGGCGAGTGCCTAGCGCAGAGCGAGATTGTGGTGCTCTCGCAAGCAGTTAGCCGAGGTTCTGGGTATATATAAGGCCGTATTATCGAGGTTGTACTCAGGGCGTCTGGGGCAGAATCCACCGTTAGCCCCACTAATGGGTCTTGGTAATCAACCTGGACTCTGGAGACGAAATCCCTGACTTTTCTGTTTACATCATTCAAAATGCATTAAAAATAATGCTCATTGCATTAAATTCAATTTCCTTGTTCATTAAATTTCATAATTTATTCCCTAAAAAAGTTGCGTTAAAAATAATTTACATTGTATGAGATTCCATTGAATTTATCATTAAATTTCATACTTTTGTAAATCGTAGACACTGCATTAAATGCCATTGGCTTGTACATTAAATTTCAGAATTTTTTACTAAAACAAACTGTATTAAAAATAATACACATTGCATTAAATTTATTGTACATTTACATTAAATTTACGTTACGTCCTGAACCGGTTTTAATGGACCTGCTTGAATATTTGTTTCCAGTACATGTGCATTAAAATTAATGTAATTTTTTTTACAGTGCATACAAACGCTGTAGCTACTCATTCCAATAAACCAGTTATAATGACTGCTGCCTAGGACACGAGAATGACAATCGGCCGTTTTTGTTCACAACAAGTCGAGTGGACTTATATAAAGCGAGAACCTGGATAAAGGAGCGACGAGTTGAATTTGTGACCTAACTCACCTGATGGCCACGAAGTAAAAAAATCTCAACAGAGAATCGTGTGTGGTACATAACAATAAGTAAAGTTATACTAAAACAGCTTCAGTGAATTGTATATCGTAGTCTATGTTTTGCTTCCTCCTAGAGCAAAGCTTTGTGACAGTAATTTTTTGAGTTATTGTAAAAACATGTTACAATTGTTTTTCGAGGTGTTAGGAATCAAAATACATGATTTTTGAAAAATGTCTGTATGGATGTGTGTGTGTGTATGTGTGTGTATGTGTATACGCCTGGATCTTAGCTTCTACTAGATCGATTTTGACCGGACAGGTCTCATTTTTTTTTTTTTGTGTGATGGCGGGTCAAAAATTCGTTTTTTGATTCGCCGAAGCGTTTTTGTTTTATTTCGAATTTTCAATTTTCTCAAAATTGATTTTTGTTTTTTTTTTTTTTTAATGATAAGATCGAGATATTTGAATCGGATGAGTAGCATTCGAAAGAGAATTAAATTACCTATATTTTCTAAATAAAAAAAAATTTCTCTAGCTACCACGGTTCTTTTGTTATTAACAAAAACGTGTTTTTTTTTTAAAGCTTATAATTCCTAAACTAAACGGTCAATTTTTCTTGAGAAACATCATGATAATGCAGAATATAAATAGCTATAATCTGTAAAAATTTGAATTCATTTTGTCGACTAGTTTTTGAGAAAAAAATTGAAATGAGAAAAAAATGAGTTTTGTATGTCCAACGACTACGGGAGTAAAATTGACTTAATCGCTTTGAAATTCCTTGTAGAGGTAGATTTTGGATAGCTCTCGGTCGAGTTCTTTGGGCAAAATGATTAGTCCAGAAATTTTAGAAATATTTGAGGTTAAAATTAAAAATTTTTTTAACCTTTTTTTCAAATCGTAATTTCTCGAGAACGGCTCCACGTATCAGCTTCAAATTTATAGACAATTTTGTATGTGATATAGATAATATGTGTGCGAATTTTCATCAAGATCGTACGATGACTTTTTGAGATATTTGATTTTGAAAATTTTCGTATTTTACAAAGTTATTTTCTTTGTCGCATGATAACTAGAGAAAACAAAAATTGGTTTAATAATGTTGAAATTTTGTGGAGATGTAGAGTCTATATATTATCGTATAAGTCCTTTAGGTAAAAGAATTGTCTCATGATTTTTAGAGATATTTAAGGTAAAAATTCTTTTACGGTTTTTTTACCTGTGTACCTGTGTAAAATTTCATTCAGATTATATGATTATTTTTTTAGATGTTTGATATTTAAAATTTTAGTATTTTTGAAAATGACTTTCTTTGTTGTCGCACAATAGAACTACATTAAAATTGTTTTAATTTCTTTGAAATTTGGTGGAGATGTAGAGTTTGCATATTATTTATTAGAAGAGTTCTTAGGGTAAAAGAATTCATTTATGAATTTCATAGATATTTGAGGTTAAAACTATTTTAGCCCTTTTTTAAAATCGTATTTATTCGGGAACGCATTTATGTATACTAGAAAATGGAAATGACATGCGCTATGCGCTATGTGCCCATGCGCGTGTGTTGTATACCGGCTTTTGTTTTGTAATAGCCATTTATTATTTTTAAGGTTAGAACCTCTTTCTTACATCGGAAATTCCAGAAAGAGCACACAAATACGGACAGGCATACTACTAGAGACAAGTACCCTATGTGTGAAATTTCACAAAGAAAATATAATTTGAAGTAAAGGTTATTTAGGAATTTTAAAAGGTTTTGACGATAATATTACAATCAATTATTTTATTTATTTTTCACACATAATTTAAAAAAAAAATCATATCTATTATTTTATTCATATTTTATACATAATTTAAAAATTAATATTTTTTAATCTTCATAAATGAATTTAATTGTAATTATGTCATAAATTGTTGCAAAAATTATAAATTTTGTTATTAAAAATTCATTAAAGGAATAAGCAAATTAAGTTTGAGGAAGTCACGGGCCAATGAATTGTCAGCGTTTTTTTTAATTATGTACTAATCGTATGCGAAATAAATAATAAAAACTTTTTTACACATGTACTGTTGAAATAAATAACGTTATTTATAATAAAATGTGAAATTGGAATGCATCATCATAGCCGTAAGATCTATTGTAAATACTTGAGTTTAAATAAATCTTAACAAGTGATAATTAATTGCAAGTTATTGTTTTATTGATTCCTTTATTCTCTAAACAAATTATACTATATATATGGCCGGTTCTCTGTCATATCACAAACGAAAAATTTTTTTTTTGCCTCAACTTATTTTACACATATTAATTTACTACATGTTTTGAACCACTGTAAATTTTTTCAGATTTAAAGTTATTTGAGGTTATTTGTCATTTGACGTTAAAATTTTTTCTTAAAGATTTTCGAATTTTAAGATATATATAGTTTATCTTAAAGAAGTCTTAGATACAAATTACAAACATTTATTTTATAAGTTATGTACATATTTAGATTGCATTATATATAATTATTTTATAATATTATATTCTGTAAAAATTATTAATTTATTAATAATAATTTTAAAAAGTATTGCTTAAAAAGAAAATGATTTATTAAACATGCAACATAAAAAAATTAAAATAAAGATATGAAAGTTAATTATACATATAAATTACATTGTTAAAATGTATTTTTTTTCAATACGTGCATGAAATGGGCCTTTTTTCATGCCTGAAAGCCGTGTAGAAAATCACGCATTTCGAGTGTGATTTAGGAAAGAATGAATTTTCTTACAAGAAATAGTATTTTTCTCTATTCCCGGGCGAAAGTACGTTAATTAATCAGTCTAGAAAAGTCGAAAATCATCGTCTTTTCTGGTGACATCAACTCTGCGCAGCCATGTTTTTACTTTCGCCCTATGCTTTGATAGCGTTAGCGATTTCACGCTGTTCTTGTAGTTTGCAGGTTATATTTTTCAATTTTATTTCAACATTTGCAGCACGAGCGTAGCGAGAGAATAAGGTTTTTCTAAATTTTACCACCGGTAACAGCCTATAATATTGTAACACATACAAAAGTGAGTGTTACAACACACACACACACACACACACACACACACACACACACACACACACACACACACACACACACACACACACACACACACACACACACACACACACACACACACACCCATACATGCACACACACACACACACGAAGAAAATTTTTATCAAAATCGACGAATTTCGATATTTAACACCTTTTACGGTGGCTTCCGTCAACATTTAGACAATGTAGAAGATGAGAGACCGTCGGTTCAAAAAAACAACAACTAGCTCGCGATGCACTCGTCATGGCATCGCGACGTTAGCTGGTTGAGCGCGAGACTACAAACCGCGGGTCCGTGGGTTTGCGTCCCACTCATCGCGTATTTTTTCACACTTTATTATGTAATTTCCATTTAATTCCCACGTACGTAACGCCTTAAAACATCTTTTTGATCATTTTTTGTCTCGAAAATTTTGTTCAACGTTCCAAAGCTTCCTCTATGAGGAGAGCAAAAATAATTAACAAACATTAAAAATAGTCCTTCGATTATCCTCTTTCTCTCTTTCTCCCGTTGCCCCGCACCCCTCCTTCACCAACCACTTCATTTTCTCTTCTTCTTTTTTCACGGTGTACACGCGCGCTCGGCGCTGTCGAGAGGGCCGCGAACGATTTGTCAAAGCAGCTATACGTCGCGACCACCACCTCCTCCCCTTCATGCTGGTGGCGTGCGACAAAGTCGTTTATACGGAAAAAGACGCGGACGTACGTGTACACACGCGCGCGCGTTACATATCGATCTCTCGCCTAATCGAATTCGCCCCCTCCGCTTCGCGTCCGTCGCAGACGAACGCGACGACTAAAAGAGAAGGAGAGCGAGCGTGAGAGAGAGACATTGTGGAAAAGTAGCCGCCTGCGCGAGCGCGCGAGGATTAATGGAGAGACGATGTTCTCGACGATTAAAAGCGGATCTTGTGACCGACGACGACGACGGTGCTGTTCGCCGTGATTTTCCACGCCGCACCCCTCCTCGCTGCTGAGAGTTTTCTTAGCGCGCGCGGCCCCCGGTGGCGCGATGAAAAATCGCGCTAATTTCCCCAGAGCTTTTTACGAGGACGTGTAATTTTGCCGCCTCGCGCGAGCCTGTTATATCGACTAGAGAGCGCGCGAACGTGTGTTATGTATATACGTGTTGATTGACCTTTTGATTTGAATCTCGAGATTAAAAATAACCGCCGCCGCGGGCTGTTATTGAATTATTCGTGCGTGCTCCGGGCTAATTTGAAGGAAATCTCTCTCTGTCTCTGTGTGTGTGTGCTTGTGTTTGCGTATGTGTGCGAGTGTGTTTATCGTGCTCTTTATCTGATTTAGATTTAGATGTAAGTCGATGTTATTTCCGCGAGGAAGTCTATTTTTGCAAATTCTCGGATTCTTGTGGAGCCTCTTGGTTTGCAAATTAGGGCTAATAAAAGTAATGGGCACGCGTTTGCTGAAGTTATAGTATAACGTAACCTGTACTTCAAGCTTTTCATTGACATGAGTTAGGAGCTTTTCATTAATATGAGTGAATAGTCTGACTACTACAATCCACTACTACTCGTTCAGTATATAATTTATAACAATCTGCACTATACGTATAATCCCATTATTTTTGTGCCGCCGAAACCATCAATCCACTACTCGCCTTTTACACTAAAACCTATACTCTCTCACGGCCTGCAACTTTACAACCCCCATTCAAATCATTCTGCTCTCGGCTTCTATAGATATTTACTTTGACTGACGCTTACATAATCGTGTCGTTATTTAGCCGAATCTTTCCGGTCTACTCCACCCCGCGCTCGCAACAGCAGCTTTTTGTTTTGTCCGAAGCACAGGCCAAGATCGATGATCCACCACCGCTGCCGCGTATATATTTCGGCAAGCACGCGGTAAAGTCGCGCGAGCGCTCATGGTCAAGCGAGGAACGATTAATAAAGTAATCATGCTCAGCCGATGGTATCAATCATTTTCCCTGGGTACAAGCGGCCTCTGCGCGCGACAGCTCTCTCTCTCTCTCTCTCTCTCTCTCTCTCTCTCTCTCTCTCTCTCTCTCTCTCTCTCTCTCTCTCTCGCTCTCTCTCTCTCTAGCCAGCGGCCTCTGCGTTGGATATTTGCTTCGATTCGCCCGCAAATCCGTGTAATACGTGGCTGTGTGTATACTGAGAGCAGACGTGCGTTTAGGTTTCGTTACGTGATTATATAAGGTTATAAAATGTAGTAATTAGGTGGTTTACGTTTTTCGAGAGAGAGTTATCGGATGGTTGGGATTGAATTTTTGGTTGGAATTGAGGCATAATCGAAACGGAGCCTGACCTACATTGCAATTTATGTATTTTCTTTGCGGAATAAAAGCGCAATTAACAATCATTTCGAGCTTGAATATTATATCTTTATTTGCCACATGTTGGCTTTCGAATTGTAAATTTTATTGAATTTCGGGGAACTAAACGAATACGAGGCCGTCTAAAAGCGCGGCGAAAATAATTTTATATTGTTTTTCCGATATTTCGATTACTGCGCGCCGTGATTTATATAAGTTAAATAAACCGAGGAGAGTAATTAATTTTTCCAACTGATACAATTGAATTTACATTCTCGTTTAAACTGTACACAAATTTCATCGAAATCGGTACTATTTTTCCGCTCGACGACTCCGTTTAATAATAACACTTTATCAAATTCACTCGATTATATAATCGAATTTCGAAATGAATACAACTCCCCGCGGCGCTTATAAACGCCTAAAAATAATTATTGTCCGCTTGTACATCTCAAAAGCGCATTACGTAACTCATTATCCTCTCATCCTACAACACCTTCACCTATATATTATATCTTCCCCCCGGGACGGCGATTATTCGATTAAGATATTTAATCAAACGACGAAATAACGCGCCGCCATTACAACCGGGGATGAGCTTTTCGAGAAACAAAGGAACAAAGCCGAGCAATGAGGAATAAGGAAAGAAAAAACAACGTCTAAATTAAGTTTTGGTCGGGGGAGGGGGGGGCTCTCGGCCGCCGCGAGAGAGGATCAATAGCCCGCGCGTATATACGCGGCCTCCGACGCCTGATCTTCGGCCGCGGCAATAATTTTCTTATTGTTGGATATTACTGCCTCTCTCTCGCTCTCGCTCTCTCCCTCTCTCGGCTTCATCTATTATCCATTATAGGTAACTTAATAGCCAATTTAAGGGAACACGATTTAATAAGCTAAGAGGGAAGGAGGGGATGCCTGCGCACGGCACGCCGGCTAAGCCGTGGCAAATCTATTCTCCTTTTTTCCTTCTCCCTCCTCTTTCTTCCTCACTCTCTCCGTTGCTTTTGTCTTGCGGAACTTAAATAAGATTCGATCAAGCGCGAATCTCCCGGCGAAGGAACGAGGAAGACAGAGAGTAAAAAGACGTGCCGCACACGCAGATATAGCTTTTGCGATTCTCTCGCAAAATCCCCGTGTAATATGATGGTATTTCATCGACGGCCAAGGACACCGCGCACTGCACTCCTATATAATAATAATCGATATTATACACCTTAAAATCTCGCGCGCGCGCACCCGCAATTTCTTCAACCTATATACGTATTCCTCCACGCCTTATATAACACACTGTACCTATACACCGCTCACACTTATATGCGATTAAATCTCCTCTCGCGTGCGATATCCAATCAATTCAATTGAATTCTCTTTCGCGTAAAAGTCCCACGACCGTCGCCGCCGCCGCCGCCGTCGGGAGTGCTACCATTAATACTCTGTACTTTAATAGGTTTATATACGCGGAGTGCGCCGGCGAACGAGAGAGAAAGAGAGGGAGAGAGTCTCTCTACGGCTGCTCTGGCTTACGTATATATGTATACAGCCATATTGGTTCTATACCATATTTACAGATTACCGCACGCGCGCGCGCGCGGCGCGAACGCGAAATATTCAATCCAATAAAGTTTAATCCTTGTTGCCAGGTTAGATTTACGCGGCCGTATAACCCTCCCCAGATGCATGCATTTTTTAATCTCGCACGGGCGCTGGAAAATATACATCCCGCGAGCTCCCGGGCCATCCGCCGCACGCGTGCTGTCACTTTATACCACTAACTTTTCATTTCTCACTCACTCTCATCACGCCTCGCGGTCGGCCTATATGGGGTGTACCTATGTTATACGCACGCGTGTGGAAACTCTAATTACTTGTAACAAAAATATGCGAGCTTTCGGCCTGCGCGTATGCTGTGCGCGCGCTCGTCCGCTGAATTTATTCGCCGGTATTTTTCTTTGTATATGCGCGTATTAAAATAGAATTTTGTCCTCGTTGTATGGAAGAGCTTATACGCACACCGCTCGTCCAATAAATAGCGCGTTATACGCCCATAAACAACGATACCGTATTCGTGCTTTTTTTTTTTTTAATTCCTTATTTATTCTCCATTCGATAACTGTATTTATATAGTAGCCTTCCCGAATCCTTACTACTACCACTAGCATACACCACTATACACTTAACGAATAAACATCACACAGCCGCAATTAGACAAGGAATCCCCTCGCCACTCGTCTCGTTTCCACGAGCGATAATGCACACAAATATACACACGGATGCGGATATTCTCTCCCATCATATACGCATACGCGCGGACGGGCATAATTCATCCGCACATTCCAAAATCAACACACGCGAAAACGTCGGGACGAGCTAATTGCGCGGCGGCGTACGTTCGGCCGGAGGCTGGCTCTCTCTCTCTCTCTCTCGCAAGAACGTATAACGTATATATACACACATAGAGCTACCTACATAGCCAGCGTCCAGGGGCGCGCAGAGATTGCGTGAGCGCGATGCAGCGGAACTTTCGCGTAGGTAGGTGCTGCTACTACTCCTACGCTAGGTACATCGGTAATGCGCGTGCGTATTAGGCGGGCGTTTTGGGCACCCTTTGTGACCCAGAGAACCTAATTAATTCCACGATAATGAGTTGCCTCTCTCCTCCCCTGGACTCGACAAGTAGGCTAGGCCGGGATTCGTTTGCCTCCGGCTGCATGCACTCTGTGCACTGAGCGTGCTCTCTCTCTCTCTCTCTCTCTTACACTTTCCTCGGGCGCGTATTTCCACCTCTCGCCTTCGTCGGCAAACTACTTCATGCGGAGTTTCATGCACTCGTGCTTAGATTAGATTTGATATTAATTGCTTGGCTATGCCACGCGCCCGGCTTCGAGGGAGGTAGCAGCAGCGCGTAACAGCTATATGTACTCTGAGGTTAGATGGCTAGAGAGGTACGTACGGTGTGCATGTGGGTGCGTATAGTACGCTTGCCATAACACACTGGCCGATTTTTCCCCCACTTTGCTTACCTTTCCGCGGTGTAGAGTGTGTAGTAGCCGCGGGAGGAGGGTAAAGAGGAGTAGCAGCAGCACCGTGTGATATGGTGCGCCTGTCTGCCTCGTTGCACGGCGTATGATGATTGCCCGGGGTGAGGATGTTTTGTTAATCTTGGAGTTTTCGGGGGGAGTGTTGGACGAGTTAATTTTAGGGGGAAAGGCTGGAATTTTAGTTTTATAAATGTTCTTTCGAAAATAGAGTAAATGTAATTGAAGGAGGATTCATTTTTTCGAGATCATGTGAGTGTAATTATTTATAAGTTTTGGGAATATATTATTTATCGTAGTATCTAATAAGGGAGAAATGGGATTAGCAACTATCTTTAGAACAAAAGAAAAATGATCTAATATAAGAAAAATGCATTGCCCTGAAAACACCAGCTAATTGAATTACGACAAACTAAAGCGCGTCCGAAATAAACGGTAATTTATTCAGTTTCGCGATGAAAAATTCACAACATAATGTACTTTCTAAAAGTTCATAACTTAAAATAATTTACATTAAAAATGTAAGCAAACATTCTATGAATAAAATTATACTTTGGAGATTTACGGGCACCACGTGAAATGATTATTCGTTACATTAAACTATTATTCTGCAATTATCCCGCTGCAGAACTGACTGTGATTCATAATAATATTTAACGAAATTAATTACTTTCGGTTTCCTTATTAATTATAACAGACATCTAAATTAATAATCTGTCAGAACTTCCCACGATTAATCTGACCTAATTACGCCAAAACCATAACTATTATTATTTTGGTCAGTTCTCGAAATGGAAATGATTATTTAACCCTTGCCTTCGAGCTATAAGTTAAAACTAAAATTACTCCGTTTGATAATTAATTCGTGCGATAATTCTCTTTTATTATTAGAATTAAAAAGCAATATAAGCTTTCATTAAGACTTTCATAATACACCATTTATTTTGTATTTATTTTTTTTTGCAATGTAACAAAGCAGTCTCCCTATAGGTCCACAATATACTTGAGTTGCTGAAATAGAATTCGTTAAACCAGTTATATCAGTAATCCAGAATATATGAAGATATGCATTCAAAAAAGTTTGGCTCACTTGGATGGAAAGAACGTCAAGAAAAATAAGATAGGAATTAAAAAAAAAAAGTAGAAACAGACCAGCATGGTTGAACTTTATGTACTGCCTTAAGCAAAGAAAATCTATCCATATTATTATAGTTTTTCCTTTTTTTCCTGTATCTGAAAAGATCCAGTTATGACTATTATTTTTTTTAACAAGCTTTAAATAAAAATATTGGTTTCTTACATTACTGGTAGGGCGCATTATAACATTTACTTTAAATAATAATTTCAAAAACTCTACTACATGACTCCCTTTAAAATCATTACCTCTAAAATACTCACCCTAGAACAACATCAACAGCTTCTCTCCCTCATTATACCATCGAATACCAAGAAAATCACCTACGCACATACTCTATACACAACACGCCCCCACTACGTGCAAGGTGCACCACCGGACCTCTCTCTCCCCGCTGGCAGCTTCTCGCGAAAGAGCCCAGGCTCGCGGCGAGGTATTGCAATTAGCATGCTAATTAATAATGCAAACTCAATGAGCTGCCGAGGTCCACTCAGCCGCCGAGTGTACACTATGCGCGCGTACACTCTCGCTCGCGCGTATATACGTTCGATAATGCAACGTATACGCCGCTGCCGCTGCGCGTGTATATAGTGCGCGATTACTCGGTCAACCAGCCGGAAAACGCGAAGGAAAGTTCCGAGGAGCAGAGAGTGATCGCCTGATTGGTCGGTATACGTATACGTTAACTACAAAATTTTTTTTCTTTCTTTTCTCTATAACAAAACGCGACATGTAAGCATATGTGGAGTTGGGTTGGGTATGATGAATTGTTTACAAGTTTTGAGGTCGGTGTGCACGGGAAAAAACCGCAATTCTCAAGACGATTGACCGAGTAGGTAGACTGATTCGCGTATATACGTAGGCTGAAAGGTTGCGCGGGTATGCACGTTATAGCGGAAAACGTCGAGGTGTTATTTATTCAGGGATGAGATGGGGGGCACATAGGTGGCCGCAAGTTTTCGTAAATATCGACGGAGGTATAGGCGTACAAGAGGATGTGTTCGGTTATGCAGGCTATGTGGCGCCGTGCGCGGAATTTCCGGCGTCGCGCGACGCCCTAAGGAATTTCGCTCGTAAGGCGAACCTTTGATTTTTTGATGGATATATTGCGGTTCATATGGAATTTATTAACTAAATTAATAAAAATATACGTGTTTCCAATTGTGTCAAAATTTTTATTACAGTAATTTTTTGGAACAGAGCGTGGAATATTTCGAAGAATTTAAGTTAAAAACATAAAAGAATTCCTCGGTAAATTGTTTTAATGACTGATTAAATAAAAAAAAAATACCGAAACGCGAATAAAGTAAATGAAATCAATTCAAAAAGAAACGCGCGTGAATACCGTTTTTAAGTTATTTGCTTAATTTTACATTGTAATTATACGTAGTACACATTTTGAAAGCACACCACACTCGCACGCGCACCTCAATTCGCAGCACACCAAGCCGCACATTTGCCGCGCGCAAATTAACCCAACTACACGACTGTAGCTCGTTAATAATTTGAAAACGCATCTTGCGATAAAACAGGGGCCGAGCGAGCGAGTGAGCGAACCGATGCATTTTTCATCATTATTGAAAGTACGCTTGCTCCACCTCTCTCTCTCTCGCGAGTTCCTCATAAAACCTTGATTACTGGAAATGGCATTGAAGTCGCGTGTATCCGGTGAATTCGTTCAATTAACATTTCGCGGCGCTCGCTACAGGCTGCATAGAAACACATATGGCAGGGGGGCAGCAAGTTAATGAACAAGATTCAAAGCTCGACTTTGAAAAATCTCCGTGAATGCAATAACGAAGGCCGCCAGTGTACACACACGCACATCTACGTATACGTTTGAGAGAGAGAGAGAGAGGAGGTGCGCGAGTATACGCGACTACTGGGTTGAGAGAAGGCATTGCTATACACGTGTGTGTGTGCGTTCGCGTATGTATGTACTACGCTCTGAAGTGCCGACGCTGCTGCACGCACATTACATTCAATAGCCCAGCTAATTAGTAATAAGCTAATACTCGCAAACATTTCCCTTCCGCGCGTCCTCGGTGTATATATGTGCGATGTTATACTATTCGCGAGACTTTTTTTCTCCTACACGTCGATTCTTTAAATTTATTTGCGCGCTTTGCCGTGTGCCTCGTGTGTCTTCTGTTTCCTTTTTTTTTCATCTTTCGTACATGTATTTTCCTACTTCTGCATTCGTAATTTCCGTCTTTCAAAGTTCGAGCTTATTAAATACCATTTTTTCACGATCCCGGTCGTTGTTTATTTTTGTCAATGGCTGCGACAGAGAACAATTCCCGCATACGCACATCAAGCGTAACGCTTTTTCCTCCCTTTGAAAAAAGAGTATAAACATCATACCATGACCATCATTCGACGCTGCGTCTACGCGGATGTACCCAAAGGCGCGCTACTGACTGCAACCAGCCGCGCGCTCGCTAATTTTTTATGAAAGCGAAATCACACGCGCGCGCTACTCTCAAAGCAAACTTCTCGAGATTCGTTAACACTAATATATATCTATGTATATACCGCGAATAACCGGAATATTTAGAGAGAAAGAGAGACGGGCTTGGAAAAATGAAATGAAATGAAAAAAAAAAAAATCCCCGTCAGCGGAGAAGAGAGTATGGCGCGCGAGAGCGAGTAATACAATTCTTTTGACAGTTTTTCACGGGGAATTCGATAACTCTGTCACACGAGGCTCACGCGTATGTACGTACCTACGTACGGTCGTCAATCGGCAGCGCTCGCAGGGGTCTCGATATTTCAATGACCGGAACGGTGAGGGACGTTTTTTTCCTTTACACCCACGAACTATGCGCGCGTATTATTATATTTGGAGTATTCGATTGGAATTCCGCGTTCGTTAATGTTACAAAAGCCGGCGGATTGAATTTTAAAATATATACGCGCCTCCGCATATGTGTATATATATGTCTCTGTATATGCGTTAAATCAAACATGTATAGCTCCTGTATGTGTGTGTGTGTGTGTGAGAGAGAGAGAGAGAGAGAGAGAGAGAGCAAAATTGTATGTGAATTAATAAAAGCCCTGTTTAATCCTGCTAAAGCCTCTGAATGGCATTATCATGGATGAGGTGGATGGAGAAAAAAAATCGTTGCCGGGGTAAAGCTCGGAGGGCGAATTTTTCGGGGGATAAAAATGAAATGTCAAACAATGCACACACGCGCGATTTAAGCGCGAGAGCGATTGCTATTTATTATTCGCCTGTTGACGTTCTCTATATACTGGCCTAATTAGATACAAGCAGAGGTGAAAATGTCATTATACAAAAAAAAAAAAAAAAATAGGTGTCACTCGTAATTGAACTTTAATACGCTATATCGCACCAATCTCGTGATTAATCTGAATTAATCATCGCACTATTATTATACCGATGAAGGTCCGGCGATTCCCAGGCTATAACCTTGAATCTGCACCCCGCGCGTCAGTGCAAATATCGACTTCTCACTTGAGCACGTCCTTGAGATTCGATTCGTTATACATATACTCAGAGCCCCCTCCCCCGCCACCCTCCTCCGTCGCTTTAATTAGGCCGCATCAATTAGCGGCAAATCGATTTTCAGCTCGAAATTATTAACCACCGCTCACCTTCCACACGCGCATACACACAACTACAGGTACAATGGCATTCGGAGTCTAGGCAATACGCGCGGCGACACAGACTGCAGGGCAGACAGTGAATTTTGGTTGGTTAGGCACCAGACAATGATCTGCTTTGTCTCGCGTAATGGAAGACAAACAGCGCTGCGGAGCTCGTCAGGCGCCCTTATTCCCGCCACCTCGCGCGAGAGCGCGGAGAAGGAAACACGACGACGGCGTTTCGCGTCATCAACGGTTCCTTCCTTCCTTTGCCACGGTGACGACGATAAGGTATACGTAGGTGGAGGTAGGTATAACGACACTCGTCGCTGTCTTCTGCAGAGAGCAAGAGAGAGAAAGAGAGGTGCGGAGGAGCGCGTAGTTGTGGTCTCCTGTTTATATTGTCCTGTCGTTGTCGCCTATACCCCTAGTCAACTACTTATCTGATGATCTAAACATTTGCTACTAATATAACCCTCCGTGTGCTCGTGATTACCGAGAGTTAATTTTAGATTTTAGAGGTTGGGTTTAATTGAAGGTTTGAAATTACTTACAGCGATGCTCAGTGGATAGTTTTGAAAATTATTGCTCCATCGCTTGATTAAAAAGTGTGCTAACTTTTGATTTTAAAAAAGAGTGTCTGTATTTATTATTGATTCACTAAATGTTGTAATTAGTTCCATATTAACGAATTAATTAACATATAATTTGCGTCAAATAAATAAAAAACTATTTCGAGTATCGTTAAAGGCCAAATGATACGTAAAATTTTGTTTTAATTTTAATCTAACGCTCGCAATTAAGATATACGTCTGGGATTCCGTATAAACATTTAAACTACAAACACCCACAATCATTCAACGCATCTCGAGCAGCCCCATCACCACTACTCATTCTTCTCTTTCCTCATTCCTCGAAAAATGATTCGTCCAACAGCTCAAGCGACCTATCACCTCGTCCTCCTCCTTCTCTTTCCACACATAACACACACATATATACATCCCTATATAAAGCAATTAACGTAATTTACCGGCGCGCGTCATTATAAAGTAAGACCTGCTCCGACCAGGTCGACGCGTCGGAATTAAAGACTCTCTCGCAACAACACCTCGTGATTTATTTATACGACCTCGCGCTCGCCTCACTCGTGTGTGTGTGTGTGCCTATACGTGTGTGTGTGCGACCCCTTCGCGGCTCGTGAAATCCACGGGGCAATAAAGCACCGGCCACTTAAAGACGGCAGAAAAACACGCCCCCTCCGAGTCCCTTTACCTTTTCGCCTCCTCCCTCAAGCTCGTCACTCAACCGCTCTCTTTCTCTCTTTCTCTCTTTCTCTCGTCTGTACTAATTATTATTGGAGTCCAGTTATGAGTGAGAGAGGGAGTACAAAGGGGAGAACGACGACGACGACGAGTTATTTTACGGGCCCTTGCGAGAAAACGGCCAAATATTTATGACACTCGCGCGGCACTCGGAGATAGAGAGTCGGACGGATAATTTCAGGTGCGAGAGAAAATTGCTTTCTCCCAGCAGATGAGGGAGGTCATTACATTGTAGCACTCGTGTGGCTCGTCCTTTTAGTCGGCGTAAAAGTGAATTATCGATACACCGCAAAATCTTCATCAGCGAGAGACAACCGCGTACAAAGGCGCGCGCCTCGCGTGCGTATTAATTAATATCTCCCGCGCGAGTATTACACTAACCCGCTGAAGGAATTTCTTTTTTGTCACCGCTACAGGATATACATACGCAGCTCTGCGCAAATCACACTTGAAACAAGAGAGCTATATACGCGTGCGCAGGAAAAATAAAGGGAAACAAAAAAGTTTAACCACACAGAGAGACGCAGCAGCAGCGCGTTCGTGCCCCATAATAACTCGACGAATTCAAATAGCTGGTGCGCGCGGCACACGTATGTGTCTTTTCCCTCCACCTCCCTTCCGCGAGTGCAATTTTTTTTTTTTTTGTAATCGTGACTCACCTCTCCCCTTTTTTGCGGCGGAGCCTTGCGCGCGAGCGTTAACGAGTGCACCGTTCGCGCGCGCGTTCGTCTATCGATACCGATACGGCTGTGCAGTTGGTTATTTTACCATTTTTCTCCTCTCCTCTCTCTCTCTCTTTCTCTCTCTCTCTCTCTCTCTCACCAGTGAGCGCACGCGCGGCCGCGCGCTCTTTTTGTTTTTTTCGATGCGTTAGCCGATGGGAAAAGTTGAGGCGTGCGCGAGCGCGTGTGAAAGCGCATCGATATGACGTTATCCAATTAAAAAGCTGCCTTTGTGCGACCCGAGCTGTCGCAGCCAGTCACCCCCGGCGGAGCCGACACACGCTCTCTCTCTCTCTCTCTCTCTCTCTCCCTCCCCTACAGCTAACGCTATCTTTCTCTCTCTCTTTGCCCCGCGGTCGGGGTTCGAACTGATCGAAATGAACCCCTTCGCGCAAAAGGCCGCTTCCAATTAGCGGAGCCGGGTAGAGAGAGAGCCAAGCAACTTTTGCTGAATTACTCAGCTTAACGTACTTCGCCTACTCGATCACGAGTATGTATGTATATATACATATACATGCCCGCGTCCTCGCAGCCGGCGGCCGGTTATTATCGGTGCGGCTTTTCGCCGCCGCCGACGATGTACGCGTGGTGCGCACGGATATCCCGGATTCTCGGCCGGCCGCCTATTGTGTGGGCGGGTGGCTGGATTTTTGGCTAAAGGAGGGCAAGGACTGTGGAAGATTTTTTCTTTAGTCTGCTTAAAAGTTGAAAGGAATTCAAGATTCATAGAGTCTTAAAAATTTTCATTGTTTATGTGGCAATTAAGAGAATAAATCTTTACAGGTTGGTTTTTTAAATTAAACGGTTTGTAGTCATTCGTGTAACATGTATAATGAGAAAATTTTTATAAATTTATAAGTATATTTATTCTTACATAGAAATAAATATTTAGTTGTTGAATGAAATTTGGCAATATAACAACCAACAATTAAAAAACAATTTCTCAAGTTCAAAACTCACTCATTCCGCCGTTGTTGCCAACACCAGATTGAATCATCAATCAAAAATCACCTACCCTTTCCCTCTACCATCCATTCGCACCACCACATAATTAACCGAGAAATTCCACGCTCCACCACACAAAATTGCGTATAGTCTCCCAATCCTCCGATATTTCTCATAACCTCATACCCACACATGCACTTATACTCGTTGTACAACGGTTATTTGAAACACGACTCGCGACAGAAGGCGAAAAACGAGTCCCTTTCGACCTGTGTTCTAATTGCTAGTGGGAGCACCGCCTCGAAAAGCCAGTTGTCCAGCGCGCATATAACGGAAGACTGCGTGTATATACCGCGAAGGCACCGTTAAAGTGTCCTCCTGCGCGCGTTATTTGTAACCATTAGCGAGTGTGTGCCTGCCCGGTTAATTAGACCAAATCAGCTCCATGCTCGTGTAACAGAGGCGGCGGTGACGGTGGCGATCGTGAAATAGCGCGACGCGAACGCGAAGACAGAGACATTGCGCGATTTATAGGGGCGGTATCGTCGCGGCCCACGCGCGAAATTCCGCGAGAACAAGGTTGAGGTGGAGAGGAGGCGGAAAGGAGGTGGAAAGCTTGAGGCGATGGCCCCGCGGTGCGCGACTGCACGCTCGCTGGTTGAGTCGGACTGGTTGCTGAGCGACAGGCGCAGGTCGTAGTATGTCGCGAAACAAGGTGTGATTTGAATTTTTTTTTTTTGGAAATAAGTAATTCCACTTTTTGAAATTAAGAATACTTAATTTTTAGGTACACGGGAAAAATGGTTGGTTACGGTTATTAACTAATTAGTAAACCAATAACAAGAGTTACCACAAGCATTTGATTAATACAACCGAGTTGTTGATTACTATAACTATTTTTATTTATTTATCTTCCTGAACAAATAGGATATTTTTGCTTTTTAGTTGGTAACCGCAACCAATAATTTTTCAGTGTACAATTTGTTAAATTGTAAGTGTTGTAAGATCAACTTTTATAAGAGTAAACATTTTGAGAAAGGTTCATTATAATTTTTTGAATTATAATAAATAATGAAAGATTTATTACAAAACGATCTTGACAATTATTCTATTACGTACATTTGTGATAATTACAATAACGCAGGAGAATTCAAAGAAATAAAAGCTAGTATTGAAATTGCAACATGTTTATAATTACGAGATTTTAGCCGCACATTGAAGTTAGGATAAATTGATATTTTATACTTCAATTAGGAGAGAGTGGTGCAATCTTGTAAATTTCATTTTAAAAAAATTTTTTACTCTGTCTATTTTATAAAAACAATGATTCAATGAACAGGAGTAAACTTTTATTATTAAATAAACGGGAGCAAAGGTTTCGAGAAACTGTATAAATTTTTTTGGATAATTATATCATTAACCTCCAGGCGGCCGGGATTTAAGAAAGAGATAAAATAAAACTTTGAAGAACATTTTGCCTACAAATGATCTTTAATGGACCCCACATATGGGTCGACCAAAATGGTGGCCAGATCTGACCCTTCCCGGCCGGGAAGGTTTTGGGAATATACATTTTTTTTTTTTTTTTGAGAATTTTGGCATTTAGTAATATTTTCAGCATTCAATCACTATACAGCGTACATTTGACCTGTACTTAGTTGAAAATACCCTTCAGACATTCTTATTAGTGTCGAAAAACTAGGGATTTCGGCGAGCTTTTCGAAAACCAGAAAATTTATAATATTTCCCCAGCCATCTAGCGATCTTTTAGTGAACTCTACCTGTCTTCAAGGCGGGCGCGCACGATCGATTTCAATGCCAAATAGTTCATTTTTGATCAATAAAATATTAATTCTCTATGTATTTATTAAGTTTGATAGTTGATTGGATTAGTGGCCATATCTGACCCTTCCCGGCTGCCTGGAGGTTAATTAATATTTTTACTTTGACCACAAAAAATATGCTGTGTACAACTTCATCCCTCAGTAGGGGTCAAGTTGTACACGGCTCGGGGTCAACTTGGACATTCATTTAAAATCACTTAATTCCATTTATAAAAATAAAGCAAAGCTATGTAACCTATTTTCATTACTTACTATACTCATTTATACCTTTAATTAAGCAGAATTAAAAATTTTCAAACAAAATTATAAATTTTAATATTGATGTGATATTAAGTATTGACAACACGTAACTATATTGAAAATCGATTTTAGATGCTAGTGACAAATGGCACTATAACCTCGTTGATCGCTTCACGTAAATCATTGAGATCACTGACAGCGTTTGATGACCGTTAGCGGTACCGGCGCACCATGGAAATGCTGCAAAAATTAAAAATTGACATTTTTCAGGATGTTTAAGATCGCTCCTATTATTTTGTACAACTTGACCCCAAGCATAACAAAATCTTTAAATATAGATATTCTATTCATTGTAAAACTTACCCATCTAATTTTTATGCTAAATTGTCAGTTTCTGTGTGTTCAAAATGGTGAAAAAGTTGATGTGAGTCCGTTGCGTTCCTAATAATTTTGTACGCTGTTTCTGCAGGTCACAAATTTTACAGAAAAGGTCGGAAAATTCGACAAGTGGACGTTAAAAATTCAAAAAAGGCCGTAGCCAATCAAAAAGGTTTGCCAAATATGTATTGTATCGGAAAAATTATGTCTACCTTACCGACAGTTGAAAAAACCAATTTACAAAAAAGATATTCGGTTTGTTTAAGATTGCCGCATGTACAACATAGCCCCACTCTCCCTTAAGGCATTATTCCAATCGAGCAACTGGAATTATACCAAAAGAGGTTTAAAGCTACACACACACTTTTATTTGTGTCAATTTTGAGATAAAAGCTTTTAATTGAATAAAAACCAATTGCAATTAATAAGTAAGGATTTGCAATAAGAAAATAATGCGGGGGAAAAAAATACTCGAAATAGCGCTTGGTAATGAATACACGGGTTGTTCAAGAGTCAAGAGTTTTATCCGTATGACACACACACGTACGCATACCCAACAGTGCGTAATCAAGCGTTTTATATAGATTTTTTGCGCGCGATAAATTGAAAAATATTTACCAGTACAAATTAAATTTTTATCGAATTTCCAACGAGCGTATTTGAAGCATTCTTTCAGAAAGTCCACTTTTCCGAATTATATACATCCATCCACGAGAGATATTTGTTTACAAAGTTGAGCAAAAAAACCTCATGCGCAAATTCATTTATAGTTATTATTGCCAAATAATACTAATTTCTAGTGCACGCTATAAGAAACAATATATATACACACACACACACACACACACACACACACACACACACACACACATAGGTGTGTGTGTGTGTGTGTGTGTGTGTGTGTGTGTGTGTGTGTGTGTGTGTGTGTGTGTGTGTGTATATATATATATATATATCGCCGTATATAAATTCGATTACACCTCTGCAACTTTTTCATCCCGAAGAAAGTCGTCTAGCCAGCGCTCCACCTCCACCGCTAGCCAATCAAGCTGATTGTTATTAAAAACTCAAAAGGATCTAATATATATATTCCCCTCAAGCCCTATATATATGTATACTCACGGGTATAGGGGGGTCTAGCCTGCAGCCACGCATCGATTCCATTCTATCGAGCGTCAAGTAGGTTAATTAGTATCTGGCCGCTATCAAAAGTTCATTTCTCAGTGTATCGCTCTCTATACGCTCTATATACGTATATATACATGCACCACACAACCTCGTACATATATACTCCGTCTTCGTCGCGCGCACCCTGCTAGAGATCAAAACCGTCGAGCCTCGCTATACCTATACCTCTATACCTCTTCCCCACCTCGGGTCGAAAGTTTCAGATTTAATAAGCCCCCACGAATGGGAGGTATGGGTTTATTGAAGTAGTAGGTAGCGCGCGCACGCGGGTATGAAGCGAAGGAGGGGAGTATGAGAGAGAGAGAAAAGACGCGCGCGAGGGGCGCATGTGCGCAAGCGCGCACTGCCGAGGGGTGGCGGGAGGCACATACGCTGATTACTCAGCGCGCTCGCGCGCACTCACCCCACCCCCCTGACATTATTAATAATGGATCCAATACACCGATCCACAGTTTACCTACTCTATCTCTCTCTCGCTCGCTTGCTGGCTCGTGCCCTCATCCGCTTTATCTTTCGCTCGCTCCCTCGCTCTCCCCGTCGCTGCCTCTACATAGGTATATATGTGTGTGTGTGTTTGTGTGTGTGTGCGCAGCTCGCTCTCTAGCCCATGCCGTCTTTGGCCCCGAAATTAATTTATTAATTAATTAACGCATCTAATCCGGCGAGGAGGAGGACAGCTGCGAGAAAATGAGTTTACCGGGCCCGCGTGTATGTATGTGTGTGTGTGTGTGTGTGTGTGTAACATCTTTGTGTGTGTGTGTGTGTGTATGTGCGTGTGTGTGTATACCTATATAACGCTTGTATGTGTGTATACGTATATAGATCGGGAACATAACGCGTGCGGTCCGTGATTGTCAGTCCTCTTTCGATATAAACGAGTCGAATAAAACGCGCGCGACGAGGGAGAGAGCGAGAAAAGAGAAAGAGATAGAGAAAAAAGAGAGTAGGGGAACTAACGAACCACTCCGGAAAATTAAATCCGACAAACTACAACTATACGCGCGCGAGTGCGAGGCCGATCATTCGTTATACAACGACTAAAGGGGAAATTCTCTCTGTCTCTCTTTCTCTCTGCCGGTCTCTCGTTACAGTTATTCATGCTATCTCAGCGATGTTTTTTTTTCTCTATGCGTCCAGTCGATTGCAATTCGGCGCGGCTCGCGTGCAGCTAGCTAGCTGGCAGCAAGCTATACGCATGAATTTTGAAAATGCGCCGGCACGATTTTTCGAAGCGGTCGAAAAAAAAAAAAAATAAAAGGGCCAAGGAATTTTCACGAGCGAATGGCTGCATGCTCCACTGGGGCCCAGCGCGTGCTTTGTGTCGCGGCGGCGCGAGATCACACAACGCGCGAAACGCTCGCTCGCACACTTCTCTTTTTCCAATCGATCTCTCTCGCGTTCTCTCGCTCGCTCTCGCTCTCTCACTCTTTTATTACGAGCAAATCACACACGGAAGCGTTTTCCAGCACTCGCGCGCCTGCGCACGTCGCACTGCACGTCGGAGCGGTTCATATTAAATTTTTTTCTCCAATGCGTTCAATTTGCTGTAAACAATGGCCGACGCGCCGTGCGCGTGCACGCGTGCGCGCCGGTCAAATATAACGGATTGCAGAACGCGTGGGCGGTGTTTCCACGCGCGTGCGATATGTGCGAGAAAGAGAGAGAGAGAGGGGAAACAAAGGGAAAAAGAGGGAAAGAGTGGCCCGCTGCGCGCGCGCGCTCGTGCGGTGAAGGTATGGGCCGAAAAAATACCCCAACTGCGGACGGAAATGCGAAATTGGTTTCAATCATCCCGTCACGCTTGAATGCCGAAGCCCGTAGTCGCTGAATATGTGTGTGTGTGTGTATGCTCGGCAAAGTGCGCGTAAAATACTTGGCCGGCGAGAGAACCGAGCACTGACGCGCGACGCGCGTGATGTCTGTCGGATGTGCATGTATATGTAGGTGGGTCTGTGTTGGTGTGCCCAGCTGGTGTTGGTTTAATTATGAGCGGTGTGAGTTGCGGTTTGCGAGGCGACGGGAATTAAGATTATCGCGGGTTATCGATTTGAAAGGGCTATTTTTAACGCGACGAGCGATATTAAAAGCTCGGCGCTGAATTGCGGCGAGTCGGATGTTACGTGAATAAGTGGGTCTATTGTAATAGCGGTTTATTGTAATTAGATTTTTAATTATTTATTTGATTAACGTTTAAATAAGATAACATCTAATTAACCGTAATATTATAATTTAAATATACGCGATTTTCAATCATGCATAAGAATAATTGTATAAGATTTCGTAAAATATGTTTTCTGAAATTTCATTTTTATTTTACAATTATTGTCAAAAGATGTGAATTCTATACGAGTTCTTAAAACATTTTTGCTATAACTTTCGCCAAACAAGTTATAATCCCATGATTTTTTTTTCTAACCCAACAAAACCACTATTGGAAATGTTGCAGCTGTAACGTTTTCCATTTTACTGTTATAGAACCGCCGATGAACTTTTTCGCGCAACCTCGACTCTCTCGCGAGCTCGGCCAGACAGCACGCGAGAGAAAGAGCGAAAGGTAAAAACGTTTATGCTCCGCGCATTCCTCATTCCAATTTTCGAAATCGGTAATTGCGCTTAGCCGACCTGCAACCGAGAGAGAGAGAGAGAGAGAGAGAGAGCGAGAGAGAGAGAGAGAGAGAGAGAGAGAGAGAGAGAGAGAGAGAGAGAGAGAGAGAGAGAGAGCGAAGAAAAAAAATCGACGAGATTTCGACTCTCGCGGGTTCTTCGGTTCACAATAACGGCCTGTTAGACGTAGAGAAAAAATGTAAAGTACTATTGCGTGTTTCGAAGCAGTGCGCCGCTGGCCTGTAATTGACTCGGTAATAACGGAGTAATCACGGGAGTTACACCTTCTTCTCTTCGGACGCTACACAGACGGAGAAAGAAGAGGGAGAGAGGTAGAGAGAAAAAAACGTAGAACGTTTCTCCTCGGGGTCAGTCTGGGAGGGCGGACCGAAGGCTCTTGCGCGCGAAATTTAAAATTCAAATTACCCAACGAGTTTGATCTATTCGAAGGTTGGCCTACGTCGGACACTGCGAGGAAAGATAAACACGTGTATACGCGTGTGTATGGACGAAAGAAAGGGGCAGCAGCTCGTCACGAAGTCATTACAATCAGTAGGTATATATATGAATACTTTTCTTGAGACCGTAGTATTGGTGCGCTAGTTTGCTCGCGAATTGCTATAATTGCGCGATTTTTCTTTAATTGCGCCGTGTTTACCGGCCGCCTTTTGTTGAAAGTTTTAATTGTTTCGCTGAACCTTCGTAAATACGTATTTTTTATAATAACCTCGCGCACATAATTATATTTCTCTCGCGAGAATATAATTATGTGCAAACTTTTTAACCGCGTTTAGCAGTGAAATAAATAGCAATCACAAATCCAAGCCTGTAACATTTACACTACCGACAGTGACGAATGCCACCATTACGTATCTCCACATTCCTCAATCGCTTACCAGCCAGATATCGAGGAAACAGTTGATTTCAATTTTTCGCTCGTTCTCTCTCCCGCTTACTTACAAAAACTGCAAAATTCCTCTCCATCATCCTCTCTCGCTCTCTCGCGTGTTCTGTAAAGTCACTACCGCAATCATCAGCCCGAAGAATCCGCAACCTCTGCACAAACAACAACGCGCTCGATTCACTTATATATATATATATATATATATTATATCGTCATCCGCAATCCACGAGACATCGCTTGCACACACGCCGGGCATCTCAAAAACGCGAATAATTCATCGAGGCCAAGCTCTACATATATACTCAATCCACATGGTACATACATACAGAGGGGGAGGAGCAAGCGCGCAAACGCGTCACCCCTCGGCTAATAGGGATAAATACCTAATCGTACCTAAAAGCTGACAAATATGATTGGTCCTAATGGGTTCTGCATGATGGCCCGCTCGTAATGGATAACCGGCGGCGGCGGCGGTGGTAGTGGCGGCCGAGCTTGTGTACTACTACCACCCGCGCACGAGCGCGCACGTGAATGAGAAATGAATTAATGAACAGCGCTGAGAGAAATCCCTTGTTCGGCGCAGCAGTAGCAGCAGCAGTGCGGTGTGAGAGAGCGCGATTACCGGTGAATCACGGGAGCGCGCGTGTCGCGCGGCGATTGTTTTATTAGAGTGCCGCAGTAGCTGGCATGCGGTGTATGGTGACGTGTTATAGGGGGGAGAGTGGGAAAAAATTTCAAATAGTTCTGCGTTTTTGCGCCGTGAAAACACGTGTTTCGGTAACGGGTTCCGGGACTTTTGTAGAATGTTTTTATAACGGTATAGATCGTTAACTGCGCGTGTACGTATGATTAATTATTACGAAGAAGAGTAGTTTTATTTGTACTCGTGTAAGCGTGGAGCAATTGAAGAATTCTGCAAACAATAACAGGATATTTCGTGTAAGCGGTGAAAAATAAGTATTACGAAAGAAATCGCAATATAAAGGTACGGCAGCGCAGTATTTATCGAAAATGAAACGAGAGCGCATTTAAAGGAGTGATTGATTTTGCTTTAATGGAGTGGAATTTTTATCATCCTTTTCAATTTTATCAGCCCGCCGTGGGTGGGTATAACGTTTTTATATATTCATTCTTTACGCGGCTTATTGATTTCGGCGGGGCCGGAGGCGGGGTGAGGCTGTATTACGCGGAAAAACTGCACTCGAAAATAAATACCGGTTAAACTTTAATACTTTTAAACATGTTGCGGCCGCGAGGTTTTTCACTCGAATTAAACTAAGTGCAGCGCCGGCGAAATTTATTTTCATTTGTGCTTTATCAATGCATACTGCGCGCGTCGGGAACGACTTTTATTAATCGGACCGAATGTTTGATTTCGGCCGTGTATACATTATATGCGAACTTTTTTACGCCGCGCGATTTTATCGCGCGCATGTTTAAATTATTAAGAAATTATTTTAATAAATACGTCCGCGCGTGTATTTATTAACGTTAAATGCGCGCTTATATAGTATGTGATGTGTGTGTGTTTTTTCATACGTGATATTTAAAATTACCCGTGCAATATAATCGCGAAAGAAAAATACGCGCGTATCAATCCACCACCGCAGGGTAAACCGTCATTTAAGCGAGCCGTCAACTCTCCACCGTTTTCATACATACATACATACATACGCGTACAAAGAAAAATAAATCATCGTAGAATATCATCATAGGCTATAAAAGAAAAGTTGTCCATATGTATATACACATAATGAAGACGCGTGCGCACGAGCACATAAGATTGCCTTGGCGTAAATTAATCACGAGAATCGATCGTCGTCGTCGACGTCGTAGTCTGATGGCAGACTTCGAAAAAATTGAGCTGTTCCACACTCAACTGTAGCGCGCCGAAGAAGCAGCAGCAGCAGCGTATTCTGCCCGGTCATGCCGGCCGATGAAGCTATTCGTTACGCGCGGCCGGCGCCACACCGCGCTATAATTACGCGTCGTTAATTATTTCGCAAAGTTTTCTCTCCTATCCCCACTCTCTCTCTCGCTCCCGCTTTTTTTCATGCGCGTGTTCCTCGCATGCGCAGATGCGATCGGACGGTATGAGTATGACGATTACTTCCAGCGCGCGAATTTACATGCAGTAGTATAGTGGGGAAAGATTGCCCCCCACTTCCACCCCCCAAATGACTGGCTTAATGCCGGGCAATGAGGAGTTATTGTCGAGCGCGACTTTATCGCGATGAAATTTCCTTGGGCGTGATAAATAGCCGCGCGAGCGAGCGGGCGAGCGACCGCGGTCGAGTTATCGAGAGAGTAGACCTGAAAGTCGTCGGTTGTATATATATAGAGGAGACTGCCCCTGAGTTCGTTGGGCGGGAGGAAAAAATGTTAAGTTTTGCTGTTTATTTAGTGCTTGGTCATCAGCGAGGCGGTTTAACGGTGTTTACGGTGGGCTATATGTGTGTGTGTGCTGCGCGGGTATTAATGGAATAATAATTAATGACGAATAAGTTGTGATGAAGGTTTTACGGTATAGTGAGATAACGCTAATAAATGATATGGCGAATAAGGAGCAGTAGCGCGGGCTTTTTATTTGTATAAGTAAATATGACATTGCAATTATAGCGGTCAGTGACTTATTGTAGCTGTAAATAAATTAAGTACAAACATTTAATTATAAACGGTATCAAATGCTCATTATATACTTACATAGCACCTAAAGTATAACGATACATAAATCATATAAATATACGAAAATACATCTTCAAATTTGCCTCTCTCCAGTAACAACAAAAAATTGGCCCACTTTCCACGTCCCAATATCCGAATTAATCTCAACTTTCCGAATATACAGAAGCACGGCTCATTGTTGCGACTGCTAAAACGCGCGCGCCTTTCGCTAAGCGCCGAGTAGAGTGAGAGAGAGAGGGAGGGAGAGAGAAATATCGCGTTGATGCACCACACGCGAAAGAGAACGGGCAGTGTGTATATATATATACCATGTATATACAGCCACCCACACAGGAGAGTGCAGAGAGAGAGAGGGGGGGGGCACTTAGAGGCGACCGCGCGCGCGTCCAAAACTTGGCCATTACGTCTTGTGCTGGCAGAGGATCTCATGCGGAACTTTAGCTCGCGAGAGCGGGAGCGAGAGACATTTCCATATTCTATAAGGCCGGGGATGGCAATCGTATATACCGGAGAGTGGGAGAACTTTCAGCGCGAGGAGGGTGCAAGAGAGAGGAGCAAAAGAGAGAGAGAAAGAGAGAGGAGTCAATTCGTCGACAGCAGTGTAGTCACTGCGCGTCGAACGTCGAACGTCGGCTTTTTTGTCCCGGGAGTAGTATAGTGTTCCATCTCGATCGAGGGATATGCGAGAGCCTTTAAAATCTAAACCGGCCGCTAAAGCAAACTTTTGTTTTGCTACAGGAATTATCCACTCCAACTATCACCACCGTCATAATCATTATCGTAGAACCTTTTTGTAATAGCCCCCGCGCTCCGTTCGCTAAAAGCCGCTCGGAGTAACGCGCTATGTAACGGGATCGAGCGAGTTGAGCACCGCTTGGAGAGATCCGGTAAGTGGGCCCCCGTGTCACCCCCTAATTGCTAACCAAGAACCGCCGCAGTCCTCATCCCCCGGGCGGCGCGCACTCACTCTCCCCTCCTCCTCCACCTCCCTCCGCAAGACCGTAAGTTGAGCACGCGGCGGCGGCGGCGACGGCCCCCATCGGGACATGGGAAATGCGTTATATCGCGCTAGCGGTCGAGGCTCTCGCGAGTAGCTAACTCCGTTTCGCTTGCCACTCTTTGCGACTTTTTTCCTGCTTCTACTATATAGCAGCGTGGTGGTGGTGGTGGGGATGGTGGACGAGAGTAAAATGAACGCGAAACGTTTCAAAGATTGAGAAGAGCACTGGCAAAAAGATGTATGATTTATGTAAAGGGGTAGAAGTGGGGGTGAGAGGCGTATTACCTGGAATTTCGGCGTTTTTGTAGAGTGAGGGGAGGGAGAAAGGACGGAGGGAAAAGACGGTAATAGTGGTGAAGTTGCTTATTATGGTAATGTGTCTCACGAGGTTCTTGTGAATTTCCAGCGCTTTTGAAATTCATTGTATGAATGTATAGTGGGATAGCGGAAATTTAGGTACAAATGGTTAAAAATATATTATAGAATAATTGAAAAAATAGTATTTTTAACCCTAAAGATTTGAAAATACAGTCAACCTTTTACATAACAAGTTTAAAAATTTTTTTCGATCAGTATAGAGCTCCAAAACTCTCACTGAACTTGCTCAAATTACAAGGAATTTTTTCTAAAAACACCGAAACTTCAGCCCCCTCACCAGAAATTCATCAACCCGCCTCATAAAGCCAACTCACCCAAATTCTCTCTCACCTCCCTCTCCCCCAAAACTGGGCTAATTAACCTCTCCCTCTTCATCTCCCTCTCTGAAAAAATCGCGAAATCCCTGCCAATAACTTTTTCCCTCATTCGCCCGCGTAACGACGTAAAATAATAAACAACCCCCTCGCTCTTTCTCTCTCTCTCTCTCCCACCGCTCACTCGCAAGGGAGTGAATTAATTACGCTCTTTACCAGAGCGGAAGAGAGTGGGTTTTCTTCTTCTCTCCTTTTTTTCACCTTCCCAACCACCGACACACACACACACACACACAGAACGAAATTCAAATTCAAACGGCGAGAAAGAGCGCTCGCGTGGCTGCCCCAGTGGAAGTAAAGCCTGTCTTAATTACGGGCTCTGACGTCTAATTAGAAACAGTCCGCGCGCTTGTGTGTACTATATAGCTACGGCACACAGCGGTGGCAGCGGACTGTGCCATAGTCTGTTTGTTCAATTTTCGGGGATTTACCCGGCGATTTCTAACGTATCGCGGGCCAGCGCGCAGGGGGGCAAACGACGTTGAACTAATTTGTGATTCAATCCTGCCCCGCCGTGGGTTTATGGGAGTGAATGGCGCGCGGAAAATGAAGCATCGTGCGGCTCTGAGTGGGTATATAGCGGTTGTGTTGTTGTCTGTAGTCGAAAAATGCTAGAACTCGTTGTTCCCGTCCGCCCTCGAGGATTGCAGAAGAGATGTCCGACTATGGGTCGGTTTATAATCGTTTACTTCTGAGGAAGTACCTATTTTAGTTAGAAGCAGCCCAGATTCGCAGGTGAAAAAGGAAGCCCACTTTATTCGTAGCGCACGCGGTCTTTTTTCCTAGATTCTTCAAATTATATTATATAGGACGCGTAACGCGCGCGAAGTGCGCTAAATAATTCACCCCTCCCCTTTTTACCACTATATCTCTCTTTACTAAAAAAGAAATATTCTATCGTGTAAATATTTTCAGCCAGTCTTGAAAGCCCGGCTCTTCCGGAATCGCATCGCACGTTTTATTAATAAAAAAGGTCGGCTAAAAAACACACGTATATACTCACACTCGATGCATTCGGGGAGAGAGTAGAAAAATGTGTGTGTGTGTATCTGTGTGCGTGTACGCGGATGCAACGCGCGTTTCCCTCCTTCCTATTTCTTTTTTTTTCTAACGGCGTTATTGGCACGACTGAAAGCGTCCGAGAGAGGTATAGAGCGAGAGAGATATTTGAATGAGGCCTCTAGCACGAGGGGGTGCACAGTGGAGCGCGCGATTCGAAAGGAGCGTGGGGGCGTAGTGCGATACACGTGCCGCGCGGGCTCTTGGCGAAAGAGCTTTCTCTCTGCGCTCTCCTACCGCTCCCTCTCCGTCGGATCGTTCGCGTGGGTAATTTACTAATGTAAAGCCCGCGCGCGCCCCGTTCCCCCGATTCTACACCCCTCAAGTTCACCTCTTACTTTTCCTTCTTTCTCGCCACGGAGAGAGGAGAGCACCTGGCACTTTCCACCCGCCCGTGCGATTCTCGTTTTCACTCTTCATCCTTCTCCTTTTCTCTCCCTCTAAGAGCTACTACTACCTATATATACCGGCGGCGCGGCCCAGAGAGCGAGAGAGCTATTAGGCGATTGTGTCTTAAATAAAATATCACTAGCGGTCCCGTCGCCAACCACTCAAAATAATAATTGCCCTCTCCCGCGAGGCTGCTGCCACCTCTATCTCACTCTCTTTTCTCCTGGCGCCAGCGCGCGCGACGCCGTGAATCCGAAGAAAATGAAAGTGCTCCTCTCCCGCCGCGCGCCGCCGCGAGGAAAGAGAATTGGATCGCGCGCCCCGCGTCCAGGAGTGACGAATTCGATATCGTGCATTTGAATTGCTCGGCACTTTGGGTTATCGAGCCTAGAGTAGGCGGGCGAAACTTTCTTTGACGCGAGCTCGTGTATATATAGGCGGTATAGCTTCTTCCTCGTTTCTTCGTCTCAGTCTTCTTCTCTTTTCTGATGTTTTTCTGAAATAGCAACTGCAATTTCAGGTACTTTTATTGCGGATATCGGGATGTGGTTTAGAGACGTTATTGTGCCGTAGTGTTAAGTTTTCACTCTACGTCCATTTCGGATATTAAAGAATAAAGCGAAGGGTCTGCGAGTGGAGTGAACATAAAATAACCCATTTTGTTTATTTGAACACCCTCCATTATTCAAAAAATCGTGAAAATTCGATATTTGAGGGCTAATCCGTGGAATATGGAGTAAAATAAAAAAATCCATATAAATTACATTCAGCAACGTTTTTTTTTTTTATAAAATAACCCATATATAATTAAATTAGATTTATACATCGTAGCGGGAGCTAACGTGGTTTGGATTTAGTTTTTGATTAAGAGTTACGTAAAAATAGTTCTTAATTAACTAAACATTCGCGCAGTAGAATTTCACCTATAGCATAGAGCATTTTTATAATGAAAATTTAGTTTTAAAATTTAAGTGACCCAAAAACATGTCTGCATATTACATGAACACACACACACAGTACTATTTTCGTAATACCGAAAAGTCTTTTCAAAAATTAAAATTTTGTAAGAGTCTGACTAATTAGAGTGACGTAAAACCGAGAATGCACCCAAAAAACGAGAACATTGTTCCATCTAGCATTTTCAGAATATGCGAGTATATAGGTCTCGAAAAAAAGTTACCAAGGATTATGTTTTAAGCAACGTTCAAGTAAAAAACATAAACCACTTTCATTAACTATCAGTAGCCCATACACACACATACACATATGCAAACATAGAGAAATTCACCCTCATATCGCAACTCGCATACGTATATAGCTATACATACTATATACATTCATCCTCCGAATTCCCCCGCGTTAATAACGCCGGGCCCTGCTCCTACAATAATTCACACAGATACGAGGAAGCCATAAATCAAGTTTTTGGCAGGCTCGCGGCCGTTGCCACCGCTGGCCGCCGCCGTCGCGTCATTATACCACTGCGCATTATACATTTAATCCGCGGCGCACCGCCTTCGCCGTAAAATCCCTCCTTTCCAAATAAAGAAACAAACAGCGCCACCTCCGCGATCTTTTTCGATCGATCTGCATACCACCGCTGCTTTCACTTTACGTATACACATATACACTTACGTATAATATATACATACATATATACCCAGTCCTCTTGCGAAAAGGAAAACGAAAACGCGCGGGTGTCGCTGATCTATCGTGATTAGCCGTCAGGCACATCCGGGTCCATTCGTCAGTTGCGCAACCAACGCGCGAATGGATTATGTACAGTGCAGTGCTCGCTGTACTGCTGCTGCTGCTCGTGGTTATTGTTATATACTTATCGCGTGGAACGCCGCTGGGATAGACGCCAAACACGCGGGCTGCGGACGCACACACACACACACACACACACACACATGCACACACATATATATATATAGTATAACACGCTGGCCTGCTTATATTTGCTAAGCGCGAGCTGCTCCTGATACGAGAGCGAGCGAGTGAGAGAGAAGTAGTAGGCAGCGAGAGAGAGAGAGAGAGAGAGCGGAGGGAAATAGTTAACGTCCGTTTGCGCGTGTGTATTTTGGCGCATACGTGTGTGCTCGTGTAATAGCCACGCTAATTAGAAGCACCCACGCGGAATAATTAGAAAATAGACCAAAATGCCCGGAAGGTAATACACGGACTTTTTCTCTCTCTCTCTCTCTCTCTCTCTCTCTCTCTCTCTTTCGTTCTCTCCACATCCTCTCTTTCTGTCGCTCTTCCAGGGGCTCGACTCTTTCTCCTCTCCCTTTCGAAATCTTCGTTATAATATAAAACTAGCGTTCGCTCGGACGGGCGGGATCTTATTGTATCTGAATTCCTTCTAAAGCTCTACGGGCTTTAATCTAATTATCATCTCTAATTATTTATTTAATTTACGCTCTAGTGCTCTCACGTGTATACATATATATATATATATATATATATATATATATATATATATATATATATATATATATATATATATATATATATATATATATATATATATATATATATATATATATATATATATATATATATATATATATATATATATATATATATATATATATATATATATATATATATATATATATATATATATATATATATATATATATATATATATATATATATATATATATATATATATATATATATATATATATATATATATATATATATATATATATATATATATATATATATATATATATATATATATATATATATATATATATATATATATATATATACGCGCGCGTTAGCTGCATGAAGCGCGGCGTTATTAGCCGGCTGGTGCGCTTGATTGTATGCCCAATTACATGTAATGTTACTACGATGTTGGTTTATGTATTCTCGCCCCCCCCACTTCAATTCACCGCGCGCACGCGCGCTCTCGTGTCATTACGAATGTAAGGCTTTACGCTAATCACCGGATAGCGTGAAATATAATGTTACACAACCCGCGTGTAACTAATTAAATTGGACAAATATACAAACAACAAAAGAACGGCAAGCTCCCGTCTGCCTACAAAACTTTCGAATTTTGAGAATATCTTGATCGATTACAGCTTGCCGGCATCTCGATATACCTTAATTACCAATTACGCTTGTGCATTTCCACGAAATATATATCTAATCTATAGTATATCCGCCTCGTTATAACACATCTACACACACAACATTATCGCGCGCTGTGCTGAAATCCGCGAAAAACATTTCGCCATACGCAGCAGCTAGTACACGCGCGCGCGCGAAAATGAGTGCTTATTAGCGCTAAGAAGAGTTTTGCGACGTGGCCCATTGTTCCTCTCTCTCTCTCTCCCTCTCTCTCTCTCCCTTCTGCTGCCGCTACGTGCACTCTCGAGTGGGCTAATTCCGGCTAACGAAATAAACTGCGCGCGGCTTTGTTCCCTATATATACGCACTAGGAGAGAGTGAGAGACGCGCGCGGGGATACTCGACTTGCGAGGCGGCATTTCCAGAGAAAATCACGTCGCGGATACTACTGCACTCGCCCCTATTGTATCGTATACACGCGGTGAAAAGAGTCCGGCCTATGGATAAATAGGGTACTACTGCTACCCCCCAGACAAGTACCTCATTACCGTAAAACACAGAGCGCGCTCGCGAATGTCATATGGTATATATAATACGCGGCAACTTGTCAGACGAACCTACTAAACGCACCCTTTCAATTTCCATTCCTCGAACGCCACCAACGTCGCGTACAACACACACGCACACGCAACCAAGCAAGCGAGAGAGCGCCTCCCCCTCGACTCGCCCCCTCGAGTTTCCTCCCTCTCCTTTCTCCTCTCTCTCTCTCTCTCTCGGGATAATTAATTATGTTGTTTTAATTATCCGACAGCTAATTAGGCGCGCAATTATGAAAGGCAAACACAACAAGAAGCTCGAGCCCGCTGAGCTGCGGAGGGCGGGAGAGGGAGAGGCTGGGAGGGAGAGACGGGGGGATGGAGGATGCTGACACGAGAGCGCACACCCGACCGCTGCTGCGCAATAGTATATAGAGAGAGAGAGAGAGAGAGAGGGTGCTGCCGACGACGACGTTATCGACGAGGAGAGGAGCCTTCTAATGCGCTCCATAAACGATCGTTCGCTTAACGAGTTGCTATTTTTCTTTTGATATGTGTATAGGGGAGGCGGCGACCCCTTTTCGTACCATGATTATGGCATTGGGGAGATTGACATTTGGATTTCGCGAAATACCGGCCGTTTAATCAGCCGACGACGACGATGTTGCGAGATCCTTGGGATCTGTGTGGGTGTGTGTGCGTATGCCGGTGCGGGTGTATTGTGATTATACTAATCGATAGGGGGAGTACACGTCCTCGTCTAATTGAGTTAATGCTAATAATAATGTAATGCAGTCGGGCAATTGTGCATGATGTAATAGAATATTAACGGGATTTCGAGTGGAGTATACAGATAATGAGGTGTTGCTTTATTTGGTAGAGAAATATATTCGTTTGGATTGAAGGTATATGGTATAATATGTATTCAAATAATTTTTAAACAAATAATCGTTTTAAGATGTTGGTTATAATAGATAGATAGATTGAGCTTTATTTGTCAGAAAACAAAATTTACAAAATTATAAAACACTGGATTTCAGTACATCGTATACATTAAATATATACATATATAAATAAATTTATCACGCAGCTTGCCGATAAGTATAAGAGTATAAAAGTAGAGTGGCTTTCACAGGATTCTGAGGACAAAGTCTTATTGTTTAAAATCGTTATTATGATCAGGTACATTAGTCAATTTATGTATCATTAAAAGTGCAAGCATTTGCTGCTATGTTGTCGAGGTATTTGGCTTCAAGAAAATTTCGCAGTAGAATCTTGAATTTATAGCGTAAGAGGTCAGGGATCTTATTTTATGTGGTAACCCTGGTAAAACTGTTAAGCATAATATGGCCATAATCATGATGTAAAGAAAGGAGGTGTGCTCCCTCACTAGGTTTATTTTCGTCTCCTACTGCGCCTTGCCACTTTCCGCCATCTTGAAATCCGGTAGTGTATGTTTACATTGTTGCTCTGGCTGCTCCGAAATGACAAAATGCCTGGGTGTTCAATAAAAAATTGCAAAAATTGGAACGGAAACACAAAAAATACAAATATAAAGATTTTAGATTTCCTAACGATCCCGAAATACGTAAGAGATGGATAGAAGCTTGCAACAACAATAAACTTAACCTACAAAACGATAATTAATTTTTCTAAAAACAAAAAATTAAGTATTCCACGACTTTTTCAGAAATTGGAGTTTATTAAATAATTGTTTTATATTATGTTTATAGCTCGAGTATGCTCAATCCACTTTACAGAGGCATGTTTTGAAAAAAAGCCAGATCATTTGATTGTACCTGGAGATGTTAATATTTTCAAATTATCAAAGACTGCTATTCCATCTCTCAATCTAATTTGTAATAGTGCAATTCAATCATCAAATGTTGACATTTAAATAAAACATTCAATCATCAAATGTGACGTGTTCTTGTTTATGCACATACTGATTGTGCACATATTAATTGTGCACACTTTAACATTGGTATATATCTATATATATAGATCTGCACCAATGCTATCTGTGCACAATAAATATGTGCACAATCCTTATGTGCACAAACAAGAACATGCCTCAAATGTTAACATTTAAATAAAACATTATTTAATGTTATTTAATTTATGTAATGATATTTAATGCGTTATTTTATGTTTATTTAATACGTTGTTTTATATATTTATTTTAATATAATTGTTTTATAATAATAAACATGTTGCCTTTTAATTATTTCATTATGATTTTGCCTTATCACAATAATTACAAAATTTCAATTTGAATTTACTAAGGTTATTCTGAGGCGCCTATTGGATGGAAATTCAAGATGGACGATATTGGGAAGGCCACGCTATTGGTTGGTTAGGAAAGCTGCGCGAGAGCATACATTATTTCTTTACATCATGGCCATAATATGCCGTATTTTATGACGGATGACCATTTTATGCCGCATATTATGCTCATAAATCCTGTCACCTGGCGACATAATTATGACCATAATTATGCTGATAATTATGACCATAATTATGCTGAAGGGATAACGAGATTAGAGGGACTATAGTAAATAATTATGACCATAATTATGCTGAAGGAGCAGGGGAGATATAGGGCTGCCCGTAAATGAAAATGTCCGAACGTTAGAAAGAGAGAGAAGATCGCGGGACGCATAGCTATCTCTCTCGTCACGCAAGCTGACGCTCACTTTCTGCGCGTACTGCGCACGCGCGAGCATAAGAGAGAGCTACGTCCCGCGATCTTCTTTCTCTATCTCTGCGACGGCCGGAGGCCTGACTTCCCTTATTATACTCTATCTATAATACCTCTGTGACTGTGATACGAATAGCTGTAATATAACGAAGTACCAGAGCGAAGACTGTGTGTGTGTGTGTATATATATATATATATAAGTGTGAGAGAACACTGGGAGAAAAACACAGCTTAATAGAAGGTTCGAAATTAAGGTTAGAATTGCCGAAGCGCTCGGTATAAACAGCCTGAGCGACGAGCGCGTCGAAGGTCACGTGACCTTTGTATATGTTTGTCGATCGTTCAGCATCTCGTTCACCATAATTATGGTCATAATTATGACGAATTCCCCCGTATTAATTATGATTAATTATCTATTCAGAATTATGACCATCGGCCATTTCTTATGCTGAACATTCTTGCAGGGAAGGATATAATATCATCTTATCATCATAATATCATAATAATATTATCATCTTATATGATCATATTATGTTTTTCAATCTTTTTTCACGTACAATAACCGTTATTCTATAAGAAAAACCCTAAAAATCATCATATTCAAATCCCAAACCCGAAACACCAATTCTCTCCTCCTTCCATCCCTTATACGCCAGAAAATCGATCCCGCATAATTGCCTAACCAACCAGCCCCGCAGTGAAAAGACCGACCGATACTTCGCGTGGGATTCGAAACGGATATCCACAAAACAGCTACATAGCTGCTCTATAGATGTAGCCAACCAACACTGCCGCCGCGCGCCGCTATGCATCGCATCGGCGCGGCCGCTTAACTTGATTACAACGTCCCGGGTGATTTAGGCTCGTCGTCGGCGCATAGTGCCAAAGAGTTCGAGGTCTCTCTCTCCCACTCTATCTCGCTTTAAAGAGAATCTCGCGCGCGCGGTGCAAATGCCTCGCGTGCAGGCTTACTAACTCGGGGCTAACTCTTTCTCTTCCCGGTAAGTCGTCCTAGCGAGACTCCCTCTCTCTCTCTTTCTCCTCCCGCGCGGAATCCGGGGAATCTCTCTTCGTTAGGGCCGCGGTGTATAGCCGCGGCTTAATGATGCGCGTCCTCCGCTCTCTCTCTCTCACCTAACTCTCGGTGTCTGTCTACTCTCTGCAAGCGCAGAGGTAAAAATCTCGCGGGTGATTATTGCGCGCGGGCGCGCGACGAGTTCGTTGCGGCTGAATAATGGTTCTTCGAAAAATCTCGGCCGCCGCCGCTGCTGGTCATAGTATAAATCGTCAGTGGGCGGTGGATTGTCGGTTTTTTCTTTCTTGTCGTTGGCGTATATAGGGAGGCTGGATGGCAAAAAATGTCCAGAGCCGTTGGCGGGAATTGTTTCATTTGCGGCTCGTTTGGTTGCTGTGTGTAACGGTGAGCGGCGGCTACGGATTTTTTAAGAGACGTGTGGAAGTCCCGCGCAGAGGGAGAGAGGCTATTCGGCCAATTAAGCTGCAGTAGTAGGGTTGATGCTGAAATATCTTTATTTTCTGTCCATGGGATAAATGCTTCATCTGCAGCGTTCTTTGCGAGTATTTAATTAAGCAAGAATCCCAATTCACGTGACACACATGAATCCCCTCCGGCGGATAATCTCTGCGAACTATCGCAAAGCAAACTTTATTCTCGTACGACCTTATTGACGCAATGAACCTGTCGACACACACTGCCGACCACTGTTTATTCGATTACTCACATCGGCGCGCCAATAAACGAACACCTTACTACTACTACTACACCATACGCACGTGCGCGCGAAATTGAAAAGAACGCGGACTAATGGAAGTGCGCGGGCGTGACGAAAGACGAAGAAGGGCAAGGCGGTCTTGCGTATATATGTATACAGAATAAACGACGCGTACACGCCACGATAGATAAGTGGAGGTGGAGGAGGACGGCGCGGTAGCTCGGGCGACAGTACGTCATGGCATTATGGCGACGTTAAGTTAAATTAACTGCGGATTAAACTTAACGAGGAAACGACTTGCTCGCAGCTTGTTGCTTCCTTTTACACGCCGGTAAAGCTAGCAGCTAGGTAGCGCCCGCGTACGCGGTAATGGCGTGTAAAGATTTTTACATGCCCGCGCGCGCGCCTTGCGACCCTCTTCTTCGTCTCCTTCTTACGCTTCGTGTGTATGTGTGTGTACCTTACGTGTGCGCGCATGTTCACGTGCTCTCACTCTCTCTTTCTTTCTCGGCTATGCGCTTGTAAAAATAATAAGGATGCGGGATTTTTTTCTGCCGCGAGGAGGGTTATAATTATTATGGGGGAGACAGTTTCGAGGCAACGCAGGAGATATAACTGGAAGAGAGACGATTAAGCGTTTTAGTGATTTGAGGGGGTAAAACGGGGTTGAAAAAGTGAGGAAAGGTTTTCATTAAAAATACATTAGCGTGGCCGGATGAGATTTGATTTTTGTAGTTACGACGGAGAAAATGTGCTGCGTTTTAACACGATGAGGCGAGATTATATGCGTTTATCTTCGAGTGTGGGATTATCTGGAGTTGAGGTAATAGTTATATGCTCGTTAAATAAAAGATTACTATTAGTTGGTTAGTCTGAGGATGTAAAGTATATCTTTGAATAATGTAAATTTTATAAAATAAAGTGGAAGTTAAAGAAAATACGCTAATACCTATAATAATCAGCTGTTAAAGTTGGAGGTATATAGATAAGTTATACGATATTCGAGAGAAGGTAAACAGCTGGCGAAGATGTGAGTCACGCACGAGAGAGCTAATGAAATGGAGTACATTTGAGGACTCCGAAAAACTATCTGTGTTATTTTATGATAAGACAGGAGTATTTGGCCGGGCCCTGGGAACTTTTTCAGCGTGGGAAATTTTGGGTGGCCGGAAACCTATATCGAATCTTGAAATTAAAAAATAATATAGATAAAATTACACAATTTTTTTTTTAATCAATGTTAGGGTAGAGTTAATGCAGTGTATGTTACAAACAAAGGAAAGAGTTTTTCTATAGACATGTTTAAATTTGTTAAAGAGTGGTAAATTAAAATTTTAAGAATTTCCAAAAACAATCGTTTAAAAAAAATATACGTTACATTCTGAGAAAAATCACTTTTGATGCAACAACACAAACCTAATCCAAACCCCCGACTACTCAATCCCAACCGGCATCCAAACTTCCTCTTCATACACACAGCACAACAACAGTATACGTATCACACAGCTGACATTGACAAAGAAAAGTCGTCGGCGTTATGAGAGAGGGGAATTCAAGGATTCGCCGCTGCCGTCGCGCGACACATGAACAAGAAGTGGACACAATGAGCGTCTCCGGTTATTCCGACTCGAGCCGGCGACGACGACGTCGGCAGCGGCGGCGCGCAAGCCTGAAGAAGTGCGGAAGTAGGTGGGAAATGGGACAAAGGGGGAAAAAAGTGCATTAAGCACTACCGCGAAGCGAATAGGCGCAAGTTCCTCCGACACGCCGTCGTCGTCGTCGTCGTCGTCGTCGTTGATCAAAGTTTATTCCGAAAGAAAAAGAGTAGAAAAGAACTGTCGGTAAAGTTAATTATACGATTATTACTGTCTCGCGGTAATTAAAAAATTAAGCGTTTTCGTTGGAAATTTCAGGTGTTGAAGTCAATTAGAAATGTGGGACTTTAACATTATTGAAAGAATAAAGTGTAACGTGCCGGAAAAGCTTAAACGTTCTATTACGGTCTACATTTAATTGAATATTAGAAAAACTATTCGATCCAGGCTGCAATTCAGCCGTCGACTTCTCGGAAGCCAGGATTTCTATCGAACCAATACCACCGTGCGCGCAAAAACACAGCGAGAGCAAGCCAGGATTTTTCTTCAAACGCAAGCGACCATAGCCTCTACGAGGAAAAAAAAAACAATAGGGGGCCCCCACCGATTACTTTCTAATTGTTTCGCGGCAGCAGCGCCGCGTCGGCGAAAGTTATTTTCCACCGTATATATATACACCTATACACAGAGATTCCGAAATCTCGCGAAACCCACACGCGAGAGCTGCTGCTGCGCGACGGCGTCGGCTCTCGCTCTCGGTTCAAGGTTAATCAGCCGGCGCGCACGAGTCTAGATTTTATCTACAATAACGAAACTGTAAAGCTTAATGAAGTTCATTTAGATAGAGCCGGATAAGCAGCTGCTACACACAGAGAGAGCGCGCGCGAGTAGTCGCTTCGTTTACCGGAACTCTCTCGGCCCGGCTCATTTACAAACAAAACCTAGAGAGCGAGAGAGGAGTAGTATGCAGTGTGGTCTATTCCTCTCTTTTGTAATTTTTTACAGCGCGAAACGCCCGTTTTTATCGGCAAAACCATCCGCGGTAAAGATAATCCTCCCTCTCTCTCTCTCTCACCCGTGTGTGTGTCGCGTGTTCTCCGCTTCATATGATTATACTCGTAAAGTCGTCGCGCTGCCAATGCCGCCGCTGCCGCGGCGTGGCCGTTTAATTCTCTTTCTCTCGCCCTCGCCTTCGCTCTTCTCTCTCTTGCCTTTATTTCCGTGAGCGCAAGCTAGTTTCCCTCCCTCTCCGTCTCCTCCTCGCAGGCCATTACAATATTAATTATTTACGTAAAAAACACGGCGTGCCGCCGCCGCGGAGAGATCTCATCTTTAATTAAATCCGCCAATGGGTCCGCGCGCTCTCGCCGAGAGGGCGAGGAACTTGGAGAGAGAGAAAGAGGAGAGAGACTGGCGGATCGCGGGGAGGATTAAAGCCCCCAGCATGTCGAAAGCAAGCGTATAACTGTAACTGATTACTTGCGCATTGCACTGCCGCGCGCGCACGCGACGACGACGACGACTCGAGAGCCGCGGCGGAATGCAAATAGAGACGCGGGGATTTGGGTGAGAGCCGGGGGTGGAGGGAGGGAGAAAAAAAATAAGAGAATTAGTGGCAAAGGAGAGAGTATAAAGTCGCGATGATGCTCTGTTTGCCTTCCGCGCGCTGTGAGTAATATAATAAAGTGTTTCTCGAGATAATTCGACTTGCGAAAAATTGGTCAGGGTTATGGGGCTTTTCAGGCATTCAGATTCAAGTCCGCGCTCTTTTGCGGACTGCGGTTAATCGGTTTATAAGAGTCTTGGAAGTGTTGAGGGATTTTTTTATCCCATGAAAGTATGAAGATTTCGTGTGTATTCTTGTAACGATAGCAAAATTTAAATTGCGGTTGAAATTCGCAGTACTATCTTTTCCATCTGTCATTAAACTTAATTCATATCCTAAATTCCAAATCTTACGCAATTGCGCTTGTAAAATCGCGAAAATGGCCATGCCGCCGGAAACTCTCGCAGCGCCCATTACACCAGCGATTCAATTTTGTCCGCGAGATATCATCTTCTTTTTAGGCCTTTTGGGCAAGTGTGTGTGTGTGTGTCTCATCACGAAAATTTTTCAATTTTTCCCCACCCATTACGAAGTCTCCATATAATAACACGTTAAAGCGAAATTAAAAATCTTAAATTCCAAAGCGGCACTTTCGTCCTCTAAAAACGACTTATTCAATTAAGATCCCCGGCGTCGATTATACACACACACACCTTTTAGAAATTCGTATATACCCTCTCCCCCACTGCACCGCAACGAGTCCAGGTCGCTTTTGTTTGCCGACTGGCGGCTTTCGATTGATAATTCGCGCCTCGGCGTATATAACCTAAGGCTGCTGCTGCCTGCTGCTGCTGTACGCGGCAGCGATCGATTTCGAGCCGCTCGATGACTTAACTGCAGTAATTAACATGCATCGCCGGCCTTATATACGTCAGGGGCCGAGCAGTCTCTCTCTCTCGCTCTCGCTATTAGCCCGGGCGCGCGAGAAGGCGACGTCGTGTCATCGGCCGGCCGGTTTGCTCGTTAAAGCCCGGGCCAACACACACGACGAGGAGTAGCAGTCGCCGCGCGCTCTGCTCTCTCCTAAGTTGCCGGGGCCGATCGTTATGTGGAAGTTACGTAACTTTTGCCCCGGTGACGATGGAAATGGAGTGGGCGGAGAGGAGAGAGAGAGCGTTTGGCTAACGAGGACGCGCGATATGTGGACGATTGAGACGGAGGTGTGGGTGGTGGTGTGGAGAATTTTTCGGTCTTTTGGGACTTTTTTTATTTTTATTGATAATCGAGGATGTTTTAATATTCGGCCGATTCGATTGTAAGTTATGCGTTTTTAAAAGCTTCCTTCTTTAGCGATCGTTATTTTTATGTGTATTTCGTTTGAGAATCGTATGTATACAAACGGAGAAAATCAACAACGAGAAAAAATACAGTTACCAGTTCATTTCTTCGGTCACTTTGTTCTTGGCTTAATTAACTGCGCCGCGGTGCTCTGAGATAAAGCGAATCACTTATGAAAAATATATAATAAGAAACTTTAAGTACCGCATTCGCATATATGTATTCCCGGAACAAAATAATTGGCAAAACATAAAATACCGCCAATTACTGTTAGCGTATATTTGACCTAACAACTGTCAAACTTTACATCTGCCCATATAAATATTATTCCCCTTTCACGCTTATTAAAACGAAAAATTTATTAGCGCAAATTCAATTCCCGATTCGGCTACCTACCTAATTCGCTCTCTCTCTCTCTCTCTCTCACTGCGCAACGCAAACTTTCATCTTTTCGAAAATAATTATCTCATATCCCCTATAATTGGTGCCGAAGTCCACTCTCTCGATGCCCGTACATGTAACTTATTTCGCATATAACAAGGTTATAATATTTTATATAAAAAAAAAAAAAAAAAAAAAAAAAAAAAAATCGGGGAGCAGAGTTCCCGTGACTTTTGATTACCCCAACTGGACGACGCTCGATTCCTACATGTCGCAGTAGTAACACTAGTAGTAGCAGCAGCGCTCGCTCGCTGACGCGCAGACTACTGTCAAACTTTTCGACGTAATTAATTCCCCGAGTTAACGCGGAATGCCATAATTAATTCCCCCAGCGCTCGGCTCGGCGACGAAGGAGAACGCGCGCGCGCACGAGAAAACGAGAGCGTGGGCGAGAAGCAGTAGAGTGTCGCTCGCGAACGCGAGCATATTGGGATCGCAACAATACGTATATAGAGCGCCGATTAGAAACCTCGCTCGCGCGCGCCCCTACTGTTATACGCGCAATTAATTACATTCTCTTTGCGTCCGAACCCCCGTGCGCAGGGAAGCTGTTAATTATCCTATGGAGACGACGGTGGCGCGAGGCTTCATCTCCAGTCACCGCATAAATTTCTGTTCGCGCGAATTTCCCGATCGACGACGCAGTTTTCCAGCTTCGCCCGCGCTTATGCGCATTACGCGTTACATTATATACGGCAAATCGCTAATCTTTATATAGGCATGCAGAGACATGGCTTTTCTGCGGGAGCTGTAAGTTCATTTAAATTTCGCTCGGCTACGGGATAAATAATATGGAGTAAGCTATAAGTATCGTGTCGATGTTTAACTTTTATTTCAATGTTGCGTGGAGAAAGACATATATATAGGTATATACACGCGCCATCGGGAGAAGAATGCAATATAATGAGCGTTTTTTTGCGCGAACAAAAACTGCTCGCGCGCGAGTGTATAGTTGTTACTTGGACACGGTAACTGGCGTGTCTCTCGTTATCTCATTTTTCCTCCCCTGATAGCTCCCCTTCCCCGCACCAGTTCCCCGCCGTTACTTTTCTTTCTCTCATTTTTATCATTTTTATATACCTATTCCCTAGTCCCCGCGTTCTTCCCCGTCTCTCTCCACTCCCCTGCGGCCCGACCTCGTTGTTGTCTCTCTTTCCTCTCCTTTCTTACACTATATATTTACGCACACCGCGACGCGCAGCTTCTTACATTCATTCGCTTAATAGCCAGTTATTCGGATTTCATTCTTTCGGCCCCTTGTATCCCCCGTCTCCGTCGCGTTCCTTTTAATTTTCATTTATATCTCATTTCCCGGAGCCTGTGTACTTCGCGACATATATATGAGAACGCTTTTTCGACGCGTTTAGACGTCCCCGACGGAGCAATCGAAATATATCAGCCGAGTCGCAACCTCATTAGCCGTTAAGCGAATAAGGTTATTTGGTTGAACGCAAAAAGGAATTGCTGGAGAGGAAATCGCTCGCGACTGTACGTCGATTAATGCGCTAACGAGAACTCGAAAATTTTGTTTTTTTTTTCATCGAAAGGAATGTATGAAAATGCGTAAAAAAGAAATCCGAGGAGTCGCTAATATACATATAACGTTGCGAAATAAGCGCCCTGCGCTTGATAAGCTTTATCGATTCTCCAAATTAAATTAATAAAGTGTGCTGCATTATTTAACGAGGGTCGGCAGCTGTATAGTTCTACAGGAAATTATTTTCCCGCGCGCGTTTCTCAAAAGCAATTTAATTATATTGTTTATGAATATATAAGTCCTACGGTACTTCGCAAAGTATCATTTTATTACATTACTGCCCCCTATTTTACGCTTCAACATAATAATAATAAAGGTAATTTCATTAAAATATAATAAAGCCAATTTTTGAAAATATAATTATTCAAAGACATCAGCGCGCGCTCGAATGCCCCCGCGTTCAAAGCCATGTGGAGTTCAAAATCAACCCAATTTCATTATTTAATAAATTAACTTTTCAAACATTGATTTAGAAAAACACAATTTTCACGCCCTCCGTATATGTAAATACTATACTCAGAATTTTTCTGAAGCGATTCTATTAGTACTGTCATAAGATATACTCGTTGAAAAATTATGTCAGTATCACACAGTCCGTTAAAGCGCGCGCGCAGTATACTTATATCGGCAACTACGAAACCCCGCATTGACCGATCGTTGACGAATCTCGCGCGGAGAGAAAAGGACGCCGACGACGCGAGCACGCGAAAAGAAGCTTTCCTCGTGAATTCCCTCTCTAATTAAATAAAAAAAAAAGAGCCTGCGCCTTCGCGTGATAAAAAGCTGACAGGGCAGGTACACACGTACGCTCGATCTCTTTTTATACTTACCCATAGACAGCTCCCTCTCTCCCTCTCTGCTCCTCTCATTCACGATAAGAAAATATTCCCCCCATATAGCCATGGCGTTATCCATCATTATAATAGGACGTTAGTCCGGCAATAATCTGGCGATCTAGGAGCGTTAATTAATATAAACAGCGCTCTCACACGCTTATACGCATATATACACACACACCTGCAACACGCTCGTCGTCTTTGTCGTCTACGTCGTCGTCGTCGTCCAGTTCTCCTCTCTCTCTCTCTCTGTCTCTCTCTCTCTCCGATAAATAGGTAGGTAAGCGACTACTCGCCGTTCTCTCGCTCGCTCGCGCGCGCCCGGCGGAAACCCCAGTGTTAATTAACGCCGAGTTTCAGGACTGATTTACGTGGCGTCTAATTAGCGGGCCTGACGGCGATGTATGTAGCAAGCATTTTGATTGGCCGCGCGCTCGCGCTGCCCTCAGCCGCCTGCTGTTGCTGACGCTTCTCTCTCTCTCTCCCTCTTCTCGTTCCTTCGTGAAAGAGCGAGAGAGAGGAGGAGAGGTCTGTCCTTGTCTGCGGCCGATTGGCTTTGCAATAAGGGAGAGAGAGAGAGGACGCCGTGAGCCAGAAAGGTTGCGAGGTGCTGTGGAGGGGAGTCCCGCGAGGAGAGTATGTGCGAGGAGTAGAGAGCGCGGGTTTAATGATTGCGAAGAGTGAGGTAGAGCGATATATATTGTCTCTCTCTCTGTCTCGCGGTGTGTCTGTAAGGGCTCCGAGAGCTCGATGATTTTCGGACGGGAATTTATCGGGGATTGTCGTTAGTCGTCGGCGCTTGAAATAGACGCGGGTGACGAGATGTATAAGACAGCGGCGTGGCCAAAGATTTACCGTTTATGTATATAGCGTCGCGGTTTTAGCTCTGAGAGTGTGGATAAATAAAGGCCAAGAGAAGGTTTCTATTATTGAATGTAGTTTTGTGACAATTGCACGTTACTTTATCGATATCGGCATTATTTGAAGCTACACTGTTGGCGTAAATTTATTTAGCCTGTCAAGTGCGACAATTAACGTGCGAATATTGGCTAACGCTTCAAATACTAATTTCGTCCAGCGCGCGCGCGCGTTGCCCTTTTCAGGAATATTTAATTGCACATTGGTTCGTTATGTGGTTGACATACTTTACTTCCATTCAATGAAATAACGAACACGTGTACAAATAAACATTGCGCGCTTGTAAATTGCGACAAATTAGTCGTCTTACAATAATTAAATTAATTGTCGCTAGGTGACTCGCGCGCGAGTTACAATTATTTAGATCGTTAAATAAACGAATCAAATTAAATTCTCCCCGGCTCTGAAAATAGTCTGCATTGTTACAAGGTCTAAAACGCCGGCTTAATTAAAATAGTTTTGAAGCAAATGATTGCGCAGAAGGCATTTAAAGCATGAAAATATATGTATTGAAAGAAACGATCATTATAGTTTGAACGCGACAAAAAAAAACTTGACAAACACACTCTCCGCTCGACTCGAGAAATAATAAATGGAAATACATGCATAAGTAACGGTACCGATATATTGAAACATATTTTTTTTTCACACTTTCTCGGCAAAAAGTGACAACTCAGCAGCAGTTCACTCGTCTTATATTAAAACCATAATTGCTTATTAAACTTAAAATATAAAGCAACACGAGGAATGCCCGTGAAATTACCGCGCAACTATATATATATACAACGTTCACTTTCAACCTACTGCGCAGCACCTCCTCCGTAATTGATGTAAAAAGTGCCGCGCGAAGAAACCAAAACGAAATAGCCCCGATAATTAACTCTCCGCTGCCGCGCGCATGCTCGGTGTATTTTCGCGCACGGGATTAGTGCGAAAATGAATACAGTGTCGATTGAGCGGATTTATGCCGGGGGCACGTGTGCACACACACGCACACAACTACACACGCGCATAGTGCTATAACTGCCAAATGGGCTTGAGAGCGTCTTAGCATTAGCATCGCTCACCGATTTATACGCCTGACAATTAGCCGCGCGCATCGCGTTAGACTCGCGTCAATTAACCGTGCGCGCTCTCTCTGTCTGTCTGTCTGTCTCTCTTTCTCTCCTCGCGGCTGCATTCCGCCGAAAATACATCCCGCGCACATTGCTGCTGCAGCGCTGCGGCAACGTCGACAGCAGCTTTTTCGTAATCGCTTTAAAACTGGACTATATACTGTCGCGGGCGAGATATCCGTCCGATAAGCGCGCGCGTGTAAATATAGATTGGCTTAGAATCTTGTAACTCACGTCGCCTTCTCGTTCTCTTCCACAGGAGAGCCATAAAAGGACTAGCTGCGAAGTAAGCGCAAGATTGACTTACCTCGCAAGATTGGGCGCGCGGGCATCCCGACGACGACGCGCGCGCGCGAGCGCAGCAATTTGTCGCTACTGCGCGCGAAATGCGAAAGGAAGAGAGCAAGGAGAGGGAGAAAGCGAGAGCCCGACGGGACACGCGGCGAAGGAATCCAATAAAGAACAAAGTACTACTTTTATCGCCCGGCTACAAACGAGCGGAACGGGTTATGCACGTCAATCACCGAGCCGACCGAGAGAGCGCAATCGTCGAGTCTCGCTCTCGCTCGCTCGTCGTACGTATATATACACATGCTCTGCGTCACTTATGATTTTTTATATCTTTAATTTCATTAGCGACGTTTTTGCACCAGAGCGCTCGCTCGTGCACACGCCTGACTCATCGAAAAAACCTAATTTTCTTTCTCTCTCTCTTTCGCGTCCGATGTCCAAGCGGAGGAGAAGAGTATAGCTCGAAAGGATCGCTCGCCCTCTCTCTTATCGGTCGTGCGCTGTATATATTCTTTCATCGGTTTTTTAATTAAAAAATCTTTGAGTTTGGCGACTCTTTTAATTAAAAACAAAAATACGGGTTTCCGTAATTTATTCGGAATGACCGCGTCGTATCGATGTGACACGTTATCTCTTCTCTTTCCTCATTTTACCTTTAATTTTCACACTTGCTGGAGGTGACGAGCCGAGAGTTATATAAAGCGATATGCATAAAGATTGCGGCCGATACTTTTTCTTTATCAATCAGTAGATTAACGGTTCTCTGCGCGAGAATGACGAAAGTGATTGCTTTCTCGTAACGTTAATTTAAATCAAAGGAAAACCTGTTAAGAGGCCCGCGCGTGTCCTGCTCATTTAAGGCAAGGCAAAAAAGCTCAAAGTGTAAAACAATGTTCTTCATTATCTCGTTTAATCATAATAGCTCGCTAAAAAACGTATACTAAAATATTTCAAGAGCAGTATGGGTAAAAAATATATTCTCAAGCTCATGAACATTTAAATATATTCGATAAATCTAACAAACCTTTTAAAAATAAATGTCACGTACTGGCAATGTCGTGACCCACACTCACATACACACATACACGTACGGAAAGAAGGAATTGGTTTTTATAATGTATATAGGAATAAAAACACGTGGGAACTTTCTAAAAACTTGTATCTTTATTAATTAATAAACGTGTTTGTGTTTGCGTCGTGTATCGCGTTTTGTATTTTACAAGAGCTCGCGCGTCGCGCCGGGCCCCGCGACCGCCGTCCGTTACGCTTTTAGACGCGGCCAACGAGAGGAGGCGGCCTCGGCCGGGGCCTCACACAGGCTTAGAAGTCGAGATAAATCAAATAACAAAATTAACTAAACGCCAAAGGATCACCTTCGACCGACGTCTTTTCAAAGCCATACGGTCGCGCGCACGCGCGACGCAGTCGTCGACCTCATGTGTATTATACTTATACGCACACACGTGCGTGTATATATACGTGTATGCGTGATCTTCTTCTCATGCCGGACACGAAAAAAACCAGTTTCGAAAAGCATTGCACGCTTGTTCTCTTTCTCTTTCTCTCTTGCGCGTCTCCGTGTGTCCCTCTCCTTTTTTACTCCTTCTTATTCGCCATTGTGCGAGTCCTCCCCTCCTCGTGATTATCATTCAGAGTAGACAAAGCCCTCAAGTGGAGAAAAAAAATGAAGGATGTAAAAAAGAAAAGTGTACACGAGGCAAGAAAGAGAGACGTTGCCGTTGTTATTGCGACCAAACGGAAGATGAATTACACTTCGCGCGCGTATGTTTGTGTAAGACTGGAAAAATTCGGCATTTGTGCAAAAGGATGCTTCTTCGAAAGTGATTTTCATTTCTGCGTGCGGCGAATCAAGAGAGAGTCGAGGCGACTGGTCGCGCGAACGCGCGCGCGCAGACTATAACGTCATATACACAGTCGATGCGTTTCCCGGCGGCGAGCGCGCGCGTGGATCACACAGTGCCGCGCTCGCCGGCTGCAAATAACCATTTATATCACACAAATCTTTAACAATATACAAAATGTATTCTATATACAAGTTTAAATTACACATCCTTCCGTTCGACTGATCTCTCGCTCTCCTTGCTTTTATTCTCTCTCACTCTCTCTCCTTGCGCTCGAGCTATTATATACTGCTGCCGCCGCGTCTCCTTCTCGCGCGATTCGACCTCTTTTGCTGCACGAATGTCCTGCTATACAATCCTCTGTACACGAGCCGCCGCTGCCACGACGACGACGACGACGACGCGAACCGAGAGAGAGAAGCCAATACACTCGTTCCCCCCTTTATACTCGTTCGTCGCGTTGGGCGTACGCGCGGCTCGTTATTATTCGTCGACAGAAAATTTTACGTTTTACTCGCAGAGATTTCGGTAAGACACTTGGCTCCTCTCCTAGTCGGTCGCTCGCACGCACGCACTCACACTTGCTCCCATCTCCTTTTCGCCTTTTTAAACATGCAGAACGCTCGTGACAAAAGTTCGCTATTTAACGGAACGAGTAAACGAGTAACAACCAGTTTTTTTTGCTTGTATAATACAGTTTACATTGAAGGTTTTCACGTCTCTTTTTTTTTTTGTTCGTTTATTGGAGTTTCGATTTTCGCGCGCGTGCGTCAATCCTCGGGGCCAATACCGTCGTTCGTTTATATACCCGCGCTGGAAAAATCGCTGTTCTTAATTAGCCGCAAAACATATACGTATATATGAACGCTATTCATTTGAATTTTTGTAGATTAAATGGTTGTGTTGTTGGATGGGGAGATTAAATTCAGTTGGAGTAAATCTCGGCGCAACAAAGCAATTTTTCCAGCCCGTCGCTTAGCGCGCGGCATATATAACAATGTACATACGCGCGCGCGCGCGCACACGTGTTTAATTGAGTCCACAGTTGATTTCCGATAAACGAGCCGGTCAATTAGTTAAATCGTCAATTTCGCCGCTGCGTAATGCGCGCTCTGTGGTTGTGTATGTGTGTGTATAGAGCTGCAGCCGATAAAATGCTCAGTATTGGCCGGCACGTGTAGACGCGCGCGCGCGAGCGCGCTTTTTTTCGTTTAAATATACTTTAAAGATTTTACACTTTTCTCCTTTAAAGATTATACATTTATTTTACATTTATTGCGGGTGCTCGAAATCTTATGGTTTCACAAGTGATTTGCCTGCCTCCTTCTCCTTCTCCTCCGAACAAAAAGCTCGATGATCGCTCGAGCTTCGCGCTTCCTCGACTTTCCTTTTTTCTCTCCTTCTCTCATTTTTTTTCTCTCTCTCCTCTTTGCGCACGAGTCGTTTCCCCCATAGGATTCAGAAAGATTGTCACGCGAAACGACCGCGCCATTGTCGTTTTTTTTCTTCTTCTTGGCTCTCCTCTATATCGATCTATCTCGTACCCAGCTCGCTCTCTTTCGCGTTTTGCTCGCCTGTTTTACTGCTTTTTCACGAGACTTCGCCGAATTTCGCGCGACACGAGCCGTCGCCGATATAATTCGTATGTAAGTATATCGTTATATTATGTACACACAAATTTGTTCTGTACACGAGTGGAAGGGGGAAAAAAATAACGAAGAGCTAGCTTATACTCGCTTACGTTAAAATGTCATGAAGCTTACTCGCTACCGTTGAAAAATATTCTTTTTGGAATTTACATTATCAGTTCCTCGTTCGGGAGGGTGGAGAGGATTATATGAAAAATACGACCTTTTACATCACGACATATCGATGGGAGGAAGAAAGAGCGAGAGAGAGAGACAAGTGTATGATGATCCTTGTGGATTACATAACTATATATATACGCGGACGCGGCATATGCGAAACTCGGCGAAGTTGTCTTACTGATAACGATGGCGTTATTATATACCCTGACGTATCCAACAGCGCGACGTGTGTAATACCTCTTTTAGACACATCGTCATTCGTTTGGTTTTCATCATCGTCGTTGTCCCCGTCGTCGTCGCGTGTCTTTTCCGCAAACCTCGACGACGGTTCAACTTCGTTTCTCCTCCTCACTTTTTATTGCTTATACGACGAAACGCGACTGCGGGGGCGGAATTCGCACGCGCCTGCGAGGCAGATATAGGGGGTGGCGGCGGTATGGACGAAGAAGAACAGAAGAGAGATCGGTTTTGGGTGTGAGAATTTTCTTCTTTCTTTTTTCTTTTTTTGTTTTAAATAAAGTATAAAGGGGCGCTAATGACGGAGACGCCGAGACAAGGAGCGGCTAACGAACTTAAAAAGACGGTCTGATGACTTAGGGGGATATGAAAGAAAAGTAATTTTCTAAAAGTTAATTTGCGGCTGGCGAGAGGATGTTGCGCACGCGCTCCTTTTAAATACACCCGCGAAGAATTTTACCGCGCGATAGTGTGCGAGTTTTCTTTTTAAAATAATTATTGCAGGTTCCTAATCAGTCGTCGAACGAGGTAATATACATACACTGCTAATTCGGTTAGGAGTTTCGTCCAGCGCAAAATTAGCGTGTGCGCATAGGATTTTTCTTTCTTACGCAAGCGTCAAACATAACGCATCAGCCGAATTTCCGCACTTGCGTCCTCACTCATGATCATCATCCATTCTTTTCACTTTTCGGCATATACCATACGCTTAGCTCTCTCACACCGCAAAACCACGAAAAAAAGGAATTCAGTTATACACGAACAATAATTATGGCAAGGAACCAACCCTCGAGTTTCGGTATATATATATATATATCGTCGCTCGCGTGTGTATCATTATATTTTTTACTTTTTGTACAAGAGAGAGCCGCGTGTGAGCTCGAACAAAGGGACGTCGGCGGAAAAGCAGCCAAGGATAAAAGTGTGTATACGTGTGTGTATTTGTATTTATGTCTGTGTGTTCGTGTTCTCTCTTATTTCGTTCGCCCTATGGTGTGGGTGTGTGCTCGCTCGATCGATTCAAGTCGAAATCTTGCACTCTCGTACTGCACTCGTCATTCACTCACTCACATATCTCACTCTTCCTCTCTTTTATTCCGGCGCACGATAACTGCGTCCAAATATACGTGTCTCTGCGTTCTGCATAACTGTCTTTTGTTTTCTTTCACTCTCGTTGAAGTAAAAACTGTCCCCTCACTAGCGCAGTTAATAACAACACAGCAACAACAACAGGCACGCGCGTGTGTCCTCAGTGCCTCAAGCTCCCAGCAGCGTGAACCAGCACGCGACACTACGCGACTAGCCGGTCGTCGTCGTTGTCGTCATCATCACATCCGAAGTTCGCTCAATCGCAGGGCTCGGGCGTCCAGGCCCATTCCTGGTACGATGCCGGCGAGGGCTGCTGATGGTGCTGCTGCTGCTGCTGCTGCGGATGATGCTGCGGCTGCTGCTGTTGCGGATGATGATGCTGACCCGGGCCGAGGGACATCGGCATCATCGGCTGCATGTGGTGCGGCGGAGGCTGCTGATGATGGTGATGGCTCGGCGAGGTTTGCTGCTGCTGCTGCTGCGGATGCGGCTGCTGCTGCTGCTGCTGCTGCTGCTGCTGGTGATGGTGGTGGTAGTGCGGATGACCCGGTGGCGGCGGGGAATAGGCCTCACCGCCGACGGCCACGTCCACGTGGTCGGGCTGCGGCTGGATGGCCGCGGCTACGACGACGGGGGCCTGGGGGGCCGTCGGCTGGACCTTCTTCGGGCGGCCGACCGGGTTGCCGCCTCATTCACGACTCCGCCGCGGTCGACCCACCTTGCCCTTCCTCGTCGGCATGCCACCGTTACCCGTCGCCGCGGCTGCCGCCGCTGCTGCCACCGACGATGACTTCACCATCTTGTGGTAGTCCGTCTCGCAGACGGCCGCGCCTCCTGAGAGCAGGTAGTACCTGCAACAGATAGAGGGAGAAGATTTTGATTTAAATTTTTCTTTTCAATAGGTTTGTTTAGATCGAGTTTGATGTGGCTATAATTAGGTGATTATTCTTCCCTCTTACATGGTATATTTTTCGGATTTTAATAATTATTAAAGGAAAAAATGAATAATATATTTATAGATACCACAATATTAAGTTATGGTTGGTAATGAATATAGTGTTTTAATAAAGTCTGTTCAAACATGGTTCATAAATACCGTCAAACAGATACTTATTTTAAAATGTAGAGAACAGGTGAACATTTTAATTAGCTCAGTAACAATAATCTCCTCCTCTTACATACATCAGTTCATATTATTTTAAGTACGAGTGTAAAACACGCGCAATTGTCTCGAGCGTCAACAATTGATTTCGGATCCTCCTCGCCTCGCTCCGTTTTAATTAGCTTTATTTTTAGCGCGCACACTTGGAAGCAATTAGAGATACACTAACAGCGTGCCATTCGTCTTAACGGCGAGCTCGTTAAATTTGATTGTCAGATCGAAATGAATTATTGTATAAGCCGCCGAATCTATTTTTAGCGATAATATACGTTTATATATATTTATTGTAAGTTAATTGGCGAATTCGTTAGAGTCGCTTATGCAACTCAACGAGAGAACGAATCGATTAATCAAAAGCATTTGAATGAAATTACCTAATTGACTCATTGTTCCTCTCGCAGCGCGCTGGCAGATCCAAGGCTGAATTAATCGTATATACACAGCGAGTTATATAGTGACTCACGCGACAATACACGCGCGACTACAACCACGACTGCGACAGACGAAAAAAAACTACTTTTCATATAAATTTCAAAAACGTTTTCCGCCTCTTTATATACGTGCCGGCTTTTATAATTCCCATCTCGCGTAGCGATCTAAGAAGGCCTCTTACTCTAATGTGAAATAAATGTATGTATATTCAAGGCTTCTTTATGGATCCCCCCTTCCCTTCCTGTCCCTCTCTCCACACACACAGACGTTCGTGCCGTCGCCGCGCGGCGTGCGTGGCTAATGACAGCCTGCGCGCGCCGTCGGCTTCTCGGACATCTGTTTTCCACGAGTGTATATGTGGGGTTGAACGTCGTTCTCCCCCCTCGTACCGATCGATCCAGCTCGTGTGTGAGAATACGCGTGTATACGTATGTATATGCATAGATGACTCACCTGTCGCCTGGCGTGAGCTGCGAGCCGCACTTGGTGCAGGTAAAGCACTTGGTGTGAAAGACAGAGCCGCCCGACCTCATCACGAGCTCGGTGGCGGGTATCGTCTGGCCGCAGGTCGCGCAGGCACCTGTGGGGCCGAATATTCTGCAACAGAGGAACGAAAAAGACGTCGAGAGGTTAAAACACATGCGGATAAAGTATATATGTATATATGCATATGTGGGTTGAGGTATATTATTATTCTAATGTTTTGCTGGGGTGTACACGCGAGAACTGTTATAGGAAAAAAGAAGGGATATGTTGTAATTTAGCGTCATTTGGGCTCCTTGCGCTCGATTGTTCTTATATCGAGCGAGGGGTAATTTACGGAACGCGCGCGAGTCACTTTTGTGAGTATAATAAAAGCGATGTATTATTCATATAGAAGACCATACGACGTCGACGCCGGCAGCGGCGGAAGTTTAGCATGAATTCTCTAAACTTTCCCCAAACCGCGAATCCCACGGCGTTTCAGAAAGAAAGAGAGAGGAACACCTTTAGCGGCGCTTGTAAGGCGAAAAAAGAGGCATACTCGTCGGTTAAATACGAAGCCTTTCCAATTCTCGCGTCAGCTATTTCACGCGCGTTCGCCCCTAAGTAAATGAGCTTTAAGCTGCTGTGGCGCACAAGATCTCGCTCCTCTTCCTCGCATGCACATCTTCTTGCTCTCTGATTTTCTCGCTCTCTCTCTCCTCCTCGCCCGCGCGAAACTAGCCTTTCTCTCTCGCGCAGATAGCGCACACACACATATACATATATACACCAGCCTCCAAGCTAAACGGGCACATCGATATAATAAGGTGTTGTAAGTGCGCCTTTTAATTGGCAGCTCGGCCAGATAAATCCGCGAGCGGGCGAGCGAGCGCTCCCTATCGAGATGCTGGTGTACGTGTGTGTGTATACGGCGGTACTCCGATCCTCTCGCTCTAGCCCATGCGAAATAACGGGCCAACTAAGAAAATAATTACGCTCCTCTCTCTCTCCATCTCCTTTTCAAGACCGCTTAAAAAGTGTTCACCGAACACGGATCTCGTTCTATTGTTTTCACTGACGCTCACGTGCTTTTGCAAAACACACACACACACACACATAACCTTTTTTCTTCTCGCCGTTGCGGCATAAAACGCTCTCCCTTATGGGCGCGCGCGAGCGCATTAATGGCTAAATTTACGTAATCTTTTTGCATCAGCCCGGCGTGTGTTGCCGAAAGCTCGTTTGCTCTTTGGAGAATGAATAATTTACGTCGATCCTATATACTACGTCGTGCGCGCGTGAAAAGTGTCTTATTCAATCCGGCCCAATTAAAGGCATCGTCGCTCCTGCTGCGGTTGTTTTCTTCGCGCGCGCCTCCGCGTTCGCCCGAACAACGAGCTGCTCATTAATTTTAATAAGGATTTATTAGATTTGTTAGCAATCGACGCGCGATATATATACGGTAGGAAAAATCGTATAATTTCAATTAGTTATATACCCGCACGTGATTTATAATACACACGTACACCGGGCGTGTATATAAAGCTTCGCCATCGTTATATTTAGCCAACTACAAAAGGCCTATTCAGAAAAGGATAATTTTCCCAAGCACCAGTTCGCTAAAACACCTTCACCTCCGCAAACAACTCACCACCTCTCTCCCTCCGGTTTTAAACTCCCACGCGTTTTTTCACGGACTGCCGGGGTAAAACTCGGGCAATTTGCTGCGACGAGCCCGGACATCGCACACACGTACGTACGCCCAATTTTTCGGGCTCGCATGCAGCAGAAGCCGCAAGATCTCGAGTGCGTGATTACTGTAGCGGGGGGAGGCGGCGGCGGCGGCATCGTATTTACAACGGGCACACGGGCCGCCCATGCATATCCACGTTAATGGCAGTCAATGTTTGCCAAGTGGCAGCGTGCGCCCCCCCTCCCTCCCTCTCTCTCCCTCTCTCTCGTATAAAGCTCGATGTTTATGCACCAATTAGCTACGTATACGTACGCGCGCGCGGACGATGCCGCAGCAGCAGAAGCAGCAGCAACAGCGGAGCGCGTGTGTTTGCAGCAGCGAGAGCGCCGGGCGCGTGCTCCAACTTCCGACGAGGCGCGCTCGTTGATGCCCGCGTAGCGTAACGTCATCGGTCGCGCGTATATATACGTATATATATGCATCTGTATATATATATATATATGTATATAGGCGAGTGCGTGCTGAATCGAGCGAGCAAGCTCATTGGTCCTTTGGCCACGTGCGCGGGCGCCCTTCGTCCAAATCATCTTAAGTAATCATGTGTCGCACGCGCGTGCGTTGACTGGTTTGCTAATTAGTTGCACGCTCTGCTGGAGAGGAGAGGGAGAGTTAATTACTGTAGTCTTGTTTGATGGAAAAGTTTGGCGGGAAAGTGTGCGTATATATACATGTAGAGCGTGTAAAAAACGGGAGAATTTGAAAAGAAAATGTTTTAAAAGGCTGTATTTTATATAACGAAAGTTTTTAACGACCGTGAGCGATTGTTTTATTCTCCTCCACTTTTGATCCCCTCTCTCTGCGCGTTTCTGGTAAAGGCTCGCTCGCCCTCGGTGATTTATCGCCAGCCGGGATCTCGCCTAATTGACAGATGTATTGAACAATCTCGGGGGGCAATCGATGGAAAATGATAAGCAAACAGCGCTATTTACCTCCTTTGGAGGTGAGCTCTGTTCCCTCTCTCTGCTCGTTTGTAAGTCATTGTCTCGCACTCGAAGCGGGATAATGCGGCGCGAGCGCGCGAGAGAGAGGATAGAAATCGATGGGCCTCTCTCTCTCTCTCACTCTGCATGCGAAAGGGAGCAAAAAGAGGGAGAGAGAGAGTGGGAGTAAGAGAGGAGAGGGAGAGAGTAAGCGAGCGGTCGAAAAAAGGTTGCCAGGACGGATCGGATTGGATTCGAGGTTTCTCGTTATTAATTTAATTACCGCCTGACAGTTCTATAATTAAATTGCTAATTTATCTGTTGGGCATCTGACCGGGCCGTATAGGTATATGTATACACACGCGCAAGCGCGAGCGGCGTCCGACGATTGCTCGCGCACGGAATGACGTTTCAATTCTTCCTCTTGGCTCTTTTTTGCCTCTGCGGCGCGGCGGCTAGCTGATTTTCAATCGACTAGCATCCCCTTCTCCTCTTCTCTCTCTCCGTGCGCCGCCTGATCACTGTAATAACGTTTAATCGAGTTTTCCCTATATAGCGCCATTGCGCCGACGCTGCGCCACTTCGTTAATGTGTGCGTGATTCGCGTGTACCTGTGCGTACCCGCACCGCTGTATGTTGAATGGCACTTTTTATTTACGCGGAAGAGGGGAAAAGACAGACGTGGCTGAATTTTTCGCTAATTAATTTTAATTGTCGACGACTCAAAATGCCAACTACTACCACTACACGCCGAAACGCGCTCCGAAAAAGTTATGGACACGCGCTCGAGCGAGCTTTATTTTCCTTCAAGCGCCTCTCGCTCAAAACATTAGCACAAGAGCCACCGCTAATTAATTTTCGTAGAGATGTACCCCAACCGAGCTATATCTCACCATCAAACAAAATGAAAAAAAAATCAAGGCATAAAGTTACCCCCTCCGCTTTTTGGCTTTATTTCGCGGCGCGTCGAGACACAGAGAGAATACGCCGAACTTCAGCGAAGATTCATCGCGCGCGCGAATCGAGAAAATCTCTCTCTCTCTCTCCGATGGGGGTAGGAAAAAAGTTGAACCCGGGGTTAATTAATAAGCCACGGCGGCGGCAGCGGCAGCCTAATTAACACGCGGGGTCCGATATTGACAAGCAGGAGAAGAGGAGGAGGATCGCCGCGGCTGCGCGGGTGCGATGTTCCTTGGCACGGGCCGACATCGATATTTCGTAAGTTTGCCTTTTCTCTCTCTCTCTCTCTCTCTCTCTCTCTCCCTCCCTTCCTCTCGTTTTCGCTCTCGGCGGAGGCTATATACCTCGCGTGCAATTACCAACTATCATCTGTTCCGGGGCTCGCGCGCTTGCCGGGGAGAGACGTCGGCGTCTAATTAGTAATTACGAAGAAATCGAAAATAGAACAATTCTCAGCGACGCGCGCGCGCGTTCAACAACTTCTACCATTCTTTTACCTCCCTCTCGTCCCTTCTTTTTCGTCTTACTACTCTCTTTCTCGTTCGTTTACGCCCCACCCGCGCTCGCACTTGTCCGTTCCGCGGCGCGCGCTCCTTTTTCTCGAGTGCAGTGCTCGGTTTTACGCGATAGGATATTGTCGCCAAGAAAATACAATTTAATCGCGGCGACGAATTATAACAGCCGTTATTTACAAAACATTTGCCTCTTTACGACATATCCTTAAAGCGAATGCTGCACACGGGGAGAACCTACTGCAATGCCGTATACATATAAATATAAAATCCGACGGCGAAAATTCCAGGTCAAACTTTCTTTCGCGAAATGCGAAAAAGCATGTACATATAGATACGGTCGCATGGCAGCGGCGGTGGCGGCGAAAATAACGAGATGACTCGAGCATACACAGCGGGTGCGCGCGGTCACTACTACATACTACTACCAGTTTCGCTCTAATGCCGGATCGGTCGTTAACAAGGAACTACTATTATTTCGCATCCGTATCGTCGTGCTCTCTCTCTCGCTCGCTCGCTCGACGAGATGACCTTTAGAAGATAGCGCTCGCCAACAGCCCGCTATAGCCGCTTGCGCAGATAAACCTTTTCTCGCGTTCTCCTCATGCATATACACGTATATATATCCCACTGTATACACACACACATACATTGCACGAGTGTCACTGTCTCTCTCTCTCTCTCTTTCTCCCCTGTCCTTATCTATCTTGCACCGCGTTTATTTTCCAAAGCGAAATAAACGAGCTCTATGCCCGCGCCTAACTGTTTATAAATCCGTTAATTGCGCGCGGGGGACGACGCGTGTGTACGTTCGACAGGTCGGAAAGTGTCCGAATATCCGACGTTCGTAGGTACCTATATATACAGCTAAGTATACTTATACATTATTCCTTCACCCTCCTCCCCACCACTTTTCGTGTGGATATATATAAACAGGCGATAATTGGCGCCGGCTGAATCATTTAAACATCTTGAAACGCGCGCTCACGTGTGTGGAATATAACGGACGCGCGGCCAGGCGGCGGCCGCGAGTAATTACGATAATGCCCGCGTCTGTGATTGGCGCGTGGTAATAAATATAGATATATATATATGTGTGTGTGTGTGTGTATATGCGCGCGACGGGTTTGCTTGGTCGTCGGGCCGTCCTCATTAAAGCCGCCCAATTCGCGCGAGCGCGCGGACAATTAAAATGGCGAGGGCGGCGGTTTAACTAATTAGCGCGGCGTGAGAGGGTGAAAGGGGGTATACATACACACACACACACACACACATACACATATATACGAGTGCGGACTTTTCCATCGGCGTGTACGGCCCCCGACAGCGATGTTGGATGTATGTGTATATGTATGGGTTCTAAACGAACTTGTTGGGTGTGTGGTATATATACGGACGTTTGTCAATGTTAAATGTAACATGTATACGTGTGTCCCCGTGATGGACCTTCGTCTGCGGTCTGTTTGTACAATCAAATTAATTTTTCCATTGGAAGTATAGTATAAAGTTTTTAATGTGTTACGTCACTTTCGCTTTTATATAACGAACGTATATATAAAAGCTGCAAAAACTTTGGAGTAAAAAAGTTGAAATTATAGACGATAAGTAAGTGGTCTGTTATCGATACTAAAATTCTATAAAACCACTACTTAAAACGTCTATATATATAATCGCTTATTGAATAGAAACCTTGATGCTCGCAGCCCAATCGTTCGGAATCACATACCGCAATCCTATTGCTCTCGGACCGCAAAAAGAACACAAAAGAATTAATACCCGTTTGAGTGACGCGCGCATTACATACCGGACGTATAACAATCGTCTAATTGACGATGGCCAGACTAAACTGATTGACACACATCAATATATATATTGAATTACTCGAAGCACATATATACATGTACACCACTACGCGATACAGTCGAATAATCGGTCGATCCGAGCTATACGACGGAGTGAGTAACGGCGTGCGTGATTTAATCGTGACTCATATCGAGTAACAGAAAGAGAGAGAGAGAGAGATTGAGCGCGTCTTTCTCTCTCTTTCGATCTCCCTGGAGAGGTCGAACATAATGAGGTGCCTTTAAGGTTTCGCTTTTTCCTATAATAGAACACGGAACGTTTCGGCGTACACACACACACAGCAGCGTCCGAATTCTCTCAGGCTCTCTTTCTTACTGTCTTCGTGTGGCGGCAAGGCCGCCGCAGGCCTAATAAAGCTAATCGATTTAAGAAGCCGTGTTTCCAATATCCATTTAATTCGGTCAATCAAAATTCCTATTAGCCCGTGCTCGCGCGCGCGCGAGCGTAATTTCGTCCAGGTATATATATGTATGGTAGGCGACCGTATTACAATTTTCCTGAGATATTGAACACCGGGCGACGAGCTGGCTCAACGTGTTGCTGAAGTGGAGGGGGCTTAGCAGATCTCAAACAATGTCGAATAGCTTTTTCGGACGTATACGATGTGTGTAATGATATTCGTTTTCGTTATTTGCCCGGTGATTTGTAAAGGTCGTGCTTTACTATTGGCAGTCTGCGGAATTAGCTTGTTAAAATTAACGAGACGTTTAATTTTCAAAGGCATTTTAATGAAGCTGAAAAATTAATTATTATAGTAGTCCTTGAGAAGCCAGTGTGTGTGTGTGTGAGAGAGAGAAAGAGAAAATAATAACAAGCCGTTTCGATATATGACATTTTTATAATAGGCTCTGGAGGGGGCAAAAAAGAAATTGAAAATCTTAATAGCTTATTAAGCCGCGATTGAATAATTTCGTCAATTATTCGCATATATAGCGACGATGAAATGTTATATAAAATTAAAGCTTGCGGCCGCACGCGCTCGTGCCGATTGCGAAACCGTTAGGAAATACATATCGACTTGTCTGCAACGCGTATACACACACACTCACACACATCGACGTTGAACTTATACACAACAACATTTGCCAAGTCAATTTAGTTCCGCGTTCGTCGTTTGACTGACTTAATAGCCGAGGAGAGGAGAGAGAGACGCGATGCGTTTCGGTTCTGATGTGATGTCTATGATATTTTCAGCCAAAACGCGCTCGTATACTCCTCTCTCTCGCTCGAGAGAATCTGCCAGGCAGTAAATTTTACGCGCGCGGGCAAGGAAACCAATTTAATCTAAATTTTCTCACAGTTTGCGCTCTCTCACTCTATGTGTGTGTTCCCTCCGCTCTTGCTCAACGCTAATTCGAATCGACCAGAGCTATATACATCTAATCGCGGAGTTCCCAGAAAACTTTCTATTATATGCCCTCGCGCGCTCCAACTAATTTAAAGGGCTGCGATGTATAATATAAAGAATTTTTCGAACCGCAGATATAAACACATAGCTCTCGGCCCAATGATAAAACATTCAATTTGGAGAATTCTCTCTCGCCCCTTCTCAATCTCAATCTCGTTAAAATCGGTAATCAAAGACGGCGAATAATAAGTATTATTGACGAAAGACCGAGAGCGAGCGAGAGAGAAAGAGAGAGAGCCGTCTGCGCGGGGCTAATTCGGGTTCGTCGTCGGCCGCCGCTTGAATATCCATTTCCCTCCCTCCTCTCTCCCTCGCTCACTCCCTGCGCGATTGGTCCGATCTTCGACTCATTTTAATGTAATTAATGTTTTGATTGCATGCTTTGTTTCCCCGTCCGACCCTATACCCCCGTGCCGAAAGCAGCGAGAGAGAGAGTCGGCTATCAAGGGTCCCCTGCGCCTGTGTGTGTGTGTGTGTGTGTGGGAGAGAGCATCGATCAGCCGGCTGTGTATATACGCCAGCCAGCCAGTTCGCTCCGTCTCGCTCGCTCTTTCGCCTTCCTTCCTTCCTCGCGGTGGGGCAAACGCACATACATGTACATAGCCATATATACACGTACATGAGCGCGTGTAGGCAATCTTACGGACGTTAACTCACTCTCGCACGCGCCCGCCCGCCCGGCCCGTCTGCGCCCCGCCGGCTCAGCTGTGTGCAGGCGTATGTATGTGTGTGTGTATGGGCTGTTAATTTTCGTGTGTTTGAAATTGGAGGAGTGATGGGTTGCTTGATTGATTTGAGAAATGATTTTTGAGGTTTCTTTTTTATAGGCTAGATGGATTCAAGTGTATATTTGGTGGTATTGTAGTTGTTGATGTTTTTCATTGACACGTGTTTTTTTTTCTATATGAAAATTAAAAATTCTAGTAGAAAACATATAAGTAATTAAAATTATGCTAATTTAGTTTGCGGTCAATTGACTGATCATAAACAGTTTTACCGTTCTTTTAACAAACAGAATGTATACAAGGAAACGAGCGATTGAAAAACATTATTTTATCATTAAATCAGAAACAAAATACGTGACTCACGTATTTACAAAGAAAGTCCAAAGCCCCGGTCCCCCCTATCAACCGCTCACCGCACACACAGGCACACAGTCAGAATACCACCTAACACATATATATATATATATATATAGCAGCATACCGCGGGTAAACTTCCATTCGAACTCAATATATTCCGTGGAAAAGTTCTGGAGAGCGGCTAGGCTATACCACTATACTCTACGCGCGCTCGTAAATGCGAACCGCGCGCGGAAGCGGAAGGCGGAGGGACTCTGCCACCGCTGCACCTCTCCGCTGCAGAGAGCGGGCCAAGGAAGCGGCTAATTTAAATGGATTAATTAAGGTTAATTGAACTTTTTTGCCCTGGCGCGCTCGCGCAAGAGAGCGAGCTGATTCCGCCAAATCGAGTAATTATTGCGCGACCGGTCGCCCCCGCGCTCGCTCGAGACGCGGACGAGCTGACTCGTAAATTACGCGTGCCGTACGCGCGCGTATATAAAACGAAACCAGATTAACTCGGCTCTGCATGTATGTGTATGCCTGCGTGCGTGTGCGTGTGTGAGTGAGTGGAGGAGGGGGAATAGTATTGCACACCCACGCGTTTTTCCTCGAAGGAGAGCGCACGTATTGTGTAGTTTAAGGGAAACGCGGATGAGCGAGTGATTTCGCAAAAATGATACGTGTGTACATTATATCAGAGTGGTGCGCGTGCGCGAGCATTAATTAGGCGGTGCTTATTATTATTACGCCGGCGGGAAAATTGCGTGTCTCGAGCGTAACGACGAAGGACGTATATATACGCGCGATTTTCAGGCCTTTTTTGCGCGCGGCTCGTGCTCTTAATTTAGCGCGCGGGGCGAATAAAATAAATAATAAAGGAGCGAATTGTGTTATACGGGGAGGGTGTGAGAGAAAGAGAGAAAGAGCAATTTGAACAAAAGCCTTTGGGACGGCTCGCGCACACAATCTCATAAAGTGATTTGCAATAATGTCTCGTTTGGCCTCGCAGGGGCTCCGGGAGAGCGAGACGAGGGAAGAGGCAATACACGTAAGTGAAGTCTACTACTGCAATTAATATATCTTGATTAGTTTTCAAGAGAGCCTCTCTCTCCCTCACCCGCTCTCTTTTTTGTTTTCTCCCTCTGGCCACTGCTTCCACCACTCTTTCTCCCTCCTGTTCTCTCTCTCTCTTCAGCGATGTGCCTCTCCTCTTCCGCCTCCTTCGCCGGGGCTCCTTTCCGACTTCCATTTAGTTATTGCTTAGCAGAACGGGACTACGCGCCGCTGTATCTCATCCATTTGACGCGCGTACGTGTGGGTGTGCATGTATGTGTGTGCACGCGCGCGCGAGTACGACGTTAATCAAAGAAATTGAGTCGGAGATAAAAGCTGAACTGATTAAAAAATTATACTGCTATTGGGCCAATTGAGCTGTGCGCGCGTGCCAGCGCCGACGAATGTGCATCGGCAATATTGGATTAAAGAGAGCGCGCGTGCGTATACACGTCTGTGCGCGAGAGCTGCAGAGTGTACAGTCAATACGTCGATAAACAGAATGAGTCCCTTACAGGCTGCTCTCTCTCTCTCTCTCTCTCTCTCTCTCTCTCTCTCTCTCTCTCTCTCTCTCTCTCTCTCTCTCTCTCTCTCTCTCTCTCCCCCACGTGTGCGCCGGAGCATCTTACTCATCGGGGAAGAGAAGGAGAGAGATAGACTGGAGTTAATAAGTTTTAACTAAATTGAATTGAGGCGAAGATAATTTTGTGAGTGCTGAGCTTTGTGCGAAGCTTTTTCGCAATGCTCGACTTTCTTGACTACAACGATTTGCAATACGATTTATAGCAATATCAGTTTATTCAAGAGAGTAATATTACACGAGTTCAATCAGGATTTTTGTTTTGAGATATTTTACGAATGTCAGATAAATTACACGTAAATTTACAGTCCAATCAACTTCGTCAAAGTATCAGACGTAAACATTTCACTTAATACCAGTCATCAACTCCCCTAATTACTCCGAACCTTCGCCCGTCAATCTCGCCCGCCTTTCCCTCTCTCACTCTCTCTCTCTCTCTCTCATCACCACCTCTCACAGCAGAGACATGCGGATAAAACTCCAAACACAAAACGCATGCAGAGTCGCGTCCCTCCTATATATATATATACACTCGGGCGTCCAACTTTCCTAATAATTAGCGAAGAAGCAGCAACAGCAGCAGCTCTGTGCAGCACGCGGGCGCGCGCTTCATTCGCGAACTCTCTGCAGGAGCAGCGGCGACGGGAGCACACTGCGCGATCGATCGCAAAAGAAAAGCAGAGCACAACGATGTAATTACTTTTAATTCCCGGGAAGAGTCTTGATTAAATGGCGCGCGGGAGCAAGAGAGAGAGGGACAGCGAATATAAAGGCGCGCGCGCACGCGCGAGCTCTTCGCCTTAATTAACTCGAAACTGTTGCGAGAGGAGAGTAGAGGAGGGGGGGAGGGGAGCTGAATGGCGCTGTCAGGTGGTATGCCGTTAATACAACTTGTTATAATCAATTGAGGCTGTATTCTATTAACGGCCCGCGTTCTATGACTACGCCGTTTTCCTCCGTCGCTCTCCATCTCGCACGGGGAAGTATTTCCTCCTCTTCTCTCGGCCGCGATTTTTCTTATTTCGCGCGGCGGTGGAACTTAAATTAGTTATTTTGCGGGGAGAGGGGAGGGGGGAACGAGGGGAAGAATTACCGCTCCGACGCGGTGTCGACTTTATGAGTTTAAAACGAATAACGATTACCGCGTCGCGTCTCGACGCAGACGCCGCTGCACGACTGTTGTGTCTATTTCTTTTCGTCGAGTGCGCGCGGCGCGCCAGCGCTTTATCCGCAATCAACGGGCGCGCTCGCTTTTTCCAGCGGCTGCTGAATCGCTAATTTGCACTCGCCCCGAGCCCTTGTGTTATATAATGTACATTATACGCGCGGGCAGGGAGGCTGAATGAGAAAACGGAGAGGAGCTCATTATTGCCTCGAAATACGCCGGGATTAATTGTTATTATTATTTTATCCACGCGCGGCGACCTTATTTCGCTACTCTTACACACCATTAAAACTTGCTTTTAAAAAGGGTACAGTGTATGCACGTACACCCCTCTGTATACGCGATCGATACGCGATTTATTTCTCACGTGCGCCGTGAGCGAGTGAGCGAGAGCAGCCCGCGAGTTTTCCCTCCAATTAAGCGTATCGAATGTGATTGATTAGAGGCCGCGAGCGCGCGCGCACGCGCACAATCGGTGACTTATCGGGCCCCGAGTCTCGAAAGAGCGAGAGAGCACGAAGAGAGGGAGAGATTACCGATGCCCTTTTTCAGAACACGTATAACGGAGGGAATCGGCGCATCTGTTGAATGGGGAAATTAAACAGGAATGTATCGAAACGAGCTGCCGCGCGACTCTTAACAAGCTTATCGCGCGATCTGGCTCGAAAAAGATTTTCCACGTGCAGTGCGCCATATAGAATTAGAGCGCGAGAGCGCGCCATTCCAAAAAGTCGAATTAAGGCTATCGGGACGATCGCGTGGCCGGCTGCTGCGCTGTTGGGAGCGAGAGAGAAATCGGACAGTTCCATTACTATTATTTCACTTATTCGCGCTGGCGACGTTGGTTGTGTGTACGTGTGTGCTGCGAACGGGAGAGATTACGTTAATTGAATTTTTATTTTATCGCCGCTTGTAAGAGGGCAAAATATTTGTTTCGTTTAACGGGAAAATGCTGCCATTTACTCGGCCGTGATTGTACCGCCAATTATGTAAAAACGTTTCTCGGAGACACATTCCTTCACAAACCCATCAATTCAATCATAAATTAACGAAGGCAATATACCCCACCCGGTCATTACCCGTTACCATAAAAAAGCCTCCAAGACAATCTCTCGCAAAGAGTAAGAAGAAGAAGAAAAGGATTGCCATTTACTCGCTCTTTCTCCACCACTATACACGGGGAAAGAAGGAGGAGGAGGGGAATCCCCGGGACAAGTCAATAAGGCCCGGGCGCGCGAGCGCGCAGACATAATCCGCGTCACGCGAGAACAAATTAAAACTTAGTCGCTTTGCAATCTCATCAAAGGGGAGCCGCGCCGCCGTCGCCGCCGCAGCGACGGCAATTTTCCTTGCCGAGCGCGCCCGGGATATTTGTCGCGTGTTACTCCGCGTAAAGTGAATTGTTTCTGGGATTTCGCGGTAAATTGCCAGGGCCGAAATCGCCTCCCACCACCTAAGGAGGCGAAGGAGTGGGAAAAGGTCAGGTGGAGGGGAGAGAAGACGCACGTTGCTGTAAAGGTGTGTATGTATACACACATATATACAGGGAAGAAGGGGGAGGAGGGGGGGAAATTTCGAGGCCGGGAAATTACGGAGCTATAGGGATCGGTGATCCAACGCCGCACTCACGTAAATGGAACGAACGGGGGGAAGGAGTTTCGGAAAGAAGCTTCGGCTCGTCATTCGAGTGCGTCTTGCACTTATTCTTTTTTCTTGTGTATATGTATATATCTATACGTTTCTTTCTGGTGTAGCCAGCGAGATCCGACTACGAAACGCATCAATTTATACCGGCGCTAATTGTCGTCCGCTCTCCGAAAAATTGCGCGACTATAGACAGTGTGCTTGCGCGATAATCCGGCGCAGCGTATCATTTTCCTTTGCGAAACGAGACGCGTTGCACAAGTAAGCCAACAAGTAAACCAGCAGTATAGTAATAGTAGAAACGTTTCGATCAGCTGGCTGTAGCGTAGTCCTTGCGCGCATGGATTGTGCTCGCATGCCGGTAGATAATTAAAAAAAAAAATCCGCACACACACGCGCGCTCGCCTTATCTTTGCAACGAAAGAAAAATCTAAATCTAAATAAAGTGTTATTAGGAAAGAGACGGCGTCGGTGTGACTCAACATTTCAATGATTGCAAGTACCGCCACCACCGCCGCCTCCTTCGTGCAGCGCTCCACGATGTGCAAATAAATAATCAACGGATCTAATTGCCAATTGGCCGTCGCTTTCGTTTATCAACATTCGCCGTTTCATTAATACTTTCATGCGCAAATAATGCTTCCCCCCTCATTATACGCAGAGTTTTGCGCTGTACGTGAAACGCTTCCGCGAATTTTTTCCAATCGAACCTGGCACGTGCGTATATACACTCGGCGAAGAAAAAAAAGCACGGGTTTTAGCCCGCCTCGGGTACGCCCTACTCTCTTGCTCCTTTACGCCCGTCGGATAATTGATTTCGTAAAATTGCAGTCTTTCGCGAGCGCGCGTAATACACGTCGCTTATTCGGGTGGGGGGGCCAGGGGGCAAATTGTAGTAGGCGGCCGGGATATAAGGTCTCTCTCTCTCTCCCACTCTCGTTCTCTCCTCCCGGTGTATATCCATCTAACGGACAACAAAAGTTTCTAAACGGTACGGTAATAACAATAATAACTTTTGCAACTCTGCCCGACGGGGGCGAGCTCTTTCTATCTATCTCACTCACGTAGCAACACACGCGAGAGGAGGAGGCTATACTCGGCGCGTAAATTGAACGTCCAAGTTGTATTTATATGATAATAAGAGCGTTTAAATATACTCGGTGTACCTGAACTCGCTACTTAAATACCGGACGATCGCCTCGCTCGCTCTCACTCGCCCTGGCGCACGCCGCGTATTTCCCTCCGACGCCAGTTTTCTCTCTCTCTCTCTTCTACTCTCTTCTCGTTTCTCTCTGAAGCTTATTTCCTCCTCTCGAAGCCGCCGCTGCCGCCGCTGTTGCTTCTACGCGCTGCACAATAGATATTCTCGCTCCCTTTATCTCGCGAAATCCCTGGTGGTGGACGTCCACTCGGCTCTCTCTCCCTCCTTCGCTTTATGCATTCACTTATATTCCTAATAACTGTATCCTCTCTCTCCCTTCTCCTTCTCTTCCCCCTCGTATTTACATATTTACGCGCAGCGAGAGAAAGGAAAAGGGAGACTAGCGTCGGCGGCGGCAAAAGGAGCAGCGCAAGTTTCACCAACTTTCAAAGTGGAGCCTCGTTCTCCTTTTATCTCTTTCTCTCTCACTCGTTCTCCAAGTGCCACTGCACCGCGTTTTCCGCCTCCTCTCCTTTCCACTCGCTCGGAAGGCTTTTATTTCGCGCGAATGTGTAAGTGTAAGTGTGTGTGTGGGTGTACGAGGAAAGCGCCCTATTTCTCCCTCCCTCTCTCGATATGCGGGGAAAATTGCGTTACACTGTACGGCCGGCATCAGGGACCCTTCATTACATGATGGTTATACCATGCCGCGAGTGTATACACTGCTAATCGATATACGCGGCAATTAATTGGCTTTCCGAGAATTCATCAAGCGTGTGCCAACAACGGATCGATGCGCCAACGAATTTATATAGAATGTGAGACAGAGCGTGAGTATATAGTCCGGGTTATTGCCGGGGAAATGTTGTGTGCGTGCATGTGGGGTCTGTGGTTATAATGTGCTAGGGTACCCGAGAGCCGTTCTTACATTGTGTGTGTGTGTGTGTGTGTGTGTGTGTATGTGTATATATAAATGACACGCGAGGTGATAACATGGAGAGAAGAGATTTAAAAATTATACAACGAAAACTATGTCCAAGTGTAATTATTAAGCGCGTACATTGTTGGAAAAACCAGGTCAAGAATCAAGAAATATTTATATATATATATATCTAAGAATCCGACAAGAAACAGCAGCAGACAATAAAGATTAATCCAATAACACTGATTACACGCATCTTGAGCTGATCGCATCACCTTCATCATCATCACGCGATGTAATCCCGCCCGCCACCCCTGACACACTTTCCTAACGAGAAGAGGGGGGGGGGGGAGAGAGAGAGAGAGAGAGAGAGAGAGAGAGAGAGAGAGAGAGAGAGAGAGAGAGAGAGAGAGAGAGAGAGAGAGAGAGCAGAGACGAGAAACCCACACACATACACACACACACAGACTCGCCACCTTTTTATTTCGCGAAAATAAGCGCTCGCCGAGGCGCAGGTAAAGGTCCCATGCACACACAGCTCGCGAAACAACGAGACGTGTAATAACAAGACGTGTGGCCGGACTCTCCTCTCTCTCTCTCTTTCTCACTCTCTCTCTCTCTCTCTTTCTCACTCTCTCTCTCTCTTACTCCCTTCTTCTGACCTCATCAGCGGCGCGTTGGTTAAGCGGTCACACGGAAAACGCTTTTATTATGCGCCCGCGCAGGCGCCTTGTATATCTATACATATATACTCTCGCGGGGGCGAAAGGGGTTGCGAAAAAAGAACTGCCACACGCGGAAGACGAGGTGGTGGAGGCGGAGGAGGAAAGGAGGAGGTGGGAGAAAGGAAGCGAGTGAGAGAGGAGGTTGGTTATAATTTTAATGACGGCGTGTCCGCGCGCGCGCAGACTATTAAGAATACGCGTCGCTAGAAACTTTTAACGAGACTCGCTGCTGCCGCTGCTGCTGCCGTTCTCGCATAGAGGGGGAGAAGCAAACGGTGTGCCACCGACGCTCGCTCGAGGGAAGCTGCCGCCGCCGCCGCCGCTGCCCCGAGAAAGCATTATGTATTTTATAATGATCTCACAACAAAATTGCAATTTGCAACGGGCGATGTCGCCCTCCGCGCGCACGCGCTCGCTTCTTTACTTTACTTAGTGTACGCGCTCGCTCTTTTGCTGAATTCCAGAAGCGGGTCGTCTTTTTCTCTCTCTTCCTCTGTGGTCCCCTTATACTCTCTCTCTCTCTCTCTCTCTCTCTCTCTCTCTCTCGATGGTTAGCTCTTCTTGAAAACGCCTTAGAGCACACGAGAGTTGCTGCGCCGTGACTCCACATTAGTTTTCCTCCCTTCCCCTTCGCCGCCACGCGCGCTCCATATACGGCGGAATATCGGACGAATTTTCGAGTACTATACATAAAAATCACGCGGCTGTCGTCGCTCCGAGTGTATAAGTATACATACGTGCATAGCTAACGAGTCCCCCCACCTCGTTGGTTGTTTTTATCGATTCCAAGCGGCCTATAGGGCGGCGCGTATAGTTCATCCGGTCTCGTGCCAATTCGCAAATCGATATAATATTATATAGCCGCGGCCCGCGACACCTCAACTGGGTCAAAGGTTGGGGCGAGTTCCTCGGCCGCGTGTGATGTGTATGTAAGAACGCGGCGTCGCGGCGCCGCTTAGGCGATATATGTACACCTATTACGAAATTCCGCGTGCAATGTATGAAAAATCACTGCGGACAAAACTTCGGCAATCTCATCGCGTGTAACTATTAACCGCGACAGAAGGAGACGCGAATTAATTGGCGATTACAACAACAAGCGGCGGCAGCGGCGGCGGCGGTTTAATGAACGAGCGCGAAATCGGCCAATGAACGGTAAAACTAATTGCACCCGTCCCTTTATCTTCCTCTCCCTCTCTCTTTTTCGCGACGCGGCAGCGGCGGGGCGGCTTAATCACGCGTTGCAAACGCGCGCCCGCTCGTGTATATATATATACCGGCCGAGCAAATATGGTTGAAATGTGTGCACTCGGCCAAATACTCAGGGCCCTTATCGCGCGCCCGCGTATGTGACATGCATTCCCTCATTAGCGAGAACCCTCGCTTCGTCGTCTCTCTCCCCCTTCCGGAGCGTCCCGGCGAGATAACGAGAAAAAAAGGAGAGGGAGTCGAGCACACATACGTATACGTGCGTGCGTGCGTGCGTGCGTACGTACGTGTGTGTGGGAGTGAAGGAGGGAGGAGGGTGGAATCAAGTGTTTGACTTCTTTCAATTTTGCAGGGCAGGCGCGGAAGGCCAGCGCGTGCAAATGCGGCAGCGGCGCAGGGGGAGGGGGGAAATGGGGCGAGACGCAGAGAGACTTTGTAATCGTTACCCGCTCGGCCGAGCAAACGAAATCTTCCCTTTACCTGCAGTGAGCGAGGAAGAGAGAGAGAGAGAGAGAGGAGAGAAGACTTGACTCTCGAGGCTCTCTCATCTTACTTTCGCTTTTCTTTCACACCACGCCCGTAAGTACGCGCACCACGCGTTATTTACATAATAATCTCGCGAAATTGGGATTATTATTTAGTCGATATACGAGGGGCTCTTTCTCGCTTTCCTTCTTTCCTTCTTTCTCTCTGTGCCTCCTCGTCAAATTTATTCGCTGCACATTATTTAAATGCGATTTCCAGAGCCCAGCAGCAGCGCAGATGGGCCTCTCGCTCAGTGTGCGCGCGCTGTCTCCTTTTTCCTCTTGCATCTCTCTCTCTCTCTCTCTCTCTCTCTCTCTCTCTCTCTCTCTCTCTCTCTCTCTCTCTCTCTCCTTCCCGTTGCTCGCGCGCGCACGAATGCAAATCACGCGAGCTGCCGCTGGAATTCGTTAAAAAATTTCTCGTCCTTTGTCCTTGAACCTCCCTACCACGTCGCGCCTCCTTCTCCTTCTCGCCATCCCCCTTTGGTTCCTTCTCTCTCTTTCCGACTGCGAGCACATAAGCGAATTGATTCGGCAGCGGCGCGACGGGAGAGGGAGAGAGAGAGAGAGAGAGAGAGAGAGAGAGAGAGAGAGAGAGAGAGAGAGAGAGAGAGAGAGAGAGAGAGAGAGAGAGAGAGAGAGAGAGAGAGAGAGAGAGAGAGAGAGAGAGAGAGAGAGAGAGAGAGAGAGAGAGAGAGAGAGAGAGAGAGAGAGAGAGAGAGAGAGAGAGAGAGAGAGAGAGAGAGAGAGAGAGAGAGAGAGAGAGAGAGAGAGAGAGAGAGAGAGAGAGAGAGAGAGAGAGAGAGAGAGAGAGAGAGAGAGAGAGAGAGAGAGAGAGAGAGAGAGAGAGAGAGAGAGAGAGAGAGAGAGAGAGAGAGAGAGAGAGAGAGATGGGGATGTATATATATGCGAAGGGATTGATCGCATGTAGCCCGAAGAAGATTGTCTACACGCGGAAGAACTATTCCTATTTCTAACGCGATAAGCCGCGGGGAACGACACAGCACGACAGTATACTTATGTATACGCGAGAGAGAAATGTCGTGCAATCTGCATAATTATTAACAGAAGGAAAATTTATGTGACCCTTCGGCAAGAGAGAGAGGGAGAGAGAGAAGAAACGATTCTCTCTCGTTATTTCCCTGCGGCTAATTTGAATATATTCGGCCAACGCGGACGCTAAATTAAAATCCAATTTCGACGTAATTTCGTATCATTAAGTATACGCGATTGGCCGGGCGTGCGCTCTCTCGTTGGTCCTCGCGATTACTTTTTCGCTTTATTTTGCCTTCTCTCCTCGACGTTCCATTTCGGGGATATTGCGTGTGTGTCCCCCCGCTCTCTTACTCGCGCGCGCGCGCATATATATATATATATATATTTCATTCGTTCACGTGTGATAGCGTTCGTCATTAACTTCGCTCTACATTATTTCCTCGCGCACGCGCGTGCATATACCTTTTAAATAGAAAAAAGGGAAAATTTATTAGCAGCTCGACTTTCTCTCTTCCGCAGGCTCGTTAATATTTATCAACGAGCCGAAAAGGGACAAAAGGGCGCGAGGAGCTTTTCGCGTCGTCGAGGTGTATTAAGTAATCGGCGCGGGCAATCGCGCGAGGACAAAGTCGCCGAGCCGGGGAGGCAATCTGCATGCTAAGAGACTGTTAATGCTTTTTCCTCTATAGTTACTCTTGACGTCGTAGAGGTCACCGTGTAGTGGCGACGTTATCGTCGTCGTCGTCGTCGTCGTTCTTACTGCTTTTTATTTCGTCCATGATAACTGATTTAAAATATAGTTCAATAACGATTCTTATTGTCTGGGCTTTATTTGCAACTTACGATAAAATTCATACGAGTGGGCCATGGATGTGTATGGAATGTGTTTACCAGAGTAAAAACTTACGTATAATATCGAAGAGGATTTCAGCAAGTAAGTGATTGTTCAACTCACCTGCAACACAAGATAAAAATGGCACGATTAGATATATGGCGCTCGCATTTAAAATGACATAGTAGAAATTAAATTAAAATTTTATGCGTCACGGCCGTCTAATCCAATTCGCCTCGCATCCCCGCGGCAACGCTCGTGCACACGCACGACGATCAATCAAACTTAATATAAAAAACCCGTCTTTATTCAATCACACACGGCTCTCGTGTGTATAACCTCATCGTGTTCTAATACCATCCAACTCAATTTAAAGCCACTCCCGATTACAGCGCGCCCCACTCTGGAGGACTGCTGCTACTTTTACACTATATATCTGTACATACAGAGCACGACATATGCGCGCGCCCAGCCGAAAATCCCCGACGCTCGGTGTATAAAAAATTCCCTTGTCCTTTTTATATCGAACCGAGGCGAACTACGAGCAGAGCAAACACACGGGAACGCGATGCGTATTTGAAATATTGTGTGTTTAGCTCGACGCGTAGAGTGAGTGTACCCCTCTACCTATGCGTACATACATACGTACACACACATACACGCGTACACCCCTCGCCTCGAGTCGTTGCCTCGCACAAAGACTCTGTCTGTCTCGCTCGCTCTCTCGCTCTCGCTTCATTTCGCTGCCTGTCTCTCTCTTGCTCGTTCGATGTGTACCGTGTGGCCTTCTCGCTCTCTCCCTCCTAGTTGTTTCGTCCCCGGTAATTGCTTATTAAATTCCTGGGTGTGGGAAGTGCCTCGAGTAAAGTGTCGTTTCTCTCTCCCGACGTACACAACATACATACATACATACACACACAACGTCGTGTCTCCTTTTCTCTATAGCTTTGGAAAAAGACATCGAAGGAAAATCGAAATTTCGACGGGCTGAATGAAAATCGCGCGCGACGATAATTGGTACGATTGTGAGAGCTCGCTCGCTCGCGGGTGATGCGAGCGGAGCTTAATCATTCGCCATTAGAGGGGAATTGTTTTCCTGGCGCGCGCGTCGTCGTGAAAATATTAAAGGCCTCCTCTCCACCCCTCCCACCCACCGCTCTTCTTCGTTATATATCTGGTTTGCTTGATTGACGGATTTCGCTGCGTAATTGGATTATTAATTAGGCTGTTAATGAGACGCATTTCGCGTCAAAGGCACTGTGCACGCCGGAGGAAGAGGAGGAGGAGGAGGAGGCAGCGGCGTGCTGCGCCGGGGTGTATACATATATATGGCGGCCCAACAAAGCGAACGACCTTATCGATCGGCGCAATTTTGCGCGGGTTTCGCCTGCGATGGCAGAGGCGAGCCTGCGCGTGTGTGCAGCGAAAAAAAACACACACGAACACACGTAGAGAGCCAGAAAGAGAGAGAGAGGGAAAAAACGGGTTCGTTCATCAGTAAACCATGCCGCGGTGCAAACTTCTATTCAATCTTAGGGTTAATTCGGCCCTATTGTTGGGCTTGATTGACATTTTCATGGATCGTTAAGCGTGAGACTGTTCGCGACTCGACTTTTTTTCTCTTTCTCTCTCGCTCTCTCGCTTGGTTGCTCACTCTTCTGCTGCTCGAAAATTTATGGCATTCACAGATGAAACGTATAGATAAAAATTAAGCGTTCTTGTGTGCTCGCGTATATGTCTGTGTGTGTCCTTGAGAAAATTAGTGAAGAGAGAGTGTTCGAAACAGTTAAAAAAAAGGAAAGCAGGAGGAAATATACGAGGAATATAATGGACTGCGGGTGTGCGGATATATTTGCGAGCATGGCGCTGTCACTGTACCATCAGGAGGGAGGGAGAGCAAGTTCCTAATTAAGAGCGAGACGAACTGAGCGAGAGGCGGCAAGAGAAGAAAGATGTATTATATATACACGCTCGCGCGCACGAAGGAGCAAACGAGCGGATGCGCACGTGGAAATAAACGCGGGGAGGGTGATGCAGTCGGAGTCGGAGCCGAAAAAAGAGAGAACTGAAATATAACGAGAATCAACAGAGAAATAGAGAGAGAGAGAAAGCGGAACAGCAGCAGAGGAGTGTAGAGAGTAGAAATTCGCGATATTAAATGAAGCGAGCAATTAAAACGTATCAAACGGCATTAAGCACATATTTGTACGAAATAATTTTTCCCGATCTCAGTCACGTGGGCGGCGATATATGGATTTGAGTGCGAAAAATAATATGAAACAAATATCTCTGTTCGCGTGGGTCCGCGAAAAGGAGGCTTATAAATTTAGTTTTTTAATTAAAAAGTGCATTGTTTACGTTCTCTTCTCCTTCCCTTTTTTTCTCTCCCCCACGCAGTCGCTCGCGCATTCTTTATACATCCATTGGAAATACCCCCGGCGACCCGGCCGCCCGACCTCATTCGAAATTCTGGGATTGAAACGAATAGAACAGACCATACAATGCGCATCGTTAGTAAGGTCGTTTAGCGACGGGGGTACGTATACGTATAGGTGTGTGTGTGTGCGAGTGTGAGTGTGAGAGTATACATATATAGGGGGCGAGAGAGAGAGAGAGAGGGAGAGTTTCCGAGCAAAATAGCGAGAACGAGATAGAGCGAGAGGAGCGCGTTCGTGCGGTAGAACGAAACGAAGAGAGGGAGGGAGGGAGAGAGAGAGAGAGAGAGAGAGAGAGAGAGAGAGAGAGAGAGAGAGAGAGAGAGAGAGAGAGAGAGAGAGAGAGAGAGAGAGAGAGAGAGAGAGAGAGAGAGAGAGAGAGACGGGGTAGCACGAAAGAGCGGCGACGTCGCGCGCGCGAGCGACTATACGACTACGACGACGACTACGACTGGAATATTCAGACATTAATCACGGCGAATGTCTCTGATTTGCTAATTTATTACATAATTCATGCGTTCCTCGCCCCCACCGTCGCGCTGCCGTCACGCAGTCGCGGAATACTATGCGCGAGCGTGGACTCGTTGCCGAAAAGCCGTTTAATTCGAGCGCTCCGCACGCTTGATAGACTCGTAAGAACTCCTCTGATGATGTGTGCGTCAGCGTAAAAAGCGGTTAAGAGAATCCGAGGAAAAAGACGCGCGCATATGTATGTGTGCTGCTGCAGTGCTGTTTCTGCAGGTGCGGAGAGAGCAAAAGCGGAGCAGTAGCAGCGCTCGTCATCATTCGGAGCACGCCGGCATAATTTGATATATTAGGTACACATAAGCGACGGCTGATCGCGGTTATTAGGTTGGCAAGCCCCATGCGGAAAGACCCCTGGACTTCTCTCACTCTCTCACTCGTCTACGTACGTACGTATACGTATACGACCATATAATACACGTATACCGAGCGCTAGTTACTATGCCGAGCGCAGCCACCAAATGGAATTATTATTATGCTCGTGCGGGCGCGACTTGCCCGTCACGGTGTTCGCCCCCGACGAGAGGGAGAGAGAGAGCGAGTCTTATTTAACCCCCGCGTAGATCGCTCGGGTTGGTTTTGTTGGTTCAGCTAGTTTTATCTCTCGAGGGTGATTTTTGGAATTTTCTCAGAGCTATGGCGATTCAATCGTCACTTTTCTTTGTGAACGTGAAAATGTGAGAACGAAGGTTAAAAAGTTCGCGAGATTTTTAGCGATCGACAGGGTTTTTTGTGTTCGATGGATTACCCAGTGACATACTCTAATTGCAACTGGAGTTTATTATTCTTGTAATCGGAAAAACACTGTTGCACGAATTGACACTGGAATTCCGATATGATGAAACGCCACTCCATTATCTTGAAATTTAAATGTACGGAACCGATGTATACACCCGAGCGCGTAAAAACAATAACAAAATCCTTTGAATGTTCGATATTAAAATTTTATTATTTTTGGCAAGCGCGCGCGGGAATACTACCACGCGTATACTATCCAATACAAATTCATTTAATCGGGGCCAGAAATTATACGCGCGAGCGGTAGTTGATGTACCGCTGCCTGCAGTGTATAAAATGCATGAAAAATCAATGTTTAATAACTTTTTATGCACTTCCCTTTTTTCGCACTCTCCCTGCAGCTTTAACAACGGCAACATAGCAGCAGCAGAGTATATATAGCGAGGACTACGGTTTCCAATGTTTATCGGCCGGTGTAATATAAATATCACGTAAAGCTCTCTCTCTCTTTCCGCTGAATACGCCTAACTTTTGAATATAAACATTTCGAACGAGCCGCTAACGACTATTTGACACGCATGGTCACCTTCATTGAAAACAAATATTGACGCGTGCTAAACAATGTGCTTAATTGATTAACCGTTTATTTTACCCGTTTTCCCCGATCTCTCTCTCTCTCTCTCTCTCTCTCTCTCTCTCTCTCTCTCTCTCTCTCTCTCTCTCTCTCTCTCTCTTCTCTCCCTCTCTCTTCCATTTAATCGAACGCGTACATTTTTAAACTTCACTCCCGTTCAACGCCGCCGCGGCAAATCAACTTTACATGTTAAACTATTCAAACGAATCGCGCTAATTATTCGCGAAAAAAGTGCCAGCCCGAGCGCGCACATCAAGAAACAGTTTTTAATCAACGGCTGCTGCTCTTGGCCGCCGCGCCGCGGGCAATTAAAAGTTTAATATCGGGGCAAACAGGAATTTTTCTATCGTATATATTCTCTCCGTCTCTTTCACTCCTCCACCGTCGCACGGCGGTAATGATTTAATCCGCTGATCCTCGGTCGTCCTCTCTCTCTCGTCGCGTACACATTCTTTTTTACTCGCGCGATTATCAAGCGAGCTTTAAATATGCATGACGCCGCCGCTGCGCGATTTAAAGCGGACGAAAAAATTTTCATCGCTCGCCCGGCCCGTACGTATCAGCCGGGAAATGGAGGAGGAGAGAGCAAACGAGTGAGAGAGAGAGAGCGACGTATCGCGCGGATTAAGAGCCGAGCGGCGGGCAGGGTAGTTAATTCGCGTGCGCGCGCGTACTTTTTTCGCAAATTGCCGTTAGGCGCCGTCGCCGTATTTTTACAAGCAAATGACATACGCCGCCCCCGCCCCCTCTCTTCTCTTTTTTCATCATCTCTCCCTCTTCGCGTGCGTGTGTGCACGTTCTCTCTCTCTTCCTCTTTCCCTTCGTTTAGCGGAGGGGGTGCGAGCGCGATGCCGTGAAAAATTAAAGGGACGGATGAGCGTCCGCTGAATTTATCTATCGGAAGAGGGCAAAAAACGAACGGGGCGACGTTCTTTTAAATACACGCGCGAGCGAGAACGAATTAATTTTCGGCTTACCAGAGGGGCTTGATCGATCTGTATAATCGGCGATTTATTTTTTCGCGCTAAATAAGCGCCACGACGAGCGCGACACAAGGGCAGAAGGAGCTCTCGCGTCCACTCGAGCGAAATATGGACGACCACAGAGAGAGAGAGAGAGGCTCTCGATCGCGCAGCGCATCTAAACGCGACGGACCGATGATAAAGTTTATTTTCTTTATTTCCCGATGTCCGCGAGCCACGCCGCTTGGAAAAATATTACACCGCCTCTCTCTCTCTCTTTCTTCTTTCATCCCCCCATACACAAACGCACACATACACACAGCCTTTATATGCTTCTTTTTTTCGACGAACGGGCTGCTTCGGATTAAAATTCATGGAAGCTCGTCGACCGACAAACGGCCTTGGCAAAAAGGAGAGAGACAGAGACGGATAGGGAGAGAGCGGGGAAAAAGCGCAGCCGCGAAAAAAAGTTGACGTAATAAAAAGGCGAGGAGAGGAGAAAGAGAGAGCTGGGTGCGTTTTTTTACAGACACAGAGCGAACGAGCGAGCCTCTATCCGCACGCGGCGGCGGCGGCGGCGGCGAAACTATACATGCCTCTTTTACACCTTCGCGAGAGAGGGTTTCATTTTCGACTGTTGACATCAACGCTATTCGTGTTTATTATTTTCTCTATACTCGCCACGGGCCGCCGCCGCCCGCCGCAGTGTTTTTTCTTTCGCACTGGATAAATGATAGGGTTGCATGGATATAGACGCCTGCTTGTAACACTTATCAAATATTTATTTTTTGATCGTGGCTTTTTGTTTGGGTTTCGAGACGGCCACGCGTATATAAAAAATCTGTTACAATGTATCTCTCCGGTCTCCACAGAAAAGAACCTCAGCTTTTACAAGCGCCATCGTTTACCGGGGCACACCGCAAAAAAAAGGAAAAAACAAAATCAAAACACGACTTTCCTATGTATAAAAGAATAGCCAAACTCGATTGCCATTATCGATTCAAAAGTGAAACCGTAAACCGCGCGTAAACGCTGCGATAAGCAAGCAGCAGCAGCAGCAGTAGCCCGTTCGGGGGTTTCTTGTGTATCGCGCTTCGCTTTTCTCCTCGAATTTCTCGAGCACCCGCGCGCTCCGAAACAACGTAATATCGGGGGTGGGAGAGAGAAAGAGGATAAACCGGCGTCAAAGTATTGGCTCCCGATAGAAAAATTTCAAGCGGCGGCAAGATTGCTCTCGCTCAAGAAGCAGCGCGCGCTACAAAGTGTATGCGCCCCGGCAAAGAGGAAGGAAGAGCCTCTCTCTCTCTAGTCGCATTACCGTGTAATCGAGCTCTTTGTTGGCTGATAATGCGATTGGCGGTAAGCCGCTCGCGCGCGAGCGAGCGCGATCGGTAATGGAGGGAAATGGCGCAAACGAAGCGTCGCGAGAGCGAAAGAGAGAGAGAGAGAGAGAGAGAGAGAGAGAGAGAGAGGCGTTCTTAAGCAGAGGGATCGACACTGACAAGAATCTGGCTCGAGCCGTTAAGCCGCTCCTCGAAAGCCAGGGAGAGAGAGAGAGCTGGCGGCGGCACCGGCAGCGTTGGGGCTCCCTTTTTTCTCAATTAGCGAAGTTGAGCTCGGTTCCGATCGAGCCAATGATAAAAGTACCACATTGACTCTGTTAAGTGCCTCATTATCTCGCTCGATCCCCCCTCTCTCTCTCTCTTTTCTTAGGCGGCATATAGCCTAGCCCGTTTCTCGATCTCGGGCAGGCGAGGAGAGGGAGAGAGTGTCATTGAAAAATACAAGTGTTTCAGATGGCACTCCGCCACCGCGAGCATGAGCTCTTTTGCTTATATATATATATATATAGTATACTGAAGAGTGATATAGTTAATTTGCAAACAGGAAAAGCTTTTTAACGCCTGAAAAATCTCGTCGCTCTCTTTGCCGCTGCCACTGCGGAGCAAGTGCATTCGAGATTGGCTTTTTGTACATTTTTTGTTCAAGCCGTGATTTCTTCAGAATCGCTTGATGGGCATGTTCTTGTTTGTGCACATAAGGATTGTGCACATATTTATTGTGCACAGATAGCATTGGTACAGATCTATATATATATATATATATATAGATATATACCAATGTTAAAGTGTGCACAATTAATATGTGCACAATCAGTATGTGCATAAACAAGAACACGTCCTTGATGTAGGTATCGACTTCAAATTTACAAGGATATCATATACGGTATACACTGTTAAAATTTTTTTGAAATTTAAGATAAATTCTGTAATAAAACTTTAATATTTGTATTCAATTTCAGTTAAATTTAACTGAAATTTAATAAAAATTTTGAAGTTTTATTACAGAATTTATCTTAAATTTCAGAAAATTTTTAACAGTGTAGATGCGATGTGTGTGCAAGATTTTATAAACATTTGACAATTATATAGTGTTAAAAATTCGGCATGTTCTTGTTTGTGCACATAAGGATTGTGCACATATTTATTGTTCACAGATAGCATTGGTGCAGATCTATATATATAGATATATACCAATGTTAAAGTGTGCACAATTAATATGTGCACAATCAGTATGTGCATAAACAAGAACACGTCAAAAATTCTTGTAATGAAAAATTTGGGTGTTTTCTATAAATCTTTATGTGCCCGGAGAAAGTGTTATTATTTTTTAATATGTGAAATATTTGTATCAATTAAACTTAAAAACATTATTAACTAATGATGTACAATAACTGTTCAGATAAAAATATTAAAGTGTATTTAAGATTACTTATTTACACATTATTATAATTGACTTTTTTTGTAACTATATAAATGTATATTATTACAAGATAAAATTTACCAATAAAAAAAATATATTTTACTGGCTGTTACGAAATGATTTTTCTTAAACGAAGAAATGGATTTGAAGATGTAAAAAACTATACATATTATATGCATTTTTAATAAAGATTATTAAATTTAATCTATACTCAAATAATAATTTTTTTTCGAAAATATTTTTAATGATAGTATATATGAAACCATTAACAATAGTACATTATGAGACGGGTGTGGAAGGTGATTATTTACCGCAGGAGACATTTTTCGCACGAGCAAAGCGAGTGCGAAAAGTCGAATGCGGTAAAAATCACCTCACGCACCAGTGTCGTACCGTATTTTATACCACGAGAGTCGAATAATCATATTAAAGTTGTGATTTTGAGGTTAGAGTGGTGTAAAATTTATATTTTTGTAAGAACCAATCAATAATTATTTAATAATTTAGTAATTATTTGCTGAAGTCAAAGGAAAAGATTTGGCAAAAATAAACAATGATTAATGTTATATGTTTCACGCGATTGTACGTAGTAGAATATTCTGAATTAATCGAGTGAAATACTCTTTTGATAAATGCGCGATATCGGGGTGATTTGTGACTTCTTTTAATCGTCAAAAGCGCCTTTAACATATCGCGAATTAATTTTAGATTCTGAATGAGCACAGCAGTTTTATGCTAATGACCGGCGTTATATACGCATATATATATTTTTATTGAAATGAAACGACATATGGGAGCGACAAATTAAATATTTCAATAGGGGGACTGAATTAGCCATATCTACCGGAATATTATTTTTTAATTGAAAATCCGATGACAATAAAATTCATTAAAATTACCTCTAGATTAAAATTTATGAACAACCTGCTAATAAAACAATTCGCATGGCAAAGTACATTAATATTTGATAATAATCACTTCGCCCTCCCATCCTCTCTTTCCCTATAGCAGCAGACAGCAAAGAGCGCGTTGAGCCTTTTTATTTAGCGACAAACCGTGTTTGCCATTAAATATTTAAAATCGCTCGCTCGCGAGAGACAGAGAGCGAGAAAAAACCATCCTCCCGCGCCTCGCGCACATCGAAGCCAATCTCGGGATTATTTTTTTGTCTCTAACCGTGGCGGCGAGTTTAAACACAGCGAAATTTTCCAATTATCGGAGACAAAGAATGGAGCTTCGGTAATTGCCGCGACGCGCACGTGAAAACAAAAAGAGAACGCGCACGGAATAATTACCCGTACGCGCGAGCTCCACAGCTTTTTCGGATTAGCGGATGGGAGGACGAGAGAGGGAGAGAGAGGGAGAGAGTCGTCAAAGGAACATTGCCCACGCGCCTGGATGAATTCGCTTTGACGACGGGGGCATTTATAATGCACGGGCTTCGAAGAGGCAAAATGTCGCCGTCCTGCCGGCAGGCCGGGGAGAGGGCGAGCCTCGTTTCTTTGTATATTGACGTACAAATTGACGTGCGCGCGCGAGAGCACGCGAGCGCTTTTGACGGAAAACGCGTGTGCCTTCGTTCGTTTTTTTTTTCACCGGATGAATTCTACAATATTTTTGCGCGGGCAGGTTTAGCTGTGCGTATGTGTGTAAGAGGAAAACAATTTTGCGCAAGAGTTGAAGGGATTCGCAAATAGATGTGTTATTTTGAACTCTGATAGCTTGTGTCTTATTAAGTTAACGAAGAGATTAATGATGCAACGTTGGCGGAGTATCGGTTTCTTGCATTGACGCGCTTTACTTATTCAAATAATTGTCAATCCGATGTTTCATTCCTGTTTTTAGATTTCTAACCGGCGATCTTTGAATTTTTCAAAGTGCCTAAATAAGTGATGAATATTGAATATCGTTTTGCGCAGCACGTATAAATGCGACTGATGGCTATAAAAAAAAAGAGAAGCCATTTTCGAGTTTATTTTTCCTATTATACTTGCTGCGTTTTGTCTTTTGCTTTCTCAAAGAGAAAGAACTTAAACATTTTACACGTGCGAAATAATAAGCGTCAGCTTTTAGACGTACGTTAATTCGTTCCGGCAGCGTCAATGTTACAATATTTCAATCCAAGCTAAACGTATATGTTAATAGACGTCATCGTAAATTTTTCATCCCCCCAAAAAAGCCGAGTTATTATCTCATCAAGAGTGTGCGTCTCTTCGAAAGACCCAATTTCAGCCGAGAATAGAACCGTGCTATTTCGAATCAGCTGATCAAAGGCGATGGTAAAACGCACCATTCGCACGCGTCGTAGACAGAAAGAGAAAAGGAACAGCTCGTATAATACACGCAGAGTTTATTATTAACCCTTAGTTAGCCTATACGTGACGTAGTCGTCGTCGTCTTCGTCGTCGTCGGCGCACTTCTTATGGGCCTTTAAAATCACGCCAGTATAATTATACGGGGGGGGGGGGTTACCGCTGGCGCGCGCAGAGACGTAAATGTCATATATAATACATGCCGGCTACGACGAACGTGACACGCACACACACACACCACCTTTTTCTTCGTCTCGCACGCACCGTCGTCTCTACTCTCCGCGGTGAACTTGAAAGTCCACTGACAGCACCGTAGTGTATACACACACACACACACACACACACAGGATGTGCCTGCCCTTTCGTCGTGGTGTCCTATCTCTTCGAGACTCTTTTCCTCGACGTCATTACGGCATATACACTGACCCAAATACACGCGCTTCCATCCCTCATAACGATCGACGACGTGGAGAAAAAGACTGAAAGACGCGTTGAAATGCTGATCGCGAGCGCCTGGAAAATTAAACGAAAGGAACGAGAGAGTGTGAGAGAGAGAGGGAGAGAGGTCCAAATTAAGCGTCTAATAGCGAGAGGGGGAGGAGGGCGCGACACGTGCGCCCGGTCTCGTGACAGACTCGAGTAGAGCGAGCGCGCGCGCGCGCGAAGGATATAGAGAGGGAGAGAGAGTTGCCTTGCGGCGAGGAAGGTGGCGCAGTAGCAATTAACTTCTCCTCGCGAGATTAGAGCGAGATATTACGAGATATCGAGCGACTTAACGGCAACACGCGAGAGACTTCAAAGGCAGTAATAAACTGCCTCTAATGAACCCCCTTATCGCCATCGCAGCCACCCCCTGCCGCCCTTCCTCCTCTCCACCGCCCCCTCTTCTTCTCCTTTCCCCTTCCTACCGTACACCGCCACCTCCCGCTCCGTCTCTTTCAATCTTCCGGCCCGCGCGCGCGCCAGTCCGCGTCTTAAAGGTAAAACAGCTGAAGTTGTTATATTATATCTGCATCGATCCCTCAAAATTTAATACACTCCCCACGCGCCGACCTTATCACATCTCTCTCTTTCCCCTTTTTCTTTTGTTTATTTCTCTCTGCGATTCAACTGCATGGTGCGTGATAAAGTCACGGGGGCGCGAGTGATGTATGCGCGCAGGAAAGCCAATTCGGTGACCCGTGTCCTATGTATATATAAGTTCTAATATAGCCGTTTTATTCGATGGTAATAAAGGCCACGGCGACGGCGGCGTATATAAACAGATTGTAAGCCGCGATAAAACAAAGCCGTTACCGAGAGATCGTCGTATTTCTTTTATTGGGTTAACGACTACACTAATTTTACTTATCTGCTGATTTATTCCGGCATATTAGCATACGATTTCATTCTTCTCTCTCGCGTATATGTGTCGTATATATGTATGTATATACACGCCCAGACGACGAAAGCTCTCGTACTTTAATATTACACACCGCGAGCCCGTGTGCCCGTCAATTTACCTCCATACGCCGTACTTCGTAATATAAAATACGAAATTAACATAATTTTAGATACGAAATATATTACATTCCTCGTGGTAAAAAGAGGGGTTGGGGTACGACTGCGTCGTACAGCGAAACGGTCGCGCGAAAGGCGCAAAAACGAAATATATTACCGAAAGTTTTACAATAGTTTTATCCTCTCTTCTCCTGCCCCTGCGTTTAAAATAATTTTTCGAATCATATACGAGAGTGGGAGTACAAAACTGGAGATTTATATGCATGAATATGAGTTTCCGAGCGTCTAAAGAGCTAGTAGACGGCTAGGGCTCTCCCGGAGCTTTTATGAAAAAAAAGAAGTTAATTAAAATACATTTCGCAAAAGTTCAACTCGACGAAATGAAAATTAAAGTACATAATTAATCACGGCTACGGCGCTATATACTCTCCCTCCTCCTCCTCCTCCTCCTCCTCCTCCTCCTCCTTCGTTCTCGCGAAAAAGAGAAAAGGAGACACGCGTCCGCGCGCGCGTGAAATAACCACCACGACGACGGAAGGCTCTTTATTAAAAATCGTTGGGCGCTTAATTACAAGCGACACAGAGACTGAGCGAGCTTATACATATATACGCACTTACATGTACCATGTATACGCAAGGAATCGCGAAAACGGTCGCGTGCATATTGTCTTAGGCGGGCTGTCGCATGTAGGATGCCGAATAAGAGGGAGAGAGAGGTAGGCAGAGAGCGACAGACGCAGACAGATTGCGCGAGAGGGAGCGAAAGAGAGAGAGAGAAACCCGCTCGCGCGCGTCTCTCTCCACAGTGAAGCCCAATCATGTTGATTCAACAAAGTACCCACCTACCAAATTGCTGGAATTTGGTATTCGGCCAGGAGGGAGAGCGACGCACGCGCGCGCCCGCGTATATATACATATATACACACACGTCGCTCGCTCGCGCGTAGGTTCATCGGAGCGTGGGAGAGGGGGTGGATGGGGGGAGAGAGAGAGAGAAAGATAGAGAATTCGAATCGGTCTGATTGCACATCTAGGCCAAACCAGGACCACGCGCGCGACGCGCGCGTTCCGACAGAAAGCGCTGCGACGATTGGCGCTGCGCGCTTTGCGCCGCTACTCTTTGCGCTCCCTCTCTCTCTCTCCCTCTCCTTTTCAACGGAAAGGCAACTTTAGTGGGGGTGATTGGACGCATCCCGGTGATTGTGGCACCCCAACCCTCGGCTTCCAGTTCACCGCAGCGGCGGCGGCGTCGGCGGAGGAGGAAGAGGGTGGAGAGGAGGGCTGCTGCTGCTGCCTCCGTCTCCTCCCTCCGCGCCGCGTCACCCCCCTACACGGCTGTAAATCGAGTTTACCCTCTTGCCGTGGCTCAGCCCTTCAATCAAACTGATTGAAACATTCCTTGAATCCGAAAGAAACGAACCATCTCTGCCTCCCTCTTTTCGCCTCGCCCGGTCCTCTCTCTCTCTCTCTCTCCCTCCAACTTCTATATACTACACGTACGAGTACGTGCATACACACGCGTGGGCATCAGCGCACGTTTAGAGGAGCGTACGTATAGCGCTCGTCCTCTTAACGACGTTGATTCACCTGGCCGTGACACTATATGACGCAGCAGAAGCCGGAATTACCTCAGATGGCCGCCGAGGTTCTACCACTCCCACGCGACCTCTCTCTCTCTCTCTCTCTCTCTCTCGCGCACGCGGGATACTAACGACGGGACAGTCCCGCGCGCTCAAATATTGATACTGTCCTCCATCTCGTTCTATCGCTCGCTCTCGCTCTGCTCTCGGGGACGAGAGTAAATCGGAGCGCCGCTCTGCCAACAGATTAGGCCGGACATGTTGCGCATGATTCGGCTCTGCCATACGTACCTCACCTCTCCCACTCTCTCGCTCTAACCGAGAAATTGACCTCTTTCTCCCGACTCTGCCTCGGATAATCGCTCGAGCGCGACCAGTGGAAAGTGTTTTCTTCTTCTCTCACCGAGATATCCAGAATCGCGATTAGGACGTCGAAATAATCGATGAGACGAGTTGCAGCATCAGCAGCAGCAGCATGAGCAGCGCCAGTAAAGTAGCTCTATACACTTACTGTCGCCGCTGCGGTTCTATTCCGGGCCTCTCGACGACGACGTACGTCTGTTCCTCATTAAATTTCGCGGTATAGCTGCGTGCGCGGCCTCTCTCCTAAATTTGGCCCGCACCGCCGTATGTGTATATATCCCCCTTCGATCTATATAACCCACTTCGCGCATTTCGTCGTCGCTAAACGGCGCCTCGCCCTCTACTCCCCTCCTTCTCCTCCTTCGCCGCGTAGCAGTCGTGATTGCGCGTGCGGCAATTTAGTGGTAGAGAGGAAGAGACAGAGTAGTAGGAGAGAAAGAGCTGCATATGCAGTCGAAACACGCGCGAGGCGCCGAAACCGCCGCGGAATTTTTATCGTGCTCTTTCAAAGTATATACGAGAAAGACTGGATCTTGTTATCGCCCGTTCCATCTCTCTCTCTTCCTTCACTCACTCACTCTCTCTCTCTCTCTCTCTCTCTTTACCCTTTTTCTTCTCCTCCTCCTCTGCTGCTCCGAGTCGAAAATTAATTTTCGTTCTATCATAATTAATTCCCCGTTCCACTATACGTTTTATCTCTTGCACACACTGCTAATTCCTCCCGAAAGAATATCGCACGACGAAGAAGAAGACGAAGAACCTATGCGTACGCTGTGTGCATATCATAGCCCGAGAGGTTGGTCGTGTTGAATCTTACCTCGTGTAGTCGGTTTTGCAGAGGATCATGTTGCCCTTGATGAAGCAGGATGGCCCGATCTCCGCTAATACCGTGCCACAGGAGCTGCACTTGAGGCAATTGTTGTGCCAGTAGCGCTCCAGCGCGTGCAGCAGCCATCTGTCCACTATTCGGTTGCCGCAGCCCGCGCACTGCTGGTTGCTCGTCGCCATGCCCGGGCCGCCCTCCTGCTGCACGCAAAAGAAGAAAATAATTGTGGTTAATTTGGGCTTGCGTGACACGGAGAGTATGCCTATGTATGCTCATGATATGTGGAACATGCTTGGACGTGTAGTTTCCGCTCGTTTTGCGAGTAACAGGTTTTTCGGGGACGAGTGGTAGACCTGTGGGAATCGGATGCGGTGATGAAAGTTTTGTCATTTTTTGGATTCTATGGGCTTAACGTTATTTTTATGCTAAGGAAATTTGGGATATTATATATAGAATTGCACGGGTACGTTATATTACGCGAATAACGGTAATTGTCAAACAGTAAAATAAGGAAACCAGATGCAATCTGGCTCTGATATCCTGTCAAGAAGGCAGAATAATCGGGCGTACGCTATTTTCGTTGTAATTGGATTGAGTATTTTTGTCGGTTGATAAATATTCTAATGTATGCAGTAATGGTTATATAGATATTGGGCAAGAAATAACTCTGAGCAAATTGAAAGTTATTTCAGCTGAAGTCTATACATATATATATATATATATAGATAAACATGTTTTGAGGAATGAAACTTCAGTTTCAATCCACGATACAATATTTCTTTAATTAAACATTATCGGCGTAATAAGAAATCTAATAATATAATCCCCCCTGTGCGTTCAATTAAATATTAATCAGCGGGGCTTTAAGATGCGGGAGATCGATAAAATTTTGATAAGCGTTTACTTTATTGGGTATTAAAAAACGTATTAAAGTCATCGTTAATAGCAATATTCTTTACGATACGCGATTCCGAGCGCTGAAATGCCTCTCGATGTATTTTATCAACTAATTACCGTTCAAACTTACTAGGAGAGCCGGAGCGGCAGCGCGACTTTCTCTATCTTTAATTAACAAGTTAAATGCAAAAAAAAAGTATTGGTGCTATACTCTCATTTGCGAAAGATCGCAAAACGCGCTTTAATTTTTATCATTTATCTCTCTCGTTCGCTCTCATTACGCAATCCAATTAAAAGATTGTGCAGCGACACACACACACATACGCGCGCGCGGGTATACTCGCGACGAATAATATTTTCAACATCGTACACGCGAGCGCATATACACATGACTCAGACACGAAACGCAGGCATAAAAGGCATCGTCTTGCCCATTCATTAGCAACCGGAAATTTCCGAAATTTCAAGGAACAAAAAAGTGAAGGCTCAGCTGCTATTAGTCAATCGCTGCTCTCTCTTTCTCTTTCTCTCTCTCTCTCTCTCTCTCTCTCTCTCTCTCTCTCTCTCTCTCTCTCTCTCTCCCTCTCTCTCTCTTGCATGCGTCAATCACGTATAACAGAACACGTGCGCGCGCGCCCGCGTAAACGCTGCCTCTCCCTCTCTTCTCCCTCTCGCAATGAGTATTATCATTCAAAGTATATAGCAGAGTGGATGCGCATGCGGGGGAGGCTCTCTCGCTGGGGCAGATTAAGGCGTGCCGGCAAAACGGTACACACGCACACATACACACACACTCGCACGCGCGTTGCAGGCCGGCGACCTCGATATCACGCCCGCGTGTCATTTTCATTTGCTTTATGCTTCATTCATACACGCAGCGAACGAGCGAGCAAGCGCACGCGCATCACCGTAAAATTGAATATTCATTCGTGATTCGCGAAGTAGATTACCGTAGGCTCTGCGTACAGCGTCACATACTCGTGCGTGTATATATATATACTACAGTCGCCCCAAAACTATTCGGTGATAGTTCCCCTACTATACACACATACACACACACACACTTACTCGAGCCTCGCAGCCGTCGTCGTCGTCTGCGTCCCTTTCTCTCCCTCTCCGCGTGCGCGCGCGGCCCCCCCTCCCTCCGTATATATACGCGGCAGCGGGGCCGATAAATCCCGTTTGTTCAATTTACCGAGCTTTCGAAATAAATTTGTTTGCACTACGCCGCTTTAATTGTCTCATTAATTACGGACGGCGGGCAGCGCCGCCGGCTTTAATGAACTTTGAATAATTGTGTTTACCCGACGTTTTTAGCACGCGCTGCAAATTATGATTGAGCATCCAAGGTCTCTCTAGTGTCTATACGCGTGTATATGTGTGTGTGTGTGTGTGTGTGTGTGTTCGTATCTGTGTATGTAAGCGGTGCAAAGTATAACGCGAAATTCCGTTTTCCATTGTCGATCAATCATGCTCAGCGCGCGTAACGTTGTTGTAAAAAGCAACAATGATCGCGAGCGAGCGAAAAACAATTTTTTTTTCACCGAGAGAGGCGACACGGTGCGCGTCTCGATGCCACCGGAGATCCTCTGTCATATTTTTACGCGAGGCGTTGCAACTTGCCAGGGAGAGAGAGAGAGAGAGAGAGAAAGAGAGACACTGTCGCGCGCTTATCCTACGCCGTAAAATACTGATTGTAATTTTTACGATACTTTTATCTTCGTTTGATATAATCAGGAAAAGTGGCTATAAATCTGCGCCCGCGAGCGGCCCGTGTAGGAAAAAAACGTCCATCCTCGACTCTTAATTTTTATGTATACTATATAGGAAGAAAACAATTTAATTCGGGTGAGACGCGTTAGCGTGCGCTAAGTGGTTCCGTAAAACACGCGATTTAAGCGCGGTTATGTTTGTACATGTATAAATATATATATACCGATGTTGTTCCTTGATCGATTCTCGTTTATAGAATTGCGTGTAATATATGAATGGCGCGGAATGATTTCCTTTTGGGTCGCCCGTGCATATACATTCGAACTATATGGATTTTATTGTGAAACGAAATGAAATGGTTTATTTAAAATGCAAAAGTGTAACCACTTAAATACTTTCACCACTCGATGTTGCCGATCATTTATATACACACACGTTTCACGAGGATGTATATCTATAAAAGTGAATTGATTTATATGCATTTTAAGAGATTGATATTCTCGCGCGCAGAAAGGTATATGTATACACAGACGTGCGCGCGTGTGGAAGTGTTTTAGGTTAAGTGAATTTATATAACGTTAAATCTCATTAAAAGAGTCGCGTTAATGCGCCACTTTCGTTTATTGCGTCGATTTCAATTTCCCCGGGCGAGAGTGTAAAAAGTGTAAATCTAATGCATACAGATACACTTAAATCGAATGAGTATATCCAAGTATAACGTTTTATCACACGCTGGTTACCCCGTAATAAGAACAAGACGCTAAAAACGCCATTTCATTTTCCGATATGGCCTTTTAAAATCCTTCCTCGCCGATGTGAATTTAGAAGTTTTTAGAAAGGGTCTCTCCCTCCACATCCGCGTCTTGCACACTCCTATTATACACACTTACGTAATGAGAATGCCTCACTTCGCGTCAAATTTCCCGACCCAGAAAACCAAATGACACGACAAGTTAATTAAAATTCCTCCATATTGAATCGAATTCTGCCACAACAAGTACCAGACTTATATGCCTGCCCGGCTTCCTGTCGTTGCAGCCGCAGGGACAGCTCTTGATCCTGCCGCTAATTTTGTACCTCAGACCGTTCTGCGACATCACAAATGGAAAATTCATCTTTGGAACACTCGCGATTTCGACAAAAAGAATAACGAATTCTTTCCTTCTTCTCGCACCGGCGCTTTTCACGAGGCGCGAGGGAACAAACTTCGCACCGCGTGAGGACTACTGTACCTCAATTACTAATCATAAATTTCTCGCTTCCAATAAATCAAGGTATACCCTGCCTGTTGTAAACCAAAACAAAGCCATAAAGTGGGGGAAAAAAGGATACGTTCCCTTCGCACGGAATATAGAACCTGCTACATATACGCATAGTAGGCATACTGTCAGTCGTAGGAACGCTTTTTTCGCTTCGCCGCGAATGGGAAAACTAGTTACGCGCGTAAGTGTGAATGTGAATAAATAAGAGAAGCGGTGTGATTCTTACGATGCTTACAATGCGGTCGCCGGGGAAGCATTTCATCTGGTGCATGCGGTTGGTGATGTTGCTGAAGTGGTGGTGCAGCTCCATGTTTGCTCGTCTATTACAGTGCAATGAACGCTTTTCACTTTAGAAATCAGAAGGCGCACCGGGCGCTCCGAACTGTATCATTCACTGAACAACACGCGTACCGACGCTGGCCGCACCGTTTTCTTATTATTCGGCACTGTTACAAACCGCACACTCGCGAGCAGTATAGTATAATACGTGGAGTCACAGGGAGCGACGGACGATGGGATTCGCCTCATCCGAACAATGAGTTACGCGCGGCAAATATAGAGCGGACTGGTTTCCTCGGCAAACACACTGGTACTACTGCACGCGCGCACCCGATAAATCTCTCTCTCTCTCTCTCACACCTCGTGCGCGAGGAGTAGTAGTACACACAACGCACACTCATATGCACATTCACTGTACAAAACCACGATTTCGCATGGGCTTCACACGGAGCGCCACCGAGAAATCGCACAGCTCCGTGCGCGCGCGCGTGCACGAGCGAGACGACAACGCACACTTGTGGAGCGAGAAGCCGTGGAGGAGAGGAGGAAAGAAAAAGAGAGCAGAAGCGACGGCTGGCCGAGTCGAGAAGCACGCCGACGATTGAGAACCTGTCCCGACCGAAGTCAGGGCCCAACTGACTGCGCTCGCTCCTTCTCTCTCTGTTGCTCTCTCTCCTCCCTCTCCCTCACCGGCTATAGAGCAGTGGACGTAGCGGGGCGCGCGGGGACTGCGGGGCCCCTCTCGAGTGGGCCCTCGCAGGTATAAGCCTGCTCCCCTCGCTCTCTTTCTGTCTCTTCCCTGCAGCGGAGAGTAGTGGGGGAAATAAAAAGCCGAGAGAGCCTAGAAAGGATCTAAGCGAGGGGCGGGGAGGGGGGGGGGAGACCATCCGCAGACCCCGAAGCGCGGGAGGGGAAACCGGAGAGAAGGGGGCCATGCGCTTCCCCCTTTCCTTCCGCCCCCTCCTCCATGTACATATACACCTCGGCCGCGCGCGAGCTCCACTCTCTCTCTCCCTTATTCAATTATATTTCTCTCCACGGTAAATGCCCATATTGTTGCATTTATCAATGGCCCCGGCTATAGGAGTGAGCCGCCTGGCTGTATTCCGTATGCACCCCCTTTGCAAACGCGCATGCGTATATGTGTCGCTGATTTTTTTTTCGCTCGCTCGACCGCATTTCGCACGGTAGTCGCATGCTCCTGCTCGGTCGTTTGATCGCGGTGCGTTTTATGTATGTAAGGTATGTTACATGTAGCTCGGTTTCGTCTCTATTTGTCGGCTGGTGTGCGCGAGCGGGATCGAGAAGGAGTGTGTGGAAGGAGGTGCCACGGAGCGGTAGTTATGGAGTCATCGCGTTACGTAATCCGAATGAATATTTATATATACGATTTAAAGTGCTCGGAGCGAATGCGATTGAAGCGTTTAAAAAACGAGGTTGTTTTCGAGTCTATTATTGAAAATAAATGTCGCGCCAATTATTCTTGCGTCAAAGCTAAATACGCGAGTCGAGTTGTTGCTTGGACAAATATATGCAAAATAATAACCGCGGACGCATAAAAGAAAAGCAATTGCGTAACGAGTCATTCACTCACGATGTCGCTTATATTATTTGCTGTATGCCAATAATTAGAAAAATTCCTCGACCAACTTCTTTCCATAATGCTGCACCTCCTCTACACGCAAAAATATTTTTTAATTGCAGACTATGTGCAACAATCTTTTTCTCCACCCCAAAGATTGCTAGTTTTCCATCCAGGGATATATAATTTTCTCATCATCCGCAACGAATACATTTTCATAATTCATCACGCTCGGTATATTGAATGTCACGACGATCGATATTTTTAGTGCCCCAGCGCTCGACGTTATATTACAAGAGCACTTTCCGATAGACCACATAGCAGGCGGCCGTGGAGAGGCTTCGAGCCTCCTCCTCAACGCGCGAAAGCGACGCGCGCGCTCGGTTTTCCTCGAGCGATTCGCTCTCCTCTCACTCTGCCTCACTCTGCCTCACTCTTGTGGAGGCCCTATCTGGCTGAGAAATCAATTTGCTCGGAGGCGCGAAAGCGAGATGAGGGCTCACGCGAGATTTTTATTGTCCGCCGCTGCCTTTATCCTCGTATATATCGGATTCGCGTGACGTGCGCGCAGGCTCTTCTCTCCCCCTCTCTCTCTCTTTCTCTATAGAGATAGGGAGAGAGGGAGAGAGAGATCGAGGGGGGCATTATAATTGCGAGCCTGCACGTCCGCTAATTGAAAAGTCAAAGCGTAATTAATCGTCCCGAGGAACAAACACTGTGCAACTTGGCAGAAGTGAGAAGAAAAAATGGCACGGCGTTGGCGAGATTTTTCGCAAAAGTTCGGCGCGGTGTAAGTCGCGCCGACACTTCCGTTCGCGGGACTTTCTCTCACGGTCGTTCTCCCGCGACGACGCCGACGACGACGACGGAGCTGTCTGTGTGCGCGCGTATATCTGTACGTGTACGTGTGCCGTGCATTAGTGTGTAGAAAGTGGACTGTAATTGCGGTTATCGTAAAATACATCTCATTATGCGAGCGCGCGCTCGCGTGGGGGAACGCGTGTACAGTACGAATATATGCGAGAGTGCGCACGGCGCGTGAAATCCGAGCCGATTGCACGCGGAATCTTTATCATTATGCCGGACGATTCATTAATTCACACTCTGTACTTGTATGGGCGAGCGTATGTATAGCTGAATTTATATAAGGACTGGGTTGTTGCGGGATATTCAATTTTAGCGCGCCACTCGGTGTGGAACAATAACAACATAACTTTCTAAGTGAGATGTTTGATTTAATTTAGAAAATTCTTGGTTTTTTTTTTTTTTTAAGAGCGATCGTTCAGCGAGTGGAGCTGATGTATACACATATATATTGAAAAACTTTCCCCCTAATGGTTTAACCATGATCGTAAAAATTTAAAGGTTGTTTACCTTTCCATTAGACTCAATCTTTCTATCCAAACTCTTACGTAAGATTTTTCTACGCCTTCCGTTACGAGCGCAGAACACTTCTGTTTCTGAAACTATACGTCCAACTTATGCAAGCTCAACTAAAACTATATACATGGAATGCAAATGAGCTGATCGATCCCCCGAGATTATAAACCCCAGCCATCCCTGCAGAGCACTTACCTTGAGTGTGCAGTTGTTGTTGTTGTGATTAACCGGCGGATAAGGCATGTGTCTGGCCAGGTGTGGGTGCTGGTACGACCTGTGATGCTCCTGCTGCTGCTGCTGCTGCTGCTGCTGCTGCATCATCGCCTGGGCGGCTGCAGCGGCGGCCGCAGCCGCGTGGTGATGCCCGTTACTCGACATCGCCTGCTGCTGCTGCTGTTGCTGCTGCTGGTGGCTGGGGTAACCCTGGGGCCCCGTATCCTGGGGCCCGGCGCCGTAAGGCGGCGAGTGGGGACTCGGGTCCGGCGTCGTCGCGGTGTCATTGCCGCTGGCGTTGGAGCCACCGCCGCCACCGCCGCCACCGTAGGTATGGGGCTCGGAGCCCGGGCCACCGGTCGGATGATGGTGCGGGCTGCCCGCCAGCGACGGGTGGTGGGGGTAGGGGTTCATACCAGCGGCCAGGGCGCTCGCCAGCTTGCCGGGTGGGGGAGGGCGGGCCGCGGGAGGGCCCACCGCCACGCGCGCGTGTCACGAAGAAATAAATAAACCTCGGCCGGCGACGTAGACGACGACGTAGACGACGACGTCTAGAGGTCGTGGGCACTCGGCTGGGACGGCGCCGACGCTGGCTGCCTCGGCCCGCGCTGCTCCTCGGTTCCTGAGTTCACAGATCCCTGCAAACAAAATAAATGTACTGAGATTAGTTTTCTTGTGAGTTTAGGCTTGAAGTAGGTGTTGTGTTAAATAAGATTTTATTTCAAAGAGCAGCCGTAAATCACGTGAGCACAAGGTATAACTTTTAATTTACATTTTTAAGTTTTTATATATATTTTTATGCGAGTGAAATTTAATACGTCATGAATTTCAAATAGCAAGCTAATTATATCGAATATAGCGTTCAATGTTGATCGTTCGGTATGTCGATCGAAGATATAATGTAATTTAGATCGGAAAAAGATTTCTTCCAAAATCGAACGATCAGCGTCTCTGCTTACGAGGCAGATAATAAAATACTTAATTAAATCGAACCGACAGTTACCGAATTCAAATGAATTTTAATCAATCCTAAGAAAATTACTTGCCGTCGAATTCGATAAAATACTTTACGATGCGCTTCCCCGAATAAACGAATTCTTTCTTCTTCTTTTTTTTTTTATTCAAACTAATTAGTCGTTTTAAAATACACTTGAAACGCGCCATAAACCAAGATTCAATTTCGAGTACAATTTCAACTCGGCGCATAAATTTAATACATCAGATTAAAAAAACATGAATCCCAGGCCGGTCGAACGTCATATAACGCAACTGTTTACGAGAGTATAATGGCACTATACACTCTAGTGGCATAGATATTATCCGTTTGACGCGCGAGTGCGAGCGGCCGCGACGGACAATAGGGAAAATAATGAAAAAGGATGTACGCTCGTGGTCGCACCGTGAGACACGCAAGCTAACACTCACACATACACATACATACATAACAACACATTGCCCCTGTACACTCGAGAGCAGGAGGGAGATATTTCGCTCTCGGGAGGAACTCGCCAGTAAAATCGTCATTTTACGAGAATTGCATACTGTTACTTTGCTCGGTCCCGTTTTGTCTCTGGTATATATCCACTCTAATTAAGCATTCTATCGTTTTAATTATATCCTACTCCTACCCTCAGCTGCCCTCTGCTCGCCCAGCGGCTTCCGGTATAATTGCGTGGTGCTCAGCGCAAGTCCGGCACAACGACGACACGATGCTTCGCGCGTTATTATTCGTCGAGGGCCTCTTTATTACTTCTCTTTACACCCAAACGCACTCGGATTCGATTATTCCCGTTACATTCCAGCATAGCTTTCCATTATCGCCTCGTTTCCTGCTTAAAAAAGCATAGGATTGATTTTTCTCATTTCAACGCATCTCGCGTCTGCAGTCCCTTTTTCTTGGAACCGGAGAATCCTTGCTTAATTTTTTTTCCCCTCGTCCGTCTTTCCTCCAAATCCCACACCTGAAAAAACTCGCTCTAACTACCTTCTCGCAGCTTCCCCATGCGTATAATACTATTGCACACAGGAGTTGGAAATTGTCCGCGTCACTGCAGGCTGCATATCCCTTTAATTTTGTCGCGGCCAATTCTCGCGGCACGCGATCGATCGATCGATCGATCCGTCGTAGCAGCGATCGGCGATCTCCCTCGTTTTCAGCTGCTCGCATATATATATATACACACTCTCGCTCGTTCCATCTCTCTCTCTCTCTCTCTCTCTCTCTCTCTCTCTCTCTCTCTCTCTCTCTCTCTCTCTCTCTGCGTCCATTGTGGCGCGGCGCCCGAACAAAGCTCGCTCTAATTACTCTCTTTATGATCTTTTCCGGCGTCCAATCAGATTTCCTCATTTCCCTGGGCCCTCTAGAAAGTAATCTCATTAACTCACTACCGCCATCCAACCCATTTCGCGCGCTCGCTCTCCCGCTTCCTCTCCTCTCTTCGCTTCCTCTCTCCCTCGCTCTTTCGACGCTGTTTGCGTCCATCCTGAAAGCCCTATAACCAACAAGTTTCCTGTCCACCTTTCGATTGTGCACGACGCGCGGGCGAGTGCCCAACAGGTCGTCGGTTTTTAATGAGTGCGCGCGGTGTGCCGCCACCGTCGCCGCCAACGCGATTTTAATCAGATCTTGATTATTATATTCCTTTGTTTTCCCCTTTTTCGGCGGGTAATTAGAGGTAGCCGCGCGCGCGTGGAAATATCTAAGAAAGATCGAGAGTATAAATATTTGTATTGTGACTGTTCTGAAAGGCACGATTCCTTATAGCCTGTACAACTATGTGTTTTAGAACTTTTTCTCGCGAGTAATTTAACTCTCATTTATTACGCACAAAAACGAAACTTTTTCACCACACCGTCAGAAAGGCCATTAATACCGGGCCTTCTTTTCAATAAGACAATTTCATGGGGGCCCGTCGCTTCTTTCGTGTATAATTACGACTTTTCCCCGGCACTAATGTATAATATTAATTAGCGCGTGCGTTTCCCCCTCTCTCTCTCTTTCGCTCTATACAATATACATTTCGTTAAACTCATTCGGATTCATCGAGTGAAAAGGAGATTAACGAGCGACCGTAACTCAGGCCGAAATGCATTAACTGGCTGGAAAACAAAACCTCTAATTTAGAAATCCAAATTACACAGCTCGTTCTCTCTCGCTCGCTAACTCTCTGCGGCCGCTCGTTTTTTAATCATCATCCTTCGCACCAGCGGCCCGATTCCCAGAACAATCCCATCAGAGAGAGTGAGATCCTGGGCGATATTGTTATTCCACGGAGAGAGAGTAAAATATATCGCGGGCCGCTTGTGAGCATCTTATCTCTAGGCTGCTGGGCGCATTATGGCCCCTCTCTCTTCCTACCTGGTGAGGCGACACGCCAACAAAACGGGCCGATTTTAATTAATAAGCGTTCGACCTTTCCCGGTAAGCGCTCAGCGGGTGATGATTCTCTCTCTCTCTCTCTCTCTTGCCCTCTCCTATAGAGGCGACATAAGTGTCAGCTTCTCTCTCTCCTTCCCTCTCTCTCTCTCTCTCTCTCGGTCGCTGTCGCGTCTCTGGGTCCAGGTAAGCTGCTCGTATATACATATACCTGCGCCCTGCGTGTATATATTCTTTTCCTACGCGCGCGTTCTCGAACCAAACTACGCGCGTAGGATTCCCGAACACAAAGAGAACTAGAGATTCTAGCACCTCGGAGGTGTATAACGGTACTCTCTCTCTCTCTCTCTCTCTCTCTCTTCCTCTCGTTCTCTTTCCACCTTTCCCCCTTCCACTCAGTCACTCTCTCGCGGCTTTTAGTGGATTGACGCCACAGAGAATTCGGACAGTTTTACTGCTCGAACCGTCGCCGAACTGCCCAGGCGTTATACGCGCGGGCTATGTTGTATATATATAACTGCCAGGTCCAATTATGGCGGATAACAGTTCCGAGCGTAATTGCCTAGGGCCGTGAGAGAGACGAGCTCTGGGGCTTTTTTAAAATCAGAGTTGGTGCTATTTCTGTGGTCATCTTCGATCGGAGGGATTGTACTGATGGCTCGGACAGGTGGAAAAGTTCTTAATTAGGGGATAATAGGCCGATGAGCAAGCAGCTTTTTTTCAGAAAGACCATATAATCTTTTCCAATTACGAAATGCCTAGTCTCGAATTAACGAGTGACGAGGGGAGTGCGCAGGACGCACTCGTTAAAATTACACTCGTAAAAGAATATAATCCTATACATTAATGTTACTCTCATTGTGTCGTAAAAACTAATTGATATCCTGTAACTCTCAGGTATCCGGGTATATACACGGACACTCAGCTCCGTCAACGCAGCTGGCAGCAGGGAGACTCAATAATAGATCATTTTGCATCGATTCCTATAGAGCGTACAATACTCGCGGATTTTCCTCTTTCCGTCTCTTGGCCTCCCTTCCTCTCTATCCGCGGAAGCGCGACAGGTCACAGATAACAAGATGATAACGTGGGAATATACCGGTAATTGCCAGAATGATAATGACGAGAGCCGGGGCAAGGGGTATCCAACAGCAGTAGTAGTAGTAGTAGGGAGCACGCCGCCGACGACGACGAGGAGGACGACGATCGGACGAGATAGCGATAATTAACGATCGCAATCGTACGAAAATGAGGACGGAGGGTGAGAGAGGGAGAGAGAGCCGAAGACTACGATAACGAGCGGTCCAGCGTGATCTTATTAGCGATAAGCTACGATAACGAGAGAGCGTTTCGTCGATATAGAGCGATAACGATTGCAATCGCCGCCACTACCGCCACGCCGGGCTGCTACCGGGTATACGTATACACAGAGAGCGAGGAAGAGAGGGAGAGGGGAAGAGAGGCGTTGAAAGAGGCCGCGTAACTCGGATGCTGCGCAAGCCGAAACTAATGCGCCGCTGCCGTCGTCGTCGTCTCTCGTTCTTTTGTGATGAGCCCGAGCGCGCGAAACAGTCGGCTATGAGCGAGTCATTAGGATTTCGTACGCTGTTGCGTGTATGTGTGTGTTTGGAGCTGGTGGTAGTTAAGGGATTTTTACTGAGTCACTTCGATGAATTCCGCGCTGTTTCCCTCGTGTAAATTGGGGTATTGTAAGAACGAGAGATTTGGGGTTCGATATGCAGAATGAAGCGGTTTAATGAATGATAATTAATCGCTGGGTTTTCGCTCAATTGTATTTTTTTAAAGTGATTAAAAAACTGTTCTTTGCTTTTTTAACATTATTATTTTATTTTATTTTATTTATTTCAACGAACTGAAGCTTTTTTAGCACTAAAGAGAGTTAGAAATATATATAACTTCCTACAAAAATCTAACATAATAGTGTCTACTACGATACATTTAATAAGCAGCGGTAAAAGATTTAACAGAGGTTTTAAAATTAAAAAGAGAAATTCTGCGGCTTCCAGTAATAACCACTTATCTCGACACTTTTCATAATTTCGAGTAAATCGAGTTTTTAGTTTCACATCGGTGTTTTAAATCAAAACAAATGAGATTAAATCCAACACTGCATCTATGAATACTATAAATACTAAATAACATATTTATTACCATAGTAACTAGACCAAATAGCGTTCACATCGTAGAAAACGACTTTCACTTATATGGTTATTCCGGGAATAAACACAAATTTCCGTGGAGTTACGTCGGTTTTCCGGTCTCAATAGCAATTATATTGTTTTTCCGGTAATAATATGAACTATCGTTCACGGGAGCTTGTAGAAGCTGTCGTTTTAGTGTGTAGGGACAAATGTGTGTACTCTTTCTAAATACAGCCACCTTACGATGGGTAAACTTATAACAATAAGCAACGTCTGTCACTCTTATTGCAAAAGTGAAGTTGTATCGTTTTTCTACGGTATTGGCTGAAAAAAGTGGAGTTATATAGCTTTTCTGGAAGTTATTTAAAAAAAAAGTGGAGTTATGTGGATTTTCCGGGAGTTATTCTAAAAAAAAAAGAGATACGTGGTTATTCCGGGAACATGTTGAAAACCGCTGCCAATTCATTGGCAATTAGCTTCCTCAAACTAAAGTTATTGTTCTAGTACATTGATTGTTTACATCAGTATATAGGTAAATAATTGTTATTTATCAATGTGTATGTATGCATGTGTTTTACATATTTTATTTTTTCAAACTTATTTTACATAGTTAACTTTAACTTTTTATCTTTTATTTCTTGAACTTTCTTGAACTCGGTTCGAAGATAAAAATGTACTAGATAAGTGTAATAAGTGGTTAAAATTCGAAGTCGATAAATAAAATATTCTCTTAGAAAACACTATTAGAAAATATTTTTAAAAAAGTTTTAACCCAAATATCTTTGGTCGTGATAGTCGGTTTTTTTTTTGGGCAACGAATTCGGTTCGAAGATACAAAAAAGCTATCTTTGTGCCAAATTTCAAAACGATTCATTGACTTTTACTCCTGTTATCGAAAACGAAAAAAACACACTTGTTTTCAAAAATAAAGTCAAATAAATAGTCTCTTGGAATTTTAACACAATATTGTACACGATAATAATAAACCTTTTTAGAAATTACTTAAAGAATATATTTTCATATTTTCATTAATAACAAATGACAGAATAAAGATAATTTAAATATTACAAAAAGAAAATGTAGGTAATTTAAAGGCCTTTCAATAAAAATTTATTATGTTAAGTATTACTGGCTGTAACATATTAAAAAATAAAAAAAAAATACGAAAAATTCAAAATCTTCTTTTGGTTACAAAACAAAAGAAAATCGATAAAATAAAAAACTAGATTATGTCCTTCAAAATCTCCTCCGAAACGAAGAGAATAAGTTATCGCCCGTACACACACACACACACACACACACACACACACACACACACACACACACACACACACACACACACACACACACATGGATTTTAGTGTCAAAAGTCTTAAAAAAACCGCTGTCAATTCATTGGCCCGTGGCTTCCTCAAACTTAATTTGCTGATTCCTTTAATTAATTTTTAATAGAAATTTTTTTTTTTTTTTTTAAATATAGGTATTTTAATTCTCTTTCGAATGCTACCCATCCGATTCAGATACATAGAGTTGTTCTCGAGAAATTACGATTTGAAAAAAAGGATAAAAAAATTTTAACCTCAAATATCTTTGAAATTTATGGACCATTTTGCCCAAAGAACCCGACCGAGGACTATCCAAAATCTACCTCTACACAGAATTTTGAAGCGATTAAGTAAATTTTCCTGTCGTAATAGTAGGACATACAAAACTCATTTTTCTTATTTTTCAATTTTTCCTCAAAAAAATTGACCGTTTAGTTTGGGAGTTATAAGCTTTAAAAAAAACACGTTTTTGTTAATAACAAAAGAACCGCGATAGCTAGAAATTTTTTTTTAGAAAATATAGCTATTTTAATTCTCTTTCGAATGCTACCCATCCGATTAAAATATCTCGATTCTATCATTAAAAAAAAGCAAGAATAAATTGTGAGAAAATCGAAAATTCGAAATAAAACATAATCGCATTGGCCCAATAAAAAAACGGATTTTTGACCCGCAATCACAAAAAAAAAAAAAAACAAAAAATGAGACCAGTCCGGTTAAAATCGACCGAGTAAACATACATATACAGACATTTTTCAAAATCCATGTATTTCGATTCCTAACACCTCGGAAAACAATTATAACATGTTTTTACAACAACTCAAAAAATTACTATCACAAAGCTTCCTCTAGGTGGAAGCAATTGTGCTCCTAAGACCATAAAATTATTTTTATGAACGTTTCTTTGTAGCAGAAAAAATTTACTATCACAAAACTTCCTCTAGGAGGAAGCAAAATGTTTTTAAACCTTTTTTGTCTCAAAAATTTTTTTCACCGTTACAAAACTTCCTCTTTGAGGAAGCAAAATGGAGTTACAGCGTTTTTCCTTGTGTTTATTCGAGACAACGAGGGAACTATAGTAATTTCTGTCATGGTTGCATGATAGAGGACTGTTCGAAGATAAGAAATAAAGCATAAAACCTATTTTGAAAAACATATCACATACGTGGTTTTTCCGGGAAGCCACAGAATTATAGATATTTGTTAAATAAGATGGAAAAAATTCCAAGAGATTTAGGATTGAATGAAACCCATAGTTTGAGTGTTGCATGGCTTCTTTTAGCTACCTAAAGTTACGTAATAATATGTAATAAGTAAGATGTGTATATTGGAGTGGATCGCAGATAATATTGCAATCAATTATACCGCGAATAATTTTAAAACTGAGAACGGAGTCTCGTGTTATTGATGAGTAATTTACGCTGGTAAAAATCTTAAGCATATTCTACCTGTAAATTAGCTAGATTTTCAGAATATGGTTAATTTTTAACTAAAAATTAGTCAGAAATCCCGGTATAATGTCACGCTTTTAGCTTTAATTTGGTAAAAAAAAAATGCTTGAACCTTGTTAAAAATTAATTAGAAATTACCTTTTTTTTTATACTTAACTTTATGGTTAAGAATAAAATACAAAAGAAGAAAGAATATGTATCGTATGTAGTAGGTATCGTCTAGAACGTATGAGATTTCGTTACGACTATTTGTATTTTAGTATTAGAGTTTAAATAATTAATAATTTAAGTTAAATGAAATGAGGCGGAAAAGACTGAAAAGGATAGCAAGGAGAACGTATTCTCATTACGATGATGTACTACCTAACCTAACAATTTTCAACTTATCTTAATTTATTAATTTTTTTTCTTCCCCGGTATTGCAGAGATCGTTTCTTGTGACAAGTATCCATATTCTTTATTAAAAATATGAAATCCGTAAAAAAATCTTGAAAAATTAAATTCTCAAAACAATCAATATCTTCAAAGCTTAACAGATCCTTAGCTTAAAAAATTAGTTATAATTTATAGCTAACGAATGTAGGTTGTTAAAGGATTAAAAAAAATTAGCTAGTTTTTAGCTAACTTATAGTTAACAGAGGAACTTATTTATAGCTAAGAAATCGAGTTAATTTATAACAGCTTGGACAGAAAAGCTGATTAATTTTCTACCAGAGTACATTACCATAGTCATGGTCTAATCCGCTTATAGCCGTATTTATTTTATATGACAAATATCTTGAAATTCATATTGAATAGGTTCCAAAATACATTTACTTATAGGATCGAACGAATCCCATTTATAATATCACTTTCCAAAGCTAAGTCATTCATTATAAGCGTGACAAAATAATGAGACTTCGCGCGATGACGAAGAATATCATTTCCATTTGAAAAAAGCTCCAAATTACAAAATACTTTAATAATATCCAGAGCAATAAATCAAAGCGGCCACAATATAACCGCGCGCCGGCTCAAAGAAGACCTGTAACGCATTCCATCTCCACCTCCCCCTCTCTCTCTCCCATTTGCATTCTTCGAAATTCTCTGGTGCACGGCTCTCACACGCGTACGCATGTTTCTTGCGCTTGCGCGCACGCACTTTTCTGGGCAATTATCCACTTACTCGTCGGCCCGTTTTTGCGCACAAACACACACGCGAAGAAGAAGACGTATATGTATATGCGCCGCGGCGTAACAGCGCGAGAATTCCGAACGCGGAAGGAGAGAGAGAGAGAGAGAGAGAGAGAGAGAGAGAGAGAGAGAGAGAGAGAGAGAGAGAGAGAGAGAGAGAAAGAGAGAGAGATACGCGAACGAGGCGCCTCAAAAATCCTCCCTGCCGACGGGCAATTACGTCCCTCGATGTATATACGATTCCTCGAAGAAAGGTGGCCCTCTCTTTCTCTCTCCCTCTCCCTTTCTCTCGCGGACGTCAAAGTGTGGCGTACACCTTTTCATTTGGCACTGTAATAGGAGGGGGTTAAGACGAGGGAGAGGGAGAAGAGAGGGAAAGACCTTCGGGCTCGACGCATCTAATTACTATAATCGTTTTCACCGATAATTAGATTATTTTCATTCTTGTCCTCCAGGCGTTTTCTGCTCTCTCTGCCATGTTTCTCGCGTGCGCTCCTCCTCCTCCCGCGTGTTTCTCTTTCTTCCTCCTCTTCTTTCTCTTCGACTTGCAACAGTTCTCTCTCTCTCACTCCCTCGTTTTTTAACCCCTCGAGCTTTCCCCCCCCTTCCGAACTCGGTCATTATATCTCGTCCAAGTTATCATTACCCAGCTCTCTCGCGGGCGAGCGCGCGAACGCGAGCTGCTCTCGATTATCCCGACTTTTTTATTCCACCGGACTCGAGTCTTCTTCTCTTCCGTCTACCCCCCCCCCTCTCTCTCTCTCGACCTCCAGCGTTTATTGCGAAAAGCAAATGCTGTGTAGCTCTATCTTTCTTCGCTTCTGGCTCTCTCTCTCTCTCTCCTTCTCTCTCTCTCTCTCTCTCTCTGTCTCTCTCTCTGTCTCTCTCTCTCTCTCTCTCTCTCTCTTACACGGGCACGCAAGAGGGGAAGCCGTTATTACACGATACAAATGCTTTATTTTATTGTTGTGTCGGCGGGGCAGTTGCGCTGGAATGTGCCTGAACGAGCCGTCGCGCGCGTAGGATATCGCAGCCGACGACGACGGCAGCTGAGAGAGGACTCCCCTCTCTTTTCCCCCCTGTGAGAGGAGAAAGAGGAGCGAAATCACACTTGGTTGAAAGCGAGCAAGAGAAAGAGCCCGAGATAGAGATTTATCAAAATATTTTCGCGTGCCGCGCTCGCTCGTATACTCAGTATTATATACACGCGTGCTTTATTTTATTGATTCGATTCAAATGGAGATTTACGTCACCTGTAAATTTAGCCTGGCTAATGCAGATGTAGACGTAAATCTCGCTATCTTCCCCTCTCTCTCTCTCTCTCTCTCTCTCTCTCTCTCTCTCTCTCTCTCTCTCTCTCTCTCTTTCTCCGCGTGCGTATAAAACCTCGAGCGAGTGCAAAAAACAGGGGGTGGGGGTAGCAGCACCCCGAGCAAGATAAATACAGAGAATGAGCGAGCGAGTGAGAGAGAGAGAGAGAGAGAGAGAGGGAGAAAAAGATGTACCTGCGTATGTACATGTGCGAATCTCTCTCTGTCTCTTTCCCTACTCTCTGTGGGTGTGAAAAAGGACGAGGAAGAAACATTCTTAACCACTTCTCGCGCGCCAGTTCTTGTCCCCGGCGCGCGCGCATGGCTGAAACGAGGAACATACCGAGCATTTTGTTGCAGGTAGAGGGTACTATTTTACGTTCTTATACTCTCTCTCCCCCTCGACTTGGCGAGCTCTATACCGAAACAAAGACAAGATTCTCTCCCTCGCCGGGGCCGCCGAAAAGTGCGTTTATACAAACACACGCGAACAGCGCAGTGTATCATACCCCGGGATCGTTAAGCACTCGCGGGTGCACGCCGATTTATCATAATTTATCGAGAATATGCATCTGCGCGAGGCAACGCGAATTTTTCACGAGGAATGCTACATGCATATACACACACACATACCGTAAACGCTTTAAAGTATAGAAGAGAGATGCCGCGCGGTCGAGGGCAAAGGAACGAACCCCTATCTATCTCGCCATGGTTATGATCGTCACACGTACACACACACACATACACACACACATACACACATGCTCACACACACGCGATACCTATATACATCAAGGTGTATACGAGAAGCCTCGATCACGACTCTTAGCTTGATACGAGAGAAGCGAACCTCTCCGTGGCGGTGGCGGCACATTCGAAAGCCTTGCTGCTAGTGCTGCTCCATATATTTGCGAGAAGTGCATTTCCCGCGCTCTCGCGCATGTACCGTTGCACGGAGGCGCTCGCGGAAGGCAGCTGTATAACCTCGGAACATTGGAACACACTCAAGACCTTAATGCGTGCTTAATTAAGAGCGCCGGGGTTATGGCCTGACGCGGGCCGCCGCCGACGCCGTACGCCGCGAGCCGCCGGGAAACACGAGGCGACGCGGCTGTGCATGTGTGTGTATAGAGGAAAAGGGGAGAGAGAGAGAGAGAGAGATGGAGAGCGAAAAAGAGAGTAGTGTGGTGGTCTCTGGCCCATATATAACCCCGCTGTGTATAGTGCGCGGATCAAATCCTCGAAAATGGGGAGGGGCCAGTAATGGGTGTCGCACGCGCGTATGAGAGAGACAGACTGGGCGATGGGGATTGAGAGAGGGGAATTGTGTTGTGTTATATAATGATGTGGAAGTGCGTGGGCCTTTGTGAGTACTGTATTGATGGTGAGGGGATTAATGCTGAAAGTAGTGCACGCTGACAACGCGCGTGTGTGTGCGTCCTCGAAAAATATTTGTATTAATTATATGTGCGAGAACGTGTTTTACGTTTGTCAACGACGATAATAATAAACGCAATAAAATAATTGTCGTGTGAAAATGCACTGTTTAATCCCGTGTGTGTGTATATTCGTTAATAATTTCATAATCCAGCCCACAGGCGGGCAATTGGTTATTAAACAATAACGCATATGTGTACGCGTGTAATCCGTAAAATATTAACAAAAAAAAAAGAAAAGAACGGTTCGATTATCGCGTATAGATCATCTGCAAAAATAATTATTATCTATAATATACATCTCCCGTTGACTCTCGTTCATCTTCGGCTGCCGCGAAACATTTTCCGCGCCCCATCGTGTCCGCACCATGCACGATGAAATTGTACAAATAACAATCAGCCCTTCCGTGCTCGCACATTCGTTAGACTCAGAACCGATGATTGATCGGAGCTGTAGCCAGCAGCAGCCGCAGCTTTGATATGTAAGCAAAACGAAGCTGCGCGCACCGCGGGAAGACGATGAAGAAGAACAAAGAGCGCTTTAAAATTCCGGAACAAAGATAGATTGCGAGAGTCGGCCCGAAGAATACAGAAGAAATGAGATAAATGATGAGATAAACGCGGCCAAGTGAGAGCAATAAGCCGCGGGAGGAGGGGGGGGGCAGAGAACAGCAGCAGCGCAGTAGTGCATGCATACTCTCTCGCTCTCTTGTGAAGAAGGAGGCATGCGTACACACACTCGCGGTAGATATCAGTACGAGTCTCTTTCTCTCTCTCTCTCCATAACTCTTATGCGCTTCCTACACCATAGTAGCACCATATATTCCACACACGCGCGCACGATGGAATTTCAGCCCCGGCGTGCGACATAAATCTACGGCGCATTAATGCCTCCAGAGAGAGAGAGACTCTCTATAGTCGTCGTCGTTGTCGACTCTCCGCCGCGAATCTGCTGCGCCGGCCCTTAATGCTATCGCTTATCTCCAGAGAGAGAGAGAGAGAGAGAGAGAGAGAGTGTGTATATACTGTATATATATGCCCCTCCACAATCTACGCGGATTCTAATGGGGCAAAAATTGCCCGCGGTTTCGAGCCTCGGTATCACTCTTCTATTTAGCGCTCACACATATTACACACATGCACACGGCTAGAGGTAATATACATACATGCGCGTGCAGGGACAGAAGCAGCAGCGGTGGCGGCGCGGCGGCACATGTGATTGCGAGCCGTGTTACGAACTGGGAGAGGGAGAGAGAGGAGGGCGTGGGGGGTTTCGACCCCTGGCGACGGCCCCCCATAAATATCCGGCCGTGGCAGCTTGTTACTCTCCGAGCGCTAGCGCGCGCAACTTCAAACCGACCACAACACTCAATATCCCCGGCGCCCTCCCTCCCTCTCTCTCTTGGCACCACGTACTCATCCTCGTGATGCGCAGAGCTCGTCGTATATACTATCTCACACTGCGTACTCTCTCTCTCTCTCGTACACGTACTTTTGTTCCCCGCGTTATTTTATTTATTCACCGGCGTACTTACCCGCACTCGCTACGTTTTTTTAAATAAATCTCGCGCAGAGGTTCGGCCACGTCGGTACCAGATTTCGCGATCCGTAATACGGAGAGGAGGAGGACGCGCTGCATTTACGCTAATGTCGCGAGGTGAGGAGAGCAAGAATTCCGGGCGCTGCCGCTGCTGCAGTGTCTATTGGTCAAGGTAAATGCGGAGCACATTAGCGCGAGCAAGAGCGAGAGAGAAGCCACTATGTTCTATACGGCGAGGTCGGCTGCTGCCGGGCTGGCAGGCGGCGGCGGCGGCGGTGGCTCTAATTGGTCGAAATTAGCAAGTTTAGTCATTAGGGGAGTTTCCAGCGCGCGCTGCGGCCGACTCTCTCCTCTCCCTCTCTCCCTCGCTCTACGGGTCCACTTGACTTTGCTCGTCGCTGCCGTTTCCATACACGCACACACATATACAGATATAAGCTCGCGCGTGTAGTATATAACATTCGCGCACGTGCGTGCTCCTCCTTATAATACGAGATCGTTTCTTTATCCACGTAGCATATATAGCCGGGTGTAAACCTTATAAACGTGGCCGAGCGCGTGCAGCGTATTCCATTCCAGCTGCGCTCAGAGCAGAGCACAGCCAGCAAGCAAGCGCCCTATCCTCCGCCTCGGAATTACACACCGAGTGGCGACCGCAAATAACTGTTTCCGTTGGAATCCTGCGGTTTGCACCTTACTACCGGTGCAAGCGCGATATCAACACCTCGCGCGCACGCGCACGCGCCCTCGCCTGTTTAATGCACGCGCACACTTATATATATATACACGAAGCGGCCTGTGTACAACTGCGGTCTATGCGTGTGTCCTTGCGCGTTCGCCGATCTTACGTCTACTGGTATAGGTAGAGCAGTCGCTGTGCGACAACCGGCCGATGGCCGTAAGTGGAAAATTAATGGCGGAGGGGAAAGAGAGAGGGCTCAATTATAAGTAAATTAAGAGTCGGGTGATGTGTGTCTGCGTGTGTGCAGCGGTACTGTAACGAGGCCGTCGCGTGAGCCGCGCAGTTGAGCGTGGCGAGGTTGTTGTAGTACGGTGGTGTACGGGGCAGGAGGCGATCGCTCGGGGTTCCAGGAAAAACCTGCACTTAAGCGAGGGGGTACTGTTATTAATTTTGAGAAAGGCTCTCGCGCGGAGTTTCGTTTTATAGGAGACAAAGGGTGTACTTCGATATTTTTTCAATTTGGCATGGCATTGATAAATCGCAGAAAGTGTACTGAAATTCTCCGAAACGAATAAGGAGCAAAACACTATATATTATTTCGTTAATAAGATGATAATTCAGTTTTACGCGGTACTGCGCTTTTACGCCCAACCTACCCGCAATATTGACACGAGAAGTAGACGTCAGAAACTCGCAGATGTTTTCAAAAGTACAAGTTTGAAAATTATCATAAAAAATTCCTGTTCACTCACTATAACGATTATAGTAACATCGCATTAATATAAAATTTAATTAAAAACGTAGAGAAATTATCAAACTACCCTATCCCCCAGCATAAATACCAAAAATACACACTCGACGAAGGGCGGTAAAACGAGGTTCACGCGCAGCCGCGCACAGTGAAGGGGAAGAACACATACACACATACAGCCCCAGACGGGAGCGGCATGTGTGAGCCCTCGTGAGCACGCATACATATACATACGCGCATACGCACTCGCCAAAGGCATCAGCTGCCGCACGAGAACCCTTAATTATTCTATTAAACAGGCCGCGGACTTATTGTCATGCTCTCGCGTACGCCGCGCGTGTATAAACGTAAGTAGTTGCGCGCGTCGCACGGCTCTCTTCTCCTCTCCTTTATATCGCGCCGTAAATTTATTGTGTCGAAGAAGAGAGAGAGAGGAGATTGCCCGAGCGCGCACGGCCAAATCTACGCTGCAACGGCTCATACGCAAATTTCTCCGCTATACTTACCGATGGCCTTTTCATTTACTGCCTGCGTGATGTGTGTGCGTACTGTCTCTATCAGAAATGCGTATGTGCAGAGGTGTGTGTACTAAAAGGGCTAACTTTTATTTAGTGGCTCGTTGTGGGGTGAGTCTGCAAGCATGCGCGTGCGATCGTAAATTAGCTTAATTATGGGCGTGCTGCACGCCTCTATAGGTCTGATTTGAATATCTCCGGCGCGTGATTCATTGTTCGCTAAAGGATCAGCCGCCGCGCTTCTTTTCTTTCTGTCTTTCATTTTGGGGTCCCCTCGTCGCGAATACGTATGTGTACATATATGTGTGTACATGACGCAGGGGATTAATCAATTGGGATTGGCTTGGATCTTGGATTGAATGTAGTAATATTGGTTCGCTGCGATGCCATTAATATAGAGGATTCGTTTGTAATTACCGAAATTTTAATTATAGTACACGTGTAATGTCCCAACGAGTCAGTTTTATCCCACACGAGAGAATGTTAAAATATTTTATACAAAATATCAAGCAACATTATTATACTTGGCAACGCTAATCCCGTTCTTAAACTAAACCGAAGAATGTAATTTTTGCGAACTTCGTATATATATAGACACTGAGACTTCTCTCCAGACAACTGCCTTTGCTCTCTCTATCTCTCTCTCTCTCTCTCGCGAGCGGGTGCAATATCCTGCAAGGCAAACGTAGCGGCAGCAACAACTAGCAAGTGCAAAATAAGGCGGGGAACGAGAGAGGCCGCACTCTCGAAACAAAGCAAGAGACAAAGAGCGATCGTGAGAATAGAGCTCTCTCCCTCTCTCTCTCTTGCAGAAAGGAGGGGAAATCCCCCCTGTAGCCGCGCGCAAGAGGAGGCAATTACAAAATTGCAAAAATTAACCATAAAACCGGGCGGACTCGCGGGGCCGTAAAGCCGTCCCCGTCCGCGCGGCCAATCGGCGCATATTTTCGGTGTTTACGACCGAGCGGCCGCCGACGCCGTTCCCGAGAGAGAGAGAGAGAGAGGGAGAGAGAGAGAGGAGCCAAGACTGCGGAAAGAAAATTGCGCGGCGATTTAGCGCTGCGAGGGGACGAGAGAGTCAGTCTCTCTCGGTGTGCACTAAAGCCGCCCCGCGAGGTCGCGATGCAGAAGAGAGAGAGACGAGTATAGACGATGACTACGTGGATGTGTGTGTATGTGTACAAGCGGGCTTTCCAATTTTGACTTAACGACCATAACCGATAGAGCGCTTGACCCCGTGCGCGAGATAACGAGCGGCCCGGCTAATTTTTTAATTCTACACTCGAGCGCCGAACGGCGGGGGGAAACCTCTCATTTCACGGCAGTTAAAAGGCCCCGCGTGTACCCTGGAATTTTCAATTATAACAATTTCGCGTACACGTGCGCAGTATACATATATATACTCGTGGAGTCAGCTTTTTTCATATGTGTGTGAACGCGCACGCACACACGTCGGCCGCTAAACTCAACTTTTCCGTATTCCCCTCGCGCCCGCAGGCGAGGGGAAGGGGACTTTTTTAAAGAGCCCGGAGGTTGACTCTAGCCCGCTGCAATTTCGCAGCGAGCCATAAAACAATGCCTTCAATTTTGCGAGATCGCGGCGACGGCGGCGAGTCTCTCTCTTTTGCTCTCCCTCTCTTTCGCTCCCTTCTTCCATACTCTGCGCGCGACGTACGCGTCGGGGGGATTCGGATTAAGCGACTGAGGAAATTCAATATCAGTAGCTGAGATGGCCGCGTAAAATTACTGACTGCCACTTCGCCTTAATTTGGGCTGTAAAGCAGCCGCCGCCGCCGCCGCTCGCTTGGCAAGAGTGGAATCCGCGGATCGGTCGCCGCCATCACCGCGATTTCTCCCCCTCGCGCTCTACCGCTCTCGCTTCTTGGAAAACTACGAAATTATGATTGGATTATCGGGAGGGGGCAGCTTTTACTGCGGAAAATTGGACTCGGCGAGTTTGACACGGCCGTTAAAAAATATATATCGCATACTTCCGCGAAAATGAATGGAACGGAAGTTCAGAGGTACGTATATAGTAGCGGCGTCCGGGAAAATTAATTAAAGCTAAAAGAATTGGGAAGAAGCGCACGCGCGTGTTTATTAACGATACATTTCGATTTTTGATGAGTAAGCGCGAGCTCGCGCCCGTGCACGTTATATATATTTGTGCGTGAGTATGCGCGAAAAAATTCAATAATGCTGATAAAAAATGCTCGCGAGTAGGAGAGAGCTCGTAGTATTTATCTGAAATTCATTTAATCCGCTCGGACATAATGTTGAACTCTTGTACACGCAATTTCCCCGTATAAAAATTCATCCAATAAAATATTTAAATTTATACCTCGCTGAACAAACAAAGCCACTTTATTTCCTCGATAATAAATATTTCAATTACTTTCCTTTTAATATTTAAAATTTTAATACGTTTCGTTCGCTTTTTTCTTCTCTCACTCGCAATTCAATATAAATATTAAATGAACCTGCGCGTATAGTATCTCTCTGTGTGTGCCTGGAAGTCGATGATATCGGGATACAAATTTCGCGGCTCGTTAAACGACAAAAGCTCAGCGCGGTTCTACACGATTTTATTTGTACGTACATTTATTTACAAGGGATTTGAGAGAACACATACACCCATCACGAGCGTCACGTACAAACGTCGTAACCTCTCATGTGGCTCGCAACCGGATAGAGACACCTACGCTCTGTTCCCCCTGCCTCAAGATCGACACACACAAACACAGACACTCGCACGTATCCGATACACAAAATTAATTCGGCACGAAAAGTAGGCGTGTCTTCCTGCCAAAACAAAATTCTATTTCACGCGGACTACATATATAATATTCGCCCGAAATGGTCTCCTCTCCCAGGGTACACTATTTATGCGCATGCCAAAGGCCTGCGCTCCGCATTTTATCAGTTTATCAGCTGCCGAGTGAGAGAAAGAGGGATAGGGAGGGGAAAAGGAACCACCGCCGCCCGCGTAACAGCTGTTACCCGCTATGGTAATTTTGGCGCACGCGGAAGCCGCGAATGAAAGAGAGAGAGAGAGAGAGAATAAGAGAGCGAGGTGGGAGAAAACAGAGGAAAAAGGCAAAGGAGCTTATAGGGGCGCTTCGATCGGGGCTAGCCAATATCTGTCAAACACATATTTTTTCAGATTTATTTTCGGCTTCTCGAGAGACGCGCGCGCGCAAGCGGGGGATCAAATTCAATTTAATTTTCCCGCGCCATTGTGCTCCCTATATACTACACCCAACCCCTCCGTCCGCTTTGTTTTTGCAGCCGTATAAGCGCGCAGCGTTTTCACTTTGGCCGCGCGACAGATTAATATCGAAGAAATAAAAGTAGCCGAAGCGGCGGCCGGAATAATGACGCGTGTGGCTTTCCGCCGTGTGTCCCTCTTCCATGACATATGTCTACACGTTGGTCGATTCCAATATTCTTGCAACGAGTGTATTATTAACGTGAAATTTCAACGCGGAGAGAGAGCATAAAATACCGGAGATTTCGAAAAATCGAATCCATTTTTTATCGCCCTCACGCGTCGTATGCTTCTTTCCAACGCAGTAGCGTGTAAATCAGGCAACTCTCTCTCTCTCTCTCTCTCTCTCTCACTCGGCGAATAACAAAAAGCGGAGCTATTCAAATCGTGCGCTCATATATACGGGCGCGCTCCGCGAGGCACATTTAAATATCAATTTAGTTAAAAGCGCGAGAGCGCGTGTTAAAAGCTTTTCTGTGTATGTTCGGCGCATAAGTCGATTGTTGACACACTCGCGTATAGTTATTATCGCACTCTCTCTCTCTCGCTCGCTCTCTCCTACTTCGTGAAATTTCGACCGGGCGTGAGAAAAAAAGAAATTCGACCGCCGTTACTTTTAACCGATGTTTATACACGCCGTCGCACACTTACACACATACACGGACGCAGTCACTCGCCGAAGGGAAAGATCGTTAACGCAGAGCGTCAATGATCAGCTCAGCGACGTGAATGGGGAGATTATACTCGCTAAGGGCCTCTCTCTCTCCATCTCTCTTGAAAGCGCCTTCTCGTTTTCGTTCGCTCACGCATTGTGCGCAACCGCGCAAATACACACATAGGTCCTTTCGTTTCGAGTGCTGCTGCTGATCCGATTAATTTGCGTCTCCTGTGCGACAAAGCTCCACATATATATATATATATAGTCGTACATATAGTAGTACGTCTTAAGGTAATGAGAGTAGGCGAGCTCGTCGCCGCCTTTTCACCGAGTGCAATCAACCGTGATCGTCGTTGTCCTTCTTATTGCCTCGTGATTTCTCTCATCCTCACTGGCGTATAACCTCTAAAGTTGAATAAGTGAATATTCACTTATTTAAGTAGATGGTCGTACACTTATTGCAATAAATGCACGCCTATGTATTTACAAAAAGTGAATATTCACTTATTTGAAGTGAATCTCACTTGTTCGAATTTAGAGAGATATACGTTTCCTTAAACGCATGCGCGTCGTATACTTAAAGTTACGATCATATAGCCAAGCGCGCACATGCGACATCGACAATGAGAATCGAGAGAAAGAGAAAGAGAAAGCGTACGCGCGCGTTTTATTAGCACGTGTGTGTGAGTGCGCGCGTAGAAGACTTACACATGAAACAGGAAATATTGCGTATAGAGCGGCGAACGAGCGACTGGCAGCTGCGTGAATTGAAGTGTTACGCGATGCGGGGAGAGAGACAGAGAGATGAATGAGAGAGGGACGACGGATCGTGTACGCGCGGCATCGTTTTTCTTCTACGATCATTAGAAGAATCGTGGAGAAAGGTAATGGCGATTCATTACTTCGGTGTCGACGACGGTTCGAGATTGGCTCTCTTTCTTGCAGCTGCTAATACAAACATTTCTTTAATCGCGCTAATAACTTTGGTGAATTGTAAAAATTAACTTATTTTTGCTGACGTTTTGTGGACGAGTGGATGGGAGTGTCATTATTTCACTCGGAATGAACTTTATCAGCAGAAAGTATACTTCAACGCGCCGCCTGTGTTACATAACAACCCGCATTAAATGGCATGTGGAAAATAAACATTAACAATAAATAAAAGGGGACACAGTGGGAGCACGAGGACGCTCTCGGGTTATTTCGACTTGTTAATTGTTCAGATTTGTCATCGCGTGCAATGCCGGTGGTTTTTGGGAACAACGCGTATATATACCAACGAAGGGAGAGATGAGAGAGAGAGAGAGAGAGAGAGAGAGAGAGAGAGAGAGAGAGAGAGAGAGAGAGAGAGAGAGAGAGAGAGAGAGAGAGAGAGAGCATTGGATGACTCGTGAATAGCGTATAGTGCGCATGCGATACAAACGAGGGTTGCGAGCGAGAACGCAGCCGACCGCAGCAGCCGACGCACTCGAAGGGGAGAAATCTCGAATTCGATACTGACAAAAAAAAAGTACAGCTGTCGGTCGTATATTATACGCACGATACTGCGGAATTCATCAGAGGTGCCCAGTCTCTTTGGATTTGGGATATGCTTAATTTGCGAAAAGTTATAATTATACAGTTTAATTGGGTTTCGATTTTTGTTATTATTAAATAGAGAGATTCGGCAGATGGATGAGATTAAATGAATAAGAATAAGGAAGGCTCGGCAATTATTCAACTTGGCATTATGCAGATTCGGGATTATGAAATTCAAGTCGAATGAGCGACGAAGAAGTGACGGTGGTTATAGTGCGCGCGGTGACGACGTGAAGCTGTAAAATAGATGAGCCAAAGGAGTTTATTATCACGTAGTAAAACACGAAGATGGAAGCGTGAGCATGCGCGTATATCGCAAATTAGAACAACGATTGTTTATAAAATGAGCGTTTCGTGTACACGAGCTGTACGTGCGGTGTATATATATGAAGCCGCGAGTTCAAATGCTCAAACACGGGTTTATTACGTGCGTTAAAATGAATCATAAATGAGAATTAATTACCCCCAGCCGGGTGTACAACTGAGTTACATACTTTGGTCATACATGTGAAATTTCATTTAGAGTAACATCGCGAAATTAGACAGAGTGGAAGCCGCCACGGGGTGAGCGAAGCGAACGGGGGAAGGGGGAAGAGAGAGAGAGAGGAGTAGTAGAAGGGGCAGGAGAAATTTTAATTAATTCTGAGAGCTTATTAGCGAACTCGAAAGGGATTGAAAATCTCATAAAGTAATTTCTAACCACCCCGAGGTGGAGGAACAAGGGGTGAAACCCAATGCTGGGTTGAGGGGGAGGGGGAGACGGGAAACGTTTGCGACGAGAAGTGTCTTGTGTATTAAAGTGAGGGGCAGAGGAGAGGGGGCAAAGAGCTCGGCCGTAATGCGCGCGCGAATCTGTTATTCATTCGCCGGAATTCGGGATTCTGCATTTTAGATTTTAGCTTATATGTACATCTTTCGCTTTAAATCGCGCAATAAATTAATTCACCCGAGAGTTTATTATGCGTTCGCGACACGTTGAGCATTGAATTGTCATTATTATTATTTTTATATTTAACAAAGTGGATACAAATTTTTTTATGAAATATTTATAAAAGGAAGAATTCGAGTGGTAAAAAAGGTAAATTAAAATATTGTGCGTTTTACATAAAATTTTTTTTATTGACTCTGTCTGCGCGCGTTTAATATAAATATATTGCAATGAAAAACATTATGTTCAATTAAAAATTTAAAATACAGCATGAACAATGCCGCTGGTACGTGTTTTAATATAATAATAAACATTTTATTGCAAATTAAAAGTAATAAAGCCGCCCTTTTATTACCCTCGTTCCATTTAAAAAGTTTAATTGAGTATTATATGAAATACTTGCGCATTAACCATGTTACGTGCATCACGTCTAAATATATATACACACACACACACACACACACACACACACACACACACACACATAAACCACCAGCTCTGTTATACAAAATAATTTCGTCCCATCGACCGTGCACCGAATAGAAACATCCCTCGCGACAAAGCTTCGCCGGAAAAAAGTCTCTCCGCTCGCGCACAGAGAGCCGTCACAATTAACATTCCCCGTACACCGCTCGCGGCGACGTAATTAATCTGCCCCTCACCCATCGCAATAAGGCGAATCTCTCAATAATAAAAGAAAAAAAGAAAAAAGAAACCCAGTGGAATTCCCCCGTATTATAGCGCACTATACACCCGCGCGCGAGAATATAACGCAAGGAGCAGATAACGAGGAGTCGTCGTCGTCGCCGATCGATTCGCAGAAGAGTCTCGCACGCGAGCTAACGAGGTGAGGTAAACATCGCGAGAGATGTATATAAGAGTACTCTGTACGTACGTGTGTACGTATCTGTCTGTGTGTATATTAAGAGTGCATCCGAGCGAGCGCGTCGATTAATGAGCGTCGCACATTCGTCAAAATATACCGCGCCGCTATCTCTATCTCTTATTGCGCCTGCGCTCATATCAGCACGTACGTCTATCTATATGTGTGCATAACACACGTGCGCAATAGGCGAGCGCGAGTGTGAGAGCGCGCGGGGCGTACGTGTAACGAGCTAATTAACTTAATTTATCGGCGTTTGACGGTGATCCAATCGGAGATGTACGGCGCGTTAATTGTGTGTCCCATTAGCCGCCGATACGATCCAGCGCGCCGCTGCACCGCCGCGCTCGCTCTATTGCGATCCATTATTATCGCGCGTTTCATCGGCGATTTCTATATGTGTGTGTATGTGTATACGTACGTACGTATGTAGCTAGGTATGTATGTGCGTATGAGAGAGGGAGCGAGAGTACAAAACGGAAGCGCAATAGTCAGGTGAGGGGGGTTTCGCGATGGCAGAAAGATGGAAAGTGTACGAGGATTCGCGTTGTTCCGCCTCCTTTCTCTCACTCTCGATATCTTGATATAACGTGAATTTATTGGCTCAAAAGTAGAAGCGGACGCCGAGTCTTATTGCGATTTATGAATCTACAAGTTAACGTGGACTTTTTAATTAGCGAGCGGAATGGGCGTGTGTTAGTGTATGTATATATCGTATATCGTTGATTACACACATCGCCTATATCCCCGATAAATTAATTCCTCACGACTCGGCGTCGTGCAATTAAGCATAATATGCCTTATGTAACACTATATCGCGCATACGAAATTAATAATAATAAAGAAAAGGCTCAACGTGTACACATGTAATACGCGTCAGGCGATAAAGCTCCGAATGACAGGCTCTTTACCGACGACTATATAGATGATCGTCGCTGACAAATGAATTAATTAACCCGATCGCTCGCGGTTGGGACGAAAACACGAGTCACCGAAAAAATCCGATTGATAATATAACCGTGTGTGTGTGTCTATGTGTGTGTGTATGTCTGTCAAGATCCATCCAACCTCCCCCCCGCTCTCCCCAATGTGTACCGATGCAACAACCGATAACCGCGTAATCTCGAAACACGCCCGATAAGAGCTATACTCGCGCGTGCTTGCGCGTCCATATGTATAACATAGCCACCGCTGCCGCGCTCGCGAGCGAAAGATAATTGTTTTCGCAGTTGTGCTCTACATATATACACACGAGCTCAGCGCTATATAACTATGCTACTGACTGACTGGTCACCGGGCTATACACTCGAAACGTGTATACCTATAGAGACACACAGGTTATACAAAGCCATCGCGCCCGTTTTCATTTTTCACCGGATAATTTATCGTCGGCGGTATATCAATTCACCCGAGCAGATTTCGAAATGACGAGAGAGAGAGAAAGAGACTCACACCTATATACCGTCTCTCTCTCTCTCTCTCTCTCTCTTCTCTCTGTGTCTATCTCTCTCATACGCAGGCGTGCACGGGCGCGTCTATAAATATCGAAAGGTCTATAAAAACGATTGGATTGCGCCGCGTAGCGGCAGTGAAAAGCGCGCGGGCGCTCATTTTTTTTCTCGCGCCCGCGCCGAGGGAGGTGGGTGCCGGATATATACGAGTGTGTAGGTATCTGTACGGCGGAGAATACGAGGCGGCGTCTGTCTCGTGCGAGAGTGTGAGAGTGAGAGTGAGAGAGAGGGAGAGAAACTGATGCAAATTTTCATGGTCCCCGGGAATAGGCATTTTTATCGCAGCTATCACGCCGATTTCATCTGCTTCGCATTTCCTCGGGGCAGTGAATGGGTACGTGCCATGAGAGGAGGAGGAGGTGTACCTATATGTGGTGCCGATCGTGTAAGGCAGTTTCTTGGATGGCTAAGAGATGCGCGGAGTGTTGTTGCTTGTTGGATCACATTTTTTTTTTTTTTTTTTTTTTGTAAATTCTTGCATGTTTTATTTATGAGTGCGTGCAATAAATTCACATCGTGGGTAAATGGTTATCGAGATATTCGTACCTTTGCGGGGAACTGCCGATCGAAGCACGCGATTTCACAACATAAATCGGTAAATTTTAAAATAATAAAGAAATTCATTTTTTTTCAACATCTGATGATCTTTTAGCCAAACTTTAAAAATATTCTACTACACCTTCCGCAAACTCGTAAACTAAACCGGCAAACAGAACCCCAACGCCGCAGCCTCGCCATGAAAAAACATACCCCCCAAGCTTAGGACGATTCGCCGACCTCTCTGCAGCGGCAGCACACGTTCCTTTCTCTCTCGGACTGCACAGCGCGTCGAAAAAATACAGCACCGGGAAAGGACGGTTTATTTATACAGGCACGTCGCGGTACACACCGACAAGACGAATGAGGTGGACGAAGGGGAGGAGGAGGAGGAGGAGCCGGGGGAACGGCTCGACCGCGAGTTCGAGTATATACAGAAGAGCAAGCCCCGGCAATAAAATTCCTTTCCGGGAACTAATCGCTTTACCGGTTTCCCGGTGTTTTCCTCCACAGCGCACCTGTTTAAAGGGTAGAAAGAGAGAGAAAGAGAGCTAAGCTCATGATCGCGTCGTCCTTGGCGAACGTGACCGGAGACAATGATGGGATTACTAGACTCTTCCCCCAGCGGAGAGAGCGAGCGCAGAGTTCTAATGCAGTCGAGATTTGTGATCTTCGGGGTGGTGCTGGTGTATATAGGCGCTGCGGGGGATGGGAATGCTTTTTCACTCAGCGGCGCACACGCTCCCCGATACACGCACTCTCGTAGTGACAGTGACAAAACGTGAGGCGCGCGCGCTGACTGTTTCGATGAGGTTTGACGGGTCGAGTAGTCGACTGCAGCTATAGCTACGTGGTGGTACATATATATATTGGGGGTTGACAGCTGCTGTTTGGATTGATTCGATGGTTGGTGGGTTTGGAAATGGATTAATGGCCAGCGGAGAGCGTTTTTGAATTGTGCTCGCTCGGTGATTAAAGGTGAGCTTCGATATTGAGCGATATTGCGGGGGGATATATGATGGTGAGTTCATGAAAACGCGAGGATCTGGTTAATTAATTAACCTTTGAGGATGGTTTCAATTCGTTTTGCCTTTGTGGTATACTTATATGAATGATTTGTATTTTCGCGACGATGTGTATATAATTCGCACTGACCGACATACACACATGCACATTCGCGACAAATTTGATTACATTAATCAACGTAATTATACTCAAAATCTCTTCAAACGTGCTCTCGTTTTCCTCCCAAAATCATCCGAATTTCCATCTGTCGCGCATCGATTAAAGCCTCAAGAAAACTCACTCACGCCAACGACACTAAACACTCGCGTACGTAATAAGTATAATGAAGCTGCTCTCGCTCTCTTTCTCTCTCTTTCGCGCGCGCGCAACAATGTGAATAAAGTGCTCGGCCGAGCGTACACTCTCTTCTGCGGTAGGTGAATATACATAGACACACACACACACATATATATATATATACACACATACACCACTGTAGGGTATTTAAATTCGGAGAGACACCCGCAATTTCGTGATTGCTTTTGATAGTGCACGCCACTTTGTACGTACCTGTTTGCAGCGGTATTAGGAGATTGTACCGCGAGGGCGGGCGTGCGCGCGGGCGCTCGTGGACAGGTCCAACGACTCATTACAGTAATGACACGTGTGCATCAATTCGCATTAATATTCTAATGGACATGAGCAAGAGTTACGAGAATACGCTGAGTAGATGTGTGGGCAGAGCTCCGCGCCCGCGCGTGCGAGCGAGCGAGAGAGAAAGGTAGACAGACCGGAGATAAATGGAGATTGCAATGGAGATGGTTTCGCTCTCTCTCCCACTCCTCGTTCCTCTCTCTCACTCTCGCTATGACACGCGTCTCTTATTCGCCCTCTCGCTCGCCCAGGCTCTTTACAGCTCGGTGATTATTAATTAATAAACGGCACACAATGGCGTATAATAATGCATTCTGCTGTCGCTCCCTCTCTCCCTCCCTCGCACGTGTGTATCAAATTTTCAATGTACACATACATACGTAGTACATAATGCGCAGCTATAAATTGAAAATAATTTCTAAATTAAATTATTCGGGCGAGTTTTCTTATTACCGAAAATAACGAGTCGTTGTGTATTTATTACAAAATTTATCCACCGCATAATTGAGAACGAGTATATAATAGTTGCAAAACGAGGCGCGCGATACATCGATATTCAAAGTGTACGCTGCCCGCCCTTTAGCTGGAAAATTCCTACTTTCGCTCTCGCTCGCTCGCTCGGTAAATAAGAGAACGCGGGGGGCGTGAAATGAAATTTTTTAAGCAGCAAAGTGAATTCGAGTATTTTAATCCGGCGCTAGCACGACCTTAATACGCCAGAGCGAGAGAGAGAGCGAGTCCGAGGTCGAAGGTATACCAGATTACATCGGCTCGGTGCACTTGTTGCTCGCGCGCGTTTCCATTATCTTTTTTCCCCCTGACTCTCCCACCACCACCGCAGCAGCAGCAGCCGGAGAGAGAAAAAGAGAGATAGCGAGCGTACTCGCGCGCGAATATCGGTTTTTACCTGCAGCGCGCGACGCTTTTAACGCTCGCGCGTTTTTGACGCCGAGAGTGCCGTGTTCTCTCTCTTTCTCTCTCTCTCTCTCTCTCTCTCTCTCTCTCTCTCTCGTTATATATGTGTATTTATAATCACTCGAAGCGTTGGATAGATAAATCGCGCGCGAACGTTATAACTACTTCCTACGCAAATGTATGGGTATATATCTACTGCGTGTCGCAACACGATTATATATTGGCGAATAGATCCGGGTGAAGATGTCGATGATGTAGGCCGATGGACACGTGGATTAGCAAACGTATAATACATGCATGTGCGAGAGCTAATAACGCGTCGGGGAAAAGTCGGTAGCTGCAACAGCTATAGCTATTCCATTGATTCGAGCGGTAGCGCACACACGTGTATAATGTATACTCACGGTTGCGCAATATAATTGGTACCTAAATTGACTGGAAATCCATCGGCCGGCTTTATCAATCTCCATTCGCTTTCCGCGGCTATAGTAAAGTACTTGTATGCAGACGCGTGGCGAAAGAGAGGAAAGGAAGACGACGCCGACGACGACGTCGACGGCAATGAATCAGCGTTACGCAACTCTATACCCGACTGCCTTCGCCTCTTCGCTCCGTATAAAAACAATCGTCGCGTGGCGCGTAGTCGATCCATTACTCGTATAAAGGCCTACACATAGCAATGACACCAATACCCACATCACACACACACATGCGCAGGGCAATTTCGGAGTTACCGAGAGCGCGCGGTCGGCCCAGCTGGGAACGAGCTATCTTTCTCTCTCCCTCTCGGTCGGTTCGTCGTCTGCGGTCGTGGGACATTTTGAATGATGATGACCTTCGGAACGGAATGCAGAGAGCCCGGGCGACTGCGACGCGCACACGGGGTTAACGAGGAAGCGGGCGCACTGGCCGCATCGCGTTAACGCAACGGGAATCTCGTTGGAACGTTAACAAAGTTAGCCGACACTCGCTCTCGCTCGCACACAGTCTCACGCGCGCAAAACGCACGTCATCGCGCGTAACGACCGATTACGCTGCAAGGGAGAAAGAGGGAGAGAGAGACACACATAGAGAGGGAGAGGGTATGGTAACACATACGATGACGTTGCGCGTTCCGCCTAACCGCGCGCGCGCGAGAGCGAAGCGCCGCTGGATCGTTATTAAATTATGCGCAAACCGAATAATCATTACGCTCTGCTAACGAGGCGCGTGCGAGCGCGTTTTAACGCTCCCTATGTCTGTGTGTACGCTATTTCGCTGCGGCGCGCCTGCGGCTGATACGAGCGCTGTCTCGCGCACAGGTGTGCGGGTTAGTTCGATTGTCGCGGCGGCGCGGGTGGTGTAGAGTGGCCCGATGACGAATTCGGTGCTGGCAGGGGGTATTGTGGGAAGAAAAATTGTTGCCGGAGGATAGAGGAGGTAAAGGTGATCGATTGGGTAATAATGTCGCGTCGTTAAGGACGATGGTTAGGGATTGGGATTGAATTGTTATGTGAATTTATGTGTTGGCATACGCTATCGATCTAAAAATTTGGGCATACAGTTTCGTATTAAACTCTGTAAATGACGATGTAAAGTGTGAAGGAAGAGAATATACTGCAACGTATATTAAAATCCTTTCATTCGTAAATTAACGATTCCCCATGAATGACAGTTCACAACGCGGCGCGCGCAAGAAACACATCTACCGGATGTTATCTTAACCCCCTCCTCATTATATCCCGCGCGGGCACAATTACAAAAAACCATTGAATTTTTCAACCAGTCACTGTGCAAACACAACGGCGCGAGCCCGAGTATAAGGCATTCCTTGGGTCTCTTCTCCTTCCTTCTCTCTCCAACTCTCAGCCTAAGAAAACACATCACGCTGTCTCTTACACGCACATCCCACACCAAGACTATACGCCGAATCGCATTCATGCCTCTCATTCATTTCATAATGTATATATAAATGCATCGGCTCTTAACGAACGGATTTTCCAATCGACGAGCTTTACGAGAGTCTCATTTTCGAGAGGTGCGCGCGCGCGCGTCGTACACAGCTGAATCAATTATAATACGAATAACTTTCACGCGCGTGGGCGACTGGAACCCGCTCCGTCCGGCTTTCCCACACAGACGCAGACACGTGTATGCTGTACGTGTGTGTTCGTATACGCCTGTCTCTTTTCCGTTAAGAAGCTTAGCGTCGTTCCCGTACATAATCGAAGATATATACGCGTCGCGTTGGTCGTCGAGAGCCACGTGGAATTATATATAAGCATTGATGGCGGTTAATGAATTTCCGTGTCGATTCTGTCGCTTATTTTTTTTGTATACAATAACACTCAGGCGTCTACGATTCTATTTCAATATTCAATTTGCCACGGGCGCGTTATGGTTGTTTATGGTACTAGCGGGACGCCTCGGGGCCGACCTGATTTTTTTTTTTTCAGCTGCGGAAAATTAGCTTCTTACTCACGAATTTACGAGCTGCGATTACAAGGCTGCTGCCGCAGATATCTGGTTCTGTAATATACCAACCTGAAACAAATAAACAAAATTCTCAATTATGTAAAAGTAATATTTCAAAGCTCGTGCGAGCAAGCGTTAATTTAAATTTATTAGGAGGACGATAAACATTTTAATTGGCTAGGGGCGCGCTGCGCGTAGTATAATCGCATACGACCGCGTGCACGCGCAATAAAACGAAATCCTTGTCAAATTAAAGAAAATTAACGATTCTTGCCAAGAGAGAGAGAGAGAGAGGGAGAGAGAGGCTCGTAGTAACACCTCTCCCTTTATATATACATACGCAAATACATTCCCTCGCAGCTACACAGCTGCACTTAGGCGAGAGAAGATCTTTCCTCTCTCTCTTTCTGCACTAGCGATGACCGAGCGCTGATAAAATACCGCGCGGGGATCGATGCGACGCGAAAGTGCCCCGCGAAAATTTTAAACGGCGCCTCTCATGTGTGATGTCACCTATAGGTATCTGGCAAAATCTCCGCTGCTTTACGCGCGATTACAAGTTGCGCGCGGCTTATATGCGCTATCTCGATCGATGAGCGAAGATATTACTCGCAGCGGTATCGGCATTCGCGGCATTCTTCTCTGCCTCTCTCTCTCTCTCTCTCTCCTTTCTTCTTCCGCGGCGGCGGCAGTGGTGGCGGCATCTTCCGAGAGGCGCGCAACATTGTTAATGGAAAATTGCGTAATAAAAATGAATGCGTATATATAGAGAAAAGAGAGAGAATGAGGGAATTCCGAGAATTGAATAAATGTCTCTCGTGTGAAGCGGGCGCGACTGGAGGAGACAGTTATTCGATTCGCTAGAGCTCGAACTTTTATGGCGTCGATCGAATTATATATATATACGTATATATTCTTTTTTTTACGTGGATGGGAGAGAGACAGATGGACGCAAGATACGGTTTTTAATTTACGTCGATCGTCCGGCGACACATTATTAGAGATTGGTCAGGTAGAGGAGAGAGATAGATATGGTTCTCGTCGATGAGCCTTTCTCCGCGAAATATCTTAGATCGGAATCACCTCTGTGCGTGTTTCGTTTTCAACGAGATGGAGCTCGGATAAGAGTAGAAATGAATATTTAAATGTGATTGTAAATTGATTAAAGACTCGAAACAATTATTGATATAAGGAGGAGATACTAGAGCCGAGATGAACAGTGAGCGATTAGCTATATCTAAGCGAACTTTCAACGTCGAATTTTTTATTTCACTTGGATTATAATATATTTTACATTATTAATTAATATTTAGCTTAATGTATGAGTAAATGTACCAAATTTTTTTTTTAATTAGGCGTATTGCGTGAATAACAGGATGAAAACTAATGATATTCCTATCGAACGAATTATAAATTTATGCGACAAAGAAATAAGGAATAATTCGTATTACAATCATCCCTGCGATGACAGAAAAGTAATCATATATCTGCGAATGAATCACACAAGCATGCGAAATAAACAATCCATCTTACATTTCTACTTTTGAAACTCGATTAAAAAGCGAGTCCCCGTAGCGTATACACACAACCCACACACAGCGAAATTCCGCGTATAGAATTCAATATTTCGGTAGCCGGAATAGAGTCGTTTGTCACCATTACCGCCGCTCTCGCCTCGCTCGGCTCGCTCTCGTTCGGCGACGGTGGCGGCGGCGGCGGCATCAGTCGAGCGGGATAAGCCAATTTTCCAAGCAATTTCTTATCTTCCTCGCTCTCGTTATACCAGTCGCCCACTCTCGCGCTCCACTTTCTCCTATCAATAAAAAAATCATCCGCCAGATAGCCCACTTATTCCGCTCAAAAAGTATATAATGTACGTACAGTCACCACCGCCAATAATAATTAAACACTCCACTCCGCTTCGCTCTCCGCTCTGCGCTCTCTCTACTCAGCGCGTGACATATGGACTATTAACCGCGCTAATGAAATATTGCATCACACGCGCATGCGGTCCCCCATTACGAGTTTCTATGAGCCGTGAGCTCATTACTGCACGCTGCACTTTTTTCGCGGAAACGCGCCAGCGAGACTCGGAAATCGATTATATACCGTGTGCTGTGTATAGGCCGCTGCGACGCACGACACATCTCGGAGAGGGAGAGAAGAGGGTCGCGCTGCACGTATACAGGTCCAGGTGGCTCGTAAAACACTGTCCCAAACAGCCCCCCAGACCCGAGAAGCAGCGGCAGCAGCACCTGCACGCGTCCGCATTTAAATGGTTTTACTGCCAAAGTCCCGCGATGAGTGCGCGCTAGCGGCCTTTTCTCTCTCCTGAGAGGAAGAGACTGGCCCCTCTCTCTCTTTCTCTCCGTCTCCTCGTAAATAACGATTCGCTGGCACTTTTCCACGAACGTACGAATACACATTACGCGTAGCCCACTATTATATACGGATCCCCACGTTGACCTTGACCGTACAATCTATCCCTCTATACTCAATCGGAAACGCACTATACCCATGATATAATATAATATATGCAAATATAAATATTATACCTGCGCTCCTATATCTGCCGAAAACTGCTCTCTTTCACAGATGACACATCTACACACGCGCTGTTTACTGTCAATCGGTGAAGCAGCAACAGCAACGACGCCAATATAATATATATATCTCGGCGATCTGCGCGAGTTGAAGGAGGTCTCCTCGAGAAATCGTGAAGCGACGCGCGCGCGCGCGAGAGAGAGAGAGAGAGAGAGAGAGAGAGAGAGAGAGAGAGAGAGAGAGAGAGAGAGAGAGAGAGAGAGAGAGAGAAGGAGGTCTCCTCGAGCGCCTAATTCGCAATGAAGGAGGTCTCCTCGAAATTCTCCTCGAAACTGTATACGGCCGCCGCCGGCGCGTTATCGCATCTAACGCACGCGCTCGCGCGCAGAGTTCCCCAGATAACGTTAGCTCACTCGCTCGCGTCCGTACGGGCCCCCCAATCTTCGCTAATTATCGGCGCGCCGATTTTAGAGCCCGAGAGCGGCGGCGGCGGTGGCAATAAAATAGCCGAGAGGGAGAGAGAGAGATAAGTCGTGCGAGAGAGCGCACACACATATATGTATACATACACCTGGTTAGAACGCGTGCGATAACAGATTGCCTCGTCGTACGTATATAAGTGTAAGAGCGAGTATACATGGCGGATCGTACGTGTTCTCGCGACTTTTCGCGAGTCGGCCGCGTATAAGGGATCGGATTACGAAACGAGTGTGTGTGGAGGGAGAGCGAAATGGATGTACGAGCCGCGTCGTTTTCTTTCTCTCCGGAGTAATGTGTATACGTGTGTGTATGCGTGTGTTCCCGTGGTCGACGCGCAGGAAGGGAACGAAACTGATTTCTCCGCCTCTCTGTCTCTCTCTCTCTTCCTCTCTCTGCAGTGTTGCCCGTCGCACACCGCACACGCCGCCGCCGCGCGAGGAATGGGACTTCCAGTCGGCTGCTTCTGAATAGTCCGTTAACGCGAAGAGATGGGGTGGGACCCGTGTCGTCAGAGTAGTAGTAGTCCCTCTGCCTCTCGCTCCCTCCCTCCCTCCACCGTTGGCTCATAGAAAAATTAACAAAGCATTCTCAGCCGTCGCTCGCTTCTTTCTCCGTCCCTGCCTATACCTTCCTTCTTCCTCCTCGCGGGCGTTTCTCTTTCTAATAATTCCTCTCCTTTTAGCCTCCTGCGCTTTCAGTCCGCGCTCCGTCTGAAGTTTTAACTTGCGCGCGGAAACACTGTCGCAGCCATACTGCGTCTCTTCGTTTGAATAGGGCTAATTAATCGAAATCCATCATTCATGTGCGAGCGGCGACATTTTTTTTTTCATTCTCTCTTCCTGAATGCTGCAGCCGCTTATTATTACGACCGGCTCTCAAAGTCGCGTCGGCGACGACGCGCGTGGTCTATTTTGGTCGGAATAATTGATGACGACGCGTTTACGTGCGTCTATAATGGAATAAAAGCCTAGGCGACCATGCATGCACGATCCCGCCGAAAAATCTATTCCTATAGGCCGAACGAGGAATTTTCATCGAATTTATATATACCCTCAGGACAGAGAGAGGACGCGCGCCATTGAGGGTTCGGAAAAAAGAGAGAGAAGAGTGGATGCTATAGTGCCACAATGGGGGATAATAGGCGTCTTCTCGGATTCTCTCTCGTTCTCTCGACAATCGGTCGCGGATGATCCATCGGAAACCCTCGTCATCAATATTTATATAGCCGCGGCTGGGTCTCTCTGATGTTCGCGCGAACGCAGAGAAAAAAAGGTAAAAATATAATGCACTTGGGATGATAGATATTATATATCGGGGGTGCAGCAACGAGCGCGAGCAAAGCCAAGGAAGAAGAGAGCTTCCCCATCGCCGCCGCTGAGCGGGAGAGAAACATCGGGGGTTAAGACGTTGTTCCGCCAACAGGTGGCAGCATCCTCTTCCTCTCTCTGTTCTCTATAACCAAGAGAGAGAGCGAGAGTTTCCCGGCGCCCGCCGTGTGACAGCAGCCGCGGCGATAACCTGCGGCGACACCCGATAAAACCGGGGGACGCCGCGACGCTCTGGCGCGAGGAGAATGAGTGTACGCGCAAGCGGGGAAGAAAACGCTACTTCGGGATTATCGGGTGTCTCGGGTGAGGGCGTGCCTAACTAAACTACTATATATACTTGCGTTTTTGGTGGGAGGTGGTTGGATTGACCGGTATAGTGTGGATAAACACACGGTGAGAGTCGTAGAGAAAGTAAAAGAAGGTGAAAAAATAAAGTGTGTTGTTATTGTTGTACCGGCAACGAGATTGGAAGTGGGTGTACGAAAGGTGGTCAAGGTATAAAAAAGGAGAAGATATAAAAATGTGAAAGTGCGGCGTATAGGTGGAGCGATAAATTATTTCGAAACGAGAAAGCACTTAAAAAACGCATTCAATATTTCCGAATAATTTATGAAAAATTGGAATTTCAATTTTCTTTACGGTGTCGAAGATAAATCACCCACCGTTGCGATCATACGTAAGAAATATAATACAAGAAATCAATCATTTCTAATGGGCACTAGGCATAATATATTTTCTCCCTTTCTCTCTCTCTCTCTCTCTCCCTCTCTCTCTCTCTCTCTTTCTCTCTCCACGAAATCCACTTAAATTGTAAATAAGAGCCCACTTTTTCATTCCGGATCGAATTCCTATATAGCACCAATCAATCTTAACCACCGTAAACAGCCATTAATTACGCAATTACCCACAGAGCCACTATTACTCCCATCAACGCGCGCGCGCACGCGCAAAGCGCGTAAATCCCAAACGCGAGCGAGCACGCGCGCGATTCTATTAATTTCCCCCCCTCTCTCTCGTTCCGAAAAGCCACCTTGGAGCACTTTTTCAAACTGGCCCCGATTGAATTTGATGTATTTCGATTGGATGAGCTGAAGCGGAAAAATTAATAGAGATCGAACGTTTCGATAAATGTTACGTGACGGTCTACACACATACACACACACACTCGTACACCCGGTAGCAGCAGCAGCAGCAGCAGCAGCAGCAGCGGCAGAGTGCGCTTGATAAGTGCCGAGGCATTCATCGTTCCTATATATACCGTGCAGTGAAAAGCGGTCAGAGAACCAATAAATCTCGACGGGGCGTCGTTTAAGGCAGCCGCGCGCGCGCGCTCGCGGGACTAAACAAACAATAAATTCCTGCAGCTGAAAACGGACGTTCCCTCTCTTTTTTCGAGTGCGAGTGCGGGACACACAAAGCCCGCCTTGTGTAATCTCGCATGTGCGTGCAAGTGAGTGAGAGAAAGAGAGGGGGGGGGCAGAAGCGAAGAGAGCAAAGGGGAGAAAAAGAGAGAGGTTTATCTGCGTCGGGTGTTGTGGACGATGAGAGGGTATTTGCAAGAAAAATTTGATAAGCCGCCTTGTAATGATGTTTGAAAAGCTGAAGTTATTGATAGAGCGTGGATGTTATCTGCCTACGGATGGTCTATTTGGTGATGAAGGAATGATTTGTATTACAATGATGTATATCCTACTTTAGATTTCCTTTTAACAGATGTAAGATGCATGATAGAATAAAAATGTGAATACGTTATATTTGAAGAAAGGAAATTCTTAGAGCTTATTATGATTATTTACACACTGACGCATCTTTCACACTTCAGAAGTTCACACAAGACGTGTCATTGTTCAGAAGGATGAGTCAAGAAGCCACTTCTGGAGAAAGAATTTCGTCGATGGTTTATTCAACGCCGCGATATAGAGAGTGCTTTCATTTGTAAAAGAAATTTTTTTCGATCTTTCAAACGCAAACGTACAATAAAACACCTTTACTTTATAACATGAAAATGATCGACGTTTACAATGTATTTTTAGCGTTTTTAATAATTTCTACATTTTTCGATTTCAAACATTTTTCGAATTCTCGGTTGAAAAGACACGGCCAAGTCTCCATCGCAAACTCATTCCGACCTCATTCCGAAACAATAACATTTTAATCGATAACAACACAATCAGCGATCCCGGATCTCCTTCCCTCCACCTCTTCCTCACAATAAACCGAATGGCATCTCAACTCCGCCGCCCATCCATACCCGCCCCTCCCCTTCCTCCAACAAAACCTAACTAACACACAACCGCGCGTATACACAGAGCGAGAGATCGCTCCGAATGGCTCCTATTAATTCAGCGATCTAATTAGCGGCGCCTGCGACTGCGGTAAAATCACGCATCGACTCCCCCCCCCCCTTCTTTTCTTCGCGTCCACCTATAACGAATCGATTTCTCTCCTCATCTCACGCGCACTATATACGCAAGAGAGAGAGAGAGAGCGCGCTTACACACTCCGCATAGTAGACTCGCGGCGAACGAAGCCGTACAGCGCGAGGTCTTTCATTAATACATTATCTATTGAAGCGAATCAACATTACGGAATGGAACGGTTATATTGCGGAGCGCTGCTTTCGCCGGGGCAGCGACGAGGGGTTGGCAGGGGCGAGGGAGTAGAGAGGGGAGAGAGCGAGGGAAAGACAAATACCCGTATAGCCGGGGAGGTCCCATTAATAAGCACAATTAGACGGGAATTGAATGCCGCGGGAGAAACGCCGCGATTATTACCCGAGGACCATAGACGCAGAAAGGCGAGGTTCTCTCTCCTCCTTCCTCGCTTTGTCTCGCTCTCTCCCTCTCTCTGTAACGCGCGTTCTGCTGCTAAGTGCGAGTACACCACGTGTGCAGCAGCAACAGCAGCAGCAGCAGCCCTTATCCCTCTGTCTCGCTTGCTCCTGTTCGCCAGGATATCTCTGTCTTATTCGAGCTGTGCCTTGTTCCTCGCCCCCCTCCCGCCATTCTGCTCCAATTAACACGTGCATAACTTTCTATGGCGGAATGATTGCGCGTATATATACGGGTTTGTGAATATAGCTATATATGCTATATGCTTAATCGAGATATTTGGAGCTATTAATAATGCTTAATTGAAATTGCGCGGCCAAGACGACCGCCGTTTAATTAGAAGTTATAACCGGTCGAATTGAAAAGTTGTTGAATTTAATAGCGCTACAACGGGGCGGGGAAGTGGTTTGTCGATTGTGTTGTAGTATGTGTGGTGCAGGAAAAATTAGCTCTCGCGTAATAATGTCTCAACTATAAGGTTATATATATCGCAAGGCTCGCCGCCTTCAAATTTATTCGATAATTAGTATTATTCTTCGAATCGACGCGCCTCTGCGGTATATAATTAGCGCGTTGAATTGAAAAAAGCACTAATAAGCGCCGATATACCGAATCGATATAGTCAAAGAAACGCCGCAGTGAAAAGAAACCTCCTCTCAATTGACGCAAGCGCCGTACCGTTATTATTACATTAGCCGATAATCCCCAATTAACATCGACGCGCGCACACCTTGACCCCGACCTTCGACCGTCTCACGCACACACACACGTGCGGTTCGCGAAAAGTGCCGAAACCCCATAAATTACCAACCCCACACGCACGTTCACACCAATGAGATCGAAAATAAAGATACCGGCGCGACCTTTCGAAAAAGATTAAAATTCTTTCGCGGAAGCGACCGCCGCCGACGCCATCGCCGTCGTCTCAAATCCACCGCACACACACACACTCTTCCACTCTCTCCCACCGCTATCATATGACATTCCACAAGGGCGATTCTCTTCCGATCACCGCCCAAACTATGCTACGTTTTCGCGCCTCGTGCCTTCGCAGACCGCGACGTATGGCGGTGGGGATATATACGTGTATAAGTACGGGTGATTTACCGCCCGCGCCGCCGAGGCTTAATGGAGGCTGTTTACTGCTAATTAAAAGCGAGCCTCATTTATACGACGCACACACACACATATGTGGGAGAGAGAGAGAGAGAGAGAGAGAGAGAGAGAGAGAGAGAGAGAGAGAGAGAGAGAGAGAGAGAGAGAGAGAGAGAGAGAGAGAGAGAGAGAGACGGTAGCTTCTCTTGTCGCAGCTCGGAGGAGATAGTCTCTCGTCATGCGCGCGCGCGCAAGTATAAATTCTGACGTCGTATTTCGTGGCTCTTAATTGGGCGGGAAGAGACACGGGGCTCCCCGAAAACTATGACAAGCGAGCGCGGCGCGTAACGAGCTTCGGCGCGGCCGAAAAAAAGCTACAGGGATATTTCGTGGATTAATACGTTACGTCAATTATATGAGGTATCGAGCGGTTTTTATATACACATGAGGGCTTATAATAAATTACTCGCGCGCGCGCGTGTGTGTATGTATGATAATTTATTTTTTAAGTATGGTATAAATAACATGCGAGATTTTCAGGTACTTTGTGTATAAGTAATTGCAAAACGTTTTATTGAAGTGAAAAGGTGCGCATGTATACGTATATATACTCCAAAAATGGTAATGTTCATTGTGCAATAAATTTTCTTAAAAAGTAAACGAAGAAGAAGCAGAACTATACAGAGAAGCTGCGTAGCTTGTTGTATAAGAACCTTAGCGAATTAAAAACTTAATTTGAAATTCTTGTTCCGCGGTAACAGGCTCTTAAGCAATGACAAATTCTCCCGGCGAGAGAGCCGCGCCGAGTACTTAAACGGCATTTGCAGGCACACACATACACAGGCGCCTAGTCATTATTTACAGTGCAAAACTTTAAGATCGACGTCGCACGCTTCACACAGTTCGTTAATCACCGGTCAAAGTGATTTTCCAATAATAAGAAGCAGCGCGCGCGCGCTTTTAAAAGAGCCTCGACGTTTTCCATTTACCTGTACACATGTATGTATACACACACGCACATATTGCAGCTAGAACGAAACGCGAAGTCCATATGCGACGGCTCGTAAACGTCGTTTAGCCCCGACGACGAGAGACACGTGCGCCGTTTCCAAACGGAATTTACGCCCCACGTGTCTCATTGCGATTACCATTATTATAAATTTTATCATCGTCCGCATCATCATCATCATCATCATCGACGGGGAGTGGCAGCAGCTCGCGGTGCTCGTTAGAACCGCGCGCCGAGTTCGTTTGCGCGTTGGAGCCCCGAGCGAAATTAGAATTGCACCGCGTCTCTCTTTACTCTCAGTCGAAAGAATCGATACGCGAGTGTATATAGTATATATAGTGCATCTGAGGATGCAGTGTGCGGGCGGGGGAAACGAAATCAGCTAATTCGAGAGAGGAAAGAGAGTGGGCGGAAAGCCGGAGTGGAGAGAAGACGAATCTAATGCATCAGCACGTATTGTGCAGAAGGTAAAATATATACGGACGTAAAAAAAGACGTGTATATAGGTATATAGATATATACACACGATTCGCACGCATCGCGCGCGAGTGCGGCGGCGGCGGCGGCGGCGGCGGCGGCGGCGGCGGCAGCCCAAGCATTCGCCGAAGAAGCACTGGAAATGGAGCTTTTATACGAAAGCACTCCATATCACTTTATTTAAGATTTACCCTCTCGCTCGGCCCTTTCAACCCCCAACAAGACTCGTCCATTTCGCTGCTTCGTTCCCTCCCTCCTCCACCTTCCTCCTCCTCCACCTCCACCTCTTCCCCATCCCCTAGCACGCGCGCGTCGTCGCATTTCTCTCTCACTCACTCACTGCTCGCTCTCACTCTGCTTCTCTTTCTCCGCCACCACTCGAGAGTCGCTCGCCTATTCTTAAGCTCGATCCTCGCTACTTGAGCAAGCCGCCACCGCTGCCGCGACTCCTCTCTCTCTCTCTCTCTCTCTCTCGCGCCTGTCTCTTTCTCTCTTCAACCATCCATTCTCTTTCTCTCTCTCTCTCTCTCTCTCTCTCTCTCTCTCTCTCTCTCTCTCTCTCTCTCTCTCTCTCTCTCAACCCGTTTATTTATTTCTCTTATATATCCCAGCGTGGGATAGTAGATTCAAAATCGACGTCTCTCTTTCTCGGATACCACTCTACGCGCGCGAGTGCGAGAAAGCAAGCAAGCGCGCGAATACTACTTCGGTGTCGTCGTGTATACCGCGCCGACTCTCTCGCCTCTTATCCTACTTTTGCTGCCTCGTGCTAATCGCCTGCGCGCCGTGTAGCTACAGCTGTACGCTTTAAGCGAGAGGGAGAGAGAGAGGAGAGGTGCTCTTTAAGTTCTCGGCCGAGACCCCTTTCAAATGGAAATTGAAATTTTCTTCCGATCATTGGCTAATTGTCCGCTCTTAGCTCGATACTAAACTTTGGCATTAAAAGCTTTTATGCTGATTCGAACTGTATTATTGTTCAAGTTTAGAGTTTCGTTTTAAAATTAGCAAAGAAGATTATTTATTTTTATAATAGCGGTTTACTACAAGGATAGAAAGATTTTATGAAAAAAAAATTTCTTTATTAATAAAGAGTTATAGTATATACGTACATTTTTTTTTATTAAAAATCAATACATTTTATACTGAATTTTATTAAGTCGATATTTTGTTTTGCAATCCTGTCAAGTCTTTTTTCTATCGCTAAAAATAACATAAATTTTACAATAATAAGAAACCATAACTAAAATTCAAATCAAAAACTTCTCCTACACCCTTGATTTTATATTCTGCATTTATATTTAAATGTTGACTTTTCAAAAGTCATACACACGCAAGAAATATTAACATATTAGCGTTCTCCGAACCTTCGCCTTCTCTCTTTCTTCCTCTTTCTCTCTCTCGACCGGCATTCCGCGCTCGAATTTCATTCGACCGAGAGAGCGAAACCCTCGCTCAGCCCGCGTGCGCGCGCAGCATATATACAAACAATAGGACGATTGTCTCGGCCCGTCGACTCGAGCCATAATTTTGACGGTATTAAGCATATGCACGCGCTTATATATACATTTATACACACAAAGAGAGGGCTATGCTCTCTCCCTCCATCTCTTACACTGCATTCGTCGTCGTCGTCCTTCGGCAACTCCCGCGCAACATATTCGCCGGCTTTTTCTCCTTCTTCCTCCGCGTGCACACACACATACACAAACATATACACGACTCCCCCTCTCGCGAGTGTGTATCGGGGAGATCCGCCATGTAAACCGGTCGGTCTGGTCCCTCCTGACCTCCCCTTTCCCCCCTCGCCCACCTCCCGCGCTCGCGGGACACCTGCTCGCGAGCGCGCGCTTTTTCCTTCTCCTCTTCTCGGGCCCCACTTCTTCGGGGTCCTCGCGTCGCCGAGAGAGAGAGAGAGAGACACGCGCAGTGCCATTAAATTTATACGAATCCCATCGAGTTTATCCAGAATTCACGCCTGCGCTTCTCATTTCCGTGAGAACGTGAGACCAAGGAATTCGATTATACTGTGTGCCCCTTCTCTCTCTCTCTCTCTCTCTCTCTCTCTCTCTCTCTCTCTCTCTCTCTCTTCCTCGCTTTCAAAAATATGAGCGTTCTCGCTCACCGATCGCGCCCGGACGTTTTAAGTGTCGCGGCCTTATCTATGATAATGGCGTATTTTAGCATTTCATGAATGAAAATTGCTCTTTAATTAATTACGTGGTATCCCCCGTTATCGACGATGACCGGAACCTGCATCCTCTCTCTCTCTCTCTCTCTCTCTCTCTCTCTCTCTCTCTCTCTCTCTCTCTCTCTCTCTCTCTCTCTCTCTCTCTCTCTCTCTCTCTCTCTCTCTCTCTCTTTCTCTCTCTCTCTCTCTTTCTCTTCCTATATCCACGCAAACACACACTTATACCACTACATCCTATTATACCTATTCGCGATACATGCATATACTTCTTCGCGCAGGTCTCCTAATTACGCATTCCCACACAAAGCGAGTCATCGAATTTATTTCCCCGTTCACGCATAATTCATCAGCTCCTTCCTCGCCATGCTCACGCGCGGCCGCCTTAATATAAAAGCTCCTACACCATAACAACAACAACCACGCCCAATGAGTCGTAAAAGCTAGCCCCGCGTGCGCGCTCGTTTTGTGCCCCCGCCGCGGGCTAATTGTTTTATTATTATTTGTTAATAATAATTAATTGCGACGTGCGGAGAGCAGCGGCTCGCGCGGGGGCGAAAGCCGGAGAGGAGAGAGAGAGAGAGAGAGGCACGACGGCGGTCGCGCGCGAGCGCTAATTGACATTGATTTATGGCTTTAATTAAACGAGGTGTGCTGTGCCGCCGCGCCGTAGCCGACGGCAGTAGTAGTGTCTTATGCGAGCGCGCGTGAGGGAGAGGGGAGGATTTAACAACACCTTTTAAGTCCTCCCTTTGTGTAACGGTCTTTTGAGAGGTAGGCGACGACGACGACGAGGAGGAGGCAGCAGCGGCCATTCCATAAGCAGGCTCGCCTCGAATAAAACATTGCAGGGGTACAAGAGGGTAGGATACGCGCATGTTTCGAGGAAAATTTTCTCCCTCGTCACTCGCGCCTGATGAGAATATTTTCGGGGTATAAGCCTTATACTCTACTAATTGTCAAAACAAAACCATATTCCTACGAAAATTAATACGACGACGACGACAACGACACGACAACAGCAACTTGATTTACAAAGCCGGAGGGGGAAGAAACTCGCGCGCATTCCTCATATCGTTTCTACGTCTGTGGGCCGCTCGCGCGCGCGTGCACGGTCCCTAAGATTTAGCGTTCGTTTCCGCTGTCCTTGCGGGGGCGGCTCGAGCCACCCTTTGTGCAGGGCATATAGGGAGGCCTCGCGTATCTCCTCGACTCGTAAAGATAACACGCGTGGTGCGCGCGCACGCCTTGGACCCCCCGCACGCGCGTACAGTAGTATAGTATACTCTTGCGTGGTGGTGTGGCGAGTATATTCCGCGGGGTGAATTCATTAGGGCGCTGATTTACCGGCTACATCCGGTGTAAACGAAATTGTAGAGAGGAAGGAGGCCGTCGTTTCTCCCCTCCCCCGGTTTGATTCTTTCGGGGTGAATAGTGGATACATGCACGCCGGGTTTAGTCATATTTTTGGAATGTTGGTTGGTTTATCGGGTCGTTAAAGATATTTGTTTTGTTGTGTCGTTGAATAAAGTAGGCAGCAGTGATTGACATATTTTTCTTGCAGCGGAGTGTAGTTATGGCTGGCGATAAGGTGGGGCATTGTTTAAATACTGTGTCAGAAACACGACAGGATTGTTAAGTATTATTATTATTTTAATTTTACGATCTCTTCTCTTATCCTCGCCTATGAGCAACAATCTTTGAGAAACACCTCGCGCGTCGAAACGTAAGAGCTAAAGCACATTTTGAAAGATTGGGAAAAGTTATTAAATGCCTAATGTATTCAGAATTTCGAGCTCGAACTCTACGCGATATTTACCCGGTCTTGAAGCGGCAGCACGCGGTGCGTGCAATATTGGTATTCATTTATTCTAAGCGGCTTTGTTTCAGCTCTCGCACTTCACTTCTTTCCGGGCGGCATTGTTTTCCCTGATTGTATGTGTGCTATACCGAGTCCAGCGAAGCGCGGCGGCGCATTTAAATACATTTTGCTCTTCGAAAAAGCGTATATATGAGTATATGTGTACCCTTCAATTACTTCGGCGCTATTAATCATTCGCGAAAACGAAACGCCGAGAGCGAGAGAGAGAGAGAGAGAGAGAGAGAGAGAGAGAGAGAGAGAGAGAGGGGGGGGGGGAGAAAAAAACAAAAAGAGGAGGAGGAGGCCGGAGGGCAAAAAAGTGGAAAGAGAGAGAGAGTGAGTGAGAGGGTGGGAGGGAGGGGAAAGGAAGAGAAAAAAGAAGAACGACGCTGCGCCAACAAACGGCAAAATTAAACGCGTATAGTTTAACGCCGTCTTGGTAATTTTCTCTCGAAAGACCGGCGTTCCCCGTATGGCGAAAGACGAGGAGGGGAGAAGGTACGAAGAGAGAAAGAGAGAGAGAGAGAGATTCTTTCGCTCTCGACTCCGTCCGTTCGCCCGCTCATAAGAGGCTAACAATCTCGCCGGCAGGCGATAATTGCGAAGCGAGGCAAATCATCCTGCCAAGAGTTCGAGGGGTCGTGACCGAAATTAACACGGCGTGGTTCTCTCTTTCTTTCTCTCTCTTTTCCGCCTGCACCTTTGCACACTCCCTCCTTCTCTCTCTCCCGAAGCTTCCCTTTTTTTATTCGCGGCGCGAGCTCGCGCGGGCGTATCTATCGCGCGCCTCGATTCCTTCCCTCCCTCGCGCCTTTTCCGCTCGAGGCGAGAGTGAGAGGGAGAGAAAGAGTCGATCGTCTTTATTCGATGTGTGCAGAGGAGAAGAAGGAGAAGAAGGAGGAAGAAGCCCGGGGAAAAGGAATCGGCGACGATATAATCGCGGCACTTTGTGGCGTATTATACTCGCCTGTGTATTGAATTATATAGAAAAATAACGGGTTGAAAGGGGGGAAAAACCGTTTATCGCTCGAATCAATCACAAAATGCTAAGTGTTTTATACATAATTATTCGTGCAATATCAACGCTTTTACTGTTTACAAGCGTTATTTGCCTTGCGTCAAACTTGTACATTTCCTCATCAACGGGCAGACGATCCTCCGCTCTCGCAAGTCGTCCTACCGTTCTCCGTCGTCCAAGCTCGCTCGTTCGTTCACTCTCTGGCAGCTGCCCTTTCATTTCGACACAGCAGAAATAGTTTCAAAGGCAAATAATGCCCTCCTCTCTCTCTCTCTCTCTCTCTCTCTCTCTCTCTCTCTCTCTCTCTCTCTCTCTCTCTCTCTCTCTCTGTCTCTCTCTCCCGACTACGTCCCGCGCATAACACAATGCAAGTGTATTTTCTCTGCGCCGATCTTTGACCCCTTCTCACTCCGCTTTTTATCATACAATGGGGCCTCTCTATCGAAAAAAAAGATGTTTATTTTCGCCCGCTCAAGAGCGAGAGAGAGAGAATTGCAGCGCAGCGAGACATCGATTCCGTTCCGCGCGATTTCTGTCTTTTAGGAAACGAGAGCGCGAAAAACCGTTAACTGCGCGCCGAGACCGCGCGAGAAGAAAAAAGACGGAGTGAGAGGGAGAGACGAGCGAGAGGAGGAACCTGCGAAAAAAGGCGAGCAAGCGTGGTGTGTATATATAGATATACGCAGGCGAGGCTGTGCAAAAGGAAACTAAACTCATTTCCAAGGCATTAACCAATTACTTTTTGCAAAAGGGTGTCGGTTGCCTTCAGTCTACGCTTACCCCTGGCGTACACGCGCGAGCGCCGACTTTATTCATTTTTCCCCCGGAACTGCTATCTCGCTCTCTCTTTTTTCTCTTTATTTTTTCGCGTCGCCCGGCAGTGGCTCCTTTTCTTTTTCTATTACTCCCTGCGCGCGTGTCGCGTCCTCCTTTTTTGGCGCTAACTAACCGGTGGCCGGAGCGCATGCATGTACCTCATAATGAAGAAAAATACAAGCGAGTAGTGCGCGCGCAGGCTTGCTTGTCCGGAGACTCGTACATCTTCGTCAAAGTCGCGTTGTATGTGGGCGCAGTGTGAGTGCGTTAGGTAGTTGTTTCGATGTACTTACGTATATGCTTAGAGGGGCTTGTTTTGGCCTGATTCGAAGTACGAATTTTACGTTTCATTTCTGTTCTTCAAAAGGTGAAATATTGAGAAGCGGGTTGTTTTCGTCGCGGATTGTCAATAAAGGGTGTCTGTTAGCTTTTCAAGTTGATAATTTATTTCCTTGCTAATATTAAATAACGCAGTCGCAGATCTGAGAACTTTGTCGTTCAAAGGCGAAGCTTATTTAAACAAGAAAAAAGAATTCAAACGATTCCTTCTTACAAATAAATAATAGACTTTCGACTGTGCAACTTCAGATCTCCCGGCTACTACTCTCTTTCCAAAATAACTTTTATTACCGTCTCCAGAGCTGAATTGCACTTGTATTAACGAACATTTTCTCGGGGCACAATTAAGTTCCATTTAATTAAGTTAGTTCGCTTACAATTCTCTCAAATAACTGCTCTCCCGCTAAAAATATACCTTTATATTATATATATATACAGGCGTTCACGAAGTATTCAAAGAACTATACAACTCGGTTGAAAACGGCGGTCCTGTGCCCGGAGAGCATTAACTAAATAAGAATATTCAGGAATGCATCTTAATTAAAACTTTTTATACACTCGCGACGACTCTCGAAACGGACGCGCGAGTAATAATATAAACGTGCGCGCATATATAATAACGAGCACTTGAACGCGGTTAATCAAGGTGCGCAAGAAATTCCGCGTAGGCAGGCGCGCTCTCTCGAGCGACCCAATTACCGAGTCCCACGATTAATCGGTATTAATAAACGAAGTCGAGCGAACGAGGACACGAAGAGAGAGGGAATGAGAGGAGCTTTATGTGTGCGTGTGTGTGTGTGTGTGTGTGTGTACAGCTAAACAAAGTCCATTAGTCGACTCGATAACTGCGCGCCCGATGACACGACCTCGCGACTCCGAAAAGCAAAGCCAGACGTCAGCACCACCGAGGTAGTCAAGTTCGAGCGACTAATAATCTGTGAATGCTGCGCCACGCGTGCATGCATATATATATACGTATATACGTGGCTCTCCATGTTTCTGCGCGGATGTAATAAAATTGCCGATATCGGGGATAGATTGGTCTGGGTTTGTAATTAAAAATAGAGTGAAAGGGTTGGAAATTGTTACAGCTATTCGACAGGCTATACTAAAAAAAGTAAATTATATCAAATATAAGTACCATCATTTTTTTTAATGTTTATAATAAAAAAAAATATTGGATAAATATCGATGCTGTAAATCACCAACTAATAACTGACCGTTTTATATTAGAAACTTGCTATCAAATATAAATTTCTCTTGTCCAGTTTCTAGCTCCCAATGAAACGCTTTTTCTCCTATTATTTGGCCATTTAATAGATTAAAAAATAGAATGAGTTTTTCGAAGACAAGCACAAGCTTGTACTTGAGTATTTTAAAGGTATTAAAACTGATTAGTTTCTTAGTCTGGAAATAGCTAGCAGAATTGCTATTATGACAAGGAGTGAGAAAGATAGAATGCTGAATTATTCATACAATGAGTACAACAAATGATTTTTTAGTTAATGTTATTTACATATATTTAGGTAAGCCATCCAATACATTTTAATTCTCTTTCATCTACGATAAAATTAATAAGTAAATCAAATTATAATATTTTGTTGTTACGTCAATCTAAGGAATAGCCAAGTAATGGTCGAAAAATCGTTTCATCATAGCGATTAATTAGCCAGTTTTACTAGCTATTTTCTAACTTCTTAGCCATTTCATATAGATGAATTTCTACCAGACTGTAAATTAATATTATTTCACTGAATTGTGAGCCGTCATCATTCTACCTCGAAGAGATCCCAAGCTCTTACACCACACTAACCTCTTTATTTCTATATCAAACCCCGATTACCGTTCCAACGCGACAATCATCTAATCGAAGTCAATTAACACGACTAATCCCAGTTCGGATTTTTGTAGCCCGCGACAACCGTGCTAATATATATTACACGTGCGCGTGCATTATGGAAATGATGGGATAATAATTGCACACGCCCGGCTGTCAGCCGCTCGACGTACACACACACACACACACACACACACACACACACACACACACACACACACACACACAATAAGGCGAGCGTCGACCGATATACATAATACATTTACCGATTATGCGTTGCGCGCGCTCGCCCACGCACACACGCATTGATTGTTTTTCCCCTCCTGCACGCGTATGTGTATATATCGTGTGTTCACTCTCTCTCTTTACCCGATGTCAACTTATCTAAAGCCTCAAGCCCGCCGTGCGGGTTCCGATCTAATATCTTGCTGTGGCTTCACGTAAACTTGCCTGCCTCGCACACACACACACACACGCATTGTATACTTGAGTAGTGGTGCGTGGGTAGAGAGAAAGATGTACATATATGTGTGATATATATATATTTGTGAATGTAACGTTATCGATGGGCTTATTGAAATATACAAAAGGAAACTACACGAGCATTATACTTTTTAATGCATACGCGCCCGGAAATTGATTAGTCATCGCTCGATGATCATTGCCAGCAGCTATTCGCTGCTTTACTCGCAGTGCAGCCCGCCCCTGATGTGAGTAACCACGCGGTGGGGGAGAGATAAATACGCGTATCGCCCTCAGCTACAGCGCACCCACACGAATAAAGAGCTGCTCTCTCTCTCTCTCATCCGACGCATTTACACACGGAGACACTCTGAGGTTCCATTTCGAGGGACCGAGAGAGAGAGCGAGAGAGAGAGAGAGAGAGAGAGAGAGAGAGAGAGAGAGAGAAGTGGTTGCTCGCTCGCTCGGCCGCTGCTCCGTTGCTTGGATATAGGCTGTTGTGAATATTACATTCCCTGTATATATAGACCGAGGTGGGGATCCTCCATCCCCTCGCAGCCCGTACGGAGCTGCTGCTGCGCCCGCGCCGACACACAATAAGATGGCCCTCGCAATTAATTCTCCCGGTTTTGCTAATTAAATTTTTGGCCTCCTCCTGCCGCCGCTGCTGCACGCGAGCGCACGACAATGCAGAGGAGGAGGAGGAGGAGGAGCACGTCGACGACGACGTCGGTCTTATATGGGCGAGAGAGAGGTGCTTTTGTGCGCCGGGCTAATGCGAAAATTAAAGCGCGCGCGCGCGCATTAATTCCAAGACAATTAGCGAACGATGGGATGCGCGGCTTTGCATAGCCAGACTCTGTATAGTGTCTTGATTTTGCCGTCATCACGCGCGGAGGTCATGACGTATGCTTTTGCAGAGTCAGCGACTGTGTATGTTTTTTTCTTCTGTCGCTGTCCCGCGAATCGTTAGAGGCCAATAAATTCCGTTCTTATTTGCATGGAAAAATGTTTCGAAGTGTAGTGCGCGCGTGGGTTGCCGCACCGTCGTGTCGCGCGCTAAACGTGTGCCCGTGTCATTCGAGATGCGCCTCTGGCAGCTCTGTGATCGAAATATGGCCGGCAGGAGGAAGAGGAGGTGGTGTAGCGACGGAGGAGTAGGAGGAGGAGCAAAAAATTTGTTGATTTTAAATGAGATATTACGGGTAATTTAGAAAAGCTGGCACGAGGAGGCGTAGCAGTGATGTTGTTGTTGCGCAAAAAGATCGAGTGGATTTTTAAATTGCTTCAAGAGAGAGAGAGAGAGAGAGCTAGCTATGTTACGTTCTATTACACGCACGAGCGTTATTATTTCAAGGCACGTTTAGATTAAAATTTATCGCCGATTGATCTTCCGTCTAAGTTTATATGTATATGCGACATGTGAAATGATCGAACGATCGCCGCGAACTAATTTCAAATTCTAATTCTAATTTAGTAATTTAATACGACAGACGTGAGTAATACGAACCGATAATTACGTATTCCCGCGTGTCTTATCAAAATTTTCCAACAGCGTATATTGAGTTTCAGAAGTCTCTCCTAGATATCGGAATAGTCAACATTATTATACTAACCACTCGACAATATAGCAGCATTTATGAACTGTATGTCCACGGAGAGTGGATTAAACGAATGATTGAAATGAAAATTTATTGTTATGTCACGCTGCTACCCTGCTAGAAATTCATCTATATGAAATGGCCAAAAAGTTAGAAAATAGCTAGTAAAACTGGCTAATTAATCGCTATCATGAAACGATTTTTCGACCATTATTGGCCTATTTCTTAGATTGACGTAACAACAAAATATTCGTATTTGAATTAATTCGTACTAATTTTATCTTTGATAAAAGAGCATTAAAGTGCAGTGAATGGCTTACCAGAATATAAATAAATAACATTAATTAATAAATCATTTGTTGTACACTCTTTCTATGATAATACAGCAAAACTTTTATTTCTCCATCTGATTCTGTCTCTCTCACTCCTTGTCATAAGAGCAAGCCTTCTGTTAGCCACTTCCAGACTAAAGAAACTGATCAGTTTTAATACCTTTAAAATATTCAAGAACAAGCTTGTGCTTGTCTTCGAAAAACTCAATCTATTTTCCAATGTATTAAATTGCCAAATAATGGGAGAAAAGGCATTTTATCAGGAGCTAGAAACTGGACAAGAGAAATTTCAATGTTATAGCAAGTTTCTAATATAAATGGTCAGTTATTAGTTATAAAATGTTTTGGATTTCCACCAGGGTAAATGAGGCGCTCACTCGTAAACACATCACCCACAATCAGTTATTAATAAATGAACTCGCAACCAGGCAAACAAGCGCGAGTGCTCGTTCCCTGCGTCGATCAAGAAAAACTTTAATTCTACATCGAGTGCGAATCGAGTATAACCTTATCGCGATTACACGCGCCTTATCTTCCCTATATCTACGCTGTTAATTCACGCCGCGAGAAATACGGTTGAAGAAAAGAAATAAAGAAGGAAACCCGCATCGAAAGCTAAATAGCGCGCTTATCGTCCCCCACGCGGCTGTCGCGCGTAATTAGAAAAAATAACGGTCTCCATTTTAAACGGTGCGCGAGTTAGGGCAGAGTCACAACCGCGCGTGTCCCCGCGTCTATACAAACGTACACGCGCGTGTTTACACGCACACGCGCGTCGCGCGAAGCCTGCCTTGATAAGATAAAGAATAAGGTCCCGAGAGTACGTGCGTGCACGCGTGTAAAGGAAAAGTGCAGCCCGAGACTAAACGAGAGAGGGAAAGACAGACGCGTGCACGCGCGCGGCGACGGTTATACGAGCGCGAGGAAGGAAAGAACGAGAGAGACGCGAAAGAGAGATGGAGATATAAAGAAAGAAACAATGTGTTCGTTGTCAATTAGCGGGCGAAGCCGACGAAGACGCCGGGCCTCGGCGCTTTTTACGAGAGAGAGAGAGAGAGCACGCCGCGCGCGCGTTTACGGCCGCGGAGAATCGGACCGAGTGCGACCCCACCCGGCCGCTCTCTCGCTCGCTCGCTCTAATATCACTCGTCGCTATACGTGTAAATACGTGTGTACACGTAAATGTAGGTACGACGCGTGCGTGTGTGTGCACTCGGCAGCCGGCGAGCCGAGGGGTGCATGAAGAAGGAGGAGGATGCAGCTCGTTCGACGCGCCGGCGCGTTCGCTCACTCGCTATATAACGCGTATACACATGTATACGCACACACACACACACACACACACCCCCAGAGCAGCGGCTGCGGCATGAAGATTTACGGCAATTCGTTTTTTGCTTTCTTAAGTGCTTTCGCATTATCTCACTGCAACTAAATACTCTCTCTCTCTCCCCCCTGTACGTGGTAAGACGTGGCCGCACGAATACGCGTGTAACAAGTATATTTGCCGGGGCGCAGGGAAGTATGTATACACTCGAGGACTTGCACATGCCGCGCACGTCATCGCGCATTACACGCGAGAAGCACCTGATCGTGCGGGTCTGTAATTATTTTAGGAGGACGGCGGGGGCCGCTCAACAAAACAGAGAGTAAGTGGGGAACGAGGCGACGGGGGAGCATTATAATTAATTAAATTGCAATTTCATTAATATCGCTGGGTGCTCTCACTCGGCGAATGCCGGTCGCCTCGTCGAAAGTCATCGCGAAATCTATCTATCGACGTCACAAACGCGCCTGTGTATATTACACACGCATATACATATATGCTAAAATTCATCGGATTATTAAATGAAAATTGTTTATTATCATAAATAATCTACTCGCCGAGGAGGGTGGGAGAGAGAGAGAGAGAGAGAGAGAGAGAGAGAGAGAGAGAGAGAGAGAGAGAGAGAGAGAGAGTATAATCGCGCGCGACGGCGGCGGCGGCTCATCGTCGAATGGATTAAACGCGCGTGGGTCTGTCTTTCTTTTTTCGGCCTTCTCCATTTACTTAAATGCATTAGGCATGTAATTCGACTAAAAGCTGTCGAGAGACGGAGAGGGGAAGAAGAGGAGAGAAAGTTTATTTGTAGCCTAATGCTTTTATATATGCCGGCCAAAGATTAAATAATAAACTGCGAGTTATCGAGATTGCAGCCGATTTGAGAGAGAGCGAGAGAGAAAGGAGCGGTAGTGGTTGGAGGAAATTTTTTCGTTGACACGTTGACAAATTTGCCGTGTGTTTCGGATGAATTATGGTATATTGAAATTTATTTTTGGGAGCAGAGAGATATAAATCAAAACGTTGCGTGGGTTATAAAGTGAATATAGATGTGAAAAAAGTCGATGCAAGGCCTCGCGTGTAAAACTGTAATAAAATAAGCCAGCAGGATATTATTTAAGACGATTCCGTGCGCGCTATTTCCAGACGTAAAATCAGATTAAACAGATTTTTTTCGTAAATAACGTGTAACAAACTCGCCTTCTGCTCGATAATCAGGCGCCACTCAAAAATACACGTTACGCAAGAATTACTTTAATACCATCATATACGTATACGTTATACTCAACCCTCATTTTCTCGGAAACCACCGGACTTTAAATTCAAGTACACGCGCATTATAATCAAAAGTATATACGTACTTACGCACGCTTCTCTTAAAAAAAAAAGAAAAATATAAGCGTACGATGTGGAATCGCACATCGCGTGAATTTACAAGTACGTAGGATAACAGAATAGCACATGCTTCGTTGACGTTTTCTACCGCACCGCTGATCCCCATACGTCTGCTATATATATGCACATATATATATGCGCGTAGAAGCTTACGGCTCGTCTCAACCGCGCGTGCGAGCCGACGCGCGAGTTTTGCGAGCAAAAAAAATTCATCCGATTTGTCGGCGAGATGAGTAGTAATGCGGCGGCGGGCGAATTTGAAAAAATAACTTAAGCCAGCTTAAGCGAACGAACGCGCTTGTTCGAGCGAACCGCGTCGGTGCTTGCGCAGCTCTGAGAATGGGGATATTATCATTTCGAAACGGGGAAAAAGTGGTTTTTGGGGTTTTGAGAAATTTGTGGATTGGAAGAAGGTAGTGGAGCTGAGGGATTAAGTATTTTACTATTTTCGCGTGAATTTATAGTGAAGAGGTTGTTGCGTGATGGTGGTACGATATATATAGGTAAAAATAGCAAACTTGTTTTCAAAATGCAAAGTAAAGCTGTACACGTGCGCGCGAGACAGACGTGATTCAAAACAGTTTCAATTTCGAGGCTTCGATTTAGTCCCGGCAGAGCTCTAGCGTTATACGGTTATTGTGTGTAAATCCATTACACTAAATAATGCAATTATGATAATAGTTCGCAAAGATTAAATCTTGAATTCCTAACGCGCATCCTTTACATACATTTACATACAATAAATTTGCGTACAATATTTTCTCCGAATAGGATAAACATTTCTTCGAATGCAAACTGCTCTTGCGCGGTGTATACGCAAGTATATCTCGTTAATTCAGATGCACAGTAACTTTTCTTTAAACGCAGTCTTAAATATAGCATAGTGATATAACTGTCGAAGGGGAAATTCAATTTCTTGGGAGAGGAGGAGGATGTTATTTTCCGCATAACTTCATTAAAACAGTTACACAGTATAATTCCTATAAACGCCTAGAGTAGAAGACTCGGGATAAATTGCCTTCCGCATTAACAATAATAATTATGTAAAAAACAGAACCTCAATCGTAGAGAGCGACGATGAAAAATAGCGCGCGCCATACTATATGGCTTACAAAATAATAATTGCAATCACGTATTTCCTGATAACGCGCATTCATTATCCACTTTATTAGCATAAAATTAATGACCTTGTTATGGGAAAGCTTTTTTTTTCTTTTCTTTCCTTAATTAAAGAAATTTGCAATAGATAAACTTCGTGTGTGTGTGTATGTGTGTGCACATATACCTGTGTGTACACAAGCCTAAATGTGTGTACATATTCACCGGCTTTCACCCGCGCACACACGCGTTCGTGCCCAAGTGTGTTTCGAATAAATGGAAATTCAAGTGCAACAAGTAAATAAACTATTAAACGGGACAGTCGCGGTAATTTATACAATCGATCAGGCACTCGTTCCCTCATATAATTCATCACCGCGCGTATATATACACACAGACACGTGCGATCTCGTTTCGCACGAGCTATAGGACGCGCGCGGTCATTTACATTATAAGGCCGCTGCTCTGAGAGTAAGTGTGTTATATACATGCCATACACACACGCGCACACACCTTGGTCGCTGAAAAGAAGGTTAATCCCAGTGAGAAATTGACGGACAAGTAAAATCAAAGGAAACGCACGCGCGCGACGAGGCCGCGATGTTTAATAATGCAAAAAGGGGAAGGCGCGCGGAAAAAAGCCCAAGGAGAAGGAAAAAAGGCGTAGCTGGAGCTCGCGCGAGGGAGGGAATAAAAGGGACGGGTAATTTGTATAAAATCGCCCTCTCTCTCTCTCCTCCTCAAGACAGCGAGCCGTGAGAGTAATTATCTCGATTTCGCTCGAGTAAGCCTCGGAAAAGGCAAAGCCCGCGAGTCCCGCGCGCTCGCGCGAATTGTTCCGACACGAGTAGGTAAGCTCGCTCCCTGCACACCACTCTCCTTGCGCGCACTTAAATCCGCCCGTGTGCAGCCTACCTACTACTACTATATACCGGAGAGTCGCTGCTGCTGCTGCTGCCGCAGCGCACTCTCCACTTATGGTATTCCACGAGTCGCGCGCGCGCGAGGGGAAGAGATGTGAGTGTGTATAGAGGGGAAAGAGGGAGGGAGGGAGGGAGCGCACGCAGGCAGAAAGCCAGCTAATTAAAACCGCGGATAGTAATTAATTAAGCGAACGCCGGGAGAGAGAGAGAGAGAAGCTCGAGGATTCTAGGCGGCCAGGGGTTCTCAAGTCCGCGCTCAATGTCATCCTTTTGCTGCTGCTGCTGCGCGCCCAGCGTGTGCATAGCCCGCGCCCCATTGAGGAAAATCGATGCGAAGAGAGAGAGAGAGAGAGAGAGAGAGAGAGAGAGAGAGAGAGAGAGAGAGAGAGAGAGAGAGAGAGAGAGAGAGAGAGAGAGAGAGAGAGAGAGGAGCGGCGTTCGCCCAGTTTCGACGACGCAGACGACGACGACGACGACGCCGCCACGTGCCGATACGATTATCCCGCTGCTTCTTCGTGTCGTTGCCCGCGCGAGAGATGGTAGACACTGTGCGCCGTCGCTGGTGGTAGTTGCTTGGCTGGCTTCGGTGGATTGGGGTGGAGGGGGTCGCTGGGTAGCGAGAGTCTTGTTTTATTTTGTGGCTAGAGAAAGAGAGAGATAGAGTGGGAGTTTTGACGGATTCGGTTGAACGGTGTCTTGGTAAAGTCGCGTTTGCTAATCCCCGTGGTTACGTAAATAAATCTATTGGGATGGATTGTTGGAGTCATGGTCGCCCTAATATATGTGTAGACAGCCGTTGACGAATGATAATCGAGAGCTACGCTAATTTAAATTTATATTAATCAAAAGGTTATTTCAGATCTTTTGAGCGCTATAGTCTATAATAAAAAGCACTATTTGTCTTGTGATGAAATTAATTATATACAAGACAGAAGAGCGGCCGAATCCCGACTAATTAAAAACTTTAAGTATTATACGCTCGGTTATATACATACGCGCCGTGAAATATTCTTTCATGGCACACAGTAGCATAGAGTCAGCGGGAGCAAAAAATTTCTTAGGCAATTCCCGTTCGCTCTCCCGAGCCCGGCGTGCCTCTCGAAACTAGAGAGTGTTTGCCCTGCGCCTTCATTTATCGTAGAAACAGTAGACGAGAACGTTGCCGCGGCGAAGACACAAGGAGAGAGGAGGAGAAAGAGCAGAAAAAATCAATGCGCGCGCCCGCGCCCAAGCGCGTAGACATTAATTTCACATCCATTACTCGAAAAGTTTGCTCACACCCACTCCCACTCTCTTCCGCCCTTCCCTATATATACGTGATTTGATAACACATGCCTTGGGAGCCTAGGCTCGTTGTGATTGAGCTTAGAGCAATTAATGTTATTGCTTGAAGGGAGAGCGGGTTGAAGAGAGTGGGGGAGGGGGAAGAGAGAGAGATAGAGAGAACTGTACATATAGTGACCCCACTTTCTCTCCCTCTCTCTCTCTCTCTCTATCCTTCTTCGTCTTCTTCGTGTATCTTCGGCTCGCCGCTCGACGCCGGCAAGAACAAGAGAGAGAGAGACAGAGAGAGAGAGAGAGAGAGGAAGAGGGAGAGAGGGAGAAAGGAAGAGAGAGAGAAGCAATAGCGGGAAATGGAGAAAGGGGTGGTATGTAGATAGGAGCGCCGAGGCACTCGCTTATGTGTGCATGTGCGTGCGTGTGGGCCGCCGTCGACGTATATATCGCGAAGGTGCCAGGCTGAGTTCTCCTCTTCTCTCCCTCCCTCACCTCTCCCTTAACCAGTTATTGCCTATATCGCGTGTGCATCGATTCGTTATTACACTTACCGGATGTTTACCATGGACAAGAGTGGGAGAGAGGGAGAGCGAGAGAGAGAGAGAGAGTGTGTATGTGCGTTTTTCGAGCTATATTCAATTAAACGCGGAAAAAAGAGGTAAATTTTCGAGAGAGAACCAGTTTTATTTCGCCCGAGTGCTGCGCGGGAAAAGTAGATTTTTATTAATTTGCTCGGTAAATATCACGGCTAGTTTTTGATGGATTTTACCCGCCCGACAGATTCGTTAAAATGCACGGGTATATATACACACGGCTCTGTGTGTGTGTATGTGAGTGTGTGTTGTATAGCAGCACATGTTTAACTATAGATCGTCGAGTATTCGGCGGATCTATTTTTGTCCCCCATAAATCGCGAAAACTAATGAAGCATAATGAATGGTTATACGTTCTGGTATTAGTATAAAAGCTGTACTGTTACTGTCATTAAGAGTAATCAAGATGAATAGGACATTGACATACGGTTTTAATGATACTGCCAATCGTAAAAAAAAAGAGGTTTACACAATACGTAAATTACATGGTATGTATTAAAGTTATAGCCTTCGTACGCGGTTCTCTAAATTTAAAACCGTGATTTTTCACTTTTCTAAAATGTGATTTGCTGAATTATACGCTTCCGAATGGCCTCTTATTAAAGTTTATAATATGTATACAGGAATGAGAAAGTTTGAATACATTTTATTATTTTTAAATATAATAGACGTAGAAAGCATTAAAATCAAAAGGTATTATATTACGAGAATGGTAGCTCATTAATCTGTTCCTTGATAAATGTTACTTTTTATAATGTACGAATAATAAATACCAAAGTAATAATTCTTGCAGTCAAAAGCTTTTTATTATATACAGCTTAACGAATAATTCCATCTTAACGTTTTCTATATATTTAAATAAAGACGTAATTACAATTTATCTTCGCCGAGGAAGTTAATGTATATTTGATTAGAAACTTTTATTTTAATAATAAATGAATTTCATTCCATAATAAATGCGAGAGTCCCGAGCAGGACTAAGTTTTGAATATCGTTCTCAACTTAGCCAGTGCTGGAAATCGTTCTCAACTCTCGGAGCAACGTACCCGCGCGGCCTAAAGCGCTGAACTACTAAGGATTCACAAAGAAATCTCTGTGGCTTGAGCTTGAATTATACAAATTTACAAATGGATAGGTGTACCAATATCTGAACTCGTTTGCGAATAAAATATTAAGTAATAACCAATGTTACGGGGAAAAAGTTTGATCGTAATTTCGATATATATTGAAATATATATTCTCTCGCCGGTAATAATGGCTATTTGCAGAAATAAACGATAAATTCTGATCGTTATAGTTTATGAAAGGAACTTCCGTAATAGAGCAAGTGATTCATTGCGTTTCCGAGTAATGCATGAATGAAATAGTATTTGCGTTGGCTGGAATGTCGTGAAAAAGCTATTTTAAGTCCAGAATAGCCTTTGCGTGGGCTGAAGAACTTAAAAATAATGGTTCGACATTCGTTAGAGCCTCTTCGTGAATAGCTTTTACAAAACGAATAATTTTTAAATCAGTCTTTATGACTGCTCGGTCTGAATAATAACCCATTCACATGACTACTACTGAAAGATTTTTACTTAATAACTATCTGACAAAACATTTCGTTCAAACAGTTAATTAAAATTACATTCGTTACTTAATATGTGTACACATTTAATTATAACTAAGCAAATCTCATCTTTAATTTGCACAGTATTAACAACAAACAGTTTTAGTGTATATAATAATAATGTATATTAAAAAATTATTTGCTCGTTTATTTTAATTAAAATATCACATAATTGAAAGACCCGAATATTAACAACGTTGCGTAATATGTGTGCGCACGCGTGCGAGGGAGAGAGGGAAAATAAATTATTTCATGTTATTCCTAAAATTGCATTATCAATGAAAGTTTATTTTCACGTTTAATTTTCTTACTATAAAACGTGTACATTATTCAAAGTGGCTATTATTAAAATATTATTATTATTATTATTATAATATGAAAGAGGAATAAATGAACTCTCTTCCGCGCTCTCGCGAATTCGGCAAATTATTAATTGAATGTTAAAAACTCACGATGTAATAAATTTCGTAATAACAAAGAATTTAGCTTATTATTACAGAGAAGATAGAAATACCATTCAATATTGTTTAATTAATCACGCTCAAAAAGCACGGGTATCGAATATTTCATTACACACATCACATACACACTCACGCATGCACGTACACATCGTCGACGTCTCAATACCGATTTTTCGCGTAATTTTAGCCGCGCAAGAGCCCGCCGCGGTTTATACCTCGAAAAATGTTAAATACATCCGGAATCCTTAATGCGTCAAAGGTGCGCTCGTGTGTGGGAGCGAGAGGGTAAGAGTGGGGCAAAAAGGCCTAGTCCGGCTTAAGAGCGCGAGCGAGAGAGGGAGAGAGTCCGATCGAATCACCCCGTAGAATGCGACAAGGATTATATCCACACATGCATCGCTCGCGCGCAGAGTGGAGAGCGGGAGAGAGAGTGCGCGAGCGCGGCGAGTAACGGAATACGGAAGAGCTAAGAGTAAGAGGACCGCTGTCCGAGGGACTCGGAGCGCCTCGCAAAATCCTCGCGTGTTAGTATAGTCGCGGCAACGAGCGCCGAGTATATACGTATATATAAGTGTGCACGTGTATGTGTAAGAGCCTCGAGAGAGAGCCTGGGCACACGAACCCACACACACGTGCGACGGCGGGAGCATAGAAGCAGCAGCAGCAGCACAGCGCATATACGCAAATGAGCGCGTATAGATGTGAATACGAGAATGGCCAGAGGGCAGCTAACGTTTATAACATTAACGCTAATGGACTACCTTATACCTTATACACCGGCCCCGTCCTCTTACCGGCCCTCTCTCTCCCTCCCTTCCTCTACGCTCCTCCTCTCTCGCTCGTGCACTGTCCATGCGCGCAGCATCCGCTATCGCCCTTCCCCGTCGCTCTTTCGCTTTGCTCCACACCAAAGTACAGTATAATATTCATGAGTGCATGCAAGCTAATGCATCAAGGCGCCCGTCGGAGTAATCGCGGATAGGCGCGCGCGCGCGAGAGAGAGAGAGAGAGCAAGCTGAAAGGCTGCGCGCGCCTATCTATAGAGGATCGGAGCGGAGTAGATGTATGTATGGCACTGTGCTGATGGTGGAAGAGAGTGAGGGCAAAAAGTATATGTAAATAAATAACAAAATCGCCGCTAATAACTGCCCCCTTATACATACACGTGAGGCTGAGTGGCGTCGAGAGAAAGTAGGGGGGGGGGGGGAGCTTTTTCTCAAAGGGATGCGGCGGAGCTTTTTGAAATTTTGTTTTCGAAAAAGCTCGGCTGGTAACTTTCGAAGAATTAACGTGCAGCGTTTAGCGACTGCATCACGCGCCGCTTTTATGAATGTAATGCGGCGAGTCGCGGAATTGAGTTTATATTATTACGCGCGCATAGAGTTGATGTCGAAGTTATGATGTACATAACGCACGCGAGAGAGCAAATAAAACTCTATATCTATTATGCATAAATTTTTTACTCAACGCGTGTCACGTCGAGTATATTACCTATGCATTATTCCGCGGCTCATTCGTTTCCACAACCGCCATTACTGCGCACATTATTTATACAAAAGAGGTATCTTGGAGACTATAACGCTATGTACGCGCGGCGCTCACAGAGTTGTTATTGTCAACGCGCGTCGAGGAAAATCGAAAGCGAATCCGTATTAAAACCTTCGATACCATGCATATAATACACGAGCGAGGCTCGCGCGCAATTACATCTGTCACTCCCTGCTGCAACGTATAAATACATATATATATATCCTCGGCTCTCCACAATGCCACTCGATTTTTGCGTTCGATTGAACGAACGCGCACGCGCCGAGCTGCATTATCTAAAGTGTTGTATAAGCGGCAGATAAACGACGGCGGTGCTGCTCGGGGAAAAATGCTAATGCGCGATAAAGCATAAGGACTATACGAACGCGCTTAACCTTGCCCTAGCACTACTGTCTCTCTCTCCCTCTCTCTCTTTCTTTCCCTTTCGCATTCGCGCGAGACAAATAAGCGCGAGCGAGTGCTTTCAACTGGCCGACACTTCGCGTTTAATTAATATTATATAGCTAATTAGCCCGTCGGCCGCCGACGCCGCCGCCCGTTGGCTTTTGTATATTAATTTAATTTTCAATCTCACGCGGGGTAATTCTCGGCGGCGAGCGAGCGCGCGTTAGTTTTAATCAACCCTCGGCCCTCTACCCCCTCGTGCGCGGCGGGCGTAAGAGGGAGAGGAGCTTTCTCTCCTTCGGCGATAGGAGTAAGAGAGAGAGAGAGGAGAAAGGAAGGAAGGAGGCGATAAGAAAGCGCGCGGGGCACACGCGGTGTGGGATAGAGGGAGGGAAGCTCAGGGAAAAAAGGAGAGCGAGGAAGCTATATGGTATAGCCTACAAGGTTAATAAAAACTGGCAATAAAAACCGCCCCTTAAGTCCACCCCCGAGGCGACTACCACTCCCTCTCTCTCTTTCTCTCTCCTCTTTGATTTTTTCCGTCTCCTTCCTTCTCTCCCGTAGCAGCAACGGAGCCCGTTCCTCTTTCGACCACTCGCGCGTGCTGCAGCAGCCGGCTACCACTCCTCCTCCACCTCTCTTTATCGCTTCGTCCACCTGCTCGGGATTAACTTTAATCAAATATTTACATTTTAATTCAGCAGCAGCGGCAACGGCGGCGGCACGTATGCGCTTTTTTGACGATAACGCCGTCATTTAATTGCAAACTGCCGCTCGCTAACCTATTATTCGCGCTTTTTCTTCCTCCAACGAACTGTGTCCAATTTTCATCAGCCCCTGCGCACGCTCACGAGAGAGAGAGAGTGCGTTGTTATTTTAATCGAGACAATGCGAACGAGAAGAAGTGAGAGCGAGAGAGGGTGAGCGTTTTTCATTTGCCGGCAGTTAAGCGAATTTCATTTTCTTCGCCTCGTATATATACACGTGGCGGCGGTGGTGGCCCGCTGGCCCTTTATATAGTTTTTCCCACGCGCTCGCGCGAAGAACAATAAAAGCACATTCGCATCCGAGTTTAACAAGTTTTAAAAATTTACACCTACCGTTTCCGTACACGCCCGCGCGCGGGGATAGGAAAACAAAAACGGGAGGAGGAGAAGGAGGAGGAGAGAAAAGCCGGTGCGAATAAGCCATGGAGAGCTATAAAACTGCGAGCGTGAAGCGTGCTGTGTGCGGCTGCACTTTAATATGGAGAAAAGACCAGCAGCACGCGCCGCCCGCGCGGTATGTAGAGCTTTTACGTAACCCACAGAGCGGCGGCGGTGGCGGCGTCAGACGTGGATTGGATACGAGCGAAGCTAGTAGCAGTCGGTTAAGAGAGTAAACCTTCGGTGCTTTAATTACCCTCGAGTCACGTGATTTCCGCGCTAGAGAGAGAGAGAGAGAGAGAGAGAGAGAGAGAGAGAGAGAGAGAGAGAGAGAGAGAGAGAGGTCATCGAAGTCAGCCGGGCCGTCTTATTTCAAAGCGCACCGGCCTGGATAGATTTCATCTAGGAATTAACCTCGAAACAAGAGACGACGTGGGTGCGCGCCTCTTAAAGGGTCTTTTGTATATATCCTCTCCACACACACATATACAATACACCTACGCTTGCTGCGTGTCTGTGTGTATATATATAGTCACCACTCTTTCCCCCGAGCGGTAATTCGATCGCGGATCGCAGGTCCCATACATACACACCCACATGCATACACACACCCTGACGTGGTGTGTATGTGTTAGCTAGCGGCCCCCGATAAGGGCCTAATTATGTACGTGGCCGATCTTATCTCTCGCCCTGCGCCTCGCGATAGCCCGAGCCTAAGCTAATTGGACGCGGCCCCCCCGACGCGCTCGTCTACACTATATATACATACATAACATACGTACATACGCACACGCGGAATACGAGAAAACGCGCACTATATACACGAAACTACTACACACTGCAATATGCACGCGCAGCAGCAGCCCACTTTTCTCTATACACTAGTATAGCACAGCAAAGTCACACACCGGCGCGCTAATATTTCGAGCGACGACGACGAGGCGGCCGCTGCTGCTGGCCCCGAGCCAGCGTTCCCCTAGCCTACTTGTTTTGCCTCAGCCTCTATACTGTACTCTACTACTCTCTCTCTCTCTCTATCTCTGTTCGTTCCTTTAAACACTATACTATAGCTACCAACGTACGTAAGTATAGGATTTTCTAAAATCTAAGCGAAGGGGGTTGACTGGGCGGAAAAGCTAGATAGGACGCGTGGTGCGGTGGTGAAACCGCGCGCGGGGGGCGCGATGATCCGGCGACCACGTGGCGCGACGACGATAGAAGCGCCTGCGTGCTGCTGCTGTCTCGCTCTCTCGCGTATACATATATATGTAGGTACTCCAACCCTCGTGCGCGATATGTCAAATTCACCGCGCGCGTGCACGCAGGCGCGCTCTGGGTGCCGGTGAGGTTTGGATTTATGCGAGTAGCAGGTGCGGGTTTGTTTGTTTTGAGGGTGTATGTGTAGTGGAGTGGAGATTGGGAATAAATGAACGAGGGAGGAGGATTCGTTGATCACGTCGGAGCAAGCCTACACTATTGGTTCTCGACTATACTATACTACCGTGGTTCCGGGTTATTGCAACAATGTCCCACTGGACAGCGCATAATATAATGTCATTCAATGAGTCACGGGGACTTACCAGAATCCAAGACATGCGTGGTGCGAGACAGTCGCGCCTCGAGTTCTGCTTTCTGCCTCCTCCTGCGCTTTCTCTCTCTGTTAGTACAGTTGCAAACGTCGAACAAAAGATATCACTGTTTTCACTGACCGACGAAATTCACTGCCTACTCGCGCACGATGGCTCTGCGTGTATGTATACCTTATCAATTTCCCTCTTCCTTGCGCTATGCAAGCGCCTAGCGTGGCTCCGGCTCCTCGTGTAATAATAATACTATGATGCAGGTATTGCAGGTATTTATTAATAGCCCGAGCTTAAATTATTAGGCGGCGGGTGGGAGGTAGTGAGAGAGAGAGAGAGAGAAGCTGCTCGCTTGCACTCGTGCTCTCGAGTTAATATTGACTTAATACTGCTTCAGCGGAATATTACACTTTACAGCGATTGGGAAGGATCTCCCTGCTGCTGCTGCCGGGGAGAAGCTCTCGCTCTCGCGGACGATGCGAGGGGGGAAAAGAGCGAGAGAGGGACGACGGCGTGGAGGGACAAAAGTCGATATGCAAGGAAAGAGCGCGGGGCTGTAGGTGTATTTATGTACGCGCGTCTATTGCTTTCTCGAAATTCCTCCTGCACACAGATACACTATTCCTTATCGGGCTGCCTGCTGTCCTCCTGGTACGTATGCACGTATCGTCTGGCTATTATGACGGCTCTCGTTTTCCTCGTCTCTCTCTCTGTCTCCTATACTCCTCTTCTGCTTCTTCCTCTCGCTCTCTATCTGGCCTCTCACCGAGGCAGCGGTGCAAGCTCCTGTGCTTCTCTCCGCGCCACGCGCGCCTAAAATTACTCGATATTTATTTTCATTTGCCGTCCAACTCCGCTGGCTCTGCTTTGCTTTGCCCTCGTTGCGCAATCTATATATCCCCCTCTCTTTAAATCCACTCGCGATTTCAGCTAGCGGACACGTCGCCCAGTCCAGCTGATGCTGCCAGTCGTCCGTATTGGCCCGCGTTCACTGCTCCTCTTCTCGTCGCTCGCCTCATCGTTCGGGTATATATCACATCGATAACACCCCCACGCGAACAACAGCAACTACAACAACAACAGCAACAGCAATGGGCACCCGGCGTCGCGATCACGTGGTAGTGTGCTCTATGCACACAGCTATATATATATATATATATATATATCTCACTCTCTTATCAGTACCGTACTATTTCGGAGCAGATTATCGGAGCTTCGCTGTGCCAGTAGTTCTCTCTCTCTCTGTCTTTCGCACACGCGGAATGACTCACTGCCGCTGCTAGCGGGCGGAGAAGCGAAGACTCGCTGCTGCTGCTGCTGGTCGATTCCACGGCACTCTTCCTCTCCCTCTGCCTCTCTATCACACGCTACGTATACAATCAGGATCGAATCTCTCGTTATCGCGTCGCGTACAGCACGACTGCAACACACGTTATATTATACTTTAATATACCCTCTCACTCTATCTCTCTCCGCGACACACTCGTATATACACACACTGGCGGCGGCGACGTGTGTGCATGCGCGCGCTCGGTGCGACGGCGGGCGAGCGAGTGTGTTGCTCTCTCTCGCCGCGACTCGGCGGCGCATCCCCACTACCTACTCTACCGCCACCGCCGGTCGAGCGCCGACGCTGCCGCCACCACCGCCGCAGCCGGCACGCGCAGTATCAGCGCCGGCGCGCGAGCTCGTCTATATTGCTATACCTATATAGCGTCGCCGCCACTGCCGCCGCCGTCGTCGTCGTCGTCGCCGCCGTCGTAGCTGCTGCTGCTGCTGCTCATGCGCGAGAGGGGAAGTCTGGCGTGCGTCTATGTGTGAGTGTGTGTATGTGTATATATATGCAACTACTACGCAGAGAGGCAGAGAGACGAGGACGACATCGTCGTCGGGGCGGCGGCGGCAGCGGGGGAGGGGCATCGCGCTCGCTCGCTCGCTCACTCCGAGTGAAACATTTCGCGGGTTTCGCGGGTGGCCCGGGGAGCGGGCGAGAGAGAGAGTGTGTGTCTTTCTGTATATGCGTGCGTGTGTGTAGGTGTATGAGCATGTATGAGGGAGAGAGAGAGAGAGAGAAGGGGGGATAAGAGGGGCGGGCGAACGAGGACGGCGATATTCCGTTAATTGAACGATTCGCGCGAGTCGCGCGTGTGTGTAAGAGTGTGTCTGTGTGCATACATGGGTGTGTATTGTAGTCGTCGAGGCCAGCAGGAGAGCAGAGGTGTACGTAAGAGGGGGCGGCAGGCGGGGGGTGGGAGGCGACGGGCGGGGGGCGCGAGAGAAGGAGGTAGGTGGCTCGCGCTCGCGGGAGGGAATCGTGGGATTACTTGAAGTAATTACCTATTTTTATTATGCTCCGCCTGCCCACTCTCTCTCTCTCTCTCTCTCTCTCTTGCTCTCGCCTCTCCTCCCACCAACGTCGCGCCACCACTACCACCACCATCACCAACAGCAGCACTACTCTCCGCGATTGTCAGATCGCTGTATAGCCTCATATTCTCTCACTCTCGCGAGCGCAAGCGCCTCTCTCTCCTCTCCCTTCTTCGTTTATCTCGACGAGGCACTCCATTAGAAACTGTCCATTGATTGCATTGCCACTTGCAAATCGCAGCCTCGTTATACTGACAGAGTCGCTCGCTCGCTCTGCCTTTCCTCGTCCTACTATTACTACGGAGCGGCGAGCGAGCGCAACGCGGAGAAATTTATTTTGCTTTTTTATCAGCTCTATGATTCATTAAGAATAAAGGCCCCTAATGATGCGTAAGATTTATGTGCTTCGCGGAAAATCACGCTGGATATTTGTAATTCGCGCGTGAGCGGGTGCGCTGAATTAATTGCCGCGCTTGTTAGGTGGATTTCGAATTTATTCGCTCACGAGCCAGCGACGGACGAGGCGGATATATATTTTCGATATGTTGACGCGAAGTGTTGGGCGTGCGGTTTGTTAAGACAAAGTGCGGTGTTTGTTGTCTTGTATACTTTCGGATGGTTTAGCGTGTTGTGTTTTTTTTTTTAAAGAATTGTGCGAATGTTTTTAATGAAAATAAAGTGGAATGCTTGTGTTGTGACTTGTACGATAAATATAGGATTCGTGATTCATACGAGAATTCTTGATACCTATCTTGATCATTGAATAATAAAAGATGTATTTTTAATATTAGTTTTTCATTGCAAATTGTGGAATTTCCAATAATTTTTTGTTAAAGTCCATTCGAGATATACCACGCTTTCAATTTCAAATCAATAAAGATTTATAATGACTGCCTTACCTTGTTTAGGCTATTACTACTTACAGAATACAATAAGCAATAAAATTCTATCATCTCGGAATATGTACTAAGACTTCATAATATATCAATTTATCATTGATAGTAGTGCTTGCATTTAATTTAAGAAAATAGTTTATTATCACAATCATTTCCTTTGAAGGTAATATTATTTAAAATCTTTAAGGCGGTCTTACACCTATAGTCTTTTCTGGCAAAAATTACCTAAAAAAGTTATAAAAAATATTATTATAATAAAATAATGAAAATATATTGTAAATATAAGCAAAAAGTAAAAATTGGCCAAAGTGAGAGTGAAACGATAGCAATAACTGTGGGAATACCGCAAGAAACAATCCTTGGGCCGCTACTTTTTATACTGTACATAAATGATTTACTGATAACAATGCCAGAAAACTCAATTTTATCATATGCTGATGACACTGCAGTTAGCTCATCGGGTAAAACCTGGAAAGAAGTTGAGAAGAAAATGAATCAATATCTTGAAAAAGTAGCAACATGGCTCGCATTGAATAAACTAATTTTAAACATAAGTAAAACTGTGTACATAACTTTCGGGAATTATTATGACGGTGTTCCAAAAAATATAGATATTTTTATTAACAAAGAAAAACTAAAGAGAGTGGGCACGTGTAAATATTTAGGGGTTAATTTTGGTTATAATCTAAAATGGGATGAACATATTGACTACCTAATCCAAAAAACAAGTTACTTAAATTTCATCTTCTACAAAATTAATAAATTTATGCAAATAAATACTTTAAAGGTTATATACTATGCGTTTTTTCACAGTATGATTAATTATGAGATAATTGCTTGGGATGGTGTCTACAAAAATAATCAACATTTGCTCCAAAATATTGAAAACAGATTACTTAAACTAGTTTTCAAAAACACTTTTGAGCAAAATAAAGCAATGAATATTAAGCAACTATTCACATTGGACTGTTTAAAATATTATTACAACGAAATGAAAAATATATTTACAAATTCAAATAGTAAGACAAGAAATAAATCTATTATATTGCCTAAAATAGACAAAAGAGTAAGTGAAAAAAACAATTACATAACTGCAATAAAGACTTTCAATCTTCTTCCAAACAAGCTCAAAACTCTAGAAATAGACAAAAGACCTGCTATGTACAAGTTAAAAAAATGGATTGCGGATAATATTCCTTGAAACCGATTTGATCCTATAATTTTGTTATAGGAACTCAAGTCTAAAACTTAGATAAATGCATGTAACATATATACTTATTACTGTTTACATAAATTTTTATTATAATGTTACAAAATAAAGATGTTTTAGTTTTAGAGATAAAGATAAAGATGTTTTTGTTTTAGTTTTTAGTTTTAAGATTTAGTATTAGTCTTAGTTTTAAGTAACTTTATACTCCGAACCTGCAGGGTTGATATATGTAATGTAATGTATTTATTACTCTGAATAAATAAATAAATAAAATAAATATAACTTATTTTGAATAAAATGAGCCAAGGCAGAGGTCCTTAAACTCATTTTATTCTCAGATATAGTATTTAAAAAAAAAACAGTTTGGGACTTTCATGGGACAAAGTGCAAATTTTTCCTAATTTATGTAGTTATGGGCCTAAGAGTTGTAATTTTAAAGTTTATATGTATAAGTATCTTTTTCATGGCAAAAACTGATTTTTTTGCAATAATTTTTTCCATTTTTTTTTAATTTTTAGGTTTTTTAGCATGGAAAAGGTACTTACACATAAAAACCTTAAAATTGTAACTCTTAGGTCTATAACTACATAAATTAGGAACAATTTGCACTTTGTCCCATGAAAATCCATCAGGCGGTCTCAGAGAAAGATTAGGACAAACTGTTTTTCTTGAAAATGCTATAACTGAGGATAAAATGAGTTTAAGGACCTCTGCCTTGGCTCATTTTATTCAAAATAAGTTGTATTTATAATATATTTTGATTATTTTATTATAATAATATTTTTTATCATTTTTTTAGGTAATTTTGGCCAGAAAGGCCTATATGTGTAAGACCGCCTTAATATAACAATAGAAATATAATGACTAAGTCTTTAGCAAAAGGAGCTTTCACTACACATATTCTTACAGTCTCAAATAATTATATTTAATCATTGTCTTAATTGGATCATTTCATCAACTCTTATTCGATGCAAATAATTATTTTATAAAATTGTATAATAATAGTCATAAAATAATTGTATAGATGTCTTATTCAATGCGTATAATTGTTACAGCGAGGTATAACGTAATTATATACTACTTGAAACGACTAAACTCACTATACATAATAATATATAAAACAATAATTGTACTGCGTCACTTTACTTATACGTAAAAAATAATTTATTCCAAGAGATAATTTTTAGAAAACGTAAAAATTATTTTACTATCAAATGATTTCAACCGCTATATTTAGACTAATAATTTATCTAACAGTTTATTAGTACTCTATAATTCGTTTACATTATTTTGACTTCAGTTATATTTATGGGTAACTCAAAAAGATCAGCTAATTCTTCTCCAATGGAGCCAAAAATTGTTTTACTCAAAAGATATTTGTACAGGCGTCTATCACGATCCTATTAGACCCAATCTTCAAAAAACAAAGTAACTATCAAAACCACTCTGCACTGAAAACTGTATCAACTCAACATCCCCGAGGCTTAAATTTATAGCGGCTAGGATGTTTATTCTCAAGTGAGGCCGAAGGATCTCGCATCCTCTCTCTCGTTCTCTCTATATATATACTCCTCACTGCGGAGATCCGGAAGGACTCTGCTGCTGCAGAGAGTGTAGCAACGACCGCGTCCTATCGAACAAAAACACAGATGCCGGTATACTTACAGGCCGCAAGAACCAGCCTCTGTGTCGGCTCGCTGTCCTCCTCTACGCGCGCACTTGTCAAAACTTTTATCTGGCCTCTCGCATCTCTCTTTCTCCTCGCGCGGCGGGAAAAACAACAAAGTGGAACGCCCGGTACCTGGGCCCCCGCGCTACGCTGCATCTATTCCTGGCAGCGGCGGCGGAGCCGAAGAAAGAAGAGAAAAGGCCCAGGGGAACGCGACGAGGGGACACACAGACTTGAGAGTAAAAAAGACAATGGCTCATCGGGTTCACGACGAGGTTTTCGGATAATTACCGCGGACGGCATGAAAAGACGCCGCGCGCGCGGGCATCTCTCTCTCTCTCTCTCTCTCTCTCTCCGAGCTCACGGCTGTCACGTCGCATTATGCCACCTATCGCACGGACTCCGCGGTTCTGGAAAAGTCGACGAGACGCGAAAGAGGAGCGCGGGATGGGACACAGCAGCGAGTGTCATTATAGGTGTGCCCGTGAAAAATAGTTTTATTCAATGGGGTTTTTTGTTTGCGACGATCGGATGGGGTTAGGGAGCTCGAGATCGAAATTTCACTTGATGCGAAATTTCATACTGGTATAGGTATATCGTTATGGTTGATCGAAAATTATACAAATATTTTTTAAAAGGTATATTACGAATTTTAATTTTAATTTTATAAATTAAGGATGGTTTGTTTTAACATCGTTAAATCAGTTTTTACAGTAAAAAATGCATGCTAATTTTGCGCGCATTGAATGTTGCGAATACGCTCGAAATTATGCAAATTCTCGCGGAGTTTTGGCAGAATATTGTGAATTCCGATAAGGAAAAACCGGTTTGAACTCAATTTTTTCCGTAATAATTTTTTATAAGCGCGAGTATTGACCAAAAATACCGAAGCTTGTTCGGATATAAAATTTATTCACTTTCTTATTGTGAGGCGTATTCGAGGAAGTGTCTTTACATAAACTTTCAATAATCCTTTATTAAAACTGTCAAAGTTCCGAATGAATATTATATTAAATCTTTAATTTACTGCTGTAGGAAACAAGAAACTTCCATTGGATGCGGACAATATACTGGCCAGTTAGGCACACAAATAGAAATCTAATGTTTTTCGACTTCAATTTAAAATTTGATCTTACTTGACGCAGAATTATTCTTGATTGAAATCGGAATTGTTCAATAAAATAATAACTTAATCAAATAAATTAAATCCACTCAAAGAAATATCAGATCTTTATTTCAAACCGAATTCATAACTAAAACACATACATCTGCATCTAAATCAGATTGTACGAGCGTAAGGATTATATTCACCGTTTATTAATTAATTTTATGGCTTTCCTTATTGTAAGTTGATAAACTTTATTTTAAATATGATGAATCTTTCTCGCGAAGAAGTTCGTAGACTTGTTTTATCGGTTGGTTTCTTCGTAAATTGATTACAAATACGATAATGATATATCTTTCTTACATATAATTTCGTGGACTTTTTCGACTCCACGCAAAACTTTGTACTTATATCATATGACTTGGGCCTCGCTTGATGATAGAATTCCATATGCGGCCAAGCACCAAGGCAATCACCATGCGACGACTCCATTTGCTATCGACTCATTAGTTTTGGAAACATCCTGCGACACTATAAGTCTACGGGTTCTTTAAGTCTTTTTTTTAATCAAAATAGTTATATTTATTTTACATATTCCGGACATCTGTTATTAAGTTAAAACTTAATAACAGGCATCAATATGCCGGTGCACAGATAGAACTTTTCTGCTCAATGTTTTCTTCAGAAACACCAAAATTTCAATTTCAAAATATTAAAGAGTTAAACGTAACATTCTTTTGAAGCGAAAAATTCACAATAATTTTATAATTGACAATTAGTTATGGAACAGGGCTATTATTACTTACATATTGGACGTTACTTGTATCCATGCTTGTATCTGACCTTTGCATTACTGTGTACGGTCGAAAGACAAATCATCTGATGAAACGATTGAAATTATTTCAGCATATAAGTTGAATTCACGTACGTTCTCGTAGGAAACGTCACCAAAAGTTATACTATTTTTCGCAACATAATTTTAAATATTATTTATTCATTCTATTCTAATTTCTAAATTTTTAATTCAACTAAAAAGTATGCATGTACAGAGACTCGTATAATAACTAAAAATTATGGCTCTCGATAATTTACCCTGAACTTCGTCAAGTTCATGATACACGTTAAAATAATTTGAAATTTTCCATCAAATGTTTAGTTTCCAATTTCTAACATTTTCCTTGCTTCTGACATTTCTTTTTCGTATATATGGGCGATAAAGAAAAATACAATACGTCCTCACGGCAAAGATATTGATACTACCAACAGCAGTCAAAAAAAGTAAATACTTCCCATCACAACATCCATCCCTCAAATCTCTATCCATCATTCCACTCTCACCTCCAAAGTTATCCTCGGCCAACACATGACTACCACCACCACGCATCACATTGCCCTTCTAAAATACGACTCGCGCGTGCGCGCGCGCGCTTTCGGTAGCCAAATGATTTCGGCATATACGCAGCAGCAGTAGCAGCAGCCACCTCGCACACATCCTACATATACACATATAGGAGCAACACACAGCGCAGACCAGTTTGGGACTACCGCGCGGCGGCTACTTTATATACGGGAGCTGGCGGAGGGCGGGGCAGCCGTCGGCCAAATGAAAAGCATCCCTAATTTGAAACCGAGAGAGAGAGAGAGAGAAAGAGAGGAGAGGTGAAAAGCAAACAAGTGGCCGATCCTCTCTCTCTTGCGCGCGCGCGTTTATGCGGCTCCTCTCTCTCCTTCTTCGGACCTTCTTAGCGCACGCACGCTGCCCCCCCCCCTCTCTCTCTCTCTCTCTCTCTCTCTCTCTCTCTCTCTCTCTCTCCAATTACGAGTCATTTACCAGAGACACAGCGGGAATCTTGAAGGCCCTAGGCTTATACGCGGTCTGCTGCTCCTGCTGCTGCTTCTTTCTTGGCTCGCGTCGCGAGATTTTTCAATTTTCTTCGACGGCTTCGTTTTTGCGAGCGAGAGAAAGAGTGTGAGGGAGCAGAGAGGGGGGGGGGAGCACAAAGGGAAATTTATAGGGGGACACAATTTCGCAATTTATAATTCACGAACGTGAAATATGTATGAGGTCAAATTAACCGGCTATTCAGGCCTCTAATTTAATCCAAATGAAGTAGCGCGGAGGTATACTGGATATGTATAGCGAGCGAGCGAGAGAGGGGGCGAGTGTTCGAGGCTTTCAAACTTGTTAATGCAATGATTGCAAGGAGAGGCGAACTCTAAATAATGCCGCTCGCGCGCGCAGAGCTCGATAAATTTTCTCATTACGGTTAATGCCGAGAGAGAGAGAGAGAGAGAGAGAGAGAGAGAGAGAGAGAGAGAGAGAGAGAGAGAGAGAGAGGAGGTACGGGGTGAATCTCTGAAGATTAAACAGATTTGTCATTCTTTTGAGCACGAAGTTAAAGTCGGTTTATTCAACCATGGAGATAGTATATATTTTCGAAGCTTTTCCCCTTCCTGTAAAGTATTGATTAAACTTCTATTAAACTCTTTACGACTTTGTTCATTAACCCTAACATCGTCAAAAAGCAGTGCTGCAGCTCTGTACATTCAATTCGAAGCTGCTGCTCCTGCATGAATACATATATATATATTCGAACGGCAATTTCGATTTTACGCGCGGCTCTGTATAAATTTCTCTAAACGCATCATCTCCTGCCTCCCTCCCTCCCCACGTCGCGCGCGTTTCCATTCTCTCCCACTTCCCCGGGCAATCAAACCGGCGAGCGCGGGTATAAAATAAATATATCTCCGCCGCGGCAATTAAGATAAAGCGACACGGCGAATCGGATTCTGCCCGCCTTCCCCTAGAAATAAGCAGCAGCCATATATACGTGTGTGTGTGTGTGTGTGCGTGCGTGCGTGTATGTGTGTGTGCGTGCGTGTGTGTGGGTATATAGACTCGTGAAGCTCGCTCGGTTTATTATAACAGACTGTACGAGACGCGAAACACACCCACGCTTGCGTACCTTGTTCTCTCTCTCCTCTCTCTCTCGAACGATTCAGCCGCGGTGAGGACGAGTGTCGCGCCTATACCTTCATAACCCGCGACTTTACGATAGCCCGCCGCGCGACTTCGCGAGGTACTTTACTCCCTCCTCACCCGACAATTCGCCTAATAATAAGCTCGCCCACCTCCTCGCCTGTGAATGTTTATACGCTGCATGAAAATATATATATACCGCCTGCTGCTTGTACTGCAGATGTAATTTTTACGCGTATACAAATTGGCCGAATTAGGCAGCTGCTATAATGCGCCCATGCACGTATAAGCTCTCGCGACTACAATACACACGCGGGAGGGTTTCGCGTGTGCGGTTGACTGCGGCTATAATAAGGCTCGAAAAAAGGTCGAGTGAACTTCTATATGTGTGTGTATAGTGTGGGTGGAGGAGGGCCAATGATGCGATGAAAAATATATTGAAAAGCGGTCCTGGTCCTCCTTACCTACGAACTCGCGTGCACGCATATGTGTATGTTGTATATATATAAGGAATAAGCAGGGCGATCAAGAGGGCCAATTACCGGGGCACCCTCACCCCTCGCATATAGCTCCGCTGAATATTTCTTCGCGTATACACGTAACACACACGTGTGCGCCTTCGCGTTTTTCTCATATGCGAATGCTCAAACATGGATCCACTCGAGCGGGGGGCCAGAGAAAGAGAGAGAGAGAGAGAGAGAGCAGGAGTACGCTGCGCGGATTATTTGTGTGTGTGTGTGTGTTCGCATATAACGAAATATCGGGAACGCGCATGCATGCGGGGTTCGTTAGGGCCGCAGAGTGGAGAGGAATATATTATTATTTTTTGAAGAAGAAAATGCGCGCACGCGCACGAGTAGCATTTGTGTGTGTTGCACGAGGGAGAGAGAGAGAAAGACTAGGTTTTGAAGGGGCGAATTTTCGGCGAATTTATTATATTGCCCAGCATATGTGTAATACACGGCAAATCCGCGGCAGTGCTCGTCAAGTATTTTTACTTTAATTCGCGTTATATACACATCGTCTAGCTTTTTCTTTGCCTTTTTTTCGTATGTGTATACACATACCCACTTGACTCGTATGTGAAATAAGGCCCTTCGCTATTACGCATATATGTATATTTACATGTCCTTCACATGCAGCCCGCAATTATAAGCTCTAGAGCGCACCGTAATCAATTTATATATATATATTTTTTGCTCGCGCGTGGCTATTCAGCAGCAGCAGCAACAATAGCAACGCTTTAATTCACAGCCGTCTAAGAAAGTTCAAACCTTCGGATAAACATTCTTCCTCTCTCACAACTCTAAGGTATATACACGCACATATCCACACACATACGTGAGTAAACGTCCCCTTGCGCTCGAGCGTTTATTCTTCAACTTTCCGCGCAGATTAAATTGGGTAGCAATCATAGCGGAAGAGGCCGCTGAAATATTAACCGGAAAGCGTTGTGCGCGAGGCGGATAAGGGCTTCTCTCTCTCTTTCTCTACCTCTGCTTTTTCAAAGCCACCACGACGGCGCGTTTTCCTCGTGCGCGATATTGTTGTTAGGCGACTACTGGGCCGCGAGCGCGCGCGCGCTTACAAACATATATGTTATACAGAGCCGGACGATAATTATATTTACCCACGGCGCTCTATTATTTATGCGGGCGATGTATGAGGCCAGCCGCGAACCTCTTGCGTTACGTACTTATGGAAGGTAATTTCGCTGCTACTCTTTTCGCGGCGGCGGCCGTGCGACGGGCTGCGTGAATGGCTCAGGGCTGGAGAGAGTATGTGTGTGTATGGAAGGGGCTAGTGAGTTCTTTAATTTTGCTGCACGCTAATGAAACGCGCAGTGGAGAGAGACAGAGAGGTAATGTGGTGTGTTTGCTCGATAACTTGCTTACTGAGTGTCTTGCAACTTTAATTCTGTACGTTGCTGATCGCCCGTCGGTATACTGTTAGCGTTCGCGTTACGCTTCGATTAATTTTGATTTGCGTGTTTCATTTCAAGAGATTGGTTGGGAAATATAATTTTGAAATAAAAATTATAATTTTTACGGAGGCGATAAAACTAAGAATAATATTTCATATGACCAGGACTGATTGCTCAGAGTATTTCATCATCGGGACAAAAATTTACCAACCTATTAAAAATTGTTATGATTCGTTGCGACTCAGATAGAACTGAATTTTAATAAGCTGTTGATTTACGTAAAAATTTCTGCGGCAGTGTCAACTTTCACTAAAGAAATAACGGTAAATTTTTTAGGCTTCTGAATCGTGTTAAATCAGCGAGTATAGGTGATAAATAAATCAATTATAGGAATTCATAAAAATTCCACAGAAATGAAATGCAACAAAAGTCCTTCAGAATTTTTTGTCGTGAATATAATAACTAAAGTTTTTCAGATATTTTCTTCTGTATACTTTTGTCAACATTTGTCATCTAAACTTATTAAAACCAGAATGGTTAAAAAAACTAATGTTACAACCTTGCGCAATCATTTCCGTTCCAAACACCAACTGAAAAATCAATTTTCATGTTTATATCACACACACACTGCGCGTCCCTCTACCGCTGCGCAAGGCAGCAGCAGGAGCGAATTCCTAAGCGTACTCAAGTGGAAGCGCAAACACGTAGGAACAGCGAATTGACGAAAATCAATGGGCGATTCAGGCATTTCGGGTGGAATATAGAAAAGTCCTCATTAGGGGCACATTCAGACACTCTCTCTCTCCCTCTCCTATCCTACAGGTAGGAGTATATATATATACCCCACGAATGTGTCCGAAAAAGCTTCCTTTCCAACCCACAGATAGACAGACACACACACACACACACACAAAACGAAAAAAAAAGTTTCTATCCCGCGCGAGCATGATGTATATATACATTCCCCGGAAATCGCGTTAATTCGAACTTTTCCCACACGAAGGTCCGTATGCGACGCGCTCGCGCACCTGGCGAAACCGAATATATATATATATATATATATGTGTGTGTATATGTATGTATGTATATGTATATGATGTATACTGTGATGTGCAGTCGGAGATGCGTGATCTCTCATAGTGTGTAGTATACCGCGCACCGCTCTTGAATCCGAGATCGTTTGGAAAATGCGCCGGGATGTATGAATAGCCGCGCGGAACCGATTCAGATGGCCCTCTAATCGTCATCGAAGCGTTCTCTGTTATAGAAGGGAATCCCTCTCTCTCTCTCTCCCTAGTTATTATTCGTTTTCTTTCTCCGCCTGTTCGGGGCTCTTTTTTTCGGGGCTTAACAGTGTATGCTTTTTCCGTTTCGATTTGCCGGAATGGAATGGTAATTTGACGGTTCATTAGGGAATGCTTGTCGTCTGATTTTTTCTCAAGATATGGCTATTAATATATATTATAGAAATATCGTATAAGGACGATTACATTTTCATTAATATATACAATATAACACGCGTTTGCAGGTAAGAATTCGTGCGCGCCTGCACACAGACCTTTTGTGCAACCCTGAAGATTTATTTTCGAAATCCATCACCTATTGTACCCATCTCTACCGTGCACCAATATCCCTACCCGGTCTCTAACAAAATAACAGAGACGCTCAAGTACACCACGACTGCCGCGAGCGAATAATAAAGATCTGCACCGCGCGATCGGCCATGCGCAGGGATATATAAGCCTACACGCCACGACAGCGAGAATAAAGAGGCTCGTCGCAGAGTTCTGCTTGTCTCTGCAGCGGAAGTGACGTCGCAGCAGCAGCAGCAGCAGCAGCAGGTACCCTGCACCCGCGGAAATTCGTCCTGGAAATGCCGATGGATCCGAGTGAGAGATATAGAGAGATAGAGACAGAGAGAGGGGTCGACGGGGGTTGGCAACAATCAAGGTAGACCCTGCATTACACTCCATTCATCGCCCCCGCGCTCTCTCTCCCCCTTATCGCGCTATACGCTCGGGGATCCTCCGCCCTTCCCCCATCTCCTATCTATATCTACCTACGCCCTCTCTCTCACTCTCTCTCTCTCTCTCTCGCTCTCTCTCCTGCGTATTTACGGCGGACAATTCTTCATTTGCGTTCGGCAAACTCTACCTCTCCCTCGCTTGTGTATGCGCGAGTATATGTATATGTGTACATGTACGCCTATACGTGTGTGTGTGTATATATACACGGGCTCGCAAAATTCTTCTCTCTCGTTTGTTAAGCGCGATTGCTTTTTTCGGTGAATTATGCGCGCTCTCTCTCTCTCTCTCTCTCTCTCTCTCTCTCTCTCTCTCTCTCTCTCGCGCGCGCGCGCCCGCGGGGCCGAATGATTTTCAATGCCGCGTTAATTGTGAAAATCGTATACGCGTGCGATTCTTTTTCGGCGGCTTCGCTCCTTTTTTGACAAATCATCTGTTTTGCAGGATGTATGAATGAACGGGATTGCGGGAGAATGTGTTTGTAATTATTTATTCATTTTTCATTCATTACGATTGATTGCGTAATATAAAAGTAGAGGTTTTGCAAATACGAAAGAAAACAATTGTTTACGTAAAAAATAGCTTATTTTTAATTTGGTTATAATTTGACATCGAATTATAGATACCTACATAATTTGTTGTGATATTAAAATCAATCTGATTTTCTAATTGCAATAGGCGAGCGTTCGAAAATATCTAAACCATTAGTAGGTCAAACACAGTGAAATTTCTTAATCAACAAAACAGACATCGGAAAATATTACCAAACGAACCTGGCAAACCCATTTTAAGAAGAGTCAACAAGAATCCCGATAAAACGGACGGGGGGAGACGAGAGGTCGCACTGTGCAGTATATATGTATATAGCATCGGCATCGGCAACGGCAGCGCAGCGCCTACAGCTTTGAGTTTAGTTTTTTCAGCAAATCAAGAGCGCGAGCTCCAAAGCAAACAAATAATTTGCAGCTGCTCGCACATGCCTCCGCCCGCTCGCTTGGCCATCAGCTTTTCCTATAGCGTCCCGGTAGTCAGGTACATACATACACAAATATAAGGTGTACGTGTGCACGCGAGGTTGTCGTCATTTAGGCAGTATTGTCAGAGAGTTCGACTACCCGACCGCTCAGGAATACGGAATGTCGTTGTGTGCGTTGCTTAACGATAGCCGAGCTAAATTCACGCGCGCTATTTTTTCGCCAGACGAAGGTTTTCGAAAATTCGATGCTCTCTCAAAATTTGCGTGCAAAGTTATCTGATTAAAAAGTACTCACCCACCTTATGAGCTGCGGCTCTTCACGTCCGTGGCTAACGAGTCGGCTGGTCGGGACATTCTCTGCAAAAGAAAAAGAGATGAGAACGCGCTTTAAACAGATCCACATGTCCTTTTCATTATTTTTTCAAACGGATATTATTCGGAAGAAAGCACCTATAGCCGGTCGCGCGGCATATAAATTTTCGTTAGAGCAATCTAAACATCCAATCAAATTCTTAATTATAGTCATATTTCTCACCGCGACCACGCATGCTTGAGTCCTTTAAATTCCTTTGACAAATGGCCCGGGGTGAGAGTGTGCGTGTGTGTGTGCACACACACACACATACATGTTCAGCGTCCCAAAAATCTGACTCACGTGGTGTGCTGTCCACGAAATTTTCTCATACTTCGCACAAAAAGCTAATTAATGAGATAGTCATCGGCGGAGATGTAGAGCTCTCTCCTTCTCCCCGGGCTCTATTAAAAAGAGAGAGAGATGACAAGCCTTCTTCCCCTCTCTCTCTCACCTGTCTCTCTCCCACACCGGGCGAGCGGCGGGACGTTATAGACGCAATTAGGTATGCGTGGAATGTCAAGATCGAGCGCGCAATCCCATCTCTCCGCCGGCAGATTAAAAGCAATCTTATTATACCGAATGACGAGGTCACGTGATCAATCACAGAAACACACACACACACTTACACGATGGTTGGTTCACAATCACACAGCGGAGAAGAGGAGGAGAAAGAGACAGCGAACTATTGCGCGCGCGCGGGACTAGCTGGCGGCGTGTCGGTGGGGGGCCACCCGTCGCGCGCGAGGAATGTGGAACTGTACCGCGCGCGGGTATATACAACATAGAGATAACTCCCGCGGTCTGCGCTATTTCGTCCGGGGGTGATTTTTAATCTCTCTCTCTCTCTCTCTCTCTCTCTCTCTCTCTCTCTCTCTCTCTTTTGTTTTTTCTTTACTCGCGTCTCTCCCTCTTGATTCTTAAATTTTCTGTGCAGGCGGGATTGCATATAGGCCCGCAGAGATTGATCGTATCGATCTCTCGCGCGCGAGCGGCTGGCTGGCTGCCTGGTTTATAGAAAATAGCATTATCATTCATTAATTTCGCTCGCACGCGCGCGCGCTTCGTAATTAAACGAACAAACAGAGAGAGAGCGAGAGAGATTACGACTATAGGCAAAGTGCTTCATTAGGCGAGTCGGGAAAGGGAGAGGGAGAGGGAGAGGGAGATAGATAGATAGATAATTATTTATTTGCCTTCGCGGCAAAACTTAAATACAGTAAAATTTGTATAACACTATGACATATTAGTAGTCGAAATACATATCTTAATACTGAAGTAGAAGCGCAAATACAAGTAAATTTACAATAAGATAACAAAATAAAATAATTATAATTAAGAGAGAAAGAGAGAGAGAGAGAGAGAGAGAGAGAGAGAGAGAGAGAGAGAGAGAGAGAGAGAGAGAGAGAGAGAGAGAGAGAGAGAGAGAGAGAGAGAGAGAGAGAGAGAGAGAGAGAGAGAGAGAGAGAGAGAGATGGAAGGGGAAGTAATAGTCAAAGCTCTACCGTCGCTGCATCGAATTCAATTTAATTTTCTCTGTTCTGTGATGGAGCACCATAAAGTCGTGGCTTAATAGGCCGCGATGCACTTTTTCCCCAAGGGTGAACAATTTGTATCGAACTATATGCCAGAATCAAACACTGCGCGCGAGAGAGAGAGAAAGAGAGGAGATGTTAAGAGAAGAGCACCGGATGTGCGTATACATACGAATTATAAGACGGTAAAGTCCTTGAATTATCTGCTCGCGACGCAGCCGGCTTAACGACGACAGTGTCGAAAGTTTAAAAATACCAGTGTGTGGTATATGTATGTGTATATAGATGTGTGCACGGCGGACACCTGGCCGAATCTCCTTTTCTTCGTCTTTTTATCTCTCTTTCACCCTCTCTCTCGCTAGTTTAGCCGGCCATTGTGCGGAGACAAATATGCGTTAATACGTCATCCGGTTTCCCATTCAGCTGGCCGACTGACACATCTCTCCAAGCGCGCGTGAATGCGCGGCGATCACGAATTAGTCGGCGTATAAATGGGTTTTAATTGGTTTCAGCCGCACGCGGGCTGTGCGCGCGACTGGGCTCGCGCGAGGGGCTTTTTAACCCCGGCCCCGCAGCACACAAGAGGGAAAATTAAAGAAGACGATGCTGTGTGTATATCTATATGTAGGTATTAAGAGGAAGTCCGCGGCGGCGGCGGTCCGTCTTCTCTCTCCCTTATTTATTCTTCGGGGCTTCGCGCTCAGGGCTCACGCGCGCGGGTACAAAGACATCTAATTTCGAGGCTCGTGAATTTCGAGCTCTCTCTCTCTCTCTCTCTCTCTTTCTCTCTCTCTCTCTCTAATGGCCCTTTAATTTTTATCGGCCCACTGTCGTGCCCGCGCGCGCGAGCACAATAAGTAAGACTTTTCGTTAATGAAACAATGGTCACCGTCTTCTCTCTTTTTTTCATTCAAGGCCGCATGAGAGCATTAACGATCTTTTCAGAATGAATTTAGGAGCGAGCGCTTAATTGAGCGCCATAGAAACAGACGTGCGCAGAAGCAAAAATCAGAGCGAGAGTGAGCGTGAACGCAGAAAAATAAATGGAAAAATGATTGGTATATCGCGAGCGAGAGCATTGGTGCTGTGTGGCAGCGGATGAGAGATCGTACGCGCAGCAACAGGGGAAATACTAATCGAGTGAAGGTAACGGCGCGCGAATAAACCCTACGGTAATAGAGGTTAATTTCGTGCGATCCGCAATCGACGTTTTCATAATAATGAGTGTTGCCATTAATGAAAACGTAACGAGCGTGCGCTCACGTCAGTGCCGGCCGGCCGCAACAGCCCAGCGCTGGCTGATGGAAGGAAGAGCGGCTTTGAGCTGCGCCGCGCCGCGTTATTATAGATGGAAGGGGGAGGGAGGGGGATGCGATATGGACGCGCGGCTCGTGAAATTAACAATGCAGCCATCCCGTCATTAATCCGGACGTAACGCAATAGCTCGCCACTATAGCTGATTGAAACGGGTCCAGCTTCTCGCCACCGCCGTACGGCTGTCTATCTCTCTCGCTCGCTTGTGGAGTATTGCGGAACAAGGGAGAGAGAGAGGGGGCAGAGGTATATTGGTAGGTGTGTGATGCGAAACGCTTCGCGAGACCACTGTTGCGTTTGTGTTATATGTGTGCGTGTGCGTATGGGTATAGATTTGCCATAGGTGAGAAGGGGTGCGATGCTATGAAGGAGTCGTTCACTGGTTTGTCAAGATGTCAAGACGTATGAAATATGGCACTGTTAAATGTTAATGTGAACGTTTTCAATGATAAAGAAGGTAAAAGACCCAATTTTCACAAATAAGATAGTTTGAGTATCTACCTATCTTATTTGACTCTTTAAAGAGTTTCATATCACAGATGCGCTATTTCGTCAACAATTTATATCACATAATTACTTCCTTTTTGCCCGACTAGCGTTTAACACCCCCATTATTAAGTAGCCATCTTTTAGATGCCGCTCATTTAAGAATTTTGACCAGGAGAGTTTCGACCATGGTCTTTGTAATATTGATTGGGGCCATATCACCTACTTTCATAATGTTGACGATAAAGTCGAATTTTCTACCACTGCGATATTAAGACTCTACGACAAGCATTCTCTCTACAAACTGAAAAAAAAACATAAATCTGCTCCCTGGTTGACTGATGATCTAAAACTGCTAACCAGAGTTCGAAATAAAACTTTTACCGCTACAGGATTAACAAGAGAGGATGACCTTCGTGAGTTTAACCAACTGGGCCGCAAATAATGGGCTTGAAATTAACGTTAAGAAACCCAAAGCTATATAGTCTGGTTCACGAAGATAATATAAATCAATTGGGTATATTAATGTACCCCCGATATTAGTAAATAATGAGCAAATTGAGATTTGTGAATCTCTTAAAATCCTCGGTGTGATGTTAGACAGTATTCTTTCAGGGCAGTCACAGTGCACAGCAATGTATGATAAATAGCTTTGCTGTCTTATTCCAGCTGAGAAAATGCGTCGACTTCATTCCATAAACTTGTAAGCTGATGTTGGTATAATCCCTGATTTTCCCCTTCTTTGATTACTGGGTTGGATTGTTATTAGATTTACCATCGAAGCTGGAAACAAAACTTAACCGATGCAAGAAGTCAGCAATTACATTTGCCACAGCTACGAAGAAAGGAGACCACATCACGCCATTTTATAGAAAAAAAATCAGGTTTTACATTACGGAGTACGGAAAAGTATATGGTTCTTCGTCTTCTATCCAGTATACTCAAATCGAATGAAGCTGGTACCTTGTTAAAAAATTCAGCTTTCAACAAAACGAAGGGGAGGTAAATACACGAAGATCAAATTTGGACTTAGTAGTGAGGTGGGCTTGTACCAACTATTATATGTATTCGATTACAATAGAAGCTGAGAGAATGTGGAACAAATTGCAAAGAATCTCCTCTCATGCACACTGAAAAAACGGTGGCTGAAACGTTCTGCTTTCTTAAACGAACACGTTCCACTCTCTTTTCGCACAATCGATCCGCGAGTTTTGGTAGAATATTTACACCAAACTCGAGCGACCGACCTTGAGAAGCGCTGCTGCGCTCTGCTGTTGGCGCAATGTTTACACTTCGTGGTGTAAAATTTCTCCCAAAATAGACGATAGTCTCTACCAACTCCGAGTATAGTGAATTACCTTTTTTATAGTCAACGGTTGTGTTTTTCGGTACAATTTTTCTGCTAACGTTTTTACAGTGCATGTTTAAAAAATAATCTCTTTGCGTATCTACAACGCCGTACGTTCGACAATAGATTCTAAGTAACTCTCAGTATACTAACGATTACGGTTGTTGAAATTTTTATTTAATACAACCTTACATTACTTTCGTATGTTATTTTGTAATCCGTCACTATGTTTTGTATATACGAGTCACAAACCGCGTTATGGTCTACACGCACATGCTTATGTATTAATTTGTTAGCTTAGCGTGTGTAGTTTATACGGATATTTTTCGGATTAATTCTCTTGTAAACAAGTGAACTTACTCCTCTAGGAGCTGTATACCCTTGTAGAGAGCTCTGTTCGACCTAATATGACGGTCGGTTACAGAGTCGGTGAGGAGGCTTAAGCTCGAGCAAGTTATGGGTCCTCAAGGGCGAACAACTGTTTGAATGAAGGTGAATGTCGATTTGGTGAATGGGGAGTGACTGAAGGGTGAAAGAGCGCAGCGAAAACGGGCCTGCTGGATCCCCAGGAGTTCACCTGGTTCGGTTCTCCTAACGAGGGAAGCTGGACAAGGATAGCGGCTCGCTTTGGCGACAACTAAACAGCTCCCCGTTCAGCTTCGGTGGTGGGCTGCAAGGGTACAGTTACCGCCCCTAAGCCGAAGGTGCGAACTCTAATGGTACCTCTGGAACACATGACGACCTTTCCGAGTATGTAGCCTTACTGCCGTACGGGGGAGGGGGACTCTGCGGCAGCAGACCTCGTTTCCCTAGCTACTCGTGGGACTCAAATGGAAGAACCTAAATTAACAAAAATTATAGAGGGTGGTAGGGGTGCCTAAGCACTAGGCTGCGGGACGGTAACCCCTAGCACACCGAGGATGGGTAAAGGCAGCCTCTGGAGCAAAGCAGGGCAAACGGAGATCGAGGTCCAAGGAACTCAATCCGCTTATCCTTTGATTGTCTGGGGAACGAGGGCCCTCGAGAACTCGAACGCCGGAGAACTTAACCGCGGTTGTAAACGCGATTAATGGCCACAGCAAGGAGGGTACCGGGGACTCTGAAGAACCCGGGCGGAGTCTCGCTGGGCGGACAGGATTGGGGATCGGTTGATCAATCATTCTCGGCGCAGGGAGGGCAGTCCCCTACGGAGATGGGGCCGAATCTCGAACTACTGGGGGCATCGGCGGAGGGGGACCACTAAGAACCACAACACCGACGTATCACGGAGCAGATGAAGGAGCTTCAACTCGCTGTGAAGCGACAGAAACTTTCTGGAGCTCAGAGGAGAAAGCTCATAAGCCAAAGACAAAGCTGCTGGCGGAAAGGAGCACCGGGACACCGGAGCCATTGGCGACGCATGACCCGACTACCAATCCGCCGATAGGATGCTTCCGGCCTTCCTACAGGAGGATCTGGAGGTACTTATTGGACACTTGGACAAGGTCTTTAGGGCTAGAATTGGCTTGGCACATGTGCCACGCACATGAAAATCTGCCAGAATTGTCTTCATTCCGAAAGCCGAGAAACCTGACCACACATCTGTTAAGGATTTCAGGCCAATCAGCCTGGATCTCCTTCATCTTTAAGATATTGGAGAGTTTAGTGGATTGATACCTGCAGATCGGAGCGCTAATAATCAGGTCATTGCACCGCAACCAGCGCGCTTATAGGGCAGGACATTCAACGGAGACTGCCTTATACTCAGCGGTTTATCGCATAGAGGAACAGCTGGAAAAAGGGAAAATGGTGGGAGCCATCTTGGATGTGGAAGGAGCATTTAACCGCACCTCCACAGAGACCGTTCGAGAGGAAGCAAGAAAGCAAGGGGTGCCCGAGCCATTATTAAACTGGCTTGGGAGTATGGTGAGCGGCCGAACGGTGGAGGCCAAGTTGGGCTCTACCAAGGTCACAGGTGTGATCAGCAGGGGGTGCGCACAGGGTGAAGTATCTTTCTCCACCATCTGGTGCCTGGTAGCCAATGGACGACATCCTGATCCTCATGAAAAGAAGGTGTATAAAGGCAGCCACGGACGCTATGTAACTTGCACTTAAGTAACAGGACTCTGTAAATCCAGAGAAGATTGATCTTCTCTCATCGGATGCGACTATCCCGCGCTACACCTTTGCAAGGAGGCACGGGACTCACATACCATCGACGTACGACTGGGAGACGGAGAGGGACAATCTACCGGGCAACGGAGACATCTGGTTCACAGATGGCACAAAGACCGATAGTGGTACCGGCTCCGGATGCTATTGCCGCAAGGATGGAAGAGGCACATTTCTCCCCCTAGGGCGGTACGTCACAGTTTTCTATCTGAGGTTTACGCCATCCTTTAGTGTATCCAAGGGATTGAAGAACTTAACACTCCGGACAGATGCATCTATTTTATAAGGCGCGCGACTCGCTGAAAATTGAAGAAAGCCACTCACATCAAAATGTAGTGATCACTCTCAAGTAATTCATAACCATTTATAAACTATATTTTGCTTCCTCATAGAGGAAGCTTTGTAATAGTAAAATTTTAATTTTCTTTATATTGCTCTAGAAACATGAATAAAGGTGTTAGAAGTTTGTGTCACAGGATTTTACAAAATGTCTGTATGGATGTGTGTGTATGTATATGTGTGTATATGTGTGTGTGTGTGTGTGTGTGTGTGTGTGTGTGTGTGTGTGTGTGTGTGTGTGTGTGTGTGTGTGTGTGTATGTGTGTGTGTGTGTGTGTGTGTGTGTGTGTGTGTGTGTGTGTGTGTGTGTGTGTGTGTGTGGGTATGTACGTATACCGCTTTATTTTCGGATCTACGCGGTCGATTTTAAGCGGACGGGTCTCATTTTTTTTGTTTTTTGATTCCGAATTCGGGAAAAAAATAATTTTGTACGACTAACTGATTCATTTTTGTTTTATATCAAATTTTTCATTTTCGAAAAATTTATTTTTGATTTTTTTAATGATTGGATTTAAATTTTATAATCCGATGGGTAGCATTCGAAAGAGCATAAAAAACCTATATTTAAAAAAAAAAAATTTCTCTAGCTATCACGGTTATTTTGTTATTAACAAAAACGTGTTTTTTTTTTTTAAATGCTTATAACTCTCAAACTAAATGTTCAATTTTTTTGAGAAAAATCATGATAATGGAGATTATGAATAGCTATAATAGGTATAAAATTGAATCCATTCTATTGGTTAGTTTTTAAGAAAAAAATTAAAAAATTTAGAAAACGTGTTTTAGGTGGCGACAATTTACGGGACTAAATTGTGTTAATCGCTTCAAAATTCCTTGTAGAGGTAGATTTTTGGTTGCCACCTGCACCTTTCTTTGGGATAGATGATTGTTCATAAATTTCAGAGATTTTTGAGGTTAACATTTTTGTAACCTCTTTTTCGAATCGTAATTTCTCGAGAACGGCTGTATGTATCAGAATGGGATAGGTAGCATTTAAAAGAGAATTAAAATACCTATATTTTCTTTAAAAAAAAAGTTTCTAGCTATCACGGTTCTTTGGTTATTAACAAAAACGTAAAACATGAAAAATGAAAATAATGAGTTTTGTATGTCCAACGATTCCGGAGGGAAAATAGTCGTAATTTCTTCAAACTTCCTTGTGGAGGTAGATTTTGGATAGCTCTTGGTCGAGTTCTTTGGGCAAAATAATTGGTCCATAAATTTCAGAGGTATTTGAGGTTAAAATTTTTTAAACTTTTTTTTAAATCGTAATTTCTCGAAAACGGTTCTATGAATCAGCTACAGATTTCTAGACAATTTTGTATGCGATATAGATATTATGTATGTGAATTTTCATCAAGATCGTACGATTACTTTTTGATATTCAAAATTTTCCTATTTTACAAAGTTATTTTATTTGTCGCCTGATAACTAGAGAAAACTTGTTTTAATTTTTTTTTTTTAATTTGGCGGAGATGTAGAATGTATATTATTTATTATATGCGTTTTTAGAGTAAAAGAATTCGTTTATGAATTTCAGAGATATTCGAGGTTAAAACTGATTTAGCCTTCTTTTCAATTCGTAATTTTTTGGATATATCTATACTAGAAAATGGAAATAACACGTGCTATGCGTGCGTGTTGTTCACTTGCTTTTGTTTTTTATTGAGTGTAATTTACAGCGCGATCAAGTTTATCCTTATTAGACTCATTGAAGAATATATTTGGTTGAAATTTCAAAAGATTATCTTTATTTTTTACTCAAAATATCGAAATTTTTTGTATAGAACATTGATTGGGAAAAAGTTTGCACTTTACTTGCAGAATATGCCAGTATTTTTGTTTTAACCTTTTTGGAAAGTCTCTTGACTGATTGACTTGATTGGTGACTTTATAATAAACATTCATATGTGTAATAAACGAATATATGTAATACAGAGTTTGGTAATTTGTTCGAATTTATTTTTAAGTTTTCAAAATATTATGGATTTAAAATATTACCCAAAGTTGAAGGTGCACGCGATAATAATATTAAGAAAATCAACCAATAGTCCTAAAATTTGGGAGAGATATATTTTTTTTATATCTTCAAACTGAATTCGTTGCCCAATAAAATCGAATTATTACGACGAAAGATATTTGAGGTTTAAAATAAAACTAATTGAACATATGATAATATTTTGAAAAAATTGATTTATAAAAATATCGGGTTGTCGCACGAGAAAAAGTGTAACAAGAATGAATTTTCGAAAAATATATATTAATTTATTACGAATATTCATAAAGAAAATTGGGTATGATACAATTAATTATTGTGATAAAAAATTAAAAAAAAAATGAATAAATACATTATTTTGAGGAAGCTAAGTGCCAATGTATTGGCAGCGGTTTTTTATATTTTAAAGCTGACATCAGTGGTTATTTATGCTTTGAGATAAGTAGTGGTAGACAACTAGAAAAGTGGCGGTATTGCCTCGAGTTACTGTATTATAGCTTCTTACTTGCTACTAATGAAAAATAAAGGATAGTTAAGGAGTGCGAGAGCGCTCTGAAGGCAAGTATTTAATTATTCGTTGGGCAATACATTACCTAGTTATTCTGTACATACCATTGTGGAATTTTTCAGTAAATCCGTATACTTAATTTTGTCTACCAATTTACAAAAACTTACAGCAATTAGTATTACTTATTTGTGATAACACTAAATATTAATTTGTGTTATTAAATTAAAAAGCATAACAACGAGCGAATTTAATTTTTCAAATATTTATTATTCTACATTCATTTTATTATCATTTTACAAAGCAAAGTATAAAATGAACTTTTTTTAACCCATCAATAATAATACGACATCAAATAAAAACTTGTTTTCCCTGCCAACATCACTCTCGACAAATGAAAAGCGGCACGCTCTGATCGCATTAACCCGGATTCCAACGATAAGACTACAAATCCACAATGCCAAGTCTCTCTTGACGACGACAACGACGGCATAATAGCTAGAAAAAGAAGCACCAGCCTGTCCTAAAGGAAATATAATCTTGTTGAGATTGTGGGGATGCGCCGCCGTTGTCGTCGTCGTCTCCGTCGCGCGCATCGTGACAAAATATAGGAGGGCGCAAGCGCGAGAGGCAAAGAGTGGCCCATTCACATGCAAATGTCTATCAACAGGTGTACTCGTCTATTGTAAGCTCGTCACACAAAAAGTGCACGCCGCGAGCGCGAAAATCTCTCTCCCTTGCTCATCCTTCGGTAAATCTTGAGCAGTTTCGCGAAAGATCTCTTAAATTATTCAAGGCTCTAAAGTTTGCGCGCTTGGGCTTCGCAGAGATCGGGTGAGTGAGAGAGAGAGAGAAAGAGAGAGACAGATTTTATTATTAATGGCTGACTTAGCGTGCACGCGCGCCATTGTACGCGTGCATAAATCAAACGATTGCGCTATTAATCACAGAATATTATAACCTTGACTAGCTGTGCACACATACTCGACTGCGGAGTCTTTCTTTTTTTTTTAACTTCTCGTGATTGTCGCGTATTTGAATGCTTAGCCATTAGATGTTAAAATATTCCATTAGCCTTGTTATCGACGAGTATCATCGGTCGAAATCGTCGTCATATAATGAATTCAGCCGCGAACGTTTATATAATACCGTCCCTAATTAAATTTCTCGTACTTTGTAAATCAAACAAACGAACCTCTGAGCGGAGAGAGAGAGAGAGAGAGAGAGAGAGAGAGAGAGAGAGAGAGAGAAATATTTCGAGGCCATATAATTAAATTGACCTTAAGAGGCGCGCGCGCGGCAGGGGAACGCGATAACGCTCCTTCTCTCTTTCTCTCTCGCTCCAGGTCCTTTGACGGGGCGAACTCTCCCGCGCGTACGCGCGCGCCTATTCATTATAATGCTCGTCTCTTTCTCTCTTGTCGCACGAAGAAGAAGAAGAAGAAGAAGAAGAAGAGGGAGAGAAAAAGAGACTGGCCAGAAGAGTCTCGTTTGTTTTGGCGGCGGCCAGGGCCAAGGCGGTGAGTTTCCAAGAAAACAGATGAAAATCTCTGTCTCGCGCACAAACGTAAACCAGTTACACTTACGTTCGGAGATTGTATCGGCGCGAGCTGGACAACGACGATGTAGGAGCCCAAAGAAGCGAGTATAATGCAGCGGGCGGACGTGCGGACACGCGAATTTCGGGTACCGCGACGTGGGGAGGAGGAATTTCGCGTGTCGCGACGTCCACTTCTTTGTTTGCAAAACCCACAGGAACGGCAGGTATTATATAAGTATGAAGAATCGCCGGCAAGACAACGTTTTTATTTATCTCGCTCCCTCGGAAGCCGATACTTTCGCCAATCTCTCCCTCTCTCTCTCTCTCTCTCTCTCTCTCTCTCTCTCTCTCTCTCTCTCTCTCTCTCTCTCTCTCTTTCTCTCTCCCCCCCTCTCTCTCTCCCACTCGTCGCGCATAAATAACGTAAAAATCCACCTCCGCCTCGCGAGATAATAGCAGATATACGTACGAGGTACACGGAGAGAAATTTTGTAGTGAAAATTACAAATATTCGAGACAAAATTACCAGTTTCTATGGTAATGGATGGATAGACTGACAATTTCAAACTTTTTACCAAAGTGCCTTGGTAAAATTTTTTTTTAGTTAATTTAAATTAAAAAAATTAACTTTTTTTATCCATATTGATGGATATATAGTATTTTAATATAGAAATAGAAACAGAAACAAGGATGAAAAAACATTAAACTGAAAAAAAATTTTTACGGAAGCGGGATTCGATCTGATGATCTTTGGGTTGAGAGTCCGACGTTCTACCGACTGCGCCACGGAAGCTGTTATCAACAGTCATTTGAATCGCCGTTATTACTTACTGAAAATATGTGTATTGCTTTCATTTTAACGTCGCGCACGCCTCTAGTATCAATCTTCTGAAACACAATAATGCGCAGTGCGCATGCGCGAATACACAAATACCAGGTTATTTGGTAAAATTTATCAGTTTTCTTAGTAAAAATTCTTAGGTTACCTTGTAAAAATGACTAGATCTCAATTTTTACCAGTGTGTCTGGTAATTTTTATTCCGATAATTTGGTATTTTTTTTAAGTGGTTATGGTAGTTTTTCCTGGGAAACTTATAAATTGTATTAGAAACTTGGGAATATCATGGCATTTGACAGTCTATCCATGCGCTACCAAGGCACCTTGGTAATTTTTACTCTAAAATTTCTCTCCGTGTAGCCATAGCTCTTCCCCCGAAAAACAAACCTACCAAAACCAAAGGACGTACGGTTATTTAACCGGGGGAGCAGCAAGTTTTACGGATAGTCCGTGGAGGAGAAGTCGAAACGACGCTATAAGGCCGCAGGTATTTACGATGGCACTCGCGCGCGGGTGACACGGGTCTCCCTAACCAATGAATTTTAATTCTTTCTCTGCTCGCGCGGATTGTTATTCCGCGAAGAGAGAGGGAACGAGAGGACGCATGCTGCGCGACTGCGACACCCGAACGATGATTTAATATTTTGCGAAAATGAAGGCTGCACTCTCAATTTAAAGCTGCTTACGGCCGATCGCGTCTGTGTTCTCCGGCTCAGCGGGATGTCTCTGAGAAAGAGAGAGGAAGGGAGGGAGAGATACTCGATCGAGCGGTTTGTAAATGTCCGAGGGAGATTGTCGTTCGTTATATCATTGTGGCCTCTTCGCTTTGTTTCAGACGATATAAAAGTTCGAGGTTCGAGCATCGCGGTAGTGTAAGATTGTAATAATAAATTATCCTGCTGTTTCGAGTGTGTTCGTTTGTCTCGAAGAATCGCCGATACGATGACTTTTTCTAAACAAAAAAAAAAAAAAAGGAAAGAATAAAGATGATTAAAGAATACGGAAACCACTGTTATTCGTATAGGTAAGTCTCTTTCTATGATATTTCATCATCCTCTAATCTATTCACACCCAAAACCGACCAATTTCAAAATTCTCTTTCTAAAAATATCGCCACAGCATCCAACGACACCACAGGACCGAAAAAAAAACCATTGCGCAACAAACAACGACAACAACGAGCTATTATACTTGGTTGCGAAAAGAATACGGCGCGGGCACAGAACTCGCTGAAAAGTGAGAGAGTCTCCTGCGCGCACGCTGGAGAGTCCTACGGAGATCACACAGCGACGGCGGTCGGTCGACCTGCCTCCTCTCTCGCATTCCTCGGCGCGCTCCTCATCTGCCCGCGCGCGCGCGTGCGCTATTCACCGCGGTGAGAGTCGCGCCGGTTTCGGGGACCAGCGCGCTCGCGACAAAGGACATTCTAGAGGACCGATCTCTCTCTCTCCCTCCTACTCGGGCCTTTTTTGTGTCCTCTCGCACGCGTTGTTTCGCTTTTCTTTTTGCGCACGATGATACCGTCCGCGGTCCCGGTGTTGCCGGCTCAAAAGTCGGCTTTCTTGGAGGAGGTAGAGAGAGAGAGAGAGAGAGGTTGCGTGCATGCTTGGGTCTAAAATCGGTGGGAGTTGGGTTGAGAATGATTGTTGATCAGTTTCGTGGTAAATACAGTGGGGGGTTCGAAGTGGTGTCTGGATGCACGAAAAATGTTTTGTATAGCTTGAAGCGTTATTTTGTTGTGCGGTTGGTGGTAAGATGTATACATTGTTTTTGGTTTGTTAGTTGTAAGAATGGGAGGGCGAGGAACTCATTATTTTATGTATGAATAAGCAATAAATAGAGAACAAAAAACCCCATAAATGAAAATCTTTTAACTTGGTGTGAGACGAGTAGTTCGAAAATTTCTTCCTATTTTTTTTTAACAAACTTAAATATAATAATGTAAATGATAAAATAGTATATTGAAATCATTTATATTTTCTAACCAATACATTAATTTAGTAAACTAAAGAGGTTCAAAAGCTCAGAAAACATTTATAAGCTCACGGGGTTTATACAACCATGATCGAGCTTATTTTCAAACTTTTACTCGTGAAAAAAACTCGAAAAAATACAGGAGTTAAAGTTATTGTTAACAAGTTCAAAATGAAATTAAAAGTGTTAGATTAGCTTCATACATGTAAAAATATTGTAATTTTATATGCTTAAAAATTTATTTTCACCTACATGTATTTTATAATCCACAAAACGAGAAATAAAAAATTTTTGAACAATACGTTCACACCCCTACTTTTAACCTTGGCTCCAATACCATATCTCGGTAGCTGAACAATTAGAAACACCAAACCCTCTACATATAATGTTTTAAAATAAAAATAGCAATTGCAATTACGCGCAATAACGAATGAGAAATTCCTTTCATATAAAAACTTAAACGTCAATAATTAAGGAAAAATCGGTTTCATACAATTACACGTAGAACCACCATAAACCATGTTTTTAAAATCCCACTCATACTTATGTTCTCTCTTTCAATCGGAGCACATCACGAAGTAGCAGCAAAAAGCGCAGAAAAAATTTTAATTAAAAAGAAACGCGCGTTTATACACCGCCGCTCGAATTATTATTGTTGTGAAATAATCAATTTTTTCGTTCATTAACTCGTGTTCGCCTTCTCTAAAACATAATTGAAATTTCCTCATTCTCTCTCTCTCTCTCTCTCTCTCTCTCTCTCTCTCTCTACCTCCTCGCGAATTTCTGCAGCTCTTATTTCGGTTGTTCCAGCTGATTCTCCCGCCACGTACGTATATATACCTATACCTATGCCTTCTCCACTTATACCACAGCTTGTGTACGCCGTAAAAGCTTATTAATTCTCCTTTAAAATTATCGACATAAAGCCAAGGCGCGCGTATGCGGGGCTATTTGTTTGGATAATACCTGGATTATTATTCAATTAACTTTTTTATACACAATCACGATGGCGGGAGCTGCTCAGGTACGAGAGACGAAGGAATTCGTCGACGAGCGAGAGAGAAGCGAAGGAACGCAAGGTACGCAAGACACGAACGGAGAAAAAAGACACATCGTCCCGCCGCCGCTGCGGACGACTCTGTATATAGTGTAGCGTGCGTGCGACTTTTGCGCGCGAAGGGCACAGCACAGCGTGTGCTCCAAGGCTATATACGCGCGAGATATATATACGGCGTGCCCTTGCTGTAATTGAAACGTAACCCTATTGTTAGGGCATAATTGACTGACACCGTGCAGCGAGCGAGAGAGCCGACGGTCGTCGAGCGCTACTCGCTCGCGATCCGATGCGCGCAAGCGACTCATCGGCAAAAACCGGCTGCTGCACTGCGCGAGAGGGCGAAAAACTCGCTCGCGGTAGCTAGATCCCTTCTTGTCCGCGTGATGCGCGCCTCATGTATAGGTATACACACACCTGATGCAGAGAGAGTCCATTCTCCTGCGGCTGAATGGAGCCATTTTCGCGGTACACCCCGTGCGCGCGCGCGCTCGATTAATCGACGCGCGCGAGTTTTTGAGATGCTGCAGCACACTGAGGTGTCCAGTTTATACTGTATAGTATATCGGGTGAGCCCGAACGATGCGCTCGAGATGACTATAGAGCCTCGAAATCAATAAGGGGAGAGCCTCTGTGCTCCGTCGGCGCTCGAAGAAAGCGTATTCTCTCTCTCACTCTCGGGGACTAATCGAGCGTGACCGTGTATCCTTTCACATAAGCCGCTCTCGCTCCGCGCGCGCATATATACAGCTACCGTAAGACAAAAAAGGGATTACGGGACGAACGGTAGCACTTATACTGGTTGCTCTATATATCTATCTCTCTAGCTGCGGCTGACTGGCTATATAGCCGCAGTTAGGAAATTTCGGAAAAGGATCGCGCACAGCGGTAAACTAATTGAGGAAGTGGCTTTTTTACTCTCCAGCTCGAGATATATCCGATGATTCGAAAGCGTCACGTGCGGAGAGCGACTGTATGCGAGAGAGGGAGAGAGAGAGGCGAGCGGGGAAACAAATAGATTAGGACGCGACGACAAGGAGGAAGCGAAAGGGAGGGAGAGGGGAAGGTGTATTGAGGATCGAACGCACGCTCCAGAGGAGATTAATTATTAACGCCAGTAATTGAACTCGCTTCGATCTAAGATAGCCGTCGTTGATTGCGGGCAATAGAGGTGAGCTAGGGCGAGCCATGCGCGCGATTTTCTCGGAGATGCGCCGCGTGTAGGGCTCTTGCGGCCAAGGGAAACAATCGCGGCGATTAATTTGCATTGATTGCGCGTGCGCGAAGGCCGCGTGCGTGTATATATATATGTACGTGGAGGTAAGGTGATGATAGATCGAGTGCCGAAATTGGAGGGTTGTGGAAATTGATTTGGCCCGGTGGTGCGAGCTGGCTTGCTGCGCACGGGATTATCTGCGTTTAATTTTGGTCTTTGATAGATTAAAGTTGCAGTAATAATTCAGTGCTAGCGGGGATGTTTGTCTGTTTCCTTTATCACTTCTGATACTGTTTCAAAGTATAGCTCTGGCCGTTACTTTGCCATAGAAACTAAAATTTGAATTTATTTTCAATCTGCAATTACAAGACTACTCTCTAAAGTTGAATTAGTGAAAATTGCTCCACCATTTCAATTAGTAGAAAAAACTACTAATTTATTAGTGAATATTCACTACTTCATTAGTGGTTTTTTAAAAACTACTAATTAAATTAGTAAAAACTACTAATCAAAATAGTAGTTTTAATAAACTACTAAATGAAATAGTGAATATCCACTAATAAATTAGAAGTTTTTTCTACTAATTGAAATGGTGGAGCAATTTTCACTAATTCAACTTTAGAGAGTAATAATAAAATGCATGAGAATAAGTTTATTTTCTAAATAAAACCGCACACTTCGGGCTAAAAATAAGACAGGTCTAACACCGATAGATACTTACAAAAGAGAATCAATACTATACGCTTAGTTTACTACAATGTTACGGTCAAAAACTGTTGAAATTGTGGGAAACCCATCCCTGACGCTTAGACAAACTTCGCCATTAGAGAAGACTCGCACATCACCATGGCGACCTTATAACTATATCCTATATACTGCAGCATACGAACGCAGCTCGCGCGCGCGTTCGAGCAAACGAAACGGCGCACTAATTGCTTACATCAGCCGCTTGGCAAATCAATGGACAGAAATTCTCGTCTTTTCCTCCAAGTCCTCCGAACCACGCACGTTAAACGTATATACAAACACGCACGCACAAGCTCCGCTGCCCCAGCTTTGTGTCCTCTACCACGGAGGAGCGAGGTTAAAAGGCGCGATCCTTTTAACTCTTCCATCCTCCCCGCTCTCTCGAGGTAAATTAATTGGAAAAAAGAGCACGATCCTCGTCGGCGGATTCCGCTCGAGCTGGTGCGCGCTCGCGAGTCAAATTTGATCGGACGTTGCGGTGCGGTGCGTGCGTGCGCTCAGCTATATCTCCGCGTCGAATCTGTACACATCGAGGAGGACGACGACGACGGGCCTAATTGCCGCGCTTGTTTATCTTCCGATGGCTTATTAAGGATTATTAGTACTCGCTATTCCTCTCTCGACGTTCCCTGTCGCTCGCTCGCTCATTCTTGCGCGTAACGTATATAATACGCGTATATAGGTATATATCCTTCTCTCGAAAATCTCTCTTCTCGAGCCCCTTTGAACCGCCGCGCGATCTACACGCACACGCGGGAGAGAGCGAGACGTTATGTTCCCTTTTTATGCCGCGATCCGCGCGGTTAATGAGCAATATCGATCTCTCTCTCGTGCGAGCGAGGGTATTTTCTTGCGTGGCACCTGCACCGACGACTCGACTCGCTGGAAACGCTCGTGCGGTCGAGCATAATGAGCGCGAAGCGGCGAATTATATGAGGGAGGTGCGAGGTTATGCAGTGTTGAAATCGGACGATAATCGACGTAATCATTTAAATTTGAACGTTTGTTTAATCGACGATGGAAGGGTGTGTGTGTGTGTGTGTGTGCGGGAAATGTGTTTTAGATTAAAGTTGATTGTGCGGGAAATGATTTGGAAATTTACGAAGGTGGGGGAGGGAGTGAACATAGTTTACTAATTGTCTTATTAGGGATAAGTGGAATTTTACATTGTTAATTTCGTTCGTTAATTATCACGTTATTTATATATCTTCGACCATCAATTTAATTTAGTAATCATTATAAATGATTATATCACGCAATGTAAATAAAGTATCTGGGAGATTTTTTTCATTTAAGAAGATCCATTAAAAAAGATCAGAACAACCTTAACTAACTTTCAAATGTTTTTTTTTACGTTGGTGAGAGTTTCACAGTTGAGCAAATCTTAAGATTATAAAAAGTAAAAAAACCTGCCCATATAGAAATCGAAATTATGGGAACTATATGGGAAATGTGCTACACAATAAATAGATAGTGTTGGTATGGTTAAATTATTGTTATTTTTATTAGTTTATTAAGTCATAAAGACATAATACGAAGTATATAGAGTCTTCTATAGTATATACATGAAATTGAAAGAAAACATGAATGGCATTTTTCGTAGAATAACATATGGATATGGAGTGGATAAAACATACATGTTCGGGATTGTAGTATCCTAGCGAGCCGCTAGATGGCGAGCGCCAGGCGAGCGCCAATGCGCTACTTCTAACATCACTAAGAGTATACATATACAGGCATGCGGCATCCATTCGCCAATGCTTCATGCACATTACTTTGCCCCTCTCGTTTTTTGTCTATATCTTGCCTATCATATTTGCCTACACATTGCCTAAAATTGCTTGGTCTTATTTGCGAATAAGACACCTTATTGCATAAAACTTTGCCTATTTACTCGAACGTATTTTGCGTTCATATTTTCTGCAATCAACTTTCACTTTCGAGTAGAGTTGGTTGCACAGACTCTTGAAGTCTTAATTTCCATTCTATTTCTTTTCGCTGACAAACCCTGACAATATAAATTCTCGTATTCGTTCAATCGTATACAATACATATGTATTAGATAATCTTAAATTCAATTAACAAACTCAATAAGACAGGCTTTAGAAAATGTATGTGTTTTTTAAAATTTTTAATAATTTGTTTTTTATTTAGGATGTCTTAGTGATCCACACATGAAGTTGACAATATTTCGTCGTTCCCGAATAAGAAGGTGCCAACTCAGCGGCCGCTTCGAGAAGGTGTCGACTCAGCGGTCGGTTGAACAAGGGGCCAACTCAGCGGCCGCTTCGAGAAGGTGTCAACTCAGCGGCTGGTTCGACAAGGGGCCAACTCAGCGGCTGGTTCAAAAAGGGGTCATTCATTGATTTTTTTTTTTCGCTAGATTTAGGTTAGCAATACAAAAATTGTAATACACAAGGAATTAAAAATTTTTTTTTGTTTTCCGAAACACTTTTAATAGTATGATTTTGTTAGTTTATTATATTTTATATTATATATTATGTTACAAAAATGTTGAACTTTTACAATTTAATATTTACTTAACATTTACTTTTTAATGAATTTATAATACATTTATGTTATTATTTTGTAATATAAATTTTATTACATTTTGCTATTTCCATTTTTATTTTATTCTAAATATGTAAAAAAACTTAGTTTTCAAATCTAATGCATTCATCATTTTCAAATTTTGCGCGCATGTCCGTCTGCTGTATCTATGTAATGGTTATGATTAAAGAACTTCATTTCTCTGGTATGCACGACGATCATCTTCACGATTATAGTACAATGATGACTTATTTAGCGTAGCGGTGTCATCGACAGGGAAACCGGTTTTTGAAGTTTTTAAACATTCTAACCTCTTTCTTTCTGACTGATAGTGTCTTTCTATTATTGCTTGCTTGGGAAACTCTGTAGTTGTATAAAAATTGTTTGAAATGCTAAAGTACAACATAACTTCTTTGTAACCTTGACTTTTTTTTTTTCCTTTAAGGGTTATTCTCACAGTGTGAGCATGTACCCTGTTCCTCACTACGTCGAACCTAAAAATTTGTCCACAATAAAGATTACTTGAATGCCAATCTAGAGATGTTGATCCAAATGTTGATTGTAACTTTGGGGTAGTTGAAGGCAATATTTGAAAGATTTGAGCCCAGTGGAATTTAGTGTGGAATTGTCCCTTATTTTCAAGTAGATTTCCGTATTACTGATATGTCCTGGGGTTAGGAAATGGCTCCATCTTTAGTGAGACCTCAGAAGCTACGAACAAGGTGACAGAATTCAAAATAAAGCGACTGAACTTCTAGTCACTCTGTTCCCAGAAACCGACGAAAACACTGTTTACGAGTTTGAGTCCTTCAGTAATAGTACTTATGGTTCATAATCACATGTACTTAATACATTAAGAAATTTATTTGTCTTGAAAAGGTATAATGATAAGTAAACACATCAAGGATGCTCGGAATGTTGTTGTGGTCCGTTGTTCTCGACAAATTCCAAGAAGAAAATAGGATTAACTCCCCTCCCCTCCTTTTTTCACTATATTATATCCGCTTTACTAAAAATTATTAAGAATAAAATAAACAGCAAAAGTCCAAAAGTCACAGCACAGAATTGACCACAGGGCTGAGATTGGAAATGATATATAAATTACAGCACTGCACAAAGGTAACACGCACGAAGTTTTTTTTTTTTTTTTTTTAAAGAATTCTAAAGAACTCTAAAAAACACTACACTTAGGGTAGGTTTAGAACCACCGAATTGAATTTGTTTGAATTTGATAAGAATTTTTTTTGAGAATTGAGAATTGGGTGATTCAGCTCGTGGATCCCGAAGCAAGACGTGCCACGCGCGCGTTCGCGCCGAGCGCCGTGATCGGAATCGTAACCTTGACTTATGTACTGCTATGGACAAAACTTTTTTTATAGTTTTTTCTTTTTGTCAAAATTTATTATATTATACATATATACATATTTTTTACAAAGGTACGCAAAGCAAGTGGCTGCGATACTTTTACACATCTACGAAGTAGAACCTCAACGTCGATAAAGTAGTTTTAATACAATAAATTGTTACTTGTTAGTATTTATTAATTTAAAAATTAACGAACGGTTCGCCAACCGTTGGTTAGCATTTCTACCAGGGCGTCAGTATGTATTCGTGGAATTATCTTATGCGGCACTTGTGATATTTCCGCTAAGGCTCTATCCCTTGGAACAAACCAGTATAATGGTCGATTTCCCGCGTAAAAAAAGTTACTATCGCCCAAATATTGCAGATAGTATTAGCCAAGTATGGGCAAGATGTGGCCTATGAAAAACAATATATGGAGAAATATTGGCTTTATAATGCCATGGCGCCGGAGCCACACAAGACCAATCTTTAGATATCTCTTCGGCAACTATTGCCCATATATTGCATACAAATTTAATGTTTCGATTGACATTGTCAATAAACAAACCTTTTCCGTGTGTGTAACAGTAAAAGAAGCAATATTTGGACCAAATTTATCCACATTTTTATAAAAAGTTGCCAAGATGTGAGAAAAACATCCTTATATTGCAGAACTATGTCTACATATAAATAAAATGTGTCGATATCGTGGAAGTAATATAAATAAAAAAGAAAAATTATACATTATAATATGAATAATAAAAAAAAAATCAAAATATATTAAAACATGAAAAAATCTTCTCATGCCGAGCATTTAAAAAATATCGGTAAAATAAATTAATATCGTGCAAGCTAAAAAATGAAGTAATAAAAATTATACAGAAAAGAGATACATTTAAAAGAATTGAAATAAAGAAATTTTTTATATAAAAATAGTATATTACGACACAAGGCCAGAAAGTTGGATTTCGTGGCCAGCGCCATTTTGTCGCCCAAGGCGAAGCCGAGGGCGTCGATGCGCGCCGGCTAGGGTATCTAACATTCTGGCCAAGTGTCGTATTAGTATATTACATACCTAGGCCAGTAAAATAAGAAATGTCTCAGATCACATGTAATTGTCGGCCGAGGCGAAGCCGAGGTTGACAAACATGTGATCTAAGGTTTTCTTTTTTACTGGCCAAGGTGCTTATACTATTTTTCTGATCGACGGCGCCGGAAAGCGGCAAGTTCGTTTCGCATAGCGGCCGAGAAGTTGGCGCTTTCCGACCGGAGGGTAGAAAAAATATTTATTGTACCATTTGCAATATATTGCAGCAACTATTGACGGAATATTAGATAAGCCTCTTTGGCGCAATAGGAGCAATATATCGCTACTCTTTTTCCAATATGTTACCCATATACGTCCAATAAGTTTTTCCAATATATCTCCCATATAATTCCCATAGTTTTGATTTCTACCCGGGTGTGTTGATAATTGTTAAATGAAAAGATCTCCAAACACTTTTCATGTTCATAAGATTATTAGCAAAACCGATGAATTAAATTTAAATATTTTTGTCATTTATATAAAAGTCACTCCCACCATCGCCAACATTTAATTACAAACTACAATCTCTCTCTGCCTCCACCTATATAATCATCGCAATTTCCTTTTAAAGTGCTATCAACGTCTTAAGGAATATCCAACAACTTGCGAGCGTAACAGCGACAATAAAGGTCATCATAAACCAAGGCCAAAGTTATACGGCCGTGACAAAGGCGGCGCGCGCGTGATATCGAGGTGTGATTTTCCGCGCTTTCCCCGTCGCCGACACCGCGTCGAGATCGAGAAAAAGTATCCGGGACTAAAGGACTAAACACGAGCCTCTCTCTCTCTCTCTCTCTCTCTCTCTCTCTCTCTCTCTCTCTCTCTCTCGCTCTCTGTCTGTCTCTCTCTCTCTCTCTCTCTGTCTCTTAGAGTCTTAAACGGGCTGTCCCGACGTCTTGCCCGACAACTTCCTGAGATAAGCCACGCCGATAGAGGCGTAAGCCCCTTGTCTCCTCTTCTTCCCCCGATCCCTCCCTCTCTATCTTTCTTTCTCTCCTGCAGCCTCCTCCTCCTCTTCTCTTTTCGTCTGTCTCTCGCACAGAGAGAAAGAGAGAGACAGAGAGAGAGAGAGAGCGTCATCCACCTCCACCTCTCAGCTATCTTATCTACTACAAACAAGAATTATGTTTGCCTCGTAATCTCCGCTCGCGGGAGAGACTCGCTTCACGCGATTTATTATCCGAACTGCACGCGCGGGGCCGTGAAGCTCGGCCGCGATCGTCAAAAAGTAAGAGCGAGAGACACTTTACGGCGACCGATTACGTAAAAATACAATGCGCAGCACTCTCTTATCTCGCACAGCGTGGATGGAACTTATTAGAAATTAGGCGCACGAACGTGGTGTATTACAAACGTCACGCGGCAAATTAATTTCGGAAGGCACCACGAAGCTTCCTCGTCATGTTTGTGCGTATCATCGGACGCGAAGTGAATTTCACGGGGAAGTAGCTATGCTTTTTCCGGCGCCTACGGGAGGGAGGGAGAGAGACTGTGTGTGTGTGTGTGTGTGAGAGACACAATTCCAATTTCCATCGCGAGCGCTCGTTCATCTCCGGAGGGGTTAGTTTTCACGCGAATTAGGCGGGTAATATGAGCTGCCACTCAACGGTCGTCCTGTAATTATGGTAGCAGCAGCAGCAGCAGCAGCAACAGCGCACACCCTCATACCATTTTCACTTCTGGAGCGCGAGTATGTATATGCCGTGATGTATACGACAGTAGCCAGACCCTCTCTCTCGCAATGTGTATATATATATACAGTGTATCGGGATGCCACTAGGTTCTTGCCACGGATGTATGCAGGAGTGATAAGTAATTACGCGCAACAAATGGAAATGATAAGGATTGATATTATACATGCTGGTATTTGAGAATTTTTGCGATGTTTGGGAATGATGATATTTGAATTTTTCAACTTTAAATTGTGAGGTTGGAAATAAATTATGCACATTTACTACTCTTAATTACAAGAATAAAATTCATCTCTTTCTCCAGTATTTTAATTTTAATATTAATACGAATTTAAAAGAAATACGATTCCATTTATTAATTTTTAATATTAAGGCTACTTCGTAATATTTATTACTGATTTTATTATAAAAAAAAAAAATACGAAAAATTCACCAGAGAACAGCGTAAATAAAAAGAATTTTAATTTCAAATTGCATTCGAAAAACCAATAACCGAGGGCGATTGATTGATTGAAATGTGTTTGAACATTCTTTTCTTCAATCACTGCGCGAAATATCCCGATAAAAAGTTATCCACGGACACGAGAATATACAAAAAAAAGAACCCCCCGGCGCAGTGCGTGGAGGCAAAACGCGAGCAAAAGAAACATACTCGACGCGAGTAATTCGCAGAAGAGAAGCAATTAATACGTGCGATGGACTCGGTTTCGCGCATGAAAAAATTCTTAATTCGATCATTACGATTGGCTGCAGCGGGACGCGCAGTGGCTCGTCGTGTCTGCGGCTCTTCCAAAGCCCGCAGCCTCTATTCCTCCCCCCAGCCACAAAAGTATTATATATATCACCAGCGTTTATTTTCATTTTTCCCGCGTCTCTGCCTAATACCACGCGACGTACATACATACGCACACGTACTCTGTAATACAAAAAAATGCCGCGAGACTGAGCATATGACAATGGCGTAGACTCTCGCGCACATTCGTCGCGAACAAAGGAAAGCGCCGCCATCGTAATATGGTTTTCGCAGTCGCGCGCCCGCACACCAGATATTGGCGATCGGACAAAAACGAAAAAAACCCGCCGCGACGCGCCGATGGTTATAGTCCGATAGATTCGAAAAATGCGCGCTTGCGCGATTGCGGTCGCGTAAAAATGAGGGTGTCTATACGGATCGCGAAAAAAAGCGAGAAAGCGCGCGAAAGACAAAAGCTGCGCCCGCGACAAAACAGACGCGCAGGTGCGAGAGACAAAAGGGCGGTTGGATACCGAACCCCATAACGATGACGCCGATTCCCCGCGTGCTTGTGCTTTTTTCCCCGCATGATGTGTGGCACGTGACACGCGCGGGCGTTTTGAAAAAGCGTGCATTATTCCACGATAAAAATGAGTCTAACCCTCGTTAAAGCGCTCGCGGGATCGGAAAAAATCTGTGTATCGACATAGCGATGTATTGATGCAAGAGAGGAACGACGGAGGGAGTCATGTGCGAAGCGTGCGAGTATCATCGGAACATGCGCGAGCGATTGAGCGTGAGAAGAGAGAGAGAGAGAAAGAGCGCAGACGGCGAGAGGTATATAATGACGTCGGGGTGATTTTTGTCAATTGGCCGATCACCCCGAAGGAGGGAGGGAAAGAGTGTGGGAGATGAAAGAGGAGGTGCAGGGCAAAAGTGTCTGCGGTGAGGAGGCCCTTCGGTCACGATGGAATTTTGACCTGAGTGTGTGTACGATGATTGGGTTACAGAACAATGTTTACAGTTCGAGATGCGGAGAGATTCTTCGATTATGTCATTTTTTTTTTCCTACAGCAAATATTCGTAATAGCTATATATTGAGGAATTCGCTATAATTAAAGATGATATCTCATTTTAATAACGAGTTTTACCATCAAAGATAAATCGTTTCCACTGATGTTAACTATCGATAGATGGAAGTAGATAAATGCGCTCGTGTTCGTAAGACCGTAGATCACGAGTCACGATACCAATCTATACCCATGATGACAAATGCCAAGTCGGCTGTAACTGATTTCTCCCAATAATTTATTCAGTTCTAATACATACGTTAACAAATAATTAATTTTCCGATTCATACACGGGCACAGCAATCCCCCAAAACGCTATCCATCAAATCGGACATCGTCATCGTCATCTCCGACACAAACCCACTGCACTCAAACCGAACCTTATAACACATCGTCCGCACGCTCTAGACCTCGTCTCCACGCCAGACAACTTGGCGACCTTATATATATACCTCCACACACAGACCGCAATATACACACGATCATCGCTCCGTCCCTAAGTCCTCGACGCGATCTCGAGATTACGGCACATCACACACATATACACCCACACACGCGGCGCACGATATAATAGATAGTAATTGCGGGGTTGCGCGCGCCGATCGATCACTGCGAGAGCGTGCCGTGATAATGCCGCGCGCGCGGGAAAGAGATCGGTGTAATGATGGCGGCGCTCGACCCGAGAAATCGTTCTCACATTATTTTCTCGCGATCGTCCTCTTCTCTCCCCCTCCCTCCCGTCACGTTGGCGTTATTACAATGTGTGTGTGTGTGTGTTTGTGTATGTGAGTATACGAGTGTATTATAGATAGACGCTTGATGAGTTAGAGCCGATCGCGATTGCTCTCCTTACGTCGCCCTATTAATAATCTCATTTAAGAGTCGTATATAGGTATACGTATATAAACGAGCGCGGATTGAAAGATAATTGTCGCGATTATAGTTATTTGGAAACTAAATTCGCGGGAGATACGAATCGAGGGCTGGCTTTTCTCTCTCTCTTACTCTTCCCGCCCCCCGCGGTCCCGAAATTGCACTTCGGCAAATTGCATTAGCGCGCGCGCGCACCGGCGATCCAGCGAAGATCTCTCTCACTTTCTTCTCTCCCTCTCTCCTCTTCTGTTCCTTTCGAAAGAGCAGAATTTATGCCATTACGTCGCCGCAATAAATAACCCCATAAATTGCTCTTGAAACTCGCTTGATTACCTAATTAAACGACGAAAAAATACGGGTAGGGATTTTTCGCGGCCACACTGCCGCCGCCGTATAGCAGCGAACGAAAAAGAGAGCGAAGATCGGTAAGAAGCGAAAGAGTAAAGGTGTGCCCCCTCTTGAAAATAGAGGCAAATGAATGGCGATTTAATTAACGTGTCTTCGAAACGAGCAGTGACACTGATGCGTGCGCGCGCGCAAGAGAGAGAGAGGAAACTCCTTCTTTGCACGCGTGATATTATACTCTATGTATATATATCCGCAGGACTGCGCGCGCACGGTGGCAAATTGCAATTTATAGCGTTCGCGCGCGGCACCGGCAGCAGCAGCATCGCTAATCGACAAACGGAACGAATGCGGTCGCGCGCGCGGGTTGCTATAAATTACATTTTTGGCTCGCGAGCGGGCAAGCGCTGATCCGCCGAGGGCCGCGATTGTAAATCTCGCGAGCGAGCGACCGGCGGCGGCGGCGGCGGCAACGGCTCCTCCCTTTCGGCTTGTATATTAGCCCAGTGGAGGACGCCGCCGCGCGAGAGTAAGACTTAATAATCCAAGGCGAGTGTGTGGCTTACAGGAATCGGACGTGTGTTCGGCTGCGGTGCCTTTGCGATATACGTGTATAGGATTTTCTAGTGGTTTTCTTTTTAATTTTTTGAATTTGTGAGCGGTTCGAGACGTTTGGGAAGTATGCGATGATTTGATAAGTTAATTTGGTTTAATTTGAGGTTTTTCGATTCGTGGAGGTTAAAATTATATTGCCATTATGGACGAAAAGTGTATATAGGCAATAAAAATAATACAACGTATCACCAAAAATATGCTCAAGTTAGGGAATTTCAATGAGATGCGGTAAAAGCCTAAACTGTTGCTGCAATTTTCTTGTATTACTTCAGGTAATAATCAATAGTCAACAAAATTATTTAGGTATTTTTTTGACGATCAAATTTTCCCAAATAACTAAACGCCAATTCATTTGTAAACTTTTGCAAATACAAAGGGTTTCTTGAATCTTAAATACCGTAGATTATTTATAGATATATACATAAGATATATTATTCATGAGAAATATACATCAAAACTTAAATGGAAAATTCATAGAAAAATTTGTATCCCATGTACCGAATTAAGTTAAGCCGTAATAACGCCAGGAACACAAATCACAAGTCGCATTGTCCGGCAGTCTGGCTTCAGAGAATCCAAAGCCAAGCCACACGACCGCGGCACGATTCTGCGCTCTTCACGATTCTCTTGCGCTTCCTCTCTCCCTCACTCTACTGCGACCATTCCACTTTTAAAGACTCGCGGGCTTCTCCCTCCCTCCCACCCTCCCTCATTCTCTCCAGCTGGTCCTTTTCTGCGGATTTACATTATTTACAAACTGGTTTCTCTCTCTCTCTCTCTCTCTCTCTCTCTCTCTCTCTCTCTCTCTCTCTCTCTCTCTCACTGCGACGCACGAAATAAAAATCCCCACGCCATCTTCGGGAGAAAAAGCGAGATGAACGGTTCGCGGCTATATTCACACGCGCGCGCGGCGTATCGGGCTAAGTTCATCGCGAAATGCCGCTATTTCTTTCGCAGCCGAATATATATACACGTGTGTGGTTATTTTACTCCCCACCTCAGCCGACAATTGAATTCGTTCGCAGCAGAAGCACATTGTTTCTCTTTTTGCACGCGAGCGTTAATTTGATACGCGAATTTTTCAGCGTTTACACACACGCACGCACACGGTCGGGCGGCATAATATCGGCGAAAGGGCGAATTTCATGAATAATTAATTTAAAATGTTTCTCATTATTTAACGAACTTATTTGTATCATTGTTATATATATATACACACACACACACACACACACACACACGTACGTATATATATATTTACATGCGTTAATTTTACTTGTATTGAATTCATTAAAATTAATTTGTTTTCGATAAAATTATATGCGCGTCGCGACATGCTGTACGTACATGCACGCGCGCAAAATTACCATGAACCTCTTTGGCAATTTTATGTTTATATTACAAACGGATCTTAATAACAAAAATTGCACGGACACCCCTATACGCGAGTCCGCTGCATTACGTTGTGTCAAATTCATAATTAATTATTATATTATTTTTGAAAGCCGACGCGCCGTGTGCTCCCATCAGTGTAATTTTAAATTGTATATTATACAAATAACATTACGATAATGAAACAAAACATTCATTTATTAAGCTAAATATCACGTTTATTATTACAAACAAAATATTAGCCGAAACAAATTCATTATCCGCACTACTTATCACACAATGTCGCATTAATATTCGTATAATCCACGCCGATCGACGCCAAAACTGGTATTTATAACTAACTGTACATACTCCCCCGTAAAATATATTAGACTAACCCCTCATGCGCGGTGCACAAAGCGCCGAATAATCTCTCCCGGTAGCATTGCGGCTACTTTACAAACAGTGGCTGCTTATAGGTACGCATGATAACGTATTCCGCGATCGAAGCGTGCGCGCGAACGCGCTGCGTACGCCGCATTAAGAATATGCGTCTCGGCTTTTAATGCTGCACCGCCGCCTTGTCGGCGGAGCTGGCGGACACTACAAACGCGAGAGACCGCGAGAGTGAGAGAGAGAGAGAGAGGCAAATCACTCTCTGCTGTGTTCGCGCAGGTTCTCCGAAAAGTGTCTCTCCTCTCCTCACCGTATGCGTTTTACGAGCTGCCGACAGTCGCGTGCCTTGTTGTATGTATGTGTATATATGTATATATTTTCGTACTTTTACGAAACTGTCGCTTACGCGTCGTATATTTAGTATACGAGAGTCTTTTCCTAACGGTTACAGCCTATACACACTCTGTGTATTTTTTTCGTTTTATTATTATCCGCGCGAGTGTGTGAGTGTACGCGTCTGTGGATGGGTTTTCAACTAATTAGAATTAATTACGTCGAGAAATTATTTACATTACGCTTAATTGCATTAAAACGAAATTCGCGAAAACCGCTCGCTCGCGCGCGGCCGTCTAGAGTTCGTTCGTTTGTCGACGGGGGGGGGGGGTGCGGCGGCGGCGGCGTCGCGGCATAATAATTGTAAAAATGACGGGCCCCCGTATCGCTTTAATTAACGGAATTCATGCATTATTTAGTTTTAAATGAAATTGATTTCCACATACTCGCGCGCTCAGACACACCCACACACACACATACATGGGCGCGCTCACCTGCTTTTTAATTAACGCGTATATCGATTTAGAAGCCGCGAGTTTAACGACCGAGCGGCTCATTTAAAACAAAATATAAGAGGTTTACGCGCTCGCCATAAGGCGACGGCGGCGGAGAAGGGAGAGCATTCGGGGGACGACCTATAGTCTGAGCTCGCGCGTGCGTGTGGATGTGTGTGTCACCCAATCAGGCCCGTGTGGCGCGCCGTGGCGAATTAATATAATTTATGAAAATGAGTTGCGCGAGCCCGCGTCTCGATTCTCGAGTCTCTCTCTACCCTTCGCGAGTATAGTAGCAGCAGCAGCAGTCGAGTCGCATACCTACGACGACGACGACGGTGTGTGTCTCGGATGACCGTGTGCGAGAATACTTTTTAAATTGCGCCTCTCCGCTGTGTATACGGGGCCCCCGTGAATGCTAATGGAAGCGCGATATATATGTATATACATATGTAGGAATGGGGCGAAAAATTATCTCTTTAAATATATCGAATCGCGAAATTTACAAATTTCACCGCGCCGGCGATCGTTAACGATCTGCATTTTCAATATCCTTTAACGAGATTCTTTCCAGGTTCTTAAACGCATCAGGCGGGTAGAGTGGGGGGAATATCAAAGTACATAATTTCGGGCGTTTATAAATTGAAATCCGCGAGGATGCCGACTTATATTATCGACAAGTATTTTAATTTAAGAACACGAAATGTACTCACCACACACGCGGTCTCTAATTGAACTTTCGATTGATCCTCACTTATTCATTAAACGAGCCGGTTCTGACGCTCCCGACCGGGCGAATTCTCGCATCGGAAATTTCAATTATGATGATAATAGGAGTTCTCTCACCCTCTCTCTCCCTCACCGCGTTTAGAAAGCGCGTTACTTATTTACGTGTCTATTCCGAGTGGACGCTAGCGCGAGCTTTCGCTCAATTGAATATTTCAATTATTTTAATGTCGTAGAAATTTAGACGAGAGGTCTGTGTGAGTTTTGTCGAGTCAGTGCTGAATTTTTCATATACGTTATAAAAGTATTATTATATATACTTATATACACACGGCTAGCTATAGCTAGCCGTAGCCTAGCTATGCTATACGTAGCCTGAATTTCGCTCATATCAATCTTAACAAAATGAAAGGAACACAGCTCGTTAAAAAAGCATCAACGACGAGGAGCCGCGCCGCCAGCGACGGCGCCACTAGCGCGACATCCTGGCGGGCATTAGATCGCGAGCGCGCGCACGCTAACGAAAAGTGATTTACTATCGCGCGCACCATGTAAATCCGATACGCGCAAAAAGAAAAGGAGAAGCTGTGGTCTCGTTTACGCGGCCCAATAAATTACTAATAACTCTAATCTCCATTTAAATTAGTCACGATGCAGCTATACGCGTGCGTGTATCGCAGGTGGCGACAAGATTTCACCGCGTGCGCGTGCGTGCGGATTGCAGTCTCGCCGGCGGTAGTTTTCTGTCTCTCTCTCTCTCTCTCTCTCTCTCCCCGGGAGATTGCAAATGACATTCATGGGTGAAATCGAGCCAACTCCGTTAACAATAATTGATTTGATAGGCCGAGTTTAGTCTTGCGCACGCGCGCACGCACGCACTCAGGCATGTGCATTATAGTATACAAGCTTTAATAACTGTTGTTGAGAGATTATTATAACGTTTGTTAGACTTTCGCTGGGGAGATAACGCGTGCGAAAATATATATCCTTAGCCAATTTAGAAAAGATGAATTTTATGACACGCGGGTATAGGTATATATAATACTGAAGTCTCTCGCGAGCGTGTTTACGAGTAAAGTCGGCTGAGCGTTTATAGACGCGTCTGCTCTACAAGAAGTGTTATAAGCATAGTTTTCTGCGGTTCGGCTAATTATTTTATACGATTCCGCGCACTTTTACAACACCTCGCAGCTCTCGAAAGAAAGAAAAAAGCGCGATGATTATAGTGGCGTGAAAATAACCATCCCCACTCTCGGTATAATCACATTGAGACCTTACATTCTCGAGAGAAAAATGTGGGGATTTTTCGAAGGGTCTGCGTGGGGGTAAAAAAGTCCTTCTCCGCGATCCTCTCGCGCGCGGGGAGACGAGGGGAAACCTGTCCCTAATTGATAGGAAATTCCATCGCGCGGTTGCTGCTGTCGCTGCAGTGTATGTGTGTGTGTGTGTGTGTGTATGTGTGCGTGTGTGAGTGTATCTGCAGCGGGGAATTTTTCAGAGGCCGTAAAACAGGTCGTAACTGGATAGGTACTTTGCGAGGATTTGTAATCCGCGCGCGCCTTGTAATACCTCAGGATTGTAGGGACGAGGGAGGGAGGGATAGAGAACGCATAGCCGCGTGCAGTACGCACGTCACTTTTTAAGGGTCGCGCGCGGAGCTCGGGGGAAAAAAGGAAAAGTTAATTAGGACGTCGCTGAGAGAGAGAGAGAGAGACAGAAAGAGAGAGCGAGGCGAAAATTCTATTTTCGTAATTATCTCGGAAATCCACAAATTGCTTTATTAGATGGAATCTGCAGCTGAGGGATGGGATAAACTAGTTCTGGACACTTGCTGTTTTGATATAATGGAGGTTTTGTGAAGTGTATCGTTTGTCTGAAAGTTGTTATCTGAATTTTCGTAATTTTCAAAGCCACTGCTAATTATGGACTTTTAAATAACGCCGGGTATAATATTTTGAAGTTGTGCAACCGGTAATTACCTGAACACGTAGACTTGTGATATGCACTAATAATTGAGCTACTTACTTATAATAACCGCTTCGAAAGACGAGATATATGTTCATGAATCAATTAATCTTAGGTAGCTTATAAAGTAGCATTAAGAAATTAATTGAAATCCTTTCGAGAACGGCGTCCTTTCCAAACTAGTTGAAATCAGATCATTGCTCTCAAATTACTCGGCTTATAACGAAAACACTCATTACGACTCTAACCACACACATCACCTCAAATAAAACCAGCGCGCGTTACCACAGGCTCATCCCACCTTAACCCACTCGCTCAATCATGGCAAACACAATCAACCTCCAGCTCTCCAAAAAGAACTATATATCCCGTATAAAGAAGCCTCTTTCTCTCTCCGAACTCTGCACGCCAGCTGCTGCGCCGCTCCGCAATTTGATTACGCGTTACTCTTCACTCGCGCTCCAATCAGCGCGCGCGCGGAGCTCTGTAACTTCCGGCCGATCATCGCTTTTCCCTCCGAGCACCTCGTCAAACACGCGGCGCGCACGTATATATATGTATGTGTGTGTGTGTGTGTGTGTGTGTGTGTGTGGAGAGAGCTCACGGATCGATTTCGAATTTAACGCGAGGTGTGAAATAAGCGTATATGTATATATAAACGAGTGCGTGTAGGTGTGTGTTTCATTCATGAGCGAGCGACGGCGCTCTCGCAATTAACGACACACCTCGCGTCGCGCGCGAGCGCGAGACGGGCGTAATGAAGACCGGTCGCGACGCAACGGTGTAAGGTCCGAGACGATTTTTACACGACGAGCAGGAGGAGGAGGATAGGGAGAGGGAGGGAAAGAGAGAGAGAGACGGGAGAAACCAGTTCATTAGCGACACTCGCTCGCGCGCTCGCCTGTCTCCCGAGACATCTGTTTTATTTGCCCGTTTTCTTTTTTCGATCCTACGCGCGCACTTCTCTCTCTCTCTCTCCCTCTCTCTCTCTCTTTCATTCTCTCCTCTCCGTCGTGTCGCTCACTTCCGCGCCTCCATCACTCGTCTCTTACCTCTCCTCTCCCAACGAGGTATATATTCGCGCTCGTTTAGCGCCTCGATCGAAGGTCCTTTCGAGAATCTCTCCTCTCTTCTCACGGCTCGGACACACGATCGTCGGCCGCGCGAGCGCGCGATGTCGAGATAAGACGCGCGTTTTTTCATCGACCGTGAGACTATGACTAGACAGGAATTAATTCGATACACGGAGCCTGACGATCGGCTGACCGCTACGGCGCGTTTAAATTTCGGGGACAAGGCTCACACTGTGTGTACATATCTCTGTATGTGTGTGTGTACACTGGATCCAAAACTATCTCACGAGAAGAAAAGACAGGACGCTTCGCACGCTGCTCTCGTGCGTGGGACAATACCGCAAAAAACCCGCGCGCCGAATATACCAGCGGGCCGCGAGCGAGACAACAAAAAAAAAGCTCGCGCTCGAGGCCGAAATCGAAAAATCGAGAAACCCCGGGAATAGCACTTGCACTCTCATGTATGCGTGCGTGTCCGTCTGTACTCGGGAAAAAACGAATTTCGAAAAGAGAGCGCTCGCTCGCGCCCATCCACAGATATATACGTCTATATATAACCCGTCGATTTGTCGCGAAACCACCAATTTTCCCGATCGAAAGGCCGGCCTCGCTCGCTCGGTTAACTCTGTCACGGAACACGGCCGTCGCTGCTGCTACTGCTGCAGTCCATGCATGTGCATGCGCGGACGCGCGCGTGCGACGGACGACAACAGGTTGAATTAATTGACAAAGATAGCATTTTCCGCGTCGATGTACCTAAACGCAAATATTCGATTGCGCGAGTGTACGCGGCGTGCTCTGGGAGAGCGAGCCCCTCCCCCTTCCCTCGCCCGCGCGATTCGGTTGATCGAACACATTTTAATCAATTCCATTAGTGGCCCTTCCCCCCAGCCGCTGCCGAACCCGCTGTTTCCGTTCCCCTGCAACACGACGAGAGAGAGAGCATCAGCGCTCGACGGTTGGGCAAGCACACGCGACATGATTTTTATCGAATACAGCCAATTGCTTCGCGTTTCACTTTTAAAATTCGATTTAAGATTCAAGTGGGGAAGGGGGGAGGCACGAGTGAACTAACTTTGTCTGCCTTTTGGAAAAGTTTCGGGGTGGGTGGGGTGTATAGGCTGGCAACGTAGCATTTTTTGGAGGTCCGCTCTCGGTGTATAGTAAAACGACAATAAATTGCATTACGAAAGCTATAATAGTTTGTTTTTTTTAGGATAGTTTGATAGTGAAAAGAATAACGACTCTTTTTGTTGTTTAAAAGAGTTCAAAATTCGAGTACCGAAATTAACGTATTTGTAGCACACGTGAAACTACAAGACGAATTAAGAACGCGTTAATCAAATTGATTGCCAACACCAGTATGTCGTCCAACGTCGACACGATTCACAAGTTCTCCGCTATCTAAACTATACCTGGATACACCGCGCACGAATGAGTTTACGGCAACCCTCGGCGAGAACGCGCGGGCGCGCGAGAAAAAAGTAACACACGGCTAAATGCGACAAACCGCAAATAATTTCATTGTGTAATCAACGCGCCGGCCAATCGAACCGCCGCCGCCATCACCTTTGTACTCGCGCAGCGATGCATAAAATACACATGCACGTGCAGCGCGCGGCGGCCGTCGCATTGCCACACTCCATCATACACCAAAGTAATTCCCTCTCGTTTCGCAACGCGAACTATATATATCCCAACCCACTCGTCATACACCCGTCATAAGAATCCCTGCAAAAAATATAGTGTACCAATATTGCAGAGAACAAACCCTTCGCGTATGCACATATATATAGTATAATAAGCGCGCCGGAGCGACTGATGCGTTAATCGAGCGCGGTATGTTCGCCAGTGACGTCAGCGTGCGCCCGCGTGCATCACCTCGGTTTACACGCGCCCAATCATCGGCGGACTAATTGGTCGGCGCGACGCGCGCTGTACGATTCGACACGCGTGTGTGTGTGTACTGTGAGTTGAGCCTTTTCCAGAATCCGCTGGTCTGCGAGCGCGATTAATGGCCCGTGAGAGAAACCGAGAGAGCGAGAGAGCCAGAGAAGTGACCCTGCGTACGGGCGGGAATTAAAAGGCACGCTTCGTGCGTGTGTGTGGGGATTATGGTTGGAGGGATCATTTGGAATCGTGGTGGAAGAATGTTTGGATGGCTGGACGTTGAAAATGTATTCCCATGCAAAAAAAGAGTCTGGGCAAAGTCTTGCTGAAATATGGCTTAAAAAGTCTGACCAAAGTCTCGCAGGTCGGACGATTTCAGACTTTTTATTCTTACTTTGAGAAATCTTGGGAAAATGCCCAGACTTTATCCGAGATGTAAAAAGTCTTGGAAAAAATACCCAGACATTATTCGGGACTTTTTAGCAGACTTTTTATACGGCTTGAAAAGTTTCGAAAAATGCCCAGACTTTATCAGATTTTTCAGCAGACTTTACGTCGGGTTTAAAAAAGTCTAGGAAAAATGCCCAGACTTAACGGGGACTTTTCACCAGACTTTATGGCTAGTGTAGGTATAAAGGTTATACATGTGACACACATCAAGCATGAAACTGATGCCCATATTCTTCCACCGCAACCTCGTAGTCGCCGTTGTCACCGTTGTCGTTGCTGCCGTTGTCACTGCTGGGCTATCAATTTGTGGAGACTCAGAAAGTCGGGTTTTGTGAAACCCCAACCTGAAAATATAATATCTCACAAAGCATCTCGTTTACACCGCAACGAAATATTTTTTAGGAAATATCAACTTATGCCCATCACAGTTCCTCGTGGAAAATGTTTGCGACTTCTCTGAAAAAGCACACAGGAAGAAATTTATAACTGAAACGTGTAGCAAAATGAAAATATTTTTATGTCCAAGCAATGTGAATTTGTCGACAATCTTAATATGTGAACATAGAGCACTCTGAACTAGTTTCAAGTTGTTTATAAACTTTAAAATATATTTAACTCACTACGTATTTTGGATTTAAACTTCTTTCCGTGTACGTGTTTGTAGAAGTTGCAACCATTTTCTACGGGGAACTGCGATGGATAGGGGTGGAAAGAATTATCAGATAAGTTGATATTTCCTAAAAATATTTCGTTACGGTGTAAACGAGATGCTTTGAAAGATATTATATTTTCCAAGATATTTTCAGGTTGGGGTTTCACAAAACTCGACTTTCTGAGTCTCCACAAATTAATAGAACATCAGTGACGACGGCATCAATGACGATGGCGACAACGACGACGGTGACAACGGCGATGATAACAACGGCGATCATGAGGTTGCGGTGGAAGAATACGGGCATCGGTTTCATGTTTAATATGTTTCACATGAATAAACTTTATACCTACACGGGCCATAAAGTCTGGTGAAAAGTCCCCGTTAAGTCTGGTCATTTTTCCTAGACTTTTTTTAATCCGACGTAAACTCTGCTGAAAAGTCCCGAATAAAGTCTGAGCATTTTTTCCAGACTTATTAAACGGTATAAAAAGTCTGGGAAAAAGTCTCGGATAAAGTCTGGGCATTTTTTCAAGATTTCTTAAAGTAAGAATTAAAGTCTGGAATCGTCCGACTTGCGCCACTTTATTTTGTTACTGCTGTCGGTGACAGACTTTGGCCAGACTTTTTAAGCCAGACTTCAGCAAGTCTTTGCCCAGACTTCTTTTTTTACACGGGTGTTTATGAATAATATTATGTTCATATATTCTTACAACGTATACGAAATTGTGGGTTTGCGAAAGTTTTGACATAAATATCACATCTTATCCACAATAATAGATATATGGGCCAAATAAATGTTAATGATCTTAGAGTAGTGACCTTTTAAAAAATCTGCAGAAACTTTATCAAGAAATTAGCATAAATTTCAACTTCAATACAACCTAATGAAAATTTACGAGAAGCTTTGATAAAGTCAGCACGAAAATGGCCATCAGTTCTGATCCGATACACGGACTCGTTTAAATAACATAATTGTCGAGCCGTCACGAGCCGCATCGACGGACTTAAAAGAGTAAGAATTTTTTTCGCCTCACACTTTACTCCGCCGCGGCTTTATCTGAAATATTAGTTGGCGGAATGCCCATTCGTCGAATCGCTAATCGCCGTCTGTTGACAGGTGAATTAAGATTTGTCGCGGTAGTCGTCGCCGTCGTCGGGGGAACAGCACTTTTAAGCCGATACTCGTCTAACTGCATTAGCTTGATGTCTTGATACATTCTGGCTAAGCCTTTAAAAGCTCGAATGTGAATGTGTCTTACATACACGTATACACACGCCAAGCCAGTCGTCGTCTGGAATACACCATACACATATATATATTGATAAAAAGCCATCGTGGGAAACAAAAATTCTAGCCGCGCACTGGCGGACGTCTGGTGTTTGTACTAAGAGCGCTTTTAGAGATAATCCCACGGTAACTGTAATGCGCGTTAAATTTTAATGGCGCGCAGCTCTCTTCGCGGGGATTTATTAATCTTAAATTTGTTCGTAAAAATACAAAATTTGTAATGCTTAATGAATGAACATTAATGGCGTGTGCCATTATCTCGTTAATTCTACTTAGCTATTGATTGACGTAGTACCGGATAATTTTAAAATGACATTTTGGGTTTAATACGTCGAATAAAAACTTTTCACCCGTTCATTTATACCGGAATTCAAAGGCAATTTACACGGCACTTTTAAAATAACAGTTCCGCGTTACAGTTGAAATATGCATTCCTGTAAGACCAATAAACTTTCGCGCGGGTCAAAGTAACTAACTCAATCCTTGTGTTCTCCCATTTATCTCATTCTCCGGCAGCGACTCGCAGCAGCCTCGTAACTCTCCGCGATAAGGTTGAAAAACGGTAATTCGTGGCAACCCAGCCATCAACCGACAGCAGTAACAAAAGCGAAGATCGTAGTAGCGCGTAGACCACAGCAAAAGGCTCCCAAAGTTTTTCGCCTGGCCAACCTTTTCTCCAGATTTCTCACGCGCGCGCGTCCGCGAATCGAATCGCCGCCGGGAATTAACATATAAATTAGGCCAAGCCGTGCGCCACGCGCGAGGAAAAACGTTGAGAGAGAGAGAGAGAGAGCGGTAACTCGATTCCGGCCACTTGAAATATTTTCAATTATACGAAACGACCGATCGATCGGTGCCCCAGCGCGAGAAAGAGAGCAGTAGCCTTCCCCCACCTTTCGCGACGCCGTAAAGTTGGCAACTTATATTGGACGCCCGCGCGACGAGACTATTTCGCGAACATATTTCCTATCGGCACGAAGAGAGACAGGAGAGGTGAAAAAAACGTCGCGAGGCGTTTGGTATAACTCGGCGAAATTGTTTTTCATTTATATATAAGTATATATAGTTATAACGGTCGAGTCGAGTAGCCTAAGCGCACGGCCGATGCCCAGCTCATAATAAAGTCATAACTTCGATTTTACAAAAGTATGATTTATCACGCGGTGCGGCGGTGGCGCTGGGCAATTCCGGGAAGGCATTTATCGCGGTTTTTCGTTTACGCGCGCGCGGCCGCACCGTTCATATATCTCGGGCTTTATGATTTTTCGCCCTTTACGGCGGGCTTCTTACCAACAACAACGAGGACGGCGTGAAGAGCAGCTGCGGGAGGGATACCTCTCGCGCCGTGTAATATCAATGAAATACAAAATTTTTTCTTTCTCCTCTACTCTCTCCCTTCTCGACGGAAATATATAACAGACAATGGAAGAATTAATAGTACAGGTAGGTATGGGCGCAGAGGCGCGGATGAATCGCGGGATAGTATAAGCTCGAGAGTTTGGATTTATGAACGCGCGGTCGTTAAATCGAGCGCGCAATAAAATCGAAACTGGCCTCTCTCTCTCCTCTGTCTTTCTCTCTCGCGGATTCGAACTATACCTACGCGCTCTCGATTTCGGCGTGCGCGCACAAAGGGGGCCTCGGCATTTCGCGGATGAAAAGCCCAAAATGAAATAGTCCCCCTCCCCTCTCCCGTGCAGAAATATGACGTAATAAATAGCGATTGATAAAAATAAAAGTTTCCGGTCCCTATATGTATGTATATGTATGCGCGTAACCGCGCGCGCATTTTATTCCCGGACGCGCAACTTTGCGGAAAAAATTCCTAACCCTGATTTTGATTGTCCAGAGCGCGCGCGTATACGGTAAACGAAAAATAAATCGCGCTTTTTTCGCAGGGCGCAGTGCAAAAAATAGATACGGGAGAGAGAGAGGGCTCTGCAACGCCGCGAAGAGAAAGAGAGAGGAGCGGATGTACGAGGAGAGGAGAGAGTTGTACGCGAACCGTCCATCCTAATCAAGCAATAACTATTTGTCAGTTCGTCCGGGGCAACCTAAATCCAAGCTAATTCGACATCCATGTCGGACACAGATTCGCTATCGGGTATCTCTTTCTATCTGGACGACAGCATATTCGCATTAGCCCCGGACCGCAGCCCACGCTCGATCGGCTCTCGACCACCGGAGCCCGACTGTTTCTCTCACTCTCCCTCGCTCCCCATCCTCTATACCTCTCTCACTCACTCGCTGCATCGGCCCGAGCGCGCTGCAGCTCGTTCATGGGCTATAAGTGCAGCAGACATCCTCCGAGCGTCTCTCCTCCTCCTCCGTGTATATACGTACACTCTCGCGCATTCTCCTGTACATCCCGAACACGCGCGATTATTCGCCCTCGGTACCACTACTATACGCGTTTTCTTCCTCCTCCGCACCTCCTACGAACGACGACGACGTCTTCATTTCGATAAACTTACTCACGCATCGTCGCGGCCTCTGTTTTACATATCTCTCGCCTCGCTCGCGCGCGCGCGTCCCCCGAATGAATTGGAAATAAATCCGGGCCTTAATCGGTTAACACGAGGCGCGAGCGCTCGTTTCTCGCTTAATTAAAATGGCCGACAATGCTCGAAACTATCGATACAAATTCTGTTAATCAGAGCGCTCGTACATGTGCGTGCCTGCAATGGGCCCGAAAATGCAGCCGCGGCAGCGTGTCCCTCTCGCTCGATCCCCCCTCCCCCATAAAACCGAGCGGTATCTCGGAGAACCGCTAATTCCGTCGTGTTCGGAATCCATCAGAGAGTAAGAGAGAGTGAGAGAGGATCGCGCGCACGCGCCTTATCTCGCCGCGAGTCGGGCCCCCCTATCTAAAGTGGTTCTCACTTAGTGCGTGTATATATACGCGTATATATGTATATAGGGATGCACGCGAGAGAGGAATACATATATCCTCGCGCGAGCGATGGAGGAGAAAGAGAAAGAGAGAGAAAGAGAATTGTGTGGAGGAGATTAATACGCACTGCGGGCGTGGGAGAGATAGCATTGACGATTCTTGCGCCTAGTGCGTGAGTCGCGCGATGAATTAAAACATATAACGTCCGATTCATTTTCTCTATCGCCTGCGGTCTTTAGTCATGTGCATATGGAAAGGTACGTGACGTTCGTCGTTTATTCATAATGTGTTATTTTCTTTTAAGAGAGAGAGTGAGTCGTCATGACGATCAGAGAGAAATCAATCTTCACGATGTGTAATACGTTGAAAAACGTGTAGCGGAAATAAAGATAAGGAGTGACGGACGATATGTACATGGATGCGCGGTTATCGAAGAGGGAAGACAAATAACGCGTTCGATGTTTTAAATATCGTTTCATTTTCGGAGCAGATCTACATATAAAACGATTGCGTGAAAATCGCCCGGGAAAATCAACGTTTCGTGAAATAATAATTAACGCGCGTACCACGGCGAATTTCTTTCGCGCGTCGCACTAATGTGCTTACTGTAACAACAGCGTGGCGATTATTTCAGCGGTGGTATATATAAAACCGGTATATATGCGCTCGCCGATTAAACACTCGTGCCGAGTGAGCGGTAGAAATAAATTACCGCTGATGACCTTAAAACTTCGACGAGAAAGTTTTTCTGCCACTCGTTCATTTATCTAGCTTAAGTAATTTCTTCCTCTCCTCCTCCCCCTTCCAATCACATCGCGCTGTTAATATTTTCAAATCAAACAGAACAGCTCTGTTTCCGTCTACTCTACCGCTCTAGATTTGGCTATGCGGGGACTTTACTCGATATAAATTTATCGTGCCTTATATATACACACATATACACATACATTCTTCTTCATCCCCCGTTCTCCAGGCCGAGGAAGGCCGTCCGGTTCGGACACGCGCTGATTGGACGCGAGTAAAAAAGACACAAGTGTTCTTCCGCGCGCAGCGGGACGACGACCGCTGGTGTGTGTGGACGAGACGAGGCGAAATCGCGGAATATCTTATTAGCCGGACAATGGGCAATCAGCGACGCGCGCGCCGTTTGCGGTCCGCGCTCGAGTCAAGGTCAAGCTCACTCTCATATATACGCATATACGTGTGACTTTTTCCCCCCCTCGTGTGTGCCGCGTCTGAGTATAAAAGGAAGAAATGGAGGATAACGAATTAAAAAAAATAACGAAGACGACGACGACGAGTGCTTCGCGGAGACAGAAATAGGAGTTTAACTCTAACGACTTGCCCGCGAGTTTTATTCCCGTTCGGCGTAATAGTTCCGGGGGCCGGAACGACCCTAAAAATGACAAATATCCCGGTAAAAGATATGGGATAAGCCCCGCGTATAGTATACTATGATGGGATTCGTCGCCGACAAATCAAAGCCGTGGCGTATGGGCCGTTACGGGCGATTCACCCCCGAAGAGTGTAGTTGACGCACGCTCGCGGGGATATCTAACTCACACGTCTCCGGCTGCGCCCGAGGTTGATATATTACAGCCACACCATCATCGGAAGCTGATGTTGTTGCTCGCACTTTCTTCTTCGAGTCTTGAGCGTTGATAACAGCGCCACGCGCGCAGTTTATTAACGATCAGGTCATATAATCGAGTTTGGCTACCATACACTTGCGTGCACACCTGCGAGCTGAGCGTCGATGGCAAAGTGACGCTGCAGAAGAGAGGTGAGGTTGAATATTAAATGACGCGTAAATTGAGTGCGCGTTGGGTCTCCTTTTTTTCTTCTGTTTTTTCACGTCCGCTCGTTGCGTTTTTCTTTGAGGAATTCATTAGCGACATTCCGCGCGGCGACGATCGAGTAGTAGTAGTAGTGCCGCACGTGTAAGATAAATTACCGCGGGCATAATTAAAAATTATTATTAATTTGTTTTTGCCGATCAATATGCAGAATTTTAATGAGTGTTATTCACGTGGAGAGGGAATCAGACGTTCTTCTCGCACGAATGCAATAAACAACGACGTAGCTTGAACGTTATCCGATATATTTGCCGTTGTCACCGATGCTCACACTTTTTTCATCCCAACCGTCGAGTCAAATTTGTTAATAGAGTTGTGTTATTGACACTTTTAAAACAAACAACACAGCGATTAACGAATGTAACTTTTTATACTTGGCGCCGCACAAACAGTATTTAGACATCGCAGTATAACGAGTTTTCAACCTAATACGTTCACTTTCGTATACGAAATTTATTCTCTCGTTCCGCGGTGATCAATGCCTCATCCGCGCTGCAACTCGAGCAAAATAATTCACTCCCCCTCTCTCTCGCACACCCACGCAAAACCAATCCGAGAAACAATTGCGCCCGCGCGCGAGTCTCGCAATTCTCGCGCGATATCGGCTCGTTCGATATATCCAACAACACACACACACACACACACACACACACACACACACACACACACACATTCGCTCTATAATAGACTATACAAAGGGACTCCCATATAGCCCGCTAACAAAGTGAGTCTAACGCAACAATTTATAACTCGACGATCGACTCGAATCAATTAGCCGGCAGACTGCCGCGATATCCACTATCGCCTCTAATGGATCATCATCGCATATAGCTTGTGTATATATATATATGCATGTACGCACTATCCTCTCGGAAGTTAGAGCAAGCGCGTATAAGTACACAGGAAAGATAGAGTCGCGGCGGCGATGATGATGACGGCGATCTTGAGGGCAAGATTTTCAATTTCCTCGTTATCCCGCGGCGACGGCGGCTCTCCTTTCCCACTAGTGAGCTCTCTTCCGGCCGCGTGTATATATATATCGACTATATACTCCGCGCGCACTCTTTCCCTCCGCTCGCTCACTCGCGTCTCACGCTTTCTCTCTCACTCGCTCGCGCTGCGGCTCTTCCTCTCTCTCTCCCTCCCTCTCGCGCTCGCTCGCTCGTTCGTTGCTCCATTCATTAACGCAACACGATTTATCAATTAGCGTAAAAGGCCGCGATAGATAGTCGTTCTGATATGTCCCGCGCGCCACTCCCCTCTCGTTCTACCTCTCACTCTCTCTCTCTCATATGCGTCTCCGCGTTTCCGCGTGCGTGCATTATATACGCACACACTTTGTCCAGCCGAGTATAGTGGCCGCTCCTAACCGCGGATGCGTTATAGTGTGTGCGAGAGGGGGAGGAGAAGAGCGTTTATATATATGAACGAAATAGGACCGAGGCTTTCATTAATGGAAAAGTGGGATTTCGAATTTTAAGTGCATTTCCGAGTCCGCGACTATATGTGTGTGTGGATATGTGTATGTGTATGCGTAACGGCCGGTTGATGATAGCTCCTTCGGCGTAATAGTGCTGGGTAATGGCCGCGCGGCGATCGAAATTCACGGGCGCAGAGAGATGGTACGCGCGTGCGGGCCAAGGGTGAGAGAAAGAGAGAGAGGAGAGGAGAGCAAGGGACACCGCAAGTTATTATCTATCCCGTGAGACGCGAGGCGAGCGAGGCGCGTGCCGCCGCCGCTGCCGTGGATGGAACTGTACTTTGAATTTGCGGGGTTACATGGCGCGCGCGATATACACCCGCGTGAATTTATTTTCCATGTAATTGTCGCTGTTTTGCCTCGTTTACGAAGTTTCAATCATAAGTGGATATGCATATAAAGAGCAAACTTATTTGATTTAAGTTTTTGAACTTGTGAATGTAGTATTTATAACTGTATCAAGGTTTTTTGTATAATGTACCTGAAATGAAAATGATCTAAATTATTTTCGAATATTAAGGTAATTAAGCATCCTGAACAGAGGCAGAGAAGCGACCTTCTGCAATTCAGTTACGAGGGAGATAATAGACCTGACACTATGTCGGAGGAGATTAGTAGCTGGATCAGAGATTGGAGGGTCAATACCGGACCTTCATTATCCGGCCACAGGTATATCGTTTATACCTGGAGAAATGGAGGTGCAGGGACCAAGGACTTTAGGAATCCGAGGAGGACGGACTGGGACTCCTACAGGATTACCCTTGGGAACGAGCTCCAAAACTTTAGGCTGGACTACACCACAACTGAGATGCTAGAGTACTGGACGGAGAAGCTTGGAAGGGCTATCAACGTCTTATTTCAGAGGAGCTGTCCTATGACCAAACCAAGGGGGACTGGGCCGACCCCTTGATGAACACAGGAGCTCCAGGACCTGCGCCGAGAGGTGAGGCGAGCCTTTAACAGGGCTCGGAATGCTCACAGATCGGAGGACTGGGCCTTCCACAAAGACATCTAGAAGCAGTACAAATCTCTCGTTAACGCAGAGAGGAAGAGAGGATGGAAGGACAGTACGGCTACTCCTTGAAAAAAACTTTTTAGACTTTCATCCGAGCGTTGATTCTCAGGCTAAGGCCCCGATACCAGAGGAGGGCAGCCTGGAATCTGGCCGCTCGCATAGTCTCGCCTGAGAGAACTGGGTGGGCCATCGGCAATTTCAAGTCCTTAAAGGCTCCGGGATCTGATGGAATACTGCCGGTCTTTCTGAAGAAGGGAATGGTGGTACTCATTGGACACTTTGTCAACGTCTTCAGAGCTAGTATTACTTTAGCACACGTGCCACGCGCATGGAAACTAACCAGAATGGTCTTTATCCCGAAAGCAGGGAAACCTAGTCACACATCCATCAAGGATTTCAGGCCGATCAGTCTGACCTCCTTCGTCTTTAAGACTTTGGAGAGATTGGTGGTTAGGTACCTGCAAGATAGAGTACTGACAGTTAGGCCTTAGCATTCCAACCAGTACGTTTATAGGGTAGGACACTCAACGGAGACTGCCCTGCTCTCGACGGTTTATCATACAGAGAAGCAGCTGGAAAAAGAGGAAATCATAGTAGGAGCATTCTTGGACGTGGAAAGGGTGTTCAAACGCACCTCCACTGAGACTGTTCCAGAAGAAGCAGGTAGCAAGGAGTACCCGAGCCACTATTAAATTGGCTTGGGAGCATACTGAGGAGTCGAACGGTGGAAGTCAAGTTGGGCTCCACCAAGGTCACAGGGATAGCCAGTAAGGGATTCGCGCAGGGCGGAGTATCTTCCCCCACCATCTGATGCCTGGTAGCAAATGGTCTTCTGGAGGCGTTGAATGTTGGTAGCTGCTATACTCAGACCTATGCGGACGACTTCCTGATCCTTATAAAAGGAAGGGGCATAGAGGCGGCCATGGGCGGTCATGCAACTTGCGCTTAAAAGGGTGGAATACTGATGTGAATCGACGGGGCTCGCTGTGAATCCAGAGAAGATTTATCGTGTCGTCTTCACCAGCTAGTACAAGCTTCAACCATAGAGAGCGCCTACATTGGCAGGCAAAGCTCTGGAGGTGAAAAATTCATCTAAATACCTCGGAGTCGTTCTGGATAGGAAACTGTCCTGGGACAAGTACGTGCTTATCCAACGCGACAGATTCTTGTCGGCTTTTTGGACGTGTCGGAGGGTTTTTAGCAGCACGTGGGGCCTCAGTCCCAAGATTATCTTGTGGCTCTACAGGACCGTCCTGGTGCCCAGGCTTGTATATGCCTCTTTGGTCTGGTGGCGCAGAACAGAACTGTCTGGGGTCAGGAAAATACTGGAAGGGTTATGAAAGCTTTTAGTGAGGGGGACCACAGGCGCGGTGCATACCAAGCCCACTAGGGCGCTGGGAGCAATGGCGAACGTCGAGCCCCTTTACCTCACTATCATCGCAGCTGCAGCTACGGCAGCTCATAGGTCGACAATTCCGCACTACACCTTTGGAAGGAGGTACGGGATTCTCATACCATCGGGGCACGACTGGGAGGCGGAGACAATCTACCGGGCAGCGGAGACATCTAGTTCACAGACGGCTCGAAGACTGATAGTGGTACCGGCTCCAGATACTATAGCTGCAAGGACGGAAGAGACACATTTCTCCTCATAGGGCGACACGTTACAGTTTTTCAATCTGAGGTTTACGCCATCCTTCGGTATGTCCAAAAGATTGAAGAACTAAACACTCAGGACAGACGCCAGGCAGCTCTGAAGGCGTTGACCGCCCACAGGGTAGCTTCTCAGCTGGTCTGGGACTGCAAGGAAGCGCTAAATAGGCTAAGAGAAACACGATTCGACTCCTATGGGTACCAGGACCTATCAGGATTAGAGGAAACGAAATCACAGACAGGCTCGCTGCACTGGGGGTCAACTCCTCTATAGAGGAACCAATGCACTCAATAGGGGTTTCTAAATCCGTAGTGAGGCAGGCAGTCATCGAACGGATGCGAATACTGCACATCAAGAATTGGCAAGATGGCTGTGGTTTGAGTTAAGCCAGAGCTATGATTGACCAGGACATCCACCCAGACTGGACCCGGTGCATATGCGGAAGCAGCCGAAGGGACGCTCGGCTCGTGGTGTACATAATTACGGGGCGTCTCAGATACCACTCGACTAAATTAGGGCTGACGGCATGTGGATGGTGCAGATGGTGTGCTAAGGCGGCCGAAACGCCTATTCACCTTCTGACGACCTGTCCCATATTCGCCAGCTTCAGACACCAGCTACTGGGAAGTCATTTTCCAACAGTCTGCAAAATTAGGGCAACCCGCTCCGGGCCAATCCTCTCCTTCTAGAGAAAAGCAAGACTACCGGTGTAACGGCTGCAGGTCTATAGGGAGACCATGGGTCTTAGACCTAAGTACCCGGGGCTCACCCCCCCCCCCCCTCAGCCAGCAATAATAATAATAATAAGGTAACTCGGGGTCATTCGGTCACTACACTGACAAGGAGAGTGCATAACCTCTTTGGGTCACGGATTTGTACCAAAATTGAAAGATCGTGTTTTAGAGTAAAAAATATTGAACCCCTGTTCCAGGATTTATTCTCATATGTCCTTTTACTCGAGATATGTACCGTGTTATCTTAAAAATCCGTTATTCTGTTAAAAAATAATGTCTCTTCTATTGTATGTAACTCTGAAAGTATTCCCGTTACGAAAATGAGCGAAAAAATTGTAAATGTAGGTAGAACAAGCTTTATTTTGAGCACTGCTTCGTCTAAAAATATCGATTTTTCAGAAATTTATGAGAATCAAAGATAGTGTAAAAAAATGATTGAAAATTTCCCTCTTTTTAAACAATTTTAAGGGTGCTACATTCAATGATATTTTTACGCTATCTTTAATTTCTCATAACTTTCTGAAAAATCGATCTTGTTTAGTTTACGGCAAAATCATTTATTGAATACATTATAATGTAAAAGAATTTCCTAATTTCCATTAGACTTTGTATTATTTAAATATGAGTTAATAATTAAATAAAGTATTTTTTATACTTAAAAATATTAATATTATTAATTTTTAGAGTTTATAAGTTTTCTTGTATTATTTGTCAGTATTGGCCGAATTAGATAACGTCCACCTAATTCGGCCAAAACGCACACTTTACACTTTTGCACCTTATAAAGCCAGTATCACATGTGGGGCATTCCTAATTTTTTTCTTGGTAGTGTATTTAATATACTTTAAAGCCTTTCTTACAATTTTTCCCAACGCATTTACAAAAGGAGAAAGAAAATATTCCGCTTAAGGTGTCCGAATTATATTTTATATATAGGAAAGCAAGCGAGTGATAAAAAAGTTAAATGTTCCATGAACAAACATCATTGACAAGACAATTACAAATCAGTATTCATTAATACAATAAAAGAAATTACGTCATACCTTCAGTTATACGCCTCGGTCTCACCACACAGCAAACTCTGAAACAGACGAAAGCAATTTATTGCAGTTGCGAGTACCGCATCAACGGTAGAAGAGCTTATTTAAATTAGAAAGCCGATAAAGGCTACTTTGCAGTCGCGCAACAAAGCGCCGACGCTGTGTTTCTTCATTAACGCTTGCGCTCGCGCGGAGGACGTGGAAGAGAAGAATGGATCGCTGACGAGGCGTATATGAAAAGATCGCCGCTAAAGATCTCGAGGGTGTAGTTTGACGGAAAAGCAGTATTGCCAGGAAATTAATTTGGTGGAGTGTCAGCGCGCGGCCTTGTACAATTCTTCAGGCCCGAAGTATGCCGAGGCACGTGGTGAGGTGTAAAAATGCTTTTTAATTGAAAACTGTTAACGCCATCGCATTAAAATAATGATTCAGTGGCTAAATATTTACTCGATTCATAATCGATGAACGATTACCGATTTATTTATTACAAACGATATTCTTTTTTTGCCGAGGGCGACGGGATAATTTATGACCGAGGGTATAATAATTATATAATTTATTGAAATTTTATAACTGAAGCATTAAAATTTACCACATAGACAAGAAGTAATTTATGCTTCATAACGCATGCGCTTATACTCGCTCGTTTCCCTCTCTTTCGGTATACTTTTCGTTGAATATTAAAATCCAACAAAATTATGCACTGGAAATTGAATAGAAAGGAATAATGTAAATCATGTGTGCGCCTCGCTGATATATACATACAATTGTACCCCGGGCATATAAGTACGTAGAAAAAGTCACCGATAAGAGCGAGACCCTGCTGCATATACACACGCGACTTTGTTAAAACGAGCAATCATTGCACTTGTCCCACTTTTCTCTCCCCCCTCCCGAAGCTCTCTCGAGTTTTTCAAAAGAATCCCGGAGACTACGCGTCGCGGCGCAGTTTTCCGGTCTGCACACAGACACACAAACACACACACATATACATACGTATACGTACATACGTGAAGGTATACATCAGTCGCGTGCGCTCCTTCGTAAATCATCCTCGAAGCGTATAGTTACGAAAGGAATAATATATCAAAGCGACTCGCGGATAACGACCGCGCGATCGAAGAACGCGCGCTCTTGGGCCGAACGATAGCTCGTGAAAAGGCCGCTCGCTCTCTCGCTTATGTCTGTGTGTGTTCGTGTGTGTGTTTATAGGTGTATACGTAGCTTTGCGAACGAGAGAAAGAATGGAATGGGAGAAGAGAAAAGAAGAGGCCAGATATAAACACGTGGGTTGGTACAGGTATACACATACATACATATACATACACACCGGGAGTGCTGCAATTTAGCTCTCTCTCTCTCTCTCTCTCTCTCTCTCTCTCTCTCTCTCCCTCTCTCTCTCTCTCTCTGTCTCTCTCTCTCTCTCTTTCTCTCGCGCTCGACTGCAGGCTATCCAATTACACGTAAAGCACTAATCACGCAATTAATCTCAATCTATTTAATAACACCTTTATTACGGGGCAACAAACGTGAATCGAATATCGCTCTCATTCCTTTTTCCCTCTCTCTCTCTCACTCTCTTTCCTTCTCTCCTCCTTCTCCTCGCATTGCCGCACGCCGCCCTCCTCTTCTTCTTTTCCATTGCGCCGATGCTTTTAAAGTTCCTTTTCCATCCCCTCGGCGGAATCTTTTTTCTCCCGCGCTCCCCCTTATCGCGCCGCGCGCGCGCCTCCACCTTTGAAATGCATCGATGCGTTGCGTATTACATGAGAGACTTACGTGTGTGTATGTGTGTGCAGAGCTTTTCAAAAGAAACGCGCATTGCAGTTTTTCTTATTTCGCTTTGTCCTCATAAAAAAATAGCGCGCGCGCGGGAGCCCTGAAAAATACGCAATTTTTAAGTGAGCCTCGCGTGTATTTACGTAAAGTAGTTTCTCCTTCCTGCTTCCTCTCCTCCTCCACCTCTTCTCGCGCTTTTTTTTGTGTCGCCGCCGTCATCCTGCGCGCGTTATTTCATACGAGAGCTGCATAGAGTCTCTATTTCCGTCGGCGGTGCATATTTTCACCGATGTGCGCCACCTTTGTGTTGTGCCCGCCACGACGCAGACGACGACCCTACATAGCTGTGCGCAAACACAACGGGATTCGCGAAAAAGAGCCGAGACAGGCGTGCGCGTTAAGTGATTCCGGATTAATTGAAAGGCACGTATACGCACGTTGGTAGAGAGTGTTATTACAAGCGAAAGAGGCACTGAAACGGCACACGTACGTGTCTTGTACTTAACGTAAAACTTGTATAGGCCAATATTGCTTAGGAATTCTAGGAACGCACGCATGCTCGTGGGATCGTCGGCATATTGAATTATAAATTTCAGCTTGCCACTAGCTTACAGATTAAAGACGACAATCAAATTAAAAACCAGATTAATATTCGATATATTCAAGAGTGATTCCGCGAACGTGTCACGTCACGAGCCACGCATTGAGCGCGGATAATCCCCCGCGCGCGCGGTTCGCAAGTTCGCAGCGTAATGAACGAAAATAACCTTCTCGCGCGCGGGAGTGAGTGAAAGAAAGAGAGAGAGAGAGAAATATAATCCAATGGTATTGAATTTTTATGAACTATCAGGAAGATTTACGGTAAACGAGGATTACGGAAAACGTTATACGCGCGCCTTCATGCGAAAACTTTTCCAATCACTTATGTGTCTACGCGGCGCGTGTGTATATATATATATGAACGAAATCCTGTGCGCGGGCACACACGCGAATTTCCTTTGCTCTCCGTGCGGTTGTAAATTATACCCGCGTGCGTGTTTTCGAAAAAATCGCTAATGCATTTCAGAAATTGTTTCTAGCAGCCGAGCGATAGCGCCGACTTTTTACGAGCTAATAGCGAATAAGACATTTTTCCGCACTCTATACCTCCCTTCCTCCTCCGCTTCTCACTCAGTCTCTCTCTCTCTGTTTCTCTCTGTGTACTTTACTTTATAAAACGAGATTTTATCCCCTCGACTATATACACCGCTGCCGAGCGGTAAGATTAAATTCCCGGGCGGCGAATAAAATTTTTTGATAAATTTACGGTGGGAAAAAGAGCGCGCGTTCTCTGCGAAAGGGAAGAAGGGGGATAAGCCCCCCCGATATGACGGCTCGGAAGAAGGTGGTGGCAGCGCAGCAGCGGCACGGCCTTCATTATCCTTATTCAGTGCGCGGGAACGAAACGGGTTAGCCGCGGAGAGTTTATCGAATTAAGGCAATTAGCGGTACAAGCCGGCCGCCATCATCATCGAGCTTGCTATCGCCCCGGACACTCGAAAGCTCTTTTCGGTTTCATCAGGCGCACGCGCGCGATAAGAGAACTGAGTGAGCCCGCCCCGCGAGGTTTACACACACCTGACGAGCCTTGATCGTCAATGGGTGCGTGACGAGGCCAGAAATGTGGAGAAGGAGAGAGAGAGAGGAAGTATAATGAATGAGAACAATATGAGTGTGAGGAGGAGAAGAAGAGAAATGGAGGATTCTGCGCGCGAGACGTCTCGAGGAAATGGTGCTGAGAGGTCGACAGTAAGGTGGATAGTAGCGGGTGCTTCGGGGTTAATGGAGAGGGTAACGGTTTGTTTAGTTAATTGAATGACGGGTCGAAAGTTTATTTGCAGTTGAGGTAAATTAATTTTTCAACTTTATCTTTTGCTAATAGTTTATGCGTATAATTATTTTATTTTATGACGATAACTGTACAATTTTATAAGATAATGATTTATCGATTTAATTCTCATTAAACAACATTCACAGCTTTTAGCCTCCATGTATGAATTTAAATAAAACCGTAAAAGACCCTTACGTAGGCTACCGCGGGGTAATTGATACGAAACTTTGCTCTAAAAACTTGCAATAAGCCGTCGCCCGCGCACGAAATTCACATCCGCCCACATACACACACATACCCCAAAAAAGCAGACGGTCGTCCCTGCGCGAGCAGCCGCAGTTAGGAAAATAAAATACAGCCATCCCGTAATCCTCCATTCTTGAGGACGGCCTCTCTCTCCCTCTACCTCTCTCAGAAAGAATAGAAGCTCCAGCTTCGGCCGTTCGGCGGATTCGCATTACCAGCCGGCCGCACTGGCGAGTTACCACTCCTGGCCGCGGCGTCGCAGAGCCGGAAACTGCAAACTCTCTTTTAATTCCCGGAAAATTTGAATAAAGTTACGGTCGCGCGTGCGAGGCCGCGCGCCTGCCTGTCCAAGCAGAGAGTATTAGGGACACACACAAGCAGTTCCTCCTCCTCTTCGCGGCGGCGGCGGCAACATTTTAAACTCGCATTTGGCCGAGGCTTAAGCTCTAACTTTATCCGCGGGGTTTCGCGAGACAGAGAGGACAACGTGACCGCGCACGTGATGCTTATAGGCCGTGCTATACGTACAACGCGAATGCTGCCGGGGGTATATAACAAACCAAAAACGATGTTCTCATGCGGCGAGCGGAAGACGGTGCGGTGCCGAAAAATTCGACTTTTTGTTAGGGAGAGAGATGGTTGGAGGTTTGGAGCGTGTACAAGCGCGAGAGTTTTGTACGCGCGGAGTTGGAGGGAGAGAGTGGGAGTTGTGAATTCGGGATTTCGTGCGCGGTGATACTTTTTTAATACGGGGGAAAGTGGAGGATAATGCGTTGAGGATGTGTATGAATGTAAAGGAGAAGTGAGTGTAACTTTTTTTCGCTCAAATGTTAGTTTAATTCATTTTTTATTGAATCGGTGTTAAAAATATATGGCTATAAATCACGTTTGAAATGTATTGTATCTATTTAAAAATTTGCTAATAACACAAGAACCTTTGGGTCACGGATTTTTACGAAATTAAATATCTTGTTTTAGAGTAAAAAACTATTGAACCCCTGTTCCAGGATTTATTCTCATAGGCCTTTTTTCTCGAGATATGTGCCATGTTATCTTAAAAATGCGTTCTTTGCTAAAAAATGATGTCTCATTTATTGTATGTAACCCTACAAGTATTCCCGTTGAAAATAAGCGACAAAAATTATAAAAGTAGGCAAAAAAGCTTTATTTTAAGCACTGTTTCGACTAAAAATACCTGATTTTACAGAAAGTTATCAGAAATCAAAGATAGTGAAAAAAAAAAAATTGAAAATAGCACCCTTAAAATCCTTCAAAAAAGGGGAAATTTTCAATCGTTTTTTACACTATCTTTGATTTCTCATAACTTTCTGTAAACCTCGATATTTTTAGTCGAAACAGTGCTTAAAATAAAGCTTGTTTTGCCTACTTTTATAATTTTATAGAATACTTGCAGAGTTACATACAATAAAAGAGACATCATTTTTTAGCAAAATAACGCATTGTTAAGATAACATGGCACATATCTCGAGAAAAAAGGTCTATGAGAATAAATCCTGGAACAGGGGTTCAATATTTCTTTACTCTAAAACAAAATATGTGATGATGACTCGTACGTTCCAAAGTGTAAATTTTGAAGGAGGTTGCAATAAAACGATCAACGAGGAACCAAGAAAAATTCATTTAAAACTTCGTTTATTGGTCGACGTTTCGGTACTAATATTAATACCTTCATCAGGGCTAAGAAGGGAAAAAAATACATAGTTAAAACATATATACAGAATATTTTAAGCAAAAGAACCCATTAACACTTTTTTTGGCATTTTACTGACATAATAAATTAACGAAAGTTTACACCATGGTTCGTAGACAAACATAGGTGACGTCGATCAAGTAATGATATAGCACATAGTGCAACGTCTGTGAGCGGATTTTATTTAACTAGAACATTTTGAAAGGAATTCGAGTTTGAAAATTTGATTTTAAGTTAACGAAAATTAAAATTCTATACGAATATAACAATAAACAGCTAGAGCTCTTACCCATCTTGCACTCTGGAGTCCCATTTTTCGACATTGAGAGAAATGCGAAATTTCCGGGGTTTATATACCTACAGGGGGGACGTTAATTTTCGCAAATTCAAATTCTGAGAGTGAGAGGAGAGGGAGCGCGCCAACAAGTAGCGTACTGGAGATCGTACGACTAACAGCGTTTATTGTTATTTTCGTTATTGCAGAAGTGTCTATTGGTTGTTTCAACGGATTTTTTATAAATGTACTTGAGATTCTTAGTGTCGTCCATTCGATTTAGGCTGTTATTTTGCGAGTGTATGTGCAACATTTCTGAAAAAGTGCGTTTACGGAAGTTTGTTTCGGCGTCTATTATGTGTGTATTCTCAAAATCTATTTTATGTCCAGTTTTTTGAACGTGCTCTGAGAGTGCGGAGGTCGTTAACGATTTTGAGACCGCGTATTTGTGTTCGTATACACGTCTGTTTAACTTCCTTTTTGAGGTGCCTACGTAAGAGGCATCGCAATCTTTGCAGTTTATTTTATAAACGACAGATGCAGTTTCGAGCGGATCTAGTTTATCTTTTCCGAGTCTAGTAAATTTAAGCTTATTTATGTTTTTACTGATTGTTTGTAGGTTTTTGACATCTTTCATAGTGCTGCATAATTTTTTATTTAAGTCTTTTATGTATGGAATGACTAAGGTCTTATTGCGGTAATCTTGTTTATTATAATTTAAGAATTGACTATTATTATAAGAGTGCAGACGTTTTTTAATATATTTTTCAATGAATGTAGGAGGATAGTCGTTTTGAATAAGAAAGGATTTTATTATTTTTATATTATCTTTATGGAAAGAGATATGTGAAATTTTAATTGCTTTGTCGACTAAACCATAGATAACTGCAATTTTTTGGTGGGCAGGGTGATGAGAGAAATAGTTTATGTATCTTCCGGAGGCAGTCGGTTTTCTGTACCAATTTGTTTTTGCGATGTCGTTATTTTCTCTGATGATTTTTAGATCTAAAAAGCTAATGCTATTTTCTGCTTCTAATTCAACAGTGAATTGCAAAAACGGATCAAATGAGTTAAAAGTGTCTAAAGTTTTTCTAATCAAGTCTTTTTTAATAATTAAGAAGCAATCATCGACATACCGTTTATATAAAATAATCGAATTTTTTTAGTGAACCTAAGCATTTATCTTCAAGAAATTCCAAGACTACGCCTGCAAAAAGGGGGCTAGAACAAAAACCCATAGGGGCAACCATAATCTGCTGGTAAAATTCTCCATTAAACGTAAAAAACGTGGAATCGAGTAACAGTCCTACACCTTTAAGAAACTCTTTCCTGCTTATAGGTAGTAGGTTGCCAAAATATGGCCACTTTTTTCGTAAAGCTTTAAGAATGATAGTTTTTGAAAGGTTCGTAAAAAGGGAAACTACATCGAATGAAACGCAGCGGTAATCCTGTGGAATAATGAGATTGTTCAATAAAAGCTTAAGTTCATTGCTATTATTTATGTTAGAGGTTGGTTTTGGAATGTATTTTGAAAGAAATGAAGTTAGGGCTTTATCTAATTTATAAGTCGGACCATTGATCGCTGAAACGATAATGCGGACCGGGAGATCTTTTTTGTGTATCTTAGTTAGACCGTAAGCTCTAGGCAAGTTTGTATTTTCGATTTTCTCATTAACATTAGGAAAACTTGAGTCACATTCAAACACGCCTTTCTTTTTCCAATCTAAGATAAGATTTTTTATATTTTTCTGCAACTTATGAAGAGGATTCTTATCTAATTTTGTATAGTATTTTGTATCGTTGAGCGCGAATTTTACTTTATTGATGTAATCTATTTTATTCAATATTACAGTGACGTTGCCTTTATCGGCCTTTGTAATAAGTAAGTCTTTGTTTCTTTTTATAAAATCGTTAGTTACCAACCAACCTCTAACATAAATAATAGCAATGAACTTAAGCTTTTATTGGACAATCTCATTATTCCACAGGATTACCGCTGCGTTTCATTCGATGTAGTTTCCCTTTTTACGAACCTTTCAAAAACTATCATTCTTAAAGCTTTAGGAAAAAAGTGGCCATATTTTGGCAACCTACTACCTATAAGCAGGAAAGAGTTTCTTAAAGGTGTAGAACTGTTATTCGATTCCACGTTTTTTACGTTCAATGGAGAATTTTACCAGCAGATTATGGTTGCCCCTATGGGTTTTTGTTCTAGCCCCCTTTTTGCAGACGTAGTCTTGGGATTTCTTAAAGATAAATGCTTAGGTTCACTAAAAAAATTCGATTATTTTATATAAACGGTATGTCGATGATTGCTTCTTAATTATTAAAAAAGACTTGATTAGAAAAACTTTAGACACTTTTAACTCATTTGATCCGTTTTTGCAATTCACTGTTGAATTAGAAGCAGAAAATAGCATTAGCTTTTTAGATCTAAAAATCATCAGAGATAATAACGACATCGCAAAAATAAATTGGTACAGAAAACCGACTGCCTCCGGAAGATACATAAACTATTTCTCTCATCACCCTACCCACCAAAAAATTGCAGTTATCTATGGTTTAGGCGACAAAGCAATTAAAATTTCACATATCTCTTTCCATAAAGATAATTTAAAAATAATAAAATCCTTTCTTATTCAAAACGACTATCCTCCTACATTCATTGAAAAATATATTAAAAAACGTCTGCACTCTTATAATAATAGTCAATTCTTAAATTATAATAAACAAGATTACCGCAATAAGACCTTAGTCATTCCATACATAAAAGACTTAAATAAAAAATTATGCAGCACTATGAAAGATGTCAAAAACCTACAAACAATCAGTAAAAACATAAATAAGCTTAAATTTACTAGACTCGGAAAAGATAAACTAGATCCGCTCGAAACTGCATCTGTCGTTTATAAAGTAAACTGCAAAGATTGCGATACCTCTTACGTAGGCACCTCAAAAAGGAAGTTAAACAGACGTGTATACGAACACAAATAAGCGGTCTCAAAATCGTTAACGACCTCCGCACTCTCAGAGCACGTTCAAAAAACTGGACACAAAATAGATTTTGAGAATACACACATAATAGACACCGAAACAAACTTCCGTAAACGCACTTTTTCAGAAATGTTGCACATACACTCGCAAAATAACAGCCTAAATCGAATGGACGACACTAAGAATCTCAAGTACATTTATAAAAAATCCGTTGAAACAACCAATAGACACTTCTGCAATAACTAAAATAACAATAAACGCTGTTAGTCGTACGATCTCCAGTACGCTACTTGTTGGCGCGCTCCCTCTCCTCTCACTCTCAGAATTTGAATTTGCGAAAATTAACGTCCCCCCTGTAGGTATATAAACCCCGGAAATTTCGCATTTCTCTCAATGTCGAAAAATGGGACTCCAGAGTGGAGGATGGGTAAGAGCTCTAGCTGTTTATTGTTATATTCGTATAGAATTTTAATTTTCGTTAACTTAAAATCAAATTTTCAAACTCGAATTCCTTTCAAAATGGTCTAGTTAAATAAAATCCGCTCACAGACGTTGCACTATGTGCTATATCATTACTTGATCGACGTCACCTATGTTTGTCTACGAACCATGGTGTAAACTTTCGTTAATTTATTAGGTCAGTAAAATGCCAAAAAAAGTGTTAATGGATTCTTTTGCTTAAAATATTCTGTATATATGTTTTAACTATGTATTTTTTTCCCTTCTTAGCCCTGATGAAGGTATTAATATTAGTACCGAAACGTCGACCAATAAACGAAGTTTTAAATGAATTTTTCTTGGTTCCTCGTTGATCGTTTTATTGCAACCTCTTTCTAAAACAAAATATTTAATTTGGTACGGTTACGCACTCTCCTTGGCAGTAAAATTTAAGAAATTATCATTTATTATTGCATAGAAAGCTTATGAGATTTTTTAAATTTTCTATAGGACTAGTTTAATAATAATAATAATAATTTAATATTTTTTTTGTAATCACAAACGAAGAATAATATATTTACCAGGATGGCAAAAACAAATTGAATTACAATTAATAATTTCATCATCTCCATAATAAAACCCTCTCTATTATACACACTTCAACAAGCAAACATAAAAAAGACCGCTTAATTCAATGTTCTCGCCTCTCTGATACTCCCCTAAGTATACCACAGCGGCTGCGTGCAAACGCGAAATTCCGCGCGTACAAAAAAAAAAGTAGGCGACAAAATACAGGACTTACCTATACAGCTACGGCATCAGCGACGCGGGCGGTGAGAGAGTATAGTGAGAAAGAGGAATCGGGCCGTGATAGTAAGCGATCTCGAAATTGATTCCTTCTTGTACTCGGATCGAGTTAAAAAGCGACGTCGTCGTCGACGGCGGAGGCTGGGGTGGGTGTCGGTGGTATAGTGGCTAGAGAAAAAGAAAGAGAAAGGCGGCGCTCTAGCACGCGCGAAAGAAGCCGAGGCATAAGAAGCGGAGGAGAGGAGGAAGAAGCGAAAAGGAGCGAGAAAGAGGAAAAGGGGGGGTGAGTATCGGGAGGAGGCCAACTCCTCGACCCTATTAAAAAGGCCGTTTCCGCCTTCGTTTCTGAAAGCCTCTTACGGCACTCGAGGCAACTGCGAAAGCACTTGAAAGCTCCTGAAAAGCCCAAGCCGACAACACTTCCCTGGTTGAGTGCCGTCCCGCCAGGAGGGCGCAAGCGCCCGCTCGCTCGCACCGACTTCGCACCCTGTCACGGAGATCCTCTCTCTCTCTCCCTCTCTCCCTCTTCTTTCTCCTTCCCTCCAAATATCGGCGACGCCTGATCCCCATGTATTAAACATCTTTCGCGCAAGATAGATACTCGTACCTAGTAGTCCGTGCTCCATGCGCAAAAATTAACGCGAGACGTAAGGGACGCAGTGTGCGAATAAAAGCCGGGTGCCCATTAATCTGAGGACGCGAGCGTAATGAAACGATTCAGCCGCTATACCAGCTGCCGTGTGTAAAATTCTTGTATATCCGACGGAGGGTCGCTTAATTTCTGCGGACCAGCGCGTTGCTTCCTTAACCTGCGCGCCAGTTTTGGGGACGATTTAGCGGGTCAGCCGGCAGCCGGTTGGCGTCAAACATCATACCGCCACTCTCGCCTCCGCTTCGTAGGGGGATGAGAGAGAGAGAGAGAGAGGATATAGCGGAGGGGAATGAAGGCGTGGGAGGGTGGGAGAGAGCGGTTAGCGTCGGAATAATCCAGCTCTTTAATTTAGAGCCGCCGGACAGTAATTAAAATAACCTTCCCCAACACATACTCGCCGGCAAGCGGTGGCCAACTTGCACCGTGAGGACGTATACCGGACGGATGTACGGACACGACTATAGTAGCCAAGTTTGCCCCGGCGAATAATTGTGTTAAATATAAACCAAGTTGAAAAGTTCGCGACGCGGTGTGCGGCTACATATATACTGACGTTGTGTTCAAATTGAAACAAAATGGGCTTTTCTCGCGCTCGCTCTCGCGAGTTTCCGTCGCGCGTACACGCGGTCGTACAACATGGGTACTCTTACCGCGATGCTTTTAATTGAAGTTATTATTTACCTTCGTTCCGCGTGTTATTTCGTTTAAAAGTATAGTTCGGCCAAGTCGCTCTTTACACTCATCCTTCTTTAGACCTCCCGCGGAAAAAGTCATCTTCGACTTGGAGGAGCGAAAATCGAAAGTCCGCGTGGGTTGAGAACCGCCGGACGGACTTACTCCTATGATTGTAGCATGTGCTCTTGGGGGAGGACGAGGTGGAGGAGAAGGGTGGCGGAAAGGTCAGAGGCGAGAGAGAGGCACGTTACGAAATAGAAAATTTAATTTTCCTCGTCACTCTCTCCTCTCTCTCTCTTTCTCCCTCCGCTCCCCCTTTGGTTCCGGTATGTTCTCTTATATTGCACGAGGGTGTCAGAGGGGCTGGGCACACTACACTGCCCCTCCACTCTCGCCGATATTAATTCCGTCGCGGATTTGTATTGCTTGTAAGGTGCGAAAAGCGAGGCCGGGAATGCCGTACCACTACCACTATATACACGTCGCGGCGGGCCCCCTCACTTCCAAGCCTCTGTGTCCCGCATCGGAATTTCGCAGGGGCGATTTCATTAAGATCGTTAATAAATCATCCCGAAAAACCAGTCGAACGTGTATGTGTGTGTATACGTATTATAATACGGATGATCGTCGCCGCGCCAAATTACGCTCTTAATTGCGTTTTGAAGAGCGAGCCCCTGCGGTGCGGCTTCTCATCATCCAACGCGTATTATATGTATGATATGTATACACATACGTACGTGTACATCGTCCCCGTACGAGTAATCGAAGGTATAGGCTCGATCGCTTACTAGGGTCGTGACCTCCGCGATATACCAGGTGTTACAATAAATTTAAGCGATATTTTATTCAGGCGCGCTCCTACCATCGCCGCCGGTTTTCAATTCGCCCGCTCGTATATATCGAGAGAGAGAGAGAGAGAGAGAGAGAGAGAGAGAGAAGGCGGCCACCGAAAGGGCTGAGCAGTAGCCTCGAGTATGTCTACGTATATGTATATACACGTGGGGGATATACCCCTCCGCGTGGCCGCCACGTACGTGTGCACGGTGGAGAATGGTAAAGAAACGAGGAGGAGGCGGCGGCAGTGGCGGAGCACACGTGAGCGCCAGTAGAGTAGTTGGCAGCTAGGAGATGCAATTTCTCGGGAGCCAGGGTCCATCTGTCTGAACGGCTACTACTACTACTACTACCAGCGTGCCCGATGAAAAAATAATAATCTCTCAGGGGAACGGTCAGTTATACACGCGGCCAATGGAATCATCTTCCTTCCTTCCTTCCTTCCTCCCCCCGAGTATATGAATACCAAAGTTTTCCAATTTTCTTATTGAACCCCTCACCCTTTCACGCTGTATATATATATATATAGAAATGCCACGTTTAATATATCGCGAATCGAATTATCGCGGGCGAAAGCGCGGAAATCTTCGACACGACTTTGTGGGAACGGGCGTATACGTATACACATGCATAGGGAGAATCTCGAAACTCGTGTGGTAACTCTGGTATGGGGTGCCCCGATAGCGAGACAAACGCGCACGTCGGGGATTCCGAGCCATACGCACGCGCGCCCGCGCATTCCCGCGACTGAGGAATGCACGAATTTGTTTCGCGCAACGAAATGATAGGATCGATTTCACGTACACGTACCACAGTGACGCTGTATCTCTCCGCACTCTGGCCGCATCACCAATCTGATATCCAAATTTCGCGGCCTATCGTCGATCGAATTAACCACTTTTCTCATCATTATAATAGCACAACGGAAGAAGTTGAAAAGTAGACTACTCGAGCAGAGCGCATATACGTAACATACACATGTAGTATACGCGTATGGGACCAGGAGATACATGTGAAGTTATACCTCGTAGATGTTTGGCTTCTACTGAAATTAAAAATATCGATTCCCGTTTGCTCGCGCGCGCGCGCGGGCTTCATAGAGAGAGAGGACTCAATTCGTTTCTCTCTCCTGCAAGACAATACCCATTCTTCCCGCGGACAGTAAGAGGTACAAATTGCAGTTGCCCCCTTCCCACCCTCTCGCGCGCGCGTCTCTTCTTTTCAACGCGCTCGTTGGTTCGCTACGAATTCACTCTCTCTCTCTCTCTCTCTCTATCTCTCTCTGTGCTCAGAAATCCCAAATACAAAAGCCCTTGTTCATTTGGTTTTTGCTTCCCCCTTCCATCACCGCCACTACCACCGCCGACGCCGCCTCATCCTCTCCTCGTCGTCGTGCTCTCGGCCATTTTTTCACACACACCGTCCCGTTCGAATGCGTGCGCGCGTGCGCTATTTCGGCAGGAAAGAGAGGAGAGTCAGAGGAGTAGTATCTCGGCCAGACACACGCACGAGAGGGAGAGAAAGAGAGCAGTGTGTTGTGTTTACGCTAGGATTCACCGAAATTTGTCGTTCTGTTTTAAATAACTTTCTAGCAATTCGCCCGAGCTGCGAGAGCAAACTGAACGTAGCTGTGTGCGTAGAGTATGAAGAGGACGACACGTATACACACGCACTACGCAGTAATACATATAGCTGCGAATCTGCAACCTGCTGCAGCAGGTCGACCTGCCGCCGGGGCTTATAGACGCGCGCAGAGTGTATGAGAGAGAGAGATTCGAAGGCTCGAAACAAGGACGGCGCGGAACGAACGAGCGAGAGGGAGAGAGAGAGAGAGAGCGAAGAGCGGGAACGAGCGAGCAGCGGCGGGCTTGAGGGACGGAAGGGTGTTGCGGCGCACTCAACCCCACCCCACGTTCGACTACGAACCTTGATTAGGCTTCCGGTTAATTAATAACCTCTCGTGTGCACACACACCCACATATGAATATGCATGCTCGTTGCCGAGGATTTCGTTGTGAAGGGGGTGGGCGGTTAGGGTGGGTGAGCGAGAGGAACGGGGGTGGCCGGGGGTGGGGGGAAGACCACTCATTTGCAGTCGGAAAACAAAGGGGATGAAGGGAGTAAATGCAGGATGAGGGACCAGAGAGGAGGGGACGACCGTCATAAAAGAGAGAAGAGAGAGCGGGTAAAGAGAACAAAATTAAATACACAAAAAAAGTCAAAACGGAAATAAAAGAAAAACCGAGAGAAATTAAGGGAATACTTCAATGAAACACAATAAGAATACAACGGGGGTTTTGTGCGCGTTCGCGCTTGTTGCTGCTGCTGCCTTGGTTTTTCGACACACCGCGCGGAGTGAGAGAGTGAGAGAGCACGCGATGTAAAAAGTAATGACTTGGCGCGCGGGAAAAAAATAAAAGTTTTAATTGAAAACGTTGGCCAGGAGAGAGAGAAAGAGAGAGGGGACGAAGGAAGTGGAGGGGAAAAAATTGTCAGTGACATTTGTAAAAAGCGTGTATTAATTGGTGGCGGGATACTTAGAAAGCAGGGCGGTATGAATAAATAATTCCCGAAAACCTTTCCAATTCCCGGTCGCCGCCATCGCCGCCGCTCGTATGCCGGAAATGACGCCATCTGTCAGCCATATATGTATATATACACGCACGCACCTGCCCGCCTAATGTTATTCCCAAAAATCAAGACAAGCATCGCGCTCCGACTTTTTGCGCGCGTCATTACCCCATTGTCCACGCTCGCTCGGCGCTCGCTATATATAGAGAGAGGGGGAGCAATTAGTCCGCGTAATGAACTATTTAAGTTTTAATTACGGAAATCTGCACCTTCCGAAAGTGAGAGGGAGATTCTAATCTAAATTCGTTTTAAATTAAAAGATCGAACAAACGATGGAAGAACTCAATCAAGACGTAGTTGAATTTAAACAGGTAAAAAAGCGCGCGCTCGCACGGACTCTCGCTTAAAATTGAGAAATCACTCCGGGCTTTTTGTGTGCTCGCGTCCTATCGGGAGCAGCGGCAGCGTCGTAGAGCGATCCATCGGCTGCGTGCAGAAGTCAGTTAGAGAGAGAGAGAGAGAGAGAGAGAGAGAGAGAGAGGAGAGAGAGAGAGAGTGAGGGGACGACTATCTCTCCCGCCGAAGATGAAGAAGCAAATTTTCGATTCGGCGCGGCTACGGCCAGTCTCGAAATTCCCGCCGGAAAAAAGGAATCGGCAGCGAGCGAGCTGTGTACAAAAAGCGGGTGGAAAGTGTTAGGCGAGGTGAATCACCTAAATAATCACGCCTCTCTCCCGAAATGACTTTTTTGCCTGGGGTGGGGTTGAGAAAACCAGAGGAATTTTTCACATCGCGCCTGCCTACGAATTTTGCGCGCCGTATATAAACGCGAAATTGCAATGGCCCGGGGAATTTACATTAAGAGAGCGTCGTCCAGAGGATATCTCGCACGTCAGATAAGCCCTCTCGCGTAAAAGTATATATACATATGTGTAACATGCATGTGTATATACGAGAGAGGACCGACGCGTCGTTATCGTGGAAATTCGAAGGAACAACACTCTTCTCTGGCCGTATATGACCGAGATAAATTCGTACGGCACGTATATATATATAGGTATATATAATACAGGCGGGCGATAACGCGCGTGACAAACGGTTGCGCGACAATGTCTTGGCGCATGGCTGAGAGCCCCTGGACTGTAATATTCCGACATCGAGGTAAAAACCCTGAAAATGAATCAACTTTTTGCCCCGCCGTCGGTGGCAGCGGTCGCATGAAGGCGTAGACGAGGAGCTATTGTGCTTTAAACACGCTCACTGTGTCACGCGGCTTGATGCTGCAAGAGGAGAGAGTAGCAGCTACGACGAATTAACTAGCCGATGGACGGGCGACGCAGCGAGGGACATCGGGGATCAGGCGACGGCGAGACGAATTGCCACAGGATCTCGAGGTGTTGTGTAGAGGGAGAGTGAAGGCGAATGGCTCTAGTCGTTCCTCGGTATATATACGTGGGAGAGTTTTTGCGTGAAAAGAAGGGGGATCGGTTATTCTCGTAATTTTGCTTGTTGGTTTCGAGCTCGCGCGTCGTGCGTAATTTACTTGTAACACTCTTCAGAACCAGAGTAAGTTCAGTGCGATTGATTTTGAATTTGTATGACAAACCTTTTTCAACTGTAAATTAAAATTTCAATAATAAAATTACAAGCATAACTGCACCAGCAACTTTGCGAAAATCACCATTTTTCCCCTACGTATCGTCAACGAAATCGTCCGGTGTTCAAAATTATATACCTACGTGACCCGGGGCACACTAGCACCAACACCCACCGCCGGCACACACTATATACTCTCTCGCACTCTCCGGCTCACCTCGTCGCGCGCTCGGCCACTTTGATCGATAAGACACGCCGCCTGTGCATGAGCGATTAAGGGCCAATTAATATTCATCGATTCTTGGCCGTGGGGATGAAAGGAGGTAAACTGTGTATAGTGGACGACGTCGGCGGCAGCGCGGATCGCCGGCGCTGAGCGACTCGCTCCGCTCCGCTCAGGTGGATATCAAAGGGGGTATATACGGGCGAGAGGGAGAGAGAGGGAGAGAGAATGAAAGAGAGAGAGAGGCGACCCCGGCGAGCCAAGGTGACCGACAATCTCGCGCCATTACGATCGCGTTACGATTGTTATCCGGACGACGGGCGGGAGAGAGAGAGAGAGAGGACACAAAGGCGGTCTTCGCAGTGACGAGAGGGGGAAAAAGGGAATCTTGCGCGGAGTCGATCTTCGCGCTTGACGAAGTTTTGTATTTTTCTGGATCGTCTGGATCATGTCGATTTTTTCATTTATTTATAATCGTTGTACTTAATTTTATTCAAGTTCAACATATTTATTAATCAATGTGTATGGATTCAGAAGTATCAAAATAATTGGTTACTTCAACTTTACTATTTTTTAAAATTTCACAACTGTTCTATTCAGAAACTGAACGACAATAACAATGAATAACAATATAACACCTCAAGCCCCATACCCCTGGAGAATTACCAAGAACTTACATAAGACTCTGAATCTAATTTAAATTATCACAATGCCGCATTTGGCAACCTTACGCAACGCGATAAATTTTGATTACGTGCGAAAATCGTTTCATAAAGCTCCAGAGCCGATCAAACCACAGCGCCTCGTAATGACTATACCGCTCCTCCCTCCTAATGGCGTTCGGCAAATCAACGTGAAAAGAAAAGCCACAGGATGTTAACGGACTCCCACCACCACCACAGTGTAATTTATATTTAAATAAGATCAGATTGGGAACCGCAAGGCAAATACTAAATTCGTTCGCGTCGGCTCTACACACACACACGCACGTATGCTATTTCGCGCCCATTGCATGCATTATACCGAGGCGTCGATTACGCTTGCTCGATCGATTTCGATTTTCGCCATTTGAATTTCGATTCTCGTGTGTCTGATGTACACACACGCGCCGAGAATTCGATGTAATTGATCAATCATCGCCGTAATGCGCGCGCGCGAGCTTTAAATCACGCGCGCTGGTGATGCGGCGCATCTCATTCGCGTCGATCGATCGGTAAATCGAAAAGTAAAACTGCGCTTTGAATTGCGGCTGGTTATGGTGGGAGGGAGAGAAAGGGGGACAGGACTTATTTACATAAATGAACGCGATGACGTTGTTTTGAATGCAGATTGGAATTCCGTTTAAGGATTAGGCATCAGAGATTTTAAAATTCCGCCAATATATAGATTATTCATCGTTTCTTTTCTTCTTCGCTATGCTATTATATTATTCCATGCCGACACGTTTTATCGCAAAATCGGATGCAAATAAAAATCCGCAAACCTTAAAAATTTCCTACCCACCGCGCCACTTCGATATAGTGCAATAAAGATCAATGACTTAGAGAAATTCAGAGCGTATAATAATATCGGCCACAATCGTACATATATACATGTATACGTCCCTCCTTCTCTCTCTCCCTGCACCACACCGTCTACTGCTCGCCCCGTATATGCAGATTCCGTGTAAACGCGCGGAATTTCCGCGAATGGATTTTCGAAAAATACGGCCACTCGCCTCGCTCGTGGTCCCTGCAACATTCACACTTCGACGCCTCTCTCTCTCCTCACGCATGCGAGAGTAGCGGAGCAGTATCCCCGAGTCGGGCAATTTTATTTCGCCCGAGCGCGCCGTATAATAAAGGCGCCTCCTCCGCCCGTCTCTCTCTCACCCCTCCGGAAACAATATGCAACAATAAAGGGTTCTTACCAGAACCACCGGCTGGATGTATTGTATATCTCTCGCACGCTCGGGACCTCGACCGAGAGAAAGAGAAGTAAAAAAGTCTCGGGTACATATGCGCGCAGGCGTATACTCGAGTACGGGATTTCTCTCTCTCTCTCTCTTTCTCTCTCCGTGCGCCGCAGTCACTCCTCTAATATATGTGATAATAAGTTCGATCGGAATCGAGGCTCTCGCCCTTCGCCCGCGCTCGAATCTCGGATATCTGCATACATGAATTGCCCCGTTCGCGCATGCATGTATATACCTATACACCGATGCATTATATATTTTGCGTGGCTGAAATTCTGGAGCGCTGCGTAGTTCGACGAAGACGTTAGCTTCGAATTTTTCCTCTCCCATTTGTGCCCTTAGCAGTATTATACGAGATAGAAATTACGTGTAGCGAGTGAGAGAGTGCGCGTGGCTTTATCTAATCTCGGGATTAAGACTCGCTCGCTCGCGGGCACGGGAGATTAAATTACGGGAGATCCGGCGAGACGAGGGAAATGAGGGAAGAGAGAGAAGGGCAGGGGGAGGAGAACGAGATAAAGGCAAGTGTAGAAACGAAGATAAAGAGCCGGATAGATAGACCCCCGGAAGAGTAAGCCTACATGCCATGCATCGAGACGACGATTTCCGACCACGGTTGTATAGCTAGTGTGATTGTGTTTCACGCTAAGTTTTTGTTGTTTCTTAATTAATCGTATAGGACCGATATCTTTCGTCTTCTGTTACGTGCTTTAATTGATGAAGTGTGCTAACGGTCCCATTCTCGTGAATTTATATAACTAACAATTCTGTAATAAGCTGCTAGCGTTTACGCAAGATCTACCTTCCATGTATAATTAAATTTTATCTTTAAGTAGAAAAGTCGTCCCGCATAATTAATGGTAGGCGAGAAAGTGCAAAACAAAAGCGAATCCCGATTTCCATACCACTTTCCCTCTCACCTCACGACACTATTTTTTCGCCACCTCTCGCACCTCTTTCTCTCTTCCTCGCGCTATCTCATCGAAATTCGTGACCAGCGCTCTCGCACTAAAAATGCGCGCCGCGCTCTCCCGGCATCGTATTATCATCGGCACGCGCTCGCGTAGTACTGTGTACCCACACACACACAGACACACGTATATACCTCTACCTACACCGATGAAAAAGCGTGGCGTCAATTAGAAGGAGTTAATTAGCCACGGGTATCGCGTGTACCTCGGCCGATCGTTAATAAATTAGCTTGGCGCGATTAACGGTCCCTCGCCGTGTTTATTCGTATCCATTTATAACGCGTTTACGCGGTCGTACGAGGATCATACATACATACGTACAGTCGCTCGTGTAGCAGCAGCCAAGTAATTACACTGAGAGAGAGAGAGAGGGAGAGAGAGAGAGAGGAGAAAGCCTTGCGCGAGCTCACTCTCTCGAGCATCGCAATAAGTCATAAACGCGAGGAAATAACGAGGAATAAATAAGGAAAGATCGTTAATATCCGAAGGTGCGCGCGCGACGCTGGCTGTTTCTTCCTGTCGTGAGTGTGAGAGGCTTTGTTTGTCTAGCACACCGAGCGCGCGCGCGCTAACTGATACTTTGGATTTTTGCTCGCGAGGCCACGGTGAAGCGAAAAAGAAAATTTTATAGGCGGGTATAGTCTAGACGCGGTGAGATTGTGTAATTTTATACCGCTGGGTGCGCGATTGTATATGTATTGGAATTTATAGTGAGGGTCCTGTGTATGTGTGTGTGTATCGTTTAAACGGGAATGCATATAAAATTAATTTAACGCAAAGTAAAATTCAATCCGGGATAAATTATAAGCGTATATCCGACGGATCCCGCCTTTATAGGTCTATTTTTAGACAGTCTTGAGCACGATTGGGTGTGTGTGTGTGTGTGTGTGTTTATGGTAATAGTCGTGCGGAGTATATCAGTGACTGTAAATAAAGCGGGCGATTTTTCGACCGCGTTATCGATAGCACGATCAAATAATATCCAGAGTTACGTCTCAGTTTTATCACTAAATTCCTGATATCCAGTTTAATATCCCCTTAACACTCGAGCGCCTTTGCAAAATTATTTACAACCCGCTATCGTACAAGCTATTAAACAGCGCATATATATTTGCGATACACACACATGCAGCGCGGTATAAATTTAGCAAAATCCAAACTCAGCGCTATTCGGATAACATTAAAATCACATCACGCTTAGAGAGCATCATACACACACACACACACACACTGGAGTTCTTTCCGCGCGCACAGGTCAGAGAATTCCGCAGTCGCGCAGATGTTTCTCTCCCCGCTATTTAATTTTTTCCGCCTTTAGGCCTCTCCTCTTTTTTGTACACCCGCGCGAAAGAACTTGTGCTCGCATGCTTAAGCGCTCCTCGCTAGCGAGCGCAAATGAGAGACTGCGCGTGAAGCTCATGGAGAGTTTAGCAGGAAGTTTCGAGTGATGGCTCGGAATCATTAAAAACACATTTTGCCCCCGTGTGTGCGTCTGCGTGTATGTGGACTTAAAAGCCGAAGATCACGCCGCGCCGCCTCAGTCATTTGCGGGGTATTTATTTCCGTTCTATTTTTTACTATCCACAAGCGCGTTTTTACCTCGAACAGAAATAAAGCCGCCGCTGCTGCGTAGATCCCTCAGTCGGTTCCGCTTCGGGAATGTACTATATATATGTGTGTGTGTGTGTGTGTGAGAGAGGAAGAGAGGGCACAACGAGAACAAATATGAAATTAATTACGGCTAAAAGTGCCCTCTCTCCGCGCGTTCGCCAACTATTATCAATCAATTAATCAGCCGGTATATATACCCTCTCTCTCTGTTCTCGGCGGCCGACGCTAGCGCGTATATATAATCACCTGCGCGTCCAAAATATGCAGCCGCGCTGCACAGCACAAAGGGGCCCCTCGCAAGATTAATTATTACGTTGACGCCGTTTATATCTAAATGAGAATCACACGCGCGCGCACTCGTATCAATTCGTCACACGCGCGCTCACACACAAAGCCTTATTCATCCTCCTGGCCAGATTTTTCAATGTTCTCCTGCCATCCTTTTCCGAGCGTATCGCCGGAAAATTACTGTTAAGCGAACGCCACACGGCACACTGTTTATAACGAGACTTTAACGCGATATTAAAACTCGCGTACCGCTAAATATTCACGGGAGCGAGGCGCGATGTGTCTTGCGCGCGCTAAGAATGGGGGATTCCCTTAAAGGTGAACGACTCGACGAGAGAGAAGGGGCATCGATATAAACGCACGCGACGCGTAGGAGCGTCTTTAAGTTTAAAGCCTCGAAGTACTTAGCGTATCGCGAGACGAGTCTCCGGGAGAGAAAGAGAGAGAAAGAGACACTAATGAGCAAGCGAGACGAAAAAAGGCGAGAATTCATTAGCAGTTGGCAATGTGCAGCCGGCTGCGTTCCTTTAGGCCAGAGAGTCAAGGAGGCGCGAGGGCGGGGGAAAAACTGAAATAGTTGTGAAACCTTTTACGCGCGCTGGGAACGGGAATGTGTATGCGCTCCGAGTCCCGGGACTCGTTAAGACGTACATAAGTGTATACCTGCATCTGTGTATATATTATATAGTCTTGATTATTTAAAACAGTTACATTGACGATGCAAATTAGTATAATTTGCTCGGGACATTCGTAGTAGCGTATGTAACATCGTTATCCGCATTCTTATATCCCTACGCGGACGGTTTTCATATAAAGGTATTATTGCATTGTTGAAAAATCAATGGTCAAGACATTGTTAGTCGGCCATTATTCGCGTGTATTGACGGTACGGGGAGAAAAGACGGTGGTAACGGCTGGTGCGGCTTATGTGTATTGAATTTCAACAAAAGACAACGCGGTATCGTTGCGGCGGAGGAGAAAACACGACGACGAGAAGTTTTAATAGAAAAGCGTGCGAGTCGAGCTAAAGTGACGGTGCATGTAGAGATCGTAACCTTCGCTGGAGCGACAAGTATATATGTGACCCAAGCGAGGGTGGAATTAGAGAGATTGACTGTTCGCAATTACGACGCCGTCGATTCTTAAGTCATATTCATGGAGAGATAACGATGACAGCGTCATATTTTTGCTCCGATCGTAATTCTACAAGCTGGTCTCTCAATATCATTTTACAAAGTTTGAAAATTATATTTGAATATTTTACCGACATATATATTTAAATAAATTCTGAAAATCACATAACTGAAATGACATTCGACGAGATATTTAAATATGCATGTGTCTTCAAACTTTGTAAAAAGTATGTCGTGGTTCATGAATATTTGATTTGTATCATTACTTATAAGCCAATTGCCTTTTAAAATCGTACAGGACTGCCACTACAAAATTAGAGAAAAAAAATCTGTCTGAGATATAAGAGGGTTTTTGAAAACGCAAGCCGAAATATGGGATTTTTCAGAGCTCGACCCGAGATAGAGGAATTTTCGGTACTCGCGCCGAAATAGATAGAGGGTTGTTGAGCTTTGAACAACGGTTGTTCAAAGCGCGATCCGAGATAGCGTTTTGCTCCTCTCAGCCGTCGGTATGTACTGATTCTAAATCAGTATAGTAAATTATACCTAGATATATTGTATAACTATGACATTCAGTGATTGTTCCCCAATTATCACTGGAGTTTAACTGATTACCAGTTATAAGTATACCACTGATTCGACATTCGTGCATATGCACTGATTTAAATGTAGAGTGTATACATAGAGACCACACCACTTAATCCGGCCTAGTCCACACATAAATCGCGACTTATGTCCCTTTTAAAACCTTTCACGAGCCACCTCTCAAAAGGCCGAAAAAGCGCTCGCGCATCGATCGACCGGAAGACCGTTCGCGAGATAAAGATCGAGAGAAATCGCGAAGGAAGGATGCCGTCGCCGCCGCCGTCGCCTCTCTCCGCGACCGGCGTGGAATAAATGAGACGGCGATAGGGGCCAAAGAAAATATAGAAGATGGCGATGGTCAGTGCCGGCGAGCGTCGAGAAAGAGAGATCTGCACATCCTGGCAGTAACGAGAGCGGCATTAGAGAATGATAAGAGCCGCGGCGACAAGGAACGGCCGCCGGATGAAGGATAAAATGCGCGCGCACACCCCCTCACGTGTATGCGCTGCAGTCTCCTCAAAGCGTTCAAAAGGTCTCTCTTGCCACGACTTGCATCCCAAAGCGGCATCGACGAATATAACAATCCATCTATCTATCTCTCTCTCTCGCGCGCGCTCTCCTTGTTTTCTTCTTCGCTCTCCTCATCTCCTCGCTTATATAAATTATAAATTTCCGCATGACCGGGAAACGGCTCGCGCGTGCGCTTATAAATTCATGCATACATTATGTAAAAATGTTGCGTATATACACACACATACACATTCACAGAGTAGCGGCGACGGTGTGCCCGCGGTTGAGAGAGAGAGAGAGCCGGCTAAGGCTCAGCCGCCCCCTTAGCTAGTTTCCCTCAGGAGGTTTTATAATGGCGTCCAGTTATTACTGCAGGACCTCGGGCGTTGTTGCGTATACGTATATTATACATATACCTACCTCCTCGCTCTCCTCTCCTGCGATGGCCCGACGACGACGACGACGACGAGATATAGGGCTCGTTTTAACAACGCGAGGCTCAAATGTTTGCCCGCTGAACCACCCCCCGACTTCTGTTAATAGTCCCGAGTAAAACGCGCGGTAGTACAGTGGTAGTAGTGGTGTATATATATATACTACTGTGTCGCCCGCGCAAATTATAACTGCGGCCACTCGTGAGCGCGCAAGCGCTATTGTTTGGAATACGAGCTCTATTACGAGCGCGCGGCTTTATCGCGTCTATAGAGATGTACACGCGTGCCGCGGTACGAGTAGTACGTTTTTTTTTTTATTGCCGATACCGTATCAATCGAGCGCTCTTTTTACGAGGACGGACGCCCCCGCAATCAGATGGGCAACGATACTCTCTATCGCTGCGAATCATAAATTCGAAAGCGAGAGGTTATATGGTGTATATACAAACGGCGCGACGCGTCGGACAATGCGTAGTACAGCGGGGGATTTGCATAAGCGAGGTGTAAGCGATAATGATTCGAGAGAGAAAGAGAGGGAGAGAGAGAGAGAGAGAGAGTTTAATTTCGAAGGCGCGAAAGCGCTGGAATAACGCGCGAGGATAAGGATCGCAAAAAAGGAGGAGAAAAAGGATGAAGCGGGGAGAGAGAAATCCTTCGAAAGGTTAGTGTGCCGTGTCTCCCATTAAAGTGTCTCCCCCGCCGAAGGCGTTTAATCACCCAATTAAAAGGATTTTCACGTATGTTAATTAGTCGGAACACATGCAAGACGTCGTGTCTCTCTTCGGCCCTAGAAGAGAAAGTGCGCGGTAAAGGATAGGAAGAATAAGTGCCGAAGACGGCCGTAGCGGAGAAAGATAGGAATAGACGCAGGAATGCGGGAGTCATGTGAGAGCAGAAGAGGAATTTTAGTTTGTTACTACTATAAAAGTTAACTTTTAATAGAAATTCAGCTGAAATTGAATTAACAATGTATTAAATTAATTGAATTATAAAAGCATCCAATTGGATATATAAAATTTTGATTTTTATTCAACATAAGTTTCCGTTTTCCTTTCTTAAAAAGGTGATCACCGGAAGAAGTGAAGCCTCTACAGATTTGATCTGTGATTGCCTCTTGGATAAAAGCTGCGAGAATTCAAAATTAAATATGCATTTTTATTTGATAATTATTATTTATTCGAATAAAAATGATGAAAGTGATACGTGTAAAATAAATAATAATCAAATTAATGTTGGTTGTAGCTTAAAAAAATAAATAACATGTTTTAATTATTTGTTAAAGTGATGGACAGAAATAATAAAGCATTTCAAAACACAATACGATTAGTTATTGAATTGCACGCTAAAATTCAAAACAATAAGCCATGTTTTAATCTTAGAAGAATTAATTATGTTAATTTTATGTTCAGATTTTATTCTTTAATTCTTCATGAAAAAAAAATCGAATAAGCTTATAGTTTTTAGCCTCAAAATTTAGTATTCGTGAAAAGTGAATGGACATTATAATGATAGCATTATATCAATTATTAAAGATGCATTAAAATTAAAAGATAAAGATTTACAGCTTATAAGGAATAAATCATTCTTAGTATATTTCATAAAAAAAAAGGCCAGAGAGCGCATGCAGCGCGCATGGATTTAGCTAGTCAGAGATAAAATTTATATTAAAATTATACGTGCGATGGTCTCATTACTTGCTAGAGATATATTTTTTAGAATAAACATGGTAGAAAGTTGAATATCACGTAAGAAACTGCCGTACGTTGCTGTTGGTAAATTTGGCAAAATTTTACTTAAAAAATCGTAATGACTTATCCTAATCCCACATCACTAATTATTTCCGAAAAGCCACAAAATCTTGTACCATCCACATGTGTGTCAAGCAAATATGAATAACGAGCGCACGTTCGTGCGGAGGGTCTGCGCCCGCACGAAGGCTTCTCAAAAACGATGTCATAATGACCCGAGACAGGTGTGAGAATGCCGGCACACCACCACCACCACTAAGGCACTAACACACACATACACTCACGGTTCCACACTACTCTCGCGTGTAAAAAGGAAAGTCGAGTAAAATGAGCAAGACGATATAAGCGTTCGACTATCTATTCAATTATCACCTCGGCGCACGCGCGCTCGCGCTCTGTCTCTCGCGTGCACGGCACAGCACGCGGCTAAGTACGTATAACGTAACGTACGTTAATCCCATTTCACGACTTCCGGCCATTCTACTGCGCGAGCGCGAGGCTTTGAGCGACGTGTCCTGTGACGTCGGGCAACTTCACGGATGCGCGAGCATTTTAACGCCCTCCTTTTTCTCTCCTCATCCTTCGCTCTGTTTTAATGCCTAAATTATATAGGTAAATTGCTTCCATTCGCGGTTTCCACCCACCGTCGCCACAGATAACCGATTTTAATTCGCGCGTGTGCGGCTCTCTCTCTCTCTCTCTCTCTCTCTCTTTCTCTCCGCGTTCGCTTATACTATACTCGAGGGCTTTATTACGCGTTAAGCTTTTTCGACCCGATGAGTTTTAACGATCATTCAATTACGAGCTAAACGCCCACCCGAGAGAGAGAGAGAGAGAGAGGGAGAGAGAGAGAGAGAGAGAGAGAGAGAGAGAGAGAGAGAGAGAGAGAGAGAGAGAGAGAGAGAGAGAGAGAGAGAGAGAGAGAGAGAGAGAGAGAGAGAGAGAGAGAGAGAGAGAGAGAGAGGAAGGCTTGAATTATTTTTGCTCGAGCATGCACCGGCTTTCAATATGCAAAGTGGAAATGCATTGTTTTACGCGCGTTTAAAAAGATAAGGTCGGCGCGCGCGATGGGCTGAGATTTTCTTGGTTGTTAAATTTCATGGTTGCTCAGTTGATTGTTTTATTTTGTAAATTATTTTACGTAACCAATTTACATTTATAATCTTGGGAAATTACGTTTCCGAAACCAACACTAATTTTTATTAAAAGAGAGCGTATATGCATTTTATTTCAACAAGACGGACTCCACCACAAATGTTTGACGCTTTTTTTTTATTTAGCAGTTACGTCAAAATTACATTTGCTATATATTGTTGAAAATGTCTTTTCGGAATCGTGACATTCAAATTTTTTTTAAGAATATCTTTGTAGTAGGTAACGTAATTAATTTTAATTATAAAATAATTAATCCTTTCGAGAAACAATCATTAAAATAGTTTAAGTTCAAGTACCTTCCAATTTCTTGAACGGGTTTTCTCGCTAAATAAATTCTGCCACCATGCCAAAACTTCTACTTTGACAATTAAAGGAATTTGTAAATTTGTCAGATAAATCAATTTCATGTAATCTGTCCAAATGACTATCATCAATGTAAAACAAATCATTCTATTTTATTGAAACATTCGTTTCTACAAATTATTCTAATTATTCATACTTATATTCTAGTTGTTAACGTTGTAATCTATTATGAGCTATTTTTGGTAGTTTTATTTCACGCATATCTCTAAAGTGCAATCTGATTCTCGCTAAAAACATATAAATTCATTTTACGCGTATGAATAAATTACTCGTAATTTACTATTATGAGAAATACTACTATAAAATAATTATCAAATTTATTACAGTAATAATTGGAAGATTCATTAAAAAAAATGCTGATAGTTACAGCACAACTGCAGTATCTACAGAAAAGTCTGATAACATTCTAGAAATTTAAATGCAAATTTGCCACATTGAATAAACACACGCAGTCACTCAATCCATCTAAGAAAATTAACGGCACTCACGCGAATTGGATCGCAAATATCGATACGGAAACGCATCGAGCATAATGAAATGAAACTATAAACTGATAATCTTAACGCAAAGTGCAAATTTCGTAGTGAATTCGGTTACTCTATCAGCGGAACCCACACGCACGTAGCGCGCCTGCGGGCGAGAGTGCACCGAAAAATTGAATTGCAGCCTAAAGTGCGTTAATACACTAATGTTTTCCCGGTGCTTGCCTCCCACGTATATATACACACACATATACACATACCACACGGGGGCAGGCAGGCAAACACACGCGCACACATAGCCACCGTTAGTGACCCCGGGTGGCGCGCGCACGCTGCACTCGAGGTCCATTACAGTTAAACGCTCTCTCTCTCTCTCTGTCTCCCTCAGCCCCGGCGTGCGCTCGCGCTTGCGCGACTCCCGGAAGCGCTTCTCAAACAGAACGGATCATTTCGCGAATCGCCTCTGCCCCTCTATACCTATATATACAGTATATACATATATATTTGTATATGTATATGTACTTGGCTCGGGCATGTTTTATGAAAATGAAGCTGGCGACGCCGTAACTCTATTACCGGAGCTTGGCGAGCGGGCGCGCGCCCCGGAGCAGGAAAATGGCTCTTTGTTTTGGCGCGCGAGCGAGCAGGCGCACGTGCGAGATGGGGGAACACCGATAAAGCGCCTACGGAGAGAGGTGGTTCGGATTAAGGAAGCGGTTAATTACCAGAAGATAGAAGATTGCTTACCGTATATACCGCTGCCGCCACCGCCGATGCGTGCATGCGAGTGTGTGTATATTGCACTCTGCGTCGTGCGGCTTTTCATCTCTCGAGGCGAGCGGTGTATGTATATATATTACATACGCCCTATCCAAATCAGCGCGCGGTGCGAGTAATAACTACGTGTCGGAGGTCTTCTGCATACGTGCGGTATATAACGCTGTTGCCTTCTTTCGTGTGTGTGTGCTTTAGCGAAAAGTCGAAGGTAAGGTTGAAATTATATAGTGTGCCGCGGTTGTTTACCCGCGGGGATTATTATATTGCAAATGTGGATGGTTGATGAAAACGTAGAGGGACGTTTTGATGCATGGGTGTGTGTACGTGGAAAGGAGGGATGGGAGAAATAAATATAATACTCATTCAGTTTGAACTGCAGAAGAAGGCAGTAATTCTTATTTTTATTGCTTGGCGAGATTTATTTACATCAAAAATAAAAAGTTTACACGAGATGTATGAATACAAATATGAAAATGATAACATTATATATATATATATATATATATATATATATATATATATATATATATATATATATATATATATATAAAGACCTATAAACGTTATTTCTGGTAATCTACAGGGTCCTATAGTTTATCTCTTCAGAGTTCCCTATATAAGCGCGTGACTAAAGAAATAATATCCCTGGGGTGTGGGACTAATACCACGTCCCGGAAATAACAGTTGCAGACACAGATTTTCCGGGACGTCCCGGAAAAAACAGCGCGTCCCGGAAATAACAGCGATGTACAGTGTAAACGTCCCGGAACGAACCGTTGCAGATAAATATATATATATATATATATATATATATATATATATATATATATATATATATATATATATATATATATATATATATATATATATATATATATATATATATATATATATATATATATATATATATATATTTATCTGCAACGGTTCGTTCCGGGACGTTTACACTGTACATCGCTGTTATTTCCGGGACGCGCTGTTTTTTCCGGGACGTCCCGGAAAATCTGTGTCTGCAACGCTGTTATTTCCGGGACGTGGTATTAGTCCCACACCCCAGGGATATTATTTCTTTAGTCACGCGCTTATATAGGGAACTCTGAAGAGATAAACTATAGGACCCTGTAGATTACCAGAAATAACGTTTATAGGTCTTTATATATATATATATATATATATATATATATATATATATATATATATATATATATATATATATATATATATATATATATATATATATATATATATATATATATATATATATATATATATATATATATATATATATATATATATATATATATATATATATATATATATATATATATATATATATATATATATATATATATATATATATATATATATATATATATATATATATATATATATATATATATATATATATATATATATATATATATATATATATATATATATATATATGCAACGGTTCGTTCCGGGACGTTTACACTGTACATCGCTGTTATTTCCGGGACGCGCTGTTTTTTCCGGGACGTCCCGGAAATTTTTCTGTACGTAAGCGTTATTTCTGGGACGCGTCTAGAGTCAATAACCCCAGGGATATTATTTCTTTAGTCACGCGCTTATATAGGGAACTCTGAAGATATAAACTATAGGACCCTGTAGATTACCAGAAATAACGTGTATAGGTCTTTTTATATATATATATATATATATATATATATATATATATATTTATCTGCAACGGTTCGTTCCGGGACGTTTACACTGTACATCGCTGTTATTTCCGGGACGCGCTGTTTTTTCCGGGACGTCCCGGAAAATCTGTGTCTACAACTGTTATTTCCGGGACGTGGTATTAGTCCCACACCCCAGGGATATTATTTCTTTAGTCACGCGCTTATATAGGGAACTCTGAAGATATAAACTATAGGACCCTGTAGATTACCAGAAATAACGTGTATAGGTCTTTTTATATATATATATATATATATATATATATATATATATATATATATATATATATATATATATATATATATATATATATATATATATATATATATATATATATATATATATATATATATATATATATATATATATATATATATATATATATATATATATATATATATATATATATATATATATATATATATATATATATATATATATATATATATATATATATATATATATATATATATATATATATATATATATATATATATATATATATATATATATATATATATATATATATATATATATATATATATATATATATATAAAGACCTATACAAAATTTCCAAAGCCGCAGATGATATTTTTGTATTTTAGAAATTGTTTTCTTCTGTGAATCTACTTGGATTGTACTACATACCTGAACTATTTGTGAGTAGAAATGCGTCATTGAACTGTCATATCCTTCGTGAATAATACGTGTTCGTTATCGTTCCATACTTTAACATCATTATTAAAGTTTAACCGCGACTCATTTGTATTCTTATTCAATAATGTCCATGCTGCCCATTCCAAACTTTTCGTATTTCTTAAATTGCATTGGCTGTGTGAATTTTACTGCTTCCCTTTCTTCCTAGTACATATACTGTTGATTTGCTCTTCTTGTAACTCTTTACTTACGGACCATACACAGCCTGTTCATTCATTATAAGTATGAACCGTAGGTTGTCATTTTTAATCTTTTGTCTAACTTTGAATTCGTGTATCAACATATTCTTCACAGATTCCAAATCTAAACAATTGTCTGCGTCGCATTTTAAACATCTTATAAAATCGTCATATGATTCAGGAAGACTGCATAATATAAACTTTATAACTTCACTGTCTTGTATCCTTTCACCAAGATCAATTAAATCGCAAACCATTCTTATAATATTTTTAATATGTTCTTCCATGTCACTATTTTCCTTCATCTCTGCTTTATAGAGTGTTTTAAGTATCATTATTTTTCTAGAGTATAATATTTTTCGATGATTATCAAGAACAGTAGTATTTGACATCTTGTGATTTTTCTTTACACTGGACACTTAACTATATTGCTCAACTGTGTGACGAGAAACACGTGTCAGCTAAAACTAAACTATGCTCTCGTTGTCTTATACCCTATATATAGAAGCTCTCATCCATCGCTCTCGGAACATAAGCAAGGTCGCTTGATGTGTACAGCCAATGTTATTATTTTGGAGGTTATGCTTAGCGAGAGACCAGCGGGCCAACAGGAGCAAGCTATACCTACTATACACCGAGAGAATTTTAGGAAAGAACTCCTTATCCGTCCGTGCTACGAAACGCACCATTTGATTTGTACTATAGGTTAGGATCGCAGCTGCACTAGTGTAGTATTCGCGCGAAGCTAAAGTGGCGCTACCGCAGTCCGAAAGAAATAGTGCAACAGCTTTCCTGCTTTTCGTGCAACGCTAGACCGAGTTTAGTTTAACATAACCCCATTTTAGTATAACATTCGCACTACACGCGTAGAGAGCAGCCGCTCCCCCAAAACTTAGTGCGGCAGCGGTCCTAATTTAGCATAGCTGCATCTCGAACATTGTAGGGTAGCTACTACACTACCACTAAGATGTCTCCTAAAATTCTCTCTGTGTACGAAAAGAGGAGAAAGAGGGATTTCCTTCATACATTTTTTTACTTTCACAAAATTTTCGATAAATATGCTAAGGATGTCTTTCCACTCTTAAAAAGTGATGACCGGGAAGTGAAACCAAAATAAAACGATTATGTTATTCGGCTGATTCTTAAAATCTGTAATTGTTGATTAGTTGATGTTCCATAATTTAAAGACACATGTCATTGGTTGAAAGTCAGTGAGATTTTTAAATATTTCAGCTTTGAATTTAGAAAAATTAATATAATAATAGCTAAAATTAATATAATGTATAAATAAAAATATAATAAGTTAGAACTTAAGTTTTAAAATGTCTCGCAAAAAGAAATAAAATTCTCGAAGGACGTATGAATCTTACTAATTGGGGGGGGGGGGGTCCAGAGTTTCGACGATTCACTATAAAATTGAAGTCAACTATAGACTTTTTTCAGTTCGACATATGATAATGCAGATTGTTCTTAATTTCGAAATTCTAAATTACAAAAATCATATTTACGAATGTAATACTTCACCTACTGTTCAAAACATCGAATTTCATTAATAGAATTTTAATAGGGGTACAATATAGACATTGAGAAACAAATCATGTGTATAGTTGACTTCAATTTTATAGTGAATCGTCGAAAGTCTGGACCCCCCCCCCCCCCCGCTAATTGTTAAAAACGCAAACTAAATAAAATGGATAAATTTAGTTTTTACTCAAAACGAGAACTTTTGGACTTAAGTAAATACCATTATTACCTGAAGATTTTGAACACCAGAATTTGAATCTTGAGGTTACAATTTGATAAATAATTTATGAGAATTTTGTTTAAAATACATTTGTTTAAACAAAAAAGCGTGCTAAAAAATTAGTAACAAAATTTTTGCTATTAAAATAAGTTATCCTTAAAATTTTGTTTCAGAGAGACCTGAAAAAATCGATTTCATCCGTTCGTTTATTGGAATATTAGTGATAATATACTTTCAACTTGAAGTGACCAATATATCTTTGAATTCTAACTATTAATAATATAAATAAATATTGCCAAATTTAAATTGTAACCGAATCAAACCTTGTCTCGTAAACACCTTCTACAGTAAACATACACGTACAGTCACGTAATATATATAGCAGCGTTAAAAAGCGGAGCACTGATTATGATGTTCTTGTTGTGCCGTGTAATTTATCTTGTGGAGTTTTCCCGATTGCCACCACCACGACTACCGCTGCCGCCACGCAGCCGCTGAAACTCCACGCACGCGCGCGCAATTGTTTTGGAAACGAAAGTAAATTCAATCCGCCGTGTTAATTATCGCTGGGGCAAAGTTGTGAATTAAACTTGTAATTGGCTTTCGTCTGATTCGAAGAAATTGTGCTAAGCTCCCGATCCTTCTCCTCTTCTTCCCTCCCTCCCACACCGCCACCCCCGCACCTCGTCTGTCCGACCGCTATACTGCCCCTACAACCGTGCCAACGATTCATTCGTACGAACTCGCGCGCGCGCAAGCGCTGCTGCAGGCTGTTCGTTACACATCGCTCGCACTGCACACACACGCACACACACACGTGTGATATTCCAATTACGAAGTCACCTGCGCGCGCGAATTCCCGCGATTATTGCGCGCTGCGTCAGAGTGGAAATTCAGAGAATCATTAGGGCCACGACGGTATGTATGTGTATATATATACATATACGTGTGCACAAGTGATACGGCGAAGAGACAAACGAACGACACGAGAGAAAGCTAAGTGTGAGAGAGCGAATCTCGCGTGACCACGACGCGCGAGACACATTCGAAAAGGAAAAATAGTCGCGCGACTAAAGAGAAAGAGAGAGGGACAGAGAGAAAGAGAGCGAGAGGTGAAAATGTGCCGCGGAATTTGAATAGCGCATAAAAATAAGATGTTTAGATGAAAACAAAGCGATAGTGGAGGGAGACACGGGGGAGGAAGGCCGCGTTGCGGCCATTTAAATTGTAATTTTCAGTACCTATTCGAGGGATCGCGTGCCCGTAATGTATGCGCATTTCAAGACGTTTCGTGCACGACACTGTAAGCCGTGTACGTAGCGCAAAACTGTTCTCTCTCTCTCTCTCTCTCTCTCTCTCTCTCTCTCTCTCTCTCTCTCTCTCTCTCTCTCTCTCCTACACTATCTCTCGCTCTCATGCTCGACACCTCGCGTATGTGTATACGTATATCTAATACGTATACCATGAGGTGTATCTCGTGAGCGCGAGCGCGTTCTGCTTCCGAGCACAGCTGTATATATATACATATATATAGTGACAAAAAAAACAAAAGAAAGAGGCGAGAAACACATATGACCACGGAGTAAAAGAGAGCAAAACAAAGAAGGCGCGAAGCGGAGTCATAACGGGGACGACTCCACAGGTGAGAAGGAGGAGAGCAGCCGCGCAGCTTTTCTCGGTATCACGCGGGCACATATCGATAAAATAGCCTAAATTACGGCGCTGAAAAAAATGGCCCGCGCGTCTGCAGAACAAAAAAGAAAGGTGAGCAATATATATTCGGCCGAACATCGGCGCGAAAGTGGATTTTCATTTTCTAAAAAGCGAGGTAGAGTGGGTGGAGGAGGAGGGACATTATAATGGGGAGTTCGCGCGCGAGCGCGAGATGAGACGCGGATGCAATAAAACGACATATAAAATAATTGGCTGTAAAGTTCTCTCTCTCTTTGGCCGCGTGTTGGCTCTTACAAGTGGGAGAGAGCGAGAGAGAGAAAGACAGAGAAAGGGGGCCATATAACCAGCTTCCTCTCTCTTTCACTTCTCTTCTTCTCCCTCCCCACCCCTCACACACACCCACACACGCACACACACGCGCGAGGGCGCCGTAAATTTCGGCGAATATTTTATTGTGTGACAATTTTTATGGTAATTGTCATTATAAATTGTGCGAGCTTATTTATGCTCGCGACGCGCCGTGGGGGAGGGGCGTCCATTCGCGTGGATAGTTTAGTGTCCGCAGAGAGGGAGAGAGAGAGAGAGAGGAAGAAAGAAAGGGGAATAAAAGAGTGAGCACTCGCGCGCGCTTGCCAGGAAACGATTATCTCTGTCCCGCGCGTACTTGTCCCTATGCTAACGAGCCAGAGAGAGAGAGAGAGAGAGAGAGAGAGAGAGAGAGAGAGAGAGAGAGAGAGAGAGAGAGAGGGAGAGAGGGAGAGTCTTATAAGAAGAGAGCCCCGCGCGTAAATCACGGGCCAATGAGATTTTCACGGAGCGAGAGAGGTTAAGGGGTGCAGGCAGCAGCAGGAGAGGTATTAAGGTCGTGGTCTGCGCCGTCGCGAGAAATTCTCTACCCCCTACTCCTCACCCTTCCGTCAGTATATATGCGCGCCCGCCCGAGATATTAATTAACGAGATACCTTAATTGAACGAAATGCCCCACCATGGCTTTTGACATGTGTGTGCGTGTGTGTGTGCCATCGCGGGGACTTTACGAGCGACCCCGAAATTGACGGTCTAATAAAGAATTATATTTATAGCGTGGACGCGAGAGAGTCGGGCGCGCTTTTTTTTAGGGAACGGAGTTAGAATGAATATTGAGGAGGTTTATAGGATATACGAAAATAGGAGTTGTTTACGGTAGTTACGGAGGCGTAAATAAACCGAGGATCAGGTATGACGGGCTTGGACAAACATTGTGAGGATAGGGTTTACAGGAGATTTATAGAGACGTGGATGATTGTTTGGCGATAAATTTTTCATGATACTTAAATTATAATGGAAAAAATAAGGAATTTGGCACGCATGAAGACGCAAAAATATGATTAATTAAAAAAATATCATTCGCTAAACAAATTCCCTAGCAAAAATAAGTAAATAGACCTGGTCTCAATACGGCACTTCCGAAAAATAAAAAAAAACGCGCCTCAAGTCTCAAGCCGAATTCTTGAGCGGCGCATAATTGCGACTTTCCTGAAAAATCGCTGCTGCAAACTGCGCGCTGCGGTGGCGGCGGCGGCGGCGGCACCGGCCATCGAATTGAATTCGCAAAGTGGCTTTTCAAAAACGACTTCCGTCATTCTCAATGGCTCCTCCTCCTCCTCCTCCTCTCAAGAGTAGAAAAGAGAAAGAGCCAGAGAGAAAAGGAAAAATGAAAAGGACGAGCGCTCGCCCGCTCGCTGCACGTACGAGAATAACACGGGGCAGGATGAGGGCCGGCACGAGCGACGGCGGCTCGGGTTCTTGTGTGACAGCAGCCGCACCGAAGCCTTTTCACGTCAAGCAAAGCAGAAAACGTAAATCAACGGGAGTATCCTCGGCAGACTTAGGAGTGGTGGAAGGGAGGGGGGAGACGGGCCTCGTTAAATGATCTCATTAGCACATTCCTGGTCGCCGGCTCTCTCTCTCTCTCTCCACGTGTCAACCAAACTTGAGGCCCCCCTCCCTCTCACGATGTTAGGGTCTTGCTGGTTGTATATTTGACGGCTTGCCACTACGTAAATAATCTCTTGTTTGGGGTGTCGTCCCACGATTTACCGATTTATCCTTTGCTTTTATTTCTCTTATCTGCGAGGTGAGTATTATGGGTATCATTGCGGTTGTAAAGAGACTAATGAGAAAGCTATCACATTGTAGTATCTGGTTTGCATTTGGCCTTTTAAGAGCGAATACTGAGACTCATTGTTAATTGAAAATATAAAAAAATACCATAGAGAAAATGAAACTAAGAGTAAACTATGAATAAGAAACTAAGAATAAAACTAAAAACAAAGTTGTAAAATAATTATGTAAATGCAATTCGAAAGAGCGAAATAACACTACAGATGCATGTCAAGTCTACAAAAATGATTCACTTTGGAGAAGAGAAGAAATGGCAGAAAATCCTGAAAATACCCCTTTTCCTCGGCGTACACCTGAGAGATCTCTGATTACTTCGACGAGGGCACGTAGAGCACGAAGCTTTTCCAAAAGACGCGATTGTCAGCCATAGGTTTTCAACAAATAGAATGAATTACAAAGACTAAGTTATTAAGATGTGCCATTCTTTTTCTATACGTGTGGTACAATACGTATTTGCGCGGATTTCCGAAAGATTCATCAAAATTCCGACCTCTACAAACTTTTATAAAAGTTTGTAAAACTTGTAAAACCGTAGGGTGAGTGAATGGTATATACCATTCGATATACCCTACGGTTGCAAATGTATGTCCCACTTTAACATATATGTAGATAAATAAATACATTTGTTTCAAATCATTTTGTAATAATAATTAATTTCTTATCTTTACATTAAGAATGCTTATTTAACCCGTTTCGGGTACATAAAAAATAGCAATGTTTATTTCCATCCAATTCAAAGTTATTTTAAACTAACATTTATTCCTTTACCCTCGTTCAACAAATTAAAAAATTAAAATATCCTCACTGTCTCTGGACAAATCCTTTTCCCCTTTTAGATTGCTGCTCTCTACAACCTTCAATACACTCCAAAACTGATTGATTCGTACCATTCGACACACAGAGAGCAGGAACGCGAACACGCGCGCGAACACACACACACACACAGGTACAAAATAAATAGCATTCTTCGAGAGATCTGAAATCGCTTTGCGCGCCGCCGGACTCTGTGTCCTACACACGCGCAGCAAAGCTAGGGGTATCGCCTCTCGTGCTCTCTCTCCCTCCCTCCCTCTCGTATCGAATGTAGCGCACGCGTGTTCGGTGTCTCATACCGTCAGAGCGAGCGAGACAGAGCGAGAGAGAGAGAGTTTGCTAGTAGGTATTGAGTTCAAGTAATTGGTTCAGTATTACATTCCTGGTGTGCTGCTGCTGCTGCTGCTGCTGCTACTGCTGCCGTCGTATAGTCGCCGCCACCCTTCTTTCGATACCCTTCCTTCTCCCCTTTCCTGGAGTCTGAATTTGCCCCACAGGGGTGAGACGAAAATCCTGGAACGGCCGCGTCCGATTAGTTTCGTCGATTGTTCGGGAAGTGAAGTTGTTATAAGGTTGCGGTCGTTACAGGCTATTTTATGTATAGTTGCTATGGTCTATATATAATAAGATTTAACGAAGATGAGATATAGCCAAAATTATCACAGCTTTTATCCGAAACTTGGCTTGATTAATTACGAAATTTCCCTTCATCTATCTTGGATAATTAAGTCACGAATCACCAATGGACTATTCAAAACTTATATTCGAAGACCAGAGACGGTTACGAACGAGTCGAGTTTTCGTCCGCAGCTTGTTATGGAAATGCTCAAAAATTATTCATCCAGGTATTTTAGTATTTGAACTGACTAACTAGAGGTCTGCCCCCCTCCAACGCTCACTTAATTACCCGCCCGAAAATAAAACCATTTATTCTCATTCTCGTACAACGTCCCACGCACACACGGGCAACATCCACAATTAATTACCCAAATTACACATTTAATTTTAACGAGCCACCATCTCGGCCTACTTATAAATTACACAGCGACCGCGAAAAACTACACCTCAATTTCTCTCACACACACACATACGCACACGCTCATCCTCCCTGCCGACATTCAATCCGCCGCGGATGAGTAATCACGCTGGCGAGAAATTGGGCGATTTTTCCTTCTCTCTCTCTCTCTCTCTCTCTCTCTCTCTCTCTCTCTCTCTCTCTCTCTCTTGCTCTCTCTCTCTCGCTCTCATCCCCCACCCGCACAACCCGCAGACTTTAATCGAGCGCAACTCCAGCGTAGCCTCGTTATACTCTCTGCGCTCGCGCTGCACACGTGAGCTTGCTAGCTTCGCGTTCGTTAATTCGGTTTGGTGTGTGTACAGCGATTTCGTAACGGCTGCGTCTAATCATCCCGAAGATTTACGGCGCGCGTCTGTCTGAGTTTGGTCGACGCTCACTCATACTCACGCGCACACACGCCGCAGAGAGTAGTGCGCTCTTCTTGTGCACGCCGCACGGTATAATTAAAACAGCGACGCCGAGAAAGAGACGGAGAGAGTGAGAGCGAGAAATAGGGAGAAGACGCCACGCTGATTTCATTAAACGTCTTAGCTCTCGGGTTCTCTCATCGAGTGGCGGGCGCGCAGAGTGGAAATAGGCACCGTCGCGTCGGTAGACGCGAACCTGCTCATTGACTAGGTAGAAGAGCGGCGGGGTTCTGGTATTTGATTACCGATTCTTTTAGTCAGGTATATATATATATGCTACACGCGTAAATTACCGCGCGCGACCTTCTTGCAAAGTCGCGGCCTCCCGCGTGAATACCTCGAAATTACGACGGGAGATTCAACATTTTCATTTGCAAATCAATGCGAGCGAAAGCTCGCTGCAATAATCTAACCGAGGAGCGACTACTCTCTCTCTCTCTCTCTCTCTTTCTCTCTTCCCTCGTTACTCGCTCGCGCAGTTATGAATAAGGAAAAGTGATTCGCGCAACGCACATAATTAAAGCGCACGGAGCGCAGAGCAGCGACGCTCCATATTCATCGCCCGGCAATAATTTTCGGCGATGACACGTCGTCTTTGGGGCCAGCAGCAGCGTATATATACATACACATGCGCGAGCTGCTGCTGCACTATATATGGGATTTAATCACCGGCGGGGGCTGCGTTGTCGCAGTGTGCCTTCGCCCAGGACACATCCCTATACATCCGTCTTTCCTTCTACTATACTCTCTCTCTCTCTCTCTCTCTCTCTCTCTCTCTCTCTCTCTCTCTCTCTCTCTCTCTCTCACTCTCTTACAAGAAGGCAGAGGTACAAGCGCGAGCTGGCGCACTCTTCGCTTTTGTATATACGAGAAAGAGAGAGAGAGAGAGCTGCTCGCGCTTGATTTAAAATTGATTCATGCAAATTGGTGCTGCACGAGCAATTAACAATTCCTTGTAGACTGGCGCGATATAGCTTTTGGGAGAGGGTGGATGGGCGGGAAGGCGCGGATGGAAAACGTAGTGGAGCGGAAGAGAGAGAGGTAGGTAGATAGGTAGGTAGAGTATGGCGGCATAGCGGGGCACATAGCTGAGCTGATGAAGGACGAAACACAGAGAATGCGCGATGCTCCGAGAAAATGGAATTAATTTGCTAGGATTAAATCCGCCTAGTGCAGTGTATAGAGCGCAAATGTTCCTTGAGCTCGTGTCTTGCCGTACGTATAAGCGCCTCTCTCTCTCTCTCTCTCTCCCTCTCTCTCTCTCTCTCTCTCTCTCTCTGTGTCTGTGTAGAGGTTTTTGCTGTAAACGGTGCGTATTATACGCGGCGTATTAGTGTCCCAGCGATGCTCTCGTCTCGCCTGGGCTTTCTTGCTCCGATCTGCGTGTATATAGAAACTCTTTGTGATATCCCAGAGCCTCTCTCCCTCCCTTCCGACCCTTTACACCCCCCTCTCTCTCTCTCGGATTCGCAAATTTAGACTCGCATTGCGAATTCAGTAAATAAGTCGAGCTAACGTTCCTTCATTTTCGGTCCCATTTCCTAATTCTCGCTCGCTCGCGCGAGCATTAATCGCGAAATTGCTTGAATATTCTACTAGCTGGGACGCTCGCTCGTGGCCAGTCGGTCTATAAGTTTCGCGCCCGCGCTTATAATGAATAGAACATGGAATTCGCGACACGCGGCGAGCCTTAATTCTCTCGAGCGAGAGCGGTGCGATCGATAATTCGAGTGACAATTTTAAGCGAGTTATACGAACGAGCAACTATAATAGAAGTATTTGCTTAGGATTGCTAGGTGGCCAGAAATAGAATAATGGAGCGACGTGACGGCGGGGAGTATTGAAAAACGATGCGACGATGCTTGAATTAATTGTGAGGGTCTTCAATTCATATTTAATTTAATCGTTGCGGTTTTTGTACCTTCGTTATACTACTACTGACTCAGACGGAGGAATTAAAAGGGACAAGAACGCGACGTTTCACAAGTCAGCTCGCTTTACTTTGCAAAATAGATTCAAACGTATATAGATTCCCGAGAAATCATGAACTACACAAGTTGACAATTTAAAAACCATTGTTTTAATTTATTCCAACAAATCTATACATTCAATCTACCACGATTTCGAATCCGTCGAAGCTCACCTCACTCGTCTCCGATAAAATCTCTAACCGACAAAAACTCTCTCTCGATCCTGCACACAGAAAATTAGCGACATGAGAAAGGCCCCGAAGCAGCAGCAGCAGCAGCTCACTCCTCATTTAACCCGCGAGCGACTACAACAACCATTCCTCGCGCTCGGCTGGGAATCGAGAGCCCCTCTCACTCCTCGCGTTTGCCAGACGTTCAATTAAATATTGATCCGCGAGCGCGGATGGGGCGCACTGCAGAGCCCTCCTCTCTCCCCCCGTTTAGCGCCGGTAAACAATTATGCACGCTAATTAATGCACGCGCGCGCGCGCCTCGCGCAATCAAACCGTATCGTCCTCGAGCGCGCTGTGTGCACGTCAAATCGCTCGATCCTAATGAGTAAGACTCGATATGGCAAAGGTCGTAGAAGAGAGGGGGGGGAGGGAGAGAGAGAAGAATCGAGCGAGCGAGAGAGAACTGAGTCGTTAAGCGCGGCTGTAAACACGCACGGGACGAGTATGGCTGCGCTGAGTGAGTGACTGGCGAAGGCTGATTAATACGCGCCTTTTCTACTGCCTCGGTATTTGCCGACGCGGGATTTCCTTTTTTCGATTTGCGATGATCGGCGAGAGGGGCAGAGATCCGTTGTTAAAAGCGCTTTTTTCTAGAAAAGGGTTAAGTGAATGAGTAATGGGTGTTTATCGCTGTATTAAGAAAGTAATTCTTAACGACACATTCGTAATTTTCCATTGAAATACCTCTTAACGCGTATATTATAACATTGCATTACAATTGCACAGATCTAAAACTGCATACACACCTCGTTTAAGAAAAACGAATCTACTTTCCCATAATACATTGTTCGCGCTCGCGCGCACTCCCCTATTCACCATAGCCAAACCTGATTACTCATATCCTCCCTCAAATCCTCTCACCCCTTTCTATTCAGCTCGCACAAAATCTCACCTGCCCGCACGCATACAGACCGCGCTGGCAGCGCATGTCCCCCCCGACCGCGCGGCGTAACTCGATCGCCGCAATCAAGAAGACTGCGCGTATAGCGCTCGGGATGACCACCACTACCAGCAGCAGCATCATCGGGCGAGCGCTATGGGGATCGACTAATGTCATTTCTAAGTATGTTGTTGCCGCTCTCGGTAGATATCACCATCGACGCAAACTAGTCAGCGGTAGCCGCCACCACCACGGCATGTACACACGCGCACCGCGAGCGGCGATGTACAATTTTCCAGAGATGGCCGGGAGGCAGCGGCGATACTCTCTACCTGCGCCGCCGCCGCCGCTTTAACTATCCCCCCGATCTAAATGCACTCTAATGGACTGCATTAAACAGCGCGAGCGCGTGTATGTATGTATATATAGAGGGTCAGCGCGCGCGCGCGCGGCCGCGACTAAGAGCCGGACGAACGGCGAACGAGCGGGAAAACAAGAGGCAAGAGGGTACGTAGGCATATATAGCGCGCACCGCTGCCGCTGTTGGTCAAACGCGTGTATACGCGAGGGGAGAGCTTTGAGAGAGCGAGGCGCCGGACCGCGTTGGACGAATTTTTTTTCGTAGAGCTTCGCTTTACGCGTTTTATCTCGTAATTCAATTTTTCCCGAAAAATCTGTATAGGAAAATAAATAAATAACGCGTGCGTATACATATACTCTGTGAGCTGACGAATGAAAAAAGCTGCTGCTGCCTCTTGCGATCGAATCTATACGCAGAGGCATATATATACGCGTTTATTTCGTCCTGTGCACATTGTCGGGCGGCGGATCAGCATCAGCAGTCGCATGTAAACGCACGCTCGCATGATCGCGATCTCGAAGGGACGACGACGGGTTCACAATTAACGGCGCGCCACCTCTCGCTGCGTATAACTTAACCTCTCTCTCTCTCTCTCTCTCTCTCTCTCTCTCTCTCTCTCTCTCTCTCTCTCTCTCTCTCTCTCTCTCTCTCTCTCTCTCTCTGACACTCTCGATGTCTTTTTCTCTGCTGCTCTCTTTACGACGGCCGATTTCGCTCCTAATTAAGGGACGGGGGAAAAGGGAAGGAGAGCGCGAGGTGCGGGTTACGTAAGGACACATGCGCGTGGAATGCGTCTTTAATTAATGCCGATGGCAGGGTAAGGTAGAGAGAGAGAGAGAGAGAGCGAGAGAGAGAGAGAGAGATGTATATATGGCGGTAACAAGGTGGTGTGTGCGCGAACGGGCTGAGATACATCGTCGTCGTTAGGTCTTTAGAGGATCTCGTTATTGGAGTATTTACAATGGTAAGGAATTTTTGGCGGTTAATGAGGCATTATTTGCTTACTATAATGTGCGTTCATTCCGATACGGATAATATACCCTGGTTGTTATTAAAATAATTTAGTCTTTTTCAATTGTTCTTTGTTTGTACACGAAGGACAATTTTGTGCTAAAAACTACTATTTGCGATAGTAACGGCGGGACAGACTTATATTTTCATGAAAGTTACTATACAATTCATAGTAGAAATTATTATTTTTAATTTTTTACTGTATATAAATCATAAGTTTCATGGGAAAATGAATCTGTCCCACGTTTACTATTAAAAATAGTAATTTTTACTCCAAAATGATGTTTGTCAGTGTAATAAAATCGTGAGGAGCAAGTTATAATAGTAACGACTCTGGTGGATATCCAAATCATATTTATATTAGAAACATGCAATAAAATCGTAATGTCTGTTGTCCAGTTTTTAACTCCCGGTGAAATACTTTTTCTCCTATTATTCAGCCATTTAATAGATTGAAAAATAAAATGAGTTTTTGGAAGACAAGGACAAGCTTGTTCTTGAGTATTTTAAACGTATTAAAACTAATCAGTTTCTTTAGTCTGGAAATGTCTAGTAGAAGGCTTGCTGTTATGACAAGGAGTGAGAGAGACAAAATGCTGAATTATTCATAGAATGAGTACAACAAATGATTTTTTAGTTAATGTTATTTATTTATATTTTGGTAAGCCATTCAATGCACTTAAATGCTCTTTCATCAAAGATAAAATTAGTACGTAATTCAAATACGAATATTTTGTTGTTACGTCAATCTAAGAAATAGGTAAATAATGTTCGAAAAATCGTTTTATCATAGCGATGAATAGCCAGTTTTACAAGCCATTTTCTAACTTCTTGGTTATTTCATATAGATGAAGTTCTATTAGGGGAAGATGAAAAATATAAAATAAATAAAGGTAATTAATTAGCTATTTTTCAGTTAACTTTATGGCTAAAAACGAACTTTGCTTGTATTTCACAGTATGTACACTGAGAGAAGAATATTGTTACTATTAACATATTTATCTATTTGAAATGCAACTATTTGACATGTTTAAGGATAAAATGTGATATTGTGATAGTTACAATATCTATATTAACTAATAGACATATTCAGATTTGAAAGTAGCTACACTGAGAGAAGAATATGTTTATATTTAATATGGTATTTTAACTATTAACATGGCATTGTAACTATAAACATACATATTTTAATAGTTACAATGCCATATTAAATATAAACATTTTGAGAAAAAATTTCTCTCAGTGTAATGGTATAAAAAGTTCTTGTAAATTGTAGTTTTTGAATCTAATAGCCAATTTTATACGAGGATGATGTTGTTATATAACAAAAAGGTTTGAATAAAAACTTCATTTGGTTTTGTACTCTAACGTTTCGGACATTTTTATTGTTTGTGTCCCTCCTCACTAGGATAAATAATAAAAATGTCCGAAACGTTGGAGTAAAAAAATAAATGATGTTTTTATTTCAAACATTTTTCTTATAAAACAACATCATCCTGGTAAAAATTTGGTCATTAGATTCAAAAACTACTATAATAAACATATTGTAACTTAACTGTTAATATGGCATTATAACTGTTACAATGCCTATATTTGGTCATATCTAAACATACGCATGTTAACAGTTACAATGCCATGTTAACAGTAAACAAATCCTTTTCTCAGTGTACCAATCCGAAATAAATTATGGCATTTACACTGCATAAAATATGTATTTTAAGTAATAGTAGAACTTTTAGATGAATTATATTATTTTTGCATTATGATTTTTGCTAAAAATGCTTTCATTTAATTAACACGTTAGCTATAAAATATGGTTAATTTTCTACCAGGGGGTTTATTCCCTTATAAAGAAACAATCATAATAAATGCAGAAACGCTACAACTCTAACCATCACAGCGCGGGGTCAAGATCTAACGAAAGCCAAACTCCATCCACATCCATCTCGCCTGCAAGAAAGCCTACTTACTCTCTCTGTCTCTCTCTCCCCCTCTTTTGCATGCCCACTCTCAGCGCGCGAGTTAACGGCGCGAAAGCGAGAGACACGAGAGTTCGTTTTATTTTTACGCGTGTGTGTCGCATACCTGTCGTCTAGCGGCTGCCAGCTGCTCCATTTGTATACCCGCGGCTTGCGGCTCTTTCTCTCCCACTTTCTCTTTCGCTGTGCAGCAGGAGAGAGAGAGAGAGAGAGAGAGAGAGAGAGAGAGAGAGAGAGAGAGAGAGAGAGAGACTAGTATCTCTAAGTGGCTGAAAAACCCGAAAGTGCCCTTTTTGTGAGAGCGTGCGCTGAATTCGTCACCGATTTCGTATTGAGTAGGAGAGTTGATGGAGGGAGGGGGCTTTTTGGATTTTATAAGCAAGGAAGATGAGATGGTATATGGAAGATAATTTTTCGACATAATTCATGCTTTTTTTACAATTAGTATGTATATTTTAAGTATGTTGTAAATGCATGTGGGTAAATGTATTCTGAAAGAATCCCACACTGTGGGTTTTTACCGAGTCTCAAAACTTAAGCCTCAAAATAGTTTCTAATAAGTGGCGCTCGACAATTAACGGGTAGCGGACGGAAAACAGCGGAACTGATGAGGGTCTATTTGGTAATCACTTGAAGGATTTTACGGGAGCTGGGCCCTCGACTATACATATGACCCCAACTATGACCAAAGTATTTTTGACCAAATACTATATTGGGTTCATCGTCTAAAATACAATTATAGAGCTTAAAATATATAAACACTATTTTTTTTTAACTAGACATCCAACAATTTATTTATTTAATCTGAGTTGTTGTAAAATCATACACTTATTTTAATATTCTACCAAATAAAATTAACAATGTACAACAAATTAAGATTTTGCGATAATTTCATGTTTTTAAAAGCTGCACATTTCAAACCACTCAGATCTTCGAATTCACGATTAATTACTCCCTACGAAAATAGAAAAATCGGAAAAATAAAAATTTGGACGCTGGCCGGCATACAGGGAGAGAGGAAGAGAGAGAGAGAGAAAGAGAGTGTGTGTATGTGTGTGAGAGAGGGGGCCGACCTAAATTTCGGGAGCATAATAGCCGCATAAACAAGCGCAACCGCATTAAAAAGGTACGCGCTAAAAGCATTCGCGGCGGTCCGGTGGCTCTCGCTGAAGAAGAGGCTGCTGCTGCTACTGCTACCACTACATACTAAAGAGAGAGCGAGACGCAAAGAGCTCTCTCTTTCTCTTTCACTCACTCATGAAGAGAACGCGAGCTTGCGTTAGGTGAAAATAGCTAGGAATCGCAGCGGCGGCGCGGCGGCGGCGGTGGTGGCACACTACTTAACTAAATGAATTCAATATCTCGGAATAAATACATTGATAAATCAGCCACTTCGCTAAAAGCTCTCTCTCTCTCTCTCTTTCTCTCTCGCTGCTAGCCAAGTAGAGAGCGCTTGCGTTCGCGCGCAAACAAACGTACTCTCGCCCTCTCCCTCTCTCCACCTTTACTTCGCGTGTGTAAGCGATCGCGCGAGTCTCTCTCTCTCTCTTTCTCTCAGTGCCAAGCCTCCGAGAAAAGAAAGAGAAGAGCCAGTACGAGAGTAAGAATAAGAAAAAGGAAGGCCCGCCGCGTGTATAGAGAGCGAGTGAGAGGAAATGAGCGAGAGCGCCCGCTGCGAGACAGAGACACGCGCTGTATAGAACGCTCTGAAAAAAGAGCAAGTAGTATAGCCCGCGCGCGAGAATAAGAGAGAATAAGAGAGCGACCGACGAGCGGATTGAGAGATGTACTTACGAAGGCGAGTGCAGCAGCAGCGCTTCTATAAAGAATCTTGTTTGTTTCTGGCCGACGCGCGCGGCGGGGATATCAGAGGGAAAAACTATTTGCCTTCGGGATTTACAGTGCGTGTTTCGCGACTGCCGCCGCCGCCGCCTCTCTCTCTTTCTATACGTTATACATCGAATAATGCGCGGCGCAAATAAAACTCCATTCGTGCCGATTGTAACGGGAGTGCGCCGCACGCTCGGATCAATCCCGCTAATAAAATTAAAAGAAAAAAAACACTCGAGCGAACGCGGGGGAAAAAAGCGCGAAATGAAATGGATTGGAGCGGCGGCGGGCGGCGGGCCACGCGCTTATACTGTTACGAGGAAGCGCGCCAGCAGATTTATATTATCGAAATCCGAAAAAGGGACTTAATTGATTGGGTTAAATAAAATTTTCCATTCCAATTAAATAAAGTAGCGAGTGAGCGAGCGAGTGGGGTACAAAAAGAGACCATAAAGATTGCCGAGAGAGTGAGAGAGAGAGAGTTGTCGAAATATAAAAGAGAGAGGGCGTAAAAAGAGGATAGGGGACACTCGGCCAATAAAGGAAACTGCGCGTAGTTTGGCGTGGTTATGAGAGAGAGAGAGAGAGAGAGAGAGAGAGAGAGAGAGAGAGAGAGAGAGAGAGAGAAAGGAGTAGGAGGGAGGGAGACGAACCGCAAGACGGCGTTACGGGCCGCGCGCATAAGCGCAGTCGAGCAGCGGGGGTGTAAGGAGCGCTCCGCTTCGCTCTCTGATTAAAGAAAAATCCGCAACTTGTTGAGCGTCTTAAATATTCATCCGCCGATGTAGCTTCTACTTAATAACCGCCTGTGTTTTCGTCGTCGCTTCCTTCTCGCCTCCTTCTCCCTTGCCATCTCGTCCTTTAGCCACCGCGCGCAGCCCTCCGAGAAAAGAGCCCGAGGCCCCGTTTACACTGCTCCCCTTTCCTCTCCCTCGAATGAAATCCGCTAAAACGTTTTCTCCCCGCGCGTACGTTCGCTCTAAAAGCTCTCGCTCTCTCTCGCGAGAGCTTTTAAATTCTCGCGCGCTTTATATTAGATAATCATCGGACGACTGCAATTATGGGCCGTTAATCGCTCGCGGGAAATCCCGCGCTATATATACATTATATAAAGGCGAGCGAGGCTGCCTTAATGCATCCCGCGCGCGAGCATCGAGATCTCGGGCGCTGGCACTCGCGCGCGCAAGTGCATTAAAAGTAAGTCGCGCGAACATTTCGCGCGCGGGCTCGCGACGAGATAAAGTAGAAAGGAAAATGAAAGAGAGCTAGTATAGGAGAAGGAGGAGATGAAGGGAGAGAAGGGGGAAAGCTGACGTTAAGTGGGTGCACCTTACTCTCTCTCGCTCTCTCGTAAAACGGGCCAACCTCCCTGGCACGGGTCCAGCCTAATGGAGACTCTTAGCGTAATTAAACGTAAACACGTTCGAGGCGTCACGCTAATCTGAATGCTTATCGAGGCCTGTCGCTGTTGCCTCAGCTCTCCGCGCGCACAAGTCGCTCTCTCTCTCTCTCTCTCTCTCTCTCACTCTCTATACCCCGGGCATTCATCCTTGGACAAGCGACTCGCGGTGCTGATGGTAGTGGGGGCCAACGGTAGGGGGGCAGACGGTCGAGCGCCCATTGTGCCCCGCGACTCAATGCCGCAGTAATGATAAATCAACACGATATTGTGCACGCGCTCTCTCGCTTAATCCAAGGATGACTCGTCGTATATACCTATACTCTCGTTACCGCGCAAGAACGCATTCCTATATACAACTACTAGTCAGAGAGAGAGAGAGAGAGGGAACGAGACGCCTCTTTGCCGTTGTGAGAGCGCGAGAAATAATAATGATGATAACAATAACGACGAGGACTATAACGTGTATTCGATAATTCGACGTTTCGCAATAAACTTTCACTTTGCCGGGTATTAGCGCCTCGCGAGGAAGAAAAAGAAGATGCACGAGAAGCGACTTTTAACAGGCGCGTATTTGTTTGTTTGTTTGTTTATTATTAAACGGGCATAGAACCCTTTACAAAATGAAAGACATACAGTTATCGAGATAGCGATTGATACATAATAATAATAAAAATAAAATAATAATAACAATAATAAAGTAATGGTAGACCAATTATACAGATTATACAATGAAACTAAAACTAATAGAGAAGGTTACAATAGTAGTTGAATGCTAAAAGTTTATTGTCAAGGATCTTAGAGCCGGTTTGAATCTAGCAAGATTCAGCACACTGGTTAAACTAGTAGGTAGAAGATTCCACAGACGTTTCATACGGTTGATTGATGAGTAAAAACCGAAATTAGAATATGAAAGCGACTCTAACAAAATTCTATGGTTGCGTAGTGAATAGGAGAGAATACGATTATTGAAAACACTATTTAATTCAGGACAAAGAATAACATTATGGATAATTTTGAACGTAAACAAGCAGTCGTGGTAGTGGTGAAGTGAGCTTATGGATTGTATATTACAAGAAGATGCTATTTCAGTGTAGTTATGATCTAACGGGCTAATGGGTCTATTTGCTTTGAAAGCAGCGTATCGAAGGAATTTATGGTTAATCGACTCAAGTTTGCTTTTAAGAGTAACCGTAAATGGTGACCAGATTTGAGAGCAGTAGATTAAGTTAGGAATTATCAAGAATTTGTAAAGGTGAATTATGGCAGCAATGTTACGAAAGTCTTTAGTTGTACGTTTAATGAAGCCTAGCATTTTGAAAGATTTAGATACTATGAAATTGATATGGGGGGTGAAAGTAACTGCGGAGTCAAACCAGACTCCAAGATCTTTAACAATTTCAGCCCTATTCAATTTTGAATTATTAAACGAATAATCGTACGTAATACGAGACTTTCCTTTTAAAAAGGAGATCGCATTACATTTTTTTATATTAAGATCTAGACCGTTAACATTGCACCAAACAGCTAACGAGTTGAAATCCGCTTGTAGTGAAGAACAATCGTAAATGGAGCGTACAATAGAAAATATTTTCACATCGTCTGCGTAAAGGAGCACATGCGCATGCTGCAAAGTACAAATAATATCGTTAATATATATACAAAAAAGTAATGGTCCAAGATGTGAGCCCTGAGGTACTCCCGAGGTAACTAAAATAGGCTCAGAAACGTAATTGTTTATACGCACTGCCTGCGTGCGGTTGCTCAAGTAGGAGCCCAAAAGCTTGAAAAGATTGCCACGCACGCCTATATTCCATACTTTACTAAGTAATCTTTTATGATTAACCCTATCGAAGGCCTTAGACATGTCAGTAAATATAGCATCAACTTGTAAAGAGTTATCCAATGCTTCCGACAGAAAATCATTAAAAATCAAAAGATTAGTTAGAGTAGATTTACCCCTGATAAAGCCGTGCTGCTGACTGGCTAATTTTACCAAAATCTTAGAAGATAAAAAATCAGAAATAAGGGCATCTAATAGTTTGGGTAAACAACTTAAGATAGATATAGGTCTATAGTTGGATATATCGTGTTTATTGCCGTTTTTAAAGATGGGATGAGTGTAAGAATACTTCCAAGATTCGAGAAAATAGCCAGTTTTCAATATTTTATTAAAAATTTGCGACACAGGAACTTCGAGCACTGACCAACACTGTTTAAGAAAATAAGCCGGTATATTATCCGGGCCGCAACTTAAGCTATCTTTTAACGCATATACCGATGTACGCAGTGAGACAATAGATATATCTGATTCGGAGATGATCTCTTCACTAAAAGGATCAATGTTTACATCGTTCAGAATCCTATTACAATAATTTGAGCCGAAATGTGACGAGAAGAGATAAATTGTTTCTTTCTCGTTACTGGCCTGCGCTGTACCGAGAAACGTCTGAGATGGGATGTTCGAGTTATTATTCAACTTGTTGACAAATGACCAAAAAGTACGAATATCACGTCTCAGATTAGTTTCAACCGAGTTAATATAATCTTTATGTTTACAACGCGACAAACGCAAACACTGAGCTCTTAATCGCTTAAATTCAATAAAATTAGAAATCGAAGGAGAAGATTTCCATTTACAGTGCGCACGTTTCTTGTCTTGAATAGCCCTTTTCAATTCTAAATCGTACCATTTTGGGTATGAACTGGTGGACTCGCTTGTTAAAGGAACATGAATTTCAATGACGTTATCAAGAACCTTATAAAATTTAATTAGATTTTCATCTAAGTCAACATGAGATAAAACAGAGTCCCAGTTCGTACTCAAAAGTGTACTAATAATACTATCATAATCAGCATTACGAAAGTTGCGCTTAAATATTGTGGGCGAGAAATTTACAGAGTTCACGTCTTGAATTTCACAGAAAGTTGGGAGATGGTGAATATCGGTGGGCAGCAGTTGTTCTTGGAGATTCAAAGGTGTCGTAAGTCCATAAGGTGCAAACAGTAAATCAAGTGTGTAGCCTTTATTGGAATGTGGTGCCAGATTTTGAACTAGGTTCAAAGCGGAATACGCATCGCAAATAACGTCAGCATTTTCACGTCGTGATGGATCAACATAAGCTGTGAGATTAAACTGAAGAGGGGATTTCGAGCTCCATAATACTCTTCGAAGGTTGTAATCACCCACGAGGATAAACTTGTGATCACTGAACCTAATGGATAACGCTTCAACACAATTTACATGTTCCAAATATGCTTGTGTAGGAGATTTTGGTGGAAAATAGACAACGCCTAGTATTATTTTGGTGTGAGCCAAAGTAATTTTAATAAAAAGTTGATCCACCGAAGCATCTGGTGAAATATCCATAGCTCCAAGCGACGATTTCGTTGCTATAAGAACTCCACCACCACAGGATACATCAAGTTCTAATAGGTTACGATCCTTCCTAAAGATACTGTAGTCAGCGAGTCCCAGTTCATTCGAGAGTATTTCAGGCTTCAGCCAAGATTCAGTTATAATAATTATGTCCGGGATTCTGCTAAGTTGATAAAGATTTGTTCTTAAATTGGATATCTTACGTATGATGGAGTGCGCATTTTGATAATATAATAAAATCTTCTGGCTTTGAACAGAACGACGATTATTGAGTTTTTTGAGTTACGTGCAACCGCAGATTTCTTGTCATCAACGATGGTGGGAGTGCCTTTAATGTATTTAACGTATTTTAAATTATTTGGATTCCTTTTGTTGTGACTATCTGCTGCGGCCTTGAGGCGATTAAATTGTTCCCTTTGAAGAGTGGTCCGATCCAGTGAGATTTCAATATTTTTTGGCAGTAACTTTTTGTTTTTTAATAATCTTGAAACTTCTGAATATGAAGAGAGCCTCACTAAAATAGGTGGGACGTTATGACGTACGGTAGGCTTAGAGAATCTCTTCACAGTAATTGCATCAAAATTAATGTTCGATATGGATTTTAAGCATTCCTTGACCATATCAATATCTGATGAAACATTGGAGGCCGGCAAATTATAAAATAACACATTAAGCGATCGATATAAGCGATCTTGGAGTTCAGAACTGAGATTATCGATTGAGAGAGTCGAAGTCTGGGTTGAGTTCACTAGGGAAGAGGTAATATCAGTAGATTTCACAGCAGCACATTTCTTTTCAACTTCAGCAAGTCTGGTGTCAAATTGAGTAAAATCAGCGCGAAGGTCTTCAATCTCCTTCTTGTTGTTATTAATTTTATCATTGAAGTCACTTAGTGTATTGTTTATTGACGTAAGACTGTGGTGAATCTTTGCGGTCTCTTTTTTTAAAAATAACATTAAATTTTGCTGAAGTAAAAGCAAGTCATTGGATAAAATTGGCTGTGAATTCCGAATACTGGATGCGGGTGAGGCTAAGGTATTGTTCGAGGAAGAATCCTCTCTATTCGGAAATGACGAGACTGTTCTCAATGACAATTCCTTAGTAGAATCTAATTCTGCTGGAAGATTTCTAAGACAGCAAGAGAAAATTCCTTCGACATTCGTTTTGCATCGACTAGCACAAGAAGTATGATACTTTATAAAGTATCCAGAACAACTAATCCCAGAGGCTACACTTACTTTGCAGTAAGGACAGTTGGAATCGCTCATGATTGCTACTACAAAAATTATCAGTGAGCAAATCGAAAAGTATAATCGTATAAATACAAACACAAGTAGCTGTTAAGTACACAGGCGTTGACAGTTTGTATACAAAATAGATATCAATATAAACACAGCAATTGCATCAATATACTGTGAGTGTATTAGTCAAACAAAAAAATACCCACATATATATATATATATATATATATATATATATATATATATATATATATATATATATATATATAAAAACTTATGAGCAATATACAACAACCAAAGCACCTTGCAATAGCCCCATGCAAAAGTAAGGCACGTTCACTGAAAACAACGATGATCAAAACTCCATAGCGTTCCGTACGTTTGTAGATAATTATTGTACTGACGAAATTTGCTTGGCCGTTACAACATCGCGCAATACACACTATTAATTTGGGCTTATGAAACCGAAACAGAATGATAACTATTGCAGAACAATTAGAAAACGGCAATAGCAAACAACTCGTATAGGGATTACTCCCTGTTTCACTGTATAACTGATAAAAAATAAGTAAAATACAGAGCCGATATAAGAAGCGCGACTACTCAATGCGCCACCTCGCGGAAACCTCAAATTTTGTATTGTGTGCTCTCTCTCTCTCTCTCTCTCTCTCTCCTCGCGCGCTTGAACTCTCGACTCTCGCATACACATGCGTATATACACGTACACTCACACACATCTCTGTGTGTCCCGACACATTCGAATGTCGCATAATGTAGTGCCCGTGGGCGGACGTACCAGGCACTGCGGGGAGGGGAGAAAAAAGCCCACTTAACCCCCCTCTCTCTCTCTCTCTCTCTCTCCGGAGATTGCCAATTAATTTGTGCCAGAGTAAAGTGCGGCGTTAAGAAAACGTCTCCCCCCCCCGCTCTATGCCGCCCGGCACACACGCGAATATGTACTCGTTCTCATATCTAATGCATTATACTCATACATAAAGCGACGCGCGAGCGCTCGTCGCGCAAGAATGGATACGAGCGTATAGCGGAGGCATTCACCCACACGAGCCTTTTAAATATACGTGAGCACTCAAAGGAAAGCAATTCAGCCGTAGGAGACAGGGAGAGAGAAGGAGAGGGAGAGGGAAAGAGAGAGGTGGAGAGGGGGGAACACGTAAGCTTTCGAACAAATTGTACTCAATGACGTCAATCTCGATAAATTCACTAGGCAAAGCCAATCGCGAGAGACGAGTTCCTTCCCTTCTTTCTCTCTCTCTCTCTCTCTCTCTCTCTCTCTCTCTCTCTCTCTCTCTCTCTCTCTCTCTCTTTCCTGTATTCTTCATTCCTTTTAGAATCGCTGCTGCACCGCAGTACCTACCTGTCTGCCTCGATAAATAAAACCTAATGGAAGAGCGCGTGCGCGAGTCGTGTGTATATATAGAGAGAGAGAGAGAGAGAGAGAGTCTCGGTAGCGACCCTGAATTCATACTCGTATAATGTTTCATCGCAATCAGGATGAATAGTTCGCCGAGGTGTATCGTGGGTACGATCAATCTCCCAAGCTCGTGCGTGCACATGTATATATCTATACAGTAAGCGCATCCAATCGTTATACGAGGCCCATTTGAATAATGGCTCGACTCTTACTTCTTAATTCGATAATAATCGCGCGCGGATTCACGGCGAGCTACCGGAACCCGCGAGCGTGTGCAACTGTACAGAGCTGCGGGAATAATAAACTGCCATTTGTCGAGTTTTTTTCTTTGGTTTCTCTCGACGAAACTTAAATGATCCAAATCTGATGAAATCGGTTAATACATCGACGAGTAATCCATAAAGAGTACACGATCGCGTCGTTCCTCATATGTAGGCAAGGGCAGAAATAAATTAATAAATCGGCGGAGCAGACGGTAGCAGCGCGTCGGCTTATCGATGATGGTCATCTGCATTTTGATGAAAAAAATGCCATCGATCCAAATTAGCCGCGAGAAAACGTCGGATTACCGGATACTTGTTTTAACTTAATCATACCATTAGCGGGTCCAAAATACAAAAAGCAAGAGCGATAATCGGCAATTACCGTACCGACCATCGAGTAGGGCACGTAATACGTGGGCAAACAAGTAGGTAGACTCTCGAGAGAAAGAGAGAGAGAGAGATTGCGGCGAATTTTCGGGAGGCTACCGGCGTTTCGCCCGTGTAATAATAATCCAAGATTCCGGGAGCCTCTCTCTCTCTCTCTCGTAAAGAGGACGAAAGAGAGGACGCGATAATGATAACGACTACGCGGTGCCGTATAGATGCAAAGCGACTAATAGCCGGTAGCTAATGGCGAACACTTTGGACATAATCGCGCGCGAGGGGGCAATTTTTATGCAGATCGCGTTCGCACGTGACCATCAATCGGCGAGAGAGAGAGAGAGAGAGAGAGAGAGAGAGAGAGAGAGAGAGAGAGAGAGAGAGAGAGAGAGAGAGAGATGATTTTCGCGGGGAGCGAGTATAGCATTCCTCGCAGAAAGGCATAGTAGTAGCAGCTGCTGCGCTTGCGCAATCAATTATGCAAATAACGTGAGAAGAGGAATTTGTCGAATCAACATGTTAGCGGCGCACAAAAATTGATGGCTGAATGGGGGTATATAAGAAGAAGACGAAGAAGAAGAAGGAGAAAAGAGGATGAGGAGAGATGAATTTCCATTTAGTATTCTTTCTATCCACTCCGTCACGCGGTTCTTCGGGCCTCTTTAGAGATCTCGACTCGTGCGACGACTCTCGTCGAGGAGGTAGGTAATCAAATGAGCGCTAGTTTTATGGCGAAAGCTGTTTCTCCACGGGGTGGCGGCGCATTACGGCCCACCCGATTATCTCTCTCTCTTTCTCTCTCTCTCTCTCTCCCTGCAGTCGCAAACGCACGTTTATATGTAGAGAGAGCCAATCATGGGAATATAATGCATCGTTAAGTCGTTTTTCCGGTCCAACTGCATATTACCGTTGCGTCATTAGTACATAGGATGATTAAAATCATCATCATATCGTTGTCCTTACGGGATACGCGAAGGAACGGGGCGCAGATGACGGATTCGCGCGCGAGCAAGAATGAAAGAGACACGCGGGCCGCATTAAAAGGTATTAAGAGCCGGCTAAAGTGACTCTACGTCCCGGGACTCGACAACGCGACTCTTATATAGCTGTGTACAGGAGAGGTTTTCGAGGCGAAAGGGGAAGAAGGAAAAGGACGACAACGACGGCGACAGAGAGAAGAGAGAGAGACTCCTCGGAATATTGGCTATTAACTAAACACGGGGACAAGGAATGGGAGAGTCGGGACATACATCAAGCTCCATCTTTGTGGCGGGATTCTCGGAAACCGCGCGTCGGTAGAACCCTTTTCATTCCTCTCTCTCTCTCTCTCTCCCTCTCTCGCTCCCACTCGTTCCCTTCTAATTTTCTGTAGCTTTTGTCCTTTTCTCTCTCTCTCTCCTTGCCTGTGGCCGAGGTCAGGGCGAATCGGGGAACGCAAATTTGTCTCTCTCCCTCCCTCCGCGATAAATAACTCGAGGGCGCCCGATTGAATCGTCATCGTTGCTTTCGTCACGTTTGCTCGCCCCGCACGTGTGCATGCGCTTGCAAAAAAGTAAGTGGCGGCGGAGCGTATACGGGGAGCGTAAATAGAAAGCTCTTTTGGCGACACATAACGCGTGGAAGAGTGGTATGTCCGCGGGAGGGGCGTTCCGTCGTTCCCCGTAAACCAGCCGCTGACTGATGGCGCCGGAAATAGAGAGTTCCGAACCCGCCGCGCGCGTATATAAACGGCCGAAAACTGCGCACACATAACACGTGTGTGCACGCCTCGCTTCCGAGTCCACTATTCACCCGCGAGACTAGCTCGAGAAGAAACGAATCATAGCTGCCGCTGCTGCGTCGTCGCCGTGGCGCGTGCAATTGAGCCGCGTCCTCGCGGTAAATCGTGCAGGCGCCTACTCTGCCTCGTTAAAACCGCCACGACGACGATTTCGCTTGTAAATTTCAGCTTCTCGTGTACATACATACATATACATACGCACACACACACGTATATATGTATACACACACAAGAGGAAGAGGGTGAACGCGAGGGCTGCGCTCAGGCCGCGAGAAGAAAAAAGCGCGCGGCTCGCGTTCTTTTAAGTTAATTGGCAAAGTTGAATGAAAAAGCTCGACAACGAGTAGCAGCGAGCCGCTCGGCGGCGGCGTGGCGGCTAGGGGGATTAACGGCGGCGGCGGTGGCGGATGGATCAGAAATTTTCCGTGAAAATAAAGTGCGAGCTCGGGTGAAAAGAGAGGCCAAGAGAAATAACGATGGAGACAGAGTGAGAGAGAGGAAGAAAGAGAGTAGGAGGAGAGAGAGAGGGTGGGAGAACTGCAGGTACGAGCCTTTGTTTGTCGTTCGCTCCAATTACCTTCAACCCGGTAGCTTCATAATTAACTCCCACTCATTTAACAAACTTTACTTTTAATGTTTTAAAAATAGTAATTAGCAGTGGCGGCGAGAGCGCGCGCGAGAGAGAGCGAAGAGAATGAAGGGGTTGGAAAGAGAGAGAGAGGAGGGGTAGGAGAAGGGGCAGTGCGAGAGTCGGAGCGAGCCAAGACCGTGGAAGCGAGAGCGAGAGGGAGGATAGGGACGGCTCAGCCGAAGGGATGAAAGAGGGGTAGCGGGCGGACGGAGGGGGTTGGGGTGAGAGGAGAAGGGGTAGAGGTGTAATTAACTATCATGCAACCCCTTTCCAACGGCAGCCGGCGTAGCAAGGAGGTAATTGGACCGGAGTCTTATATACGTGTACGCGAGGTGAGCGGGGCAGGTTTTCGAGGAGAGCACGCGCGAGAGAGCGAGCGAGAGGGGAGAAAAGAGAGAGAGAGGAGGTGGGGGTGCAGAATAAAGGGTTGCTTAAAATTGCACACAGCGCTGCATTATGGAGCCTCTGACGAGCTTGGGCGTAGTCGCAGCAGCAGCGCGGCGACGGCATGGAAATCCATTAACCCCCTTCAGTCGCGAATTAATTGCGATCGCGCGACGCCGAGTAGCAGAGTCTCTCCTTTGAGAGGGAGAGAGAGAGAGAGAGAGAGAGCCCGCTAAATAGATGCCCATGCACGTCGCGGCAGCCCTGTTGTGTCCTTTGGCTTCTCCCTCTCACGCTCCCGATTGGACTCCTCTCGATTAGCTGTACGTGAGAAAAAAGAAACGAGGGGCAAGTGGCAAGCGCTCGCAGAAGAAATCGAAAAGCGCCTGTAATGAATTTCCTGAAAACGGAGAGAGGGAGAGAGGGAGAGAGGAGGAGGGAGAGCGTAATGAAATACTTGCAGTCTTCATTCAGCGGGCACGCGCGGGCTCCTTTATTTAATTAAACTTTCCTACTTAAGCGCCGCGGTGGAGACGAGACGGGGCGCTCCGCGCGTGCGCGCGCACTTTTATATTAAATCCGCTGTGCTGCTGCGTGTATCGCCGTATCTTGTAAGCGATGACTACTTCCTAGTGAGTCGTGACTATAGTTTTTGTACGGGCGAAAAATCACGAAACATTGAATGAGGAGGGGGGAGAAGACAGAGAGAGAGTGAAATCACGCGTCGGGCAATAATGAACGCGTAATGATTATGGAGCGGCATTAACAAAGCCGACGTCTGTGCTGTACACGTAGGTGTATATGTATGTACGAACGAGTCTGCGTACACGGTATATAGATAAAGAGCAAGGGACAGAAAGGGAGGGAGAGAGAGAGCGAGAAGATCTCTCTGCCGCGGCGAGGTTAATCAGACCTTTAAGGCCTTTGGTGTGTGCCGGGTGAGGGACGGGGTGTAGGCGTCGCGAGGAGGCTTCTTCTTCTTCTTTCTTCGTGTGGTGAGAGAGAGAGAAACCTCTTCGGTGCGCCGCGCGCCGACTAATCAGCACCGGCGAATGTGCGTGCAGCCGCCGCCGCCGCCGCCGCCGTCGCTACACCACCACGTGTACAACGTCATGGACGCTAATAATGCGAATTGTCTGTGTGCCTCCTCTCGACGTCTAGAATGATAATACGCGAGCGAGCGCGCGTCTTTTTCATTTTTATAATTAAAAGTCCGACGAGAGCGCAGGGGGGGCATCTGAAATTGCAATTTTAAAGCGCCGTAGAGGGAGAGAGAAGGAGGGAGGGCCTTTTAATGTTCGTAATTAAAATTTCGAGCTCTATATACGACGAGGCGGGGGAATGTTATACGTGTATACACTGCGCGCGGGAGACAATTCGTGGTTTTGAATCGGTGTGATGCCCTCTCTCTCTTTTCGAAATTTAGAGGATTAAGGTAAAGTGAAGTGGTTTCGTAATTAAGTCGGATTTTTTTAATAAGGAAAAGGGGCTGATGCTTTCGGGAGTACGGATGTGGCAAGGTGGCGCGAGACAAAAGCCGGGCGGGGAGTATTGATGAAAGGAAGTTCGCTCGTTTGGATATATCTTTGGCACTCGAAAGAGAAAGAGAGAGAGATAGCGGCCCGTGATGTGGCGCACACAGAGCATAATTAACGAAATTCATTATACCCAGTGAAAACCAATTTCACAACAGCACGCGCGCGGTTTAATATGTATTATATCTATATATAGACACGAAGAGAGAGAGAGAGAAGGAGGGTCACGACGAAGAGGAGAGGCCGTGGCGATGACGCGGTGCTCCTTAATCGCGAAAAACCGTGAAATTTAATTAAATTTTAGAACCGCGAGAAGTGAAAGAGCAAGAGAGGGAGAGAGAGAGAGAGGGAATGAGGGTATATACGAAGGCGGTTTGGGGGGCTAATAACGTGTCACGCTAATGGCATTAAACCACCGCGGCGACGGGCGGCCGGCGAGTATAAGTAAGATGACCTACTTTTTCTGCGATCCGATTATTTAATTATAATTTCACGTATGAAAAACTTCCCTCTCCCTTCTCGTAAACGCATATTTTATACGTTCTTCTTTTCCCCAATACTTATGCTCCTCTATTTCTCTCGTCGTTTAAGGAGTCGCTTAAGACGTTTCGGTATCGGCGCGCGCGAAAGCTACACTACACCGCGAGGCGGGATTTTGCTCTCATTGGAATACCATCGGTCCGTTTTACTTTACTATGTTTCTCTCGGCTCTCGGTCCTCCCTCTCTCTTTCGTTCTCTTTTCGCGCCAGTCGCACTTCTTGCCCACACCTATTTTTGCACGGATATATACACACACTCACACGCGAGCGAGCCGCCGCGCGCAGAAAACAATCTTCCCTGAGTGTTGCTCTCACGGGATTTGACATTCTCTCGCGAGCGAGTGAGCGCGCTACGGGCTAGTGAAGACTATTTGTGGCAATTTTTTAAGCGTTTACGACCAATCTTTTTATCTTAATTGTACATCAGTTTCGGGAACGTATAGTGCGTTCAATATAACTTTCATATTGAGTATTTAATATATAGTTATTATTTTATCCTAGTTAATGAAGTAATAGATGCGTATCTAAATATTTTTAAAAATAGTTAATGATTTAATAAACTTTTTACTTAAATTTTATAAAAGCCCGTGTATAAAAATTTATGCAAGGAAATAAATTATCTATAAAAAAAAACCTTTAGCAAAAAATTAGGAAGTTCTTACAGTGGACTTGATAATTTTGTTTACGAGAGCATCCGCTATAAATCCTCCTATAAATATCGCGTGTAATTTGTTCTTACTTAAAAGAGTAATAACATTTATGGATTTACGTGATCCCCTCGTAGATCAACCTTTTTATCCCAGACAGGTTATGAGTTGAGTAAAGGTACTTTCATTAAGCCTCAGGCCTGATTAATTAAAGTAATTCACTTCGGGCGCCGAGTTATTATCTGGAAGCATCTCCTTTCATTAATACGCCTCGGATGAAGAAGAGAGAAAAAAAAGCCGCGTAAATTCAAACTGTAACCGCGTGCTCTAAAATTTACATAGAAATTACCAATCAAATTTCCTATACCAATCGTATCAATTTACCTACCAAGAGCAATTCCTTTGCAGCCAAAAAACCCCCTTCGTTAAGAAAAAACAGCATACCGATATAATAAAATTCCACTGGAACATCAGCCAAGCTGAACTTAACGCGCGCGACGAAAATATCAATAAAGTAAATTTCGAGTGCGAGAGCGACGGCGGCGGCAGCAGCACACTGCAGAGAGGATTGGATTTTTCTAAGTCCCCGGCGGCATGGAAAAACAAGAAGACGAGTAGAGTCGCGCAGGAAGGAAGAAACGTATGTTTCATTCAGCAGGTGACAAGTCATAGCGAAAAGAGGATCGAGCCGGCGAATGAATTAGGCATGGCTGGCGCACTAGAATTCTTCCTCCTTCCTCGCTCTCTCTCTCTCTCTCTCTCTCTCTCTCTCTCTCCTGCAGCTTTTTCAATATTTAAGAGGATTTAAATTTGGTTCGGCGTGACGACGTCTGGACGAATTTCGCAGCCGGATCGTTTAGGGGGCCCCCGACCGCCGGCGACAGGCCCTCGTGCATGATTAAAGTCGCATCTTGCTGCTCGAGCGGCGGAAAGAAGAGCGAGAAGGAGAGAGAAAGAGAAGCTGGACGCGAATTCTTAGGCCGAAGGGTTTTTTACCGCGTGTATAGAGGAGTTTTGTGTGTGTGTGCGTGTGTGTGTGTCGGCCGGTCGCGCGATAACTTCGTCGTCGTCGTCGTCGCCTCTATCCTCCTGTTCTCTTCGATTTCGGGGCTTATCAATTGGGAATCCTTGTTGATAAGGAATGCGCTTTGGGGAATGCGAAATGCGCTGCCGTCGCGGGTGATAGAGAATTCGGTCTGCTTTCTGCTTTTAAATACATTTATTTTCAAAAGAATCAGTTATTATGTGCGGCTTTGATGTATCATTTAGAATTAATAAAAAAAACTAGTTGAAAGATATTTTTCTTAGAATTCTTTCTTATAGTAGAAAAAAAGGGTTGCAGTAGAAAAATGAATAGCACATTCCCTTTCAATATTTTTTCTCCAAACATTCTAATCATGCATGATAATAACTCCATCCCACAGAAACAGCACAACACCCATCTGTCTGCGCGCTAAATGCCGAGACTTACAACCACGGCTCAGCGACTGCTAAAATTAAATTATTCCCGAGACAAAACGGATCCGAGAGAAGCATTGGCAGCCAAGCGCTACGCCCACTTCCTAAGCTCGTTCGCTCTTTCTCTTTTTCTCTCGCTGTACCTCAGACGTCTCCTTCCAGTGCAAGGAAGAAAGAGTGAGAGAAGGAGCAAAGAGAAAAGAAAAACTCGACACTCCAGACTGGCAGCGCTATACTCGCTCGGGCGCGAGTCATCGGCCCTGAATGGGCCCCATTATCAGGGGACGGCGGTCAACAATGGGCCCTTTCAAGAAATTCGAGTCCACCACGCACGCTCGCGACAAATTACGAAAACACGTGCAGACCCGGTAAACAATCAGGCCGCCCGACTCATTACGTGCATATATATATAAGCTCGTTTGACTGCGCGTGTTTCTCTCCTTTTCTCGTTTTGTTTCGCGTCTCGCGCGCGCGGCCAATTGAATTATCGCCGGTTATAAATAGATTGCGCAGACGTAACGGGGCCCCGGCTGACTCTAGTATTGGTTGTCTTGCTGCAGCGCTAAGAGAGAGACAGAGAGAGCAGGCTAATGCGGACGCGCGCGCGCGCACGTCGCGTTTTAATGAGCGCGACAGAGAAGAAAATTATTACTCCCCGCCGTTGAATAGAATAAATTATTTTTAATTGTGAGGACGCGGGGATATAATGGGGAGAAAAATGAGTAATCGACTGCCCGTAATAGGGTGTACGCGTCGTCGTGTGTAACAGTATTGTGTCTGGCCACACGTTTAACTGTTTCTACTTAGCGTTAGCCGTCGTTACGTCACCTTGCTACATTCAAATTTTTACGTTACATCCGCAAATGAACAGTAAATATCCTCGAATTTCTTTACGTTTCAGTTCAAACGCCGCGTTCGCAAAAACTGTTTCAATTTTAAAACAAACGCGACAGTTGCACATAAACCCGCCTTTTTTTCTAACTCTCTCGCCGCTGCTAAAACGCGCCGAAAACAACATGAATATTCAATTTCATCGGCGACAACGGCGGCACACGAAACGCAATTGACCATTCCCACCCCGCCGGTACCCCAGAATTAGAAGTTACGACAAGCCGTTCCGATGATTCCATACACGCACCAGCCAGACAGATTTGACACGAGGGTGCACGACGCCGCTGCCGCTATAATAATAATCCCCCAATTTCAGTGGCGTGCGATTTTTTTTTTTTTTTTTTCGTTCACCATTCCCATCGCCGAGCGCAATCGAGCGTACAAATATAAATAACAAGAACGATAATGAATCAAATCAGCGAGAAAAACCAATAAGCTATTGCCGGGACGCGCGCGCGAGCGCGAATGATTGGGCCGTGGCGCGCCGTCCCGTTATGTTCCGCGCTCGTTACGTACGTACGCGCAATCGAACAACACGCGCAGTGCATATTTTTCAATTAATTTAAATTACAAAACATCGCGGTAACGCGCACACGCGTTTGCTCTCTCGGTTTGGATTGCGCCCCCGGGGGCTGCGCGCCATTATCGAGAGGGAAGACCTCGACTGCGCGCATACGCGGCTAATTATTTTTATACTACCGCATGCGCGTGCGAATTTAAAGCCCCGCGAGCGGAGACGAAATCCACCTGCCGTGTGAGTGTGTGTGTGAGCGGACGAGTTTGTTATGCGCGTATGCGCCCATTTTTCCCGCGCGCTTTGTTTTGTTTTTTAGCTTTTATTTTTATTCTCGCTGCGAAAGTGTCGGACACGCGCTACCGCCAACGCCAACAGCAGGGTGACGAGGGTAGTTTGCTTTAGTAATAAAAAGCTAATCGCGCGTACACGCGAGCGAGAGCGAATTTACGCGTAATCTATTTAACCTCTTAAACGGCTGAATTTTTTAAAGGCAATTGTTTCGTGACGTGTTGGTTTCCTTTTTTTTACTGTTTGGAGTTGATGTTGAATGGTGTCGTTTAGTTCGTTATGACTTTTTCGACGTTTCAGAAAAGTAATGCTAAATACCATTATTTGAATAAATAATAATTATTCTTTTCGATAACTAATGTTCCCCTTCTGATACACTAGGCTAGTCCGCAACTGTTTTTGGCAAGCGGCATAAAGACAGCCAATGCACTGGCCGCGCTCTCCCTTTGAAAGCTCTCGGTCATTACGAAAAGAAACATCGATCTCCCCTCGGCTTAACTCCGGAGCGAGCGAGCGACCGACTTAAAGACGGGTCCGTTCTGCAGCAGTCCGTTGTTTGATCTCCAGAGCAATGTGTATACCCGAAAGGCGCGCGCTCGTTGGCACTCCCAAGGGATCTATTGACTTTTCGACGCAAGAGTAAGAGAGAGAGAGAGAGAGAGACTCTTAAGTGCCTTCGAAGGTGTCGAAATGCTCTTGAATAAATAGGGGTCGAACTCGAAATCCGGCTTCGAATACCAAATGAGGTGCGCTCGCGTTGAAGAGAGTCGCACGCGTGACCCTGTATATCATGCGTATATGCATCCGAACATAAGCTTTGCAGAAGACGAGTGTACAGTGCGCGCCCCCCTGCAGGTGTAAAGGATTTTCGATTGTACGATTCAGCATTGCAAGAAACGAAAGCCAATTATACTAGTATTATAAGAGAGTGAAAGCTATATCTATAGAATGAACTTGCTAATGAGAATGCGGGGGACTGGAAAGCCTGGACGCGTAATCAGCGATTATAATACACGTAGCCGTAGCTGGCGAGGAATCATTATTAATTTTTTTCTCGTTCTTTCAACCGCGCGCCACCGCTCTATCTCAATGAAGCTCGACTTAACGATCGTTAACCGGTCACCAGCACCACACCGGGAAGTATATATATACACGCTTGTGTACAACGCACAAGCTAATCGCCAATCACTAAGTCGACAGGTAATTTATAGCGGGCGTTTACAACGCACAATGAGCGAGGCAATTATTGCGCCTGATATCTGATAATTTGTCTTTAATTAACAAAGGTGCATAGCGTTTCTCATTGGCTCGTACGCGTCGTCTCTAGTCTAGGAAGCGAGCGACAGAGAAGATATTATATTCTATTCGCGAAATCGAGCATAGCTGATTAAACTCGCATTTTGCTTTCCAATGCCAATTCTGCTCTCGTCGGTCTCATATAATTTATGGGCGATTATACAGCCACGGGCTCCGCTCCGTCTTGTAGACATATCTATATACATACATATCCGTTAACGACGGCCCATAAAATTTCAATACGAACCGATCGCGCGCAATTAATCCATCCTTGCCGATGATATAAACACGTGTACGCAAACGATATACATACATTCCCCCTATAAGATCGCGATCGCATACAAATCGACGCAGCGGATTTTCGGAAGGGCGCGTAACATTATATCTCAGCGCGTCTTCATTCTCGGTCCCATTGTCGCATTCGGGGTCGAGACGGAGATAAAAAAAAAGGTGGACCCCGGAATAAAATAAGATTATTCACCCTCGCTCGCGCGCGGGACGGATTTTCGTCACCGTCCGCGCGTGCGGCGCGCCTATAAATCGATCAACCCTTAACTGGCGGCCGATCTCCCTCTTGATGTCCGTCTCTGCACACACATGCACACACTCATTCGTATTATATATATACGGGGGGCGGTGGGTGAGCACACCACCTAACCGACGTCGGGCTCCTCCTCCCCCCCGCGCTCGGACGGAAGTCAAAAAATCGTCCTCACAAATCACGGGGCACAATGGGCCGATTGTGCAGCGCGGAGCGGAGCTCGAGCTTCTCTCCCCCCGCGCCGCACCGTCGACAAACAAGCGCACGCGGGATCCTAACCCCTAACTAACTATGCGCTCGTACGCAGCGGAGAGAGAGAGAGAGAGGTCAGGGAAATCTATTGCCGGAAGTGAATATATTCCCCGCGATTCTTGTGTATGTGTGTGTGCGCGCGTGCAGCATTTGTCTGGCTGACTCTCTATCTCAGTCCGAGCGTGTGTATGGAAATTCGAGAACGGCGTATCTCCGGTAGGTGTATGTGTGTATGTATATACATGTGGGCGCACTTCGAAAAAGATGCGCACGGCAATTTCATAGAACACACAGAGAGGCGGTGACGGCGGTGACGGCGGTGGCCATTGTTGAGGACTGCGGCGCACACTCTAATGCCATCGATCAGCGGAAAGCATAACAGTTTTATTTCTGGGTATTCGGGAGTGAACTTTTTTAAAGTCGATCGTACAGAAAGTTTCGTGGCGCACGAATATACGCGAGTGTAGAGAGAAAGAGATAGAGTGAGCATTTACACCGGATTTTTATCGTCACGTCGCCAGCAAGCTTTACGAATTCGTATATGTATGTGTGCGCGTGTGTGTGAGCGCGAGAACGCCGATCAGCCAATTTATGACTGAGATTTTATGTTTTTTTTTTTCATTTTTCAAATGTACAGAGAGAGACAGAGAGATTCGGCGCGCGTTTGGGACGGATCGCAAACAATTTGATAGGAGGGAGAGGGGGGCTGGAAAAAACAAGTCATTTCCAAGTTTTATTTATAGTCGTTGATTTCTCTCCCGTGTTGTCTGTGAACGCGCGCGTCGTGCGTGAAAGGCGCGTTTTGTTGCTGGGATATTTCGTTAGAGCTCGTGTAGTGCAGGATCGAGGCTAATCAATACTAATCAATTTAGCTTTGTTATGCCCGCGGATATAAAGGCAAACGAACAGCAGCAGTTGCAGTAAGTGATTCATTCGCACTGTCTCCGTTTTAGTCAATTAAAACGTTGCGTAGTACAGAGTGCTATATTACTACTACAACTTCTGCGTCGACGCGCTTCGGATACTTTTCAATCCTCTTTTGTAAATAAAATAAAAAGAGAAAAAAAATAGGACCAATAACGAACGGGAGAGATTTATCATCATCCTATGCGCAGCGCCACTGTAACGTCGTTTATTTTATACATAATTCGCGAACATAAATTATAATAATGCGCGCAAACTGCCAACTCTCCCCTCCTTCATATACTTCGAATCTGGTTTAATTGCTTGTCTACCAGAGAGACGCGGGGAAAAATATTGATCCAACGGTAATTGAACTTCCGCCGCGCGCACTTTCTTCCCCTTCCTTCCACTCTTATACACACACACACACACACCAACCAACTCGATTGACTCGCCGTCGCTCATTTTGAAACCCGACTGGATTATCATTCAAAATCCTTTTTTAATTTCGGGATAATGAATTTCCGCCACCACTCTCTGCTCCTTATACATCTTCCCCTTTCCCTCCCAAGGTTATGAAATTTTCCGAGCCGCGCGGGGGCGGCCGCGAACGCGCGCGCGCGCTCCAATTTCGCCCGGGGGGCGGCGGTGTTCTTTGGGGGATAAGGAAATACCTGCGCCTATAACGTACGTGTACCCGCACGTCTGCAAAATAGCTTGCTGCCGTGCCGTATATACACACATGCATACACGCGCGCCGAAACAAGAATATATAACCACGCGATATTAAGCCATAAGGCTACGCCGCCACCGCCGCCGCGTTCATGCCGCCGTCGGAATATTTGCGCGACGTGAAAATTTGTCCGTCGGGATTTATCGAAATTTTCTTGAACAAATTCGCCCTTTATCATCGTTATTATAATTATTAATACTGTGATTACATTATCTTCTTCAGATAGATAATAGATTTTATTCCCATCTCTACTAAAATGGCCATTTTATAGCCTGAAAAGCGGGGCAAAAGTGGCGTCTGATTCCCTCTTTTACTTTATTCTCGCCTATGCGGGAATAAAGTAACATGTATATAACAAGGGACTAAAGTCGCAGATTATTCCCGCGGGTGAGTTCAGTGATCACCTAAGGGAATGATCGACTTTAGTCCCGTGTTACATATAGTACTTTATTCCCATCTCCATAGTGGCCATTTCATAGATTTGAAAAGTTATTTTGTATTTATGTGTTATAACACATAAATGTTATGAAATTAACACACGAATGTTATGAAAATTATAACACATAAATACAAAATAACTTTTCAAATCTATGAAATGGCCACAGTGGAGATGGGAATAAAGTACTTATGTAACACGGGACTAAAGTCGATCATTCCCTTAGGTAATCACGGAACTCACCAGCGGGAGTAATCTGCGACTTTAGTCCCTTGCTACATAATGTACTATTTTAAGAGTAACGGAGCCGGTGAGTTATTCCGCATTCAAGTTTAATCTAAAATCACACGGTGTGTTTGGTTTAAAGGATGCACGGGATTCGAAATAGAAAATTTTAAAGAAGAGTAGAAAGAGAGAGAGGGAGAGAAGCGAAAGAAAGTTAGACCGCTAGCGTATAGTCGTCCCCTTCCGAAGCAATCCGGGAAGATGCATCGGGCCAATACTACCTTAACGACTTCTAATGGGAGTTTGGAACGATAATCGTCGTCGCTCTTGCATGAACGAGTCGCACGCGAGCGGGCGCCGATTTAAACTTTCTTTTCTAATTAAAAATATAAATAAACTATATTATTTTTCGTGATTTTTAATTATCTCCGCTACTAACAAACACCATCTCGAATACATAACTCTACTACCAATTAAAAAAATTCCAAACAGTGCGCGTTATATTGTACCCCCGGTGTACATAATCCGCTCTCGAATCGCTTATGCAACGCGCGCGAGCTGGGGCAAAATCGCATTGGAAGCTGTCAATCGGGCAAACAATTATATTCTCACGAGACTTCAGCTGCAACAACAACCGCACACGCCGGCGATCCGACGGATCTATTACTTCGTCACTGTGCGCGCCCAGCCGCGTTCACCAAATCAAATTATAATCCGCCCGCGAGCTCGCACGCGGCCCGCAACTAATTACAATACAAATAAAGCGAGTCATTATTTCGACATCGGCGCACCGCCGCGCCCATCGGCTCCGCACGTCGAAACTATCTATCAATGATGAGCCGAGCGAGAGAAGGGAATGCCATGAGAAAGAAGTGCATTTGTATAATCGGCTCTCGTTCGTGTAATTGGCATTTGGACGTCTTTTTAACAGAGCTGTGTAAATCTATCCGCGATTGAGCGTATAGAAAAATTCTGAAATGGTATATAATTATATCGTGATCCCTCGAAAGCGGCTATAAATTACGATTGGCCGCGAAGAATGGGGCGGCTATGAGGAATTAAAAGAGAGGCCGATTAAATTTCGCCGTAAAATATTTAAGGAACGCGCGTGCATGCGGCGATAAAGTAACCGGCGGAGGGAACACGCGTGACACTACTCGGAAGTTTACAGGCTTATAAAGCCCACGTATATATATAGGCAGGGCAGGGGGGTTGAGAATCACTGGAGACCGATAACTCGGTATTATAAGCTGGGAATGACGGTGCATCGCGCGGCATATTATTATTATATTATACTCCGCAATTGAGAGGAGGAAGAGATATCACTCGTATCCGTCGATCGGATCGAAACTAATTTGATTCTAAAGAAAGCGGAGAGAGAGGAGCGAGCAGACTCTATACGTCTCCTTCTATATCCTCCGCGGGCTTTGAAAGTTTAACTCTATCCCACTCGCGTCTTCTTGCGCGCGGAATGAAAAGCATTTGGCATGTGCGATCTGGACAATGCTAATAAACTTTTCATTCGTACCAGTGCTGAAACGAGGCAATAAAAGATGCAGTGCGCGGTAGTATAGGTGTATATATATATGTCCGTAGCGCGGTATGATTGAATGTTTTTTTTCCATCGGAAGCGCGAAGTAAACCGATATTAAATTTGTACGCGTATTGTGTGCTGCGATGACGCCATAATTAATTACAGATGGTTATGCACGCGACTTACGATTCTTTAAAATATTAACAAAATAATCGTATACTCTTCGATAAACATTCTTTTTTCGCTGTAAAGCACGGCAAAACGAATAAGACTCTCAAATTACTCGCTTGACCCCCGGTTTAACCCTCCACCCATAAATCGCCCTCGAACAAACGAGAAGAAAAAACGAGAACACGGCGAAAGAGAGTCCTTTGTACGCGCTCGCGCACGTACAACACACAAAGATAAATACCCGGGTAAACAGCGGCCGCTGCGTGCGTGTGCGGACGTCGGGCAAGAGAAAGAGAATAAGAGAGACGGACCGAAATTCAAATGGGCATTGATGTATCTCGGCGAAAAATCTTGATTCCATTGACTTTTATAAGAATGATCGAGTATATATCGGCAGTCCCCTATACCAACCGAGCGATAGTGAATTATTTATCCGGCTCATTACCATAGTCATGACTCGGCGATTCGTCGGTAGCGCGCGCAGCAGCGCGATAAATGATCGCCGGTGCTCGCTCGTATTCGGGGTCAACGTTTCTCTCTCTCTCTCTCCGCGTCTTTCTTTCCCTCTCTCGCAAAAAGACGGCGATGTGGATTTACGTATTGTGATTCTTGCACTATGCTCACGCGCGCGCGTTACGCAAACACACTACATACATCTACACACATGCACACTTCTGGCGCGAATCGGTACTGGATCGCGCGTCGATTGTGTATTAACGAGCGCTCCATTACGACGCCTCGCTCTTTGAGCCTCCGATTTATTATTCTCTCCCTCTCCGCCGGTGAAAGAGAAGAAAAAGAGGAGAGGAGGGCATAAAAAGAGACGTGTTACTCAAATAAGACGCGCGCTCGCGCACGATCAATAATTTCTCTTTGGCGTATCGTAAATCGAACTGCAAAGGGGGCAGGGGAAAAATCGAGCCGATCGTAAAACTACTTGCGCGCGCGTAGGCCTCGAGGATTCGAGAGAGAGAGAGAGAGAGAGAAAGAGAGAGCTGTGCAGCGCGATATCCGCCCTCCTATATATACGCTGGCCGCGGCCAGTCTCTCGTACATACACTTAGGCGCGTGCACTTTTCATGCGCGATACTTTATGTATGTGTGTGTGTGTGTGTGTCTCCCTACTTTGTTGGTGTACAAACACACATAGAGGCATTCGCAGAAAGGTGCGAGCGAGGGACGCATCAGACGTGGTGAAAAAAGCCGGGCTTTTTACGATCGACGCCCGCCGCGACTCACGTATCTCTCCCTCTCTCCTGCGCGCCATTTTTTTACGCAATATAATGTATACCTTGTTAACGAGTGCAGGTGTATACGCACGCTATCGCGCCGCCGCGCGCCCTGTTTCTATGAGGAGTTTAATGTCTCTGCGCGCCACTTTTTTATTAGCGAGGCGACGCTATGAATAAAACTCGTAAAAGAGAGAGAGAGAGAGAGAGAGAGAGAAAGGATGCGGACAGAGAGACACAGACGCGTGCTGGATACGTATACGTATATATACACGCAAACTTACACGTGTAAGAGAAAGAGAGAGAGAGAGAGGGACAGAGCGGCTAAGCTTTTATTACAGCGCGCAGAAGTCGCACGGAACTTTGGGAGTAGATCGCGCTCGTGCGTTTTGCGCGATACACTGATGCGGTAATTTATCGTCGCCGAGAAATTATACTGCGTGTATATAAGTACATATCTATGCGAGCGAGCTTGGTATTATGTACACCGCGCGAGTTATATTTATGGAAACGGAGCGTTTTATCTCCACAGCGCGACGTGCCTCGCGAATCGAGTATACGTGTGGTCGCTGAGAATCTTTATAAATGCATCATCAGCGGCCTTTTGATTCGCCTTTGATACTCGAAAGAGAGAAAAAAATGATAAACCTTTAGAAAATACGCCGTAAAAACTTTATTATGGTCGTAAATGACGCGCGGACTAATTTTTCCCCGTGTAATCAAATTTATTCTATCGTATACTTAACCGGCATTACTCAATCTCTTTCGCTCTCCCTATTTCCGACCGAGAGCGAGAGATTTCGGCAAGAGTATAATTACACACACGACTACAAGATTGACTTCTCCCTAATAGCGTGTAACACGAATACCATTCAGCTCATAATAACAGAGTTATTCTTTCCCAACGCACTATACACAGCGTTCCGTGAACCTCAAACACCGCGCTCAAAAAAAAAAGAATCTGAGAACACAGCCTCGAATTCCCAGAAGCATACGTCTTTACGATCGGCCTCATCAGTATAGGGTCCAGCTGAACTTTTATATCATCGCTCGACTCTAATTTTATCAGCGTAAAAGTCGCGTGCAATTCCCCGTGTCGTTATATTTAGCCCGTTTATATACATCCACGCGCACAAGTGCAGTAGCTCTCTCTCTCTCTCTCTCTCTCTCTCGCAGGGATTAATAAACTAATTGTAGCTTCCGTGCGCGGGCACGCCCCGCTCGCGTAAATCAAGAGCCGTGCGCGCATCGTCGGCCTCTTCCTTTTTCCTCAGGAGCACGCGCGCCGCATACTTTTTGTGCGCCGCCGCCGCCGCACACACGTGTTACCCACGTTTTTGCGCTAATCATACACACGATAACCCAATAACTCGGCAGGAAATCCCTGTTCCTTGTTTTTTACGGTTGTTTCTTTTCGCTTCTTTTCGCGAGGAGAGAGAGAGAGAGAGAGAGAGAGAGAGAGAGGGAGTAAGCTCGTGTAGACGCGGGGGCGCGTATCTATGAATTCAGCAGTTTTATTGTTTCGATGGGTGTATATATAGGAGAGCCGGGTCTGATTGAAACTTTAATTAAATTTGTACAAATAACAAACGCTGGATGAGAATTTAAGGCACGCAGTACGAGAGAGCGTGGCACTATGAAATTCTGATTTCTCAATCTTTCGAGAATTAAGCCAGTGTTTACAGTATATACAATTCCCGGCGTATATAGGCGGGGGTGGAAGCACGAGTCTTAGGTAACGGATGCCGTATTTTTAATGGCGGAAAGATATTAATTGAAAAAGATTGATCGTTTTAATTATGATCGAGATATATACGTTAAAGTATGAAGGAGGATATATTGTTAATTATTGCGCTCAAACTGGTATACCTAGTCCGAGGGGCTATTATACACACTTGAGAAAATGTTATGCGAGTGATTGCAAAAGTGAATCGATCTCATGATGATTTTAAGTGATTTCAAGAATCACAATGAAATCAATTTCAATTGACTCTATATAAAATTGTTACGTTTTTAAATTAGAGATTAAATTTATATAACATCCTATCCTAATTAAAGCTTTATAGTGAATAAATAAAATGCACAATAGTTTTAGAATTTTAATAGTTTTTTTGCAGAAACCTTTAGAATATTTTTGTAAGGCATTATTCAGAATAAAAATGTTTTTATTATTTACTTTAGCTAGCGATATGAGTATTACATACTGTTATATAATAAACACGATAAAAGTAGAAAAATCGATCTTTCATTTGCTTTTCTCAGAATTAAGTAATATCTAGCAATTATCAAGGAGTGTCACACATATGTGAAACGAATTTTGACGGGTCTTTGAATGTCGATTTCTGGCATCAAAAAATAATGCCCAGTCCCTTAATTCGTTCCAATGGGATTTTTCTCAAAATGTGAGTCATCTAATCTGAAATATGCTTAATTCTTTGGAAATGGTGTCTCTTTTATTGATGATCACTCTGCAAGTACTTACGTTACAGAAACGAGCAACAAGATTATAAAAGTGGGGGAAAAAGTCTTTAATTTTAGCTTTGGTTCGTAAAGCAATGTTGATTCCTCAAGAAAATATTAGCACTCAAAGGTAGAAGAAAAAAAATGATTCTAACTTTTCCTGCTTCTCAACAATTTTTCCAGAGATATTTTTATATCAATTATCGGCAATATCAATTACCAACAAAGTTAATCAAACGTCAAATACATACACAAGATAAAAGTAGAAAATCGAACTTCCATTTGTTTTTCTCAGGATTCAATAATATTAATTATCAACAAAGTCATTCGAATCTCGAGTACAGAGGGTAAAAGTAGAAAAACCGAACTTTTATTCGCTTTTCTCGGATTTAACTAATATCAATTTACAATAAAGTTATTATGATTTCAGAATTTATCAGTAGTAGATAAGCAATGCCGATTCTGGATTAATTCAGATCGTGACCTGTTGATCCAGAATCAGCGTAGGGTTTCTGGCTCACCCGTAATTGTATGGGGAGCCATTAACTCAAAACAGGTCGTGACCTGTTTGATGCAGAACCGGCGCAGGGTTTTCGGATCACACGTAATTGCATGAGGTGACAATAACACAAATCTGGTCGTGATCTGTTTGATACAGAAGCATCATAGGGTTTCTGGCTCACCCGTAATTATACAATGGCCAATAACCCATATTAGGCCTTGACCTGTTTAAGCCAGAAGCGTCAAACAGTTTCTGGCTCACCCGCACGGAGGTGAAGACCTGCTTGAGCCAAAACCAGCATACCGAATCTGGCTTAATTGTATAGTGTTACGTATGAGAGGACAGACTGAATAAGTCGCGTAAAAAATATGCGACGTGCGGGATTCGAACGCACGATCTCGAGGTTTGTAGGCCCGCGCTCTACCACTGAGCTAACGTCGCGATGCTTGCTCGAGAGCATCGCGAGTGTCTAGTCCTTGTCGTGAAGCGGATGCGTCAGGGCTCGGATGACGGTCGAGCTGAGCCCGTGACAATAGGTTAGAGTAACCCATACATCAGGTCTTGCCCTCTAGGCCAGCCGCAATTGCATGGAGGGCCCCATGCGTCAGGCCCTGGGGGGCGGGGAGCGGACCGCTGACAGCAAACGGTCGGCGGGGAGCGGTACGTCAGCCTGCTGCAAACGGGCAGCGGTAGCAGTCGGTGGCGGGCAAGCCAGCCTGCAGCACTCAGCCAACGAGTGCTCTTATCTACTCGTAAATATTTTCGAACTTTTTTTTAACCCTTTTCCTCGGGCAAAGAACATGTGTTCGTGGAAAATTTTTCTGAACATTTTTTCCACTGCGACTTTTTCTTGTCATGTATTTGCTCAGAAGCAACGGTCGAGCTGCTTTGACCTATGATTATGGAATGAAAGCCTCTAACGGACTTAACAGACTTATATAACCGAAGCCTTGGCTAACTGCTTACGAAAGCCATCTAGCGGTCAGAATTTGAAGGAGGATAAGAGCCACACCTTGCTCCTATCATGTGAGGAGTTCTTCTACCTATCTATCAACCTCTCCATTATCCTTTAAATATTTTTTTATTCGTCATTCTCTTCCATGTTGGAATCGTTGTAAGGAGCACAATCAGTTTTATATACTCCATTACGGTTAGTACCATTACGAATATTTAAAAGTTTTCATGAAAAAAACGCTGAAAGGTGGATTCGAACCTACTGATCTTCAGATTACTGAGCAGCAACTCTACGACTCTCTATCGAGACGTATGTATACTTATAGCTGAATTGTATCTTATAGCGCACGAGACCTCAATGTTCACGATGGTAAGGTAGAACACTGTTCATAAATAAACATACTTTACCGATAAACTGTAATATTTAATATAAAAAATTTTTAAGAAAAATTTTTAAGAAAATAATGGAGTGTATAAAACTGATTGTGCTCCTTACAACGATTCCAACATGGAAGAGAATGACGAATAAAAAAATATTTAAAGGATAATGGAGAGGTTGTTAGATAGAAGGTAGAACCCCTCACATGATAGGAGCGAGGTGTGGCTCTTATCCTCCTTAAAATTCTGACCGCTAGATGGCTCTCGCAAGCAGTTAGTCAGGGCTTCGGTTATATAAGTCTGTTAAGTCCGTTAGAGACTTTCATTCCATAATAATGAGTCAAAGCAGCTCGACCGTTGCTCCGGAGCAAATACACGGCAAGAAAAGTCGCAGTGGAAAAAATGTTTGGAAAAATTTTCCACGAACACCTGTCCTTTGCCCGAGCAAAAGGGTTATAAAAAGTTCGAAAATATTTACGAGTAGATAAGAGCACTCGTTGGCCGAGTGCTGCAAGCTGGCAAGCAGCAGGCCGCCCGTTTGCAGCAGGCTGACGTACCGCTCCCCGCCGACCGTTTGCTGTCCCGCCCTCCAGGGCCTGACGCATGGGGCCCTCAATGCAATTGCGGCTGGCCTAGAGGGCAAGACCTGATGTATGGGTTACTCTAACCTATACAATTAAACCAGAATCGGTATGCTGGTTCTAGCTCAAGCAGGTCTTTCACCTCCGTGCGGGTGAACCAGAAACTGTATGACGCTTCTGGCTCAAGCAGGTCTTGACCTGTTATGGGTTATTGGCTTCCGTGCAATTACGGGTGACCCAAAAACCCTATGACGCTTCTGGCTCAAACAAGTCAAGACCTGATATGGGTTACTGACCATTGTATAATAACTGATTAGCCAGAAACCCTATGACGCATCTGTATCAAACAGGTCACGACCAGATTTGGGCTATTGGCGCCTCGTTCAATTACGGGGGATCCAAAAACCCTGTGCGATTCTGCATCAAACAGCTCACGACTTGTTTTGAGTTATTAACTCCCCGTACAATTACGGGAGAACAATACTTTATTTTAGAAATATACGTTAACGTTTGTCTCTTGTGACTTGCGATATTTTTCTCATAATATCAACCCGTATTGTCAACTTGGTATTGTTGTACGCTCAATACTTTCTTTCAGTATTTTGTAATCTCGAAATAGCGTTTACATCAACTAGTCAATCAACGGCATTGAATACGATCAGTTCGCTCTTTTTTTCTTGTCTATAAATTATAATCTCTTCTTAAAATATCACGTTCTATTCGAAAATATTCCAGAAGCGCCCTCACGGTAGAACGAAATTCGCGAAGTCCCACCACCGCGCGCCATATTACTACACACATCCACCCTCTCCTCGCAATATAAGCTTATATACATCGCGAGTTCACACAGCGTGCGGAGAGTGCGTAAAAGTCGCCCGGGCGCACGTATTTGATGTAAAGTATAAAACACTCTCATCTCTTCCCCCTATACGTGAATATGTGTGTATGCTACGCTCGATCGTGCGGTCGCTCGCGCGGGGCATATTGAATCTTACGGCGGCGGCGGCGGCGGTGGGAGCGCGATGTGGACAAACCACGGGGAGAAATTTAATTTTCCTCGATTTCACCGGCGGAATCTCGCCGCGGCGCGGTAAACGCGGCCGGGGGTTGTTGTCTGGTACACAAGAGGCCGAAGGGATGGGGTGTTGTTGCGAAATGAGTGAGGGTGCAGGGTTGATCGTGAGAATAAGGACAGTGTTTTTGGCTTTTTATTTTCAAATTAATATACATTATGCATATTGTATGAATATATAGAGTAGGGAGAAATTTATTATGTAAATATTTTGTTCAAAAAGTTCTTAATACCTGTAAAAATAATGTATAATGATTTTATTGAAATTCATTACGAATCATCAGTAGGATAATAATTTTACCATATACGTATTGTACATCGTATATCAAACGACACAATTTTCATATAATATATATTATAGTTACAACTGAGGTAGTTTATTTTGCCTTTCTGAATTCCAAATTCTAATAAATATTCATTCACTATCCATTATAAAATTAAAGATCAAATCTTCGAGAATAAATTGTCTGCAATATTGTCCATCTATGATATTCAAAATTTCTCAATCCGTGTACAAATTTAGAATTTTCTTTAAGGTAGAAAATTTATATATATTTTTTACAAAAACTTTAATAATTATAATTATGTTACTCAGAAGTATAATTTCTTAAACCATTTATCACGTTTCAATGCTACATTTATCCACGATTCACACGAGGAACAAATCCATTACGTAAAAAAATGCATACCGGACTGATAAAAAACGTAAGCCCCGTCAAATCAGCGGAATTACAACAGTTTTCTGATGGGGCGAAAGTTACCCTCCGCCTTTGCATCGCCCGAGAGAGCGTACGCGCGCGCGAGAGAGAGAGAGTGAGAGAGAGAGAGACAAAGCTTGCTCCTAACCTTGAGAAAAGCAGCGCGCGAGGGGTGGAAAAAACGAGAGCGAGCGCCGGAGCGTCGGTTACAGCGGAAATAATGTCGGTGCACTTTGAACGCTATACACCCGGCGCGGAGCGAAGGAGAGAGAGAGAGAGAGCGAAAGAGTCTGCGGGGGAGTAAGAGAGAGAGAGAGAGAGCGAGAAGGAGAAGAAGGGAGCAGCCGCTACCGCCGCGAGGGGGTTAAAACGGGGGCGAGAATATTGGTTGGCTTGTAATACCGAGAGTGAAGGAGCTGGAGAACGGGTGAATATTAAATATATTATTACATTCATTCTCATTTCCCTTTAGCTCCACCCGCGCATGTAGGTATATAGATATATACACGCGCACATATATACGAGCGATATCCTCAAACGGCACGCAAGATTGAACAACCAGCTTACGCGTACATCTACACGGAGAAAAATATTCTATTAAAAATTACTATGTTTTATTGTAACCGGGGGACAGACTTGAATTCTTAAAAAAATTACTATGTTTTCTAGCAAAAATTGCTATGTTTCTAGTAATTTTTACTACATTTATAGCAATTTTTGCTATAAAACATAGTAATTTTTTTAAGAATTCAAGTCTGTCCCCCAGTTACAATAAAACATAGTAATTTTTAATAGAACATTTTTCTCCGTTTATATATGTATATGTACGATGACACACTTTTTTTACCCATTTATTGAGACGTAATATATCATAAATTATTCTTACCAGGCGCGCTCTAATTCAACGAGTCGAAGAAAGTACGATTCGGAAACTTTCGACGCGCGTACGTACTACTCTTAACAATTACACAAAGGCGGTTCATTGGCATTAAGAGCACTTCTGCAGAATTGGAAAACAGGGAATGGGGAAAGAGAGAGAAAGGGAGAGAGACACGTAGCACGCGGAGGCGAGCGGCGAGGTAAAAAATGAAAACACGATTGGAAGCACTCTAGTCCGCGCGGCAGTTGGCTCGCCGAGAGGGGGAGATAGAGAGAGAGAGAGGAAGATGCGGTGGTGGACTCGCTATCTGTCTCTGTCCCTCCGCTTGTCCCGCCTCCCGGGGATTGAAGCGGTAAATGTGTGCGATGCAAACATATAACCGGGGGGTAATAAACGTAATTAGCCACCCCTGTAAACCAAGAGTATCTATCTGTCTATCGATAAATCGATAGAGAGAGAGAGAGAGAGAGTAGAGGCGACTCTCGACGTATATATATATATGTATATACGTCTATGTGTACCGGAGGTCCTTTCCATTAGCGTACATCGGCTCCTCTCCCTTCGTTATGCCACCCTCTTTGAGTCCCACTATCGCCTATAGTCTCCTACACTACTACTTCACTTGCGCTCACTTTCTCTCTCGCTCGCTCATTCATTCGCTATCATTTTCTCTCTGGTGCTGGCGCGCAAATTTCCCATTCGATTAGACGCGCGAGCGCCGGCTCTCTCTCTCCCTCTCACTTTGTTTAATCTTATTTCACCCGTAAGCCCTCTAATGCACTTGTTTCTCGCGCAGCCGCCTATCTCTCCCTCGTTTTTCGCCCGGGAGAGATGTACACGCGTCGCATCCTATCGCTTTAACGCCCCGCGCCGTCGCGGTCCTATTACACAGCGATGCATCGAAACGTACGTATATAGCGCTACTATACTACTACGCTTCTCTTCAGGGAAATAACGTCGAATCGTATTTAATTGTTTTCTCGCCACCCCTGTACAGCTCTGCGTGGATACTTTCAAATTCGCTCCATCCTCTCCGTCAATGTCTGTACATTCTCTATCCCGACCCGTACAGCGTGTACACTTTTATACACACTCGCAAAATATTTTCCACAGCTCTACTCACCTAGATCCACTCCGTTCGATTACACGCTCTCCAGCGGCATATTCTGCAACAGAGAAACAAAAAACAAATGTCAAAGAGAGAAAAATCGCGGCGGCCATAAACCGCCGATAATTAAGTTTTTACCTCGCACGCTGCACGCATGCGCTCGCGCGCACGACGACCGAACACAACAGATTTTTCAGCCGACGCGCGCGGCTTGTACCGCCATTATCTCGACCACTTAATTCTCTCCCTCTCTTTCACGCGCGCGGCCGGTAAAGTACATCGCGACGCTGTGTGTGTGTATGTGTGAGAGTGTCGTAGCGCCCACGCAGGCTCGAATAATCGAGAGAGCCTTGTTTTCGAGTCCTCCTCTCGTCGCGCGCATATATAAAGTATCTCCCTCCCACCCTTGGAATAATCATCCTCCGACACGGCACACACACACACCACTCGCGCTGCCGTGGCGCGTCATTTAATCAAAATCTCGTATACGCATACATATACACACACTTACTCTACTGTCAGCGTAATACTACACAAGACGACACGATCCACCCACGGGCAATGGACCGTGGAGCCCGATACGATCTCTCTCGATCTACGGTAAAAGAAAGAATCGGCGCGACCGAATGATGTTATATAGGTATATATAGGGGGGAAAATGTACATCACACGAGATAAGCGGGGGTTGGGTGTGTGCGAGGCTAATAATCGCATTATACACGGAGGGCGGGGACCGGATCGCGCATTTCGAATTCGCGCGGGCAAACTTTCGAATTTCCCCTGCAATTTCCAGTTGGCGCGACAGCGAGCGAGCGAGCGAGCAAGCGAGCGCAGGATGGTCGTCCGCGTTTGTCGCCCCGGCTTATACGGCTGCAGGAAGTTGCAATGAAAATTGCCTGCTAGAATAGCGAGGATGGCGCGAAGCGTATTGAACTATTGTCGATATGCTGCCGCTGCGCGATGCGACTATCGGCGCCGGCAGTTTCAATCGCGACTGATTGACTGTATGGTTAATGCGAGAGAGTTGTAAAATTTACAAGTATGAAGTATTTTGGTTTTAGTGTGAAATTTTGTGTATAAGAACGTTAGAAATATATTTTTGTCAGTTGAAAGAATAGAAATAATTGACCGGCAAACATTTATCATTAAAAATAATATTTTATCCTCGCGCAAAGATTAAAATATCACAACCAAAATTTTCTTTTACACCGCTAGATCCCCACCACCTCTTACCCCAAGCTAATCCACACGCCGCGAACAACCGACATCCTACCTGAAAAAACTTCCTTTTCCCATCCTTTCTGCGCTCTATACAGTCACACACGCATACACACGGCGCAATTCACGGAGTTCCGAATCCCGTTGGGCTTTGTCGGACAAAACGCGACAAACCACAAAAGCCTATTTGTTAGGGTAAAAAATCACTTCCTCCGGGCGAGCATAAACGCGCGGAGCATCGATGAGATCGTATCACACACATACACACATTCCGGGGCAGCGTCGGCAGAGCCCGCGATACGTCAAAGCGCGTGCGAACGCAAATGTCACGAATTCAATATCCCGATCGGAAGTCCGCGTGGCGCCTATCGGCGCAATCCGTCGCTATTGTTATTCGTGCGTATTTTACTAAAATTGAGCAGACCCCTACCCTCCGTTCTGGAAAACTGGATTTTGCGAGGACGAAGGAACTGCATGGGTGCCGGGAGGGGAGTGGGTGGTAATTTTTTTTAATTTATTGCGTTTGTGATTGTATCTGTGTTGCGATGACGATCCATTGTAATGATATAATTTTTGCTTTTTTTTTTATTATTTTCTTTGAATTTTTGTAATAGAAATTAGTAAGTATGCCATTGTGGTGGGACTGTTTATTTTCCAATATTTCTTTTAGAGACTTTTATTTTATATTCTAATCGCTTATTAGAAAATGTTTGCAAAGTGGCAAGATAATATTTTATGCAAACTATGGTCGATAAACTTTGCCTTTACTGTACGTGGAAAAAGAGGTTATTCTAACATGACGTGGTAAACAAACAAACGTAAAACTACCGCTACATTGCGTATAATCAATAGCATAATACTTACAGTCTGGATGTTTAGCTTACTCACGCTTTGTTACATACGGATTGGAAGTATAAATAATATATGATTAATATTTAAACAAGAGAAATATTAACGATAATTATGTATTGTTTAACTAACTTTATGGTTAAGAACAATATTCTGCTTTTCTTTGATAATTATGTAATAATTCCAAGTAAATTTTGGAATTTACTTTTGACAACATTGATATTTTAACTACTTATTGTTAGATATTGATTTTTGTTAAAAATGCTTCCATTTGATTATAGCACATTAAGTATAAAATATCGTTAATTTTCTAGCAGCTGTGGAGCTAATAATATTCAGAAATTATTCACATTTTTCTAGCTCAAAAACACCCAAGAAATATAAACACCAGAGCACAATCTCCCGGCATCATAAGACAACCGCTACACGCAAAACAGTCCCAGCTATAAATATTAAAAATAACGATCGTTAGGTGCGAGCTGTCCGTACAGAAGGTACGAATACCAACTGTTAAAGAAGAGAGATCGCAGCACACCACCACTACCCTCCGTGGCTTTTCAAAATTAATGGTCGTCGGCACACACACACACACACATCTCCTCCCTCGCAAGTGAGCGCGCGAGAAGTACAAGCAACAATGGACCAATTACACCCGGGCGCGGTTTGCCCGATAAAACGTCAACTATACGCTACGATACCAATCGTGTATATGTATACGCTCACACGTGCTCGAAGCGCTCGTCCGCAGATATTCCCCAGATATAACGCACATAATGCGAGAGAGGACTATACTACTGACCGCCGCCGCTCTCTCACAATGGAGGAGAAGAAGAGCGATCGCGATCGTGCCAAGTATAACGCCATTATGCTCGCGCGCTGTCCGGTTGTTGAATACGCGTTATACCTGTGCACTCGCGCGTCGAATATCAAAGGCGCGAATGTATATAATAACAGCGAGTGAGAGAAAGAGAGAGGAAATGCGGAACGGTAAAGCCTCGGGAAAATTGACACTGAATAACAATAGCACGGCGGTGGTGGCGAGCGGCAATTATACTAACCTGGCGCGCAGCTCGATTCGACGGCACGAAGTGTTTACGGGGCCGCGCTGTTAAAAATAATGAGTGTCTCCAAGCCGCAGTTCTATGTATGTGTATGTCTGCAGACTATGACGATGGCTGCAGTGCGATTCATCCCTTCATTTGTCAAGTGAATGTGCGAGTTATTAGAGGAACTGTTACATTAATTTCGCGGGCCGCTATCAGATGCCGTTCGCGGTGACGACATTACGGCGTGCCACTGCTGCTGCTGCTCGTGATATCGGCGTGTATAAAGAGAGAGAGAGAGAGAGAGAGAGGGGGGGGGGAGCAAGAGAAGGGAAACGAGATATACCGCATAATGGGAGCATTCATAAGGGTTGGCAGCTCCTTATCTAGCGGATAAGACCGCGCCAATACTATACGTCTACTACTCTTCGGGCACAGCAGTCGTGATAACACCGCACCTTCCGGCACAATGTAGTCTGCGTGTTTCGACTCTTGGCCGTGTAAAATTCAAACAAGCCAATCAATCGCCATTAACCGTACACGATCGATCCCCCCTCTCTCTACCTCTCTCTATGAATTATTCGTCGCGCCGGCCGAATGCTAATGGGAAAAGTTACGAGGAAACAATCAGCGGCTACGTCGCCGTGGCGCTCGGATTATTTTAATCGGCCGGAAGTCGCGGGACACGTCTCCTTTCAACCGCACGATCTCTCTCTCTCTCTCTCTCTCTCTCTCTCTCTCTCTCTCTCTCTCTCTCTCTCTCTCTCGCTCTCGTAAACAAAAAGGCCGAAGAGAAATTCACTCCTCGCGCATGAAGGAGAAGAGAAAGGAAGAAGAAGGAGGATATCGCGAGGCCCGAGAGGCTTTTCGAAGGCGGCGTATTAGCATAATAATTGATTCAATTTGGGAGATTTAGCCCGCCTAATGAACGCCATAGAGCGAGAGTAAAGGGAGGGGGGTACGGGGTAAGGGAGAAAGGGTAAGGAACCGTGAAATAGCTGCGGCGTCTGCACAAAATACCAAGACGCCGCGCCGCTCGCGCGCACGCGAGTGCTTAACTATTCCTCCGCGCGCCAAAGTCGAAGTTTTGCTTTGCCACCGCCGCCGCCGTGGATCTGCAACTTGCGCGCTCCATTTGCTCCGTAGATTATCCCCCCGGAGTGTGCGGGGGAAGGGTGAGTATTACCGCGGGGACATGGTTCGAGAGGTCGCGCCGCCGATGCTACTGCACGCGCTGATCAATTTTGCATTACGTTTGTTTGAGAGCTTGTTATATGGAGAGAGTGAGACTCGGTCTTTGATGTGAGGTGAAATTTATTAGGGATGGGTTATTGGAAACGGAGAAATAATATGGTTCTTACGTTTACGGTGAAGGAGATTTTATTGCATAAAGATTGCGGGGGAAAAATAAAGGTTCCTATTAAACATTGGAGAAATTTTTTTTTTAAATATTTTCAGCCAAACCTGATGTTATTATCTATTTTGTTCACTAAAATATTAGACATTGCAGTACAGAAACTGTAGAGTTGGAAATTCTTCATTGCCGTCAAGTTTTTTTTGTGAATTTTCAACGGATTGGCTTCGAATTTTAACTGGTTATTTAAAATATGTAGCCATCCAATGCACTTTAATGCTCTTTCATATAGGGGAGACCCGGGCAAGACGGTACGCCTAAGGAAAAAGTATCAATAAACAATAATAAAAAAACAGATTTTTCATAAACAAAATATATATTCTTTGAGGCTTTATAATAACAAAATAAAATATAAACAAAACCCAGCAAAAACAACGTCAATAATAACAAAAAAAAATGTATTTTTTTTATGGTTTTCAAAATCAGCCGGGCAAGATGGAACACTTTTTCAATGTTTGCATGAGTCACATAAGACCTTATCTGCACCAATAAATGGCGTGCAGCTTTCATGAGCCCACTCTAAACAGTATTGGCACTGTATCCAATCCTCTACTAATGGCTCTTCATATTTCTCACAACATACAAAACAATAATATTCCTTCTCGGGTTCTGGTGTTATCTTCGATCGCTTTCTCGGGACTAAACTGGAATCATCTTCTTCTTTTATTTTTCTTCTAGGAATTCGTTCACTAAGCGCACCTTTTTTGTGATCGACTATGTTTTTCTTAATTTCAATATTCTTATTGTTAACAATTTCTTTCATTTCGACAATTCTTTGCTTGTTTACATTGTCCTTTTTCTTAGAATTCTTTTGTTTAACATTAACTTTTTTGTCATTAATTATATTTTTTTAGTTGTTTTTTCGAATTTAATAGCTTGTTCATTTCGAATAGGACTTGATGTTAATATCTCAGCTTTTTGACATCTATTTCTCTTGGTTGTTTTTGGAGTGGCCATTTTAGGAATAGGTCTCACATCAAAAGGAGATAAATGTTTAACTTTAGTATGATTTTCTGATGAATTTGACGAGTTCTCAAGTTGAAAATATCATAAACAAAAATAAAACAAATTATTACGAGCGAAGTGTTCCATCTTGCCCGGTACTAATACTTTTTAATATTTGTTAAAAATAATTATGTATAATAATGAATAACTTAATTATGACAAGGATTTCTTTAAATATGAATAAAATAGAATACCCTCTAAAAAGTTTGAAGAAAGTCGCGCGTCTAAAACAAAAAATGAAGATGTTTACTTACTTTGATGAAATCGTAAAAACCGGCGCTCAAAAGGAATTTCAGCTACGTTATCAAACTCATCAGCGCGAGCGCCCAAATCACACTGGTATATAGTCAACAATGTTATTACCTACTAATACTCAGTATGGGTTTAGTGCCATCTATTATAATATTCAAGAAAATTGAGTGTTTCATCTTGCCCGGGCGTACCGTCTTGCCCGGGTCTCCCCTACGATAGAATTAGTAAGAAAATCAAATAGGAATACTAAGAAATAGGCAAATAATGGTCGAAAAATCGTTTCATCATAGATATTAATTAGCCCGTTTTACTAGCTATTTTCTAACGTCTTGGCCATTTCATATGGATGAATTTCTACCACGGTAATATTCACCATTTATTAGAAAAATAAAGAAATTTTAAATAACGAAAATGGAAACCTTTACTAAAAAATGTGAAAAAAATTCATTTCAAAATAATCCGTTCCACTATTTTTGCGAGGAAATATATTTTAAATAACCATTTAAAATTTGAAATCAACCCGTTGAAAATTCACAAAAAAATTTAACAGCAACGGAGTGTTCCACACTCTACAACTACTTTCAATGTCTAATATTTCAGTGAAAAAAAAAAGTGTCATCAGGTTTGGCTGAAAATCTTTATTACAATACCATCTTAACGTAAGAATATTTTCAGATTTTTCAATATTTTATAAATAAATTTTTACCAATGTTTAATACCAACATATATTTTTCAGTTTAAAGTCGGTCTTTCCCCCTTAAGGAGTTTCAAATAAATTCATATTTATAGTAGTTAATGCAAATTTAAAAACGGTTCTGATACCTATAATATTAATTGAATTACTCATAAAAGCATAACGGAAATTAATTTCAGATCAAGGAAACATAAAATTTCAAGAACACCGCGATAACAATAAACAAATCATCATCCGCTACACCCTCTCTTTCTCTCCATTAATTCATTTTTCTTCATTTTTAGTACAACACGAACAACACGGACGCTTTCATTTTTTATTAAAATAACAGATGCGGCTGTTAAGATAACTCTGCGGAGGAAGCATAAATCAGGGCAATCTTCGCGGCGCGCGACGCGGGACATACATTTATTACACAATAAACCCGGCCATTACCCTGAGACTATCGCAAAAAAAGAATCCACGCACGCTGGCACACCCGGGCCTGCTTTCCATAAAACGAAATAAAACACGGACAATCTTCCTTCTCCTTGGCGAGTAAGCCGAATAATTAGATGATGATCGGTGTGTGTAAGTGCCAACTCGGCGGCGAACGAGCGCTAAGCGGCTAACTGTCCCGTGGGAGATTACACTTTTTTCCTCTCACTCTCGAGAAATGTCCACGACATTAAGATATCTCACGCTTACCAGCCGCGCGCGCGCTGAGTGAGAGAAAGAGACATAAACCGCCGGTGTAAGCTGCGGCGGCGACTTGAGGAATGGAGTGCTGCTGCCGTCGCCACGCGCCAGAAAGATAGGAGGGGGTGTATAGCGAGGGGGCCGGGGGTGGCAGTAAAATCCACAAATCACCGAATAAACCAGAACAATGACGGCCACCTCCACCGCCACCGTCGCTGGAAAAGAGAGAAGCAAAAGCATATAGAGGGGTTGGTTGCGTCCTGTTCTCGAGAGCTATATACGCGGACCCGCGACTCGCGCCGCCGCGATAAATTTGTCCGCGGAGTCAATAACAGGGGCTGTTTCTGTGATTTAATGACACGCGCGGCGACCTCCCTCCGCGCGCGGTTGTGCGTTTTAAGCGGCGGATCATGCGCAGCCCGAGAGAGAGCGAATGCGTTTTAGAGCGCGGCTAGGTTTTTGTTGTACACGTGTACCTGTGTGTGTGCGGAAAGACGTTTATCGGCATTAACGTCATCGCTCGAAGGAGCATAAGGTTGTAGGTATATGTTGGAGCAGCAGCAGCAGTCGAGACGTTTTATCGCGAATGTGCTAAAAGCAAAATCTCAGCGAGCGAGAGAGCGATACAGAGAGAGCGAGGTGGCGCGCAAGCGCAAACCTTTTAGCGTCTCCTCGAGTGTAAGTCAGAGCTCGTCGCGGTGTGGATGTGCATATAGATATATATTCAGGGTTAGGGCCAAAAGAGTAAGTTTCGCGCACTCTCTTCTTTTGAAGCTCTACATATAACACATACACGGCCTCTTACTTAACCCACTTTCCCCGTAGCCCATTAAGCGAGAGTGTAATAGTCGCGCGAGTGCAGGATCCAATCATCGGAATCGACGATGCCGCACGCGCATTGGTCGATATTTATGTACAGGTAAAAAGCTGCTCTGACGGGCACACACTTCTTCTTCTTCTTCTATTTTGATTGGCTATAATGTCTTCCGGCAGATGACGGGCCCACGCAATAATAAGCGCTCATACTTACGCTCTTTCTCATTTCCGCGATGCATTCTCAGTTTCGTTGTTTCCGCGCAGCCATTCTCTTTCTCTCGCGAATGGCTGCTGATCGCTATTAAACGAGAGACTACGAAACGCGGAGAGAGAGAGAGAGAGAGTCGTGCCGGCACTTAGGCCTGGCTTTTAATCTTCGAGCCTCGAGAAGAGCTCTAATTAGAGCTGGGGCTCTCTCTCCGCGACTTGCTGCTTCTCTAGAGTGCAGAGACAAGGAGAGGGAGAGAGCGAGAGAGAGAGAGAGAAACGAGGCGACGACGCGACGCGAGGCGAGGAAATGAAGCCGGAGGTATGTTTAGTTTTTAGATGGAGGCTGCCGCCGCTGCTGCTGCTGCTGCCCCCGCGCACGCTTACACGTCGCGGTAATTAAAATCTTGATTAATGCACGTGTCCATCAGGACGAGCCCCCTCTAATGAACTTTCACGTCTCGCGCGCACCACCACTACTGCTTATACATACTATATACACCCGCAATCGTGATCTCGCGCGATTCTAATCGTGCGACCGAAAGGAAAGTAAGTAGTCCACCTTGTGTGTGTCTCGCGGAAAGAATCTATGTATATATATAGTGCGCTAACGAGATTCGCGAAGTCTGTATGAGAGCCACCAGTAAGTATATATATCGACAATGTGTGTAAGGCGAGTAGTAGGCTGTCGCCGTGGCCGCGCCCATAGTCCTCTCTTTACCTCCTCTCTCCCTCTCTCTGCTTTACGCTCTCTCACTCACACTCTCTCCACCTCTAGCGTCGCCTTGGATTTATCTGATTCAATCTATATGCAAATCAATTATAATGCTAAATTAACGGGGGGGGAGAGAGAGGAGGACGCCCTAGGTGTATCCCCGGCGCACACGTATAACGTACGTATAACGTGTATAATATAGGAGGACGCGCGTGAAACAACGTCGCGTGCACGCGCGTCTGCGATTATCCCGGTCCGCGCAATTATGACCTAGTCGTTATAATGACTGTTTAGTCACTCTCCGCGAGGCAATTTAATTATCGCCAACCCGCTAGCGTGTATATACGCACACGTCTCCTTCTTTGCGTTCTATAACAAGAGTGTAGGGTATGCGTGTGCATGTGTACGCGTGGTACATATACATAATACACATAAGCATAATACGTATCACGACGCCGAATCGCAAAGTGCGAATATAATACAACACACTGAGGCAATTAACTCGTGGCGCGAAGAGAAACTCTATATCTTAATTTCCCCGCCCAGGTGACCTTGCACGAATTAATTGTTTGTACATATGCGTGTTATAATTACACGTATACTCCGCTGCTCCGAAACGGAGTCAACAACACAGGTGATTGCTCTCTGGCATTATAGGCATCGAGCTTATATATTTTCGTCGAGCGCTTAAAGTAAAACACGCGAGAGGGTGAGTCAGTTGGAAAACGACTGTCTCTCTGTGCTCTCGCGAGGAATCCAAGAGGTAACAAGCTCTCTCTCTCTCTCTCTCTAGACGTATCTCGCGCAGAGCGAGCGGCGGCGGCCGGCAACAGCAAGTACAACACCAAGTCCATTCAATCTAATACTTCTGGCGGGCAGGGAGGGGCGTAGGAGGCGGGGGGAGACAGCCCATTTGAACCCACACACACACATACTCACGTACACACGCGGGTACACTCACAGGCAAAGGGGTCGACACGGACGTGGTTAGGGGCAGTTTAATATCGGATAATTGAATCCGAGGCCCCGTTCTCTCTTCCCCGCGCAGCCTCCCTCCCTCCCTCCCCCATGGCTAACTCGGAACTGCGAATACTCGAGGAAAGAGAGGGCGAGAGCAAAGTTCGCCGGGAGCGCGAGCGAGAGGGGAGACGCGGCCGGGCGGGCGGCAGCCGGACAGTGTGCGCGAGCGCGCTCTTATTGCAACTCGGGCTAAATGAGAGAGAAGGCGAGGAGAGGAAGAGCGAAGGGGAGAGTGGATGACGCGGTATACTCGCGCTCGTTTCCTAATTTCTGATACGAGTCACCCCCGCGGATTTGGTATAAGAAATTTACCGTATGATTAGCGGTGATGTGCGTTTTTTGCTTTTTGGCTGAAGCGTCAAAGAGGCATCTATAACATATAACGGGATATTGTTTATAAGCGAATTATAAATCGCGTAATCTGAATATATTTATCGGCAGCAAGAAGGATTATGGCGATTCGTTTCGAATCGTTCACGTTTGACAAGGTGGATTAATGTACCTCGCGTCACGTCGCGCGCGTTATATACGCCATGTGTATCTATATATCGCGCGTGGCGAGAGCGGCGTTACAGGTTATTAATTTTACGAAATATATACACACAGCGATTTCGCCGCTATTAAAATTTGCATGATATCCGCTCGCTCGTGTGTCGCACTCGCTAGACGCGGCGATTCTCGTTATTTGACATGACGCGCACGGTACACTCACGCACACGTGGAAAATCCCTGCGCGTTTTTGCCAGAGGGGGAGGCGTACAAAGCGAACGGACGACGAGCTTTATTAAAATAAAAAATGGAAAAAATTGCTGTGCGCGCGGACCGAAGGCTATAATGTTTCGACTATTGCGCGGAAAAAGCTAAATTATCACCGCAAGGATTGGGGGGAGGGGAGCAAAAAGCGCGGGAGGATCGACGTTAACGACGTTAACCTGCCGCGCTGACAATCGCATATTTGTCGATTGATACGAACGAGTGATGGTATCGCGCTTCCAAATTCGCAAAGCCGAGTAATGAATTTTTTTCCGGACGATCTGTCCCATTGTGCGGGAAAACGCGATGTGATATAATATTATACATGTGTGTGTGTGTGTGTGTGTATGTGTATTATATAGTGGGCGTAAGCTCGCGGGTGAGGTGTGTGTGTATATAAGAAAGAGCCGAGGAGGAGCAGCGAGATGAAGGAGGAAGGAAGAGGAGGAGGAGGAGGAAGGATGAGAGATATCGCGCCTGGCGCGGAGATATGGAACTCTTTTATTAAACGAAAAATTGGAGGCGCCGTTGTCGGAATGCAATATTTCGACGGATTCATTTGGTGGAAACATTTCTTCGCCGTGGCGAGAGTGGGAGAGAGAGAGGGAGAAAAAATTCAATCAAATCCGGAAGGTGCGAGGGAGAGAGAGGGGGGGGGGGGAGAACGGGAGAAAAAGACGTATATAGTGGCAAGATACGCGTGCTATGGAAATTCTGACGCTGCAGAGACGTATAGTAGTGGTACTATACGCGCGTGACTACGAGTTTTTAAGCGATAGGATGCGATAAAGCTTAAAGACCCATAGGGCGTGCCTCAAAAGCTCCCAAAGTTTGCCAGAATGGCTTTTCAAAGCTCATTAGAGCCACGGTGTATATGGGACACGTCGCTCACGTGAGCGTCAAAAGAAAAAGAAGAAAGAATCGCGCGGAGGGACGGGAAAATTTCGGCGCACATTGTTGCGTCGCCATCGAGCTTGACGAGAAAAAAAAGAAACAAAAATCTGTCAACAAGAAGAAACAGAGAGTGGGTGGGTGCGAGGGAGAGAGAGAGAGAGAGAGAGAGAAAAGTTTGGACTAGCGGCCGCAAAAAAAGCAACAATACCCTAGTGCACTCCCTCTCTGTGTATGCCCTTCGAAAGTACGGCGGCCTGATGAAAAAGCGACCCAGAACAACGTCGGACGCAGGAGGAGTGACGCGAGGGAAAGAGATAGCAGAGCCATCGTTCGTCCCCCGGGCTATTTCTCCAAGACAATAACTTTTTTATCTCTCCTAGCAGCTTACGCATTCGCTTTCTTTCCAGCTCGCGCTCATTTCTTGCGCTGCGCGAGGGCGAGAGAGAAATTTCGGGTCCTACTTTTGTGGTGCGCGCGGATTAATCCTTCTCGCCGCGAGAGGGCACACTCGTCAATCAAAACCGCGCGCGAGCGAAGGACACGAATCCTTGGAGAGGAAGAGAGAGAGAGAGAAGAATCGCCCGGATATTATTCTTGCAGTTGGTATTCTCTTCCGGACCGCCCCGTTTTTTGGTTTTCTACTGTGACCCATTCTTTCGTAGTCGAGCTTCGGCATGGATTTTCCGGGCACTCTAATTTTTCGGAAGAAAGATGTGTTTGGTGCGGAAAATATAAGAAACGAAAGGGTAGTATGGATAAAATATAAATTTATGACTCGCTGATTTTTGTAATTTTTATACGAATAGTTTATGTTAGAAGATATTTTTAATTGTGACTTTTTTGGTTATTTTCTTTCTACAAAATTAAATATAAAGTGAAGTTAGTGCAGCGTGCGGTAAGTACAAATGCGCAGGATCTCGAATTTCGCAAATAATCCGTACAAGACATTTTTATACATTACTGAAATTAAGTATGTTGAGTACGGCAATATCTTCCTAAGTAAATTGAATAACGCAATTACATTTTCCATTTACTAAATTAAGGATCCTCAAGCTGCTCCATAAAAATTATTACAATTTCCCAAGAAGGCAGCGGGTTTCACCTTGTAATACAATTTTTCGAATTTTTCCCCGAATAGCTCTCAGCGGAATTTTGCAAACAATTCTACTCGCTGCAAATTATTCACTTTTTCCAAAACACATTCCGACTAAACTCCCACTTGAATGCTAAAAGCGCAGAAAATATACACGTGAACCTGTGTCTCGCTCAATATACACACGCGACATTTAAAAAGCTATATATTTTAAAACTTATCGGCTAAATCGTCCGTCTAGCCCGCGTGTATGTGTACCCGCACCGTCTACTTTTTAATCAATACAAATTATCTACAAGTTCCCTTTAATAAATCACGAATACGATAAAACGCGTACGATCGTGTGTGTGCGCCGGACTGGCGAACCCCTCGTGACCCTCACTCACTCTCTTACCCTCTGAAAAATCAATTTCGCGCCGAGCGGATGGCGCACTTAATAATTACGTTTATGCTCCCCTCGCGCCACCGCGAAAAGCAATATTATCAAAAAGGATTAAGAGATTACGAAGTGTGGCATAAAGAAGCGAAAGAGCGCGAGAGAAAGAGAGAGTGCGGTGAAAATAGAAAGAGAGAGGGAGTATACCGTCGTCGTCGTCGCGTTCCTCGACGGCGTCTTTAGAAGGGTTGTAGAACATTTCCACTAAAATATAAAGTGGCTTTCGGGGGTGGCATAGCAATGGGTAAGTGGGGGAAAGAGAGAGAGGCAGGCAGGAGCTCTCGCAGGGGGTAGAGGTATAGTCGTCGGTTGCCTATGGCACATGCATTCACCAAGGGACACGACGTAAAGATAGGTGGGGGTGTGTTATTGATCGACTCGAGAGAGAGAGAGAGAGAGAGAGAGAGAGAGAGAGAGAGAGAGAGAGAGAGAGAGCGAGCGAGAGAGAGAGAGAGAGGCAATAAAGCCTCTCTCGTGCCTGCACGTACGCCAGTTATGTGTGTGTGTGTGTGTGAGAGGGGGATGTATGTACACACGTCTGCGGTGGGCGCGTATAAAAGTGCATACATACTCGCGAGCGCTCGCACACCCTTCCGCACATACGCACGCCACACATCGCGCGAGCGAGCGCGGCTGGGCGGCCGTTTGTCATATGCAACTATGCAAATGTATACAAGCAGTTTATAGTACGATGACTCGTAATACCGAACGATTACGCGAAGGATCATGGGCCATTGTTGTATAGTTGCACCGCGCGCGCGCGATGCGGAATATCATCGTTGACGCGGACGATGGACTTGTTTTGTGCGTGTTTTCTATATTACACTGATGATGATTTCATTATGATTGGGTGAGTGTGGTGGATTGTACCGATGATGATCGTTGCTTTAGTTTTGCATTGATACAATTGATAAAATGGCGGTGGGGAGCGCTCTATGTCTAATTAAATAGTAAATTAAATTAAAATTGAACGATGTGTTTCTTTTTCGGAGGGGGCTCTTGCATTCAAAATACACGCGCATTCGTTATGATAAACAGGACAATTGGCATTTCATTAGAATAGACTTTTTAAAATATTTTTATTTAAAATGCACACCGTTAAATGTGTCATCAATTACAGCTGCTGCTGCTGCCGGCCATCGCGTCGCGCGCCAGTAACTTTAAGGCCGCGTGTCTGTGTGTGTGTATGTATAAAAATATGTTTGTGTTTAATTAATTAGCGAAACAATAGCTTCATTAATTATTCTGAAATTATTTATGTTTTTCTTTGTCAAGTAAACATAATGCAATCAAGCATATCTCGTATATATGCGGGAAACGCGCGGAACGTTTAATAAATTTTCAAACTTCTAAAAATTTATTAATTTAGTGTCATGTAATTAATCAGCGAAAATAAAGATATAAAATTAGCAAGGTGTTGTGTTAAAGTTAAAATTAAAATTTACATTGGATAAAATTAAACAATTGTTCGATTTTCAAAGAATCTTATCCAACTTGAGAAAAATCTTCACTTATACCCTCGGGAGAAAACGCCGGTTTAAACAATTTTTCCCTCCCAGCGTATTATCAGTGTAAAATCTCACCGGTTAAAGCGTTAAAACTTCCCCGGGAGATTTCAAGCACGCCGCGCGCACGCAACTTATACATTTTCACACAGTCTCGCTCGCTCGCTCTCCTGCGCGCGCGATAAAAATGCAATCAAAGTCGTTTCAGCCGAGGGGTAATTAATTAAGCGACGCCCTTTTTAATTTGGAGCTGTCGTCATCCTTGGGGCCCTCTTATCTCGCCGGCTGCATCGTGCGCGCGAGCGCCACGCTGCTGGACGCATGCGCGCGGGCGCGCGCTCACTACGGCAATTTGAAAGGCAATTTTTTCCGCGCGCGCGGATGATGGAAGAAAAAGGAGGTGAAGGAGAAAGACAGAGAGAGAGAGAGCGAACGAACGTCGTAATGAAATTGCACTCATCGTATAAAATTTAATATTAATTCACGATGTAATATAAGTGCGAGTGGAAGAGAGTGTGTGTAACCGACTAGAAAACAAGTGTCGCTGATATTGCATTAATCAAGTCAACTTAGGGCAAAGGCCGTCTCACTCTTGCGAGCGCGCGCAACTTTGCAAATCATTACGTAACGCGGCAGCACTCACGCGCCCGTTCCGCCAATTTTCGCCTAATTTTCGTCTAATTAATTTGCCCCCTCGCGCCTCGGCAATTTGCGCAAACTTTTTATCGAGGCACCTATAGCCGAGGCGGCGACGATGGCAGTAGTAGTAGCACCACTAGTAGTAGTGTAATTAATTAACGCGCACGGTGTGAGCGCCGTGTGGATTGATTGCGAAAAGTCAAGAGAGTGCGAAAGAATTTGCGCGCCCACGCGAGAACAATTCCAGTTGCCAGGTGAGCTAGCCGTACGTGTACATGTGTAGGTATATACATACACCGCTATATCAATGGCATTAAGGCGGCTGGAATTAAACGAGCGACTCGCTCTCGGATCTTTTCTCTTTTGCGAAACCAAGGTTCGCTTTTTTCGCCGCGCTCATTAATTCTCGCGCGTGCGGGCTCTGCGCCTTGTACATTATATTCGCGATTCAATAACCGTACGACTGTATATATATACGCCATACTGCCCTTCTTCGCTCTATCCCTTCCACCTCAATCATTCGTTAACTCGCCAAAAGACGTACACCTCACGAAAACTCTCGGGCAAACAAAAGCCGCATATATGTGAGAGAGCTCGAGGCCGAATCTTTAAATTCAAGAGCGCTCGGTGACTCACACTCTTTTGCTCGCTTGCTTATATGCATACATATATATATACATTCGCGGTCGCTATATATACACACTACACACAACGTGTGCGCGCGTGTCCTTCGTTTCGCGAGATATTCGCACGAATCCGGCCGTCCTCGCGCGCACGCAACTATATAGCCGAGTGAGAGGTGAGTTCGCCGCCGCCGCTGCTTGGCCGCGTGCTCTCCTTCTTCCTTCCTCTCTCTCTCCCCCTCGCCTTTATTCGCGAGAGCCGCGCGTATATACAGGCGCACGAGGCGGCAGCTTAGTCCTGTGCCACCTCCGCGCGCCTGCTGCGCTCCTAATCGCGCCAGGACGACTGCGCCCCTTGGAAATTTCGCCGCTGGCGCCGGCGCGTGCGGAGAGAAACCCGTTTCGCGAGCGAGGCGAGCGAGGCGAGCGAGGTCAGTGCGTGCGTGTGTTATTATGTTTTGCAAATGTATGGATGAGGGAAAGAGTGCTGCGGTCGTAAGTTTTTTGCCTGCGCAGGATGTTGCTGTTGTTGTTGAGGTTTTTGGTGGAAAAAAAAGAGTTACAGAATTTAATTTAGGCGTAATTACGGCGATTTTCGTGTCGTAACGGTTTTTCGCCTTCTCTGTGACACGCGGACGGATATCGGTTGCAGCTTTTATATAGAGCGACGAGCGGTCGAGTACTTTTTGCAGTCGACATATATTTTTTATTTTTATATTTTTATACGAATTTATTTTGGAATTCTTTCATTGCAGCGAGTTTCTGGAAAGAAGGAACGGGTGTAACTATTTTAATAAAATATTATTAATTAGCGAGGAAATAAGCAGAACAGACAACTTTTGTCGGAATTAAATTTTGCTTTATTTTACGTAGTCTAATAAGTATTAACAAACTAATTAAGTAAGTTTAAATTTAAAAAAAATGTATATTTTTATAGAATATTTTCATACCATGTAACGATAAATTTACGAACAACTTCACATTTTATTACGCGGTCTAATCTATACACCAGCAACTACCCGAACAGCTCATTCCTTCCGCCTATAATAGGCTTTATCAAATTAGGAGAATTTGCATACCGGTAAATATTATCGCAATTCCAACTTCATTTTTTTCTTCCTCCTCAATACATCCTCAGTCGGCGCTTTCTCCTCGGCTCGCCTCAATTAAAACGTAGACTGCGCACACACACAACCGAACCTCCCCCCTTTAAAAGAAAAACCACACCTCTCGGCAGATTATAATAATTAACACGGGGGATCCAAATTTGCTCAAGACACAAAGTAATTAAAAGTATCGGCGAGCGCCGCGCACAGCGTGGCTTCAGTAATCCAACTCGCGGATCGCTCGCGTAAAAAAGAACCGCCGCCACCTCGTAGAACAGAGCGAGTGAGAGAGAGAGGGAAGAAAGTATAAGTACGGAAATAAAGTTGAAAACCCTTTCTTAGCGCCCCGGGGTGCCGCCGCCGCGAGTTTTACGAGGGCGCGCGCGCCGGCACGACTTATTAGATTAATTAACGTAATCCTAATAGGATCTCATCTTGAGTCACAATACAAGCCGCCTACTACCACCACCACCACCACCAGCATCACCGCTGGCTTCTCCCTCTCGTCTCGACACACAGAGACACGACGACGACGACGACGACAGGCGCTCCTGTGTATTCGTGGGCGTCAATAGTGGGATATAGCCAGAGACTTGCCTCCGTCTCTCTCTCTCTCTCTCTCTCTCTCTCTCTCTCTCTCTCTCTCTCTCTCCTTCTGGGGGGCTGTGTACACGTGTTTCGTCCTCGCGCGGCGATACACGCGCGCGCACGTGGAGGAGCGAGCGCGGGCGCAGCACTGTACCGTCTATTACCGGCGAGATAGCTCGAACAATGGCTTCCATTAACGGGGGGCATAGACTGCCGCTGCACACACCCCTACCTCTTCCCCCAGTTAATGGGCAAATTGTGTGCTAAGTCATTTAAACGCCTAAACTTGAGGCGAGCGAGCCACCGCCGCAGCCGACTTCCCGCGTGTGTGCATGCACTGCACAGGTCGACAGTGCATTGTCCGGCAGGGGAGAGAGAGAGAGAGCTAGGAGTCATTCAACGATGACGGTGATTTTAGGGGTCGAGGATGATGAACGTTAATTGATTCATTAATTAATCGACGAACCAATCTATCGGTAGCTTTGGCAGCCCGTTCTTATAAGGTTTTGATATAGGGGTGAATTGTTTTGATATGTTGGGGAGGGAGAGGGGGGGGGGTGAAGAGCGGTAGGAGATAGCTGACGTGGTACTTACTGTTTGCGGTATTTCGGTGGCAGCCACTTGTCGGTATGGCGCTGCGGAGTATACCGAGAACTCTCGGCGGCTACGGAAGAGCGTGACAGGTGTTGCTCTCTCTCCCTATCTATCTCTCTCCCTGCTTCTGCGCCACGTGCTTGGTAGCTGCCGCTGCTCAACAGTTCATAAGGACAACAGTTTGTCGAATTGGAATGGAAACAGCTGATAATGATTTCGATTGTTTTGGATCGTTCAATCAGTTCATTAGAAAGGTGCTGATGACGATTGTCACGGTCGTCCATTCATTTTTATGATTACAACGAAAATTGATAATGAGTATACGGAAAGAAAATCTTTTCTTATAATAAATAACGCGGATTCATAAAATGTGCCAGCGATTTTTACAACGATAGGTTACCGTGTCGCCCTCATCATGATCATAAACAAACCACCAAAAATCAAACGTCTCTCGGGATTCATCAGCAGATGTGCGATGCAAATCACCACAATAAACGCAGTATTTTTTTTTTCGAGAAATGCTCTCTGAAAAACCAAGCACTCGGTGAAACAAGTCCAGATTTTTTGAGCGCACGCGACTACGAAGGCGCGCGACGACAACGAAAGGGGGCGAGCGCGCGTGTTCTGCGGATGGATGCGCGACGCTCGCTGGCAGCGGACTGGACTCCGGAGTCTGCTGAGCCGGCGGCGGCTGGGCCACGAAAGTTGGCGAGCGTGCGCGCGCGCGTGAGAGAGAGAGCGCTCTCTCGCTGGCTGGTGGCCCTATACCAGTCCTGCGCACCTCCCCTTTGCCAAACGCGAACGCGCGCACGTTGCACACGTATATAATATAGGTGTGTGCCGGCGAGAGAGCGAGTGTCTTTTTCGTGGACGTGGATGTGCTGGCTGATTTTGGACGTGTGGCGGAGAATATTTGGTGGGTTTGAGGGTTTGCGGGATGTTTTGGTTTTGTAATTAGTGTCGTGAAAATATTTTGTGTGGTATAAATTATATGGATTCAGTTTTTAGAAATAGTATTAACTGACAAGAAGAGTCTATGGCCTCCAGTTCACGGATTTATCTGAAAGTTTACGGTTCTTTAGTCTGGAAATAGAGACCTATGGTTGTGCTAATGGGCTTTATATTTCCATATACAAGCTATTTAATTACGAAAATAAACTTTTTTTAATAAAAGTTTATGTCTCTTTCTACGATTTTGCGAATCTTTAAGTTCGAAAATGAGCAAAAATTATTATAAAAATAAACAAAAAAATGCTTTAACTTTAGCTTTGTTTCGTTAAAAAATACTAATTACTCAGGAAATTCTAAGTAAAGATAGCCAAAGAAAATGATAAAAAATACCACTCATAAAATGACTGAAAAAGAAGGGAAGTTTTTAGGCGTTTTTTACTCTACTTTTGATTTTTGAACTTAAATGTTTACAAAGCTGAAACCGTAGAAAGATACATTATTTTTATCAAAAATAGTTCATTTTGGAAATTAAATAGCTTGGATATCGAGATATAAAGCCAATTGGCAAAAATGCTGAGACATCGGTCTCTTTTTTTAGGCTAAAGAGCCCTTCTCTAAAATTTCAAACAAATCGATTGTAGTTTTTATGAAAATAAATTGAATGACGAAGAATTCAAGAAGTATTGAAATTGGTCGTTATTTGGAACTTTTAAGTGCTGTGTCGTCACGTAAAATTACAAAAATTATTATTCACTGAATGAAAAGTATTAAGCGAACAGCAAAACCAAGTTTACAATATGAGGTGATGCTGTGAGAAAAATACCGGAAGTCATAAGAGACAAACGTTAAGGTAAATTTCCAAAATAAAGTATTGCTCTTGCAAGCTACACTATCAGTATAACTGTGAGAGCAATACCGATGCTTGAAATTATGTTAATAGTAGGTTTCCATACAAATACGTTGAGCGTCTGTAGCCATACTCGAAACGATATGGATACCACGTGAGACAACGGAGATAATCCTCACCTTTTTCTTTGATTTGTTGTGGGTAGTACTTATATTCAAGCTATAAAACTTACCATGAGTAAATATCATTTCAAATAATGTTTAACATTAAACTAAAAGAACTTTATGTATATCTTTAGTCTCATGGCAATATATTACGGTGAGATTTTGTACATTGAATCTTTCGAGGAACGAAACCACAATACAGCAATACAAGCAGAGAAGAATGGGGCAATATTGTACACTTTCGATCATAAGATAAACCAATTTATGAGGTTTTGGATGCTCATAAGGCTTTCTTAAGTTTCATTTTATTGCAAAACAAACAGTTATTATACCGAAACGCAAAAGTATTACTTGTAAATAAATTGACCCTGGGTGTACAACTTAGCCTCACTCTTCCCTATCAAGGAGCGCGAGAGCGCTCCGAAGGGCAAGTATAGGTCTTCACAATGTAGAGAAGCCTGAAGGGGCGACTGCGCCACTATCATACTTTGATTTAGTAGTTATCACAGTTAATATAGTATTCCTATAAGCCTGAAAACAATACTTTTATTGCTGTAGAAGCAATAATATTGTTACATTTTATATACTTTTTTTTCAGTGTTATCTTGACTATGAAACGATATATAATATAAATTCATAAAATCGATGAATAGAATCATAAAACATAAAAAAAAAAATATGAACGCTAGGAAAAAACTTAAATAAAAATTACAAACTGCTTTGTAAATATTATCATATTTTGCAGGAAATTCAACAGAAGTAAATTTTCTCAAATTTGTAGGAAAATTTCTTATAAAGTATTCTAGTTTTTTGGTATTCAATTTTAAACATGTAAAATAAGGTTAATTTAGGTAATGGAATATATGTTTCCTACCGCAAGACTGTGTCTTACAATGCTTGGCCTATATCTACTGATGCGTTTCATTTCGGTCAATCTGTTTTTACTTTAAGCTCTACTGGCTCTCTTATATTGTAGAAGCATGTATAAATGAAAAAAAGAGCGAACCGGATTTTTCAAGTATTTTAAGAATATCTGTGACAACCGGCTCCAATTCTTGCGGGATACGCGAGACACGCTCACGAGAAATCGTTCCCCGCCATTCCACCATAAGGTAGGCGACCCAGTATATCGAGACATCGTAAAAATGGTACTAGCGGATGAATATCCCAGATCCGCTACTGAATTACACGTACTGGTACCATTATCAAGATATTCAGGTACTGGGTCGTCTACGTTACGAGCAGACAAATCGAGTGCCGCTGATACTTTGCGAATCGCGAGCCTAAACGCCGCTGGTTTCTGATGTCGGTCGCATTCGACACCCCAGATGGATCAATTGCGAGCGCTATTTCGGTAGTTACAAATTATTAATTATAAAATTACTGTGAATTTGTACGCTTCATTGGAACTTCCGGTTAAACTCTTTAGTATTTTAAAATCGAAATCTTGATTTTTCTCAAGGAAGTAGTGAACAGAGAGGCTCTATGTTCACACGTCACGATCAGCGAAGAGACGGACTCTTGGACGCTTTAAACACGTAAGAACAATTCGAAAATAAATTGAATAAGTCGTTTTCCAGTTAGGCGACAACAGCCAAACATGACACAGTAGTTATTCTGATTTTGAAGGGAATAAATGTGTTTTAGTTATGAGTTAGTTTTGAAGTAAAGATCCCAACATTTATTTGATCGAATTTAATTTATTTGATTGAGTTACATTTGATTGAACAATGGTAAAGAAGCGAACTTCTTCCGCAGTTAGTCTGGTTGACAACCACGCATGCGACGGACCACCCGCAATTGTATTCCAACACTCAATTTTGTATTTATTATATTAATACCAACATTAGTATTTACGTTAAAGGAGAAACTCATTGTCCATATACCGACTTTACATCCTTCCAAAATATATGTACCATTCACATGTAATAATAAGCAATAGTATAACTAAAGATTTATTTGAATAATAATTTCTTAGCAGACGTTTTCCTTAAAGTGGAGAATAATTTTTGTATTTTTTTGTCTACCAGACCTACGTGTACAAGTAGTTTTGACTATAAAATTCGATATAACTTAAATTCATTATTTTTCTTTCCTAAACGTATTGAACGTATAGAGTATACTATCCAATTCAATAATAAATTAAACAAGATAACGAAGTTAATGTAACTTAAATTACAATTAAAATTATTTCAAGAATAAATTTTTAATCCAATAAATTAAATGTTTTATAATTGTTTGTATCATCAAATAAATGTTTCATCAAATAAGTTAAATGTTTATCTTTAATAAAATATTATACCAAACAGTAAGTTATTTAGAGAATCATGTATCGATTTTCTACAATGTATTGAAAAATTCCAACAACTCAGCACGAGATCACATTGTTTTTCTCATTTCCAGCTGAAGGAGAACCAAAGAGAATCTGCGAAGAATGCGCGAAGCAGCAACGGGTATGCCAGTGCCATCTAGCGATGACGGGAAAAGCGCTTGAACCGCTTGCACGCTTTCGGCCAAAAGTAAGAGGCTGTAGGGCGCGCACTGCTGCTCTCGTTAATCTGCCGATAAGCGGGCCCTTTACCGGCAATATCCCGTGTTTCCAAAAAAAGGATCTGCGTACATGAAAAATGAGCGTTTTTTTAGCAAGTAGTACGACGGATCCAAATGCAAATCTGCAGTATGTAATGTAAGAATACGATGTAACATATCCTCTATCTCAACTCTCATCCTTTCGCATAAATAGTCTATAAAATAAATCTACGAAGTAAAAGCGTTAAATTAATGATCATACATAAACCCTTCAGCCCGCTGACCTCCCTGAACGAAAAAATTCGCGAGCAGCGTAGGAATCATAGTCGTCGGCTCGCGCGCGAGCGCGGCACTGATGACGCGGGCGAGTTTCGCTCGCTCGCTCGCAGGAGCGAGAGAGAAAGAGAGAAAAAGAGAGACAGACTGCGAGCGAGCGAGAAAGGAGGGCCGCCGCTCTGGCGCAGGCGCGCCACGCCCTCGCAAGCTCGCGCGAGGAGGAGCGATCCGCGAGACCGGTCGGAAAGTCACTCGCGATTGGCGACTCTTTCACCTGCGCGCGCTCTCTCGCTCTTTTACCCCCTACTCCTTCTTCTCGCTCGCTCACTCTCACGCGCGCGCGCGCGCGGCCAGCTAACTCTCTATTTATGCACCTGTGTGACGTCAGTAATAAACGTCGAGCGCCTTCCTTCTCTCTCTTTCTCCCCCCACCCTCTATATACGTATACATATATATACACGCTGTCCGCCGAAAGATCGGTACCTCTACTTATTCGCGTTTATGCAAATTCGTCGTGGCGACGAATATAATCGAGGCCTCGAGTTTTGGCCGCGCGGCGAGAGATATAACGGAAGAGATAGCGGAATTAGGCGACTGGAAAATCTGGGAAATTAGACTTTAGCGTGCCGCGATACGCGGCCTGTTTCTCCGTTTTCATAGCTCTTTTCATTATTCCAGGACCACCGTTCGTTATTATTGTTTCGGAGTGCGGTAGATTATCGGAGCACGGGGGCTATATACTAACAAGGCAACGGCGGCAGCGGCGTTCTCCAGCGGAGCGTATAGAGATTAGGCGAGCCGACTCGAAAACGCTCTTTTACCGCCACTCATAAAGTCCCGATAAAAACATCGCCTGCCTCCCCAAATAAGGAAATTACACGTTCCTTGCTCACCGGGCGATAACGAATTTTTTCCCCGAAACAATCAGGCCACGGTATATATAACTATCACGAACTTACCTTCTACACTATACATAAAAACCTCCAACCTTTCCGAAAAAAATAAAAATAAAAAAGCTGACGCCCATCGTCGTCGTCTTGTTCGTCGGAAGAGTTTTCGCATCTATTGTACGTGTACGTAGAGCGCGGGGGTGACGCGAGCGGGGGAGGAATTAATTACCCACGTAGAGCGAGAGGAAGAGAGAGGAAGCCTCGCGCGGAGAGCGCTTTGATGTCCGGCGGGCTTCCGGCCCGCGCGCACGTAAGGTCCAAGGTAATCGACTTTGTTCTCCCAGGAGTTATGTCTTGCACTCCCTCCCCCCGGCACTCTATATACCTCACCGCCGACCTTAATTACAACAGTCAATCGAGTAAGAAGCTTCTGGCGCGATGAAGTCCTTCAGCGTTCGTTCAGCGCGTAAGCGAATGACTTATCCGTACGACCGGGTAGAAGAAATCGCTGCTCTCGATCTCGCGGCTAATTATATTTCCTTTGGCAGCCGTTTTTGTACGATAACTGCGCGCTACATCGCGATTATTGGCCGGACGTAATTTCCCGCTTATCGCGATTGAGGCAATTTTTCGTATACGTAATGTGTAGTGACGAAATAAAAAAAATAAATAAATGACGATCGAACGGGGAGAGGTAGTAGGGGGCTATACATATTGTTATATTCGAAGAGTTTCGTTATTCTCAGAGAAGGGAAACATGATCGATGGCTCGCCGCGGGACACACACGAGAGTCCGCGTGCCGCGATGCTAATCGCCGGGCGTGCCAGCGAGCCACAAGAGAGGCAGAGAAAAAGAGCCCGAGAGAGAGAGCGAGCGAGCGAATTCGCGCGCAGATGAAGATAACGTATAATGATATGCCGCGTGGAAGAGCGAGCCAGCGGCAAACCCTCGCGGACAATAATAATGTACGTACACACACAGACGTATATAGACACGTGCGAGAACAGGTATACTCATTGTTTGGCGAGTTTCGAAATCAATAAAATAAATGGAGTGCACTCGCGAGGGCATAAGCGGCGCGTGATGTTTACCGAGTTAGTGACGCGACGACGACGGCAGACGACGATGACTAGCGATGCTAGTGTGCGTGTGTGTAACCAGCCCGGGCGATTCGCGAAATAACAGGTGGACGCGCTCGCGTATATATGCAAGACAAACGACAATTCGATAACATCGCTCGGCGATTGCATCTACGTGTGTGTACACATGTGTGAGCCTACTGCTGCCGCCGCTGCTGATGATATACATAAACGCGAGAGTCGCGCGATGTTTTATGAAGACATTATCGAGCGCCAATGGGTTCTATCTCCCTCTCTCGCGAGTGAAGGCAATTACGAGCGGCTGGATGTAATAACTCGCTCGCGCTCGGTATCCAATCATCGCGCGACGCCGATTGCAAAGTTTCCATTTATTTATATACAGGCCCGATGAGACTTATTGCAGGAGTGTTATTAGTACAGGGCGGATGGTTGTTTGATTTCGACGGTGTGGTGTGTCGCCACGGTTGACAAGCGAAATTTTCGACGATGTTTTGGTTTTCGTGTAAAAGTATAGGTATCGAATTACTTGTTGCTGGTGCGGGCTTGAACTTTGGAATTGAACGTTGTGTTTCATGATATCAAATAATATTTTCTCTAATATTGAATCGGTACAAATACTATATGGGTGTATTAATTTTCTACAGTTGTTTATTTACAAAATAACCAGTGATGAAATACGAAATATTGATGCTTAATTTTATACATGCAATAAAACGTTATTTCTTGTAATATTATACGTTTTATTTATTATCAACATTGAAAGCTAAATTTAATTTTATCAACAATTAGTTACTACTAAAACACAACAATATTTTTAATAATTCTGCGAAAACCACCCCTTTACAATATGGATTTCAAATCATTAGCATTCAAAAGAACCCAACCACCACTACGACCACCCTCCTCTCTCTTTCTCCGCATTCTCCAAACGTAAGGATTTGCGATCTTCATTCGAATTTAAAAGTCGGGAAGCCAACCCGCGCGTAAGCCGGCCAGCAGCAGCGGTAGCCGCTAAAAGGGGTAATACGGCGGCGCGCTCTCTCTCTCTCTCGTCCTCTAAAAGTGTAAAACACGTTGCCGAACGCTAGCGCACGCTTTTGTTCGGCAAAACAAAGGGGGCAGCTCGCGCATCGCTTGGCTTCCCGGTGCCGCCACCGGGAGAAATCCTATAGCGAGCGCACGTACGGAAACGCTAAGCTCGCGAGGACGCGACAAAAGCCGCCGCTATACCGCGCGGAGAGTAGATAACTGTTATGCGCGCGCGCGGAGCAGCATTTTTCCGGAAATCTGCCACGATGTCGCGAGAAATTATACGAGAGGACGGTTGGTATAGTTCTGGATAGCGGATTATTCTTGCGAGCGAGCGCACTGGAAAAATGCGGGTTTTTTTCTTCTTTAATGACGATAGCAAGGAAAGGCTTGATCCTTGCTCTCCTCTTATATATACACGTAATATATCCGAAGAGCAGCTTTTGAATTTTATAAGATACGGTACACACACATAACGTGCGCTATACGCGAGAGATTTATTCGCGGATAACGAGGTTTAACCTGGACCTCTGGAAGAAGGAAAAAAGAACAATGGCATTCATAACGAGATAAGGGTGGCGAAAGTACGCGCGTGTCGTTTAGCGCTGGACGGTGGGAAATTCCGGGGCACGGGATTTCTTCTTCGTGGGAGTCGTCGCCGGGAAAATAATTACCCTGTTCAAATAGCCGAGCGCGCGCCCCGCTTCTCTACGCGACTTGGTCAAGATTTGCATGAGAATGGCCTGAAAAAATCACTTCTCAAACAATTACCGTCGCGCAAGCGCCAAAGCTAAAGTCGACGGTTTCAGCTCCGTCCGTGATGGTCGTCGTAATGCGCGGCTAAAATATGTGACTGCTAAATTTGCGAGCGAAGGGAAAAGTCAGTCGGGCTAAATTTTTCATCTCGTTTTGAACAATTTATATTTTCGCTTATAATTATAGTATCACGGTTTATGACGAACCGCTGTATCGCGATGATGGCACACAACAAAACGATTTAAATGCCGGGTGGCTAACGAGTCTCGAAAATAGTTGCGCGCACAGAGAGGGGCTGCCGTATATAACGCGAGGGCCCTCGAACAATCTAGCTCGAGTGCGCTTCGAACTCTTGCGCTTGCTGCCCGCTATACATGGGAATTCCCATCGACTGCGGATTAAACGCTTGGTATCAAATATTCCTAAAGTGCCATTTATCATGCAACACAAGCCATTTTGATTGTACCATATACATACATTATATACAATTTCCCTGCAACTAGCGCAGAACCAAAGCTCTATACACGTCTCTACGGCCAAAACATCGTCGTGGGACGGTGAAATTCCGGTGCAAGCGCGCTTGATGCGCATCTTTTCAAAGAAAGCCCATAAAGCGCATGACAGATCCGCGCGACGAGCAAGGCATGCGTGCAGCATTTCGAGCTCCGCTTGCCGAGAACAACGGGAGCAGTAGCAGCCTTTTTCCGCCGCTGTTTTTTCCCTTATATACCAGCGACGGCGGCGGCGGCGGGGGCCAACTTTTCTGGCGTTGGCTTTTTATACGCGCGCGCTCGCGGAAATGCGGAGACACGCTCATTGGCTCTCTCTCGCGTACGCTCTGCTTTTTTACGAGCGAATGCCGCAGCGGCATCAGCAGCAGCCAAACAACGAAAGGAACGCGAACGCGAGTATAATCCTTGGACGGAGTAGTAGTGGGATATGCGCGAGAGTCAGAGCTAACGGGGCGCATCGTCGCACAGTACCGAGCGAGCGAACGCTTTCTCCGAGTCCCCGCGATTATTCCGCGAACGGTGAACATGAAAAAAAAAACGATGAGCGGAGAGAGAGAGGGATTCGAAAAAAATGTGAACGGGCGGGCACAAGTGGAGTCGAGTCGTCGACAAAAAGGTCCGATCTGCATCGCGCACGTGAAAAAAAAAGGGAAATAATATTCGCGCAAAATTCGCGCTATACTGCTGCTATACTCGAGTTAAACACAAGGGGGGAGGGAGGCTAAAGCTCAAAAGCTGCGCGCTTGCGAGCATTTTCTACATTTAATTCGCTCTCTCGCTCGCCCGACGGTACGATCCGGGGAGGGATTAACGTCGAGAACTATCGCATATAAATGTATCGGTGGGGAGAGAGGGCAAATCGGGCAAGCGGGCAAGTCTGCTCGAGAGAGAGAGGAGGGATAGAGAGTGGACTCGAGGAGGATAATGGACTCGAACGGTCCGGAGCTTAAAACGAAAAATCCAGAGAGAGGTCGGCCTCTCGAGCAAGATTTATGCCGGCGCATCCGGAGCTTATTTCCAGAAGCGAAAAGCGTGGAAAAATTATGTATATAAAGCTCGATGCTGTTTAATGAGCGGGGCTGGTTCGAACAATGCTTTTTTTTTATTTTCAGAAACTGGAGAATATGAATTCGTAGTTGAATAATTATGTATATTTTGTAAATATTTTTTTAATTAATCTTACGTTTCAGTATGTGTATATATATTAAAACAACGCTTACACATTTATATTTAGTACGTTACAAAAATAAATTCGTGATCACCGCAGCAGAAGAATAAATTCCGTTCATAAAAATGACTCCTCCCGCACTTTTATTATTAACAGCATATATCAACCGCAGGAACGGGAAAGCAGCCGGTGATCCACATACATATAAACTGCAACAGCCGTAACATCGGAATAGTTAAATTTTTGCCGGGCGAACCGGAATACTATATACCCGAACGTTCTGCACACGCGTCCATGTAAAATAGCGTAACGAGCGTCGGCTCGCGCGCATTCAAGAGCCCTCGTGAGCAGGCGTGCGAACGGAAAATCCGAGGGCAGCGAAATCTCGGCCATTCCGCTAGGAAAGAAAGAAGAGGGAGGGGTAAGGGGGTGGAGGAAAATCCTCGCACGCACTTGAGCGCATTATACGCCATTACAATTCCAGGACGACTCTATGTGCTTGCGCGCGCGAAATTCCAGCGGCTAATATGAGAAACGCCAGGATAAAGAGGAGGGACGACGACGACTCGTCGTGTCGAGGATAAGTGGGCGGAACGCGCGCGGACTTTTATTTCATTTATATTCGGGACAAAAAGCAGCTTCCGTGCTGGCTTATCAACGTATGCGCGCAGGACTATTGTCCTGCGATCTCGGGAGGAAAACCGAGGAGGAGTAGACGAGGTCGTCCGGGCTCATCTCGTGTGTAAACCTCCCGGCAGGTTTTAAGCGCGTTATATAATTGTGTCGCGCGTTTTGCGCGCGTGAAAGACGTAAAAGGGACGTTAAAATCTTGAATACGGCGCGGAATTGGTACCGGGCATATTTGGGTGTATCGGGAATTTTGCGAAATGTTGCGCTAGCTGCGCGCTGCTGTTTTATTCTCGAGCGCACGTGATCTACGTTAGGCTAAGTTTTTTTTTTACGTACCTTTTTGTGCAGAATGCGCACAGTGTGGCTCACGCTGACTGGCTTTCGCTGTACTGGCGAACGCTGTATCGGTGAGGCTAAAATAGAGAAATTCCAAAACTAAAATCTCCCCCGTGCAGTCTGCGTAAATAATTTTTTTCTCGCTGCCAGTGGTTTCTTCGGAAATGCGAAATTCGAATAGAGAACGGGCGTACGCACGCGGAGTCGTAAAAACATTATTATTCGTCGTTTCGGGAAAATTTTGACGGCTGCGCGGCGTATAAAGACACAAATAATGGCGAATAAAGTTATCAAATTGATTGGGTAATGGAAGCGGTTGGTTCTTTATTTTATGAAAAAAGACAATAACAACGCGTCTATAAAAATTCATACGCACAAATTTGTTTACGCCTTTCTAGAAATAGTACAGACTTTTTCCTTCAATAATCGCGAATTCAATTGAAATCGTCAATAATTCAAGCAACCTCCTGCAATTTATTATTTTTGGGAAACGATACCGAAATCCAGCGACATAACCATAAAAAATATCTCTCCCGCATATATGCACAAACAGCCCGGCATATATACTGATACCCACAGAGCAAGATACACTTGCGTAGCTACGCGAGAGCGCGTAATCAAAGTTCGCCGTACGAGAGGAAGTGGCAATGGCGCGCAACGAGTCATATTCCGACAAACTCTCTCTCCGCTCCTCCCCCAGTTGTACACCACACACACACACACACACATAAGATCCGATGCAGCAGCACAATGGGGAAATATCAGATCCCCGCGCACGAGGCTAAAATTCGCGCGGCAGCCGCGACTAATCTGATGAAGGGAAGGAGAGCGTTTTGCGGTTATTACGCGCGTTTTCCCCGCGCGTATTATGACGATCGTCGCGTAGATCGGAATCGTCGTGGGCGCGCGCGCACGGAGTTGAGTAACTTGTCCGAGGGAGTACATCGACGCGCGCATTTGGAGCGTAGAGCCGTGATTATTCGCTCGGAATTGCCCGCGACGCTATACGTGTCTGTATAAAGCCGAGAGATGATACGAGAGAGGTGGGACGTAAAAGAGTAATTACTTGCCGAACTGATTTGCGAATTCGCAGTGGGGACAAGGCATTGTGTGGCATCCGTCTCGGCGTATATTTATACGAAAATGTTCGCTGCGATAAATTTTGTGGGAGTGGGTATTATTTTAATGCATACGATAATCGAGAAGCCTGCTGCTGATATAACTCCGAACGGCAGTAAACCTCTATCGGCAACTTTACGAAGACACAGATCGATATAATATAACTATACGCGGACACCGGATTCTTCGAACCGCAATTTTCTAATAATTAGCAAACCGTTTGACATCCCTGGAGAGTTATCACCCGCAGTCCGCTACGAATTACTCGCTGGTCGCCGAAAAAAATGTCCAAGAAACAACACACCTTGGAACCAAGCCACTTTAACGGCGTCGTTATTCTAGTTAGTTCTCGAAGCTTCGAGCTTTCTCTCTCACTCGTGATAAAATGCAAAATCCAGCAATATAATTTGCAAGGGTAAATTAGCATAGCTCGCACAGTAAAATCCGCGAAAGGCATTTCCGAAGACACGGCCATTAATGTCAGCCGGCGTACATGTTTATGCGGCCCGCGCGAAGAGCCATCCCGGGCTCTCTTTCCTTCTCTCCACCTCTGTATATACCTCTCTCCCTCTCTCTGGGTTGGGACGCGCCGCGCGCGGAGAGATAGGGAGATCGGTATGCGCGCAACCGCGCGCAACGATACCACGCGCGCGCGCCCAAGACAATAGTCGCTTTGGGCTCTGTAGCGCAGGGGAGAGAGAGAGAGGCAGGCAAAGCCTTCATTTCTCGACGCCGTTGTTGTTGTTCCTTCGCAAATCGTCGTGTCACGATTTAATGCGCGCCCAAGCGAGCGAGTGCAGGCTTGCAAATGAAGAGTATATGGGTACGGAGAGGAGCAGCGTTGAATCCGTGACGAGTCTAGGCGTGCATTTTAATTGCGCAAGAGTGGAGGGTTTTTTTTCTCTTACTTCTGTTGAATTTTAAGCATTTTTGTAAAGTGAAAATTAGCGAGCGATGGGTTTTGTTGAAGTTTGCTGAATAAGCATAGAAATGAAGATTGACGGTTGTAGGGGGGTACAAAAACATTTGAAAGCCGTTGAATTTAATTTTTAGAGAATATTATGCAGTCGAGATTAGTTTGCTTGAAAGTTCAAGCTTATGTTTATTTAAAGCGAGAAAGATTTATTTTTGCAAAAATAAATATATTAAATCCCAGGTGTGTAGAATAATCAAAGCGTATTTTAGACTGTCGAGAAACTTTTTCTTGTAGAAGAATACTTTCAGCTACCTTGTTATTACTCCCTTCGCGTATATAGCAGCCGACAATTACAGCTGGCGAATCAACGATTCCCCGCGAAATCACACGTTGCAGACGATAACCACGTACCAGATCGCGTCGAATCGGTAGCTAGCGTCACGACCGAAACCCCGTGATTTACGCCAGCAAACGTATATAACACACGCGCGCGCACTCTCTCGCTACGCTGTAAAACGAAATCGAAATCTAATCGCAGCTGCCGGCGGCAAAACTTCTGCTCCTCCTCTTCCCTAATCGCTCCTCGCAACGTCTCTCGCGCGCCACACATACTCTCTCCCCGCGAAGATATGCCGCTGAGATATCTCTCGACTCTTCGCGCCCACTAGACTCTCACTCCCTCAATAAAAGACCTTCGCCGACGTCGAGAGAGAGTTTCCAGAAGATGACCCGAGGCTGCTGCCGAACCTCCTCCTCGCATACCTCGCGAATTGATGCGTGCATATACGCGCCGAGAGCGAGAGGAGGAGAGAGAGGAGAGCAAGTCGCGGGTAATAAGCACCTGCCCGGCCCCACGGAAAGCACCGACCGCGCGCTTGATTCATTTCGAGGTAAGTAGAGAGCGCGCGAGGCGCCCACGGGCTTTTCGGCGAGCGCGCACAGCATCGAGAGAAGAAAGCGCCACAGGTATGTACGTATGTGTGTGTGCGCGCGCGCAAGATGGGAGAGGGAGGGGACAGGACCTATACTTGCCGAACAATGCAAAAAGAAGACGGCGAACGCAAGCACGCGAATCATTTCTCTGTTGGCCGTGAGTGTGTACTATATTATAGACGACACGCCGAGGGGATTTACTCTCTCACTCGTGCTTGTGTGTGTGTGTATGCTGGGTGAGAGATGCGGCTTGGCTGTTGTGCGATCACGGGGATTTTCGTTGTTTTATTTATGGCGGGGTGCCAGAGCGATGGGGGAGAGAGAGAAAGAATGTATTGGTTTGATGTACGCGAATGATCGGTAATGTGCATCGGTTTGTGTGTACGTATATGCTCTCTGAAAAATTAAATTTTTTGATTGAATTAGAAGAGAAATGAGCAAAATAACTTGTCTTTCGAATCTAAGGGAATGAAAAATGCGTTTAATTTTAGAAAATTAATTGTGTAAATTAAAGTAAATTTTTTTTTATTAAAAAAAGAAAAACTTCTATATGAAATTTTCGATTTTATGAAAAAGAATATAATAGCCCGAAACTCTAACAAAAGCGTAAAACGGCTAAAGCCATTTCAAATACGCTAACAAGGCTTAATAGCGGGAATGTATATAGGCATTAACAGACGGGAAAAATTCGAAACAAAAGTACCCGTCGATTCAATTGCCAGGAACGTACACGTATACCCACACGAGCGAATGATGTTTGAACAGCCGTGGCTTTGGCGTATTTTCACACACCACCCGCATAAACGCGAGCAGCGCACACATATATAACAAAAAATATAATCAAACGAGGTTATCGTTTACTTGGGCTGCTACTACTGCCTTTCTCGCGGGCGCACAGCAAAAACCGAACGAGCTCGCGCGGCGGCGGCGGCTAGCGCTCGAGTCGAGTTTTATTATTCGGCCGATACAGGCAGACTAAAAGCCAACTTGACGTGGGGAAACGCGAAAGTTGACAGACCGTCGGATCCGCAAAGTTTTGACGGGAGAGAGAGAGAGAGAGAGAGAGAGAGAGGAGAGAAGCGGGATAGACGGCGCGGTGGGCCGAACTGCTATGTGGCCAGTGCGCGCTGCCTATGAATTACTGATGAATTCGTTCTATTTGGCTACCGCTGCTGCCGCTGCTCTGTCGAGGAGAGGAGCGAGTTTTCTCAGGGGCTTTATTTTCTAACCGGTGTACATCCCCGCTCCCGGGATCGCTCGTCGAATTTGCGAATTTCGCTCAAGTGTTTTCTCTCTGCGGTCTCGCGTGTGATTACGGTTAAATTTTCAGGCAGTGACATTCGCGGTGCTCGAAAAATTCGTTTATCAGTGGCTATAGTTGCAAAAGTACAGCTTTTAACAAAGGGAGATGAGCAATTTTTAAGTAGGATATGATGTAACTGTGAATTGAATTTTAGTTGCGAGATAAAAAAAAGTTAAAAACTGACGTGTAAAATAAGCGCGCAGCTGGAAAAAGTTTAATCTTTTACCTGATCCGAGATTACACGTAGAAAGTTACATGATGAAATTCCATTGGATTCGAGCTACTTTCAAACACGAGCGTACACCTTTTAAAAGCCAAAATTAAATTAAATATTCAGTCTCGGAAAATTCCCAAAAAATTAAAGGAATAATTTTTCCATAAAGAACGAAAAAACAAAAAAAAAATCCGCTTCCCCATGCCTGTAAAATGCGAAGCTAAAAACTAAATTTAGGAATTTATGAAGCCGGAATGCGATAGAAAAAAAAAAGTATGCCATTTAACTCGCGGATAGACCAGGCTCCGCACCCCTGATATTTGAACAAAACTCCGACGCGCGCGCTCACAATGTCCGCCGGCTCCGCACGCGTAATCTTCACATAATTCCCCGGAATTTTTAGCGTTTTATAGAAAAATTCTTCCACACGTGCCGCTCGTAATATCCTACTACTCGTGTAAATCCCGCACTAGTTACCCCTTGCTCGCCGTTTTATTTCTCCGAATGCTCGCAGGCACCCGACGAAAAAAGACACACACACACGAGAGGAAAAGCCAGCAGCAGCAGCGAGCGGGAAAAAACGAGGACGCTCCGCGCAAAAAAATGCTCGCAGGATCATCGCGAAACATCGCGCATAACACGGGGGAGTGAAATTCGAGGAGAGGGCGTGGACATTATCCTCGGTTCGAGAGACCGGCGAAAAATAGAGACGCACCAGCGTTGCTCTCCTCCGAAATGTGCACATAAGTGCCGGCGGATTCGCGAGAGTGGCGTGTGTATATATAGGTACAACAAGGTACGATATGCTCGCGAGTATACGACTATGGGTATTATATCTCGTCGCGTCCTTTTACTCGCGGAAGATTGCGCGAGTGTATATGGAAGGCGGCGGCGGCAGTTAAAACATTGGCGTTAAATGTTCCGTGGTCCCGCGGAATATATAAACAAAGACGGGTTAAGAGCGCGCGAATTTCCAGACGCGCAAGCGCCTCCCCGTTTTATTCGGGCAATAAAGTTCCGATTAGGCGCGGGGCTAGGCTAAGCGCCCGAGTAATGCGCGCGCGGGATGTTACGTTGTTAAAATGCGCGGCTATGGAGAGCCGGCGGCTGTTCCTTTTCCAACGTATATAGCCTTTATGCCGCGGAGAATTTTCCGGCACGAAATATAAAATGTATTTTAGTAGTTTTGGGTTTTCGAGGGGGGGAGGGGGGCGTGGTTCTTTATAACCTTGGGTTTGGATATTACCAGTGAAAAAAGGAAAGGGTTTCTGTCGGATTTGGTAGATTTTTAGTTGGTACTCTCGGTTTAGTGTTTTTGTTTTAAAATCTGCTTGTGTTAAATATTAATTTATGAACTTTTAGGTAGGCGTCATAAGTACATTATTTTAGATTTGTATATAATTTTGTACATAAGCAAACTTGTTCGTTGTACCTTCTTGTCTAATCTTCTATTATTTATGAATTAGGAGCCGTTCTTTAGTATTTTCTATGTAAATTCATGTAAATTTATGGTAATTATTTTATGATATGCAATTCAAATATCGTATTTTACATAAACTATTGAACAATCAGTAATTTACACAAGAAAATAGCCTACAAAAAAACGACTAAGTAATAATTCATGCCAACACTATAGACATTAGCATTGGATATGAAGAATTTCTTTTCCCATTGTATGTATACATAAAAAAATGCGTTCCAATACATTATACGAAAAATTAACGCTGCGGAGAAAATTGCGTATAATTTATACAAATCATTGTTTGAACGTTTATTATTACCGAAGCATTTATTATTTCTTTCGCGCAATTATTCATTTACCGTTGGTGCGAGCGCCCTCGCGCGAAATGCAGCACATGCATGCGGCGGCGGTCGCACGGCCGCGTGATACACCAAAAATTAATTATAACCATTCATTTACTGCCCGCCGGAACAAACAAATTATATTAAAATTTACATAATAAAAGAAGGCGCACCCACACTCTCCCTCCAAAAAAAAAACACCGAAAACGAATTAAATTATTCCCGCGAAATTTTACAATACTAATAAATAACCCCGCGCGCGCGCTCGCTGCCGTATATATACGCGCTGCATTTTTCCCGGAATATCCCGGCCCACCCCCGTAAGTTACGACTTTTTATCGAACATTTCGAAATAACTAAAATCCGAGTGTAATCCTTAGCGGCTCTGGCGCAGTAGCAACAGCAGCGGCGAACATTTTTTTCGAATCACTATTTCCCCCCGGCTTGACATTTCGATGGATACACCGGGCCGTTCCATATTTCACGCTTTATTCGGCCGTGCGGCGGAGACGAGGTATGTATGTATGTATGTATATATACGTATATACGCAACTACAGCCGAAACCGAATGATCATCGGCTACAACATATTTCGAAAAATATAGTCGCTGATAGATCAAACAAACGTCGGATTGGATTATTTTTATCGTTGTTAATGGCAGTGGCGGCGGCGGCGGCGGCAGGTTTCATTTCACAAAGCCTCGCGCTAAAATCAATTTTCCAGCGCGAATTCGCAGCGGCGGCTGCAGCCCCCCCCCCCCCCGAAACTCTTTGTCGTGTGTGCGCTCTCGCGTGCGCGCACTGATCGAACAATTTGATATCTGTTTCATCTCTTTCTCCCTTCCTGCTCCCCCGCTCTCTTCATCCCGCATTCCTTTGGCTATTATTTCCTTCTCTCTCTTTCTCTCTCGGGTACTCGGTGTCCGCGCCTGCGTGCATGATATACATATATATATATATATATATATATATATATATATATATATATATACATATATATCTCGGTCCATCGGCCGTCCCTGCAGCACACAAGCGCTCGAGACCAGAAATATTTTCCGCGTGAATTCTCTCGCCGCGCGGCCTTAATGCGAAAAATCACACGCCACGCGGAGTGTATTTACCACGACAAACGAGCCGAAATAAACCGTCAACGCGCACCACGGACGTGACTTCTCACAAAAGACGATCGCGCGAAGCCACGTACATAGTTAATCACGATCGGGGCCGACGTAATTACGTTATTATTGTAATAGCGCGCGACGGGCCCCCTTCCATAATTCAGCTCCATGCTAATGGAGGGGAGAGGCCGCGTAGAGAGAAGTATATATACACGGAAGAGCATGTAGGTGTTGCGAGAAGGAGAAGGACGACGACGACGACGGCGAAGTGGCCCACCCATAACGCACTTATGAATTATTAATTGAAAAGCAGCCCGCGCGCGGCGTTCGCGTCCATAACGTATTAATGCTGTGTGAGCTCGCTCTCTCTCTCTCTCTCTCTCTCTCTCTTGCTGAAAAGCCCGACGGAAAGAGAGGGCTGGCTCTCTTTCTCTCTCTCTCTCACTCGTGCTAAACGTATGTATCGGCCGAGCGATCTTTTTCTGCGGCCCGCGTACTTCACGTATTGAGTCCGAGAAAACGAACACGTGTATATCTACGTACGTATGTGTACACGTAGGGAACGTTTGTTCCAGAATTTAATGAAGGGTCCAATTGTACCCGCGCGCTATTCTTTCGCAACTACTACGTTCATTAAAATTGCGTCGCAAATACACGAAAGAATCGACGCACGGGCAACGACGAAAAAAAAAACAGAAAGAAACGCGTCTAATTGAATTTACGAGAACAATTTACGGGCTCGCGAATGGCTAGGCGTAAATTACACACGCGTGTATATATAGGTACGTGCGTATATACGTATTCGCAAACGTACTAATTGCAGCAAGAGAGAGAGAGAGAACACCTGCTCTTCTTCGCGTCTCTAAGTTGCCGAGGCGCATGTTCTCTCGCTTCTCTCTCATTTAACGAATAATGGCCCAATTAGAAAATAATGATACAGCCGTTTCTCGCACGCCGGCCTCTCATTACCTTAAATAAAATTATCCGCTCGCTTATGCTTTGTATATATACGTGCAGGCGTAGATATTATTTATAACCGACGTGTCAGAGGCGGTGGTACTAATGCGAGTTCCTTGACTGTGCACCGACGCCGCCGCCACCGCGTAAGTGTTTTTTCTCGCGTCGTTTGCCGCGTATTGCGCGGTCATATAAGTATAGTCTGCACTGAGAGTGAGATGCGTATTTTTTTTTTCAACTGCGTACTTTTTTTGTTCGCGTTCGCGCGGGTATTTACATATTTATGTTGATTGTGTCGTAAAAGTATAAAAGTTGAAATACAAATTTATTGTTAGATTTACGGCGAGAAGGTGAACAAATTAAATATTGCGAGACAAAGGATGCATTTTATCGAAAGTTTTTATAAATTTAACTGAATTTTTCGAATAAACAATGTAGTTTTATTAGTATTTTTTTTGCGCGCAAAGTTTCACGGAAGCGGGAAATCACTCCGCGCTTGCGAGTAGAAAAATTAAAATTTCAAAGGAAAAACTATTTATTGTAGAGTATAAATATGAATGAGAGGGATCATTATTTTTAATAACTTCCTTTTTCTACATTAAATTACCGTAGCTTTTCGCTATTCGCTCGCCGGCTAATTTTTTTAAATACCGAGAAGTTGCGAGTAAAATCCCCGGAATAGCAAACGTGAAATAAATATTAGCATCCTAGTTTATTTTACCTTCCGCGGAGCTTCATGTCAAATTCTCCGCACTTTTGCCAATAAAAACTCCATCACCTATTTACATTGCCGTGTAAATTTAAAAATTCAAACTTACTTCGGAACTAAACAAACCCTTCTCCGTCATTACAAAAAAACGTACCTCCACTGCACATCATATTCCCTTACAAAACCACGCGCATCAATAATTCACTCGTCCAGCCGTCCTCGAACGTCAAATAGCGCTAGCGCGCGTTACAAATGTCAAACTCGATATTTTAAGTTCAACAAGCGAGCTTCCCGGCGCAAAAGGACTCGCTCTCTCTTTCCTCTGTATGCGCGATTCCGAAAACGTCCCTTTCTGCCCATACACACACACACACGCGCACACGTTTTTTCAGCGTGTGGTGTGTGCGTGCGCGCGGCGGGGGGAGGTCAAAAATTGAAAAAGGAGACGAGCGAGCGAGAGATTATTTTAAACGCCCCGCGGCGCCAGCGAGTGGAACTTCGTAAGGGAGAGCAAACATTGACACGACGCAATCATTTACGCGGGATCTCTCTCGACGCGCTATGCAGCAGCGCAGCGGTGGCGGCGGCACTGCCCGGCGCTGCGTCGTCCGCCGACGTTCCATTAGCCTCGCGAGCGCGATAAGAGCGCGTGTTTGCAGAAGAGGTAGTAGGTACCGCGTGCAGGCAGAGGCAGGTCTTTCGTTCTGTGCGCGAGGTAGGAAAGACCATCTGAGGCCATAGAATTTTTGAAATAGTGACGGGGAGCAGACGTGTATGGTAGTTGTTTTAGTTTTGGATAAATAGAGCGTGGGAGGATGTCGGAGTCGGTGATTTTGGATGGTGTACGTGTGTGTTATTGTTGGAGAGCGACAAGGAGCCTGTTTTATGGGCGGTGTGTTGATTTTACCATGCTACGAAGTTATAATGTATTATGAAAATAAGCAAATTTTCAAGAAAACCATACATTATCATTTGAGAATATATCGACACCCTTTGCAAAAACTAGCACGCTTCAGGTTACGACTAACACTAGTCCATTTCAGCGTTTGCGAAGAAGACTATAACACGTACCCGAGTCGTGACTTACGCCAGTTTTCGACGATGTCGTCGCAGTTTTGGAAAATGTGCTAGTCTTCGTGGGGACGCCGAGAAACGTGCTAGTCTTCGTAAGGGGCGTCGACATATTTCCCAAAACTATAACGAAAACGATAGGCAACTATTACAATTAGCGAGTTTTTGACGAAAACTAGCATCATTCACGAGTTTGCGTCGAATACTAGTACAATTCCCAAGATTGCGACAAAAAATAGCATGATTCACGAGTTTTCGATGAAAAGTAACACAATGCACAAGCTTGCCGCGAAAACTAACACTGCGTGTGGCTGTGTTAATTTACGTTACAAGCAGTGGAACGTGCTAGTCTTCGCTCCAAACAAGCGGATCGCGCTAGTCTTCGATGCGAATCAATGGCTCGCACTAGTCTTCGCTACGAACGCTGAAATGGACTGATATTAGTCGGAACCTGAATCGTGCTAGTTTTCGTAAGGGGCGTCGGTACATACCCCAATTCTCAAAAAAGTTTATTATGGTTACAACCTTGGGGCTTTATTTAACCGAACGAGATGTCGAAATCGATTCTAAAATTTTGATGGTTGCCATTAGTTACGTCATTATTTGCCGTCAGTGACGAAAATTATTGACGTAACTAATGGCAACCATCGAAAATTTTAGAATCGATTTCAATATCTCGTACGGTTGGGTAAAAATGTTAATCAGAAGCTCGCTCTCCGTGTACCAATCCGAAATAAATTATGGCATTTACACTTCATAGAATACGTATTTTAAGTAATTGTAGAACTTTTAGATGAATTATATTATTTTTGCATTATGATTTTTGCTAAAAATGCTTCCATTTAATTAACACGTTAGCTATAAAATATTTTTTACCCTTTTTATAAAGATTTTTTCGCTACAAATCATGGAAAATTTCTCCTACTCCCATTCAATCCAAACATACTTCTAACGAACTCCCCACTCCACTTATACACAATAAAGGACTAATTCTTCCCGTCGGCCTATGCCCCGGTAACCGGTACACTCCGAGCAAACACTGCAGCCGCCGCCGTCGCCACGCCAAATTGACCCGTCGCCCCGCGATAAGCCAACGCACGGAGGCACACATCCTCCACATAAAGAACAAGCTCCATCTCGGATATACTTTGTTAACCAATGTGTAAACGAGCCTCGCGGCGAAAGAGTGCACCTCTTCCATCGCTTTGCTCTATCTCTCGCTCTCCACTTAGAGGCACTTAACTTGTTTGCCGAAAATATTGAGCGCGAGCGCGCGTGATATTTGCCGCGCACTGGGATTCGTGTCAAGTGAGTTTGCGCGTGGCGGCGGCGGGCCCTTTGCACCGAAAGGGACACGCTTTGTGTATACGCGGCCCGACGCCGCGCTGTGTATAACTTCTTTATCTTTGACGGCGTGTTTAAGGGCAGACGACAATATATATACATATATATATATATACATACATAGACACACACACACACACATGTGGGTCTCTTCTTCCCTCGTAGTGCGTGGTGTGTTTTTTAATACCGTTAAGAGCCGCGGGGAGAAAGAGAGATTCGGGATCCTCGACGTCTGAAGGTAATCTGCGAGAGCGACGTCGTGTCCCGGGGATGGGGCGGGGACGACAATGCGCGCGCCCTCGTAAGCCGCTTAACGCCATGACCGCGCAACCGCCACGGCGGCGTATTGACATATAATATTCCTCGCGAGAACACGGAGATATCATTTGTGCCGCGGCTGCTAAAGGATGTTCATGTGTGTGTGTGTGTCTGTGTATGAGTATATGCGAGCGACGACTTACCTATACAAGGGTAGGCGAGCGTTAAGCATATTCCAAGTTTATTTAAAGTATCATCTCGCTCTCTCTCTCTCTCTCTCTCTCTCTCTCTCTCTCTCTCTCTCTCTCTCTCTCTCTCTCTCTCTCTCTCTCCCTTGCTTAAGCGTATGTGGATCTCCTACGCGTGCGCGCGTAGGCTCGCGTAATCTCACGAAACGATAACGCCGTAGCGAACGAGTCGGTGCGCGGAATATATATCTCTGGCCAAAGTTTTGTCGTAAGTTCGTTCCCTTTGTTGTGTTTGTGTTGAGAATTATGGCTGTTCATGTGCTACTGCCAGATGAAATAATATTTCGATGTAATGCTATAATTGATTATGTGTCTAAAAGAAATATAATTAGTTTTTCTAACATTGATATACAGAAACGTTATGTAATATCAGACGTCAATTCAAAAACTTTAGAATCCAGAATTCCTTTAAACAAACACGAAAATCCTAGAATAATATCCATTTTCTACCGATGCTCCAAACCGTCCATAAACATCCTGTACAATATAGAGTAATATCTTACCCGAAATAAAAAAAAATCGTTATTACTCCCGCAGGCTCTCGTGATCATAAAGATTGAATTTCGTTTTGCAGAGAGAGCTAGGTCGCTCGGTCTGTACCGCACAGCTCGCCTCTCTGTTATACGGTTCGATAATATTTTCTGCTGAGAATTGACAGGTGTCCGAGAGCGGGCGCGCGAGGGCAGATCGCAGAGGCAACCCCCCTGAGTACTGCTTACCGCGGAATTATGCCCGTCACGCCTGTCCGTTTGTCCGATTCATTTCAGGGCGTCCATCCTGCTCGTTCACAACCCTCTCTCCCTCTTTCTCCCTCCAGCCACAACCCCCTCCAGCTACCAACGAAATATGTACATGTATACAAATACCCATCTTCTTCGATTCGCAGACGTCGCTATTCAGACGCGGCTTAGACGCTCGACTGCGTCTACACGCGACGCGATCAAACGCGCGCGCGCGAGAGAGGGAATTACGCATCGCAGTGAGCGCTTCTTTTGGTATACGTCTGTGAGTGTGTGTATTTCCGCGCATACACGCTGGTAAGTAAGTAGGCTCGAGGGTATTGGGGGAAAGTGCGCGTGGGAGAGTGCGCACAATCGTGCTAATGAAGACGTTTTTGCGGGAGCTCTGCACGCGCGCGCACGCAGCTGTGTGTAAACAGCCGTTGATGGGAAGTATGAATCAGCCGTAATTAGCGCCGTTATGTGAGCGATGGCTTCTTACAGGCTCTAACGACAAAAACAAACGTATATGAAGAGGGGTGGACCTAATGATTGTGGAACTCCGCGATACTACCTCAGCCGATCTCGTTAATCCGGCAATGGGATGTATTACTGTGTGCATTTATGTAGCTTTTGTTATCGGAAGAAACGGCCTTTGAATGACGCAAAATTAAATTCAATTTCGACAACGATATACGCCAGCAGACGCATATGTAACACACGTATATATAGATTTTATAATTAATTTTATATACAAGCCCCCGCGTTATTTCTCGGAATTTCCATCCAGGGGCGCGCGGCGGCGATGCTTTTGATTTGGTCAAAAATAAAGGTAAATTTAATTACAGCAAGTATAATATTTTGATATTAAACATAAATGTAGAGGTATTGCTTTTAAATGCACCTCCCTCTTCCCCCCAAAAATAATTAAAATAGCTCGCCTCGAGCGGGTCTGGGGGGAGGAGGAATTATAAAATGTTCAACCAACCAATGAGAAAAATATTAAATTCTTCGAGTGCATATATTAGAGGTCGAAACATCCGGTCGAACCACCGAGTGTATATTATCATATGTATATTAGGGTGCAGTCAATTTTCTTGGTGAATAATTCAAAAAGTGGATGGAAAACCCGCACCACCCGCGAGTCAATAGATGAGATTAAAATTATTTAATGAAAGCACGCTCGCGCGTTCGTATCGGTATACATATCGACAGCGGACACAAGTTTTTCCTCTGACAAACAAAAAGCTGCTCGCGCGTGCGTATATGAACCTCGATCTCTCTCTCTCTCTCTCTGTTAGAGAAATATGAACAGTCAGGATCAAAGACTTGGATCCTTCGAATTTTTTCCCTACGATAATTAAAAACCAATCGACCCCATTACGCGTCTCTCGCGCGCGGCCGAGCGTAAAAGTGTGCGCTCTCGCACACATTCGATTTCACAAATATTCCGGATACCGAAAAATATCGAAACATTCAATTTCCTTTCTCTGCGCGGCTTCGTACAAAGCTCGCGCCATAGATACGCGCGTATATGTTTGACCAGGTGTATCAGACTAGTTCCATGATTGCATTTGCCAAAATACGAAAAAAATATTGTTAAAAAATCCATAACTCGATTTGGGCGTAAAAAATGTGTGCGCGTATCTCGCGAAATGCACTGCACACGGCGCGTAGAGTTGCATCGCCACTCAAAAATACTTACAGTCAATAAAGCGATATTACTCCGTAACGTTTTTTATTTCTGCGCGTACGCCGAGCTGTTTCGCGGGGCGGGCCGCCAAAAAATATCCTCTCCTCCCCCGCGTGTGTGCCGCCGAGCTACAAAAGATTTATTTCCCGCGCCTTTTTTAAGGCTTCCGTTATTTTTTTCGATCGCCCTGCTCGCGCAGAGTACCGCGGCAACAGAGGTGGGGGAAGGAGGGAGCGAGAGACTACTCGGCATGATTGAAAATAAATCAAAAAAATCAATTAGTAATTTAGCGCGCGCGGGCGGGCGTGCAAAGTGAAAAAAGGAGGGGGGCGAAAGCGCGACGACGGCTCTCTCTCTCTCCCCCCTCTCTCGCGGGCCATTAGTGTAATTGCAATTTATTTAGCAATTACTTTAATTAGCTAGTAGTGGAGCTTAATGAGGTTGGCCGAGAGAGAGAAAGAAAGAGAGGGGGAAGGGGTTGAGCGAGAGAGAATAGTGAAACGCAAGAAGCGAGCGGGCGAGAGAGAGAGAGAGAGAGAGAAGAAGAAGGAGCGCGAGAGAGAACTAACGGAATTAAGTAATGAATTAGCCTCGGGGGATAAGGCGGAAAAACAAGTGGATGTAGGGGGTAGTAGAGGAGGGGGAGAGGGAGACCCGCGCCGAGCTGCTACCAACCGGCGCAGGGGGGTGGCGAGCGATTAAACTAAGTGGAGTAAGAACATAAGTAAGTAACAAAGTGAGAAGTACAAGTGAAAGAGCGAGAGATTTTTTAGCCGACTTGAAAAAAAGGGCCAGGCTCTCTGCTCCTCTCTCCTTGCCCTCGCTACTTAGTACAATAACGCGATTGTCGGGGGATAAATGCATAGGAAATTCCGAGACTGCGCGAATGTTCTTAATTGTGCGAGAGCAGCTCTCGTCTAATAGCCCGGGCTTGCAATAAACTTAATTATTGCAAATTAACAAAGACCTTCTTGCATTTAAATGAATTTTCTCCTCCAAGGTTCTGGGTTTCGTATTATTTGTGCGTGTATAAAAAAGAACTATACGACATCGTTTTGTATGCGGCTTTATAATTAATTCGGTCGTGAGTTTAATTATTTTTGAATAATTAAACAAATAATTATGATATAATAATAGAGAAAAAATGCGAGAAAGATATCCAACCACACACACACACGCGTTATGTGACTATATGAAAATGTTGCCTTTAATTAATGTAAACATTCGACCAAAAATACCTTTGGCTCATTGAAACGCGAAACCCTATACGTGCCGCGCGTGCGTCTGAATGTGTTATTAATACAATATATACAGTGGAGAAACGAAAATTAAAATTGAATTCATTATGATGATTAATGATCCTTTCTCCTCGCTCGCTCATTTTATATTAAAATTATAAAATATTCCGGAAATTCTAATATTTCATGAAAATAATTCAGTAGCGGCACACACACACACACACATATATATGTATATACACACTTCCTCCTCTCCCTCCCGCCCCGTTCCGCGTCGAACTTAAACAGTTGCAAATTCGATTTGCCCGCTCGTTGAATAATTGAACGTGTTTATCGCTTTTTACAATTTCGCTCGTAACTTTTGCACGACCGGACGCGCGCCGCTCCTTGGGAGTATAGGAGGAAGCGGCCCACCCCTCACCGCTGCGGTCAACGGTATTATTCCGCACAGTGACGAGAGAGCGCCTGTGCCGCGGGAGAAACAGGCGTATATACCACGAGGGGGTATTAAAATTTCATAATGCCCCAATTTGTGTAACACGCGACTACTAGGATACGGCCACCGCGCGATTATTATTATTTTCCTAACCATTAATATTACCTCTGCCTGTGTCTGAAGTATAAGAATAAAACACATACACATCCTGGCGCGAGCGCGTTATCCTTCATTTTTCACGAGACGCTCGCGAGCAAGAAGAGAGAAATATCGCGCATCAAATCTACATCTTAAATAAGCCGCCGCCTACGCCGCTATATACTGTCTATCTTACGTCGCGTTCGCCCATCCCTGTCAAATTCTTTCCTTCCTGACTTCCTTTCTTCCTTCCGCGCACCGCCTCCCCATAGTGCTATGTATTTAGAGAGGCGAGCAGAAATTCGCCAGACCAGTGCGGCCAGCAGCTCGTACATAACGAAATAACATAATTCGCACGGGTGTGCGGGTGGTGCGCGCGGACAATTGGCAGTAATTAAAGAGGGGCCAGTGGAGGACGTCCGCGGGGAGAGAGCGAGAAAGGAAATTAAGTTGGGGCGCGACGACTCGGATGGAAGATGGCCGTTTACATGGGTCCAGAGGATAGTCCACGTGCGTTAACCGCGGCTCTTTCTCTCTCTTTCGACTGTCCCTCGTGTGTCCGAGCGTTTCCCCTTTCTTTCTTGTTCGCGCTCGTCCTCGTGATGAGCACACATGCACACGTGTACGTATACATGTATTACGCAGGCCTGACAATAAAACGAATTTGCATGCGAAACAACTCGCGAGGACGACGACGACGGCCGCGGTGGCGTCGCCTGCACATTCGAGAGCGAGTCCCGCCGTCGCACGTAAATTTCGCACGGGCAAATTGTTTCCGGCGAAAATCATCAACGTCTCGCGTCGCCCCGCCGCGGCTGTCTTTCTCTTTCTCTCTCTCTTTCGTACACGCTCGTACACTCGTTCTATTATGTGTGACATCTACTGGACGCTAATTGTTCGCTTCTTTTTTCTCGCCGCGAGAGAGAAGAGGCGCGCGCCAGTGGAGAGGACTCTTCGTCACCCTTTTTCTTTTAATGAGCGACGTACGCGGCAATTGCTGCGGAAGAGAACGTACGTGTGTGCAGGTATAGTCCTTTCTGTCTTTTGAATGCATATAGGCGTCAAGGAAAATCGCCTGTTTAAAGTCTTCGCGAAAATTCATTGTAATTCGTCATTTTATTAAATTATACACGGAGCTGTTTAACGCGACGGCTAAGGAAATGAATTTTAGTTTAAAAATTTGTGGTGCGTTTAAAACGACGTATTCTTTATTTTTAGTGTCAGTAATAATGAATTATGAGACAAATGTATGAAAATCAAAGTAAATTTAATACTTTGTAATAAAAATATATGTTTATAATTTTAAACTGTCAATATATATTTTACAATGCAAATATTTTTAATTACCTACTAAACGAATCGAAGCAAATATATGAGAGTTATAAATTACAGTAACACAAAAGTAGTACAAAGGGGGAGTAGGGTAGGGAGTATGAGAGGAGTACTGCAGAGTATCAGGACCCGAAGGCGGGGTTGGGTCGAGGAGGAAGAGGGGAAGGGGGGCAGAGGTAATTAGCGAGGAAATTTGCTTCATAACGCGCGCGCGCGCATCTGCATGATGGGGTTGGATCGAATGCGCCCGCGCGCTCTGTACAATCAGGCTCGCGATTACGGCTCCCGGGACTGCCTGCGTGTGTATATATGTATATATGTATATATGTGTGTGTGTGTATGTGTGTTGGTGTTTGATTGAGACGTCAGTCAGCCGTGTGTGTTGACTGATAGCTCCATTAACACGTTGACGCACTATCAGTGCTTACCAGCATATTTAACCCTGTGTATATACATATACGTGTACACACACACACACACACACGTGAGCGCGCGCAACAATTGCATAAGAGAGCGCGTAGATGTACAGCTCCCGCAGCGTGAGCAAACGAGGAAGAGAGGAGAGAGGGAGAGAGGGGGGAGAGAGAGTTAGTTAAGAAAGTACTAAGGCCGTAATCGATTTTGCGATCGAAACTGTGGCAATGCGGTTTGTGTAATTACGCCGGGTTATTAACTCGGCTAACTGACTCGGGCCGCTGCTTAATCCAAATTAAACGCCAAGGCGGATATTAATTATCTCGTGCATTGCGCGATAGGTTTTTTCTCGCTGTTTTGTAATATCTCCTGATGTAGCGTAGGTATAATGTGTGGTATGTAGGTAAATATACTTTGGTTGAGTTTAAACAGAAGTAGCATTTCTACACTGAGAGAAGAATATTGTCACTGTTAACATATTTATCTATTTGAAATACAACTAGTTACAACTGGTAGAAGTTCTTGTAAATTGTAGTTTTTGAATCTAACAGCCAATTTTCTACCAGGATGATGTTATTATATAACAAAAAAGTTTGAAATAAAAACTCTATTTAGTTTTTTACTCCAACATTTCGGTCATTTTTATTGTTTCTCTCCCTTATCAAGATAAACAATAAAAATGTCCGAAACGTTGGAGTAAAAAATAAATGATGTTTTTATTTTAAACGTTTTTGTTATAAGACAACATCATCCTGGTAAAAAATTTGCCATTAGATTAAAAAACTACTATAATAAGCATATTGTAACTATTACAATATATCAATGTTCTCAGGTAACATATTGAAATTGTTTATGAGAACATGGTAAGTTAACTGTTAACATGGCATTATAACAGTTACAATGCCTATATTTGGTCATATTTAAACATACGCATATTAACAGTTACAATGCCATGTTAACAGTAAACAAATCCTTTTCTCAGTGTATATTAAAAATACCGCATGTTTTCAAAACAATGAATATATTTGCTGTCAATTAAACGCCGTAAATTATTCAACTCGAATTTTTACTTTTATTTAACATCGCTATATTCAATCACAACCACCACCATCCAACCGTCATTTTTATTATTAAAGGACCCGTGAATAATTCAATCATCTCCGGCGCGTACCGATGCGTCAATTCCGCTCCCGCGCTATTATACCACCGACGAGCGCGCGTGGGTGCGAGAATCGCCGACCCCAACCGTGGTAATAGTTAATGCACAAAACGAAACGGCGCGAAAATAGGGCACACATATCGATCACGGCTCAATAAAATAATTTGCCCAGCCGCGCGCGTTCAGCGTACACACACACACACACACGTACAGAGAAGGTGTGGGATGTGCGGAGGCTCGCCGCGGCGCGTCGGGGTCGCTCTTTCTCTCGTCGCTCGCGGTCGCGGCTCACCGGCCGGGGTAACAAACCGTGGCAATTAACAATCAATCACACGTGCTCCTCTTTCCCTCTCTCTCCGTTCTTCTCCTCTCCCCCGCATCATTGAAATGACGTCAAACGGTAAAACATTGTATTTGTGTAATTGTCCGTTTATTTCCACCTCTGGCTCACTCTCCATCTGACAAATTGCGAGAAGGAGGAGGAGAAGGGGGTATAGAGATGCGGACGGGCAAAGCTCGACATTTTCCTGTCAATCGCGAACGAATCGTCGCTGGTCATATTAATTAGCGGTGCGCACAAACGGCGGCTGCCGCTGCTGTAGCCCTCTGGGGAACCGTTATCGTTAATTGCGACTGTCTAGCTCATGATCGGCCGTGGGTGGGTGAGGCGCGCGCAGGGACGCTCGGTTATGTTCAGGCGCGTCACGTGGATATCTTTCAGATTCAGAAAGAGTTAAATGACTCGGATACATTGGATATAATTCAGTTTACGATAATTGGACGCGCGTCAAGTCGATGGAAATTACGGATGGATGCGTTTCGGAGTATGTATGGCTGGAGGGGGTAAATTTAACCGGTGTTTTTGTGAGGGAGAGGGGAGATAGGAGCTTTTTTCGGCCTCGATCGTTCGATTATGGAAGTGATTGATACGTGCAGGTTCGATTAATTTAGTTTGCGAGGCGAAACTATTATCCGGAATTCTTTTTCAACGTGTGTGATATGAACGGATAATTTACATGATTTCAGATTAGATTTTTAAAGATAGTTTTTTTTTTTTTACATTACGCATTGAAAGACGCGTAATTATGTAAATAATTTTCTTTATTCTTTTGAATTATAGATATTTCGAAAATCAAATCATAATTGCAAAACAAATGAATACATTCAAATTCAGCGCCCCATCAGCCACCCTCTCCTCGTTACATTTTGAATTCGGCCATTTGAACTACCACTCCTAGCACCGTTCAACTATACTTACGCCGATGATAATACCACACTCGATACTGAAAATATCAGCGGTGCACTTCAAATCGGATACACCATCACCGTCATTGCACACTATCCCCAGAATGATCAAAGTACAATCGGCGCACCGTTATAATAACCATCGCCCGTAGACGCCGTGCAGTCCCGTTCTCTCCCTCCGGTATCGAGTTAAACGACGTTTTGTCACCGCCGATAGTGTATAGTTTTGAATAGCGGGAAGCGCGCGCGCGCGTCTATATACGTGAAATTAGCATAAACTGCAGCTCTCTCTCCCTTTCTCTCTCTCGCGCGAGAGCCCAATAATTATCCGTTTTCTGTTTGCATTGTTCTCTCTGCCGAGCTAAGCCGGTAATTTCGTGATATTTGCATAATGAGAGCTGCTGGCTGGCACAGCGTGTATATATATACACCATACACGCCAAAGGAGAAAAGAAGCCTGCGCGTGTGCGTCACCTACTTCTTTCGCGCGTGCGCTCTAAAGATCGGTACAGATAAGAGAGGGAGAGAGAGAGAGAGGCCCTCGCACGCTATCCGCGATTTCATCGCTGCGTGTGTGAAGTGCGTGCGTGTGTGTGTATATATGAGGCTAGCCACGGGGGGAGCTGCGCGCGCACACCTGCTCTCTTTCTCTTGCGAAGACCATTACGATGTAACCCCTGCGGCACGTGCAATTTGCTTACGCGCGCCACGGGCCTGTGTTGTACACTTATATTTTATAGACAGGTTGTATTTTTTCCTCTCTCACGCTTCGGCCTCTCAAATTGTTTCGCGTAATGAGCCGATGAAGTGTCTCTCTCCCTCCGTCATATATATCCCATATATACCCATCCATTTTGTTTTGTTTATTTTTCGCGGCAGAATATGATCGGGAATGCATGCGCACATCACACCGAGCTCTGTATTATATTGTTTAATAATGCTAATTACACTCGAAGTCCGGCGTATATACAGCGCGGCGGCGCTTGTTTACGTCAATTGAGAGTGTGTGTGCGTGCGCGCGCGCATGCGAGCCTGCATGTGTGTAGCGCAACAGCAGCGGCATTAATAGAATTCGCGCAGGTGCATCAAGCTGTTATTATCCGTTACCATTGCTCCGAGGCGATTAAGCGAATTATATTTATAATGATGTACTTGTTAAGCTTAATAATAATCGATCGCCACTGCTGGGCGACTATACGCAGGCCACCGCCGCCGCGCGAACGTCGGAATTATGACGCGGGATGTATATGGAGAGGATATGTGTGTTGGTAGCGCGCGTCGTTATTATTGTTATTACGCGGATGGCTACTTTAATAGATTTCGGGCGATGATTGTTTTGAAAAATTAGATGATGAGCGGTGTGCTGAAGATTGCGGGGTGCGGTTAATGGTTTCTTTTTACAGCGTGCGATAAGAGTGCAGTGTAAGCGATTGGGCGTTTTATTAGAAGCGACACAATGAAAAGATAAGATCTCGGTAAAAGACTGTAATTTTGTGATAATTTTCAACATTACCTTTTATATGATTTCCCGAAAAAATGTAGTAATGAAAGTTGCTTTGATAAATAAAGTAAAAATGTTATATGATGATAATATAACATTAAGTGACATACCTCGTTCGTTAAAATTATTTCGAAATATCAATTATTTTTATCGATAATTCACGAAATGACATTCTGATAATAACAAAGTTAATAATTCCAACGTTATACATTCAATTTCAAAGACTATATTCACAATTGCGTATAATAAAATATTCAAAATTTCAAAAACCTGAACATATCGCGAGGTAAAAATAATTGTCGAAAGGATAATCCAGCCAGTCTAAAATAACATGCCGATCGCCCCTAAATTATTGTTTTACAACTCGCATTATACCGCAATAACACGCGGCTTTGTGTCGCTCATCGCTCGCGCGCGCGGGCGCAAATAAATAAACGCGCCCGTAAAATTATCATATGAATTAAAAAGTCGCGATTGTTGATTTTGAATGAAGCGAAGAGGAGAAAGAGAGAGCGAGAGAGACGTATAGTCGCCGCGGCAGGCAGGCAGGCTTCCTCAAACATTTAACTCGAGCTTTGGATATGCAAATCAGACGCTCGCGCGCGTACAACGGTGTGCGTAACTAAGCCTGCCAACGGTGTGTCCTTACGACGTATTTATCGCTACTTCCTTCCCCTCGCCCGCGCTGCAGTGTCAGCCCGCCTCTGCTTGAATATCGTTCTCGGTTTAAATTTATCAAGGTGCGCGCGCGAGCGAGGATTGTGGAAATTACGCGAATTGTTCGCATTTTTATTGTTGGTTTATGGATGTGGCAATGGCGGCCGTTGGGAATGGTATCGTTTAATAGTGGAAACGAAGAAACGTTTTGGGCTGTACTTGAATTGTAAAGGTGATAAAGTGAAAGACAATTTTCTATAGAACTTGAATTGTTCTTCGCAAATCCAAGTTTATTCTGCTGTAGCAGATAATGTCAGAATTAAAGCATTCTTATTGAAAAAATGTATTATTTCACATTATATATAGTTAAAACATTTACAATATAATATTTACTTTCCGCGACTTATGCTAATCTAGAAAAATTCAACCAAACCTCTACCGTGACAAAATAACTTCTCACGAACACCACCGCGTCGTCACGAGAACCCACCTTCCATCCGGCCACGAGGCACTACATAATACGCGACAGATTACGTCCCATAAATCCCGGCAATAAAACTCGTTAGAAGAATAAAGCAGCTCGCCGCGTTCTCTCCACCCTTCCAAGCTTTATCGCCGAAACTCCCGCGACGTTATTTACAATATCATTTGTCGCGCGCGCTCTTCTCCCCTATATATACACAGCAGCGCGGAGTCTTACTTCCGCCTCGTACATCGCGCGTCCCCGGCTTGTCGTCGCAACAATGAAGCTCTCGCGCTCTCGCGACAGTCCCTAATTCTCTCGTCTTTTCGCGAATTCCCTAAAGCCCTGATGTGGTTTCGGGGGCCGATGTAAATTTCCTGCGTAGGTATACATATATACGGGTACGCGTATATGCGCGCGCTCGAGTAACGAGTCGTTGTCATCGCGAGTGGTATCACAGACGATGGGATTTTCTTACGCAATGTTTGTCTATCGCTTTACGCGGTCGTTGGTATGTGAGAGGAAGAGGAGAAGGTGAGATTCCATTGGGCGCATAAATATTAATGTGCAGTGAGTGTGTAAGAGAGAGAAGAGCTTATGGTGGGTGATGTCTTTCCGGGTGCGTGGTGTCGTTGAGTTACGCGCGTGAGAGAAGGTTGAGGGAAAAGGATAGAGGTATACCTAAGTGATTGAGAACTTTGGTGCGCTGAAGAGTCTGTGGTCGTAAGCTGGTGATGTATTTAATGTGCGAGGGAATCTGATTAAGTTATTTTTCCAAATATATTGTATAAAGTTCTTGATTTATGACAGTATTATACATATAGATTTATAATCATCAGAAATATATTATACTTATACATTCCAAAGTTAATTAATATTCGATTTTTTATTCCTTACTAATCGGTTTTCTTTTTTCAAATTAAATATACTTATGAAATGTACATTACACGCTAGTATGTAAAAATATCTCGAACAGCTAAAGGAACTCGGCGAGTGATTTACGGCCCATCATTTCGTAATAATACTTACATAGCTACATTATATAAGTATTTAAAAAGCATTAATACAAAGAGTGTGTATATATTGTAAGAAAAGTCTTTTGAGCAAAATGCAATAAATTATGTTCGTTAATTTGTTTTCACGTTTGCTAACTACCACGTTATGAAACACACTTGCTTTGCATTGAATGAGAAAAACTTTCCCAGGGCTCCTTTTTCAGCGGCGAGGGTCAGGTGACGACATCTAGTGACCGCTCGGTGCAGGCAGGTTTTCTGTTCTTGTAGAATCTTCTTTTATCCTGCGAACAGCTCACGCCATCTGTACTAAGATTGTACAAACACAGAATTATACTTGAATTTAAATTAACGCTAGAACTCAATAAAAAGTCCGCTATCAATTAGCAGCGCTAAAACTAAAATTCCAGACCTACAATCACCACACGAAACCCAACACTGCCGATAATCGAATTTATCGGGACCGGCGGAGACACACTTCGACCACTGCAACCCGGCAAACAGTCGCGCATGGGAGCGCACCGCGCAGCCATCGTCCAGGAGTAGCTATACTCGCTCATCCATATTTTCGCAGCCAGCCAAGCAAGCGAGCAAGCAAGCATCCTTTAACGAAGCTCAAGTATATACCGAAAGAGAGAATAGCCAGCACGCACGGGCGCGTGAATCAGTCCTTGACGCGCGCCAATACCTTCCACCCCTCGGGGGCGGGCTACTAGATCAAGCTCACTGCCGACGCTGTTTGCGCGCAAACAATTGTACCTACGCTTGCACGGATATATCGGAGCGGCAAGCGAAGCGAAGAATTGATAAATTAGTTATTCCGTCAGTCGTCACTCGGATGCTGCTGCTACTGCTGCCGCCGCCGTCTCCTCTCCACCACTGCCGTCGAAAGACGTATTTGATCTGCGCTCACGGGGACCGCGTCCGTTTGTCATCGCCTCATCTTTGACTTTCCCATACCCCGATAGGTACGATGGGACCGGTCGTATGTGGTAAACGCGTGTCTGACGGTTCGGTACGCGTGTAAGGTTGAAAGGTGGGTGGGTGGATATCCGATGCTCTTTTGGACGATGCGAGAGAAAATTCGAGAGTTTTGGCGAGGTGAATGTTTGATGGGGATTGCGGTGTGGGTAAAGGTGAGGGAGTGGTTGGGAAAATAGTTACTTTCATTTATAAAGTGATGTGAACATTTTCGTATGCTACTTTATTGTATTTGTTATATAAAGTTGGTATAAATAAGCAAAATAAAACTGAAATTTTCTCTATATTCAAACACATTTTTGCATTTTTGCTGCGGCTGACTTATTCAACCGTTTTCCAAACCATTTGAGCATTCACACACACATATAGTTCATCACAATACACTAAAATAAAATGCATAACCCTCCCTGGTAGAAAATTAACCATATTTTATAGCTAACGTGATAATTAAATGGAAGCATTTTTAGCAAAAATCATAATGCAAAAATAATATAATTCATCTAAAAGTTCTACTATACATATTTTACATATTTTATGAAATGTAAATGCCATAATTTACTTTGTGATTGGTTATACATACTAAATACAAGCAATTTTCGTTTTAGCAATAAAGTTAACTGAAAAATAACTAGCTTCTCGTTAATATTTCTACCCCGGCCTCACTTACTCACAACCAAAGTTATTCATATAATATTTTAACAGTAACTTATCAAACCGTGCGGAAAATCCAATTCAAAGACACGTCGATACTTTTACTATACTGGCGCACGATAACTTCGCGCGCAATCCCCGCGCTCGCACACACCCGAGCAATTATCTAGCCGTGGCACACACAAAAGTATATACGACCCTGCGCTGATAGCCGCGGGGATAATTCCAAGATAGTGTCAGCTTAGAGCTAAAGTTTGCGTATTTATCTTAGAACTTGCGCTGCGTCTAACACCTGGGATCTCCCCTGCCGCTACCCCGCCCGCGGCACAACCTTCTCCCCCTCCTTTTTAACCCAACCGCACTCTCAGCCACGATTAACTCCGACAACGCTCTATTTAACCGCGATTTCGGCTTACGCACACATCCGACAGTAGTTTTATCCGCTTGAAAAGCCGCGAATGCGCGCGAGCAAAAATGAGATGTGACGGGCACAATAGTCCATTAGCCGATATGCCCATGGCACATATATACATACTGGCTTTGTCGTTACGCAAAAGCGCGTGCGTCGATTTTCGCGCGCGTAAAAAGCCCGGGCCCGCCGTCGTGTATAAACGCGCGGTGTGTATGTGTGTGTGAAAGGTGGGCAAACGAATCGCTCTCGGCCACCCACGCGCGAGTAAAATAAAATTGCGCTTCATTTAAGCGGTTCTCGTGCAGCGCCGGCAGCGGCGCATTTGCAAGACGCGAGCGAGCGAACGAGCGCCAGGTAATAGACGCATAATCCGTCCTGTGATTGTAGGCACGGCAATCGCGGTCGATTGTAGCTCTGAAGGCCCGCTAACTATCTCAAACTAACCCCATTCAAACCGCGACCTATCCCCCCTCTCTCTCTCGCTCTCACGTGTGCGTACGTGTATATTGCAGTGTGCGCACGGTTACGCCCGCCCCCGCGCACACCGTTCATTAGCCGCAATTAGCGGAAGCGAGACCGCGCGCGACATTTTTCGACGGGAGTGAAAAAATCCTCTTCTTTTTCCGCCTATGTGTGTGCAGATTTTTTTTTTTTTTTAGAGAGGGATGGCGAGCTGATTGATCAGGGAGAGGAGCTCGTGGAAATTCGGAAGCATAACGGGTGGGTACGTATATATATATATAGTATATAGGGAGAGGCCCTCTTCAATCGCTAATTACGCGTGCTTGAATTTTTGTTTGAAATTGGAGCGCTCGCCAGAGGAGTGATGCAATCCAAAGCACTCGATATTTTGCGCAACTATACTAACTAGAATAATATGTATTACGCATTAAATTTTAAAAATACGTCAATCTTACACACGCATTCTGCATGAATTTCCCCCATTATTTCGTTGCATTTACATTTCACGCACAATTTCCCGGCAACAAAAAACCTCATTGCTTCCGCGTTCCATTGTCATTCCGAAAATCAAAGTAAAACGAGCGAAAAATCACGCGCGCAACTTGGTGCACCCGCAGGCTCGAACATCCAATAGCCCAGCCTCGCATCTTAATAAGACCGGTTGACTGGTGCGTGCGCTAACAAACCGGCTAATATCCTGGGGCTGCCCTCGGCACTCGCGTGAGCACATCTCATCCCCAGTGCTTCCGCTTTACACAAGACAGGCGAGAATCATCAAAGCTTGAAAACCGAACAAACTCAGTTAGAGAACTGTTGTGCTGTCTCTCTGTTGCTCTCCCAAGCCTCCCAGTTTCAATATCCTCTCCTACATGTACGCGCGCGCGTTATGTGTGTGTGCGTGTGTGTAAGGTTTTGTCTGTGGGAGGTCTAAAGTCCTCCAACGAATCTGCACACGAGAGTTGCTGCCGGCCGCGAACGAGGCTACTGGAACGAATGTACCGCTACGGCGGTTGTGTCCTTCTTTGACGGACGTGAAGAAGGAGAAAGAAGGATTGTATAGGATATATTCGTCGTTTCTTTTCTTTCTTCCGAGATCTATTATTATGCGTGACGCACGTGCGCGTGTACGTGGTGATTTATGCGTGTACGGGTTGTCGTACCTGGATGAATGTCTGTTATAATGAGCGGATAAGTGATATGCCGATTCAACGTGTATTACACACGTTGGTAAATGATGTTCTCTCTTAAAATTCGAATAACTAATCATCCATTCAATTTTATTTATGGTTTCGGATAAGTGAATATTTTGTCTTTAGCTTTTGAAAAAATTGCGATGAAATCTAATTGTGTGAAAGTAGGTTAGCGGTTCTTAGAGGAACTCACTTTTCAAGTCATTTTTAGATATTGGATATCATGGCAAAGACATTTAGAAAACGCCCAAAAATACAACAAGAAACTAAAAATGAAAAGAATATTTATTTTTTTTATGCATAGACATGGCATGTCGTTTGCTTAAAATAACATTGTACAAAAATGTTCAACATCACTCAAGTATTTAAAATATTTCTTTTTCTATAAAAAAAACAACTGAAGTTTTCAAGTTCAGTCTTTCGCGAGAACGAATAACGTGTAAAAATATCGAGTACTACTACTTAACCTATTATACATGGAATACAATAAGAAATTCAACTCTCAACGTTTTGTTACAGTACTAAAACAGTCGATCCGTCTGCTTTAAGTACCCAGTATAAATATGAGATATAAAAATAGAGAGCCTGCGCTAAAAAAGTATCGTGACATTTGGCACTTCTCCTAAAGTTTTCAACTTGTGTTTTTGCAAATTTTCAAGACTAGTCAGTGGTGGTCCGGGTCAAGTGCTGTTGTTTCTTGACTTCTCTGTAAATTAAAAAAAAACAATAATGTTGGCATTAGAACGCAACGAAGCGATTTGTAAGCGGGAAGTAGTGTGAACTTACACTTACGGGAGGAATACTGTGTCTTGTAGACCTATCGGGAGCACTTTGGAACATGACATTCGACGTTCGTCTACTGGGTGAACCATCCCGTTGCCATCTACAAGCTTCGGTGTATATTCTTGCCTCGGGAAGATACCTTAATAAAATGAAAAACATAATTAATTTTATGTAGTGTAGTAATTTTACAAAGGGTAACTACAACATAATTAATTAACAATGACAATTAGGATCATTATCACCAAACACCATATGAAAATCTGTTAATGTCACTGATGTACAATGCTTATATTCTTTATTATGAAACAGTTTATTACTTTCTGATGATCAAACTTTAGTAACTTTATTAAAATCAATATTGTACAAAATTAGTTTCCTTAATGACTGAGAGCTTACTACAGTCATTGCATTAGCTCAACAAAGTTTACACCTAAACTTCAAATTATGTGTCTCAATTAATAATCAATTAGTAACATGCAGTATTTTATGAAATGTTAAGAAAAAAAAATAACTTAATACTGTCTCAAACTGTATACAAAACATTGAAAAACAGTTTTATTTGACCGAGACAAACATTCTTACAAATAAACTTGAACAAATAAAACCGTATTCAAATATATACGTAGTCGGTGACTTTAGTTTGGTGACTATAGTTCTAGAGTGACCGCATATTCCTTCCTTTATTCGAATAAATTGATAGCATTAACAATAGCTACACTATATGTATCGCAGTAAATGATATACTTCAATAACTTTATATATTTCGGGCATTACCTATGAATAACAGGAGAGAGCAAATCCTTGTTGAGCGACGAAGGATCAAGCGGTCCTGTCAACCAGGTGACCATCCCCCCGACGACGATCACGATAATCGTTCCAAGGCCGGAGAACCAGTGATACGACAGCCGATACAATGGAAAAATATTCTCCTCGCTGCAAACGTAAACTTGTTTATATCACTTTGATACAGCAGTTTTCCTCAACGACACGTCTTTATTATTAATAACTCGCGTGTAACGAAAGACTTACTCTGGATGCTCGAATTGCTTCAGGAAGCTTTCGGAAATATTGCCGGGACAGTGGTCGAGTGGCACGGGCAGCTTTTGCGGCACAATATGACCGGCGCCGATGGCCACGTTAGCGCCGAGACTTGCCCAGCCAGAGATTATAAATCCTATAACGGCGCCGACAAACGCACCCTATTTCCGGCAAAAGAACAGAAAATTTCGTATGCTTTTAGTTTTTGGAAGCCTATGACGCATAGCGCAGGCTAATTGTGATGCCGAATCTGAAAGTAATTTAATGAAAAAGTCCTTTTTAAATTCCATGAGTCCCGTCACCCGTTATGTGAATCATGTTTATAAGGCGGGAAAAATTTGTTTTTTGTTGTATGAAGAAGACATTTTTCAAAACAAGGATTGTGGAATTAAGTGATTTATGATGTAAAACTGGTCGATTGGATGTTTTTCCATTAGGAAATTCATTAATTCTGCAATAATTACCTTCGAGTTTGTCCATGGGAATAACATGCCTAGAGTAAAAACTCCGAACGACACTCCAGCCGCGATAGCAGCCAAGCTATTGGTCACCTAAAACAATACAGGCTATAATCATTGTTTTATTTAGATTATTAATTAGCATAAAAAAAATAATTACAGATAAAACTCCTCCCAACTTCTCAACCAGGAACATCAAACCGAGTGCTACCAAACCAAGCAAAATAACAACGCTCTTCACAAACATATTCGCCCACTTCTCGTTGGGCTTCAGCTTGAAGCAGCCCTTGACGAAATCTTCTAGCAGCACAACCGAGGTCGAGTTCAATCCCACGGACAGCGAGCTACGCAGAAAGGCCAAGAGAGAACACAAAAACAAAACAATATAAATTCTCCATAAATCTCTCTGTGCCACTCTATTATTAAAATTGACAGATCAATATATACCTAAGCGCGGCACCGAATATGCCGGCGATAAAAAGACCGGGAATCCCGTGCAGCTTGCCGGCAATTTCCATGACGAAGGCGGGCAATAGCTGGTCGTCGGCGACAATAAAGCCCGTGGCCCTAGGGTCACATTTAGGCGGTGACCAGTAGGCCAGTATCACCAAGCCGCACCAGCAGCACAGCGAGATGAAGATGACAACGCCAAAGGTGAATAGGCCTACTGCCCTGGAAACCAATGTAGAGCGCGCGTAAGATATAGAGTAGAGCATGACGATGGTATGCAATAAAAATCAGATTGAGAGTAATAATACATGGGAGTGTGTTTGCTATATAGACGATTCAATTGTCGACGACTTACCGCTTGCAGATTTTAGTGCTCGACAGTGACTGATATCGCTGCACCATCGTCTGATTGACGGCTATATAGGCTGTGCAATAAAGCCACGATCCAATTAATACCGTCCACACAGTGTGCCGCGTGTAAGGCGAGGAGTCGAAGCTAAATCAAGGCAAGTGAGCAATTCAGTCGGAGGATAAATAAATATTTCTATTTACGGGCTGGCGATATATGTATAGAGTAGTAATAGTCTAAATTTTTTACGAGTAGGAAAAATACGCGTGTGTTACGCGAGATTGAGTGAGATTGAGATTTTAAGATACGTGACGTACTTTAAGAACTGAATCCTTTTGGCTTCGAGAGCTCTGTGCCAGATTTCGGACGGGCCGCCAACTTGGTAAGTCCCTAAACCTGTAATCACAACTACGGCTGCTACCATTACGCCTACTTGCAGGGCATCTGTCCAAACAACGGCCCTTAAACCTCCCTGATAATGAAAAAAAAATAAATTTTGTTATTACCAAGAATTTTAAAGTTTGAATAAGAAGTTTAGAATACTTACCAATACGGTATAAAAAACACACGTGACACATACGACGCATCCGATGAGATGAATATTAATACCGCTTACTAAAATTGAATAAAACTTATTAAATTACCCAAATTTAACATGGATATTATAATTAACTAAAAATATATACCTTGACTTAGAGCTAAGGCAGGAACGTAAACGACAATGGATTGATACATCACCTGAAAGGCAATAGCAGCATTATGAAAAAACAATTTTTCTTGCGAAATACATTTTAAATTTTCATAATCGAGGGGCACTCAATCATTTTGAAAATTGCTTAAAGGAACAAACGCAAAAAGCTGTTCTTTTTTGAGCGAATAAATTACTCATGCAAGAAACTTCTTGATGCATTTAACTATGCTAAAAAGCCACGTATATATGCAAAGTACTCTGGCTAATTTACATTTGACAGTCATGGCAATAAGTAATTTTCAAATCATTTTCAGCTTATGCACTTTTTATGAACGGCATTACAGTACATTACCACATCAATCACGAAGATGAGAGATATCAGAATTCTCACGCCTCGGTTGAATCGCAATTCGAGGTACTGGAAGAAAAAAAGAAGGAAATAGGTATATAATGATCGATCATTCGGTCGTGTTCCGTAATCGTATAAACACTGTTTCGAATTATGTACCGGCAACAATGAAACAATGCAGTATACATAACGTAAGTACGCACCTCGTAAGCTGAATTAAGCTTCAGAGTCGTGAACACCGGAAGGTAAACATTAGCGACGACGATACCCGATAAGATCAGGGAGATTATCGTTATCCAATACTGCGTGCCGAAGTTGTAAATTTCCGAGGGTGTCCCCAGTATCGTTATACCGGATATAAAACTGCAGCAGCACGAAAACCAACAATCATTATTATTACACACATTATTCTCTGAAATTTGTACAAGTATTATACGCAAACGAAACGGTGGTTTACCTTGCGATCAAAGAAGCGGAGACTGGAAAGAGCTTGAGGTCTTTGCCGCCGAGTAAATATTCCTCGGTATTTGCGTTGCGGGCCTTTCGGTAATGCCAGAGCCCGGCGCCTGCCGACACCACCAGCATCACCGCGAAGACCGTCCAGTCGAACCAATGGAAGTACCATCGCTCCGCGCTCGTGTCCATTTTCTTTTTTTAAATAAAAAAAAAAAGAACGAACGAACGGTCACTGAAACAGAATCAACACCGCGTAAAATAACATACACTTTCGTTTTCAAGTCGAGAATAACATTTCTCAGCGCGAAAGAAAACGAATGCCGAGGGGAACAAAAAAATAACAGACGCTGAATAATTCATCGATCTCCAACGAACGAGTGCGTTACGCACATTTATACCGCGCCTCGCGCTCCCTCGAAATGTATAACACGGTTTCCGGCTGCGCCACGGTGGCCGGTGTCTTCGGTGCACCGAACGAACAACTAACTATACACCACTGCAGCGAAACGAATCGTCGTCGCTGTATGCATCGCATCATCCGGCCATAATACAAACATCATCATCGTGTATACACGGACAATAAAGCGCGCACGCGTGCGTACAAAAGGCCACTGGCGGAATGCGCGCGGCTCGTTAATTGAACTCCGCGCGTTCTGTCAACGAAGCGGAATTAGAAACACGTGCACGCCTCCCTCTCTCTCTCCCATCTGTATACATACACGCACACACGCCCGCACGAGTTGTATAGACTTCGACCATATCACTTTTGCCACCACCACCAGCCTCCTATATCTATTTGTTCGCACGTGCTAGTGGACAATGACATCCACGCGGCGGCTGCTATGGAGCTCCAGTCATCGAATGTATATATCCCGCTCGCTCCGATAATAGAAAATACGCGTATTACGCACGCGAGTGAAAGGATCCGTCATCGTCGTTAAAACGCCGAGCGGTGCAATCACGTAGCTTCGCAACATTATAAATATACCCAGCGTCCGCCCGCTTATATATTTAGTACGCCTGTACTCGGTCATGCGTGTGCGTGCGTATACCACGTGACTGGACAGCTAGCAGCGTGCCAGTAGTACACTGAACGGAGCCCGACTCGCTTGTTCTCCGAACTCCGAAAATTCCAGCCTCGATCGTACATATACGAAAACATACATATACTGAAAAAAGTGCGAAAAAAGTGCAGTACCGTCGCGGCGGCCGAAACTCGGCATTATTTAGTCTCAAGTGCAGGCGCACTGCGGCCTTCATCGCTTGCGACCGATTTTTGCTCGTGTAAGAGCTCGCGACCTCGACCGTTTTATCTCTCTCTCACTTTGCGCGCGTGAAAAAGTGCAAAAAAGGAGCGCGCTCTCGCACCGTTGTTTACTACTTACTTCTCACACGTGTATGCTACTGATGTGGCTCTGCATACTTATATGCATCTGTGCGTACGATCTTCGTCGCAGGAGTATACAACAATTTACCTGCGTCGTCGATATTTGCAGCCTCTCTCTCAGCCAATGTGAAGCACCGCTGACCGTCCGGAGATCTTGGCAGCACGAGCGCACTAATTTGAATTCACGACTATGTTACTACTACTGTATATACAGTATACACCACTTGACGTCGTTCTGCTAAGTGTGTACTCTCTCTCACTTCTGCTATGATGTTGCTGCACAGGATGACCACTTATAAACATAATAGAGCGATCTACATATCGTTTGCTGTACGTTCCCCTCCTTACAGTCACCCAAGAATAACACGGACCATTAATTAATAAACGAACCATACGAGGCACGGCTACTGTACATACACGCCACACTATACGCTCCCGTGCGAGAATGCCACTACTGTCCGTCGCCGTCGTGTTCGCGATTACGCTTGTTTTTGTACAGCGCGGCGCGCCAAGATAGAGTGAGTGAGAGAGAGAGAGCTAACCAGCGTGAGCGTTCCGTTTCGATTCGGCAAAGAGACGCGCGCTCTAATCGCACTACGCGCACGTTCTCCACGTTCGCGCGGCGACGACAACCGACCGACCGGTTTCGTGTGCGTTGTATATATATATATAAGTTATATATTACGTGTCCGTCTCGCTCGGCGGGCCGCAACCACTGCACGGCCGCTCCATCGACCGTAGACCTCTTATAAGTACGTACCTCCGCGCGAGAAGACGAGTTGGTGGGGTGCTGCTGTGCTGCGGCCCGTATAAGAGTGTAGCTCTCGGTTTTGCGATCCCGTGCAGTTTTCACTGCGATGGTTGTATAAAAAAAAAAGTGATTGCAAGGGGAGAGCAACTGGTGTCGGCTGTGGGCAAGGTGGGTTTGGGTAGTGGGAAGCTTCAAGGTTTGAGCAAGAATCGGGATTTTGGGATGGCAAGGTATAGCTAATGAATGCTGACTTTTTGGTTGTTATATAATTGGTAAATAAGTAAAATACATTGTCAATATTAGAGTATTTCCACTCGAGGTTTCTTAAGATAAATAAAAGATGTAAATAAATGGTACTAAGTGAATAATTTAGTTCAAGCAATAATTTTTTTTATTTTGTTGAAAACATCATACTTGCTTTAATTAAAATAACAGTTTGTTTTAAGGTGATACCCACACTATTACTCAATTCTGGGTTCCCGTTTTTCTCCTTCAATTTTAAACTTTTTCAAAAAAACTCTGACACGTTTTAAGTTTAATAAAGAACTATAACGTATCAAAGATTTTTTTCCTTAAAATTAAAAATTGAATGAGAAAAACGGGAACCCAATTTTGAGTAATAGCGTGGGTATCGCATCACCTTAAGTCATTTACTCGGCATAGTCCAAGTGACTAGTTTTCCAGTCTTAGAATATTTATCAGCATGTTGAAAAAAAAATAGTATACTGCACGTGTTCATTAGCGTACTTTAACAAAGTAGTGCGTGACAAAAATTTTATCATTTGCTTGTTGTGCGTTGCGAAAGAATTGTGTTATTGACAATGACATTTTTATGTAAGAACGCGAAATAACTAACGATAAACCAATCAATTTAATAGTGAGGCTTTTACGTCAAGCTAGTTCATAAAGCGTAGTAGATAAAACTGTTTATTTTATAAAGTGCAGAAACGCGATAATGCGTTTTCAAACTTATTTTCCCACGAGAATTGACAATAAGTTAAACTTATTTATATTCATTAAAAATACAATTGTAATTTTTTTTTAAAACTTTTATTTTAAATCCAGTCCAAAAACTCATACTCTTTTCTATCATACCATACGTCTATATAGTATCCAAAAAGTACTTCACAAATCGAATAGCTCAAAAGTGCATATAGGGTTTATGATACAATGTTTACGATGTATACTTATAGTACAATGGCATACATTTGAGCTTTGCGTGATATATCTCTCACAACTATTCTGCTTTCCGATATATTACCATCATTAGGTAATTAATCTTACATCATACAACTCTTTATTGTAGACACTATTAATATCTTTATATTAACTACAAATAACTTATTAGAGTTACAAAATTTCTGGCCTTGACTCCTTCAAATAAACCCCTTTCTCTCTGTGAGTTGATTGTAGCTTACTTGAAAATACGCGATTTCCGTAAAGTTCGGAGTTCAGTCGAGAATAGTAAGAAAAACTTGTAAGAATATATATGAAGTTTACAAACACTAATTAACAAATGTCTAATCTTGCACAAAGTAGTCATAATTAAATGGTATAGTCGCAAAAAGTAGACCACGTAAGCCTTGTGCTTCGCAAGACAAATGTGGAGCAACTTAAGTGCGCTCGATACTACTTCTTTTTTTTCATAAACGGTGGTTCATAAACAAGGACTGTGGAAAATAAATGCAAATCAATGAATATTTTAAATCGCCATAAGTGAGCATACTTTCATACGAAAAAAATGGCTTCAATGCAAAATAAATATATGAGGCTTTTAAATTAAGATCGTACTTTCGATCTGTCGATCACATTTGATCATTTTTCTTGATTCGTCTAATGAAATAGAATAGTTATTTTCGTCTCATGGAGTCTAAGATTTAGAATAAAGTTTCACTCACTCTTTGTATAATGAATCAGACATACACTTTTTCTCATCTTTCAACGCATACGAGATTTCTTTTCTTCAACAAATATGTCGGCACATTTGATCATTTGTACGCACCGGTGTTTATGACACCACTTGGTAACTACCTATACGATACAACAGTCAATAAACATATTTGCACTTATGCTGAATTATAAAACACAGTTCCATCTTTAAATGCGTTCATGATAGATTGATCACAGTTTGCGATATCTGCCTTCACCAAATAACCATCGACACGACCTATCCACCAAAAATGCCAAGACGAAGTTGGCGACTAGCACTTGGACTAGCATTGTTCGGAACTGCAATTATAAATTTGAATGAAATATACATGCAAAGATTAAAATTTTACATCGAAATGATATTTCTTAATAACTTACATCGCTTGGAAAGTCCACGATTTCAAACTGCAAGGCAATATCTGGTACTATTCCGAGAGCTAGTGCAAAAATAGCCGCAATACTGCTTAACAGACTGTACAAAAGTAATTTATTCTCTAGAAGACCCTCCATGAACGGTTGACCCTACAAAATGAATGAAATTTCCTTGTTTGAATACATTTATTGAGAAATCTTTTTATTATTCGTGTCGAATAAAATTATTTTTAATTTATAACGGCAAACATTTTACATAACTATATCATTGTGTACTAACCCTGTAATTAACTGCAAACGTTGACACTTGAAGCATCATAGACACAATATAAACAGTGCTGTTTATTAAGTTCATTTGGAAAGGTTCCTCTTCCTCAGAATCAGGATCTTTCACCCCAGTTTCCGTTGAGTTAGACTTGGATCCTAAAATTTCAGATAACTTGTCGTCCCTATAATGCAGAGAAAAATTAGAACGATTAACACAGAACAAATAACTTAAACAAAGCGTATTAATAATTAATTACTTCGGCGATCGCAGAGTAGCTTCTCTGACGAGATAAATTAGGCAGCAAAAATGTACTGCAAACTGAAGTAGTACCGTTAAAATAGTATACATGTTAAAGATATTTGGCAATGGTCGCTGTTTAGACAATGTCTTCAAAGGTTTGGAGCGCGATATGAATAAGAAACAGATAGCAACCAAAATTCCCTGTAACGTCGCCTGCGCATCGCTCAGTCTTATTCCATCTAAGTATAGAACTGATTGGCTGTACGCTAAAATCAAAGCGTTCAGAGCTAAGATTTTGAACATTTGCAATGTAGTAACGAGGGTGCAGCGACCTTGTTTGATAACATGACAGACTGGAAACAATAAAGTTATAAATATTATTGACTATTTTAATGAAATAATTATATATCAGAAGATAATTACTGCATTGAATGGATGAATGTCTGCTTGTAAACGGTGCAGCGATCGAAGCATCTCCAAGTTTTACGACAACAGATTGTTCCTGTTCTTCTAGATCTTTCATCAATTTTTCAATCTTGCTCTTCGTGTTATTCAATTGCTGTTGACGAGGATTTACCCGTTGAGCAAGAGGAGAAGGCAACTGAGGAGTTTCAGACGTCGTCGGGCTGGATTTCTGCGAGTGCTCGCGCTTCGGTGGGCTGGATAGAATGGCAACGCCTATGACAGATACGTAAATGATAAATTTTTCTGTACATAAAATAAACCAAGAGTATTTTTATTTACGTTGACTTACCAACTTGAGCGTGTTTAAGTGCTCCAACATCGTTTGTTCCATCACCACACATAAGAGTAGTGTATCCCAATTCTTGCAAAGCAGTGATGATGTGTTCCTTTTGTTTAGGAGCACATCGAGCAAAGATAACTACGTGCGGCAGAATCTTGTAAAGGAATTTCTTTTCATATTCTCTAAGGTAAGTTAGCCCCTGTCATAAATAAGTAACGCATTAATGTATGAAAATTGAAATTAAGTAATCTATTAAAGCAATAAGTGAACACTCATACCTCTCCCGTAATGCACAACGCATATTTTTCCCACAGATTTTTCATATCTTCTTTCAAACCAAGTTGTATTTTTCCGTCAACGCTTTCCCATATCCAAGTATCTTTGTACGTTAAAATTAACGTTGCAGGTTTCTTTGTAAAGTGTAATTCACGAGCGACGTGGCAAGCTGTTAATGGATTGTCGCCAGTGATCATCACCACCTAATAATTTAATAAATTGATATGATTTCAATTATGATAACATGAAAAGTAGTAAAATTTGTAATATTACCGAATGCGAAGCATTTAAAATTTCTTTAATGACACTCTTAGAATCAGTTTTAAGTGGGCAACTAATAATAACAAATCCAACAAACGTAAGGTCCTTTTCTAAATCATCGCGAGTAAAATTTCGCAAGTCTTGAAGTGTTGTTGAGTCTGAGAGCTTACGATATCCTAAGGCAAGAACTCTTGCACCACGGCGAGACAGAGATAAATAAGTAGCATCATAATTTTCTGGCACTGAAGAATACTGTGAAATTTTTTAAGTTATATTTTATGATAAAAGAGTAAATATATATATCTTCTCACACGAGTACAAATAAAAGGAATATGTTACCATGTTTTTCAGTGTTTCAGGAGCACCTTTCACAGTAACAATGTAAGTAGCATCAGTCGATGATCCAGTTGTATATCCAGCAACAACGCTCATTCTCTTCAATGAAGATGAAAAATGGTGCCTTTGGATAATCTTAAGACCTGGTGATTTTCCTTTAATTGGAATAACTGCTTCACTCTTAGTGAGATTCCAATTAACTGCCTTTAATGTAGCTTTTTCTAGTGGATCTCCTACAATACTATTTTCTAATTGTACTAAAGAATGACAAGTTGCTAGTACTTGCACACTCTCCAAAGGTGCTTCTGATAACTGAATAACTTCTGAGTTACCACTAAAAATTTATAGATATTTTTAGCAATTACCTACAAATTTTATTTCTTACGCTATAAATATTAATACATACTCAACACCTGCAACACCTTCAACAACTAAGTTATCACTAGTTAAAGTACCAGTCTTATCAAAACAACAAATCTCAATTTTTCCTGCGAAAGGAATCCTGAATGGTTCTGTGCAATAAACGCCTGCAAGAATATGGGATTAATATCTTGAACATTACTTATAAATATAAACATTAAATAAAATATATTACCTAATTTAGATAATGCTAACAATGAAGTATTCACAGCTAGTGATAGTTCTATTGGTAGCTCTGGTGGTACAACAGATGTCAAAATTAATGTACATTCTAAGAACAATTTATACTTATTTCTCTCTGGATCTTCACTTCCTATAATTTATTCAATGAATCGGTTATTTAAATTTCTTCACAATAAACGACATAAGAATTAAATAATGTAAAACAAACCTTTGATCCAAACATATGCAGCAGCAGCAACTGCGAAAATAAGCAGAAACAGAATGAAGCCAAATGTTTCTAAATTATTAGCTGTAACCCGTTTTACACCAAACAAAATTGTTCTTAGAATTTTTCCTTGAGATGTAGAGAAGCCTGTTCTTAATACATAGCCAACACAGCCGCTGTCTGTTGCTGGAATAGAAAATCATTAGTTCAATTTGTGGTATAATAACTTGCAAAATTTAATACAGAAGATTATTTATAATACCTCTCAAACCAGAAGAATTTTTTGATGGAGGAGTATGCTGAACAACTTTTGTACCACCATATAATACATATAACTTATCATCTCCTTCAACATCTAATAGTCTATCTTCGTTGATATCTTCGATTGGTTCTTTCATTTGAGGAACAGATTCTCCTATAATAATAATAAAAAAAATAATAATAAAAATTGAGAAAGAATCAAAGTTTTATGTTCATACCTGTCAACATGCTCTCATCTACAACGCAGGATCCTCGTAATAAAAGCATGTCACAAGGTACAAGATTATCATGTTGAGACCTTGATATTGAAACAATATCACCAGGAACTAATTGGTCTGTGAACATTAGCCTCCAACGCCTGTTTCTGTATACCTATAAAAGAAATTATCTTTATTCTAGTGAACGCTAAGCTGTAAAATAAATAATATTTTAGAACGTACCAAAATCATGTAAGGCCTGTTTCCCATTTTCCTAATTTCAGCCATGTTCCTTAGCTGCTGTTGTACCAACGTACACTCGAACATAACAAGCATAAAAAGTGTAAAAAGACTGTAATACCAGTATTTATCTAAACACCACAAAGCCATACAAAAGACTTGAAATACAAAGAAAGGGGCAATTGCTCTCTCTCTAAAAAGGTCCCAAAACTCCGGCACCACCATATCAAGGCTATAATCGTAAATAATAAAAATGAATAAACAATATCATCAACATTATATGTAAAAGGAAAAACAAAGCATACTTATTCTGTCCATATTTTGCTTCAGCCTCCTCGATTTCCTTATCATCAGCATAGCCTTTCCACTGACTGTAATACTTGATCGAATTCTTGATAGGAAACTTAAGAGAACGAAACTCCATATTTTCTGAGTCCCAGACATATTTGCTCTTTTGAAAAATAAACCAGGGGTCTTGATTCTTAGAACGATGCAATCTAACCAGCTCTGTGCTACCATTGTTTGCTGTTGGTACCACCTTGGCTAAAGATGCCTCATAAGGATCCTTGACCTAAAAGATTCACCATCAAGAAATAAACAAAAAATACCCATGAAACAAAAACATGCACACAAAGAACTCATTCTTCCACCTAATGTCAACACAAACCAAGCAAACATAAGTATACACCGGCAGTATGCTTGAGACAATGCAGCTTACTTAGTCAGTCAGTCAAATTCTCACGCGGTCACACGATTACACGGAAAGTGTGTAGTAGGTAAATAAGTACAGTAACTTGTTACGTAGGTGTATTTAAAAATACCTTCCTCACTCCGCGTGGCGCGGCGGCGGAAAGCCACGTGACCCTACACTGCCACGAAAACACGCATATGGGTGCCCGCATATTGACCAGTGGCATTGACAAGCTCTCCAAGCGTACCCGGAAGTAAGCATACGTACATTTTCACACATCCAAACTTACCGAGCTGCAATTGAGGAAGGTGTGCACGTGGACGGACCACTGACAGCACAGGCAGACGAAGATCTGGAGCACGCCGATGGCGGCGATGCCGACGAGGCCGGGCTCGTAATAATCGTTCAGCCCGTAGACGAACACCCAGCCGTAGATCCAGACGAGCTCCGTCAGGACGAACGGCAGCACGTAACCGTTGAAGAGCAGCTTGCGCGGGTTATGGAGACTCATGCTCTGCACGAGCTCATCCGCCGTCGGCGGGGACGACGATAATAACTCCGTCGTCGCCGCCATGACTCGCGCGCGCGGGCACTATACACGGTCACTCTCTAGTACAGATGTGTGTGAAAACTCTCTCCCCCTTTGACTGCGGGCGCGCACAGAACCTTATCACCTGGCGCTCGTCGTCGTAGTCGTCTACAGAAAATCGATGCCAAGAGAAAGTTTTGATATGGGGAAGTATACAGCACAACCGATGCTCCCTCCGGGAAACTACTATCGGCTGCTACTGTTGCTGCGCTTGTCCAGTCTGCAGACTACTCACGGGCGTCGTCGCGGCGGCGGCGCGGTTGCATGGCTCCATGCGGGCGGCTTTGGTCTCTCTCTTCTCTATTTTAATGCGTCCTCGTCGGCGGCTTGTTATATGCGCGCACACACTTACATCTGCGCCACAAAGGGAGAGAAAGAGGAGGAAATCTTCGCACGCAAGAAATTCACTCGCTCTCGCTCTTCTCTCTCTCTCGCGAAGAGATAAATCACGACTCCACGAGTCACCTAGCCTTATCGAGGTAAACAGCGAGACGCAAGCCGCCATCTGTCTTCGGTTATAAGTTACGCGGTGTATCGACGTATCGTAGAACGGTAAAGTAGAACATACAGGTAGGTATAAGGATGAAGATTGGATCTGAGATTTCGCGCGAGTGTGTAAATGTATAGGTATTGACTGCGAGATAATCTCGAGGGTAATTATAGGCAATCATGAGAGACGGCGATTTTTAGTGCTAGGTAAACGCTCGTTATTATTAAGTGCGGCTAAAGTCAACAGGTGTGCTATTAAAGTAATAGCACACGGTAAGGTGAAATAGAGTGACACGTAGGTGACAAATTTTGTAATGTTTTTTTTAAGTGTTCGTGAGTAAGTATTTTATAGTTATTTCGAAAACGTGGTTCCGTTTTGGTATAATTTTCGGATTACGCAATGAAAAGTAAACTTGAACCATCGGCTATATCTCAATGTATATCCTGAAAATACGATCTGTATATCTATACGAACTCTAAAGTTGAATTAGTGAAAATTGTTCCACCATTTCAATTAGTAGAAAAAACTTCTAATTTATTAGTGAATATTCACTATTTCATTAAGTATTTTATTAAAACTACTATTTTGATTAGTAGTTTTTACTAATTTAATTAGTAGTTTTTAAAAAACCACTAATGAAATAGTGAATATTCACTAATAAATTAGTAGTTTTTTCTACTAATTGAAATGGTGGAGCAATTTTCACTAATTCAACTTTAGAGAGAATCATTGAGCACTATTGAGAAAAAACTACTATCATAAATTAAAATTATGTGAACTCGCACACATTATACGAGTCATAAAGTTAAATAATGTTTCCGCCCTGACATGGTTTTAACGAGTCTATAACAAATTTCACGTTTAGAACCTATATGTGCACGCAAAAAAAAGAGAAAAAAAAACGTAATTAGACAATTTTTAAAAGAGGTGTATTGAATTTGTCGGACGTCTATCAACGGCGCAATCTCAAATTACTTTCGTTTAGAGGCAACATTGAACGTTTCCGTTTTACGTAATCCGTAACAATATAATCAAAGCGGCTCAAGTGCAGCCCACAATGAAATTCATTAACGCAATACAATTCCATTCATTCTCCATTCCTTACTTATAATGTAATTTATAGTTACAAGTACACCCATACATATTCATTCATCAAAACAAAAGTGCGTTTCATTCTCTCACTCGCTCGCTCTCCGCGGAAACCGGCCTACGCAGTATCATGAAAATAGTGCAAACTCCCCGTGCGGAATATATTACACGCCTTTTTTCTAAATAACGTGACAGTTCTAAAACGCGACCGTACCTATATATGATGAAGAGAGAAGGAAAAAAACGGGAAAAAAGTCGCGCTCGATAATAAATCTTGCAAATTTATTCATGACAGATATAGTATGTGTGTATCAGAAGACAGATACGCCAACTCTCTGAAATGCGAGAAACATATAATGTGTAACGCGCGCGGCGCGTTGATTAAATATACGGTTCAAATACTGCGTGTGTTTGCTTTCATTTTCCGTCATGCATGCATAAGCACACACGCGCGCGTAAGGCGCTCATAACTCGTTACATGGACACGCATTCTTCTCCGACGCGAAGCCCCATTTATAAACGAAATGCATATGAGCGACCGTATATAAGTACTCTCGCCAACGCGAAAAAAAGAAAAACCATTTATATATCAATTATCGGTGTATAACCGGACATTGTTATTACACATACATCATCGTGAACTCTGTGGCGTGGCGCGCACAAATATATGTATATGTACGAGAAGAGAGTCGCTATTTTTCGATCGTATCGTAAACCAATTCTATTGTGACCGTCGAAATTATCCAATGGAATACGAGACTACGACGCATTGTTGGGATTTATCGAGTAGCTACATCTATATCTCTAGCTCGCGACAGACGCCCATCACTATAACATTTTTTTTCTTCCACAATTCTTATAATACTAAAAACGAGAAAAACTCGTATACCGCCGGGGGTTCTCTCTCCGTCTACCTGTGCATATATATATAGATAATCTTATTCATCAAAATTATAAATTACGCGCTTAAGCGAATACCCAGTAGCAGCGGCAGCCAGTCCATTTCATTCGAAAAAATACTTGGCGATATTAAAAAGCCATAAAATCTTTTTCCCACGCCCGGGCACACACACACACACACACACACGCGCGGGAGATAAGCCTTTATTGACCTTCTTTCTTTTTACGATCCGGCAGCAGCGCACAATGGACCTTTGTCAGACTCGGTCGCTTGCTGCTGTATTAAATCTCACTTCCGACGTTTTGAATTTCAAATCAGCGCGCGCGAATCGAAGTCTCGACACGATTAGAAATATAAAATTTAATCTCCAAATATATCACCACACATGCGCAGCCCCGGATGCACGCGACACCCTTTTCGCGCGGGGTTATACCTAACAGCGCGCGGGCATTTTGCAAGTTGTCCTCGTCTCACGAGCGCTTTACATAAATATGCAAATACACTGCTGTCCGCCTCTGGCAATTGCAAACCATTAAGCGCACGTATACCGTATAGGCTGCCTATATACCTATATTACCTACCTACCGACCTATACCTACCTACACGGTGGCGGAAACGCTGGAATGCGCGGAAATACCGGCGCCGCAGCCTCCCCACATCACGTATGTGTTTGTCTCTTTCTCTCTCTCTCTCTCTCTCTCTCTCTCACGCTCTCTGTTTCACGCTATAATACTCCCTCCCTCCACCTCGGCCCTCATTCCGTATATGTATACCTATATGCGCGCAAGAGCGACGTCTAGTGAAAGTGTCTATCTGCCGCGCGCGCGAGCACAGCCCCACCCTGGTGGCCATCCGCCGGCAGTGGAGGCACTACTCTCCCGTTCGCGTACGTCTGTGTGTGAGTGTACGAGCTGCACTTATTCGCAGGATCCTCGCGCGCGCGGTGAGTTACGCGCGCGTGGTAGCCGCGGTGAGTGCGCTGACGAGTGGAGAGGAAGGAGCTTAGCAGCACACGTGCTTTTGCCGCATGCCGCGCATGACAGTTCGCCGCTGAGGAAGCTGACTTGACAATCATGCGACGACCGTTGGTAGAGGCAGCTCTTGACAGAGAAGTTTAATTAAAGGACGATCGAAGATAAGTGCGCTGAGTTTTTGTCAATTTGGTCCAACCGCGAGAAAGAGAGGAGAGGAGAGGAGTTGAGTCATAATCTGCAGCAGCAGCAGCGCGATGAAGGCCCACCGTACGTGTAGCCCGATGTCGAGGTGAAACTCTCTCGGCGCTGGTGTCTGTGTCTGTGTGCTCGCGCGCGCAAGCGGCTAATGCAATCGCGTTATTTCGAAAAGCCGATTTTTTATATACATGCTACGTGGAAAGTTTAAGAGTGGTTTTTAGCATCGCCGAGTAGTGCGCGTGCGTGCCACTTTATTCTTCCTGCCACGCTCTCGTTGCACGTCGTCCTTGTCCCATCAGGATGTCGTGGTACTCGCTGTTCTTCTCCACTTTGATGGTAAGTAGCATAAAGAAATAACAGCAATAATAACCGTCTAATACGCAACCGCGACGATGCGCGTGGGCTCGTACACACTGTGACGATTTCATAACGATTTTTTCGTGTCTCGCCGTGTGAGAGAAGACGGAGAAAAAAGAATTAAAGCGCGTTACGATGAATCGGTGCTGCCGTCGTCGCCTATATAAAGGAACATTCAAAAAAAGCGCAACTAGCGCTCGCGTTAGTCATTGCTATCCAGGTCCAGCGCTATTCTATACAGAGAACTTATGCGTGTGCCTCAGAGAAAGAGAGACACGAACGCGTGTTGAAAATCGTGAAGAGGCTGTCGCCCGGATTCATCAGCGCGCTCGTTTTGTTTTGTTCGGCGCGGTATACAGGATGACGAACGATCGCACACTCCGAATTTCAAATCGCGCCGTACGCGCGTGAAAGTGTCCACCAGCGCGCGCGCACGCGTCGTGTGTATATATATATGTATGTATATGTATATAGGATTGTAGAAAAAAGAGCAGAGTAGGGCCCGCGCGTTTTTCGGATAAAGGAACGATAGACACTTTTTATGTGCCGAGTGAAAGAAAGAGAAAGAGCTCGGCGGCCATAAATAACGTTTGTCTCTCTCTCTCTCTCTCTCTCTCTCTCTCTCTCTCTCTCTCTCTCTCTCTCTCTCTCTCTCGCTCCGTCACGATGGAGAGAAGAACGAGTTCTTCGTTTTCGTGCGTTTGCTGTCGTTAAAGCACGCGCGCGAGCGAGCGAAAAGAGCGAAAAGGAGAGGAAAGGACAGAGCCCCGAAGCTTAATGAGCTCAATCCGCCACACAGCACTTTCTCGTCTCTCTCTGACTCTATATCTCGCCTCTCTCTTTTTCTATGTTATAATACATATAAGATACACACGGAAACCGTGCGTGCGTCTCTGAAATTATTTTATCAGCACGGTAGATGGCAAAGCATCTATCGTTCTCTCGCGCGGGCGCTCATTCGTTCTCCTATTGATGAATAAAAGCGCAGAGAGCTCGTAATTCCTTTCCGATAGCCGAATTTCTCTTTTAAAGTCTCGCGCGATAAAGACAAGTGAAAAAGAAGAAGAAAAAAACGCGAACCCCTTGAGACGCGCGAAAAAGAAAGCGCGCGCGCGCTTCGCAGATATATACGGGTCAAGCATTGTTCTCCGAGCAATTTTTCCCGGAATCTCACGCTTATTATCTTTTCTAATGACGCCGTCGCATTTATAGTCACGCCGATCGAAAGTACTCAATTGAAAGCGTCCGATTGTGTAAATATATCGCGCCTAATCAAACGTACAAAGAATGTTGATTGGATTCTTATTCATGTTTTTGAAGTAGGTAGCGCGTAACGGCTCTGTCGATAATGACGACGATTGTAATGAATGTGTTACTTTCTTTTCTAATTTGTAGCTCGTGGCAACCAAGGGGTACCACGAGCCGTGCTCCAAGTACGGCTGCCCCCTCGCACCGACGATCCACGATCCGTTCGTCCCGGCGCCACCCGGTCACACGCCACGATGCGCCAAGCCTGGACTTACCTTCTGCGAGTCCCTTGAGCGATACCCACAGTAAGGACAATTGCATTTTTTATTTTTCTTTTATAGTTTTAATGATAACATTTCGCACAAAGGAAAATTGCTTTTTTCTGTGCGCAAGAGATGCATGATTGTATACAATGTACTATTTGAAAAGGTGAAGATTATTGAAAGTGCAGTGTGTTACGAATGAGGGCTCGCAAATAATTAATAATTAAAAACAACCGGATGTTAGCCGTCATATTAGCATTCCATACGTGATACAGTGAACGTAAGATGTTTTTATAAAAATACTAAAAATGTAATAATTTTTGTAGCACTGATGAAGATTAACAATTTTTAGAAGTTTTAGACAGATTTATACAAAGAATTAGGAACAATCCTCGATTAACATTTTTATAAAAGTAACAAATGCTAAATCAGTAATGTTTGCATGTATAGCAGTGGAGTTGAATAATAAATTTTATGGAATGGCTGATAAGTCCTTCACGTACGAAGAAAATGTACTTAATTTTTCTCATGCTATTTTCTTTGCAGCTTTCGCTAATGCTTCATGCTTTTATTAGAACTTTCTTTTGGTTTACTTGAATTGGACAATTATATTTATAGACCAATTCAATATTCATCCTTAACTATAAATTGAGTTATAAAAACCTTAGAAGAATCGAAATATGCCTTGACTACTTACATATCTTACATTATTTATGTAACAAAAACGAAGTTTTCCCTGTAATATACGATTTTGAGTCAATTTATAAAGACAAATGCAACTTTAATATTTAAGTAAACCTCAAGATTCTCTGAATGTTTTAGTATTTACAAAAAGTATAGAAACTCAGTTCATAAATACAATCATATGTCTCGAGAAATACATGTTAATTAAAATTCATCCACTGTTAAGCAAAAAAACCACACAAAGTACCTAGGAGCTCACGAGCTTAAAAATTCATACTTAAAAAGACCATCTTAAGTATCATTATAAATCTCCATGTGGAAGAGTTGAAATATTCGAATGTATATTTTGCATTTGTCAAAGAAATATTCTGCTTTCTTCAAATTGTTATTCAGTATTCTAAATGTTTGTTTAAAAATTATTAGAAAGCCAGTTTTTAAAATTGTACCTTCTTAATGGGTGCATTTCTCTTGAATCTTTCAAGGGTATTCATTTATTATGCTTAAACTGACATCCATAAAATATCTGAAGAGTGCTAAAAACTGATTCGAGAAAGGAAAAACGATTAGGATAAAAGTGGAACATTAGTCTGTTCGGGATATTGTTAGGGGATGGCATGTTTAGCAGTTAAACTTGATTAGCGTGGTTTCTTTTTCAGTATCTGAAAGAAGCCCAATCTTTTCAAAATAATAAAACGGAACCAGTATAATAACCTCCTTTAATCAGACTTTATCTTGATTTTTTTAACGGATCAACAAACTTTTTCAATACAGCGAAATTTTATTCTCCCATCATATACATCTCTTTTACTATGTTGGACTCATAATGCATCCACATCAAAGTTATAAATAATCTTTATTTAACTTATAAACATTTTCTGAAACTACTTTCGAGACTTTTGACCTGATGGCAAAACAATAAGAACAGGAGATTCCGTAAAAACAACTTCGGTGCGAATTTGCATTTGAAAAAAATCTTGAGCAGATCGATCTACAAAGAACGAGGTGTGAAATAGGCATTTTATCGGTGCGTTACCATGTAGACAAGTTGACATACGTATAAGTAAGAGCACAAAAAAGTATTCGGTGAATGGCGTCATTTGTCTCTTGAAGTCATAGACTGATACTATCACCGGTAAACTTGTCTAAACAACAATAGACGTATTAATCGAGCATAAAACTAGTTCCCTTTATCAGATCGGGAGACCAAGGCTCGCTTGCGGCAAAATTCACTAAAAAGCCCGGACCAACTTCTTTATTCAAAGCAAAAATGCACATAATTTCGGCAAAGCAAACGAACGATGCTATATGCAGCTGAAAAAACGGTGAATTTAGTGAAATGAGAAATATTAGTTTTGTCAGAGAACAGGTTAAAGACTATTACGTAAGGTTAAAACGGAGAGACATTCGATGATCACTGTGCCGTGACCGTGGCCTTGCCTCGGTCATACACTGCTCCGAAGATATTTATCAGCCTCATTGCTATACGGTTGCGGATATATAAACGCAACATATTACATACGCAGTTTGGTTCTCCGTCCGTCGTTATAAATTTTTTTGCAAAAATGTACACATCGTTTCTTTTATGCTTCAAGATGTTGAATCTTGAGGAATTCCTCGCGGTGATTTTTTCAATCATTTTGGACTAAGAAAAATAAGCATCAGAAACAAGTTCAAGATATAAATTCAAATTAGTTTCTACCACTTTACGTCAGAGCAAAATTTTTATGAGCGAAAAAAGCTTGTTCAAATTAGAGAATTTTAGAGAGTGAAATTGAGTTATCATCCAAGAGACAATGGAAATTTTTAACGACGGATTTATGACGTACAAATACGGTGAAATAGAGAAGTGCCATCGATCTTTCGTATTGTCAGGCGTGTATGTGTCTATGCGTCCGTGTGCGCAGGGAATTGCCCAGACTCTAAAAGAGAAGAAAATTACGTTTTAGGTGCGTAGAGAGACTATTGAATTAAACATCGGACAGCTTTGCTCGTCGTCTCTCACCTTGGAGAAAGTTTCGGTCGTCTTTTCGGAACTCGCGGAAATGCTGGTATACCTCTTAATTTTTATGACACCACGAATTTTATTCAGCCAATAATGGGCGCCTCTTAGCGGACGTTCCATAATGCCCGATCGACGATGGATTATATTGTGTAATAACTTCTCTAATTCCAATTTCGTCTTATGTATTTCCATTTACATCCGAATTCCGGCTGGTTTCTACTCAAGCTTTTTGGTGACACTAAAATAGTTCTTGATCGGCGTAAAAACGCGTTACTTCTCGAAAAGGACTTTTTCCGCTCTCTTTGTGATATAACATTTTTTTCCGAGCTCTTTATCCCGATCTTTCAGAAACGGTCGAAATGATGAATATCCGGCAACGAGGCCATTGACTCTCATCGGTCATAAATTAGCATATTAAATTTAATACCTTGAAAGAGATATCCATCTACCAGTGTTACAACGAAATTCACATCCACACAGTTAATTCTATACTCTGCTAATGATCGAACATAATTTCTAATAGATATCGACAAAAAAAGTACGGCAATTTTGGATTATAATATATACTCTGTTTTTTTTCTAGGCAACTAATCAAGTTCCTTATAGACAAGCGCAACGTAGACTTTGAGAAATTTCTGCGAGACGAGTCGCCAGAAGACTTTGAAGCAAATAGGTAATGATTGATGATTATCCGTGATGTGTAGGCGCCACCATCATCATTAATTCAATATATATTTTATGACTTTTTTAGTGATAAGCCTGACTATGAATATGGGTACGATTATCCAAAGCCTAAGGTTCCTCCCGAGCTTTACCCGCAAACCTCGAGACTTCTTCCCCACGGACAACCTCCAACGTTGCATTATAACGTGCCATTAAACGTTACACATAGGTATTATGGCGTTAACTTTAAAATCTAATTAATCAAAGAATTTCTCAAAATTTCTCATAAATATGTGTATAAACTATGAATACTATAAGATATTTAGAATATGTGAATTTAATTTATACAGGTACCTACCTGCCACACCGAATCTCAACCCTTTTCTGCAACAAAGTGCAGTCCTAAATCCTCAAGCGACCTTCGGCTATCCACCGGGCGGTCAATTGCGACCGCAATTCCAGAACGCCGAGATCTTTGATCCGAATAACATGCCGTGGCCCAACAGGTATAATAAAAGCCGCATGAACGGCGATAAATTTATTTTACAAAAGGCATGCGCATATATGACAAAACATGGCTAACGATTTCTTTGCAGCTATAGAAAGTTCTTTTCGAAAAGAGAGGGAGAGAAAGAGATATTATAATTCATCGATTTTGATTAGCTTTTTTCTATTCTCCACTCGTCTTTTAGAAATTCCCGGGGCGTCGTTGGGCAATACCAGCAGCAGCAGCAGCAAGCGGGTCGCACGCGCTACCAAAATCCGCTGCTCGAATTCGCGACGCGGCCGAGAAATCGAGCGAAACGACAACAATCGGACGCGGCCGCCTTCGATTTATGCCCGACGCGCGTCCAGTTCGTCGTGCCGAAGGCGGCACTCAACAACGAGGGTAACTGGATGTTCGTCGTTAATCTCGAGGATACGTCCAAGTACTCGCAGCTGCTCAAAATTGAAGTCTGCTCGTAAGTATCATCTTTTGTGGTAACGTTTATTTTCTTTTTTAAATTCTGCTTTTCGTATTCAAATTCGTACAGTATATGCAAATTTTATGCTAATTTTGCGATATATTAAAAATTTAAGAAAAAAAATAAAAGCAAAAGTTTTTGTAAGAATCGGAAGGATGGATTGGAAATTCGTGTAACGAAATTTTTCACTAAAACAAGGCTTTCTCTTCGAGAAAGCAAAAAAGAATTGATTCCCTTATTTGTGGAAAGAAGTTTTATGGCGGTCAATCGAAAAATATCGAATTCATCAATAAATGGAGAAGAAACACATTTTTCAAAAGAGCAGTTTTTAAAAAGATTAACTGCTGCTTCTGTCACTTTCACTTTGGAAACGAAAGTTCAATTTTTCAAATTTTTTTTTTAACATTCGATACGATTATTTATATCAATTATAATTTCCACAACAGCCAATTAAATACTTCAACAAAATTATATCGAAACTATTTATCATGTAATGAAACATGCTTTTAATTATTTCCAAGTATCCTTTCGTACATCTTGCAAATTATATTTTCATAACCAGAAAATTAAAATATTTTCACGCTACATGGATTCGCCTTACTTTGCATTCATACGATATGATGAAAAGGAATCCACGTGTATATGGAAATACCAGTCGGAGGTGAAATGAGAACATGAAAATCTATATTATTATATTACAACATCACATCATTACAAAGTGTACATGTATAGCAAATCGTGGGATACAACTAGCTACAACCTAGTTCACTCTCTATCAGTCTGCAATATAATTTATGATTCTCTTCAATCAATAAACCAGCGTGTCGACGCATTATTCTCCCTATGTCCGATAACCTGCGCGCACACATCCACGAAAGTAAAATGAAAAAAAAAAAAGAAACTTTCTCCTCCTCCTCTACTTTTCCTCTCTTATCCATATTACATTTATACGTAACAAGGACTTCTGAACCAACTCTCTCGCGCGCTCGCGCCCACTACGTGCATCGACTACTCTAATTTTCGCCTTTTGCTTCTTTCTTTCTTTTTTCGCACACATCACAGGAGGACTGCGTGCGACGGCGTCTGCTCTCTACCGCTGGGCTACATGAGCAAGTGCAAGCAGCGGTACGTGCAGAAGAGATTGGTAGCCCTGGAGGGGAGTGGCAATCGGCTCTACACCGACGTCTTCTGGTTTCCACACGGCTGCTCGTGTCAGATCACGCCGGATTACTGAAACACCGTCGTTGTCGCCACACCACGCTACACTGCAGCTTCTTCCTCGTTGTCGATGCGCCCGCGGCACAAGGGCGCGCAACAGCCGGCGCCAGCGATGGATATACGTTACACATGCGCTTATATGCTCTCACATATATATATATACAAACCGCCGGCGATTACAAATCACTGGAGAAGCACGCCGCGCACGTTATGTGTACGGGGACTGGAGAATGATTTTTCACGCGTTACACCACTATATTTCTCTCCTTCTGTCTCATACATAAGTTATTATTGATCATCGAAGCGATCATTCTTCGTGCCTGACATGCGTGATCGCGAGTCTGTCTCTCCTTTGTATAGTATACGTTAGTGTGTGTTTGTGAGAGAGATATGTATAGCGTTCATAAGGTTTTTGTCGTACTGAAACGATTTTTTTTTATTCTCTTTCGTTCGTTCTATAAAGACACGCGTAGTCTGAGTGAGTAGTCAAGGATGCCGCCGATGGTTTCTTATAGTTCGCTGCCGCCGCGGCGGCGCTCTAAATTATGCAAATTCTTTCTTCTCTTCTCTTTTTCATACACAGAAAGCATATCTTCCGCGCCGCATCAAGGCGATCTCACGAGATATTGTACGCGTGTGCGTCTCCCTCTCTCAAGGAAGTGCGCCTACTCTCTGATATGCAGGAAGCGCATGCGCGCGCGCGCCGACGTTATTGAATCGGGAGCAGTGCCGGGCTAGCGCTTGAATACCAATGACTTATGTACGAGAGATGAAAAATGAGCAGAGAAGTGAAATGGCGAAATGCGCGGCGGACGACGAAGACGACGAGTTTTGTGTTTTCCGCTGTGACCTGGCACGAGGTCGCGGCGCGGGCCTTTATAGTACTTATGCGTCGAAAATAAGAAATCTCTAGCGTCATCCGCAGGAGGATACGATGATTCGACGGGTTTCTTCGAGTCAGTGTCGGCTATATATCATGTGATTTATAATTGTATAAGCCAAAATTTGTTTGTTTTTATCTTTGCGTTTGTTTGGAGGATATTATTCGAAAGGTGATTGTGTATACTTACTGCCCCCTCTTTGCTATCTGTTAGTATGTAAGGTAATTTAAATGTTTTTTTTTTTTTTTAATAAAATGAGGTAAAACTTACCAAAATTCTGCCGTTAATGTCGAGTCCTTCATAGCCGGTTGCCTGGAAAAAAGGATTTTGATTTTGAATTGACTTTAAAAATAGATAAACAGTAGTAAAAGTCGTAGTTGCTTGTCTAAACATAAATGTTTTTTTATGCAAAGTGATAATTGTGTTTAAATGGTAGAAACTTTATTCGAAAGTCAGTTATCCTCCGTGCGAGGAGAAATTCAAGGTGCTAACAACAGATGTCGGTAGCGTGAGGTCGAGTGTTTCACTGTTTGCTCTTCGTATTCATGCACCGGTTATACACAAATGCCACTTTCTAACTTAAAATGTTTATTTCACGTTGTTTAACCAATATGGAGACAATGCATCATTACCATAAAGAAACAGTTCTAACTTGTATTTCTGCAAATGTGAGACTGACAATTGCAGATCGACAATGAATACACGCCGGCAGAGATATTTATGAATTTTTTTATATTCACTATAAATAGCGCATTAGAAAGATTTGTAAACAATTTTTTTTTAATTAATGCGTAGCTAGCATATAAAATAATGAATATTCTTTAATAAATCTATTTGTACTATAAAAGACATTATACTAGCTACTACCGATAAGCGGACGTATGCATCGACGAACCTTTTGTTCATAAATAATTTAATTTATTACGTATGTGCTTATTATAACGATGTAAAGATATACACCATTGGCATATATAAATAAAAAAAAATCCTAAAAATAAGATATTATCCACACACACGCACACTCTATCCATCTAGCTCTAACAAACCATCATCCTGCAGCCATCACCGGCACTTCTGTAAACACGACTCCTCCCAAATTTTCTACGCCGTAAAAGCGTTTACTCTGCGCCGCTCTTTCTTCCACGCGGCTTCCTGCGCAACTTGTCAGCAACAAAAAAGCGCGCCTCTTTCTCTCCTCCAATCGAGGACGAATCGATTCGCAGAGTGATTCGGCAGCTTGCAATTTTTTAATCGATACAGCGCCCAGTAGTATAGGCTTGACTCAGTATATATATATATATATATAGTGTACGTGTCTGTGAACGTGTCTGTGTATGCAGCGAGCGCGGGCGAGCTCCGAACCGTGAAATAAAGGATCTGGATTTTGCAGAGCGAGCAGGCGGGGGAGGAAAGGGGAAAACCGGCAAGCGAGCGAGAGAGAGAAAGACAGACACAAAGCGACGTAGCCTAGCGCGCGAGAAGGGGAGTAGACCTATGAGGTCAGGCACGCGCTCGCGCGATCTCGCGTTTTACGCATCGGGCGTAGTGAGAGAGAGAGAGAGAGAGAGAGAGAGAGGCAGCAACGCCAAGCCACCCCCCTCGAATTTCATTCGTCGCGCGCTCGCGCGAGCCCGGAGCGAGACAGAGACAGGGACATAGCGAAATCACTCCGACCTTCTTTTCGCTGGGAAATTTCGTTAGAAACTCTCTCTCTTTCTCTCTTTCTCCCAGAGCGAGAGAGTGCAAATAAAATCAGCGCCTACGACGACGACGACGAGTCGAACGCGATGAGCGCGTATAAAGACTCCGCTCCGTTCCTTTTTCCCCTCGCTTTAAGACAATTCCGCACTGTACTATACTGTTATATATACGCTCCCTCCTTTATCTCTGTTTTCATTTCTTCCGCTCGCGCACGCGTTTCTTTTCCTTTTTTATTTTGTTCAAACTAAAACCGCGCGCGAGCGCGTTCTTTGAGAAAACTTTAATTGCAAAAAAAGTTCACCGACGCGGGAATAGGTAGGCTGCTGCTGCTACTGCTTCCGCTCGAGGGCTGTTGTGCGAGAATCGTGCGCTGGAAGAACAAGTAGAACTCGTCGAGGAAGGATTGAAAAATACGCAAGTCCGTTTCCTAGGAGAACGGAGAGGAGCGGCAGTGAGTGCGTGTACGCTTAAGTACAGTTCTATAGATTCTCTCTCTCTCGCTTACTCTCGCTCTGCCCCCGCGCAGTAGTAGAACGTGCACTTGTACGTACGTGTCGCATTCACTGGAGAGCATCCCCCACCTGCAGGAGAGGGACGACGAGAGAAAGAGAGAGAGGGAGAAGGAAAGGGGTGGATTTCTAGGCACGTACGCCCGGCCAGGCGTGCATGCATCAGCTATGCAGAGGAAGGAGCGAGCGCACGCGGCATACACACAGGGGGTGAGAGCTGCTGCTATGTGTACTGCCTTCATCATCAAAGCCGCGGAGAGAGAGAGAGAGAGAGAGAGAGAGAGAGAGAGAGAGAGAGAGAGAGAGAGAGAGAGAGAGAGAAAGCGAGGAGAGGGTCGAAGAGGAAGAAGGAAGCAGGACTTGGAAATTGCAAAAACTGAGCGAGCGAGAAGGAGAGAAAGAAGGAGCGAAAACGCACAAACTCGCGCGAATGTATATATATATGTACGCACTTATATTCCACCTCGTGCGTAATCCAAGAGTGTAGCGAGCGCCCACGCGTACACGCACGTACATATATGTGCACGCGGACTTCGCGGAGGTGGTGTATACGAGCAGGGCTACTTGAAGGGTTTCCATTATATGCGTGCGTGCACCCAGCGGAGGAGAGAGAGAGAGAGAGAGTGAGAGAGCAAAGACGACGGGGGAGAGAAGAAGGCGAAGAAAAGTGAAGTGAGAGAGCAAGCGAGTCCTGGAATATATTTCTTCCCTCGCGAGCTTGCGCGAGCTCACTAATAGGCCAAGCGACACGAGTGCCTGCGCATATACGCTGCGCACTCCTGCGCGCTGCCGAGGTATACCTGCAGCAGCGTATACGCGCAATTATATCCTGCGAAAGTGCGTGCGTCATAAGGCTACTACTGCGTCGCTGCTGCGTCAAGACGCGCCAAGCTCTCTTGGCAAACGGATTTCTAGTGGCTCGAGCTAGCTAGCTCCAGTTTTCCCGACGACCCTCCTTCCTTTGCTCCTATATGCGTGCGTGCGTGTGTGCGTATATTTGCGCGGATTCTTCTAACTCGCGGTCCTTCAAGTTATCCTCGAGGAAAAATCTTGGATTATGGCCTTTGAAGTTTGAAAAGCTAACGAGAGAGCGTATTTGTGAAGTAGTATGTACACTATACACTTCGAGAAAAAAAAATAATATATATATATAAGCGCAATAAAATTAGTCTATATTAATTTTCGACGGATTACGTCTCGTATTTCAATTAGGCCCTCGATATAGATCGCGTCTATAACCGACCGCGCGTGCTATATATTTTTTTTCACTCTCCGTTCATCCGTCCGTTCGTCTATACATCACACACGCAGCGCAGACAGTCGAGCGCGCGTGTGTATATACACCACCTCCATACCTAGACGTTGTGCGTCGGGATAAAGTCACGAGCGGTAATTATGAACTATAGTAGGGGAGAGGAGAGGATATAATTGTGATTGATGGGGAGACGGGTGAGCGAGTGAGAGAGAGAGAGGGGCAGGGAGATGACTTCCTTTTAATCTCGCTACCTAACCCTCTCGCGCGTCGTTCGTCCATTCCCCGCGCTCGTGTCTATGTGTGTGCAATGTCTGTGTGTGTGTGTGTGCGGAGTGCGTCGATCGATTGATTTCGTACTTTGCGCCTGGACGCACATATACGTGTACACACGCGACGTCTCCTCTCGTATAGAGAGAGTTTTGCTCGATTTCACGTCCCCGCGTGATGAATTATTTATCGCGGCGACGCGTGTGCAGCGTGATGATGATGACGATGGTTGGGTTGCTCTGCATAGGTGGGTGGAGATGAGTGATCAATTTATTTAATTGTGACGATGCAAATTCGGATAGATTAGAGGTGGATGTGTAATTTTAAGATGCTGCTGGAACGTTTGGTATAGTTTTTCACGGTATTTGGGCAGTGTTGAACTTTATGACGTTTTAATAAGCGATATGTTTTATTAAGTGTGTTTACCATCGACGCTTTCTATAAATAATAAAAATAAAAGTTGTAGCTGGGAACTAAATTTACTTTGCGTTAATTTTGAAAGTTTATATTTAATTGAATGGAACTATATACTGAAAATGCTCGGTTTTACCGAGAAGAAAATAATATAAAGTTCACTTTTTATAAAATGGTCATACTTCACTAAAAATTGACTCAAGTGACACGATAATTCACTCTTTGAAAATTATACTTATAAGTTTAAAAAGAACACGTAACCGTGAAAGTGCTTGCGTAATAAAATACTACAAAAATATCTTGCTATTATTACTCGCCACAAATAAGATGTTATATATTTTGAAGAATACCAAAAACTGCCGTATTCCAATTTGAAATAAACATTATTAATAAATAAATAAATTTATTGACCATAAAATAATATTACAAAAGGTTTAGAGGTGAACTTGTCACCTTTACAAATCCTTAGAACACTCCTACAGAAGTAAACATAGTTACTTGTACATAGGCTGGTCGTAGACTTAGTCTACCTTAAAACTAAAAAAACTAAAAAAAAAAAGAAAATCAAGAATATCTAATTATTTCTATATTTTATAATTTGATCTTAAATACCACCGTATAAACTTTGAAAACTTAATAATCTAAATATTATATAATATATCATCACATAAACTATATAATTTATTATCTTAATTATTAACAATTATTGAATATGCTATATACTATATACTATTCACTATGAACTTTTTTATTTTTTTTTTTATGAACACTTTGGAAGATGTTAATTCCTTGAGATCATTTGTTAGTTTATTAAATTCTTTTATAGCTACATTGTAACTATTTTTCTCACTTATTCGTTTACTTCTTTTTGGCAATTGAATACGCTTATTTCTAGTATTATTCTTATTATTTTTGTACATTTCCTTTAATTTACTGTAATGGTAAGTTATTGCTTCTAATCTGAACAATTGTGAGGGAGTAAGTATATCACCATTTGGCTGAAATCTATTTTTATTAATTATCTTTATTATTTTGTTTTGTGCCCTTTGAATGAGGTTTAGATTATTATTATATGCTCCTCCCCATTCTATTATACCGTAATTTATTAAACTATGAAAAAAAGCATAATACATGATCATTAAAGATTCTCTTCTCATAATATTTTTAATTTTGGCAAAAATAAATATTAAATATTTAGTTTTTTTAACTAAGTAGTCAATATGTTTGTCCCATTTCATATTGAAGTCAAAAAACAAACCTAAATATTTGTGATATTCTACTCTTCTAAGTGTATAACTACCTATATTAATATTTATTGTGTCAGGGACACTATCACAGTAATTACCATATGTTATATAAACAGTTTTATCCACGTTTAAAGATAACTTATTTAGAGCAAGCCATCCAGAAACATCATTTAGATACTGTTTCATTTTGATCCCCGCTGTCGTCCACGTGTCATCACTTGAAATGATGACGGTGTCATCAGCATAGGACACTATTGATTCGTTTGGCATATCTCTCAGTAGATCGTTTACATAAAGTACAAAAAGTATTGGCCCTAGAATTGTTCCTTGCGGGACTCCAATTGAAATTTCTCTGTAGTTGCTTTTATTTTCATTTATTTTAACTCTTTGTTTTCTACCAGAGAGATAGCTTTTCAGCAATTTTAATGAATTACCTCTTATACCATATCTTTCTAGCTTGTCTAACAAAATTTTATGATTTACCGTGTCGAAGGCTTTGACTAGATCTAGAAAAGCTGTGATTATAGGTTTACTTTTGTCCAAATTATCATAAATTATGTTAGTAATATAGTTCAATGCATCAGTAGGTCCCCTTCTTTTTACAAAGCCGAATTGTTTATTCGATATTATGTTATATTTATTCAAGAAAGAAAACAGCCTAGTATAAATTATTTTTTCGAAAATTTTAGCTAAATTGGAAATAAGTGAAATTGGTCTATAGTTTTTACAAGTTCTATCTCCACCTTTGTGTAGGGGTACTACTTCAGCCTTTTTTAACTCATCTGGCCAAATGCCTTTTGCAATACATATATTAAATATATGTTGTAGAGGTGTTACTATATAATTTGCAATTACTTTTAAAGTTGTAACATTTATATTGTCTACTCCACTCGATTTCTTTTTCATTGCCTTTATTATTTTGTATATTTCGTAATCATCAGTTGGACTTAAAAACATTGATTCATTGTTTCTATCTGGTAATTTTACTGTATCATTTCCGCAGTTTACAATTTGCTGACTAAGTATATTACCAATTGTACAATAATATTTATTCATAGTATTTGCAATTTCTGTTTTATCCTCAATTTTTTTATTGTTGTCATATATATAATCAATTGATTTATTTTGTACGTTATTTTTTCCTAATTTAGAGTTTATAATATTCCACAACTGCTTTGGTTTGTCGCTATTTTTCCTTACTTGTTCATCTTCAAATTTGAGTTTAGCTTCCTTTATTACTTTATTAAGTATTTTATTGTAATTTTGATATTCATTTTTTAATATTTGACAGTCTGGTTTTTTCTTCCATAACATATATAACTCTTCTTTTTTACTACAAGATACTAGTATTGCTGTCGTAATCCATTTTTTCCTTGGTACTAATTTTTTATTTTTATTTTTTCTTTTTTTAGTAGATTCTTTGGTACAATTATGTATTAATTCTATTAAAGTATTTATTGCTTGATTTGGATCCTGCATCAATAAAATACAGTTCCAATCAACTTTTTTAGCAGTATTTTTAAGGCTACTATAGTTTATTTGTAATATGTCTGTCTGTTTTGGCTGCTCCGTATTTAATTGATTTATATTTATAAGTAATGGATAATTATCGTTGAAAGGATTATTTATCTTATAAGAATCTATTTTTATATTTTTACTTTTAACGAAACAATTATCTATACATGTACCTTTAGTGTTATCTATCGACGGTCTTGTTATACCTAGGTAACTAGGAGTAAATTTATATTCAAGAAAATTATTTAAGTACTCTTGAGTACTAATATATACTTGAGTATTAATTTTTTATATTATTATTTTACTTGAATGAAATTATTTTTATTTCCATAAAGTATTATTTAGTATAAAAAGAAAATATCTTCTACGTTATCGACGACAATACGCAAAGAAAACAGTTATAATTAAACTTCTTTTAAACAATTAAAAATTCTAAAAACATTATAATAAAACAACTTTAATTAAAAAACTTTCGAAAGTAATCAATTTTTCGTTCAAACACTCGCAGCAACCTCGAAATGGATAAAAGGATACAGCCAGTCGCTCCACGCACCTCTACTAGAATACCGGCCTAATAAATAGGCTACTTGGTTAACGCGAAACAAGCTCGCAGCGGCGTTATACCCCGAGATTTGACCCATTTTCGCGGGGCACTTCCGGTTTAGTGGGCAGACACGACAACGTAGACGTCGGCAACGACAGGGCGATGACGACGGTGTATAGACACATCATCCCGGCTCGTTTCTCGCACCTCTTCCGCTCTCGGGGGGTCAAGTTCGCGCGTCACGTCCCCGATTTTCGCGAACCCTTTCGGCTTAGCGAGGATTTTCGGACACCCTCTTATACGCGTGCCTTGCTTTTCGCACCCGTATATATATATATACGCATACACACCACGGGCTTTTCTCTCGCTCTCCCTCTCTGTGTTTCTGTTTTGCCCCGCTGCTTCGACCCTCCCGCTGTGTGCCATTAGCGTCTTAGCCGGTATACGAACGGCTACTGACCTCACTCGACGAATTGCGACCTGCTCGCGTGTGTTGTCGCGCGCACGCTGCACATCGCTTGTTCTACGTGTATGTGTATATACAATGAGCGTTACTGATGTGTGTATGTGTGTATACGCGGCACCGTGGACCCTCTAATTGCCATTTATAATTCACGGAGCGTCATTACGCCTAATTGAAAGGCCGAGGGCCCGATAGTTCACGTTCTCTCTCTCGCCCTCTCTCTCTTTCTCTCTCTCTCTTCTTCTCTTCTTTTTTTTTCAACAGTGTTGCGTTTCTTTTTGAATCACGGTGTGCTCTCTCGCGGAGTGAAAGCGTCGTGATATAATGAAGGCTTTTTTTATCTCTTGCGGGGTTTATTTGTTCGACAATGAAACAATAGTCTGCGAGTGAAATAAAATATAAATCTAAGTGTATAACGAAAACTTGTCTCTATAATAATTATATTTTTATACAATAATGGGTCTTAAATCTTTTACCGCAAGTAAAAAATTGAGCTTAATTAATAAAAATCATACAGAATAACCAACTTCCTGCAAATCAATTTCACAAAACTTCCTTCGCATAAAAAAAAAAAACCTTCCCTACCCTCTCCCTATCGACTTTAAAAATAAGCCTTCAAAAAACACACTACACACCACCGACCTCATCCCGAAAATCAAGCATCATAACACTTTGGCGACAAAAAACTGCACTCTCTCTCTCTCTCTCTCTCTCTCTCTCTCTCTCTCTCTCTCTCTCTCTCTGTCCCCAACTAAAAATAGCCACAGTCGACTTCTACCTCGTAACACGCACATATATACCACATACGCACTCCTGCAGCAGCATCCAACTCCCTCCCTCCCTCCTTCTATATACGCAAGAGAGAGAAAAAACATATAGCCAGCGAACTCGCGTGTGTGCACTCGCGCGCGTCCTCTCTCCTCTGCGTAAATGAAAATCAGTCATTTGTGAAAATGATCGTTTGAAGGTTCCCTCATCGCGTGCTCGTACAGGGAAGGGAAAAGCTCCTGCCGAAGCCCTCTGCGCGCGTATACGTATAGAGAGAGAGAAAGAAAGACAGAGAGAGAGAGAGAGAGTCAACCTGTTGACCCGGTGAGAGGCTGCTGCTGCTGCAACGATTTTCACATTCACCCCTCGGGCGCTCTCGCGTATATATACACTATATACCGCGCTCGCGCGGGCGCCTTTCCCGGCTTTTCACGGAGGCATGAGTACACCCACCGCGCTCTCTCCCTCTCTCTTCGTGTGTAGGTGTATACGGTGCGTGTGTGAGTGAGCGAGGGAGGCGAGCGAGCGCGCCGCACGTGTTTTCATGAGGAGCGAACTGCGGCGCGTGCCACGACTTTCTTCCCTCCGCTCGTTCGAATTCCCCCTCCGATGAGAGGACGCCGTGGCGACGACTTTGCAGCACTGGAGCTCTCTCTCTCTCTCTCTCTCTCACATTCTCTCTCTTTGGCGAAACTCGCTTTTTTTCTTCGCGCGGTATAATACACCCTCAAAGCAGCATCCCTCGCTTATATATATATATATATATATACACACACACACACACATACACACACACACACACACACACACACACACACACGGTTCCGCGTTTCGACTGTCATTCACAGCTTAACCCAAATATTCAACACGAGGGACGACGTCGACGTCGACGAGTGTTTCCATTCTTTTTATTTTCTTCGGCCCCCCTTCGCTCCTCGTTCTGCGCTCTCGCGAACGAACCACCTGTATTACCGCACGGCAGCAGGTCCCCGCGGAGGTGACGCGCCGCGTCGCACAGTTTTTAAAACCTCTGCGTAAGAATATATATGCTGATTGCGAGAGTCAGAGCTGCTGCTACTACTCTCTCCCGAAAAGCGTATTTCCCCGCGCGAGAAGAGCGAACTGTCAATCACATTCGGCTCTTATTTTCGGGAGTGGGAGAGGGACTGTGCGTGTGTGTGTCTGTGTTGGATATGGGTGAGCGAGAGAGAGGTAGAAAGAGAGAGAGAAAGAGAGAGAGAGAGAGAGAGAGAGAGAGAGAGAGAGAAAGAGAGAGAGAGAGAGAGAGAGAGAGAGAGAGGACGAGGGACGCGGAATGAATTTCATCGACTACGCCGACTATACGACTTTCCCAGATGAGACGTCGAGATAGATATTTCCTTCATGTGTATATTATTGGGGTATCAAGGAGAGACGTCAGGGCGCTTTAGAGTTTGAATTTTTCAAATTTTCGGTAGCGGATCTTTAAGAATTTTCGGAGACAGTTTCGGGGGGATTTATTCTTGAGTAGTTTTAAATCGAATGGAATTTAAAGGTTTTTTTTTTCTAAATCGGATCAAAACGCTAAATTGGATATTAATCTGATATTTATGATTGATAGTTTTACATAACTTTAAAGAAAAATAATTTCTTTGCCGACACAATGAATAACACGTACTTTAAATACGTAGCATCACGTTGAAGTATTGCGTCATATTTTTCGCTTTGATCTAATTTTACGTAATACAAAATAAAACTATTCAACATTATTATTCGTACTACTAACGATTTAAAATTTCCTTATTAAAAGAATATTTTAAATTTACGTATTGCAAATAAAAATTTCACTTACAAAAATTACAATTTAAAACTCCATTAAAATAATTTAGAAATAAAACGACATTACCCGCGCACTTTTCACCCTTCAAAAGAACTCTCTAAAACATTTTCATCGGCGTAGAATTGTAGAAAAGTCAAGGCGCGCGCGCGTGCGAGCACAGCACAGTGGCAACGGCGGGAGCGAAAAAATATATAGCCTCTCTCTCTCAACGGCACACAGAGAAGAGAGAGAGAGAGCGTGCTTCACGCGCGCGCCGCACGTTCGGGTGCGGTGCGTGTGCAAGTTTTGCGGGACATCGATCGATACTACGCGTAGGCTCTCTCTCTCTCTCCTACTGCCGCTCATTTTCCTTCGGCTCTCCTCATCAAGATACAGCCGAGTGTTCAGCGCGCGCTCGGCAACGCGCGCGCACTACATACGTCGAAGGACTTCGTTAGCGCACGTGGAGGGGTAGAAAAAAGAATTGGAGCTCTCGTGTGCGCGAGTCCGCGGAAAAACGCTTTTAAACTACACGCGCCGAGAGGTTTCGAGCAGAGGGAAAAAGAATATAAGAGGCAGGATTATATTTGCATCGAAAAATAAATTTTAGCGACTGTGTGTGCGCGCTTTGGTCGCCGCGCAAGGTATGCCGGAGCCTGTATAGTGTAGGAAGGAGAAAAAGAGAGAGCCGAAAACGCAAAATAATAGAACGGAAAGGACGAAGAAAGGAACGCGGTATGCGCGCGTGTGAGTAAAAATAAAATTATGCGTGCGTACGCGCGCGACGAGAGAGCAAGGAGAGACAGAGAGAAAAAAATGTGCGTACGGCACAGTAGCAGAGAGCGGCATAGCAGCAGCAGCAGCACGAACGCGTGTAGAGAAATAGAGATAGATTTAGGGGGAAGGAAGGAAGGTGAAGCGAGACGGCCGCGTGCGCGCGCGGTATATAGGGGAGGGTAGAAAGAGCGAGAGAAAGAAGAGAAGCAGTGGAGAAAAGAGAGCTCTCTCTCTTCTCTCACTCGCACTCACTCTCGCTCTCGGCTCGACGATTATCAAGGCGGATCGCACGCGCGGTGCGTAGAGTAGCAGAGCAGCAAGCAGTAGCAGCAGCAGCCAGCGCACGCAGCGCGCACCGTTGCCATAGCGACGCGGTAGGCTGTGCGCGTGGCACTGGCACGCATTGATCGCAGACTCCCGGTGCGTCGCGCGCGAGAGAGAGAGAGAGTGCGTGTGCGTAGAGAGACGCCGACGCCGCTGCACGCACGCAGAAAGGGAGAAAGGGAAACACACACACACACACACATGCGCACGGGCGCGCTTACAGGCGCGCGTGTCCCGGAGTTTTGCAAGATCGTGAGCTGCTGCCGCGATTTTTTACGGGCGCTGCTGCTACTGCTACCGCGCCGAGGCCTTCGATTTTTCGTAGACAGAGTGTGCGGGGTTGGGTTATCGTGGGATGGTGATCTTGAAGGAGGGGAAGAAGAGGAGGATTCTTTAAATTTTGGGGGTAGGGGGAGAGTGAGAGAGAGAGAGAGGGGAGGGGGGATGCGTTTTTGGGGGTCGGGTTAAATGACTATATTTTAGGAGAAGGACGCTTTTTTCGCCCATTTAAAGGGGTATAAGGTATGGGTTTGCGGGAGTCGGAGATTTTTTTTAGGATCATTCTTTGTAGATTCGTATATAATATATGGATGTATTGAGAAATAAGTTACTTTGCGGTGAGGTTTTTCTTATTTCTAAAGAGAAGTCGTGAATAAAATGAGAGATGGCGGTCGATGAAAGTTATTTCGAGAGTCGAAAAACGCTGGTATATAAAACATATAGTTTTATTTCATGTGAAATGAGATGCAGTTACTGCGCGATAGCAAAATGAATATTTGCGTGCAATTCGTCATAAGTTTTTTGTTGCAATCGATTCTATCATAAGTTGACGAAGTACGTTTTGGCTATTTTTCTGTGGAATTGTGAAGGTACAGTTTCTAAATATTTCAGATCCATAGCGTATAGAAATATAAATTTATCCGTTTAATAAAATATTAGACACTTATTTGTGTGAAGAACATTGTATTTTATATTACACTATATACATCAAGAAAGTTCAAATATGTTTTATTTCAAATATTATTTTTATATATAATATTTGAAATGAAATAAGAGTCACCCGAAAGACGTGTGTACGTGACTTTTAACGCAGAGAAGCGGATCGATATTTAGAATCCTTCAGAATTATTTTTAAATATAAAGTTCGTGAAATAGACAAACCTATACATTCTTAAACAACTTATAAATATATACACACACACACACACACACACACACACACACACACACACACACACACACACTTTTTGAAGAACCTTGAATACATTTCCTCAACCCAAATCCAAGACTTTTCACGAGCGCTAATGTACACCCGAACCTCCCCTTCTCTCTCACTCCCCTCTCTCTCGCTGTCAATCTCTCGATTTGTTACGATCCCGCGCGTACGCCGTTAAACCTAATGGCATATTTTCACGGGAGTCTCCACGACACTTTCGCGTCGCAGCGAAAAATCGATAGTACAATAAAAAAAAAAAGAAAATCAACCCCCGAAAAACACTCCGGGTGTCGAGTTCGTTCACGCGGGTAATGACTTTACGTGCAACATTGTATACCGCGAGCTATAGCTCGTAACTTAACGGAGCAGCCGCGCGCAAGTATTAACAGAACGGAAAAGCGTGTATATATATACATATACATACATATATAACGCACGGCATCCTGAATTGTGTGAGCGTACGTCTTTTTCTTTCTCGGGACGGGAGAATGAGCGAGAGAGAGAGAGAGAGAGAGAGAGAGAGAGCAACTATGAAAACACAGAAGTGTCATCGTAAATCGTGCGCGGTCCGAAGGCTCGACTTCGAAAAATTCGAATTCGAAATCCGGTCTCGAATTCGCCACAATACCTTCTCTCTCTCTCTCTCTCTCTCCCGTCCTTCTGCCCTGCTCCGAGTTCTACGGGACGCGGACACTGCAGGATATACATGTACATGCACACATACACACATACACACACACACACACACGCACATGCTCGCACAAAGGATGAGTGCGCGCGCGCTTTCTTCGTACGTAACTGCGCGCTAATGTTGTTTGACCAGCGGCTCTCGAGTACACTACTCGGATCTATAGCGCTATATACCTGCGGGACAACGTTATATTCCGGACTGGGACCTTATATATTCTCGCCTGCGCGATGATGGGAACGCGCGTGCGAGTTTTGTATACTGCAGGAAAAAGTAAACCGCGCCCGTTCGCACAAGTCAAGCGACACATCCTCCCTTGCGCTCGAGTGTCGGATGACTGGACTTTTCCTGTATTATGTACAGTATACAGCGACGCGCGCGTGCTTATATTCATTCTCACATTTATCATGCGCGATCGAGACGTTTCTGTTCCGCCGCGCGCTTCGACTTATACATCTACGCATAGAATATATATGTGATATGTACACTCAGAAAAATTATGTATTAAAAATTACTATAATATATAGGAACGTGGGGACAAATCTCAAATACCAAAATTTTTACTATATTTTATAGTAAAAATTGATATATACATAATAAAAATTGCCATGTACATAGTAATTTTTAATATGAAATATATAGTAATAATTTTATAGTATTTGGGATTTTTCCCAACGTTCCTATATATTATAGTAATTTTTAATACATGATTTTTCTCAGTGTATATATGTCAGCGAAATAAGTACGCCGTCCAAGTACGTGATGCACGTATACCCCACTTTATCTTTCCCATTTTTTGTGAAGAGTATTTTTCGTGTGTATATGGACGGCATCATAAGACGGGAGGACTATGAACTCGGCGCGATGGCAAAAGAGTGGATTTAATCGTCTTCATGAGGGATCACTCTCGTAGCGTGTGTGCGTATGAAACGCGCGCATGAGAATACGGGCGTATTATTATCAGGAGTGGCTTCGGGAAGATTTTTCTTTTTAAAGAGGAGTTACATTCGGAATAGAGAGAGAGAGGGAGAGAGAGAGAGTTGGATCGGAAACTTTTGAGATTAAATTGTTCGGAAGGGCTTTGTGTAATCCTTTATTTTATAGCGAAAGTTGAGTCATAAATGTGAAGACGCTGTTAATAATTGAGAGTTTTGCAAATGGTAATCGATTGTATTCTATGGTCACCACAATAACGATGACAATAGTCTAACTTAACATTACTCACGGTTAAAAAAAGATCGCTATCGTAGCGAAAAAGCTTGCTGTGCACTGAAAAAAAGTTTAATAAAAATTATTCATAATTTTGTAAAAATTAGTATACTTTCTGGGAAAGCCACCACAAACTGTAAAAACTCAAAAGATTGACATACTTTATAAGAAATTTTGCTTGAAAGATAGGAAAATGTACTATAAGTACTGTAAAATTTACTGTAAAGTATAGTAATCTTTTTGGTTTTCTACAGTTTGTGGTAGCTTTATCAGACAGTATAGTAATTATTATAAAACTTTTTTCTCAGTGTGGCAGCGATTTTTATTGCTAGGAAAATACAACGAATTCGGATTGCTGTTTCAACGACATAAACATTTCTGTACATATAATCAAATAAGTTTGCAACGTTAACAATCCATTTTGCTACAAAAATCTCTTGAGTTATTGTAGTAGCAAACTCAATTTGCTATTCCAATCAATTTGGTGACTGCAATGCATATGACATCTATCAATTATTAAGTTATAATGAGAATGATTTTTTTTTACTTGCATAGAGAATAAAAGAAAAAAATATAGGAATTGAAAAATAGTACATTGGGTAACTAGGGAGCAAAGTTGCCGCCTTTGGCGAGCGAGTGATACACGAGTGGTCAAAATCATCATCCGAGTCTGAAAAAGTCAATTGCTAATGAGTGCAGGAATAGGACCTTTCTTTGCATGGAAGGTGGATAGGGGATCGGACATATCGAGTCGTCATAATGGGAGACTATGTTCTCTTCCTCCCGCCGCTCACTAGACACTCCAAATACTCGATTTTCGATTCACCTTTCTATGCAGGAAAAGGACCTTTTTCATGCACATGTTGCATGACTTAATATACGTTTTCATAGTTAAAGAAATTTAGAAATACGACGATTAAAAATTTTTATTAACGAATCTATTAAAAATTTAATTTAATATTATAAATTAATTGAATTTATATTTATTATAATATTAAGTGAAAAAAAGAATTACATAACTGCAATAAAGACTTTCAATCTTCTTCCAAACGAGCTCAAAACTCTAGAAATAGACAAAAGACCTGCTATATGTACAAGTTTAAAAAATGGATTGTGGATAATATTCCTTGAAATCGATTTGATCCTATAATTTTGTTATAGAAATTCAAGTCTAAAACTTAGATAAATGCGTATAACGTATATACTTATTACTGTTTACATAAATTTTTATTATATAATGTTATAAAATAAAGATGTTTTATTTAGTTTTAAGATTTAGTATTAGTTTTAGTTTTAAGTAACTTTATACTCCGGACCTGCAAACAGGGAATTTATTTTACTCTGCAGGGTTGCTATATGTAATGTAATGTATTTATTACTCTGGATAAATAAATAAATAAATAAATAAAAACATTTTCCGTAACAATATAAGAATTTCCGTCACTAATAGTATATGTATTCAATACTGTGCGATAATATCTTCTTAATTTTACCAAAAGTAGGCAAAAAATTTGCATCTATACTTAAAAAATGGTTGACTCTAGTGTGTATTCTGTTCCCTTAAAACTAATTAATACTTTTTACAAATTTGTACTCTCGAAATTTTTTTCAGTGTAAAGTCGGGCACTGTTACAAAATAGCGCATATACACTATTTTTTTTTTGGAACATATACACAAACTTTAGTAAAAATCCAATTTTATGATTTTCAAAGTGCATATATACTGAATAAATAGTGTATATTCACTATTTTGTACCAGTGCCCGACTTTTGCACTGAAAAAGATTTAGAGAGTATGTACAATTAGTATCAGTATTGCTGAGTAAATGATTTTGAAAATCAACCTTTAAATTTATCGATAACATCATCGGGCATTCTCCACCTATACGTAAGAGGTTAGACGCATATTCGCCGCTCATAATGTTGAATTGACGTTGCAATAATTTTTTGTTAATGTGAAGGGGTTAGCATAGCAACCAAAATAGTTGCTCGAACGATTTTCTATTGCTATGCAAAGCAAGATAATATATCTTATACATGCTCGTTATTTCAGCGAACAATTTTGATTGTAACAACGATTTATTTTCCTATACAGAACAATTAGGAGTTAGAAATTTAACGAAGTTTTGTAGGACAGGACGTTAATGGTTCTACTGCCAAGGTTATGAATAAATAAATAACTATAATCTTAGTTACCCAACGTTTCGGACGATTTATTTTCGTCCCTTCTCAAGGTTTAACGTTTGGTGACTATAGTAGCAATATCTTGAAGGAATCCAAAAGCATCTACTGTTAGATTACAGTCTTTGATGAATGATGGTAGTGTCTTAAAAATTCAAAGCCGTGTTCAAAACCCAACGACGAAGTATACATAGTTTTTGTAGCGAATGGCCGTCATGGTAGAATGTTTAACGAAGTTTGTTATTGTAGCAAAATTTTTGTTTGTACTTACAAACTTTATTGCTCATCTCATTTAAAAAGCTATGATTCGCTGCCTCGATCATATTATTTTTTACCATGCTGATATTGTAATGAATGATATTCAACTATACATTATATTTATTTTCGCTTTGTGATTTGGTTTTTGTTGAAATAATTTAAAATTCGAATATACTCGCTCATAAAGTCTAAAATAACGGTCAACCCTCCATTAACAACTAACAGCAAACATTTATCTCAGATCCAACCGAGAGAGTAAAAGTGCCGACTTATCAAATCTCACGCACCGCCCGAAAATTTCACTCGTCTTCGTGCTTGCGATCGTAAAGTTAGGGAGAGAACGCACACGAAGGGGGGCGCAATAATTTTCAATTTCGTTCGGCGCGCACGGGACGATTAATTTCGTTGCTACTCGCGCGCGCAGGTCATTCCATGCGTACACTACGCTTACGATCGCATAGCCGGTGCGTGTATATATATACGTATACGCGTAATGGCAGATCGACGCATCGCTCTCCTCTATACACGACAGCAGCCGCTTCATCGTGGGAAGCTCAGGCGCGTGTGTCGCGCCGCTGCCGCGCGCTCGAAATGGGCCAAATGGCAAGCGTTTCCGTGGGAGCAATAATTCACTGCCTATAACTTCTTCAGCATCTGCGCCTCTCGCTCTCTCGCCAGCCAGCGAGCGAGAATTTCCCGCCGCTGGCGGCGCTGATGCGGCTCTTCTTTTTCCCGCGTGTGTTCACACATAGGAGCTCGCATCACGGCGGTGGTGGAAAGCCGTGACGAGAGCTATAGTACGACGGAGACCGACTGCTCCGGCTATACGGCGATTTTGGGTAGCGATACGGTCTGTGGAGTGAAAAAAAAACTTCGGGGTGTACTGATAAGGCGGTGGTTTAAGCGTCAGTGGTATGGTAAGCCGCTTAGAAGGACCGAAAATTTGAGAGCGAGAGAGAGAGAGAGAGAGCGTGCGTGCCATCCATCAATCGTCCTTTCACGCATAAAACGTAAGAGCGCTCCTCTCGTCGTCACTTTTTTTCTTTTTTTTTAACGAGAGAATGAGAAAGGAAAAAAAGCGAGAGGAGACAATGCGAGGATCCTTGGGCCGTCAGCCGCTCGCAAAAATCGTCGAAAAATCGTCCTCCTGCTCAGTCAGGCGAAGGGTAGCCTGCTGTCGCCGCCGTCGCTGCTATTGCTGCATCAGCGGGGTATAGACCTTTCAATGCCTTTTACTCTCTCTCTTTCTCTCTCCCTCTCCCTATACCATCGACAATCGACGTTGCGTCAGGGATCCGCTCGCGCGCGTCACATTAGTTAAAGGGCAAAATGGAGAGAGAGAGGAAACGCGCGAGACGGAAGACGTCGCACGCGACAATGCCGTCCACGGAGGACCACACCGCTGGCTGTCCATTCGTTTCTCTCCTATATATACATATATACACTTACATCTACACACACGCACGCACGCACAGGCCATACATATAGCAATTCGTCGCTGCGGCGAGCCATGGTATAAGTTGAGGGATGTACACGCTAGCTAGTTAAGTGCTGCAGGCATCATAGGAGCAGCAGCAGCAGGCACAGGGAACGATCGATGGGCGGGAAAATCGTCTTCTCGTATATACGGGGTGCAAAAAAGGCGTCACGGGTTTTTCAGACGGCACAGCTGTCGCGCCACGCGGTTGCCGCCTGAAGTCAAAAATCTCTCTCTCTCTCTCTCTCTCTCTCTCTCTCTCTCTCTCTCTCTCTCTCTCTCTCTCTCTCTCGTGCGGCTGCGAGAAACAGAGAGAGGGAGGAAAGCAATGCAGCAGGCGTCTGTCTGCATGGCTACAGCTTCCTCCGCGGGATTAAAGACAGAGAGAGAGAGAGGCGCGTGCCGAGCACTCTCTGCGGGCATTGTTTGAATCCTTAATGGAAGAGAGATCGCCCGAAATATTCATGAGGCCTTTTCTCCTAATAAAGCGATTTGCCACGAAAGTGAGAGGCGCCGGACCCTCTAAAGCTCGGGTGTATTAATTAATAACAACGGTTTTTCATTAACACTTGCGGTGGAGGAGGCGAGCAGAGGAGGTTTGAGAGAATAGATGCCGGGGTGCGGATTATGCAAGGTTGAAGTTATATGGAGTATGAAATATTTATTTTCGGGTTTGATGTTTGGCGATGATTGTGGGAGTTTTGGGTGCTTAGGTAAAAAGGATTATAATTCTAAGTTCGTATGTTGTGATAGAATATTTTATTTATATTATAGCATTATCGTTAATTGAATGTTTATTCCATTGCGAAATTGAAATCCGTTCCATTGAAGCCAGCTCCGGATTGCGGAATTTTCATTTTAGAAGAAATACAACCCCTCTCCACCAAAACGTTCGTATTTCCAAACGGCAGCTATTGCTACCCCCATTATCAATTAATAGCTCACACACTCCCCGTTACTTCAAGGTGAAAATCACATCCGCGCGCACGTACGCACTCGTAATCGAAAATCCAATCCTCCTCCTCCACCCCAGTCATCGTCATCCACGCGCGCACAGCCACACACTACTGCAATATCGAATCCCTCTCTCGCCTCTCCCCTCACTCTCTCTCTGCAGAACACCCCTCCGCGTATATGCGCGTTATTACACACGGGGATGAGTTTTCGATTTGGCAAAATTTCCCACACAAGCACGCGGCGGGCTGCTCTCTGTGTATATGTAACACGATTAAATATCCTCGCGCGCAATCGAATAATCAATAGCCGATGATAACGAAATCAATAGACCCTGACGCGCGAGTACAGCCAGCTAGCCCGGGGTCATCATCATCATCATCTAACTCGCTCGCGCTGCCGCTGCGGTGTAGAGGAGAGGGTAGAGGGCATCAACTGTGGGTGTTACCAGGACGATCATCCCCCCATTATTCCGTACCGCGCGCATAATTGTCTCTCTCTCGTGCGCGCGCGCCTCGCGTTCGGCTAAATTAACGCGGCGACCGCAAAAATTTGCAAATTGCACGGTAGGTGCGTGTATGTGTGTATGTGTGTGTATGTTTGGTCAGCGCGAGGATTTTAATTTAGTCGTAAAATCGAAGCTGGGCGAGTAAAATCGGAGCTATGTCTGTTATTACTGAGGCATTCCGAAAATTGCATTCCGCGAGATTGCATCTCTAGGTGGGTTTAGTATGCTGGTACAAATTTTTGCAACAAAGGTGCGTAGTATAAGTATAATTATCCGGCGCGGGGGCCGGGCTCGCCGGGACTTTGCACCCGCTCTCGTGAAGGGTGTGTTTCGTTTACACGTATATATACACAAGCCGTAGAAAGAAAAGGAAGGAAGCAAGAAAGAAAGGAAAAAAAACGCGCGTATACACACACGCGCACATACACACACTTCCTTGCCACTCGCGCGGCATTTAATTTCAGTCATCTTTGCAAACGAAAAGTGACTATCACCGCATCTGCAATTGTACACCCTCCGCGAGAGATCAGAATCGCAACATTCGTCTTTCGTTCCAGGTAGCACTTCTCCCTCGCCTTCTCTCCCGCTCTCGCTCACCGTTGAAAAGAGAGGGAACGAGTGCGTGTGTAACGAGCGAGAGAGCGAAAAAAGGCAGAGTGTGCGCGCGAGAGAGAGAGAGAGAGAGAGAGGCACGTACGCGCACCGCCGTCGGACAATGGCGCGTGAGCGAGCGAGCGAGCGATGGAGAAGGTCTGATTGGTGCGTGGCCACGCGCCAGAATACTACCCTAGAGACGGCAGATGTTTCTAACGAGCGGCGGTGGCGGTGGCGACGGTGGCAACAGCGGCGCAGCGCGCAGCTTAAGAATACGAGGTATCGATCGCGATAAGCCGATCGTTACTCTCTCTCTCTCTCTCTCTCTCTCTCTCTCTCTCTCTCTCTCTCCCGAAGTAAAAAGAGATAAGTTCTAACGATTCGACTTCCGTGTGCACGCGAGCAAACGTCCGTTAAACGCGTGTAGGACAAAATTTTATTCCTAAGGCTACTACTCGATTACTCGAGGAAATCGCCGGTTTGGTTTGTTTCTCTCTCTCTCTCTCTCTCTCTCTCTCTCTCTCTCTCTCTCTCTCTCTCTCTCTCTCTCTCTCTCTCTATATATATATATATATATATAGTATTCAATGGGCAGCCGGCGAGCGTAAGCGTGTGTTTCCTCCTCACGCGCGTTGTCGATGAATTATGGATGGAAGCGGCCGCCGCGAGCAAAGAGCGTTAAAAGCCTCGGTCAATTCTTCTCCTAGATCCCGAAGCCGCACCGGCGAGGTGATGTTATATATTGATTTCGTTTATCGCACTGGCTTATCTGCGAGGAGCATCGTCGTCGATGTATTTTCAATTTCTCTTTTGCCGGTGCGGCGCTCGTTGTGTGTATAAACGGAGCAAACGGAGCGCCGCGAGTTCCTATCTTTAAGCAAGCTGTGTGTGTGTGTGTGTGTGTGTGTGTGTGTGTGTGTGTGTGTGTGTGTGTGTGTGTGTGTGTGTGTGTGTGTGTGTGTGTGTGTGTGTGTGCTTATGTGAGTTACGGTTTTTGGTATTCAATTTGAACATGTCTATAGCAATACTTTTAGGAGGCATTAATAATTTTGTAGTTGAAACAGCTGATCATTAACTCTTTCTCTAATGTGTTATTATACGTTGTTTTGACCAGGTGCACGGTGGGCCACTTGTTGAGATATATCTGTTTTTCAAATTTCTAATGGTTGTAAGATATATTGCCTCGGCATTCAAATTCAGGAATGTAGAACATTATTGTCGAAGGAGCAAGTATCCTTCTGACATAAAAACCTAAAATTACATATTTAATGTATGACTCAAAGCAGATGTGGAAGATAAACCATTACTTATTTTAAATTGAGAAACGTCTTACTAATTTGCATACTTTACTATTAGAAGCAATTTCGGTATTCTTGCTATGTACTCCATTATATTCTAAGATTCAACCCCTCCTTCGTTTTCATAAAAGTATCGTAAAACAGTATTTCTGTACGTTTCATATATTCTTTAACCACACTGAGAAAAGGATTTGTTTACTGTTAACATGGCATTCTAACTGTTAACATGAGTATGTTTAAATATGACCAAATATAGGCATTGTAACAGTTATAATGCCATGTTAATAGTTAAGTTACCATGTTCTCATAAACAATTTCAATATGTTACCTGAGAACATTGATATTGTAATAGTTACAATATGCCTATTATAGTAGTTCTTGAATCTAATGGCGAATTTTTTATCAGGATGATGTTGTTATATAACAAAAAGGTTTGAAATAAAAACTACATTTATTTTTTTACTCCAACGTTTCAAACATTTTTATTGTTTATCCTGATGAGGGACATAAACAATAAAAATGTCCGAAATGTTATCCTGATGAGCGATATAAACAATAAAAATGTCCGAAACGTTGGTGTAAAAAACTAAATAGAGTTTTTATTTCAAACCTTTTTGTTATATAACAACATCATCCTGGTATAGAAAATTGACTACTAGATTCAAAAACTACAATTTACAAGAACTTCTACCATCAGCTACTTTCAAATCTGATTATGTCTATTAGTTAATATAGATATTGTAACTATTACAATATCACATTTTATCCTTGAACATGTCAAATAGTTGTATTTCAAATAGATAAATATGTTAACAGTAACAATATTCTTCTCTCAGTGCAGTAAAAAAATCACTGTGCAAGTTGCAGTCGAATCATGCAGCTTATACTTTCTTCAATCCTACATTTCTGCCTTGAGAAATATATAAATCACGTCAAGATTCAGATTCACCCCAACTGCTACGGCACAAATTACCAATCAAGACTCACCGAAACCTCAACCCCAACGCCTAAAAAGTGAATCCCCCAAGCCCACATCGGCCTTCTTCCCTACACCTTTGCACCTTACTCCGCGCTCACTGGGCTCAAGTGGCCCGCACCACCACCACCACCACCACCACCACTGCGTACATATTCATCCAAACCCCAAACGTATATACACACCCTGCACCAGCTAGCCCCGTATACACACATACGTAGTCATCTCACCTCACCACGGCGTTAGCCTGCATGAGAGGGTCACGTCGTACACCCATACACACACGTACCCCCCCACATCCATATACGGGGGCACATGCATTCCAAGTGGGCGAACCAATGCTACGGCATCTCTCTCTCTCTCTCGCTCTCTTCCCCGGCGCTTACATGCTTTTTACACCGAGGCGCCGTCCCCGAGGCGAGGGTGCACACCGCTCCGCTTTTTGGGCGAGCAAGAGGGAGAGAGAAAGAGCGAGCAAGCTAGGTGTTCTCCGCACGGGCTGATTTGGCCGCGTGGGGTCGTGCACCCCGCGTCAGCGCGTGCTCTCTTCAATGAAGAGAGAGAGAGAGAGAGAGAGAGAGAGAGAGAGAGAGAGAGAGAGAGAGAGAGCTGCCCCGGAATCGCGTTCAACGTATCGCTGACGAAAGGGCTACGACGTCGTTGCTGCTGCTGCTGCTGCTCTTTTCACGGGTACAGGCCTCGGCGATCGAGCTGCGCCGCCGTCGCGGCGTTTACTTTTCGGCGGTGGTTCGCTCTCTTTTCCCCCGGGCGCGGGGTGTATATAGTCGTAGCAGTACGTAAGGGTGGCTTGTGTGTATATGTTCTTTTTGCGAGATACGCTTCAGTTTTTCGGGTTGACCGGCTGCCGGTGATGGGGGTGAAATATATGGCTTATTAAGAACGTTGCGATAAATTATTCAGCATGAATATGATTCTTGCGGGCTGGAAAAAAAGTGAGGAGAAAAATCGCTCCTCGCCTAGTCAGTGGACGCGTATATATATATATATATATATATATATATATATATATATATATATATATATATATATATATATATATATATATATATATATATATATATATATATATATATATATATATATATATATATATATATATATATATATATATATATATATATATATATATATATATATATATATATATATATATATATATATATATATATATATATATATATATATATATATATATATATATATATATATATATATATATATATATATATATATATATATATATATATATATATATATATATATATATATATATATATATATATATATATATATATATATATATATATATATATATATATATAGTAGAGAGCTACGTATAAGTACAAAGAAGTCGTTTGGAATCGCCGTAAATTTTCGAACCCGTGTCGTGCACACTTTTACGAAAAACTGTATGTATGTGTCCTTTGTATATACGCCGGGAATCGGCTTTAAGGAGCTTTCCCTTAACGCTTCGGCGACGCCCAAACAGTCGTCGCGTAAGCATAAATTAATGGAGATCGACTACTACTACTACGACGGCGGCGCGGACGTGATGAATATACACACGTATACACGTATACATCACATGTATAAGCGTTGGAAAAATGGTTCCTTCTCGCTATATAGCGAAATAGAAGGATTTCTCTCTCCCTTCATCATCCCTGCAACTGATGGAGCAGGACCGAGAAGAAGGGAAGGGCGGAGTGAGAGAGAGACCCAGGTGAACGGCCTAACGACTGGGAGGACGATTTTTCATTTTTCGATGCCACGCGAGAGACCCCCGACAATGGACGCGTGTCACGGACGCTCGCTCGCTCGTGTGCGTGCAGCTGCTTGCCACTGTTTGTCGCGCGCACACATGGCGCCCGAGAGAGAGAGAGAGAGAGAGAGAGAGAGAGAGAGAGAGAGAGAGAGAGAGAGAGAGAGTTCTCGCCAGCGGCAGCAGCAGCAGCAACGAACGCGGAGATCTCCGGGCGAGATCAAAGCCCTCGCTGCGCACCGGTTATTGCATTTGCACGTGCGTGAGCGAGCGACGTCGTTGCTGCGTTGGGAGCGTTTCTTTTCGCGATGTGAGAGAGAGAGGGAGAGAGAGAGAGAGAGTTTTATGCGCTGCCGAGTGACTGAGTGAGGAGTTCGCGCAGCCCTGATATGATTAGATTACGGGGATTACGTGAGAAAACGGCGCGCATCTGTCACCAGAAAGAACGAGATATTCGCGCGCGAATTTGCCGCGAGCTATTAATGCTGGTGCGTTGTTATTGCGTGGAGGAATATTTTATTTAAATTTCTCGCGCGTGTTTCGTTTTGTAGTAACAAGAGCGGTGGATTTTATTTGAATGTAAAAGGAGTTTGAAATTTCAGAGAACGTAATATATAATTTAACGATGCAAATGTTTTCTGTATTATATATGTACGAAGTAACATTGTAAAATACTCTTTTATGAAACGTCTTAATTAAGTTGTATATACTTGCGCAAAATATCGTTATTGTTAAATCTTCCCACGATAACAATCGTCCATAAAACTTTATTTGACTTTAAATTGACTTTTTGATGTACGTATTATATATATTTTCATACAGCCGTCGCGTTATTCGAACGGTGTCGAAATGAAAACCTTCGTTAAATTATCTCGAGAAAAAGAATATCATAATATTGTAACATATTTACATTCAAATTATTCTGATATCTATTCGCATAAAAAACTATGATAAGTACTTTCATATATAACAAAGTATTCTAATGAGCATGTATAGTAAAATAATAACTCAACTCGGACAAAAACCGTAAACTGAATTAATATCTCCTTGCAGCACTTACAAATAGCAAGTAGTACTTCTCACATCGCAAGTTTAATATCAAACTGTATTTATCAAAGCCAATCCTTGAAGCGATTCGTCACCCTCCACTCTCCTACGAAGCCAAAACTTTATTAAAGTTGTAAATTACACCCAGAACCGAAATAATTTTATCGACATTCATCAAGCGGCGTTCCATTGGCGCGCGCGCCTGGTCGTTAAGAAAATTAAATTGTATTTTCTCATTAAATAGGAACAGCTGCATCCACAATTCCACATGGACCGCTGGCGCTCTCTTTCGCCTCCTCTCTGCGCCGGCTGAAAGATCGATATACGCGTTCGAAAGGATCCGCAGGACAGATAATATCTCTCGTGTGCCTCTTTGCCGTGCAGCAGTAGCAGCAGACGCAGCAGCAGCAGCAGAGAGAGAGAGAACGTATCTCTCCGTCTCACTTCCCTTTACGTGCGCGTAATCCCTCTGTTTCTTCTCCGCTGGTCGGGTGGGCATAGTAGAATGGATCCTCGTAAGCCAAAACGTCAGGTAGACAGAGCATACGAGAAAGAGAGAGAGAGAGAGAGAGAGAGAGAGAGAGAGAGAGAGAGAGAGAGAGAGAGAGAGAGAGAGAGAGGGAGAACGAAAACGATTCCGAAAGGTTCGCCTCTATACGCGTACAGGGTTTCTCAGGTCGTCGGGCGGCTCTGACTTTCGACTTTTACAATCACCCTGCTTTTGTGGAGAGTTTACGCGCCCGTGCGTGAATCGGAATCGATGAGCGGTGCTAATGGCCATTTTCTATGCAACACCCGCAGCAGATCTTCCCGCCTACTCCGATCTGAATTTCGCGTAGCTGTGGTATATAATACAGGGTATAAAAGTAGGAGGGGGAGTGATTTTTCGCGCGCGAGTCGTCCCCCTTTCCCCGCCAGCCTATAATTCAATTTTTTTCTTCATATTCGAGGAGAGAAAAGGCGCGGCAAAAACGAGAGGGAAAAACTGCTCGTGTCAACTTTTAGGCGGTTCGAGGCGTAAATCAAAAGCTCGAGCTCGCCGCCTTCTTTTCGGGTGTGTGTACGCATGCAGCAGCAATATCCCCGTTTCCCGATGCCGCGGTCGCATAAAAAGCCGCCTCGCTTGAGTTTTCGAGAAATTAATGACTTTATTTTGGAAGCCGACGGAGTCCGCCGCCCTTTCGGCATTTTTACAGGGCAATCATAAAGTTTCGTATAAATATACATGAGCCGTATACTCGCCTCATAAACGGAATTCATTTCAACGGTGACTTTGCGCATTGTCCATAAGCATCCCTGCCCTTCGATTTACGGTTCTTCTAAAGTTTATTTATTTAAAAAGCAAATAACGGACGACGAACACACAGAGGACAGATCGGATTTCCTCTAATCCGCGTCCTCTATACCTGCGACAATCGCAACGAAAGCTTTCACTATATTTGCTTTCCACGATAATGCGTCTAGCGCAGATATATATAGATGCTGAAAGTCGATGAGGGCTCTGTTTTTTCGGAAACTGAGAACCCCTGTGCTCGCGGCACAATAGCCGCGCGACGACGGCGATGAGGAGGAGCAGCGGCAGCAGCGGCGGCGAATGTGGGCATATAGGCTCGTCGCCGTCGTCGTCGTCCCATACCTGGCCTCTTTATGCTCGTCGATAAACTGATTTATTTCGGGAGTTATTGTACGTTGGGTGTTGCATCTGTCCGGATTTCGTTGCGGAAGAGAAGCTAGCCAGTTACCGTTTCTCTTTTTCAATACGCGCTTTTTCGGCTGTATTACACGCAAGAGCGAGGAATTATGACGCAACGAATCGCAGCCCGGGAAATTTCGCGTTTAATACGCGCGGGTGAGGGAATAAGTCGATGCACAATACATATATATGGGCGGAGGTAATTGGACGCGGTTCGGGGCTCTCTGCGGGTCTGAATGGCGACGATCCCATACGAGAATTTTGGCGAATTCGTGTAACGCGATTCGTATAGGATCGGCGGGTGTGGTATATATATATATATATATATATATATAGGGGAGAGTTAGTTCATTGGTTTTAGGTCGGTACTTTAAAGTTAGGCGACGGTAGTTTCGTTTCGGGGCGAATGGGTTGAAAGGGATAGGACCTTTTGAATTGCATTATGTGGCAGCGCGGCGGGCTGTCGATGGAATGACATTTTCACATAAATTTAATGTCGCTATTGGAAGATTGGGTGGTAGGGGTCGATAAAAGAGTTAATGAAAAACTATCGAATTTTATGGGATGAAAGATTTTGCCTCAATTTATTTCATAAACTGATTTTTAATTAATTTTTAAAATTGTTATAATTATATAATTAGCTCCCACTTTTAAAATGCAATCCGAAAGCCACGATTCATAGACGCCATTACGCAACACTTACACGCGAAGTACCGGTGATAAAATAAAGATGAGCTCGTTCCGTAAAAGCAAAAGGTCGGCGTGTAGCGCGCGCACCCAAACAAAAGATCAAGGAGCGCGCGCAGTCGCCCAAGGAGTCATCGCGCTTTGTGCGAAATTTTTCGACCTCAGCGAGCGTCGGGTCTTTGAAGCCGCCAGAAACACGCGCACGTGTCTGTATATCCTGCGGCTCCTACCCACAAGCGCGCGACAGAGACAGAGAAAGGATGTCTCGCAGAAGCCGTGTGTCCTTATCCGTCGTTTAGGGCTCGCTCGGGACACATGAGAAATTCAGGAGCTGAGAGAAGAAGGGCGCGACGACGACGGACGTGTTGTCCTCAAAGAAAGCAAGGCTAACCACCTTGCAACAATAAAAAGAAGTCGAGCCCTTCTGCTGCTTCCTTCAGTGGCGATGAAATCTCGCGCGCACTTCCTTATCACTGACGAATCGAGGCGAAGAAGGGATCACACGCACGCATGCAGATCGAGCGCGTCGAGGCTGCCGATAAGCGCGCCGCGCCGATTACGGATCAGTCTACTTTCTGCGTATATGCGTGTGTGCGGACTTATCTATACGAAGGCGAAAGCTAAGTTGAAGTGGGATTAGGAAGGATATTCGGAGCGAGAGAGAGGGAGGCAACCCCCCTGTCTATACTTATTAGGAGGCACTGTCTCTCGCTCGGCTCAACGCGATTTGTCATCGGGAGATGCCGCTTACGAAGGACCCCGAATAAAGGCAATCGGAAAGGGAATTTTTTTTTCATGAATTTTATAGAAAGCGAATGGAGAGAGAAAGTGTGTGTGTGTGCATTCGGGTTCAATGCGAGGCTTTCGAATTTCATAGTCCAGTGATGGTGTACGAAGAAAGGGGATGTACTTCCTTTTAGGGAGGAAATTAAATTTTGAGTTGTTAGTTGATATCGAAGATTTAATTTAAGATCTTTCTCTTTACATACGGAAATAATGTATCATGTAAAATCACTGTTATATAGCAGATATCCGTATTGTGCAGGGAAGCAATCGTTAATATTCTTATAGTAAGATTTAGTACATAAAGAAAAATTACTATTTTTGTTAGTAAATGTGAGACAGACTCATTTTCTCATGAAAATTTCTACAATTTATGGTAAACATTGCTGTTTATAAATGACAAAATAATAACAATCTTTACTCTAAATTATAGTAAAACGTTCATGAAAACTTGGGTCAGTCTCATGGTTACTATAGAAAATAGTAATTTTTACTACAAAATTTTTCTCCGCGCAATAATAATAATTTTTAACATCTCCGTTACTAAACAGCATATCAATTTTCGATAAAACCATCATGGACGTTTCGACTTTCAATAAGAGCGCATAATTTCACAATTCCCAATTTTTCAAAAATTCAGCCTATCTCCTAAAACAACCAACAAAGTCATTATTCCCCTCTCTATAATCTCCTAAACGGAAACCGTAACGGCGCAACAGCGCGTCACGGCTTCCGAGAACCCCGTCGCGAAATTTAAAATGGATCGCACTACTACTACACTACTCGCTTGCGCGCGTCGCATTAAATCCCTAAGTGGGCGATATGCGGTGCAGCGGCGACGGCGGGTATACGTGCAGGTCCCAACTTTCAGATTGGATAGGCGCATGTAGTGGGAGAATCGAGCGGGCGCGCGGGACATAATTTCGGCCGAGCGAAACGGCTATTTGTATGTATTTATGCATATTAATTCCCTATCGCGGCGCGCGTGAGGCAGTTCACCCTCTATCGCTCGGAAAGAGAGAGAGAGAGAGAGCGAGAGAGAGAGAAGGGACTACCCGTGAAGTAATCGACGGGAGTTATTGGACGAGAGTGTCTGGGTGGTTATAGGTGAGTGTCTTTTATCGATGGGGTGAGCGCGTGTTATTAAGACGGTATAATTAGGTTGATGATGCGCATCCCAGATTTTCCAAGTGTGAGATTATTTCGGATGCGGAATTAGTTGCTGTAGGATTGGCCGTATTGGAAGTGAGAGTTCGATTGAAAATTAAATGTGAAATTGTGGTTTTTCCTAGCTGATGCAAGTTTATATATTTCTACGTATTGAGATAAGATTGCAAGGACTCTCGCATACTTATAATTAGAGAAAACAAAATTGATTGAACGCAATAGCTCAGGCGCGATTACGCAAGACAAGAGAATTTCTGAATTAATAATCGAATCTCGCAAGCTGCGCGCACCATAGAAACTCCGGGCTCTCGATCCCATTCTCTTCCGAGCGTGCATAACGCATTCTTCTCCGACATTGGCTCGGGATCGTAATTGATGGTACTCGGCGTGTTTCACCGTGATGCGCTCGCGCACGGACGATATAATGCAAGTGTAGTACTACTGCTGCCACACGGCGAATAGGAGAGAAAGAGCGCGCACGTGTATGCGCCAATATTAATCTGTTTTCACGTATGAAAGACGCGCGCTCGAGTGGATTCCTCGGTGACATTGTGATTTTTTTAACTGTCAATTCTAATGAAATAGCTTTTGTTCGAGCGGAGCGAGAGAGGGAGCAGGATAATTTATTAGATTGATAAAATAATTAACGTGCACGTGTTTATTTTGCTAAAGACCGACGGATAAGTTAATGTGCGAATTGGTAATAATATTATCCAAACGTATATTCTTGCGACAAGAAGATAAATAATTTTAAAAAGTAATTTATTGCACTGAACATACACATAGGTTTACAACTTTCTCTATATACTTGCCATTAACTGTCAATGCGACCATACACACAACCGTTCTAGTTATCGATTGCAACCCCATACCACCGGCATCGATGCAGCTGCGCCATCCATACTTCTCAACGACTGAAAAAGCTCTCTCTCTCTCTCTCTCTCTCTCTCTGCCGTCACGACGACAACAACAACAGCGCAACTCCTCGACGCGCTTAACCAAATAAATTAAAAATCCTGGCACCGCGCGGTATATAAGACAACGCTTTTTCTCCTCCTCCCCTCTCATGCATAATAAAAAATTGCTCGCTCGTCCAGAAGATCATTAATGCAGGCCGCCGGCTCTCTCCTCGCGTCACCGCGAGTGGAGTAAAGAACTACCGCGCGCGTGATGCATCTCTCCTGTCACCCGGCACGCAGAGTATAAGCGCTACTGCTGCTCCACGCTACCGTCGTCGCCGCCGCAGCCGCTGCCGTTCGTCAACCCTCGACCATAGAAGAATACGCATTAATTTATATCTGCATACGCCTGGCATTGTTATGATAATGGGCCGGCGGGCCGCCCAGCCAGCCCAGTGTAGATAGAATGAGCGAGACAGAGAGAGAGACAGAGAGAGAGAGAGAGAGAGAGACACGTTTTGCGTCTCGCGCGTCTTATATAATGCGATGCCTCTGTATTACGCACACACAGATAGACTGCGCCCTTGTGTGTATATATAAGCGTGCGTGCAGATGCGCGCATGTGTGTGCTCGTCCTTTTTGCTAAGTACCTATAGGCCGCAGAGACCGGCCGCGAGAGAAAGAGAGAGAAAGAGAATATATAGAGCAAATACGCATTCAGAGCTGCGCGGCGAAACAATGCCCCGCGCGCACGGCTCTGATTCGCGTATATATAAGAGAACGAAAGAGAGCGAGAGAGGCAAAGGAATCTGTCTCTCTCTCTCTCTCTCGCAGGACGAAAATCTATTTAGGAATTAACATAGTTTTTTATTGTGCGCGATTTTTCGAGCGCTCGCCCGAATTAGAATAATAAACCGCGCTCTCCGGCCATTCTTCGCGTATATATGTATACGGTTGCGTGTAGAGGATTTCTATTTGTGCGTGCACGCTCTCTTGACTATTCTCCGCGAAAGTCCTTGTAAAAGGATCTTGCGCGTCACCACACACACTCACAAAAATGGTCATTTTATCCGAGCGCCTATATATATTGGATATGCTGCAGCATTTGTATTAGAAAGAACTCTAGCTCTTTATTGTGAAATTTACGAAAAAAAAAAAAAAATTAAAAAATGAAATAAAGACGTTTCAGTTCCTAGCGACTATAGGGGGTAGTATACACGAGCATACATCCACACACGTGTTCCGCGCCGTAAATTTTGTCTATAAATTTCGTTATTAATCACACACGCGCGCACGTATAAATATAAAAAGCCATATAAATTTATGGAACGCGACTCGCCCATATAAAGTGCATTATTAAAATCTGATTCTCGCATGCATATTAATACGGGGCGAACATTATTTTTTGCCAATAGGGCCGAGGCGAGCGTAAGCGCGGGGGGCGAAGCGCCGATTTTTGCATAAGACCCTTGCTTATGGCTCTGCGCACTGCATTCACCTCTCTCTCTCTCTCGCTCTGTCTCTCTTTCGCCGCGAGTAAATACGATTCGGAATAGCTTGCGTGGATGAGCACTGTGTCTGTGTCCGTGCGTGCATCGTAATTGGGTTTGATAAGAGCTAAATGTGATAAATGTAAATATTGATACATCAACGGGTTGTTGAATATTTATTTTTAAATTAGATTGCCCATGGTAAAAACTTTGCAAATGTTTGTCTTTTAGTTGAATACAGGGGTGGGCAGAAATAAGGTTGAAAAAATATTTTACGGGGTGAGGAGTTAACGTGTCGAGTCATACTGTTGTAATAGACTTTTTCATTATTTCTGCTTAGTCTTCGTTTAAGATTAATCATGCTACTTTTAATTAAAAATTTAGCCATTGGAAAATCAAAGTTTTCTATTCATTTATAATTATAAAATGTTAAATAAAAGCAAAAGTTTAAATAGCTCAACGAGACACAATTTTTTCTTAACACATTCAACTCGACTTTCTGCTTACGCACGTATTTTCTATAATTATAAACGCTGGTAAATAGATTATTTATTTTGCACACTGCACACGCGTTATTCAGTGCAGATATGTTTAGCCCTCGCACACACGCGCGCGCCACGCACGTAACAGAGATCTTTACGAAAATACAGCAGCTCAGCGCAGCAACGACGACGCGAGCTCGCTCACGCATATACACAGTAGGCCGTGTGTGCGCGTGTGCGTGTATACGCAACGGGGCTCAAAATAAAAGTGCGAGGATGCACGAATGCGTGTCTGATTAAGTATGCGCGAGAGGGAAAAACTATACCTGGGAAAATCGGGCGAGCGCGCAGGCACTTTCCGTCAAAGCTTCTGCGTACATATAAGAGACTCAGTCCCTCGCTCATTCACAATACGCAATTATACGCGCGAGAGCGTGTACGCGCATACGATGTGTGTGCGTATAGCTAGAGCTCCACTTTGTATTTTAATTTCTTCCTTCGATTTTTTGTTTTTGTATCTATTCATTTTTTGCCCGGCTGAAAAAGGGGTTGTGTGTGTGTATGTATATGTTTTACTGCTGAGACGGATGCAAGGCTTACCTGTGCGACGATTTTTTCAATTCCTTGTATAATACAGTTTTTTTTTCTACCCTTCGTATGGTCGCACGCATCGAAAAATCTACGTGTGAGAAAAATTTTTTCAATTCCATTTTTGTTTTTGCTAACTCCAAAGTACATATATACTTTTTAAGAAAATCCCGCACACTCGCAACTCTGACACATACAGGCATTATATATACGAAGGGGCGTGCGCGCGAGAGAGAGAGCTGCACATGGCGTGTTTTTCGGGAAAGCAAAGAATGAGCCCGCATGCGTGACAGGGGCGAGTGTGTGACATTCGTCGTAGTCGTCGTGTACGGAAAAAGAATCAAATCCTCGAGGCGACGACACCTCAGATCCGTATCTGTAGCGCGTATATATACACACTATATACACTCTCTTACCCCCATGTTGCCACTGCCGCCGACGTTGGTTCATCGAGTCGCGATTGCGCGCGCGCGCACAGCTAGATTTTATCGCGTGTGCGCGGCGCGCTCTTGACGGATTTTTATAAAGTTTTCTTATCTCACTCTCTCAGAGAGAAAGAGAGAGCGAGAGAGTGTGTGAGTGAGAGGCTTTTTAAAAGCTTTTACGCACGCGCACGCTACTTTTTTCCACGGGTATATAAACACTGCGATGCGTTAGAATGGCAGCCAAATTTCGTAAGAATGAAATCGTAAGTATATATACGGGAAGAGGGATAGGAGGGTTGATGCACTACGTAAAAACGGAGCGAGCCGAAAAATTACGCCTCAATTTGCGATATAGGAAAAGGGCCGGGCTCTTGAGGCGCGCGTAAAAGATCTCGTACAAGGCGAAATTCGCTCATTTTCTTTCTCATATATACAGCAGGCCGATCGTTCAAACATTGATATATTTTTCATCTCCTCCCCCCTAACACACATACGCATATATCTATATATGTACGCTTGCTTTTTCCTTCTCTTTGGAGTGCGTGCGCTTGTGTTTATACAGCCTATCTCGCTCTCTTCTTTTCTCTTTTGCTCCCAGCGACTTTTCACTCTCCACAGAATTTCAGCTGAAAATAATCGATACCACAGCCGCCGCACACGCTCGCGCGTGCTCCAGAGAGACGCAAAAAAAGAAAACCCTATTACCGCATCGACGAAAAAAGAGAAATTCGAAAAGATATAGCGGTACAAAAGGGGTGCTCTTTAAAAACCCGAACGAGAAAAAAAAAATACGCTTGCGCGAGAGATCGATGACTACTACTCGTGCTCTGCACGCACATCAGAAAGCCAGAGAGAGAGAGAGAGAAAAGGAGCAGGTTTGCGCTCGCAGCATCCCTCGCGTCTCTCGCGGGGTGTGCGTACATACACACATACACACACATGCGTGTCCGCGTTGTGCGGAGTAGCGACTGTATATAGGTATACGACTCGCTCCGTCTCGCTCTCTCGCAAGAGGGGTTGTAGCTGCAGGCAGGAAGGCTACGCACACACACACGCACAGTGTATATACCTAGCGGCGGCAACCAGCAGCAGGGGCGGGCTATAAACTCGGCGCATGCGCACTACCTCACTCTCTCCATCCTCCTCTCCCATCCCTTTCCAACTCCGATCCTGCCTCTCTATTGCTATAGCTATATACACGCTATAGAGCGTCCATGCACGCGGCTGCGGCGGTGGCGGCGAGTCCTGGCTGCTTCTCTTCCCGCCATGGCCGCGCGCGCGCCGGCGGGACCCGCTTGCGCGCTTGCGCCTCGCGGAGCGGGATGACACCCGAACTCCGCCGAACACAACCGAGCGCGAAACGCGGGCAGCTGCTGCTGCTGCGCTGCTGCTGCCTCCGTAGCGAGCGAGCAAGCGAGCGAGCGAGCGCGCGCGGCGGACAAAGAATACTCTCTCGGAGCGTACACACAGTCACCGCGCGCGGCGAGCACACTCAGCACGGGGCAGCCCGCAACCAAAGGTACATACGGAGCAAGCGAGTATCTCCCGTATCTCTCTGCTGGCTCTCGATAGTATATATAGTTGTATATAGTGTGTATATATGTATGTATACATATAGGCGGAGAGAGTGAGTGATCCCTTTATCGCAATTGCGCGCCGCTCTCGCTCTCTCTTCTCACCCTTGCATAGCGCACACGCACCCTTACGAGGGGGCTGAGCCGCAGCTCGGCCTGCCATACCGGTGCGCCGATGGTAGTATACTCAAGGAGGAGGACGAGGACGACGATCCAGCCGATTTCTAGCTAGCCCCCGCGGTGTGTCGCGCGAGCCGGCACATAACCTTAAACCAGCCCGGGGCCCTGGCGTGTGTATACCTTCCGCGCGCACAGTCGTCCCGAGGCCGCGGAGCCGTGCGGTACTCCTGCTGCTGCTGCTGCTGGTAGTGGTAGTGTTCAGTCGTTCTATATGTATAAGCGTCGGCGAGTTCTGTGATATCTATTGTAGAGAGCACGCGTGGTGGTGGTGGTGGTGGTGGTGGTGGTGGCCACGCCGATCATCATCGGTACGTAGCGTGAGCGCGACGAGCAAACTGTGTTAAAAAGAAAGTATAGTGATTTTTCGTTTTTCCGGCTGGAGGAGAGAACTACAGTGTGGTTTCTATAGTGTGAGAAAACAGGCATCGTGGACATACATACATACACAGGGGACGTACGCACAGTGTTTTCGTAGAGTGGAGAGAAAGAAAGAAGCGTCGTTGCGCGGATGTAAACTGTGCTGTCGCTGATCCAGTCGGGGGAAAACTCGGACGATCGAGCGGAGGTTTTTTTTCCGCCAGTGCCGGGTTTTCCAACGGAGAGAAGGCAGTAGTGGTAGTGGTGGTGCTGGTGGTGATGGCAGATTGCAGCCAGTCAGAGAGAGAAAGAGAGAGAAAACGGCGCACTTTCGCTTTCGCTCGAACGCGACCTTCCTCTCCGCCGCTGCTCCGCTTTTCGCGGAGCGGAGCACAGAGCCGTGCGGAGCGCTTTCTTCGTCTGTTTTTCCTCTCCTCGTTCGCCTCTCTGTCTTTCTCTCTTTCTCCATCCCTCGTTCGCCTTTTTTCCATCATCACGGTGTAACCTTACGGTGAGCGAGTGAGCGAGCAAGCGCGTGGCTATGGATGCAGGTTTGTTCCGTCGAGTTTCGGAGAGGAAATGTGAATTTCTACGGCTTCGAGTGTGTGTGTGTGTGTGTGTGTGTGTGTGTGTGTGTGTGTGTGTGTGTGTGTGTGTGTGTGTGTTTGTGTGGAAAGGGAGTCCAAAGGTGCTACACTTGTGGTGAATGTATATATGTGTGTGTGTGCGAGTGTGGAGGAGAAGGTGAGGAAGGGTAGAATTGAAAATGTATATATTTGAGGTGAAAGAGGGAGTGGGAAAAGTCGGCTGGTGTCTCTCGCAGTTTCGTTGTTCACAGGCATTTGCTGGGTGCTTGAAAGTACGCTGGAAATTTCTTTTGTGTGCGAGAGTTTGGTGCGCAGCACAGCCTGAAAATTCCGTGAATATTTCGGAAAGTCGCGAGTTCTAGCTGCCACTGCGTAAATATCCACGAAAACGTAAAATTAGAGCCTCAATCGTGCAATTTTCTTCTCTCTCAAAATATATCCAGAATATTATTCAATTTCGTGCACTCTCGTACATATTCAATTTCAATTCATCGCTAAAAGCTCTCGCTCGTCAATTACATCACGACCGAATATACTTTCCCATTCATCACGCAACCCAAAGCCCGCGAAACCTATACTTTTGCTCTCTCTGTCTCGAAAGCCGAAAACAATACGCTCTCTCGCCGCGATGCAACGTAACCGATAAGCGCAATTCGGCAGAATTTATCGCGGCGAGCGAACCGGCCGGCGGGCGAACCTAGCGATTATAGGAGGCTCTCCCGCTGCCCTCTCTTTCTCTTTCTCCTAGAGACCGAGAGAGAGAGAGAGAGAGAGATCGATGCATCGCCCGATCGCTCGTCTAAGTTTCTCTCTCCCTCTCCTTCTCTCCTCCTTCGGGGCCTGAATTATTCGTTCGGCGGGACCGCGGGCGGCTTTTTGCCTCGATTTTTTCCTCCCTCAACGTGCGCGTGCGTGTGTGTGTCGCTTTTTTTCGTCGTCCTCGTCGGAGCAATACAAGGGAGCCGCGAGATTTCGGCCGGTTTCTTCGCAGACGACGGAACGGATCGAAACCTGCTCGCGAGGAATAGCTGCTGCTGCTGCAGCGAGAAAGAGAGAGGGAGAACAACGGGCCCTCAAGGAGAGATTTACGGGCAACGTGCAAAGACCCTTACGCGCTCGCGAGTTCTCTCTGTGTGTATGTGTGTGTATCCTTCTTTTTTCGCATTTTTTTCCCTTTGTTTTTGCTCCGCGGCTCCAGCCTCTCACTCTCTCTCTTCTTACATACTACTCCCTTTGCGTTTTTTTCCTCCTCCTGCGCACAGAAAAAGAGCGCGACTCAAAACGCTATTACCGCGACGCTAGACGCAGTATAAATGTTTCAGGTGCATGAGCACGCGTATAATTCTAAAATATAAGAAATGCCGAAAATCAAGGAGAAAGAGTATGCAGTAGAAGTCGAAGAAGATTCTCATGGCGATGCTTAATCATCGATTCGAGCCGCGTGACTCGCGCAAAATCCAGCGGAGAGATATACGTGCGTGCTCCTGCTTCTTATACTATGCCGCTGGCTACACACGAACGCGGTAATTTTCTAAAGCAGCGCTTTTCGATCGCACGCGCGTGTGCTCGGCCAAATATGTCGAAAAGTACGCGTAATAAAAGGGTTCGGGAGTATATACGTACATAACGTTATAGCTGGCTACCGTGCGCGTGTGCGTTCAAGGTAGCTGGAGCACGGGCTCGCAGGACATCGCAAAGTACTGCGCGTCTAACCGTTTAAGCGGGTAAAGCAATCACGGTTATATAGTACTTTTAAATTTAAAGATCGCGCCGCTGTAATGTGGATTAATAAAAGCCGAAATAATTTGTCAATGAGACAACGGGATGCGTGCGCTCGCGCGGGTCCTCATTATGTAATTAGTATTGAGCTAAGTATAATTTATTGAGGTTGATTTTTCGAGATTTATATTGAGATGTATTTAAAATAGATTAAATATTATTTTAATGATTGTGACTATCAATATGGAAGGATTGTAATGAGAACGTCACTAACATTGCACAATATTTGGTAATTATTTGAAACCGTTAAAGCTTTATATACCCTGACAAACCGAGTAATTAAAAAAAAAAATGAAACGGAGCTTAAACGAGAAAATTAATTTCACCACGCAAGCGCTAAATAAGACATGTCCCCATCACGTCAAATCGAATTTCCTCAAGGTATTCGACTCAATCCTCCTCTCACTATCCTCAAGTGGTGAATCTCGCAGCCAGCTTCCAAGCCCAATTTTTATCTCTCTCTCTTTCTCTCTTTCTCTCTCTCTCTCACTCTTTCGTCTCTACACCACTCTATACACACAAGAGCAAAGCATCAGCGCGGCAGTATAGCGCTACGTCGACGTTGTCGGGTCGAACGTGTCGGCGCGAAGAGGCCGCATTAATCTGTGGTTTAGCGAACCAATTTAAATATCAGCGGCGCGCGCAGTAGCGCTCGACGCAATTTTATATCATTTCCGATATCACGCGCACGCGCTCGTATATGTGTCTGTGTGTGGGTGGGTTTAAGAGTCCCTCGACATCGCGACGTCACTACTTTACATGAACACACACACACACACACCCACACGCGTATATTATACGCGTATTCTTTATCGCGCGGAAGAGTGTGTGTTCTCGCGCATGGAATACGCAATATCCCCGCGGTGTGTAATCGTCGTCGTCGTCGTCGCGTCAGTCAAGGGCTTTTCCCGAAATTCGCCATAACACACAATGAGGCGCAGTAACAGTATAGTAGTATAGGGCGTTCGGAGAAAAGCAGACGCGAGGGAAAACCCGGGCGTTTTAAACACGAGTGCGTGCGTATTTTTCGACAGTAGCAGCAGAGAGAGAGAGAGAGAGCGAGAGTAGTATATAGTAGCCGCGGCGCGCAGCACGTGTTCCTAAACAGCTCGTCGCGTATATAGTATTATATATATATATACACACATAGACGCGCGTCGCATACGTGCACGGACATCGCACACATAGATATATATGTGTATACATACACCCAAGGGAGAGAACGAAGCGTAGAGAGAAGGACAGAAGCTCGCTGGCTCGCGAAGGAAGATGGAGAGAGAGACACTCACACAGAAGGGAATAACGAGAGTGTGTGTGTGCGAGTGCGCATGCGCGGGCGCGAGTACGTGTGCGTGGGACCTTGAATCAAGCAGCCTTTGTCGCGAGCGCTCGCTCGCAAGAGAGAGAGAGAAGAGACTCCAGCGCGCACCGCAGCTCGCGCGGCACCACGAGGCCGGCGAAAGTGTACCCGAAGCTTTTTTGCTCCGAGTGCCGCTGCCGCGCTGCCGCTCTTTTTTATTGCCTTTTTTACCCTTCGCGCATACGCGCTCCTCGTTTTTTCCGTCTTTCCTTTTCCCTTTTATTTTTTTTCCTTCTCTCCGCGCTCGTGCACCGTTCTTCTCTCTTTTCGAAGAGGCACGAGCCCGAGCGTACGCGAGTTGTGTTCCTTGCCATTTTTACTTCGCTATGAACGCCGGAATTAGCGGGCTAGTACAGGGGAGAGGGCTTTAAGAAAGAGCGATTATCGCGGATTTTAATTAGCCGAGAGAGAGAGGAGAGGGGCAAAAGCAGCAGCAGCAGCAGGGTATGTGAGTTTCGAGGACTGTTGCGTGCCCGTGAATATACGCGTATAGTTGTAATAACAGTGGTTTGTGCTCTGGTCCGAGGAGGTTGTCGTCGTCGTCGTCGTTCTCGTTTTGCACCGTTAAGGGTCTCTCTCGGTGCATACAAAGTATATACGTGTGGCTGCGCTTCGCAGATGTATAATTGATATTTTCGAAATCTCCGCCTCCTCTCCTCGCTCGTGGGGGGAGCGAACGGTGTGTATATATATCTCAAAATACTATGCACGTGGTCGGAAACTATAGCAGAGTGGATTCTATACGCACGCATTTTCAAGTAAAACATATAATGCATTGCGCACGCGCGCAAATAATAAAAAAGGGAGTCCTGGAGACGAGGAGCGCTCTAAAAATACCGTCGCGCATCGCGAGCACTTCTGAAAATAGCCGTGCACACGCGCTCGCGTACTTCTTCTCATTATGAGCTCCGAAAAAATTAAATTCCACAGTGTGCATCATTCACTCTTTCTCTCTCTTTCTCTCGCGATAAACACTCTGTATCTTATTTGTATTCTCCTCCACTGCTGACTAACATTATTTGCTTCTCCCTCTCTCTCGCTCTCTTTCCATTTGCGTATACACTCACATACACACACGTACAAACAAATATATATATAGAAAAAACAAAAGGAATAACTTTATCCGAGTCGTTCATTAGGGAAAAAAATTGTTAACATCGCGCGCGCGTCGCCGCTGCCGCCGCCGTTGCTGCTGCAGCCGCTTCTAGGAAAGTCGCCCGTGCGTTTCCGAGAAGCGAGCGCGCAGTGCACACCGTGTGCACATGCATTTCAGAGAGAGAGAGAGAGAAAGAGAGAGAGAGAGGAATCTGGCGAGCGCGAAAGAATCCCGGCATAACGCTTTCGACGCGCGAGAGCACTGGGTATATAGAGCTCGTGCTCTTTCTCCTATCCCTGTAATAGTATGTGTGCAGTGTGTGCATCTCTCGCTTTCTTTGATTTTTTCCCTCGCGCTTTTTAACTCTTTCTCTTTCTCTCTCTCTCTCTCGTTTGTGCGTGCAGAGTGCGTGTGTAATACAGGTAGAGAGGGCTGAGAGGCTTTTTTGCACGGGCTAGGACTCTCTTTTTGCTGTGCGTTGCTAGAAAACAATTTCACGCAGTTTTAGGTTCCTCATTGAAATAACGAGAGAATGGGCGTGAATGTACGTTTCGAGTGACATTTCGACTCGCACACATACACGGTAAAAAATGTCATGTCTAATCGTAAAAGTGAGACAGACTCAAATCATCAACGAAAATTGCCATAATTTGTGGTAAAAATTGCCATCAATTTATAGTAAATTTTACCATAAATTATGGCAATTTTTTAGGATAATTCGAGTCTGTTCCACATTTACAATCAGACGTGGTAATTTTTCCTATACTATATTTTTCTCCGTGTGGAGACAGACATCGTGAGGCATTGTGTCGCCGTTAGAAACACACTTGCTCCAACCGCTGCGTAAATATTATCATCATCTCACTCTCCACTTCTCTCCTATCGCTCCGAAGTTTCACGACCTTTAAAGACTAAAGTTCGTCGTATACTCTCCCACTCTCTCCTACAAAAGTTCAATAACTACCGCGGCCGATTAAATTTTTTGCCAATCCTTATCGCTCCCACCCGTCAACATAAAAAGAGCCTTTCTATCAATGCTCATTGTTAAATCCTCAAGCTCGTGCTCTCATCATCATCATCGCCATCCTCTTCCTCCTCTCCCGCTACTATCCACGCGCACTCGATTTCCAATACACTTCTCCTCCCGCCCCTTCATATACAGCCCGGGGAGACGGAGCGAGCGCGCGACCTTGTACCGAGCGCGCGAAGCACGTGGAAAACGCGCGGGCGAAAGTGCCGAACGACAGTGCAAGTTTCCAGCGATAGCGAAAGCTGCCGCCAGCCAGCCACCACCCGCCACCCGCCGCCAGCTGTAAAGCTATTACTACGCCGCCCTCCCAAACGCCGGCGCAGTAGGGGCGGTACAACCACCACCACCACCACCACCGTCGCCGCCACCAGTATCGAGCCCTATATACGAGCTTGCGAACTTTTCGGGGGAGCGAGGGAGCGCACGCACACGAGAATTCGGCGAGAAAGCGAGAGTCGAGACGAACGCGTGTGTGTGAGTGTGCGAGCACTCTCGCCCCCGAGGACAGAGGCGATCGATATTTTACTCTGAAACGTCGACGCTGCGTTTCCGCGTGCGCGCGCGGGGTTATGGCTTTGAGCGCGCGACTCACGCGCGCTTGCGTCTACACAGTGATGACTTGAGCAAGGAGCAGTTGCGGGGCGTAGTAGGACCTATTTTCTATTTTTACGACTGGCAGAGGTTTTTACGTGCATTTTGGGGATTGAAGGGAGAGGAAGCTTGCGAGCGCGTGTTTATAAACCGTTTCAGCTGTTTAGAGTATTTCAGAAAAGAAGGGAGACGCGAATGGATTTGAAATTTTGTTTGGATCGTAAAACTGTTTTTCTTAGTTTTGAATGTTATCGAGCTTGTTCTTTCTTTTAATATTGATAAATGTAATGGTTTTATCTTGATTAAAAACAAATAATGCTTAAAATAACGCTTCTCGAGCCATTCTTCGGGAAAAAAAAGCTAATTGAAACCTTCTTTGTACACGACGCCAAAAGCAGTCATTCTCCGCATACGTAAACATATGATTAACACTTTCGTCAACGTCTGGACAATCAATCAAAAACACACACACGCGCGCGCGCGCGCAGGCAGCCGAAACGGTTTTCGCACGCGCGCGCGTGCTCAAGTTCCGTTTTCGAGCGTGGGAGATTCTCTCTTACCAGCCGCGGCCAGTCGGGCGAGCGAATAAAAGCACCTTGCGTATACGTATATATATATATACGTGTGGGCGCGGGTTGTATACTACGCGAGCGTAATAGTAGCCTTGACGGCGGTCGGCGCGGGTGATGTCCACTCTCCCCGCGCTGGCGGAGGCAAGATCTGTGCCACACGATTCAGAGGCTCTCTCGCGTGCGCGCGCGCCTTGTTTACTTTCGCTCCGAGCGAGAAATTACGCCGGGCGATCCTTATAGCCTTCCTCCCTACGCGTTACAACGACGTGCATGGACGCGCGTATACTTATAGCTTTATATATACCCTGTGTACGAATAAATATTGCAACGTCTAATGAGACGTGTCTTCGAGTTCCTGACTCTTTTCTCTGTGCTTCTTCATTTTTTTATTTAATCGAGATATTTATTTGTTTCAGATCGTACAAATCAACCGCCTTCTAACAAGCCACGTTAACCTCAAGTGATTTATATTTTCTTACGAAGAGCGCTAGTGAGGAAGAAAGAGAGACACAAACGAAGAGTAATAATTAGTGTGTTTATATTGTCGTAAAATATCCCGAAAGAGCTTAGATTCAGGAAACAAAGAAGCTATAGTATCTATTTAGTGTACAAAGTATATTCCGAAAGCAAAAAAAAAAAGAAGAAACGAAGAGTAATAAAAAAAGTAAATGAAGAAGAAGAAAATAAAAAGTCCGTCAGTGCCAAATGTATTGAAGAAGCAAAAAGTGATCTTTTATCGTTGACGAAGTATATAACGCGACAAACAAAAGTTTTTAACAGGATAATAAAGTAAAATAAAAAAAGTTTTAAGAAAAAAAAAGAAGTAATAAAAGTAAAATAAACGAGAGAAAAAGTATAATAAAAACCGTAGACCAAAGAATTTTACCATTTTTTTTCTACTAACTCGTCTAACAAATCGATATACTCACAGTTCAAAACGCGCAAATCTTATTCTCTGAGCAAAGTGCAAATTTTTACCCGGGACGAAACGACGCAGTCGAGAGGAGTGAAAGCAACGGATCTACTTCAGTTCGTAGCCTAAACCTGTCGAGTACAAAGGAAAGGAGCTGAGAAAAGAGAGAGAGATAATCAAGAGAAGAAAAGCTATACGGTGATAGTAGCGAGTAGACACACGGTAATACCCGCGAATAAGCGTAGTAGTGATATCGTAGTGCCGGGACACTTACGTACAAACACACATAAACGAAAAAAAAGAAGTACAACATGCCGGTAAAGTGCGCGTCCGTGCGGTCCTTCGACAGCCGGAGATAAGGTACAGGTCCATCGGAATCTAGCCGTACCCAGCGGACCTACACTCGTCCGTGACGCGACGCCCGGTATAAGTCGACTCGCGGCCCAACGAGAGTACCAGCCGCCGGCGACGCGACTCGTCGCCAAGATGGGGCACGGAAGATGAGCGGCGAGGTGAAGCAAGAGGTCGTCGTCTCCGAGAGGGCTGGACACAGCCCTCCGGCGGCGGTCGCGACCTCTCCGGGCGGCGGTGCTGGAGGTGGCGGCGACCTAGCTCGCCACCTGCCGCCCTTCAGCAGCTTCGTCGTCGCCGGCGACAACAGCGGTGGCATCGCCATGGACACTTCCACGACCCTCAGCAGCTTGCAGGGTCACGAGCTCGCCTCGATCGGCGCCGGCCTCAACGCCTGGGACTACTACGAGGGCCTCACCGGCCGGCTCATCGACGCTCGCGGCGAGGTCGTCCTAGCCAGCCAGTATCGGCCCTGGGAATCCAAGCACGGCATCCCCGGCTTAGGCGGACCCGAGGGTCTGCCCAGCTTCGCCTCGCAATTCACCGGCGGTCCGCCACCACCCTCGAGCGACGGCCAGGAGCCACAGCTGACGACGCTGACGCCCCTGTCGCCCACCTCGATGTCCCACTCGCCGCCCGTCAGTTTGCCCAGCTTTCACACGCTGGGCGCGCCGCTGCCGGCGCCACAGCCACATCGGCCCCCAGGGGCTCCGCCCCCGCCACCTACGGTTGGCTATCCCCTGGTGCCGGCGCCCGTGCAGGCGCGCGAGGTGCCGGCCCTCCAGCAGCAGCTCATCGACGAGCGGCACATCCAGCTGTTGGGCGCCAGTCCCGTGCAGGCGTTCGCCGCGCCGCCGCCACAGCCGCACCACCCGGTCGTGAAGACCGAGTACCTCACAGTCGTCAAGTCCGAGTATCCGCAGCTGCACCACGCGAACTTCCAGAACCCCATGTCGACGGTCCTCGACTCCTCGCCCACGTCGCGGGTGATCAACGTCGACGGGCGCAAGAAGGAGCGCAGAAAAATACGCGCCGGCTCCATGGAGTCCGAGGACAGCGTGCAGCCGGGTCAGGGCGCGGGCAGCCAAGAGAGCTCGGGCCAGGTGGCCGCGGTGTCGTCGACGGCCAACCGCGGGCCCCATCACATGGGCGGCGGTATGGGTGACGGCGAGGGGGACGGCTCGATGGGCGACAAGCCCGCGAAGAAGAAGAGGAAGCGCTGCGGCGAGTGCATCGGCTGCCAACGCAAGGACAACTGCGGCGACTGCGCGCCCTGCAGGAACGACAAGAGCCATCAGATCTGCAAGATGCGACGCTGCGAGAAGCTCACCGAAAAGAAGGTTAGTGATAGCTTGTTTCATTTTTCATCTTTTTTTTCCGGCGTCAGGGGTTCTTAGAAATTGTCGTGATAGAGCTGTTATCGACGACTAGTCGACAGTGACGAATACCTCCATTGATTGTTGCGACACTACATTAGGCGATAAAGCTATTGAAATATATGTTAAATCGCGAAAACATCGAGTGATTTATTTTGGTGGAAAAGTGAAGGTTTTCGAAATTCAGCCCCGTCATTGTCGATATTTTGATCTTCTCGATTCATTGCAATGTAGCGCGGCAGTAATGGTTTCAAAGGAGCCCCTGTAAATACATGCGATTGCGGTAACTTTAGACTTAAATTAGCACTTGAGCAACTGCTAAACTAAATCCCTTTCAAACCTAAAAATCATGCCGAAAATTTTCATTTAACTCACAAGAATTCACAAACAAACCACCAAAATTAATTTCTGCGGAACGCTCGCGATATTCACTTGACAAAAATTCAGCCGGAACGAGGAAGCTCAATGCTCCCTCTCTACATACACCTCTGTACACCTATACATACTCACACTAAGCAATTCTGTAAAACGTGCGCTGCACTTGGGTCAGGTCGCTGAGCATCTGGAGCTCTCTTTCTCTCTTTCTCGCTCATTTTGTGCAAAGCGATACGTGGGAAACCGCACAGGGTCGTTCCTCTACGCTCTCTCGTCGTTAAGTGGATTTCACCCACACCTATATAACAGCACCGGTCACGCGAGAACCGTCCACTTCGAAGACAACGACGACACGACGCTTTCTCTCTCTCGCGCGCGCGGGGTTGTAGGTGGGTAGATAGGTAGTATATATGCGTGGCGAGCAGCCTATATATAGCCTGAACTTGGCCCCGATGCCGGGATGCGCGGCGTATATAGTCCCGGCGGGAAATACAGAAATACAGATAACCGAGAGAACGCGAACGCGCGGGTGGTTTATTATTGCAGTGACGCTAGGGGGGTTGCGACGGTGTAGGACTATATGGGCTACTGCTACTACGAAGATGTATATAGGTAGCGACGTGCGAACATTGTATAGCGCGATAGTATAGTCCTTATCCGCGGCGTGCGTCTTTTCATAAAGTACTTTTCGCGAGGTGATGTGTGTCTGTGTGTGCGTTGTATGTATATGCGCGGGTGTATTGCCTTCTCGCCTTCGGATATAGATAAACAAAGGTTCACTGCACTCGGCGAAGGCTTCGCGCCGATAATGCCAAGCAAGCGCGTTCGCTCGCTCGCGTGGTTTACGTCATTCTGCTGGAGAGCGGAGGCATTGTTTCTTTTCGACAAGTTCGCGGGTTACGATAAGTTTGGATTTTTCTTTCGCGGTGATATAATTGAGGAGGCGATATAGTTTTTTAATAGCTTGTTTTTGTTAAGAGCATAGTGCGATTATTTATATTTGTATTTACGCGGTAGCATTGTAAAACGTTCGATCATCGTAAAATATTGTTTATTGCTAGAGCGCCTTTTTAAAATTAGTTATCTATTTGTGTTTATATTTAACCGTTATCACTTGGACGCAAAAAATCGCACTGTTGATAGAAAAACAATTCGTGTTATTACTTTTGTGTTGTCTACATTTATAAATATATATATCTAGATCGTTCTGCGGAATACTTAGAAATGTCATATCGAAGCCCGTATAAAATTAAATAACAATCAGTTTCGTCACACGTTAACAACGCACTCGATAACGGTAAAAAAGAATTATTTACTCTCGATTATTCCATGCCTCCTTCATTCTACGATTGCGCATCTTTCAATTACGGATTTAAAGATTTGTGCACTACCAATTAACGAGGAAACTTTGAGCTCTCGCGTCTATTTTATTACGAGCTCGATGCGATTTCCACACTTTTTCCCATCTAACATCCCGTGATTTATTTGTTTGCGAGAAACACAATGTCGCTATCGTCGACTTTTATTACCACACACTATTACCGCTGACGCATCGCCTCCCCTAAGAACCATAACAAAACCAATTTTTCCACCACGAAACCGTACCAGCTCCAATTAAAAAACTTCACCCCCTATCCTATACTCCATTTCGAATAACCATTGGTAAAATATTTTCGCTCAAACTCCAAACTCTCAACAATTTTTCCCCGCTCTTCTCGCTAAAATGAAAAGTAAACTTCGTTATACAAACTTGGTATAACGAGCCAGCATCAGCAGCAGCCGCAACCGCTCGTTCGATGAAAGATTAAAAAAATACTCCCGCGTACGGGAAGTTTTAACGCTCGTCTTCTGTATATATATATACATACACACGAAGGGAAAAGAATTTCGGGTAGTTGCGAGAGTCATTAAAAGTCTTTGCTCGGCTTGGCGCTCTCTCTCTCTTTCTCTCTCTCTCCCTCCCTCCCTCGCCGCTCGGCTCCTGGCGGACAGTTAGAAGGGCTCGATTATTGATCGAGACCTGCCTGCCTGGCTGCCTGCCTCTCCGTGGAGCATTACAGACGCACACGTACGCGAGCAGCGGTGGTGGTGGCGGCGACGGCTGCAGCGCTTATATATCTCGGTTATGATGGCGGTGTGTTCGAGCGCGCGGCAGTGCTTATCGTAGGGCAAGTTCAAGGCTCTCGCGGGTCATAGTAATCGTCTATCGAAGCACGAGCGAAGACGAGAGAGTGAGAGTGAGAGGGTCTATTGTAAGAGTCGAGAAGCGAAGGAATGATAACTGATTAGCGAGAGCGAGAGAATGAGAGTTGAGGATGCAATGGTATATTTCCATGCGCGGTGTAGAGCGAAAGCGACAAAGGTTCTCAGTTGATTCGTTGAATCGTATTTTTAGAGGCGCCTTGATGAATGGAATTTCCACGATATCGTCGCGTGAATAGCATTGCGTTTCATTAAATTTTCTACTGTTGTAATATAATAATATACTCAATAATACTCAAATTATTAAATTAATTATGACTCTATGTAAACCTTACCATTTATTGTGTTAATTTTAACATTATATAAAAATATTTATAATAAGCAGTATAAATATTCTTAAAGAATCCTCGTACATGCGTCATTAAATACGAGCATTCAGAACGAACGTTTCAAAGACCTCAATTTTTATACACATGTTTCAAAACGATATCATTTCGACCGGCTGCATTAAACAACGCATCCGCAGAAACAATAAACATCTGTATTCACTCCAGAAACACATCTACTTTTTAGCGAGCCCACCGCGAGCGTACTACCACTCCCCGGGCAATTCTCAAAACTCATTTAGCAGAACTTAATTGCGCGAGTCAATTATTTTTAGTGCATCGATACACACTCACGCACACGCGTACACAGCGCAGCTGCTGCTACTATACTACTTACCCTGTTGTACACACACGCGTACAACCTTTCCCGAGAACATCCAGCCGTTACACACTATCCCGATGAAATTAAGAAAGAACGGCTTTCGCTCGGGCCTCGCACTCTCTCCGTCGCGCTCGAGATTTTTGCGAACAAACAAATCAATTGTGCGCCGCACGCTCGTTCTTTCGGACACGCTCGGCCGATTTGACCTATGACTCATTCCCGACCCGTGACTTACGGCCAAACGTGCGGATCTCTCTCACTCTCGCGCTCGCTCACTCGCTCGTTCGCGTGAACTCTTCGTGACTATCTAGCGGCAGCAGACGAGAGAAACAGTCGTTTTCGATTCCGAGCACGAGGACTTGATCCTTTCGGCCGGTCGACTTGCACGTTCCGCGTGTGACTGCGCATTATGCAACGTTTTTCTTAATTAGAAGAGTGAGCCTATATAGGGACTGCGTGTCTCTTTCTTCTCGCTTGGGAGTTGGACTCTCCGATTGTCGTCCCAGCGAATTTTTGTAATTCAGAATAAACAAAACGGGAGAGGGAGCGCGGAGAGACGGAGAAACGGAGCAGATGTCGCGCGAACGTGTAGCCGCTCGTAAAATAAATAGACGTTAAATTAAATTCGCTGGGAGTGAGGCGAATGAACGAACGAACGGCCGACGGAGAAAGAAAGAGAGAGAGAGAGTCGAAACGTCACCTCGTATTACCAATAATCAATAGCACAATGGCACTCTTTTCAAACGGAAGGGCACGCACGCGCGCGCGCGGCTGATCGCGTCTCTCGTACCAGCTGCCCGAAAGGCAAACATTTCTCTCTTTTCCGCTTCTAATTTCTGCCATTCAATATAGATAGAACGCTAAAATACATTCTAATACTTTGGTGCTAAGAACCAATAATATAAGACTCGAGAAATTTTGCAACTGCGCAATTAATCAGCGCGAAAAAAAAAACTTGATTTATCGCGCGGTGCAGCGCAAAAAGCGCCCGAAACTCAGAAGAGGAGGAAGAACGCGTATATATATATATATATATATACATATATATGTAATGATGGATCGCCACGGTTGGGTATACATATATAGATATACACCCGGAGTGCGGGCGAGCCGTCACAACAAGCCACCCCCTGCACTTAGCACCCTTTTCACCCCGAGGGAGGAGAGAGAGAGAGAAAGAGGGGCAGAACGAGCGAAAGAGATCGTTCCTTCCTTCCTCCTCTCTTACTCGGAGCAACCCATATATATACGATATATGGTATAAGACAGAAGGAGAGAAAGGGAGAGAGAGAGAGAGAGAGGCGCCGGTCGTGTACCCTCGAGCATGTCGCGCGCACCTGGTTAGCGCGCTCTCGGGCCACCCACTCCTCTCCGATAGCGTGTTCTCTCTCCCCCTCCCTCTTTCTCCCTCTCTCTCTCTCTCTCTCTCTCTCTCTCTCTCTCTCTCTCTCTCCGGATCCTCGATTTTATCGGGCACGGCGGGTTCTTCCTTCTCCTTTCGTCCCGATTCGTCATAAATTAACCTCCTTACCGCGAGCGGGAAGCAGCAGCAACTCTCGCTTTTTATCCAGATCGCGCCTCCTTTTTGATTGAGGAACTTCGGCCCGGTGTAAACACATGCACATACAGCGCAAGAAAGGGGGAAGGAGCGAGTTCATTGATCTCTCTTTCTCTCTCTCGGCGCGAACGTATACCAGGAAAAAGAATCGCAAGTGTGCGTCTGTGTGTGAGTGTACGCTTAATCTAAAGTTAATTCGCATTATCATCATGAGAGACGATAAAACGGAAACTTTGCAATACAAATAAATAGTCGAGAAAAAGAAGTAGATTATTAATAATTCATAACGGTCTCTTGAATCACTGTAAAGATTGAGACTGATTCCGGCAATCACGGAAATCGGCCCTAATTGCTCGCTGTGTAAACACACTCCTACACCGTAGTCGCCAGCTCGTGGGTGTATATACATATATTATACACATCATACATACTTCCAGGGTGTTCATAGTACGGGAAACACGATAGAATACATTAAGAAGGCAGAATTCGGCGTCAAACGTCGCGTAATGGGCGACCTATAACCCCCGACGAACACACACGATCGTCCCTTCACCCCTATATAGCTATATACACCTTTGACCGCCCACACGCAACGTCGCTTTTCCCTCGTGTGTATATATATATATGTATGTATGTATACACATATACGCGTACCTTGAGGTAGGTTACGGCCGAGGCCAACACACAACGAAAATTTCGAGACACGGGAAAAAAGGCATCAGCCTTCGAGCGCGCTGCAGACATTGACTTTCTCTTTCGCTGCGATCACGCGCGCGTATTGTTTCGATATCAGGGCGGCTGCAAAAATTCAGATAAACTGAGAGTGCACTCGCGAGGAGAGAGAGAGAGAAGCTGCTCACATCTGCCGCTGCTTCTGCTCGCCTTCCCTGACCGTGTGAGTTGCTTGTTCGCCTGCGCTCGAAAAAGACAGAACGAGAGATAACCCTGAAGAACTCGCCGGCACCGTGTCGTGACCGCTTATCGGGGAAGCTCACTCCTTATCGCGCGCATGTATGTGGACACGGTAAAAGTTTCGCCGCGCGGTTATTCTTCTCTTTCTTCTTGTACTTCTTGTTATTATATTAACGCGCTAGTAGAGAGTCGCAAACCGAATTTTCACTTCGGAAAGGATGGATAATACACATAGCGGGAATTAGCGAGCAGTGTACGTGACGCAAAGCGGCGCGCAGCGCGTGATGTAAGTCGCGCCCGTGCATCCGCGCGGGCGCGTGCACGGGGTAACCGTATACCGGCGACGAGGAGGAGGTGGGATCCTCTTTCTCATCCCACTTTCATTGGCTTCCTTGCCTCTCGTTTCGATTTATCGAGAAACCGAAACCGCTCTTTCTCTCTCTCTCTCTCTCTCTCTCTCTCTCAGAGAAAGCCCTTTAAAACGTGTCGCAGACGGACAAACGCAAATATAATATATATCTATATGTATATCCCTTCTGTATATACATATATACACGCAGAATCCTCGGAAAATGATTAAACTGGCACTTCTCCAGCTCTCCTTAGCAAGGAGGGTTTCCGAGATTGCGCGTTATGCGATTTTCGCCCCAAATAATCGCGTAATTTGTTTCCCGACTACTACCATCCCTGCCAGCGCAAAATGCCCCTAAGGAATAGTCAGTTGTCGTCGTCGTAGTCGTCGCTTTTTCTTCTTAGTGTGCTTGCTACGGGTGTATATACACGCAGGCGGAGAAGAAAAAAATCTCGCCGCATTTTTATCTCTGCGCTTGGCAGCGACGAGTAGTATAGTCGTATAGTCGGGAAAAGCGAGTGATGGCTCGCAAGCCGAGCGTAAAATCTGCTTTAAGCGTCGTTAGGCTCGCTCTCGCCGCAGTTGGATATATGTCTGCGGGATAAATCGACGGGAAATTGAAAGGATAACGCGTGATTTCGTTATACTATACGCCGCGAGCGCGAGCTCACGCACGCGTGAATGGATTTTCGATTTGGCGCTAGTTAGGCAGGTATTAGCGGGCTTGGCGAATCGGAGTGAACGTTGTTCCGTTATAATTTGGGATTCCGGTTGGGGGAACCGGGAGCGTTGTTATTGTTGTTTCGAAAGATCTTTAATCTCTGTATGCAAAAGTGAAACAGATAGAGCGCATCTACTTTTTTTGAATGAAAACTCGTTTAAACGCTGCTAAAATATATTCATGGCGAAGGATCAAAATTATTGAAAGGTGCAGTAAGCTGTAACGTTCGCACACATTTCTTGTATTCCCAGCAGGCCTGTAAGAGTAAAGAACGATTATCCGCACAATACACATTATGTACCTTCTCGCGCGAAATCCCAGACCAGAAGAAAAAAAGAGAGAGAAAGAAACGAGATTAATGATCCTACGATAAGGGCAAATACAATACACCGAAACGCCACAACTCGGGCAGCGGAAGATCCAGACTACGTCTGGCGTCATACACACACGTACACGTTACAAGGATTACACAACCCCTTTCGTGCGTCCGGCTCAAAGACGCACACACACGCACACACGAAAGCATAGCCCAGGTCGGTAAATAATGTTCCTCGGCTGCAACTGCAACTGCAGGCGGCTTTCGCGGACAGATGGAGCATTAACATATGTATGCCGCGGTGCGAGATCTGATTCCAGATTTTCGAGTCTCGCTGCTACTGCTGCTGCTGCTGTATATGTATACGCGTTACACACGGGCGGCATGTGTATCCGAAACGTGAGAACGAAATTCGATTCGCCGTTCGATTTTCCCCGGGATTAACGCGAGTTGTCTCTCTCTCTCTACTGTGTGTGTGTGCGAGCGTCTGGCCAGAGGCGTGAGCGGAGGCGGCGTTAATCAAGCCGCGCTTGACAGGGTGAATCAAACGCGCGGCTCTTCTTCTCTCCTCTCTTCGCGCAACTGTTCAGCTGCGCACGCCGAATATAAATTCTTCTCTCTTTCTCTCTATCCCCGGCTATGTACACCGCTGCCGCCGTCGTATCTCATTGTCTTCGCCGCGCGCGCGGATGAAAAGAAAAGAACTGCGAGCCCCGGCGCCTGTATACACTGCGAAAGAGGTGATGACGCGGCGCGAAATATAGTCGCGCGCTGCGCGCGAATGAAAAGTCAATATTTTGACGTGGATTATAGCGTAGGGCCGGCTACGGCTGTATTTTTGTTATTGTTGATATATACGTGCGGCGCCTACGTCCACGTGGACTTGATCCGCTTATCACGCGCGGGAGAGAGAAAGAGGTGCAGGATATAGCGTGAGGGTACGTGCTGATAGCGCGTGTGGAGTCATGGAGTGTCAAGCGTATGTGCGATGGCGAGATAATAAACAACGGCTCATTGATATTGAAGGAGCTGGCGTACCGAGCGGCGACTAAACATTGTCGGCGAGAAAGTGACGACCGCGTATGTATATGCTGCACTTGCTGCGCGCAGGTTTATCGCGTTGACGCGTTGTGACGCCGGTTCGTCGTGGCGGCGGCGGTGACTGCTTAATTGGCGAACTTTGACACTTGCGGTGATATGGTACATGTGCGCGGTGGTGGTTCATCGGGATTATATTAGTCACGGCTTGCTCATGTTGTTCTTGCGATGAGGTTGTTGCGAGATATTCTAATTGAATCAATATGGAGCAAGGGTTTCCTCAAAGTGACTGTCATCTTTTCTGTTAGATAAATAAAGTATACATAGAGAAAAGAAAATCTTTACATTAAAGGAACGTCATTAACTTATATAAACGAACGGACGTTTGAATACGGACAAACGAATGTTCTTTAACAGCTAAATAATATTTCCTAATAGTTAAGAAACCATGTCTTTAAAATTGTAGAAAATTTGAACAAATGACCTGCGTCTTAACTGTTAAGGAATGTTACTTAATTATTAAGAAATATTGTTAACTACTACGAAATATATACTTTGGCACAAATAACATCAGGATTTTATAGTTAGAAAAGTATACTTTTAATGTAAAGATTTTCTTTTCTCTGTGTACGTTTGCTTACGAAACTCTGAATGCACTTGGAATAAAGTATTTCGTAAAAAATCTTCTATGTTCTTCTCAGTCTTAAAAGTTCTCAAGACACATCAAAAAGTTGGGAAGCAGCTAATATATTTTATACGGCGCAGATAATTTATTTTCCCATTTACTGCGTCAAACACTGCTCCGAAAATTTCTCCCGAAGAAAATCAATAACCCCCCCACAAGCATCAGGAAAACCCCTAGAGGGAAAACAGCGGAAAAAGAGAGTCTCTCTCTCTCTCTGGCTCTCGCGAAGGCCACGCGCTCGCACAAGTTACGCAGTTCCAGGCTGCGGCTGCGTCATAACGCTCGCGCTCTCAGAAGCGCGCGGTTCTCAGTCGATATATCGATCCCCGCCCCCACCATCCTCTGTCTCGCTCTCTCTCTCCGCTTCCTGCCACGGAAACAGGACTTGCTCGCTCTCCCTCTCTCGTAGGATGAGTCACGCAGCCTCCCCGAGCGCTCGCTATCACCACCACCACCAGCAGCAGCAGCAGCACGACTACCACCACCAGGGCACGAATTCACTCACTCTCTCTATCTCTCTCTGTACGCACGGCGGCCATTGGCGCACGTGTTCGCACGCACACATGCGTATAGGATATATAGACGCTGCTCTCGCTGTCGACTAGCAGCCGCAGTAGCAGCAGCAGCCGAGATAGGCCCTGCACGCGCACTCGATCGACCCGCCGGCGGCGGCCCTTGCTAGTGTAGGTGCTCTCTGCTCAGCTAGCATCCTCTCTCTCTCACTCTCTCGGCACCTTCCTCCTTTTTTCCGGCACGCGCGCACTTCGTCGTTTCTTGCATGCTTTCGCCACCACCACCACCACCACCACCACTACCGTCGTCGCATCTCTAGCCGCGTATATTTGCCGACGACGAAAATTCTAAAGCCCGCTTTACATTATTCAACTCAACGCGTGGTGCCGCGCGCCGGCGTAGAAGCTAGGGAGCAAGAAATTCGCGCTATCGCGCGGCCCTCGAAAAGTATATGTATTCACTTCGTCGACGGGGACGCGCGGGATTAGATTTTATTGCGCGCGCGCGCGGGCGAATGTATTATTGTTACCCGCCGCCCCCGAAATGAGGCTTTTGTTGGGAAAAAGCGCCGCTTGATTAACGCCCGCGTAGTGCCCGCTTGTTGAAAATGCAAATTAGGGCACACAAGCGCTCGCGAGCACACAAGGGCTTTAATTATGTCGAGTCTAATAACCGCAGATGAAAACAAAGTATTTGAAACAGTGTAGCCCTCGCAACTTCGGAGGGGTATGTATATATAATACCCGCGTATACAGTATACAGTACCAGGTCTTTGCGTTCGTCGTTTTCACGTCGACGACGTCTCGCGAGTTTTTCGCGACTTATCATCCCGACTGTAATACTCGCCACGACCGCGACAGCAACTGCACATACACACACACACATACACGCGCGCGCGCCGTTTCACGTGCGCTTAATGACAAGGTTAAATTTTTTCCTTTCAGTACGCGCGTATTATACACGTGCAATTACCATTGAAAAATGCAAAGGCGGCGCAATATGCAGCCGCGTGTACGCGCCACGCGCGCGCGTATGGCATTCTCGCCGTCGCCGCCGACGTTTTTCGCGGTAAAAACAGAAATGATTGTTATACGTGACGTATATACGTGTGTATGTGTTTGTGCAGTAAGGAAGCTTCCGTTTTAACGCACTACACGCGTACTTGCTAATAAATTTCTTTGTCATTATTCTGTATCAAAACCGCATATCGGTTGCGAGCGAACACGCGCGTGTGTGTGCGTGCGGTTTATGGCGACGGCGCGGCGTGCACGCGCGGAAAAGGAAAAAAAAACGAGAACCGAGACGCCATGTTTTTTCGATTTCGAGCAAGCGCGCGCAGCCGACGCTGACTCAGTTTTTGCTCGGCTGTTTTATTGCGAAATTTTTGGTTTCGTTTCTTTGCTCGAAAGTTAAATAAGGCTCAGCTGGAATCTATTATTTCTGGTATTTTTGCATACAAAAAGTCCCGACTCATTATATATAATGGGTAATTATTATTTTCTTCAAATTTATATCAATTAATTTGTATTATTCAAAGAACCGTACTTATCGTAAAAATGCTAAAGGCAAATTTTACTTCCACTTATTGCAGTAGCATACACTGAAAAAAATGATGTAATAAAAATTATTATAATACATAGTAACGTCGGAACATACTTGCAATGTTAAAATAATGACTACACTGAGAAAAGGATTTGTTCACTGTTAACATGGCATTGTAACTGTTAACTTGCGTATATTTAAGTATGACCAAATATAGGCATTGTAACAGTTATAATGCCATGTTAACAGTTAAATTACCATGTTCTCATAAACAATTTCAATATGTTACCTGAGAACATTGATATTGTAATAGTTACAATATGCTTATTATAGTAGTTTTTTAGTCTAATGGCCAATTTTTTACCAGGATGATGTTGTTTTATAACAAAAACGTTTGAAATAAACACATCATTTATTTTTTTACTCCAACGTTTTGGACATTTTTATTCTTTATCCTGATGAGAGGCATAAACAATAAAAATGTCCAAAACGTTGGAGTAAAAAACTAAATGGAGTTTTTATTTCAAACCTTTTTGTTATATAACATCATCCTGGTAGAAAATTGGCTATTAATTAAAAAACTACAATTTACAAGAACTTCTACGATCAGCTACTTTCAAATCTGAATATGTCCCACGTAAAAATATGAACTATTGCCAATACATCGCATAGTAATGGACAATAGTTATTGCAAATATATTGCAAATATATCGCCGCAACAATTCGCAATAGATCGGCAATAGAGCGCCAAACCTCATCCTGCCGAATGTTGGCGATATACTGGCAATAGTTACTACACTGAGAGAAAAAACTAGGAATTGGAGGAAGAGCGCTCTTAGGTGTATCGCAAGGACGTTTTAACCTGCGATTTTTACGAGAAACTCAAGCGATGTTCGCAAGACCCCCCGCGTTATCCGCATGAACTCGTTCCTAGCGAAAATCGCAAGAGCGCCACGGGATTATCCCGGGAGGTTCCTTGCGATTAAGTTGGGGAATCGTTCACGCCTTGGCTGTGTCTACATCCAGACGTACTCGCTTCTCTCATTGGTTGGGAGCGAGCGCGCGCGCCTATGATGACCAATGAGAAAAGCTAATAGCACGCGCCCGCAGTGTAGCCGTCTGCTATGACGCTCTCCCCACCGCGCCGCATGCTTATTTGCAAGGAATCTCCCGGGATAATTCCGTGGCGCTCTTGCGATTTTCGCTAGGAACGAGTGCATGTGAATATTTCTAGTAGCCACGCGAATAAAGCAGGCGTGATTCTTGCGATATTAGCGTGAAAAAACTCCACGCGATAATCTCTAGATATTTCTCTCAGTGTAAATGGCTTTTTGGTAACTAGCGCCAATATAGCGGCAATAGTTCATAAAAAAAATTTAAATAAAAATTTATTCTCTTAAAATATTACATGAACATTTTTCTAATTATGAAATTTTCCATTAATATTTTACTTTATCTGAAAAAAATACACTTGAAATATATTAAATAAATTTGTCGGCATACAATTTTTATTAATAATTGAAAACATTTTTATTATACATTAATTGCTGAAAAATTCTTCTAGGATTTTATTTCGTCGGTCCTGACGAAGATAACGCTGTCTGTGTGCTAGCGACGGCTCCTGCTACGGTCGCAGTTATGGTCACTCTCCGCTCGGGTTTCAGCAGGTCATCTACGGCGTCATCCGTTGGTGAAGCGGGTGCGTCGATGCTCTTCTCCTGTCTGGTAGTTCAAGCGTTTCACGAGATCTAGAGATACACATTGGACACGTCTAGGATGAAACCGATGTCCGTACCCTCCCGTCGCAACCTCACTATCATCTTTGTCACCATCGTCCTCATCGCCAACATCTGCAATTTTAATAGTTTTTGGAGACACAAAGTCGAGTTTTGTGAAACTCCAACCTGAAAACACAATACACCACAAAGCATCTGCTCTACAGCGTAACTAAATATTTTATAGAAAATTCAATTTATCTGATACGTTGTTCTCGTGGTTGTCCATTACAGTTCCTCGTAGAAAATATTTACAGCTTCTTTAAAAACACAAACTGGAAAGAACTTTATAGCAAAAATACATAACGTGTTGAAAGTATTTTTAAGTCTATAGACGTTTTCGGGTTGCGTATATGTATACAAGCAACCCGAAACTAGTATCTGACACGTTCCCGCAAAAAAATTGAAAGTATGGGCAATATATTTCATATATGTTGGATGTACAAATTAGCAATATATTACAAATATACTGGCTATGCGATTACCAATATATTAGTAACATATCTGCGATTGTACATCCTCCAATATAATACTCATATATTGACAGTATAAAATGTATACAAATAAATTTCAAAACGTATTACGAATATGTATAGCCGGAATAGAGTGTCGCTACTTCAATAAGATATTTTTACATAATACAAAATCAAAATTATTTCACGCAAATATTGCGGAAATTTTTGAGATCCTATTGTACATTAGTACAAGAGGGGATAACAAAAACAAGGCAAGCCTTGTATTTCGAACTCTTCGTAAAGAATCGTTCGAACGATAGGATAGGAAGGGGGGGGGGGGGCCTACCTTCGCCGCCACCAGTGAGGTTCGCCACTAGGCTTGCGCCCTCTCTCGACTTTCTCCCTCTCTTTGTTTTAAGAGAAATGAAGAAGGCCGAGCAACCTCTCCTTTACGGGATGGGAGGTTGGATATTTAGGTGCTAGAAGTTGGTGTGCATCGTTCCGTAGGAACGTTATCACACGGTCTGAAAGGATAGGGACATGACGGTATGAACAGGACGTTGGTGGGAAAAACCTCGTGAGAGGAAAAAACCCACTTGAAGAGTACCTGAAAAGAAAGGTTATTAGATGTGTATAAGAGGGGTGAAGGGAATAAGCAGATTTGAAGGGGGGATTATTCTCCTGGATCCTGGAACTACAGGGTGTTGTTAATCGTTCGAACGGATGAATTACACGGCTTATATACTCTCGGCCTTCCAATGCGTTTAAAGAAGTCACTACCGGCGCGCCGCATAGCGGTGGTAAACGGGAACTTTTGATGGGCGGCGCTCGATAAGCAAGCTTCAGCTATTCGTCCGCTATGCGGCGCGCCGGTAGTGACTTCTTTAAACGCATTGGAAAACCGAGAGTATATAAGCCGTGTAATTCATTCGTTCGAACGACTCTTTATACGAAGAGTTCGAAATATAAGGCTTGCCTTGTTTTTGTTATCCCCCTCTTGTACTAATGTACAATACACTGAAAAAAATTTGGCACGGCATTTGTTTCCATCGGTGCCAGTACGGGACAGGAGGTGTACCAAATCGCGGTACAACATTTTACCCTACTTTTGGCACAACGTCTGTACTCATCGGGTCGGCTGAAGTGCCAAATTTTTTTCAGTGTAGGGTCTCAAAAATTTCCGCAATATTTGCGTGAAATAATTTTGATTTTGTATTATATAAAAATAACTTATTAAAGTAGCGACCCTCTATTCCGGCTGTACTTATTCGTAATACGTTTTGAAATTTATTCATATACATTTTATACTGTCAATATATGAGTAATATATTGGAGGATGTACAATCGCAGATATGTTACTAATATATGGCAATCGCATAGACAGTATATTTGTAATATATTGCTAATTTGTATATCGAACATATATGAAATATATTGCCCATACTTTCAATTTGTTCGCCGGTTCACATTGTTTAAACATTAAGATTATTGATACATTCATGTTGTTTGGACTTGAAAATATTTTCAACTCGTTCCGTATTTTTGTTATAAAGTTCTTTCCAGTTTGTGTTTTTAAAGAAGTTGTAAATATTTTCTACGGAGAACTGTTATCGACAGCTACGAGAACAACATATCAGATAAGTTGAAGTTTTCTATAAAACATTTAGTTAGGCTGTAGAGCAGATGCTTTGTGATGTATTATATTTTCAGGTTGGAGTTTCACAAAGCTCGACTTTACGTGTCTCCAAAAACTATTAAAACTGCAGATGTCGGCGATGAGGACGATGGTGACAAAGATGATATTGAAGTTGCGATAGGAGGGTACGGACATCGGTTTCGTGCGAGACGTGTCCAATGTATATAACCTCTGGACGCTGGCCGTAAAGTCTGGTCGATAGGTCTCGTGAAACGCTTGAACCACCAGACAGGAGAAGAGCAACGTTCCCCTACGGACGACACCGTAGACGACCTGCTGCAACCCGAGCGGAGAGAGACCATAACCGCGACCGTACCAGAAACCATCGCTACCACACGGGCAGCGTTATCTTCGTCAGGGCCGACGAAATGAAATCCAAGATTTCTTTAGCAATTAATGTATCTATAAAAATGTTTTCAATTATTAATAAAAGTTGTATGCCAACAAATTTATTTAATATATTTCAAGTGTATTTTTTTGCAGATAAAGTAAAATATTAATGGAAAATTTCATAATTAGAAAAATGGTCATGTAATGTTTTAAATTTTTATTTAAATTTTTTATGAACTATTACCGCTATATTGATGCTAGTTATCAAAAAGTCATTTAGTAACTATTGCCAGCATATTGCCAACATTCGGCAGGATGAGGTTTGGCGCTCTATTGCCGATCTATTGCCAATTGTTGCGGCGATATATTTGCAATATATTTGCAATACCTATTGCCCATTACTATGCGATATATTGGCAATAATTCATATTTTTACGCGGGCGTCTATTAGTTAATATAGATATTGTAACTAGTACAATATCATATTTTATCCTTAAATATGTCAAAGTATTGTATTTCAAATAGATAAGTATGTTAACCCGCGCAAAAAAAAATTTGTGGGACATATATTGCCCACAGTGTTGGACAAGTATGGGCAATATATGGGCCATTGCAAGCCACATTAGAGCAATATATGGGAGATATGTGGGCCCGGCGCCTGAGCTGAATAGTTCCCATATTAGTCCCATATTTATTTTCATGAGAACCATTAACAAAAACAAAAATAAATAAATAAATAAGCGTAAAAAACAATCCTATTGTGCATGTACTGTGACTGTAAAATTAAACAAAAAAAAAATTCTTGGAGTGGATTCGAATCTCGAACCTTTTAATTACTAGACTACTTGCTCGCTACCGATTGAGCTATTTAGTTATGTTTATATCAAAGGATCAAATGGACATTATCTGAAACGAATGATGATGTCGTTCAAGTATTAGCCTCCATTTGATCCTTTGATATAAACATAACTAAATAGCTCAATCGGTAGCGAGCAAGTAGTCTAGTAATTAAAAGGTTCGAGATTCGAATCCACTCCAAGAATTTTTTTTTTGTTTAATTTTACAGTCACAGTACATGCACAATAGGATTGTTTTTTACGCTTATTTATTTATTTATTTTTGTTTTTGTTAATGGTTCTCATGAAAATAAATATGGGATTAATATGGGAACTATTCAGCTTAGGCGCCGGGCCCACATATGTCCCATATATTGCTCTAATGTGGCTTGCAATGGCCCATATATTGCCCATACTTGTCCAACACTGTGGGCAATATATGGCCCACAAATTTTTTTTTGCGCGGGAACAGTAACAATATTCTTCTCTCAGTGTATGTTTTATAGTAAAAATTACCGTATGTACATAGTCAAAAATGCGGCATGGTGTGGTTTGTGCACATAAGAATTATGCACATATTTATTGTGCACACTTTAGCATTGGTGTATATCTATATCTATGTGCATACTCCAATGCTAAAGTGTGCACAATAAATATGTGCATAATTCTTATGTGCACAAACCACACCATGCCAAAAATGCTGTGCACATAGTAAAAATGACTAAAAACATAGAAAATTTTACAATAAAATATAGTAATTATTTTGATATTGCACATATGTCCCGACGTTACTATATATTTATTATATCATTTTTTTCACTGTATATATACTGCCTACAATGCTCCACTTGCGAAAACTACTTTGCGTAGTTCGTATACCCCAGAACCAATCGAAAAACGCAATAACCAAGCCACACCAGTACCGCCGATCGATAACCGATCCTCCCCACCCCTCTCTCTCTCATCACACATGACACGCACAGCGTGCGTCTCTATCTACAGGCCACGAATTCTAAACTGCGTATATATATATACGCGAGACACATAGAGCTCGGCGCGTACACACGCGGTTTATCACGAGGGATTACGAGCATCGCGAGAAGCCCCGTGAGGATGTAATCTGGCTAGATTTGCCCTATCGATTTTGAAGTGCAGCTGAGCGTGCCTTAGCGTGCGTGACGTTGCCGCTGCCGCACCGCCGCCGCCGGCCGGCGTCGCTCTGACTCACGGCGCGTATTATACGCGCGCCACCGCCGCCGCGCGCCCGAATAATTATATACGGCCTTTTGCTATAACTTTTCGAGGTATACGTATGGTATTATATTTAAATGTATACGCGTGTATGTGGGTTTTAAAAGGAAAGAGGGAGAGAGAGAGAGAGAGCAGGCTATAGACGAATATGCGAAATTACGAGCATTTGAAATCCAAATTTTACGAGCGTAAGAGAGTGAGAGAGCTGCGCCCCAGGATTTACTCGCGCAAGCCTCGAGATCCAAAAGTTTCACCCCCTTGCGTAGAGAGCCTACAAAGAACCGGAATTCTGCCTCTTTCTCTCTCTGTCTCGTTCACAGGGCTTTTTCGCGATTTCGTTCGGAGTCAGCTTTCTGTACGCGGCGTGAAAAATCGTCAGGACGCGCATACGGGGGGTGGGAAAAACAAATGCATTATATATTACACGGAGTGTCTACCCGTAAAGGTATATTATGTGCATGTGTGTGTCGAAGTGATGAATCGGTTTCGTACGCGGAATGGGCCGAGAGAGAGCGAGCGAGTAGGTATACGTGACCTGCGGCGCGAGGTGACAAAAAGTCCGAAATTCACTGGCTTTCGTCTCTCACTATATGCCGATTCCACAAAGGCGGCATTGAGAGAACGCGAGCTCACCACGGGAATCTTCGAACTTTTTAAAAAGATCCTTTCTCGAAATCCATACGGCCGCGACGCTCGGTAGCCAGGTCAACTTTTTCCCTTCGTCCTTCTGTTTCGCGTCTACACACGCTTCTTCTTCTTCGTCTTCTACTTCTTCGACTTGGTGAGCGCAACCGCTGCTCGGCTCATCGACCGGGCCCATAAAGAAAATAATTATCGCATTTTCGCGACGATTATGGGGCTTCGCGCGCTCACTCGCTCGCAGCAAGAAAACGACGCAGGAGGAAAAAGGGTCAGTATAATACTGCGTGTGGAAGAGGAGGCGCGCACATAGCAGACGCTGCACGCGCGACGGGAGTGGGAGCAAGACAAGGAGAGAGAGAGGGAGAGTGTATTCGCCAAGGACGCGGCGGAGAACGGAAATTGACGCACTTGCCGTTATGGCAAGGAGAGGAGTACCGCGCGAGTGAGAACGGAGCGCGAGCAACCGAGAGGGAAAAAGGAGAGAAAGGACGAGCAAAGGTATATGCGAGAGCGAGAGAGAGAGAGAGAGCACGTGCTACTTTGCCGGACGATATACGAGCGCCGCCGCCGCCACCGTCAATCCAACCGTTCCTTGCTCTTCCGTTCCGAGCAGCGGCGGCGAGCGTATATAGTACAGACTTTTTTCTCTCTCGCTCGGCTTGGCGATCGGCTAAATGCACTCGATGCCGCTACCGCGCTGGACGTACACTACCACCACCGCCACCGCACGCACACGAGCGAACGAGCGCAGGTAAAAAGGGCTCTACAGCTGTCTGACAGCTGCTCCCCTGTCCTATATACATACGTGATGAACCACTCGCGAGCCGAGCCTCATTTACGTACTTTGCTCTCTCTTTCTCTCTCGCTCTTTCCCTTTCTCTGTCTTGCTCTATTTCAGCGCTCGTGTTTTTTCTCGCCGCGCCGCGTTTGATACGCACAATGAGACAGCGAGAGAGAGGATAAAAGTACGCGCGCGTGTAATTGCGGAGTTCGCGCTGCTGCTGCTGAAACGCGCGTGCGGACGTATATTATATATATATACGAGAGGCTAAAAGTGGACGCTGGTATATAACGGAATTAGCGACGCCTCGGTTCATCCCTTTTCGGAGCGGTGTGCATATACACTGATGATCTGTCTGACTGCGCCTCTCTCGCATCTAACCCTATCTAGTCTCTCTCTATACTCTCTCGCCCCCTCTCGCATTCGCGAATGTATCTTTGTCTCTCTAGTGGCATTTCGCGATGCGTATCCCATTCTCTCTTTCCCTTTTTTCGCGGCCGACGCGGCGACGTCGATCCGTCTGTCATGACGGTTCCGCCGCTCGAGCGTCAATGTGACCGCTTGAGCGTGAAGGTTACCGTAGTGGTGGTAGCAGCAGTAGAGGCAACCGCACGGGATGTATACTCTGAGCGAAACTGTTTTTTTCTCTCTTTCTATTTTTGGCGCACGGATGTGTGTAGATTATATATAGATATAATACGTATAGGTCGTTTTCGATGAGCGTCTGTATGGGTGTATATTATACGGTGAAAAGAGCGTACGGGTTAGATTGGCCGATGAATGGATCAAGGATGCTGGAAGAAATCTGCTTATGCATACGTCGGGTGCTCGAGACAATAGGGGATGGCTATATTCTAAAAGTATCGGGCAGTACTGATGCTCTTGAAGCTGATCCCTTAAACCTATATCAAAAGTTATGATTTTCTCATGTACACGTGCGTGTATATGGTTTTGCACTCGAGTGCGAACCAAGTGGTCGCATATAATCGCACAGAGGTGAAGTATCGGAAACGCAGATAGATATCGGTAGAGGAACAGGAAGGAAAGCGAATAAGTGCATACTGGTGTATATTATAGAGACGAAGGAGAAGCGGGACAGGAGGAGGACGACGACGGCTATACGATTGATGGAAGAAATGACGCTCTTAAACAATAGAGTCGCCGGATCGGCTGAGACAACAGCGGATCGTGAATTATGCCGACAATGCCGGCTGATTGCCGCTTCATTGTGACGTCACGGCCGCGAGCTATATACCACGTGCACGAGCGAGCGAGCGATAAAGGATAATCGCCGAGAGTGTAGTGTATATGTATATACGCGAGCTCAGCCTCCGCAACGCTCAAAGTGGCACGATACACAAATAGCCGCGGAGGAGAGCAGCGCAGACACGTCGTAAGATTGCCTCCTGACACTTTCGATCATTCGCGCGCGAAGTAAGTAGAAGAAGAAAGCGAATTGAATATTGCGCGCTTGCGGCTCTTGATCGGTACTTTGCGTCACACGCGTAGTAATGCTTCTCGTTAACTCGTCTCGTTCCTATAATATTATAGCAGCAGCAGCAACCATAAAAAGCACGTGTATAATGAGGCAGTTAAAGCGCGCGTGCCCAAGAAGCATGCCCCTCGAAAGCCTAATTTCACGTATACATATATAACGAATTTCGGCAATTACGACTATCTCGCGCACGCGAGATAGTATAGCACTCCGGGAGAGATTAACTCGTCGGCTATACAGAACGCGATATTGCGAAACTCACGGCTCAACTGCGCATATAATCGTAAATTTTAATCAAGCCCGAAAAATCAGCAATTATATATACACCGTTGCAATTAAGCCTAGCGCGCGCGCAGCTCATTTCGCCAGACGCGCGCGCGCGGGAGATGGGAGAAAAAACGCAACGTAGAGAGAAAGGGTCGACGTTTGTGATTTATTCGCGCCACGGGACCACGCCGTTTTTTGCGAAGCGCGCGCGCGCACACACGTTGGGCTTAGGGCAGCACACGACTTTGAAGTTTAATCGATGGAAAAGGCAATATGGCGGAACTGAGTGAAGAGAGGCTGTGAAGTGATAATTATCGCGTATCCCGTGTACTATGCGGGGTAAAAGAAAACGAAGAAGAAGAAAGGGTTGTCTGATGATGATATACACGAGGACCGAAATTGGAGAGGCTGGTTAAAGAGGGCAGCGATTTCTTCCGCGAGTTTGGGGATCCGGCCCTAATTGAACTAATTAGACGCTGATTAGAAAGCTCCGCTCGAGCGCGAAGGGACGGTATACCGGAGCAGCCCTCGTGGGGACACTCGAGCCTATATAATACTATATATATAGGTGCGCGCGCGTAATCAAACCGAAAATACGAGATAGCAGGGGGCTAGCTCTCGCTCTCTACGCAAAATTGCACGCCCAGCAAAAAAGAAGCGAACTAACTGCGTAACGAAAGGAAAACAATGAGGCCGGGGCATCGGGCCACTACATTTGCGGCCGCCCGCTGCTGCTGCTGCGCTTCATAAATCATATCGGGTGTCAGCCACCCTCTTTGAAGGTCGGCTAGACAGGAATATATATGTGCGCGTAATATCGAGAGAGACGGGCGCGCATTTGTCCTAATGTGGAAAGCTGGAGCTGGAGAGAGAAGAGAAGAGAAGGAATTACCTAAAGAGCGGCGTGCTCGTAAAAAAGCGCGCGCGGAAAAAATGTGGGGTCATATATAAATGCGTGCGCGTCTTTCACTGAGGCACACATGCGCACGCGCGCACAATGGCGCGTAATTCTAATTCTAATGGCCGCAGAGAGCGCACACCCCCCTGGCTGCTGCTGCCGCTCTCCGCACACGGGGCTAATCCCAATTACGGACGGCCATTAGTTTTATTCGTCGAGGAAAATCGGCTTCCAGCGTGCGACGCGTTTCCGTTTCATTTCATTCCGTTTCGGGGCGCACTGCTCTGTCATATAGTATATATATATATATGTGTGTGTGTGTGCGTGCACATGTAAGTGTGCGTATTGTAGGAGCAATTTAGCACACTGCAAATCGCGTCTACTAACGCTAATCGATCCGCGCGTTTGCGAGGAGCCGTCTTGATTTATGTCGCTCCAGGGCTAATTACGCAGAGCCACCGCCACCGCTGCTGCTGCTCTGCTTATTTGCATAAAGATAGATCAGCGAGAGCCAATTAAGCAGGAGAGCAGCAGCCGACGCGGATCAAGACACGTATCACGGCGCGAAAAATGGCCCGTGACGATTAAAATTAAAGGAGGAGGGAAAAAAGTGGATTAGGGGAGCGCTGCGTAGTCGGCAGCTGATCGATGTCTGCGTTTATAGTGCTCTGTGTGTGTGTGTATGTGCTTTGGAGACGATCGATGGAGATTAGACGGGGGCTTTTTGTTGATACTCGACCGATGGCTGGAGAAAAAATCGAGCGATAAGGCACGCCGAGCGAAAAAAACAGTACGTAATTTATGGGGATACGTAACGTGATAAAGGACAGCTGCAGTCGTCGTTAATATATGAAAAATTTGCACGCGTTGATACATCCCACCGACGTTTCTCTTATTCCACAGCAGCAGCTGTACCCACCCGAAACCGAGAATATAAGGAATTAGCCGCATCTCTCTATGATCCTCACGCAGCTTACACATCATCCAACTTTTTCCGATCCATCTCTTTCTCACTCCTTCATTTCCGTGTCATATTCACGCGCGTGACACGACACGCGAGTCGCGTGCGCGCGCATATGCATAGGCTGCCGAATGAACGGGCGAGCGGGCGTGTGTGTATATATGAGAGAGAGCTAGAGAAACTAGATCCACGCGCAGCTGCCCCGGCTGATCCGAAACCGGAAGCTGTCGCGGCCATCTTGTTTGTACAGTTGCTATGGTTACCGCAACTACAAGAGACCGAGAGAGATCCTTTTCTGGGCTTTTATGCGTATGTAAAGACGAGGAGCTGCCTAAGTGCATCGAAGGCCGCGCGTGCACGCGCCCGCGCCTATCTGGACCAGCGGGTGTGGGTTTCTTCGATAGAGGCTGCGAGTTGGTGCTGACCGCGATGGATCGGACGAGGGCTTTTTGTGGATTCGGTTTCGCAGAGTGTTCGCATTTTTGATGATTTTTGGGTCACTATATACTCGACCTAAAAAAACTCTGCTATTCTGTTTGTTTAACAAATGAATGCTTTCAGCACTACTTCGTACGATATGATTCGTACATATAGCCATCATGCAGAATAAGAAGCCAACCTTATAATATAAGAGCATTAGTCGAGAATATCCCTCTCGCGGGGCGGCGAAAAACGGCACACCGCTGACATTAAATTTTCATTATAAGCTCAGATAAGGAGAAAGCTCCTTAAAAGCTTGCCGAAGAGGTTCCTATATCTCTCTCTCTCGCTCTCGTCCTTTCTTTTCTTCCTTCCGCGTGTATATATACATATATACCTAATTCTCCGTCCGACTTTGACGGGTCTGCGAGAGAGAGCGAGTGTGTACACTGATTTTAGATTTGTGGAATTTATGGTTCTCAGCTCTTCGGAAAGCGATAGCGCGCCGAAAGTGAGAGCGTATCGAGGGAAACCCGGCAGATGGCACAGGACGTTTTTTTTTTACGTTTCGATTAAGCTGATTAGCCGAATCCCCTCGCCTCGCATACACTTCTGACGCCGCGCTGAATCAGGATTCGCGCTTTATACGAGCGATGCCTTTTCCGATCCCTCGGTTACGCTACAGTTTCGTCGCACATATAGTCACTTCGATGCGTGCGTTATATATTTACCTTTATAATCTCGAATTTATGGGATTAATCTCTGTTTGCTGCGTGCGGATCGAGCTGTGTGTCGATGGGCTGGGAATTATAGAGGAAAAGTTAATTGTGCAAGTATACGCAGGATTATTTCTATTTATATATATATATATATATATATATATATAAAAAAGAAATTGTTCAAATGACTACGGGGGTTCAGCAGCTCGTTTAAATACATCGTCGGGATATTCGGAATAAAGGGAGAAAGTAAATCCTCGTAGTTTCGAAAAGCGATAAGAGAGAGGACGGAGTGCGGGGGTGCGAGTCGTATAACTCTCGCCGAGAGAGGTTTTTGACAGATGCGCGAGCGCGCGGGCGACCTCCGGCTTTTGGAAACAATCTGGAGCGAAACGAGAAGCACGTGTGGAGGAAATTCACTTCCTTTTACGACACGGCGCGCGCCCTCTCACTCTCGCTCTCTCCTAGAAAAAAAAAAGAAACGACGAAGCGAGAGGAGCGAAGCCTCGGAAATCACCGAGACACCGAGAATTACGAAGCAGCTGCCAGAAGGACCGAGAGCTCGCGCGCGCCAAATGGAATAGGACCCGATGCCTTTTCGCCGGGGATTCAATCGCACGGGCTCGTTTAACTAGCTCTCCATTTCGGCCCCCGACTCTTGCAGTCGGCTAATGATAACCTGTCGGACGATAACAACCGTGTCTGAAGCTCAAGGCGGCTCTCTCGCTATAGCACTCCTTAGCTGCACGTCATCATCATTGCCGCTTTCCGAAGAAATACATGGGCTGCAGCGGCAGAGGGAATAATATTTAGCGGAAAAAACGACGGCGCAGCGGCGGTGGCCACAGATGAAACAATAGGTGTGTACGCGAGAGCGTAGGTACGCAAGGGAGAGAGGGGCGTTGGGTTCGGCGCCGGCGGTTCCCTTTGCCGGTTTATTAGACCCGCGACGTAATTAAATGTTACTGCGAGTGCTCGAAAGAAAGCATTGTTGCGATGTATATGAATGCGGCTCTAAGAAAATTTAGCGGATTATATTGTGCTTGGCGTGCGATAAATTCGATAAGACCGACTGACCACCGGCGATATAAAAGAACGGAGAACACGTATAGCCTCATGTATACGAATTAGCTGGAATTGCGCGCACTTTTATCGGTCGGGGGACAAAAAGAAGTCAAAGGAAAGTGCGAGGCAAGAGACGGAGAAAGAATGGAACGATGGATGCTCTACGAAGAGGAAAATTTAATTATCCAAACTCATAGGTGGCGCGGTTCGGTCCATTTAGCCGGGGCGCGCCGAACGATCTTTTTCTCTCTTGCTCTTACTCTCCGCCCTCCTTCGTTCTCTTCTCAGCAGCAGCTGTCCGGCAATTATTATACCTAGGCGACTCCCATCTCTTTCACCGTTTTTCCGTCTCCCATGACTCTTATACACATACGCGTATATATATACCAGAAGTTTTTGTCCAGACACTGCCGAGGTCACTTTCGGAGTCGATGACGCGTATCGGCCGTCCTGCCGTCAAAATTACGCGAACGTGCAGGCTACAGTTTCGCATTGAATTTCGGAAACGAAGAGGAGACTATACGCGATTGCGTGTATATATTCGTGCTATTTTCGCGCACTGAGAGACTGAGAGAAAAAGTGGACACCTGGCCAATTTTAACGATCGCCACCGTCACTGCCGCTGTTGCTGCTTTTCCTCGAGCGCACAATGCAGATAAATCTCGCATTAATGCGCAGCCGCGTGCACGAGTACAAGGGAGAAAGAGAGAAAGAGGGCCGGCGCGACAAAGTGTATAGTGCATTATATGCGTGCATGCACGAGCGAAACGAGTTTTTCGCACTCGGTGTTTTATTATCGCGAATCACGTGTGTACGCGATAACCAAATTTCTTGAAAATCCACACAGCCGGTATGTCGGTGTGCGCGTGAGAGAGAAAGAGGGACAGAGCTGCAGCGACGAGGAAATAAAACTTCTTCGAAAAGAATAATTCAATCAAAAGAGCGGAGCGATGGTGAATGGGCCTTGTCGCGCGCTCTCTCTCTCTCTCGCTTGCGCGGCCGACCGTTACGGACTTAGGCGTCTCTCACAATGCCGGATATTTTTATAGCGATTCGCGACGGCAGCTACATCAACACGACCGGTTTTTCACTTGCGCGAGCTCGCTCGCGGACATCTGCCGCTTCCTCGCTCGCGATTATGTACGTGTGCGTGTGTCTGCAGTATGGACGTGCGTATGTGCGTGAATGCTGATGGAACCGCGCGACACAATCGCTCTCGGCGCGCGACGCGACGCCAAATTCATCATCCCCGGCGATCTGGCCATGACACGACCTTTCAAGAGAGAGAGAGAGAGAGAGAGAGAGAGAGAGAGAGAGAGAGAGAGAGAGAGAGAGAGAGAGAGAGAGATATGTTGTAGAAAAGCAGAAAAAAAAAGAAGAGAGAGAAGTCGTCACGGCTCAGCTGCAGAAAAAACCGGCAGCGTCGAAAAAGTGTATTATTGTCAAGACGCAGCGTGTAATTCGATGATTGCGAATTGTACCCGCGCGCATGCGTGTGTGTATGCATGCATATATACATACGTGTGTATCAGACGAGCAGCTGATCCTGAGCCAGGCCGCGCGCTGAAACAAAAGAGCCTATCAATCAATTCCGCGCTGCACAATTCGCGCAATGAGATCTGAGTGAATTGCATTAACCTACAGACATACATTAGACCTCTCGCTCTCGCTTTCTCTCTCTTTCTGTCTCTCAGCTCTAGTTGTCTCCGTATGCACATGTGCGAGAGCGCTTGTTATTCGAATAGTCGCAAGGCGGACGAAGCGACAGTACCGACTTCTACTGCACTACCGCTGAGATTTGCGCGCGGCCCATTTTCTCGACTCACCCTTGACATTCGTCACGCTCGCGCGCGAGAAAACTCGCTCGATATTAAACAGCTCCCTGTTTATTTATATATATGTATACGTATATAGAGGCTCTAATCCGGGTCGTTTTTTTGCGCTCGCCGCGTGCGCGTGTCACGCGCACTCGGGGGATCATAAATTAGGACTTTGTCACCGCTAGCGCGACGCACGCACATGTCGCACTATAGACGCCCCGTAGTAGAAACAAAAACAGCGAAATCGTCAATTGCACGCCTTTTTTCAATTTGTCAAATTCTCATCCCATCCGTGTGCATATATAAACACACACACACATCTCTTGTTCTTTCTCTCGCGTGACCATCTGTCCAATTATACTTTCAGCTCCTATGATTAAAGCCACTCCCGTCTCGCGCGCGCGTGTGATCTCCATAAATTCGATTCGCGCTGCCGGCGGCGGCGGTGGCGGCGGCGGGGCTCTCTCTTTCTCTTTTTACGCGTCCCCCGGGCGATAAGACTCCGTATGCGGCGCTCGCTGCATTATGCATCGGCACGTCTATATCCCAGTAGTCGTAGTCGCCGTCGTTGTCGTTGACTGCCAGCAGGCACGAGGGTTATCTCCGCCGTGAGACTCGCTTGCTTTTGTATACCCCCATTGCCGCAGTTCGAGATTTATTTCGCTACTGGCGTGTGTATATGAGTGTGTGTGTGCGTATATAATGCCACCCTCGTGTTATTATCGCTCCCGAGCGGGAGAGATTAGCAAGTTTTCAGCGTGACCTTCACGCTGTGTACGTGTGTCTGTGCGCGTGTGTGTGTGAGTGTGTGAGGAGAGAGAGAGATTGGATGGGAAGCTTACATTCGCGGGATGCAGAGTTGTGTTTTATCGGGGCACCGCTGGGACGGTGCCTGCTGGAGTGATAAGATTTTAAGATTATTAAAAATATTTTATGGGCTGAACAGGGTCACTTAAAAATTAGTTTTTAATTCAGCAATTTTCACTTGAATCTTGGATTCTTTCAAATATTTGACATTAATGCAAAACGAACACATTTATTATAAATTATTATAAATTATAAATTTTATTTATAAATTATTATTATAATTATAAATTATTATAATTCGTTGAATCTTTGAGATATTTGTTTTGAAATCAGCTGAATTTAGTTGCAGTAGAAATAATAATAATTTTGAACAAATTTAACTGACTTCAAAAGCTACAACAAATTATTATAAAATCATGCTCTACAAAAAAAAATGTGCGTGTCCGTGCATTACAACGAAATATTCCCGCATCAAATCACTTCGGCATCATAATTTTCAATTCCCATCTCACGTAATAAAGCCACTTCGCTCCACCCGCGCTTGATTCAAACGAGCAGCACTCGCCCGCTCAACTATACATATACTTACACACTGCCGCGTTCTCTCACACGTCCGGGCGTTTGTCGGATCCCCGAAAACGTCGCTCGCGCGCGAGGTTTAATTTCCAAGCTCTTCCACTTGGGGCCCTATCGTATATTTACCTTCTTAAACCGAGCGGGGGAATGCGGGCCTTCGTTATATATCGGAGACGTCGCGCGAGCGCTTGGCACCCTTATATACGCGCATTGTCTCGTAAAACATTCGCACCCCCATGAGAGAGGCAGGCAAGCAGGCAGGCAGGCCTGCGGCGACGGAATTTACTTAACGATAAAGGAAGATTTAAGGATCATTATCTGCCAGGGATGAATTTATCTGTTGCGCGCACGCGGGCACGTCTTTTCTCCGCGAGATAATATTTCGCAAGATCCGATCACGCGCGCGCAAATATTTGACGCGATAACGTGAGAGACGTACGTGTCTGCAGATGCGAGAGAGAGGAGAACTAACGAACGGGCGCTCGAGTCGCAAAAGTAACGAGCTGAGCCCGCGCGCAACAAGGGGGTGAAAAGTTTTATAGATCCAGCGGTGTGGTATACGTGGTTGTACAACGCTAGAACACCCTTCGCGTGCGCGTGTATACACGTCGCTCTTCGTTTAGCCTTCTTCGCCGTGAAATTTAATTAAAATAGCTGGAATTCCGCGTGCCCTAAGAATTTCCTCATATAGTCCTACTCCGCGGTGCGAAAGACACGTAAGTAAATCGCGGGCGTAATTCCGGCGCAGCTGAAATAATGAGCGCTCTTATTATAATCCCCCCATCGTCGCTTCGAGAACGAAAAAAAAATAGAAGAAGCAAAACAGAGAGCGAGATATACTTTATTTTTTTAAAAGGGCCTCTCTAGATAGTCTCGCAGTCTCTGCAGCGCTCTCGCTCTGTGACGTCCCGCGCTTGCTTGCTTGCTGCTTGCTATACGCGCATATAATCAGCGGTTAACAGGTTTTATGAACCTGTAACGTGGACGACGGAAGCCGCACTCAACCGACGCGGCTCCGGACCAATTTGCCGAAGCTCGCCGCTGCTTTACTCGCTCAATCTCGCTCGTTCGCTCGCTCGCTCGCTCGTTTTTTTTTTCTTCTTATCGCGCGTGCGTAGCTCTCTCTCTCTGTCCCACCGTGCATTTTTAAGCACTTCATTTTATCTTTCGTACGGAGCTGCCACTGCTACGACGGCGACGCATAAATTGATTAGTTGGGTCGGACGCTGGTCGTGGATAGAAAAATCCTGGGAACGAGAGCCCCGACAAGAGGCCCGGAGAGCAGCAGCGGCGAGCGTATAAGCGTACGAGAGCGAGAGAGTATATAGCGAACGAACGAGCGAACGAACGAGCGAGCCAATGAAAATAAAAAGGATGTCAGATTGCCGCGGCGTCGGAAGTTACGGATTAAGTTAGGAAGTAGACAGTTAGCGTCGCTCGGCAGAGACACACACACACGCACACATAGGCTGAATCGGAAGAGAGAGAGAAAGAGAGAGAGAGACGAGACGCGAAAGAAGTGCACACGCAACGCTCGAGAGAGGAAAAAATAAATGAGCCCTGCTCCACCGCTGTATCTCGCTGATTCACGCGTTAAAACGCAATCCCATTTGCTCGGGCGCACAATCCATTTCTCTCCTCTCCACCGGCTAGCGTTCATCAATTCCTTCGCGCGCGGGAAAAACAAAGACGACACACATACAAACCGCACCACGTATACACGACAGTAGCCTAACGAGTCTCCTGTCTCCGTGCGTGTACACTTATACAACACACACACACTCGTTCGCCGAACAAAGCGCGGCTACATGCACGGGCGCGCTAATGACTGACGGACTGACGGCGCACGTGGTGTACAGAAAGTTTTACGCGGCGGTGGCGTCGGTCATCGCTCGCGTGCGCCGAACACGTGGCTGGCGCGCAAGAGTTATAAACGCGTGTGCGGGTGCGAGCGAGCGACGCCGCGCGCGGGACCTTGACCCCCGGCCCGCGCCCGCCGCGAGTTCATTCGGCCGCTTTCGCGAATAAGCGCGCGAAACGAGAGAGAAAGAGGGAAGGGAGAAATGCGCGTAGCGTGAGCGCGGTCGCGTGGCCGCGGCGGTTATGTACATATATATACACGCATATACGTATGTGTATAGGCTGAGCTCTGTTGTTATACGCGCGCGCGCGCGCTTTGTTGGCCGGGTTGGAAATGGAGTTTTCTGCGGTGAACCGAGTTTCGTTTGTAGTCTGTATACTGTCTGGGTTTTGTGTGTAGTCGATCGAGCGAGCGTTACTCATCGTTTTCACGTTCATTTCTCGTCTATAATTAAACCCCTGTATAAGCTATTACACTTCGGAGCAGCAGCTTTAATTACTCTGCGCACTATGGCGCATCAACCGCATGAGGTGTGTAAATTTCAGTATATATACAGCGCTCCGAAACCTACAGTGGAGCACGAAAATCCGTCGATTATAATGCGCTCATGGGCGTCGTCGTCGCCCTCGGCTGCAAGATGCTTCCGAGTGCTTGCACACCACACATAGCACAGCCTGCCAGCTGTTGTGTATACCACCTTCTCTCCCTCAAATCCCTGAATCTCCCATTCTCTCTCTCTCTCTTTCTCCCTCCTATACACTCTCGGTAGAAAACCGTCCCGTACGCGGGCGGGTTCGCGATCCGGGCCGCTTTCTCGCTCCCCTTACACTATCCGCACGTCGCGTCATCGAGAGAACACCACGGGGCGTTGCACGAGACAGACAGGCGGGCAGGCAGGCAGCGACACTTTGCCCCGTAGACGTCGATCCTCGCGTGATTACGGGCCAATTAACGATAGGCGCTGTACACGGCCGCGGGGTCGGACCCTCGTGCTGCTCTGCTCCCTCCTGTTTTTGGTGTGTTCGCTCGCCCCGCACGCGCGCGATCCCTCAGCGAAGAGTGAGAAGGGAGTGCGGCAAGCGCGATAAAATGTAAACCAGCAGAGACTGCGGGCCGGCGCCAAAGGGACCCTCACCCTCTCTCTCTCTCCGCGGACGAGTGTGCGCGGGGCTCCCGAGCCCGAGAGAGAGAGAGAGAGAGAGAGAGAGGTGCAAGGGCGCTAAGCGTTATGACGGTTGTTGCTCGGGGTCAGGGTCATGGTCGCTCGTTCGCACTCTGTCTTCGTCTCTTTTCCGATGTGGGTTACAGAGAGGAAAATCCTCCCGCGAGCGGGACCTGTCCCCTCTGACGCCCCTCGTTTACCCGACTGACGCGTATATATATAAGCGCACGATTTCGGCTGTGTTTATACGCGCCATTTGTACTGCGCGCGTAAATGCAGTGCGCAGCTTTTCCCTCGGTCTTTGTTTCCAATCGATCGCAACGAAATTACATGCATACACGTGAACGAACGGGCGTGCATATATATACATATTCGCGGGACTATAAAAAAATTTCAATTACGTCTCGGATTTCGCGCACGGACTGACACAAATAGCGGGCGCGCATATAGAATTCCCGTGTGCGCAGGAGTCACATAGCTCGCTCTTTCGCTCTCTCCAGTCAAAGGAACACAAAGTGCAAAGCCGTTAAACGATCGCTTTCTTCTCCGTTCCTTCGCTCCTTGTTCTCCCTCGCACGCGTGCGTGGGGTTCTTAAATATCGGGTGAGAGAGAGAGAGAGAGAACTCGCTCGCCGACTCGTTGCATAAGAGCCATGATACGGGCGACTGCTACCGGCTCGTGCCACGCGCGCGCCCGCGCGAGATTTCGAATCTCGTGGGAGAGAGGGAGAGAGGCCGAAAACACAAGTGAGCAAGAAGGGGGGAGAGAGAGAGAGAGAGAGAGAGAGAGAGAGATCGTCGACACGGTGACTCGGAGGGGTTTGGAAAAAAGGGGAGAGAGGGGAGACCCTCGTGCCTAATTATGTGGAAGCGTGCCACACCCTCGCGCATACACCCGACGGGGAGAGAGAGAGAGAGAGAGAGAAAGATTGCGCCGACGTCCTCGAAACACCTGGTGGTCTAGACGGTTTCACCAGAGGAGAAGATGATGCCTCCTCACCTCTTCTTCTTCTTCTCCTTCTTCTCTTACTTCTGCTTCGTCGTCTGGTTTGCACGAACGTATATAGCCAGCAGCATCCACTTCCGCGTGAGCCTCTCGTGTTTGGCCCTGAACCTCTTGAGAAAGCGGGTGGTTACTCGTGGTCTTGAACTTCAAAGTTTCGGCGCCGAGGGTACACAGAATGGAATTCGTGCAACTACCGCTGATAAGATAAGGTCTCCTCGTATCGACGTGCGAGTATAACGACGCAGGAGATAAAATGCGTACAGTGTCTCGAAAATGTTATTTATGTTTCGTGAGATTAATTTTAAAGCCGCGAGATAACCGTTCACGGAGCATATAAATTGCAAACTTTAATTAGCTGTCTCTCGCGCGTGCTGGCTCTCGAAAACTCAAAGAACCCAAGCAAAACGCTGCAAGTTCGTTATGAAATATGATGAGTAACCGACACCATTGGCACGAAAAGAATGGAGGAGAAAAAAAGAAACCAGGCCGTCGCCGACGCCTCCTCCTCTCGATGAAATTACTATACCCGATCATCGTAAACCCACTCTGAGCAAAAAACCGCTGGGGAACAATCATCGGCCTTCGACCCTCTCAATCGCCTCTCTCACTCTCTCTCTCTCTCTATATATACTCGCGAGATGAAAGGCGGTCGGCACACAACAGACACAGCACCGCCGAAAACTGACCTAGACCGTGAAAAAAAAAAAACAACAACACAACCCACCGCTCTCTCTCTCTCTCTCTCTTTCTCCCTCACTCCCTGGTCATTCCATCGCACGCGAACAGGGGGGCGTCGTATCGCGCCATACACTCCCCCAATATCGTATTAAGATATCAAATGGCCGCTACGCGTCCCCTCCTCTCCTGCGTGTACTTGCACATTGTGACGCGCGCGCGCGCGCGCTGCTACTACTAGCTACCCTTTCTTTTTTTGTCATGCTACCGCCTCGAAGGAGAACGATATATAGCGCGCGAGAAAGAGTGAGGGCCTATACGTATACTCTACTACACGATCGAATCGTGGCGCGAAGGAGCGACCGAGCTAGTAGCAGTACGCCGTCGGGCGAGGGCATGAATGAAATCCCTCCCGGAGGGTCTCTCGCCCCCGCGCGACCGAGCGGGTGTATATAGGCCGGCGGGGGTATCTGACCCTCCGAAATCCTGCCTCTCGCTCACGCGTGTGTATAGGACACGATACTACTGGCTGAGCAGAGGCCGCAAAACAATAACACATCCATGTGGAGAGAGAGAGAGAGAGAGAGAGAGAGAGAGCCCACGTGTGCCGCTCCACGCGACGCCGAGACTGTTGATTTCTTTATACGCGGAGAGGCCGGTGTGTGTGTGTACTGGACTTGTAAACAGTCTTGCGGATGTGGATTATACGTAAGCGGTGAGACGATAAACAACGATCCTTTTAAGGGTTTAAGATTGGAGGATGGCTTCTTTTTTTTGAAAAATATTAGTTTTCGGGTTTAAATTTATCGCTCCGTTTTTTTTCTCTCTACGTTTCGTGAAAGTAAACACCCGGTTATCGGAAGTTATAACTTATCTCGTGATCTGTTTTAAGTATAGAGTGTGAAGCGAGTATATATCTCGAGCTGCTTAAAAAACTATATCGTTATTCAAATTTTTATATATATTATATATAAAAATACTCGAAAAACGCTATTATAGCCACGCGAAGTAATTAAAACTTTCAACGTACATATAATTTTCGTAGACACGCTGATCGCGAAAGCAACAACAGGCCGCAGTCTAATTTACCGGATAGTCTCTCTCTACTTCGGCGAACTCTTCCGGCGGCGTAAACACCTGTCGATTAGCGTGTGCTCGAGCCTTCGTTCTCTCTCACACACTACACCACCTCTTTCTCACACGTATACATATACATACGTACTGCCGTGTGCGATGCGTATCAATCCGTGGCGAATGACTCAACTCGACTCGCGCTGCTACTTTTCCCGGGCGGCACATCTGCCTGCGATTTTGCGCAAAAAATCAAACTCGCCGCGGTATAACGGTAAGTTGGCGAATTCGCAAAAAAGAAAGGCGGGCAGATGCGTTTTTCGGTGTTTACGCAGCGTCACGTCGTTATAAGAAACCTTTTCATCGTTGCGACGATGATGACGGATGTATGGTGGCGGTAGTTGCGGCTATCGGATGGTTGAGATATTTCCCGGCATGTTGTGTGAGAGATTAGGCTGTAAGGGAATAAGAGAGCCTTTGCGGTGGCAGAGCCGATGAATTATGTACGGCCGGGTTATCGGGTTCTGAAGTTATCTGGAATTTCGAGTGGCTCGGAGCATATAAGAGTGTATAATGTAAAGGTTCTTCGAAAGTGCTGTCTTTTCGGTTTTACGTAATTTAATTTCGTGTGTAACATATGTTTTACGTATAAAGCGCACATTGTCACCAACAAAATTACTTCCAGTATATATATTACACTTTAAAAATTAAACCCGAAATCCTGCGAAAAAAGGGAAAAAATTTCGTAACGTTTAGAAATCTCGTAGAATTACCCAACGGAGCCAACGACTCCTTTACTCCCGACGGCCGTTTACGGAAGTCCGCAGGGGGTTGGTAGGTCGCCTCGTCTCTCGTGTCTCTCTCTCTCTCTCTCTCTCTCTCTCACTCGCCACGCGGCTTGTTTTGGTACAATAATAAAACCTCACCCCCTTGTGCGCGTACATATCCCTTCTCAAGGGCCGCGACAAAACGACGGCTGCTCGGCTGCTTCTTGGCCGGGACTTCTGAGGAAAATGCCGTCACGCAGTCCCTCTCTCTTGCCTAGACCTATATATATATATATGCGCATACACACACGCGCGCGCGTACATGTCGCTTAGCGTGGGCGTATATATCGAGAAAGAACGTGAACGATAGCGTCGCCATAAAACTGTCGGCGGAGGAAAAAAATGAATCGTGGCTTCGATTCGCCATAATCGGATTTAGGACTTCCGCGCTATACACAGTGTGTGTGTTTATCCGGTCGGAGTTTATCTATCCGCGAAAAATGGGAAAAAATCCGCGTGTGTGTGTGTGTGTGTGGGTGGGTGTCCTGCGACATAAAGAAAATTAGGAAGAGGAGAACCGTAGACGAAACATTTTTTTTTTCCTAGAGCTCCCGCATGGCGTGTGGAATAGTCGTAAACCTAAGTTTCGAGAACGCCCGGCGGCCAGTAGCGATTGCAGCGGCGCCCTTTGACCGTTTACAGGGTTGCGCCGTCTAGAATTTTCGAAAGCTCGCGCTAACACGCGCGTAGGCGAACGTAAGCGAGAGAAAAAAAAGTGTATATATATACGCGATTCACGCACAAGACCTCGGAATGGGAAAAAGCGTGCATCCTGGCTCGGCCTCGTAGACACACACACACACACACACGCACACACACACATACACACGCACACACACACACACACACACACACACACACACACTACGTTCACATGCAGCGAGCTAGCGCGCAGGGACGCCCTTATGTCACGGGGTTGGAACGAGCCAGCTGCAAGGCGCCCAAGCGAGACCACGCGAGCGCGCCGAAGAACGCGTACTCGGAAACGTTGTAAAAATAATTATTAAAGCCGTTAGCCCAGGCGGCCGCGAGTGAGAGAACGCGCGAGTGCCGACTGTTTAACGACGAGGCAGGAAAAAAGGAAATGCAGTTGTAGTGTTTCTTCTCTTATTTTTTTCTTTTTTTTTTTTTATACGTTTGTTTTGCGGGAAAAAAGGCCCTTTGCAAATTATTGTTATAAAAATAGCGCGTTTAGCGAGCGTGTATACGAGCTTTCGTGGAGAATGCGGTGGTGGTAGAGGTAGTGTGTAATTTTCTGTGTAGTATAGGGCTGGTTCGGAGGGTATTGTGTTTTGGGAAAAAAATTTTAGTTCGCGATAGTCGATAAGAATCGACCGGCATTACTACCAAATTATTGTATTTTTGTTTTTCTTGTAATAAAAATGTTTCGGATCTTTCGCAATGTTGGTTTGCAGTTTTTCGAAAAGATAAATGTTCTTGCATTTAAAGTTGAGTTCTGTGGCTGCTTCGGAACTTTTACTTCTTACTTTAATTATTTACGGCATACAAAAGGCCCCAGAAATGTGCATAATAAATTCATTCAAAAGACATTTCGAAATACTTTATACGTGGAATTTGTAAAAACTACTTTGCACATTCCCCCCCCCCCCCCAAATGTATTTCTCCCACATACGAGAAAAATTTTTCGAAAAAGTTCTATAAGCAAAAACTACTTCTCCACGTAATTTGTTGCACAGACCATCGTTACCAGCCTACACCGCGTGAGACCCAAAAATCGATCGATAAAACTCATTTCGCGAGCGCACAAAAGCGAGCCACAGGCTAGTAATTTCGTCCTGCTCGCCCGCTGCTGCTGCTGCCTCGCAGGAAGCAGAGTGTACTTGCCGGCCGTAATATTACCTAGTATAGCGCAACGCGACGCTTAGTAGTGCACATGCGCGTACGGCGCGACTGCGTGAGCCTGCCTGTATCAAAGAAAAATGATGTACACCGTGCGCGCGCCTGTAACGAATGAGCCGAGAACGACGCCCGGCGCGCGCAGTCATCAATTCTGATCGTCGATGCGGGGATAATTCGAAATTATTATTCTTTCGCATCGTCGTGCGAGCGCGTCGCGCTCGAAATTCCCGGCGTAAAATCGATTCGATGCAATCCAGCGGCTCACGCATGTGTGCGTATGTGTGTACATAGTGTATGCGTCACTTTTGCTCTCACTCTCACTCTCTCTCTCTCTCTCTCTCTCTAAAAATTCGATCTGTCACGAGAACCGTCCCTATTATACGGAGCTTAGCTAGCGCTGCAGGAGTACGGACTGTACACACACACACACACACACACACACACACACACACACACATACATATATATATATCTTTTTACCGCACGTCGTTTCATTTGGACGGTAAAATATATAACCCCGGCGTTTGTTTACACGCAGTCGCAGTGTGTGTGCGAGCAGGCGAGCTGACCGTTGTCCCCTTATTTACTTCACGATAGAAACGTATAGAGTGTAATTTTGCTTTTATTTCCATTGTTTCCGGTTAAAATATAACTTGCAAATGAGCGCGGAAGATTTTTTACTTAGATACGGTAAAATAACTCACTCTCTCTCTCTTTCTCTCTCGCTCCTACTTGTTTGTGAGTGGGTGCTGCTACGCGCGTATACATATACACGCGCGTGTACTTTGTTTTTGGTATAAATATTACACGCGGCGGCGCACGAGGAAACGTTTCAATCGCGGCGAGCCAGTAAAACAATAAAAATCATGATTTAGCTGCTCGCGATCCGATCGGCGAGTTAACAAATAATTTATCGCTCGGATAAATTGCCGGCGCGTTATTCCCATGAAATATGCTTAAGTAAACGCGATCGATCGATACTACCGCGGCGCTGGGTATTCCAAAAAAAACATTCATTTTTCCAAACACCTTCCCCTGACCGGTTCTCTCTCTCTCTCTCTCTCTCTCTCTCTCTCTCTCTCTCACTCTCCCTCATTTTTAATATCTCGAAAATTGCGCTCGCCGCATTATTTCTGCAATTATTCAATCATTTCGCGAGCGCGCACGAGCCCATAAAACTCTCTCACGTTCAAATTACGCCTCGTGCGCACGGCGGGGCAAAACAACGAGACGATAAAGGACGCTCACCTCCTCGCTAACCAGTTCGTCTCGCGTGCTTTTTTCCCGACCACCGAAATTTCAATTGCGATCGGTGCGAGAGAAAACAACCTGTCCCTTTTTTCCTCCATCGACTATACAACCGCCGCTGCCGCGCGCGCACGCCAGTGTATATCGGCACTTTCTAATGGGAGCAACGGCTCTTTGCGTCCGCCGGCCATCTGTCGTACGAGTATATAGTGCACGCATTTATACACACACACACACACACACACACACATATATACCTATACCCGCGAGCGCGAGCACGCGTATCGTGAATTGGTTTGTCAAAATTAAAGTCAGCTGAGCGAGCGGGAGAGAAAGAGAACGCTGCAAGTAGACAGAGAGATATCGGCGAGTATCCGCAGCCCGCGTTCCCAGCTGTTCCGCAAACCGTCGTCTTTGACCTCCGTACTTATACATATACGTTCAGCGAGGAACAATATCCAATGTCTTCTTCGATGCGTGAGTACGTGTATATACGCGTTTCATCGACATTAGCACGCGCTCGCTCGATCTATCCTCATCGGGATTTTCGCTCGCTTTCTTCTTCTCTATTCTTCTATATACGCGCGTTCGATTCGCCAGGGTGGGCTTCGATTGACGATCGTGCGGCTATCGCCCGTATAAATCCTCGCGAGAGAGGAGGGTTGCGTGCGTATAAATGCCGACGGTTGACGGCTGTCTTCTTGAATAAGCGTGTACATGTATACGTATGCCGGCTGCTCACTCATCGGCTTTATAGCTTCGTGTACTCTTAATCACGTTTGCCGAAATAGGGAGACCGAGATCGTACCTGGTACGGCCCTCAAAAGAATTCGCGAATAATGGAAGAATATATATATATATATATATATATATATATGTATCTATCTATCGATTCGCGCGATTCGTCACAGAGAAATCCACGATTCACGAGAAATTTTTCTCACGTCTCGATTTACCATCAATGATGCTGCGCGATTTAGCGGCGCTGCTCGTCATCACAAAGGGACGCGCGTGCGATCTGGCAATGAACGAAGAAGAGAGCGCGTAAAGCGCAACGCGATCATTCTCACTCACCGAAAAACGCCGCGTACATATATCGCTCCATATATCCGTTCGGCAGCTGCGCTGCGTTAGGTTACGCCGCGGCGCGCGTCGACATAAGGCGGCAAAATTGAGTGCTACTTTTAAAAAATGACTCAGCTGCCGTTCGTCGCTCTATAACTTACCACCGCCGCCACGTCGTCGCCGCGGAAATGAACAAACTCGCCATCAAACTAATAGTCTCCTTACCCCGCCGCACCTGATTTCCCATAGCCTTCGAGCATTCATGTATACGCGCGAATGTTGTTTATATCGCGCGAATCGTTGCGATCCATCAGGCTCACCTTCGGGGAACTCGCGCACCCGTTTCTTCACCCACGGGGTGCCTGTATTTGTTGCTTTAGCCTCCGTTTCTCGCTGCAGGGCGCGCTCGCTGTACTTTGTTTGATTATGATTTTTAATTTTCCCTGGGCAGCAGCAGCAGCCGGCGCTATATAACGCTGCACTCGTCAGATTTTGTGTAGACTAAACATAATATGTGCAGGCGAGCGAGCGAGCGCAGGGGTTTCCAAATAACGAAGGAAAGGAAACAGTAGCAGCCGTGTTATTTGTTTAAAGCGCTGCTGCTGCTGTAGCAGCTCTCGAGAAGTCCTGTATTTTCTTCAGAATTAAGAAATGGAATCACGAGAGGAGCTGCGACACGCGCGCTCGCGCTCTCTCGAAACGGAAGCTAAGTTTTTCGGCGCCAGAAAAAACATTTCCTTAAATAGAAGTGTGCGCGCCGCGTGCTGCATGCGCACAGGGCTTTCGAGATTTACGATCTGCATCACGAGCTTAAGAGAGAGCGAGAGAATGAGGCGCAGTTGAGTCGAGAAGGCTCGAGTGGAAAAATGGTTCTCATTAAGTTTCAATTTATTTTGTGAGTATTTTGGGAACCGTAGCTCGGCAAATGTATATGCCTTATTTTACAGTTGAAATAAATTCTAAAAATTAAAATTGCAAATACACTGCCCCTTGTCGCGTCACGTAATTGAGGTACAAATTTCTTCTCATCGCAAACAAAATATTTTACGGGCGGAGAGCGCCATCAGGACTAATCTTTTCGCCATCAACATCGTAATTGTTTATATAAGAGAGCATTAGGACTACTTAACCGCTCGCCCGACAGAAACATCAGCGCGTGCGCGCACGGGCCAATTTCGCTCTCTTCTTCCTCTCTCTCTTTCTCTCTCATACTCTCCTCTCCGTCGTAAACACGCTTATTGATCAGATAACAGCGCAATAAAGCCTTCGCTTTATCAAGTGTGTGTTGCTCGCGCTGGTGCGCACACGCGAAAAAACCCCGCGAATTAAGCTGTCCGATCGCGTTAGCGCTCGAACCTGTCGTAAAATTCATAAAATGGCAATTAATCGCGCGCTCACAAGCGAGCCTCCGCGTCAAGGATAGATAGGAGAGGAAGATTCCAAAGTGTACAACGAGAGAGAGAGAGAGAGAGAGAGAGAGAGAGAGAGAGAGAGGAGAACCTAATTGCGAGCGAGAGTTTATCGCGGTCCGCGCATCTGCCGGCGCACGCGAAAAGCGAGAAACGTATTCACGAAATATTTTAATTAGCTTATCGCCGGGTAATCGCCCGCCACCGCCGCCGCCGCGTGACAGCTGCCGTTCGTTCCTGCAGCGGCAGCGAGTAACCGCGCGTGCTTCTAATTGCTCGCGCGCCGGTTCAGTGTCGTGCGTATATACCACACGACTGTGCGTATGTGTACGCGAAAAGCGCTTATTCCGGTCGATACATCGGCGGCGACCTCGCTCTTTCTCTCTCTTTTCCTCTGCTCTCGCCATATACACACAGCAACGAGTATAGCATAAACCCTTTTCCCTTTTCCATACAATTTTATTTTATATATCGGCATCGCGTATATATATACATTTGCATCCGCCGGCGCGAGCGAGCGAGCGAGCGGAAACTCCATAGCGCGACAGCACGCCGAATAAAAAGAGGAAGAACGAGGAGCGAACAAAGGTCTCTGTGTGCGTGCGTGTGTGTGTCGCGCGCGCAACGAGGATTTTTCTGTGTTTCTGCGCAGATCCCGACACCGCGATAAAGGTGTACGCGTGCGCGCCATCGCGCTTTAAGCAGGCGCGGCACGCGTTTCGGAAGCGCTTTTTTAAATAATTCATAGAGTCTCGCGAGTGAGAGCCGAAAATTAAAGCGCGCCGCGCGCTCCGTCTTTGTATTCCGATCAGCTGGTTAAATTCACCTCCGGGAATCGAAAGGACACTCGGCTCCACCTTCGAGGCGATCCCGAATTTATCGCGCGGGTGCAACGAATGCGGAGATTTTATGCGCCGAGGCAGGAATTTATTCGCGATCCGAGAATCTTCTCGCGCATATAGTCGTTTGTTTCATCCTGTTATGTGTGTGCATATAGCGCTGCGGATTCGATTCCGATAAATCTTCGCCCCGAGATGTATCTGATTCCGAAGAAAAGCAGCAGTCTTTGCCAGTGGATTTAGATAAAATTCAGCGTATACATAATTATTCTGGGCTAATTAAAATCAAGTAATAACGCTGTATCATACGTTATACTTTTTCACCTAATTAACGCAGCGCGATGCAGATGCTCTTTGCTAAACCTATACACTAGTCTGCGCCCTTCCGCGAGCCAACGCAGGAAAAAAAACGTCCGCGATCCCGCTGAAAGCTCCGGAATCGCTGGCAGTCTCGAAATAGCCTACATTATCGCTCTGCTCAACTCGATCGCACATACACACACACACACACGCATACACAGGGAATTTCGTCCCCTTGCGTACGTTCACAGGTTAACACGCTCTTTCATTCTCTCACTCTCTCTTCCTCACCCTACGAAAAAAGGCCTTTACGCTTTCTTCCATTAATTACGCCCTCATTCGCGCGTTCGCCCCTCGCTGCAACAGCAGCGGTGCATCGTCGATATTGACATTTGCCTTGTTACGTATGTGTATACGTGTGTACGTATGTGTGCGTACGTGTCTGTATGTCCCTCCGCCTCGCGTGCTACTACTTGGCTGCATCAGCAGTTTCCCCAAAGAGTGCGTTGAGTAGTGCGGCGAAAGGTGTGCGCGTAAGTACGCCAGAGAGAGGCCCGCTTGCGCTTGCGAAAGGTGTGCACGGAGGAGAGTGGAAAAACAAAGCCGAGGGAAGAAGAAGAAGGTGGTAGGGAGAAGAGTGAGAGGTGTGTGACACCCCTGTCTGTCAAGCGTGTACTTATTGACTACGCGTCTCTGTATATATGCATGCTCAACACACACACACACACACACACACACACACACACACACACACCCGGGGCTAAGTAGTATAGTTGCCGTGTAAGACAGGTAGCTGGGTGGGTAGGTAGGTAGGTTGGTAGGTAGGTAGGTCGTTGCGCCGTGTCCATGTGTGTGCACGCAGCTACGCAGCTACATTACCGCACTCTCGTCATCCGCGAAAGCGAGGAGAGAAAGAGAGATGTACGCACTACAGGCATGCAGAGAAAGAGAGAGAGAGAGAGAGCTAAAGGGAATTAGACCGCGCGCTCGTTCACGCGAGAAACGCATCGTCGTCGTCGTCGTCGTCGTCACCGCAGCATCATCATCTCTCTCTCTCTCTCTCTCTCTCTCTCTCTCTCTCTCTCTCTCTCTCTCTCTCTCTCTCTCTCTCTCTCTCTCTCTCTCTCTCTCTCTCTCTCTCTCTCTCTCTCTCTTTCTCTCTCTCTCTCTCTCGCTCTCTCTCTCTCTCTCTCTCTCTCTCTCTCTCTCTCTTTCTCTTTCTCGCTCGCTAGCCCGCCAGAGTGCATGTACGCACACCAGCGCATCGATTTTTCGACGCGTGTATAAGGTACGCGAGTGCAACCATAACGCTGTGCGTAATGCGTGTGTAGCAGCGACAGCAGCGGTAGCAGCAGCGGCGATGGCTTACGCATGTCGCTTTTTTCTCTTTGAAAAATTCTCCTTTTCCCTCAAAAAGTGGAGCAGTTTTATGTGCGTAAGAGCACGGGAGAGAGATGATACGGTATGTGGCAGTGGAGCGCGCCTGTGCGTGAGTAGAGAGAGGAATTCTTTGGGTCAGAAAATCGCGCGAGAGGGAGAGAGTAACGAACTTTATACCAGGCGTGCGCATGGCGGCGGCTGTTGCAGCAGGGCAGAGGTTGACGCGTTGACGACGCCGCGCTCGCGGTGCGTGTGTATATTTATACGATTTACCCTGAAAAAGAGCACGAGAGCGTTAATCGAATGTGCGTGTGCGTATATGTGCGATTATAGAAAATATATAAGTTTGGTATTAATAACGTTGTTAATTATAATATGGTGGCAGATAAACTTGTAGAAAGTATGTAAGTTAAAATCAATCCTTACATTTATGGAACTTTAATAACATGGTAAATCCTCCTTTTTTTATTATAACAAATAGAAAACAACCCAAACGTATATATATATATATATATATCAAAATTATAAAATACTACAACACACCGTATATTATTCCCTAACACTCAACCACGAACCAAGCAACACTAAAAATCATCCCCCCTCAAACGCATCTCTCTCCATAGCAAGTTCACGAAGCGCGCAGTTAAAGCCGCGCGTCACGCACGCATCGTTGATAAAGTAACTTCCTGCTGTACGAGCACGCCACCCGTACTCTGTATCTCTTACCGTCGCTCGCTCGCTACCGCGACGACAATGCAGATTCCTGCAATCGCACCGGGGTGGTACATTTCCCGGGTCGGTATTTCCCTTGCGTTGATACGGTTTTATTGCTTCGCATGATAAATGGGTGGAGCATCGCAGCGAACGCATCCTTTTGTGAATTTAAAATTATGTATTTTGAAAAATCTTCTTTTTTATTATTTTCTTGGCGATTGTGTTTTACTTAAACAATTGTGGTGGACGGAAGATTGATGTATTTTGAAATGTATTTGATAAATTTTTAAATTATATTTAAAAGGGACTCGGGGAATTTTTTAAACCCGATAATTGCTTTTAATCTCAAGTTACTCGGGCTTAAACTATGATAATCCGTCGTGAAAGTCATGGAAGGTTATACTTTTATTACGGGTTCTATTAAACTTAACAAGGGCAATTGGGATGATACAAGAGCCTTGATTTTACTATAGAATGCAATCGCTCCGATAATGATAGCTCGAATTTCCTGACTTGTTTTCTCATTATTCTGAGCGGGATAATGAGAACAAATAACCAATCCATCATGTATATACACAGCGTTGTAATTTATATATCTTCGTCGTCTAATCCGAATTCTCTTCTCTATTTCAGCACCTCTACCACCTCCAGACGGGCGAGGGAGCGTTCCGAGAGCGCGGCAGGGGTCGAGGCAAAGGTGCAACGAGGGTAAGTGTAATTTTTTCTCTCAACCTCTTTCGCGACAGAGAGTGCTAATTGCCCGGAGATTTTCCGCGGCGACGACGCGACGTAAATTTATCAAGCGCGAGGTGCTAATTATTTCGGGATCCAAAGTGTGCCTCCAAGGCGATCACAGCGGCCCGGGGGTGTTTCGCCCGAGTGCAAAGCCTTTCGCACTCCTGTAAAGTACTTAACTTCACTTTTGCCCAAGCGCTCCGGCAAGTTTCAGGGTCTATTAAAGCTTTAAAAGTGCGCCGGCTGAAGTCCCAGTGAAATTTGTGTATAACAAACTTCTCGCGTCAAAAATTTTCATTAAGACTACTTCGGGAGTAGTATAATGTTGTATCTTAAAATTGGCTTTTAACTTTCTTGACATCACCTTCGTACTTTCCGTTACCTAACAAAAAAATCGAGAAATGCGAAAAAATTGGAAAAATCGAAAAATACCGGCGAAGAAAAGCACGGGAGCTCTTTCGATCTTGAGGCTGGCTGTACTGAGTTTGAGAACTGATATTAAACAAGGCGCTATTGATCGACGCGCGCGCTGCGCCTGCTTGCCTGGCTGCCTGTCCGTGCTTGCACCGCCATGTTTAAAATTTTCCCACCTTTAAGCAGGCTGCCGTAGTGCCGTTGTCTAATAGACGAAGTGACTTGAAAATTTCATTTTTGCCTCTTTTCACACTTTATCTGTCTCAAAATATTTCGTATATTGACAAAAGAATATATTTCAATTTAAAATTGATAAAATAACGGAAGACTTTAATTAAAGCGTAACGTTTGCTTTCCTGAATTTCAAAGCGAAATTAATACATACACACCTGAACGCAGAAATTTAGCAGCGAATATTATATTGAAATAGTTTAGATACGTCGCAAAATCATTGTCAAATATCAGGCTGTCAAGTCACGCAGACGTACCAAATTACATTAGATGACGCACGCGCGCGAGCGGGCTGCTCCATACCTACCGCATTGTATTTCGAAACGTGCGTTTGAACGTCAGCAGAAATCAAATATTTAGCTCTATATAGTGTATACTTTACCTTCCATATATATGCATATACGAAAAACCGAATTAAACTCGCTCTCACTCTCTTCGCACACCGTTCAAATATCCTCCAAGCCATCAATTTATCAATTAAATTCCCGCAGCGTCATATCACCTCGGCGCAGCCTTGTCTTTTCCACGATAAATTAGGAACCTCAAAGAGGCCCCGTGACTCTCTCACTCCATACACGCCAAGCGCACAAACTCGATTGGCAAGCGAGCGAGCGAGCGCTATAGACGCGCGTCTCTCTCGACGGCGTTGTGCTATGCAGCAGCGCGCCTACACGTCACTTTGCAGCGGGAAAATAATTTATCGCTTAATTAATCCGCGCGGCGGCTAAATCGAAATAGAATTCGCCGAGATGCGTCGTCGTCGTAGTGCCATCAGGCGTCGGGCGCTCGCGCGTAATTCCTTGCCTGATTAACGAGATTTTAATTACCGGTCGCCACCCCCGATGACATCGCAAATAATAACCCATTAAGAGGCTGCTGCTGCCGTCGGGCCATTATCGGCTCTCGCCACCGCGATAATCGTCGGCGACCGTCGTTATCTATCTATACACTCCTCCTCCCCTCTCGAAAAATTGAAACGTGCGTTCTCCAATTACCGTGCGTTGTACACACACTATAGTGTATAATCGTTTTCTGTCGGCACGGGTATATGGCTGTTGACGTAAATAAATCGGTTGCCAGTGGTGTAGCACACGGTAGCCTAAATAATATAATGTAAGCCGCTGCAGTTGTGCGCAACGCGTGTATATTTATCAAATACGACACGACGCGCGAGCTAGTATATCGCCCAGCGCATTCTCCGGAGGTTGTTCCTTCGGCGCTCTCTTGTATCTAATCAGCGTCTTGCCAGATAAGATAGCCGACGCAGCGCTCGACGTATTTGATATCGCGCGGAGAGCTCGAGAGACGAAAATAATTTTTCGAAAGTTCACGCTAGAGACAAATATAGAAGAATTTTTCGCGATGTATAGGACAGAGTGCAAGTCACGGTTTCATTGACAGTCGCTCGGCGCACGTTGCGTACATATAGAGTAAAGAATCTTTTTTTGTATGATGCACGCGTGTCGGGAAGCGATATAACTGGTGGGGTCAGAAACACCGCATGTCTTGTCGTTCTGACTTTTATTGAAATCGATTGTATTTGAAGATGGCGCTGTTGATCGTTTAATATAGAGATAACTAGTACAGCAATGAAGTTTTGATAACTGTTCTGAGAATAACGAACTAATCATTCGATCTTTTCATTTACCGATAAACAAGAAACTTTTATTTTATAATCTTCAACAGATTGGAATAGTCACCTAACCAAACGAACAGTCTACACTGAGAAAAGGATTTGTTTACTGTTAACATGGCATTGTAAATGCGCATGTTTAAATATGACCAAATATAGGCATTGTAACAGTTATAATATGCCATATTAACAGTTAAGTTACCATGTTCTCATAAACAATTTCAATATGTTATCTGAGAATATTGATATTATAATAGTTGCAATATGCTTATTACAGTAGTTTTTGAATCTAATGGCCAATTTTTTACCAGGATGATGTTATATAACAAAAACGTTTGAAATAAAAACATCATTTATTTTTTTACTCCAACATTTCGGACATTTTTATTGTTTATCCTGATGAGGGACATCAACAATAAATTGAGCGATCGAGATTCGTTTGGTTTTCGAGCGTTTTAGCGAGGTGTCTCGAAATCTCGAATCGATCTCGAAGCTCGAATGAAATCAAGAAACAGCGAAGAGAGGCCAAATTAACGCTAGTTGTTATATAACAACATCATCCCGGTAGAAAATTGGCTATTAGATTAAAAAACTACAATTTACAAGAACTTCTACCATCAGCTACTTTCAAATCTGAATATGTTATTAGTTAATATAGATATTGTAACTATTACAATATCACACTATATCCTTCAAATAGTTTTATTTCAAATAGATAAATATGTTAACAGTAACAATATTCTTCTCTCAGTGTAGAAAAACCCATCGCACCAATCAACGACACCCTAAACCAAACCCCAACCCAAACGAAACGCATCGCACACAGGTCGGACCATAAAGCCGCAAGCAAACGACGCACCGTTCAGACGAAACTCGTATCATCGACGTACACACACCCGAGAACGCGCCGCGTTATACGATCTCACCTATACGAACCGAATATATATACACACGCGAGCGCGTAAAATCCGGCGTACATATCCGTGCGCGGGCTATATACGCACACGCGTTCGCGAAATCGGCCATTGTACTGCTGCCGCCGCGGCACCGAAGTCGTTTGTCATTGCAGCCAGAGGGGGCGGGGGGCGAATCTGGCCCCCGCGGAAACCCTATAGGCGCTCTTCCTGCGCTTAACATTCGCGAACGGAAATTCCGGGATAAATTTATCGAGCGCATCGAGCCTGCAGCAGGCTTCTCTCTCTCTCTCTCTCTCACCCTTTGTTTTTACACCCCTTTTTTGCGCCGCGTAGGTCTTTTTTTCCCCTCGCACCTCTGCGTGGGGTAGCTGTAGCTTTGCGCGCGTCGTTCGCAGGCACTTGCCCTCCGACTTTTTTATACGCGCAACGCGAGAGTGTATATAGCTCTGACGCGATCGTAAGTACCGGTTTTTATGCCGCGAGCGCAGCACCATTTGTCCATACAACTGTACCTCTCGCGGGTGCGAAATCGAGAAAGACAAGATCTGTGTCTCTTTCGCTGAGGATAAGAATAAGAGAGATGCGGAATTTTATCGACTGCTATGGTATAGCAAGCTAGCACACGTCAAGTGGAGGCGTAGAGGGGCGGAGTAATAGCTTGGAAATTTCAAGAGACACTTTACGACTGTCGCGATTACCTCGGGACGACGACGGAGCGCGCTGAGCTGCTGCTGCGCTACCGTCGGGGCGCGGTTCGCGAGGGAAAGTGGGCTACTACACGAGGGACTCGAGCGGCGGGGCTTGCGCGCGCTTCTCGCTTTCTCTCCTTCGAGGGGATGATGCCACTGCACGCCCGGCTGTTTCCTCGACTGCTGTATACGCTATACTTAACGCCTACAAACCGCCTGCACGTTCGGCAACTTGTTGCGGATTCGCACGCGCGCGCCACACGACGCGTTCCTCCTTGATAAACGATTCCCACCCTCTCTCTTTCTCTTTATCTCCACCTCCCCTGAGGCCGACGTGCCGCCAGCTCTTTTTCGCCTGAAGCGACGATTATCTCTGTCTCCTGCTCTTTCGGCTCGCGTGCAGCTCAAAGCCGAGCGAGGAAATCGCGGCACTGCAGGATTTCGTATATAGTGGCGCGCAAGGGGTGACTTTATTGAAAAAAAGGAGAGCTGCTCGTCGGTATTATATATACGCACACGATCCGAGATATCGGATCTCTCTCTCTTTCTCTTTCTACACCGCCGCCCCCTCCGTACCAGCGGCCCCTTTTTATAATGGAATATCGATTCCGATATTACTTCCAAATCAATACGACTCTCTGCGGCTTCCCCCCTCTCTCTCTCTTCTCTTCTCGCGGTTCTATTCTTAGCGCCGCGGCGGTCGTAATATGCAAAGAGTATATGTAGCGCACCGCTCGGCATTGGCCTCGTGTGCTTACACTCTCGGTACGTATTATACCGTGGGCATTAATAAATCGCAATCCTTCTATCGTCGCCCGCCTGTAATATATACTCGCTACCAGCCGATGCTTGAACCATTGAGGAGGTGATCGAGGGCGAGAGTAAGAGGGTATAGTACACATATAGAACCACAACAAGAACAATGCCGTGGAGGCGAAATGCAACAAGGCCGTGCCCGCTCGCGCCTAGAGGCAGTGTACTGCAGAGGCGAGCGAACGAGAGTGAGAGAGAGAGAGGAGCACAAAAAATACATGACGAAAGTCAAGTTTCACCATCGTATAGTAGCTTGCTTGCTCGCTCGCTTGCTCGCTTGCTCGTATCGCCATGGCTACCCGAGGCTAACGACGCGCGCGCTCGCTCGCGAGAGGGGAAGGAGAGAGCCGCCGGCGGAGACGTGGTGCAGGGGGTGGCGGTCGGCGGCAGCGGTAGCACAGCCAAACAGAGACGGGCGCGGACGATTCGCGAGCGAGCGAGAGAGAAAAGCGACGCGGGCCGGGGGTCGTCGACGTCACCCATCGCGACGCTCTGGTGGGTGGCAGGGGGAGGAGGGTTACAGGACGGGAGAGAAGAGGACACACAATTTCACGACGAGCGCGTGGCGAACGCGATGTACGACGACGGCAAATGAGATGTCGTTCGCCGAGCGCGCGCGCGCGCTCTCTCAAATTTTTCCCTCCCGCGTCCGAGCTAGCGCGCATGCTGCAGCGAAATTCGGAAGTTCGGAGCACACACACAGGCATATACATAGGTGTATATAGCGGCACGACGGTGATATATAGGTAGACGCGGAGGGGAAATTCGCCTCTAGCTGCGCGCGCTGCTCGCTCTATCTCCGTCTCCCGCCGCGCGGCGCGTGTGGGAGGCGAAAAGGGAGAGAAGAGAGAACACACCGATGCAGCGAGCGTGTACACACGACAAAGAGGGACGTGTGCGCGCGAGAGGGAAAACGCGGGAGGGCGGAGGAGGAGGAGGGCGAAAAGGAAGGAAGCGAGTGAGCGAGAGAGAGCGAGAGCGACGATCGCGGAAAGGCACGAACGTTGCCGAAGCTCCGTATAGCGCGGCGCGGTGGCAGCGGCGAAGAAGTGAGCGCTTTCGCGGCGCAGTGGAAGCGACCAACCGCGATCGCGGCACACGGGAAACGCTGCCGCACGCGTTGTCAATCTCCGGCTTCGGCAAAAGAGAGCGAGAGAGAGAGAGAGAGAAAAAAGAAAACAAAACGCACGCGTGTGTGTGCATACGCACAGAACGCCGGTATAATATTACACGGTGTTAAATAGCCCGCACAGCGGTGAGAGTCGATCGAGCGCGACACGAAAGTATTGTATGCGGTTCGAGAGAACGGAGTATAAGAGAGCCGGAGATAAGGAGGAGAGCGAGTTAAAAATACACACCGCGTGTGCATACGAACGAGAGAGAGAGAAGTGGCGAGGGAGCAAAAGGCGAGCCGAAGCGAGAAAGAGAGACGACGACGACGCCGACGACCAGCTAGTAGCTAGGCTAGGAGGGGGGCCCCGCGAGCAAGCGCGAGGAGGACCTCCACATAGCCGGAGCGCGAAAGAGCGGCAAAGAGAGACGGCGATATACGCCGGTGTAGTACGTATATACGTACGCGAGAGGAGGCAAGAGCGAGAGTAGTGGGAGGCCGCCGACGATACCGCATACGGTTTCAGCCGCTCGCACACGAACACACACACATACGCGCGAGCGCGAGGCAGCACTCTCTGCACGCGCGCGTTTCGCGGCGATACACACAGTCGTGCGCGCGTTCGCTCGCTCTCTTCTCCGTCTCCCTCCTCTCTCTCTCTTTCGCGTTCGCCTTCGACTTGATGTCGCGGGAGACGACGACGGTGATCAGCGAAACGACGACGACGAGAGTCAGTGATAACAATAGCGACGAGCTCGCGGCTAAAGTCAAGGCTGACGAGCCCAAAGGCGGCGAGCCGACGAACGACGGAGACGTCGACGACGACGGCTGAGAAGGAGGAAGAAGAAGAAGAAGAAGAAGAACGCTGCCGCGCGACTCCATATTCTCCTACGCGCGCGCGCGCGCGCGAGCTCAAGTGTGTGCATTGTGTGCAGACCGCAGGAGGGAAAACCGTCGCCGCTGCTGCATCTTCTTCGCTGGCGGGGTGTGGCGCGTGCTGGTGATACATGGAAAACCATCGCCGCGAGGAGAGATAATGACTGGACTGCTGACGGTGATGCACGCCGCTGTTGTCGTCGTTGTCGTGGCTGCTACTGCTGCGGGAGCAGACGTACTGTGATAAGCGAACGCGCGAGAACCGCCGGCCGAAAGGGAGAGTCTCGTGGCGAGAAGAGAGAGAGGGACGAAGAGAAGCAAAAAAGAACGAAAACGCCCGCGGGAGCATTGACCGACGAGAGAAGCTGTGATTTTTCTGTGACGTTGTTTCGCAAAGAAGAGAGATATACCCTTCCACTTGTTAATATTCTCACCGAGAGCTGAGAAACATTTCGGAGCAGAAAACGGACGTTTCGGAGTCTAGTATATACATATACGTATATGCATTGAAATCGAGAGTTTTTCCGATCGCATGGTGCTATAATATATATGCTGTATTTTAGTGCTGTGTTCTTGTGGTAGAAGTAAAGAAAAAAAATAATAATAAACTCGCTAATCGTGGTTTCGCGTGTAAGGAGCAAATTGTCCTTACATACTACAGTTCGCATATATATAGTTTTTATCAATTCGGCATACATCGTCGTAGTAGAGTTGGTATATAATATATCCCACCGAGGAGTGTGTTTACGTGATTCCTTCAGTCTTATCGATCAAATCGATAAGCAGCATCCAAAGAGCTAAGGTATACTAGGCAGGCGAGAGTGTATATATATAGATGCGAAACAATTGCTCCGAAAGGAGAGCGTGTATAAAAACCGAAGAGTAGATCCGGCACGTGAGACAGCGGCAGCATAGAAGAGAGAGCACATCGAACCCGCTGCTATCCTTCCCCGAGAGACAGAGAGAGTGAGTTTTTTTGTCATTCGCCAGCTATACGCCGCTCATGTACCACAACACCTCGAGCATACAATGTATGATACGTATAATATAAACACATATATCTGTGAAACTTCATTCACGAAAAAAGCAAAACGATAACCAATGGTGCCACGCAAACTGTCCTATCATGCATCCGCGCGCGTTTTACATTATAGGTTATGCCCACCATTCCACAACCGCGCGTTATACAATATCCTGTGTACGTGCAGTACCGGCACGGCGTCGCGAACGAATTTCACGCTCCAATTTGTTTTTGCACGATTGCGCGTCTAGAGAGAGAGAGAGAGGCCCCTTTCAACTCGGAACACCTCTGTCGCGCGCCACACTCCATTGCTTATTGAACGTTCAAATCTAAAAGCCGAATCCCGCGCCCGCCGCACAATCGAGTGATAAATTTTGAAAATCTATTCCAGTGGCGAGAGGGAGGGAAGGGGTATATACCACGCGGGGCTGTTGCTGCTCGCGTGCACGAATAAAACATGAGAGAGTACTCGAGCGCGGGGGATATAGTGGTGGGCATCGACTTTCTAAATTATCGAAAAGCTCCGCCGCAACCACGCGCGCTGTAAAGGTTATTTAACCGGTTCATCCTCCTCCTCCCCCCCGCTCACACCCGCGTATGAATGTCAAAGCGCGCGCGTGCGTTTCGCGCATTCTATGTATATATGTGGGATGTTGTATGGGATGCTTTCGCTTTCTCCTCTGTGTGCTCGCACGCGTGCTATTTCTAGCCATGTTTTTCCAGAAAATTATGTAAGCAAACACACGCTACTCGCACGCGACCTTCGTCTACTGCGTACGCGCGCGTGTGTTTAAAACTATCGGGAGAGAAGCGTGTTATTATTTATAGCATTATTCATTCAAAGTCGTTTGGGCGAAAATATGCCAGCTATGGAGAATGTACGTCTGTTTGGGTGGTAAAGGCGCGAGAACGCATCGGAACCGTGTGTATGTGTCTGTATATGTATGTAGCGAGGTGTCTCTCGCTCGGTGACTCTCTTGCTGCGAATACACATCGTTCGGTTGCGCAATCCGTCGTCTATCGTGGAATTCAGGTCACGCGCTGTCCTATGCTATTACCAGCACGTCATGCCATGAAAACTGTACCGTTCGATTTTTCGAAGTGTCGCCGTTCGATTGAACTCCCGCGCGTGCTTTTTTGCACTTCCGATTCGGTTTTATCGTTCCGATATAACGTTTTAATTGCAAAAATGATCCCTCCCACTTTTTCTCTTCATTCTAAAGCGTCGATGAGAAAGCTCAATTTTATCTGCAAGATTATAAAAGTGAAATTGATATGGGAATGAATTATTATTGTAAATTTAATACTGTATAAATGTATAATATTCTAGAGTAATACCCGAGCTTATCGTACTTCCACTTTAAGCAGCAATTTTACGTAATTGAAAGACGATCCCATTAAGCTCCGAGAATGAAATTTGATTTATAACTGGGCGCATCAATTATCCAACAGCGCTCTGCATAATAAAAGAACCTCGATCCAGAGTCTTATTTTTAAAACTAATCCCGGGCGAAATCTCCTATAATCTCCTACCCGAAGAGTATATATAATAATAATTGACAATCCTCCAATCCACGTCAAATCAATAACCCAATTTTCCTTCCACCCCCTGTCCCCCTCTTTTCCCATTCATAAAAAATAATCCACCGCGCCCAAGTTTCGTGCTTCGTACACAGTTGAAAGTAAAGACAGAACGGCAGCAGAGTCTCTAGGCGTATATACGCTGGGCGAGTTTGAAATTCAGAGCAAGCGGCAAGCTCTCGGGAGGTGGAAGAAGCCGACGAGGAGAGAACGAACGAGAAGGGGAGGGAGAGAGAGAGAGAGCGCAAGCAAGCGAACGAGCTATACTGCACGCGGCAGCGGCGGTGGCGAATCATAGCGCGAGTGAAATGACCGCTCCGAGGCCGCGAGCTATATAGCACGGTAGCAGTCGCTGGGCCTCCTTCGGGTATATGGCAGTGTGTTGTTCACTCTCGCGAGCCCGAGTGTATACTTACACATACATGCACACACATGATGCGTTATATACGAGTGGAGGGGAGGGCACGAAGACAACGCAGATATGGGCTGCGCACACGTGCTTGCTGCTGGTTCTCGTCTGTGTGTATAGATATATATCCGCGGCCGATTTCCGAACGATGATTGACGGGAAAAAGGGCGAGCATATTTTCCCCGGGCCGGCTTTTGTCTAGTCGAGAGCAATTTTTTTTTTCGGGCAGTGTGCCCATGTGCACACACCGGGCTTAAGTAGGTATTTACACGGTAGATTTGAAGTCTTAGGACGCCGCTGCAGATGCGCGCGAGTTTTTTTTTCGCCCGTTTATATAAGGGAGATTGAGAGGATACCATATATATGTATATGTATTTTGATATACACCGAATAACCGCGCGATTCGGGACGCGGCTCGAGTTTATTACGGCTTCTTCAAACAAATTAAAAGCCGAGAGGGAAAAAGACGCTCGCGAGCGCGCTTTATTTCCTCTCTCGCGTGCGCGTATACGACGAAAATTCATTACACGCCGCCCCGATGAATTTACCTTGGGCTCTGTGTGCGCGTATATGTACCCCTCCAGTCGTTAAGAGCAACCCCGCGCTCGCGCTCTTTCATTTCCCAGCAGTCATTAAAAGCCCGCGAGTCCCCACATCCTATACACATCGGCTATTTTCTATGGCGGGTTTCTTTTAATACCCCCTACCCACGGTCGCCGCGCCATTTTTCTCATTTCGGAGTAGAATGAAGAATTTTGACAGATTTATGTCGCCGAAGTTGCACGCGCGGGCGCGCGGACATTTATATTTCCGCTCTCGCGGAAGTTTGCCGACGACGACGATGGAGGCGAGAAAAAAAATTTCCGCGCGCAGGAGCTTTTTAAATTTGAAATTTTAAATTTGAATAATCTTATTAAAAGTTTCGACCGAGGCGGGTATATATATATATTGTGTGAGAGGTGGGGAATAGAGGGGCGAACGCGCGGGCTATAAATCAATTACGGACTTTGAAAGAGTTGTTATTATTCGAAATATTAGCGCGGTGAATCCAATTACGGATCTGCATTTCAAAAAGTTATATCTATATATTCTATTCTTTGGTTTTAATGCTTTAATTAAAATAGAGGAGAAATTCGACCACGAATTTTACGTAATACAAAAAGCTCTCTCAATTTTTAACAATTTTTTGCTTAAACTTAAAACTTTATCATTAACTGGCTATTCCACCAAACGCGCGATTTTTTTTATCAGACCTCCCGCGATAACAGCTTATCCACACACGTATACTTTTTGCCAAAAACACTCGTCGATCGTTTCAACTCCGTTTAAAATATATTAATCGCTCTTAATAAGCGCCAAATTGCCCCGATACACACGTTTATCTCCCGCGTGCGTGATCGTCCCGAGGGAAAAGACACCACCGCGAGGGTAGAGGAAAGAAATGATTTACTCGTAAGTAGCTTTGCTCTCCCAGCGAGTCAGAGAAAGAGAGAAAAAGAAAGACGCGCCTGCGGATCTCGCCTATTTATAAGTCCAATACAAACAAGAACATGTGCGACGACCTCGCGACGTAAATGGAATGTTTTACGCGCCCGTAAACCAGTAGCCGGGGCATTACAGCACGTTAATACAGCCAGAGACGAATGTGCAGAATGCAGCGCGCGTTTGTGTGCCTAATATCAACAACCGTCCCGTTCTTTTTATTCGCTGACGCGCACTAATACTGGTATAATGTGCAATTATGGGCTCTGCCGTGTTCATGCACCATTATTCTACGAGAATTATCCCTGCAATATCTATTCCTGTACACGTATATTATATAGATACTACATTATTAAGAATTAAGACCGCATTTATAATATTAACCACACAATCATCACTTATAACATTCGAATCTCGCTAACGCCGCATTTTTATCCCTCAAAATTACAGAGCTACCGGAAAATCGCCCGGCAAGTGAGCACGCCCGACAACAGCGCGCCGGCAGGTCTTGGCAGTCCACAAGCCATTGGTGGTCTGCAGCAGCCCCAGCAACCCCCGACGCCTCAGCAACAGCAGCAGCAGCAGCAGCAGCAGCAACAGTCGGCTCAACAGCCGCAGCAGCAGCAGCAGCAGCAGCAACAGCAACAGCAGAACCTCAACGACCCGATGCAGCAGGCTAAGGACGGTCTGAGCGCTGCGGTGGTCCAGCAGGCGGGTCCGCTGCGGAACGGCAATCCCGTGCCACCGGTCGTTTCTATGGTGAGTATACTTCTAGTGTTGTTTATTGGGAATTGAAGTGCCGAAGAAAGTCTATGTGATAAGGTTTTTAAAAGGGTTCGTTGTTGTGATATTTATTTAGCAACAATGATACTACATTCATTGTACCCGTGTAAAAAAAATGTCTGGTAACAGTCTGGCGAAAATCTGGCCGCGGTCTGGCGGAAGTCTGGCAAAAGTCTTGTTATAACCACTTTTGCCTCTTTGCTCTGGCAGTAGTCTGTCGAAAGTCTGACGAAAGTCTGGTTACGACCACTTTAGACTCTTTTTGGTACTACCAGAGCAAAGAGACAAAAGTGTCCGTAACCAGACTTTTGCTAGACTTCCGCCAGTAGTCATTATAAAATGATTTTCTTGGTTGATCAATGTGGAACATTTATAATAGAAATGCTACAAGAGAAGAAAAACGCGACAGTAATGATCTACGGATGGGCCTGAAATTTGCAACGTTGAAGTGCAACGAAATAGAAAAAAAAATATTTGCTTCATGGTTATACTAATTAATATTAATTTTGTGTGTATATTTAATGTTTTATCGAATAAAATTATCTCTATAACAAAGGTTGAGATAAAATTTCCGTTGTTTAATAACTTTAATGAATTTTGATAAATTATTTCGTTGCATTTCAACGATGGAAACTTCAGACCCATATGTACGGTTGTTCAATAGAAATGTACAGCGCCACTTTGTATAAAAACATTACCACGTGTCCCACCAAGCCGCTTGATAGCCCGTGCAGTGGGCAAATATTTTGACAATAATAGACGAAGACCGACCACCGGGGAGAGTGTACTCGAGATAGGAGTAGCAGTAGTACAGTGTCCCCTCAGCCGACCGTTCAAAGTGAACCCTTCGTATAACGGGGCCACACAAGCGAAGTTTGTACAATCAAACGGCTCTCTTGCTATATACCACGGCGTGCAGGTTAAAATCCGATACGTCCATACACATAGCGCTTTTCCGCTCGCTGCTGGAAAGGTTTATCGGTTAGAGCGAGGTGTGTACGTGTGTGCGTTGCTTATCGGTCACCGGGGTATATATCTACAGCACACCTGGCGCGCTCTAGTTTCTCCTCTATATCGCATTCGTCGAGTCGACAAGTGTGCTCTACACACAGACACAAACACATGTGCATATAGGATAGCGAGTGGGAAAAATGCAAGAAAAAGAAAAGAGCGGTGAGAGAGAAAGAGCGTCGCCCTGAATATGAGAACGTGACTGTAGAGCAATTTCGACGATTCGCCGTTCCCGCGCACGCGATTGTTCGGGTATATATACGTGAAAGAGGGAGGATGGGGGAAGCGCTGAAATTACTTTTGCCGACGGTGCTTGAAATTTATATTTCAGAAGATTTATACAATTGAAATCTTTAATTATATATACGTCGGAATTAAGTTATATCGCTGCATCTGATAGCGATTAAATTTTATTAGAATATCGATTATTAATCGCGGAGTTTCGTCGAGTATATCGGATTCATCACTGATTAATACAGGCCGCGACCCAACTGTACTTTTACCTTCGGCCTTTTCTATGTCTGGGCTCTCTCTTTCTCTCTTTCTCACTCTCACCCCGCCGACCACCAGCAGCAAGTCCGCCCGTCCATCCGCCTCCTGCTCTCTTTGTCTTCGTCTTTTCTTATCGGAACGCTCGGTCTTTCGCGAACGCTCGCTTACTCGCGCGAAGTCCTCCATTATTCGCCACAGCAACGGCGGCGATGAACTTGGCAAAGTCGAGAGGGCTTTCGCTTTCGCGCGTTCGCTTGCTGCTGCTGCTGCTGCTCGAGAAGCGCGGAGAGGGAAAAGGATGTTACGGCGCGCGCGCTCGGTCAAACGCCACACTACTGCACTGTAGCAGGACGAGTTTGCGAGCTCGCGCGCTCCTTCTCTCAAGGACACTTCCCTGATAGTTGACAAGCTCCTCGCAGACGCGGCTCTTCTCTCTCTCTCTCTCTCTCTCTCTCTGCCTGCACTTTCTTCCGTTCGGCACAACGCGAGAGCGAAAGCGGAGCCTCGAGTGCGCGTCGACGACTCGTTCCCTGTGCATGCGCTCTACAGAGAGAGGCTCGAGGGCGCGCACACAAGAGAGAGAGACGAGAACGGGGAAAAGAGCGAGTGGAATGCGACTCTCGTCTCTCTGTAAGCGCGCGAACGCGAGGTTACTGGGCGAACCAGTCTGCTTGCGCGCGCGCGCCTGTTCCATGTGTTTATGTGTCTGCAGTAGTCGTCGTCTCCCGTAGTTCTCCCTCAACGGGCCCACGTGCTACCACGCGCACTCGCTCCCTCGGGGCTCGCTCTCTCTTTCTCCCTCTCGAAATCCGCCTCAATGGAGCAATCTCAGGCGCTCGCAGGAGCGCGTATATAAACGTGTTTATATACACATACTCGTACGTCCGAACGTTTCAATTCTCCCCGCTATAGCTGCAGCATAAAGAAGAATGTAAGAGGAAAAATCCCTCTTCGCGATTTTCCTTTCTTCTCTTTCTCTCTGCTCCCTGTATACCTCGGCATCAGCTAGCGTCTCTTTCCCTCTCTTTCTCGGCGGCGGCGGTGGTTCCTGTTCCTGCGGGTATTGATTCGCGTTGGCGGGCGGGCGCGCTCGAGAGGGCGGTCACCGCCCCCGCAGCCGGCGTCTGCCGGCAGTCTACCCCTTCTTCGCTAGCTAGCTCGCTCGGTGCGCCGCTGCTGCTGCAGCAGCAGCCATTTCGACGTGTGCCAGCCGCCGCCGCCTTTGGGTTTGCAAGCGCGCGCACTCGAGTGCACTTCTTCTTCTTCTTCTTATTCTTCTTTGCGGGGATGATGACTAATGCGAGTGACCGTTATACCGGTCAGGGTCGCAGTGCAATGACACGATAAAGACGATGTAGACGACGAGGATGATGAGTCTCTCGGGTGTGGAGAAACAGAGAGGATGATGTATCATTCGCCACTTGCGACGAATTAGCGCGAGATTGGATGATGCTGCTGAATACTTTGTGCGTTGCCACTCAATTATCGATCGCCGAGGCTCTCAGAGAGAGAGAGAGAGAGAGAGAGAGAGAGACAGAGAGAGAGCGAGAGAGAGAGAGAGAGAGAGAGAGAGAGAGGCCGAAAGAGAAAGACGACGCATTTCAATGCCTCTCCACTTGCTCTTTTTTTCGTTTTAAAAATAGATGTAGACATGTATAGGCATGCATCAGCGTTATAGCAACAGAAATAAAAATCTGTATATCATATCGTAAACTATACGCGATTTCTATTCCACCGCAAACTTTACTCACTGCCGTATATTTCTTTTTTCCCCGGTCTCTCAAACCACGTGCGATATTCGATAAAACCGCCGCGCATCCCCTTCATAAATCACGCGAATGACAAAGATCTCGGCCAGTTTTCGTTATCGGCCAACCACGCGCTTGTATGTATATCGCGTGTCGTGCGCTGAAAAATCACCCGACTATAACCATATAACGTCGTGTGGCGAAAATACCGTGGTGCAGAGTCGTGCTTTTGGGCGCGAAACCGCGCGCGTCCGTGCGTGAATTTATGAATTTATCGCGGAATTAGCGGCGGGCAATCGTCGCGCGCCGTGTATCGATGCGTTTATTTCATTAACCACTCGCTGCCTGCTCTCTGTCTCTCTCTCATCGGTGCCGTTTATAACGCGCTGAATGCCGACATATCGACAGGGCTAGTGTGCGCGCGCGTTCTATCTCCCACACCCGATATCTCTTCGATTTTCCACCTCTACACTACTACTATCCCGGACTGGGTATATGTGTGTGCACCGGTGCGATGTGAATTCGCGTAAACAAGGTTCGTGCGCTGGGGTGAGTGGGCTTGGTACTTGTACTCGAGCGATATCGTTGAAAAAGAAAATTAAAAATTTTGATCACTGCATCAAGCTTGTACAAAAGTTTCGTTTTATTATAACTCATTTCTTCTACAACCCGCAACCTTTTCCTTTTAAATTTTACTAAGTTCTAAAAAAGATTCACAATATATACTAAATGAATAAAAAAAAATAACTAGCTTAAACGATTTGGCATTTAAGTGCCCCTCGGCTACATCCCAAAAACTCTAACCACCTTCTCTTCACGCCACACGTCCAATCCGCACACTATAGCGCGCAAACGAAGCGCGCTCTCGCGCACAATGAGCAATCCACGGGACTCTCTCTCTGTCTCTCGGCCATTTCCCGCACCCCCGCAGCGTGCGGCCTGTGCAAACAAAAGCGATTAAACGGGCCGTATTTACGAGTATTGCGCGAGCCCGCCACCACACCAACCACCACCACCGCCACTGTCGTTGCTGCGCGCGTGTTTTGCATTACACAGCATCACGCATATGGTCCTCTCTCTTCGTCTCTCTCTCTCTCTCTCTCTCTTCGCGGTCAAACACAATATTTGCCGGCATATCGATATATAGTACACCGGCGGCCGAGTGCGTACAGAGAGAGGGAGAGAGAGAGAGAGAGAGAGAGAGAGAGAGAGAGAGAGAGAGAGAGGGGGCGAATCTAGCTTACGGGAATTTCGCGGTTTTGGTCCCGCGCAGCATATAATTGCGCTCGCTTTATCCGCTCGCGTCTCGTTCTCCAATTTTCCCCGTCCGTCCGTATGACCCCCGTTTTCGAGTTACCATGGAATGAACGGTATATAGGTGGGCGTACCCGCGCACGTCGCTGATTACTTTATCCTCCGATATTGCCAATTACAGCTGAACCATGTGTGTGTGTGTATGTGTGTGTGTCCGTCTGTTTGCTTACGCGCGCCCTATATTCGCGATAAGCCGTGCGGTTCGGCAATCAATTCTCGCGCCTTCCGTCTATCTTTACTCTCGTGTTCAAACAGCCGGTGTTAATTGTAAAATCTCAGGGCTGCTGCATACATTCCGCTCTCCCTCTCTCCATAACTCCTGCGCGAGAAAGGGGGAGGGGTGTGACAATGACGAGGACACGAGCAGCGACTGGGAAAAAAGGAACAAGTCGAAGTAGGGGGAGAGAAAGAGAGAAGAGTAGGAGATTGATCGAGGGGGCGTGTGCGTGGCGCGCCGCGGACCGCCGAGCGTCTTTATCAAGTCGGTCGGTCGGTCGGTCGGCCCTGTCCTTCTCTCTCTCTCTCTCTCTCTCTCTCTCTCTCTCTCTCTCTCTCTCTCTCTCTCTCTCTCTCTCTCTCTCTCTCTCTCTCTCTCTCTCTCTTTCTCTCTCTCTCTCTCTCTCTCGTTCTCTCAGAAACAGCCTCTCGAGATATATCCGCCGTGGCCTAGGTCAGGGTGCCAGGAGAGCAAGCACGCCCGGAAGGATTTCCTTCCCTCGTGGACTCGCCCCGACGCGAGAGAGAGAGAGTGAGAGAAAGAGGGTTGGCGTGGCGCCCACCCGCCAGCCCGCCTTCGATGCTATCGGCCGCCGCAAACACCGATTCCGCGGCCACTTTAAGGGTGAACCGCTATTTGCCGCCCCTGATCTCGAGAGAGAGTGAGAGAGAAGTGCCCGCTCGCTTCACGGCTTATACTGCCGGCCCCCCGCTTCAGAATGAACTTGTTTTCGATTCACGGGTTACTACTACTATACTACTCGCCCTGATTCTCTCTCTTGACTCCGCGGAAGGAGGAGAGTAGGATATAGATGTCGTGGGAGATGTATAGTCTCCTGGGCACTTGTTGAGAGAGTAAACAAAGCGGAAGAAATGTTCGATTGAGGATTCTTATGTACTATAGATACGAAAGGAAATGAGATTCTGGTAGAATGGTTGGTTGGTTAGTTTGTTCGTTAAAATGGGCGTAAACGCATTATCGAATTGAAAAAACACAAGTATTTCGTTGAGCGCAATTTCAAAATTACAACGGAAAAGGGGGCGGACGTCGCGCAATAGTCGAATTAGCATTTTTAATCCGGCCTCGGCGAAATTACTTTGATAGCCCCGTAAATTGCAAATGAGATTGACGTCGAAATGAAAAAGTGGGTGGGGCGGTAGGGGAGAGGCGGGCAGAGGCGAAGGGATGAGGAGATTAAACGAGCTCCGCTAAGCTCGTATTTCGAATATTCCAGGTCGCCGGGCGGGCGAGATGAGAAGCAGCAGCAGCAGCAGCAGCGTCGGTCGCGTCTCGGCGGTGGTGGTAGTGGTGTGCAACCTCGAACAAGCCCGGCTCGTTAATCGCTAATTACGTACGGGCACGGGCGCAGATCCTGCGTACAAATGAATTTACGTCTTACGCGTTTTTTGAGCTTTAACGAGGCTGCAATTTTCGTTCTAGTGTACTATATATCTCTCTGCAATCAACTTGATACCTATAACGTGCCGAAAAAAGGGCTACCGTGTAGCATACGTCATCGGATTTCGTTATATATACATGCGCACGCTATCGCTTGCACAATGTGCATCACTATGCAGATTTGCTAATGCAGTTTTCGACTTGACTCGCACACTGGTTTTGCTCTCTCTCTCTCTCTCTCTCTCTCTCTCTCTCTCTCTCTCTCTCTCTCTCTCTCTCTCTCTCTCTCTCTCTCTCTCTCTCTCTCTCTCTCTCTCTCTCTCTCTCTCTCTCTCTCTCTATATATATATATATATATATATATATATATATATATATATATATATATATATATATATATATATATATATATATATATATATATATATATATATATATATATATATATATATATATATATATATCTTTCTCTCTAGGATACCTCGTACCGCGTATATATAACGCCGTTCTTCGGCTTTAATTGCGGCAAATTGCGTTTTGCAATTTCGCAGCCAACCCCCATATAGAGCGAAACAATTCGAATTGCAAAGGAACGTCGATTCAAAGACCGCGCGAGCGAGCAAAAGGGACACTGTGTTTCTCGCTTACACGCGCGCATAATAAAATCTTGGCTATTTTTTCGACATTCGCCTGTCCTATTCTAGCGACGAAATAAAATTGCCGAGAGGGCGAGACGGCGGCGCGCGGTGGATCGTCAAGACGATATTGCAACGAATTCGCCGCAGTACGAGCGGGAGCGCGCGTTCGAGAGGAAATTTCACTTCCTCTCTCTTCCTCTCTCTCCCTGGGCGTAGCCGCGCGTTATCGAGGGTATACACGCGAGCGCGGGCGGGCGCACGTCGACGCCGGGTATTACTCCGCCGCCGCGCGTAATTCAATGCCGCGGCTAATTGAACTATGTTGCGCTCAGTCGCGTTTTAAGCCCTCTCCGACGAAACATAGCCGCGCCCCCCTCGTCGACGGCCGAGAATATCTATATAAAACTTGATAGCGCGTATTAAGCGGAAAATTTTCAGCCGGAATCGAGGAAAAGTAATTGTATTGTCTACCGGCGGCTGTATGTGTATGAGTGAGAGTTTACGTATAGGGAAAATATGGCAGTCGTAATGGAAGGGCGCAGAGCAAAGAGTCGAGTTCGCGGTAAGAATAGACGAGAGAGGAGAAAGACGGGATAGAACGAGCGAACGAACGAACGCCTCTTCCACGGCTTCTTCGCGCATATTACACTCGCGAAAGGGACCTTTTCATTTGGCGAACGTCCATAAATTTTCACGGGGCTTTTCACAATTTTGCCCCGCTCACTCGCTCTCGAGTAAGAGAGAGAACTAAAAAGAACGAGCACTGCGCGAAAGAGAAGAAAGACCCTTTGGCGGTAGGTGGGTAGCGCGGAGGGGGGGGGGGGGAGGCACACACACATAAATTTAATTTTACGGCGCTGCATCAACGCCGTCTATTTTTGTGCACGCGCGCCTGCATGAAACCCGCGAACAACATTGTTATTTATTATAGAAACCGCGCACGGGCGAACAATGCCGCCCGGTATTAACATATAAATTAACGCGCGCCAACTTCTTTGTTTGTCCGTTACAGTCGCCAGGCGTGATGCCGTTCTACGGAGACACCGGCGCCGGTTTCCGGCCTGCCACTGGCTTCGGCAACGCCGTCTGGCACCAGGGTGTATCACCCGTGAGCGCAGTCGCGGTCGAGGCCACTCCGGCGGCCTGGCCGCCCCAGCAGTTCATCCAGCAGATAGCCGCGCCGAACCAAATCGAGGAGCTAAGGTATCACCCGCAGTACACCACGACGTCGCCGTATCATCCCCAAACAGGTGAGTGTCATATACGGAACGATGGTGAAAAGACGCAACCACAATGGGCTCGTTGTAATTTTCATACATGCCGATAAGGGGGTCGGAGAAGATATATATTGTTAACTTTGACGTTTGATTTCAGTCACGTATCAGCAGCAGACCTTCATTACGGCGGACCAGTCGGCGTTTCAGCGTGCCGCCGGCACGACGGGACAATACGCAATCACGGGCCAGCCCTCGCCGCTGGCCCCAGTCTCCGCTGCTGCGGCTGCGGCGGCGCAGACCGCGGCCGCTGCAGCTGCCGCGGCGGCCAATGCCGCGCCCCAGCGTCCGCTGAACGGCCAGTTCATGGATCCTACCGGGCAGGCGGCCGGCCAGCAGCCGGTGGCCTACGAGAGACAGGAATACGTGAATGGCTATCAGCAGCAGGTTAGCTGCCGAACTATCAATCTCTCAGACTTCTAAGTTAATATTATTCATTCGTATTTTGTCGTAGACCGAGTTTGTTTTGATGTTTGTTTGGTAACTAGAGAATAAAGAACAAGTTGTATATATATATATTTATATATCTATGAGTTGGTATCTATCATTTAGTTGCTACTGCGTAACAGTAATACATCGTAATTTTGCATTATTTTTTTTTCCATGTAGTTTTGATTTTGGTTCTATTCTCTATTTCCATTTCTTTTGGTTCGTCATTTCAATCATTATCGAAAGTGTCGATCAAACTTTCATTTTACATCGAGTTTTCATTCTTTTATGATTTTGTATATCGATTGCTTTTATTTTGCTTAATATCTGAAGAAATTTTTAATTTCACGTTTATTTCATGATCTACTTCTACTCGATAAAATCCGAATGTTTATTATACATTTTATTAATGTTCAGAAGTGCATGTAGTTAAAAATCGTAACTTCCTACTTGATCAGTACTGCCTATACAGCTTCTTTATATACATATTTTTATATGATGCTTAAACCAAAATACTTCTTGTTCATACAAAATAATTGCCTTACGAATTTCAATTTCTTTTGAATTAAAAAAATTCTATTTGATTAACAAGGAATAGTTTTGATTTAAGCTTTACGTTTGGTCAAGAATAAAAATAATTGTCACTTAATTCGCATTGAAATTTATTATTATATATTGATATGCTTATAATTATAGTTAATAATGTTAAAGAATAAAACAATCATTATAAAATAGTCGGAATTAAAATTAGAATAGCATTCTTTCCAAATATCTCTATTTACAAATTCAACTGCGTAGTATGAATAAGGATAATCATTTCATGTATAAATTAAAATTTTTCTCTACATGCCATTGATAAATAAAATTTACAAAAGAAATATCAAATAAAACATAAAATGATTTTGCATGTAAATACAAATTTGAAGTAGTATAACAAATGATATTGCACTGTCTACAATAATTTTGTTTAATTTTAGGACATTACAATGGCGCCACCTGCCTCCACGACGCCCAATAGCCGCAGCAGTTCGGTTCACATGGAGGCACAGCAGCAACCACAACAAACACAAAATCAACAAACAGCGCAAATTGCTCAGCCAGGAGACACGCAAGTCAAAGGCTTTGCAACGATTGCCTCAAATAATGTGTCGGGAAACGAGATGCCTGGGTATCCACTTCAACCGGGCCCACAGAGTTTACACAGCTCTAACGGATACCCAGGCTACATGGAAATGGGCCAGCAACAACAAACTCAAAACCAGTGGCAGCAAGTTTCTGATGCTAATCAGCAACACATATGGTCTGAAACTAATACCAACGCTAAAATGCAAACAATTAATAATGGCATGAGTTGGTCTGATGCTAGTATGCAGCAACAGCAACAACAACAGCAACAGCAACAACATCAACAGCAGCAGCATCAACAACATCAGCAGCAGCAGCAGCAACAACATCAGCAGCAGCAACAGAATGCACAAAATTTGAAGCAATCTAATGAGCAGCAACAAAATATGCAAGTTCAGGCTCAACAGGAACTTCCAAGGCCTGCGAGTCACATGAGTTGGGAGAATGGAAGTGTAAAAGATCAAACACCTCATACTCCACAGTCATGGTCTGAAAATATGGATAATCAACAAACAACACAATCGCAAGGGAATTGGCCTCAGCATAGTCCTAGTATAAGAGACAATCAAAATCCGCGATTGACTCCGTCCGCACAGCAGCAACAGCAACAACAACAACAACAACAACAACAACAGCAGCAGCAGCAGCAACAACAACAGGCGCAAGGTTGGCCTCAGCGCTCTCCACAAATGCCAGATCATCAGAATGCAGCTCAAAAAAGTCCAAGAATGACGCCGCAGCATAATTGGCCACAAGCTAGTCCGGAACTGCAAGCTCAACAGAATTCTGCTCAACAAAATCCGAGACTGACGCCCTCGCAGCAGTGGCAACAACAGACGAAACTCGAGCAGAATCCTCGATTGACTCCTTCTAATCAAATGTCGTGGCCCGACACGCCAACTAGTCAGCCCAATTGGTCTCCAAGCAGTATGAAAAGCGATGGCAGTCAGCAACCACAACAGCAATGGCCGGATTCACAACCCAGTCCAAGGCGAACACCGAGTCATCAATCGGCAGCTTGGCAAAATCAAAACACTCAAGAGAAGATAGAAAATCAAATGAGTTGGTCCCCAAAATCTGAGAATCAGGCTAATTGGGGACAACAAAATACTAAACAAGACATGCAAAATTCAGGGGAAAGACTTATGTGGCAACAACCTAATACAGATAGCAATAAACAAAATGGTTACCCAGAAAGTCAAGATTCCCAAGACAGCATGTACCCTCAATCAAATAGAGTGAATTTGAATAGTCGTTTAAAATCTATGATTTTAAATAAACAGCAACAACAACAACAAATGCAAAGTCAAGTAGGCCAGAATCAGGATCAGTCACAAAGTCATCATCAAATGCCTTCTCAACGGTCAAACAATGGTGACGGATCCAACGGTGATATGTCTGCCGATAATCGGTTACGAGAGTCGCACGAAAATTCCGATAAATTGCAAGAAAAAAGAAATGAGCAATACATGAATCAATCCGGTATGGTGCCAATGAACCAATCCAACGAATCCATGACCGGTAATTTTTTATTGCATAGCCACCACCCTCGGGCCAATAGTTTGCCCGACGGTGGTGGCTTATGGGAATGGTCAGGAGGAGCAACTACCGGCATGAACGTTAATGCCTTATCAAATAATCCATTGTCAAACATCAACAATTTAATCCATTTCAACTCTGAAGAAAAACAAGGGAAAAATGAAGATGAAAGAAGTAAACACTGCTGGAATTCTAACCACAACAGAGAAAATCAGGCAATCGATGATAAGAGTTTCCAACAGAGATTATGTATAGATTCGAATATGAACGAAAATAATTCTCTGCATGATACTGAAAAGGGAGTGAATGATATAAATTATGCACATTCAGCTCATTTACCCGAGCAAAAATGTGACGAGCTGAAGACACAATCTGATAATACTCTTGCAGAAGTGCAATATGATTCTAGCCAAAAAATAAAGCAAGAATATAGTTGTCCAGTGTCAGTAGGAGTGGCAGCGTCGAACGAAGAAGAAATATCACGAACCATCAAACTAGAGCCTGAAAACAGAGAGCAAGAAGAATCTGGTTACAAATTTCAAGGTGACGGTGGACCGGCAAGGATGTCACCTGGAGTAGGCTCGTGGTGCTGTCGCAGAGGAGGTACTGAACAACCTACACCAGAACATTTACGCGATGGATGCTGTCAGGGTCTTCAAACGCGGGACGAGTTTACCGAGGATGCTCAACAGAAGTCCGAAGTGAAGAATGAAGATCCTAACAGCCCAAGGAGTGGCGGTACCTCATCAGCTGGTATGAAGTTACAAGAGCACTTGGAAAAGTTGAAGAATAATGTGAGGACGGAAGTTCCGGACTGCGATTGCTTTACCGCTGACAAATGTGAGTTGCAACCGTTGTATGTTCCTCGCTACACTAACATTGAAAGATCACACTAACCACGCAAATGCATATATTAGAAAAAAAAACTAAATTTAAACTCCAAAAAGATCTAACATGAAGCTTAACTAAATGTAATACATCAAGATGTGTAGTATCGCTTAAATGTTTCGCTCAAACTAACGTGACATAATAAATAAAGTAAAATAAACTATAAGGTCCACCGGAGCCTGGTTCATACTACACTCATCTTGGCGCAGCAGCTAGTCTACCCGATCTCCGAAATGATCTTGAGAGAAGAACTGGTCTCAAAGGGAATGCCATTAGATTCGAGAAGGTGGTCTACACGGGAAAGGAGGGAAAAACGACGCAGGGCTGTCCTATGGCTAAGTGGGTATGTAAATGAGACAATTGTGAATATACATGAAAATTTATATGCTTATCAATGTTTTTCTAAGATTGGTTGATGTTTTGATAGATAATAGATAAATGCAATGAATGTATTGTAATAATTATACACTTTTAGATTATACGCCGTTCTGGTCTCGACGAAAAAATTTTAGCAGTCGTCAAACACCGGCAAGGACACAAATGCCCGACTGCGTGGATTGTTGTAGCAATGGTGGCTTGGGAAGGAGTTCCCAGACATGAAGCCGATCGAATATATTCTTTGTTAACTCATAAGCTAAATCGGTTTGGATTACCAACTACTAGAAGATGTGGGACTAATGAGCCTAGAACTTGTGCTTGTCAAGGCCTTGATCCTGATACTTGTGGGGCAAGTTTTTCGTTTGGATGCTCTTGGTCGATGTATTATAATGGTTGTAAATATGCAAGAAGTAAAACAGTTAGAAAATTTCGATTATCTGTGAGATCTGAGGTGAATTATATTTAATACCAACAATTAATTTGTTATATTTTATTGATCAATTTATTTATGTGTTTATTTTATTGTTTAGGAACAAGAGGTAGAAGAAAGAATGCATGTTCTAGCAACTCTATTGTCCCCGTTGTATCTAAGTCTAGCTCCAGAAGCATTCAACAATCAAACGCAATTCGAGCGGGAAGCCAGTGAGTGTCGATTAGGGTTCAAACCGGGAAGGCCATTTTCCGGTGTTACGGCGTGCCTAGATTTTTGTGCTCATTCTCATAGGGATCTACATAATATGAATAATGGTTGTACAGTGGTAAGTTTTATAAATAGCAATTTTTTTTTATCGGCACTGAATTTATTATAATTACTAACTATAAATTGTATTTTTAGGTTGTAAGTTTAACAAAACATAGAATGCTCTCAAAACCCGATGACGAGCAATTACACATTTTACCTTTGTATATAATGGATGAGACAGACGAATCTGGCTCAAAAGAAGGTCAACAAGAAAAAATTAAATCAGGGGCAATCGAGGTTCTTACAAAGTGAGTATTGCTTATATGCATTATAACTATGATAATTTTCTATAACCAAATATTAAATCATTATTTCATCAATTGATAGATATCCATGTGAAGTAAGAGTTCGATCAGTGCCACTGCAACCCTGTAGACGCCACGGGAAAAAAAGAAAAGAGGATGAGCCCGATGTTACAAGCAATAAGAAAGATATTAAAAATACCAGTGAAAAAATCGTTGAAGTAAATAGGCCACCACTATATCAAGATCCCTCCAGAGCACAGCTCAGAGATTCACAATTATCTCTTGAAATGGCAACTATGTTGGAAGGAATGGACGCTCAACTACAAAGTTCTCAAGTATCATCTACGGTTCTCGACAGTCCTGTGTCCATGTACCAAAGTTGGAATTATCAACATGAACAGCAGTGGAGTCGAGCTGGCTGGCTTGACCAAAGAAAAAATAATTGGATGAATCCTTGGAGTGAATACGGTCCTTTTGGTGGACTAGAACGGGAAGTTAAAGTTGATCCAGACAGCACTAGTCTTGATGAATCCAGACCGAAAAGTACAATTTCGCAGGAAGATTATAGACCATCATCTAGAAATGTACAAAATGTGAATGGAGAATCACCAAGAGGTAGCTATACTCATTCCCCGCGAGGCCACTCTTTCTCTCCGAGAGGATCGTTACCAAATACACCGGTAGAGTCAATTTATTCAACGCCACCAAGAACATGCCCGTCGACACCTCAAGACCAAAGGCTAATTTCTCCAAGGAGTTCTGGATATTCTTCTGCTCCGAGTGATTTCAATTTATCGTCACCGTCACCTAGGCAATATCAAAATTCGTTAGAAAACAGGCAAAACAGTATATCTCCTCGTGCTAGTTATCAAAACCCCCCACTCAGTTTCGAAAGCCCACAAAGAAATACACCTCCCAGGGGTAGCCAACATACTTCTACTCCAATTGGGCCTGAAGTTCGAAGGAATCAATCTCCTAGCGTAAATCAGATTCGAAGTCCGAATTTAAATCCACATGAACAAAGTCCAAGGTATCCTAGCAATACAAATCAGTACAATTCCGAGATTCATGATTCAAAATCTCCATTTGTACCAAAACCACAAACTCCGTATGAATCGTATCCAGGACAAAATTCGAGGGTTGCTGATTATGTAAACCACACTAGTACAGTACCTGGTCCTACACATCCCGACTACTTAGCGCAGAGTCCGTTTCATGTTCAATCATTAACAAATCAAAATTACGATCAGTTAAGTGAAAATGCTGTTAATACGGCCGATCAAAAGAGACAGTCGAATAATCCAAGAGGTGTTCCAAATAACAACTATCCATCTGTTTCTTCTGAACAATCATCGAATTGGAGCTCTCTAAGTTCTTGGGGCAATGAAACGAACAAAAAGCCTGTACAATCACCTCTGCAAACCCTTCAGCAAAGCTCGTTTTCCAAATGTGAGTATGGAAATAGCTCGAAAACGTCACCTTGGGAAACTCCAGCCGAACCACCTTCGCCATTCAGAGTGCCGAAAGGAAGACCACCTTCACGAACTACTCCAAATCATAACGTACCATCTGAGACTAGTAATTCTCAAAATTCGGTGCCGAAAACATTCCTCAAACCACAAGAACCCAGTAAAAACAATACATTCGACCCACAAAATAACATCGGAAAAACTTCAACGACAGGACAAAATCACCAACGAAAACCCGAATGGCCACAAGACAAGCTAAGAGAAGGTAACTTAAGTTTTGTCTTTACATTTCAGTTTAATTTTAAAAATTATACTTATTTATTTGTTATGTGATACAGGATTTCCAGAAACTGCAAAACAAGAACTGCCTAATCAAAATCCGAGCTTGAGCTGGGCTGAAGCTGAGATGAAACAAGTACAAGATTTCCACGCGATGACCGGTCTGAGTCATCCCACATTTCCACAGTACGGCTATCCAACGTATCCAGTCTTTGACAAAGCGTATACCAACACCTGGGATGGCTACAACTACAACCACACCTATCATCATCCTCAAGCACCGGAGTATCCTGCGCCGCAATACTACCAGCAGCCGAAACGCGAAGCATGCTTTCCGGCCCCTCAGTATCCCTTTCAAAACGTATCGGCGCCCTATCAGGGCTTGAATCCAGGCTGGGCCAGGTGGGACGCGCCCGGCTGTCCGCGCTGGGACCTCTACGGGCCAGCGCCGTACTTCCCGGTGTTACCAGAGCCACCGCCAAAGGCGGAGCCGATCGGCGAGGTGGCCGACTACTCCGACAACGAGGAGTGCTTCAAGGACTCGCAGATGGGCGGCGTCGCCATAGCTCTGGGCCACGGCAGCGTACTCTTCGAATGTGCCAAGCACGAGATGCACGCGACGACGGCTTTGAAAAAGCCAAACCGCCTGACTCCCACCCGCATCAGTCTGGTCTTCTATCAGCATCGCAATCTCAACAGGCCACGCCACGGCTGGGACGAGTGGGAAGAGAAGATGAGGCTGCGCAAACTCGGCGTGACAGCCTCGAGCGCAGCCAACAATAACAACACCACCGCGTCCCAGACGACTGCTGGAGCGTCGGGCAAGTCGGCGTCTACGTCGCCCGGCGCGGCTGGCCTGCCACTGACGGAGACGCCGCTGACCCTACCCCACGTACCGAATGTGCCAAGCTCGCAGTTCATGATGCGATCGCCAACGTACACAACCATGACCTGGACGACGCTCTTCCCCATGCATCCCTGCATGATCACCGGTCCATATCAAGAGGGCGGGGCCATCGGATGATTATCGACCGGGCCCTTTGGTCCGAGCTAGCCATAACCGAACTAACACGACAGTTCAATTAGGATGTAATGATTATACATACACAATACAAAATAAACACACACACACACGCAGTCCGTTATAGCCGACTGAATATCGGTCCGCATCCCTCTGTGAGACGACGAGGTGTGTGTGTTCCCGTTATAGAGAGGCTAGCGACGAAACGCAATTAATCTCTAGGTTTCCTGAATTTTACAAAGAGTACCGACGAACTATTATTGAGACTAATCATTTTATAGGTTTTTTGATATCCTGTGTATTTTCAATTGTTTCCATTTCTCGTGCTTTTTTGCTGAATGGATATAAACGAAGGAATGTGAAGATATGTAGAAGCGAATAGAAGCGTAGATTTATTATGTAATAGAATGTTCCCGTATTTTATCGTATTTTCCATATGCGACTTTTTTGCGTGATTGAGGATATGATTATTGAGAGTAATATCGCACATGCGAAAAGCGGCAAGGAAAAAAGGAAAAAAGGAAAGAAAAATAAAGTAAGCGTGAACAATCGGGACAGTTTGTAATTTACTTTCTTCAATGTTCGTAAGTGAACGCGAATTAACCGATCAATTTGATATGGCGTTCGTTTGTAAGAAATCAATTTGTATTATTTGAATATTTGTACATATTAGGTGACATTTATTACTTCCAAATCAATTTCGACCTTTCTTTTTCTTCTATTTTTTTACGCGAAAAAGTATCCTTTCGCCTCGCTTTGATTTTTTTTTTTTATTTAGCGAGTAAAGACGTGAAAGTAAACTTTATTCGGCAAAGATTGATCATGCGGCGGAGAGTCCATTTATAATTTATTTATTGTCACTGTTTTCCCCGCCCCGTTCCTTCCAGTCCCGTCCCACAATTCCCAATTATACGAATTTCCCCCACATGAAACTTTTGATCTTAGACAAATTTTAATGATTTTAGAGGACTTTAAACGATTTACATTTTAGGTACTGATCATTAGAATTATAGCGTCGATCGATTGTATGCAAACTTTTATATTTGTATGTCTGAAAGCGCGCGGGACCGAGGCGGACATTCGATAAAAAGGGATATGCATATAGACATGGCCGAAATGATGTAAAGGTGTGAAATTAAATACTAATGAAAATAATCGAATTGCCAGCCTCGTCCCGAACCAGAGTATTATAAGAATCATTAATATATTATCATTCATTATTATCACATACAATAATTAGTAATATAATCTAATTTAACTGATTATTTATTAATTAAGTTTTGAAAGAGTGTTATGTAATACTATTATAACGTTTGAAGCGTCGAGTTAGGGCAAAATTTGTACAAGTGCCGTAAAATGACGATGCGAAAAGACGCGACACTTGTGAAAAGTCACCTTAAACACGGCGGACCGTGGGGGTCCGCGCATTTCCATAACTACTACTACTGTCTCAAGCGACGTCCCAAAGGAAGTTGTTGCGAAATTATAGCGCTCATTCCGCAAAGCCGTCACGGCGTCTTCTCTTAAATATCCTTAATCTATTCCGAATTTTGTCTAGCTAAGTTCATTATCGCATCTTCATTTTTTTTTTCAAACTACGTATTGCGTGCATTAACATTTGTACGTGTATTGTAAGAACAAACAGAAATATTCCAATTAAAATATTTTTTGCTCATTTTTACTTTTGTTCTTTTTTCTTCTTTTTTATTATTTAATTATACTGAATAATCCGTATCTTCGATATATAAATAAAATGTCAAATTGTAAAAATCATATATATACATACGTACATATATATATATTTTTTTCCTGAAAAAGAACGTCTGATAGAATCACTGGTACATGCGTATTTACATGAAATATTAAGACGACTTTTTACGACGATATTTAAAGAAATTTTACAAAATATTGCTGTGCAGTAAAGACTTATCTGTAAGCTCTATTGATGTATAGAACATGGATTTTTTAAAAATCGAAGCGGTGTTCCTTCTTTTAAAAAGTAATGGTGTTTCTATTAGATCTTTCGCAAAGGAAAAGCAACCCACAGTACAACATTGACCATCAATCGCATTTGCGTTTAGTCATCGCCTCGTTATTTAACGTTAGGACATTAACAAAAATATCAAAATGACGAGGCGATGGTTTTTAATTTTTTTTGTACAAATTGTCTTTTTTTCGAGACAAAAGAAAACAAAAAATGGCTCAACAATGCTTTGAAATGTTGTCTAGATACTAATTTTTACGATTAATTTTTTTTTGAAAGATTTTTTATATCTTTGTGATGTATCTTACGTAATTTTTCTAAAAACTCTCGTTTTCTTAATCTTAACTTTGCATTCTTCTAAATGTTTAATCGTTTAGTTGTCATAAACTTTGTATTGAGTCAAATCTGATATTTCGTAATTTCGACTTTTCGCTGGCGACGATGAAAAAGCACTGCCATTAATGCAAAACAAAAAAAGTAAATACATAATTATTCTTACGGTTTTTATAACGACAAAAAACACGGAAAGAAAAGAGAAAAAGAAACAATAAAACTGATATTAAATGCGATGATGCCAAAATAGTGTTAAAGCTAATATTTAGAAAGTAAATAAAGTAAAATACTTGTAATAATTATAGCAAGTCTATTGAAACTAAAATATATAAAGATGAAAACATTTTTAAAAATAATTATATCGAGATAAATGGACAGGAGAAAAAAAGAGGAAAGAGAAGAAACTAAAAAGTTATGATTGAATAAACGAAACGAGTAAATAGTAAAGAGAAGCAACGTTGAAAAATGTATTTTTTCTTCCAATGCCAAAAAGATGCCATTTTGTTTTGTATGAAAAGATGGATAAAAAAAGTCAGAAAAAAAGTGAGAAATCTTACGGTAGTGTGTAGAGAACGTATGTAAGTGTACCAATAAAAAAAAATTCAATGTGTATGTCTCGCGAAATAAACTTGTCCGCCTTACGATGAAGCAGAAGCACTACAATAGTTAAATGAAAACATCTGTAGCATAAAACAAAAAGTTGAAATAATATCATGGCAGTCTCGTATTATTTAGTCGTACGAAAAAAATTTATAATAAAAAAATATAATCTAAGTGATGCTAGTATTGAGCATCATTTTGCAAAAATAATTTGAGAGAAGCACGAGGTTCAGAGAAATTATTTAAATGAAAAAAAAAAAATATGTATGAAATTTTAATAAATAACCCGTGCCTGTAAATATTTCTAATGTTCGAGACAAAATGAACTTTAATTATCTTTAATTTTGGAGCGGTTATAAAAGTTAAAAATACGAGACCCACTAATATAATTTCTCTTTACAAATTAACGCTCAAGTAACCGCAGGTGTTTTTGCAACTCCTAAAGAATGAAAATTAACTATATAATATCTAAGTAAAAACTGTTTTGATGCAAAGTATCTTATCAAAAAATGAGAATTATAGAGTACGGAAAAAAAGAATAAAAGATGGTAATCGAAAAGTCATTGTTCTATGTAATTACGGATATTTTAATTTGAGAAATATATAATATATTAAAGATGATATTTAAAGCGATATAAGATTTAAGATTGAGAAAAGGTAATTTTTTAAAAGTCGATTTGTAAATGCGCTTTATTTGACTATTTGGCATTTTTAAGATAAAAACGAAGTGATTTGCAGAGGGTGTAAAGAAAACAGTAAAAGCAATCTAACAAAAGACTCACTTTTGACGATGATGAAAATTTATTAAGCATTCGAAAAAAGTATAATTTTTATCGCAACAAAGCGTTAAGCAAAGTTGGGACGTAAGAATCCGTTTTTGATCTATCGGAACAAACTATCATTACAATGATCGTGCGTCTATGAAGAGGAAGAAAAAACAAAGGGAAAAAAGCGTGCTTGATTAAAAAAAAAACTATTCACACTTAGAATGCTTACGATTACGATAGAATGTAACGATAAGCGTGAATAATAAACTTAAGCGATAATACTATCGATGTAAGATTAAGGATTAGAACAAATGTACGCATAAGTCAGATGTAATTGTCCTTTGTGAATATACTTGAGAGAGAAATGACAAAAATACAACAAACTTTTATGAATACATGACTTGTTTGCTTTATTTTCTCCCTCCTCACAAATTTGTCTTCCAACGTCAGTCATAAATTCATTCGCAATCACGATACACAATAATCGTCCAGACTTAATCAAGCGCTTCAAAAACGCGAAATCATCCATATATACGAGGCGCACACGTCTATATCCTGCGGAGGAGATATGCTTTCATATACATCGACGGCAATTAAAAATAGCTAATTACATAAATAACGTCTTGGAGGCTGTATTCCACTTTTAGATCCTTTCACTTATTTCGTACTTCTTGCATTGGGCCTTCTTTTTCAATTAAGAAGCCAAGTACTTCGCGACTGTGCGCGAATTGCACGTATTAGAGGCATAGCGTCGAGAGATACACATTCGAGAAAATCTCCTCGAGTTTTCTCCACGTACTCGCGACGGGTTGCGGTCGCCGAGAAAGCAGCGGCGAGATGGCGAGCCGCACCGCGTGTCGCCGCAAGTAATACAATGACAAATCATCGTTCGCGTTATAAAACACCCGCTTATCGGAGTATTCCTTTTCTTTTATCGTTTGTTTTCGTTATTATAAAGAGCCGCGATTGAGAGTTTTACGGAGAAATTTTTAAATATTCGCAGACGCGGAAGGCGCCTATTTCGCACTTAATGTCGGTTTATGAAAATTTAAAACTCTGAGTTATTACATATTGAACGAAATAAATTGCGCGCTCACGAGGCTTTATGCGCACGGCTGTCGACCTTTGAATAAAGTGGCTGTCGTGCATTCTTAAAGACGTATTTTTTGCATAAACCCATATGGAATATCTTTTACTTATATATTTATTTTGAGAAAGAATTTTATTACGCACAGTTATTTTTAACCGCATCGGCATTTCGATTCCCATAAATCTTCATTGCATTTTATCGCAAGGTTAACATTGTAATAAAAGTCGCACTCGAAACATTGTCTCACAGTTTAAACCTCTTTTCGCTACACATCATTCCCAATAACCTGTCCCACCGCAATTAAGTTCCCTATACCGCAAAAAGGAAATCCACCACCGTAATCGCGAAAACCTTCCGTACCCCTTTTCCGAAATATAAATTCCCAACTTTACAAACTGTCCCCGGCCGTATTTTTAACGACCAAGGCGCATACTCTCCAACTTACTCGCAAAAAAAAACCAAAAAGATCGCAGGCTCTCTCACGCAAACGAGCTTCCCGCTCTTAACAGGACTCTCAACCCGCGGCGAGCATATAAAAATAGCCTCTCTCTCGCCACACGTCTCTCTCTCTCTCTTCGTTTAGCCTTAGCCTCTTGCTCTCTCTCTTACTCTCTGCACATTCCTGCAGAGCGCAGCGCCGGACTGGACTTTTCGAGGGCGAGCGTTCACCGGCGATTTGAGCGATCCGAAGGAGGAGGAGGAGGAGACGAAGGAGCAAGCCAGAAGGAGAGAGAGAGAACGAGTATACGTATATGTGTGGGGGGAGGGCGCGCAGACAGTCATGCCGTGCCAGGGGGGCGGCGGCGGCTGAGCGCGGAATGCCGTTCGGCCGCGCACCCGTGGGTCCTGTGTGTGTATGCGTGTATGTGCACAGGTCCAGTCACACTGGATCTGGAGGAAGATCGTTGCAGTCGCCGACGCCGCCGACGCCCGCTATATAGAATATATATATGTGCAACTTTGCATCCGTAGAGTAGTTGGACGCGGCGACTACTATTCGGTTCGAATATTATGCTCCTCGCGGCTGTGAGGATGTTGCGTGTATTATAGAGGAAGCTTTTATGATTATGTAGCTCGATTGCTAGGAGCGGAATACATTTTTAATAATCAATGTATTCTGTATTACCATAAAGTTGTATCTCGAAGGACATGATTAAAAATTATTCGACGTATACATTTTAGATGCTTATAATATATTTATAACATCGCGGTTCAGGTATTTCTCAATTTGATAAAACCAGCTCTCGCCTGTTTCACATTACGTTGCTATAAAGAGTCACTGACTCTTAAAACGTATCCGAACACGCGTTCCCCCTCGCGAATTCGAAGGAACGTCATTTTCTGGAATTAAAATCCCTCGCAGGCGTCCTCGACATAATCATGCTTAAAACTACTCCCAAAGCGGATTTTTTCGCAAATAAGCGCAGCTCACTCGACGACGATGACTGTTGCTACTGCTACTGGTCTCATGCGCCCGCTTTATAATTAAACACGGCATGATTCCTGCACTACGCGCACTGCCTCGCGCGCTTCGTTAGACGCCCACACCTCTCCCACGGTGATCCTCGTTGCTTTATTCCACCTTTCTCTCTCTCTCTCTCTCTCTCTCTCTCTACCTCGCATGTATACGTGTATATACGCACACCGTCGCTCGAAACGACGCTTACCTCCTTCGCTCGGCTGTTTTCCTCCTCGGTGCGGGGCTCGCTCCTTCTCCTCTCTCCTTTCCCCCTCGTTTACCCCCTTCCGCCTCCTCCACCTTCACTCCTCCTACACGAGCGAGCGAGCGAGCTTTGACGCGCGCAGCTCTCGCGAACTCACGGTTAAAGTCCTCGGATGTGCATGTGTTATACATGATGGACCGTTGACCGGTCCTTAATCCTATGGCGCGAGCCGTGTGGAAAAAGAGAGAGAGAGAGAGAGAGATGGACTACTGCTGGTATTCGACCTAAAAACGCGATATCTCACACGCGGCTGGCGGGAGGTTGATTGCTTTGCCAGCAGCAGTACATATATGATGTGCATGGAAAGAGAGGAGATTCCTCAATTATGAATCGAGTTCATTCGCGCGAAAGTATAGTCGCGAAATGCTCGCACAGCTCACTGCATAAGCTTTAATCGTTCGTTAAGATATCAGTGAAAGTTATCAAATTTGTGGAAAATTAATAATGAGCCGAAATTGGACGGTGCCTGGATAATAGAGGGCTTTCGACTGCTATGAATAATCGTCCGGGTACGGTGAATCTGGACCATCGCAAAAATATTTATATGCGGGATAATTAAATTTCGTTCCCAATGGTATATTTTCGGCAGGAATTTAAATAAATCTTCCGAAAATCGTACATATATAGAAATTAAAGTAAAATCCTCGGTAAGTAGTCACCGCTCGAGTACGGCAAGACCGGATATACACTCTCGAGCCAAAAATAACCGTAAAAAAACATTACGTCGCCGAGAATTTTTATTTTTCTCCATACAATACCGCAATCAAACATTCAAATTTCTTAATTACGTATTCCAGGTGTACAGCGAAAGAATAAAAGAAATAATCGTTCGTTCACTCACCGCGAAACGTCTTTTCCCACACGACGACGACGACGAAGACGGCTGCGACGGAACATCCACTTGATACTCACACACACACACACGCGCGCGCGCGCGCACACACAGACACACACACGCGCGCACACACACACACACATACACACACACACACGCGCGCGCATATAACGGCATCAATCCCGCCGCTGCCCACTTCTCTTAAATCAAAAGCACACACACACACCACACTCGGTACCCGAGTAGAGTGCCTCGATCAAAACTTTGATTGCACCGCATATAATAAAAGTACGCAGATTGAAAACTCGAGAGCATATATACACGCGGTGGCAAAAACAAGCGGTTATCGAGCTAATTAAAAAAGAGTCAAATACACAGAGAGGCCTCGGCCCACGCGTATAGGTATATAATAAAACAAAGCTCGTTCTCGTTTACGCGCGCTGGAAACGTAAACACACACACGCGCGTATATACTATATACTCACGCGCCGCGAAGTAGCACTGAAAATCGGTTCAACAACCCCATAACAATCGGCCGCGCGGTACGGGTGCACAAGTCGTTGGCTACTCTCCTCCTCGAGTTCATGCCTCACTCTCGCGTACATGTACGCATGCGCACCTCTATATACACTACAATAACTACGACAAAACGCGCCGGAGAGGCAATTCCGTGTATTGAGAACGGCCCCAAGCGTCATGGGCCATAAGCCCGCGCCTTAATTTCCCGCTCGCCCGCGCCCGACGTATGGGATAGTTAATCAAGCCGCGATTTTATGCACACACTACACGCCTCATGCGCGTATTTACTTATAGGTAACAGAACGCGGCCCCCTTTTTTCCGAGCGCAATAAAGGCTTTAGTTTATATATATATATATATATATGTGTACACACACACACACACACATACACACACACACACACACACACACACCTGCGCGATTGCAACTCTGCGCGTGTATTATACACGAAGGTGTGCAGAGCGCTCGCGGAAACGAGCGTAATTTCGTGCGAGCCGCCTTGGGCGAAATTCTCTCTCGCGAGGAGCGACCGTTAACCCGACTGCATCACGCACGCGCGATGCGCAGCGCAATGCAGAGAGAAAGAGAAAATAAGAAGCTGCTGCTGCAGACCTTCTTTTACATCCGAGAGAGCCTGCAATTGGGTCTATAGGTAATGCAGCGTATCCCTTATTCCTCTCTTGCGGTACATATACACCGCGCGTGCAGACAGACAGAGAGAGAGCCCGAAGTCTGAGAATCACCGTCATCATTGCCCACGGCCGGCGCTCGCTCATTACGAATTAGAGCTGGACTGTGCACGCTCGCGAGCTAAGAACCGCGCGCGCAGCAACGCTTATGATAATAGACCACACCGGGAGAGCGCTTTATGCCCCGCGTGTGTATATACTTTGCGTTACGAAATATCGCCATTACGCGTGCTCGGGCATTCCGCTGTACAAACAAATAGTTCGCGCGCGCGCGCGCGCGAGGATGGAGAGAGAACGCGCGCAGTTGGAGAAATTACGGCTGTTGTATAGTGAGAGCGCGAGCCTGAGTGGTAGTAGTGGGCAGTTTAAGGCGTTATGATTAATGTTTAGGTTAATGTCTTACTCGAGTTTTAATCTACTCGGCAGTTTGTGAGTCCGTGTGTGTGTGTCTATTATTTCGCGGGAGAAAATTGAAAATGAATGGGAGCGCAGTTATTAAGGCGCAGTTGGTTTTTACGGGCTATTAATGTTGGCGAATTGAAAAATTCGCGTTTGGGAAGTGAATTTAGTATGATGGAACGTAATTTTGGAAACTGCAGAGGATAAGGAATATTATTTATTTTATCGATATAAGATGGAAAGTCTGGCAGTAGAAGATAAAGGATAAGTTTATAGTAAGACGCTATATAACTTAAAAGATTATTTGCACTTTTATATTTGTAACTCGCTTATAGTGAAACGTTTAATTTGGTTTTAAATTGTAATGACCGTCGTAAATTGCGCAGTTTTCTCACATTATAACATTTTGAGAAACACCTTGATTAAAATTTATTCTACTGCATTAGCCATTTGCAAAATTTACAAGCCAGCCAATAGCTTTTGAACGGCTAAAAAGTTAACATATAAATTAAAAGCTAATTAAATTACAGCCACTACGTCGTTCCTTTTCTAATCCGCGAAATATTTACTCAAGAAATTAACTAATACCCGTGCACACTCGGCGATTTTATCTACAGCTCGCGCCATTTTCACCTCGGTAGAAAGAAACGAGCATGCACTCCAATCTCGCGCTATAGAAAATTGACTTCATTAACGAGCGCAATGAAATACGAGTATCTCTCTCTATACGCACAGACACACGTACATACATATACCCAAGCACCATAAAACTAATAAAGACACCAAGTTGAAATAATAAGGAACGCACAAGTGCATAATTCACCATCAGCATCGAGCGCTCAACGATTCAATTAGCCGTTCGTACACATACATATACATACACGCTTCCGCGCGGCGCAATAAATCCGGAGCGCTCATCTCTCGCTATTTGCAATTTTGCGCAATATTTCCTCGGCTTTGCGCTTATATATACACACCTATACACGTACATACATACATACAAATCGGAAATCGTGAGCGATGTCGTATAGTAGTGTTGCTGCTGGCGTCGCGAGAGAGAGAGAGAGAGAGAGAACCCGTTCGAGTCCCGCGCGAACGGACACGCTTTTCGCGCGAACTCTGTGGTATATACAGGAGAGTAAGAGAGAGAGAGAGAGACCACACGTAGCAGCTAGCCTTATACGACCCGAGTGCAGCACTGCGCGGCGGCTGGTACTTATATACGTTCATTCATTCGCAAGCGCGCGGGCACTTCCTTACACGTGTCTCTATCGCCCGCGGATTTATTCGCTCTCCGATCGTTTAATTATACCCATACGTACACACATGCACACGTGCGCTTTCCTCCCTTTAGCGCCGTGTCTAATTCGCAACGATGCGCCGCGGAGGATCCTTTATCCCCCCGTACGAGACTGCACTTATATATCTCGTAAATTCACGCGGGGCGCGTCGTCCGGGCCCACGCGCGTACTCGCGAGCTAGTGTGACTCACGCTGCGTTTTCTTTATTTCCGATGTAAGTCAGCCGCGAACTCTCCCCCGAGAGAGCACGAGCTATCTCGCTTTTCTATCTCAGCTGCAGAGCGTTTGTGCACATCGCGCGGATCTATCTATTTTCCCATGAATATTCAGTTCGCTCTGTTCTGCGGATCAGCCCCCCGCGGCTTAATGAAATAATCAGTGCGCGGGTACACAATACCGCACGCTCTCGTCCGAAAAAAAGTCAACCGTATATAGAGAAAATACACACGCACAAGTACAGGTATACGTTTATACACTCACAGAAAAAATCTGGTAAAAATTCTTATGTTGTCGTGTAAAAATTACCATGTTGGAATCGTAACTCGACCATATGTCGGATTTTTAGCAGAATTTGCAATACGCGTAGGAAAAATTCCAAGTCTAACATGGGAATTTTTTTATAATTGATTTTAAAGAGCGAAAAAAATTATTTCATCTTTTTTTTTAGGAGTGGGGGAGGAGCGAGTATCAGACACATAATTATTATATTTAGACAATACAGAAGTTATTTTTGAATTAAACATGATTAAAGAAAATTTATTAAATAAATTAAAAATTTTTGACGACATCGAGACTCGAACCTGGAACCCTTGGCACGGTAGTCGGGAGCGCTAACCACTTACCTATAAAGACATATGTCCTACAAAATTTTGGAACTTGTATATCCCCAAACGTAAGATATGCGCGCTAATTTTATAACAAATTATGCTTTAACTCGAATAATACTATTCTCTATTTTAGCGTAATTTATTACAAATGTTATATATTAAGAATATTGTTTAACATTTTATAAATATTACCAATACCTTAAATTAAACAGCTCATTTATTTATTAATGAATTTGTATTTTCGATATAATAGTTTTTCACAACCTTCCTTAAAAATATTACAAATAAACAATTATTTTAAAAATTGTCTCATCATAAAAAATAAAAAAAAAAATAAATAAAAACAAGTATATTGGATTAGAACGGCACATTCAGTTGTTGCGTTTAGCGTTTGTGTTTTGTCTCGATGTTGCCAAGGTGGATTGAGTTTGTTGACATGTATCTGTCTGAATCTTTCCTATTTTGACATTGAAGAGGTCAACTTTTCGTGCACTCGCGGGCTGTTTACGATTCAACGTATGAATTCTTATTCTAAAACTCTCTCAATTTTTACCATGCTAGCCTGAGAAAATGTACAAAAGATAAAGTTCCATTAGCCACGTGTTAATTTTTACTATGCTGGCATAGGAAGTTTTACTTGTGACATTGGACTTTTTCATATAAAAGATAGTAAATTTTTCGATTTTAAGCAGTTGTGGGCAACTTCCAAGAGCAACATAGGAATTTTTCCCCGGGTTTTTCTGTCAGTGTATATATAGTTATACGATCCCTGTGCGCTGTGTTTTATATATAGCCGGCAAAGAGGACCGCGTGTTTACGCTGGCGCGCGAGAGCAAATATTTGAACGGTCCTTTAGCGCGCTAGCCGCGCTGATGAAAGGACGGCGACAACGGCGGGCAGCATCGAGAGAGCGGGCGACATTTTCCATTCGAGGATGTGTCCAGTTGCGTATGTAGAAGACTTGCGCAAAAATTTCGCAATTGATCGCACGCGACCCCGTGGTACGTGTTTGCGAGGCCGTGGCCGGCGTTTGTGCAAGAGACACACAACGATGTGTGTGTGTATTTGTACACCTCTCTGGTGTGGTTATAAGAGATTTTCGCCGATTGCGAATAACGTGATTTTGTTTGAATAATTAGCGCGAGTGCTGTTTTCGTCTCGTCGCAAATGATGACCTTCGCGCGTGTCTGATTCGCCCGCGGGTGTAGTGCAAAAGTGAAATTACAATATTCTGTGTGTGCCGAGAAGAAAAAAATTGGTTAATTATTTAATTAATAAACAGACGCAATAATCTTAATAGCGCCTGTCAAAGCGGGAAGAAAACCCAGCGACCGCGCGCGTCCATCTAAAAACATAATCGTTACTTCCTTTATGCGCGCGTCCCCCTCGCTGCGGCCATAAACAACCGTTGCGGTTTTCACGACTTATTCATCCGCGCTGGCGCGAGAAAATTCAAAACAACAAGAGAGAGAGAGAGAGAGAGAGAATTAAGACTTGAGTAATTTGACACCCGACTGATGAAAACGCAAAGGCAAACAAACGGCCGGCACTTCTTCTCTCTTGAGGAAGCCTACTTTCGTCGCAGCGCGCGCGCGAAAATCGAGGGTAAAAAACGTCCCGAGTAATTTCGCACGTTTAAAGCCGCGGCTGTTAAAGCGCGAGAAGTAAGCTGCGAGAGTTCCTGCGCCAGGAATACGGTATAGGACGCGCGCATAGGCTACTCTTTTACCACGAAAGCGCAATAAAATTTCCAAGTCCATACTCTCGCGAATATCTAATATAAAAAGAAGAGGACGCAGCGAGCGTAGATGAGGTGTGTGTGTGTATGCGTAGGAAGTGGCCAAATGCACGGGTCGCGACTGTCCCAGCTACACGCTCCAAGGAGCATGCGTGCGTGCAGCAGGACACTTTTCTCCGCACGCGTACACGGTAGTTCGTATTATACATGTACAGATACACGCAAACATGCGTACATATACACAGAGACAGACGGACGACTAGTTAGGCCAGTTTGCATTATGCGTTTCCACCGACGTCATTACGCGTGCGCCGCGACCTCGTGACAGCTGCATATCCGCCTCGTAACGCAGTGCGTATATATGTATAAGTCACCGAAAAATTTCGCGACTTTTTTGGTCATGGAAAGGCTAAGCTCAAGCGATTAACCTTACGCGTTATACCGAGGGCGATTGGGAAATTTTTGCGGAAAATCGTCGTCGCGCGCAGAGGAGAACGAGTTTGGTATATAGGCGATGCGCACGCGCGCTAAACCAGTTTGATGATGGCGAAGGGATGGTGCAAGGCGCGCGCGCGCGTCGTTAAGGAGAGGAGGTAAAAAAAAAAGAAATAAAAGCGACGACGAACGGAAATCTGGGTGGAATTTATTTCAAGGACGTTCGCGGATGCAACGCACTGCAGCATGAGCACTGCGGCGGAGATTCCCTTTTTCGAGCCGTTGTCGCACTGCGGCCTTATACACTCGCACACTACTCCCTTATGGCATCTGTGTCCAGGGAGAGAAGGAAAAATTGTGAAACCGCGCGAGCAAAGTTCGCCTCAGTCGCGGACCCCGAGATATCTCTCTCTCTCTCTCTCTCTCTCTCTGTATATGTGTATAATGTTACCTACACAAACTTTAAAAGAAAATTTTTCGCATATCTCAAGCGCCGGGCCGGGGTTCGATCGCTTCGTGATTCGCCTATAAAAGCAAAATACTTTTGCTCGGCTGCTCTGCAGCTCCGCTCCGGTCGTTAACATCGCTGGCGCCTATATAAATGCAGTACAGAATATAGTTCGCCTCTCCCTATCTGCATTGTTTCCCGAAGAAAATTCCGAGCTTCCCATTCGTGTGCTGTGCAGACTGCAGTACCTACTCCCAGCCGGCGAAAACGTCGCTACCGTCGCGACGGCGCGTCGTCGTTCGCGATCGAATCAAATCTCGCGGAATGCATCGCGCGCGGAGAGAGAAAAAGACAGAAACACCCCCGCGTCTAGACGCCGAGTCGTGTCGGGTCTTAGCATCGCCCGCGTTGTCTTGTGACGGTCCAGAGAGACTATTATTCGGCGTGAGCGCACGTCTTACGGATAAATTGGCCGGCTTTATTGCATTTTTCAGTCCGCCGCGTTCAAGAGGTATGCGCTGTATACGTTCCCCTGGCTAATACTGAATGAAACACTTGGAATTGAAAGAGTATCTCGTTTGGCTGTGCGGAATACGCGCGCGTGCCTCGATTACAATCGGTATCTTTGCTTTCATTCATAAAAGTCACCGTAAATTTAGCCGATAAAAACAGATCGAGAAACGCCTAAGCAAAACTCCGCGTAAATTCCGATAAAAGAATCAATTTCTCCGACATCGTGAGAGAGAGAGAGAGAGGAGAGAGAGAAACCCCCATAAAAGACAAATTGAAAGCATTCGCGTTCGCGCTCATAACCGTACACACACTCCTTTTGTTTATTTCCATTATACACTACGGCTTTCCGCTCTATCAGAATATTGTACCGCTTAACCGTGTGCGCTAGTTCGCGTTTGTTAACGCAAATAGTCGTCGTTTATTCACACACACTGCAACGAGTGTTTATATATAGGGCCCGAGGGACGTACATATATATATATATATAGACCCTCTTGCGCAACGGAGCTGGCATAGAGCTCGCGGGATCACGAATCTATAACTATGGCTCGGGAGCCAAGTCATTCATTTATATAACGTGAAATCGGTATGACGGCGTGGGCGAGAGCGCCTCGATATCGAAATGAAATACGAGGCGAAATTACGGAAAATCACGCCTACAGGCCTTCCTCTTCTCTCCCTCGGAAAATTGCCAGAGAGAAACCGCGATGTGTTTTAGGATGCCCCCGGGGGTTGATGCCTCTTTTCTCGTTCTCACACCACTGCCAAATCGCTTCGGCATGCATAAAAACATTCTCGAGCGCGCGAGCGCGCGGCGGGCATTAGAATTCGCGCGCGACGCGGCTATAAATATCCGCACGTAAGGAGGAGGAGGAGGAGCGGCAGGACATGAATGAGTCCGCGGCGCAGGTTCGCTCGCACCGGATCAACGACCGGCGCACGGCAACAGCGGCAGCGCCTACCTATAATTGTCGGTGTGCGTGCGCGAGTTCAGTGTCCAGGCAAATATACACACGCATGCCCGCACACGCGTGTATTGCATCCTGACGTCAGACCGGGGGACGAGCGGGCGCGCGCGGGTGGCCGCGATCTTCGGTTACCGAAGGAGTAGGAAGTGCACTGTGTACGCGTATGTGGTATATAAAAGGATTACGCGCTCGCGCGGTGAGGTGTGTGTTTTCGGTGCGGTAATGGGTTATGAAATGCGTACGCGCGTTCGTTGAGTGGCGATTTATGGAAATTTTATAATTGGGTTTGGTGTGCGTGTGCCTGTGTGTGTGTGTGTGTAAGGTGAGGCGAGATTAGCATGGAGATTTTTATCGGGGAGATCAGAGTAATAAATCGATCGGTTTTGTTGACAAAATATTGAATAAGAGATATATGGGTTGGTTTGTGGGTTATATGCGTTGGGAAGAATTTCATAACGAGAAAAATGGTTATAATTTCTTGTATGCATACAAATGAATCGAGTTTGGTAAAACTTTGAAAAATAAATATATGCACGTAAGAGTTTTCTAATTTATCCCGTGTTGAGAAACTTATCGCAAAAATACTTTATAATACTTTTCACCAATGCACCGGGAAACGCGAGACCGCGCATTCTTCAATTGTCGAGATAAGAGACATATGTCGTTAATCAATTCTCCTAAATGCTCCATTCGCTTTCCTACAAAACGTTATCCGACAAAGCTCACGTATATGCATATTCGCAGAAACTCCGCGTGTGAAAGGTCAATTATCTTACACACGGCTGGCGAAAAACTTATGCATAGATATTTAAAATCCACATTATTCGCGTGCATATATTTATTTATTAATATTCCCCGACGACGTGTTAGCATTCTTCACTCTAACGCGAAATTAAGATTCACCTATCAACTCGAAATCTTTTAGAAAGCAGCTACAGCAACAGCAGCAGCGGTGGTACTAGTAGACTCCCGCGTTACTTTTCGTTTTCCCATTATACCGCCAGTCGTAAATTATTCAAACGCGCTAAAATAAAAGGAACACACTGCCGAGAAGAGTCGCGCGAAAAAAGCCTCGCTTACGCGCGTTTTCCGGCTCCGAGCGAGCGAGTCTTTCACCTCGGCGACGACGATTGCTCCTCGCGATATGCGACGCGCGTCGTCTCTCCTTTCGCTGACTGACTAAACTGGTTGTCGCTAGATTTCTAGACGCGGATAAACGGGAGGGGAAAAAAGAAGGATGAGACACGATATCCTCTCTCGTTGCATCGATCTGCAACATACGCAGGCCGGTATATCGGTACATATATATCTATAGAAGGAGGCCCGAGGTTTTTATTAATCTGGAGCACAATTAAAGTGCGACGCCGCGGAACGGAAGCAGGTGACTTTCGAACAATCAGATGACGAGCGACTTTCGTAATAAAGAAAAGCTCTGCAGCCGCCGCGACGCTCCTTATTGGCGATAATCGCTCTCCGGCGGCGCGCGGCATTTATTAGAAACCCCGTTCTGCGTGTCCGTTTGTTATTAGCGTAACCATAAATCCCGCAAATTGGATCCGCACGCGCGCACGTGTGTATATACTTCTCGTCTCTACGACAGACGAAAAAAGACGTCATCATCATTGCACGAGGAGTAATCCAGGCTAGCTAAGCTGCTCAAGGACGCGTCATTATTATGACAGGTTATAAAATACGTACAAGGCGATATGTATCTCTGCGTACATACATACGTATACATATATATATACACATCTCACACACGCCTATTCCCATCGCGCAACGCTTGTAAGAACTAGATGGGCAGGTCGCAGGGATAACAGTATAATAGAGCGTGTCTCTCTCGCGGGTGAGAAAAAGAGTGCCGGAAAAGTTTTCCAATAACGATTTTCAGCGTCGCTGCGTATAGACACACACACACATATACGTGTGTGTACTATACTACTACTAGCTCGTCACAGCGGGAGGAGGAGACGCGGAGGAGTAAAAAGTTGTGGGAGAGTGTTATGGACGTAGGATATATCCAGGACGATTTCTATCTCTCCCCGCGCGCGCGCGATATGTCCGCAGACGCGAGAGAGGAGCGCCGGGCTAATAGTTCGTCGCTCGCCACCGCCGCCGAACTTTTTCTCACGGTCGTTACAAACTATACTCTCTCGTCTACGTGTACACACACACACACACACACACACTTGTGCAGGGTCGTTATGACAATCTTACTCACTCGCCCACCGCCGCAGCCGTCGTCGTTGTTGTTGTTCTATACATAGGCGGGCTCCTCGGGGCGTCTGTGTATCAAGATCCGCGCGCGGTTCGCTCTTACCTATAGTGTAAAAATAATCATCGCGCGAGAGAGCGCGCGAGCGGTTATACTTCAATAAAGATGCTCTCTCTCTCTCTCTCCTGCGAAAGCTTTCAATAAAGATCCCGCTCGCGGCCATCATGAAGCTGCTCGTTTTTTCCGTCTGCCTTAGCCGCCGCCACGACGAGAGAGTTGCTGCTCGGCTCTCTCGCGAAAAGGTGAAGTGGGCAAAAATGGACGGAAGAGGAGAGTCTATATACGCGCGCGACGCGCGGAGAGAGGTTCGTAAATGTATAAGCACTCGAGCGAAAACACACTGCACGTATAGCGAAGGACGAGTCTGCTCTCTGTCTCTTGACCCTTGGCTAGCTAGCTAGCTAGCCGGCTGGTTATACGTTTTTTGCCGGCGGAGTATCCGGTAGTACGTGTAAGTAGCTGCCACTAATATACGCACGTCTGATAAAATACACGCGCTAATGCGCACGCGGGCGCGATAATTGGCCACTAATTAAGTCGCTCTGTCTCTCCGTAAACACGCTAAAAGCCCGACAACCTCCGTCTACATATTTATTTAATACACGCGCAATTCTCCCATGCGTTAAAAACTCTAAACTCGCGAGCACGCGCGTGAATTGTATGCGCCCCGGCGCGATTCTCGGATTACGCAACGCTCTATACTCGCGGAAGTAAAACTCGCGCGCGCCTGCGGCAGCGACACTCTATATGCGCCCCGTCGCAATGGTAGTTTAACGTGCCGGAAAAATCGCCCTAAGCCGGTGCACGAGCTGTTTTTATTTCTTGCGCGTGCTGCACGCGGCATTGTGTGTGTGTGTATAGAGCGGGGTGGTGTCCGAGACGCTTCCTAAGCTTCTAACGTTACGATACTCGTCTTGGATTGCGCGCGGAAACGCGCACGCGAGCACGCACGCGGTCTTCTTATCGCTGCTGGCCTTGGGAGAGTGAGCGAGAGAGATATAGATGGTCGTGGTGGGGGATTTTTGTACGCATTAAATGGATAACGGAAAAATGGGGGAATTTTGCGCGGTATATTAAATTACTAAAAGCGCGGACACGGGTGGGCTCTGGTGTGCGCGTGATAAATTGAGTAAAAAGCGCGGCTAATCGCAAACTCATATTTTATATCATACACGTATACACGCTCAGTGTACAGATATTACACGTAACGTATACGCACGAATGTACACGCGGAATACAGAAATGCGGCTGAACCGCGCTTCCCACGTCGAATTTTTATCTGCCTCATTACGCCTCTTTCCGCGAGCCAAGGTCGGGCCGAATGAGGACTCGATTACCCCGCAGTCAGACCTAGAAAGTCTCTACGTATATGTATGTGTGTATATGTTTCCGTGCGAATCCTCTTTCTCTCTAATTCACCGGCGAGTGCACAGAGTGAGTAATATACTTTGCCCCCCTCGTGTGTGTGTGTGTGTGTGTGTGTGTGTGTCTATGTGTGTGTGTGTGTGTGTATAAGCAGCGTTTTCGCGAGCGAAAACAACTATTTCATTACGCGCGCGTACACGCCGCTGAGTTATCTTTAGCACATTTGTTTTTCTAATAAGCGCTAATTTCACAAGAGTAATAAGTTGGTTAGCCCCGCGGCGGCCGTGTGTGTGTGTGTGTTTATACACTCGAAATGAACGCATTCTTCATCTTAATAACTCTCCGCGCTCACTCGCGGCCGTCTGTCATTGCGTTATACATATGCAAAACACACCGAGTGAATCCCTCTGAATAACATAGTCAAATCTTATATTCCCACCTTTAAACGAGAAAAAAAGCATAGCACGCACCTATAGCGCGATAGGAAAAGCTTGGAAATTGAGTGCCGGTCGATTCGGCGAAAGCGATATATACAGCAGAAAACCTCTAGCTCGCACTCGTGGGCGGCGGCGGCGGCAGAGTCCCTCGTGCCATTAAGTCAACTAGAAAGTCTACGGCCGCAGAAGTGGCGTGCGACGACGACGACGGCGACGGGGCTGCTGCTGCTGCTGTAGCCGACGTTTACGACTTCGACGCGCTCGCACGCTGTGCATTCTCGTGAAAGCACTGTCAGGTATAATCTCTCCCTTTGAACCGTGCGCGCGTTCCGAAATTGTCTCTCTCCCTCTTTCTCTCTGCTTGGTTACGAGAGGTATATATGGCGTAGACGTTTTAACCGAGGAAATCGCGTTATCGCCTCGTTTTCCTTCGCGAGAGACGACTTCTTTTCCGCCGCGCGTTCTCACGCGATCTTCCGCCGATTCTATCGATGGGAGAGAGATACGGAGCGAGGGGGGCTTTTCTTTCGGTATTGAGTGCTGTGCTCGAGATGATTTATTTAATTTGACGCGGCGGGGTTTCGCTTTTGGATTGGCTGCTGTCAAGATAATTGTTTTATTGCTGTGATATTTTTTTCGTAAGTGTGTACAGTGCCTGGTGGGAGTTTTATGCTGTTGTTGTTGTTGTTGTTGTTGGGTATGTAGCTGTGGTTGGAATGACAACATTTAAAATGACGAGTTGAAAATGTTGATTGTAAATCATATTTTAGAACGATGATTTACACCTTCTCCGAGGAATCCTCATTTTAATGACGAAAATTTTATTTTTAGTTCTTCGCCTAGTGGTAAAACGATTTTTAACGAAATGAATTCCTTGAAAAACGAAAGAAAAATAGTTTCACGAAGGGAGCAAAGTATATATGATTTCCTCTAGCCATAAGGAAGTTAAATTAAAATTAAAAAAAAAAAAAAGATTTTCACTTTATTACCCAATATTTAATTCTTAATAATCCCGTGCAAACAGTTATAACATAGAAATCATAGATTTTCAACAGTTATAACTGCGCCTGAAATTACGGGATCTGCATAAACTCCGGCCTAAAATGAAACATCGCAATCTATAATTTAATCTTGATTAGAAATTCGAAATTCTACATCTCCGGTGCTCAGGAATCAACGAAACTCCATAAACTAAAATTTTTATTAGATAAGAGGATGGTACTCACTTCCACTTTACTAGCCAATATAACATTGTTGCATTACTTTTTTATCCCCTCTCCTTATCGTCTTTCGTCATCCAACCCAGCAAGTGTCAACCCGACGTCGTAAACAACCTCCATAATAACCACACCGGATCGACTTCGCATATAATCACACCGAAAAACATTTCATTTCGCGGCCCGTTAAACACACGATACTCGAGAACTCGACGTTCATCCCGCTCGATTCGCAGATCAACGTATCTCTCCCTCTCGCGAACGAGATGCATTCGCGAAGAGGCGCGCGCACGTGTCTATGGAGCGCCGCATTGCGCAGCTGCGGTTTTCTAGGCCAGGGCTCTGTGGTTAGCTTCGAATTATGTCGCGTTCCACTTGAAATTTGTGCATGCCCGCCCGCGAGAGAGCTTATACACATCAGAGTCGCCATGCGCAAAAGCGCAATACACACTCGGCGAGGTGAGCGCGCGAGCCGAGAGCCGACAACCAATCATATCGCACACGTGCTTATTATTTCCCGTTACCGGACGCGCAAGCGCGCGCGGCTGGGCTCTCTTATCTTTACAATCCGGCGATAATTCTTGTTAAAGTAATCGACATCGCCCAGAAATACGCACCTAGAGTTTCGACAATCATCTCTCTCTTGCGGCTCTCATAGATGCAGCGTGTCGTAAAGAGAAAATATTAATGCGCGGCCGTGCCTCCCTTGTATACATTCGCGTGTGCGCTTAGAGCGCAGCGGACAATATATAGTTACGAGCGTCAAATCACGAGCCGACGTTAAATCTTGCGGCTCATTAACTAAGTGAATATTGCTCGTCAATATTGCCCAAGAGTGATGGAGGCATAAAACCGCGCGCAGTACGGGTATTTCTTCAACGACCGCGGCGCCGCGGCACCGCCTTTCCTTTCTTCCCTCTTACTCTTCTCTCTTTCTCTCTTCGCTTTTCCTCCTCGACTGTAAGCGCATACGCCGCGCGCGATAAGGACCGAGCGAATCGAGAAGAGAGTAGTACTGTGCCGCGAAAATGACGGGGGACGTACCGCACGCGCATCGGGACGAGAATACGCCTCGGTAGTAGTAGCATCATCCATCGCTCCATCACTATAATACAAACTGCACGCGCGCTCGCAGCTGTAAAGCCCCGGCAATTGAGAATATTTCTGCACGAATTGACACAGATTTCGTACATACTACTTGCACAAGCTGATGTCATTCTCTCCGTCTGTCTCTCTCCACCGCACCGATATATAAAACACGTTACAAAAAACCAACCGCGACATCAAGTCGTTGCGGAATCCGAATTAGTCGTCGCGGCTGTCGGTATGTTCCCATCTGACACGCGAGTTCATTGTATCGATATAATTTATTATCAATAACATTAGCATTAGAATATACATGTGATGTGTATGTGTGTGTACATATTCGCGAAACAGCTGTTGCAAAGCAATCGTCGATTTCATCACCGCGTGCGCGTGCTGTAGGTGCATATGCACATACGAGGGTGTGACATAACATTAACGACTCGCATTGTTTTAAGAGACGCTTGCACATACGTATATCTATATACACCCGAGAGTTAATAAACAAATTTTTCCTACCTGTTCGCGCTTGCAACTAATTTCACGTGTAACATATTTAACTCTACTAAACGCTCGCGTATTATATGCAGTAAAGCTTTATTATACGGACCTTTCATGTTCCATTATTAAAAAGCGCGGCGGCGTCGGCGGGCAATCGGATCACTATCGCTGGGCACAGGAAACGCGCGTTATGTATCCACTCTCTTATATGCCCCGGCTCACGGGGAAACATTATTATCCCCCTCTCGTCACAATACGCGAGCGCATTCCGCGCCCACGCACGGTGCAAACCTCCGGAATTCGCGCCCGCGGGGGCTAGCTCGCGCGCGCACACAGAACCGGCTAATTGCCGGTACGCAGAGGCGTGGCGAAAAATCGGCAATAATGAATCGTATCCTACCGAGCCGCGGACTCCGTTATCGCGACAAGCCAGAAGTGTAGGTATATACACCAAGCCTGTCCGAAACCGGTCGATTTTTCGTGGACGAATGTATAGGCGCGAGCGAGCTTTCGTCATTTCGAAATTTCGACGACGACAAGGTGTCGCGCACGCGAGCGGACGAGATAAGCCGTTATTTCAATTTTATTTATGTAAAGAGACTGGGCCGAAGTGAGTAGTGCATAGTGTGCAATATCCGAATGCTGTGTGTGTGTATACGTGCGTGCGCGTGAGCGAGCTAGTTGGCAGGCGCGCAGCAGCTACCTATATGCTTTTATGTAATGGAAAATAGATAAAGTTTTGGATTTCACGCGCGCTATCGGGTGTCGCGTGAAAAGTATGCGTTGCCGGTGAACTAGTAACGATTAGGAGGTTATGTAACTTTTTTCTTTTTTACACACACACACATATATATATATATATATATATACCTACACACATAGCTGCGCGACACGGAGGTGATGATGTATTAATCAACTCTCGACGGGGATAATAAAAATGTTTATTTCTACGTCATGTCAATCAGTCGCAGTTTATTGACGATAGAAATCGATTTTCCTCGATGATATAAAAAACTCAGCGTATCGAATAACACTAAATTGATATCTCAATTTTTTTCCAATTCCCGATCAGACTACGTTACGTTATATACAACTTTACGCACAGACTCTCATCTCCCTTCCGCAATAACATTCACATCGATCTCCAAGCTCAATCATCCTTACGCATCGTACTTACCGAAAAGAAAGTTCGAGAGCATCAGCTAATTTCCCCTCATCCCATATATTTACACAGCCTATCTCCATCGTCCTCGACGTCATCGTAATCTCGCGAATCTATTACCGTCGTCAGTCGCTCTCTCATTGTTCTATGACGACCCAATATACACGCACGCTACCCGCGCGCGTGCGGTATATATCGACTTTCAGTTTAACCTCTCTCGCGCGCGAGGCGAATGCGTTGACCCGTGCAGCGCAGCACTGCACAGCCGAGCGCGGAAAGGAAGCGGAGAAATGCCAGGTGTCAATTACACGCTGTTGCTTTCATTAGGAGCTATACGCCGCGCACGTGTGCTGAGAACATATATATGTATATATATATATACACCGATATATACGTATATACGTGAGAGAGTGTATGCAACTTCGGTTTCACCTCTATACGTACTGAGCGAGACGGTGGAGTGCGGATTTTTTTTCTCATTGTCGGGCTTATGTAAACGGCGATGTAGGCTCCTGAGGTTTATTAATCGACAGTTGGGAAGGATCGATTTTTCTCGGCTGTATGTATATATCCACTCGAGCACGCGCCGCTGAGTACATGCATGATGAAAAAGTAATTGCTGATTTGAGTATGGGAGTTTATATTCCGTCCTCTGACACTTGCCGGGGGTTTAATGCACGGATTTGTCACTGTCACACTCGCTCGTGTTAAGTCGAGCGATATTACTTGTTCGATAAATTCAACGTGCACACACATACACACACATCACACAGCATGTGTCGATTTGCAAAAATCCAAACATCAAAATCTCATCCGAAATGAAAAAAGCCGCCAATAACATTTCACGTAATTTTTCCGATAATTAGAAACGCGCGCTGGCCGCGTACACGCGCGGTCACTCTGCGCCCGACTACATCTCCCGGAACGCTCATTATTATCAAAGTAGGCAATCTCGCGTCCACGCGAATTAGTTTATTATGACATGACAAATACGCCGCACGCGAGGCGACTACACACCACATGGCTTTGCCATCTCTCTCTCTCTCTCTCTCTTATACACCCAACTTCATTCTCGATCTCTCGCCGATCACCCCGCGCGCGTGCACTTTCTCTTCGCGCGAATACCCCGTCCGCGCTGCGCTTGCAACTGCCATATAGGAGAAGAGAGAGAAAAAAAGGCCGACCGGCATCAAAAATTTTCGGTACAGCGTTCGCTCCCATCGGGCGACAGGCGCACGCGCGCGAGAGAGCGGCGAATAACCCATTGGCACTCTCCTGTGTTCGATCGCTATCTCGTCGCGTATATAGAAATTGCCCCGGCGGAGAGAGAGAAGAAAGATCGTGGGATCGCGCGCGCGAGAGCTCGAGTATATGGGATATGCTCGACCTTGTCTAGTAACCACGAGGAAGTATATGTGTGTGCAAGAAAGCGCGCGCTCAAGAGAGAGAGAGAGAGAGAGTATTGGAGAAGATAACAAAAACGACCGCGCGGATAACTGATTGCTCTTAACGGGACGTGCTGGCTTGCATAATTCGTCGCGTTTAGATATCGTGCGCTTGAATAACGAATCAGCCGTGAATAAATCAGTCCGTGTGTGTGAATGTATTATAGGTACACGGGGAGAGGGAATAAAGCGTCAATTTAATTTGACGGTTCACAAGTTCGTTATATACCAACGACTACATGATTTACCGTGTAAATACGGCGTGATCTTTCAGAAAAATGTAATTTCTGTTCCTTTTTTATAACACTGTGACTATAACAGCTAGGGGGCCAGCGCAGCCCGGCGAGGAAATTATTAACGCAATAATAGTCCGAGAAATTCACTCGCGCGCTCGCAGAGAAACGCGCCAACCGGTGCATGCAGCGCCTGTCTATACACTCGTAAAACGCCGCGAGATTTATGCGCACCTCTGGCACCGGGGGCCAAAGGTTGCGTTTTAATGCGACCGCGACCCGTTGGAAAAAGCCGATACTTACATCCTCTCCCCGACAAATTTCATTCCGCGCGCGTCTTCCGCGTGACACTTCTTTATTCTCGAATATTTACGAGCCCCGTCAGTCCGTCTCTCCGCAGCTACACCGGAGAGCTTATCAAACAGCTGATACATCCGCCGTCGAAAGGCCAAGTTCACCGCGGCGCATGGGTATATATTGATTATAGGACGATCCCGTTTCGGATGACGGAGGAATAAGGTCGCGCGAGTGTACAGTGGTCTCCTTATTTCCTTGCCGATCGTTGTATACACTTATGTATACATATACAAAAGCGATCATCGCGACTGTATATAGCTCCTCGCGCCATTGAGTGCGCGCCCGCGCGCTCGCAAATTGCATTGTTCGGCGAGAGCGCGTGCGCCGTGAAAAGCGCGCCGCAGACAATGGGCCCCGTTGTCTAATGGCAGAAAATCATCGCTGATTGAAAATTAAAGGGGGGTAATGGGGTAAGCAGGAGAGAGGAGACAGATGAGAGACACACAGACTTTCCTCACGCTGCTTATTCTCCTTTTTTCGCTCTCCCCTCTCGCGTTTGATGGGGCGCGCGGGGCTATTTAATTGATTAATCGGCGCGCGCTTTGACAAAAAGACAATAAAGGTTCATGCGCCGCCAGGGGCGTCGAAAGTCCGTAAATTTCCATCGCGATATAGGCTCTATAAGCTCCGCGATCTTTTTACTGCGCGATCGCGCAAAGTAAGCGCAGTCGACGCAAGTATATATAGCGGCATCGAGTCCATCGCGATTGGCGGGGCAAGGCGAGCGACCTTTTACTCGCGCCTTAGTGGCACTCTCGCCATTAGTATATGCTCACTCTTTTCATGCCCGACGTGCGCTATTTTCGAACTGCACACACATACACACTCGAGTGCACCCGAGGCGTTGATTCCTGCGTGCATTCACGTAAGAATTATTCAATCCCATCGTCTCCTGTGTACATCTGTCGCGGCGTTTTCTTTAATATACTAATTTTCCCGAGACTAGTAATTAATGCCGGCGCGCCGCGCATACAGCATCCTCGTAAATAATTAATATTGCGCAAATGCGTATCAACAACAAACGTTCTCGCTCAAGCATAGCGAGCCGCCACACTTCCTTGATTATGCCAGCCTGAAATATTTAATTATTCTTGGGAAATTGTCGTGGAATGAAGCGCGCGGGCTCCCTCTTTTTCTGGATTGTACTATCTCTCTCAACGTCGCGACGGCGTTAATTTCGTCCGGATTACATAAAATCCGCAGCAGCGTGTCGCGCTCGACTAGGCGAGACACTGCGGCGTGGTTATGCAATTTTTTAATCCGAGATTCCGCGCGCTCGTTTATATATATATACAGTGGTTTTGCGAAACGCGGGCGTCGCACGCAGCCATTTTTAGCGTCGCGCGAGATCTCGCAGCGCGCGCTGATTCTAGGAAATGCAAGACCGGTTGGCGAAACCGTCACCCGTCAAAATGTGCGCGCAGCGCCTTTAAAGGGTGTAAGCCTGCTGCGATCGGACCTTGATTTCGCTAAAACGCGCGATTAAGTCCTGAAGTTAAGTACAATGGTTAACTCCGCGTGTTTTCTAATACGGGATAATGCGTATAATCATCAGCGTCGCGTGGATGATGGGCTCTGGAAAAGTATAAGAAAAGAAGAAAAACCATCGTTATCCAAAGCGATCTCATCCCGTACGTGCACGAGCATTCAATAACGCGTAATTGTACGTAAGAGTTTTCTCCAAATTTAATTGTGCACGCCGAGCGAGCGCCAGATGGATAGAGGGAGAGAGAAAATTGAAAATATATATAAGTAAACTCCGGGCGATTTTTCTCCATTATGTACCTATACACTTTGATGCTACGTATATACGCGCCGAACAATTAGAAAGATCCACTCGCTGGAGAGAGATGTTTATCTCGTATATATCGCGAAACGCTGGAAATCGCTTTCGGACGAAGTAGGATAAGGCTTTCACGATTCGTATACATATATACACACACAGACGTATATACGCGCGTGAAAACACGACTCCCCCGGCGCTCGCCGTATTAGATTCGCGCGCGTGCGAAAGAGGAGCATCTCGCGAGAAAAGGTCGGCCCGCGCGCGTCGCGCAGCCGAAGCGAAATCGAGTGTCTCTTTTATGTCCGCGCGCTAATCGTCGGCGAGAGAAGAGAGACACGCACAAAGCGAGAGAGTTGCGAGGACAGTCGAACGCGCCGTCATTTGAATTGGCCGAAGTGAATCACACGAGCAGCGGATATAACAATGAGGCTTTTTAACCGAATGGGATATAAATAAGGCGGTTGAGAGTGTATATGTGTATGCGAGGGCTTTTATTTTTAGCAATGAGGCGATTAGAGAAAGTTTTGGCGGTTGGGACATGCTGGTGAGTGTTGGTGGTGATGAGAGAGGAGACGACGCGATGGGAACTGAAATTTTTGGTGTTAAACATGGGTTTAAGTGGTTTTAATATTATGTATATATGTATGTATTTTAATGATACCGAATGTATGGATAGTTACGGGCTAATGGTATCTATAGATCTTTTAAATTGAATTTTATATCGCGATAGGAAGATTATTGAAGACTGAAGTAATAAATTTCACGCTTAATTTATTGGATTTTAATTAATATGCAAATTATAACCACTGTTATGCAAATTGAAAGAAAAGCTGTTTATGTTATCATTCGCCCGGAATATGAAATAACGCCTATCTTAAAGGCGTATTCTGATATTTCTATTACCGAAGAAACTTTTTCTCATTCGTTAACTAAATTACCTTTTTTCTCGCGTGGATTCAGTGCTCTTTCTGATCAGATTACACTCGGATATCGAAATATGCAGTGTAACCATTATTAAATAATAATCGAGATTTATTCAGACTTTGGGATCAGTTTTCATTAAAATACATATTATAAGCATAACTTACATAATCACGATTGTACAATCCACTTTATTATTCCATGTTTGTTTTTCCACCGATTATAAAGAAATCCATTAAAATCATAACAAGCTCTTGTTAATTTCCGCTCCAACTCTCTCGCCCATTCAACGACACTCTTGCCCTGTTCCCAGCAACTTGAGAAACAAAAGAAAAAAAACTTGCCGATCTTCTCTCCGCTATACATCCTAAATTCCGCGAACATACATTTCTCCTATACAAACACGGCAACACTCCACCGGTATATACCTCGACTTCGCGCAGTACCATCGCGTACACACACAGAGTTTAGCGTTAGACGATAAATTCGGCCTGTCTTCCGCTATTATTATTCGCGGAGAGAAATTCCACACTCCTTTATTGTAAAACCAATGCATATATGTACCCGGTCGCGCTCGTGCGTCGCATCCGAAGATAGGAGGACCTTGACCCCGCGAGGTCGAGAGATCGCGCGTATAAATATATATACGAATCCAGGTATACTCGTCCTCCGCAAACACCCGAAATACGTTTCGCCGTTTTATTTTTCGCTCGTGGCCGTGAGCTCTCTGCGCGAGCCTTTTGCGGATGTTTGCTCTCACTTAAGGAGATTGGAAAGAGGGAACGGGAGAGAGAGACGGACCGCGAGACTTGAAGAGCCGCTTCTGCTGCTGTCACTTACTCTGCCCGCGACTCTTTTTGTTTTGATGAATTATTTCGAGTGCGCCGCAGAATGAATACTTGAGGACTTTATTTTTTCGCGCCAAGACGCGCGTCGCTATATTTTTCAAAGCCACTGACGACGAGTGCGAAAGCTAAGTGCCTGTGACTAATGAATCTTAATAAATTCAAGATTGAGGAGATCTCTCGAAGCCCAAGTACTTTATGTGTGTGTGTGTGTGTTGTAAATAATTGATGGGTTATGTCACGAGCCATTCAGATTTTGGATTTGACTAACGTCACATGAGTTACGCCGCGGATAAGATAAAAAATCTGGTCCACCCGTACTTATATATGTTATTTTCCCGCGCCTTGAGAGACTTTCTCTCCTCCGAAAAAGTAAAACTGATACGAAGGTGCGTTTATCATTACGGTTATAGCGCGGAGCGGCCGCGTGTTTATATACGTCGTGCTGCAGCAGCTCCATCGCGGATGTCTTTTATCCTCCCGCCGCAAAGTAGTCGGCCATCGTCCGTGAGACGAGAGAAGAGCGCGGAAAAAGAAAGAATTCCGCGAACCATACCGTTGCGAGCTTTAAAATCCGCGAAACGGCCACATCAAAACGTCACATCAGCGGTGCAGAAAAAACAACCCACCCATAAGAGAGGAAGACGGGAAAGTTGATACGCGCGTTAATTCGAATGTGAAGGCGTGTAAGAGCGCGCGCGTGCGATACATCAGTAGCTCCTACTCATGATGTTGGGATCAATTATACGCGTACTATACGAGGCCGTTTATAATTTCGGTTAGTGCTCGCTCGTATTTTTATAGCGAGCAAACAGTTTTTTTTGCCGTTTGCCAAAACTTTCACTGGCCGTTTGTTGTTGCGGCTATGGCTGTGCGTATATAATACACTATGCCAAAATAGTAAGATATGACCTTAATTATACGAGAAGCCCGTAAAGACTTTTTGCCGAAGAAAGTGAGACGTACGTACGTACTTACAGGCGTCGCGTAAACTTTCCGCCCGAATGTCGACACACGCGCACTATACACCTCCGCCTTAATATACTAACATAATTCATCGCATAATATAAACTCGAAAACACTCTCTCCTCGACAAAAGTTGCGCGCATTCCTACGGGGCTTTACGACACTCTCGCGTAGGAACAATATAATGTATGCGCGCAGGCCTAATTAAAAAGGATCTCGTATACCCGAGTGCAGCGGCAGGTCTCGTAGACACGGCGCAAAAAGAGGAATGCACTGGTATAAGGCACTGCTGCTACAGCATGCGGTCGAGAGAGACTTTTTTATACACTCGCGAACGGTCGTCGCGCGCGCGCGCGCGTTGCGTCATTTACCGCAAGGCAAACGAAACCTGCGAGCCGAATGAAATCGCACCGTTATTGTTTGCTATATTTTAGCGCTGAGCAAAGAGGCGCGCGCGCGCGCAAGCCCGTGACGTTTATCGCCGGACGCGCGGAGATGTAAAGTAAGCGAGATTTACGGGGAGCTCGTGCGGTCCACGATTTTTCGGTGCGTATATGCGTGCGTGTGTATATGTCATTTTCGGTGTATTATGAACTTATGTGTGGTTTATGAGATCCGATGGTAACGAGGGTGAGGAATAAGTCACGATTGTACGTTTGATTGCACGGATTAATGAAAGCCCGAGATGAAATTCTCGGAATTTTGCTTTTTCGTATACTTTTTTTTCCCGCAAAAGTTCATACACGCGCTTTTTACGACGCCCAATTAAAACGATACTAGGTCGCGCGGGCGAAAAAAAAAGATTTCCGCGCGAATTTAATGCCTCGACAAATCAAAAGCGCTCGGCAATAATTCTACGGAGCGATTCCATAAATAAAAAGCGTCATTATCGCGCGCGTGCGCGGCGAAATGAGTGTAGTAATCCAGCCAACCCATATCATTGTTTCACTCCGCGGTATGCACCGGCCGGAAAACGTAAACATAAATTAATCTCGTTACGCCGACGTCGGGCCCCGTCAAATATGTCGAATTTTTCGCGATCCCGCAGCACTTTATTGGCGCACTATACAGCGCACCATACCGATCAATCTTTTTCACAGTACATAATGGTATCGCGCGCGCGCGCACTACTCTACTCACCACGGGAGTGTTTTACGAGCTGCTATAAACAGCCTCACTCTCTCACTCTCTCGCGTCGGAAGGAAATTTTTAGGTTATCAAGCTCTTTCGCGCAGAGATCTGTGTAAAAAGCCGCAGTCGTTATAATATCGGCGTTTACGTTGTGTTAACTGCGCGCGGCCAGGCGCACACCACACGTATACTCTCTCGGCGCCGCGCATAATGCGAGCGAGCGCGATAATAATACTTCTCCCGATTAGAGTACACCCACGCGGCTTTTCGGGAAAAATCTCAGCCGAGCCACTCTCGAGATATATATATATATACACACACACATACACACGTGCACATAGGCTTTCCTATTTGTCACCCGAGGCGCTCTTCTATCGATTTCTCGGGCCAGCTCCGCCACGCATCTCTCTACTGATCTCTCCCTATTTGTCACGCTCTCTACCGTACGTACGTACACGGCTGGCTGGTACACAAGGCATAAACATCCCCGCAGAGAGAGAGAGAGAGAAAGAGATGCGCGTGTAATCCGTCATAAGCCCCCGCACCGGCGACGAAAGCACGCATTATGCCCCGGCGTAACTAGAGGACGAGTGCAGTACACGTAGCGCACGTATGTGTGTACATATTTTCACTTTTCGCGGTGCACGGTTCTATTTCAATGTCGAGGCGAAAGATTCCAGGACTAATATTAACTTTGAAGGATAATGCGGTCGAGCGGGTTTGTGCATGCATGCGCGAGTGAGTCCGCGATTGCGGATCGTAACTTTCGTTTTCGCGCTGAGTTATGGGCCCCGGGCTCGAGATTTATTTTAAATATCAAGATTTTTTCCAACGTCGTAGACCGGAGTGTACAATAATTGTTTAAAAAGGGATATTAAAATGAGTTAGGAGACGCGCGGGGGCGTAAAAAGTAGACGAATGGGAGTAGCGTACAGAGCGAAATAACGCGAGAGCTCTGTGTGTATTGTTATATAAGTAGAAAAGGTAGCGTCCGTACAGACGGCGTGTATCTTCAAATACAATTCGCTTTTTATTACATTTGCTTTTAATTTAAAACGCACAATGGCGCGAAATCAATATACTCGCGACGATAACATCCTTGACACATTATATATTTGTTTTCGAACACAGACGCCGAATTCAATCACCACCTTTTTTCTCCATTATATACGCACACGCGGCGGCGCTCTAGTAGCCTATAAATCATAATCGCACGCTCACATACGCGCAAAAAATAGAATCAACATCACGCACTCGATGGGTAATTAAAATCGATATCCGATATAGCTCTCTCTCGCTCGCTCGATTCCCACACAGCGCAATTTCTCCTCTCTTTCTCTCTCCGCGGACTGACCCACGTTGTGTGTGTGTGTGTGTGTGTGTGCTCCGCTGACACTAGCCGATCGCAATCGGCGCTTTTTCGCCGTACATATATATACTCACACATGTAGATATACTCTCGCGAACTTGGGGCCGTTTTAATCGAGTCACTCTCCGCGGCTACGGCCTATCGAATGAGCGATCGAAGCTCTCGCTCTATACGTATATAACGCCGACATGCAGGAATTTGTGACTCGCTCGCCGATTCCCATCGCGTATGTTCTTTCTCCTCGCGGCCTCTTCTCTTTCTCTCTCTCTCTCTCTCTCTCGCAGATAATCCGACACGGACGGCTTTTCAGCGCTCGCGCGATACGTCGCCCACTCCCACTATCTCTCGCCGCGAGAGATATCTCCGCGCGAGGAAAGGTCGCGCGCGCGTGAGAAGAGCGTTAAGCGGAAAATGAGCCGGGCGGGCGTCGCTCGCGAAACGAGTTTCGTTCGATGTGCGGTCAGCGAGTGTATATATAAGAGACCCTGGTGATGAACTCTTTGCGGTTACGTCATCCTCCTCAACGTACCCCACTCGCGAATCATTCGCACTTTGCGCGAGAGGAAAGGAGATTGAAGGGGCGAGGCGGCACACCGCAGTACACGCCGCCGCTTTAATTCGGACTTGACGTTGACTTTCATGAGGCAGTCATGTTGTGTCTTTGTGTATAACGATGCGCCGCGCCGCGCGAGCCGTTATGCCAAATTTGGTCAGACAATTTGGTGGCCACTCGCGAGGCGACCGCAGGCCTTCGCGCGAAAGCCAAGTGCGAGTAAGTACCTTTGGCCTTCGGAAGGCCGCACTCTTATACGCCACTTGCGCTTCCAATAACCGTGGCCTTGAGTGTCTATACATACGCGGACGTGCAAAGGTGTATTATGCGAAGATGTCGCGCGAACGCTCGCTTGTTATAATACTGGAGGAGGAGGAGGTGGATGCCATCGCGAAAATAAGTGGTAAACAAACCGGTAATGGAATATTACACAAGTGACGCAGCGGCGCTGAACTACGTTGTGGTATATTTACTCTCCCGCGATTTAGACGCGCGGAACAAGAGAAAGAAATTGCGAGAGAGAAGGTATATAGTAATTGAACGGGTTTTGCGTGCGGCGCCGGGCGTTTTTGCCGCATCGAACGCACGCCTGCAGTACACCACCGCCACCACCGTGTAACCGTATCATTCCGTGATGATGATTCTCTCCGGATAGCGTGGGTAAAGAAAGGGAGAGGTGTATTGTATAAACAATGACGAAACAACATAGCCGACTGATGGATTTATCACGGGGGGATGCGAGCGAAAGGAGTGTGTGATGTGTATACGCGGAGTGGTAAACGAGAAAGGCGCGAGGTGAGGGCCGAATCGCGCGCGCGAGCGTTACGAGAAATTAGGCTAATCCCGTATATGGCGAACGATCGCCGAGCGAATACCCGTACGTTCGTACGTTTACGCATTGGTGTGTATACACTAGCGCGGAGAGCGCACAGTGTACGTGAATAACTGGGACAAGGCTCGGTTCACGGGGGCCGCGTGTGTGCGCGTGCATGGGGGTTCACGCGCAGGCGTGCGAGCGACAAAGGTATTTTTATGCTCAAGGAAAACGCGTCCGATGACTCGCTCAGTTCGGTATGTGTCTTGTTTATTTATACGCCGAAGAAAGCCGTCAGTGGGCTCTGCGTGACAAATGCCAAATTAGAGACATATATCTCTTTCGTTGGGTGTAATTGTTTCGATCCGATTACGCACGCGCGCGCGCGTGCGCAAGCCTGTGTTTACGGTTATGTAATGGAGCAGAAGCAGTGTGCGTCCTGCTTTTATTCCGCCGCGAGTTGACAAATCTCGTTTGGGCTAATTGAGGTTTAATTCGCGGTTATTATCCCGCCGCCGATGTAATTGTAATTACCTTTATTTTCGGAAAAACGTTAAGTGCCCACGCGCGTTCGTTGTAAAATGGATAATGGAGGGGCTGATTGGTTTGCTCTTTTACTACTTATACGGTATCACTCGGCGATCGAAGGTTTAATCCTGGGTGTTGTTTCGTTTTGTCGCATTAAATTTAATAATATTAATATATATTTCTGACGAAAGAGATAAGAGACATTTGTCACTTGGATAAATGCATCTTGATTAAGACTATCGAGCAAAGAAAGTTTGCGAAAGAAAGTTTTAAAACGTCATAAAACATCTAAAAAAGGGGAAAAAAATCCCAAACCTTCTCCACGGTCGTATTGATTTTTTTGTCAACAATCGCTAATAGCCCACCGTATACATACACACATACACTTTGGAACGGTGAGATTCGGCTTATCGGTGTGTATATATATAGCCCGAGTGACGTATAGTTCGCCGCCGCTAATGTAGGCATCAACCGCGCGGCGATATCGGTGTGCGGTCGCCCGTCGATTAACCACGCACGCGCGCGAGAGCAGCGCTGCGTTTTAATGGGTAGCAAGCACTTTTATCGCCCTCAAATTTACCATTGCCCAAGTGAAATACGGTTAAGTAGCCCGAAAATATACGCGTATACACACAACTCGGATTTAATTTATTCGGCTTTAAAGTCCTCGTAAATCATTGCTCCTCGATTTTCATCGACCCACATTTCACGAATATGTATATACACATACGAATAATTGGAATTTATGAGCGCGCTGCGCTAATTAAGACGTCGTCGCGCGACCGTTTGTTTCGGCCACTTTGCGGAAACCCATGATGCAAACGTACTACGTACGTATGTACATAAATCAAAACTCCGGGCAATTATATACACATCACGTGGACGACGGAATTGAAATTCACGCTTCCGGCCCATTTACCCGAATTATCAATCACCCATATCACGCTACAAAAAAAAAAGGAACATTCCCCATCATAAGAGAATTTCACCGCTCGACTCTCGATACAGCGTGAAATTCACTCCCCCAAAGGAGACGACGACTTGAGCAAAAAGAGCCTCATATATATATATATATATATACTTCCAGCCGTCGAAAGTCTCGACTGCACCTCAGAAAGACTATCTCTTCAACTACTACTCCTCGAGAGATGACAGCTGCTGCTGCTGCTGAGGCAGCCGCCTCCACCTCGAAAATCGATGCCGGCGTCTAGAAACTTTAGCGCGGGCCGACAACACCCTTCCCACCGTCTGCCGCAGCAGCATCCCCGGACCGACTCCTGTATATATACTCTATCCGGGAGAATCGACTCTCTCGTGCGCGAGCGGAGGAGAAACCGAACGAGTCGTCGTCGTAGAGAGGCGATGTCTTCGCGGAAACGTCCGTCTCTCCTCGCCTACGCGAGAGATTTCCTCGATCGAACTTTCTCGCGGGCACGCGCAAGCATCGATCTTGGCCTCTGTGATAGATACATATACATGTATACACGTGTGTATATATATACGTGCGGTCAGCGGTATAAGAAATTTTACTTGATAAATCGTGTATGCGCGAGATGCTACCTTTCGCATCTGTGTTTTCAGTTAATATAAAGTCCGCGTGTGATGTTTTCATTCTTTCGGCGCGCTCGTAAATTATGCGCACGGGGATATCTCGAGTGAGAATGTATAGTGCAGTGCACGCGCGCTCTCGACTTGATATAATGTATGAGATGTGTTTGCGAGCGACAGGCACCAGTCGCGTATTTAAGCGCTTAATGAAATGTAATAAGGCGCATTAAGAGTATATGCAAAGCATCTCACCACCGCCGCGTATGCTCGTAATTCTCGCTTTTTTTGCGGAATGCAAATATCGCGGAACCTGGACGCACTTATAAATAGCTTATACCTATATATTCACGCATACTCTCTTATCTTTCCTTCTCTCTCTCTCATTCTCTCAGGGAAAGTTACACACACACACACACACACACACACACACACACACACGCACACACACACACACACACACACACACACTAGCGCGAAATTGCTGAGCTCGCCGGCAAAGTGGGGCAATCGTCAAATATTTTACAAGCTAATTTCCCTCCTCCCGCGCAATGTCACCGCGCGTAATTCCATTCAATTTAAAAGCCGCCGCGCCATGGATCGCCTTTCTCACGGAGCCCCTACTTCGCCACATCACAAAGCCGTTTCTATGTTTTTTGTACGACGAGCCGCGTCTAAATCACTCCCCCCTCCTCTCGTCGTCATACATATCTCTCTTCCGTACCTCGAAAAAAAAGTAGAGTGAAAAAGTCACGAGACGTGCAGACACAGAGCGACTTCGAAAAAAGGGCAGCCCGAGCGCGCGCGGGAGAAAATATGGAAATAGTTCGTGTGACACGCGGGGGGAAAGTTGCACGATTCTTTCTCTCTCTCCCGAGTTGTGGGCGATTTACCTCTCTCTCCCTCTCAGCACCGTATAATCGTAATAAGGAGGAGACGACGACGACGATGCGCGACACTCGATTAAAATTACCATTGCCAATGGCGATCCGCGAAACAATATCGCGCTCCGTCATATAGACGAGGGGTGGAGACGCGATCGAGGAAATAAATTTCTCGCGTCCCGAAGCGAAAGTCGCGCGCTTTGTTGTGTATCTATATACATACGCTCTCGCGACCTTTTTCGCGTTCAACGCGCGCGTCGCAAATGGTAGTCTCTAGTCCTCCTCCTCTTGTGTGTGTGTGTGTCTGTGTGTGACATTTCCGGCGAGAGATGCAGGGCCGCGGATTTTTCTTACCCGCCGCTGTAGCGCACGGCTGCCCCCGGTTGAAATATCGGTACTTTCACTTTTTCGCGCGAAGGTAGGAGTTGTCTATAAGTACTACAGGCCCGCGCTCTCCGGCTTGATAAAGACGTCTGCGCTCGTTTCCTGCTCTCGTCCGATAGATGAGCTTCCTATTCGGCTTCCTATTCTATACAGCCCGATCGTCCGCATATTTGCGGTTTTAACTATCGCGTTAAAATTCCATTAATGCGCGTATAAAAACCGGGTAATTTATGCCCGATGACCTCGTAAAACAAAAAAAAAAAAAAACACTACAGCCATATCGCACGATATATAATGTTTTGGCGATCTGTCGCCGTACATGCGAGTCATCTTTACGAGCCGTCGTAAAAGCGCTCGCCCGGAAGCCCTCATCTCCCTCGTTTTCGGCGCTGCACGTGCCCTCTCATCCCCGCGCGTCTCCTGTAAATCAGTTCTGCAATTGTTTTTCTGCGGTGACGGCGGGTCAGCTCGTCTCGGAATAAAAGTCCAGCCGGCCGTCATCATCATCATGATCTCGTTGAGCGTGTCTTTTTACGTGTACACCCTCGATCGCCGAAAAAGCCGCGCAATAAGCGCGCCCGCAGCGACGGACTTATGCCCCGGCAATTTGGCCGTGACCGCAGTGCGAGTGTCGCTCGTAAACACCACAGCTACTCTCGGCGTCTCGAAAAAATAATTGTCACTCTGGGCACGGATTTTCGCGGAAGCCATTGCGACGACGGCGACGACTCCGCAACCTTGCGCGTGTGTATAACACCGCACAGAGTGTCTGCGGGTCAAGCGGAGCGCGCAAGAAACGCTAGCAGGATACTAGTTCCACGGGTTTCAGTGTGCTGCACATGTACACACGCAGGGTGTGTGTGTGTGTGTGTACACTCATGGTGAGGAGTGAGGACGTCGTGTGTAGCGTTATGTAAGCTCGTGCGGCCGTTTGCAATTTCATCTTTTACGCTCGTCAAACTATCTGTGTCAAAAGTCCGTGCGCGTAACGCGTGCCTACCTTGCTTATAAAATATACTTGTTGTTTTTTTTTTCTTTCTTGGCGACTGATCACGAGTAGTGTGGTACACGTCGACTCTAATTCATCATCACGTTTGAATAACATTAGCATAATCGGCTGCTACCGCGGAAAAACGCGTCGGAAACGCACGCGCGTGAAAGCTGCGCGCGTATATACCGTCGAGAGAGAAAAAAGGGAGTTATCTCTGTCGCCGGAGACCTGCCGCGCGCGTATTGTGTATAAATTACGAGTTGCTGCTGCTGCTGCTGCTCGTTCATACGGAAAATAGGAATAGAAAATGGCGAAACGTGTCGCGCGCGGAACACGGTATGCGGTGTAATGGTCCCAGGTGCGCGCTGCATGCACGTAGGTAGACGCAAGCGCGGGCTATTTTCGCCTCGGTCGATCTATCACCACGCAGCGGCTACCTATGCCCACGGTCTCCGACATACCGCACGTATCCTGCGATATTATTAGGTAGAGTGGAGATGGATGGATGGTACCGTGTGTGGAGGAAAAATTTTGAGAGTATAAGGGAAACTTTCGACTGTCTAACCAGGAGAGTGTCAGGGATCCGGATCACGAATTTGTCCCAAATTTTAGGATATGTTTTTGGATGTAAAAACATGGCACAATAGTAGATCATAATGTTCTAAGAAACTCAAGAACTGGACATTTTTAGCTTTCTTCTGAAAAAATCTTGGAAAAAGCCTCTTCTTGAAACGGTATTCATTCAATCTTGGAAATTCTGAAATGTCGTTTTAAAAGGAAAATAAAACTAGAGAAAACGAGCTTTCATTTGCTTTTTCAGAATTAAAAAAAAGAAAATGTAGGTATTTTAAGATCTCAATATTTAAAAAAAATGATCACCACGAGCCAAGTATTTGTAAATTAACATTATTAGTCGACGTTTCGGCTCTCGAAGACTGTTTACTAAAAAATCTGTACAAAAATTCTTTAATGAGTTTCCAATAGATCGTTAAATTCTGATATTTATTTTGATTGAAGAGACATGATGTACAATACTATATTTATACACAGATTTCCATAGTTATGATTTCGCTATAAATACGTCGCTTTGTTTTTAGTTTAGTTCAGTGATTAGTCAATCTTTTGACAATAATGTTTAAAACATATTGAATCAATACGATATTGCAATAACATTTTTAGTATTGCGAAATAGTTTATAAAATAAATTTTATACTCGGGAACTTGTAACCGAAGTTTTTTATATTGTACGGTATCTTTTATAATACTAATATAAAGTAGCACCATTTGTGTATATCCACAATATAATCTAACTTATAAAGTTTTGTGTTCTTTCTGTTCCATTAGTCTTGAGAAGAGCTTCTCTTCGAAAGCCGAAATGTCGACTAATAAAGTTAATTTACAAGCACTTGGCTCGTGGTGATCATTTTTTCAAGATATTTACTACCTACATGCGAGCATTTCCAACAAATTTTCATTAAAAGATCTTCCAAGAAAAATTTAGTATATTTAGTAATATTGGCTAAAATCAAAAAAAACTAAAAATTCAAAATCATTTTGAGGTAAGCTCAGCGTCGGAGAGCATGAGAGGATGAGGTGTAGGTAAAAAGGTAAAATAAAAAAATGCGTTAAATAAAATTAAACTTTAAACACGGTAGAGCAAAATAATAAACTAAAAGCGAAGAGTTGATAGCGGTATTTTCGAATAAATAAAATGAAAGTGATGCGCGAGGTTTTACACGATTAGAACGCAAGCGAAATTCTCTTGTGCAGAATTCCTCGTCCTTTCCCCGTTGACTCTGAAAGTGTCAAGAGTCCTCCCCTTTTGCACAGAGCGGACTTAGTTCACCATGAGCGAGGGAGTGGGGGACTCCATATGACAAATAGCGTCGGGAGTCAGGCGAGGTCCTCTCTGAGGGAGAACCCAGGAGGTCCGGCTCCGGCGAAGCGCGGAGAGAGCGAGTGTGCTCCAAAATTCCGAAGCACAAGAGAATACCTCGGCAAGGGTTGGGGGTGAGCGTTTGCGCTCGCTAATTGGTTGCCGCAAGGCGGCGGCAAAAAGTCGGTAGATAGGCTGCGGCTGGGGTTGCGGACAGCTCGCTCCCCTCTCCGCGGTTCAAGGGTGCGGCCCATCGACCGAGTCGTGACGCCAGCTTCCGCGAAGCTCGCGAGGTACGTGGACGCGGGGTAAGTTTACTGGAAAAAAGTCGAGTTGACTAATCCCAGCAGTATTTTTTTTAAAGAAAAATAATGTAAGTTCGCATAGGTTGGAACAACTACTATTTTGCTCAAGATATAATATTAATTTTAGAATATTAGATTTTAAGTTCAAATGATGGGGAAGCAGTGTTCCGATATCCCCAGCCTTCCTCGACAGAGTCGTTCACCACCTATTTCCAGCACATTGAGACATGCTAGAGAATCAGTTCTAGTTTAGGAAGGATTGCTCAACCATTGACGCGGTAGTAACGTTAGCCTCAGACGCCATTAGGGGTAGCCACTGTACCAAGCGCATGTGTGACATCGTTGCCTTGGACCTACGGAATGCTTTCAACTCGGCGAGATGACTCAACCTCATGCTGGCTTTAGTGAATCTGAGGGTGCTGGTCTACCGGCGAAGAATCGTATCGAGCTACCTAACAGACCGGGTGCTGCTTCACGACACCGATAACGGCACGCACACCTACAATATTACAGGAAGGATGCTGCAGGGCTCGATTGTGGGGTCACTGATCTGGAATGTCCTGTATATACGATGGGCTACGTAGGCAGCCACTTCCAGACAAGGTATCAATGGTAGCATATGTGGACGACGTTGCTCTCGTTGCCATTGCCAAAACCACCGCTGAGGATCAGCACCTCGGAGATACAGCGATTGAAGTAGTATCTGGATGGCTGAAACACAATAGGCTGAATCTGGAGTCTGGAAAGACCGAGGCACTACTCATAGCTCGCACAAAGAAGAGGAAGTATGTCACCGTCCCTGTCAAATACAGAAAGATCACAACGGCTGACACGTTAAAATATCTTGGGGTCACTTTGGATGCGCGGCTGTTATTCAAAGAACACCTTTCGAGAACGAGCCTGAAGGCATCCCAATTCCAAAGTGGCGCGAGCGCTCGCTGACATCATGCCAAATGTAGGAGGTCCGTAACAGCTGCGGCGATCCCTCCTCTCGTTGGTGGTGATCTCCGTAATTCTTTATGAAGCCCCAAACTGAATAGCAAGAGAAGCTACGGAACCACATGTCAGCGAGGCCCGTACCTATCGTACCGTGTCTGACATCGCTCTATCGGTGATCGCAGGACTGCTTCAAGATGAAAATATTTTGAAGTCGAAACAACATGAAATTATCGCTGTCTCCTTGACTACCTGAATGTGTGTGCACAGTTAGATATTCAATTCGTACTTATTGAATTATACTTTCATGTTGTTTCGACTTCAAAATATTTTCATCTTGTCACACGGTTGGATTTTAAATTTCTCCCGTTGCACACGCCTAGAAGAATTAAAACCATTTTCCATGGGAAACTGCATTGGAGCGCGAAAGAAAAAATTAGATACGTGGAAATTTACTTTAAAACATTTTATTAAGACGCGAGATAGATGCTTTGTGAAATGTTATTTTTTTTAGGTTGGAGATTTTGAACCGTGATTTTTTCTATTTCTACAAGTTCGATGGTTCAGCTGTAGAGGCGACCGCGGCAGCAGCGACAATGCGACGACGTCGGCGACGGCGATGTCCGCAACGGCGACGTCCGCGAAGACTACAAACGGTTACGGCGGCGACGTCGGCGACAACGATCACGACGATGACACTAGAAAGTTACGTACACTCGCTGGCTCTACCCAGGAATGCCCCGACTTCATCGAGGTCGTCATTGCAACTAGATGCTCAGCTTCATCGTATAGTATCAAGATTGCCCTGAGGAAGGGCAGAGCAAGACCGAGACTCAAAATAGTGAGTACAGCTAAATTAGACATTTTAAGAGATAAAACATAATAAACATTCTTTTTATAAAATTAACTAGTCTATTTTTTCTGCTATGCGTAGGTTATCCATGTAGGCAATATGTGCAGATTATGTATGGACTATGCATAGATTATGCATGTTCAATTCCATACATAGTCTATGCACAGCGCATTATGTATAATTTATGTATAATTTATACATATTTTTTTACATGGGCATTTTTTCAAACTTTCTTAGCAACTTTCTGAGAGTGTTGGGAATATGTATATCCATTTGTGGACAATGAACAGGCCTAGTTTTGTTTTGGCAGTCGAAAAATGGACCAAATAAGGTAGCAGCTGGCTCGAATTTATCAATAAAACGCTTATAAATAAATAATGGAAAGTGTTCATTTTTTACTACTTTTACGCACGATTAGGTTTTCAAGCATGCGCTAAAATATCACTTTACGCGCGTTTTGTTAACAAATAATGTTCGATACTCGTGATAAAAATGATTTTGACACGAGTGTGATTGACAAACTCACTCTAGTGCTCGGGTCATTTTTCTCGCACTAGTATCGAAAAAAAAGTATTATTCTCAAAATCGACAAATTTCGACATAAATCGCCTTAAAACATCTTTTTGAACATTTTTTGTCTAGGAAATTTTGTTCACGGTTCGGAAGCTTCCTCTATGAGGAAACCAAATATTAATTTCTTCTGAAGTTATGAAAGTTTAACGTTAAGCAACAAAAATACACCAAAATATGCATGAAATAGAATAGGGAATTTTAAGGGTTTAACAGTGCATGTTCAAAGCACCGATAGTAGCCTTAGTACGTATACTTGACACCCCGCGTGCCCTATACGAATAATTACAAAAATAACACTTAACATTAAAATATCATATAACTTTGGAAGGAATCAATATTTTTCATTCTGAAAAGAGCAAATAAAAGTTCGTTATCTCCAGTTTTATTTTCTTTTTTCAAACCATATTTCAGACTATCCAAGATTGAATGAATTGCATTTCAAGAATTTCAGATTTCTTCAGAAGTTCAAAACTTGCGATTTTTGAAATGTTATAGGGTTCAAATATTACGGCTTTCTTCATGTTTTTACTTCCAAAAACATACCACTAAATTCGATTCCAATCCGTGATCTGGATCCCTGACACTCTCCTGGTATAAAATAGAGATAGAGAGTGAAGAGCGTAATGACGGCGGAGCAGGGGCGAGTATAGCGCATAATATGACGTGGGTGGGACTTAAATAGGTGAAGGCAGCTCTTCGTGCGTGCACACAATGGTTAGAGAGAGTAAGAGAGCGAGAGAGAGAGATCTCGATGCAACAAGTGCTGGCCTACGCATACTTTTACTCGCTCGAGTCATTGATATACAAATAAATTGCGACAATAGACCTGCGCGCGCCGAGATTTACGGTTATGTGAGTACCCCACGAGCGAGCGCGCGAGAGATCTCTCGCCTTGAGTAAACATGTATATAGGGAGGTGCATAAAAACGCGTAGAGGTGAGAGAAAGAGATTGAGTCTTTAATTTCGCTTGAAGTGTCCCGTTTTTACGTGTTCAGAACAGAAAAAAAACGAGTTTGCGCGTTGAATTATCACGGGCATTAACGAAATTTACGGAAAAATTTGCATTAATTAATTAAAAAGTGAAATTGCAAATTAATGGGATGCTTATTACTCACTCTTTCGTGTCATTACAGCATATGAATACGCACAATAACAATTCCCGACACCTATATAATGCGTCTCTCTATCTCTCTCTCTCTCTCTCTCTCTCTCCGCGATTATCAATTTATTTTCCCGCGTGTATATACAATATATAATTGAATGCAAAAAAGCTCGCACGCGGATTATCGCCGCTACACGCCGCTCTCGCGCGCGGCCCTTTGTCATCGGCCTCTTGCCGAGTCACGATTGCGCGACGACGACCCGCGAGAGTTATCAATGCGACGACCGCGCGGTGAGTGTACACTGGCCGATAAGTAGCGCTTAAGTCCTCCTCCGCCTCCTCCGAGGTCGGGATAAAGTACTAGCGAGCGCGGGAAGTAAATCACTTATCTGGTGGCTGTACGCGAAAAGAGCGAAAAGTAAATAGGCGACCGCGCGAGAGCGTGGAAAATGGAGAGTGCACGGGGAATTTCCGATGTGTGTGTTGAGGAGACGGTTAATAGATCACTTTAATGGGCTAATAAAGAGCCCGGGGTATGCGGTAGAAGACAATTTTGATGGCTCGGGATAGTTTTCACTGTAACCCGGAAACTATGAAAGTGTAGCCCGAAAAAAGAAGAAAGAGCTCGCGCGCTCATTAAAGTGTGTATATACATTAGGCGATCAATTTTTTCCAAAACCGGTATATAAGATATAAAGATGCATATAATGTATATATATAAAGGCTCTAAAAAGGAATGGATCCATAAAATTCGTTTATGTCTCGGTCAATCAATGCATATATTCCCAGCGCGCGCGTATATAAAAGATCCTAAAAATGCAAATTTACTTGATGACCGTCGTCCGTATATGCGTCGCTCTCGCATCAAGCACCGCACATTGCGAAATATTCATTATTTTTTTCTCTCACAATGGCCCTCGCGGGACTATTTTCTCCACTCTCCGGCTTTTAGCGCTGGGCAACATTAATACGATTATGAGCATTCCTATATACATGCATCTCGAGAGTCAGAGAGAGACACAGACCAATAAACACGGGCCATGATTTTTCTCTCCTTTTAATATATGCTCCCGTCGTAATACAACGTTGATTCATGTTAACGAGAGAAAAGCCCCAAGTGGACGACGGCGCGACATAAAACGCGCTCACATGCAAAAGACAATCGCGAGACTGTTATACGCTAATGCCGAATTATTTCGAAATCATCGCGCCCGCCATTACTGTCACACGAGCCAAAACATCCTTACGTATACAAATAGCCTCTATACAGAACGATAAAATTTCGCGAAAACAAATAGGACAGGCACACAGACTCGCACCGCGACGCTGCAGGATAAAATATCGACAGCACGTGTGCGCAAAGCTATAGTGCCGCGCGGTCCGTCGGTCGCGGGAGAGCGATTGTGATTTGTCGAGCGCGCGGCGGAAGGTTTGTTTAATCGTCAAATGTGATAAAGTGCGGCACGCACGCGTTTACGAGGCCATTAAAGTGCCGATACACACATACGTATACATACATAGACACACATACACACACACAGATGGACAGAGTGAGAGCGAGATGTGGAGCGAACGAGCGTGAGCGCGAGCGAGGCATGGGAACCCGGTTAAGGGACGTGATTCAGCGCTGGGGATATATGAAGATCACGACATTGTAAATGAGGATGAGAAGAGGCGAAAGAGGAAGTCGCACCGAAGGGGAGAAAGATTACGATCGGCCGGCGGCTGTGGCGGCGGCAGCAGCAGCAGAGACCCGTGACTCGAGACCATAATACTTGACCCCTCGGATCAAACTCTCATCTCTCCCTCTCTCCCCCTTCTTTTTTACATGGTGTATAAATTTATATTCGCATACGTATCCTAATACACATACACACACGTGCAGTACAGTACACTCCGTGTGTTCTAGTTCATACAGGCGCATAATACAGCACAGAGCGAATCGTCCACTCGATAAGCCATTAATTATACTTACTCTCTCTCGACGCAGCAGCAGCAGCAGCAGCAGCCGCGCGCTTAGAGCTACCCGATGAAAGGCTAAAAATAGTAATTGTACATCAGGCCTATCCGCGACGGGAATAATAGAGAGGCTAGCTAGCTGGCTCTGCTATATGCGTGCGCGATAGCATCGGGCGCGATCCTTTCTATAGGCGATTGCTCCGCGGGGACCGCGACGGGAGAGAGAAGACAGTTATGTGCATCGGCGCGCGCACCAGCGCTTGTTCGACACGGGAAAAATATTTCGAGCGTTTGTGTGTGCATGTATATGTATATATAAGTGACGCGCGCGAATGGGTATGCATATATTTTTGAAGTTTTGAAGTTTTGAATTGGAGATAGGACAAGAGGGTCGTAAAAATGGCGATACGCGAAAGCCGATTTCTCATTTAGCACCGTGGTGTCGAAAATTTGCGCAGAGGTATATAAATGTTGCTTAGTTATATACGTACTTAAATAGGCTAATTAGGTTAAGTGGAACCGAATAGTATATATGTTTTTTTGTGAGCTAGCTGTGTTCTTTTTTTGGTTTTCTAAATTGAATTTAAAAAATGAATGGCCGCGCGATTGCTTAACTTTGAGAGAATAGAACGGGTAAACAATCCAGCATCTAATACATCATTAGGCGTTAAAATATATTATAATGCAGCTGGGTTGCAATCGCGGTCACGGCTGAATATCCGAGAGGTGCGCATCATTTTAATCATCGACACGCATTGACCGACATCCATAGGACTAAAAATACATTTTTTTTTCACCACTGGAGCCATCACAGACCCGCTCGTCTCGATCCTCGACGCATATACAACACCGATCACTTAGGAGCACGCCAGCGCGCCTTAAAAAAAAGAAGGGACCTATTAATTTAACGTCTCGAAAAACCTTATCCGTCAACAATTCAATAACCCGCCGCCGTCGCTCCTGAAAAGATATTTCAGCTGATGCACACGCGTTTATATTATACGAACGCCTTTATGGCTGCCATACGATGACGGTGAGTTAATGGGTCAGTTGGTCATTTGTGCGTGTACGCGCGGGCACGTGTTATATTATAGACAAAGTGTGAGACGCAAAAATCGTCGGGATCTCATCCTGGTAGCCGGAATACTTCTCGCGGGCTGCTGACTGACTGACTGACTGGCTGAGTTGCTGACAGATCCCCTAGGGAGAGAGAGAGAGAGACACTGGACAAAAAGAGTGTCGGCGGATGTATACGTGTATATTCACGAGGCCTGAATTTCGATGAAAGTGTAGAATGTGTTTTTGCGGATAAAGTAATGAAATCTTAATGCCGTGTGTCTGTGTGTGTGTGGAACTATACACGCGAAAGAGAAAGAAAGAGAGATCATTCTTCATCACCACCTATACACTCACCCAAGGTATTCGTCGCTCATTTGTCACGCCGTGTTATCTCCTCGTCGTCGACTCTCTCATGCGTTTTGGGATTATCCTGCTTAGGACACGATTCGCGCGACGGAATTGCCAGAATGAAGACGCTGTTTTTGTTAATGGCTATCCTGCTTTGGAACGTAATATTAAGGTGATAAAAAGTGCGAGCCAAATTGATGGGTCTTTATAAGAACCGAGATAAAGCCGTTCTTCGAAACAGATATTTAAGCACTATAGATTTTTCGTCGTGAGATACTCATCTCGATCTCTCCTACAAACATAACAAGGCAACCAACACCTTCCTTTTACCCTTCAAAAAAAAAGAAACAAAAACGAACAATTTATCATATCATGAAGTACACACAATTATTCAACTCCAATAGCCAACCAATTTCCCACCTCATTTCCCTGTACCAGCTCTCAGCCGTGTAAATACACCTTGGCGCGTTCGAATAACCGAACAGCATTAAAGAATCTCGCGGCTGGGGAATTCCGCGAACCAGCTCCGTGGCGGTGGCATTCTCTCTCCTCGTGCCGCGGAAAACAGCGAACTTCCTCGTTGTACTACGCGAGCTCATACTCCTAAAGAATCCCCTTACACACACACACACACACACACACACATATACACCATCCCATATTCTCAGGTACCTACAATGACGCTGCAGCTACCGTCCACTCGCGCGGGTGTTGCTGCTGCTCCTCTCTCGCGCGCGAATGATTAATAACGGCGCTGGGAGAGAGAAGCGCGCCGCTGCTATGAGAACGCGCGCGAGGTATAGAGGATCTTCAACTCGGAAGCGCAGCACACTACCAGCGGTCCGTTCGCGAATCTCGCAGAATTAATGCCTCGGCAGCGCGACTTTCACCTCCAAGTGATAACCCCTTTGTTGCACCAAGATACGCCGGTGCACGACGACGACGAGGACGACGATATGCGGCAACGGTGAGATTCTCACGCACCCACTACTCGAGGCATAGAGGTAAGGCTTTTCTTTCGCTTACTGTGCAGCTAGCGTTTTTAGACGGGAGTCGGAGTAGTATGCAAAGCGTGCGAGGGCTCTGATTTACCGTTTCCGGCAAAAATTATTACCTGTTTTGTGTACAGTACGGCCCGCTTCTGTCTGTCTGTCTACGCCGGTAGACGTAATAAACACTTTTATTGTTGCTGCGAATGCGCACGCACGCGAGCAGAGAGTATATAGTAGCCGCGGGAGCTCGAGAAAATAACCCATTTGGGGGGATAAACACTTAAGTTGTACTGTAAGTAAAGACGTGCGGGAGAATGAAATGAAATAAAATATATACGTGCGTCGCTGTCGAAAGCTCGCTTATAACGCGATAAAAGCGCGCGGATCGGTGTAAATTTTATTCGAGTTAATAAAATGTTTTATTAGAGGCGTATGTGTATGGCAGTGCCGATGGTAATATGTGTACATAGACGGGCTGGATTTTTTATCGAATGTAGATTTTTTTTTAAATGCAAGCGTTCCACTTGCGTTTATAGGTTATAGAAATTTTCAGGGCAGGAGCAAAACAATCTTAAAACGCCTCCGACATTTAACAAACGTCAAACTGCGCGAGTGCACGCGCCCATAGAGACATACCGAGCGTTTTATTGGCTTATGAATTTAATGCGTTTAATGCGATCGTGACATGCGGCTATTATATGCCTATCAAGACAGTAAAAGCTGAAATCAAATTCTTCTAAGTGGTATATTATATGGCGATTCATTCAATGCTAAATTTGCTCTGAATATTTTACCGACCTTTCTGAATTCCTTTAACCATATAATAACGATCGGAAAAACAATGTGCCAATTAAAGTAAAAAAGCAATATTTTAAAAACATGACACTTTACAGCTGTAATATTTATTCATCCAGATTACAACCTCATAAATTAAAAAAAAAATCGTCTTTATAGCAATATATACCTAACGCGGAAGCTGACCGCTAAACGCAACAATTTTCACCTGGCCATAGAAGAGGAAGCAGCGGCGTCAAGTATATACACGTACACATCACGCATATATGTACAACCGCGGGGTGAGCGTTCGCTTTTCAAGCTGTCAATAGAGCTAATTAGGTCTCGAAGAGAGAAACCGAGAAAAATAGCCAAGAGCGAGCAAGCGAGCGACGAGAGAAAGAGAAAAAGCGACAACCTTCCGAGAAGTGATTTCTAAGCTATAGAATAGACACGAGATGCGTCGCGTCCGCTGCAGCAACGCGCCTCTTATTGCGACAGAATCGGGACTCTCTGCGGCTATACATGTATATCTACTCGCTTTCACACAGATCGACTGATACTTCGCCATCCTATATACATACACAAGCATCCTTGCACGAATGCTGATACCTACCTTTTTTTTTTAATAACCACACAAAGTGTAATTAATTTACTACTCAATCGGGCGTACCTTCTTATAGCAACCAAAGAAACCGCGCATTCAGTTCCGGACAACGCGCTGGCATTGTTCCGCGCGGTCGTCGTCGCCGTCGTGCGATTACATCGGCATCATTTCCCGCAGTTATGCCGCGACTATATTCTACTACTGTCTCGCCGCAACGCGCGCGGTTTACTTAAAACAAAGGCGGCACTGTCTCTCGAAAGCGCAGTAGGGGCATAAATAAAACCGGCCGATGGATCTCTCGCGCGCCGAGAGTTAGTTTCACCCCCAATAAGAGTTGCCGCTGCGGCGAACACGCGCGCGTGCGGCTATTATGTCAATGAGCGTAAGTCAAGAGGCGGGGCAGCGGCAGCAGCTCTTCTCCGCGCTAACGAGCCGCGGCCGATTTAGCTCTCGATCGGAGAGCGAGAGAGAGAGAGGATGTGTATAAGTACACATGCGCCGATATTTTTATGATAGCGGTGAGTGTGTGTGTGTATAGAGTCTCGAGACGATTATCATTATCATTATCATCGTGTCTCCCAACAGGCATGAGAATACACACACAGCTTCTCTACATTATATACTCTACACTCGCGTGATGTTGATTTTCACCAAAACAGAAAGTCAATAGCGGCGCTTTTTTCCGGAATCTCCGATCGTGGTGCTCGTGGTAAAGAGGTCAGCGCGTCGACGACGGTGTGGGTGCGCGCTCGCGATGAAAATCGTTTTCTATAGGCGATGCCCACGGCGTGTGTGTATATATATACGTGGATGGACGGGCGGAAAGTGTGTACAAGTCCCCGCGCAGTCAGTCGCTTTCGCAACCGATTCCCCGGGTAATATACACCCACTGCGCGCACATGATGGGTCCCGCACTCTGCTGCTGCGTGACCTTCTCTTTCTCGCGCGCAGCGCTTATATGCACACATACATACACACACAAGCACACGCGGGAAGAGTAACTAACGGATAAGGCTTCGACACCGAATCCGTAGAGTCAAGTTCAGGGACAGCCGTGTGTATAATATGTGTGTGTGTGTGTCTTCCTCATCTTCCTCTCGCGCTAGAGAGCTTATATACTTACTCGATGCCTCTTCTTCTTCTTCTTCACGCTCGACGTCACGCCTAACGTTTCTCTCGAGCGAGCTGCTGCTGCTGCTGCTGCTAAGAGTAAAAGGAAGTGCTAGCGCGCGGGTTTACTTTATCGGGGATCTCTCTCGCGCGCGTGGCTGGGAAGATCAAATAGATATAGTTAAATTTCGCTACCCTCGCGCGTGAGGAGCTTTTTGTTTGTGTCTACTCCTATGTGCCTTTTTTCACTCGAGTGGGAGAGGAGAAGGAGACAAAGGATCGCCTCGGCATAACTCGCGCGGCGTCAGTGCGGGCACAGCGATCGTGTTTAGGAGAACGCGCTGACGATGATTGTAGGTAAAGTAAGAAAACACGTGTGTGTGTAATGTTGCGTGTCGGAAAGCTGCAGCGTCATGAATTTTCGACGCGTGATACATAAAAAAACGTATAACGAGTTTAATAAAATTTGTCGCATGCCGGTCGAGGACACATGTACGCATTGCGACACTATAAACAATGTATATGCAAGAGCCGATCCCAAGCTCGGTAAAAAAGTAACACGCGAATCCGCAACGATCACAGAGCGAGAAAACGCGCAAAGAAACTCGCCGAGTGAAAATTAGTGCCAAGTAATTCTGTAAACGTCGTGTGCATAAGCAGCGGGTCTATAGAACTCGTGAACCGTGATGGTAGAACGCAGTGGTGCGGACTTATATTGGCAGGTTATTCGCGCGCTGCGCTTTTTAGCCACAGAGCCCACAGACACGACCGCAGAGAGCATCTTTCTCTCTCTCTCTTTCTCTTTCCACCGGTGTCCTCCCCCTTGCGCGTCACGAGTATAAAACAATTCTCCGGGCAGCAGCAGCAGCGGCGGAAAGGACAGGAGTGTAAAGACTGGCGTTTCTCTCTCTCTCTCTCTTTTTCTCTATACCGGCAGTTGCGTGACATCGAATTACAAACGAGAGAGAGAGAGAACCGCGCGATGATTCCATTTCTCTCCCCCTCTCGCCTCTCGACTTTTCGCTCAATTTAATTCGAACAACGCGGTGAGTCTTCTTACGCACTGCACTACACCGCAGTGACGACACGATAGAGGTGCCTCCTCCCATCCGTCGTATATATAATATACACGCGCAATATTTTTCCTACTTGCGCAAGCTAGCAGATGATGAGAGTATCGCGAATTTCTCTCTATTCGCGTTGCGGCGCCGCCTCGGCTCCCATTAATTGCCCGTTCGCGCGCATGATTTGCGTTAATTGCACGTCGGCCCGGTTTTTTCTCTTCTTCTTCTTCTCAGGGCGACGGAGATGTGGAAATGCGCGTGTGCGTGCACGCCTGTATATTATATGATATTTTGAAATGGATTCGCGCGAAGATGAGGAATGGGACGTCAAGAGGCGTGTACATGTGTGTGTGCGCTTTGCGAAATAACGGATAAAATTTCCTATTGCCTTTTCAGACTTTTTTCTCTCGCCTATACAGGTGCGCAAACTCGCGTCTTCTCGACCGTTTGTGTCAAAAGTATGTAATACGCCCGTAAAGTTTTGACATAATATACTGTGGGAAGGAGGCTACGCGGTGGTTTTCTCATCGTGCACCACGCAGTATAAAAAGTAAAAAATACTACACAAAAGTAGTATACACGTGTGTGTGTGTGTATACACCCTCCAGTACAAACTTGATTCGCGCCAATCAATTTTTTCCCATATCGACCTTTAATTCGAATTCGCGCGCGCGATCTCGAACAGCGCGCCACCGTCACGGAATAATCGATTCGGCAAAAATGAAATCGCCTTTCTACACGTATACACATAGCATACGTATACAACTTTCCCACCCACGAGCGAGCCTATGTCTGCCCTGCTCGCCCATAATTGCCGTACACGAGCAAAGCACAGGTGAGTGAGTGAATGAATGAATGCGCGTTACAAGTACACACACCCGGCAATATTCGAAAACGATATCTCTCGCCCTCCTCTGCGTCGATTGTTTAACGCTCTCGATTTCGTTATGTCTGTCTATCCTCACGTATATCTAGACACACGTACCGCGCACGAGAGAGCTCGTATAAAGGCAAGGTGCGCCCGGGTACTTTGTCATGACCGGCCCGACAAGCTGCTTCTCTGCCGCGAATTATTATCCTTCTCAGCGCGCGGTGTACACAAAAAGCATCGATATAGCTGTATATAACATATATAAAACGTTTTGCCCCGATGCCATTAACATCGATCTACGAGCGCGCGTCTATATACATACACACACAGTTCTTGCTCGTCGCAAGAAGCGCGCGATTAATGCGTCACGAGTCCTGCCGGCGCAAATAATTACCACCGTCGCAGCGTGGCGCACGTATATATGCGGCCCCAGATAGCTATAGGACACGTTCGAACGTTATCGAGCGTTAATTGGTCTCGCCTCTCCTCTCCTATCTCCCTCACGCGCGTGCGAGAGGGGCTCGTCCCGACCCACATTTTCCCGCGGGGAATTTCATTTATTCTGGGGCGCGCGCGTGGAAAGGTCGGGGTTACGGTTCCACACCCACTCTCGCGTGCGGTGCGTGAGTGCTCAGTCGTTCTCGGGATTTTTCGATTCGTCTTGCGTGCAGCGTCGGATTTTCTTTTTTCGCTTCGTGTCGCTGTGGGTAATGCGCAGTTGGGAGTGAAGGAAGCGAATTAACATAATATTTTCGACGCCCGACAGCATGATTATGCATTCACGCCTTTCGAATCCATTTAAAGGTTTTTATGTTATTTTACGCCGATATATAAATTATGATTTTAAATTCCTTTTAGCAAGTTTCGTTTTCGTGTGGCTCGATGCGCATATATAGTGTGTTATTTCTCGGAGAAGGTATATAAGCTGCTTAGAGCACAAATGGGTTTGTCATTTTTCAACGTTTTCTAAGTTTAAAGAAGGAACAAATTATGAATGTTGATTAGATTTTTCGGAAGCCACCATAAAAGATGGCTTTGATCTCGTTCCGTTCTGACTGGGAATTCTTGGGGATTTCGGATAAAATTTTTTCTTTTTTATTGGCTGCTATTAATAATTTTTTTTTTTTTTTTTTTTGATGATTTAATCTTTTTTAATCCTACGAGGTATTCGTGTTTATACGTTCGAGAGTTGTGTAAGATTTGCATTTATTCAAAATTTTCAAATACGAACGAAAAGACTATATCCGAAAAAGAAGCTTTTTAATATTATATATCAGTAAATGTGATTAATGAAGAAAATGATCAGAAAAAATAAAAGTTTCGAAAGTGTTAAAAAATTAGTCACCTCGATATGCCTAAGTGTAAGGCATAAAAAATGAAATGTAATTTTATAATATCGTTAAAATTTAGTACGGTGACCTACTCTGAATGATGAAAAACGATTCAATTTAAATTTCCGATGATTAATTAGACCTATCTTTCCCTAATTATAAAAATAAAAGTCTTCCTCGTAAACTCTAATTTCGTGATTCTGTATAACGATTTCACACACTACAGATCGTGTGAATTTCTTCAAAGCTACACCTCGATATCGCCTTTCAAAAAAAAAAAAAATGAAACTTTTCCATTCTAAAATTCACAATAATATTGGAGTCAGATTCGAAACGCTGATTACACGTACAATCCAATGACTTAAAGTATTAATTTCTATCTCCGATCCATCTCAGTAAAAAATCAGCGCTATTAATATCCACCTAACAAGCCTTTATTTCCCTCTTACCGTGACCTGCACGCTCCACACGAGCGTGTAAATAAACTTTTCAAATTACCCAAAGTGAATTATTAAGCATTAGCGTGCGCGCGCGTTCTAGCTATACCCCGATCGGTGCAATAAAAATAACAATGAAATTTATGTACCGCTTGTTTGCTAATTACGCAAAAGGTTCTTCTCTCTCTCTCTCGCTCTCTCGTGCCATTGCACGCTCGCGAGAAGAAGAAGCGCGCGATTTGATATTGTTCGCTCGCGCTCAGGCAGGCAGGCGCATAATGGGAGAAGAGCAGCAAACGTGCAGACCTCGGCGTGTGTATATATAATATGAGCGCACGCTCGTTAGTTATGTTTGTTTGCCAGATGCACACGCGGAGTCGTTACGGCAGCAGTGCTTGCTCGCTCGCTGCTATTATTTACGAGCGCATCATTTGTCACTCGCTCGGCTAGGCGTTGCTAATCAAAACTCTCGACTCCTTTCTGGCGCTCGCTCACGCGCGCACGAATAAACTCGCTCGATGATTAGACTTAGAATAGTGTATAATGTATGTATATCTACGTGCAGCATTAAAGTGGGGCTTGAATTATTGAAATTACTAGGTGCACGAAGAGCGACGCGTGTAAAAACTTTTCGCGCCCGCTTGCTGTATATAATTTCGCGCGCGAAAACATCGCGAGATTTATAAATACTTAGCGCGAGCGCGTAAGCTCCGAGAGATGCGTATAATATTTATTTAGTGCGGCTTGGGAGATTGTCAGACGCGCGCGTGCGGTGGTAAAATTTGAAATATTCGTCTACTTAGCGAATTTATATCGGCCGTTTATCACTCTAGCAGCGCTAATCCCATGAAAGTTTATTCCGATCGGGAAAAAACGTCGAGTGCGTGGATATGGGTTAAACGGAAACGCTCGCAAGCGCAGAATCAATTGAGTATGCTAGAAATCGGTTGCGTTAATTAAAAGTTGATTACATAAAGCTCGCAGGCCGATATTTACGGCGCGTCCGCATAGGCCCCCGCGAGACGGAAAAAAATTGATAATTAGCGCCATTAATTTCACACGCCATGCGTGAAAAGCCCAGGATATTCGCAGGCGCCATCGCGCGCCTTTTCGTTGGTCTAGTTACCCGCTGATTAAAAAAAAAAGTTTCTCTTTCCCGTCCATTACAGATCGCACGCGCTCGCACGTTCGCTTTCCGAGAGACCCTATTATACATATAACATATACACACGCGCACGTGTACCTTATATATTCAAAGCAGCCGCTGCGCGCGGGAAGATATCACAATCTACAATATGCTCTCCCTCTGGGCACCCTTCACTTCTTCTCAGACCGAAAGAAGGAATTCGCGCGAGTCACGACGAATTTCACGCGCGCGCATACATAACCAGGTCGAAGAACTATATACCGTTGTCCACGCGCGTCTCCGCGCTCGTCCATTGTCAATTATTCGCGCGGGCGAAATCATGCGTGAATAATGGAGCCCCGTGTGCGCTGTCCTCACTCGGACAGCGCATTGTGTAAGCATGTAGCATACTATATACACGTATACGCTCGCCAAAATCAAAGCTCATGTTTTTAATTAGACTTTCACTTATGTTCTAATAGCATATACATATAGTGTGTCTGTAGGGTTTTTTGCGCATCCCCCTAGAAAAAGAACTGCGCACGACAAAAACCAACGATGAAAGTATTCGCTCGCGCGGAGAGGCGCGTGTCGATAGAGCCGGATAAGCGTGCCGTGTATAGGATAGTTTGCGGGAAATTCGAGACTCATCGACTAAGAGTAGGGTGCAGCGCACGCGCGCGTGTTAGTGAAAGTGCTATGCGGGTCCGATTTTGCAGCGCGATAAGAACGCAGTTGCCGTCGCCGCCGACGCTTATGGTTGTATATATGATGGACGGGAGGACATCGCCGGACGTATCTCGGATGCCTCTCGTGCGTGTGCTTCTTGAGCGCGTTCCGATATTCCAATTACAGGCAGAGGCGCTCGTATATAAGTCGCGCATACCGCGGAGCGACCTTAGAGCTGTCTCGCAGCGGCAGACTTACGAGCGCGGATGGATTTGCATTCGCCGAAATATTCAAAGGAGCTGATAATAATCGCGGCGCCGTTGCCGCCTGCTGCCTACTCTTTTCATTAAGGCACAAGGTCGGCTCGTCGTCGTCGTCTTTCAATATGCATTTTCAATTAGAAACTGTACGCGCAGGTGTGTGTGTGCGAGTCGCGCAATATTCCTTTGCGCGAACGAAGAAGAAGCAGAGAGAGGAAGAGAAGGAGAGAGAAAGATGAATCCGGAGGGCGTGTTACCAATTAACTCGTCGTTTAGCTCGCGTTCTTTGTCTCTGCCCCGAGTCCCATTACGCCGCGGCGGAGGTTAGCTAAGATTATTGTATAGTCGCGCGGCTGCTCGACGCAACGAGAGAGTGAGAGAGAATCAGAGGGAATATTCTTCGCGGCGTAGCTGTCTATTTGCATTCTGCCGTTGCTTTTTGCTGTTCTCCTTGCGGTGTAATAGAGTGACAGTGATATTTCGTGTTTCGAGGAGGTGTGTTTGCTTTATGGGCAGATTTGCGAATCGCGAAGAAGATAAATAACTAATCTCCGCTGTAAGGAGGAATCGATATACACGCACGCATTGGGGAATAAATAAAGTCACGACGACTATCTGGGATTATGCTAATAATACACGCATTCCGAGTGTATCGAGCGAGAGAGATAATAGATCTATATTTGCCCGGAAAATTATGATTTTCAGCGCTGCTCGCGCGCACGCGGGGTATGTAACTTTCTAAAGTTACTATTTATTGATTCCTCACCGAGTGGCATTGCGAATAATTTAATTTGCCGGAGATAAAGCCTGACTTATTTCGCGCGCGGCAATAAAAGAAATAATCTTGATTTTAATGTGAAACGAAACCGTATAGAACCCCCCTCCCCCGACGTATAAATGGTGCGCTCGAGGGGAAAGCAAACACGTGATTAAAATATCAGTTTAATTAAAATTACGTTATATGATCGCCACATGCACCGCCGCTGTAAGTGTATTTACAAATGTTCTTAGTAATGGCAGCCACTTAATAAATTCACACGAGTATACATGCACGCACGCACGCTGCACGCGCAGGCGCGCTCATAATACGCGAAAAATGATATTTTATCGCGAAAAGTTATTACAGTGTATTAATTGAAACACCTCGAGCTGTATATACCTACAACGAAACACATAACGCCCCTTGTAACCATAATCTTAAATTTTCTCTCAGACATCCGTATACGTACATACATATTAAACATCCAAAAAAAGAAACGGACGAAAAGAATCTTCCTTTCAGCTTTTTCAAAAGATACGCGCGACGAATCTTTGTACACCAGGTGGCACATCATTCTGGACGAGACAGAGTCTGAGGGATGAGAGATAAAAGGAACGCGACTCTTGGCGCCTCGGGATTTCGGGTAATCCCCGAAGGCACGCGCACTCTGCTGCCGCCGCTCTCTCGCAAAAGCGCAGAGACGGATGGGAAATGCGAATCAGGTATACGAGAGAGGATATAGCAGCAGCAGAGCGTGCCAGAGGGACTTTTCCCCATTTTTTTTCCCCAAGGTGTTGCGTGTATATAGATATATTATGCTGTCCGTGCGTGAATAGGGATGAGCGGCGGCGCTGTGATGGAATGAGCCGTGATTTCTTTCTGCAGAAAAGAAAAGACAAAGAAAAAAAAGAAGTTGATCATCTTGAGTTATTGTAATGCTTCGGCTGATGACTCATAAACAAGATTAGCGGCGCAGGCGGTAAAAACGGCAATAATTAAAAATTCCGAAATCGTGACTCCCTTGTAAAAAGCCCGCATAGGTATAAGCATGTGCGCTCGTATACCCACTCGTTGCGAAACAATCGCATTGTTTTTCATCCCATAACGTTCTTACAACCATTTTTTCTTCACCGTCTACAACTCATCTCTCTCTCCGAACATTACGTGTGCATGCTTCAGAGCTATACAAATCGTCCGCGTGCGCGCGCCTATAAGATATATATAAACTCGTGTCGCTCGTGTCTCACGGCTCATCTCTCGCGAGCGTTCGCGGCGTTGATACGTCGCGTGAGGCTGGTATCAGGGTTCCGGAAGCTCACCGCGACGCCGCGGATTAATAATCGTCGCCATTAGCGCATCTGCGATTCCTATCGGCGCGCGCGACGAGCAAAGGTCGAGTATGTAGTCATGCATCGGCGACTTTGACTAATCGTCTCGGGGCTCGGAGAGAGAAACTCAAAACTCGTGCCGTTTCACACGCTGCCGATGCAGCGAGCGCCGTAGTGTCGTTTAAGCTATCTCTCTACCTGCCGTGGGTATAAGATTATTCACCGCGGAAGTCTCAATCGTGGCGGCGTTTATTTGCAAAAAGCAATCTCTCCGTCTCTCGGGTATACCGTGGTGGTAGAAATTCGCGGTGGCAGTCCGCTGCAGCGCGCTATACCAATTTGTCGAGCGCGCGCGCGCGTGCGGATCTACGCGCAGTTAAACTCTCTCGACTAGTAGCTTAGCTAGGCAAATGAACGAGCCCAGCCGAGAGAGGAGCCAAAGCCAAGGTTACCCACAATTACGCTCACGCAACGGCGCAGTACGTACGTGTGTCTGCGTGTACATAGATAGACGCGGAGAGCTATAAGTATTATGCGAAGGAGGAGATGGAGAGTATACACACACACGCGTGCAGTGCAAGAGAGAAAGTGACAAACTGACGGACGGCCATATGAGCGCGACCTCGCGCGTTTATCTCAACGCGGACATCGTGCCACGCGCTACGTGACGAGGGTGAGACAGCGGCGTGCGCTCTCGATTGAATTCCGCCGCGTGAGGATAAATATTTGCAATGATAAAGTGTACGTATATAACGCCCATCAGGCGAGTTTGCTCGATTTGGCGGCCGGGCTCATATAGAAAGCGCTGATTATAACTTTCATCATCGCATCCCCGCGAAAATCAGCGCCACGCTTTCGCTGTGCAACTGCGTTTGCTCCTTTTTAAAAGAAGAAAACACGCGAGCTACGAGACATATACACACGCACGCGTTCTCAGGGCCTGACAAATACACAGACCTTAAAAGGGGTAAACGACCGCGCGGCATTAATAGGATCAGCGCGCGACCTTGACGTCGCGTCGCGAAATAATCCAGAAATAAACGCGCCCCGCCACCGCCCCGCGGGATTAACACCTCGCCGCGCGCCGTTCTATAAGAGAGACACGCTCGCTCGCGGCTTTGTCGTTTCTCTCCCAAGACTCCTGCGGCAGCACAGTGGGAAAGAAGAAGAAGAAGCTACGCTACGACGACGCCGACGCACCGGAAGCTACAACTCCGAGGCGTGCTCGTCCTACCGTGACCCTTTATTACGCGAGTGCGCAGTCGCCCTCGGTTCTCTAGTCGCGCGACCTTATCCGACCTTCGGACAGGTGCTCGCTCTCGCGTTTCCTTTCTGCATTTCGTTCTCAAGCGTAGGAGTCGCACTACACTAGCCTCCTGCTAATTAGGTATTTCGTGCGGCGTAGTAGTGCTGCGTTATAATATATCTGATGCTGGCAGTAGCAGCTCTGTTTTCTTGCGTGTACGCCGTTTTTCGCTACCGAGCTCGTATACAGACTTTTGCACAATGCAGCGCGCTGTGTTTTTCGTCGTTTCCCCGGCACACGGAGAGCATGTATCACTCGAAAATCTCCACTCTACTAAAGCGAGTTTCCCGCGAGTATATATACACACACGCGCGCTCGCCTTTTTCCCGTCGAGTATATGCACAGCGCTTGCCTAAGCGTATGCAGCGAGGAAAGCCCCCCCTCGATCTTGGCTAACGCTCCGGATAAATCCCGGCTGCAGTGCAGCGCTCGCTTGCGCACACGATTAGTGCGCGCGCATACACACACACACACACAGAGGGAGAGAGTAATTAGATGCGCTCGCGATACGAGTGGGTATATAGTCTCTATATTACAGTAGGTCGCGCGGGATAATTTGCCAAAGAAGTTTGCACTTTCTCTCATCGCAAAGTGCATACACACTCTCCCTTGCGTGCGCGTTGCGGCAAAGATTCGCTCTCGCGACCGTACACCGCGGGGAGAGGAAACAAACATTGGGGGACACGCGCGGTTATTAGAGGCGGAAGGACTTGTATAGCGATAGCCACCGCCGCGTCGCTTTTGTAGGTACACGACGCGTGTGCTGTGTTTTCCGAAAGGGAAAAGAGAGACGCGCGATCGCCCGATTACGAGGCGGTTACACACAGTTTCTCGTGCATATTTCGCGCAAACGTTTGTATGTGTAGGAGACTTTCGAGCAGCCTCTCGTATCAGTGTATCCCCGACTCTCATATCGAACAAATGCACAGTCTCATTTGTCAGAATTAATTAGGCACCATTCGTTTATACAGCTCCCACCCCGCGAGCTACGAGATTTGTTTATATCGCCGCATCGTGGCAGCTAATTGTGAGAAACCGCGGGCTTGAGATGAATATTTATCATAACCGTCGGTTGAAACGCTACAACGCCTCTGGCAAAGTTTTCCGCAAAACGATAATTGAATCGTTCGTCTCTGGCGCGTCTTTGCTTATACACTCGATGATATTTTCTCGCGCCTACGAGCGAGGAGCGATAAATTCCTCCGCGGGTAGGTTTCTCTCCAGTCTCGGGGAAAAAAGGAGAGCGAAATTTCATAAATCCACGTGCCGCACGTCGCGCGCTGCCGTCGGACCAATTTTAGTTTTACACACGGGACGACGACGACGCGGAGATTCTAATCGCGGTTGGAATGTGCCTACACTGCCGACGAGACGAAAACGCCATCACACTTGCTTTTACTTTTGTGTATAAGGTGTTCGGTCGCGGCTTCTTAGCCCCGAGCCGCGCGCTTGCGCGCTTTACTCGGCTGTAAATCTCACCAGAGAGCGAATAGCGCAGGAGAGTATATAGGCTATTTGTTACGAGGAAAATTTTCGCGAATTTTTGCGCGCGGCTATGGGAATGGATATGGGTGGAAGGTGAGTTAACGTTTGCGCGCGGAGGAAAAAACGGTCTATATTTTCTTAGAAATCAGGGTCAGAATGGTCGTAGATCCTTGCGTTGCTGTGCTGCTGTTTTGCGAATGGCTGATGGCGCGGCGGTTTTTCGCGACGCGGGGGCAAAGTGAAATTGACGTATATGGAAAGTGTCGTAAATTTCGGCGAGAGCAGTTGAGGGTAATTGATCGTAAAATCGGAGACAAATTTATTTAAAATTTTTCAAAGCGCCCGGTGTATATATAATTAGGCGGCCGGCATTCTTTTTGAAAATAAAAGCGAAAAATGAGCGATAAACTTCTCAAATAGTTAATAAAAAGGAATTTAATAACCGTTCGCGTTTCAAGGTCAAACGTATTTTTTGATGTTTTCGAAATAGCGAAAGTTTTATGTGTATAAAGGATGATAATGAAGGCCAAACCAATTTTTCCTTATATTCCGTCCGATCCTGCACGAAGCACAATTCACCATACAGCAACAATATTTCGTCTTTTGAGAGGAAAAAGGCGCTATTTAAAAAAAGCCGTGTAAAGGGAGCTCTTTTAAACGAGATCTTTAAAACGCGCTATTTGAAGCGAGCGCCGAAGAAGGCGCTATCTCGCAAATAATTTTTTTTCTTCTAAATTTAGTTGTTTAATACTGTGGATTTAAAAAAAAACATCAATTATCTTTGACGTTATTAAATTGAACTTTAAATAACGTTTAAGTCATTATAGTTTATAATTTTTAACAATTTCGTATGTTTAAAAGAATAATATCTAAAGCTAACTTGCCACTATTATATACAATTAATTTGTTTTTCATATTTTTATAAAGTCTACTATCATTTGCACAGAAAATAATAAGTAGTAAAATCAACTGAATTAATGAAGACTCATTTTTCCAAAAATGAAAATTCTACTTCTCAAAACTGGAGATTCTACATTTCAAAATGGAAATTCTACTTTTCAAGAATGGAGATTCTACTCTTTAAGAATGGATCTTACTTTTCAAAATGAAAATTCTACTTTTTAAGAATGGAGATTTTACATTTCAGAATGAAAATTCTACTGATTTTTTTGAAAGTAAAACGAACTTGCGAACTTGCCATTTTACAGTTAAATCGACTGTAGGAAATGTAGAATTAACTAATTTTTTTCCGTGTGGGTGCGCTATAGAGGAGAGTGGAACAATAGGGAGGATTTTATTAATTATGACACCTACAGACCGAGTCAATTCGGTGGTTCCAAGTTAATAACACAAAAAATACACCGATTTAACAAAATTAAGAGTGCAATCTTTTAAGTTGTATAATAACTCTACCCCAATGCAAAGTTTGAAGTCAACATATCGTTTTTGCACACAATTTGAACAAAATTTGGACATCACACCCGACTTTATCTCAAGATTTCGTTCAAAATTTACGCAAACGAATTGATATGTTAACTTAAAACTGTGCATTGGCGTAGAGTGTTATAAATCTTTGAGGAATGCACTCTTGATTTTGTATAATTTGGTATTTTTTTCTGTTATTAACATGGAACCTTCGAGTTGACTCAGTCTGTAATTGATAAAATCGTCCCCATCGTCCCACTCTCCTCTCTGGGACTCCTAAATGATAACAGACTTCATGAAAATAGAAAAAAAACCTAATTGTGTATAATAGTGACAAGGTATAGTTTTAGATGTTGTTTACTAAATTATACTGGTTTTTAGAAAAATTGTCTTTTAAATATACGAAATTGTTAAAAATGACCAAAACTATAAAAATTTAAAGTTTATTTAAAATTTAATTCAAGAATTTCAAAGATAATTATGGTTTTTCTAATATCCACAGTATTGTCAACATAACTCTAAAAGAAAAAAAAATTATTTGCGAGATACCATCACTTTCTTCGGCGCTGACTCCAAAAAGCTCCGTTTATAGCGCCCATTTGTTCTCTTTGCAGAGTTTTTTTAAATAACGCTTATTCCTCTAAGCAGATGATTTTATTAATTCTCTATATATTCAATTGCCAACAAAAAATCCAAACATGACGGAAAAACCATTGAGCCCAATTCTCCCTGGTGCGGTATAGATCAATTGTCGCAGTTGAAAGTTTTCCCAGCTGCACATTTATATCCCCGAGCACTTACTCACTCGCGCTCGCGCCTCTGACAGTCAACTCAGAAGTCACCTCCCTCTCTTCATCCTCTTTGCTTTTAAATCACGCTGCTCGCGTGCACGTGCAGGCCGGTTTCGTTAGCGCAAATATTTATTCAAAGATGATTAGCACGTGCTCCGAGGCTCCGGAAACAAAGAGCGAGTGGCGCGAGTTTTACAACTCTTCCTATCGACGAAATCAGCGAAAAGCGCGTCCGAACGTTATAATTATTAATCACCCATAATATAAGCGAGCATATACGCCTGGGTAAGATAAATTGCGGCCGAGATGAGAAATCGCATCGACGTGACCTCTGTCTATACGTCCCTCTTTCTCTCACTCTCGATGCACACACACTTACATACGTGCAGTATCACGTCTGCACGATATACGGGTCACGCCCGCCCGGTATATGTAACGTGGGAGTGCGGCTGCTCAGTGTATATGACGGGGCGCAAATCGTCATCGACCTTTTGCAAAGGGCCGCCGAGACACGAGACGACCACGGTGGTGGTACACGCGTGTATATACCTACGTACGTAGAGTTCTGGACTTTCCCCTCGTTTATTATCGCCTCTCGCGCGGCCGGTACTCTCGTATACAAAAGAAGCCCGCGCGCAGCTGGCCGCGGGGAAGATTCTCTCTCGATCGACAGTATACATATATATACTTATATACGCGCGTATTATTATCGCGCACGCACACCGCGTGCGGCCTACAAAGGCCTCTATTCGTCGCACACCAATGCCTGTATATGTGTGTGTATGTGCGTGTATACGTATACATATACACGGGAGAGCTTATCTTCCTAGGCCATCGTACTCCCGCGGCACACGCGCCAACTTCTCTTTCTTCATTCACCGCCGTGCGCGCTCTTTCCCTTTCTCATTTGCATAGTTCCTCTCATACGTTATTGTTTACTCTCTCGAAAGTCCGCGCGCGAATTTCGCCTTCGCTATATATACCCCCCGTTCTATACGTATACTCTATGGGTGCGGAAAAATACGCGAGCGCGAGTTTGAGATCGCGCGGAATAGATCCTATATGGGTATAGGCGCCCCAAGGACTCCAATGATTTTTCGCCGTGGTAATCTTTATGACGTCCGTCATTAATCTCTCGAGCGCGTGCGCGCGAGCGGATTTTTTTCGTGCCGGAAGTGTACGAGTGTGTGTGTGTGTATATGGGATAAACCATTATGCGCGGCCGTTACGGATAATTCCGCGAAACCAGTCGTTCGATTAAAGGAGTCGAGAGTTGAGTGGGTTGCCGCGCACTTGGTTGGGAGTGCGAGATTGTGGAATTCGATTATTTGCGCTTGTTTTAATAAAAAAATCTTTATTTTATAGGCTTTTGGTGTTTATAATTACGTAAAACTTTCTTTTATTACCGAAGAATTAAAAAGGACGTGTTATCTTTATTTGCAATTTTTTATTAATTTTATAGCTTTATTTTATGTTGTATATTGATTGCTTTATTTTGAAATAGTCTTGGGCTATATAGTAGATCAGGAAGGCAATTAAAGGACAGAAAATTATTAAAATATAGGAATTAAATGAGTCGTTTAACCTGAATTTTCCCAGGAAATGACTTATAGCACGAAAATTTCCTATTAAAAATCGATAACATTATGCACGATTTTTAATTTAACGAATTCACTCGCTCTCCTTAAAGGAAAAGTCAGACTTAATTGACCGCTTATATATTATCGGTGAAATTCAAATTTCGGAGAAATTAACATCTTTACGAGTTGAAAATTTGTCCGCCTCATTTGCATAAATATTTAAAGAGTCTATATATACGCGCCACTTTGATTTAAATTAATTAAGCGAAAACCGATGTAAAAATATAATGCACTTCAGACTTCACTTGTTGGGCTTGACAACGGCAAAAAATCGAAACAACGATAACACGCGGGCCTGGCCATATCCTCGCGGAATTTAAATTGGACAGGTTTACGCTCTGCAACTGTTATTATGCGCACGCACACGAGTGAGAAACAGTTGCATGAAAATTTTCGCAAGTGTCATAAACGTAAAAAGCCGAGGTGCGCAGTACATATACTCGCCTGCGCGTATACATATACGTCTTATCAATGGATTAATCGAGCGCGGCCAGACTAACGGTTCATTTTTGTGTTCTCCTGCACTCGCGGCGTAATTTCGAGGGTTAAGCAATTTTCTCGTTCACGTAATACTCTCGAACTTTCGGTTTTTATACAATAATAACCCTCCTCGCACAACGAAACAATCCGATCCAACGCGCAACCATCTCGCTCCTCCTTTTTTTTCGCTTGCAGCGCAGTACCTCCGCGAGGCGATTTTTCGAGCCAAAACGGTATCTCGTGCCTCCTCGTATACACGACGACGACGACAACGCACTTCCTCCTCGTCAAGATGGATATCTGCATTTTTCGGCGCGCCATTAAAGGAGCCACGGCAGTATGACGGCTGAGGTCGTTGGTACCACGCGCGCAATCCTTTCCGCCAACGTCGCCTCCCCGTCGTCGCATATATCTTTGTTCCGCCAGGCGGCCCGCCACTTTCGTTACCGTTCTACGAAAGTCGAGGTCGTTGCTACTATAAGCCTCTCGTCCTCCATCAAACAGGAAGAAATGTATAATGTATATACGTACGCGCACCTGATTGATCGATCGCACCACCCTGTACGCACGTAACAATGCCCATGTGTACACAGTGGAATCCGCACAAAAAACCTGCGAGATCGATTTCTACTCTCGATTATATTATACACACACCTAGACACGTATACCTATATACCCGCGTGAATCGGGCGAATATATATCCGCTCCAGAAATTATCTATCCCACCGCGCAAGCGCGCGAGCGAGCGATAGAAAATGCCTTTTTTCGGCATTTGAATAGCTCTCGCGCACAGATTTTTGTATGTACACGTGCCCGGAGGATATACGCGTTTTTTTCTTTCGCTCGGAAGGGGTTCCGGGCGCACGCGATTCTCGTTCGATGTAGGTGACCTCGTCTTTTAATTAGCATAGTCACTATACGCTCACTTTTACATCGCTCGCTTTTATATAGCTCGCGGGATAGAGAGATAGCTTCATTAGCGCGGGATTATCCGCGCGGCTAGAAAGTAACCGCCGGCAACAGCAGCAGCCGCGCGCTCCTCCTCCATACGCGCTGTGCGCTTTAGAAAAGTCATCGCGAGATATCGACGCGCGCGTTATATATATGTATGGAGGCTGAATACATAAAGTCGCGCTTAATACGCCCGGTTGATTCGTTTTTTTCTTCTTCTTCTTATTCGCTCGAGCGATCCCTCGAGCAGGATCCTCTCGATTTTTCCAGCTCGGACGGCTTTTCTCCGCGTGCAACTTGTATTATAGAGAAAAAAGAACCGTCGCGGGATAGAGAGATAGCGCGAGACCTCGTGCTTTTGTTGGTTTGTCATTACCGAAGGCTGTGCGCGTGCGCGCGTGCGTATATATATATATAAGTCTTTATGTCGACTCATCGTTCTTGACCGAGCCGTTGCCGTGCTGCCGCCGCTAAGCGTGAAAGCTAATCCGAGAGTGGTAGTAGTAATCTTCCTTAAGTAGTAAGATTTTCGTGGCCCGAACAATGTGTACTATGCCCGTGTACACGCTCGATCGATAGAGAGACGCGGGATTGACGTGTTATTCAGGTGCCGCGCGTACAGCTCCCAATCAGTGTTAAACACCGCGAGTGAATGACAAATCAATAGGTTTAATCATTGCCGTGAGTATAAAGCGGCCCATTGACGTTTATTATTTCAGTAATTGCCACAGAGCTGTTTTTTTCTATTATAGAATGATGGAGAGAGAGAGAGAGAGAAAGGTGCGATATGTGGAATTCGTTCCGAACCGGAGGCGCTAAATTGTTTTTTTCATACTTAGTAATTACCGCGCGAGAGCGCGGGGTGACGGTTCTGGGTGAAGGACAAAATATTGTGACGTCCCTCGTCCTTTATCATCAATCTTGTAACGAACGTTCGTTCGGCTTTTTTGCGCCAAAAGAATTCTGGCATGTACAATAGAGACTCGAACCCGCGCGCCGATGAAATAAATTAAACAATAATGTCGAAATGAATAATCTCTTTCCAGGGCGTATACAGCACACTCTCGCAGTCACCGTGTGTACACTTTTTATTCTTTCTCGCGTGATAATTCTCACACTGAAATACAATTTCTCAAAATATCCTTGCCAAATTTGCATAACAACGCGGCTCGACGGAGGCGGCGGCGGCGGCCTCTCAGACCTCCACATTTCACGTCGCCAGCTCCGAGGAATAAAAGAAAGCTGTGTAGCGGCGGCGGTAGCGCTAATTCCGCGTGAAAAATAAGCACCGAGGCAATTTGCCGAGCGAATATATATTACGTGTACGCGCGCGCGAGCTGGCGCCCATAACTTTTATCCGGCTAATGAAGGCATCATCTCCTCGCTCTCGAGGAGCAATAAAGTTTCTAATTTTAAATTGAAACGCAGGAGAGATGGAAGGTTGCGACGGGGGTTTCCGCGAATCGCGGGGATGAAGAAGCGCATGCATGCACCTATAATGCAGTTTTTCAATATGCACTGTACGACGTGCCGCCGATTCGTTACGTAACGAACGCGCGCGTCGGTGTGCACGTACGCGGAAAATAATGGCGATGCGCGCGAGCGAGCGCGAAAAACAACTTTTTTTCCTCGGGCACGTATATGCACGCATGCCCGCGTTTATTTATAGTCCGTCGTAAAAAGCCGCCCGTATTAGCTTTTTTCAATGTCTGCCGCTGCCGCCGCCGAGCGCACGAATTATACGATTTAATTAGCCTCCGGATTCAATGGCAGCTACAGCGTATATTTTGAGCGCATATACCATGTCTACCTCCACTGCTACTTTGCATAAGTCCGCGTTCTTCATATATAGACACACGCATACTATGCGCCCGCAAGCATAGTATCGACTCGTGTCGGCTCGTAAAGTACACACCTCACACTCTCGCGGGCCATTTTTACTGCTCGTACTTTTGGTCGTTATAACGCCACTTTTGCGAGCGCGCGACACGTCCAATCGGTAGTCCATAAACATCGTTTATGCTAAGCACCTAGCGCGCGGGTAGCGATTTCCACTCGCGAGATATCCAATTGGACGGGAGAGAGAGAGAGGCCATTTCGCATACGCGGCTATCAGATCTGTCCGTGCGGCTCTCGCGGATCTGGATTACCTTTCCAAGGCGACTCGTGTATCTAATTTGAGCGCCGCGCCGCACCGCCATATAGCGGCCGTTCGTATGCGCATAATGCATGGAGCCGCTCTATGTCTGTGTGTGGAACAAGGAGGCTTTCCGCCAGCTTAGAGCGTAAAAACGTTCTCACGGAAAATAGAACAAATTGAAATCTGTTTTCCTCGCGGTGTTTTGCTTTTTTTCTTCTTATTTTTTTTCCGTATATTGTTGTGGCATATCTTAAAGGCAATTCATAATAAATGCACGTAGTAATGTGCCATGTTTGTAGGGTACTTTGTATCGCTTGAAAGGCTTAATTAAAATAATTTATTTATCTTGAAAGCAAGAGTAATGCCTTTAAAGGTTCTTTGGCGATTATTATTTGTAAAATAAAATGCGCAATAATATTCCTATTGTCATTGAGATGTTTGAGCAGTTCTTTGTGCTGCAAATTTAAAATTATATAATATTTAAAATGATGCAGAAGAAAATGAGTCATGGTTGAGTAACGCTTTTTTTTGCAAAACTTTTTGCATAAAAATATGGTTCAGAAGAAGCGATTAATATTTCCCGATTAGCTTAATAGACTTTTTAACTGCTTTGTTAAGTAATCCGTTAAAGTGCAATAATTCAATTTTCCAACATTATTACATAAATAATAATTTATAACAATTCTAACATACATTTAAAATACAGGCATACTAACGAAAACAACATTTCAATAAATTAAGGAAAAAAAAAGCAGTAAAAATTCTTTACATCTCCATCAACCGTAAATTACAATACACATTTTTCCGAAGGCCGGCGCACGCTAATAAAATCAAAACCATTATAATACACAACTTAATTACGGACATTTCCCGACCCCATAAAAGCCTCGAGCATAAACATTACGAAAGAAATGTTTCCCCGACTCTCGCCGCCGCATCGAAGTATGAAATTAAGAGGGAAATGTACGCGGCCAGCGACTATATACATGCCCCCGCGTATGCACCCGTACGCGGCAAGAGTCGACATATCCGCAGCCGCCGTGCGGGTAGCAGCAGCAGCAATCTTACACAATGTGTATTCCGGCGTGACGCCTGCTCGCAGAGAGTGTACCTATATATAGGAGCGGTAGATTAGCCGAAAGAGATAATGTTACTTAGCGTTCGCAATGATTAGCTTATAAGACGCCATAACTCACTGAAATGGAAACTCCGCACTCTCGGCTCTCGAGAGTAGTATAGTAGAGTTCGGCGTGGCGGAAAAATCGCTTAGCGTCAGGTGCCCGCGCGCGACACATCGCTCGCGCCTGATTTATCGCGCGGGATTCCGGCATGCAGCCTGTGTGCGTATGGGCTATTTGGTTTCTCGATTAGATTCCTACATACCCGCGTGTCTCTCTGTGTAAGTACCAAAAATGCGGGCAGTATAGTTGTCGTTATTCGAGATTTATCATCATAAATTTCAATTTTCCACGTTCAATAGCCAGCCCATTGAACCGTCAATGATCTCTCGAATATCCGCGCGAGGCCGGTTTCGAGACCGAAAAAAAAATAGCAGGAGAGACTCGAATCTCGATAGGTGTGTGTGTGTGTGTGTGTGTGTGTGTGTGTGTGTGTGTGTGTGTGTGTGTGTGTGTGTGTGTGTGTGTGTGTGTGTGTGTGTGTGTGTGTGTGTGTGTATAGGATTTTACTCTCGTGTGTGCGCCGTGGAGCGTTTCGAAAATATTCAATTGTACGTAATAATACCTACGAGCGTTTTAGCTCCGGAGAGGAAATTTTAAGTCTGCGCGTGCACGCAGGACGCTTGTAAATGCGGTTCTAAACGAGGTTATAGCTGCTGCAAAACAGGCTGTTGCTGCTGCTGCTGCTGCCGGCGTCGCGCGCGTGCGCCTACGATCCTTATAAACTTTTATCCTCGACGCGCGAGGGGGCATGCAATAAATCATGCGAAACGGACAACGATACTGACGCATTAAGTCGATTAACATACGCGAGTAGCCGAGCTCGGAAATCGACGAGTGATGCAAATGAACCTTTCGCGTGTGTGTGTCTGTGTGTGACAGAAGGACGAAAAAACATTAGCTGTCCGTATGTGTATATCACTTTTTTCTGCAATGTCATTTTTCATGTACATACGCGCGTGTCATAGTATTTTTCCGCACGGATTCGATAAGAAGATGAAGAAGAAGAAGGTCTGTGACGTGCGTCCGAGGAGTCAAGTGCGCGCGTCAATATAGTATAATTACGAGGATAACTCTTGGGATTATTATTATTATTACAATCGCGTCGAACGATTCGCCCCGCGAGTTGACCTTTGCGCAGAATCGTACTTACACATATGTACACTCTCGAGTATCCACGCATCCGCGGAAGTGTTTAGGCACCTACACATGGACTTTCCCTCTCGCGCCATAATACGCGTCTGCGCCTATATACATCATACATCTCTCTTTATACTTACACGCGCCCGCGCGGACGAACAACTTATTACCCACCGAAAGCGCGGTAATTGAGAGGGATAAATTGGGCTCGCGATCTCGTGCGTGTAAATTTATATGTACACGCACGCACGCGGCCGCGCGAAATGCCGAAACGCGGAAGTGCGCTAATCGCGCGCATTCGGAAACTCATCACACGCGCCCCATTAGCGGAATTCCACGAGTGCCACGCGTGCGCGTGCGCGCTCCATTTTCGGCCTTGCCGCGAATTCATATAATATAAATTCGCTCGCGTGATTGCTGCAAAAAGGGAAAAGGCGCGCGAGCACGAGAGGAGTAGGAGGCTATTATATATATCTCTCCTCCTACAGGGTTTACGTGCGTATGTATATGGCTCGAGTTTCACATGGCGCGCGAGCGTAATTTTCTCCCTTTTTTCCATATACCCCGCAGCAGTAGTAGGCTTTTTGTCACGATCTCCCGCGAGTGCGAGCAATTTAGCGAAAAGAGTCTTTTAATGCAAAATACTTGCAGTTTCTACGTGCGTAATGTTACTACTGTACGCGCGTGCGCGTGCGCGCATTTCCGCTGATGTAGTTCGCAGTCTGCGCCGGTTTTTGCTGCTACGTCTGGTGTGAGCGAGCGAGCGGGAAGAAACCGTTCGAGTCACGTGTGCGCCGCATGCGCCGACGCGCGCGCTAACGGAATTATTAATTAATTGATACACCGTAATGGGCGCGAAATAATTTACACGCCCGTATGTATTTTATATATGTACGCGAAGACTTACAGGGCATAAAGTATATGCGCGTTTATATTTCGAGTCGTCCCCGCTCGTGCACAGTGCATAATATAATACTTTCGGAATTACGGAACTCGCGCGTTTTTACACTAAAAATATCTGTGTACGATGAGTATTATACTCCCGCGGTGAGAGACGTATATAAGCGACATCACAGACGTCGTACACCGACACAAAACAAATTACCACGTATAAAGCGTACTCGTTACGAGTCAATAAAAGCCGCGTGCACGGAGAAAGCTACGTGTAAGCTGCTGTCAGCCGCACGTAAAAGTGTATCCGAAAAGGCAATTAAATTTCGGCAGGGCAAAAAGGTAAAGAGGCAGCTCTCGCGAAAATAGAGCGGATTTTTCTCTCCCCAGCGGTGAAGTCGCCACGACGCCTTACGTATATGGGCAAATCCCAGAAACTTTAAAAATTTTATGTAACTCCAAAATTTTACATTTAAAAGGCTATAACTAAAATTTTTTACAAAGAACATGACTGAACCAAAAAATAAAATGTTCATTTTTCAATAGAGGAATAAAAAAAAGAAGTTCAACTTAATGGTAGAGGAAGACTTTTTTTTATATACGAAAAATTAAGAGTGGGCAAAATTTGTTTCAAGGCATACCTTCCGGGTCTGGATTTTCCTACTGTTTGTACCACACACATAATATCGGAGAAAAATCATGAACAATTGAAAAAGTTTTGGTTCCAAACCTTTCTTCGAAGATTGAAAATTTAAATAGAAAAAATTCACGCAGAGAAAAGTCCATTGGTAATAAATAGAATCCCTTTGATCCAAGAGGAAAATAATCTTGATTTGGTTGCCAAAATTAATTTCTATTACCACAAGAGGAAAATCCTTTTCTAGTAAATTAGGGCGGGTATTAAAAAAGCGAACGTTCACTTTGAATTTGCAGCCAAGTATCTAATTTTGCGAACTCGAACTCCGTTATTTCCATGTGACTTTTTCAACTTAGATGTGTAATTAAAATGTGCGAATCGTCGAATGCTAACAAAGAATAAATGAAATACGATCGAAATAATTACATTCAAATCTTCATTGTTTGGATGGAAAAAGTAATAAAATTTTTTTTTAAGACGACGTTAATATAATCGAAAGTGCAAACTATCCATTCAAAAGACGTAGAATGTTCAAAACGTCGAGAATAAAAAATTTGTTCTAAAAAGTAGGACCAAAGTAGAATTTTATTCTCTCTAGTAGTTTATTCCTTGTTATTTAGCGGGAATAATAACTATTATTTGCTGTTTAGCGTGACTAATGAATATTAATCCTTGTCTAGCGGAAAGAATGTATATTATTCCTTGTTTAGCGGTAATAATGATTATTATTCTCTGTTTAGCGGGAATAATAAATATTATTCCCTGTTTAGCGGGAATAAAATACTTTGTTTTCTTCATAATAGAGACTAAGTAAATTTTTTGTATTTCCACATTTATAATGAATTTGAATGCAACTAATACAATTATAAGACATAAATACAGTTTATTTTTATTTATTAAGTATTTAACATTTTATATAAAATATTTAATTGATATAATTGTTATATAAATTATAACACCGCGGCATATTTAAAAACGTTGTTTTATATCTAGTCCCACATTTCAAAGTCAACAAAGTGGCCACAGCTGAGTCGGGAATAAAGATCTATATGCAATACGGGAGTAAAGTCGATTATACCCTCGGGTGATTACTGCCCTCGCTTCGTTCGGGAAATAGATCTACCCGAGGGAATAATTTGTGGCTTTATTCCCTTGTTCCATAATGTATTCTTACATATTTTTTTAATTTTTAATCTTCGAAAAAATAGGTTTTTCTCCTGTGTGGTGTACCACACAAATATACAAAGAGTAGGAAAAACCAAGCCCGGAAGGTGTGCATTGAAAACAATTTTTACCCAATTTTGTGGACGCGTTAATGGAGTTTTCGCGGAGATTTCCTCATGTACGCATATTATATATATATATATATATATATATATAAGAGCGCGAGGGAGAAACAAATTAAGCACGTGCACGGCATTGGTCATCGGCTGCGCGACATGGATACGGCTCGCGCCCAAGAGAGAGAGAGAACCAGAAACATGACAAACAGGTTTGCAGCAGCGGTGCATGCACGCACGTATGCAGACGAGTGTACATGTACATATCCATATATCGGCTAGCTGGCTATCTCGCGCGCGGCGCGTCGGGACTTTAATGTAAATGTCAATTACCGACGAAATATAAATCGATGCGAGGAACGACGACGCTGTTCCTCCCACGAGAGAGGCTAAATCATATCTCCGTGCGTAATAAAATCTCTCCGCGAGGACGTGTCTCTCTTCCTCTCCGCGTTTTATCTGCGCTTAGCTGCTAATTACACCGGTACGATGCTGCTGCCGACCGGCTGCGCGTTTGTTTTGCTCTCCTCCCCGGTTCTCGACTTATTTCGCGTGTATACTTACTAGCAGGCGACACATGTGTGTGCTTGCTGCCGCGCCTCGATTGAATCTCGTCTCCTTGTAATTGATTAATAGAGCCCATCATCCCGCCTAGCGATTTCTTTCTTCATTATGCAGAGGCAAAGGAGATGCGCGCCGTGCTCTTTTTGTGTAACGCGGTCGCACTCGGTGTATGTGAGAAAGTGAGCACGCGCCTATAATCCACGGAGCCTATCTCGCGAAACGTATATAGCCTGCCTCTGGTACACGCATACACACACACACACACACGTGCCATTTTCAAAGCGCGCTCGTTTTAAGACAGTTCCGCTTTCACGAAAATCGGCTTTGAAAAAGCGCTCTCGCGGTTACTATATACTCTCCCGCGCTCTCGCGTATAACATACCAGCATTATTTCGCGCGCGGACTAATTCGTCGCTCGCGTAAAAATATTGTGACAAACTATAGTGGTACAAAAAATATGTATATACAAATCATACACGTACAAAAGTAGCTCTAGAAAAGTCTGGCGACGATTCCGGGAGCCGTTCGAAAGTAAATACATGTGCGCAGTGCGACGCTCTTCCGTCGTCGTCGGCTCGGGGGGACGACTTTTAAAAAGCCCATGTAGAAAGAGAAAGAAAGAAAGAGCGAACGCGCGCCGTCAGCTGCGTCCCAGCGCGGCGGCGAGTGTAAAAAGATTGCCTATACCTCGAAAGACCTACAGCAGCGAATATACGTACTGCAGTGTATGTGTATAAGCACGCGTGCACGTGCGTCCCCCCGCATAGTATAATCGCGGTCCGAATTCCTTGACAACCCGAACCCTATACACTCTCTCTCTCCTCTCGACCTTCGAGAATACATACATCTACATGACGCGCGTACATCACCCTCCCTCGTCGTCCCCTTCATCGGCGACGCGCGGCTTCCGCGATTCCCCCCTTCTCTGCGCCGGTCAAACGTGAAACTCACAGAAAATTTTTCCACCACACCCACGCGCTCTATAGCTTACGCTATGCGAAAAGAAACCTTACAGATCGCCTATACAGCTTATCATAATCGGCAAACTATGCAAATCTGACGTCCCGCGGCGGCGGCAGCAGCAGCTGCTTGATATAATGCAATTTAGTTTCGACGAATGCTAATGAACGTTATCGCGTTAATTGCGCGCGAACGTCGATTCTTTTTACCAGTGATAAATTCCTATGTATATCTGGCACCGCAGCGACACTAAATTAAGTTGCAATATTTAGCGTTTTGTAATTATGGATTTTACACTCGCACACATGCGCGCAGCCTAATAAACAGCCATAAATCGCGGAGTGCGCGTGCAATTACGCCGCGCTAATTATGTATCTCGCGATCTCTCTCGAGAGCGCGCAGGGCTATATGCGGCGTTTATGTAACAAAGATGCAGGATTCAATTCAATTTCGCCACCGTATACATCCGCCGCGTTTTTACATCACAGCCGACCCATGTGTCTTTTATTATACCTTCTCTCCCCAACACCCCAAATCCTCTCTATAATCTTTGTGGCTTTTTCTCCTTGGCGCCATGCGTACATAAATCAGCGAACCCAAACACTATTACACCATATATATATATACCTGCGTGAAAATCCCCGAATTTTCCCGACTCTCTGATCCCTCGCACAATGAAAGGCTCGCTCCCGAGCGCGCGATCAAAAGCATTCATCGAAAACAAAGCCGTCCCAATTGTCGTCCTCTCCTCTCTTTCTCTGCAGGCAATAGAGCCGACGGCGCACTGAATCTCTCCGGAGACGACGGCGTTCTTCTTCGCACTCACACACACGCACTAGTATATAAGTGAGCGTTCAACCCCGCTCCGGCGTCCCCACTACGCCGGTATACATATATATACGATGCGCGCTCGCCGAGCGAGCGAGCGAGCGCGAGCGCACAGTCTCTCGCAGGACCGGCTTCGGGCGGGCGCCCCGCCGCCTTCATCGTCAGTACGAAGCCGACGAGCGGACCGGCTGCACCTGTCGCGAGCGCACGCCTCTCTTATACCACACTTATACGTTCTTCCCTCCTTGTAACACTTATCGGTTGCGCTTTCCTTCGTTCGCCGAATTTGCGTTTTTTAAACTTCTTTTTAAATTTACAATTTACACGTATTACTTTGGTTGTCTCGTGTATATAATAATACTATAATCGCGAAGCCCGCGCGTGTCTCTGTGTCTGTGCCTCTGCATCGGGAGATGCGCTGCGGCGGCGAGGACGAGGGCCGGCGGCAGGGGCGGGCAGCAGCAGCGCCTGCAGCTCCTCTTCTCCCCAGCGGTGTATTTGGCCAGTGAACAACCGGACGCGATGGGAATTTTTTGCAGCCGCCGCGCGAGAGCGCGGAGCCAGGAGCAGTGCTTCAGCGCCGCCTAAGGAGCAGCAGCAGCCGGCGTGTGTGTGAAGCGAACGAGAGAGAGAACGAAAGAGAAAGAACATCTCGCGCTTTGTTCATACGTTACACTTCTTCTTCTTTGCTCGTTCGTTCGTTCATCTTGGCAGAGCAGCCGGTTTCGCGAGTTCGCGTGTGTATGTGTGTGTGTGTGTGTCGGTGATTGTGTGTGACTTTTGGATTCTTCTTCTTCTTCTTCCGGAGCAGAGCGCGCCGCGAGTACTGTACAACACACGCATACACACACAGATATTCCGGCGTTTTTTTTTTTTGCAACTCGCTCCTCCGGGCCGGTCGTCGTTCCTGGTTCGCATTAAGGGCCTTTTTTGTGCGGGTTAACGGAGGAGGAAGGAGGAAAGTACTGACGCTGTCGGCAAGTGAGTTGAGTTTCTTTTGAGACAGTGCTATATTCGCACACATACACATACTCGCACGCGCGCGCACAGAAAGTTCTGTTATATATACCAGCGGGGAAGATCAAGACACAGCTGAGTGACTTTAGTGCGGACGACCAACGATCCACCCAATTTGTTTTCTGCTTTTTTATTTGCGGTGTAAAAGAAGAACAGCGACTTCCGCGTGTAGCTATATAGGGGACGGACTTCGGGGCGGAGGACGACGCCAAAGAGGAACCCAACCGTTCGTTCGGCTCTGGTAAGTCGCCTTCCGCTGCTCCTGCAGCTCTCTTCCTTACTTTTATCTCCCCCTCGTACGCACGCACAGATTTTTCCCCCCGATTAAAGCCGATCGCCGGCGCTTATATGCGTGTGTGTATAATATAAAACGAGTTTGCCCGTGCTGCTGCCGCAGCGGCAACCTACTAGCTCGCCTCTCCATTTCTGCAGCATCGTGTCGCGTGTGTAGGCATTTATAAATCGGATCGAATATCGCCTCCGTTCGGGAGAGCAAGATTTATCGCTCGGCTCTTCTCTCTCTCATTTGCATCGCTGGAAAAAAAAAAACAGAAGAGAGGCCGCATTGTCGTATTATAAGAGACGTGTGCGCCTATAGCACGCAGTCGTTATCGCCGCCGCCCGATCGATTGCATGCGCGCGCGTGTAAGAGCCGGCAAAGAGAGAAAAATGCCCACACACGACGCTTATAGCGATACATCGGTTTTATTCGCAGTAGCTATAGTTAGGGAAATTTCTGAGAGATCAGTGTAGTTACATAGCAGCTTCGGAAAGACACCTCTCGACTGCATCTATATATGCGTACACACCCGGGCGCCAACTAAGTATCGATTCGGCGCTGCACCCGGCTCTTGCTCTCTCCGAACCCACGACGACTCCGCGAGCGAATCTCCGGTATATAATATACATAACAGGAAGAGCGCGCACGTCGACGTCCTTGATCGAGGATACACACATACATATTTTCGGAGCGCGGCGCTCGCCTCGGCGCACCGGAGCGAGCAGCCAGTGCTCATGATGCCGTGCACCAGTTGGGTTCAGTAGCCGTGACGAAGGTCGCGCGCGGCCTTGATACATACGCCGCTGCCGCCGCCGCCGCCGCCGCAAAAATGCCCCCGAACGCGAGTTGTATGGCATTTATACATAGAGTTTGCGTTGCGTCACACGCGTAAGTACGTACGATCTATCTATCCCTACTCTCTCAAGGCGCTACTACTGTGTGCATTACGCGACCGGCCGCGAGAAGGTCGATCGTTTCGTTCAGTCGATTCGCGTAATTGCCGCGCGCGCTTTCACGGCCGCCGCACTACTACAGTTCGAAGAAGAAGTTCGTCTCCGGATACTTGCGTTTGTCAGCGCGGGACGATCAGATATATATATCGGATAAGAGAGGAGTTGCAGTGAGCTGCGATCGATCGAGAGATCGGCGGCCGCCGGTAGCGCGACGGCCTCGTTCTCGTCGCCTGCAGTGTGACATGTACGAATTATTCGCGCGTGTCGTGTCTGTGTGTATGTATATTTTTGTGTGTCTCTTCAACATCCTCACTTACATTATACTTACGCAATTTCGAGCTTACGCTTTATACACGCGTGAATGTGTGTCTCAAAATAAGCCTCGTTCATTAAGTAGGCAGTTGAATGGACTCGCCGCGCTGGTTTGCATAATCCTGCTACAATTGCATAAAGGCCCGAGATGTCGCCTGAGCTCTCGTGAAAGTCGTGAAATACATTGTACGCACACGTACGCTCGACACGAAAAAGTAGGTGACACGACGCCGAAATATCCACGACCAGAAAGGAATTGCATCCGTCGGCGCGCTCTCGATGTGTGCGACACGACACTGCGGTTTTGAAAAACGCACGCGCGAGCGAAGCTGGCCTTGGTGCGAGTAGGTACCGGGGCTCGCTTTAATTTCTCAACGCGCGCGGCGTATGACATTAGAGACGAGCGAGCGCGTGATAACTATCCTCGCCGGAAAGTATAGCGGAGCCGCGCGCAGGGAGAGAGAGAGCGAAAAAACGTGGTTGTTGTAGATACGCGCGAACGCGGTAAGAAACGTGTTAATAGAACGCTAATGGCAATGCTGCAGTCTCACCGTCGGCGGCCTCGCTGCGGGAAAAACTCTCCGGACTACTGTAAGAATCGTCGTCGCTAGTGTAACAGTAGTATACACGTATACACACATACTAGAGCCGTCGTGAGTTTTCCCTCTTGTTGCCGAATCGCGCTTTTTGCCGTCTGGCCTCTGCTCCTCCTAACAGGATTAGCCGGGGCGCGCCGGCGCGGTAGTCCGTCCGTCCGTTTCCCAACGATCGCTTCTCTTTTTTCGTCTGCCGGAGGACGAGCAGAGAGTCCGACGCGCGCGATTCGTCACACTGCACAGTGTGTGTGAATGTTTCTACGTGTGTGTAGAGCGATTACGACGACACGGGGAAAATTACTATTTACACCGGCGGTCATTCGTGACTACTGGTAGTCCAGCGCATCGCACGAATCTCCCCTCCAGAACGCTTTCAATTTCGATTTTGTACACGCTTCGGTGGAAACGCGAGGAAAATGTGTTTTGTAGCTTTTTTTCTCGACAGGTAAAGGAGGTCTATTGGGTCGAGCCGCCCGAGCGCAAGAGGTTTGGGTTCATTTCTGGGTGAAAGTCAAGCGACGACGACGGCTTTTTTCGTAACCGTACGAACTCTCGTGTTTTCGATTAAATAATCCGGAATTGTTGGTTTCATAAAAGATCATGCGGCGGCGGCGGATCGAAATGTAAAGGAATGCTACACTCTCGGCGGCGGATAAGCAAAAGCAAAAGTGTTATAAGGATAAAGCGCGCGTTATGTTTTTGCGAAAAAGGAAAATATCGCATGGGTTTTAAATGAGCCGAGCGCAAGGTTTTTTATGAAAGTCAAGATTAAGAAACTAATTTTAGTTTTCTTGCTTCTTTAAGTGTATTACGAGACGGTCTGGGGGCGGTGCAGTGAATGTTTTTGAAAGACTATTATTGTGTGTTCTGGTAGTTTTTCTGACATTTCTCTGGTTTCTGAGAAGTGCACATAGAGTCAAAATTAGGTACGTCAAAGTTTATTTTGTGTGTAAAGACATTTCCCAGTTTATGAGGATGCAGCCTGGACTAAAATAGATGTGGGAAAAAACGGTATATCTCAACATGGAGTGTATTTGTGAATGTTCGATAAGAAATGAGGTTAATTTTTTTTTTTTTAATATTACAAAATTTTATTAACTATTCACTTTACTTTATTATGATTAATTTGAAATTCAATTTCAACAATCGTACGCTCGTATTGTATTTGCCAACATGTGTTGATACATTTATTACCTAGATATGGAATTAAGTGTCATACTATTTACGTTTGTAATTGCAAATCGTACAATATACATGAATAATAAACTGTGAAATTACTCTTAAAATAGAATTTCCATTCGTTCCAATTTAACGTACTAATTTGTATAAAATATTAGCTTTAACTTCTCCATCGATTTTTCAATTATTAAATTTTGAGACAGTTTAGTTATACTACACGAATGAATCATAATTGTAATATCTGGTTTCAAATTCAATGACCCAAAAATAAAGCAATACAGCCAAATCCGATTTACGTAAATCCATTGAAAAAAACCGCCAGAACTAATTAAAAATGCTTACATTTGCCATTACAGTGATTGGCACTTCGGGTTATTGCTCTTATATTATACGCTAGCCATTGCTACTTAACAGGTTGATAACGGTGCCAAAACGATCGTATTGAAAATTTCGAGCGAGTCTAGTTTCACTTCCTGTGTTACGTCACGAAATCTCAGGCTTGAATTAATTCTAACGACGATGACATTATATCTTTACATATATTTTCACATGTGTAAAGGCAGATATGTTATGCACATTTTAAACAGGTATCGTTTTGAATGTTACTTTGTTTAGGCGACTTGTAACCATACCGATATTAGGACAGCCTTTATGTTTTCTCGCTTGTCGTGGGATTGTTTTTGGAAAAAAAAAAAAAAAACTTAGCAGCTCGATTTCTCAACATTTTATTAACTTTTGCAGTGCGCGCGCACGTGCACAGTATACATCGATTTCGAAAATGATCTACCGTACTCTTTAATTAGGGAAACCTGGATTGAAAAAAAAACAGCTAATTAACGGTAGCAGCCTTAAAAGTCAACTTTTATGGCTCCTTTACAACATTCTAAGAAAACGGTTACTCGTTTCCACCTAACTCTTGTCACACATACTGAAGCGCCTCCAACTCACCTCCAGCACTATTCCCTTATTAATTACCCGTCTTTATGCCTCTCGAACGCTTCTATACAAAGAGATTTCACCGCGGCATATATAAACGCTCATAATTCCCAATGCATTACCAATTCATAAAGCCCGAACCCACCTACTATGCCTCCTAACGAATGTAAACATCATCTTAGACCTCATTATATACCTCCACTTCAGCCGCCATATCGCGCAGCCTAATTTATTCGCCTACACGTATCATCAATTATTTTAATCTCCGCTTGCGCGCAACACGCTTCATCTTAATGAAAACATCGTACCTCACCGAGATAAAACAAAAACGAACGACGAGCAGCACCTCTTTCTCTCTCCCTCTCTCTTCTATACTCCTTGTGGAGAGAGAAACCATCCGCGACAATGGAGAGCTTTTATTCTCTCTCTTCACTCCTGCGCGCACGCGATAGAAGGAAGCGAAATTGTCGGCGGCACGGGATGAAACATCGCGTACACGAGATTTCCTTTCGGATCCACTCGCTCGCTCGCGCACGCGCTCGAAGGAGGCTAATGGGAGAACTCGATCGGTCGACTTTTCGAGTCGTCGCTGTCGTCGGCGTAATTTCTCCTACGCTCCTGCCGTAGCAGCCGCTGCCGCCAGCAGCGGGGAAAAGGAAACAAGAGCGACACGTACATATGTGTGCATACGTGTGTAGAGCGTATAGAGTCGAAGAGATAGACCTACGCGCAGTGGATACACGTATGTATGTATGTATACATGTATATACCGAACTCGGAACTGACTGCAAGAGGCGACGACGACGGCGACGCAGCCCACATAGCCGGCAAAAGACATTATTGACCAGATATGGTCAAGCCGAGATCCGCACACGGAGGAGAGAGAGAGAGAGACTATACGGAGCTTAGTCACACTGCACGCTCCCGCTGCGAGTTTTATACGAACTCGCTCGCATCGACTTTATTGACTTTGATTTTCCGCGGCGAGGCGGCGTGATATCATCTAATACACTCGTGCCTTTTGCGTTCACGTTTCGCCAATGAAGATCTCTATCTTGCATATATATATAAGTGCAGACGAGCCTGGTGTTATTGTCTCTGCATGCGCGCACCGTGCCACACGTGTGTTGCATCCTACACTGATCCAGTCGCACTCACTTATACACGCGCTACCTACATACATATTATACGATCGGCAAATATATATAAGTGGAGCGCGATCACGCCGCGAGGACCACAACACAAGCCTGCCACAAGCCAAAGTATATATAATAAAAAAAATAAATGAACCAGGCGCGCGTGCACGCTTGCGTGTATAAATATATCCCCATAAATCAATCCGATTCGGCTGGGCATTAAAAAACACACAAACACACGCGCGCTTGTACACTCGCTCGCAGCTTCCATTTGTAGAGAACCTCCGTGCTCACGCGGATGTAGGACGCGGCGACGTTCACCGTCCGCATTCTGCGCCATCTCCGCGCCTCGAAAGTCGTCTCATCCCGCGGCCGATCGCCGCGCGTCCTCCTCGTACATACATACATATATACATACGTACCTACGGATATACACCTACCTACCTACCTGCCTGCCTGCCTGGCTGCCTGCCTCTCTCATTCATAATCGACTGCGCGCGTGCGCGTCCCTTTCCCCGGCCTTCCGCCGCGGGCACCGACACAGTCTCTCTCTTTCTCGCCGGAAGCACGTGTGTGCAGGTATATATACATGTACCCGCGCAGGTAAAGGTCAACGCTTGGCCGTTTTATTTCGATCGAGAAGCGACTTCCTTCCCGGTGTATATGCCTCATGCTCGTTAATTCGCCTATATACGTGCGCACGTGTAGCGGAAATTTCGCGCATGCAGTTCCGACTTTCGTTCCTTCAATCATCCGCGACGTCGTTCCCATCATGTGCAGTGTGTGTAGCAGCAGCAGCAGCAGCACCAGCAGCCGTGTTTGGGTATTTGTATGCGTAACGAGAGACCTGCTCGTTGCCCGCGGCGTATGTGTATTACGAGGTTAAGGTTATTAAAGAAAAATTGGAAAGAGAGAAAGAGAAAGAAAGAGCAGGGACACAAATGCCCCCCCCCCCTCTGTTATGGAATTTTCGATTGCCGCGCTGCGTGTTATATGCTTCAACGATCTCGTATAGTTATACGTATATATATTATACGAAAGGATTGGATTCAATCAGCCCGCCGTACGATTAAATCCCACTTTTCTTTTCAGATATATGTACTATGTACACGGTACACGTGCATATACATATATACAAATCTCAAAACCCACATGAAATAAGACAGCTCCTTTTCAGTCTGCGTACACGAGCGAGAGAGTTGCCAAGGACGAATAAACGCAATTTATTTTGATTGATTAGTTTATACCTAATACTCCTCGCGGCACGGGCTCGATGTTTTATAAACTGTATATTCGACGAGTGAAAGCTCTTTTTCTCATGTTTACACACACGTACACTCCGCCGCATAATAAGTATATCAGAAGAGCCATGCACAAGCTCGCGCGAGCAATTATTCGCATAATAGCAGAGCGCGTTCCCCTCGCAATTTTTAGCGCGAGCGCGTGGGTCGCTATATATATTCACACGTACGACGAGCGCAGTCGTCGCGTGGCTCGATGAAAAGTAAGAGTGCACAATACATACACACACACACACACATACACACACTGCTGTGTACAGTGCGCGCGTGTGTAGGTACTTGCGGTTTTCCGCGGGCCGAAATGAGACGTGACGCGCGGCTATAGATAATGGTACACACACAGAGAGAGCGAGCCCCATTGTCGCGGAAATTCGCTCGTTTGCGGAAACTCGCGAGTACACCGCAGATGCGCGGTATAGTTTTTCCCCTCCCCCGTGTGATGTTGGCGCCCGTGCTTAGTGTACCGTTAAATCGTTACGACGAGTAGTGTATAAAGTATATATAGACTGCTATACGTTTTGTCTATATATATATAGGAATGGAGCAATTAATAAACTGCGATTCGACTGTCGGCCCATTGTGTTCTCTAACGAGCGGCGGGCGCGCAATAAACCCGAACAAATATCTGCGTATACGCGTATTATCCAGAATCACGCGCGCGGGCGCCTATTCAGTGCGATTTGTAGATCTCTGTGAGCCCTGTGCATTATATGTACATGTATGTATATATAATCGTTGCGTAAGCCCCACTAGTTCGACTCGATAGCGAGAGAGAGAACGGAATAGAGTACATAAATTTCGAGAATATCGCTATCTCTCAGCCGTGGCAGCGCACATCTCTATCGGTATACAAAGATGAACGGAAACTCGGGCATCTCTATACACGGCAGCGTACGACCGCAACGTCTTCATAAACCGCTGCCGCAGCGGCGGTGTCAGTAGTCCAGTTATATACTTTGCATCCGTGAACGCCCGCCCGTCTTACGCATACGCAGCGAGGCGCCGAATATCACCCGATAACTCCTCCCTATCGGCTCTCTTTTCCTTCTTCTCCGCCTCTCTCGTATAGAAGAAAAGCGCCGATAGCATCGTATACACACGCAGCGGGAGCCTTATCTCGGCCTCTTACGCATCGCTTCTAATCGGCGACCGTGCGTATAGAAGAGAAAAAAAAGGCGGATAACAGTAGCTCCGGCATATAAGTGCGTGTAGTTTAACTACGCCAGGCACGTCTATACTTGGAAGAAAAACAAAAGGCAAGTAATAACGAACGCGTGTATAGTCATATATATATATATATACAGGCTATACAGCTCACGTATACGTACATACACATATACACACGCTAATGGCAGGCACTTTGGGCCTCATTTACATTGAAAAGGCCGGGCACCTGTCAGCGGTGCTCGCGCGCGCGCACGATCGTCCCCCCAATTGGGCTGTCATTATCCTAGCGGCGGCGGCGGCAGAGGACGCGCCGATTCGCGTGCGTATCTTTCTCTCTCTCTCTCTCTCTCTCTCTCTCGACATTACACTCTTCTTCTTCTTCTTCTTCTTCTCTCCGAGAGTGAGAGAGAGGAGATTCACGCTTCTCGCTTACACGCCGCGCTCGCGACACAGGATATCCTTGAAACCTTCTAACGGTCTCTGCTCTCCGCGAGCGTATATATATACGTACGCGCCGGGAGTCAGAGCAGCAGCGGCGGCGGGGTATATATGTATACTCGCGCTCTCGGTTACGGGAACTTGGATAGCGCTTTCCCACACGTATATATCTCGCGCTCGCGCGCTCTTTGCATTTTCTCTTCTCTTCTCTCGTTCGGCCGCGCCTCTGCCCCGCGCGTATATATACTATATAGTCCCTCTCTGCGGCCGTGGCTTCGCGCTGCCGTTATGTTCCTAAGTACTTGGCTTGCTTATACTTGCGTCTGTTGTGTTATATACATATACAGGCTCATCTCGCATACCCTCGTCTACGTATACAAAACGTACAGGTTGTAACCGCTTGGATTTCGGAGAGAGGCGAATCATCGTCATCACGAAGTCGTTATTCTCTCCTTTGAGGCTGCCGAACGGGGGCCGGGCGCCCCAGCGCAAAATTTACAATGCGCCGAGAGTGTACAGGCTCGACGACGACGACGACGGTGAGGACGAGGAGGAGGACTCACGAATTCACCTCTATAGAGTGCGCGAGCGTTTTATTTATGGAGCTGTTCGCGAGCGGGGAATTTGCACGGCCGCGTGTGCAGTGTAAGGGTATTTCGACGAAATTAGCGATCCTTTTTTCGGTGTACCTACCCGGAGGAGCGCGGCCGAAGAGGAGGCATGAATATACTTTGTACGGCTGTAAACGCCGGGATATGTAAGTTATTGCGCGCGCGAGGATCTCGTGTATAGAAGTTGATATGGGTGCACGTCGTGGGTTGTCTGCTCTCGCAGGGATCGCGTTGGGCAATTTCGCCGAGTATATATACGTAATAACGAGCTGGCACGGCTTATTGAGCAATTTTTATTAGATCTATGGTAAAAATCCGAGAAATTTGGTGACTGGGAGCTATTTTTCTGGTTCGCTGAACTTTCGTACATATTATACTTGGTTCGGATATCGAAAAGACTCTTGTTGGCGGTACTCGCGGGAGAAGATATTAGCTCTATCTCCCTGGATGATCAAATTATCTTTTTGATAAAAACAAAAAATGATTTATTCTGTAGGGAGTGGATAATTTTTTTCCGGACAAAATATAAGGATAAGATTTCAAAACTCTGCTGCATCGCAATGCCTTCTAGGTTATCAAATAACAAGATGAGTTATCACGCACTCACGGCCGCCGCGGTGCATACGCGCGCGCGCGATATATGCAGCGTGAAAATGAGAAAGAAAATTAATAGCAGGCTGGAAAATTTACGAGGCGAATTAAAGACTTTAACTGCAGGTTAAACGCTATATTATTGTAAAATTACATATTTCACCGTGAGCGCGCGGCACATTTAGAATTCTTTCGCGGCTGAGCGTAAAATTATCGCACTGAAGGCTGGAATTAAATAATTGTATCCTGGAGTCTTGTTATTTAAACGCTGATAAGGCGTTGACAGAAATACGGCGCGTAATTATGAAGCTGTAGTATATAGGGGACTCGAATGTATAAGTATATATAATAACTATGGGAAATCTAAATAAAACATTTCCTTATCCATGTCTGGTAAAAATATAAGATCATTAAGAGAAATAAGTAGCCGTAGCTAACGGCTCTCTTTTGTAATATAAGCCTCAAGTAGTTTTCTCATTTCATTTGCTTACGACACTATGCAACGAAGTTTTTGTCGCGTACGGTAAAACGAATGTCATTTCAAAATATTTATCTTGATGAATATACCCCCCATTAAAAGCAAATAATACGACGATAATTCAAAGCCAAACAATCGTCCTTTATACATTCGCGCATTCACTATAGACTGTGCGAAATTTCATTCACCTCTCGCCAACGACAATAACGCCAAATCGCATTACGCTACATAACTAGAGCGTGAAATTCGGTAACGCTATTACCTCAATGAGAACGATTGAAATTTTGCCAGATCGAGGCCCGCAATCTCTCTCCCGCCCTGCGTTGATTAAAAGCGCGTAATTGCGACTCTCCTTCGATCGACTCCTCACAATCGGCAATACACACATATATACAACCGCCAACAGCACACATCCACACTTCACCTCAATCTTTCTCTCTACCTCAGCGTGAACTCGATTCACGATCCTCCGAATAATCTCTCTCCCACGCGATATAGTACCGCCGAGAGCACGAGGCTAACGGCTTTCATCGACCTCTTCTTATCTGTTTATCTAAGATTTTTCGACTCTCGCGCGCAGCCTCCCGCGCGGGCGTGAATGACAAGTTTGTTGAGCGGTGACTAATCGGAATCACGCCGCAGTTGCCTCCCCGTGGAAATAAGGTCCGTTGAAAATTGGGGTCGAAGGTCGCACTATGGTCGTCGCTTATCCTGCGGTCAGTCAGCTGCGCCGCGGTGATAATGAGCTCGTGACCCTCTTAGACTCATGCAGGTTGTCGGCCGCCGCTCATACACATAGCGGTAAAAGTCTCTCTCTCTCTCTCCCTTACCTCTATACTCCTTCTTCTTCTTCTTTCTCTCTATCCCTCTCCCGCGGTAATCCTATGATTCGGAGTTGAATAACAAGAGTATTACGTTTCGCGTAATGTTTGCGCGTGCGCTCGCTCGGCGAGCGGAGCTTGACCTCGGGAAATTCAGGTCTCCTTGCAACAGTTCAGTGACGCCGCCTTTCTATCGAGGATTTACAGGCGCCTATGTCGTCGTCGTCGTTGCCGTCGGGCTTTTATTAATCGGAGGCATTCGCGGAATAATACTCTCGACACGCGCTAACGAGCTACGGAGAGAGAAATTTACGCAACGACGCGCTTCCTCGTATTTTTATGCATCGCGTGCGCGCGCACGAGAATTTCGGCTGTAAAAAAGCGCGCGTTTCATTACGGAGTCCTGCCGCAGCGGCAGCAGCTTTTGGCGGCACTCGAGATAAGGCGGCGGCTGGAGTGGTCGTTATTGTGAAGGACAGATGATGCGCGGTTCTTTTTTCTCCACATACGCACGCATTTATAATACGCACGCAAACACGTGCGCAGTGTGGCCGGACATTATGTAAATAAATTCTACGAAGCCGGTAGCAGCGCTCGGATTGGTTATGTCAATATACGCGCGCCGTGTCGCCAGCACCAACTTTCTCAAAAACACACTCGCGCCACGAGAGATTGTTTGTAAAAAAAAGGAGGTTGAGCGGCGCGTTTTTGTAGACGCGTTAAACTCGCCGAAGAGAGAGAGAGACAAAAAAAAACGAAGACCCGAGAAGTAGTCGTAAGAATATAAGCGCGAGCGGGCAAACACACTCGTGGCTCGCGAGCTAATTAATGAATTATGTGTTTGCGTGGGCCGCCACCGCAGCCGGAGTTTAACGGTTTTCGATAAAACCGAGAGAAGAGAGCCGCGCCGATAACAACTCTCGAATCGGCGAGCAAAAGAAGAGCGCGAGAAATCTGTGCGAGTAATTATCAGTGGTCGCGGCAAGATGAAATTATTACCCTAATCAGAGCACGCCGCGCGGAAGCGCTCGTAAATACGAGCCGGTGTCCATAAATCTAACCGGCGGGGGGCTTTTCGGAAAAGATATATACGCGCAGTGTACAGCTTTAATTTCCTATTAATCGCGCTAGAACGAGAAAGACACTCTCTCGGCGCGTAATCCGTACACACAGTATACACCGCATAATACAGTCGGACGAGGACACAATGCTTATACATATATACTCACAGTCTGGCGCGAGCCAAGGCCGTTAATCAGATAAGCCCTTGGCCGTATCAAAGCCCGCTCTCGCGGCTAACCGTTCGGCTAGCCTAGCTCTAATACCTATACACACACACACATAGTGCAGGGGGGGATGGAATCGTGACTCGACGCCGGGAAAATATCATTAAAATAATGGCGACGGATTGGTAAAAGAGAGGGAGAGACGTCTCTATCTCCTTAGCGGCACAATCAAGAGCGCGGCGCGATCAATCCTTTATCGGTCGAGAGACAGACTCGCGCGCGCGCGGGGGACACAGGGAGAGAGCGAGTAGAGCGCGTGTTCTGCCGAGCGTGGGATCAAATCGACCGGAATCATCGGAGGCTACGCGAGTAGCTGCACATGCAAATGGCATTTCATAACTCGTCGCGTGTCGCCCCCTGACACGCGCGCGGTTATCGCCCGCCGGCATCTCAACGAGCGCGAGCAGGAGTCATAGTGCACCGACGAGGAGTGCCCTGTGCTACACGGCATTTTTTCATTTTATCTATCGTCTGGAGCTGTGCTGCTAGCTGTCAGCTCGTTGTATCAGAGACGCGCGGTGCGGTGCGCGGTGGGTTAGGCAACGTGTATAAGACGAGCCTGCCTGCGCGCAGATATATTATATTTATACTTTCTTTCGCGATGCGATGCGCCCGAGTAGCACGGTTATGGCCTGGATTCTTCCTCTTGCTGATGCTCGAAGGCCGCGGCTGACCCAAAAGAGAAAAGAAGGAAAGAGAAGAGTTGGGGTTCGCGCATGTGTGTGTGTGTGGATGTTGTATATACCTGCAGTCGCGCGTCTCCCTTGCAGCTAAGCTCGAAATATACTCGCATAGAAACTGGTCTGACTGGTGTAGGGTTCGACTGCCCAAACGCTCGTCTGTCTGTCTGTCTCTCTCTCTCTCTCTCTCTCTCTCTCTCTCTCTCTCTCTCTCTCTCTCTCTCTCTCTATGGCTGGCGAAACCTGAATCGCCGAGGGTTCTCAAGCGCCAGCTTCGTCTTCGTGCCGAAAAACTGGGCCCCGGCGATGCGTATACTGCACACGCGGAATTTTTATCTCGCATCCGCGCGTCCCGTATAAATAATAATTGGCCGTCAATTACACACCAGCTCGGAAGTTGTAAACTCGATGGTGAATTTTAATTAACGAAACATTGTTGAAGAGAGCTCGGTTATTAGGCCCGCGTATAATATGCATGTGCTACTATATAGCTACTCGCGACTTCATTTTTGCCCTGTGAGAAAGTTCGGCGCGGATAAAATTTTGAATGCCTGGCATAAATTTTTTCGGTTACATATCGTACACGTTGAGGACTACTCGTGTTGACTCGGGTTTATGACGTAGATGAAAAATGCGCGCCTTGTGTATATGTAGACTTGCAGGACGAAAAAATACGAGCACTCGCGGTTTTAATGGTCGGAAAGTCAGAACATAAATATAAATTCGGACACACCTCATTATTAGCTATTATTTGCGCGTTTGTGTGTTTGTATTGTATAGGGGAAAAGGAAACGAAACGAAATACATATATACATTGTTGTTATTTATTTGTTTTATAAAATGCTGTAATTTTATGTATGCGCGTGAGCTAGCAATTGCAAAACCAGTGAAACCATTTTTTAATTGGCGAAGCGTAATTTGAATGGCTCATGTTCCGGGAATTTTTTTTCCTTCCCTACCGTCGAAGGAGAAAGTATTATCCGCCTGCTTCTCGTCTTAACGAGCCGCTCTCATGTGCTGCTGCTCTGCGTTTGGCAACAATAATAATATTTAAGCGATATTAAATAGCGTTTTGAAGCACGATATTATTTTTGGTCCCATGCACGTACTCTCGTAAAACGTATTACGTGTAGAGAAATTCGCGATAAAAATGATGGTGCAAACGGTGGGTAAGAGAGTGTGAAGGGTATATAAGGGTATATTGTGAAACGCAACGCTCTATCACATTGCGAATGATAAATTAATTTGATTGTGACTTTGTGACGTGTCGAGGAGATTATCTGGGGTGTATAATTTTTAAGAACAATAAAATGACAGCGATGGATTATATTAAGTTGGAAATGCAAACAATGACACAACCATGCAAGTTTATCGTGTCATATCTTTGGGACACACCTATTTCGTATTGCAAAAAAGTCACTTTAGTTTCTAAACAGTACTCATGTTCTTAGAAAAATGTCATCTAGGCTATAATATTGCCATGTGATATATCATTTTAATTTTATATTATTTTTAGCATTTTTATAGTATCCTTAATATCCTCATTAAATAAAGAGTGGTAAAAGAAAGTTTTTTATATCTCACATACTAATTTTAAGTATGCGGTTTATTCAAATTTTAATGAAATTTTACTCACTGTATACATCTTGAACAAGCATACATACCCACTATATATTTACTTGTGAAAACCTTATTTTACATTCATTTAATTATAAATTTTCTCGACACATTATGAAAGCTTACCGTATATAAGTTTCACTGGCAGGAAACTTATAATAGAAATGCCACTGTCTGATTTATTCTCGTATAATGTAGATACGTAAATACATTTACTCCAACAATATACATCTTAACAAGATAATAATTTCGCAGAATATATGAAAACGTTCGTTTAATCATTGCAACAATCAAGGGAAAGTTAAAAAAAACTACACAATAAAAAAAAAAAGAAGAAGAAGCAGAGCCACTCACCTCTAATTGTTCCAAGAAAAATCCGCTTCCATCCTCTCATCCTCTTCGCATAAGTACTCCTCAATCCTAGCATACCACTATCTACACTCCCCTCCACACATCCCGCACACTCTCATCATATACCCACGATATTACAGATCCCGTTGAAAAATCGCCGACATCCCCTCACACACAGATCCAGTTCGCGCGGGGCCGCATGCCACACACAGACAATCACGTCGCCCTCATGGAAAACAATCGAAGCCGATCTCATTTCCGTCGAATCGACGCTGCCACCGCCGCACGGCATCTCCGGCACTCGTCATTGTTATCCTCTCTCTATACCACGCTGCTGCTGCCGATCACCGGCACTTTCCTCTCCTCCTGCGGCATTCTGCACGTGCGCGAGCAAGCGGACTTTTCCCTCGATTCCTCACGCGATCGGCAGTAGAAAGTCCGCGGATATCACGCGGCTGCCGTTATACGGTGGTGTGTGCAGACAATGCGACACAATGTCGCGAGAGTAGCGACAACAATGTCGAGCGTGCGCGCGCAACTACACACGCTGACGAGTGTCTCTACACGGATTCCTGCAGCTAAGATAGCGAGAGAGGAGATTCCGTGGTTCGAGGAAACCCGCCGGAAGAAAGTTGCGTCGCGCGACACGTCCTGTGCGGGCCCTCCGCGGAACGACACATACACAAGCACAATGTTGGTAGGTATTATATATAGATGTGTCTTTCGTCCCTGAACTTTCGCCTCCGAGCTGTGGTAACGCGTAACGCTGGCGTGTGTCCTTTCCTCTCGTTGTTCTGTTCAGCTGATCTTACGCCGGATAAACAGCTTACGTCTGCAGTGCGTATACACACACACGCTCCTTGTACCTTCTTTTGCGGTTTCCGATCGAAGAAAGCGCGCAGCCGCCCGCCTAATTGAGCCCCGAATATATAAGCGAGCTACATACACGTATAGGTAGCTCGCTTTTACGAGAACCGCGTGCAATTCCCTTGCGCGCGGCGGGAGAAAAACAAAAGCCAAGCGTCCGCCCCGCTAGCGCGCTCGTTACTTACCAAGTCCGCGCTCGCGCCCGCGAACGCGATGAGAATTCAAAAGGCGTGTACCCGAAATAAAGATAAAGGAGCGCGGCTGCGGTGGCTTTCTCAGGCATTCGCAAACTACGCGCACTCGTTAACGACGTTACGTGCGGTTTCGAAGAAACCTCCTCTCTCTGCTAACGTGCACCTCCGAAATTTTCCCTATATACACATACAGCACCTTTTGCGCTAAAAATGCAAATTTATCTCTTTTAGGCGGGTAAGTATACGCGTACAGGTCTTCACGCACTGCCAGCGGCGGCGATTTTACATGCGGAGAGCCCGGGAGAAGAATAAGGCAGGGCCGAACGAACGCGCTCTTGAAAATAAAAACGCGGCCCGCGGCGTTGCTGCCGCTCTGCTGATCCTCTTCTCTCTCCTCTCTCCCATACGTGTGTTATACTTCGAATCGGGCCAGACGTGTCCGCGTCCGCTTGCGCGCGGGGGCATCCTTTGCCACGCGTTTTTTTCCTCCTCCTTAATCAATCGGCGCTCTCTCGCGTTCCCGATTTTTCGGGAGAAAACGCCGTGGTCGCTGCCGCGAGAAAGGAACGACGTTTCGCAAAGCGCTCATTGTGACGTCGACGCGGCGAACAAAAAGTGCAGGATACGTATAAACGCGCTGGCGGCGTCTATCAGCTCTCTCTCTCTCTCTCTCTCTCTCTCTCTCTCTCTCTCTCTCTCTCTCTCTCTCTCTCTCTCTCTCTCTCTCTCTCTCTCTCTCTCTCTCTCTCTCTCTCTCTCTCTCTCTCTCTATATATATATACACACACACACACACACACACACACACACACACACACACACACACACACACACACACACACACACACACACACACACACACACACACACACACACACCCCGAGAGAGAGAGAGTGAGTGAGAGAGAGAGAGAGAGAGAGAGAGAGAGAGAGAGAGAGAGAGAGAGGAACTAATGAGATTGTGAGAACGAATGATACGCGCGGCAGATATACAATTGTGCCGGTTATACTTAATATGTAGAACGCACGGAGATGATTAGCAGCAGTGGAGAGGGTTCTAGCTCAGTAGCCGCTGCTCTCGGCGTTATATATAACGTCGCGCGCGAAATCTCCATAGCTCCGGGCCGCACGTATATAAGAAACGCGTATAAAATAAGAGCTTCGCGGAGTATAAGTATACGCGCGCGTGTTTGTATTTGCTCTCTCCCTCTCTCGCGCGGGATGGCAAGAAAGGCCTCGTTACCGTTTCTTTCGACGGCAGCAGCGGCAGCATTCTAATTGAATGCCCCTGCGCGCGCGAGCGGAGATACTCAGCTCCTTCGCCCGAGCTTTTTGCTCGCGATCGGAGAGCTGCTGCTTCTCCTGAGAACTAGCGAGAGTAGGTATATGGAGTCTCTGTGAGCGCGCAATTTGCGAGAGGCGTCGCGGGCTGCATATACCGTTATACCTACCTACGCCGCCCGTAAAGACTATACGCGGAGGGCTAATAATGCGCGCGAGGGCTGCATGCGCACTCGCTGCTCCTTTGTGTGCACTCCATTTTTATGCTAAGCAGCAGCAGCAGTTCTCGCGGTTTCTCAGCTCGCTTGGCTGTTATACTGTTTATTGTTCCGCTATGATTGCACACGCGCGGAATACATTACGCTCTCCCGCGCGAGCTGCTGCTGTTTATGGTATATATATGTGGGTAAAGGAGTAATTGTTTTGCGGAGCGCGCGCGTGCATGCGGTATAGTCTATACGGCCTTGCCTTGAATTTTTTTCCTTCCTGGCTTTTCCTTCCAGGTGCGCAAGTGAGTTTCAATGGTATATATCGAGAGAGGAAGTATAAAGTCGGCGTGTTATGATGTAGTAATAGCGCGCGCTGTTTACGCGATGCTTTGCATAAGCTGCGGGGAATTTATTTGATTGGAGTATCATAGTAGAGGTTGTGTGTCGTGTATGTATGTATACTAATTGGGTTAGAGGAAAAAGGTCATAAAATTATCATATGAATAGCGGTAGCACATTATAAACGTTTCTATATGAAAAATATGAAAGAAACAGGATAAAAATGCGCGGCAGCGATGACAGCTTCATAATCCATAACTCACGGAGGGAATAATTTAATTTCGAAGCCGCGTATATATAGTCTCGTGCGTAAGCCCCGTCTCTAATTAAACTTTTAATCTCAATGTCCAACTTCTTCTTTCCAGCTCCTCCCTTCCTGAGATGTTTACCTTTGATATTACCTACCGCCCTTAAAGAAAACCTCTCTTTTTCTTCCTCCCATAATACAATATTTAAAGTTTATCCAAGATGCACGCGATAAGCCATATAATGCGCATCCGCCATAATTAATTGTACTCCACGCGCGCGAGCGCGGCTTTCTCCCTCGGGCTAGCAAAAATCCTGGACGCTCTGAATTACGATTGACTCGCGCAGGTGACAGAGATAGCGAGAGAGGAAAATACATATAATACGCATATACGTATGGCCCATGGGCATCGATCGCTCTTCCACGAGCGAGCGAGCGCTCGGTTAATATCATATCCCGCGTGATCGACCACACCCGCGCGCTAGCGTATATACACCGAGAGCTGCACGCAGAGTATCTGCCTCGAGGTGCACGTGGTGGTGCTGCGGTGTAGGTACATACGTACGTACGAGTCGGTCGCTCTTTGTCTGTACCGAGAGAGAGAGGATGCTATATCTCCTCCCCGTATCTTCCTTCCGTCCTTCCTCCCCCACGCGCGCCACTTTTATCTTCGTTTCTATTTTTCGAGCTTCTTCTTCCTCTCCTTCTTCTTCTTCCATGCCGACCCTTCAAGTACTGTTTTCGCTTATCTCATCACGCGGCAGACGCGCGCGTGGAATTAAAATCTTCCATAGCCGCATCGGCGTGCCTGCAATTACCCCTCGCGTCTGCTTCGAGGATGATTGCTCGCGAGAGAGGAAAACCGCAGCAGGGGGAGAGCAGCAAGCTGCCGCCGCCGCCGCTGTGCGATAAAATCACCCGCACATAATATATATAGTCTTGCACGACGCGGCGTCGCCTGATATTGGCGTCACTTTTGCTCCATTAAGCGCTGGCCATTGTCGTGGGGTTAATCAAGAATGTTCGCCGGCTAATTTAATTATCGACGGAGCGGGCTTGCAAGGGCAATTTGCGATGTTGCGAAACTGTGTATAATATTTCGCCTATAATACATGGACATTGACATTCCGGTTAACCATCATCACGAGCGCAGAGTGTATAAAGCTCATCGATTTGGCTGTATGGCATGGCTATAAGTGCGCGGCTATGAGTAAGTTGTCAGTGTATAATGATAACTATAGCCGTTAGTGGTAGCGCGCAAAAGTATTTTCGCAAACGACGGCGAAGTGAAACTCTGACTTATAAATATTCGCGTGCTCGTGCAATTTACATCGGAATTATTCGTATATCGCCCGTTAAAAGAGCATAAGCGCTTTCAATTTTACACGACTTCTCGTTTAACATATATATATATAGTATTATACACACTCACTCTCGCATCATTCTCGGCTCCCCGAGAGTGTAGGCTCTTAAAAAAAGGCAAAATATTAAGACATTCGATTTGGTGTATACGTATATAATATACACGTGCCGCGCGCAACGCTCGCGATTCTCAATTTTCGCGATACGATCTAAATTGATAAAAAGCGCCGGTATATACCGGCTCTCGTACGTACATATATCCAGGTTCGCGCGGGGCAACATTGTATCGATTAAGGAGCGAAAAATCCTCCTCCGTATATATACCTCCTCCGCAAAAAGCGTACATATGTGTATATATAAATACACACACACACACACACACACACACACACACACATATTACATACTGGCAAAAAAACAAAAGTGAAATCCCCCGCACAGTCGCTTCTTCCCGCGGCGTTATATTGTTGCGATGCTGCCGCCGCCGCCGCGCGTGGCTTGTTTGTATTACTTATAGAAAATTGACTTTCCAATCTACGGGCACGCTATCGATCTCGTCCGCGCGTGTGTATAGCGGGAGAAAGAGAGGAGAGAGAATAATGAGACGATATCCCGGGGAAGAACAACAACAACGGAGCTCGCGCGGAAAGTGAAATCCCTCTCTCTTTCTTTCTCTCTCTTTCTACCGCGACGTGTCGCTCTCGTGCCGCAGCGGCAGCCGCAGCATCCGATGGTCATCGCGCGCGCGCACGCGCCAATTAGCCGGTGATTTCTTCGGGACTTTCATTAGCCTCGTGGGCGTGTGCCGTTGTATATCGCACGTATATACGTCTATATAAATATACACACACATACACACGCACGCACACAGACAGGTAAGACACAAAGGAAAATCGTAATATTTTCCCCTGGCTATATAGGCACAGCACACCGTGTGGGCAGCAGCAGCGGCTGCACGTCGCGTGCGGGTGACCTTGCCGGGGAAAAATCATCACCACCACTTTTCTCCTACCTACCTACCTACCTACCTATCTACCCACCTCTCGCGAGAAACTCTCTCGCGTGTGTGTAGCGTTCGGAGCCGATGAAATCGAGAGGCGAGCGCGCTCGCTTGATTGCGCCTCGTTTCTCGCTTGATTAACCCCCCGGACTTTTTTCGTGCGACGACGGCAGCGAGACAGCATTGTCTTGCGCGTTTTCTTTCTTGCTGAAATCGTCGTCGCCGCGAGCGCGAGAGTTTTGATGTTTAATGCTAGAGACGCGCGCGCATTCGGCTGCAAATTACGCGCGGGGGCGTAATTTGCGAGTGCCATGGCTTTTTATGGTGATGATCGAACGCTGCGCTGATGTTTATATATATTACACACACACACACACACACACACACAAACGCAGTGGTGTATGAGTGTGTATTTTTCCAAAGTTTATAGAGATAGAAATGAAAGTTTGACTTTTTTCGGTTTACCGTTGCGGGAAAGTTTTATATAGATGTACATGTGTATAGGGAACGCTCCGGGGTGTAATTGGAAATAAAGAAATTATATTAACGTTACATAAAGGCAATAGCGCCTGTTTAGAATCCCGCATCCGCGCGCACGTACATATATGTCTGACAGCCGACGGGATTTTTTCGCGAAAGCGTGAGGGGAAAATGATACGAAATTGAATTCGATTCTGCATTCGAAAAGCCCGCCGCGCGCGTGCGCAGTGCGTTATATAATAAAATACCCCCGCAAGTATACGCTAACGTTGGATTATACCGCTATTGCGTCATTGATTCCTAGAGAAAGGTTGCTAATTTTTCTCGTCATACAAGATTATAGTAAATTTGCCAGGGGATAATGTTATGAGCGCGCCCTATACTCAAATATTGCGCGATTGTATGGGAGCCTGCCGCTAGTGCGGACGTACTTTTGTGGAAGACTTCCCTGTGGATTGTATAGTTCTCGTTGTTCAACGTGTGTGCACCCTCTACGGCGTATTTTTTTTCTTAGTATTTCTTTCTCATGATGAAATGTGTAAAGGCAAAGGTTACTTTCCACAAATGCAGCTACTCCATTTATATACATTACGTTCAATATTTAATCACCTTGATTGGCAATCAGTTCCCAAACATATTCAATCATAATGACTCAATTACTCTTCTCAACTTATAATTCTATTTAAATCCCTTTGGCGAAAAATTTTCACTCAATAATAATGCATCGCGTGCACATCAGTCAGACGCTATTAAAGCACGCGCGATGCTATACCTATACACACAACGCGAATCGAATTTCGTTTAAAATAGCTTGCGTGCGCCCGGTCGACGCTCGCGCGCTCATCGATTATTTCTCTGTCACAGCAATTTCATTCATTAGTGTCGTTGTACTCTCGCACGTGCTGTATACTAAGCGCGCGCAAATAAATCACTATATATGACTGAAGTCGTTATAGCCTCGCGCGCGACTATAATATATACTTTTTCTTCGCGACGATAATAAAAAACAAAATTTGCGCAGATTAAAAAGCTTTTAGCTTGTGTATACGTACATTTCGATTTGTTTAATGAATGATTTATTTGTTTAAAAATATATAAAACAATCACGACAAACCTGAATATACATAAAAGTCAGCTAGCGCACGACTTACACGACACGTTGTATATACGTTACGTTATAGAAAAAGAAAACGAGGTATCACAATGGTGACAGGTAATACGATAGAACAATATAACGCTCACGAGCTCTATAAATGAAATCAGTTCGCTAAGGCTTCGCAGCCATATAGTTCTAGCTTTTATATTGTTAATTAAACAAAAGAGAAACTATCGTACATAAATCTTTCAATTACGATCGGCCGCCGCCACGGCCGTCGCTCTATCAGCCTTCTTCTCGCGTCATTAAAAAACAATCAGCCGCGGTGCGCGCGCGTGCACAGTTAGCACACCGGGGAGTTTAACAACCCCGCTATTATAAATTTCAGCTACGTTTATAGACCCCGCGGCCGCAAATGAATAATCTATGCCCCGTGTCGTGCGTATATCGACCACCACCGCAGCTATACCACACGTCACACCTATTATATAAAAAAATTTTTATTTAGAAAGTTTAATTGCCGAGCCCTCAGCTCACCTCGGCAGGCGTCTATAATAATGACAAACGAGAGGAATAAACGTTTCGCGCGGGATCGATCGTCACACACTCGCGCTTATCTGCACTCGCGAACCGATCAATCGCGCGACAGTCCCGCAGGCGAAATCATCTTTGCGCGCTTGACATTCAACGAGCCGCGCTGCTGCTCTCACTCTCTCCGCTCCTCTCGTTTTTCCCACAGCACACTTTGCGCGCGAAGCCCGCGGTCATTTATATCCTCTCGCGCACGCGCTCCGCGAGTATAAGACGGAAACGATAGATAAGAAGAGTATGTGTATGCGGATGCCTTACGCGTCACGTTCGCCGAGGTGCAATTTATTCCGCGCTCTCTGGGTTAGACCGCGCGCGCGGGGCGACCGAGAAATATAATCGCGCTGCAGGCTTTGATTTTCCAGAGTCTCGGGGTAAGCAAGAAAGGATCTTCTTCGCGTTCACACGCTACTCTCTCGCGTATGTATAGGAAGTCGCGAGAGATACATATATACGCCTATTTTCTCCTCGAGTATCATACTTATGCACGTCAAATCACGAGCGGAGGACAGGAAATATATAATTACGGACAGTATGTATCTACCTTTGTACATTATACGTCTATCTTTCTATACATTATACTATACGCTCGTTGACGGGATAAATATGTATAACAGAACCAGACAGTTTGTATCCACGCAAATTAGTGTAATTTTAAAAGGATATATATATGTATGTACGTTTTCTCACAGGACATTATGTGTATACGCGGGCATATTTTCCCATGCGCGCCTTAATCCGGCCTAATAGAATCAGCGCGGAACACTTTGGCTAATACGCCCACCGAAGAGGACCATAACGAGTACGGCAGCGACCAATTGACATCCTTACGGCGCGTCCGTGAGTGTTTGTGTGTGTGCATTGTGTGTGTCCTCGGTCCGACTTAAGAGAGAGTTTTTAACAGACATTAACGTTACGTTGACGACGATATACGCGATGAGTGTCTTTGCCCTTCCCTCCCCCGTAACGATCCCCCGCCTCTCCGCTATTATTCTATCAAGTACATTATACACGCTCAGACCGCAGCCGCTGCGTACATTCTCCTCTCCTTTTTTCCACTTTTAATTCCTTATTCTCCTTCTGCTTTGCGGCCATCGCGCGTATTATCCCACATATATACGTCGCGCGCGCTGCTCTCGGGAACCCGACATCACGATTCCTCCTCTCTGCCACAGAGAAAAAAAAACACAACACACAACCCTCTCTCTCTCTCTCTCGCTATAAAACACACACTTCGCATCTTCGCGTAGGCGTGCGCGAGCGCGCTACACAAAAGCGACGAGATATCGGCAGCGCACGCAGCGAATTCGCGCGCCGTGGAACGCTGGACCACCCAAGGCTCTCTCTCTCTCTCTGCCTGCGGGCAGCTGGCGCGTTCATCCATTATAGGAGTGGCTCGCGCGCACGCGTAACAGGGACGAGAGAAAGAGAGGCTATCGAGATCGCAGTCCGCGATATAACGCACTGCACGCGCTCGCGGTGTGGTCATTCTCTCTCTCTCGGTGCGCGCCGTCCTTGTCGAGTGCGAAACGCGAGCGAGTGATGAATGGTGTATAGGGGGATAGAGAGAGCGAGAGAGAGAAGTGCGCGTGCGGTTGTGCGTTTCCTTATTCCAGGAAACGTTGCTGGTGATTGGGTCGTTCGTCAGTTTGATGACTTATTAGGAGGGTGCGGGCGAGGAGTGCGCACGGAGCTGGATTGTATATATTTGCGAGATTTCGGATATCTGGTGGAGAGGTCTTTGAGAGAGAAGTGTTATGGCGAAGTAGTAAATTTTTCTAGGCCTCTGCGGGATTGTCTATTACAAAGTGGAGCACCGCTTGCGCACATATATATGCATAGGAATTTTTTCATGGAAAATATCTTAATTTTACTGTTTTTCACTCTTACAAAACGGCCATTATTATTGTACTCCGACGTATAACGCGCAGCGTTCGCGATAAAGTATCTCATAAGCCGGTGCGGTGCGTACACACACCACAAGCCTTCCTTAACAAGCAACATGCAAACCGCTTCTTTATCCCTCTCTCTTACTGCGGAGATTTTTCTCCAACCACCGCTAAACTTGATTCTCTTTATTCAGACTCCATCGACTTCGCTGCGAAAAAAAGTCATTCCCGATTCACAAAGCGCGGCTCACTGTAAATCCAACATGAAATTTCAATATACGCACGTAGTGTAGAACCTATAGGTACGTATATACGCGCGTATCTATATACGCTCGGCTCGTTCGCGATTCTCTTTGTGCTGCCTCGCGCGTGTCGCCGCGATAAACCCGGAGAGAGAGAATCGGAAGGCGGGGAAAAAGGAAAAGTCGAGTCGCCTCTCCTCTTCCGGGGTGTTTCTTCTCTCTCTCTCCCTGTGCGGCTCGCCGCGCCGATAAGTCTCTCGCGACCAGCCAACTCGCCAACTCGCTCGAGCAGCTCCATGTAAATTCAATGCGACGGAGCATTTGTTCAAATCTGTCCCCCGGCTCTCTCACTTTTTACCTTATACTCTTTTCCAGGAATAAATCGATCAAATATTTACCATACACACACGTACGCTTACGCATTATACATCTGTCCATCGAAAAGGGGAGAAAAATCCTGTCGCGTGCCAGCGTGCGCGAACGACGTATAAATAATTTATGTATGCGCCAAAGCGCCAGCGTTCGCCGGCAGCGAAAGTTTCGACGGATGACCGAGTAATTATTATCCTCGCACCACTCGAGAGTAGATGGTATAGTCTCTATGTATACGAGAGAACCGAAAAATTTTCTTGCTCTCTCGAGTGCAGGCTGCCGCCGCGGCGCACTTTCGAGCCGCGACCACCACACTTGACTGCGCTTGCGCTCGTGTGAGCGTCCGGTTTATCTTTTAATAACGAAGATGTAGGTATGTATGTATATAAGTATATACAAAGTATCGTGATTTACACAAAAGGAAATTCCCCGACATGTGCCTATAAAAGTCCCCCGATATAACGTTTATAAATGATTTATAATATATATTAGACACGTTTTCGATCTACTTGTGATCATTCCCCCTCGCGCGTCAAAAATTCCTCTCTGTGGTACAACAAAAGTCACGGCTGAGGAAAGTTACGCGGGGAATGCAATACCTTTCGGCGGGCCCGTGCGAACTTTCGGTAATCCGAATCAGGGAAAGTTATCGGTCGGCCGGATCGCGAGGAGATTTCCTCTTCTCCCCATACCCTTGGAATTCCCGCGCACGTCCGTTCCTATGATTAGGGGCGAGCAAAGCTCCTCTCTGCAGGAATCCCAGGACAGAAGAAGAATTGAAGAGGGTCCAAAATTACACTGTCAAAACACACGCGCGGGCAGTCGAAAATATTTCCAAACTCATCATATAGATATATATATATCTATACAGATATCGGGACGAGGGGAGTCGTAATTAGCGACTCTCTGCCCGCGTAGGAATCTATTTCGGGTTGTCGTCCTCGGAAATCATTAGAGGCACACGCTTCCCCGTAGATATATATTTTTCGCACGCAACCTCGACCTTCCGTCTCCTCTCCTTCTCCCACATCCCTGCGCATATATACACAATGTACCGTCAGAGTACACGGGAGTGTGCGATGGAGAAAGAGAGAAGGAAAAAGAGAGCATTATGCAGCAGAGCGCAAGCGCGCGAGAGGATTTCACTTTCGGTCGTGAGAAAGGCGCGAGAAATTTCGCTATCTCCGCCGGCGGATCGATCCTCCGCAAACCCAACGAAGAAGAAGAAGAAGAAGAAGGAGGAGCGCAGAAAAGACACGTAGGAAGGAAGAGAGAGAAAGAGATAGAGAGAACGCTGTGCTAGGCTGCTGCTGTTGCTGCTGCTATATGGGAGAGAGAGAGAAAACTAGAGTGTGTGAGCGAGCGATCCAGCCGGGCGTTTCCGAGAAGTCCGGATGGCCGCCGCCGCCGCGCGTTCCCTACTCGCCAAATCGGGAGGACGTCGGCGGCGGCGAAAGGGCGATTCGATTCCTTTCTCCCTCGCTACACTCCGAGAGTTCTCAGGGTCGCTCAGCTGAGCGCGCGAGTACCGAGAGAGTAACGAACTTCAGCAGCAGCAGCAGCAGCAGCAGCAGGCCGCGTGTATAGTAGGTATACGCGCGCGGATTCTCTCGCGAGCGATGCGATGAGTCACGCGACGGGAAGTCGTCCTTTGCACGCCCGCGCGTGTTCACGGCTTCCGCTTCTCTAGTAGTACGTATACGTGCGCTCTGCTATATAACTGGCACAAGGTGAAATCGAGAAAAACGCCGGAGTCATCGTCCGCGATCGCGATCGCCGCGTCGCGGCTGAACGATTTTTTTTTCCTCGACTGTCTTGAACGCATCGTGCCGGGGTCTTTTGGCAGCGGGACACACACAGATGTGTGCGCAATTACAGCGCCAAAACGGCACAGTTTGCTGCATGGCAAAGACATATCCGTGCGCAGAAGAAACGACGTAGTCGTATCACAAAAGGAAAGGGCTAATAGAGGCGCGGCCCACCCTCTCTGCTGATCCAGTCCTGGCCGGGCGCCAAGGAATTTCCTTCTTCTTTCTTCCACCTCGCAGTCTCGCCTGTCCCTTTGAATCGCCGACGGATTTCCGAGCTCTCCCCTAAATCAATTAGCCGGCGGCGAAAGAGGTGCGCGCCGCCAGCCAGCAAAGCTGATACAATATATATAAAAGCGGCCGACGACGTGACACGAGCGAAAGATAGAGAGAGAGAGCGGGGAAAAATAATAAGCGAGATAGATATATATCTCGGGCGTGTGTGTCTGTGTTGTACACTTCCCACGACGTCGACGACGACGTCGGGGCGGTGCCATTATCACGTTTCATCGCCGCGCGCGGACGTGCAAATAAACCACGGGGTTATGAGCAAACGGAGCAGTCCTCCGGTTCGTGAATGGCATGTACATTACGGCTGTGATGAGGATTAGCAGACTCGTAGTAGGATCTCATTGCGTATATACTTCTGCTGTTATAATAAAAGTTTACGAGAGTACGAATAAACGAGAATATCTATTATACGCACGAGGAGATTACACCTCATTAATTACGACTTTTTAATACACACTCGCCGCAACCCGGCATCAGGCTCAGTTATATACACACTCCCAGGAAAGCCTTAATGCCATAATCACACAGCCCTCTCCAAAAAGAAGCCCGAGCCAGGCAAACTTTAAACGCGCCATCGGCTCTCTATATAAATTAGCCTAGGCAACGATCCGTATCATTACAAAATCGCACTACATATACGCGACCTTGAAATAACCGATCTCATCCCCCCCTCCCCCCTAATAAGCACGTTCGCTCCAATATATATACATGCACTTATAACTGAGACATTATAACACATCCTGTCTCTTCTTTGCAGGGCGGCGAGGAGGTTGTATCCTCGGCGAGATGCCACCGTCGCGGCCATCAGCTCGCCCGCAGCAGAGCTGAAGCAGAGCGAGGACGACGTCGTCGAGGACGATTGCAGCCCATTGCGGAAGGATGTCCTCGATAATGGAGGACGAGGTGGGCTCGGAGGGCCGTGGGCCCGGGCCCGCGCGCTGTCTCCTACTGCTGCAGCGGTCCCTCGCCATCCAGCTCACCAGGGGACCGCCGCCGCAGATTCTCAATTCGGCCCAGCACGATGGGTGCAAGGAGCATCCTGCTGATGAGATGTGGATGTACGATAAGGGATATAATCTCTTTCAAGTGAGTATTATTACTATACTTTCAAGCAAGTATATTATATTCTTATACTGCGGTGCTGTGGTGTGGATTAAGAAGGAATTATTTCTTATAGTTGATTATTTGGTAGAGGGAAAAAGTTGAAAAGGAGGGAATAAGGCTATTTTTAGACACTATATGCTTTGTTGGTGAATCATGGGGGATACGGGGGGTTATTCTCACGGGATTAGTCAGCGGAAGAGCTGAGATGCCGACCGCGCGGTGGTATAATTGATTTAGCAGGAAGCTAAAGTATTTGAGAGAAACGTCCAAACAACTTGCTTTTAATTATTAGGATGAATCGATGATTTTCCCGACGAGGAGCGCGCGCATTAGTGTTTTTGATTGACGTTTCGATCGCTGGCGAAAAGGTGAGAAAAATCAAGTGCTTTCCTTACACAATCAAACGATAATCAGCGCGCGTACCGTCATTATACAAATAATACTTCATCAGCCGCTGCGTGTGAGAGAACTCCTGTACAGCCTTCTTTTTCCATTGTAATCAAAACGTAATGATAGCATTTTGATAGGAACTAACTGCGTTATGGAAGGAGCCGGCACATAAAATTCTCCCTCCCCCCTTCGGCAACAAATTGCCAGCGATAAACTCTTCTTCACACAAACATATATAATACACTATCTCCCGGCGATACAAATATACGTGCGCACATTGGCGCGCGTGTTTTTATCGGCCACTCGCGCTCCCCGCATACACACACACATATATTGGCATATTCTGTTATTTTACTGTTAGTCTTTTAACCAAACCGTACACACAGGCGTCATTAACTCCGCGCACACATAGCTCACTACTTCTGGGCGTTAATAACCTTCGAACGATTTTCCAGGAACCGGCGCACACATGTATAGGAAAAAACGAGTTTGTCACCGAAAACACATCGCCGAGCACGAGTCAACGCTGCACAGACCCGTTAAACCCATAATACGCGCCTGGCGCGAGAGAGAGGGCCCCGGCGGTCACTGATTAGCCGCACCGTTACTCCCCGACGCGCTCTCCTGCACGCTCGAATACAATAAATTACGCGTACACGCGCCGATTCTGCAAAAGCAAGCGTAACCAAAGGCTCGACTGAGAAAGATAGAGAGAGAGAGAGAGAGAGGAGGTAAACGGCGGAAACTCGTTTGCTTGGCTGCTCGCGCGTCTGCGGCTCGTCTCCCTCCCTTTTTCTTTCAGCCGCCGCGCGCGATCTTTTCCCGTAAAACCAGAAGTGCACGCGCTCCTGCGAGCCAGCCAGAGAGGGAGTTACTCTCGCATGCGTAATTACGGCCGGTTCTTACGCTATCCACGGCGGCGCTTCTTCTTCTTCTCCCTAACTCCCCGCGGAAAAGCTCCTTAATACCCTCGTTTGTACTCTGTTATATATCCTCTCCTGGAACGCGAGTGCATCGAGAGCGAGTATAGCTTCGGTTTGCACACGCAGCGCGGGGGGATCTCGCGCTAATTGATAGATCGCCCGCACGCGCGTCGCGCGGACAAATGACTTTTTCACCGAGCCTCTCTTCTCTTCCTCCTCCGACGCTTCTATACCCTCGCAGACAGACGGACACGTGCGCGTCTGTCTACGGGCGAGAGCGAAGGATGCGTCTGAGATATTCGCGGCAGCGCGAATGACATTTTTCGTACGCGCTCGCATGCGTGTTTATTTTCGTTTATCTCGAAAATGCCAACCCGAGGCGGGATATGTGTGCGGCTATTTCGAGTGCGCGCCCCTCGACCGATGCTGATGTATACGATGTATAGCGCGACTGCTCCTCCTTCTCCTTTCTCCCCTTTCGTGCACAGGCGTTCGAGTGCATGACATACACACACATAGAGAGAGACACACACAAGCCAGGAGAAATAAAATTGGAACGTGGCTTTCGGATCAAGGGTGCTTGATCTCGTGCTGGGCGCGCGCGCGAGGAAGAGTCAACTACCTCGAGCGTTGCATAGCGCAGCGTCGCGTCTTTGACGCCTGCAGGTCTTTCGTTTACGCTTTCATGGCTATATTTTCAGCTGCGCGGAATGTACTTTGTATATCTGGTTTTCCAGAAGTTTATCGCTCTCGGATGTAGTTCTCTCGGTAAATTGTACACGGAGTCCCTGAATGGATGCGCCGGAAGTTCGCGGTTTTAGAGATCGATGGGCGTACTTTGCAGTGAAAGGAATCAATATTTTGGTTGTACGTACAAAGTCGCGGGGTGATAAATTGGGCTAGTTTACGTTCTCGTTCATCGTGATTTGTAATCTGCGCGTGACAGAGTGCCAGGAAAACAATTTCATGCTCGCAACATAAAGTATGTATTACGGAAACCGAAAGAAAGTTGAAAGAGATACACGAGAATCGATTTCTTTAAAAAAAAAAAGTAAAGAAAAAGAAAAGGAACTCACGAGTCACTCATTCCCTCGACACTTGATCCGCGGAAAAAAGAGGCGAATTTTCTCCCTTTCAGAGGGGCCCGCGAGTATCTTTATTTTTACTCTCTCGAGCGTCACACAGCCTCGTGCCCCACATTGCACGGCGTCTTTCCTTTCTTCCCCGTTCTCTCTCTCTCCATTAAAACGCGCGGTAGGAGAGGAGGTAATTCAAACCGTATTAAGTGCTTTTGGAGGCGTCGACGCGGCGCGGCCTTCTGAATCGCTGAATATGCAACAAAAGCCCTTTTCTCTCTCAAAAGCTCGGCCTATCTCTGCGCGCGCGCGCGTCCGAGACAACCCAAGTGTCGCCGAAAATGCAGCCGAAACTCGAGCCCTGTGTGTATTATAGTACAGCATATATACCCCGCCCCATCTCGTGCCAACCTCGTTTCGCGTACATATAATAGTCTTTGAAGTTTATAATACTTGTAACGCGCCGCGGAAATTGCGGAAAAAGTCGGAATGGGTTTATTACAAGGAGGCAGCTCACCGGTGGTGCTATATGTGTGTGATGAATTGATAGCGGAGCCTATTGAAAGATCTCCGATAACATCTCTATTATGATAAATGCGATACAATTAGCGGGACGGGCTAATTGGCGTTATTGTAACAGGAGCGTGCGAGGTATTTATAACCCAGTTTTAAAAGCACGGCTGCTGGCCGAAGGCTTACGCGTGCGCGCGCGCCTATGGTGTATAGAAGTATTTATCGCCGCGCTAAGCGCAATTATCTATCTTTACAATCTTAGCGGAGAAATAAGTACTTCGTCTTACTGCGCGTGAATATACAGGCGAAACAACAGTAAGCGATCTAACGCCTCGTTATTTCTGCAATTTCGCCGCTGACGGTAGTTATATACGGTAGTGCATATTGCAGTGGGAAATTGTTAGCCGGCTATATATTTTTTCAATTTATCGATAGTTAAATGGGAAAAACGATTTCTTTGAAGGCATAATGAATATTTATCCCGGGTAAATAATTGTTTCTCGGCAGTGGCAAAGATTTATATCGGCTAGCGCGAACGACGCGCATGCAAAGTGGATTGATATATTTTATCGGTGGCGCGCTTTTTTGATGAGGTTGTCGCGAAGGACAGAATTATGGCTTCAGTTGTAATCCAGGGTTGCGAATATAACTTGATCCTTTTTAGATGTAAAATTTATTAGATCTCGCCGTCTTTTTTTATTTCAAGTCTGAAATCAAGCCGATTTGCAAGGTTTTTAAAGTTTTAAATTAAAAGACCAATTCATAAATCCTAATAGATTTATACGAGTCGCCGCGATAAATATTTTAATGACGAAACTCAACTTGTCTCAGTGATTTATTATATTTCTCAATTATATTATAGCTCTCTAGCTGACCCTAATTATTCTATACTTCCATCTCGCAAATGATTCCAGAATCACTTCATTAACAAAAATTAACCAATTACCCTCGCCAACGGAACAGTAACAATCTATTACACGGCAATCCCAAAACTGCCTCTGCCCTCACTCACGTATCTCGTAACATTCGGACTCCCCCTGCGGCACCACACACATGACTAACGCGCCGGCGGGGGAAAAGCACACACACGCGCCCGCACTGGCAGACATGTCACGCATCCAGCTAGCTATACGCTAAATCAATAGGGTCTCCAGGGCGAGGAGTGCGCCGGAAAATTCAGGGAGAGAGATGAGCGAAAAGAGAAACGACGTGGCGAAAGAGCTCGCCCCCCTCCTCGACGGGGGTTGGCACGAGAAAAGAGAGAGAGAAAGAGAGAAAAAGTCCGAGGGGCGCTCTCCTCTCCGCCGCCTACGATCAGATAGACCCGTTCTTCTCTCTGTGCTGCGCGCGCGATCGATAAAGCGTTAACGAGAAAGCCACCTTATCTCCCTCTTCCTCGCGGATGCGTGTAAGGGAGGAGGAAGACGAAGAAGAAGAAGAAGAAGACAACGAGCGACCGAATTAATTGCCGGCGGTGCGTCAGCGTATTCGCGCGTGCGTACACACGCAGTATATCCTCAAAAATCACGGTAATTGTTACGTAAACGCGCGCGGCCGCGGTTGATGAACTCGTGCATCACGTGTAGCGCGGGCGTATAGATATATTAATTGATCAAGGCGCGAACGAGGTATTTAGCGGCGATAAGGAAACGAGCGACGTAAAGTGCATTATACACACTGTACATACACAGATCCAGCGCACAGGGCCTCCTTGTATACACCAACACACGCGTATAGTGCGGCTTGATTTAAGCGGCGGCTGCAGCGCCGGGAGAGTATACGCGTACATAAAGATAAGAGGATGCATCTCTCTCACGCGCGCGTTTGTCGCGCGCCGCTACCGCGCGTTAGAGCTAATCTTTCGTGTATATATGCCTACCCGGTTAGCTCATTACGCGCATACTGTGTGTGTAGTCGCGCGAAAAAGAGCGGGGATGGAGCACTTAATTAGCGCGTTATCGGGGGGGCTCCATGTGCGAGCAGGTGAGGGAAGAAGACACTATCGTTTTTCACGGTAGCGCGAAGGTGCAGGAATGCGCGCGCGAGCTTGGGAAGTTTAATAGGAAGCGGTGCTGGCGCTGGAAATCTCGATTGGGAAGAGTGTGGGAGATTTATAAATTAGCGGTGTAAGGTTGCGGGAATTGCACAGTGTTTAGTTATTGAGTTTTATGGTTTAGTAGGGTAGTTTGGCATGGTTTTGTGATTTACATGTATACTCGTGTATGGTTATTTGCAATTTTTTGCGTTTATGGCTTCGTAAAGTGGAAAGGCTGTTACAGATAAGAGCCTTTAATTTAGAAGCTCTTTGAAAGTGCGGTATAACATACGTTTGTAATTATTAATGGAAACAAGGTTGGGAGCCATCAAGGATGCGCGTGCAGGAAAGAAATTTTTTTTATTAGAGTGAGATGACTAGCGGTTTTCAGAGAGCGAATTTTCCTCCCGTTACAATCACTTTTCGCGCCGACGACGAGCATTTTTCAATTGGAAATAATTTTTAACGAGCTTCGAAATTTCAAGATTTATGGGCTGTCTAATGTTCTGCAATCCACAATGTCACGGTGTTCAAGTATCCGTTACAGTCATTATGTTATATACCACCGAGACACTTTATTTCTTCGTGACTGCGTGTTGTGAAATGGTCGTTAAAAAATTTTATATCGTTTGCGATTCTAAGGATACATAGATATCATTGATTATCATCTTAAACAAACAAACATAAAGACACTTATTTTGGCTACTTAACAATCATCAAATCAATCGATTATTATCATTATTATTATAAAAGCAGTGAAAAAGCAAATATGACAATCACTTTTTCGAACGATACATCCAAAACCAATCCCACGTCACGTCAAAACCCACAGCAACAAAAACAGCCAGCACTTCTCTCTGACAGCGACAAAATTAGTTCAGAACGAAGCTCGCGCTCGCTATACATCCACCGCGGAACAAGAAATCGGCGAAGAAAAGCGTGACGCGAGCGCATAAATCAAAGAACGAACGAACGAACAGCTGCTGTTGCACGTATACACGTCGTTGTTCACATTTTCTCCCGGCAGCTTCTCTTCTCTCGCGAAAATGTGTCTCGGCGTGTGGCAGCCGCGAGTCATCGAACAGAGACATTATTCCCTGCAAACAGAGAGAGAGAGAGAGAAAGAGCGATATTGATAGAGAGGGAGAACTATACTTTCCTTTTGGCCCCATCTATGCAGATTTCCGCGCCAAAGCCACCCACAACACAGCGGCAACGGCCTCCTAGTTTCTTGCACTTTCACTCGCCGCTGCAGGCTCTGCTCTCGTGTGTCGCTGCGACGACGATATTCGAGCGATAATAAACATCGTGAAACGAAAACCACCTTGTGCGCATATATAAATATAGCGAGCAGTAGTGTAAGTGTAGGAAAGCCGAGAGCCCGCCACGCCTCCTTCTGTTATACTTACGCCCCGTGCGCGCGATCGTGTTATATTTTAGCGAGTGGCATTATAGGTACATAGAGATCGACGACACTTCGTGTCTCCTCTCTCATTGTGTGCTGGCAACAGCATCAGTAGCAGCACCGATCTCACGCGATTTTCCGTTATCGCCGCCGATTGAGCGACGCGATTCGTCGTCGATAAATTTGCCACTTCGCGCGCGTAAATACACATAAATTACCAGCGGCGGCAGGCCGTTATATACGCGCGTTATTATACAATCGAACTCTCGCTTGCTCTGGGAGCTTATCTCTCTTTTTCACAGCTTATTCAGCTGCTGCGCCGCGCTCCGCTCTATACAACATTATAGAGGGTATACCGAACCCGAGGACTTATAAATATATATATATACACTAGCGGCTTGTTAAGACGAAAGTAAATTTTTCGCTCGCCCCAATCAATTTGCCGAATGGGACGCGGCGTAAATGGCGCGCAATTAATGTCACGCGCGCGTCTAGGAGAAGAGAAGAGATCTCTCCGCGCGTACTTATATTCTCTCCTCTCTTCTTCTTCTTCTTCTTCGTCTTCGTCAGAAGTAGCGTCTTCTCGAGAAACTCGTCCTCTCCACCTCTCTCGCCTATTACCATATAAATTATGTTATCGTGATTTATGAGCGAGCGAGCGCGTAGGGCGCTTGTACTACTCGCTCGAGCGATCGGAAAAGTCGCGTATACTCTCTCGTTATACACACGCGAGAGGAGAGACGAGCAGCAGCGGCAACGGCGAAGAGCGAGGCGAGGAGCAGCGCAAGAGGACAGTGAATGATGTACGCTAATTCGCGAGAGAGAGAGAGAGAGGGACTCGCGAATGAAGACGGCCGAGGCGCGCACGACGCTCGCTCTCCAACGAGATCCATTCATCCTTCCGTCTCTCTCGCGAGGCGAAACAATTTCAAAGCAAGAACGCGAGCGAGCGCTCTCTTATTTTATTGCAGACCGGAGAACGCGCTGCGCCTCTGACAATCAATATGTAGTCTGTCTGTCTGTCCCTCTCTTTCAGCGCTCGTTTTCTCTGCAGCGTGCGCAGGTTTTTACGAGCGCGCTCGCGTCGCGCGTAAAAATTTCCGGCGATAAATTTCCATTTCAATCTCGCACACGCGCGAGCGAGCGGCCGAAAATTACGAGCTGCAGGGTTGACCGACGGGAATATTGAATCCCTTTTGACGCGCGTCCGTGTATGTATACATATATATGTCTGTGTGTGTATATAGGTATGTAAGCTCTCCGACTGTGCGCTGTAAAGTTTTCATTAGCAAGTGTCGTTGACCGCTACAGCGCACTCGCTCTAGGGATTTTCATACAAATTGGTTTCGCGCCGCTTAGGGACCGGCTCCGCGAGGTGGCTTTCTAAGTAAGAAATCAGTAAAGTTAGTGATATGTTGGCCAGCAGTCTGCGTATACACAAGATACATACCATCATTTATTTCGAAATTCCAATTGCCAAGAGATAAAAAGAATATTACACAACCCGCGATCTTTCTTTTACAGCTGCTCGTATAACTTTTTCGCGTGACATCATATATACATATACACGCGCGAACAAAAGAACCTTCGCACGTCCCATTACTCAAAACCGCGCACAAATAACACGTCGCATCTGCATGCATGTACGCCCAAAAAATCGCCTCTACCGCACAAAAAAAAAACCACCGCCTTCCGAATGAAAAATCGTTGCCGCCCGTAATTTTGACGCACGACTCAGCATATACAGACGCGCGCGCGTGCGCACGCATCCTGTTATACACCGAAAACTGCTTGCCTCCGCGCAAAATTAATCGCGCCGCGTCAGCCGATAGCGGTCCGCGAGCTTTAAAAGGGCAGTCTCCCGGTATATATGTGCGCGCGAGCGCGCGAGTTGCGTAACGACAATGGCCGGACGGGCCGAAAGCGAGTGCAAGTTCATTGCCGCATGCATGCACACGCGTCGTCATGCGAGCTGGATTAGTGCACGCGCGAGCGCAGGACCTTTCTCCTCATGCGGCAACGGCCGGCGGCCTTTTCTCTCTGTGTGTTTGCGAAACTTGAGGAGAGAACGCGAAGGTGAAATTGATTCTTGACGGGGAGAGGTTTTCATATAGCTGGTGTGTGCGTGCGTGCGTGTGTATGTGTATGTTTCTCTCTCTCTCTCTCTCTCTCGTACTCTTTGTAACTTGAGGACCAGAGGAGTTTTAAGAGCGATCGCGCGGTGTGGGTTTATGTGTAGTATGGGCTATGAGAAAGCAGTATGTTTATCGGCACTTTTCGTGAATTCACGATGTTTAAGATATACAGGTAATTTCATATATAATTTTGAGAAAATTGTAATAATTATAAGGAAACGCTCGCGTTCCCCCGTTTTTGCCATCATTATATCTGTCACAATACGACAAAAAGAATCGCCGTTGCAGCGGCACAGATCCGTATTAATTTTTCCTCCTCCTGCTCTAGCTTTCTCAATACGCGCGTAAAAGGCCTTATAATTACGATACTTAATTTTTTTTCTCTTCTCCCTGCACAACAGCCAAAAAACTCGTTAGAAAGTACTACAGATTCTTCCTCCTATTATAACTCGCCCATCTCATCACGTGTCAATAACACATATAATATAGAAATCCTTATCCTCGCACGGATGCTGCGTCTCGAAAAATCATATCATCTCTCGTGGATATACTTTCCTGCGCGGGCGAGAGAGCGCATCGCCGGGGCTTATACGTATACACGAGGAAGTACGTTTTCGTGTGTAAAGACTTACATGCCGGCATATACGTAATCAGAGGCGGTTTCACTCTTCTTTTGCCTTTTTTCCAACTCTCGTTTGCTTTAATAATTCCAGCGTATAAACACACAGCATATAGTGGGCCGTTGACTCGATCCCCACTCGCGGCCACCGGCGTTGCGTGCGTTATTAATTGCCGAAATTAATGCGCCGATGGTCGCGTAGTCGCGCTAATAGATGTTTACGAAAACAAGTTATAAAACAACGAGAATCTCGTGTGGAAATCCCTGCAATAATCAGCGTATAAACCGCGTGTAACGAGCACGATTTTTCGTTCGCCGTAACGAGGGTTCCCGAAAATTTTCGACACAATCATTATTGACCCTCATAACGTCATTACACACGCAGCCTTATATATATTTATATACCGAGAACACAATTCGCTCCACGTCTGCCACACCTCGTTAATAATTTGCATACTCCACCGCATTGTCGTCTCGGCTTCTGAGAAAACCTCCGCGAAATATTTTCCGTCCCCCGGAAAATCGCACGAGAGTACGCGCAGGTGCTGCTACCACTAGCGCCACCACCACAACCACGTGCCCCGGCAGCAATATCGATCGCCGGCATTTCGGTTCCCCGGCACGTCCCATCCTCACCCGCGCGCACAGTAGGGGACCCGCAGCCAGAGAAAGTGTTATATATATTATACCCAGGAAAAGAAAAAAAAGGGAATGAAAGACCACAGAGCACACAAGTTCACGGGCGTGGTGCAGGGCGCCGCATGAGAAATGCCCCGTCAAGAGCACGCGCGCTTGTACGTATAATAGATATATATACGAGTCGGCGGCGTGCGCTTTATGTCCGTGCAGCGCGCGACCCGATGTCTATTATCCTCTCTCGCGTGCAGTATGCTCATGTACATATAGAGCCTGCAGCTAGCGTGTGTATTGTGTGCCTGCATGCGCGCTCTTTAGCGTCCGGGGCGCTCGTAAACATCATTTTTCACGGGCGGTCGCGGAGAGAGGGCGGAGGGGGAGAGAGAAATCTATTAAGACGCCCGCGAGTGCGCGGTGAACGTGTGTATAGAGGCGGAAATCGCTGATCGGTCTAGAACTGTCGGTATAATGACTCTCGGTGTCGCTTCCACTTGATTAAGCGCGTTCGCCGCCGTACCGCGACAGCTTTATCCGCTGAGGTGGTCTCTTTCTCTCTCTCCCTATACGTTATGTATATATATGTGTATACAAATATATAGGAAATCCACATAACGACTCGTCGTTTTTTTACCTCCGACATTATATGCAACGTCTTGTCTTTCTCGCCGAGAGTGCAATCTTATCGGCGCGTGTCTGTTATATATACATCTAGCGAGCGAGCGAGCTACCGCCGCGCGCGAAAGTGTGCAAATGCGGTATATCCCGCGCGCGGTAATAATTATCATCCCAGCTGTAGTGCTCCGTTATCGATGTTTATTACGCGAGCTCTAGTATACAGTCGCGGGCAAAAATCGCGGGAGTATTGTGATGTCAGGCGGCCGCGGAAATATATATATACCTACGCTCGCATGCAGCAGAGAAGAAGAGCTGGAGAAAACAGCGCGCGAGAGAGCATCAGCAGCAGCAGCAGCGCCATATAGGTATGACGGAAGGCTATTAAACGGGCGGTGCACCTTAAAAAAAGAACCAAGAAAGATGAACGTGTACGGACGATGGGGAGAAAGTATATATAATCCGGAGTGTGCTGCGCATTTTCCGCGCGCGAGCGAGGATAATTAAACAAAGCGTGCGGTGGCCGCGGCGAATCTCCGTCGCCTTTTTCGCCCGATCTCTTTGACGCTCCGCGCAATCATTATGTTACACACACGCTGAGTGCGCTGTAGCGTGCCTTAACTCATCTTCCGATACGCGGTTTTCCGCACTTTCATACAGAGTGCCTAGACACACGTGTGTGTGTGTGTATAATATATATGGGTATACGAATAATTCCGAAAGGGAAAGGAAGAGTCTATATTACACACACGCTTGCGCGAGAGACGTCTATATAATTTTAACGAGACGACGGGCGATCGAACGAAATTGATGGAAAGGCACCGGCACGTACGCGCGAGCATGTATAGGGATATAGGCAATATAACGAAAATAAAGATTCCATAAAAAGACAGAGGAGGCGGCGAGGACTCGTGTCCCATAAAGGTCGGAAGTGCTCGTTTATGGGCAGTAGTCGTACCATCGGCAGAAAAGGCCTCGTCGCTCTATCTCTTCGCTCTATCTCTTTCCTTCCTTTTTCCCGTGTCTCTCTCTCTCTCTCCCTCGTGCCGGTGGCAATTTATACTTCGACCGGGAAAAGTGGCCAGCGGAGGACCTCGTATATTTCGACGCGGCGGGAGATTCAGCGAGATTTCCCAGAGAGAGAGAGAGAGAGAGAGAGAGAGAAAGAGGGAGGCCGTAAATATGATCGGGATTGCCACCTAGGACTTTTTGCCGGCGAAGCGATTGTACACGGCTGTCGCGTGTACAGAGTTTTTGGCTGTCGCACACGCGACGACGATGGCTCGCAACGAAATTTTCTCCCTGCGAGATTTATCGCCGGCATCTTCGCTTTTTAGCGATTAATCTTACGTGACGAGGATGGCGGTTGCGCGAGCACAGCATGAGATGCTATTAAGACGTTTTAGCGTCGCATAGCGAGGGCCAATTAAACTTACGGATGTACGATAATTTATCGCGCAGTCACGCATACTTAAGGTCCCATTAAAATTATGGAAAACCGATCGCACGCGTGTATTGCTCAACACGCATCGCGGGAAAGCTAGCTCTATACTATAATATACATGCAAATAGCCTTTCAGAAAAAAATCGATAGATCACGAGTCTAAAATTTTTCTCATCTTTTTCCAGGGCTTCTTGGAAGCGAACTCGAGATGCTGGTGGAACGTCGCGCTGGTCGACGCCACGCGCCAGCTGAGGTACAAGGGCCACGTGGCACCGGGAGTGCTGATGGTCGGCGGGCCGCCCTGCGCCCTTGAGGTCTTAAGAGCCGCCTGGGCGCGCAACGTTTTACGACCCCCCGCAGACCACATCATCAGCTGCGTCGGTGAGTAACACAGCTTTATATTGTACCCTCATCTTCGCGTAATTGAAACGCTTAAGACGAGAGTAGCTTCCTGTATACTTAGCGAAATCATCGAGGCTCGTAGCGCCAGTAGTAAACAATTTAACGGCTATAATATACTCGTGGGTATATAAAGCAAACGAGGATAAAGGAAAAGCGTACGTATGGCAACCACGCGCGGGGCCTTATCGTAACCTCTCCCTATCGCTATCGACGACGACGACATCCTTGTCGTCGTCCCTCCAGGGGTCGCCCCCTTCGAGGCATCTTCGCGCGGCGATCTTGCATCCACGCGCACGAGAACCTCGCGTGCTTTATCGGACGTACGTTGCGCGCGATTTCCGCTCTCCGTGCGCACACGCGCGTGTGCGGATAGCTGCATACCCCGGCCTTATGCTAATGCCCCGAGAATGCGCGCGCGAGCCTTATTACCCTAACTCGTTCCTGGAATCTCTCGCCCGCGGCAGCGGCGGCGGTAGCGAGGCATTTTTTCGCGACTACTCCAGGTACACACTTTATACTTTGTTTAAAGGCTGTATGGCGTGCGCTTCTATTTTTTCCCGCGCGCCTGAGGTATATGAGGTATATGTATGGCACGTTCTTACGTAAGGGAAGCTTTATCGCTCCCGCGAGAATTCTTCCCGCCTCGTTGAAGGCGCTTTTAGAAAACGCGTGAGTAAAACGCGTCATGTGCTCACGAGTGCGAGTGTGTTATGACTTTGACCCGCTTTTGCTGGCGCGCGCCAGACGCGTGAAATCTCGTGTACTATATGCGCACTTTTGCGAGCTGCGTGTAATCAGTGGTGAGGTGACAGCGTGCAGACGCGGAATGGGCCTTTTAAGGTGGGAAAAATTTGTATTTTTCGAAAGCCTAGGGCTATCGGCGTTTCTCGCTTTATTTCTTCCGCAGCGTAAAAAAAGTTAAAATATATACACAGTTGAAAATGAGATCCGATTTTCGCCCAATTTTTGTATCGAAAACGGGATTAATAACACACTTCTTTGTGTAATTAAGATTTAGCTGACAAAAAGTACACAAAATTTGTGTAAACGAAGAAAAATTTATTTGTAAACTTTACTTTTTTTATAAGAAAATTTATTATTTTTATAGTAGCGCTGCGACACACTCGACATGTGGGATTTTTACCGTTTTAAATAGTAATTTTTGATATTTTCGTAGCAAATTTTACTTTTTAATAATAATTATTTTTGTAGCAGCCATAAAAAGTACTATTTCAAATAGCAAAATTTGCTACAAAACTAATAAAAATTAATATTTAAAAAGTAAAATTTGCTACGAAAATCTTAAAAATTACGATATTTAAAACGGTAAAAGTCCCACATGTCGAGTGTGTCGCAGCGCTACTATAAAAATAATACATTTTCTTATAAAAAAAATAAAGTTTACAAATAAATTGTTCTCCGTGTAGTACTAATGTAAAGTAAATGGTATTATGGCAAATATTTTGTGTTTTTATCCTACACACAACTTGTGTAATCATTTGTTGAACTACACAAGGCACACGATTTTCAACCGTGTACATATTTCACATAAGTCAGCAGCTCAAAATTTTAAAATCGCTTAGGTTTGACGAGTTTACAGTTTTTGATGAAAAAAACAAGTTTCTGGATTTTTAAACCAATATTTTAATAATTATAAAAGTTATTCTACATGAAAAATTGTTATTTTTTGCAATTTTTGGTAAAAATTCAACTTTTGTCATTTTTTTTACTCAAAATCCTGAACGGCTCCCGCGACCCGGGAAGTACAGTGTCTCGGTGGAATGGGGAGTGATACATCGCCTGCGCACGGTTCGCGAATCTTCCAGGAACTGGTGACGGTTATCAGCGAGTATTTTCAAAATACTGGAAACACCTCGTTCATATCTCTTTCTTTTCACTTACACACCTGCTATTCTCTTCCCTTTATCCCTTTATCTCCTGCCTATGTTTACAAATGGACCTCACTTATTATACCAGCCATCCATCTTCCCGTTTCTCTAATTGAATACCCGCACCATGTCCCGGCTTATATAGGCATTTCGCGAGAAATTCCTCGCCGGAGAATAATAGAAACGCGGCAGTCTAGCGCCTTTCCGCATCAACCATACCTTGCCCATATTTTAATTCGCCCATTACGCGGTGACAATTTTTCCATCATCTCTTTCTCTCTCTCTCCCCCATCAAAACTCGCGCGCGCGCGCGCCTTTCGAAATGCACACGACTGTAGATCCAATTATGACTATATAACGCGGGGTATTATTTTTCTTACGTAAGGCAAGGTCGGCACGCGCGCGCGCGACGGTATCGCGAACGCCGCTCGCTTTCCTTATTGTGCATTGGGTAACCCGGATAATTATTTCCAGCGCATATATATACATCGCTCGCCAGGCCATTATAGTCATCTCGTCTCTGTGTCTCTGCATGTGCATGTGGGCATACTGTATACATATATGTAGTGAGGGTGACGTCGAGACGACGAAGGCGGCGGCACACCATCTGCGACCCTAAAATCCGATCTCGTTTCAATCTCTTGCGACTCGGCGACGCGGTGGAAATGAGTGAGCGTGTCTCGAGAGACGGAGTATATAAAAGTCTGGTACGCGGAATGCGATTTTAAAATGGAATGGATTCGTTCCTGATGATATTAAATATAAATAGGAGAATTTAAATGTACGGTTCTTTTTAGAAATCTAATTAGAGGGAATATTTTTTTACGTGTATTAAAATCGTATGGAAAAATGCAAAGGTAGTAACTGTAACGTTTAATTTCAAAGTAAATGGCTTGATACCGTGTTGTTGAGTTCTTTAACCCAGTAAGCGTATTCATTCTATTTGTTAAGACACATACCAGATTATAAACCCGTGAGAATCAAGATTACAATCATTTTTACGAAATGGCATACAAATAAAGATAAAAGGGACGTATTTATACGACTTCCCACATAAATGAGGCTTAAGAGACTTAATTAAGTATGCAGACTCTTGCAACCCTTTTGTCTTTTAGCCAAGCCAGTAACAATCTCGAATTTAAATTGTAACGCTGCAACGCAAGTATACATAATATAGGTAAACAACCTTATAATGTCTTTTTAAATTTATTGCGTATATCCGTTTTTTTTTACATACAAGCAAGTCATTAATTACCGTAATGGTAAAATTATAATAAATTCTAATTGTACAGTTTACCAGCGGTAACGCAGCAGGATACATTTGTAAGCGGGCAATTTCATAAATTACGCCGATAATATCAAATTATTAAAATTACGGTCTCGTTCGTTTATCACTCTTCGCGCGGCGTTATTACAACGCGTTCTCTCCTCGCGCGGCGCATTTGCATCGCCGCGAGAATATTTCCGAGAAGCGCGCGGTATCGTGTATAAATTCATAAACCGAGACCTGATCCATTTTTTCCCTGTAAAACATAGAAATTAGTCGAACACCTATTGAAGATTGCGTATCGGAAAAGAATAGTGTAACGGCGCGGTAGCCGATAACACACACACATACCGCGAGCGCAAACGTGATTTAGGAAGTTTAGAAAAGCCTGCGCGCACAAGCATGCATTTCCTCTTATCAGTGTAATTTCCCGCGTAAGCTAGATTACCGTTAATTTGTATTACTCAAATTAATTGGGGGTAAGTACGTAACAAAGAGATTCTGATAAGCGAGACAAGTACTGCCATCCATTGCGCATGTCACGAAGTCAATAGATCGCAATTAAAGCTCTCCGTGTATTAATTAATACACTCAAGAGCAAACAAAAGGTATATACCCGGTCGGCGACTTCCGGGCTTCCCCTTTCTTATCTCATACGACGATACGCGAGAGGGAGCAAAAAAAACGAGAATTTTCAATTATCCATGATTAATCGCTCTAATTTATTCATAATAAACTGCCGCGTCGGCTCCTCCACGCCCCACAGCCCGAATCGATGAACCACTTCGCTCGACGGTGCAGATAATTACACTCCCCTTCATCAATCTCCCCCGAGGTTGCGTCGCGTGCGATCTGAAACACTTAGCCCGTCGCGACGGGCGTGAAATTTTTCCAAAACGCTTGCGTGCGCAGGTATACGGTTAATTCGCAGACGCACGATTAATTATGCGCGAGGAGAGTTGAACTCGCCCGGTCCTCATAAATCCGCCATAACTTTCACGCTTAATAGACACGTTCCTCTGTCTCTCACTCTGGAGGTTGCGTCGCGACGTCGTCGTCGTCGCGCGACGGCCATAAATCAATATACGCGCGGTGCGTGCCGGTAGTGCGTGTCGCGCTTTATCGGGCGATTAATAGTACCGAGCGAATCGTTAATTATATCTCGCGGCCGTTAGTGCGTGTAACCTTGAGAAATCGAAGTGTATCACAGCTGGGAAATGCAGAATCGTATAGCTGCACGCGCGGGCAGGGAAAGTTCCTCCCGCGTGTGAAAGAACATGCGCATATTATATATACGATCGCGATCGAGGGATTTTAGTGTGCATTAGCGACGTAGCGTACAGTACCGTGTGTATGAAATGCCCAGAGGCGGGCATTATCGAACTGCGTTATTGCTCTCTTTCTCTCTGTGTCCCAACAATACTCGCGCTCTAAGAAAGTTTAGGCTGGACGCGATATATACAAGCCCAAGGCGATGGTCACAAATCACTGGCGGATCTGTTATGCATTACGGAAGCGGCGCGTCTCTCCGACTTCCTTTTTCACTTCCCCCCTATATGTGCGCGCTCGCTCGCTTCGATTCCACGGCAATTGTCCCTATATGAGCCTATACGCGAGAGAGAGAGAGAGAGAGAGAGAGAGCCACTATAAGCTGTCGCCGTAAATTCATCGGCCTGTCGGTTGCTTTGCATTTAAATAATACTCCGCTCGAGGATTTTCATTTCGCCGCGCCAAAGAATACAGCAAAGAAAAGAACGAGAGAGAGAGCGAGAAAGGGAGAAAGAGGGGGGGGGCTATACACGTATACGAGCAAAGTTTAATAGAGTACGACGATATCAGTTCCTCTTCATAATAGAACTATACAGTCGCTGGCGTAAGTATATAATTGGCCGAAAGAACTGTAATACACGCGTTTCGCGAGCAATTACCAAAGGCTCTCTCACTCGAATCTAATAGAACGTGAAGGCGGTCGACGGTGGTGAAAGATATATCCGACGAACTTTCGCGATGGCCCGGGGCCAAAGTTCCACCCTCCGTCGGCGCGAAAGGTCGGCCTACTCTCACGCTGCCGAGAGCGCACTGTACCTATGACGCAACTTTATATTGTCTGAGCTGCTCGTCCCGATCGATAATAGCACTTTGAGAGAAGGAAAGATACGTCGGACAGGTACGCGTGTGTGTCTGTGTCTATAAGTTTTGGACGCTCCGGGGGTTGGATGTCGAAAGTTGCTGCGCGGTGCGTGGAAGAATTGGAGCGTACGGGAGTGGAGAACAAATAGAATTGATGGAAAAATTCAGGATATCTGTGTAGATATATATATGGTATAAGTATAATTTGTGGGAAATTGATGTTTTGTTATGTACGATATTTAGGCTGGTAAATATTGACTTTATCGTGCCGCGGGTATATAAAGTTATAATTTGATTTATTATCGCGCGTATAATAAGCGGTTATTTAAAGTCATCAAACTCTCTTAATACGCCGGTGCGCGCGCGTTTTCGAGACAATCACGTTACGTAATGACGCAGAAATGAAAGTCCGCTCGGAGCAAATTAGCGTTGCGAGCGCACGCTACTCACTACTATGCACTCGCTCTTACAATTCCGACAACATTTCATCTAGTTGAACTCATTTACATTTCCACATTTTTCCTTGTAATCTCGCAGACTTCACTCTTAACTCCGCTATATAGGCATCATGTATACTTAAAAATCCCTTCGCGATTTAATAATACAAAAAGGCAAATACTTGCATTTCACGATCCCCTGATCCGGAGATAAATTAATAAATTATACCCGGACGGGCATGGGAACGATCTCTGCGCGCGAGCGAATGACACGAAACGCACCTGACGTATATCCGCCTATATCGCTTTACACACGAGCGCGTGCACGCACACCTGCGGAGCCGAGCGATCGGTGAAAATATCCGCGCGAATATTATAAACGACGGGCGACAATGTTTCCGCCATCAAAGTACAATTACGCTTTCGACGTACGTATATATATACATAATCTCTCCCGCGCTGTCTGTCTCACTCTCTTCCCAACTGCGCGCGCGCGCGTGTATTCATTTATTCATTGTCCGATTTCGCGGGACGCGCGGGGCACACGACGACGTCGTCGTCGTCATGTCGCGGGGCAGTCATGCAAATTGCCGAGAGTGACTGCATATATATTCACACACACATACACACTCTACTAGGCCGAAGGAGAAAAGAGGCCCGCGAGGAGATGGCAGAAGAGACTCTCACGCTCTCTTTCTGCGCCGTATAGAGTCGACTATGACTCGACGACCGCAACAGCAGCAGCTTATTTTCTCGCGCTTATATCGGAGCTAATCTCTCTTCCGGGGGGCGAGTGTATATACATCATCTATATCTTATACATATACATACACCATCACCGCCGTGACGTCGTTCTTCCTCGGGGGCGGCGAAATTTTTTCCGAATTCCGAGATTTCGGATATCCAATTATGGCGGGCGGGCAAGAAGGGTTATCAGTTTCCTCCTACCGAGCGCTTGTTAACCGCCGGCAGCGGCAGCGCTCCAGTGATAAGCACATGTATGCACTGCACACAGAGACAATCGAAGAATGGAGAGCTTTCAGGGCTCTGCGCGCGCGAGATAATACGGGAGAGAGCGCAACGGGACTATATACCGCTCGTAATTAAATTCGCATTATTCAATACAGGGAGCCTGAAAATAAACTCGCGTCACATACGTATATATATATACATACATACACGTGAGCTTCGTTTCTCTCGCGCACTATATATAGTTATAATACACGATGCAAATGCTTTCATATATATATCCGCACCGTTTAGCCGCGCTTTAATTATTTATTAACTGCCGACTTTAATCCACACACGCGGCCGCGCGATAATATCGCGCGAGAGTGCAATTTCGCTATTAAAAAGGGATTTCTCGCGAGAGAGCGCGAGAGATACGTGAGTCTATCAAGGTGCGATTGAGTGAGTACGAGAGCGTATGGATAATTTCGCGCGCGCGCGCGCGGAGTATAAATTAATTCCGGACCTCCCCCCGGGCACGCCTACTACCGCGCTGGCGTCTAATCGTTTTGCGCACGTGCGCGCGAGCATATACTCCCTAATGCACTCATTTATACACACACGTATATGAACAACACACACAGGTGCACGCGCTCTAAAATCAACTTTCATCCGATCTCATGCGCATCATCTGCCGCGACACTATCACACGCTATCTATCTATCCATCTATCTATCATCTCACGAAATCGGTATGATAAGCATATACATGCACACACACACACACACACACACACACACGTGCTTCTCCGACACGTACACTGCAGCGCTTTGACCGTGGAAAAGGGGCCAGAGCAAGGGTGAGCCTCCCGCGCAAAAAAGCCGCGAAAACACAATATCGTCGTGCGCGTGCTTTCACTTCGTCGTCGTCATCGGCCCATTACGGCCATACGGTGCGACAATGCCGCATATATCCCGCGGGCGCGAATAAGAAATCGGCGCGGGGGATCTGCCGCCGCGTCGTGTCATCCGAGGCGCCGACGACTTGTCGGCGGGGCTTGTTATAAGGTAAACAATAAATCGTGTGCCGTACGCGGAGGTCCCCGTGTATGTACAATATATATACGCGATGCAAACGTCAGTCGTGTCACGCGTGTAAAACCGCAAGCGCAGTAGCTGCAGCTACTGCTGCTTTCTAAGAGAGGGCTTTCTTTTTTGGTTGCGGGGAGAGACTGTGATCGATGGGTAATGGAAATTCGGAGGTTAATTCGTGCTACTCGGTTTTTAGGCGCGTTCGATGTGTTTATTCAAGTATACTTTAATATATATACACTTCGGTCCGTTGGCGTTTACGTTATTTTTGTAATCCGTGCTTGCATGTGTATATATAGTGTGGATATTGAGTTACGGATTAACGGAGAGTAAGTTCTTTCCACTCTCTCGTTAATGCGGTAAACTTTCAAATTTCACCCCGCGCTGATCCCCTCGAAGGAAAGGGACAGCGTAAATAATGTTACGAAACTCGCGCGCAAGGCGCATTTATTGTGAAAGAATGTAACCTCTTATACACGCCGTATATAGTATAATATTCCTTTATTATCTTTTCCGAGACGTGTAATTTCCGAGTCTCTCGTAGTTCGTTATTATTTTTGAATTTGGAGAGGAGCATCGCCCCCGGGATACCAACGCACTCCTCTCGCAGCGCGTTCACCGTTAAGTAAGAAAATTAAGTCTATCCCAGTCCCAATTAAATAACACAGCCAGCACACGATCTCCACAAAAAAGGCGAATATAAGAAGCGTACCGTGATGCATGATCCGCATGCATATATAGTTTTTCGAGCTCTCGCTGCATCTTCGCTCATGGGAAGTGGACCGCGCCGACACTGTATACACCAACACCCCCGGCACGTTTCTCCTTGCGCATACACATACTCGTGATTTTCCCCCCGCAGGGGCCACAATGGCCCACGTTCGCGCTCTCCTCTAATTTGCCTATCCCATCTCGCCTTTTTCCCGCGCAAGCAAGCGAGCAAGCGCTGCAGTGTAATGAGGAATCATGCGCGCGATATTGCGACACGGACACACACACACACACACAGATACGCGAGAGAGGGAGAGAGATTTCCTCTAATGACGACGATGAATCACGTAAATTGCTTAGCGTGTGTGTGCGTCTTTCGACCGCTCGAGAAATTAATTGAGTTTTATGTGCGCGCGCGCGTTTCTAAAATCACTGTAGGGCACCGTTTTTGTTTTTTTCGAAACGATGAGGGAAAATGGATATGTGTGAATATGCTGAATGTGCAACGTTTACGAAAGGCGTGTAACTATTATGTCTACGGATCTGTCTATCTAAGTACACACAATGAGAAAATCTCCGAGATTGTATGCTGCGGCAATACCACTTTGTTCGCCTTATTCACTTTATTCACTTAGCCATTCTCAATTTAGCCCGCACGACTTACGCTCTTGATTCACGTAAGTCTCGTTCGCGCTGAATATACGCGTAACAGAATAGCCCGCGCGTCAATATTTGAAGGCACACACGTATTATATACTCAAGTAAACGGAGCCGGCGAGCCTTCAAGTGCACAGTCGTCGTCGAGTGCGAACAAAACAAAAGGCGCCTGCAGCGGCAGCAGAAGCGGGCGGCGGCAGCTCGAGTGACATCCTTGCCGCGAGACATGCCGACGAAGTGCATTTCGCTGTCTCTCGCGCGCAAAGACAGCCGCCGGCGCGGATTCGACTCCTCAAAGTTTCTCTATGTACAACCCATTAAGGTCTGTTTTTCGCGACTGTCTTAACTATGCATACACCAGAAAAAGTATACTTTTCAATCATATACAAGAGTGTCCGGACCTCGGGTTTCACGAAATCTGCAACACGCAGTGTGCAGCGCACGCGAATTATTATGGCCTTCTCGGAATTCTTCACGAAGGCGCGGGTACGAGGGGCAGGCGCTCGTTCGCTCGCGAACCAGTTTGTTCAGTCGCTCTCCCGGGCGAATATATACTATATATCGTAAGACGACACTCGCCCCGCGCGCGCTTGGATTAGCATAAGTTCGTCGATGGAATCCGACGTGCCGTAGGTGCGGGGCTTCTAAAAATACCCGCAATCGGGAAGGCAAGTAGGTATATATACGATCAGCCGCCCGTTAATAATCACGGCCGACTCGATGAAATTGTCTTGCGCATATACGCACATATATGCTAATTAGAGGCCATGCATTCGTATACCCGGTGCCGAAAATTTCCTTTGAGCTGAGGTTTTGAATCGGGGAAAGCAGCGCGCGGTTAACGGTTCGCCGCGGCAATAATAAGCGATGGCGTTTATAAGACGGCTAATTGCTCGGTAAGAGAGAGATTATGATTAATTTTCCAGTGTATTCTGGAGAATCATAGTGACGGCGCACGTGCATGCGGTTACGGCGTAACAGAATATCTTGATTGTTTAATGAAGACCCACCGCGCGATTGTTTCACGGAAGCCTCTGCTTTTTCATTATAAAACAATTAATTTGTAAGAGTGTGTGTGTGTTTATATTACAGTTCGCTTAATAACCCCGCCGATAACCTCTCAATTACGAAAACATTGTTTCTCTCACGCGAGTGGGCGAAACGCGAGGGGGGGGGGGGGGCTACTTAACCGTTTCAACCCGTAGTCCCATTACCCGCGGCTTTCTTTATACCCAATGATCCGCGCGCGCGTGTCCCATCAGTCGAATGCGACGATAGGATAATCGATACGTCACGCATACACGATCAGACGTGTATACATATACATCATTATACATGCACCGTGTAATGTATCGCATAACACACAACGGCGACAGATACAAAACACACATCCGCGCGCTTCGTCCTTCGACTTTCTCGCGCAGGAGAGAATCTCTCTCTCTCACTCTCTCTCGTTCAACCCGTTCGTACGCCTCTCGTCACGCACATTATTCGTAATTATCCAAAGGCGTGTCCGACCGCGCGACATAATTGCCCGCCTCTTAAACGCGCGTACGCGTAATAGCGCTCGCGAGTGAGAGAGAGGAACAATCGCTCGTCATCACGGCAGCCACTTGTGCAGCAGCAGCTCGTAGCATGCATAATGCAAAGAGAGAGAGAGAGGGATAGGGGGATAGAGAGGACTAGGTATGCGTACAGCTATCGAGATATCCGCACTCGTGCGTATATGTAGGCTAATGTCAGGATGAGAGCAGCGTCGCCGTGATAGAAAGATGGGTGATGATAAATGCCGTCGCACCCGCGCGAGTACTCGAATTAGGACTACAGCGCGGATGAAGTCTTCGACGGTGAAGCACGCATCTCGCGGCGATGTATATATATATATACATACAGGCGTGCACGCGAAAGTGACGGGTGTGGGTCGTCGGGTATGCAGAGTATAGATTGGACTTTACGAGGGGAAAAACGCTGGTGAAATGATTTATCAGAGCGATTAAGAGCCCGAGTTGGTTTTTCACGTAACTGATTAGAGCTGGGCGATTAATAGGCCTCAGGGCCCTCCGCGCTGTTTCCGGTCATATACAATGAATAAACAAAAAAAAAAAACTTGTCTTGATAGATAGATAGACACGCGCACTTGCTCTCGGGAGCATCGGCGATATATATTCATTATCACTGTGGCTTAAGCATAATGAATGAACGGCGATTAATTATACGCTCGCGCTTTCTCCACTTGGACTACAGACGCAAGTGCTCTTGAATCGTGTACACAAACACAATTGCGCAACCATCATCATCATCGTCACAAAGGGATAACAGTGGATCGGACGAATTCTGTATCTCCGACTGCGAGCTTTGTACAATTAAATCAATCCCGCATCTCACGTGTATATACGCCGTCATTAACGCAAAAGCGCCGTATAATAAATCTGCCAATTATACAGACCGTCCCGCGAACACAGACATTAACCAATTTCGTGGGTCGTTAGATATCTCTGCTGTCTGTCCCTCCCCCGCTTGAGTCGCTAATCCCTCCTCCTCTCTCCGTTCCGCGTGGCGCGTGATCGCGATATGCATATACGTCCGCGTGCGCGACTCTCTCAAAGAACATTGTCTTTCGCGGGAGCGAACCTAGAGAGAGACAGAGAGAGAGAGAGAGAGAGAAGGAGAGAGAGAATCTACTGTACGACGTCGGGGCAGCTTAGCTCGTGATGCTGCTGCTGCTTCTGGTATATACAGGCGCTCGCGCGCGCTTGATGCCCGATAGCCGATTTCACGGTGGAACAATAGCAACACGTACCATACACATATAGAGAGACAGAGGAGGAGGCCGTAAATTCCCGGCATCTTGATAAAATTCATAAAGGTCAGCCTGTCGTAGAGACACTACTACGCTTACGCGGCGAGAATATGGCTTTGAACTTGAGGTGGGGGAGGAGGAGTTTCTAATTAGAATAGACGCTCTGTGTGTGTGTGTATAGTGGTGGGAATCGCCATTCAGCCTCGATTCCGGGGGCCGAGTGGGTATACAGTATATATACATAGGTGTTGGAACATTACACAGGGCGTTGCTGCTATAATGGATGTACGTGTATGTATATGTGCGGCGGGAGGGCAGAGGTTGCGAGGATCGGAGGTTATATCTCGCGCGGAGAGCCGCACGATGTGCTGCTGCTGCAGGGGTAATCTCTGCAGTCGTCCGCTCGCTTTCGGTGGGAAGTCTATGGGGGGAGAGTTTGTACCAAACGCTCGTGTGAAAGAGCATGTGTTGTGAACTTTGAACTCTATATACCGTGGCTTGAATGTAGTATCGATTTTAGTGAATTCGCGTCGTGGGGAGAGTGTACATATACGTGTATACATATAAGCGATAAAATTATGTGTTCGAATTTCCTATTACGAAATCTCCGTCTGACGCGTATACCATACATAATGTTCTATACTGTTGTACGTGTCGACAACGCGCAGATAACACACATAGATATATATTAAAAAAAGTCCTCTTATCTCGCACTTATCCATTACACCCTATTCCCGCGGACAATTACCTTTTTGTCACAGCGCGATAACGTATCGGCGGCCCATTGAGAAACACTAGCTTCGTAAATGAAAAACCACCACTCGTGTTCCCACCTTATATATATATATATATATATATATATATATATATATATATATATATATATATATATATATATATATATATATATATATATATATATATATATATATATATATATATATATATATATATATATATATATATATATATATATATATATATATATATATATATATATATATATATATATATATATATATATATATATATATATATATATATATATATATATATATATATATATATATATATATATATATATATATATATATATATATATATATATATATATATATATATATATATATATATATATATATATCAACGCGATCATTTTCTCGGGCATAGGCAACGGCATCGATCGATCGGTCGATCTCATCTCGCTTCGATCGATATCTCGCCTGTCTCCCGCACCACCTTCCATACATTAATATACACAGATACACATGATTTCGTCAATACGTCTGCTTTTACGCAAAATCGGCCGCACCAGCGCTTCCCGCGTTTTCCGAGACTATATACTTCGACGATCTCCAGGCTCGTGTATATAATAGGAAGATCGGGGCGATAGGGCAGTAACTGGGTCTCGCGTTCGCGCGCGGCTTTGTACTTATACCCTCTCTCGCACCGCATAGAGATGCGGGATCCGATTGCGCGCGCGCGCGCGCGAGGAAAGAACACGCCTTTAAGGAGACAACGACGAGCGCTGCCGTATAATACGCGTCTCGCAGCTTCTCTTATCGCCCCCGCTTGCGCGCTGCTTTTTTTCATACATCGTTCGCTCGCTCCTTTGCGCGCGAGCAATTATGCTTTTTCTTTACGGGCGTAATAAAAAGGTTAGTGCTCGCGCCGCGTCGAGCCCGCGGGATAATAAGGAAGTCGGGGATGATGACGACGACGAGCGAAATTTCGCGTCATTGTGCGCTGCTGCAAACTCCCACCCTCTCTGTTTACGCGCGAGCCGGTAATCTTCGCCGTTTCATCTGAGCCCGCGCGGGTGCTACACTTTTTTCTCCGGCCGCGCTCTGTTAAGGATCCCCGAGAGGTGAGATGACTATCTCCGAGCACGGTGCACGCGACGTAAAAGTGCTACTATACCATATCTTTCGCGCAGGTTTATGCGCACTGCAATGTGTAAGAAACGTCTTTCTCTCGGCTTAATATAGTCATAACTCGCGCTATGCCGATTAATTTGGTTAGCGAGATCTCCTCCGGCCATTGAACAAATAATACGCGAAAGCCTCGCCGCAGCGATAATTCCCCTAACGGCCGTTTCGTAATTTCCATCGTCCGAGCGATTTTACGATAGCCTATAGAGAGTCTATATACGCGCATTATCGAGTCGTAAAGGAGCTGCAAATTGCAGCTGCTACTGCTACTCTCTGCCCTGGCACTGCGCGCGGAAGCAGCTTTTTCTCTCTCTCTCGCTCAGTCGGGTCTTATTCTTTTATATGCACGCCTCTGTTATTCCGGCTGCTGCCGCTGCAGTTTTATCTGCGAGTGCTAAGCTTCGGCCGGTTGTGAATGAAAAGACCGCGTGCCAGCCTGCCACGGTGTACTTATATACACTTACACAATGAAAATGCATGTGTGTGTGTATAAGGTGTGGGTTGAACGTTGCGGACGCAGTGCACGCAGTGTATTTCTCGCGAATCATCGAGAGAGCTGCTGAATAGGCGCACGTGCGCACCAGAGGTGAAAGAGACGCAGAGGAATTAATTTGTATGATTGTTGAATTTAGTGTATTATACCGACGCGTTCTAAATAGACGCTTTACATTATAAAGAAATCGAAGTTATATACGACGTGGAAGCAGTCATGTGGAAAATGCAAGCCACTCGTCGTTAATACACGCAGCCGGTAAGTCGAGCGATCGAGTCCGCGGGCGAGGAAAAGCTACTCGTGAAATGCGCACGATCGGCAGCCCCGCGGCTGCAGCAGCGATAACGCAAACGACGACGACGACGGCCCACGCGTCATCTCGCCATAAATATTGTGTCGCCGTTCTGCGTTTATGTGCGCACGCGAGTTCGCCTTTTCTCGGCTGAAAAAGAAGGTGGAGAAGAGAATTCTGCGCTCGAGGGCATAAACGTTGCTGCTGCTGCTGCTGCTGCTGCAGTGGAATCGCGTGATGCAAGCGCGGGTTCGGTTAATATTGAGCCGTAAAGCTGAGGCAAAAAATTCGGTGTAAAAGCGTAATCCGAGGAATTTTTGTATATATGAATAATATACATATAACGTAAAAATGATTTCGTACGATCGAAAAAATTGGTGTCGAATCACTTTGACGTGCGCGTGTGTATGTATATTTATACGTTTATTATTATTCAACGATATTGTGTAACGTTTAAGTTGGCTAATTTTTTTTATGTAATTTCACGAGTGTATAAATAAAATATATATATGAGAATGCGCAGGACTCCTTGGATATTCGGGTTTACAAGCGCGAAGTTTACGGACTCTCTCTCGCTTGGCTTGCATCAGGTAATTTCGCGGTAAATTTTGTAATACCCACGATCACACGATGTGGAAAATTTAACGGGCGCGCGCCGGCTTAATCAATTTTCTAAATTTATTAAGATAATCCTCGGAAGCTCTCGAGAATATAAGAAAAAAGATTCAGAATTATTGTGTATATATATTCTCTCTACCAATTTATTCAAATTTATACTGTTACATATAAGAGCAAGTATAACATCTTTTACATATACTTAATCAAAGAATTTTACCGCGATTCCCCGGGATCTTCTCGATTCTCGGAAACCGCTTCACTTCGCGCAGCGTGTGATGGTTAATGTACCATGCGTGCCACGATATCATTCAACATTGGGCAACGCACACGTTGCGAGCGAATTAAAGATGAAAAAAACCGAACGACCGGAATTATAAATCCCGTTGCGCGCACGAGAGAAGGATAGAGTTAACTCGCGCGAGTCGATAGTCTACTATCACATTCTGTCATTTATACCGACAGTTAGCATACTATTACAATGTTAAGTAGTTCGATCGTATGTGTGTGCGAGTGTACATGTGATGATGGAAAAGCTACTGCTCCGCGCGCGCCTGCATTAATATTCATCGCTCGTCGATCTGCGATCGAAACATAACAGTATATACCTCATAATTATACAAGATGTGCGTGTGTACACGTATACCGATCACAAAAATTCAAATTTTTCGCGAATCAACGGACTTTTAATGCGGAAAACCACGACGGCTAATTAGGCGCCGTTTAGAACCGGATTACGTACGACGACAGCGTGTATAACACACAATATATATACATGCGCCGGAAAAGTCTTGATTCCGCGTAACAGATTTCCATTTGCTACCCGCACAATAGGTCCGCAACGTAACAACTCGTGAGACGCCTAATCCACGTTTCGCGTTCATACACGCGTGTATAATTACTCTCATCGCAGTCCTATATCATTCGTTCGCGAAAAAAAAAAGAAGAACGACAATACTATTATACTACTATACCGGAGGTCCGCACGTAATTCGGCACAGTTCCCTCTCCCTCTCTCTTCGCACGCGAGAAAAAGAAATCTCGCGACGTCGTCGCATTGTTCGTCGCTCGTCGCTGCATCTCTTTCGACATCGCGCACGCGCCATTTCCAGCGGAAGTCTCGTTAGCCGCGCCGGATAATTGACTCTCTCTCTCTCTCTCTCTCTCTCACTCGCGCAGCGTTTGCGTAATGCGCCGGCGCCACCGACGACGACGAAATATACACTCGCGGAGTGTATTATAAGTGGACCCGTTATTCGCGTCCCTCTAATGTTCTTCCGTTCTCTTTCTCGCGCAATATTCGTTTGTGTGTGTGTGTATGTGTGATATATCGATTGCACGCGGAGGGAGGTGAGAGCGCGAGAAACTGCGAAACGAGTGTCTTAAGAGAAAGAGAATTGAAAAGATTTGAATAGTTATTGCAAGATAGCGAGAGAGAGGGAGAGATTAATGAACGTAAGGGTATATCGGAGTAGCGAAGAATTACGCCGCGTCGAAAAGTTATGCGAAAAAGCGCGCACTAAATAACGTCGATTTCGTTACTGCGGGCGTTTTTTCATTTCAAATCTCCGCACGCAGACGCATTCGCGATGAAAAGAAAATAAATTCCCAACAATTGCGACGCTAATTAATTCCCCAACAAATTGAACAGCCGGGGAATTCCAGTACGGCTAAAAAGATCAATAGCCACGCGCTGTCGTTCGCGTTCGTTTTACGGTGAGAACGTACTGCGCGTGCACCATTCATATTTCTCCTTTAATTAAAATACTAAGCAGAAGTCTTAAATTTCACTCGCGCCGTACATACGCGCCCACGCCCGCTTATAAGCCGCCGTAGCTGCAGCAACAACAATAATTCCCCGAAGGCTTGTCTCCCGACAATCGATTTCGCACTTGCGCGCGGATATACGCTCGACATTGCAGCCGCCGCAAGCTAGCTGCTGCATGCACCGCGGAGTGCAACAACACGGCGCACGCCACGCCTTGCGGGCGCGTCGTACAGTCGTCAAGTTTCTCTATTCGCGCGCGACATGTATTTTTCTCTCCTATTACACTAACCATTGCTACGAATGTATGTATATGCGAGCGGTATATATGTACTATTGAAAACTCGGGATAGCCGCATATAAAGAACCGCGAATTATGCGCTCTCTTATCTACGCACAGGCGCTGGAACCTTAATACGCTCGCTCGCGACACACGCTTATCCCGCCAAGAAACCGCGAGATAAGAACTTTTCGCGCCCTCCGTCCCACGCACTCGCGCACAATGCGTATATGTATATATTATGTATAATATAAAACTCTCTTCGTATATCTACATTGCGAAAAGGAAAAAGCCGAGCGGACCGAAATTAGCGTAGGCGCGAATACCACCGGTACGCGGCACGTGGGCAGGCTGCGACTGCAGTAACAGCAACAGCAGCAATGATCGGAGAAGCACATATATATAAAAAGGCGCCCGGCGATAGAAAGGCGCGAGCGCTGCGCTAATAATAGTCGCCTGGCAGGTGCGCGTTGGAAGACGTGAAGTGCCGTACGCGTATATATGTGCGTGTGTGTGTCTTACGTAACGTAGGTACAAATGTATATGTATATGTGTGTCTGTGGAAATGTCCTGCGGATCGATAAATTCGCGCGTCTAGTCGTAGTATATCGACATCGATAGTAGGTCTTAATTAAATTTCGAACTGTCTCAAGTGTGTTTCGGTCACGATTATATCGCACGCCTGCTTGCGGTCGACCGAAAAATATACGTACATTATACATATACACGCAGAGGTTGATTACGCACGGCTAATAGCTTCAGAAAATCGACAAATCGCCCGCACGCGAGTGCAATGTATATAAGGTAAAAGTACCCATTATGAAACATCGCTCAAATCGTGACCCCATTATGGAACAGTTTGAAATATAGTAAAATAAAGTCTATTAATGATACAGATAAACAATATCAAAATTTTATCTGAATAGTGAAGGTTTATTATGTAATATGCAATGAGATTCACATTTCTACATGATAATTATAATTTTAAAAAAATATATGACTGCGTGTATTCTGAGATCGACTCAAATCTGTGGCTGTTGAAGTCAATGGTGCTGGTTTCATACGTTTTATTTTATTAACTGTAACTATGCACTCCAACACTTTTCAAATATCAATTTTTTTATAATATGCAGTTTTTTACTCACAGATTAAAGTTTTTCAGTAGTTTTTCTGCAATAGTAAAGATTTTCAATAAATATTTTAGTGTTTCATAATTGCCGCATTCAAACGAGCGTAGTCCGAGTTTATGGAACAGCCAAAGGTGGCGTTCCAAGTTCGGAGACCTCTGTCTCTAAGCATGTCCCCTTTATGGAGCGCGTTTTCACTCAACAGTTTTAAAGTTATTTATTATTTAACATTATCTTGAGGCGTGGGTGAACAATCATTTGAGTTTCCTGCATCAATTTACTAATAAGTAAGTATATATCTGTTTGTGAAATTCTGATTGTGAAACACAAATAACAAACCTAACCTATAAAGGACCCCGCACACAATGTATGGGAAAAAATCATTCGGTCAAATTTTGGGAGGTTTTGCCCATGAGAACTTTTGTTCAGGACCTCAAGATCTATCTTTTCCCCAAGTTTGATCCAATTTGACCAAATGATTATTTTCCATACATTGTGTGCGGGGTCCTTTGATAAATCATCAGTTTGTAAGTTACATTCCTTTAGAAATTTGTTTTTTATTTTTTACAGATTTTGAAACTCAAGAAAAATGATAGTGAAGAAAAAAATAAAGGCACAACATAAGACAAATAAAATGAGACTACGGAAGATATTAAAGAGATGTTAAAAAAGAATGCTGAGCACAACAAAGTTATTCGCAAGAAAGTTCAACCAGACAAAAGGAAACTAAAAATCAAAAGGAGACTATATTCTGCATTATAATTGCAAAAAAGCTTTCAATGCAGTTAATGCTGCACTGCAAATTGCAGCTAAATTGAATGTCCCAGCCACATCTCTCCACAGAGCTGTAAAGATCCACAAGAATCTCCTTCAAGACCTGGCTCGTCTAAAGTTTTAAAATCTGATATAGAAAAGTAGTATAGAACTAAGCAACAATTTAAATAAGGATAATTGCATACTAAATGAAGAATGGTTACTCGATAACTGTGAAGATTTTACAACAGAAAATTTGATTGAGAAACTAAGTCAATGGGGTTCGTACAATCTAATTGAAAATTATTCATGTAACTATATTCACATTTTTCTTATTTTAATCATGTTGAATTTTTTTAGGAGTTTTTTCTCCATCTGCAATATAGTATACAATGATCAAACACAAGAATCTATCAGACGAACAGTCAATAATGAGATTTGTCAAGAAAGTGTAATAACTTCTGAGAAAATAAATCTTTACTCGAGTAATCTTGAAAATAAATTAAAAAATAATACGATGGAAGAAGAGATTATGCTCGAAATGAAAATAGTGTAGCAAATAATAAATCCAAACCAAAAAAAAATTAATTGTAATTTCAGATATTTAAAAATAAGTATTAAGTGTTCTAAGTTGTATGCAATTATTGTGTTAATTTGATAAGTTTAAAATTGTATTTTGTATTCATGTTCTTTAATAAAAAAATTATAAAAAATTTAAAATCATCATTTGTATATCATAAACCACTTATTGTAAGTAAAATAGTACATAAGTTATTAAATTAAAACTGATTTCTATCCTGTTCCAAAATGGGGACATTGATTATGGAACGGGGGGACAATCTGTGAAAATGTCGTTCCATAATACGTACTTGGTGTCGGTTTGGTTTTTTAATTGTAATAATTACAATTCGTATTCAATTTGCTTTTTTAAGGTCTCATTTTAATCTTTGATCTTTATCCCATCGATTGATATCCAAAAATTGTAAATATTACTCCTTTACAATAGCTTTAATCTTAATCCAAACTCTAAACTAACGAAAACTGTTCCATAAAGGGTACTTTTACCTAATATACACACAGACATACCACACTCGCGGAGTCGTATAATAAAACAACAACGGAATATCGCGATCGCCGATCGATCGGCGCGTGCTCTGACAAACGGTTATTGTTCCCCACTGCTAATTCTCGTGTCCGAGGATTTATCCGCTATAGGAAAAAGTTCCACGCGCGGATAATATAGTCATTGAGGGGCAGATCTATCTATCTATCTATCTATCTCGAATCCCCGAGCGTTAATAAACCGCCTGTTAGCCTGCGCGATCGCGAAAGAGAAAGGTCTCGTCTCTCCGCCGGGAGACTATATAACGTATACTCGAATCCGCGCCCCGCGCGCGAGAGAGATATACGTCGGTCACCGCCATCGCATATCTTACCTTACGCGAGACTCGTCTTCAGTAGCTGTATAGTAGCTTCTTAATCTCCCTGTACGATCGTGACCGGCGACCCCGGCCGTTGTATATGGGTCGTCCTCATGGGAAACTAAGCATGCGCGACCGAATGCAAATGCATGCGCGCGCGAGCAATGATTTCATTGATCGTATGGTGAGAGGCCTCGTTTACGGCGGCTGTGTGATCCACTTAGCCGCGCGCGAGATGCTCTGCTCTTCCTTTTTCGCACGGTTAATCAAACGCGAGAGGGAGAAAGAGGATAGTGGTTAGAGACGTCGATAGAGAGAGGTGGGATGAAAAACTTGCGGCTGCAAGCGCTCGATATCGCCTATTAACCAGCTGCTGTACGTGTGTGTGTAATTAGCGGTGGGTTTCTTATGGAGCAGGTAAAAAAAAGAATGTTAAGTAGTGTTATCGTGTTAACGGTCGAGAGAGAGAAAGCATTTTTTTTTTGTAACGCCTTTATTGATTGATATTTTTTTAAAAGAGTTCGGCTGTTCGATCCTTCCTTTTTCACGGGATTTAATAAGCGTGATTATTAGCCTTTTTTACGAGAGTTTGATGGAGTGATATGTAGGTGCGTACAATGCTTTTTTACGCGTGTAAATCATAATTTCGTCGTTTTTACGCACGCTCGCTTTTTGAACGGGAGTGTGACCTTTATTACCGACTTTTTTCTGGACTTTTAAAAGAATGACAATATGTGTATCGAGATCAAATTTATAAATCAACTGCTGCTTGACACGGTTTTTAAAATTTAATATCAGCGGCCTGGGAAAATTAATATGCGAAATAATACAATTCTCACGCCATTAAATACAATCGCGTGTTTTTGTCTTTTACGCGCGCATAAAGCTTCTTATACGTCCAAGCCTTTTTAGGCAACGTTCACGCGGTGTATTTTAATAAATTAGGCTCCTTTACGCAGTCGATTGTAATTTAAGTGCTTCATTGAGACATTCACTTGCATCATTTGTCATAAAGTAACAGAGTTACGGCATATCGCAAAGAATGACCGTTCCCACAAGATTAACTGTCCAAATTAATTTACGTCAATTAATTATCGCCTCCATTATATTTTTATATCGACGCACCTCTGGCATTATAATTAGCATCGAATTGTTCGTCGATTAGCTTATAATATCCATTATATTAATCAATTTCGCGGCCAACAAGAAGATACGCTTGATTATGTATATATGCTCGATACGTCGTTGATGATTATTAAACGACACAGAGAAGTGCAGCAGCTCTTACACTCGCTCGGGCGGAACGAAAGTCTCGCGGCAGAATTGAGTCATTTGGCATTCTTTTATTGTAAAATCGAGGTCAGACTTTTCCTCCTTTCTTTTTCACATTGAGCAAGTGCACCTAAGACAACAACAACAAAAAAAAGACCGGAGACCTGGCCTCTGTGTGTGTCTAATTTTTAACGAGCCGCTTATACAAGAAGATGATATAAAATTATGCTTTTCCAAAATAAAAAAAAAACCATCCACGTAATAAGCCCTCAAAAGTTGCATACGTATATGTAATAACAAGCACACGCGCATACAGAGGAAACGTAGGTATATAAACTCATGCGCGGAGATGTATATATGCATTACGACATTCGTCGGGCTGCACGCTTTCTCGGCAATTTCCGCGCGCGTCTCATTTTTTTTTCCTCAAAAAATTTTAATAAACGCGAAAAAGTATATTTATTTTTCGTCTCCGCCTCGTCCTTTTTAAAAAAACGCGCGAGAGATCCAAATCTACGGGATTTTCCCTTTTCCGTGTTTCTTTCGGCGCGGCTTTTAAAGGGGCAGGCTCGTAAAAAGAAGGAGGAGGAGAAGGAGAATGACGGAGCCGTTCTGGAACGGGAATAGCTGACTACTCGCTTTTCCGATTAACTAGCTTTTATGTCAATTTTAATCGCCGCGTTAGGGTATATAATCGAGCCGCGAGCGGAGAGAGATACAGGGAGAAAGAAATTTTAATAGCGATTTTTTTTCGCGTCGACCGAATTTCTAATGCACCTCTATTGAGCCGCGGAACATATCTGTGTTTACATTGCAAAAATTAACGGAGTGATAATGAAAAGATGGCTATTAATAATAAAGCCAATACAAGCAAGAAGTGATTATATTTGCGCGCGTGCGTGCGTTTAAAAAATAACGATGATGATTATGAGAATATTATAAGTCTCGCGCTAATTAAGAACGCGCGCGTATGCGTACGTTGTTATTATTTAAACGAGAGAGCTTTATTAATATAATGCGTTTTATTGCAAAAAGTGATTTGTAATTATCCCCGCCACGCGGACGCTCGCGCGTGCGCAAATGTTTATAATCTCAACTCTCTCTCTCTCTCTCGCGACATCTCGTCTTTCTCCCGCAGAACATAACGTTGCGGGATTTGTAAGATACTGCGGCGGTCGTTGTTTTTAAATCTCTCGCCGCACGCGTATATATGACTGGGAAAATAATTAAGTAGCAGTTTTATTTTCAGCGCATTATAATTTTTCAGGCCTCCTCATAACTGTATCTCACTCACTCTCGCGACAGCAGCAGCTACTTACTTTCTACTCGAAGTTAATAAATTGCCGGTGGACACACGTCGCTTATAACGCAGCACACCGACGGCTACCTCAGTAATAATTAATTAAACGAAATCTAATTTAATAAATAGATAGATACACGCGTCGAATGACCCTCGCCATTTTTCTTCGTTTACTTAAACACACGTATTCACGCGCGTAGCAACGAAAAGAAAAACGCGTAACATTGTGAGAGAGCTGCTCTACCATTGACCGTATGTCTTAAAGAATATAAAAGATAAGAAAAAAATATATATATACGCGCGTGCGCCTCGCATATCCAACAACAGGTGTTGCGCTCGATGGATAGTCGAAAGTCGCGGCTGCTGCTGCTGCATACGGACGTCCAACAAATGCCTTTGTCCGAGTGGCGTCGCGACTCGCCTTTAGAAATCAATCGAACGACGGGCGCATTTATTTGCAAATCGGATGGAAAGTCGCGCGCACGCATATTACGCACGCAGCCGCACGATTAATGTTCATCTTTTCGCGAAAATAGCCGCAGCCGCAGCGCGCGTATGTGTATACGTCAAGATCCACCATACGCGAACTTTACGATTTCTCTCTCTCTCGCGATCCATGCGTGCACCGACCTTCGCGCGCAGGTACAAAGGAGATGCCGAAGATCGTATATATATGTACACGCTCTCTCGCGCTATTTTATATTTATTTGGCGGATGCGCGTATAAATCACACGGTGCACGAGCAAGACCTTGCGCTTGGCGGCGGCGGCGGCGGCGGCGTCATCACCCGGAGCAAAATCGCTCTCGCGTAAAACGCGCGAGGCGCGTCCACCCACGCCGCCCTTAAAGGAAGCGCGCTGCACACGACAGGTGTACACGCGCGGGTATAGGTGTACATAAACCTCTCTGTTGGGGCTTTACGAGCCGCCGCGGGTTTTTCACCCTGCTCATTTTTTCGGGACTAATCTCGCCTCGTTCGCACGGTTAGTGAAGGAGAAAAATACAGAAAGAGGAGGGAGAGAGAGAGAGAGATCCTTTCCACGCGATAATTGTCTATAATTCGAGCGTCGAGTTTTCTTGCAGTATGTGTATACGCGCGCGTGCGAGGATGAGAGAAGAGGAGATTGAGTGATTGCTTATTAAATGGACAGCGAGCGACCGGGGTATGTGGTTTGCGAGAGAGAAAGAAAGATGACAGGTAGGGCGATATGAACGCTGTGGGTTTAAGAGAGGGGAAGAAAAAGTCTGTCTGACTGGTGTCGGGCGTTATCTACTTGCGCGAGCGTGCGAGGGAGACTTTTTGGAGCTCGTGTTTTGATTTCAGTGTATATAATGCATAGGCAAGTATGTGCGTGTGTAACTTATCACGGGTTTTTTGGCCGTTTTGCAGATAGATTTACATATTTAAGAGCTGTGGAGAGTCGGGGAGAGTGTATATGTTGTGATTAAAGTTAAAGCGGCGAAGGTATGATTTTGCCGTTGGCTCGTGCTGCAGCGTGAAGTGCGTTTCGAGATTACATTACGAAGTTTTGCCTTCCCCGAAGCTCAAGATCTGCTTATAAATTCTAGAAAACTTCTTATCCACTTCTCACGGAAAAGATTTTCAGTTTTATCAAAAACAAAAGATTCGAGAACAAAATTACACGTTCCGCCTTAACATATACTCCCCTCACTCAATAGAGTGCACTACTCTCTTAACGAGCTTGCGCGATTTTCTCTCGCAAAAGCTTTTGATATTTATTACATTCCAAATTCCAGCTATAACTTTTACACGCGGCTTCTCCATCTGCACGCCCCCCAGCACTTATAATACCTTCGACCAAGATTTCCATAACAGCAGAGTCACGGGTCACTTGTGCTGTGTGCTAGACGCCTGTAAAATCTCGCATTCCCGCGCGAGCGAGCGAAATCCCTCGCGCCCGCTCCCGTACGCGCGCGCAAAGCGCATAAAATACGATATGCGTCGGTCGGCTGAGAGAGAGAGAGAGAGAGAGAGAGAGAGAGAGAGAGAGAGAGAGAGAGAGAGAGAGAGAGAGACTCTCTCGTGCACACGCACGTATAGGCAATGAATAGGAAATAGAACGCGGAGACCTTCTTTGCTGGTCCGCGCGCAGGTCTATGGGGCTTGGAAGTATTTATCGCTCGTTGAGGCAAGCGCTTTGAATTACGACTCGTACGTACGTAGGTATATTATACCTGCGCGATTCCTCGCTGTCGATTCGAGTGTAGGTTGAGAGAGGTTGTACGTATAGCTGCGCGCGCGCGCGCGCGCGCTTTCTTCGCTGTAACGCTTATCCATCCACCTATAGTGAGGACAGCCGCGGAGATTTTCGCGTGTGTTTATATACATTTGGGGTATGTGGGTTGCGTGGCGCGCGAAAGGTTGTGTGCGTACGCGTTTAATATAGATAATGTATGCGTGGCTTAGCACAGATTCGGTGTGCTGCTGCGGCTGTTGTCGTATATAATACAAGCTGCGTATAAAAAGACTCGAACGTGTAAATTACAAAAGTTGGTCGTTCGGAGACACACACGCACACGTACCATAGAATATGATTTAAATATAAATTGCTCGTCATAACTTAAGCCCCCCCCCCCTCTCTCTCTCTCTCCTCCTTCCCCATCGATAAATAAATTAACGTTTCACTTATAAAGTAGCTGCGAATAACACCACTTACCGCCTTTGGCTGATTAAAGTATCGGGATAAACCTGTCTCTCTCGCGCCGCATATAGCATTAAATCAACCCTCCGCACTGCCGAGCTCGCAAAAAGACGCGCGTTCACCGCACAATCGACTAATGAAAGCTAAACCGTTTTTTGCTCACTCCCCCTGGCCGCACGCATAACACAAGCGCCCTGAGGAATCATCTTGGATTATAAAAGGCGAGGGGGAGGGGGAGAGAAAATGTTTCGGCGGTCCGAAGCACCCTCGCCCCTATATGTTACACGGGATAATTTTCGGGGGATGTACGTACGTTATATATACGTACGATAGATATAGCGGGACAAGTGCCGCGCTGCGGCAGTACAATGCGGCGGTACGTACAACACGTGCATGCGCATAGCGGCGACGGCGGCGCTGCTGCTGCAAGCGCGCGTATTACGCGCCCATCTGCTGCTGCTGCTCATACCGGCGCGCGAGCGCCAGCGCACCCTTGACTCTTGGAGAGGTCGAAAAAGAAAATTTATTCCCCGTCATGTTCGCGCGATGCTCTCATATTATAGCTAGTATGCGTGGCTTACAGATATAGCTATATGTGTATGTATGGAGTTTAATTATGTATATTCGTATATACGAGTGATACGCGGAGCGCGCCGGTATAGATATATATTGCTCGCGCTTGCGGATGGGCGATCAATACCGTAGGATGTATGTGAGAGAGAGAGAGAGAGAGAGAAACGGAAGCCTTTTCATTTTGTGTAGCCTCTGATCTCTGGCCCGAGCGTTTTGTTTGCACTGGAGCTAGAGAGAGAGAGAGAGAGAGAGAGAGATGAATTATTGTTTGCACTCTGCGGCGCGCGACGCAGCCGATTTTTGCTTTTATTTAGGGGATAAATGGATGGGTAGGCGTGCATTCGCCGGGATTGCCGGTATTTATTGCGTAAGAGGGAAAATTGTTTCGCTGTGTATATATAGCAGCGCAGCCGGTGTATATATGTTGATTAAATCGTGGAATATAAAATTGCGAGATCCACGTGTAATTATAATTATAATTATTTCAATTTTGGCCTGTGCTCGATGTTTGTTTTACGAATGCGCAGGTACGTTCGCTTTTCGCAACGTATTTTTTACACAAACTTCGACGAAATGATTTTACGTTCGCGTAATTACTGTAACCGTTTGCGAAATAAAAATACCCGAATAAACGTCAAATTAAGTTTCAATATCTTTCACGTAAATTAAAATAAATCGGCTAAGCTTACGATTACCGCATATATATTATATACACACTCAATCACCGATAAAACAAGCGTGTCCCACGATAAACAAGTCGCCGCACGACTTCACCTCACGCGCCTCGGAATCCCCGAAAAGTTTCGCAAATCCGCGAATTCTCTGGAAGACCCCTTCCTCCCGCCGGTCGACATATACCTATATGGTTAGTTAGGTATATAGACCTTTCGCTCGCTCGCTCGCACGTGTCACTGATTACGCATTCACCGCACGGGGATGTCGTTCGCGATGGCATTCCTTCCCATCACTCACCTACACCTAACCCCCTCGCGGGTAATCTCTCCCTCTGGCGGCTCTCGCACGTGCCGTGCCGCGCGACCGAGAAGACTACTATATCCTCGCGCGCGTTAAGAATACATCGACGCGCCGTAACCGCGGTTAACGTAACGATCGTATAATTACGATTAAGTCCTATCCCCGTTTTTTGCGCTGCTCCTTCGACACAGTAGCAATCACCTGCAGCAGGCGCGAGAGCGCGCACGCGATGTGCCTCGCCCGTGGCGATTACGCGAGAGAGAAGAAGAAGAAGAAGAAGCCAGCTGATCGACCGGGCGTGCGTATGCATTACGTACTCGGGTATACCTGCGTATATGTGTAAGGAACGAAAGTGGACAGGATCGCCGGGGCGGGTTTGTTGAGAATTCGATAGGGGGAGATTGCCGTGTCGTGTGTCGCGAGCCGATATGACCGGTTAGGACACACGGGGAACTGAGCCTCGAGTTTCATGCAAGCGCTATAAGGTTGGTTCGTAATTTTGATTATAATATGCTACCGAGTATAAAGTATAGTGTGTATGTATATTATAAGACTCGTTCTTTTTATCGTTATTTGCATAGAAAGTGTGTATATATAAGGTGTATATACATATAAATACAAACACGGAACACAGTGTTTTATAGTGTGTATAATATACACCAAACGTTTAAACAGCCACGCGTCGTTCCTTATGTAATATTTAATAAACCCCTCAGCAATGACTTACGAAAGCGCGCGCTTAATTACCGGGCGGCGGTAGCTTTATTGATTGCCCGTAGAGTCGTTAAAGCGAGCCTCTAGTCTTTCCTTCCTCATACTCGTCTAATCACCCACTGTGTGTACAAAAAAAGGAAAAAAACAAACACTAAAACTCTCTCTCCGCATGTTCGTGTTCACAGGTGACATCGAGGACTGCCTGGTCGCGCCGGTCGCCCAGGGCCAGTTCACGCCGCTGCCGGAGGCCCTCTGCTGGGCCATCCTCGAGCTGACCTCTCAGCGACAGGCTGCCACCCTGGACACTCTGCGCTCGGCGCTGCGCAATGCTTTCCCGGCGATGCAGCGACCGAGTCGCGACCTCGTGTACGACGCCCTGGCGAAGCTCATGCAGGAGCGCAAGATCTATCACACGAGCCAGGGCTACTTCGTCGTCACCCCCGAGACGAGGAGGCTGAGACGGGACTCAGTGGGGGCGAGGAGAAGTTCCAGGGAGATGTCGTCGGGGAGGGCGAATGGCGGCATGCTGATGAGCAACGATGAGGCGATGGCGCTGGTGCACGGTGAGATGCTGACTCTGAGGGACGGCGACGTCACGCATCAGGCTGTGCAGACAAACCTCGCCGATGTAATCTGCGGAGGTGAGTTATCATAATATATAATAATTCGGGGATTCTTTACGTATACGTTTCGGAGCGTAAAATGGTAAGTTTCATGGAAAACACTTTCGGTGACTGTTTTCTCCGGTGACGGAGATTTGCTTACCAAATAACGATAAATTACTATCCGGTGGTTTCGGCGATCGAGTCTCTGAGTATCGGCGACTCAGTTGCCGAAAGCGGAGAATCATTCGACGATAAGCAGCGCTCTGTTACGATCGGCGAGTGAGTGTACGATACAGATGGTGAGCCCACGCGCGTCCGTAACGGCTTTTGTATACAGCAAGCATCATAGATTTTTTTGTGAAGTAAGATGCATTTAAACATCTTCAAGTATAGTTTTTGAGAGTAAATAACGTTTTTCACTATGGTGATGATTGTGTTAATAAATAATGCACGCTTTTTCTCATGTAACATAATAAAGCATGTTTTGAGGTTAGGGTGTAAAGTTACTCGGCTTACGAATATTTCGCGGACTGAGTCGCCTGGAATTTCGGCAACTCCGAAATCCGGCGAGTCAATCGCCGGAAACCACCAGGCTAATGGCTCCACTGCCGCTCGGTGAATGGTTCACCGAAAGTGTTTTCCATGTAGAGGGCACGACCTTGTAACTTCCGCACTTATGTGTGAAGCGTTTTCACAAATCAGACATGTTTATTACGCTAGCGATTCTCTCTTAAAAGAATGATGACGGAAATGTGAAGCCGAAATAAAACCTTTGCGATTGGTCAAGTCCGTTTAAATGGAACCCGTGATTGATCTGCAGTGATGTTAGCTATTAGCTTAAGGTCTTAACTGATTCGTCCAAATAAAACCCATATAATTTGAAATTATATGAAATATTTAAACTAAAGATATAAGTTATAAATTGTATTAATGATTTAAAGTTTAACATTGTATAACAAAAAAGTATTATTACTTTGTCTGTAGTTAATAATGAAGGACTATGAAAACTGTTCTGAATACGGTTAAATTTCTAACCTCGAAATTTTTGTATTTTAGGAATAAACTAAAATAAATATAAATACAATCCAAGTTTTAATAGAAAATATTGGATGAATTTATGTATGCTAAAAAATAAAATGAATTTTAGATTCACAATATTTCAATATTAATTGTATAAGAGGTGAAGCGAAGAGCGCGCGCAGCGCGCTTGAACTGGCTAGTTTGATTTGATTGCCTATGCACTTTGGGGGTTGGGTGAAATATTTACTCGGAAAACAATGAGGAGTGCGCCCGCGTTATTCTTCCCAAAGAATACGAAATATTTTATAAAGCCGAATGGAATACAATGACGGGAAAAACTTTTCCGACCTGATTAGCTCCTTGCGTCATGTATAACTCAGCGCCGAGACAAATACACATTACCAACAAAACGTATAAGTTCCGCCGCTTTGCCAGACAAGCATCTCCACGGTTTTCAAACACACACATACACACACACATACACACACGCGCGTTCCAGATTTTCGGCTACGCACGCATACATATACATATACGTTTATCGCGTTATCCTTATTCGGCTCTCACTCCCGCCGTCCTTGACGGCCGCGGACCGTATAGCTCCAGACACGTCGCATTCCTCTGCGCTCTTATTTTTTTTCCTCCGCGGCTTCCCCGTACGTACGGCCTTGCCTCTCCTCACGTAAATATACATACCGTGGGCGATCGATCGCCCTTGAAACGCAGCGTTCGCGCGAGTGCGCTCGATCAGGTGTGACGATCCCCTCATCCCCGAAAAAAAAACGTTCCTCTCTCGAGGAGAGAGAAAGAGGGAGAGTCCCGTTGAGATACCGGGGCGCTATACGCGTGTCGCCGGGCCATTTACAACTGCTGCTGTGCAAGCTGCATCACGCGAGTGCATAAGTAACGTATGCATGCAGGAGCAGCAGCAGCAGTGAGCGTTTAGCAAGAGAGAGATAGGGATAAGCTATTGGTCACGACATTGTTCACCGTTAGCGAAGATGTATACGCGCGATTCTCGCGCGCGCGGCGAGAGCGAGAGAAGGAGAGAGTTTTATACGTGTATACTAATAAAGCAGAGCGCGCGGTGCGCGAACTGCGCATATAAAGCTTTGCGAGCTAGCGAGCGATAAGACGCTCCAATTTCGTCTGGACATGGGAAATCAGATACACACAAACACACACACACACACGTGTGTATATATACGTGAGAATTTGCATTGCTGCGCGCGCCGGCGGTGCTCTCGCGTGCTTGCGCGCAGCGTCGTCGTTGCCGTCTGTGCACGCAGCCTTGAAAGGACTCGCTATAATAAAATCTGCTCCTCTTACTTTCTCTGTCTCTTGAGTTCGCGCACTCTCGCGCCTCTGTCGTCCCCGTCGTATGCGTTTTTACTCCCATTTTCCCCGGGGCTAATTTACACTATACAGCGCGATATTTTATGTGTATTTCTCCTCCTTTTTTCCTTCGCTCCAGCAGTATACATACGTATGCTATCTCTCTCTCTCTCTCTCTCTCTCTCTCTCTCTCTCTCTCTCTCTCTCTCTCTCTCTCTCTCTCTCTCTCTCTCTCTCTCTCTCTCTCTCTCTCTCTCTCTCTCTCTCTCTCTCTCTCTCTCTCTCTCTCTCTCTCTCTCTCTCTCTCTCTCTCTCTCTCTACTCCCTTTTCCTATTAGGAGCTCGTCGAAAGTCCGTGAGAAACGAGGCGCATCTTCGCGCGCGCATGAATACATACATATATACATATGTATATATATATATGTGTGTGTGTGTGTGTGTGTGCGTGTGTGTGTGTGTTTTTGTAAATTGCTACTTTTGAGGAGATGTGAACCTTTCGTTCAGAGTTCGGACAATGTGACTAAAGAAATAATGACTCTCAGGTTACCGACTCTGGGAAAAGGGGGTATAGATTTCTCTTCAAAAGTCGCGATTCTTGCTTTGAGAAATTTGAGGAGTCTCTTCAAAATGCCGACATCTCTTCAAAAGTACCGATCGATACGTTGATATCTCTTGAAATATACCAATTCCCATAGTTATACACACACACACACACACACACACACACACACACACACACACACACACACACACACACACACACACACACACACACACACACACACACACACACACACACGTACATACGCATAACTGCACTTTCGAAAATATAAAATTGAAATGCATTTAAGTATGTGTGAAAACGCAGAGTAAAATTTTTAATGATGATTCTGAACTTTCTCACACACAGGCAATCCGAACGACAAGGTACTGTTCGCTCGGTGCCGATCAATGCCGGGGCGACTGGAGAGGAGGCATTCCCTGCGCCTCTGGGGCTCGGCGCGACGTCTCCACCGGAGCGGCAGCTCGAGGTCCTTGCCCAGGAGGCCCGAGCGCAGCGACACATCATCGAGCGCCGAGTACGCCAGCACCGACAGCGCGCCCCACAGTCCAACGAGTGAGTACGCTTTTGTCATGCTGCTGAGGGGGAAGGGGCGCTTTTGGTGGTGATGGTCTTTTTTTTCTCTGTCTGTCTGTCCCCTCGTTTGATCTTTTAAACGGTTCGTCACACGCATACACTTGCTCTGCAACATGTACATATCACGAGGATATTATTATTATATGTGCACTTGAGTTGAATTTTGAGGAAGGAAGCACTTATATTGATTTTCGACGGTTCGTTTGTTTGGGCATAACATGGTGATTTGGAAGTCTTATTAACGTGAATTGAAGTGCGATTTGTAATAACCTTTTGAAGAAATGATTATTTAACCAGATTTTGCAATTCATAAATTTAATTATAATACATGTGATTTGGGCAACGGTGTTGTGATTTTACGTCACTCGAGTATATGTGCGAATGATTAAACATAAATTTCTTATTAATCACAAAACGTTTGCAACATTTTTTTAATTAACTGTAAATACATGAAATGGATATTTTAACAGGAGACTCTCCATTTATAATAATATATAAATCGCACTTACACTCTGCACATATGTTTTACCTTTACACATACGCATATCGTTTCCTTAACGCATCTAGCTCTCCCATAACAAACAGTTTCAACATCAAGAAACCAAAACCCCCATGACGAAAAAAAAAAAAAAAAGAAAAACGGAGCCGATATAGTCGGCTTTATATATCTGCACCAGCAATCCCTTCTCCCTCGCACAACATATTCTTACCAAGAACCCCACGTCAATCCACTACCAGCCGTTAAAAACCAAGGCCTGTCCGGCATTTTCACAGAGAAAATCGGCCTGCTGTCACGGCTGTTCCGGCGCAGCACGCGGCGCAGCAAGGCGGGCGGCACACCCCTCATGGGCACCTTCAGCGCGCAGTATCCGCCGACCGAGTGGTTCAATCCGCGGGTCGTGCATCTGCACAGCGTCGCCACGCAGACGAGGGCGGCCAGTCCGTCGGTAAGAAATCATTCCCATCCATCTATCTATGTATGTGTATGTGCATGTGTCGTTCCCTGAGGCGCTTCACTTTCGCTCTGGATGTATGTGCACGTACGTATACATGGTTTACGATGGCCGCGAGTGGAGGCGATAGTGATTTATTCGCATAGCCACGAGCGGAGTGTACCTATGTATGGTGGGTGGATATTGATAGGGAGATACGTGATTTCGGGGTTTAGAGCGGAGATTGAGGGTAATAAAGTTTGAAGAATGTTTTTGGCAGTGTTTATGGTTGGAGATTCGATATATTGATGGGTATTCGAGGAGTAATATAATTCGGTCGGTATAACGATAGAAGATTAATTTAAATTTGCTACTGACAGCGTCGATTACGAGGGAAAGCAATTTTTAGATAAAAGTTATACTATGATTTGTTGTATATGTGGGGCGTACTGTGGTGAAAATAAATGGAGTTACCATAAATCATGGTAATTTTATTGTTTCAGTTACATTTTCTAATAATCCTGATTACAAAATTCTTCCTTGCGAAGCAGATGTTTATCTAAGCTCCCATTTGATCATAGTATTGAGTAAACATATAAGCACATGCTTGCCCAGCCCCATCTGCTGACTTTTATAAACGAAATCATCTAAAAACTTATTACTTTTTTTATCGTAAACTCCTAAAATCATAACAACTAAATTTAAAAAATAACTTTTATCCGTACTCTTTCTGTTAAGTAAAAACAATGCATAAAAAAGATTCAACCTTCAATACCAATGAAATCCATGTACCGAGCAACTTTCAACCCTTATACACTCACCACCACGACTCATTCCGCAGATGATGGAGGGCCTAGAGCAATCGCAAGCCAGCTTCCAGGTCTGGGACGACTCGAGCAGCGTGCGCTCGGCGACCCTGCCTCGACGGCACCATCGTCGCCAGCCGAGCGGCGACTCGTCCAGCCTTCTGGCCAACTCAACGCCACGCAGCTCGCGCAGGCATCGCTCGCCCTGCTCGACCCTGCCGCGCTCCAAGTGCTCGAGCCTGAGCAGGTGCACGTCGCGCGCCTCCGTCGTGCCGTCGAGCAACGGCGGCCCGACCACCGCCTGTCCCAGCAACGGCAAGACCAACTCGACCAACTCGTCGCCCAGTCGTAGCGGCGGGAGTTCCGGTAGCGTGAGAGCGCCAACAAGCAGCTCAAGTCCAGCCAAGACCTCGTCGTTCGGTAGGTTGCAGGGCTCGAGGCACTCGTCCAGGAGGCCCAGTCATGATTTATCGTCGAGTGGGAGCAAGTCTGCTAATGGCTCGCCTCAGCATAAGGTGAGTTTGACCGTTGCTCTTGTTGTTTGCGTATAATAAGGTATTAATGTGAGTTGGATAAAATATCTATGGTGTACAACTTTACAGGTTCTGCAGAAATCGTCGTCGAACCATTCGAGCCACTCGAGCGGCAAATCGACGTCGAGCAGTCGTCTGTCGTCCTCGCCCCTGAAAACCGCGAGCTTCTCGGCCAACTCGTCGCCCCTGAAAGTCATCCAGCAAGGTGCGCTAACGCCACTGCAGGAGGCGCAGAACTCCATCACCCTGCAGGTGTCGACGAATCTGAGTCCATCCCAGGAGCAACGCACCTCGAGCACCGTCCAGAGCAGCGTCACCCTCGCCTCGAACGCCACGAGCACGACGACCATCTCCGGCTCGCCCGGCACCAAGATCTACGTCCACCAGAACAACTCGCCGATGCGCTCGGTCATCACCTTCGAGAACGGCACGAGCAAGACCAGCGTCGACAAGGAGGAGAAGCAGGAGAAGCAGGACAAGGAGCTCGGCGAGAAGCCCAGCTACAAGATCAGCAAGGAGAGCATGAAGAAGTCGGACTTGAACGAGGAGAAGATCATCATTAAGCCCAAACCCGAACGACCATCTTCTCTCTACGCCAGCAAAGACATGAAGCCTATACTATCGGAATCGGATAAGGAGAACAAGCCCAAGAGCAAGCAGCTAGACGAGGAGATCTCGAACAAGCTGAAGCTCACCAACAATAGGTTGAACAACAGCCAGGCTCACCTGATCGACGGTTCCAGCAAAGAGACCAACGACGCGATGAACAACTCGCGCAAGCTCAGTCTATCCCTGTCGAAGGACGCGCTGAGCTATCGGAATCTCCTGCGGCCGGGCTCGAAGAACAATGTCTCCTCGAACCCGCCCTCGCCCACTAAATCCTACGACGGCTTCGGCGGTAGCTTCAACAACGTCTACATCGAGAACCTCGCCGACAGCAGCGTGAAGCAGCGAGCCACGGTTGCTCAGGGCTCCGAGCCGAACCTCGAGAAGACGATGAGCCGCGCTGACCTCTACTCGTATCCTAGTCTAAGCGACATGCAAGTGCAATTCACGAGCCTCGCCGCCCAGAAGATCCTCAAGGGCTGCCCGCTCAATAGCGTCGACACCCTCGTCGAGGTCAACATGGCCGCTGCCGAGAAGCCCAACAACTGCGACGTCACCGTCCACACTGATTTTGGCCTAGTTTAGAGAGAATGAGAGAATGAATCGTTACATATATTGAAACGCCTTCCGTCTCGGTTTTTTGTGTACACTTATATATATACACATACACACAGAGACCTACGTCGAAAAAACTCTCCTCGGGTCGCGCAGAGTTCTTCTTTTTCTTTTTCTTTTTTTTTGTATATTTTATCATTGAACGCGCGCGAACGAGGATGACCATAATACACGATGTATACACTTGATGATGTACACGCACGACGGGAACAGTAAAAATCATTGCCATTCGACACTGCCTTCTTCAAAACGGATTATTATACAAAGAGCCGTGTACGTGCGCGCGTTATACGATTCTCTAAATGGAAACTGTGTGTGTATGTGTGTGACACACGTCGTCGACTTCGAGCGGAAACGGTAGACGAATTTTGTCTCGTTCTCAAATCGAGCGCGTAACTATCTCCCTTCCGATTTATGGAGCGCACGTGGCATATACACGCGCGATGTGTGCGGGTGTATATATGGTTACTCCTTCCCCCTCTCTTCCACATTCTCGAGCTTACCGTCGTCGATGATACGAACATAATAACTATTTCCCCAGAGCTTGTTGGACAGAACGTGCGCGTATGTATAATGATACTACATATATACTCGTCCGATTCGGTAAAAATTCGTAGCCGCACAGTACGTTCGTTAACTCCTTTAAGTTCGTTACTCGTGTGAAATTGAATAAGGGAATGCAAAATTGTTGCTTATTTATTTTCTGTGATATCGGTCCGCGCATCATCTTCCATGAGATAGGGATCGATATTGTACGAATATCATTCAGTTTTGAAGAGTCGTTAATAGTTTTTTTTTTTATCGCGAGTCCTTCGTTGGATAGAAAATTTCAGTTTTTTGCAATTTACGTAGACAATCCTGCACCGACACCTAGCAGTTTTGCGTCGCTTTACTCCGCGAAAGCGATTTGTCAAAGCGATTATTCATTTCGTTTTGCAATAGCAGCTATTTATTGTTTTCTGGAAACGGCATTCGCATTGCAAATGATTTTGTTAGATCGGTATGTTTTTCCCCAAGACGCAAGTCGCTAGAGACTTACAAGAAGACTATATAGGGAAGTAAATTTAAAGGAAAAATAAAACGCACTAGATGAAAGAGAGATAAGCATTATCGATAAAACTTACAAGTTAAGGAGAGCGCGATCGGCTAATGTAATTCGTAGCGCACTGTACCACTAGTGCAATTTCATATGTATTTTTCAAGTGCCAAAACCGTAGAACTTAATCGATCGCCTTAAGCGTTTCGCACAACGAGTTCAAGTTGAAAGAGTCCGTCGTCGGAGGGAAACGCCAGTTTTACAGAAAAAAAAACACAAATGAAACGAACCGTCGTTGATAATATTAAACAATAACAATTTAGTCGTAGTCCCAGAAAAAACGCGCATTAGATTACCGTATAAGGGAAGGACTGGACAATTATTCATTTTTACAGAATAGAAACTTTTGTACAATTATTATAGATACACACCTCGCCGTTTACTTCATATAAAAAGAGTAAACTGTTTAAAATGAAAATTTTAGAAAAAGAGAGTTTATGAGCTAACAATTGTTGTGATTGAATTTTTATAGAAAGTACCGAGCAAAATATACTTTTTGTAGTAAATTTTTAAGCCTAAAGCGTTTGAGAGAATATCTTTTGGTAAAAATGTGACTCACGAAAACGTACGATCCTAGTCCTACCTTAAGAGCGTGAGCTTTGTACATTTATAATATGCAGCAGCGATTAACCAATAATAGTGTTTTGCGCCGGTTACATCATGACATGGGCGTGAGCTGTAGACGCACAGCATCTTTTTCATCAAAACTAACTTGTAGAATATAAAAATTGTATGATGTTATTGTCTTACGGATGTAACGAGGAAACCGCAATAATAAAAGACAAAAATTATACCATAGCTGTCTTCTCTTTTCTGTTATCCCTTACATTAAAAAAAAAATCCACTAAATAAAAACCACCATTATAGATTTAGAGTAACTTATTATTCATCATGAAATGCAAAAATATTTTGCCATTACAAAATATTACAATACAGTAAGTAGTTTGTCTAGAAATAAATTAATTTCTATCTACTGCTATTCATAGCAAGTATGTATTTTAACATACACATTATTTTAATGGAAATTTTTTTAGAGCAGGACAATGATAAAACACTTTAATAGAAAGTTCTTTTATTGCTCATCTCTAAACCATTTCTTCTTAAATAGATGAAATATTCATCTAGTTTGCTTAACTTGATTGTTTGCTAAAATTAAATTGGAGAAGTTTCAGAGTCATTTTGCTCAATATTTTGAACTTGAGTAATTAGGGCGGCGATCAAATTATTAATTCATTTAAATTTATTCATTTTTTGGTTTTAATACTTTTTCAATAAATTCCTTTATATCTTGCATTTCCTGAAATAAAATATTTTTATTATTATTTCTGTCTACATCTCTTACAAGTATAAAAATTTACTGTCTCACCTCATCACTCGATGTATGTCCCACTCCTTGGTATGTTTTAAATTCAACATTAGTCATAAATTGTTTAAGTAGAGTTGCAGTTGCCTGACCCCACTTGTATGGAACAAGTGGATCACAATTTCCATGACATTGCAGAACAGGTGTACTTTTGTTACCTATAGCTTCCTAAAAAGTAGTTTTGAATATAACATTACATGAAATTCAGTCAAGTTTTGATTGAAAGTAAAATTATAAATCATGTAATTACTGCTGGAAACTTTTGATGTAATGGAAGCCAAGCAGATAGAGCTATAACCCCTGCTAGTTGCTGAGGGAATGAAAGAGCACTGAATAAAGCTAATGCACCACCTTGACTAAAACCACCAATAACAATATGATCTGTTGGAATCCCTGCTGCAATTTCTTGTGCAATCATGGAATGTACACTTTCAGCTGCTCTACGTATACCTTCTTCATCTTCTGGCCCACTAGCATCTAGGGATCGCAGATCAAACCTACAAATGAATTAGAAATATTGTACTCTTTTAAGTAAAAGAAAATATACTATGCAGATGAGTAAAATTCTTACCAGGACGGCATTCTGAATCCTCCATTCAAAGTAACAGGCATTGTTGAACTGCAATAAAAATTTCATAGATCTAAATAAGATTTACATTATTAATGCAATATTGGATTTCTTATTGAAAAGTTTCCTATACATACGCAGTTGGACAAATAACTTTAACATGTGGTGATCTTAAGGTACCCAATGAACTGGCCCAGCCATGTCTATTGAAAAATAAATAATATAGGATAAAAAACTTGCTTTAAAAATTGATTATGAGACTTAATATTCTATTAATATTCTCGACTTACCCTGTGTCCCCAAGTCCATGAAAAAATATAAGCTGAAAACAAAAAAGTAATAAATTATGTATTGCTGACATTAAAAATCTTTTTTAAACGCACACTTGAATGTAAGCATAGGATGTATATTGAAGCATTAGTGTAAATTGAATTGACAGACTTGAATATGTATGTAATTACAGTAAATGATTAAGCTTATGTAAGCAATGAGGAAGAATAATTACAGTCGTGATTTACATAATTTATTTTTGCACCAACACCTATCGATTTAGCAAACTCATTCCCCATGTGTTAGAAACACAAAACGTAAAAATTCTTAAACCAATATTTTATTAACTTTTCAATAATGTTTTTCTTGTCAGTTGTTAGAAAAAAAAACTTCTAACAGAATAATTGATTTAAAAACTCCAAAATCATTCGTTTTAACTGGTGATAACATAAAAGAAATTAGAGCTACACTCATCTTAAATAGTGAAAAGGGAATGACATTGAAAAGGATTCAATAATCAAGGAAACAGTGATATTAATGCACTTGTCAAAGGATAGTCTAGAGCCCCTGAACACAAGATGAACTCTCATAAAAATAAATATCGAAAAAAATTTCTCTGCACTCGTGGCTGGACATAGTCGAGGCAGAGCGCACATTGCGCGCCTTATGTAAGAAATAATTGACTTAAACTTTATTTTATCAGTCAATAAAGATGCTCCAGTCGCGAAAGGGAACCTAACCAAAAAGACTATCCCGACAAGCAGAGATCCCGCAACTACGCACAGCGGCAGCTATTAGATGTACCACGATGTAAGTACTCACCGTCGCCGTGTGCCTTGCGGTGGCTGCGATCACCACGGGAGTCGTCATCTCTTTCCGCTTCTTCTTGCGCGCTGCACAAAAATATAATCTCAACACAACACTGTCTGGTGAGTGAGTGGTGTCACTCGCTTAAATGCTATGTATAGTGGAGAGCCGACGACGTCCACGTCTCTCCCTCTCTCTCTCTTTCCTATTCTTTCTATAATACACGCGAGAGGGAAATTGCGCGGAGCAGTGGATTTTCTTCCAGAGAAAATAGTCGACTGCCTCGGCGCCTGCACACACCACTGGCTCTCGCTCGCTCTCTCGCGCCGCCGCTCTTTTGTAGGAGAGGAGAGCCGAGAGAGAGAACGAAGTGGGGGAGCACTCATATCGTGCATGCGCGCATCATCACGTCCGCGAATTCACAATGTTATGTTCTCATTGCGGCGTATATAGCGCTGGCCTGTGTGTGTGCTTCTCTTGCAAAATGCAAACTCAAACAACATTGCGCGTTGTTGTGCTTGTGCGCCGAGAGAGAACGGGTGTGGTATATACACACACCATAATACGCTATAACTAATCGACCTCCAAGGCTCCAACACACGTTTTTATATTTTTAGGAAATCAAATTCTTACGTTATACTTACCATGTACCTACGGCTTTTACCAACATTGTATGAAACTGTTTGCACAAACCTTGCGAATTACCCATGGGATAATTTTGTTCTCGATGGTGGCTTTTCAATGAAACGAATTTTCTAGGTGAAATCTTCAATCAACTTGACCATTGGCTAAGCATCGCATTACTGAATTCTCTGCAACTTCATCAAAACATTTTCCGGATCACTGATCGACATCGTTACCGGCGATCTCTAAACTTGAATGTATCCGTATATACATAGAATAAACCTGCGATGAGTTCACTCCAATCGGTTTCCCTCCGGTACGAATGAATGTTTTACTTTACAGATTTTTGTTTTCGTCGTCGTCGCTATGATCGCGTCGTCTGCTAGGCTGATCACGTGACATTTTTATAAATTAATGACCATTCGAATCCGCTATATTACAATATGACTCTGCGAACGGTAGAATTCACAATGTACTTACATTATAATAATGTAGAATTGTTTCTTCTTCTTTAAAAAAAAAAAAAAAATATTTTCTCAATAAAGAATATTTAGAGGTTATGGAGTCTAATAAAATTGTAAACGATTAACATTTATAAACATATTTATTTACATAATTTATGGACAATGCAATGTAATATGTTTTTAAACTTTAGATAAAATACAAGAGATAGTATCAAACACACATGCTCACTTAAGATTTACAGGTAAAGCTATTAGCGATTAGTTTGTTTCTATTTTAATTAGTGGTTCATCAAGTGTTTCAAGGAATAATAAGGATTCAGAAGCATTCTTGGACTCTGTAAAGAATTCTGATGCGGTATCTTTTGGTTGCTCTCCATGAATTTCAAAGAAAAAAGAAGTTTTTTCTTTTTCATCAGTAAGTACCAATGGTTTATACAACAATTTTCCTTCCTTGCTTTTAGCTGCATCTTTTTCTTTTGTTTCCATAAATAGAAACGAATCTGATTCAGTAGTTTTACTCTCTGCTAAATTCAGCAACTGATCAAATTTATCATTCATATCTGAGAATCCACTTAGATCTACCAAATCACTAAGGTCTGATCTAACTTTTGGTTCAACCTTTTTGCTGGAACTTGCTTCTTCATTTTGAGCTGATTTCTCATCTGAATTTCCATTTGAACCTGGAATTACTTCTTCTGCCACATCAAAATCTAGTATTTTACTTGGATCAAAACCACAAGCCCCTTCTTCATCCTCATCTTCATAAGCTGTGACTTGTCCAGGTTGTTTATATTGAAAAGCATTTTGAGATAGATCAATTTCTACAGGGAAAAGAATATTTTCTGATATGAGCTTTGATACATTAGTGTAATAATCGGCTAATCCAGCTGCAAACTTTTGTAATTGTGTTACAACATCTTCAACATGCTTATTGTCAAGAAGTTCTAATTTAACAAGAACATCTGCCCTTAGTTTTGCAAACTTAGTCCGTGCATTTTGTCGGCATCTTAAAATTAAACGATATTCATAATTTCCTGTTTCAACCCTGTATAGAGGTTCCTGGATTGCCATGTAGCTTTGTTCTTCATCATCCATTTCTTTAACTTTTAAACAATATGAAAGATATTCAAATTTTGCATCAGCATATTTGCTAATAGTCATACGTGTATCTGGAATAGCTTTGTTAAGATAAGTTCCAAGATCATTTAAAATTGGTTTTAAAGTTTTTAGCATATCAATTCCTAATTTCTCCATTTGCCTATGTTGTTCACCAAATTTTGTAAAAGCTTCACTGGCTCGTGGCTGTGGCTCTTTGACACCCATGGATGCAAAAGCATCTCCAAATACTATATAAAATATTTATACAATATTTATAAAAGTTATATTAGATTATTTTATTCAAGTTTAATACAATATATTATACCTTTATATATTTGAAAGAGGTCAAAAAAGGCGTGTAAAACAGACTTAGCATGTGTAACAAGTCCTTTATAGAGATTTTCAGTCTTTTCAAGTGCTGCTAGCCTTTGAACAAGGGTATCATTGCAAAGTATAGCTCTAGATAAGCCCAAAGCATCAGCAGTAGCATTACCTATACTTTCTACTAATCTATGTTTAACCTGAGTTGAAACAAATATTTTTACTTAGTCAGTCAAAAGAAAATATTATTTAAGAAATAAATAATTATACCTTTTTTAAAACTATGTCTAAGGTGCGTCCTTGGCGAATATCAGCATGAAGTTTATTGTAGATGATGGTTACTTTTGCTCCACAAGTTTGAATCATTTTCGCTACTTCAAGTTTTGTTTTTCCTTTCAGACATTCCCCATTGACTGCAACAAGTTCATCTCCTGCTTCCAAAGTTCCATCTTGGGCAGCTGGAGTATTGTCAAAAACTTGAACAATGTAGAGACAAGGGCAAAGTGGAGCTCCACCACCGATGCTGATACCAATAAGATTACTGCTATCTTTTTCTATCACTACATTTCCAGAAGTAATAGTCATCCCCCTATGTAAATGAAAAATAATATTAAAAAATTACATACAATATTTATAATTACAATATTACTTTACATTATGAACATGCTTCGCTAAAATGCAAATTGTTAACATGATTACTTTTTCATTAACAACTTTCTAAGAGTGCTACATCTAAAATAATGTCAACTAATTGATAGTAATATTAACATTCACATTCTTGTATTTTACCTTACAGATACTGATTAATCTTAATTCTACACACAGTATAAAGTAATTAGAAAATATTAAATTGAAAATATTATTAAAAACACAAATATATCTAACATAAGTAATATAAGTATATGCACTTTACCTATCCATTTCCCCTTTCTTATGTTATATACATGCAGAAACTATAAACTAAGCAACTACAATATATTAAAAAAATTAAATATGTTATTGCATAAAAAATGATGAGTGCATGATGAGAAGCAGGTTTTGTTAGTGATTAGGTTTCACGAAGGCTCATGCAGAAATGAAACTTACATTTGATCAATATGCTGTTGTGAAAAAGTGGTAGACTGATCTTGTGCGACCAGGTCTACATCTGGACTAATAATTCCAGAGCAGCCAACAATAGAAAATGAATATTATTAAGATTATTATTGAACCCAATCTTTCACATATCTCATCGAGACCAAAGAAAAGATAATAATAATAATAATAATAATAATAAATAATTCAAAAAAGGCCAAAAAGAAGAATCGTTTTTAAGTCTTAGATAAACTCCAAAGTAACAATGCGTACATGCGATCTTCCATCATGTTCATACGATGCAATTCGACGTTAGCCAAAGGCACGGTGGGTTTAGAATCAGAAATATCGATTAATGCTGTTTCTTCAAGGGTCTCTGACAGATGAACTGGACTGTTGAGCGGTGAACTCTTACATGTCAAACTGTTCCACCGAGCCACGGCATTGTCATGTGCATAGTGCAAAAAAAAGCACATATAAACTGGAAATGAGCAAATAAAACAAATAGTTTACTAAATCTACAAAATTAGAAAAACAAACATTTTATCTTCTTCAAACAGGAAATCATCTTCGTATTCCATTTTTCTTATTGTATTTCAGTGCTTTTCCTGTGAACAGAAGGCATAAATATAAAAATTGTTGCATTGCAACTATACACACTTCTGATTTTCTAAATAAAAGAATATCAATAGGTATGCATACAAAGTAAAAAATATATAATAACTCGAACTTCATTAATCAATGACTTACTTATAGTAATAATAATTTCATCATTATTAGAATGGTTAATGTTAACTAGTTATATACATTTAGCGGACTAGAATATAATTACAACCTATTTTTTTTTAACTAAATGTCAAAAGAAGCCTAACACCCTGACTGATTAAATTGTGACACGTCGATTTACTTGTGTCGCGGCTGTCGCCTATCATATGTAATATAGTTTAGCCAATGAAAGCTTTTCTGCAGAAATAACTGCGGATTTCCATGAAATAATATAGGATCCACGATTATGTATACATATATATATAAGTTGTCCACAACGCCATCTTGGCCAGTACGTTTTTTACATACAAATATTGTACATTTGTACCGCGTAGATTGCTTGTTCTACTTTTTTTGGGTAAATTAACAGTAAATAAATTTAGCAAACATCTAAGGATTTATTGCAAGTGATTTATTTCAATTTGGAAAAATTACGATTTTCCATTAAATAATAAAATTTTATTCGAGATACTTTTGAAAAATATTAAGTCCTATTTTAAAGCAGCGACGATTTAAAGGGAAATCTCACGAATAAAGGCCACGTCAATGCCGAAAATGCCGAAGCTTGAAGTTAAAATTTTTTAAAAGGGGAAATGACACATCAAAACGCATCTCACACGTTGTAATTTACAAGATACACAGTACTGATTGTTGTCTATAGAAAAAAGTTTATTATAAACTGAATATACTTGTTCTATATTTAAGATTACTTGTATATAGTATACAACAAAAATATAACCAATAAGTTTTGAAATTTATTTATGGTAAATAAATAATTGTATAATTGAGTGTAAGTGAAGAAATTGTAAAAATGTCAGACGTCGGAGATTGGTTTAAAAGCATGCCAATATTTACAAGATATTGGTTAGGTCTGACTATAGTGTTTTCATTAATTGGAAGATTTCGTATCATCAATCCACTCAACCTAGTTCTGCTTTATGAACCCTTTATTCATAATTTTGAAATATGGAGAGCAGCCACAAGTCTTTTCTATTATCCAGCAAGCTTTCATTTACTTATGAATCTGTACTTTTTGTATAATTATTCTCTAAGATTAGAGAGGATAGAATTTGACGGAAGACCTGCTGATTACTTCTATTTACTATTGTTTAACTGGATGTGCTGCATAGTTGCAGGATTATTATTAAATTTCAACTATCTTATGAATGCCATGATCCTTGCTATTATTTACATCTGGTGTCAGTTGAATAAAGATGCTATTGTTCATTTCTGGTTTGGTAAGTCATTTTATTTTAATACACTTATGTTAAACCAGTGTTCAAATACCTGTAATGATTATTTAATTTCTCTTGTAGGGTTCCAATTTAAAGCAATGTACTTACCATGGGTCCTTTTCGGAGTTAACTTCATTATTAATCGTGGTGGATTAGAAGAACTTGTTGGAATCTTCAGTGGACATCTATACTTCTTTTTGAAGTTCAAATATCCTCAAGAGTTTGGAGGCCCAAATTTACTTGGTACTCCATCGATTTTGGAATATTACTTCCCTCAAAGAGGCAACATAAGAGGTTTTGGAGCTGTACCTGCACAACCTACAGTAAACGTACCTAGGGGTCGCAGTTGGGGACCAGGTCAAGTTCTTGGACGATAATTTAAGTTGTTAAAGCTTAGGTTTTGAAAAAGTTATATATTGAACATTGCTAATAGCGTTTTCAAACCATCATAAACTTCTTAAAATAAAAAATCATTTTTATATGTATTATCTGTTCATAATACTTTCAACATTTGATTTCATCTAAAAAAACTTGACTGAACAGAAATTTCCAATTATGCATTAAATATTTTGTTGTGATATTCTATTTGTTGCTCTTCAAAGTAAATGATCTGAACTAATATTTCCAAATAGATATTTTGGTTTAATAATTCTGCTTCAAAAAAAAAAAAAAAAAAATTTATTTTGAAAATCATTTTAAAGAATAATAATAACTATTAAGTCATAAATAAAATATTTAATAATAAAATAATCTTAAATTGATGATTACAATGATCAATTGCGAATTTTTTAAAATTATCTATAGACAATGCTATCCAAAATATAGGTGGCGCTACGGATTTCCGGTCAAGTTTTTTTTTCTTATTAATAAAATCGAAAATTGAAAATAATATAATAGATGTACTTGTTTACAAACGTTTTAAAATTTTTTTTTTAATTTTAAAAAGCTAATTGCGACGGTTTGAACAATTTTTAAAACTATTTTAGTAAAGTGCTGAATGCTCTCAACAGATTATGTTCATACATCACACCTAACGCGATCATTACCTTTAAGAGGATTGTTTGTAAAAGTGTGCTAAAAACGTTAAATGTTATCGATGAAAATGTTAGATCTGCGTGTGAAAATTTCTTACAAGTAATTGAGTACAAATAAAGTAAATAAACAATTCTATTCTATGTACTTTCATACTACAACAATGTCGACAATTTTGATTTTATTACAGTTCTTTTGTTTTGTAAAAATGTACAATACAATTATTGTATAAGTTAAATATTTTATAAATTCCGTGTAATATTATTATTATATAAATTTATTTCCTACAATTTGTAAAATGTACCAATCATTAAACAAAAATATTACTTTTTCCTAATTAAATAAATTGAAATGGTCACGTGACGTCCGCCATTGAAAAGTCACCAATCAGGACGACCGTACGTGCACCATACTCCTGATTCTCCAATGCGTGAAAAGGACGCGGAATACGGAAGTCCGGCACGCTATAACCAGCGGTGTCAGACAAAATATTCTCGGCGGGTGTTGGCTTACTTCAGAGCGCTCAAGTGTATGGGAAGTGTATACACTTATATATGGGAATCAGCGCTCTGAAGTAAGTCAACACCAACCAAAAATATTTTGTCTGACACCGCTGGCTATAACGAGAGAGATGGAAGCTGCTGGCCAACAATGGCTACACTACTTAGGGCTATGATACATGAAAGGAACAGCACACAGGTATAGGATTAAAATGGGTTACTATATATATATAAGAAAATCTTGTTCCTTTTACCTATTCCTTGTATATATAGATATAGTAACCCATGTTAAATCCTATACCTGTGTGCTGTTCCTTTTGCTGTGTCATAGCCCTTATAAATCCCTGGTTCAGCCGGTTCGATTTACTTTAGCGCGTGTCGCATCTCCGTCAGTTTCAGTATCAAGGGCCGTGCAGCCGCACCGCTCTCTTGCTCATTCATCGCTCGGTTACGTAGCCTATAGGTATAGTATAGTAATACATCACGCACGGTGTACGTCGTGCTGCCCGTACGTATTCGTACGTACTTACTCGTTCGCCGTGTATGCACAAATACGTTGTTGGACGTACCTACCATAATTAGATTGGAACACGTTATATAGTTGTGTAGCGGTAGGTAGTGGCGGTCGTGTTATATCACAGCGAGAGAAATCACCGTCGTCTCCAAGTGCCGAGAAAAAAAAACTTGTGTTGCCAAGTTAGTTTTTATTTGTCTTAATTTCACGTGTTTTTAATTTTCGGTAAGTTTGCGCCACGCGGTGCCGTGTGCTCCATTATAAAATGTGTCTCCTCGTGAAATGTGTCGTCGACGAGTGCGTATATTAGCTGCGAGGCTCTGTTGCTGTACAACGTCGACCACCCCGAGAAGGACTTGACGAACGTCGATGTTGCAGACTCATCGTCGTCGTAGCTGCGACTGATTCGGCAAGATCTCAATTTTTTTTAGAAGTGCGAAAGAAGAACGAGGAGAGCCGCTGTGTGCTGCCGTCGACGCCGCACATATATAGCGCAAGGGGCCCGTAGCGAGGAGAGAAAAAAAGACGGCTTCTAGCAGTAGCTCTGCCGTGCGTGCATACCGTGCGTGCAACAAAACGACGGTCGTGTGCGGGCTGTGTTCGGTCGGTGTATCGGCCTCATGCTCGTGCCTCGCCTCCTGCGGTTTTGATGTTTTCTCACGTTAACAGCCCGGCAGCATGGACAATTCTTACAAGGTAAGTTTACATAATTTTTTTGCGTCTACGATTTTCACCCCATTAACTGCCTGACCACAAGGGAGAGCAGTTTATTTATAATATATGTGAGCTCAGTACTGCTGCTTGCACACCTACAAGTCTATCATGTGATCGTTTTTGAGGTTAAAATTCCAGAATTTTTTTTTTCGAGCTCCGAATGTTTGCAATTAGGTCGACCGGAGGTGCCGGTATTTATTTTCCATTCCCTATGTTAGCGCTCGACACGAGGAAATTCGCGCCGCGGTTCGTCAACGCTTTTCCGACGAATTTTCCGCGCAGAGAATTCATTGCCATTCTCGTATTGAGGTTACACGCGGAGATTTTCAGCTGCTCCATTTGGCAAGGAATCATGTAAAAAAAAAGAGAGAGTAATAATGATTACCGATTAGACCCTGAACGATTTTGCATTGAACACAGTAAAGATAAATCTATGATGCACTGGAGTCAATCAAATTTTTTTATTTAGCTATTTTGATTATTAAAAATCGATAGTAATTAATTAGATGTTTATTTAATTTTGAAGTGTTAAATTAGCTTCTAACGTCAATGCTTGTTATATATTTTTCAGAACGAGCTTGAATTTTTAGATTTGGATAATTTAGACGAACATGGCAGAGAAGAGCTGACAGCTCTTTTGAAACCAAATGTTATTAACGAAGGGTTAAAACTACCGTGGGACAGGGCAGAACATGATTACAATGAAATCTCAGAACAGATCCAGGCTCAAGAAATGCCAAAAGTTTGGCAACAATATGGTAATATAGTCATGTCAAAGTTTTTAATTAAATCAATTTTTCTGATTTATCTTTTAGTTAGTTGTTAAATTGAAACATTATATTTGTAGAAATGGAGGGAAATATTATGAAATATGAAGCACAAGCAAATGCTTCATCTTCCGTCCTTGTTACTGTACCATCTACAATTCCTTACGGCCAACAGATAATGGCACCAGTGTACCATGAATGGCCAAATATGTATATTAACAACATTACAAGTGATCCAAATGTTCACCAGTACATGCAGGGAATGGCTTACCCCCCGAATATGTATTCTCCAAATAATGAAAATCAAGAAATTTCTTCAATGAGAGAAGGGGGAAGAAGAGGACGTGGTCGTGGTAGTAAAAGCTACAACAGAAACATGAATCATGCCAATGAAATGCAAGCAGGTTATATGGGAGATCATGGTCAATATTCACTTAGTATGCCATATCCACCATATCTATGCATTTCGGATCCTACTGTTACTACACAGCAACATCCCGCTGCTGGACAGCCAATATATTTTCCTTCCCCAGCATTGGCATATGCACCTCCAATGGCACAACAAACTCATCGGATTGAGTAAGTTGACATAAAACATTTAAAAAATTTAGTACTACATAAGTAGCACATTAGTAATTCGCTATCTTTACTTTAGTTACATGCCATATCATCAATCTCCAACAAATACAAAATATAGTCGTCAGTCTCAAAGCTTATTGCCACAAATTAATGGAGAATCTACAAAAAGCACAAATCACAAGTCATATGAAAAACTTGTGCAAAATGTAAATACAACAAAGCCTTCCATTCATCAAACAGTCGACGATGATAACAATTCATCCCAAACAAACATAGTCACAATTATTGTAAATAATAGTAATATAGATTCAACTATTAACAATGTTGATGAAAGTTTAACTGCCACTAATAACTCGAACAATAAGACATTCGATTTTAAAATCGAACAACGCATTGTTTCAAAAATAAATGAAAATTGTAAAGGTGTTGAGAAGAATGATATACCATGTGTTAATATTAAAAGTAGTATAGAAGTTAAGCAAAATGGAAACGATAACAAAGAATATGACGACAATGTTATGCAAGGAAAAACACCAATTACAAGTATGACTTCCAAACCTGCAGTAAAAATAATTGAAGAAGAGAGTCAAAATAAAGAAATCAAAGATACACCAACAGTAGAAAGTAAATCAGAGACACAAATACAAGAAGTGCCTGTCAGTGCTCCTCCGCCTACAAGTACATCAAGTAAACCAGCTGCACAACCAAAGCAGATGAGCTGGGCAAGTCTTTTAAAAAAAGGCTCAGAACCTCAAGTTTCAGGTACTAATAAACCTACAGCTCTTATTGCACCTAATAATGCCATAAGTGTAAACAATGATCAGACTGAAATATTAACTGAAAAAACTCCAAAGAGTTACCAGAATAAATCATCTTCTATAACAGATGACACACAACAGAAAAATGATGCACCAGTAGAACAACGGAAACCATTACACACTGAAGTACCTCAGATTCATTGTGACGATCCAATTACATATAGAATGGGAGGTAAGTAGATTTAGAAGTTTATTTGTAATATCAAAAAGAATAAATTAATAATGAAAATAATTTCTTTATAGAATTTTTACTAAGTTATGAAATGGATAAACAAACTGTTAGTTTGCTACCACGTGGATTGACCAATCGTAGCAATTATTGTTATATTAATAGTATACTACAAGCATTACTTGCTTGTCCACCTTTTTATAATTTACTATTGGCATTGCCATACTCAAAGAACCCTTCAAGACGTTCGCCTAGTCCACTTATTGACAATATGTGAGTAATTTATTAAAAATAATGATGCAACATCTTTTTATTATTTACTTTTGATTATGTTCCTGTATTAAATGATTTGTAGGATTAAATTCGTACGTGAATTTGCTCCGCTTTCTGAAGGAGCCCGCTTAGCTAGGAAAGATCGGGCCCAAAAACGCAATGAAGACGCAATCGTAGATATACAGAGTGGTGTTCCATTCGAGCCATCATACATTTATACTATTTTAAAAAATACGTCATCCCCGGGAGTATTTTCAGTAGAAGGTCGCCAAGAAGATGCAGAAGAGTTTTTGTCGTGCCTATTAAATGGAATCAGTGATGAAATGTTAGAGGTAAAACTCTTTTCTTTTTATTATTCACTTCAATAAATAATTAAAATATATTAATGTTTACATGAAATTCGTTTACAGTTAATGAAATTAGCTAACAATAATGAGCAAAAATCAGTAGAATATACAGATGTCAATGTCAATTATGGTCAAGGTGAAGAAGAGTGGAAAGTAAGTAACTTAATACACATTTTAAATTTTACCATAAAGAAGTATTCTAAAAATAAAACATTTTTCAGGTAATGGGTCCTAAAAACAAAGGTTCAATCACACGAAGTACAGATTTTGGACGTACTCCATTATCAGATATCTTTAGAGGTCAGTTGAGATCAAGAGTTTCTAGAGCTACCGAACAGGCAACTGATTATGTTCAACCATTTTTCACACTACAACTTGATATTGAGGTAAAAACTTGAATCTAATTTATTGAATATTTTTTAAATGTTTACATAACTTCACTAATGATATGAAAATTTGCAGAAAGCAGAGTCTGTCAAAAGTGCTCTAGAAATACTTGTTGGAAAAGATCAACTTGAGGGAATGACTTGCAGCAAAACAAAACAACAGATTGAAGCATGGAAACAAGTTACTTTAGAAGAACTGCCAGTTATTCTTATATTACATTTAAAATGGTTTGACTATAAACCTGATGGTTGTACTAAGATCATCAAAACTGTAGAATTCCCTATAGATCTTAAAATTGACAGCAGTAAGTTTTCAATTTATAAAAACTATTTCAAAACTACCCTACTGAAAAAACTCACGTGAGATCTCACGTCAAAATCTCATCTGAAATTCTGGACCGCGAGCTGCTAAAATTTCTTCAATGATAAAAAATCAGTTTCTGGAAAATAGAAGTCGGCTATTAGGTTACCCCCCCCCCCCCCCCCCCCAGATAAGTTCAAAAATCTACGTTTAGAAGCGTTTTAGCAATTTTTTACATTTTTAGAAATTTTACATGATGTGAGATCTCACGTGGAATCTCATGTTTCAAATTTCTCACGTGAAATCTCACGTGAGATCTCTTGTGTAAAATTTCTAAAAATGTAAAAAATGGCTAAAACGCTTCAAAACGTAGATTTTTGAACTTATCTGGGGGGTGGCGTAACCTAATAGGTGACTCCTATTTCCCAGAAACTGATTTTTTATCATTGAAGGAATTTTAGCAGCTCGCGGTCCAGAATTTCAGATGAGATTTTGGCGTGAGATCTTTCAGTAGGGTATTAGTTCATTTTCTCTAATAATTTTTAAATCGTCATTTCAGAATTAATGTCAGCAAACGCAAGACCAAAGTTAAGTCAAAAACAGAGACAGTATAAATTATTTGCTGTTACATACCATGATGGAAAGGAAGCAACCAAAGGTCATTATGTAACCGATGCTTTTCATGTTGGATATGGCGGCTGGGTCCGCTATGATGACAGTTCACTTAAAGGGGTCTCTGAGGCAAACGTATTGAAACCTCAACCACCCAGAGTACCATATTTACTATACTATAGAAGATGTGATACTATTGGAAATAATCAATCAAATAATAATAATAATGTTAAAGCGCGATAGATTACTAGCAGCAAAGGAAGTCCTACTAAATAGTTTAACAATTCGTTTTAAATATAAAAAAAAAACTTGCATTTTTATATTTTCTAAATTTAATCCGAGATTTGTATTTAAGCGATTTACAAAAACGAATTAAGCGTTAACAAATCGAAAATTATATTATTGTAGAAAGCGTTGCACTTTTTAATGTATCATATTCTTATCGTTATATATATAGTGGATGCGATCGTTATGAGTTTGATGTATCAATCTTTGGTATGTGAAATAAAGATAAGTAAGAGTCTATAAACCGCTGAAAATAAGTTAAAAGACTTCTCATTAAGGGAGAAACAACTTTTCATTATTGTACATGTAAATTGTGAAATACACAAATATAAATTGTAGTTGTTACTTTCTATATACATTTATACATTTTCTCTTTTTCTGACAAATGCTTTTATTTATTGACAATTGTTTATAGACTTTTACAATACTAACTAAATATCTGTGTACTTAGCTTATTTATTTTGTGTATGTACATACAGTCAATATTTCCTTACAACTAATATCGATGCTAATATTTTACAAAGGTAAATTATAATCCTAATTTTATAATATCATTTTTCAATACAAGTCTTGAGATTTTTATAAAAGATTCTTATTCTTATAATAATTCTTATCATTGAGACTTAAATTACATATCACAACCATTGGTACAATACATCAACAACCCAAATGATTATTACAATTATCTTCAAATGAGAATCAATTATCATTTTTCCTTTTGGGTCATTAAATAATTGTGTAGCTTTTCTATTTATCTAATTACATAATTTTTTAATATACCATAACAATTGAAAAATTCTTTAGTTACAAATTTCAATGGTTTTTATGCGTAGTGATAATACTTATTATCTTATTTTGTATTTTACTAATAATATTTACAATAGCAAATCGTGATATTCAAAAAATTATAGAAAAATGAAAGAGATTTTATAATCAAGAAAAAAAATTGTAATAAAATTATAATTTAAATCTTTCTAAAAATTCTTCCAGTCTTGGAATATCTCTTCTATAAATATAAGGAATACACAAAATACTTAATAATAAAGAAAAGAAAAAAAAATTTGTCAGAAGATGCTAAAAATGTGGTAAACAGACTTTACCAGCAAACAGCTCGGAAATCACAGTGATCCATAATGCTAATACAAATAAAATGTAAGAAATTCCTACTTGATGGGAATTAGGTAATTGGTAAGGTTGACCACCAATTTCATCAATATGAAATCCCATTGGGAATATAACAGCTGCTGAACAGAATAATACCACTAGAAGAAGAAAAAAGACAATATGTTGTTACTATTTTGAATGCTAATTTTTAGTCTGACATTTAATTTAACACTTAATTTACATACTTGCTGTGAATCCAACCCAACGAGCATATGGAATGACATTACGATTCCAGTGAGAAAATATTAAAAACCCAACAGTTATTGCTATCAGAACGCAGCCGACCACAATGCAGACCAAGGCCATCCACCATTCGGGTTTCAAATCAGGTTGGTAACAAATTGGAGGTCTATTGTACAAGGTCATGCAGGATACCATTAAACCTAATCTTGTATCTCCTGTAAATTCATGTTTAGAATGAGATATTTTCAATAATAAATGAATTACAGAAATATCTAATCGAGTTCTTACCTCCAACATCAGTTATTATCCAGTCTGGCATTGCAAGACTGGTAATTGCAAACATCTTAGCTGCGAGGAAAAGAGTTCCAGAAATCACTGTTAACTTATCCATTGCTAAGTATTATATTGTTCAGTGCAATATTGTAGTACTAAATAATTAGATGGAATTCATTGCTTTAAGATTTGTTGGTAAATTTGAGCTTATCAGAGCTTTCTTGATATATTTTTATACTAATCTGAATAAGCATATGTGTAGAGATTGTGCGAATGTTGCTTTGTGCACTATTTTTTAATTACACAGTAGAGTTGTTAAATAATCATATTGACAGAAGGGCTTTTCTTGACGCTTATTGACTCGCCAGTAGTCACCAATCCACCATTCCAGAAAACAAGACATTCTGGTAGAGCAGACGAGCAAAGATCGTAATACACTAGCGACACCTATTAAATGGCGGCAAAATTAAAGTCAATGTTTTTAAATTTAAAAAACGAAAAACAGATTTTTTTCGATCATTATACACTATACAGTATACACTAATTTAATTGTTAAGTCTTGTAATATATTACTAAATAAATTGACTAGAAATTTAAAACAAAACAACAAAAAATGAACGTTAATTATTGGAAATAAATTACGTTGTAGCTGTATAGGTATAGTTTTGTTAGTATAATTTTTACACCACTTTAACATCAAAATCATAACTTTAATATGATTATTCGGCTCTCGCAGTATAAAATACATTTCGAAACTGGTGCGTAAGAAGATTTTTAGCCCGTGTGACTTTTCTCATTCGCTTCGCTCATGCGAAAAACGTCACATGATCTAAATAATCATCTTCCGTACCCGTGTCGAAATGTACTATGGGTGTGTCCAGAATAGGACGGAAACTGCTCGCGCAAATCTATGCTTTAGTAATTTCTAGTGAAAATTTAGGGATATCTGATAATTAAGGTTCCACATTGCGTGCCGTGGGCCGTGATACATCCTAAAAAAAACAAGAGTACACTGTCTATGGACCTCGATACTCTATGGTTAAATGGAATAGAGCTTGCTTGTGTTTATATTGTATATTGTATATAGTTATATAATTTATTAAAAATAATTAATTAATGAAATTAAAATTAATAATTAAGTAAAATTATTAAAAACATGACTAGATCAATGGTTAATAAAATTTGTATTTATTATAAGAAAAATAGTTATTAAAAAGCAAATTAGCAATTAATTACCAATATTGCCCTAATCACATAACCGCGTACGATCGCGTACGTCTGCGTTATTTTATCAATAAGTTGTGTATTATTTATACGTTACAAATTAGATAGTAAAATATTAAATTAATCTAAAAAAAAACTAAAATTTGTAATTATTAAAAACATAAAAAGTTCATTAAAACATATAATTAGTAAAAGTAAGACACGCGGATAAAGAAAAAAAAAATAGAAGAACGATTATGGAAAACGGTTACTTTTGCGCCCGCTTCGGCTACTTTTGCGCCCGCTTACCTACTTTTGCGCCCGCTTCGGCTACTTTTGCGCCCGCTTAGCTACTTTTGCGCCCGTTGGTCTAAAACCGTTCACTTTTGGCCCTACTTTTAGGTTTAAAAAACGCGAAAATCGTGCCTGTGTTACAAAAAAATAATTTTCATGTGAAATTACAAAAAAAAACTAGCAGAAATTTTTATATGGAGAAAAATACATAAGAGTTATATATTTATTTTCATATTACTTAAGAGTGCTCTCTACCCCGATTGGAACGCCACCTACTGTCAAAAGTGTTTTTTGTTAATTAAAAAAATTTGGGGCAATATTAACGTGAAAATAAAGTTTTCCCACGTGTAATTAGTATTAAAGACACGATTACAAGAGTTTTCCCAAATTAAATTCCATTAATAAATCTGTATTTTGTAGAGAAAAATTTTGAGTCATTTTCAGAAGTGGCCACTGAACGTTTGAATTTTCTCTACAAAATACAAGTTCATTTATTCATTTAAATTCATGAAACTTGTTTAAAAGTAATCCTTATTAACTTTTACACGTGGGAAAACTCAGTTATGATTAATTTAAAATTTATAAGTACACTTAAATTAATGAAAATACGTAAATGAAGTCATGGGGGCGCTGCGATCTATTCCGGAGTTGGGGTTTAGGTAGAGAGCACTCTTAAGGGGATGTGCAACCCTAATTTCAATATTTTTTTAAATCAACATTCAAACATTTATTTGGAAAAAGACGGCTGTCAAGCGCTCCGTACACGCAAACACTATATGCAGATTTTTTTCTGGATAATTCTATTGATATTTGCGTGAGTTATGCTCGTTTGAAAAGTAGGTCAATTGTAGATTCCTACTTACCGACAGTACGGTTTTTATTTAATTAAATAAATTCTCATCATTTTTTTGGAAAAAGACGTCTGCCAAGCGCTCCGTACATGCAAACACTATATGCAGATTTTTTTCTGGATAATTCTATTGATATTTGCGTGAGTTATGCTCGTTTGAAAAATAACGTCGGTACTCACATCCCCTTAAGGCGACAGTATACTGGTAGGCAATACTATTCAATGGGAATAAGCACATATACATGGTTAGGTAAATATGTATGAGTACGGGAGTATTATTATCAAACTATTATAGTTTCAAAAGTAAAGTTAGAGAATTATTTTGGGATACGATTTTCTCTATACCGCTATTTCAAATTCAGCACTAACTACACCCGTATTTCAAATTTATTATTTATTGCTGAAAGAAGATCCCTCTATAAAAAATGCATCCTTGGCATGGTCGACGCCATGTTGCGACGCCATGTTGATTTTTTCTCGAATATTTCGAATATCTCGAATATCTCGAATATCTCGAAATCTCGAACTTTTGGCGCATTCGCAAATGCCCTATAGAGACTTAGGGAGTCTCTACAACCGTGCAGCGCGCGTGTGTGCCGTGTATAAGGTATACCTATATATAGGAGAGCGCTATATATAGGTATACCTTATAGGAGAGCACTATATATAGGTATACCTTATACACGGGAGGGCATATGCACGCGCAAAGTTATAGAGACACCCTTAGAGTTATGGTGCAATGGTATAGAGATAGCCAGATAGCGCATCTGTTGTGAGCGGGAAAATATGATATATATTAATTGATAGAAATTGATAATCAATTGATAAATCGATGAAAAATTTTTATTTAAAAAAAATATTTATTCATTTCTTGATCAAAAAAGTAATATTGGTAAATTTTGAATTAATTTTGTACGTTATATTTGTACATACATATTTTTTATATAGGGAATGTTTTTTTTTAAATGGTTTTAGAGGGACTTTTATACATAAATAGAGTTATGTTTATATTATTATTTTTTTTTTATTGTTTTTTAGTAGAAATGTAAATTTATATCTATTTTGATTCCCCTTAGAGGAAGCTTTGCAACAAAAATTGACAAATTTTGTCGGTGACAAAAATTTTCGAGAAAAAAATGTTCAAAAAGATAGTTTAAGGCGATAATGTTGAAATTTGTCAATTTTGAGAAAATTGTGTGTGTGTGTATGTGTGTGTGTGTGTGTGTGTGCGCGCGTGCCTGCGTGCGTCGTGCGTGCATGCGTGTGTGTGTATGTGTGTGTGGGTGGATGGGTGGGTGTGTGTGTGTGTAAACACTCGATATCTCGAAAACCATTTCACCTATTTTCGCTGGACAAAGCTTATTCTCTTGGTCCCGAAAAAATACTCGGTTTTAATTTTTTATCGATTTTCTTTTTTTTTATAACCAAAAAATCTTTAAACTACCTACGTTTTCTGTTTTTAATTTTCAAATTATCTTTAGTATGTCATGGAAAATGTTCTTATAATTCATAAATTAATTTTTCAAAAAATATTTGATTATCGACTCAAAATTTTATTTACTTATTACGCTTATTGAAGATAATATTTGGTATAAATTTCAAGAGATTATCTTCATTTGTTTTTGAGAAAAAAATTATTTAAAATAAAAAATGCGTTTTCACTGACACACGATGACAAGAATAAAAACCAATTAATCGTCCTGAAATTTGGTATAGAGGATATAGATTTTTTATATCTTCAAACTGTTCATTGCGCAAAAAATCGAACTGTCACGACCAAAGATATTTGAGGTTGAAAATTTTTTAAAAATATTTTCGAATAGCAGTTTTCAGACAATATTTGATAGATAGAGAAACTTTTGTATAATACAATTAATTATTGTCATATAAAAAATTTAAAAGAGGAATAAATACATTAGTTTGAGGAAGCTAAGTGCCAATGTATATTGGGAGCGGTTTTTATTAGTGATGATGGTCGGATTAGTGTAAGGATCTTTTTATTTAGTTAAAATTAAAAACATGGTTTTCTCAATATAAAAATATTCATCTTGAATTTTATACTTTCACTTTGCCTTTTTATATGTTTAACATTATTAAACACAGAAAACAGATATTTTCATAATTATGTTATTGTTTATCTATCTTAGTGGCAATTTTACTTATTGAACAAAATCACAACATGAAAAAAGCTTATTTAAATGAAATTAAACTTGATTAATCTTTATCATTGTAGTGACATTCTGATACTATAGAATTGAATGAACCTTTAAATTTGTTAAAGCAGGAAACTATGGAATGGAATAAATCACTAGAACTAAATTCAAAAGATAAAGGGCCGAATCCATCTCAAATCAGACAGCCCGCGTATGCCCATTTCACCTATCAGGTTGAAATAAAAATATTTATGTTCTACTCGAAAAAATATTTTACACGTGTTTTTTTATTTTTTTGTTTCATCAAAATTTCATGCGTTCAGCGATACCGAAAAATTCCGAGAAAATTCTTTCATTGAGAAAAAAAATTTTCAATGTGATTTTCAGACTGCTATTGTTTCAGCAGTTTTTCAAGCTTTTAAACGTGTAACACATAATTTCACTCAGTTTTGAGCCCTCTTTAACGGCCTTAATGTCATTTCCAAAAAAAAATAAAAACTCCACGAGCTATGCACTTTTTACTGAAAAATTCATTTTTTAGAGAAGTGCCTTTTTCTCGAAAACCCCATGTTTTTTTTTGCACAATTTTTGTTGTCGTGATAGAGGACGGTAATGCCTAGCTAGACGTATTTGTGAGATTCGGTACTTTTTTCCTGGGATAGCGATCACTAATGAGATAACACACAAACAAATTTTTCACGCTTAACGCTTATATATAGTCAATGATATTAGAGTCAATGTAAAGGTATTTATCTTTGTGCGTATGTAATATACATGTACGTGCGCCTACTTATAGGAGTATATGTACTAGTACATTTGTCCGCTAGATGGATATGGTTTGACTTAACATTTACAAAGAAAAGTTCGGTTTCTGCTATATATCACACATCTCGTCTTATTTAAAACCATCATCTTTTGGAAAATTATTACATATTTACACCTTATCAACTCAACTACGATGTCTCAATATTACTCAACAGAGAGAATCAAATGTGCAGACTTTTAGACAAACACAAACAAATTATTTACAAATCTAGTTCCGTACGTTTAAAACAACTTGAGAATCTTGCTCATCCATTGAAGCACCTCTATCCTCCTCATTTACCTTTGACACCTTCTACATATCTGTGTCAACATTGTTACAATCGTGCTTTAGAATTGGTGAGTAGTACTGACAATGAATTTATAACGGATAATGAAGTTACCGATAACGTAGTTGATAGAGATGAAGATTTTTTACCAAGTACTCCAGAACGCATTGAAGAATTTAATAATGAAATAAGTACATCTTTCTTAGGTTCTGTATCGCCTCTTAAAAGAAAAAATCTTATACATGAAAAATCAATTGAAAATTACGTAACAAAGAAGAAAAAAAAAAATACTTTCAACATTGTCTAATACCCTTGATGTGAAGTTGAACAATGTTTATGACGTTTCTATAACAGCAAATGAATCAACTGTATGCCATTGTACAGAATGGATACAAAATCTTGGTCTAGCCTTGCAAAAGTGTTCTACGGTATCAGAAAAAATAAAAATTCTGACTTTGCTACCTTCATCCTTTACAAAACATGAAATTTTATCTTTATTTCCAGAAATAACAATGTATATGATCAACAAATCGAGAAATCTTGTTAAAGAAAAAGGAATTTATTCAGAACCAGATGCATATTCAGGCCATCCGATTGATGAAAACATGGAAAAAATTGTTATGGAATATTATTTAAATGATGATTTTAATTGTTCAAGACAAAGTCCTAATAAATGTGACATTGTTACAATTAAAGTTAACAATAAAAAAGAGAAAAAAAGTTAAGCGTTTTCTTACTCGAAGTTTAAAAGAGACGTATAAAGTATTTAAAAATGATTATCCAGAATTGAGAATTGGAAAATCGAAATTTTATAGTTTGCGACCAAAGTATGTCTTACTTAGCCCCATCAAAGAAGTTTGTCTCTGTATCTATTGCGCAAATTATGATTTATTTCTTACGAGCTTAATTAATTTTAGAGGGAGTAACGTCACAGAGTTGGATGAAAGTCGGTCACAAATAATAAATGCAACAATGTGTTCTGAGCCATCTGATTTATGTTATTTACAAGAATGTAAACTATGTCCAGGGATTAAAGGGAATTACGTTTCATGTTTTAAAACTGCAAGATGTAGAAGGCACAGAAGAAATTACATATGCTTTGTGGGATAATGGAAACCTGATTAAAAGACACTATCAATTTCTGCTTTTAAAGATGAACTTTCGGTTTGGACCATGAGGGTTAGTACTCACATGTATGTAAAAAATATACAACGCAAAGCTATAAAAACAGAAAGAGAAAGTGCTAAAAAGACTCACATCATTTAGTTCTTCAAATAGACTTCGCTGAAAACTGGGCTGTGATTCATAATAAAGCTGTTCAAGGAAATCATTGGGTTAATGATCAAATTTCTATTTTCACAGCAGTCTCTTATCAAGGGGATTCGACACAAAGTTTCGCAGTTATAAGTGATGACCGAAAACATGATTCAGCGTATGCTTTGCTAGCAGTACAAAAAATTATAAAATTCTTGAAAGAAAATTGTTGTGATTCAATTAAAAAATTACCATCGTATCAGACGGCGCTGCGAGTCACTTTAAAAATCGCTTTCAATTAGATGAACTAAAACGAGCACCGTGTGATATAAAATGGTTGTTCTCTGCTACTGGGCACGGCAAAGGAGCTGTAGATGGTGTGGGTGGACTTATAAAGCATTATGCTACTTCGCATAATCTTCGAGAGCCCCTTGAAGAAGCTATTCAAAACGCAAATGATTTTGCAATACATGTTCAAAAATATACTGATGCTATTAAAATAATACATTTACAAGATGCTGAAATAGAACAATTCAGAAAAGAAAAAAAAATATTGATTGGCTTACAACTCCAAAGTATCCTGGAATTCAAAAAACTCATATATGGGTTAAAAAAACATGTGACGATAAAATACATTGTTTGACAGCAAAGACCGCTGATCGTCCGCTTACTGAATTAAGAACAATGAAGCAGAAAAACAAAGGTAGTAAAATAGGTATACAAATGAAAAAAGGTATAAAAATAAAAAATCAAAAAGACGCAAATAACAAATAAATACATAGTTATGTGTACCTGTATATTACATACACACAAAGACAAATACCTTTACATTGACTCTAATATCATTGACTATATATAAGCATTAGGCGTGAAAAATTTGTTTGTGTGTTATCTCATTAGTGATCGCTATCCCAGGGAAAAAGTACCGAATCTCACAAATACGTCTAGCTAGGCATTACCGTCCTCTATCACGACAACAAAAATTGTGCAAAAAAAACATGGGGTTTTCGAGAAAAAGGCACTTCCCTAAAAAATGAATTTTTCAGTAAAAAGTGCATAGCTCGTGGATTTTTTATTTTTTTTGAAAATGACATTAAGGCCGTTAAAGAGGGCTCAAAACTGAGTGAAATTGTGTGTTACACGTTTAAAAGCTCGAAAAACTGCTGAAACAATAGCAGTCTGAAAATCACATTGAAAATTTTTTTTCTCAATGAAAGAATTTTCTCGGAATTTTTCGGCATCGCTGAACGCATGAAATTTTGATGAAACAAAAAAATAAAAAAACACGTGTAAAATATTTTTTCGAGTAGAACATAAATATTTTTATTTCAACATGATAGGTGAAATAGGCATACGCGGGCTGTCTGATTTGAGATGGATTCGGCCAAAGACAAATCATATATTAAAATAACAAATACTTCTTCATACATACATTTTTTAGTCAATAAAACTATAACATAGCTTGATAAAAAACATCGTAATGTTTAAATGAATTCAAAATAAGTGCATTAAGGTTGTATTGGCCGTAAGGTCTCATTTAAAAATTTAAGACAAATATTTTGGTCGTATAATTTGTCAAACACACTAATATTCTACAGTACTAAGAGTAAACAAATATGTAAAATGTTTTTTAGAACTATGAAGAAAACTTTACATCGGTTTTAGAACATTGTATTGCTCATTTCTTTCACTTTTTAGTATGACTGTACGCCTTATTACACAGTTTTTATGCTATAACTTTAAGATGATGTGAAACCCTAATTTCAATATTTTTTAAATTAAAATTCAAACGTTTATTTGGAAAAAGACGGTTGTCAAGCGCTCCGTACACGTAAACACTATATTCAGGAATTTTTTTGAGTGATTTTATTAGTATTTTCATTAGTTATGCTCGTTTGAAACGTAGGTCAAATGCAGATTCCTATACTTATCGACAGTACGGTTTTTATTTAATTAAATAAATTCTCATCATTTTTTTGGAAAAACACGTTTGTCAAGCGCTCCGTATATGTAAATACTAAACTCACAATTTTTTTTGGATGATTCTATTGGTATTTTCGAGAGATGTGCTCGTTTGAAAAATAACGTCGGTACATCCCCTGTGAGTGCCAGTCGTTACCGACGATTGCAGGGACCCGTTTTTCTCATTCAATTTTGAATTTTAAGAAAATATCGCTCTGGTACGTTATAGTTGACTATCAAATCTATAACGTGTCAGAGAGATTTTGTTTGTCAAAATTCAAAATTGAATGAGAAAAACGGATCCCTGCAATCGTCGGTAACTGTGGGGCCTCGCATCGCCTTAAGGGGGTCCGAAAGTCAATTAAAAATTCAAATTTCGCGCCACAATATAGCAGACGAAAAAATAAGTAATTTGCCTATAACAAATAGTAAAAACAATATTACGGAAAATCAGGAGTGCATTACCCTCCGTTACATTATTATCTATCATTTTACAAAGTTTGAAGTTTCTATATAAATATTTCGCTGAATAGCATTTGAATAATGTTTCAAAATCAAGTAATTCAAATGCCATTCAGCGAAATATTTATATAGAAACTGCAAACTTTGTAAAATGATAGATAATAATGTAACGGAGGGCAATGCAGTCCTGGTTTTCCGTAATATTTTTTTTTACTAATTGTAAATTTTTACTAATTGTTATAGGCAAATTACTTATTTTTTTGTCTGCTATATTGTGGCGCGAAATTTGAATTTTTAATTGACTTTCGGACCCTACTAGCTCGCAAAAGCAATTCATTTCAATTGCAATCGATTACAAAGGTTTTCTTTTACGTATACACAAATTTACAAGAACTGAACACTATTTTTTCAACTTAATTTTTTCAATAACTACGACGAGTCTAGCCATATTCAGAGAATCTCCATAAGAACCCACGTTAATTTTAAACTACAATATCTCGAAAACTAGCACGCAAATCATATTCAAATTTGCCAGAGACGTTTATAATGATATTATTGACCTACTGACGAAACTTTATTGATCTGACATTATTTTTTACATATAGTCCATACAACCTTAAATAATGAATTGAATAATAACATTTCTCTTGTAAATAAAAAAGAAACCGTTCATTAATTATGCAGCTTCTTTTGTAACTTAAAAATCAGCGCGCGAAGCGCGCGTGTCGAACTCTAGTTTATTTAAAAATCATTAACGGGGCGGCATAGTCCTACCATTACCGACCGAGCAATTGGCACAGTTTCAAGCTTATTAAAAACAAAATACGTAAAATTACAAAAAATCAAGAGAACACTTCGCTGCGTTTTTTAACGTTCTATCACCCAGTAAAAGTTTGGAGTCGAAATATCAAGTTGTTTTTGCAAAAACTTTGAACGAAACCGAATTTTGTTTTGTTCAAAGTTTTTGCAAAAACCACTTAATATTTCGACTTCAAACTTTTACTGGGTGATAGAACGTTAAAAAACGCAGCGAAGTGTTCTCTTGATTTTTTGTGATTTTACGTATTTTATTTTTAATAAGCTTGAAACTGTGCCAATTGCTCAGTCGGTAATGATACAACTATGGCACCCCCTTGTTGTTTTTATTTGGCTAGAGTTAACTCACTAATTAATTCACTAAATTTCTACTATCCAGTCAAAACTTTCCAAGTGTATTGAGATTAACTAGTCGAACTGTATTATTATCAGGTACAATGCGATGCCGTTAATCCTCTGACGTAAACAGCTGTAATATTGCCGATGTTACATTAAGTACGCGAAAGCTTGGAATTTATGAGTTTTGCTGTTAGTGAAATTTTTAAGAACAAAAATTTTTATATTCAAGTCCCTTCAAAATTTCAATGCGAAAACGACTTTAAATTTTTTTCGAATTACGTATACAATGATTTACACAAATACGGGATCCGATAAGGTATATATACAGTATAAGGGCATTCCATAGTGTAGCGGTAGGAGGTATGTAGAGTGGGGATAAGCATAAGAATATATAAATATATGTGAATATACGAGGTATGTTTGCATATAGAAAAGAGAAATAATTAAAATGTTAAAACAAAATGGCCGTCAAAAGAACATCAAAAGTTGATGTTACAGCGTGGACTTCGTATACCTCGCCTACTTGAGTTTAAAAATTATTTAAATAATCGTCTAGCTTATTGTTGCATGCCTACGTGAGTCCCTTATATGCGTGGACCTCGCATCCCCCGGCTACTTGGGTTTAAAAATTATTTAAATAATCGTTTTGCTTATTTTTCCATGTCTACATGACTTCCTTATATGCGTGGACCTCATATCCCCCGCCTACTTGGGTTTAGAAATAATTTTAATCATTGTCTCGTTAGTTTCGCACGTCTACGTAATTCCGTTGTATGCGTGGACCTCGCGTCACCCGCCTACTCGTGCGCTCGCCGTTTGAACGCGCGCGCTATACTCATGCCGCTAGAGCTGCTCGAGCGCCCAATCGGCGAAGGCCCTTCCCACATAATGCCCTTTCTACAACTTGACACAAAAACTGAGCGTGCACGCAAAAGTAAAACTGGCTAGTTTTCGCTGTATCAACCGATCACGTTTGAAGTTTACATCGGAAACTAGTCAGTTTTGCGTGCACGCACAGTTTTTGCGTGTGGTTGTAGAAACTAGAAAGGGGGTAAACGCGTGTCGGCGTGTGTCTGCGTTCGGCGGCCGGCGCGTGGCGCTGGCATACAATAGGACGACAACTTAGAGAAATTTAGTTATGCCAACATCGACGATGATCACAGCGAATCCACATTGCATGAGCTATGCTCGATGCGCGATGCGCGATGCCTTCCGAAAAAAAGTTGTTGTCCGAAATCTATAAGATTTATAACTCTATGTTTAAAATTATTATAGGATTTATAACCATAGAGTTATAAATCTTGTAGATTTCGGACACCAACTTTTTTTCGGACGGCATCGCGCATCGAGCATAGCTCATGCAATGTGGATTCGCTGTCAGGGAGAATGTACATAAGCGCCGCGCTGCGCTGCGCCGCGCCCTGCTGCGCCGTGCTGCCGCTGCGCTGGGGCCTTTCTACATATGTGTGTTCTGTGTGTTCTGTGTGTTCCCGACAAAGACAGATAGATCTGTTCCGTTTATGTAAGACAGAGACAGACATAGAGAGAAGTTGTCTAGAACAGATAGAACACACATATGTAGAAAGGGCCCAGCGCAGCGCGGCGTAAGACGGCGCAGCGCAGCGCGGCGCTTAGGGAGCATGTACATAAGCGCTGGGCCCTTTCTACATATGTGTGTTCTATCTGTTCTAGATAACTTCTCTCTATGTCTGTCTCTGCTTACATAAACGGAACAGATCTATCTGTCTTTGTCGGGAACACACAGAACACACAGAACACACATATGTAGAAAGGCCCCTGTGCTGTGCGATGCCGTGCGATGCCGTACGATGCCGTTCGATGCCGCGCGGTGCCGCACGATTAGTGCTTCGTCCGATCCGTTGTCTAAATGGTTCAAAATAAATTGTAAGTTGTATCTCTGCATGATTTAAATTAAATAGTTAAATAAATAATGCAGAGATACAACTTACAATTTATTTTGAACCATTTAGACAACGGATCGGATGCAGCACTAATCCGTGCGGCACCGCGCGGCATCGAACGGCATCGAACGGCATCATACGGCATCGCACAGCATTGCATAGCACAGCGCTTATGTACATGCTCCCTTATGTACATTCTCCCTAAGCGCTGCGCTACGCTGTCGCATTGATTACTTGTAGACCTCGTCGCTGATTGGCTAATATTTAAATGTTAGCCAATCAGCGACGTGGTCTACAAGTAATCAATGCGACAGCGTAGCGTAGCTCAGCGTAGCGCAGCGCTTATGTACATTCTCCCTCAAACAAATAAGTACTAATAATAACAATAACAAATAATATCATCATTATGAGAAAATGATGTCATTGGTACCTTAGCATTGTTTTTATTTGGATCTGCCGGTACTTTTTTATTTAATGATTTATAAACAATGTCTTCGTATCCATTCAATATGTTCAAATCTTCTGTATCCAACCATGAAACTGTGTTTACGTAGTTAAATAGCTTAATATTCTTAAATATTTAACTTCTCTTTAATTTATTAAATATGACCAGCACTGCTCCGATATCGATGCACTGTGTAAGTAGGTCTGAACATCGTCGATATTGGCAATAACTAAATTTCTTTAAGTTGTCGTCCTGTTGTACGCGCCAGCGCCACACGTCGAACGCAGGCATAACGCAGACGCACGCGTTTATGTAGGAAAGGCCTTAGTGCTCACATATTTAAGGTCGGAATTATAGTTGTGTCAATTTTCCATTTTTTCAAGCAGTAAACATAACCTGTGTTTTTGTTTTGTTCGATCCAATATAAACATTGTTATTGTTCCATTTTCGAATGATTTTTGTGTACTTACACGAATTGAAATTTTGAAATAAGCATTTAGGTTTATTAAAATACAAGCTAAATATAATAATATTGAGATATTATAGAAAGTCTTGTTTTATAAGATAACCCAATCAACGATAGTTCCATAAAAAAAAAATCATTTATTTTTGACAGGAGAATTTACTTTTTTTAAAAGCGTGAAGGATACATAACATTAGAAACAATGGAGAATTCATCAAAGAAAAACAATTTGTCATTTTCCTTCAGCTTGGATTTGGACAATGTTGATGATGATGCTTCATCAGATTTAGATATTCCTGAATTACAAATTGATGTTTCGGAAGTAGATAGCTTTAAGGATAATGAAAAAATAAGATCAGTAGATGATACTTCTTTTCTGAATGAAATGGAAGAAGAAATTGAAAGGCAATTGGATGCTAAAGCAGCTAAAACAAACTTAACTGCAACTAACGTTAAAAATATATTAAAACATGTGATTTGCAATGAACATGTTATGGCAATTGTGGTTCACAAAAGGTTGACTAAAGGAGATGATGAAATGATTTTTCAACCTAGATTAACTAGAGCCAAAGTCAAGTAAGCAAAGTACATTTTTTTACAAAGATATTTGCTAATATCTCCCTGTAATTATTTTTTAATATTAAATTTTATAAACCAAATAACATTGTTTTAACGCAGAGAATTAGCAATGGCACATCCAGACATTCCTTGGCCTATGACTCGTGCAAAAAGTACAACTTCAGAAGTTCAAATACTTATTCAGGAAGAATTTTCGGAAGACTCCTCTGATGAAGAGTACCATCCTGATAAAGATCCACAAAGTGATGATGAGAAAGATACTGATAACATAGTGGAAAGTGATTTTGATTCTCAGCCATCAACTCCAGTAACCCCTGCTGATTTATCAACTACTTTAGAAATGCCAAATACACCTGAAGTACATTATGATGAAGAAGGGTTTAAAATACCACAACTGTAAGTTTTAATGTGAAACTTGAATATATTCTTTGTTTGATTGCTCATCATGTATGTTTTTTGTTTTATTTTTCTGCAATGATATACATAATATAAAATATTAATCTAGGATTCCTCATGTTCCTACTGAAGAAGAAAGTATAGGTCATAGGACACGATCAAAACTTTGTCTGAGTGAAACACCTTTAGAACAAATTGAACAGGCATTTATTCCACCAGATATTACAACTGATATGTATGATTGGGAACCAGATGATCACTACATTAATTTTTTAAAAGAGTTGTATACTCAACCTCTTCCAAAAGAAGTAAATTGCGAAGATGATCCTGAGGCAGATCCGGAATATAATATATTAGATGATGAGGAAACAGATTTAGGTATGTATTAAATTATACTTAAATTTTTAATAAATATTTATATAGATATTAATATCCATACGTTATATGTTTTTAGTGGATAAAGAAGAATTTAGAGAAGATAAAGCAGTAAAAATATCAAAAAAAGAATTGAAGACTTTAATTGCTGAACTTGATGAATTCGCAGATCAATACACAAAACAACATCAAGAACAAGAGCAGGAACAACAGCAACAAAAATCATCAAAAAAGAAAAAATCAGCTGATAATTCATTTTCATCAACAGTGAATGTATCACCAGTAAGATTTATAAAATATTTGAGATGTTACTTTTTTAAATTATTTTTTGTCCTAAGGCCGCAAAATGAATTTTCGCGTCCCATATAAAGGCCGCGAAATAATAAATGTAAGGCCTGTAATTTCGCGGCCTAGGCCTTACCATTTCGTATTTTGCGTACTAAATGTAAGGCCTAGGCCTCGAAATTACAAGCTTTACATTTAGTATTTCGCCGCCTCTATATAGGACGCTCGTGCGACTTTGGCAGTCCCTACGCTCGGCCCCAATGCTCGCACTCACCGAGAATGATACATTTTACGTCCTTGATGCATAATCTGCTATTTAGGCTCTACTATATATTCATTAATATCATAGGGTAATCCAATGGTTGATCTTTTGCCGGTGCTAGCTGAACCAGAAATTCCCGAATTAGTTAATTCTCAACAGCAATATTTATTAACTGTTCAAATTTCACAACACGTCCAACTTATGACACAACAATATCTCATGACATACAAACATCCTAAGTGGCATCAACATTCTACAGTTTGTAAAAGTAATTTAAGTAGTTTAAGGTAAGAACTATATAATACTAAATGGTTTTGAGTTTTCAATTTATATTCTAAAATATAATATTATAGAACTCTAGGGGATAAACCAGATTCAAAATTCAGAGCTTGGAACCTTGAATATGCATTAGATCTAGTTTCTGATTGGGAATCTAAATTGGCTGAACCAGTATTTTTGAAAGAATATGTCCACCATTTAGAGAAAGAAACAGAGGAAGAAAAAAACTCTTATCATTCTAGGCAAAAATATCGACCTCAATTTCACCCTGAATTAATAAGACTTATGGCTGAGAGTAAAGCATTAATGCACCCGCAACTATTGCCAACTGCATTGCCAAGATCCTTAAATTTAATCCATAATGAAAAATATCTCCGTTCTGAAGAAAGGTAATTGCATTTTAATTATATTTTATAAAAAATTTTTTCCAATAACATTCAATAGATTTTGGTTTACAGTCTGATGGCCATTGGATTGGAACAATTTATACCATATCGTAAAGCATTACCAAAAAAATTTAATAAAGACTGCATGATATTGGCTGATGCTGTGAAAGAAATACAAAAGTATTTATTACCAACTAGGAACGTTATTAGTTTAATATTTCATATAAAAAAACGCAAATATGACAAAAAACCTAATGCTATCAAGGTATATAAAACATTAAAATGACTTAATATGTGCTTTTGTGATTTAATGTTATATTTTTACTTTTATTTTGCGTTTTTATTGTTTGTATTACATATAACATATTATGTTTTAGCAATATTTTGAAACTGGATTTGCTCCAAAAACAAAACATTATGTTTTAAGTGAGTATGTCTTATTACCACCTAAAAGTCAACCCATTAAATATCTGCCACCAATTTGGCAACATTATATATCTAAAGTAAGTACTTAACACATTGTTGCATTTACAATTTTGCTAATAAAGAATTTAAAAAATCTAATTTTTTAGTTACAGAAAGGAGGCGTCGAAGACCTATTGTTTCCAAAGGTTTTGAAAACAAAATCGATATATAGCGATGATGAACCATTTTCTGTTTCTCAAGTCGAAATTTTAATTCCTAGAGATCATGAATTAAGAAACCCCATTGTAAATATGTTAAGGCACATGCCCTCTCTTTTAACGCCACAGAAAGATGAATCTGGCAATACTACTTCAAAATTTAATGGTTCGAAAAACCAAAAAATAATGCAATCGAAATCAAATGAGCCAGAATCGGATGCAGAATCTGCAGAAAGCTTACGAACGTGCGAAACTGATGAAGAGGAGTCGAGACCAACCCGTTTGCGAATGACAACGCCGCGATTGGCAAAAATTAAGAGCGCTCAGAACATGAAGCTGCTAGCTCAAACGCTCTCTCCTAAAGCATCTGCTTCGAATAACAGTACTGCTGAGAGCAGAGAATATAGCTTTGATAAGACTGATGATGATGAATCGTCTTTTGCAAAAGGGGTAAGATTTTTATGAAGATTAACATATGAGCTTATAACACTAAAACAAATTTAATTAAATTTTTAGGATGATGAAGATGAAATAGCTGAATTGATGCTTGCTAGTACCACTATTAAGAAAAATACAACAAGTAGAAAGAAAACAAAACAGGCTAGAGAAATAGAAAATTTCAAGCGATTATTGGAAGCGGAAAATAATATAAATGAAGATGAAAGAGCTACAAGTGCGTGATAAGAATTTTTTTTTTAAATTAGTCTTTTCCCTTTGATGTTGACTTTTATATCTTTTTTTTTTTTTACAGAATTCGCTGCTTCTTTTATTCAGAAAGTGCATGTCAAATTAGAATCAAAAGATCCGGAATTGTTCAAAACAATATTAAAAATTTTCTTAGATTACAGTGATAAGATAGAAAATATTAATGAAGATAACAGTGATTGTTCTTCAAATATAACCCTATCACCTCTTGATAAAGAAAAATTAGCAATCGATCTTTATAAGGAAGTGTGTGCAAAACTGCATGAATATCCAGATCTTTTTAATGATTTCTTGTTATTTTTAACCCCTCATCAGGCAGCACTAATTGATAAATCTGTAGATCACACTATGGTTTTAAAAATGAAAGAATTTTTGAATGTCAGTCACATGTACTTTGCAAAGCAACCATCTAGAATAGCAAAAGTAATGCAAGCAATCACTGAAATGGCTGCGAACCCTGGTATTACTTTAGAAGGTGCAACATCTATAATGGGTACGGCTCTTAAAGGTCATCCCTTGATGATGGATATGTTTCTACAAATTTTACCCACAGGAAAACCACCAGACAGGTATATATAATATGATCTCAATTATAATCAATTCTTCTAATTATAAGTATAAATTAAAGTAATAGTAACTTTTTCATTTAGTTTATTTGCTGCTCATATGTTTGAAAATTTAACATGTCCAGTTGGTCCACATGACAAAAATAAAATATATGATCCAGATGCTCAAGAATTATACGAAAATATTGAGTTACCTGTATCAACACCTCAAGAAGATCCTTATGGTGGTGATAGTTGTAAATGTGATTGTCATAATCTAGCCGATGATATGAAATTGAAAGGAATGAATGAGCATTGTGCATCATGTGGAACAAGGGTAATATAAGAACTTTCGTGAGTTTTAAATAGCAAAACGTATATTTAATAAAAGGTAAAAGTAACAAATTTTCAACTTTTTTAGTTTTTGAATGGCAGAATTTATTTACAAACTTCCGAAGGTTTAAGGCCAGCCAAAATAACTTTTCCCGGCGAAGATGATGAAAAATTAGAAAATATTTCACGAGTATCTTTAAAAACGACTGAAAGATTTATTCCGTCATCACCGCCAAGAAAACGTCGAAAATGTGTGAAACGAGACTCAATATCAGAAGAATCTAGCACAAAATCATGCACATCAAAAACGTTGCTTTCGAAGGATATTGATGATAACGATAAGTCAGGAACAAAATCTCAAAAAGGTCTAAAATCACCACCAAAATCGACGGACAATAAGAAAGCTTCTTCTGCAAAGAATAAGCGAGAGAGAAAAAATGACAAAAAAGACAGCAAGACTGATCAAAAGACTGATGATGAACAAAATGAATTCTGTATTAGTGCGGATCAAACTGAATCTGAAGAATTTGCTAGTTCTAATGCTAATGAAGATGTTAACTCAGAATCAGAATTAGGTCAGTGGTAACATATTTAAATAAAAAAACTATAAAGTTTACTTAAGAGGGTGTGGTACTCATGTACTCTGTTTTACCGGCAGAACATGGTAAATATATCGAATTACGTCTTATAAAGAGATAGTTGCCCTGCGCAATGTAATAATCTACCAGCCTACGCAGTTTTGAGCTCAAATATCAATGGCAATCTAAAAAATTTTGCGAACAAAAATAACCGAAATTTCGTTCGCAAAATTTTTTAGGGTGCCGTTGATACTTGGGCTCAAAACTGCGCAAGATATATTTATTTTAATAATATAGAATTTACCGAGTTCTACCGGTAAAACAGAGTGCATGAGTACCACACCCCCTTAAACAAAATTAATTGATATTTATCCTTTATTTCAGGTGGTAGCAAAGAAGGAGAACCTAGTAAAAATAATGCTGAAAATGATGGATCGACTAGTCCAGAAAAAACCAAAAATATTTCATCCACAACTCTAGAAAAGGTGGTCTATTCTAGTGACTCCGATAGCAGCACAAATGTAGGATCTGAACCATCTATAGAGACTCCCTGGACTCTGCAAGATGATACAATACTTTTAGAACACTTACAAAAAGAATATTCTGAAGAAACTTTTGCTGTCGTCAGTTCACTATTAAAACGCTCAATGGGACAGGTAAATATGACTGTTTATTCAAATTTAAAATTATATTTTTTTTACATTTATTTATAAATTTTCAGGTGAAAGGACGATGCGAATATTTACTGTCATTGATAGAAAAAATGGCGTAATATTGTTTTTGCTTATCAATGTTTTTATACGATTTTTTTTATGTATAAACTGTAAATACCTGTCAAAAAAAATTAATAAAAATTTATCTTTTCTAAACTATGACTTTAATTTATTTATTATATGGCTTCTAAACATTAACGATGCTTGTTTTGCAACAAGTTATTTTTACAATTTTACTTTACAAGATTCATATTAATTTTTATTAATGAAATTCGGTCGAAAAAGATGCCGCCCTCTGAAGTGAACGCGTCTACCCTCATCGGGCGACTTTGTCGCCCGAGTCCGAGTAACAGCGCAGTCCTGCAGTCCAGCGTTGTTTTGCCTTGTCGGCTACGCTCACACTCTATGACTGTTAGCAACTGGCCACGTGCGCGGCGCTTTCCGCAAACGTCAATTTCAGTGTATAAAAGAAATGCATTGTGCATATTAAAAGAACGGTCTTCGAAAGCGCTAATAAAGCTTCTAACGAAAAATGATATATTTTATAATAAGTTTAGGCGTCTTACACCTAAAAATTTTGAAAAAATCAACTTTTTTTTTATTGAATTTTTTAATTATATATGTTATTCTGAACCTAACAAAACTAATTTGGATCAAAAATTAAAATAATTAAAAATGATATGGTTAAAAGAGCTTTCTATCTTCAAAATGACAAAAAAATTGATCTTTTTTTTTATTTTGCCTTTTTTTATGCTTTTACGCTTCTATACGGGATTTATTGTAAAAATAAAATAAACCATATTGTTGAATTCGAAATCCAGTGGAATCGTCTTGTGACAATTTTGCACTTCTGTTCTAGTAAAGTGACCATTCCGTGACCAAAATTCGACAGCAATTTACTATATATGAATACTCCCTTTTGTACCTATATATATTGTTATGAACTGCGTTGATGCGTTCACGTGAACGAGTAACAGAATATTTAGGATCGGTCTACAATGATAATTTCCAATGTAAAAGATTGATTTCAAAATAAATATTAAATAAATCAACCAATTAAATAGCAAACGTATTCAAACGTATTTCCATAAATAAAAACCTGTTGGAGATTTTAACAAAAAAATCATTAATTTGTTTCATATAAATTATATCAACCGTTTCGAAAAATAAATAAATAATAAATAAATAATAAACGAATTTACGATAACGCGAATAGGAATAAATGACTGACGATAAATACATAAATAATAGCCGGGCGATCGACGATTAATAATTGATAACAAAATAAACATGATAATTGAATTAACAATTGCATAAAGGAAGCTCGCTCAGGGTAAAAAGCTCTTCCAAGAATTATCTACTGCTCTGAGATTCTAGGAAATCAGAAGGTCACCCGACAATTCCAAGAAGGTTACAGCTGCGGAACGTAAACAATAACAATTCCAGGAATCCATTTGCGCTGAGGGTCACCTCACGATTCCGGGAAGGTCACGACCGCGGAACGTAAACAACAGCAATTCCAGGAATTCAAAAGACAAAAACACTTCTCGGATATCGTTAGGCCGAGGAACCGGTTTAGCTTAAGCCACTTCACCCCCACCACCGACTGCCTCAGCTCACTTACGTCATCGGGCCATCAACCAATCACGCACTCGCAATGAAGAGAGGGGATAAGGCTTCGGCCCTCCTAGGCTCCTGCTAGGCTGGAAACTGAGGAAGAGTCACGTGACGCGAAAGAGAGGGGAAGCCGTCAACTAATAGCGTTCCACCGTCAACAGCCCAAGGTCCTCGCCGAGAATATAAAAGAAGAGCCCCGGGTCGCCAGATTCAGTCGCTACCGAGCACATGAAAAGTTCCGTAGTTCCGTTGCACTAGTGCAAGCGCCCTGACCACGTCCTAGTGTCAGTCGCCATTTACATTATACTCTACGTTATCTTGAATTGTATAGAGTCACGGTTGAAAGTTAACACAGTGTTAATTTATTATATGCTGTTTTATCTGTTAACTTATTATTGGTGTTGTTTTATATTTGTTAATTTATTCGATTGCTGTCCCAATTTATTGAGTATGTGCAATGTTACATTTTTAACTATAAATGACTATAAGGTATCAGTTATACTTAATTGACGCTAACCTCTGTGCAACAATTCATACATCAACTTCATTTTTGTTTCTTAATGTTTAGAAAAGGAAAAAAACTCTTATGTCGAGGCTATAAATTTATGACGATGTAATCCATGGAATTTAATATAGGTAAGACTATTATTTGTGACGAATGTATTATCATTGACTTGTAGAAAATACTCCTTTAATAAATTTCAGTACTTGAAAAGGATAACAATCAAGTTATCGAAACGTTGTACATTTAATATTGAATGTGTGTATTCATTTACATCAATTAAATCCAACTAAAATATTAGATATGAGTGATAGAGACAGAACGAGAATTGAAAGTGCAAATTGTTCTTAATTTATGGAGTTATGAGCGTAAGAGTTGCAATTTAAAGGTTTTCATGCATAAGTATTTTTTTCATGGCAAAAACCCTAAAAATTCAAAAAAATGCAAAAAATGATTGCAAAAAAATCAGTTTTTGCCATGAAAAAAATACTTATACATAAAAACCTAAAATTGCAACTCTTACACCCATAACTACATAAATTAGGAACAATTTGCACTTCGTCCCATGAAAATCTATCATGCGGTCTCAGAGAAAAGTTACGATAAACTTTTTTTCTTGAAAATCCTATAACTGAGGATAAAATGAGTTTAAGGACCTCTGTCTTTGCTCATTTTATTTAAAATAAGTTATATTTACAATATATTTTGATTATATTATAATAATAATTTTTATCATTTTTTTAGGTAATTTTCACCAGAAAGGCCTATAGGTGTAAGACCGTCTTTAGACGCTCGTAGTATAAATTTTTATTAGTATATTATAACGGATGACAGACGAGTCAAAATATCCTCTCATGAGCTTGCAATTTCTATTTTCCTAAGTCGAGGGTGGGTTGTATTATGAGATAAATCTCGATAGGAAATCTTGTAGAAACACCCACAAGAGGCAAAGTAATAAAAAAAAAACAGAATTAATATGATTTAAAATTGTTAGATGAAATATACAAGATATTAAGGTCTGAATTCATAGTCGTAAGTGAGAGGCGAGTCGGACTCAAGTAAGGTTTGGAGCCATGCTTTAGTATATCTATATATACTGTACTTGAGACCGACTCAGCGTCTATGAATTCGGGCCTAAGGGAGAGTGAACATAAACGCTACGCGACGCGACGTGACGCTACTGTACTTGTGGAATCTGTTGCTGATTGGCTAATAAGCCGAGTAACCCTACGGTTATGTATAGTTAACTCGTACACCACAAAGCTTATTAGCCAATCAGCAATAAATTCTACAAGTAACAGTAGCGTCGCGTTGCGTCACGTCGCGTCGCGTAGCGTTTATGTACACTCTCCCTAAACGACGTTCCGTCCTCGGTACTACCTGCTGGACTTATCAGGAATAGCCAGGCAGACCTTCATTCTTCGACGTCAAGATGATAAAGAACTATGTTATATTTAACAACCCAAAAGAAATTTTTATTTGTGGATGCCAAGAAGTGGTAGCCACCTAGTGGTAAAAAAATTGAAGTTGAGGTTTGGCATTCTTATAGTCCCAATGCCTTTTAATTTTATAATAAGTTTAGACGCTCGTAGTATAAAGTTTTATTAGTATATTATAAACGGACGACAGACGAGTCAAAATATTCTCTCATGAGCTTGCAATTTCTATTTTCCTAAGTCGAGGGTGGGCTGTATTATGATAGACAAATCTCGATAGGAAATCTTGTAGAAACACCCACAAGAGGCAAAGTAATGAAAAAAAACAGAATTAATATGATTTAAAATTGTGAGATGAAATATACAAGATATTAAACGACGTTTCGTCCTCGGTACTACCTGGTAGACTATCAGGAATAGCCAGGTAGACCTTTATTCTTCGAAATTGCAAGCTCATGAGAGGATATTTTGGCTCGTCTGTCGTCCGTTTATAATATACTGATAAAACTTTATACTGCGGGCGTCTAAACTTATTATAAAATTAAAAGGCATTGTAACTATAAGAATGCCAAACCTCAACTTCAATCTTTTTACCACTAGGTGGCACCACTTCTTGGCATCCACAAATAAAAATTTCTTTTGGGTCGTTAAGGGGGTGCCATAGCCGTATCATTACGGACTGAGCAATTGGCACAGTTTCAAGCTTATTAAAAATAAAATACGTAAAATCACAAAAAATCAAGAGAACGCTTCGCTGTGGTTTTGAACGTTCTATCACCCAGTAAAAGTTTGAAGTCAAAACAAAATTCGGTTTCGTTCAAAGTTTTTGCAAAAACAACTTGATATTTCGACTCCAAACTTTTACTGGATGATAGAACGTTCAAAACCGCAGCGAAGTGTTCTCTTGATTTTTTGTGATTTTACGTATTTTTTTTAATAAGCTTGAAACTGTGTCAATTGCTCGGTTGGTAATGGTAGGACTATGTCACCCCGTTAAATATAACATAATTCTTTCATCTTGACGTCGAAGAATAAGAGCGAATCCACATTACGTGCCATGAGCTTTGTGCCATACCAGAAAGAAAGTGTTGTTCGACATCTATGTATAACTGTTATCTATGTTTGATATGTATGCTCTGTTCAATACGAGAGTAGGTCCTTTCTCTTTATCCTGTGGTAATAAGTATGTAGATGTCGAACAACACTTTCTTTCTGGTATGGCACAAAGCTCATGGCACAAAGCTCATGGCACGTAATGTGGATTCGCTCTAAGAGCGAGTCCACATTAGAGGCACAGGTCTGTACTTTTGTGCTTTTGTGCCAAGCGAAAAAAACTAGTTGTCCGATATCTAACATACTCATGACCCATGGCAGAAGTTCAATATGTTAATCTTCAGCAATGGGTAATGAGTATGCTAGATGTCGGACAACTAGTTTTTTTCGTTTGGCACAAAAGCACAAAAGCACAGGCCTGTGCCTCTAATGTGGACTCGCTCTAAAGGTCTGCCTGACTATTCCTGATGAGTCCACCAGGTAGTACCGAGTATGAAACGTCGTAATATCTTGTATATTTCATCTAGCATGATATACTATGATGCTGGATCGGTATGGTAGAACACTTAAGAAAATTGGAACGTAGTGAAATGCGTGAACTACAACGGTGGCGGTGACGGTGGAGCGTGGCGTGGAAGCTTGTGGACCGCGCCTTAGGATGTGTCCAGAATAGGACGGAAACTGCTCGCGCAAATATATACATTAGTAATTTCTAGTGAAAATTTAAGGATATCTGGTAATTAAGGTTTAAAAGGCGGAGATTTTGAACCTTAATTACCAGATATCCCTAAATTTTCACTAGAAATTACTAAAGCATAGATTTGCGCGAGCAGTTTCCGTTCTATTCTGGACACACCCTTAGACCGAGTCCACATTAGAGCGAGTCCACATAAGAGGCACAGGCCTGTGCTTTTGTGCTTTTGTACCAAGCGAAAAAAACTAGTTGTCCGATATGTAGCATACTCATGACCCATGGCAGAAGTTCAATATGTTAATTTTCAGGAATGGATAACGAGTATGCTAGATGTCGGACAACTATTTTTTTTCGCTTGGCACAAAAGCACAAAAGCACAGGCCTGTGCCTCTTATGTGGACTCGCTCTAAAGCCGCGGCCACATAAGCGCGGACGGACGCGGACTGCTAATGATAAGGTTGGTATTTTTGGCTGTAGCCAACCTTGCAAATTTTAAAGGAAAAGAGTAAACTGACCTGCTCCAAAATGTGAGAAAAGTTAACCTATCAATTAGACCCACATAACATGTAAATTTGCTTACTTGCTCTGAAAAAATTATCTATAAGAGTTAACAGTTGAATTAAGAAGTGAATTAAAAAATAAAATGAGAAAATATAAAAATTAAAATTAAAAAATAAATGAGTTTTGTACTTTTTTTTCGTCAATAATTGTGGAATAATTATGGATAGATTAACTATTGAAGTTGTTACTGTGTGTATAAATTATTTAAGATACGCAAGGCAAGTGTATAAAAGGAACAATTGTTATCCGGAGCGAGTACATGCTATGCGGGTCTAATTGATAAATTAACAACTATTTCAATAATAAGTAATAATTACGTCATCAATACTCGAGACGAACCGTAATAATAATAATAATAATAATTAGGGAAAAGCTCGTTCAGGTATGAAAAAGCTGTTACAGGAATTGCCAAGGACAACCAGCAGCTTGAGGAACAATCCAAGGACAACCAAAAGACGTAAAACTTCCAAGAATCAATTAGCAAAGAGCTCAAGGGGACCCAACCTTCAGGAATGCATCAACGGTCGAACCAAGAATGCGTAAACACTTCTTGGAATCCAGTACACATTCAACTTTTCTTAATTGTTTCACTCGTCATCCCATCAATATCATAACATTTTTCTATTTATTATTGCAAAGTTTCATTTATCCATGGGTTGCGTGTCGGAGGTCGTACTTTCTTTTCATTGGTGTCAAGAAAATGTCATAAACCAGTCACAAAACATATCAAACAAGTCAGAAGTTTAGAACTCTCCAGTCTTCACCGCGTGACTCAACCCGTCAACAACACAGTCATATAACGTATCAAAAAAGTTGTGAGAATTGGTCCATACCCGCGAATAAGGGATAACCGGAAGGATTAAAAAAAAAAAAAACCATACTGTCCCTACTACCAACCTGGGGCTACTACGTCACAGAGCGTAATGGTCTACAGAGGAGAACCAATCAGGAGGCAGGCATAAGCGCCGCAAGTCGAGAGGGGATTTTTGGCCAGGATCTGAGCATCTACAGGTGTTAACCCCCACCACGAAGCTCACCCGTGATTGAGAGAAGAGTGGGAAGCTCTCGGCTCTGCTAGGCGCCTACAGGCCTTGGATCCGACTTCAAGAGGATTCAGCTTTTCGCCACCAGAGAGACTAGCTCCTCCCATACCTTCTCGTCAACGGCTCAGGGTCCGCGTCAAGGGTATAAAGAGGAGCCCCGGGCCGCGAGGAGTCAGTCGCTACCGAGCACATGAGACGCTTCGTAGTTTTAGACCTGGGTCGTTACCAACTAGCTTGGTACTCTGCTGCACTTGTGCATGTTGCGCCCAGAAGCTCTAACAATCGGCTTGCCAACTAGTCTGGTTCTTGTTACCGTGTACGTTGCGCCGTTGAGCTTTTAGTCGAAAGTTATCAAGCACTCTAAGCTATGTAACAATATTGCATCAGTGCGCATAATCTGGCTCTACCTTATTGTCAGATTGAGTTTGTATAGAGTCACGAACACATTAAACGAATAATTGTTAGTCATTAATTCAAGTTACTTTAATTCAATAAATTCAAAATTAACTTTAATCTTCTCGAGAGTGCTTATTTCAAACTTCCCGCCGACTCCTTGTGCTTCAGCGCTTAATTGAGCAAACGTTCCCACATTCTGATTGGTCAACTTGGCGACCATTGCAGAAGTGCATTTCTGCTCGCAGACCCCGACTCGGATCGTAAGGGAGGATCCAGACTGGCGCTGCGCGTACGATCCGCGGATGCGCGCTGCGCATCCAACCAATAGCAGCTTGGCTCGAGCGGACTAGATCATCTTTCTTTCTACTCGATTCCGCTCGAGCCAAGCTGCCATTGGTTGGACGCGCAGCGCACATCCGCGGATCGTACGCGCAGCGCCAGTCTGGACTCTCCCTAACAGTGCATCTCAGGCCCTGACCACATAAGCGCGTACGACTGCGTCCGACTGCGGTCAGGCGCACGTGCTCGCTTCTCCCATTGGTTGAAAGCAGGCATAGCGCCTACGACGACCAATGAGAGAAGCGAGCGCGGGCGCCTGACCGCGATCGAACACAGTTGAACGCGGTCGTACGCGTTTATGTGGCCAGGGCCTCACACTACACTACGCTACGCTGCGCTGGGGCCTTTCTACATATGTGTGTTCTGTGTGTTCCCGACAAAGACAGATAGATCTGTTCCGTTTATGTAAGACAGAGACAGACATAGAGAGAAGTTGTCTAGAACAGACAGAACACACATATGTAGAAAGGGCCCTGCGCTACAGCATTCCGTTCCTATGTTCTCCTATGTTTTCCTATGTAATAGGAACAAACGAAACTCCACGGCGCGTTGGCGCAGGAGCCTTTCTACAATAGATTCAGTTCTGTGTTCAGTTCAGCTGTTCAGATGTTCCGTGGTCTGAACGGATCAAAACGTGAGTTTTCCGTTTACCTAGTATTGTATTACCAATTATCATTATAGTAAGTCACACGAAAAGTCACACGAAGTAAATAATCAACTTCCGCACTCGTTTCGAACGGTATTTTATACCACGAGAGCCGAAAAATCATACCAAAGTTGTGATTTTGAGGTTAGAGTGGTATAAAATTAATTATACTACTACGTGCAGCTTTGGCGCAAAGTTCTATGCGGTTACTTATATAGCGTTTATAGCAGGTGAAGTTGGGAATTTGATTTTTTATAAAAAGAAAATTATGAATTTTATGATAATTAATTATCTTTTATCTGTTTAGAATTCCATTATTTATATTTATTGTTATTTTAAAATAAATTTGATAAATATGTTATTTATTTAAAAAATTATAAAATAATCATGTGTTTTCAAAGCTATAAAAATACCTAAGTACTTATTGTGTATAGTGATAAGACCATTAAGAAACAATGGATATAAAGGTAATACAATAAAAAAAAAAGTTTAACAGATAATCAGACATTCATAATAATCAGACATCATATATTACTTAGTAACAAAGTTTACTTCAATTCATCATTAAATATATTTAATACTATATTGGAAATAATGGAATACTAAATCTACAACAAACATGCATGCAATCCGTTTACTTTTCGAAAGACGAAAATGGTAATGAGCTGTCTGCTTATCAAGAACAACTTGCTTCTGCAGGTATCTAAAAATTCGAAAAATTAAACCTATTATTCTGCTTAACGAATAAAATGAGTATATATGAGACAGAGAGAACTATCTTGAGATTAAGGCTCCGCGGAGCAAGAGAAGTAATTTCGCAGCACGTTCGTCGTCATCTTAACAGCGAATCCACATTACGTGCCATGAGCTTTGAGCCATGATCTTTGTGCCATACCAAAAAGAAAGTGTTGTTCGACATCTACATACTCATCACCACAGGATAAAGGGGGAGTACCTACTCTTTTATTGAACAGAGCATAAATGTCAAACATAGATAAAGTTACATAGATATCGAACAACACTTTCTTTTTGTTATGGCACAAAGCTCATGGCACAAAGATCATGGCACGTAATGTGGATTCGCTGTAATACCGAGTTGGTCGAGAATGAGAAGACGAAGATTCTTAGCTTAAGAGTGCTCTCTACCTAAACCCCAACTCCGGAATAGATCGCAGCGCCCCCATGACTTCATTTACGTATTTTCATTAATTTAAGTGTACTTATAAATTTTAAATTAATCATAACTCAGTTTTCCCACGTGTAAAAGTTAGTAAGGATTACTTTTAAACAAGTTTCATGAATTTAAATGAATAAATGAACTTGTATTTTGTAGAGAAAATTCAAACGTTCAGTGGACACTTCTGAAAATGACTCCAAATTTTTCTCTACAAAATACAGATTTATTAATGGAATTTAATTTGGAAAAACTCTTGTAATCGTGTCTTTAATACTAATTACACGTGGGAAAACTTTATTTTTACGTTAATGTTGCCCCAAATTTTTTTAATTAACAAAAAACACTTTTGACAGTAGGTGGCGTTCCAATCGGGGTAGAGAGCACTCTTAAAGATGATGTCGCTTTTGTAGAGATGATCATTGGTAATACAATACTAGGTAGACGGAAAACGGGAAAACTCACGTTTTGATCCGTTCAGACCACGGAACAGCTGAACTGAACACTGAACTGAATCTATTGTAGAAAGGCTCCAGCGTAGCGCACCTTACAGCGAATCCACATTGCATGAGCTATGCTCGATGCGCGATGCGCGATGCCGTCAGAAAAAAAGTTGTTGTCCGAAATCTACAAGATTTATAACTCTATGGTTATAAATCCTACAATAATTTTAAACATAGAGTTATAAATCTTATAGATTTCGGACAACAACTTTTTTTCGGAAGGCATCGCGCATCGCGCATCGAGCCAGCTCATGCAATGTGGATTCGCTGTTAGCGTAGGATCGCGCAGTGCTTACCGATGTACAATCTCCCTGAAATGAGTGAAAATCGTGCATGCTCAGTGACAGGCGCAGAGTCGGTGTGTGTGCCATGCTGATAATCGCGCTGCTTCCCATTTTTATCTGTTGAAAGTGAACCGAAACCCACGAATTTTTGAAAACCTCAGCTGGTTATGATATCGTCTGCAGTGTCATCACTGGTTTTAGTTAATTTTTTACAAGAATTTTGATCTTCGGTATCTTCTAACGTGTGATACGAGTCGAGATGGCTCTTGTACGTAAACTGCCTGGAATTTCAAAAGCCTTCTCCTCTTCTCTTTCGAAATCGTGGTCGAGAGAGAGTCAACTAGCGAAACCAATTTTCCTCGTGAGAAACATGTTCATAACCAAGCCATTATGCGAAAAGAAAGAGTAAGCTGCTAATAATTTGTTGAATAATATTCAAATAATTTTTTAAATAATTTTGTTCTCTTTAGAGTAAAAGTGACATTTGTCAGAGCAAGTGGAGAACGGATAGAAAGTAAAGGAAAAGTTGGAGATAGTTTGTTAGACATTATTGTAAATAATGAAATAGACTTGGATGGATATGGTAAGTAACTAAGTATTCTAAATATGTAGCAAAATTCAAATAAGAAAATTTGTCTCAATTCTGGATGTAAATTTGCAGGTGCATGCGAAGGTACTCTGACATGCAGTACATGTCATGTTATTCTTACACAAAAAGATTACGATAGGTTGCCAGAAAAGCCTACAGATGAAGAGTTAGATATGCTGGATCTTGCTTACGAGCTGACAGATACGTAAGTAGTGTGCAAAGTACAGTCATGAACAGTTTTGTTAAGGTATTTTATTTTATGTTAATTTAATAAGTAATTTAATGCAGGTCAAGATTAGGTTGTCAAATAATAATGTCAGAAGAATTGGATGGCCTTGAAGTCAAAGTACCTTCAACAATAAACGATGCAAGAGCTGAATGAAAAAGTCTTAGTAACACATTGCAGCTAAACCCAGTTATGTTTCCAATATGAGACTTATAGAATTTTAAATGATGCTTAATTCAAATAAGCATGTTTCTAAGAACAGGTAGGATTTTGTACATAAATGGAATGAAGTGTACAAAGATTATCCTTGTACTTAGCCAAAGTCTGTTGAACAAATTATACATAATGAATGATGTTTGTATATACAAGTATAAATATGTACAAAATGCAAATAAGATATGAAGTAGATGTTATTATTTTTAAACTTCATCTGTAGTTTATAAAAAATTTTATTGACACATTTTTAAACAAAAAAGAAAAAAATTAAAAATGTACACTAATGAAAAATAAAATAAGTTTTTAAAGAAATTTGATTTTTGATTGGTATGTACTTAAATAAAACTACAAATAAACATCTACAAAATAATGGTCTACAGATTTTTGTAATCAAATAATTTATTTTTTTATTCATTTCGTTTCTGATTATACACAATGATTCATTATTCTATAACATAATATGTATTAGTACATAAAGCTAAAACACTTTTGTACTCGGTGAGTTATGTGGACCCAATAATTTATTTTGCCATTAAATTTTATATAAACTATGAAAATTATTTTTAACTACACTACTTACATGATGTGGCAACGATACACATTATACTATTATGAAATTTACATATTTTCATTTTGTTACCCTGTCTGGTTTTAAAGAGGCAACTCTGTATAATAAAAAAATAGGCTATTAATTAAATGCAATACAGCTACTTGCTTATTTACACATACTGAAAATGAAATGTTGACTTAAATTTAACCATAAACGTTTTTATAAAATGTTCGCAAAAATTGATAACATTGTTTCTAAATCTTAATTATATAGGTTTTATACAATTATTAAAATCAATTGATTTTTTAACAGACATTTTATATTATTAATTACACAAATATTGATCTTTACACAACTGTAAAATTTCAAAATCGATTAAGCCCGTCGTCACTATATCAATAATTATAACAAGTTGTTCCTCAATAACAAAACTTCAAATGCACTCGTTTTGTATGTATATAAAATTACAAAAGAAGTTACACACACAGTAAGGCAAGAATTCGTTACATTATTATAATCTTCGTGCTTTCTAAAACTCAACAAAGTCATCCGTTAAAAAAAACGTGGCAGTGACCCAGAGGTATATATAAAAGTTTCGCGTATATAATTCAGTTCAGTCTTTCGTAGCTTGTATGGTATTAGCTTGCTTCGTTTTAAATTTATTTAATATGTTTCATAACCGTGTTTAAGCATAATAGTACAATTAAACTCATTTGAACTTGTAAAAAGGCAATCTTATATCGAAATAAAGTATACATATAATTATATAACAAATTCGAAACAAAGTCTCTCGCTATCGTCTTTTGGCGATCGCTGGTGGAAAATAGGCCTCTCCGGATATCCATTTTGGTATACAACAAAACACACACAGGAGCGTCCTCGAGCAATGCACGGAGAACGATATAATTGGAACAATATTATATATATATATATATATCGCTAGTCGCGAAAAAATCTTGCATACTTATACATTTTGATTCTCTTCGTTATCAAGACAACAACACACGATCCTACACTTGCATGTATACATAAATTAATTCATTGCAAGCCTCTCACGTACGCCACAAGAACAACAACAACAACAACGGCAAAGTTTTCCTATACACACCGCGCCTGCTTAGACGAGAGTAGACAGCTCGTGAGGGCTGTTGGTGTTGGCCGCGCTGCTGAGATCGAGGGTCGCCGCGGGCAACCCGGGACTCACACTCCCCGTCGCCGCTTCGCGCGACATCTGCTGCTGCTGCTGTTGCTGGTGCTGCGAGCGATTCAGATGCTTGAGACCACCGTGCGCCGGACTCGTGGGCGACCTGTCGCCAGGCGTCGCGGGCGGACTCACCGGTCCCAGAACTCCCCTCTGCGAGGCGTTCAGCGGATGATTGTGATTGTGATGATGATGCAGTAGGCCGTTAGAGGAGGACAGCAGCAGGGGCGGCGACATGGACACGTGCCGGTGGTTGTGCAGCTGTTGAGGGCCGACCGAGGCCGCCAAACCGCCACGAGTCAGGCCACCCGACGAGGACAGGTGATCGGCGCCGCTGCTCGCCAGACGGCTCGCCGCGCCGTAGGACAGGGGTAACGAGCGAGGTTGCTGGGCCGACGTGGCGTGAGGGTGCGACGACGAAGAGGATTGGTGGTGGTTTTGCAACTGTGGCTGTTGCTGGATTGGCTGGCCGTGCGGATGGTGCTGGTTGTGGTGGAGCGTCTGCTGGCGCTGCAGCTGCGCGGCCGCCTCGTACTGCTCGCGCCTCAGCGCCTTCATCGCGTTCGTCTTCTCCTGGAATGACGAGAGGAAGTGGTTAGTTTCCGGTAAATTATATTTGGATAGATATGAAAAGATGATAAAAAAAATCTTTTCTTTTGATTGTTAATATACAATTTTAAAGATATACGCTATTTCAATTTCAAAGAATGAAAAATCTCTATATATTCGCTTTAGTAACGCTCTAACTAAAGAAAATTAATTTTAATCTCTCAAAGCATTAAACAAAACAAGAACTTTTTTTAATTAAGATTAACGTCTTTCAAACACTACATTCTTCAAATTCAAAAAATGAAAAGTCCTCCCTCTTTTTTCTTACTACGTTTACCTTTCTAAAAAAAATAGTAGTTTAAGCAACTAGTGCGTGAAATCTTACGCACGAGTTACTTACAATATTTCATCTTCTACTGTGCGTGAAGTAGGCTTTACTAACCATATGTATGGTAAACTTTTTACCATATCATCCCCTTTACAAACAACTTATACAACTAGAGAGACATTATATTACGCGCGTGTGTTCTTAATTAATATTTCCCTAAGCATCGCTAATGAACCGTATTCATAAGCGATGAGAGAGAGAGAAGAGAGAGAGAGAGAGAGAGAGAGAGAGAGAGAGAGAGAGAGAGAGAGAGAGTGAGAGAGCGTTAGAATACCGGTCGATGTTATCTCGGCCGGTGCGCGCCGCCGATACTCATTATAATGTAGCCAGTCAGACAGTTAAAGGGGCCTCTGTCAAATAGATTGTATTGAAACAGGTGTGGGCAATGCCGAGGCACACCTTGCGCGCGAGGATGAGCCAACGAAAAGATAGTCGATTGTACTTGCTCGCGAGCGCCGCGCATAGTAATAAGTACACTGCGCGCGGTGAGGCAAGATGGTATAACAATTAATGTTTTAGGTGTATAGAGTTAGAAGAGAGTGATGAGGTTGAATAGGGCGAGAAGTTTCACTCGTGTAATTACAAACGGAGTTACGAGGCATGCGTCGTTAAAAGAAAATATGAGTTTCATTTGTTTTACGTGTCGCAATGGTACGAAATTGCCATTTTCTTTTTTTTTTTTTGTTCAATAACGTTTTAATTAACGAGAATTCATTCAAGTGGAAAATCAAACTGAGAATCTCGAGATATTCGCGTTTTTGGAAAATTGAAATTTCTCCGATACCTTTGTCAGCTCGTATTTTAATCGACCTCATTAAAATAGAACTCCCCGAAAAAAAAAGAATTCTGAAATTCCGTAAATTAAAAGCGGCCCGAACCAATCCTCTCATTTACCCGCGGGAACGTGAGAAAATACTTCTAATTAAATTTTACGATTTTCAAATGACTGGTGAGCCACCGCTACCACCAGCAGCAGCACACATCGAGAAACCAGTATAGTATAATTTCTAATCACTCATCAATCAGATAAATATAAAAATGAAAACAGCGGGGGTCGATGAAACCTCCACGCGCGCGTGCAGCCGTATACTACATATATCACGGTCACTCGCGTATCGTATACACTCGATCGCATCCCGGCCATTGACCACCACGTAAACACGCGCTGCTCTCCTTACATACTTTATTCCCTTTTTTTATGCGTTTCTGCACTATGAACGGGGCAAAGAAAAATTAATAGCCCCGGCTTTATTCCCCGCAGCGTAAACCGAAATTCTGAAGACGTCGTAAAAACTAACCCGACCTTCGCGCACTAAAAACGTCCCACTTTTCCCGAAACAGAGGTAGAGAGAGAAACAAATGCGCGCATAGATCGAAATCGAGGAAAAAAGTCACTCTGACGCGCGTGGTCGGAAGGCATTCCCGGAATGCCTGGGCTTCTTTCTCTCTTTCCTATATCCCACATTCGATTTTTCTCTCCTCTCTCCATTCTCTCTCTGTCCGCTTTTTCGTCGCGCGTATATATAACCGGCGCGCGGGCCATCGAACCACCTTCGATTACCCACGGGCGCGCACGCAGGTCTTTGACGAGAGAGTGAGAGACGTACGTATACCTATATAAGCGGAGGAAAAAACCAGTTCCTTACATTTTTCCCACAAGTGTATTTCCGCAAGACCGCGTTGTTGTTTTGCGAGCTTTGCGCTCGTGTTCTCTCCGACAATGTAAACAGTGGCGCGCGTGAACGCGGACGGCGCGTAATCATAGCAGCGGCCGATTATGCTAATCGGTTATATATGTATACTGGCAGCAGAGCAGGCGCAGCAGCAGCAAGTTGACCCCGTTCGGTCTATATATCGACCGATCCCAAGGCTACGTGTGTAATATAAACGAGCTGCTGTTGTTATCAGCTCGCGTGCAGTGCGCGTACGCCGCGAATAGAGTACGTATATAGGTGCATAGGTCGTTACGTAGCGTGTATGGATATGTAGGTATACTCACTTTTTGCCAAACGAAGACAGTGTGGACAAGGGCGCAGCCGCAGAAGACAATGCCGAGGCCGATGAAGACCGACGTGACGATCGCCGGCGTCGACTGGAATTGAATGAACGTGTACAGGATCATACCTATACACACACGGACAAGACGGGGAAACACATTAGCCTGAGCATAATAGCAATGCTGACCATATAGAAGCACACATCGGTAGATTTATAGGTACATGCAAATTCGCTCGCCCCGGCGAATTGAGCGGCAGTTGAGTAATCATCGTAGAGTAATAGTTATAGGAAAGTCGATATGAGCTCTTGCGCGCGTCAAATGATTTAGACTCTCCCTCGCTCCCTCTCTGTCTTTCTCGCCTCTAACGTCGAAACTTGAAAGGCATTCCACCGCTCGTAATAAACGCGAGCGCTCAGCACGTCGGGTTCATTAAAAAAATTTATATACACGGAGAGTAGCTCCTCCTCTCTCTCTCTCTTAATATTCTCGAAAATCACGCCTAAAAAATGAGAAATCATCGGCTAGTCATCGAGTAACGAGCGTGTGCGTATATATATATATATATATATGTGCCGGAGCTTCCGAGAGAGAGGGCTAGAATCCACGTGTGATTACTCAACTTTCGTAACAGCCGCGTGGTGGGGGATAAAGTACAAGGTATAAAAGAAAGAGAGGTGGAGAGAAAGAGAGGAGAGGAAAAAAATTAAATGAGACTCTTACCAGTTAAGAAGACTGGAATGCTTATAAAAAAACCACCGACCGCGCAGACCCGGCTGATCGACGATTTCTGCAGGTACTTGTTTGTCCTGAAACACAAAAAAAAAGAAACAGGCATGAGTATATATACCTATATGGCGACTGTCGAAACAAGATTTTTTTGAAGGATCGCTATATATACAAGACACACTCCACGCGCGTGCGCTCGCTGTGTGTATATACCTACTCCAGATGCAAAAGTGAGAGGCGCCCGCGCGAGGATAGTCTAAGGGGGTTACGTACTACTCCTATACACCTCCGTGCACCGGGATGCAAAGTAGGTATCAATTAAGCTGCGCGTGCCCACTTGCGCGGAGGAGCTCGCGCGCGCGAGCTCGCGAGAGAGGCGCGAGTGGTCATAAAAGGTCTTTGACCCCCGCGCTCTCGCGCGCGGAAGGGCTCGCTCGCTCGCGCGTATATAGCAATGGCAGACCGTGGGACTGTCTAGCGGATCAGCGCGGACCGCGCGGACTTGCTCCTGCTCTGATCCTGCTCCAGAACACACTTGCCCGAGTCCTGCAAGTTTTTGCGCGAGTGGAGCGCACAGTGTGTGTGTGTGTGAGGGGAGAGGTTGTGACCGGGGGCTATATTACCTTTTAGCGAGTAATGGCTTATTATATCTACAAAGCACGCGGGGCGTCGTTTGTGTTGTGACCTTCTTTTCTACATATTTCTCTCTTCTTCTACCTTGGTCTATTATTCAGCGGGTAAGAGAGTGATTGCGCAGCGTGGGTCATACATATATGTCGGTTGCGGGGTTGACTGGTTGCGTGCTACAACTGCCGTGATTGCGATTGTTATACTGTTGTTGATTGTTATTTAGATTGTTGGGAGAGGGATGGACAGATGTGGGTTGCCGATGTAGGTAGCTCTAATCTAGGGGATCTCTTTAGGTATACTGTTGTATATTTAAAACTAATTCGCGCTAATTGCGCTGCAGTTTTGAGTGCTTAATGAAAACGTTATACTTACATATAACTATTTACAGCGCAATCGAGTATACCTCGATACGATATCGTTTCGAGCATGATATGCATAATATATCCCCCTCCTCGCTAATGGTAGTAATGTTTACGGTATACCCCCAACCCGATCCTAGTATATATACTTTATCATCGCTCGTGTACATATACGATTTTCGCCGTTATTAAAAAGCAAAAACTGGTTTTGCAATAAATATACATCTCTCTTGCGTCCCTCCCTCTCGGCGCGAGGCTCCGGCAACGAGATTTACACTATCGGACATGATCGGAGAGACGACCGAGCGAACTATGCGCGCATAGCTATATGTATATATACATTGGAAACCTGTTTTCCATTTTGACCCATTTAGCCTATACAGATGCAAATTTCGCGAGGGACCGTAACAGGACTAATTGTGCGCGCCCCGTGCGCGAGTATATAAATAAGTAAGCACAGACAGCGCGAGCGGAAATTTATTTTCTCAAGAACGCGCATAGAGCTCCGAACGCGTCGGGGAGAGAGCGACACAATGGTCCCGCATATATAATACGCACATTCCTAATTGGCACGCTAACGCTTGGGCGCTATATGTACCATACGAAGCGGCACGACGATGCTCAACAAATCATCCAATTCGAGTTTTATATACACAGATCTATGTACTCGTTCTCCGAACGCGCCGTCTTCTCTCCTCCTGATTAATTTATTTACTCGGACACTCCGCACGTATATAATACGGCCCAAGTGACACGCACACACACGCATAGAGCTCCATTGAAAAAAGCAGCCCTACACATCGAGCGTGGAATTTTTCGCAATTGAGCCTCGTTCGCTCCACTTTATACATATATATACATATACACAGCTCTCTTTGAAGCCAGAGAGTAGCTGCAAGGCGAGCAGCAGCTAGCCGGGCGTCGTCGGGGCACGACAAAACGTGAGAGATCCAGTAGGTCTTTCAGGCGGCCTACAGCTCCGGAGCGAGTCACGACGACGGCGCGGCAGCGGCGCGGGTGCTCCATTATCGTTAGGAAATGAGACTTTGCCCCGGAAAATCTCTCTCTCCCACTCGCGCGCACGCTCAAAGGCGGAAAAGGCGAATAAATGAGCGCGCGCAGGAGAAAGAGGATGCGCGCACCCGTATATAACACCTATATTAAACGTGCAGCGCGCAGGAGGCGCGCGCATAGCTCTCCTCGCAAAGGAAGAATTTGCATAAGTCGAGTCTCTCTACCTCACTCTGTAGCTAGAGCCGCGGCGTGATTTGCATTCCCATTCATTCGGGTCCGAAAGAGAAAGACAAAGCACAACACACAGCCTGGAGGAGAAAGCGTGTATACTGCGCGCGCGCGCGCGGAATCTGTCTTTCCTCTCTCTCTCTCTCATTCTATCCCGGGTCGAGCAGCCTCGAGCGCGGCGCGCGTGCATTATACATGGGCGAGCTTTTGTCCGGCCGTGAATGAGCTTCCGCGAGCGATCAAACGCGCGAGCGCGGGGGATTAGTGCGCGAGCGCGAGCTCGAAAAAGGCGCAGCGTTCAACGCTCCTGACTCATCGTCATATATAGCATGTACAGAGAGAGAGAGAGCGGATTTGATAAATGAGGCGCGTGCGGGAACGCTTCGACGAGGCGACGACAGAAGGACGCGCAAGCGTGAGCGACAATAAAGGAGTAGAGGCACGTAGAACGCAGCACACATAACCTTCGCGTGAAAGATCGAGAGAGAGAGGAAGGGTGGGAGGGAGAGAGCATAAGCGATTCATATATGTATATAGCTGCGTTATGTTATGTCACACATCGCGGGCACGCGGAAGCGAGCGGCGCGGCGCTTTGTGCGTGTATTTACGAGGTGTGAATGTGTGTATGGGTAGGCGGTTTTTTAGAGACGATTTTTTTTATTTTTCATATACGTTTGGGTTTCCGTGGTGTTGGCGAGCGGAGGGAAGGGTTTAGTGTGAATGGGGAATGTTTTAGGAGGGGAATTTTATATGCATAGTTTTTTTGTATATAGGTTGTGACGTGAATTGGGAGTACGTGGTGGTCTTTTTTCGAAGGTTGTTTTTGTGGCGCGTGTTGGTATTCAGATTAGTCCGTGGGAGAGTCTCATCGCGAGCTCTAAGGATACGCGTGTCTACGAGTTTGTTAGATTAATTTTATGGTTAGTAGAGAGAAATTTTTTTTTTTTTTTTTCATAAAATGCGGTTTTTTACGCTCGTTAGTTTTGTGTAATGGTAATTAATGAGGTAGTATACGCATTTTTTTTATTACTTCCATATATTTTAATTGCGAATTTCTCATCTTTATGCGCGCGAATATGGCGAGATTCTAATGTCGCTCAATCACGAAACCATTGGAAACTCATTATTCCACCATTTATAATGCGCTTAAATCACTGTCCACACATATTATATATAATCCTATATGATTAATTGCTAATGTATAGAACTGCTGATTCATAACTCGATTTCACAAAAATTACAGTTCATCAATTAACCGCACGCGCAGAGCTCTGTCTCACATAACACTTATTATATACATATACCCGCAACTTTCTACCCGAACTTTGCCCCGGAAAAATCCAATAACTCTCGATCACAGAGAGCCACGCCACCTCCACCACCACGCTCAACTCCTCCTCCCACGCGAGCAAGCAAGCAAGCCGCGTCGTGTGCTCACACGACGTTCGATAGCGCCTGCCTGCTGCTGGCTCACTACCTCTCGGCTGCAATTTTCGTTAATTTCACCGACTCTACACCCACATCGCGTGCGCCGCACATTCCCAGAGTGAAATTTCTCCGAGCCAACTTTTCTCTCTCTCTCTCTCTCTCTCTCTCTAACGAAACCGAAATTACAGCGAGTAACGAGAGAAAACCTATAGCGTATAGTTACTCGAACTCGCGCTTTTATTCTCTCTCCGTTCCCTTTCGAATGGTTTTACGAGCCATGTGTGCATGCTTGTATGCGAGTGTTTGGGAGAGCCAAGAGAGTCGTATACCTACGCACATCGCGTGACCCACATATCGCGGTAGTCGCTCTTTGGTCTCTCGCTCTCCATGGATCGGAGTGATCGCGATCGCGCCCATTGTGTGTGCGTCCCAGTGAGAGAAGGGCTATCCAATCTCCGTTCGAGCGCCGGGCTGATCCAATCGAGAAGTCGATAGGCCGCACGACTGACTGACTGACTGCCTGCCTGCCAGACTGCAATCATTATCTCCCGCGAGGAAGCGCCCTCTTGCTGCTCGCTCTCTCACGCGAGTATATATATAGGATAGAGCTTTCGTAAATCCATGCGCGAAATAATCGCAAGAATACGGGGTTACGTACACATACGTACATACGCACGCGTGGCATTTGCATTTAAATTAAGCCACACCGTGAGCTCGTCTCCTCTGCCTCCAGAAAACCGCAGGCACCGTCAGTTCCATATACTCTCGCCTCTGCCCTACACCTCTATTTCCCAGATTTCATCTGCCTTCCTCCCTCTCCGCACACATCATATCCAGCGAGAACAGGCACGAATTACTCGCACGCCCGCGGAGAGAGTGTCACCGCGTATAATCGCCTTCGTACACGCACACATTCTAAGCGTTTATCATCGCGGCTATATAACGTACGCTCGCGCGCGCAGGACTTTACGGGATCGCCGTACGTATATATATATATATATATACGCGCGAGCGTACTTTCATTGCTACGAGTGCACGCGCCGCCGCGAAACCACTATATTTGCAGCGCTCACGAGAGAGAGAAGGCGCGGCCATTGACCGAGAGCGTGCGGCTTTTAATACACGCACGCGCGTGAGCGAGAGAGTAAGTACGGAGAGCGTGTACGTACACATACACACACAATGCGCGTGCAGGAGTGACCGAAATACGCCAAAACATGCTATACACGTCTTATTATAAAAGGCTCGCGTGCCTGCCTGCTTGCTCGGATTTTTACGCGGGGGCTTTTTGAGTAGGAGCGAATTCCGAGGCGATTGTGTGTGAGCGTCGTGGAACGATTTCGAAGTAGTTGAGGTGTAATATTCACCGGTGTGTGTGTGCGCAATTAGGGAAGCAATACGTAATTTTCGTGTAATTCATGCAGGCGGTTAATGAAGGCGTTAACGGGGGGGGGGGGGTGAGCTGCGCTCGTAATATACAATTATGCGCGCCTTGTTTCTTTAATTTTCTTTGTAACGAGGCGAGCTGCGCGGATTCATATTATATATATACGCGCTCGGATGGTAATGATATAATTTACTCGTCATGGATGACTGTTATGAAATGTACAGTGCGCAGGAACGCGAGCGAGTTGATGAAAATAATAATGGAATCTTAATGCCAATTAAGAAATCGTAAAGGCACATCACGCGGCGTTAACTTTTCATTTTACGCGCAGAGAGATTGCGCAGCTCTGATATTTGGAATCCGTATTTTTGACACATAATGACGTGTGCGTGCTCGTAATTTGTCTCTTAAATAGATTAATTTACGCGCGCGGTGACCTTAATTTTTTGCTGCGCGCTACTCTTAATTCTCGCACGTGCGCGCGCGCGCGTGTGTGCGTATAATTTTCGAGCATAAGGTGTACACGAGCATATCTGAAATCTGTATATGCCTAACGATAATGAACCATGTGTAATAACGCTATGTTATCGCCGCTGCTCCACTTTAAAACGACAAACTCTCTCGCGGGAATGTAATACATATTATATATATGTATATCTATATATTGCTTTCTTATTTAATCTCATTAAATTCACCGCCCATTACGACACTCGCTCACTCTCTTGCGACTAATAAATATGCTAATCGCGCTGCGAACCCGTTTTACCCACGGCAATGACCGCTACAGCCAGACTCCTCATTATGCCAACAATAAAATAATAAACCTCCTACTACCGCTAATCGCTATATAACATACGACAAAAGCATCGTCTTGCGCGCCAATAAATCCTCGGCTGCCTATACAATGACTTGATTACCCGCAACGAGGAGCTACGTAATGGCAGATTAATATAACGATTTTTCCCTGAATGAACTCTCTCTCTCTCTCTCTCTCTCCCCATTTCTCCATTCGCAACTGTCGTCTTCGCTCCGGAACCACATAACTGTTACGTAAACTCCGATAACCACACGCGCGCGTTAAGTAATCACCGAGTGCGCGCAAGCGTATATAAGCACATATACTTATATATTATGCGGGGGCTACGGAAGAGGGACCACGCAAGAGACAAGAGACAAGGCGAAACGGCTAATCAATGTCAAGAGAGATAGTCTCGCGAGCGCGTTTCACGCTCGGCCGCTTCGTGCGTCGTCGCGTCGCGCTTCAATGGCGCGCGCACTCGCCCTTGCTATATATCATACACGTGCGTTGCCGGTATATGCATCTGCCCCGACGCGGATGTATATTGAGACTTCCGGGCGAGAAGCCGTTCTCCCGCAGCCGGCAAAACCCTCCAACTACTATATACTTATATATTTTCCAATTTCCGCCACTCGCGACCGCAAATCGCATAGTTTATCGATTATACTCGCCGGCGAGTGACGTAGGCCATTGCGGCATATGGGAAGCCCGAAAATGCGTCATCCTACGTCGATGAATCAAATTCCAGAGACCGAATGAGAGAGGGAGGAGAGGAAATCACCGGCAGCTGCGACGCGAGGCTACAGCGCTTCCTCGCGTCTTTTTGCCTACGCACTCTTGTAAGTGCGCTCGTGTTATTTCGAAAAATAACGTCGCGGCGCGCATAAACCGAGCAACCGTGAAAATGCTGTACGTCACGGCGGGCGTCGCTACGGAAATAGCTGTGAAAACACGGGGGGAAATCGTCGTCGTTTCTCTCTTTTCTCTGCCGTTGTGCAAGTCGCGCGGAGAGGCGGCGGAGGAAGAAGAGAGCTTTAGAAATAGGTCTACGCGCACGCATGTGTGTGTGCGTATGAAAATTCTTCTAGGCGTATATATAGGTACGTATGTAAGAACTCTTTGAAAGCTCACGTTGATGCGTTTACACGTGTCGCGCACATGCGGCCTACATAAACCGCGCGCTCTCGCTTTTCTTTTAACTCTCTCAGTTCCTCTTTTTTTCCACGATATTACCTAACGCCCCGCGTGTCTAATAAGAGAGACAAAACTCCGCAGCGCCGCGCTATAAATTATAACACTGTTACTGCCGTCGTCTCATGCAAGCGCGAAGAAAAAAAGAAGGAAGAGAGAAAGAGAGAGAGAGAGAGAGAGAGCGAAAGAGGAAAGAGAGAGGGGACCTGTGCAGGCGAGACTCTCTTTCTCACTGCCCAAAAAAGATTCCCAGACTTTTTACTGTTCTTGCAGCCGTGGCGCGCGCTTCACTTGACCGGTTAAAACATGCGTTCCTCCTTTTTTCCCGCTCACTCTGCTCCCTCTCTCCTTGCATCCTCTCTCGCTTCGCGCCGGAGAGAATCACGTTGTCGACGCGCGCGGAACAGGTGTTTTTAATCGGCTAGGCTGTGTGTACATATAACGTTATACCTACGTGTATCTCTATATATACTACAGTACGCGTACCGTGCAACGACTCTGACGACGACGTCCGGTCGAAATTAAGGGCGAGCCCTTCGCGAGCGATCACCGTTACCGCGCGCCGCACCTGTTCCTTTTCTTCCCGCGCGTGTGTATAAGTATATGTACGTGTATATAAGTAATCGCACGTGCCTGTATATATATACCCATACGCCGGGAAAATTCGACGACGATGACTTTCCCTCTCTCGGCTGCTGCTGCCGCCGTGCTTCCTTATACGCGGCCGTGCATTTTTAAGTGCGTTTTAAGAGAAGAGCACAGGGCGCAGCCTGTGCTATAGACTCGAAACTCGAGAGTGAGAGAGAGAGTCAAGTGCAGAAGTCGCGTCACCTTCTCCGTGTGTCCCTGGAATGCTGCCGATCGCTGTAGCGGCACACTCGAGTATCGAGAGAGACAGAGAGAGAAAGAGGGACATAAACCAGAAGGAAGAGAACATCAGCAGTGCGCGGAGGATGAATGCATTCCTGCGTGCAGCCGCGCACCGCAACGACCGTCATTACTGCAGCGCGCGTGTGTATGTATATATACGTACATATACACTTGGCCGGACCCTTGTAATACGCGCGCGTCGAGAGGAGAAAGGTGTGTACGCTCAAGCGCGCGAGGCGAGTGCCATTACGCTAATAATTCGGGGAAAAGGCACTTTTTAAATCAACAGAGGAGAGCCAGCGCTTCGAGGACCTGTGATGCGCGGGGGTGGCGGCTTACGTGCAACGGTTGAGAGGAGAGGAGTGGCGATTGGTTTTCGCGGAGTCGCGTGCGTAAGTGTAGGTTATACTGGACGGTGACTCTTGGGTGTGTAGCTGATAGTAACGAAGTGTTGATTGTTGGGTTTTAACGTGCTTTATAGTGATTCCTTATAAATAAGATAAAAGAACTTTTCAGTTCGTCGACTTAGTGGAAAAAGCGGACACGTCGATTTTTCGTTAAAAAAGCAGAGAGGTCAATTTTTGGTTGGAAAAGCAGACACGTCGATTTTTTGTTAAAAAGGCGGACACGTTGATTTTTTGTTCAAAAAGCGAACACGTCAATTTTTAGTTGAAAAAGCGCACATTTCGTACCGGAGTTTAAATTACTATTATTTGAGTTGAGGTCCACTGGTGCAATTATACATTTATCAAATTTGACGTCCGCAATTATTGCGCACTTATTTTTTTTTTTTTTAGTTAAAATTTGGGAGCCCGACTTGGTCCCCGGAATTCTCGAACGTTCGCGCACCCCGCGAGCCTCGCGGAAGCTCGCGTTACGGTTCAGTGGAGGGGCCGCACCCTCGAACCGCAGAAAGGGGAACGAGCGGTCCGCAATCCCATGCGGCAGCCTATCTATACCGATCTTCTGCCGCCGCCTTGCGGCAACCAACCAGCAAGCGCGAATGCTTGTGCCCAACCCTCGCCGAGGTGTTTTGCTTAGCTCCGAAATTTCAGGAGTGTCCTGACCCTCGCCAAATGCAGACGAACGCTCCGCTCAGGCATACAGGGAGTGACACATGCTGAATCCTTCTCGGTGTCACTATAGGGCAAGGCAGGAACAAACACCCTGGGGAGAGTCTCGCGTGACCGCAAAACTAACGTGATCGCATACCACGTCATTTTTTTTATTCATTTATTTAATTTTTTTAATTTTATTAATTTATTTAATATTGTTCTAACGTTATTCGAAGTAATTTATTTTAACTTTAATTTTTTTGTTTAATCGCATTTTTTTTTTCAACACCTTTTCTTTTCCTAACCTTTTCCTTTCATGCCCTCCGATGCTGAGCTTACGTCAAATTTATCTTTTTTAATAAAGAGGACAAAATTCAGGCGCGAGGTGTCCGCTTTTCCAACGAAAAATCGACGTGTCCGCTTTTTCCACTAAGCAGACGAATTGTAAAAAAAAAAATAAGAACGTCTAAAATCCAGATTCTTTCTGGCCGTTGAAAATACGAAGCGCGGCGTTCTAAAGAAGTGTCCACATTCACGTGTTGCGCCGTCTTGCGCCGTATTGCCTGTGTCTCGCATGCTTTTTGGGAGGCACAGGCTTTTGTATTGCGAAGCGCATGCAATACGGCGTAACACGGCGCAACACGTGAATGTGGACACCTCTTAACAACCAAAGGATGGATCCTCTCACTGTGCGACCGTGTATTCAGCGCTGATTGGTCGAACGTGACCTCCCCCCCGCGCTCCAAAATGTGAAGCGGAGCATCTTGCCGATTTGAAGACTCATAACGCGACGATATTCTGTGGCGTTTTGTTAACAAAGCGCAAATCGAAGATGCGACGAAGGGAGGGGCGAGCTGCCCTCTGTACTCAGAGTCAGTCACCGCGTGAGCGGCGCGACGGGGCTCTCACAAGACGAGATGCGCTATTATATACCTTATATTATTTCCACTATACGCGAAATTAATAATTCTATTATTATAAGGTGATGTCGGCGCCACGCTGATTGATTAAAACTTTCCTAAACTCAAAAACATATAATATCATAAATAAAAAAAAGTATACAACCGTAAAACACAAAAATGCGGTGATCGCGTGTTCTTGTTATAATAAAGAATGTTTATGAACGTTATGCAGCATTTAATCATTTTTAGTTAAGACAAACAATGGGAAATACGACGCAAGGTGATGATGCTGTTTCACACAGAAAATTGTAAGATGACCGTTACTTTTACGTAATTACACGTCAATTTTAAGAATATTGCATTACATAAATTATTGAACATTTTGATTATTAAAAATGCTGTGATCCCGCATTCTTTACTCGATAACAAATCGTTAGCAATTTAATTTTCAATATCACGAAGTAAATTTCGCCCAACAATGGGAAATACTGCTCGAGGTTGGGGTCACTATTGGTAAAGTTCGCTCCTATTGTTTTATTTTGAAGCTTTTCCAACCAACAGTACGTAGCTACTCGTTCATAAAAATAAACTGATGTTTTAAGTGTCGTATCATGGACACTAAACATAAAGTTTAAATAGATCAAATTTTTTTCTTTACTAGCCTGAAAAAGCAAGAACAGACATGAAATAGTGTCTCTGAAATTTACAGCCGCAACGACCAAAAAAAGTGTGCGGGTACTTAACCATCTAATTTATCTACCCGATACGCAACTGACGGTTAAAAGAAAAACATACTTTCTCACTGTCTCTCTCATGTCGCCCCAGCCTTACAACTATACACGCACACTTTTCTCAATCCCGCGCCGTCGTCCCATATAACCCACTTCCGACTCCCTAAAAAAATTCAATGAATCGTATACACGCACAACTTCACGCCTCGCTCAGTCCACATTACTCACGCTCCGGCCGTAATTGATAACAGAGAGAGAAACGCGTCGCGCCTTTCGTCGCGCGTAAATCATCAAGAAATGGCGCAACCCTTTCCTCCTCTCTTTCGTCGCGCGCGTTGAGGGATTTGGACGCGACGGGGTGTCCGTCGAGAGAGCCGCGTCCTGCGCGCAGCAGTCGGCACGGGATGAAGTGCAAGGCCAACATCGCACGCGAGAGAGAGAGAGAGAGAGAGAGAGAGAGAGAGAGAGAGAGAGAGAGAGAGAGAGAGTCTGGCTCTTCAGTCCTTCGACAACCTGCCGCCGCCGCTGCTGTAGGTATTATCTGACTAGCTGGGGGAATTTTCAACGTGTTTACCATCTCGTTTGCCGAGTGTGCTACCGTGCTCGGAAATGGGAGAGAAGTTTTTGAAAATGTGGAAATTCAAGAATTTTTATTTTTTCTAATGTTTATTTGAGAAGAAGAAATTTCGAGTTTAATGCGAACAATGACATAGAGGAAAAAAAGACCTGGTAAAGATACCCGATGAAAAAAAATCCAAATATTTATGACAGCACGTGAGCCCTACCGCGGAGATTACGCCCCCTCGTTCGACTATACATACAAAACGATCCTCACACGAATGTCTCCTCGCTCCGTTTACTGTCGAATCCCACACCCTAAAAAATCCCAATAAAGTACTCCTCCCCTTATTATTATCCTCCTGTATATATCCACACTCCCCAGGAATCTCACGCGCATCCAAGGATATTCCTCCGACTTTTCCTTCACACTTTCCATCAATCGCTCTCTCATCTTCAGTTGAGCGGAGAGGTACATCTTTCTCTACATACCTGACCAGTACATCATCCCTCCGAAATTACTATCCCCTCCTCGCTTCTCGTTTCACCGCGCTGCACTGCAGACAGAATTTCGGCGTGGAATCGCGCCGCGTGGGAAATTTCAGACGTCTCGGTGGACTTGCGCGACAGACAACTCCGGCGAGATTACCACACGGCGCGCTAATCGGCAGCGAGATTAATGGAACCGCCGGCTCGAATTTTCTCTCAACCCGCAAGAAGACGAAGAAGAGTTTTTGCTTTCTTTTGAACGCTATATCTAGTTCAGGTTTCCGTTCTGGGAAAAAAGCGCGTTGGCGACAGTGAGGAAAAAAGCGAGAGTCAACGGACGACGAGGAGTCATCGGGCCGTAGCAGGCCTATCTCGAGGGCCTGGGCGATAAAAGTCAGCGCAGCGTGTCGCAAGGGCTCTCTATATCCTGCGTGTGTCGCACCGCCCGCATGTATGTGTGTGTATACGTATCGAAGGTCGGAGGACAGAACTCGCTCGCACGGGGCGTATAATTAACAGCGGTTCAAGATAGCCCGCCGATGAGTAATAAAAAGAGAGAGAGGCGCCCGGCTTATCGAGCCCAGTTTTCCGTTTCTAGCTTATCGGACTCGATTTATAGCGCTAGGCCGAGACGCTGTCACATAGTATACGGCTGCTGCAGAAATTTTTGTCTGCCAGTCAACTGGAGGCACACGTTATCGCGATCCTATCGGAGATAAATTACGTTTTATTAGCCGGCAATCGAAGCCGTAAATATCCCCTTCGCTGTCCTATATACGTGTATACGAAATGTGACCCGCCAAACGCTAATTAAGCTGATGTATATGTACGATACAGACAAACCGTTTGACAACTGCCGGGGAGAACAATTAAAAGCTACTCGCCGCGGGTATGACGCGAGAAACAAAGCCCGCGCCGCGCGGGGAAGAAGAAGAAGAAGAAGAAGCCGTCGTACGTCTCGATCTTTTTCGCCACTCTCGGCTCTACACCGCGCGCGCTAATGACGGCCTGTCAGAGTCCCGCGCTGTTCTCTCCCCTACTCTCTCGCTCGTTCGCAATTACCCGAGAATTTCCTACGTCTCGCGCAGAACACATCACGGCGAATTTCGCGCGCGCTTGCAGCCCACGTACCTGCTACGTAACCTCGTTTTTTGCGCGGGCGCACCCCCTCTGTGTGTGTATTCCACGGAAAATGGTCTTGCGAGTATAGTATTTCGAAAAACTCAAAGGCGAGTATATGTCGTAACGTATATACATATACATACGCGAAAAAGCTGGGAGGAAGGCCTCACGATTACATCGATACGTCGTTAACGAGGCTCGGTTCCGCATAATACACGCGTGTATGCATATAGTGCACGTGTGTGTACATATATATATGTAAGGCAGCGTCCGAGATTCACCGGGCGGGCTCGAGCAAAGTCTCTCTCTCTCTCCGCCCTTCTTCCTCTTACCCTCTCTCCCTCTCTCTCTCTCTCTCTCTCTCTTTTGCGTACACACACATACTACTCGTGCAATTTCGCCGGTGCGCGCGTACTCGTGAGAAAAAAATGCGCGAGCCACTTAGTAAGCCGTCTGCTCCCGGCGCGCAGCCGAAATACCTTGTAAAGAATATTTTTCGCGTCCGGCGCTCGCCCTTTTACAAATTTATCTCTCTTTAGTGTATATACATATACACGCCGCGCTCGCCCCGTGTACGCGCGTATATAGATATATTATACATAAACGTCGTTCTTAAGCTTTTATAAATTAATTCACGAGGGAGAGAGAGAGAGAGAAAGACTTTCGGTTTACGAGCTACGCCGGGCCCTGCTAAACGAAATTTACGCCATATAAAAAAGGAGTGCACCATCATAAGGTCCGCACCTAAGTCGACAAATCGCTCGCTTATCTTTATTATATATACATGTCCGCGTATATAATACATATCTCGAATTGTTCTCAAAGATACGATAACTCATGACGCAAAGGATGTGCTATCCTTGCTTTACGGAGCGATAATTCGCCCACCGAACAGGGAAAGACTTTTAAAAGCGTCGATGACCTACTAATGTTAATTGCCACCGCGCGCGCGCGCCTAAACGGGTATTCATTACTTTTCGCGCGTTCGCGGCTAATAAAGCCCAACGAGACACCGCCGGAATTTGCACGAACGACGCGCAAGTCAACCGCAAATCCTTTAACGGACCGTGGCAGCGGTTTATATATACAGCGGAGCGATCGGCCGCGCGCGATTATAGAATTAGCTAGCTAGTCGCTGCAACGGGAATGAAAAGTAAAGGGGCGAGTCTCTCGAGTAGTCAACCGCAGGGGAGAGGCCGCTGCGTGGATCGCGTGCTACAGCGCAGCCCGCTCGCGTCGATCCATTTCCGAGCTTAAAAATAATCGGACTGGATTCCAGGCGCGTCAGAGCGCGTCTGCGGCTTTTCAGCGTGATCTCTCTGTGTGTATAAGTACGTGGATATACGGTTAGTGCAATTCTTATTCTTATATGTACATGCGTGTGTTTATACCTCATCGTGTCTTCGATGAGATATTCGGATTTCCTTTCCAGCTCACCGAACGCGCCGATATGGATATTCAAACGCGCAGACGGAAAAAGATCAAAAACAAATGTACACGATCGTACGTATGTACATACACACGCGGGCGGAGGGAGGGCTATAAATATAATTATCGCCTCGCCGTCTGGCCGCCGCCGCCTCGCGAGAAATCTCTCCCCCGAGGGAGCGAGAGAAACGACGACGAAGACGATGACGACGACTTTGAATTTAACTCGATTTTCTTAGGCCCCCGCGACGCAGCAGTCGGCGCAATCGAGTTTACCCCGGCGTCTCGGCTTTTACGGCGGGTGGGTACACGGCCGAGAGCGAATTCCGTATATATACACGCAGCGGTAGCGCGGCGTAGATTCGCTGTATATATACAGTGTGTGCACACGTACGTCTTTGAGCCTAAAATACACCGTATATTTTGCTTTGGTGTTGCACATCAGCTTATACTGCTCTGCCTTCGCTGTTTCTTTACGGTGGGAAAAAAATTTCACAAACATTGGGTAGCCTGATTGAAGAACGGCTTTTTGATGCTGCGGCAGGTTATTTTAAGACGCGAGGAGGAAGAGAGCGAGAAGAAATTGTGCCAGGTTTTATTGGCGTCGTAAAATGGGAAACAAATTTTATTTACAATTTCTCTCGGTTCGACGTAGTAGCAGCAGCTCTTGGGAAATTCTGTGGTTCCGCGTGGGCTGAAGCGGGAAAACGTTTCGTTTCGGCTTGTGTAACCATGGAAATTGGGTTAATAAAAATACACATGTATACATAATATATGACTTCGTTCGTACTTTAGTTTACATTATACGAACACTGACCTAACGCTGGCATTGTTCTTAGCTATCGCTCATTATAAGTAGTGTAAAAAGAAACCTGCAAAATTGGAAAAAATCCAGATTCTTCCTGGCCGTCAAAAACAAGAACCGCGATGTTCCAAGAAACTAAGGGTGGGCCTTCTCGCTGCGTGGCTGTGTGTTTTCATCGCGTGATTGGATGAGCGCGATCCCACGGCGCTCCAAAATGTAGAGCGGAGCGTCTTCTCGATTAGGAGACTCATATGAGGAACTCTACAAGATTATCCACACTTGGAGGGTTCAAAAAATAAAAAAAAAATTGGAGGCACATCTCTGTAATAATTTTTTTCTCGTTCTTTGACACGGTTTTAAACACAAATTTTTCTTATGAATTAAAATCTTAAAAATTACGTGGATTCGGGAAAAATCGCTCATTTTTGGTCATTTTTCGCGATATTCAAATGCACGTTTGCGCAGAACCGACCGATTTTAACGATCTTTAGCTTAAATTAAAGCTCTTTTTTCTATTTTAATCGCCTTTTTGTGGAATATTGGTTGGCATCTTCAAGAGCTTGTTATTGGTTAATCATCAGTGACTACGTTTTCGTCCATTTTTCCCATGTTAAATTTCCATAAGAAAAACAGATTTGTGTTTAAAACCGTGTCACAAGACCATTTTCGAGTGTTGGAGAATTTTCTCGTCTATTGTATGACCTAAAGAACGAGACAAAAATTATTACAGAGGTGTGCCTCCAATTTTTTTCTTTTTCGAACTTTCTAAGTGTGGATAATCTGTAGAATACCGCATATATATATATATACACACACACACACACACACACACACACACACACACACACACACACACACACACATACACACGACTATATTCGGCGACTATATTTTGTCAACAGAGAGCGAGCCGAAGGTGCGAAAAAGGGAAGGGCAGGACGAGCTGCCCTCGGTCCTGCCCTTGCAATCCATCAATCACCGGGCGAGCCGCGTACCGGTGCTCTTATAGGTGAGCTAAGCTGTAGTTTGTCCACCATATGTAATTTTTAATAAACAATTATTGCATTTACTTTTAACCCAATATCGTTTTTATTTGAAGCTCCTAACCTATAATAGTAATGGAAACCTATATAAAAGGGCCAGGATATATTCTAAATTATCAAATAACTTTATATAAAAGCTGAGAAAGAGGCCAATCTTACCGGTTTCCGTGATACGAAGACTTGACGAGCTTGACGGCGAAGAGGAACTGTATTGCGCAGACGAGCAGGCAGCATAGATTAAGGGAGAGCGCTAGGGCGCACAGCACCAGGGTCACGTCGTAGACAATGGCGAACTCCTCGGGGCTGATGAGACTATTCGGCATGAACGATACGGTGGACATGCGTATGAGAAAGGTGAGCGAGAGCAGAGCTAACAGCAGCGACACCAGGCACAGCAGGCCGAGGCTGGTGAGCATCTCCTTGACGCCGGCCTCCATGCCCTTCTGGTTCCTCGTCAACGACGACGAGGACCAGGAGACGTTGAGCGGCACGATGCTCGGCCCCGTGGACGTCGTCGTCGTCGTGGCAGCCGATGCCGTCGTGGCCGGTGCCATCACCGCTGCCGTCTGCGTCTGCAGTACCGCGGGCGCAGGCGACGGCGTCGCCTGACTGGGTAGCCTCGAGATCCTCGAGATGTCGAGGCCACCGTTGATTTTGGATCTGTCTAGTCTTTCCGACGCCTGGTGATGCTGCTGCTGCTGTTGCTGCTGCTGCTGTTGCTGCTGCTGCTGCAGCTGCGTCACCATCGCGTGCGTCTGGCTCATCGACGAGAGGTTCGCCCTGGGGTTACCTCCGTTGAGCCTCTCCGCGTACCCGGCCAGGTTCGCCCCGACAACAGGACTGACGCTGTTCACCGAGTGCTTCGACGTCGACAGCGTCGACAGGTTCAGCCCGTGCGAGTGGTGACTCGCGTTCAGCCTCTGCGCCAGGTTATTAACGCTGAGCTGCGAGTGGTTGAGAGGATGCCGGTGACCGAGCGCCGAGGACGAGGCAGCGGCCGCCGCGCCCTGGAACTGCGGCCCGGCGCGTTGTCCGACGACCGATGTGTTGTGGTGCACGACGCTGTCGTAGACGTCGGCGCTGCTCTGGGCGCGTGCCGAGGATCGCGTCGCCGACATGTGCGCGTGGTGCTGATCGTGGAGGTGATGGTGCTGTTGATCGTTGCCGTTGCGGTGGGCGACGCCGCCACCGCCGCCAGGCAGGTAGTCATTGTGGTGGTGCAGCCGGGAGCCCGCGGTCGACGACGGTTGACCCGTCAGGATGTGCTTCAGCATCACGCACGCGCGGACAGGCTGGGCTATGGTCCTAGCCTCGCTCCGCGTGTCCACTCACATCGCGCAGGCGCACCGATTTTTCCCTTCTCTCACGCGCGTGCACAAACACTTTTGGTTATTCCTCTACGTGTATATCCTTGCGATAATACTACGAATCGCACTAGACGGAACTAGCGACGAGTAGTGCCGGGGCTGAGGGAGTTGCTGCAGACCAGCTCCGGCAAGCGCGGCCCCGTCGACGCGCCGGCGCCGATCCCATCGGTCATCGTGCGCTCTCGTACAAGCCTCTCTACACCGGTGGTCCCTTTGGTATATGTCTCTCGTGTAGCTGCTACTTCCGGTGTACTCTCTCCTAATGTGCTGTCTTACGGTGGCTGCAGGCGGGGTCTCGACTCGAGACTAATACTGCTAACGCTGCTGCTCGGCATCGCTGCCGGGGACGAGTCGCTCGGCCCTCTGGAACGAAAGAAGAAGACGGTGGTGAATTAGAAGAGTGTGCGTGAAATTCGAGACAGTGGATCGCGCGCGATGCGTCTTTATTAATAGAAAGATAGATAGAGTGCGAGAGAAAGTTCACGCAACCGTCAGCGCGCGCTGTCACAATAATACGGGGAAGAGAGTGACATAGTACAATGGATCGTTGATCCCCCCGAGGGGCCGATGTACACCCCGCGCGGTGACGGGATTATTAAGAGACTGCTCGAGCTCACGGTCGAATAATAAGGATGAGCTGGAGAGTGTTATATAAGAAAAAAAGAGGTCAGGTGTAGGAATATTTATATGTATGTGTATATACGTATATAAGAAAAGCGCAGGGTAGCGCATTACGCGGGGCTAGACGAAAACGGATACGCGCGCGAGAGTCGCGTTTTCTCGCGACCGTTAGGTTATCTAATCCCCATAGCCAGGCGCGCGTGTGCTTGTGTGTGTGTATACGTAGGAGTAGCCTCAGCTGCATACTCTACACACATACATACCTCGTATCGCGCGCACGGGTATAGTATAAGTATCATATAAGAGCGCGCGCGAGGTTGTTGTCAACGTTTGGAGCTGAGCCTTAGAGCGAGCGAGAGCGAGAGAGAGAAACGGGTTCCGCTCGCATTCCGCCCGGCGGACGTCCAGCGTGCTGAGCGCAGCCTTGCCGGTGGTCGCCTCGGGGGCTCGTGTGTGTGTGTGTGTGTGCGCGCCGCGTGTATATGCTATATACGCCTCTCCCCGTTATGGCGCGCGCGCGCGTTCTTGAAGAGGTGGCGACCGAGAGAGAGAAAGAGAGGGAAGGATTTACAAATCGATCGAGAGGAGAGCGAGCCTATCGCGAGATAAAGAACGAGACGACGACGACGACGGTGCGGTTACGCAACGGTCGCAGGGAGAGAATGCGTATGAGGAAGGGAGAGAGGAAGGGGGTTTTCGTGGGTCTTTGCGGTCGCCACGGATTTAACGACGGCGGAAGAGGTGGATATATAGGGTTGGTTACATCGGTGCGTGCATAAGGGGGATCTTAGTGATGGAATAGAGTGTCTATGTCTTTAGCGCGGAGTGTAGCTTTAATTATACGCGATGACAATCGGAAATAATGCATAGCGATTTATTGGAGCAAAGTACGTAGATTCGGCGTAACATCGATTTTTAATTCATCGCCGTTTCCACGATATTACGCCACACACTTATCTAGACGCAGACACCACACATACACATTTGAATATTAAACGGGCGCTGTGAATGGCCCGCTAATGAATCGATATACGTAATGTCCCGGCGAGTTCATTGACTATAGGTGTACCCACTTGTGAGTGTGACAAAAGCCACTTGTGCGCTCACGAGAGAGAGAGAATTTTCCCGTAAATTTAGAGCCGTACACACAAACGCTTACACGCTCGATACCTACTCCCCACCCCCTCATGCCGCTAAAGCCAAAGTAGGCCGCTTCGATCCCACCCACGCGCGTGTGCTTTTCGCGTATGTATATGGAGGGTCTTTCATCCCCCGCTCGTTTCTCACTCACTCACTCTTGCGAGTTTCAGGCACTCGCGCACACGCGCGCCTCTAATGTTTCCCGAAACGCTTACGCCGGTGCTCGAGTACTCGCCGCGCGCCGCGGCTCTCGTGCAAATTTAGGCCAGGAACCGGGCGCCCGCGCGCTCACTGTCTCGCGTACTCTTTTTTCTCTCTCTCGCTCTTTCTTTATAGCGGAGCACAGCAAATTCGCGCGTCGAGCTCTGCTATACCTAGTTTTGTCGTATGCAACACGCGCGCTCGCGAGTATTACAAAGCCCTGCGAGAAGTCGCAAGAGATTGCGTATGCGCGAGAGGGAGTAGAGCGAGAAAGAGTAAGAGGAGACCGCGGCGAGTATAGTAACTCGCTCGCTCTCGCTCGTTTCTTTCATTCGCGAGCCTTTATGCGTAGATATATACGCATGCATATATGTACTACACGGCGGTGGGTGTGCGTGCTTGCATTTGCTCGCCGGAGATTAAAGAGTAACGCGTGGCCGCGCGCGCGCGTGTGTATAAGTACGCGAGCCCGTATCGGATTTCAACCGGCCGCTGCTCTCCTCTCTACATATACACGCTGTCTGATTCCTCACGCGGGAGTGCGAGAATCTCGAGCGAGAAAAAAAAGCCACTGCTGCAGCGAGTGAGAGAGACTGTCAATCACACCCAGGTATATGTGTATATGTATAGTGTGAGGGGAGAATCAACGCACAAGCGAGGCATTGTATTATACATGAGTGACTTTTGCCGAAAAAATTTTAATTCGATTATATGTGTGTGTGTGGGTGGACGCGATTGAAAACTAATATTCCGAAAAGAATGGAGCCTTTCAGCTTCCCCGAACTCGGTCTCGTATGGCAGTGCGTGCATGCAGCAGGGCAGTATAATAAGGATTGAAATTATACCCGACAATGCCCTTTATCGAATATCGCTAAAAATACACGCGAAATTCTAGGTCGAGCCCATATTGATTCACTATACTCCACAATTATGTAGGAAAGCGCTGACGTGTGGTAACAACCCATATCGCCGAACGAACGAGCGCGCGATTGCCATCGATTTGTAGGATATATACGTCACCGGCAGACGTATAATACGTATACGGTATATGCATACATTAACCGACTGATTAACTGGCGACGGAAATATACCCGCCAGCAGTGCGCGACATTGTGCGAATTCCGCGCTTATACACACAGAAATCGATCGGGCGCGGGCGAACGCATACCTAGGCTATATACTTCTCGCATATAGGGGGCGAGTTAATTCCCCCAGTCGAGCGGATTCGCTGCGTAAAATTATTACGAGCCCTGCGGCCATGTGGAAAGACGAGGAGAGAGAGGGAGAGAAAGAGTAGTAAGAAGTATATAAGCGTTTGTCTGGCTTCGCGGGCGCGCGAAGTCCTACGCGTGCGCGGCCGCAGTTTATCCAATTACAGTGAGCGCGCAGTCGATCGCATTCGCGTGGTGCATTTTCCGTTTGTTTGTTTCTTAGCTAGCGTTATACGCTCGGCAGCAGCGGCCAATCCTCGACGCTTCCGCTTTTCTGTGTTGGCTCGGTTTCAGCTCTCTTGCGCGCTCTCTCTCTCTCTATGCTATTAATGAAGAAACCACGCAGACGTGCTCGAGGGTCAACACACTCGAGCCCTCCGCCTAGCACGACTGGCTCATGCCTACTACGTCTACTTCTTCTTCTGCCCTACACGAGTATTGTTGTTGATGCTGCCTACTGCTGCGATCTCGTGTCGCTCTCACTCTTGGGGAACTGTCGTCGTCATTTTCACCAGTGGCTTTGTGGCCCACTGGTGTGTAGAAAGACGAGGAGATGAGTGTGTTTGACGGAAAAAGAGAGGTGGTTTTTGAATTTTAGAAAGTGGATAAAACAAACACGCAGAGAGTGCGAGCCTGACAAGAAGTAGATAATGATGAGGCGTATATGTACGTGTGAATGTGTGGAGAGAGAGAGAGGATGACAAAAAGTAATGGTATTGAATGATTTGTATTTAAGTATACGCTCGAAGTTATATATACATGTATACATAAGACAAGAAATGAGTAGGTTGCGCAAGGGAAATTTTCTTTCCTGACGTATTGAGGTTGAAACGCGCGTAGTGTTATTTCTTCTCTCCCTCTCTCTCTCTCTACTCCCATTTTAATGGCCAGGAAAAAGGGAGAAAAATGACTACTCGTGCCAGTGTCATACCCAGCAGAGGAACCCTCTCTGACATTCAGCACGATCCATTATTACGCTCTCTCTCCCCGACTAATTATATTCAATCAAAACCCTTTCATCATCACGCCGGCGAAAAATTCCTAGACAATGTTTCGGATATTACCTCCGCCGCGGCGCAATCTCATCACCACCGCCGCCGCGCCAATCCACCCACGCATCGGCATGCAAATTCATGCAGATAAGATAATCGAGTAAGAGAGAGAGAGAACTCAGGGCGGCACTTATTCATTTTTTCACCCACGGCACACGCATCACTCGGCACAATGGGAACGCGATCGCCACCATCATCATCATCATCATGATCGCTACTGCGTATACTAATCGCTCTATTCTGAGAACCCTTACCAGATAAGACACGATGCATACATATACGCGCTACGCGGCTTTTTCGCGCGCGAGCTCTCGCGGAGGGAGTAGGTAGAAATGCGAGAAACGGGGGGAGAGAGAGAAGGAGGGAAGCACGCGCAGGTGCAGTCGGCCGCCGGTCGAGCGCGGATCATCTTCTACCATCTCCGCGAGGTTCTCTCTCTCTCTCTCTCTCTCTCTCTCTCTCTCTCTCTCTCTCTCTCTCTCTCTCTCTTTCTCATTAGTATGCGTGAACGCCGCAGCGGACCGCGATCATCCATCTGATGACGCGGCGGCGACGCATCCTCTCTCCAGCTACTTCCTGGCCCGCTAAGGCAACCGATGTCTTTATCATCTTTTTGCGGAGAACACATAATGTGCGTGTGCGTATACATGTGAGATGAAAAATTTACGGAGCAGAGAATGTGTGTGCGTGGAGAGGACGGGTTTGCTATAGGTGCTTCGCCGCTCGAGTTAGTCACTCTTTGTTTATGCCCGCGCGCTGGTCCCGGAAGATATAGGTGTAATCTTATCGTCGTTCGTTTTCTCCGCAGTAATCTACGAAGCGACGCGCGTGCGTGCTCTTATGTTTTCGCAGAAAACTGCGTAAGATTTCGCAATGGCGTACAAATATATACGCTATCTCTCAGCGCGAGTGTTATCGTTGGCCGCGCTTTTTAAACATTATACACTACTCGAAAGAGGAAGAAAACCGTAAGAACACACTACTGCTGCTACAATGCGCGAACGAAAGTGAAAAATCTCCATAACAATGCAGTGCGCGCGCTTGCAACCGTGAATTATATGTGTCCGGGGATATAAGGACTGCGCGCTGCACACTCCGCTCGCGCTCTCGCGACAACCGACGACGACGCACTCAGACCCATCCATTAGCGAAAATACACTTGAATATATGCGACAAAACCGAGAGCGAGAACTCGCGAGTATAATATAAAGAGAAACACGCAGGCCCATGTGTACCCTGTTTTTCCCTACAAAGTATATGCGCGTAAGTTATACGTACATACATATAAATACATCCTCGCATGCACACGCGAGTCTATGAAAAACCGCCTAGTTAATTTAGCTAGAAACATCCTTAACAACGGTTATTAAACGCGAGTCCGCGCGCGCGGGAAGCGTCTCGTTCCTCTCTCTCGCATACTTAATAGGCCCGTCGTTGTCGTCGTACTCGTTGTTGATCGACGTCGTGTATACGCGAGGAGGAAGCGCGAGATGTATAACGCGAGGTGAAAAACTCTGGAAGCACCGGAAATGCCGGGGGCAGGAGCGGGCTGGTGGTTGCACAGGAACCGGCGCGCGAGCGCAACATGGAGTAGGTAGGTATATATACACGCAGCGTTGCCGCGTTCTCCAGCTGCCTGCCTCTCTCTCTCTCTCTCCTTCTCTTCTCATCCTCCTCCTCCTCCTCCTCCTCCTCCTCCTCTTCTTCTTCTTCTTCTTCTTCTTCCTGCGCAAGGTCAACGATTTTCCCGCGCGAGCTCGCGGTTCTCCGTCTCTCTCATTCTCTCTCCCTTCTTCTCTTTCGCGCGCGCGCGCGGGGACCGATGAACCAAACCTGCAACGAGTTCCTGCGCACACGGCCGCCGCCATCATTGAGCCCTTGGCGCTTCTACTCTCTCTCTCTCTTTCTCTACTCGCGCTTTAATGGAATTCCTATATGTGCGCGCAAGAGAGGGAGAGAAAAGAGTGCAGGGCGCGCGAGTTCAGTGGCCAGGGAAGAAAAGTCCGCGCTTTTTTTAATCCCATGCCTCTCTCACGGTGGTTGGGAAAAGCACGCTATAAGGGGAGAGAAAGATGACAGGAAGCGCTTAATGGACAAGTGTGTTGCAGCGCCCGCGTTTACGTACACGCGTTCCATGCGCTCGTGCGTCTGTCCCGTCTTGCGTAATCTACAATGAGAGAGAGAGAGTTTTTCTCTTCCTTTTCTGCAAGAGCGCGCGAATTCTTCTTCGCTATATCATGCTTAGCGAGCTGGAAAAATCCTGGATCGAACGCACCGACGATGTGCATAATATGCAACAAGTCAACAAGTGTGTGTGTGTGTGGTGTGTGTGTGTGTGTGTGAGCATATACGTGTGTGTTTGCATTGCGTAGCCATCAGAAAGAGGAACCTGTCTAGGTATGTAATTTGAAAACGATTGCCGATGGTATATACCAGCGAACGACTGCAGCGGATTTCCTTGGAAAATAAACGGAACGTCGCGCGAACATGCGAATTGTTTCCGGAGGCGTATCAAGGAGCTCACTTATATATACATACACAAGCGATCGGGTTGTTTTCCTACCAGAGCTACTGTCAGCTCCGTTGTTTGGCCGGCGATGCCCGCGTATAGTCGTAATCTATAAGCAATGACAAAGTCGCGCGGCAAAGAGAGAACGACACTGCGAGACGCTGCGATAGGGACCGGTTGTGGAGGCGAGCGCACACGCGCGCCAGTAGATATACCTCCTGATAGATGTGTCGAGGCGAAGGGACGGAGAGAGAGAGAGAGAGAGAGAGAGGGAGAGAGAGAGAAAGAGAAGGCAAGGTCGTTGCCTAGATAACAGTTGCAAGGTACAGTTGGCTCGCATGCCATAGGGAGAGAGAGGGTGAAGCTGCTGCTGCTGCGACGTTGCATGAGCTGCTGCTTCTGCTTTTGCAGGTTATATCCTCACGGTGTCTTGCCCTCCCGAGAATGTGCGCATGCATATAGACGCAGAAAGAGAGAGAATTTTTATCAGAAGGGAGTTGGCTCGGTTTCCATGAAAATTAGCAATTGGCTCATGGGTCACGATATTCGAGAATTTCATCCACCGTAAGAGAGCTCTCAAGAGGCATATTGTGTATAGGAAAGAAAGAAATCCTTATAAGGCGGTCTTACGCGCGAGCGTGGAACAAATGATCCTGCTATCGGCTATCTCTCCAGCGGCGCGCGTATTCACGCCTCTCTTCCTATATACACTACGCGCTCTTCTCATTTGCTTCCTTATAAAGCAACGCGGCTCCGGCTTAGCTCTAGACCCGCGCGATCACGCCGAGTCACGTGGCGCGGAGGACGAGAAGGAAAGAAAGGGTGTAGTTCGTTATTATGGCGATCACGGCGTCGCTTGATCGAAAACGGAACAATTTCGGAACGTTTCGTAATGTACGTAAATCATTTCGGAACGGCGCAAAACTCGGCGATGCACGAATAAACTACAAAAGTTGTACGGTTTATGGTATTTTATGTTTCCATTTATAAAAGAGAAAACGTGATTAATATAAATAACTGTAAATAATAGACATTACTGTCTCAATGGACGAAGCCCATTTTCTTTTTCAATTATAACCCTATAAGAGAACTTATCGGAATTTTATGTAAAGAAGAAGAGAACGGGCAGCGGCAAAGCCGCTGGTTATAACCCTGCGTTAAGAGAACTTAACTTTGTTTTATGTAAAACACTAAAAAGAGAACGGGCAGCGACAAAGCCCATTTTCTTCTTCAATTAGAACCCATTTAGTCCCAAATGTCGGAAAGTTTCACTAAATTTTCATCCAGTTTTTTTTTCATATTATTTGTATTAAAAAAGATTCAGAAACATGATATCCGACGTAAAATGCTATGCTCTTTCATAATATGGTATCAGAATTTGCCTAACATTAATGTTTAAAAAGTTATAAACAATTTTTTGCAAAAAAAGCAATTTTTTCTATTAAAAAAATATTTTTGATCTAAAATTTTTATATGAGACCGGTAATATACACATCCTTTTACGGATACAAAAAGTATTTTCGAGTCATAAATTTAAAGATAGGTGGGGTCCGGAATAAAAAATTAAACATGGCAGTCCCCAAAATGGTGTCCGAAATAAAAATTTTGTTGATAAACTACAGGACGCTGCAGCTTAAAAAGTATGAGCTATTTAAAAAAAATGCCAAGAGTGAAAAGTTTTTAGAATTCATCGAGAAATACACTGGAATTATTTCAGTTTCTTTTATGACATTTTAAAAAATTTGTTTTCTTGTGTTCTCTTGTGTTCTTTGGGCATAGCCCATTTTCTTCTTTAAATACGACACCGATAAGTTCTCTTAATAGGTTATAATTGAAGAAGAAAATGGGCTTCGCCAATTTGCTTCTTCAATGAAGGCTTTGCCGCTGCCCGCTCGATTCTTAGTGTCTTAATAAGACACCGATAAGCTCTCTTAATAGGGTCATAATTGAAGAAGAAAATGGGCTTTGCCGCTGCCCGTTCTCTTCATAGTGTTTTGAATAAAACACCAATAAGTTCTCTCTTCATTTAAATGTACTTTTAGGAATAGAAATAACACACATGTCGAATGGTTCTTTGTTTATTAGCCAAAAACAATACGCCAAGAAAATTGTTGAAAAATTCAACATGACAAATGTCCATGAAGTTTTTACACCACTCGACACGCAATCAAAACTAGTGCTTTTTGAGAAAGACGAGATTTTAAATAATAATAACGGATTACACCCAAAAACGCGCGAAAAATGTGTAAGCTGTGCGCCGCCCTAAATATATATATGAAGGTTCGGTCATCCGTGAGTACCGGGCCAAGGACGCTGCTGTCGCCGGTTGTGGTATTATACAAGAAACACGCTTTTGGAAACCATTGTCAGACACCATGCGAATAAAAACACGAGACGATTGCGATACTGTCATTACCAGCACTACGATGACGTATTATATATACCTATATAGCAATGGAATTCTCCGACTGGAATCTCGTGAATCAATTTACTCGCCGCAGGATATTACGCGCGCGGTGTATAAGTTCCTTTCCAAAAAGACCAAAAAATATACGCTCGCTTGCTCCTATCTCGCATATCGGAGAGTCCGAGAGAGAGAGAGAGAGAGAGAGAGAGAGAGAGAGAGAGAGAGAGAGAGAGAATTTCCAATCGGATAGACCGTATTACCCCGCGGCGTGCGTAGCCCGAAGCGAGAGAGATTATCTGTCGTAATGCGGTAAATGACAGAGTCTCTCCCGGCAGCAGCAGAGTTCCTCTTACCCAACAACACTGCTCTCGACGCCGCGGCACGCCGCGAGATCACGATCTCCTTGTGCGCGCGGTTAATTTTTTCCCGGGAATGATTATTGTTATCTCGGGTCGAGGATTATTCTCTTTCTGTTTTAATAAACAGGGACAGAGAGGTGGTGTATCATACACTGGCTCTTTAAATGGGTTCCAGGAGCAGCAGCAGCAGCAGCTTCCGTTGAGAGATCGATCATCTCCGTCTCTACGCACATACATCATATATAAGTATACGTATAAATGAGCGAGGTAGAGATTCGATTCGAATGGACTCGTAATTGACACATTTCCTAGATGCCTATCTAACGAGCGGCGCTGCTCCGGCGTACGGCACCCCAACGACGCTCCTTCTATTTTGACTTATTGCGTACCTATACACACCGAAGAGAGTCGAGTAGACAGACGAGAGGAGAATCACCGTCACCGCGAGCCGTTCTTCCACCGCAGGGGGGGAGCTAATTTTCGGTGTAAAGAATCGAGATCCCGTCGCCCCGATACGCGCTCCTTTTGTGTATATACGCGTGGGTTCCCTCTCGGGATGCAGGGCGGGATCGCCACGCCTGGGGCTTTAACGAGATAAACGATATCTCGAAAAATCGAAGGGAACATGGCTGTTCAGCGTACTGTGGCCGTAATTTTTTCCGTTGTCTTTCGAGATATCGTTTATTTCGTTAAAGCCCCTGGTCCTGCACGTGAGCGTACACGTCAGCCTCTCTCGGCGGTGCAGCCCGCGGTGTGAATATAATCCCTACTTGCTCTCGGGTGAATCACTCGCGCGGCGTGGCGCTTGTAAAGCCGCGTGCGCGCGTGCGACTGCTTGCCGATTTCGTTAGCACGCTGATGTAGCAGCAGCAGTTTTCACCTGTTGTGCCGGACGAGTCGCCGCGAGGCTTCTGTGTGCGCCGCTGTTGACTCAGCGAGAGAGTGTGAGGTTTCGTTTCTTTTTCCTTTTTGTTTCTTGGGTGCTGTATTTGTAAACAAACGGGGGTGGCAAGGTTTATGCGACGGTTGCAGATATATAGTTTTTGCACATATAGAGGTGGAGGGGATGGTGACGCCAGAGTGTGCGGACCTTCTGGCGCAAAATGTGGCAATTAAAATTTTATTGATTCTCGATGCTCGGGCGGTAGTTATAATGATGGTGGTTATAATGCGGGATGCCGTCAACAGATCCGGACGATATGGGGTTTGGAAATAATCCGCAATTCCTTAGCGGTTATTTTATTTTGATATAGTTCGCAAAAATATAATCTTCACCTCGATTATACGGAGGTTCGTTACAACTAACGAGTTATAACGTAACAATTTAGCGAAATATTTAGCGCAGAAAAACGTCAATTAGAGGAGAAAAAGTGTAGTATAGTAGTGCCCATCTAGAGTTCCTCGATGCGTGAGAGCGAACTACTCCTCGAGATGCTAGAACGTCTAACGAACCCTTTGCGCGCACGTCGATTGAGGAAAAGTGTTGAGCTTTTTGTGCGCTCCTGTTCCTGAAACTCGCACTGCGTGGAAGAAGGGGAAAAAAACAACACGGAGCAGCGAGTGACGAGTCTATTCTCGCTATCGTGGAAAAAATCGGCGATTCCGCGTACAGCGGCTAATAAACGCAGCGTGAAACCTACTCGTAAAATGACGCAGACTCGCAGCGAGATCTCTCTTCCGTATACGGAGGCGATCGCCACGGCGAGATTCACGCGCAGCACAGCCGATCCATCTTACATGGAGATTCCTAGCGCGGGGAAGGAATGCCGCGGGTCTATACTAGAATATGTACGTATATAGTACGGATACGTAAGAGCAGATCCAAAAAGATGGTATAAGAAAGAAAGAAAGGAAGGAAGGGAGAAAGAGATCGAATTAATCGGGGAGAGGAAGAGCACGGGACAATAATAACAACGAGAGTGAGCGAGAGGGAGACACACCCTGCGGTCTGTCTCGGAGAGCTTTCGAGCGCAATCGCGCGCGAAGAGGAGCAAAAAGTGCAGCGAGAGCGAGCGTCGTCTCGCATTTCTCTCTCGTTCGCTCTTCTTCTTCTTCTTTCTTTTATTAAAAAATGAAGGATACGGCTTAGCCTAGCGCGATACTCGAACCTTTTTAATGCAATCCCACGCGCTCCGGTTGACTTCTCGCGAATGTATATGCTATATAAGAACGAGTGAGAGGACGCGAAATCCGTATAATAAAGTTCTGTGGAAGAGCGAGCACTGCATGCAGGCAGGCAGCTCCTCTTTATTTTACAATTCCGCGGTAATAAAAGCGAACGCGCGCATAATCCTTGGCGCGCAGTATAATTCTCGGAAACGCGTTCTCCATGTAGGCGCAACTCTCTCTCTCTCTCTCTCTTTCTCTCTCTCTCTCTCTATTCGTCAAAACACACGCACGTTGGCGATTCGACACTGTAGATATAGGTATACACGTGTATAAAGACACACGCTATTTTTAGCGATCGCCGCGTGTAAAAAGCCATAGCGTGGTCGCAGACACTGCGAGATAAAAATACAGCGATATATACGTACGTACATATACGCGCAGTACTTACGCATACACTCTAGGGGGGAATATGGTAATTTTTATTGCCCGACCTTTGGGCCCCACGTCGCTAAGTCTAACGATTTCTTTTTACGGGGCTCGCGCGGATGCTGCAGCGTGCGCGTATATAGTATCGCGAGCGCGGTGGAAATAAAAAAGGAAGGAAATTGTAAGGCCGCGCCGGGAGAGAGAGAGAGAGAGAGAGAGAGAGAGAGAGAGAGAGAGAGAGAGAGAGAGAGAGAGAGAGAGAGAGAGAGAAGCCGCGCGCGTAAAATTAAACCGAAGAGACTCTCCTCGCGAGAGAGAGAGAGAGAGAGAGCGCAAGACTCGCGGGCAGGTATGTACTTTAGCCAGCTGAAGAACTCGACCTTGAGAGCGCGCGCGCGCAGGCTCCTCGCGTGCTTGCTTCTCTCTCGCTCGCGAGCCGGCGAGCATATATGTATGTGCACGAGGGAGAGTATGTATGAGAGCAAGAATTCCCATACACATATACACACACACACACACACACACACAAACACACACAAACACACACACACACACACACGTGCAGGTTGGTAGCATCAATCTCGCATCGGTATCGGTCATGTGTGAGTGAGTGAGGGCGTGTTTGCGCTCGCGGTTCTGGCAACTGTTCGCCGGAGATAATGAAGCGATGAGCGAGGATTTCGTAATTTTACGAAGCGAAAGGGTATAGGAGGGAAGGCCGAACATCTTTGTATGTATATAGATAGAATGGTGGAATCCGCGAAGGAATTCACGTGTGTGTGTGTATACCATATAGGCTGTCATCGCTGGAGGCATAATTTATCGCCGGCGTATTTTTCACAGCAGCTCAATGACTCATTCAGCCAAATGTGCGCGCGCGAGTTTTTAGAACTCGAGACTGATGCTTGTATAGGTATGCGTATATAGGTATATATTCACATATACGCGAATCTCGTATATACTCGCGCTCGTTACACGGGAACGCGGCTTTTTTTGTACACCATGTGTGGAGGTATTTCGTCAATGACACACACACACACGTGTGTGTGTGTGTGTGTGTGTGTGTGTGTATATATATATATGTGTGTGTGTGTGTGTGTGTGTGTGTACGTATGCAGGGCGGAATGTCACTTAACGAAGGATCGATTACGCGGTTGGAATCCGTTCGCGAAGGATTAAAAGAGCGCGCACCACACACACACACACGGGGTATAGTATATAGAGAAATATGGGCGAACCGCGCGCGCGCGAGGTCACGTCTCACGTTCAGGGCCGACGATCTCTACTGCTCTGGCCGATGCGAACAGCGCATTTTCCACGCGCGGCTTATATTCTCTCACATTATCGCTCTTATCACGTGTGTCACGAGGCGAAAAAAGGGAGAAGCTTACGCGGGGATATCTCGCGTTCACAAATTTCGCAACACGTGTACGTAGCAGGGCGTGTGAGAAAATAAGTATGTATATATAATCCTCTCTGAGCGCGCGCGCGTGCGCGTATCCAAATCGACTCTCTCCTCGCCTCCGGTTTAAAAACCTTTTGGTGGTTGATAATCCTTCCTGCGCGCGCGAGCGCCCGCATGCGGGACACACCGTGGGACCGGCGCTGACTAATGGATCAGCATCAGCTCGTATGCTCGCTCGTATACATATACGTATCTATACCAATCGGCGAGGTTTGGAGCATTAATCCAACCCGTTATAGATTTCCAAGTCGACGGCGCATTTTTCATTTTTGGGCCCGCGTGTGCGAACCGGGAATAAAAACAAATCCTCCCATACGAGGAGGGAGGGGAGAAAGAGAAGAGCACCTGCCCGCCAAAATATCCGTTAGCGAATTCCAGGCGCGCGCGGTGCTCCGCTCTGTCCCCCTATATATGTACGAGCACAGTGTTTGTGCGCGTGTGTGTGTGTATACACACATCGATCGAAATATTTCGGAGAGCGAAGGGGAGAACGTGGTAGGATATATAGAGTTCCGTTACGCATCTTTTCTCGTCGTGGTCCCCCTGCGTGTGCACACGCAGGTTTGTATATAGCTGTATACGCTCGTTATACGGCGATTCCTTTATTATCTCGGTGTACCATCGTCTTTCGCGCGCCGCGCGAAAAAAGAACGTAATCGGGCACCGCAACAGTAATTCCCTCGTAACGCCACGGGCGTGCGCGGCCACCCGCCTTTGAATATGACCGCGCGAGGGTAGAGTGAAAGAGAGAAAGAAAGAGGAGACAGAGAAAAAAAACAGTCGGCCGGAATGCAGCAACCTGTTCGAGCAGGAGTGAGGGAGAGAGGAGAGAGAGGATTTTGAAAAACCTACGAGGCTTCGTTTTTTTGCCCGCGCTCGAATAAGGAAGTGGACGCGAGCGAGCGAGCGAACCTCTCGAGAATGGAGCCGCAGCAAGGAGCAGCACTGGAGAACGTCTCGGGAGGAGTAAAAAGGAGCGGAGCGCGAAGGAACGTAGAAAAAGGAGAGAGAGAGAGAGAGAGAGGAGGCGCGAAGGGTCCGTTAAGGCGGTACACGTCCCTGAAGAGAAAGAGAGAGAGACCATTGCGGATAAGAGACGCGCGCGAACCCGCGGCGGGCCGCTAACTCACCTCGTGCCACATTCCGACGTCGACGACGGTGGTGACCATACGACCGCCGCCGCCGCCGCTGGTATTCCTCCTCCTCCTCCTCGTCCTTGTATATGTGCGTTCGCCACCGGCGCCGCGCGGCGCCCAGCCTCTGTGTAGCCCCGCACCACCACACTCCACAACAAATATCACACTGTCACTCCCTTTCAGGGCAGCAGCACACTCTCTCAGTGTATAACAAATATTGTTACACACTCCCTCCTTTTTTCACACCACGCGAGGCACCGATATATTTACATATCCACAGACACGAGGGCTGCTGTGTTTTTGCCGGGGACGCGCGCTGCTATCTTTTTTTTATTTATTTATTTTCGAAAACCGGCTTTCTACGCGCGCGTGCTACAACAGCGGCAACTCTATGTGTATGTACATATGTAGCTGGTGGTATCTATCTACCCACCGACGTGGTCGGCTCGCGACGGTCGACTGTTGTGCACTCCCTGCACGTCGACTGCTGCTGCCTGCGCTGCGCGCCCGCCAGCACATTCAACAGTTGAACTCGCGCAGCGCCGCCGTTGCCGCGACACCCCCACCATTCGGGCTGCGGCAGCAGGCAGACGTATAGACATACTCGTATTTCGCGCAGGCCGGTGCCCCGATAATAGATGCACCTGTGCAGTGTGTGCTTGTGTGTTAATTTTTTTATTGGATTTGATGAGAGTAGTTGATACCTGATATTTTGTAGGTATTCAGGTGACTATATGGTGTTTTGTTGTTGTAGATGCGAACGTTTGGATTTGCAGTGCGATTGATTTTAAATCGTCGTTAATGTCCAATGATATTACAGTTGTTATTTAAACGAAAATGAATAAATGGGTAGTTAATGGAAACAAAGAGCACAATTGTTAAAACAGTTTCAATTGTGGTAAACGTTTGTGTTTACGATAATAACTTGTTGCTGTTTAGTAATGGAATGATTAAGCGATTAAACGATTATGTAAGAAAATAGAAGGATAATTCAAGAATAATTTCGAGCTGGTTAATACGAATCAACCATAATTTTATTTCGTTATATAATAGCTTTTACACAATATTTTGCTTCAGTGAATTATACTGTGTACACGGAAAAAGTTAATACAATGCGCATGAATATCTCATTTAGAAGTATACGTCAATCAAAAATATTAAAATTATTGTTTCCTTCAATAAAGATAATTTACAACATTCACCTTTTTTGCCATCTTTCACATTATTAATCTTAAAAGCTATGTTGACAATTAAGTTTTTTTTTTCATGTGTAACACATTTACATGTGACATCGTTATTTCATTTATTTATCAATTTTTTTTTTGTATATATATAATTCGACCATTACGCATGCTCACCTATAACAACCCTACGCCATAAATTCGCATCTGGAACGATCGTCACGCTACAAATCTATAGAAATTTGTAATACGAGAAGCATGCTCGTTTTATCTGCTGGTCGTCATACCATTTTACAGCTGAATAAAATCAACAAATATAATACGCTATTTACCCATAACGAATGAAAATAATCATATAGGATATCGTAAGAAACTAAAGAAGAACGAGTTCGTATAAATCAACAGTAGTAAAAGACAATAGTATATATTTGTACTAAATGAAAATAAGTAGAATTTGTAAACGTTTGGACAATCTTTTTTTTTCGATTTTTCGGTAACTTCTTTAGCCCCCTTTTTAAAATTCAACTAAAAAGTAGAGAATGGAATATTCTTTAAATGAATGTTTTTTATAAAAAGTATTCAACAATAGCATTCAAAATCTTTAAACGCTTTTATCGCATACAAAAAATATGTTTTTGGAACTAAAAGCAGAAAATTCATATATATTCAAAATTTAAAGTCTCCAATACAGCATACTATGGGCATTTCTTATTTGAGAATATTGCCTCTTACAATTACAATTACAAAACTGGTAAGGAAAATATTCCTTCGTTGATTAATTACTTGTGTAGGCTTCTTCAGAGCTTAGGATACGCACGCTTTGTAAAATTTGTGTTATTGCGTTTTCATGCTGTTTTTTTTTTCTATTATTTCTTATTCTTGTATAACCACTCATGTAGATACGAAATTCATTGATCATTACCATATCAAATTTCTTAACTGCTTAATAAATTGCTTTTGACATTCATTGATTGAGAATAATATCGCGTTCATTTACGGTATTTACTTTTAATAGAGGAGTTTGAGAAAAAGTTATGACTCCACCGACAGAAGCAACGGAACTCTAATAGCAAGGCAAATCCCGAGTGGTTTTTGATAAATTAAACTAAACTCAGATAAACATGCTACTTGAACAACGTTTCATGCAAGATTTATCATTTCTAAGTAATTACAGAAAGAGATATATGTATGTATATATAATAGAATTTTAATATCTTCATATTCTATAATCAGAGAAAAAGTTCTTGAAAATTTTCGACATGTTTTTGGAGTAATAATGTTAAGGTAAATGTACCAATAGATAACCAGCTAAGATGGAATAGACAGTTTAGATTGAATTTCATGGATATAATCGTGTGTAGAACTAAAAATTTCTTTTATATTCGATAATTATTTACAATGTTTTGTTCGATTTTTTTGTTAAAATTTATGAAATAAATAAAATGGGGAAGTGCGGGTTTGTCCCAATAAATAACTAGAAGTTTCATAACTATTTATCATATAAAAAAAAAATTGATTTTTATACTATTTAAAGTGTGATAATTATGTTATCCTGTTAAATAAGGTATAGTTTAACGATAAAAAGTAGACAAAAGTATATGACCTGTCTAACGTGCAAAGCATAACTGCAATACGTGCAGTTCTATGATACTTGATGCACGTATACGAGAAATGATTTCTTTAATCGAAATATTGAGTTACAAATTTTTCAATACAAAAAGTTTTTGTGATTTATAGTCAAACCTACAGTCAATAAAAATTATACAGAAAAAATATACAGAAATAAGTAGTTATATATTGGTACTTGATTCCTCATTGGTACATTTACCTTACATATTAGTAGAAATAGTTTTTTTTTTCATTATAAACTAAATGAAAATCATATTTTTGTGATCTTTCTTTTTATAAACATCAAACAAATTCATCGACTTATTTTAAATAAGCACGAAAAAGCAGAAAGAATGTCGCTTTTTTTCTCAGTCAAATCATATAAATTACATTTTAGAAATGAACACGTACATTTAAAAATGTCGAAAGACTTTGTCTCGCGAATAAACAGCAAGCTGATTAAAATATAAATTTTCTCCAAATTGGATATGTAAATACAGTTATATAGCTATAGCACATCAAATAATAGACAGGTGAAATATCAAACGTCTAACATTTTACAACGCTTGTACGATCTGCGTCGACACAAGTATCTATTGAGTAGAAAAGAAAAATGCACAGTGAATGAAGAAAAGTAGCGTGTATTCTGTCAACGATAGCCCGAATAATTTTTTTTTTTATAATTTTGGACAGTCAAAAGCTACTTCAAGTATCTGTCACCTTGTCTGATGCAATAGGGAAAGTAAGGAAAATTATTGTTTATAATGGAATAACAGCGTTACTAGTTGGTGGTTAGCTCATAGATACTTGTCCATTGGCCAGTAGTCTTTCAACGGCAGCGTTAATATCTCCAAATGTAGCAATTAGTGCTGGAGAAAAAAAAACCATTTTAACACAAACAGGTACGTAATCACATTTCATATTAATTTCATTGTTATATACTTAATAAGCACGCAATTCAAATAATTTCATACTATTAAAATGTTAGTATTTTAATAAAATAAATATGTAATAGGTTGATTATTAAATTTACCTTGCAAATTCGCGTCCCTGTTAACAAAGCCCATTGCCGTCAATTGCTCTAGTTGAGCTCGGTACCGCTCTTCTGGAGGGGGAACTTGCCCATCAACTTCAACTCCTTGATTTAGAGCCATAGCTGAGAGCTATATTAAATATTATATTTGTAAAATACTTATCTATACGTTAAGATTTTATTTAGACTATTACTAATTTCAATTAGCTATTCTAATAAAGTTAACATAGATTATAAAAATAGTAAATACATACATTAATATATGTTAATAGCTTCATGAGTTTAAGTATGAAATCCTTTTACATACAAGAAATATGTATTGATTACAATATTGATTAAAATATTAAAAAAAAAAAAAGAATTAATCAAATTTTGTAAATATATAGCTGGTTATTGTTATTAAAACTATAAACTTACCATTCTCGACATAAATTGAGAAAATGCATCCTGTTGTTGATTTGTTGTGTCAGTCTGTGGCTGTTGGCTTGGTGTTGTAGTAGGGTTGGTTGTTGGAGGAGTTGCACTTGGTGGAGTTGTACTTGTAGGACTAGGAGGAACTGTCATTCCCAAGCTATAAACATTTTAGACAATAAATAACTGGAATAGCAGTTCATAATTTACTTGTTACTTTTTAACTTACTTTCCAACAATTTCTGGTGCAATATTTCGAAGTTGTTCCATTCCTTGTTGAATTTGCATCACAGCTGCCATTGCATCAGGATTGGTAACAAGATTTTGCATTTGTGGATTTTGCATTTGCTGAATAAATGCAGGTAACATTGCTGTCATTTGTTCTTGCATTTGTGGGTTACCTCGCAAAAATGGATTAGCATTTATTATTCTACTAGCCATTTGGGGGTCTGCACTCATGGCTTCTAACATGGGTCGTGTGTATGGGGCATTCAACATAGAGCGCATAAGTTGAGGATTTTCCATTATCTGGGTTGCAAGACTTTGCATTCCTGGTGTATCCAAAAATCTTGAAGCACCTGTACCTAGTCCAGTAGTAGGTGTTCCTGTGCTCGGCGAACTATTTTGTCCCCCCTGAACCCAAGGATTTGGCAAAGGGTCTCTATTTTCTTGACCTTGCTGTGGATTTGGTGCACCCTCTGCATTATGATCAACTAAGGCTGCAAAAGGGTTTCTTTCATTGGCTGCTGCAGCTAACATTGGTTCTTGAATGTCTATATACATGCGTCTAAGTGCACTATAACCTCCAGGGATACTTTCTAGATTAGATAATGCTCGATCATGTGAACGCATTAATTCTTGTAACATTGATGGATTGCGAGCTAATTCCATAGTTTGTCTGAAACCGGTTAATTAGATTGGTATAAAAAAAACTTTCACGGTTTGCACATGTTACAGCATGAATAAGCAAATATGTTAATGTAGTAAAACAACGCAAACTCACCTTAGAATATCTGGATTATTTAACATGTGACTGATTTCTGGATTACGTTGCATTAATTGTTGCATTTGGGGATTCGCAAGCAATAAACTACGCATATTATCAGGATTACTCATTAAATTCTGTACTACTGGATTATCAAAAACTTGTCTCAAAGTTTCTGAATTCGTTAATAATTCTCTTTGCATCCTCTGTTGTAATTCTGCAAAATTTCCAGAACCTAATCCAAGGCTTTCTAAACCAACTAACCCCCCCAAACTGCCTAATCCAAATGGTGACGTATTTACATCAGCAGCTAAAAAAGAGATTAAATATGTAACACAGTACCTATTAGTGCAGTATGTACGTATTTGCTTAACATAAAAAATTACAAGACTATCATGCAATCATTACTCACAGGCTGATCTTTGTTGATTCGCAGAAGCTTCCTGATTATTCTGGGTTGCCGCACTCCGTGGAGCTTTAATAACCAGATGCACTGTGAGACCATCTTTAATATTGTGATTTGTTAAATTTTCATGGTCTTTCATTATCTTGCCAGCGAATATAAGACATAACTGCTCTGGTTGCGCATTAAATTTCTTCGCGACCGCCTCTTTAAACTGCGTATTTAACAACAAAAAACCAACAATTAGAATAATGCATAACCAAACACTGATGACATTTCGGCGCATTGTGTTGCAAGACGTTCTACAGAGGAACAGTCGGCAAGCGTCAGCTATTAATGATTATTGCACTTACATCTTTAATTGTCGCATCCTCTTCGATTTCGATATTCTGTTTGTCTTTGGGCGTTTTAATGGTAATAGTAATTTTCTTCGGACTATCCTGGCCCTCTGCCATCTTGGATTGGTTGATGACTCGTTACTTTCGACGCCTTCAATTTTTCCTCGTGGAAACGTGGGAAAAACGAGCAACGGCACGTCAAAGCACTGCGATTAATTGACGACGCACCGACTCGTACTTCGGATTTCGTCCTGCAAAAAGTTACCTATACATAAAATTTCACGTTTAGCTTTATTTCTCCCAGGAAATACAAAAGAATACAGACGTGCATCTCGTGTCGACTAACTCGATTCAATAACAAGTGTCTACGTGGTCTATATCAAGTGGTCTACGCACCGTTCAATTTTTCTTAAACGCTGCTTATGACGAGCTGTTTTCTGAAACAGCAGTTAAATCACAGTTACTTTACTTATTTCAAAATTTCAATTATTTTTATCATTTATTTCATTTTATACCATTGATTTTTGACATTTTATAACCGAACGCTACTCTCTAGGAGTGCCGCTTTCAAAGAATTTGTAGAGGTTATTCGAGGTACCAACAGTCTGCTCCGAAAATCACTGTATCATAGTGCTTCATATACTTAGTTATCTTTGTATTCTAATATTGTCTTCATTAAAAGAAATTATTTGAAACAAAATAGAAAAATGAAAATTTGACTACAAACAGCTCATCGACTTTATTAAACCAAACAATCTATATACATTATATATTTAAATCAAAATAAAGAGGAATAATAATAATAATTAAGAATATACATAAAATATATTTAAAAAACACAATGACTTTATTCAATAATTAAACAAAATATTTCTTTTTTTTCTTTTGAAAAAAAGTTGCTTGGTTTGATGGATGTTTCTTTGGCTCAGGAAAGCTGAAGCCCTTTCATTTATGTATAAGCGAGTATCTCCTTCAAGGGTTTCCAACCCTTCTTAATCGCCGGACCAGTCGTTTCTGATCTGTTAGTGCTCAGGAAGCGAGTTGGTCGTTGTTTTTATAATCGAGGAAGATCAAACGTCAAAATGTAAAGTTTGTCCCTTCAACCATGGCTCTTTATGGATAACTTCCATTTTGCATGAAAAGCACCAATGTGTTCAAAGTTCACACCTAAGTTATTAAAAGGAAAGTTTATAATTAATATAATTTTGTAATCAAAATGTAATCAAAATGTTTCATACTAACCAACACATTTAGCCATTGCTTTTGGATTGTTTAGAATTAATTTTTTATCATCTGTACCAGTTAACAGTGTCACAACTGGAATTCCAGTATTACCAGCTTGTTCTGTAAGATAATTACAACACTCTAATATTTGAATATAAAACGAAGCATCCTTCTCCCTTTGAATTGGTCCTTCTATAAAAGGCAATGGCAACTTTTCATGAGCTCTTTGTGCTCTTAAAAACCTAGATCCTCGTTGAAGTTGAGTTTCAAGCCACCTAGTAGATTCTCTAGCATAGCTGCTTGTTTTTTTCAACTCATCCAAAGCACAAATCACTGTAACATTTATTTAACAACATTAAGTTTTCAGTTTAGAAAAATTTAGAAAAAAAAGAAAATGAATGCAAAATCTTACCAACAGATGGGACAACAACAATGAATTTTTTGGCATATACTAAATGTTTTACAACAGGCATATATTTTGAGAAAGCTTCGTGATCAGGAACTAAGTAAGGAGACATTAATTTACAGTGTAACCGGGTTTCTAAAGCTCTAACTTCAGCTTTTAGCCATAATTTGCCCATATGTCTCATCAATTTCCCTTTTGAATGCTCCAAGTCTAAACTTTTCTCAATATGATTTTCTTTAGTAATATTATTTTCTTGATTTGATACTACAAATAAACCTTTATGTTCATCATATGCAACACCTGATTCTTTTATAGAACACAAATATTGACCAAATTTAACAAGTTTAAGAGCTCTTAATAATGTTTCTTCAGAATTAGTAACTTTTTTCCTTTTCAAAATTTCCCAATCAATATTTTCATGGGCAGCTTCAAACATCTTTAAACCTTTTAAATCAATATCTTCTGGTAAAGGAATAGTTTTAACTATTTCATTCATTTTTTCTGAAGATGAAAAAATTTCCAAGTCTTTATTCCATTTTCTCAAAAAGATGTCACTATCAAGATTTATCAAATTTAATAAAGTTGTTAATCGATTTAACAATGTCTTTGATCCTCTAGCACATGTCTTAATAATATCCTGATGTCCATGTAACCAATCACAACAAATCTTTATAGAAATCAATATCTTTTCATCATTTAAAACTTTTAAAACTTTGATTGGATCCAAATTTTGCTTTTCTTTTTGAGCTACATATGTTAAAGTCTTTGCTGAAGTACTGTTTTCATCATAAATATTATTTTCGTCATTATTGTTACTGGTATTCGTTGCTATATTTTCAATGATTTTAGAATCTTTTTCTGTATTATCATCACTAATTTTATCATTTGTAATTACTTCGTTTTCGTTCTCTTCAACAAATTTTTCTTCGTTATTAGCATGTCCATTCATCTGTTCTGCAACTGCTTTTCCATTATTACCATTTCCTTCTTTAGAGGGAGAGCTCTCCTCATCAGTTAGATCATCAGACAAAGCATCGTCGGACATGCAAATTTCGTCACTAACCAAATCTTCTTCGTCTGTTTCAGTTATGTCAGAATTTATCTCTTCACTAGATGAACCTAAAACTACTCCCTCAACGTCACTAACATCGGAATCAGAACTGTTCTTACGATTTCGTGGTCTTCGAAGTTTGGTTAAAAGACTTTTTGATTTATCTCGTGACTTTTTACTTCTTCCATTAATCTGATTTTGATTTAATTCGATCTTCCCGTTGACATTAGAGGTAGCAGAATGATCTTGAACAGTTTGGCTTCTTAAACTTATATCATTATCAATTTTTTCATTATTTTCCAAAGTGTCATTTTCATTTTCAATAATTTTCTTATTTTGAATTGATTTTTCTTCTTCGTAATTTTTGTTTTCCATTGACATATCTAAAAGTGATTCTTGAAGTCTTATTACCACAAATTGTAAAAGTTGAGAAAATACAGCCAAAATAAACGCTGTAACACTGTGAACTTCAGTAGATTCCTTTTGTTGCAATTTCAGTATCTTCATTAAACAAATAACAACCATTTTAAAAATCATATCTTCAGTTAAATAACTAGTTTCATCATTTCTATAGAGCGACAAGTACTTTTCTATATTATCTTCCTTTTCAGCTGACTTGTAATCAATACTTTCAGATTTTTCCACATTCAAGCAATTCTCGATATCATTTAAAAGTAACTAAAATATTTAAAAATGGTTTTAATGAATTTGTTTTAGGATTAGATTCAATAATTTCAAAATATCAACTTACCTGTGACTCTTGATTAATTTTATCATTATTCATTGGATTATTATCCCATAATTGTAATAATAAAAGTAGTCTTGACACGCAACACTGTGTCAAACATCTTTCTTTACCATTGAAAGAATGAACTATTATGGCTCGTTTCAAATTACCTTCAGCTCCTTCAAATGGTTCTTGACATAAAATACTAAAAAACAACATTCATTAAAAGAATATTAAAAAGTTAAATGTTGCAAAATCATATAACACAATAAAACAAATCCAATGCTGAATTCTTACAAATCAAACTATTTTGCTGAAATTAAATTTAGTAAAAATGATATTTCTAAAGCTAATCTCTGTGACAAAAATGGTTTGCATTATGCAATGATTAGAACTATAAACAATGAAAACAGTACTAAATTTGTTTGATAAGAACTACAAAATACACTAACCTTCTCATATAATAATAAACACCGTCAAGACCATAATTTTTATTACTAGCTACAGTACCCAGCTGGTTATGTGGCATCCCATATTTGCTGTCAACAGCAATGGCCATTTTGTAATATCTTGTTGCAATTTGTGGATCCCAATTTGGGTCAAGATCTAATCTGTATCTTGCCAAATCTCCAAGACATATTAAGCTTCGATGAATAAAACGAGTAACACATTTCTTTGCTTCTTCAGTGCGTACTTTTGTAGAACTTACACATTTTTCCATCTTAAAAAAGGTTTGTTCAGCATTATATTTTTAATTATTCAGTTCAAAAATATATAAAAAATTAACTTACATGCATCGTTCCGGTTTGGTTTTGTGGATAAGCAAAATCTATCACACCAATGAAATTCAAATCATATTCCATTTGTAAACGTAGAATTAGATGATAATAAAATCCCACTCCAACTGATAAGTGTACTGATAAATATGCTTTTTCCATATCATTCCATGCATTTCCCTGTTGAAAGAAAAGCATAGAAAATTAATTTTTGCTCATAATAAAATACCTTATTTTTTATTTTTGAAGTCAACCTTTCGTAATTTTTTTGCAAGAGAGACAATATCATAGAATCCTTTTCTCCACAATAAACATTCTGTTTTTTGCACATGGTTGATAGGATCAACAATGATTAACTTTTCACAGTAATGTCTTAGTTTAGATCTTAGCTCTTCTTGAGTTGGTGTAAACACGTCTATTAAAGTCAAAACATGACTACTCTCTTCCTCTAGTTTCTTTGTTATTTCAGATATGTTCCTAACATAAATTATAAATTATATTCAATTGTTTAATTATCGTTTTAATAATTACGTAAAACAAAATATAAAATGAATCTTGAAAATACAATTGACCATTGAGGTTATGTTAAAAGTGATTAATTTTTCAAAATTAAAGTAATGTTGAAATTTAATTTTTAGTTAGATATCTTAAAAAAAAAGGAGAGAATGCTAATATTTACCTGTGCAAACGTCTCGTGATTTCGAGATTGTCGCTCGCGCGAACATCGACACCAATGCTGTATGTTTTTTTCATTTTGTTCGTTTCATTACTCGGATTAGCATCGGCTCGTATCGTCAATAATTCATCGTTTTCCAGCAATCACAATTCGATTGCACTCCTTCTTTCGACGGCGACGAATGCAAGAATGCAAGAATACCGCATTACAATAAATACCGCATTCGTTGGGCTTTCGGGCGCGGCAGTACTCTCAAAAAGAAAAAACTACTCGAATCCCTTGCGAAAGTTATGGCATCACCACGTTGTTCTCGCTCTGTATTTTTCTCATTTCTGGCTATGCATGATAGCTAATAGAAGACAACGTCTTGCAAAATGGTGTCGCTCTTTGATGTCCTCTTTTCTTGTTTTCCTACCTGATGCGCTTCTCACCGAGAACTGTCCAAATCTAAGGGTGCGATCCCATGGCGTTCCGAAAAATTAGACGGAACCATAAGGCTGTGTCTACAATAGGATGTAAACGCCAGCGTAAAAGCGCGCTTTAGTAATTTCTAGTGGAAATCAAGTAAAAAGCTAGTAATATAGGTTCAAAATTACTAGATATTACTTGATTTCCACTAAAATTACTAAAACTTGCGCATTTACACTAGTGTTTACATCGTATTGTAGACGCAGCCTAAGCCCGTGAGAGCGAGAGAGATATTCACGGAAGAATCTCTCTCTCTCACACTCACGGTCTTAAGAGTGCTCTCTACCACCCTGATTGGAACGCCACCTACTGTCAAAAGTGTTTTTTGTTAATTAAAAAAATTTGGGACAATATTAACGTAAAAATAAAGTTTTCCCACGTGTGATTAGTATTAAAGACACGATTACAAGAGTTTTCCCAAATTAAATTCCATTAATAAATATGTATTTTGTAGAGAACAATTTGGAGTCATTTCAGAAATGTCCACTGAACGTTTGAATTTTCTCTACAAAATACAAGTTCATTTATTCATTTAAATTCATGAAACTTGTTTAAAAGTAATCCTTATTAACTTTTACACGTGGGAAAACTGAGTTATGATTAATTTAAAATTTATAAGTACGCTTAAATTAATGAAAATACGTAAATGAAGTCATGGGGGCGCTGCGATCTATTCCGGAGTTGGGGTTTAGGTAGAGAGCACTCTTAAGAGCGAATCCACATTACGTGCCATGAGCCTTGTGCCATGAGCTTTGTGTCATACCAAAGAAAGTGTTGTTCGACATCTATGTAACGGTTATCTATGTTTGAAATCTATGCTCTGTTCAATACGAGAGTAGGTCCTTCCTTTTTATTCTGTGGTAATAAATATGTAGATGTCGAACAACACTTTCTTTCTGGATGGCACAAAGCTCATGGCACAAAGCTCATGGCACGTAATGTGGATTCGCTCTAAATGGTTCCGTCTAATTTTTCGGAACGCCATGGGATCGCAGCCTAAATCAAGTTGAAGAATAATTTATTGGCGCGAAATGCGAAAAATGTACTTACAACACCCGATTCCTGGATTTGTCAATTGTTCAATACATCTTAAAAAGATAAAACTAAATTTTTAGAGAACCTGTTTTACCGACTTCTATTTGAAGAGTCAAATTCTAATAATATTTACAGATTCATAAATAATTTTGATTTTTTGTTGTTTAACGACTTAATAATTAATATTTCAAGTACCTACACATTAGGGACTATCCACATAACACCATGCGATGCCTTCCATGCCGTTGATTCCGGAATTGGTTCGTTCCATGGTCCGTTCTATTCCGTTTGTCTTGTCCTCGTATAGTGCACGATGCGCAAGCCTAGACAAACGGAATTGAACGAACCATGGAACGAACTAATTCCGGAATCAACAGCATGGAAGGCATGGCATGGTATTATGTGGACAGTCCCTTACATGCATATCGTGATGATGCATATATTGTCAATTTCCATCAGTAGGATCGTTCATTTTCAAAAACTGACGTCAGCCAACTGACTGAAGGTGCGATAGATATCAGGCGATTGGTCTACAGGGGCCTTTCTACATATGTGTGTTCTGTGTGTTCTGTGTGTTCCCGACAAAGACAGATAGATCTGTTCCGTTTATGTAAGACAGAGACAGACATAGAGAGAAGTTGTCTAGAACAGACAGAACACACATATGTAGAAAGGGCCCAGTCGCCACAATTGTTTGAGTCAGCAGCGTTACAACGTAGATTGCAGTACGCTGCTGCCCCCTATCACGTATCTCTTTCCCCCTTTTCACCAGCTGCTTTTTGCGTCTTTATCTCATCGACAAGTTTTTCATAAACTAAAATATATTGTGGGTACAGGCTGCTTATTATACATTTCGCATATGTATAGCACAGCTTTCTGTCAACATGGCTGGAGATAAAATTTGTTGTGCCAGCTACGTTGAAAATGGTGAAAACATGACGGATAAAGACGAGTCGGACGTGCATTCAGATTTGGAGGAGGAAGACAAGAAAAGCCCCGAAATTGTTATATGTCCGGAATTCGAATTCTCGGTGAGTTTTTGCGCTATTGTGTCTCAGTACTCTTTACGTTCGTACGAAACATTTTTTAACTTGCTAAAATATTGACATATTTGTAAATAAAAACATTGAAGCAATGTTTCTCTTTGCTGCTGTCGTAAACCACGTTATTGTACATGTATCCATATGATTGTCACCATGGTTAAGTGTTATAAAGGCAACTAAATACTATGTTAACTTTCAGACAAGTGCTTGTTACGTTTGCAATGGATATTATGGACCATGTTTTGGAGAACCTGTTTGTGCAACATGTCATGCATTTTTATTTCCTGATGATATTATTGGAGTACTTCAAGCACCCATTTTTAGTGAAGTAAGAATTTATTTGTTGTAATGTTATTGGATTTAAAAATAAATGTATAATGTTAATTTGTTTTTATTTTCAGAAAACTGATGATGAGGATTCAGGTAATGATGAACCTGTTGACCTATACTACAATACAGAACGGAGAGCAAGTCAAACAGATCAGAATTCGTCTCAAGATTCCACTTCTATAGATTCTAGTCCATCAGAATCACCTGATCAAAATCGACCTCCATATTTTCAGCAATATAATTTTGTACCTGTACGGTGTAATAATCCACCAGTCAACAATGATGATGATGCCAATCATAGGGATCACAATAATGACAATCCTCAACAAAATAATCATGACCCAAACGATTTGCACTTAGATTTTGATCACCTTCAAATACGGCAAGATGTTGAAAATAATCCACAACATGATGTTTTAGAGGAAGATTTTCAAAGTCCTGAAGAAGATTCGGTACCTGTTGAAGAACCAGAACCAGATAATCATGAATATGCTGGTCTGTTTCAACCAGCAAGAAATTATTTCGAGATGTGTGCAGAAAATGGTGAGCCATCACGACCTTGGAATTTATCGAAGAGACTTGATTTATTAACTAATTATAAGCACATAGAGCACAAACCAATTAGTGAGCCAGGCCTTGTTGAAAGGTTACCACCAGAAGTTCTTTTGGCAGTATTTTCACACTTGGACGATGTTAGCCTTTGGTGCGCAGCAAATGTATGTCGAAGGTGGTGCAATTTATTATCTACACACATAACTCCAGATTTATGGCAGAAACATGTCAAATTAAGATGGCCTTTATTTAAACCAGTTAATGGAACTGTAAAAGACTGGTATAGAGCCTACGACAGACTTGCATCGTCAACTCCATGTAAAACTTGTTTATCTCAGATTTCTTTACACTGTACACGGCCTTTTAGAGTAGAAGAAAATTCCTGGAGACGAAATAGATTACGCATTGAATTGAAAGGCTTAAGAAGTGATCCACCAGAAGGAATCGAGGCAACTCCACTTGATCAAATGTGTTGCCATTGGCAAGCAACTATCACTGGCCCAGTTGGAAGTCCATATGAAGGAGGATTATTTTATCTTTACTTACAAGTACCATATAGGTAAGCAAAAATATAGTGTGGAAAAGTGGAAAACTTTTCTGAAAAAAATTTTAATATTTTTTCTCATTTTAGTTATCCAATGAGACCTCCAGTAGTAAGATTTTTAAGTAAAATTCTCCATCCAAATGTGTCAAGGCATGGAGATGTTGGAATTGATTCTATACATCATAATTGGTCTTTAGCATTGACAATATCTAAAGTTCTTATTAGTGTTCAGAGCTTACTTACAGATCCATATTGTCAGGTAATTTTAAATTATATTTTTTTTATAGATATGGCAATTAAATATATTATTCAAAAATCAAAATTGTTTTAGGTTTGTATGGAACCAGAATTAGGTGAAATGTATATGAATGACAGAGCTAAGTTTGAGCAAGTAGCAAGAGCATGGACATGGAAATATGCCATGCATAATGTTGCAGAACCTTCCTAGTTTTAAAAATGTTGAAAAATAATTAAAAATTGTGATGCGTACGAAAGGTTCCTAGCAAATAGTGCTATTCGTACGGCTTGTTAAGCGAGTTGTCTGCTATTCAGAGAAAATGATATTTTATCACGAAATTTGTTTTTAAAAATATTTAGCGCAATATATTAAATGCGACTTAAGCTTCATAATACTAGGGTATTATTTACAAATGATTTTTTTTAGATTCAAAGATCAGTAATTAATATTTTCACAATTACAATAGAAATTATCTGTTGTGAATATTGTTTTCATTAAAAGATAGAGATAAATTAATTGCAACATTAACTTAGAAAACTTGGGTAGTCTAATTGTAAACAAATGGATACAATGAAGTTACACACTTCAGTGATTTTTATATACATATATATAAATATATATCATTTTCAATTTTTATAATTGTCCCTCAGGCGTGTAAAATAGTACGCCTGTTACTATTACTTTCAACGTATTTTATTTTGATCTAAATGTAAATAGATATTCTCCACAGACACGTTGTTATCACAGAAGAGTTCTTTTTATGTTGAAAAAATTATTTTGTATGTACATTTGAATTTTCTCGTCTTTTTAAGATTCCCCTGTATTTTCTTAAGAGTATTTTATAAAACTAATATGAAATAAACTAACAATATTGATTATTTCAATCTGAACATATATTTAATTTTATACACATATAATTTGACACATTGCTACCTGTATAAAATTCATTTCTAAAGTTTTTCAAACTTAATTATTTATCAAATTACTTACAATATTATATATAATTACACAAAATTAATTCATTTTACATATCTGGTAATTACATTTTTGTTAAGTTTTCAATATAAATATCGAGGTTCTATTCCAGATTAAAAAATACAAAATTATGACAAGTAATACAGTCCGCCTAAAATGTTTACATAAAAATGCATATCAAATTATAATGTGAATTATATTAACATGTAATTGGTCGAAGAAATCTAAAAGGATATAAAATATGAGAAGATTTATACTGTTCTCATGATTTATGTTACATTTTACTCAAAAGAGTAAAATTAGTTGGCTTTGTATAAGTTTAAAAAATAAAATGCATATTTATGTACATAGAATATATCTGATTTTTGTTTTAGTTAAAATCAACAGTCAAGTAACAATAATGACATTCATATTATTACGTGACAAGTAGTATATAAAAACATTTTTATTCTTCTCTATTTAAATGATTTGTTTCAATTTTAAAATTAAGTATCGTTGACCTCAGTACTCATTAAAAAAGAGACTGCTGGTCATGTCATAAAGAAAAATAAAATCCTACCAAAAAGAGGACTCGAAACGCATTTTCTTACATCCTACACATTGATTACTATGAAGTTAAAAAAAAAAGTACAGTTATGAAACTATGCACCAGGTACGAAGTGTGTAATTATGTATCAGAAGAACTCTGTTGCAATTGATGCACGTTATAAATAATGTTTGAAACGTGAATCATTTTTGCATAACTGTATATCACTGAGTTTTTTTTAATACCGAGTTCGCTGGCATTTATAAAGTACAGGTACTGATTTATTACATAAATTGTCTAGTTGTCACACTGTATTTGTCAATTTTTAAAAAAGCCTTTTTTCATAGGAGAATAGACCATGAACGTTACCTTCTTGTTGGGCAGAATGTGTTCTTCTTTCAAATCTTAGTTCACCATTATACATCATCGTTCTTAGGTCAGAAAGGGATTTAGATCCAATATCTTGGCAACCGTGTTTTATACCACATTGCAAATATGGCAGGAATTTTAGAATGGTTCCTTTATCTACAATTGATCCACTAACACCTTGTGCTACTTTAAGTTTGTCCATTTCATTATGGAAGTATCTATCCATGGCTGAGCCACTTGCATCTTTTCTATCCATAGCTTCAATAGAGCCCATACCTCTATACTTTTTTAGTCTAACACCGTCACTAAAGAAATATTCACCTGGAGCTTCTGAAGTTCCTGCTAATAATGATCCCATCATAACAGTGCTAGCTCCTATACTAAGGCCCTTAGTTATATGGCCAATTGATTGAATTCCTCCATCAGCAATAATAGGAACACCAAACTTTCTGGCATATTGTGATACTTTATAAACAGCTGTTGCTTGTGGCCTGCCAACAGCCATTACCTCTTGCGTGATACAAATCGATCCTGAACCCATACCTACTCTCAGACCATCAGCTCCAGCATCAATAAGATTTTTGGCTTGCATTACAGTAACTACATTTCCAGCAATTACTTGAAGCTCTGGATAATTTTCTTTAATGAATTTTATCATATCAATTTGATATTTTGAGTTTCCTTGAGATGAATCTAAAACTATTACATCTACACCAGCAGATGCTAATAATTGCAATCTACTTCTGTCTCCATTACGAGTTCCAATAGCTGCTCCAACCAGAAGCTGTTTATTTTCATCTTTGCTAGCATTAGGATAGCTGCGATTCTTCTTCAAATCAGTTCTTGCCATTAAGGCTACAAGTTCTCCCTTTTCATTAACAATTGGTAGCTTTCCTTTCTTAGATTTTTCCAAAATAGCATTGGCCTCTTGTAAAGTAACACCAGAAGGTGCAGTTACTAAATTTTCTAATTTTGTCATAACTAATTCCAACTTCATATTTTGTTGATTTTGTGAATCATCCAAGAAATCAATATCTCTTGATGTGACAATTCCCCTGAGTTTACCACCAAGTTTGCCATTTTCAGTTACAGGAACTCCACAAAATCCATGTACAGCTTTTACCTTCAATACATCTCCCACTGTGTGATTTGGAGAAAGCACAACAGGATCTCGAATAAATCCATGTTTATATTTCTTGACCTAAACAAAGAAAATAATATTCAATTTTATTGTACCAATTATGATAATAATAAATGATGTATGTTGTACAAAGATGCTCAAAAATAAATTTTATTTAAACTAATTATTTATATTGTGTAATTAAAATAATAGTGTGGACAGGAACATTTTTTAATTAATTTTTTCTACTGTATATTCTACATAATACATTGATATTTGAATCACTTCATGTGTCAAGACATAAATTTCTGATCAAAATCAATAAAGTATGGCTTTCACTAACAGCATTACATCTTAAAGTCAGAAAATACAATCTAGATCGGATATTATAACCTGATTTGATTGACATGATACTTTTATGTAATACTTCATAATATATTAAATCAAATATTCTGAGAAACTAGCATAAAAAATATCTATAAATGATTTATAAAAATGAACAATTTTTAAAGTAAAAATATGTAGTATCCTAATAACACACTCTAGATAGCATAGTAATAGCTCCGGAATGTATTTGCTAAGAATAGTTCATGTTAAAAAAGTTAAAAAAAATTGAACTATTATTTCAATCTAGCTTTAAAGGCAATTTTGCTGATTAAGAAAATAAAAAAAAATGAATGGCATTGATTATCATATTTCTTACCAAAATATACTTTGTCAATTGAAAGAACTATTTTTATTCATAGAAAGCAAACTATCTTGAACCGCATGCTAGAGCAAAGTCATATGACAAGTATTCTCTCTTTGCTCCTCAAAACTACAGACTGAGAAACATCTGAACCAACAGACACACTCTCTTTTTATCTCACCTTGTGGACTTCGTTGGCCTGATATTCCGGTGTGCAATTGTGGTGAATTATTCCGATGCCACCACAGAGTGCCATGGCGATGGCCATGTCCGACTCCGTGACCGTATCCATTGGCGAGGATACGAGTGGCGCCTTCAGGGTGATCTTCCTCGTCAGCTGGGAGTGTAAATCGACCTCGTCCGCAGTAAAGTCAATGTAACCCGGTAAAATAATAAAGTCATTGTAGGTGAGACCATCCCCATTAGCGAATAGTTGGGCGGCCGTGAGACCATCCTCCTCCACTGCGTTGACGTTGTTCACCACGCGATCTGCCATTATTTTTCTCTCTCCTCTGTCGTGTCTTATATACGATTATTACCTTACTATTGTTTTCTGCTCCACGAGGTGTCTGCGAAGCATATACATAAAATACGTTACAGCCAAAGAAGCATAATACACACCACCCGCGTAAGCGATTATAGATCTAGCTATATATATATTCACCGGTGTCTGGGAAGACAGTCGTTACTATACGTCGGCCGGTACACACTCCGCGACTACTATACTTGTACGGCAACACGTGGCTGGTCGTCTCTCTCTCTCTCTCTCGTATACCTATGTGTGTATCGGGACACGTGCAGGCAAGCCGAGCAGCAGCTTTTTTTTTATAGAGGTATCGGCTGCCAAGCAGTAGCTGCAGCGGCAACGACGACGGTCGTATTATATTAGCAGTCGGTGAGGAAATGACCGAACGCGGCGTGCGCAGGCTGCCTTTATACAGTGGCTAAAATCATGGCGATACACCACTAGGTATAATACACTCGTATCTGGACCCCCCGCCGGTGGCGCGCGCTACCACCCCACCCACCAACACGCACGCGCGCAACGGCGCAAGCCTCGATGGATCGACGAGCCGACGAGCAGTACAGCGCGCACGTTGTGACATCGATTCAGCGCACGTATCAAACACGATAGACGGATAGAGATAAATTGTTTTTTTTTCGAGTGTCGCGAAATGAAGAGAAAGACAAAATTCTCATACTTACGGCCCTAACACAAAAAAGAGAACAGCACAGAGATATAGGCTGTGACTCCAATAGAGTACAGAGTACTGTTTCGCGTGCTGTACGAGTGCTGTTTCGCGTGCCATGTCGTGGCAGCACGCGTGTGGAACGTTTAGTATTTATATCTTATAGTGTAGAAAGGTCTCGCCAGTTATCCTCTGCGCATGTGCCCACCGCCAGTTGATCTCAGAGAAATGTAGCTATGTTAACTTCTGACAAAAATATTTATACTAAAACTTCTAAGAAAAGGAAGAGGGAACAGCCATACAAGATACAAAATTACAAGCAAAAGGCAGCAATGGTAGTATTTCACAAAATTTAATAAAGAATAATAAAAAGCATTTTTTTTTTTATGATTGAATTTAATTATATTCACTCGTTGCAGTACTTAAAATTCATAAAATTTGAAAAAGGAATCTAAAAACATTCTTATTAAAATTAAAAAAATTACTAATTACAAGATGAAAAATTAGAATCATTATTTTTTAATAATTTTTAAAAATTTTCATTATTTTTAGAAAAGCTAGGCCTTTTTTGTTTAGGTAAAATGTTAAAATTCATTATAATGATGTTGATTCTGGCTACAATGGATGTTTTCATGTTAACATTTTCAACCTGCATTTTTGATAAGGCTTTCAATTCGATATTCGATGGCTGTTCCCTCTTCCTTTTCTTAGAAGTTTTAGTATAAATATTTTTGTCAGAAGTTAACATAGCTACATTTCTCCGAGATCAACTGGCGGTGCGCACATGCGCAGAGGATAACTGGCGAGACCTTTCTACACTATAAGATATAAATACTAAACGTTCCACACGCGTGCTGTCACGACATGGCACGCGAAACAGCACTCGTACAGCACGCGAAACAGCACTCTGTACTCTATTGGAGTCACAGCCATAGGATTTAACATTAGTTACTACCTATAACTATATATATAAGGGACTGTCTCCATAAATGTGCCTGTGCCTAGGCTCACGGACTCTGACTCAACAATGAACCAATCGGAGCTAAGCCTCCAAGCTCGAGGCTTGACTTTGAATACTCCGATTGGTGTAGAGTTGAGTCAGAGTCAGCGTGCCTATGCCTAGGTTCACTGACTCTGACTTAACTCTACACCAATCGGAGTATTCAAAATCAAGCCTCGAATTTGGAGGCTTAGCTCCGATTGGTTCATTGTTGAGTCAGAGTCCGTGAGCCTAGGCACATGCACACTTATGGAGACAGTCCCTAAGGTCGAGATTGGTGGAATCATCCAATCAGTTGAATGCTGATATGGCTCGGACACTTAAAAAGGAACAGATAAAAAGAACAAAAATTACATGGGTCTTCTATATTGGCTCCGACACTTAAAAAGGCACAGATAAAAAGAACAAGAATTACATGAGTCTCTATATCTATATATACGAGGAACAGCGAGATACAGAAGAAACAAGATGTATATATAGATATAGACACCCATGTAATTCTTGTTCTTTTTATCTGTTCCTTTTTAGAGCAGGACACGGAGCAAAGCACGGAGCCTATTGTACTTTCTCCCTAATACATTGTGCACGAGAGGTGCAATGTTCTCGTCACTCGTCACAGCCAGGTCACTTTTGTACATATTTCTCCTGGTGAAAACGAAGGAAGGAAGGAAGGTTTAATTACTGTACTTATAGTGTTTTAGGCTTTTGTGGCAAGGTAGTATGTGTGCAGCTGGGGAGGTGACAGCAGTGGCGGATCCAAGGGGGGCGATGGGGGCGATCGCCCCCCCCTAAAGACCGCACGCAGACGGTTGGGAGGAAGCAAGTTGATTATGAAATAAACCCAAATAGCCGGGGGATGTGAGGTCCACGCATATTAGGGAATTACGTGGATGTGTAACAATAAGCAAGACAATTAATTAAACCATTTTTAAACCCAAGTATGTGGGGGATATGAAGTCCACGCATATAAGAGAGTCATGTAGACATAACAAAATAAGCCTAACGATTATTTAAATAATTTTTAAACCAAAGTAGCCGGGGGATATGAGGTCCACGCATATAAGCGAGTCATGTAGACATGAAAAAATAAGCCAAACGATTATTTAAATAATTTTTAAACCCAAGTAACCGGAGAGTATGAGGTCCACGTATATAAGGGAGTCATGTAGACATGAAAAAATAAGCCAAACAATTATTTAAATAATTTTTAAACCTAAGTAGCTGGGGGATATGAGATCCACGCATATAAGGCAGTCATGTAGACATGAAAAAATAAGCCAAACGATTATTTAAATAATTTTTAAACCCAAGTAACCGGAGGGTATGAGGTCCACGTATATAAGGGAGTCATGTAGACATGAAAAAATAAGCCAAACAATTATTTAAATAATTTTTAAACCTAAGTAGCCGGGGGATATGAAGTCCACGCATATAACGGAGTTATGTACATGACTTCCTTATATGCGTGGATCTCATATCGCCCGCCTACTTGCGTTGAAAAATTATTTAAATAATTATCTTGCTTATTGTTGCACGTCTACGTAATTCTCTAATATGCGTGGACCTCGTGTCCCCCGGCTACTTGTGTTTAAAAATTATTTAAATAATCGTTATGCTTATTTTTTGGTGCCTATAATATGACTCCCTTATATACGTGGGCCTCATATCCCCCGCTTACTTGGGTTTAAAAATTATTTAAATAATCGTTTACTTTTTGTCTCATGTCCTCATGGCTCTCTTATATGCGTGGACCTCATATTCCCCGGCTACTTGGGTTTAAAAATTGTTTAAATAATTGTGTTGATTGTGGTTGCACGTCTACGTAATTCCCTAATATATATTGTGTGCCAAGGGCGTAAAGTGAGTCTTTTTAGACCGAGTGTGGGATTGCAGTATGAGTTGAAGGTGAGCTAGCACGAGCCGAAGGCGAGTGCGATTGCGAACCGAAGACGAGTACTGCAATCACACGAGGTCAAAAAACCCACTTAGCCCTTGGTGCACACCATATTTTTTGTAACGCAAGTATGGATTTTCGCTTTTTGTTGTTCTAATGTACTAAAATCGACAGCGGGCGATTTTGATTTTTTACTGCCCGCTACGGCGAACAGCGGGCGTTATTCAGTTTTTACCGCCCGCTGGTCGGCAAGCAGTCGCTTTCGTCTCTATTAATAGGTTCGAAAAACGCGAAAATCGTGCTTGCGGTACAAAAACTAACGTTATACATCTGGAATGTCCTGGAAACTAACATAAATATAAATCTTTGAACGACGCCTGAGGCGCCCGCTTCAAGTTCCGTTGAATTTTACGTTGATTTCGGAAAAAATTTACAGAAAAAAACGTTGTGACAGTAACCCTAAGAGGTCCTGGATAATAACATTAAACACATTTATATATATGTACGTGATGTTTAATGTGGAAGTTAACAGAAGGTGTGAGGGTGAAATAAACCTTAATAGCGTTAGTAATAAAATTTAGCTTTTATATAATCTTAAAATTGATTACTCAGTGGAGAGGCGTGAGCCGGACGCGTTAATTAATGACTCTTACTCGGAACGCGTTGGAAGGTTAAGTGAGCGAGTCTACTAATTCAAACCTAAACCGTTAGATTGTTACATAACTGTAAATAACTGCGCTAGTCACACTAGATCCGCGATTCTATTGTCGCGCCAAATACAAAGTACTTAATTATTAATTGTACAAATACATCAGTACGAGTAAAGGGATATCTATCAGACAAGACCGAAATAAAAAACGGTGTGCCTCAAGGCTCAGTCCTCAGTGTCACTCTCTTCCTTATAGCCATCAACGACATAGCAAATAATATAGACAAACCTGTAAAATATACAATATTTGCCGATGACATCACCATCTCCGCCAGTGGAAGAAAACTGAAACACAACACAACAATTACTACAAAATACCCTAAACAAACTAAATTCATAGGCAAAAAAATCAGGATGCAAATTCTCACAAACGAAAACTAAGATAATAATCTTTTCTAAAACAAATATCGGAAACGAAAATTTTAAACTAAAACTAAACGAACAAAAACTCGAAATAGTTGATAAAATAAAAATACTCGGTCTTACATTTGACACAAAACTTAAATGGGATATACACGTCAAAATGATCAAAAACGACAGCCTAAAAAGTTTAAATATCCTAAAAACGCTAGCTTCCAAAACCTGGAGAGCCGAATACCAAGTGATAATAAATACATAATAATACATATAAAGCACTGATAAGATCGAAAATAGACTGTGACGCAATAGTCTACAATTCTGCAAAAACGCACATGCTAAAGACACTCAACCCAATACATAACGCAGGCGTATCCCTAGGAGCCTTTTGAACAAGCCCAGTATCAGCCATACTAAGTGAATCAGGCGCAACGAACTAAGCCTCTCCTATGCGCTATCAATTACAACCACTCCAAGAAACCCAGTATATCATATTATCTTTGACAGAACAACAAAAAGCGCTACAAACGACAAACCCTGCCAAATAAGACCTTTTAACACAAGACTCCAACAATATATGAAACAAATAAATACTGAAATACAACCAATACTTTCGAGAAACCAATAAAAAATTCTCTTCATGGCTATATAAGGGCCCACAAATTATAGATAATATTTTCGAAATAACCAAAAACAATTTAAATAATGAAACCATAAATTCAATCTTCAACGAAACCCAACAAAAATACAAAGACTATATACCTATATCTATACAGACGAGTCCAAAAGCAAAAAAGGAACAGGATGCTCAATAATCACACCCGAAAATGAACTACTACTGTACAAACTACCTGATGAATACTCGGTTTTTTCAGCTGAAGCTTATGTTATCCTTAAGGCACTTGGATACGTGGAACAGTCAGGAAACAATAAGTATACAATAATTGCAGGCTCCAAAAACGTACTAAACGCAATAAGAAACGTAAACTCAGACCACCCAATTATCAAACAAATAATCAACACACTTAACTGAATGAATATTAAGAAGTCCGAAAACGAAACTATTTTTATATGGATCCCATCGCACGCTCGCATCAGCAGAAAAGCCGACATAGCTGCAAAAAGAGCGGCACAGCTTGATCAAACTGAGCAGAAAATCGAATGCTATCGATCACCAAGATTCAAAAAACAAAATACTAAAGACCTCAAAAAAATTCTGGAATACAAAATGGAAAAACGGAAACGCTCTTAAAATACAAGAAATAAGATCAGATTTCTTCCAAAAAAGTATAGACAGCACTACACCTAAACAGGAAAAACCAAGTTGCGCTCGCCAGGCTGCGAATCGGGCATACAAATTTAAAACACGGCCACCTCATAACCAAAAAAGAACCCAACAAATGCGATACCTGCCACACTACACTTAAAGTAAAACATATACTCACAGAATGCATCAACTACAAACACCAACGAGACAAACTTCAACTGCCACAGGAACTAGCAAAAATGTTCGAGAAAGAAGAGACGCTGAAGAAACTGATCAAATATACTTCCAAGAAATCAACATGCATACACGTCATTTAAAGAAACACAAGATATGTCTTATTTTGAAATTTTAACTCTAATGTAAATATAATTGTAAATACTATTGTAATTGTAACTTTAAAATTGTAATGTAAATAAAAAAACAACAAATGTAACAAATGTAAGTGTGGTCACTAATAACCATAAGGTTAATGTGACCTTCATAAATCAATAAAGAAAAAAAAAATTGTAAACCGACCTATGAAACAAAATGAATTATTTGCATTTTATGAAAATTACTGATTTTTAATTATTTTTATAAATTTCATATAAAAATTTATTTATTAAATATTGATTTGCTAAATTTTTCGGCAAAAAAATGTAAACTATAATCTGCTATTATATGGATTACTAATGCCGGATGTATTAAAAATATACTGTATAAATGATAATCCTAAAAAGATACGAATTTTGCTCGCCTTCGACTCGTACTGCAAACTCCACACACGGTCTAAAAAAAAGCCCATTTTATGCCATTGGACATAATATACTATTTAAGGGGTTTATATCATAAGTAATCTCAAAGCTTTCTCTGTAAGAAAGTTAAGATTTAATCAAAATAAAAATTTTTATATCGAAAATCTTAAAATATGCTTTTAAACCTTTTTTGTCTCACAAATTTCTTTTACTATTATATCTTTCTCTGTAAGAAAGCAATATTTTTCGAAACTAAATTCTACATCGTCGGATATTGCAGAACGATTCTCAAATTCGCAATATAAGATGGCTTTAGGTGCGATCACATGAGTTACCTCAAAAGAGTAAACGTGAGTTCCTCGATCACGTGAGTTACCCTCAAAAGAGTAAACTAATGAATTTAATCTTTTGACAGAACCACGTAAAAGTATAAATCAATCAAATTAATCTTTAGAAAAAACAGCATAAGCTCTTTATAAAGTTAAAAATGTACGTTTGCCAAAAGATTAAATATTGCCAAATTAAATACTTTATAAAGTTAAAAATGTACTTTGCCAAAAGATTAAATACAGTAGATCATTCTTTTAGAAAAATAAAAAAACCTTTCACTCTTTGTAAAGTAGAAAATGTAGATTTTAATCTTTTTCAAAAGTGTAAATACATCAAATTAATCTTTAAAAAAAACAACATATTCTTTTATTCTATATAAAATAAAAAACGTACTTTTTCATCTTTATCAAAAGAGTAAACTTCACAAATTAATCTTTATAAAGTTTAAAATTATCAAATTAATCTCTACAAGTAATAAAATCGTCAATTTACTCTTTTATAAAGTAGAAAACTGTCCTTTTCAACTTTAAATTTCCAGTCTTTCCTCTTTTGAGTTTAGAGTGTTATACGTAAAACACAGCTTATTGGGATCTGACATGGGGGCGTGGCCAATATATGTAGCTATACCTTAGCCATAGCCAACATGGTGCAGAAGAGCCCGTTTTGTACAGCGTTAACGTGGCTCCGTCGTGCATTTCGGACTTATTTATACAAATTTTTTACGATGCTTACTTCACATGTTATAATTTGAGAAACAATGAAATATGAAAAAAGGGTTCTTGAAGTATCGAAAAAAATTTTTTTCAAAGAAATTTTAATATTGTTAAAGAAGATACCGCTAATTGAAAAAAAATTAACAAATCCGATAAATCTTTTTCATTTTTCATTCGATTTTAATTTTTAAGGTATCATTTTGTTCCTTGTACAATTTCAGGTGAGGTTACCGATATGAAAATTGAAAAATTTTCAAAACCTGCGAAAATACATCCACTTGTTTATACGTTCGTGTATGTTTTTTAGAGAGCTGAGTTAAACAAATAGCTGTACCTTTGCAGGTTTTGAAAATTTTTCAATTTTCATATCGATAACACCATCTGAAATTGTACAAGGAACAAAATGATACCATAAAAATTAAAATCGGATGAAAATGAAAAAGATTTATCGGATTTGTTGATTTTTTTTTTCAATTAGCGATATTTTCTTTAACAATATTCAAATTTCTTTGAAAAAAAATTTTTTTGATACTTTAAGAACCCTTTGATCACACTATATTATTTCTCAAATTATAACATGTGAAGTAAGCATCGTAAAAAATTTGTATATATAAGTCCGAAATGCACGATGGAGCCACCTTAAAGCGAGGCTAGCTCTAGTTCACCGCGCCACCTCGAGAGTCGCATGACCGATTTCAAATCCCAATAGCACGCATCCGAATGAGTGAGGGAGAGGGAGAGGGAGAAAGAGAGAGATAGCGCGCGCAGCGTTGCCATGTCCTCCCGCTCCATCGCCCCTCACGTGCATGATGCATGTCGTGCACGTGTGAAATCTACACTAAGAGAAAAAAAGGCTAAGGTAGCAGAAGTCAGGCATGCCGCCATAGCCGAAGTACGTTAAGCTAAAATCGCCGAAGAGTTCAGCAGTTGCTGCTGGAGAGTCAGGCAGTTTCTCCCTGAGTGACGGGCAACAAGATACGATGACCTTTGGCGCTCGTACGCTCAGGCTGTTTTTACCAGAGCGCTTGGACAATTTTAACCTTTGTTGTCCTACCCGTCGACTCCATAGCTACAATATTTTGACTGGAGTTTTCAGCAGTTCTGGCTTTCTTTTTCTCTCAGTGTAACATAAGATTACTTACGCACTTTCAATTAACGTACCTCATGTATCGAGACGGCTCGGCTTTCTCAGATTTAAATGTCTTGTTCTAATAGATGTAATTAATAACGTATATCGGGTTTTACAAAAATTGGTAACGGCCTTTCTTGAATGGTGCAGGATGTTGGACATTGTTGGATGTAGTGTGTAGCATGGAAATTTAACCTTTAGAGGACGGGGATTTGGGTTTACTGTTTTCTCTCACTTTTCTATAGAAATCGAGTTTTTGTGATGTCTCACATCTCAAAACTAACACATGTAAAGGGTCGATCATGGGCATGGCCCGTATAGGGGCCATCCCGTCCTCTAAAGGTTAATGTTTGTTGTGCGATATCTACGGAGCTCCATGCTCCATGCTGCATGCTACATCCAACATCCGACATCCTGTGCCATTGAAGAAAGGTCGTCAGAAAACTCTTCGAGTTACAAACCAAAACGTTCATTTTGTACGGGCCTTTGCATAATGCGCTGTGTTAAGATGCGCAACTTTTATATTTAATATCTCGAGAACGACACCACCGGGTGTTTTTATATAGTAATATCATATAGACAATAGTATTATCAACGACTGGTAAAAATTTCGAGAAATTTCTAAGAAAATGCGTTTTGGGTGAAACACCTCGTATCACCTTATCTACATGAAGTAATTCCATGCGTGTTTCGCGAGCTAACTTCACGTGACTAATTTGAGGTAAACTACGGCTGGCTCCACCAAGAACTCATGAGTTTTGGAGTCATGACACAGGGGTCTGAAAGGCGAATACTTTATGAATCGTAAAAAAGTATTGTGATAAAAAATTGTTAATCGAACACGTAAATATTGTTCAATAAGTAAAAAGTTACTTTCGCTTCTTAGAAAATTTTTATTTTTCATTAGACTTTGATCTTTAACGTCTCATTTTAGTCCTTAAACATTTGTCTACTTGCGTAAACTTGATAGAGCTGATAATCGATCATCTAACATTGTCTCTCTGTACATATTTTGTATTCTTTTTAGTACAGAAAATTCAGTACATTAAATTGCGCTAGAAAATTAAATGGATTACTACTAATATTTTGTTCAAGATTGCTTGAGAAATTTCATGGGGATTTGCCGAAGGAAAAATTAAAAATTATTCAAAACTCAGAAAGTTATAGCCAATTAAAAGAATATTTTGTTTTAACGACGTGCATGCATTTATGCACAATTATCTATAATTTTCTGAGTTTTGAATAATTTTTAATTTTTCCTTCGGCAAATCCCCATGAAATTTCTTAAGGAGCAAATTGAGACCTTGAAAACTAAAATCGGTTGAGAAACAAAAAAGATTCCAGTGATTTATCAACAATTGTTTGAAGTGACGATATCTAGTTTCTAGAAAATCGCCATTTTGTGAAAAAAGTTATCTTAGTCATGTTAAATACACTTTATTTATAATACATGGACTATCTCTATCATTTTAAATAAATAAATCACATTACAACTATGGTTTTTTTAAAATTTTAGGTAACTTCTACATTTAGCACTGCTTTGACCAGGGAGTCCGAGGAGAACCACCTTAAATACTTACAATATGACGGCCAATAGAAGAGACATAATTTTTTTAGCGAAATAGAGGATATTTGAGATGAGATTGCCCATATCTCAAGAAAAAGGGCCCATTTGACGGAAATGTGAGCACTGGGCTTCATTTTTAGGGTGCAATCCCATGGCGTTCCGAAAAATTAGATGGAACCGTTTAAGCCCGTGAGAGTGAGAGAGACATTCACGGAAGAACCTCTCTCTCGCACTCACGGGTTTAAATGGTTCCGTCTAATTTTTCGGAACGCCATGGGATCGCACCCTTAGACAACAGAAATCAACTCTCAAATGCCCGCGAAAATCAGTTTCCCGGAGGGTGTGCACTCTCCTTGTAAGATTTTTAGTCTCATTTTCTATATTTATAAATTCCCAGCGTAAATGTTGTATAAAATCGACTAATGATAACAACATTTCGTTAGCTGTATTTATAAGTCTACTTCAACTTTTTGAATAAAAATGCTCTTATGGTTAAACCTACACAAGATTCGATGCCACAACACCGTCATGAATGCATTTTCTAGTTTAATCATCTTATTAAGTACAGACAAGGCTTCTCGTCGTGTATCAGACTGTCTTACCACTGGAGAGGAAGATGGAAAGTTTGGAAACAGATGAGCATATAATAGTGGTATACTGATCCCACAGGGGAAAACAGTATTGTAGGTTTTAGCATTGGTGTGCGCGCGCTCGTGGGGTCGCAAGCTTATGTCACCGTTTGGTTTTCTTCGCAAACAAGCGCCCAGCGGCCTGCGGCATCGAGCCAGTCTATTTTTGGAGAAGCGGATACAGAGAGGAGAGAGAGAGAGAGAGAGAGAGAGAGAGAGAGAGAGAGAGAGAGAGAGAGAGAGAGAGAGAGAGAGAGAGAGAGAGAGCACTGATCGCTATCGCACAATGACCATGTTTTTCGTGGGGTATATTGTTGTTGTATATGGGTGGGATAACCTTTGTGACATAGTATAGTTACTTTATAGCTGTTTTTCGATGAAATTTATAGTATACGGGTGAGCTATTTGTTAGGGTCTGAAAATTTTCGAGGAGGCGGAGATACGATAATTATTTCGAAATATGCTACAGAGTCATTCCGTTCTGTGACGTGCGTTATATTTAGAGATGCATTTCAAGCGAGGGCGCACATTATATTGAAGTTTGAATGTACTAGCGAAATTCGAAACGCTGCAGATGGAGGTAATCGGAGCTAGTAACGGGTATTCACGGTCGATAGAGATAAAAAAGTAACAATCTTATTGTACAGTTATATGATCGAATGTAAAACGGTGTGGGTATTAATAACTTTTCTTTTAATTTTTGCATTTACCGATGAATATTAATGATATTTGAGGAAAGTGAAAAACTCTTGGAGAAGATATCGGCGTATGCGCCGTCTGTCGTATTCGATCTTTTTCTATACTTATCGATTTTTCATGAATTAAGTACATACTTGTATACATGCATATCACTGCAATGAGCTTATTTGAAATAAAATAGTTTTCAGTAGAACAGTTTATATTAGTCAGGCGAACAAGTAGCAAAAGAAAAATTTCATTTATGTCAATACATTATAATAGGTATTATATGAATTTTTAATGAAAGTATAAATTACTATTATATCTTTTGTATCCAAGGCGTAAATAGTATATTACGCAACTAGAGAGGTAAAGAGTTGGCCAGTTCAGAGCACATGTAAATTGACCCGAGCCGAAGGCGAGGGTGGCAAACATGTGGTCTGGGGTGGCCCTCTTTATCCCCGTGTTGCGTATATGATTTTTTTGCCTAGCGATGCTGAAAATACAACCTTCGCGATCGGGCGCCGGGAGCAAAAGTGGTACTTTTGGCCCACTAGGCAAAAAGTAAAAGTTTACGCCTCGAGTGTGATCGAGGCAAACAAGGGCATAAATTCGACGCCCGTGTTGCACAATATTTTTTATGCTGTTTGCGTTATGCCTATTCTTACGCTTTGAATTGCGGATAAAAATAAAAATAAAAACCTCTTAAAATAAGGGGTGAAAACGCCTGCGGAGGTGAAAAATCCACGATACACGGAAAGTGTGTTTTTCGTCTGTTCTGGGCGAAAAATACAGTTTTCATATGGTGTAGATTTTACGCTTACTGCATCAAAATAGTATATTGTGTACCTAGGGCGTAAAGTGGGCCTTTTTCGACCGAATGTGGAGTTTGCAGTACGAGTCGAAGGTGAGCTAGCACGTGCCGAAGGCGAGTGCATTTTGCGAACCGAAGACGAGTTACTAGCCCTAGGTGCACACCATATTTTTTGTGACTGATTTATTGATTTTCGGGGTTTTTGAGCCTAAGAAGCGAGGCTAAATTGATTTTTGTTTTATGCGACAACAAAATACTTGTAGGAATAGAGATTTGAACTGTTACTTGAATTTTCTTTTTTTTTATTATAATTATTTGAAAATCCAAATAAAAAATCAAAATAATAAATAAATAATAACAATAATAACAATAATTGTTAAAGATAATAATAAATCCACCACAATTTGTGCGAACGTAAAGATGTTCATCTTCAAATAAAAAAAGCTATGAAAAACATACATGTACAAATTTTATGCAGTTTTAGAGCAGCGGGCGCAAAAGTATCTACAAAAAGATACTTTTGCGCCTGCCGGGCAAAGAAGTATTTTTTTTCCATCGGTCGAAAAAAAGTTACTTTAGGACCTCTTTTTAGGCCGAAAAATTACAAAAAAATATTTTTCTCATCAAGACCTTCTTAAAACATAAAAAAATTTGAAGTCACTTTTAAACTATTTTTACAAACTGTAAAGTTCCGTAATTGAAAATTATTTTTAAATGCGACTCTATGAATTTAGTTTTGCTTATTTTTGGCTGCATGACTAAGCTCATTTTAAAATTAATGTTCTTTCTTCGTCCATATTTCCCAAATTTTATGTTTCATACTTAGTTTTATTTTTTTTCTAATTAATTATAAGTAATAAGAGAAGTATAATGTTTATTAATCGATTTGCATTATATCAAAAGCTTCGTTATAAATTGCATAAAAAACAAACATAGATAAATGTTATCCTTATACAATTTCAAAACAATAACATCTGGAAGCTATAATTGATTTACTAAAGCGATATGCCTCTCTTTATGAAGACTTCCAGTTTTTTTTTCAACGGCCTGTTTATCTAAACCTTTACTACTAGTTTAAAAGCTGCAGTTACGACATGTTTTGCTTGTCTTGATAAACCCGTACTCGCTAAAAATAAATTAATTTGCATAGCGATACACCGTCTCTTTAATTCTACAATGAATTTCAGAAATCCCAACTAGGTAATACATAATATATACTAACACAGTATAATTTTGACGACAAAACGTCACAAAATAGCGTCGACAGAATAAGATAATTGAAAACCCCAAAGATCCAAAGTTCATCTCATCTCGACACACGCACTCGATTCTTCTAGATCAACAGCAGAAATTCAGTAACTACCATATAAGTCGACAAAAATTGGGAAAGACGCGTTTCGCGATTAATTGATAAAGCCGCACAATATTCCTCCGCGTCTTTGTTTATAGAGAGCTCTCCTCATATCGTAAACGGGTGGGAAAGACGAGTCGTGCGAGTTTCGAAAGCTCACGGATATACTGCAGACGCGCGCGTAAGGGATATGCGAGATCTTTCTTCGTGTGGTCGCTCTTTCTTATGTTACGTTGTGCAACGGGGCGAAATTGTTTATTTTGAATTTGTATGATTTGACTGCAGGCAAAACTATGTGTAGTGTCCGCGAAATATCATAAGCTTCTTTCATAATATTAATACGTTACACGATTTGCTTATACATACGCTTTTATTGTAAACATATACTTGATGTAGAATGCTGACAATCGGACTGACGTTACGTAAAATATCGAATCGATATAAAATATCTCGTCGGTTTCTTCGCACCCATAAGAATTATTACGTTTCTGTCGCGATCGCCGCGCGCCCGCGTTATTGAGCTAGAATCTCGCGTGGGGACCTTGATACGCGGTGTCACTGTAACAGAGTGTCATAAAAAATAAGTATAAACACACGTATGCACACACACATACGTATAATAATGCGCGCAATACGGGTAGTAATTCAACTTTCAGAGATGTCCTCTGACCTCGCTTTCATTAAGCATATACACGCGCTCTCCTCGTCGATGGTAAATAACACGCGCGAAACGACGATAGCAATGGACAACGATTATGTGCATTCGTCTATAAATATACACAATAGATAACGGGCGTGAGCGCCATCTGAATTTCGTAGTATTTATATTGATTATTACGTAAGAAAAGAAGAACAGAAACTAACATAGCGTTTATGCGAAATCGTTTTTATTTAGATCCGTACGCGCACAGAGAGTATAAGAACCGATTCCTTTATCTAGAGAGATATCCTGCGCGACTCGCATGCTAATGAGCGAATTAATTTCTCACTGTGTGCGTGAGGTTCTCTGCTGCAGAGAGCACAATCAATTTATAAATCTCAGCAGCTATTAGCTCGTAATAAATATTGCGAGCGGCGATGATGAATAAATGCATCGAAAATGGGAGAGCGTATGTATAAAAAAAAGTGCTAGAAATAAATGACGGTCAAGCGCCTCGAGGTGGTGTCAGAGGGAGTTGCTGCACTTCCCGCAGGTACGCTGAAAAAAAAAACGAATGAGAAGTTATTAAGCGTATCTCTGTCCGGATTGTATTACAATCTCTGTCCGGATTATATTACATTATTTATAGGCTACACTAATCAATCAGCTTGGGCGCGCTGTCTTAACCTTTAAAGGACGGGGATTTGGGGTTATTGATTTCCCTAAGAAAATGCATAAAAAACATATCTGATATTGGGGTATTCTCGTGGGTGAAGTGATTTTCCCGTCCTCTAAAGGTTAAACAATATCATTTTACGAAAGCTCGCGGTAGACATAACCGAATTTATCTACATAATGAATATGCATACTGGCCGAATGAAAAAAAGAAATGCACGAAAATATAGAAAACCGTAAGAAATTGTACAAAACTGTAAGAAACTATATAGAACCGTACACAGAGAAAAGAAAATCTTTACTGTTAAGGAATGGACGTTTGGATATGGACAAATGGAATGTTCATTTATAGTTAGACAAATTCGTTAAGAATTAAGTTTGCTTTGTTTACTCAAACGATTCGTGACTTAACTGTTAACGAATTTCTCTAACTATAAATGAACATTCCATTTGTCCATATCCAAACGTCCGTTCGTTAACAGTTAAGATTTTCTTTTCTCTGTGTATAAAACCATTGGTTTTCGGACATTTTATGCGAAATGATTTTTACAGTTATATACACTTTTATACATTTTTACACATTTTTATACATTTAAAAAATTAAGAGTTTTTTCCAGAAAATTTTCTCATATATGTACAAATTTTAATGAAATGTAAGAAAACGTATTATAAATATACAAAACTGCTTAAAAGTGTATAAAAGTGTATATAAATGTGAGAAAATGTACTATTTAACATTTTTATACATTTTCTTACGTTTTCTTATATTTTTTACAATTTGTTTTTGCAGACTAATTTGGAAAAATTAGTCATATTTGTAAGGAAACGTATATAAATGTAAGAAAATGTAATAAAGTGTATAAAACCGTAAAAAAATGTCCGAAAACCAATGGTTTTATACAGTTTTATACATTTCTTACATTTCATACAATTTCTTACATTTTACTACAATTATTATTTTCATACGGGTGGCTACATATCGTATCTTCCATACCGACTGAAAAAATATTCTATCGAAGATGTCGGCGAGTCCGGCGAAGGCCTCCTGAAACGACGATACGATGTACTCGAGTATCGTCTCCAGGAACCCGAGCTCCTCGTCGTACTCCTCCTCTTCGTAGAAGAAGTAGTCGTAGATGCTCGGCAGCGCCAAGAGTGCAAGTGCGTACACGATACAGCCGATAACGACTGCAATTGTGTGTCGACAACATAAACAATTGGTCAATCGTATGAACGTCATCTCGGTTTGCGCGAACTTTAATTGTGAGAGAAAGAGAGAAAGAGTGAGAGAGATACCGGCTGTTTTTAATTTGAAAAGCTGAGTATCAGCTTGTTTTTCTCCGGGGGGGTTGCTGCGCGGCGACGCCGACGATGACAAAACCGACGGCGACTTCTTCTCAACGGCAGTGACAATAGCAGCGTTCGCGTCCCTGGCGGCGAAGGCAGGATCGCCGCCGTTGTCCCTGGGGGATGGGAGGAGAGAAATGAGAGACGGAGTTGTATATATAAGAAAGGAGAAAGAGAGTGTATTCTTTTTTTAGACGTGGTGTTTATGGAGGAAGGGTAAGAGATGGTTTTCGCACGTACGGGAGGAAAGTAAAGGGAATGATTTGGACGGACGTTGCGGATTTCGAGAATTGCGGGAAATCTTGGAAAATATCAGGTGTGACAAGATAAATTTTGCCATGTGCGGGATCGATTTAATATTGATGCGCGGTTGTGACAGGTATAATATGATGTATTTTTGTTCTATATTTATGGTTCGTGATTTCTGGAGGTGTTACGTAGGTATACAAAGTGTAAGGAAATGTTTCGGACTTGACAAGATCGCTTTTATTTTTCTGATTGTATTACTTTTTGAAAAAAAAAATATATATATAATTATTATAATATATAGATAATTAACTGTGGACCAAATATATTATTTATAGTGGAATCTTTGATTCCATGCCTAGTTTGTAAGTTACTTAAGTTTTTTTTTAGTTTTAAGTACACCGGACCTATGTACAGGTAGCTATGTCTACCTCTATAGGATGTTTGCTGCTTCAGACATGTAACTATGTCCTGAAGTAAGCAATAACATGTAATACAACATGTACTACTCTGGTTTAAATAAATATAAATAAATAAATAATTTATTTAATTATATTATAATTATATATATATATATATAAAATTAATAAATATAATATAATAAATAAATAAATAAAAATAAATAAAAATTTAAATTGCACTGTAAAGAAGAAATTTTTTAATTTTCATTTCACTGCAATTCACCTTAATTCCAGAAAAATAAGTCATTTAAAAATAAAATCGTAAAAAAAAGTACGATAAAATCTTCGAATAAAAAGTACCATACAAGCTATGTAAAGGTGATCTCAAGTATAGTGAAAAAAGTGAAAATCCAAATGAAATGAAGTGGTTATTAGATAGTGGTTGCTCGGACCACATTGTAAACGATTGTAAATTTTTTGAAAAATATGTAAACTTAGAAAATCATGTAGATGTAGAATTACCCGATGGAAAATTTTTGTATACGTACATATATGCATCAGCACTCTTTTTTGCCATACACCGAGAGAGATTACTCGAGCAGGAGAAGCTGCTTACGAGATCAAAGCATTTTTTTCTCGCTTTATCTACACCACCCGTAGGTATATAAATAACACACGACACGCACACACATCCGCACAATTTTTGTTATCAATCCACCGCCTACACCCGCATATATATCACTTACGCATTCTCGTCGCCGGCGGCGAACAACACAACGCTGTCGGACCTGCGCTTCTTGGTCAGCGGCGCACCCATGGCCAGCTGGCAAGCATACTTGAACTGATCCTCCTTGTTCTTCTCTTTCCCGGTCTTCACCGCTCCTTCCTTGAAAAACAGAGCACGCAGGGCGTCGGGACAGGAGACGAAATCCTCGAACCTGCGTACGAGGCGTTGTTGCTGCCGCGTCGCGAGCACACGGCAATCCGAGTCCGAGGCGACGTCCTTGCAGCAACGCAAGGCACGACCGTAGCTGCTGGCGCAGCGTCGGCGACGGCTGCCGATTTGGGGCTCGGAGTGTGGTGTGCGCTTTGATGTGGCCCAGAATCGCTCGCATCGGATGCCTGGTTGTTTTTTTATTATTGGCAAAATCATTTTTTTACGGTGCTAGAAGGACTTGAGTATAATTTATGAGACGATGCGACGCGTTTGAAATTTTCGTAAACGTTGTATTAGCTATCTATCGAGGAAAAGCAATTTAATTGGGACAAAAAGTTAATGTACGTCTCGAGTTTAACGGTCTCCGTAACCGATCATTTCCTCTTATACACTTGCAATAAGCAAAAAAAAAAAAAACTAAATGTATCCTCAACAACAGCTCCTTACAGCAACAAGCATCGAAATCCACCTTCTTGCTCGCCTTAAAGCAGCACTTCCTCCCCGCCTGTGAATCATCGCAATCCTTCTTCTTCCCCTCAATTCCTCTCCTCTCGCGATCTCTCGCTGCTCGGCCGATTTTCGTAGCGTCGCTCGAGCTCATGCAGCACGTCTCGGTATCTTCGCTGTTGCTCACGCTGCTGCTGTACATGCTGCTGCTGCTGTGCGGTGGCCTCAATTCCGCCGGCGAGGTCCATTGACGGGGTGTAGCAGCAGCAGCAGCCACCGCTGTAATTACGCAAATGCACGCATGTACTTAATTGTCGGAGAGAGAGAGAGAGAGAGAGAGAGAGAGAGAGAGAGAGAGAGAGAGAGAGAGAGAGAGAGAGAGAGAGAGAGAGAGAGAGAGAGAGAGAGAGAGAGAGAGAGAGAGAGAGAGAGAGAGAGAGAGAGAGAGAGAGAGAGAGAGAGAGAGAGAGAGAGAGAGAGAGAGAGAGAGAGAGAGAGAGAGAGAGAGAGAGAGAGAGAGAGAGAGAGAGAGAGAGAGAGAGAGAGAGAGAGAGAGAGAGAGAGAGAGAGAGAGAGAGAGAGAGAGAGACGATGTGAAAATGAGGCGATTATGCAGTTGTTTCAATTAGTGGGTAGTATTGTATATAGGGGATGATTGGGTGTTTTTTGAGTAATTATGGGTTTGAGGAGTTGTATAAGGTTGTGTTAAAGCTTGATTATGTATAGGGTTGGTTGGATGATTGTTGGTAATTTTTTTTCTTCCTTATGAGGTCCAGGCTACGTCCTCAGAATTATTGGTATTTACGTAAGTATTGGACGCGGTGTTCTTGGTTTTCTTGAACAGTCGTGGTACTGTTGTAGGTGCTCGTTAAGGCGGCGGCGTTTTCTTTTTTCTCTGAAACAAAGGTGAAAATGGTTTGCGTGATAAAGAAAGAAACCGATTTAGTTAATTTACAGCTGATTACAGCTGCGAATGTATACCGTCGTTTATGGCTGCTAAGTCTTGCCGGTCGTTATCTTGTTTCGCGCTGTTTTGACGATCGGTCGCTATTTTTAGGTTGCTAAGTTCCTGCGAACGCGTTATATTTTTAACTAAATATTAGCACCATTTTTTATTACTTAATTCTCGGACTGTCAGGTTTATAGTACCTGTAAATTATTACTGGTCGGAGACCTGAAGCAGTTAGACAAACCGCCGACTTCTCGATTAATCACTGCCAACGATCTGCTGGCCACCGCGTTGTTATCAACCTTATCGAAAGGATTTCCTCTGCTCTCCACTGTTTTTCGAAAGACATTGACGGGCTTTCCTCTGATCGGGACGAAAATGTAACGTTTTATTTCACATATCGCGATTGCAGATTGGACTATTTCTTTCATTTTTTATACTTACGTTCTATCGTTTTTGGCATCATGGTCGCTGGAGTTGGTTATGTTGGTGGAAATTGAACTGCGAAAAAATCTATATAAACATGCAGTACATTATAGTTAGATCCATTTTGTGGAGTTTAATATAGTTATCAGAAACTTCTGATGATAGCACGCCGTTCAACGTGATTTGCCAGTGATATAAAAATCAAAAGTTCGAAATTATGTAAAAAATCGGCACATTACAGATACAGTGAAATATGCCATTTTCTTCGTAAATAGATAAATAAAATTGCGTTAAATATTATATAATTTGATAAAAAAATATATCTGTAACTATTATAATAACAACTATTAGTAGATCCTACATTTGTAAACAACTTAAATTACAAATTCGAAAAATGACCGATTACCTAACCGAATGAATTTACATACGTTTTGAACTTGGAATCCGTACAAGTAGTAGTAGTAGTAGTACATCGCTCGTTCGTGCTTGTTTGCAGCGGTGTAGAATTACGTGTAGCTGCATTATTGCTATCCAGGCCATCTCTCCTACCTCCAGTTCTAATGAATCTACAAAACGAATCATTACTAAATGTGCATTCTTCTCAGACCCTCCAATCATCTAAAAAACCATCATCTAAAATTCATAAAAGAAAACAAAATTGTCAGGATTGCAGTGCAATGTAACCCAATTTTCCGCATCTTAATCGAGCACAACTTATAAGTATATGAAGAAATCGAAGGACGCGCATACTGCGAGTGCTGCGGCAATTGGACGGGGCGATTCTTCAGAGGTTTCTTCGGCAGCGAGACGACGCACGGGGCCTTGCTGCCGCCGCTGCTGCTGACGACATTCTCGTGTAATCTGCGCTCCGGTATTTTCGGCCACGACGTGTCGTCTGGAATCCTTAAAACGTAGTGACGTTATAAGCGTTACATGATGCCTTTTTTTCATTCTTAAACGCGCGCTCGCGTGTGTATAATATATACGTGCCTCAGAGAGCTAGGGTACTTGTGCGTCGGCGTCCGTGAGGGTTCGCGCTTGTCTGGATGCATTTGATGAATGTTTATTTATGGATTAGGAAGGTTTGATTATTGCGGTGGGAGAAGGGTTATACCTCGTAGGTTGGGCCCGAGAGGCACGCGGCTCTCGCTTTGATAGGACATGTCGCACTGTAGTTGCTAAGGCTTCAATTTTTTGTGGGTTTTAAAAGGTTTATCGTTTTTTTCATCTTAAAGGTTATTGAGAATCGCTGGGAGAAAGTGTGTTTGCCATAACGTTGGATGTATACAACCAATCGCGTATCGTGCACTTTACGCGCGCATGGGAATGAAATTGCTCGATTGGTGTAATTGTGTATACCTATATATTTTCGTCAATGAGTTCATTTGTCACGAGAATACTTGTATGTATAATGATGAAAATGGTTAATATACTTAAAGTCGGAGATGACAGAGAAATTCAAAACGTGGAGTGATTTTTTTATTATTATTTTATTAATCATTTTAATAATATTTTCGACGTTTCTTACATTATGTATGCAATTTTTTTTTGTAATGGTTTTACACTTTATTCAATATTTACACGTAATATACAATGCATAGTAATAGGTACACATAGGAACAGTTAGCTAGGGTTTATGACAAAATCGCTTATCACCTAGAGCAATCGTAACATTTTGTCACACTCCAGACTCGCGTTCCGTATCACATTGTCAAGCTAACTCGTGGAATTATAAAATCTTTCATACACATTCGACAGATATCATCATTCGGGAAAAAAGAACAACAGAATCGAAACTCCCTTCTCCCTATATCCTTCAAAAAAACGACGCTTTGAAACTTGATGCTGTGCGTAGTATTTACCCATTTGATTTTCAAGCAATTTACATTGTTCCGTTATAGTTATTGTTCCAGACTTCGACATTTTTTAATTTCAATGATTAAAATTAAATTGTGCTATCGATTCTGCTTGGTGTTGTTTGCTTATTTTTTTTTTTCGGTAGACCAATTTTTCTAATTTTTTGATCAGAAGCAGTTAAGTTTAATTTTTGACTAGACTAGCGTAATAAAACGTTAACAAAATGCTTTTTGGCTACTGCTATTTTTTGTAATATGTTGTAGTTTTTTTTAAACGCATAAATTTTAGTTGGTCCAGTGTGCCATAAATATTGTAACTATTTAAAATGTAAAGCTTATACAACTCTTAGAAAGTATCTCACTGATGATGTCTTTTCGTAAAAGTATCCGTTATTTTAAAATGATTTATCAAATAATTATTTGAAGAAACTTAACGATTGTTTTAAAAAAAGCGAGAAGAGCTCGTAATATTTCTTTTTGCGTGTGATTCGCTAAGACATAACGGTTTCAAGATTGTATCGTACTAGCATCGATTTTCTACAATAAAAATAACAAAATACATGAAAGGCTAAAAAATTAATTTAAATAGAGTATAAACATAACACTAAATGTTTCACAATATTTCCACGCAAATTAACATAATATTTATATAAAAGCATAAAATGCACGTTACGTAATACAAAACCGCATTCGCATAAACTTCTATCCCGACTTTAGCCTTGTGGATTTTTATAATAATACAAAATGTTTCTCTTACAGATCTTCATTCTGTGCATCACAAAAAGACAATTACAGAATCTCCCATCAAGTTTCTTGCTTCTCATTAGTTTTTACTGACAAAGTTATTTGTATGTTATTTATATGTATTAACAGTGAATAGAAATGTATAATAAAACAAAGCTACTAAACTCAAATTGGAAATTCAACAGCCTGTACAGTCGGTATATTATCACATGACTCCATATCAATATCGTTTTACATGATACTTGGTTAAGACGTAGTGAAAAGTATATCTTTATCGCTTTTTTGTTAAATGCCAAAATCAAAACGATTTCTTCTAATTAAAATATTTATTTGTCGATTTTCTAAAAATAACTTACTCTCCAAATTGGAATAAAAGTCAATGCACAAAATTATACATGTTTTCTATAAAAATAGTTTGAAAAAAATAAAAATATTAATCGTTTCATAAAGTTTCAGTAGAAAAAATATGTAGAGATTATTTTTAAATTGAAAGAAAAATATTTGCTTTGAATTTTGTACAATGGTAGATTATCACAATTTTAAATAAAAGTTATCTTTTTAGAACTGATGTCTTTAACGACTTATTATGAAATTTAAAAAATGTTGCAATAAAGATATGACTCTCACACTTGCTCATAAGAAATTTTAGTCATATAGTAACTTTAAAAATTTGCTTTAAGGAGATACCTATAAAATTTCAACTTGAATAAATTTCTTGACTTATTTAAAATTTAATACATTACCAATATTCAACTCAATTCTTGAATTGCCTCTACATTGAGATAAAAATTCATTTATATGGCACTTATTTTGCTTGCATTATTCAGCGTTATAGAACAAAGCGTGTTCACGTGTAGTGCTCCATTTTTACAATTCAGCGTTTAATAATATATATAATTTCTTGTTGAAATATCAAAAACTCAAGTATCACGTAACTCTGCATTTATTGTCAAGTTACGCTTCATGTTCTCCACTGTTTATGCCAATAAGAGACTCTGTTTGTTCTACTTCAAGGTCAGGTATCCTGAAATCGAAAATAATCGTTAGAAATATTAAAGTTTGTATTTAAAGCAATTTATTTTACAAATTCAACCATAAAAATAATTAGAAAAATATATAATTTACCTTAAAGATCTGCTTCTACGACAAATCCATATATAAAGTTTTTTCACCAAGTCTAAACAAGGATCCCAGTTATCAAAATGCGATAGAAGAGATACTGTTAGAAATGCCAAGATCATTGGAATGGTTCCTAAATAGAAAATACAGGGGTATTCCACTCTCTTTAGTAATACATCAACTAACATAGATATTGGCATCGTTAGACTGATTGCCAATGTCGCGATGAGAGACGACGTTAAGAAACATCCCCTATAATGAAATTAATTTATAATAATTTATCAGATTTTATATTTCAAAATTGATTTGAATTGAAAAATAAATAATCACCATAGCCAAAGAACTTCGCTTAAGACAGTTCCTATAAGTCCATTGATTATTAAAAATGTCCACTGGTGTGGGTTGGGCCATTCAAATTCTTCCCATCGACCATAGTGTAGTATGAAAAATAAAGGCCACAGAAGTGTTAAATTGAAAAGGCCAACAAAGCCAAAGAACATTGGTATGTCCATTTTATCTTCATGATCAACTTTCTTCTTTAGAAATACAATGTAAGTAGCATAAAAAAATGCACTGACTAGAGCTAATATTATGCCAGTAGGTACTCGACTAGCTTCTATAGCCAAATCTGAGACACCAACTAGAACCTTAAACATAAAAGTATATTGGAGTAATCTACATATATTTTGCAAAACTATTGAAATATTTCGTTGATTACTTACAAGACCAAAAATACTTATAGTTACAGCAACTAATTTCGATAATGTAAACTTGTCTCCACTATTACTAGGAAAGAAAGCTGCAAAGAAGAGAGTAAACAAACTAGATGTAGATGATAAGACAGTAACAATTCCTGCTTCTGTTTGAGCTAAAGACATTTGGTAAGTATAATTTGCAATAAACCACTGTAAAAAAAAGTTTTTGTTACATTTTACAGCCTGTATTGTTGTATGAGATATTAATATATTTTACTTACTAAAAAACAAAACATGAGTGCAATCTTAGCAACCTTTTGCACTGAAAATTTGTTAGCTTGCCGCCTAGCATGTTCACCTGCCCTGACACTTGCTTGATAACTTAATCTAGCTAATAGAGCTTCAGTCGCATCGCTTTCTGACATATGCCGAACTTCTGCTAATTTACTAAACCGTACTGAACGAACAGATGAGTCGTCGCTTTCAGTACCAGAAGATCGATCACATTGTTCAGGAGTTTTGATTGGTACAAATGTAGAATCACTTAAACTTGTACTGCCTTCCGAATAAAAGTTGTCATCTTCTACATTTGGATCTATAAACTGCAAAACAAATTATGTGATGCAGGAGGCTTAACTTTTAAAACAACTTTTAATCATTTCTAAACTTACCATATAAGTCGCTGGTTTGTTGCACTGATCTCGCCATGGAGGCCAGAAACACAAACCCAATAAGTACAATGTAAACATTGAAGTTTTGATATAAGTGCTGAAAAATGGTTTATCAAATGCCGCTTCCTTATAAATATACTGCAACATATGTTTACAATTAGCAATCATTTACACAGTGGATCCTAACCAGCATTACTCCAAAATAAATATACTTACTTTTGTAAGTTCCGAGCTGGAAACCCAGATAATGTCAACCAATAATAGAACTGAAAGTCCCAAAACAAGTCTCTGGGACTTGTTCATCATTGCTGCAAGTTTGTGGGGATCCTCCGCCATCCCTTGCTGCCTTGTCTGGCGTAGCTCTACAGAACAGCTCATACCTTAATTATTTTGTCATAATTCTTTGCTTTCGCTTCCCGCGTCTGTCATCACAGACTAGAGCACGAATCGCACCTCCAAGAGTCATTGATCTGCAAACACACAAAAGTATCATGTTATACATTCCATCATCCCACCATCTTCATATTAACTTCAAATTAAATTCGTAACCTATTCCCGAAGATAAACGGCCAATCATACATGCGCGTAAGTACACAAAAGAACTATTAAAACAGAAGTTAAATCAATGCACAGACGCACGCTGCAACAAGGAAACGCGCAGAAACGATATAGGATAGCAACGCGAAAAAGCCGCAACGTAACAGCCTCACCGCTTAATCGCTGCATGCGGCGCGAATAGTTCCCCGTAACGGTTGTAAATATCTAATCGAGCACTTACCAGTGCGTTGATAATGAGCTGAAAGCATTCGATCGCATTCTTGCTGCTCTCCCACTGTGTCTCTCTCCTCTCCGCTCCACTCTCCCTCTTTCTCTCCGCGTGTGTATACACACTCTTTCACGCCCAGCAAGCGCTGCAGCCTCGCGAGTGTCGTCGACACCAGGCTCATCGCCCATTACCCCCGACCAACTATTTCTACATTTTTCATGCGCTCGGGCGCCTCCTCCTGCCTTCTTCCTCTTTTGTCCTCTCTCTTTCACCGCTCCGTATATAATACAATTACGGTTTTACGAGTACAGGCAGATTGTTGAGTAATCGCTCTTGATAAGGTTTACACACGGCCGCTGTCACGCACTCTCCTTTATCGCAGCGCAGCGTAAGACAATGGAGCAGCAGTATACTTAGTGCAGCGCAGCAGTGCCGCGGTTAGGTCGTCTTCAAACGCACGTAAATACAGAGCCGCGCGACGCGGCACACGTATTCTGACGCATGCTACACACAACACACATGCACTCATTACTCTCGCTCACGGACTACTTATCGTTTAGCGTAGCATAAGCATTGTGTGCAGCAAATATTTGTATATGTATGTACGTATGAGCAACGGGAAAACTCGTTATCGTCGAGCGCGCGCGGTGCTGCTGCCGCTAGTGCCGGCAGCCATCTTCCTCGCCGCTCGGCTCGCGTGACGTACACGGTACACACAATCATCTGACGTTAGATGGTTCTGGGAATCGTCGCCAGAGGTCGCTACCTGCTTCGAATCCTACCTTTTTCGAAATTTTGCTAATCGAATTCGCGTGATGCGCGCACGTGTCACGTACGCGCAGGAGCTACTTACCGTCCTTTCAAAAGTGAATGATGCTCCAACAAATATACAGCAAGTACAATGCAATCAGCACGGGCATTTTACACCTTTTAAATTCGGCGCTCAACATCCACGAGCTTACGGCCCATTGTCATGGCAACAAAGAAATGATGACAATCGACACCCGTGGATAGATCCTACGCACTACTGTGCATCGCGAATCGGCTCTTTCGTTATCATCGAATCGTCGGGTGTGTGAAAACATGGAAAACAACGCGCTGAGCAACGGCCGGATACATCAGCCAGCTGCGGCGGCCGCGTCGACCGGGCAGCGCTTTCGCAGCGACAGGGCGAAAAAGGGTAACGAGGAACACGACAAAAACTCTCTGTCTGTCGCGTTTGTTCGCTAGCACCCCACAGTCTATTGCACACTTTTTGCGTGGAGAACGCGCGCGCGAGCGCACTGTATAACAAGTGCGTTGTATACCGTATCAAATTTATTGCGCGACTACGCGTTTTATCAACAGGGTTTTTGCGAATCGCACGCCCGTGCGCGTGTAAAAAAGTTGTACTAGAGTGCACTAAAGAGAGCGGAAGGGGGCGAAATAAAAACGATGCGATAGCGAGCGCGTGTTACATTCGTATATACATGGATATATATGCTTTTTTTACAGACCCACCGGAGATACCGGCAGTTGAGACGCGTAATTGGCTGCTGCATCGGCTCTACACGCGTCACGAGTTCAAGCTCTGCAAGAAGCTCATCGAGGAGGAGCTGAAGACCCATGCCGGCCTCACCGAGTATCCCCACTACCTCAAGGTATAACAGTATAATATATGTATATACACCTACATGTATGATCTTCATATATGGCGTTACGCGCGATCGAATTCCGTTATTGGATTATTAGAACGGTTATGACACCGACATTTCGCAGGGGCTAATACTACGGCGGGAAGGCAAAGTTCAGGACTCTCTGGACTGCTTCCAGAAGGCGTACGTTGTCAATCCCCAGAACGTTAACAACGCCAAGCAGATCGCGAAGTCGCTGTGAGTATAATAGACTACGATAGCCTTCCGAAGCCCTGATAGTAGTAGTAGCAGTAGTATAGGAAGTATCATAATTATCGTTACGATTTTGTTATATGCGAACTTACCTTCGATTCCCCCGATATTGAATAGATTTCTGATGGGCGATCACAAGCGCGCTATCGAGGTGTACCTTGAGGCTGAGCGTAGGAGCAAGGACCCCGACTGGGAGATCCACTATTACCTAGGTATTATAAAAATTTAACGTGCGTCTTTTCGCACCTCTATCCGTGTCTATGTATACGGCTAATTATATACATATACTTCTGTCTCTTTGATGTTTACGCAGGCGAGTGTTACATGAGGACGGGACAGCGCGAGGAGGCGCGCAGTCAGTTGTTGCGCTCGACTGAATTGACGAAGAACGAGAATCCTTACCTGGCGCTCGTTAAGCTCTACGTCGCTGAGGATAGGCTCATCGACGCAGTTGCTGTGTACACGGAGGCCCTCAAGTTCGTTTGCTATGATTCATTTTCATTATAGGGGCCAATTTTCGCGATGTCTTTTGTAATATCAATCGTCGATGAATTAGCATGGTTGTGCGTTAAGTATAGTGGAAAAAAGTTTATTAAAATCAAGAACGTGTTTACTTCAATCGCTGTTTACAGTTAACTGAAAACACGTTTACTTGGTTTGAGCAATTTTAACTTAACAGTTTATTCTCATTCGATGGAACTGAGAATATTTTTTTAGTTTTATTCTATACTATATATTCTCCCACTTAATAGAAAATTTATTCTTAAGAAAAAATTCATAAATTCTTTGATTAGATCGTAACAGTTAAAAGTATCAGAAAATGTATAAGGCATGAGTATCGAGGCATGTCCGAATAAACATGTTAAATTGGGAAAATTATTGCTTATTTTAAGAGAGTATTTACTTAGCGTGATTAGCGTAAATATACTCTTGGTTTTAGTAAATTCTTTCTAGTGGGAACTTTATTGAGAGCGATAATTTGGAATTTTATGGTACTACGGTATATTGCGATCGATGAGGGAAACCATAACCAGATCGTATTTTGGAATTCAGTAAGTTTTTAAGTAAGTTTTTAAGCAGACACGTGGATGTGTGTAGTGTATATGGCCGTTTTTAGAACCTTTTTTTGACATCAAACTTTAAGTTGACAGTTTTATGATACGAAAAAGTTTTAACCTTTCAACTACTAAAAGAGTAAGAAGGATGGGCTATAAAAATCGATGTCTTAACAAATTTAACCGAGGTTCTTTTTTAAACATTTAAAAAGCAAAAAATTTATAAATCTTCTGGATATAGAAATAGACGGGCTGTCCAAAAATATATATTTTCGAAGTTTAAATTATAATATACTGATGTAAGCTCAGCGTCGGAGAGCATGAGGGGAGAGAAAAAAGGTTAAGGTGGTTAAAAAACTGCGTTTAAACAAACAAAATTGATGTTAAAATAAAAACATTTCTAAGTGCGGTAGAGCATTAAAAAAATAAAATCAAAATTAGGAAAACTAAATAAATAAATAAAATAACGTGTTACGCGGTCGCGTTCGTTACGTGGTCGCGCGAGACTCTTTCCAGGTCGTTCCTGGCTTGTCCTGGTGACACCGATCATGGTTCGGCAGGTGTCATCCCCTTTTTGCCTGAGCGGTCGATCGGCCGCACTTGGCAAGGGTCAGGACACTCGATCCTTTTGCCCATAGCGGCTGAGTCACTGTTGGCGGAAATGCAGGCGAGAGCTTGGCGAGACCAGGAGTCCGTCTCCGGCGGAGCGCGGAGGGCGAGTTAGTTCCAAAATTTCGGAGCTGAGCAGAATACCTCGGAAAGGGTTAGGGGCGACTTTTCCGGCTCGCTGACTGGTTACTGCCAGGCGGCGTAAAAAGATTAGCAGATAGGCAGCTGCTGGGGCTCCGGACCGCTCGCTCTCCTCCCCTCAAGTGCGAAGGTGCGGCCCGGCAGCCGAGTCGTGACGGGGTGCGCAACGTAGACGGTTTTCGGGGAAAAAGTCAGGCTCGATAATGCCCCAAATTTTAATAACAAAAAGAAAAAGAATTTAAATATGTCTGCCATTGTTGCGGACGTCAATAAGTTTTATAAATCACCTCTAAGATCTAAATTTACTGCATCGTAAACTCTTTCCTCTAGACGAATAATTTTTGGTTTTACAGTACTGGAAAGTATATTTTATCCAAATAGAAATTTTGGATTTTTGCCGAGTACTCAATATACACTTCAACTTATTAGAGTTATTGAAATATTTTAATCAACTAATTAAATATTTTGCAGAATAACCGTACCACAGCTATTCGAAATTAAAATTCATAAAGCGCAAACTATTTTTCATTAAAACCAGTAATGATGGCTAATATAAAAAGTAAAATTTGCACAATGGATATAAATTATAAAATCGAGCTAATTGGCTCCCGTTAAAAGCACATTTTACTTTATTACGCTCAATTTGTATTTTACGCTATCACATTATTACCTAAGAGTCGTAAGAATCGACATTCGGAACATTACAAACTTTTCGGCAGCTCTTTACTTATCGTAAAAGATAACATAAAAAGGAATCGCTTTACGGATAAAAGAGGTTTTTTCTTTTTCCCTTGTAAAACACGTAATGCATAACTTTGCATTAATATATCCTATATAAAATATAAAGTTTTACATAAACTTCACAATTAGCAGCGAAAAATTATTATTTTTACAAGAATTAAATAACGCTCAACACGTAAAATGTTAATCCCAATGAAATGTAAAATTTCACAAAATTATTTACATTTACGTCAATTTACATAAAGCTTTATGCTATAAAAATACACGCCTATAACGATGCACATCCATCAATATATAATTTTCATATTTTATAATCCCCGCGTTGATTATACAAGGCCGGGCAAACTGATTATACTTCCCATATACTTTATTCCAACCCCATAAATCGTCTTGGTCGCATTAGGTCAGTGCGGCGGCTCACGCGCGTATATAGCGTCAACACCACGACATCCGCTTTAAACTTTATAAAGACGCCAGAGCGGCGCGCCTCGTGTAATGCACCTACTGATTACTGTAAATGTTTAATCATTTAGATCCGGAGGAACATGCACTGGATACTGGAAAGTGCTTCTGTCACACCGCCGCGGGGTGAACATACATTCCCGCGCTCGCCGGCCGTGTATTACGTACCCCCTAGCTTGTCTGATTAAATAAGTTCGCGAGATCGTTATGCCAAATTTATAGACCTCTATACACATATCCACGTGCAATATAGCTATCGCCGGCGCGAAACTTACGCTCTGACATAATAAGCGAAATTCGCACTTCAATTTCCAATTACAGGGAAAATTAACTGCACGATGTATGAAGCACATAATAGGTAGCTACTTTTTGACGCGCGGCGTTTTGCATTTTCAGCGGCGGTATAATATCGTATAACTGTCTATCGCGCTCGCGCGTGATCGCGTGGGACAGATACGGTACTTTTTTTTTAATTAAAATCTCGGCTATCTGTCGTCACCGCCGGTCGCGCGAATATCGATTTTTCGTTGGCTAACTGCCCGACACACAATGGTGCAAATATCTTCCCCTTTAACAGCGCTTCTCTCTCTCTCTCTCTCTCTCTCTCTCTCTCTCTCTCTCTCTCTCTCTCTCTCTCTCTCTCTCTCTCTCTCTCTCTCTCTCTCTCTCTCTCTCTCTCTCTCTCTCTCTCTCTCTCTCTCTCTCTCTCTCTCTCTCTCTCTCTCTCTCTCTCTCTCTCTCTCTCTCTATATGTGTTTGTCTATGTGAAACAGTTCTCTCAAGTCTGTATATACGTGTGTTTGTAGCGCGATGCCGGAGAGCGAGCAAATAGCGACAGACCTGGGTCTAATGTATCTCGGATTAGGCGATACCAAGCGTGCCTTTCAGCAATTTGGCACGGCTCTCGCGCAGTCGCCCAATTACGCCCCAGCCACTTTTCCGCTGGCTTACGTGATGCAGGTAAACAGGACAAAAAGCAACTCTCTGTCTCTCCAGTGCCTTAACCAATATTCTATATATACGCAAACCATGAATCTGCTCTGGTGTGTTTACAGATGCAGGGCGAGTACGACGTGGCCTTCTCCAAGTACAAAATCGCTGCGCAGACCATGCCGGAGTCCTGGGCGCTCTGGAACAACATCGGCATGTGCCTCTACGGCAAGCAGAAATACGTTTCCGTGAGTCGCTATCCCAATATAACGCGATATAGACATCGTATATATATGTGAACACACAGCTCCCACCCTAACGACAGGTCGATTATATTACACCGCTTATCGCCTGTCACTGCACCGGACTCCCGGGAATATAGGATTATGGAAGGGAACGAATAATATCCGTGTCAAGGGGAATTGCATGTAGGATCATCATCGTATAAAGAAATAATGAAATAGCTGTGCAGGCTGGACGTTAATAAAGGGGAGAGGGTGAGGAAGAAATCGGAGAAGACGCCGAATCAATGGCCACGCGGGACCAACGACGACCTTTCTTCTCGAGCTATGTAGCTCTATATTTGTATTATTAGAAAAAAGGGGAATACGAGAGCGCGCGTCTGCGTTTCCAATTAAGGGCCTCGCGTACATTACAACGATGCAGGAACTCATATATGAATACGCGCGCGCGCGAATGGCCGAGTGCAAATTGCCGGGACGTGAAATATGACATAACTGCTGTAGTCGTCGCGCGCGCTATACTGCCTCTCTTTTCTTTCTCTCTCTCTCTCTCGTATAATAACGCAAATTTCTCCTGGCTCGTTCCCGGAAGAGCTCATTCGTACGAAAAATAAATTTGTCAAACCCGCTATTATGTGCGCGCGGAGGCACATCATCATATACGCGTGTCGTAATATTCGGCGGAGCGAGATTTTTTTTTTACGAGCGTGTAAGTATGTATCTATAGGACTGAAGCGGAGAGGACGAGTGAGAAAGAATAATTGCGCGGAAGAGCGTGGCGACGCTGAGCGGGAGAGAGAGAGAGAGAGAGAGGGGGGGGGGGAAACAAATTGGAGTTAAGTTTGCGTTTGTCAGCAAAAAGGAAGCTGAGTATACAGACGAGTGGGGAAAAGAGAGAAATACGGTCAGGCGCGGCTTTTCCCGAGGGAATAGCACTCTCGTAACCTAGCTGCTACTACTCTTCTACTGCTGGCGAGCAGGGAGAGATGAGGAGTCAGCAACGTCAACTTTACCTGCGTCCATTCCTCCGCGCGATTTTCATGTATTCATCCTCATTGTTTTTTCTCATCGTTCTTCTTCTTGCATCTCTATCTCGCGCGTCGTCGGAAACTCGTAAAAATATTTCCACTCGCACACGCGCGGGAGACTCTTTACTCGAGCGTAAACAGAAAAAGGGCCGCTGTCAAGTTTTAAATCGATAAGAGCCCGCTTTCATTGGGGTGATAAAAGCCAGGAGAGGGAATAGAGGGATAGGAAACGCGTATATATATAGCGAGGCTCTCCCGGCATTAAGGAAACTGTCAGAAGCGATTTTATCCGGATGCGAGTGTGCGACCATTCCGCGCGAGAGGTTGATGATTTATTCAGATTTATGGAAATCGCTACTCGTAGGTATATGTATGTATATACTTACCCCCGGCGTATATTGGGGATAAATAGATTTCGGAATCCGCATCGTCAGTTGCGCATGTTCCGCGTCCGTCCGCGCGTGTGTATAGATACGCGTCCCGGTGAATCGCAGTGCCGAAAAACCGCGGAAGAATTTTATTCGCGGATACGACTCTCGAATAGTCTCGCGCAGCTGAATCGTCGAGCTGCTTTTTCTCCTCCTGTCCATGTTTATACAGTTCTCTCGTGACTTTTGCTCCAGTTTGACGTCTATATATAAAGAAACCGGCTGCGGCGACGACGGTGAATTATGGCCTGCCCGCTCGTTTCTTATTTACGACCGCGCGATGTTTTTGCATAGAGAGCCGCGCGGCGTTATTGTTTCATTGCGCAACAATAAGCGACGGCGGATGGTCCCCGCTGGATATTTTATTGACGGCCCGGATGAGGGAAATAATAATATAGGAATAGTACCTCAGGGTACGTATATACACGCACGCTTGATTGCCGGACACACGCGTGGAGGAGAAAGGTTAAAGACGATACAGGCCGTTTTCGGGGATCACGCGCCACGCGACGAGTGTCTCCGGAATGTATATAGCGGCTTAGAATAGAACAACGTAGTGCTCTTCCGCGATTAATTTTTTATAGATAAAAATGCGTTATATATGTGAGAGGTGGAGTGTGTAATAATGTCGAAAGATTAGGGATCTTATGGATTACCTTGATGCGCGCCCGTGTATACGTGTATATATATATATATCCGCGCTTCGAAGTTGGTATTCATCATGCGGGTGTTATGTTAATTCCGCCAAAGGAGTTATTATATTACGCGGGCATATTTGTAGTGCCATTATACAAATGGAGAGGTTTAGATGTTTTGGCCAATATAGTTTAACACGCATGAAGGATTTGTGAACCTGCGGAACATTATAGTTTTAATATATATATTGAATGAATTTTTTGTTTGACGCAAGCGTGCGCGCGCGCCATTCTATAATAAATTACACAATTACTCTGGCAAAGAATGGAAGGGAAACGAAATGCAATTATCGATTCTTCGTTAAAACTTCTTTTATACCTTGTGGAAACACCCAAAAAGGACTATGGGGAGCTTCGTGGCGTTTCTTTACACCTTACGCCCCCGTGGATATACACGCGTTGGGGATCGCACAAAGATTCCTGTCTTGCTGTAATGAATCGAACGTTTTCATTGAGCAAGGGGTTTTTCGCTCCAAGTTTTTACAATGATTTAATCAAACGCTCGATTCACGTGCGGTTTTTCCTTCTTTTCGCTCGCTTCATTTGCGGCTGCTTTGTTTTCCGTACGAATATATACGACGTTGTGGTATAGTTGGCCTTTTCCGTTGCGAAGTATTGTATAGCGGAACGTATTTACCTCGGAAACGTCAGGTTTGGACGGAGATTACGCGCGGATATACATTTCGTTGTTGAAATATGGCGAGATTTTTTTTGGTTAAGATTCTGCCCCAAAGTACCCTTGGGATGGTATTAAATTTCCTAGAAATATATATTTTTATATTTTGTTGAGGCTTTAAGCTTTTAATACTAAAATGATACACGGAAATCTGTAAGCAATTTCGCCTGAAATTTAAAATAATCTAAACTAATTCTACCACTATATAAATATTTCGACCAGAAATTACATTGTCACGAAATTTATTATATAACAGCAACAGAATTAAAAACCGTTTACAAATTGTTATAAAGAATCTGCGAGTATCATCCTGTAATTCAAACCCCCCGGCACCAGACCCAGGTAGTGGGGCCCTGGAACACCGGACGCCGAAGGTAACAAAGAAAATCTCCCTCCCCCCTCTCTCTAACTGCCCCGGTTTTAATTCACTCGAACTTTCAATTCAGCCCGAGAAATAATTAGTCAGCGTCGGCGCTAATATAATAGTCGCGAATACAGGCCATTCTTCTCTCTCTCTCTCTCTCTCTCTCTCTCTCTCTCTCTCTCTCTCTCTCTCTCTCTCTCTCTCTCTCTCCCTCTCTCTCTCTCTCACACACTCACTCTTCAAAAGTTGCATGCCACGTGACAGCAATTGGAGAGTGTCCGATCCCTAATACACCTTACTTCACCCGCGAGCGATGATGTTTTATACACGAGTGCCGGAGGCGTTGCCGTTATACACACGGGATATCCAAGTTACAGGAGGGGCGTAAGACTTATTAGGGTGCAATATCCCCCGGGGCTGATTAAAACCCAGAGCTTGAGAGGGATTGAAATTCACCCGTCCATGTTCGTATAATAATGCTAATGTAAACATTATATAACACTATACTTACTTGTACGGTTGCAGGCGATCACGTGCCTGAAGCGAGCGCACTACCTGAACCCGTTGGCGGTGCAGGCTGCCTGCAACCTGGGAATCGTGTTCCTGGCTACGGGCCAGCCGGCTTCTGCTGCCATCCATCTCTGCGCTGCCGTCACCGCCGATCCCAAGGGTTTCATGCCCTACACGCTTCTAGGAAGTATGTTAATGTTGACACGGGTGGATGGGACGCCTTCCGCTTTGTGTTAGGGAAATGCTTCTTCTCCTTCTGTGTACGTTATTGACGAGAATGACGTATTATTGCGGAAGGAAGGAGATTTTGGGGAGTATAAATGGGATGACCGCTTTTTTAAGAGGGACGTTTTTGGTGTAGTGACTTTCGGTCTTTAATATTATGAGTAATTATAGTGTTTATATTATCGCGCTTGAGCAGTGAAAGAATCATTCTTATGATTGAAATTTAGAATTCGATCAGTCAGCTGTACTAAGCTAATCATATTCGTAAAGCATGATAGGTTATTATTCTAAAAATACCGAAATACCTTTCTACCTTAACGTTCCTCGGCGTTCGGATTTCTCGTACCGTAAATAAATCTTCTTACGTCGGAAGAATAATATTTCCTTTATGCTCCCCAACAAACCGACATTTCTCTTATATAATATAATACCATCTTAACCGCAGACTTATCCTTCAACACAAAAGTCATGCCTATACATATAGCCAGCCAACTACGATCATTTTGAAATTAATTTCCCTCTCGCTTTCCCACTCCCACTTTACAACCCCACCGGCTACCTCATTGCGATGCATCCCATGCTTCCTCTCTCTCTCTCTCTCTTCTTATCTCTCCCTCGCGGCCACCCTATACGTCTTCTGCCCCGCGGGAGAGATGTAGGTATCGGTGGCGCGCAGTGATTGTCGCTGACTCGACTGTAATTCGATCGCGCTCACGAACTGCCTGCCGCAGTACCATACTAATGTCATTATATTGTCGCACTTGCTGTGGCAGTGGCCCTGAAACGGCTGGACGACCTCGAGGGCGCGGAAAAGGCCCTGGAAAAGGCGCATTTGCTCGGCTCGCAGGAGCCCCTCGTCCTCATCAATTACGCGGTCGTGCTGGACGCCCGTCGCAAGCCCGGGCGAGCCCGCGAGCTGCTTGTCATGCTGAGCGACGTCACCGCGGTCATCGACGTCGATGTACAGGTGAGTGGGTATACAGAGAGAGAGAGAGAGAGAGAGAGAGAGAGAGAGAGAGAGAGAGAGAGAGAGAGAGAGAAAATTCTGGGGGAAAGGTGGTTCTTTGTTCGAGAGAAAACGAGGAGATAGTTTTTCATCTTGGCGAATGTTTATTAGCTCTCTTCGTGTAGCATGGAGAGACTGTATCTCGTGAATTATTGAGAAAGTACACGCGCCGTGCGGCGAAATTGTTTTATGGTCTCTCTTTTTCGAGTGGAAACTTTTCGAGCTCTCTCTCTCTCTCTCTCGGTGAGATTATTTACGGCGTGTAACGGGCGGCAAGCGAAGGAGAGAGCTTAAAATTACAAAACGCAAAATGGCTTGTGCATGTATAATTTGCTCTTGGCGCGCGCACAAAGGATACGAATAAATGACGTTTTTGGTGGTACAACAATTTTACGTCTCGACGAATTCTGTGAATGACTTTGATTCGATTTCGCATTTGTTTTCTCGCTACGCGTTCCAAACTTTTATTCGCGGAAAGCGTCAACGAGAATTCGTCCGTTTTACGAAAAATTGGTTGACCGAGGTCTCATCGGTCTATATAACATTTCCAAAAAGTTTGCGTAAACAGAATTGAATTTCACTCTATCTCTCGATTACCGCATCCCTTTATCCCAAAAAAACACTTGCCTATCACTTTTTTTTATTCCCCCCAATCAGACTTAAAAGAGAGAGAGCATTACCGCGAGCGCACTTCTGGTGTCCCATATCATCGCTGCTATCGATTTTTCCTCAAATCAGTTTCAAGTAGTATAGTTTATACCGCAGCTCTGAATGAGATATATATCCTTCCGCGTATATATAGATCTATCCATCCCCCCGTGTATAACTTCATGAACTTTCAAACCCAGAGGCACTTCAACTTTTTCCAACGACCAGAGCAGAAGTCAAACTCATTTTAAAACCCGCTCTCGTGTTTCCACACTTTTCTCTCCCTCAAAGGAAAAACGACAAATCATCCCGCCACCTGCTCACTTATTCACTACGTAAATTTGCAGATAACGAACATGGCCAGGCAGCTGGCGGCTAAGCTGCGCGTCGACGACGACACCTTCAGCCCGGTGTTCACTCAGGAGGAGCGCGCTGCCCCGCTCACCGAGGACGAAGTCTAGAAGAATTAATCGAACGAAAGAACAACAACGGCATCTTCGATCGAGTTGCGGCTGATCTATATATGTATATATATCCACGACTCAATTCCCCCGCGGGATTGCTTTAACGATAATTAAAGCTCGCAGCGTGGCAGCGTAATCAGCGCAGCGCGCGGACCGTGTTATACAGTTGACGCGGTAAAACTGATTCGCCCGTGGCACGCGACGCGACTTTATTTCGTTTAATCATGCTCTTGACAATCGTTTGTATGAGTAGAGCAAGCGGCGTAGCTATTGGTTCGATGGATACAGTGAGAGTCGAGCGAGAGGAAGTCGTGATTAAAATGTTGATGATTCATAAAGACGCGCATCACTCTGTGAGCGCACAGGTAACGGATTATATTATTGTCACGGGCTAGAAGTACAATGACGTATTAGTCGAAACTATAATGAATTTATCCGCATGTTTGTTCTTTCCTTTAGCGTTGCATTTATGTCGCGGTGGTTAATTTGAGCGCGACGCGTTAATCAAATGAAACGCAGAGGTATAATAAAACGTGGAACAAGTATGGCGACGTTTATATATATTATGTAAAAAATTTCTCTCGCTGTAAAGTAAATCACACTCTCAATAAACCTAATTTATACGAATGTTTGTATATACACGCTATTGCAGTAGAAAAAAAAGACCATTAGCCCTAGCCTTTCTTTTTCAGCTAGATGCGGATGAAAAAAGAAAAATGCAAAGCAGTTTAGCGCGCGAAAAAGTTAATGAAAGCAAACTTTTCGCGCCGCGCGTCTCTAATATTAAGGTAACCAAAAGTTTTATAATTCCCGCGAAGATCGATGTAAAGTTTTATTTTATCCTGAAAATTTTCTCGCGACATAGATACGACGTTTCCTTATTCAGCGCCTCGATATACCAACCCAAGGACACCACGAGCGAACGAAAGGAGAAGCTGTATTTAGAACAAGTCATGCCGCGACACGTCAAAGAGCCGAAATTGACCTATTATCCGCAGTCAAAGTAAATGTCCGTCAGAGTCCGCCTCCCTCCTCCCCTTCGCCAGGAATATAATAAAGTAATCACGCACATCACTCATCTCTTATTATAGGGGGTTATTGAAAGGCCAAGGGGCCTTTCCCCGCAAAATATATATGATCGCTTGTTTATATGTGATTTGGATGGAGAGGGAAGGGGCGGGGGGCGGAGATGAAATCGAGGTATAGTAATGTGACGCCGAGTACACTGGATAAAGCTTTATTTATTTTATTTTACAACAATATTTAGATTTACATCGTAAAATTTCTAGAGACTCTTGGGTGTTTCCCATCTCGTTGTTTCTTTCTTGCTCGCGGAGACGTACAGCGGGGCTCAGGGGTTGTACGTCCCCTCAACGATATATGTATTCGGAACGAGATTGTATCTTTTCTCTTTTCTCTCGCGTAACATTTTATTCTCTCTCACTTTTTTCCAATCTCTCACTTATTTTTGCTTATTTATTTTTTTATTAGAAAACAGGACTCTTTTTTCAATAAGACAATGTTATACTTATTTTCGTGTGTACAAACCGAACATCGATTTATCGAACATTCCATCAATGACAGTCGCGCGCACACACACACACACACTTGAGATACGCGCGCGAAAATATATACAATATCATTTCGTTGTCGATATACACTTAAGTATACAAGATCGTATGTACCTGACGTATGTTTACGTATAATAATATACTTACGTTTGTATGTGCGTGTGTGAGATTCGTTACGAATAAAAAAATAATATTCTGATTGTGTTAACACTTGATTCAGGACTTCTTATCGAACTGTCCTCACGATCTCGTTTTCCATTTTTTTTATTATTATTCTTCCCTTTGTCAACGGTATATAAGAATCTTCATGTCGAGGCTATATTTACAGTATGTGTATACACGTGAACGCGATAAAAAAACAAGGGCCTTTCAATGATGCTCGTAAAATTGAACTTCCTTTTGTCTTTCTCTGTTTGGTTTTTCTCTCGCAGTATAGTCCCCCTTATCTCCCTCTCTCTTTTTCACCGTTGCGAGCGAGCGCGCGCGAAGAACGTATGACCGGCGTATATCACAAAAGCTTTAGGAACGTTTCAGGGAATTACGGAGGGGTTGGGTTTATAGTATTATACGAGGAGAGGGTCCAAAACACGTGTGGGTGCCTGTGATGTAAAAAATTCCCACGCGAAACCGTGTTAATTACGCGCCAAGATCAAACTTTAACGCGCTCTCGCAAATTATAATAATCCTTATATACGGCAGTCGCGCGATAACGATGAAGCATGCAATAAGGGCCGAAGAAAAAAAAAGGACCGTACGTCGACGGCGATGATGGTGGAAAGAGAAAAGGTATTCTACTACAGTAGTCGCCACCGTGTGATCGTGCTCGCCCGTGTGCGAGAGAGAGAAAAGGGTATAGAGTCGCACACACACATACATCACGCGCATATATGCATTCTATTTTCGCGCACATATATGCGTGCGAAGAGCCGCGTGGTGTATAAGGGAAAAGAGGGGGAGGCGGCGAGGATGGATGTTCGAGGACTGTCGGTCTCGATGCGCGCCCGGGAACGGCACTTTAATCTCGGAGGAATTTGCGCGCTCGGGTCAAACGACAGAGACAGCCCACATCCACGCTTCTCTCTCTCTCTCTCTCTCTCTCTCTCCCTCTCTCTCTCCCTATCTCTCGCGTTACATATATACGTATATATACGTATACACAAGTACGCAGCCACCTGTGCGCAAAGAAGACGTGTGGGAGGTGGGGGACGGGAGGGTTAAAATTGTTTCTCTCATGGAGGCGCGGCGCACCTGGGGCTACGAGGCGGCCGTGCTGCTACTGCTGCGCGCGTATATAAGAAACCTGGAGGCAGCTACCCTCACGTAGACGTAACCGCTCGTCCTGCCGCCTCCACCTCCTCCCTTACCCTCCATTGCCACGTGCTGCTGCTGCTGCTGCTGCTGGCGGTGGCGACTACAGGGCTTCGGTCAGACGTACGTGCTTTGCACGTCCGTCTGATGGGTACAGGCGGGTTGCCACCTGCCTACCACGATGTTCGGCTTGAAGATCCGGCCGAAGGTCGTGCGGAACTGCCGCGACATCGAACAGTAGAGGATGAAGTTGACGGCGCCGTTGAACAGCGCCAGGATGTCCATTATCTCGCCCAGGCTGTGGTAGCAGCTGCGGAAGAAACAGTCGCCCAGGAGGGCGGAGAGTAGACCGAGGACGCCTTGTGGTATCTCGGTGATGAGGAAGAGCAGGAGCACGGCGACGAGCATTCGAGTGGTCCGGTCGGCGCGGCGATCGGTCTTGCCAACCGGTGCGGGGTGGTGGGGGTCCTGGCCCACCGGCCGTAGAAGCCTGCGGCGCGCCTTGGCTCTGCTTGGGGGAGAAAGAGAGAAGAATTTTTATGTCGTTTTATTTGTGGTGATGACGATTATTTTGCGTGCGAGCAATTATCGGTATATATACGCGAGTTATTGTTTACGCGCAATAAGGCAGCAAATTTTCGCGCTTTGTTTGTATAAAATATGTGGGTTTGGCTTAATTAAATAAAGTTCGCGCCCGTTTATTTACTTAATATATATTACGAACTTGGTCGAGTGAGCCAGCGAGTGTATAATTTAAAATCTAGGTTGTGCAAATATTTCACGGCGCAGCGTATACAATAAACACACCGGATGCCCGAACTTCTTTGATGAAGATAAAAACTCGAGGCTACGAATTCAATTAAATAATTATCTCTCTGGGACAAAATTCAAGGACACTCTCTTTTACCGGAATGAAAATTTGCAATAATACGCGTAGGTTTGCGGAGTACCGCGCGGAGAGTTTGCTTTTCGGAATTTCCGTGTAAATACATACGCTATTGTTGAAATTCATCTGTTCGCGTAACAAACACGCGAAACTAAATTCGATGAATATAATAGCTGGCAATGATGTACATGTTATCTATCTCATCTCTGCGTGTGTATATAAGTTGTTAGCAGTGGCTTGTTCGATGGATCAGGATGCAATATTCGATATGCATGATATTTCAAAAAATACCGGGCCGCTGCGCGAGCTATGTTAGTTTATGGAGGGTAAAGTTTAATCTAATAAATGTAGGCAGAATTGAAGGTTGATTTAACTTTCTGAAATTGGATTTTCATTAACTGTAGAAATATATTAATGCCAGTTCCGATTTATTGGGCAAAAATTTTATGAAATAGGACGGAATAAATGTATATTTGCTAAAAAATATGAAATAGTGTATACAATCTCGACCAGTAAACTAGATTCCCACTCAATTCTCAGATAGAAAGTTTAAACCAGATTTTTCGAAAAACCCACTTTTCGATTTGTTCGTGGAAATCGTACTTTTAATGAAAAGGCTTCAGATGCATTTAGATATTTCCCTATTTACTTTTTCGAAGAATAACCGCGTTACGATATCCTATTTCTCCCTCGTAAACGAAAAAAAGTGCACGAGATGAGCATCGAAATTAGATACACAACATCGTAATCACGTTATGTAGCCATAACGTCCATTAAAATTACGAAAATTAATATGCTTTTAAAAAAACGTATTAATTTTACGCTTGGCTTTCATCCCCCGATAACGAATTAACCTGGAAATGCTAATAAAATCGTTTACAAAATGATTTACCACACACTGAGAAAAGGATTTGTTTACTGTTAACATGGCATTGTAACTGTAATTAACATGCATATTTTTAAATATGACCAAATATTGGCATTGTAGCAGTTATAATGCCATGTTAACAGTTAAGTTATCATGTTCTCATAAACAATTTCAATATCTTACCTGAGAACATTGATATTGTAATAGTTACAATATGCTTATTATAGTAGTTTTTCAATCTAATGGCCAATTTTTTACCAGGATGATGTTGTTTTATAACAAAAACGTTTGAAATAAAAACATCATTTATTTTTTTACCCCAACGTTTTGGACATTTTTATTGTTTATCCTGATGAGGGACATAAACAATAAAAATGTCCGAAACTTTGGAGTAAAAAACTAAATGGAGTTTTTATTTCAAACCTTTTTGTTATATATAACAACATCGTCCTGGTAGAAAATTGGCTATTAGATTCAAAAACTACAATTTACAAGAACTTCTACCATCAGCTACTTTCAAATCTGAATATGTCTATTAGTTAATATAGATATTGTAACTATTGCAATATCACATTTTATCTTTAAACATCTCAAATAGTTGTATTTCAAATAGAAAAATATGTTAACAGTAACAATATTCTTCTCTCAGTGCACCTAAACAAATAAGAAGTACCGACTTTACTTCCGACACACCTTATTACTTAGAATAAATAAGTTCCTCTGCTTCATTACAATTCTAACCCAATTCTAGATATTATTTTTCGAATTCCAAAAACACTCCGACTCTTATGCACACGCACGCACGCACTCCACATATCCCAGAAAATTATATGGAACTAAAATAACTTTTCCATTTCCTTTCTGCGCACTCACCCTAAAACCATTCCGTCATCACCATTGAAACGAATAAGAAACTGCCTGCTCGCCGCACCGCCTCTAACACGAATATACACGCAAATTCCCACGCCCGCAAGTGTAATTAATGGAATTTTGCATAAAATAATAACCTCGCGCAATGCTCACCTGTAGAGGGTCTGTATGAGTCGGCAACTGATGACCGTGAGCACGACGCACGGCAGCAGCTTCACCAGCACGCCGAGCAGCCAGAAGTTGAGCTTGTAGAGCAAGCCCTTGCTGTCGGTGTCCTTTTGCGACGTCGGGCTACGGTTGTTCGCGTCCACGTGGTAAAGAACTGCCGGGCCGTCCTTCTCGTACAGCTTCTGTTCCCGGATCTGCAAAACGAGTTTATTGTATTATATTACGCGAGGGAAAGAGCGAGAGTGTATATTATAAGGTAGAAATGCTGGCGAGGTAATTGGCTGGGAGATGTTATATATAAAGGCTGCCCGCAGGGGATGAGAGAAAGAAAGAGAGGGAGCGGCAAGTAGCGCGTTGTGTGTATAATAGATATTGCAAAATCACGCGTTGGGGATTAATATAAAAGCGCGATTAAATATATCCGCACACAAATGGGATCAGTGTAGCGCCGCGCGAACGCGTCGATATTTATATATACATATTCGAAAGTATAAATTTACATAAAGCGGTATACCGGCCGTAATATAAAGGGTTTATGGATTTTTTTCGCATTTGTTACCGGGAGAAAATATTAATAACGTTTCTAACGGAAATTTATGAATAAATACATAAAAGCGAGCGATTTTACTTGGCGCCGTTTTTTTAAAGCACCCGCAATAAAAAATCGTTAAACAAGCTACAGTATACGTAGGCATACGCAGAAAACGCCCTCGCGCGTGTCTTCACATCGATCCAATTTTTCCTCATTTCCCAATTTGGAGCACGCACACACACCACACACACACAGAAAGGTCATCCCATCGTGACAGGCGCGCATCTATCGGAAATGACAGTCCGAATGGGCGGCAATATGTCTGCCGGCGCGGCTTGTGTACACCGAAATACCTCCTGCAGAGTGGACGCAGACGGTCACGTATATAATACGACAACTTCAAAAGCCTCCGTGCGTTCTTTGTCCTTCTGTACAATATAAGGTCCGACGTAGTCACCCCCAGTGCGTCCGGGGGAGAGAGCTTTGACGCCGGTTAATATCTGCTCCTATACCCGTTTTTTATCCTCCTGCGCGCAGCTCCCGCTGGTTCATTCATCCTGAGTATAATGTATACGTCGTGGCCCTTCGTGTTCCATTAACTGCAGAACTCGCGCGCCCAGTTAATATTGTACACCCAACGCTCCTCGAGAGTCGATTTGCAATTATCGACTGGTACTAACGCGTTTGTAATTCCTTTTTACTTTGTTTCGTATCGCACGCCCGAGGGACTTTTTGTCGCGTTTTTACACGAATTATACGAGATACGCCGAGTGACCTAGTTGCTTTAAAAGTCCTCGTCGCCTATCCTCTTGCTCTCTTCTTTTCCCGGCTTATATCTCATCCATCTCACGTAGCGACGCGAAAGAAACAGCCACCCCCGCTGCGAACAGTGTGTGTATATTATATGTATAGTTATAACGGAGGGATTTCACTTGAATTCGGGAATGCATGAGGGCTTCTTCTTTATAAAGCAAACTTATAAACTTCTCAAATCGATCGGCGCCGACTTGAAACTTTCGAAGCGTCGTATATCGTGACCGCGCGTGGATTGAAGTACGTCGGAGCTTTTGTGCGACCGTTGTTCCGTTACAAGTTTTACAGATGTCAGGGGAGGGTGGGGAAGTTTTCTCGGATGCCATGTGGAAAGTGTTCGTAAATAGAAAGATTTTGTGGGACTTGAAAGATAAATAAACAATGTTGAATGGAAAATTTTTTTTAAAGGTGTTTTTGAGAAAGTTTCTTAGTTGTAATTTAAAAAAAAAATCAGAATGTTATGATTTGTTTAATGATTTAGGGAAAAGGGTTATCATTCAACTTGCAAGCACGGCGCCGGAATGAAAATGTAAATGCAGCAGCTTTTTGCAATTAAACCAGAAAAGATTGTCCTTAAGAGTACTTCAAAGATTTCTTTAGGATCTTATAAATGTTTAATTGCTTTTTCTTGGACCAATGAGAATATTTTTGATTAATTTAAAAATCCTAATTTATAAAAATTACTTTAAAATAAAAGTGCTAAGTTTTTTAAATAACGTTAAATGAAATGGATTACGTTTTATTAAACGTGGACTTGGACTTTTTCTCAGTTTGCCCACACGCGCATCACGCATGTTTAAACATACCCACATCTCACATTCTTCAAATAATATAAAATAATTTTATTTATCGACGTAATTCCGTTTGTTCACGTGATGAATTGTAAAAGATTTTTTCATTAGTTAATTTGGTTCACTTTATTAAGTGCATCACTTTTTAGAATAACTGACGTTATATTACAAAAATTTTCATAATAAAAATGAATAAAATTGTTTATTTTTGGTATTGTTGATTATACGAGCACGCTAAAAGGATTGAATATTCGATTTCACTTTGTGCCTTGGAGAATTTTCCATATAGAAGCATAATAATAAATTAATATAGAATTATGTCAAACAATTATAATTATCATACATTGTTAATGTCCCGTAATTTTAGTCGTCTAATATGTACCTAGTATTTTGATGTTGACTCACATATTTAATTCTGTAATTAATCTCACATTACGTTTCAAGCTTTCATGGATTATTTCATTCAGAATCATATGTACATACGCTTGTGATGAGGTCTCTAATTGCCCTTTTGAAACATGGATGAATGTATGATAAACGCGGCGATTATGTAACATGAATCGGGAATGTCATAGGCAAATATTGCATGCTAAATATGTAAAATCTCTGCTAAAATTGCATATTTTACGAAAATCAAATAAGAACTTCACAAAGAGATCTGGAACATACGATCCAGTAGTTGTACATTGCATATTGCGATATGAAGGATAGCCTGCAGTATTAGGTACTTTTTATTATAGGCAAACAATTCGAGCTTATTTTTCCTGACATGTTGTAATTTGAGTTCTTCGCGTGTGTTTCTATATTAAATGTGAAACGGTCTTTTTTGAATGCGAGTAAAATAATTTCGTGAATGATTGGCAGGAAAAACGGTATGTCATTATGCCCCATAAAACCTAACTTTATTACATTTTGACGTAACGTTAAAACTCTGTTAAAAATTTTACTGGTGAAACCATTAATATCCATAAGTAAAGTGTCTGTCAAATTATAAAATAATTAAAAGGCTTTCTATTATGAAAAATTAGGTCATGCTGTAGAGAACATTATATCAATACAAACCTTAATGGCTTATTTCTGTCGTTCAAAATGTAACGGCATTTTTCTGTTCTACTCGTATTCTGAATGTTTTGAAAATTTTCCCCTTCAGAATCTCAAAAAATTTACAATAATTTTCTCTTTCCAATCCACGTCCTATATTTTTGATTCGTTTTTGCATACTGCGTCATACATTGGCTGTGCTTGTGCCGGGAAAGTTAATGAAATTGTATACATTTAAAACTCTTACTTTATTCTGCATTAAATATTTTTCCGGGTATTCTATTCCATTCAAATAAAAGAAAAAGGTTTTATTAAAGTTAAATTCATTCGCAAAGGCTTTCAGATAAAAATTGATTACAATTTTTTACAATCCACTGCACACTATATATAAGAATCGAAACGTATATTCACTCCAATTTCAGCAATATGATACACATTTAATAACGAGAGCGCGAATTCTGTTTTGTTGTTGAAAAACCATTCTGTCGCAGTGAAAATAGTCTCTAATATAAGAAGACCGTGTAAGTAATTGAATTATTAACGCCACTTAAATAAATTCTTTTTTTTTTCTTCAAATTGGATAGCTCCGTAAAATGTTATATACTTCAAGAGTATCAGTTGACTCAAAGCGAAAGGAAGACGTGGACGTGACGCGAAAATTCTGTTCGCAAGTACTTTGTCCATTCGCATGAGAAAGCGGAGACTCGTCCGTTTGAAAATGTGATACGGCTTCGAGTTTCCTGAAAGGGTCATTGACCAACTTGTAAAGAATAAAATAAACGCTTCGTCTGCTACTGAGAAAATAACTGAATTCCCTGAGTTAAATTTCTATTCAGTTATTTTTAATTCTTTTTTCTACTGCAATTAACAAGAATGTATCTACATTTTAACATCAAAGGCATCTCGACCCTCGTGTATAATTTATTCAATTATTTGCCACCATCCACTTTCAATACTTCATTCTCACTAATTATTTCATCCGCCCATTCTATTTTCAATTTAATTATTATACACGTGTCGGGTAACGAGGCAGTAACCAGGAAAGAGAATACGAGAGGACATAAAAATCAGCAATCAACGCTTACAACAGCGCGTCTTAAAGTCGGAAAAGCGTAAACTGTAACGCATACCAGCGGCTTCCACCCGCCTTGAATCTCTAATTCTCTCTCACACACATACTTACACCGTCTAGTGTCTGACTACACTAAGCCTGTATCTACTTACTCAGCAGCCGCCACGCGTACTTTCCCAAGAACGCAGCCTCTTCATCTACCAAACGAGGTACAATCTTTCTCCGGCGAATATCCCGGTAATAGAAAACAATAAATCTCGCCGGTTCTTCAATAAATCTATCCGTGCATCAAAACAAAGTGCATGCAATACGTCATAATCTATAGTCTACATGTATGCATATAGATATACTTACGCCGAAAACGAGGTAGCTGGGCGCACAGGCGAGCGCCGCCGCGAGGAGGCTGCTGAACAGGGCAACTCTGCAGCGCGCCGGCGTGCACCAGCTGCGACTGCACTGGGGATACCTGCGCCAGAAAAAAAATAAACATAAAATTGCATACGCGTATATGTGTGTATGTAAGTGGAAAGGGGTATGCAGCGAGCGAGCGCGACAATTTATTCCAGATAAGAAAAGTCGCCCTGCCGCCGTCGCCGCCACTTTATCACGGAGCACGCGAGAGAGAAACTACTTGCGATCGCGATAAAAAAAGAGGGTGAACAGCGTATATAACTCGCGCTTACATTATCTTAGGAGAGTATATAGGGCTTTTGCTGAGTCTCTCGTTATGTACGGCTAATAATGCACTTTTCGTGGACCAAGTTACTTCATACGTTTAAAACTTGATCCGCGCACGCGTGGATGTAACTTTTGACAAAGTGAGTTGCTGCTGCTGCCGGCGCTATTAAGTATACTCTCTGACAGCAAGTTTATCGTGCATGCAGAAAGATAGAGACAGAGACGCAAGACAAGTCACATCGTATATGTAAGCGTGCGCAAATGTCTGTATAGGGAGACGTACGTGAGGGCGTACCTGACGACGATGTACCGCCAGACGGCGAGCGTGAGGGTGAGGGCGATGCTGATCGTGTGCAGCAGCTGGCTAAAGTGCATGTGAAAGAGCACGAAGACCGCCCAGCCGTAAGGAAACAGCCTCCGCTCGGGCAGCACTATGTACTCGTACACGGCGAACGGCACGTACTCGAGCATGACGAGACAGTCGGCGGCCGCGAGGCCCGTGAGTATGCGATTGATGGGCGCCCGTCTCAGCTCCTTCCTCGTCAGCACCGCCACGTTCAGCAGGTTCATCAGGGTGCCCAGTGTGCAGACCAGCAGCGCCACGTAACCGTGGTAGAGGCGATACGAGGCGGCGAGGCGGCGCACCAGGCCGCCGCAGTGGCAGGGACCGCAGGAGCAGCTCGCGCTGGTCGCCCCGTCGCTGCCGTTGCCGACGACGACGCCGCCGCCGGCCGCCGCCTGGAAGTTGTTTATGTAGTCGAGGTCCTCCTCGGTGATGTTCAGCCGGCGCAGGATCTCCGTGTAGTTGTACGCCGGCGGCAGGTGCGACGCCGCCGCCGCCGCCCCCGTCGACTGCTGCATCGGAGTTTAGAGCCCGCGTGACGCCCGCGGGGAGGTGGTGGTGGTCAGCGCACGTCCCGGGCCATCTGTAATACATAGGGTAATGGGTTTTGACCTTGTCACATATAATATGCGGGAAGTTGGAGGTTGCGGATGATAGCCGCGGGCCGTGTGATGATGAGTCTCGATGGGAGAGCGCGTTATGCGTATTATTATTGTTTGTAGGTTGATTTTAATTCGAGCTGATTGAGAGGTGTCAGCGAGGGCAGGAGGATACGAAGGAATAAGGGAATGAAATATTCACGCGGCGTCATGACGCGCGCGTTGTTGCTTGCTGTATAAGATACCTACACGCGACGTCCAGTCTGTCCGTCAATATATCGCCTGTGTACATGTGTACGCGTATACATAGACGAAAGTTTCGCGGCCCCGGGGTATAATTCAGCGCTGCGTCAATTCCCCGTCCACCCGTCGATCCGATAACCGCCGATTTCACGCGGCCGATTACGCGCCAAAGTGTTTTATATAAGTATTTATATTGCGCGAAGAAATATTTTCTCATCCACGGGGGCTGTAGTTACTGGTGTATAATTGAAAAATCTGTAACAATAATCGTAATTCAATTACACCGCGGCGACGACTCGCAGTCGAGTGACTTATTGTTCCGCCGTTTTACATCACAGCCGCACGAGAGCTTTGTAGCTTGAATTTGTATTATATACACGCGGGAGAAGATAGGAAGAAAGTCTGCTCATTAATAAAACTTGTGGGAGAAGAGAGAGAGAGAGAGAGAGAGAGAGAGAGAGAGAGAGAGAGAGAGAGAGAGAGAGAGAGAGAGAGAGAGAGAGAGAGAGAGAGAGAGAGAGAGAGAGAGAGAGAGAGAGAGAGAGAGAGAGAGAGAGAGAGAGAGAGAGAGAGAGAGAGAGAGAGAGAGAGAGAGACTTCCGCTGTATAACTGCGTATATTATTCTCAGCGACGGAACTTTGGCGTCTTCTCCGTTATTTCGACGCGCTTATAGGCGCGAGGAAAATGTACGCTGTAATAATATAATTGCCGTTCAAATTCGGATGATTGGTGTGTACTTCAAGTGTGTATAATATAATAACAGCGCCCCCGTAATGGTATTACAATAAGCTGCGCAGATGCGCGCGCGTGAGCGTTTTTTAATATCGATATTTCAAAAGCGCAATAAATATGTTTATATAGGTGGCGTGATAGAGCAATTACATAAATTATATCGAACGCTCTCGTTAAGCGATAATTAATTAATAATTACCATTCCTTCCTTTATTATATTATATGAGGAAATCTCCGCGAAAACTGCATTAACGCGTTCACAAAAGTAGATAATAATTTTTTTCAAGACACTGCTTTCGGGCCTGGTTTTTCCTACTCTTTGTAGGAAAAAAAGTCTTGGTGACACCCTTTTTCGAAGATTGACAATAAAAAAAAACTGCAAAGAAAATCTGTTTTTCTCTAGTTTTATTTTATTTTTTGCAAATTTGTCTAGGAATTCTGCAATAAATTGCTAAAAGATAAAGAAAAGGCCGTTTTGCTTTTTTTTTTAATTTTCAATCTTCGAAAAAAGGACGTCACCAAGATTTTTTTTAATTTTTCAGAAATTTTCTCCCATATTATGTGGTACAAAGAGTAGAAAAAACCAGGCCCGAAAGGTGTGGTTTGATAAAAATTTTAACCCACTTTTGTGGACGCGTTAATCGAGTTTCCGTGGCGATTTCCTAATATATACGCATACAGATAACGCACGTGATGTATTAAATCTCGAACGCAAATAATACACAGTGGTATAATAATTTACAACGAGCCACTGCAAAAAATATTGCCCGAAGGAGCTAAATTAGCTTATAGTTTTTAGCTCTTCACGTCTTGATAAACCTCTTCTACTATTCGCGGAGAATCCCGCACGCGTGCCCGCATGCACAAACGTCCGCATCGCATATTTTAAATGCCCCTGCAGCGTGTATATAAACACGGCCTATTCCATTCTCTCTCTCTATTCCATTCCATCTTAAAGTAATTAAATCTCTATTTAAAGTACCGCGCGCTCGCGTCACGGATTAAAATTCGAACGCAGCCGAGAGAGAGAGAGAGAGAGAGAGAGGGCGAGATAATGAACTGTCAGTCTCCCTGCCGCCAGCCAATTAATAAAACGAGTCCTCTCTCTCTCACTCTCTTCCTCTCTTTCCGTAAAATAACGATCGCAAGCACAGTGTAAGTGGAAGAAAGTAACTGGAATTAATTAGCCCGAAACAGGGCAAAGGCGGGCGGACGGGCTGTTCCCCGTATCCTCCGCAAAATTATAGAGCCTAAAAGTCCCTCACTGGTTGGGAGAGAGCAGACGCGCGTGTACTTTTGAGGCCAGACAGGCGAAACAATGCCGAACGCACTTAGCGCTGGGGCTTTTGTTCTCTCGTCCTGCCGCCGCAAGATCGAGGAAATCATAAAGAAGAGGAGAAAAAGAGAGCATCGCGCCGTTATTTACACTGCCACCCTGTAGGAGGAGGAGAAGGAGCAGAGACGCTCGGTCAAACGCGCGAGAGCAGAGAGGCTGCTCTTGTTTCCCGCACGAGACATCATCTCTCGCTGCCCGGTGCTCTGATTCTCTGCGGTTCACGGATGAGAGCTAGTTATTGATCTATGGGACGAGGGTACACACTTTTCGATCTCCTTTTTTCCTTTCCGCCTCTATCTCATTCTCGTCAGGGTAAACATATATGTATTTTCGGCGCGGTGATTAACTGAAGGATTGGTATACATACGGAATGTATATGTTTATAGGATTTGTGCTAAACCCGATACCTCGCGCCATGGTGTAAATATTGCGTTTTTCCAAGTGCATAAATCTGCAGCGGACTGTTTGGACTGTCGGTGCACAAACAAAAGTGGAAAATTGCCGAGAGATAAATATAAAGAAGAAAACAATTTTCAGCTAATACGCGGGCGCTGCGTGTGTCCGACCCGTGTACATGGGTATGTACCTACTTCCGCGCATTTAGCTCCGGTGTAGGTACACGTACACGGGGGTGGCGGGGGTAGCGCGGATGGTTGAGCCGAGCGTAAGTTTGAACAAGCGCATTCGTTAAAATAGGACGCGAAAAAATTAACGGGTAAAGGAGGAATGAGAGTTTCAGCTTTGTTAGTTCTCGCTCGGCTGTGCTAACAGCACGTGCTACTGTTTCAAATAAAATGTGGTTATAAAAGTATATACGAACTTTACGTCCATTTCAGACGTGTGTTTTATCATCATGCGTGTTTTTACATAGAAAAAAGCCTTTTTAACCGTGCTAAAAACTCGGCCGCATTCAGCCGACACTACACGTCATTCTTGGAAAAGAAAATTAAACGTAAACAGCGCGCGTTAATTTTTCTCCCATTCAACGCGGCTACTCGCATAATCATTGCGCTTTCTCTTTTTTTTCTCAGAAGCCGTCGCGACGCGCCTACACATCACGGACGTGTGTCTCCAGTATACACAACACAACGGCGTCGTTTCGTCGCGCCCCGTCGAACTTAATCAATCTAAACTTTACAGAAAGTGTTTTCGCGACCGCTCTCCTGCATACATATATACATGTATGTATATATCTACGATCGAACGGCGCCCCTCGGTCCGTCCGTCAGCCGCCTGTTTTTGGCACCGGATATACGCACGTACTGCGCAAACATAAAATAATTTGCCCGGACGGCGGAAAATTTTTTCGAGAATCGAGACGCGCGTGGGCGTGTGATGCATATAGAAACGAAGTTACCGACGGGCAAACTTTTTTGGACCGACATCAGCATCAGCTAGAGTAGCTCTATTTTTCGAAAACAAAATAGAAAACAAAAAAAATAGATGAAACGGCAACAGCAACGGCGCGCGTGTGAGATAACAAGTGATTTGGCAACCGCATGTAATTAGCATTATCGCGGGATAAATTTTCTCGGTGTAATACTGGGTTAACACTTCTCTCTCACTGTGTGCGGGCAGACCGGAGGGAATTGCATTTCGCGCGGACTCGCGCGCGTTTACTCTCCTCGAACGCGCGCTGCTGGGTAAAAGAGAAAAAAAAATTAAACGAGCGTCAGCATGGATGAGCGTCCGGGATCAAACGGTCCGCTCGAAATTTCTATTACACATCGCACGCAGTCAGGACTTGTCTCTCGTAGATCCTGATAGTAATTAGCTATATAGCGAGGGAGCAAATCAATAAAAAATTAACGACTCGCTTGCGGGGATTTCATTCTAATTGCATATCCAACCGAAGGATGCCGCTATAGAGCAATCAACGGGTGTCACACACATACACACACGTGCGGAGGGAAATCTGATTTTCATTGGTTAATTCGCACTTCGACGCGTTATATACGTGTATATACAAGGTATATACAGCCACGCTTATATGGGGCCATACATCGTTGTCAACTCGCGGCGTACCCGAGCAACAATAAAGCCAGTAGTAGGCATAATAGAGAGAGAGAGAGAGAAAGCCAGAGAGTGGGAAAACAAATTTCGGCCGGCTTTATCACCCGCGACTTTACGGCCTCGTGCGGGGCGCGTGCGCGTGGGACACTAATTTATTCGGGGATCATTATCTCGCCGTGTAAGACATTTATCCTCCGACGCGCGGTGGATTCCCGGCGCGTAACTTTACACTCACACGTTTTTTTCTCTTCTTCTCATCTCTCCGCGCGGAGCTTCTGCGGGAGCGTATGCGAGGGACATATTGCGCGCCGTAAACTTTTTGAGTTATCGTTCCCGGCCGCACGGAGGCAGCGGCGACGATAAGAGAAATTCCCCGAGTAATGGGAAGAAGCTTTGTCACGGATTTCACTGCGGAGAAATGAAAATTCACGGATCGCGGAGAGCGAATAAAATAAGTGTGGAGGAATGTCTCTTTTACTTTCACCTCGCGCTCCTAGGGGAGAACCTCTCGCCCGTATAATAATCGCTGACCAACGCCTGATGCACATCGACCTATATACGTACATGCTACATATTATACGGCATCTGCACGCATATTGGCGAGTATTTCCCGGCCGATCAATCTACCGCGCGACGTCTTCCCTCTACTTACGCAGCCAGCTCGTCCTCTGGGCGCTCCTTATCCTTTTCTCCGTTTTTGCCGCTCGTCGCGCGACGGAAATAGAGGAGCCGCCGCTACTGCTGCTGCGAGAGGTCAGAGAGCGAGGATTCTCATTAAGGACACTCTCGAAAAATTGCTCTCCTCCGTCGCCGGTGACGACAACTGCGATAATATTGACCCAGACCCGGAGGGCGCGCGATTTTACCCGTCGCTCTCTGTCAACGTGACATCCCGAAAAGTCGCGCGCGCGCGAATATCCTCATAACTACGACGGGCGGAGAGAAAGACCTAGGAGCCGATAATAAACAAGACAGAGCCGCGGGTGATAACGGCATAGCTCTCGATCTTCGAGCGGACGTGGAGAAAAAAAAATACCGCAATAACTGTCGGAAAAGGATAGCGGAGGGCCCGCGAAGCGGGTATTGTTATTTCAGCGTGTATGAGGATATAATAACGCTGTAAATAAGCACGCCCGAGGGTGTGAGAGAGAGCTTTTAAGGCATTAGATCGTGGCGGGGGATTAATGAGTGTACTCACGAGCGTGCGGAGCTGTTTACACGGTGTAAAGAAGCGCGGCGGGAATTTCAGAATCTCGTGATAACGGCTGGCGGCTCTGGAGAAAGGGAAAGAAAGAATTCGAGTTATCTTTCATTCCGTTAACGAGGTGTTTTTCGCCAGCGCTACTATTATTAGAATATACCCGACTCTCAACTTCCTCTCTCTCTCTCTCTCTCTCTCTCTCTCTCTCTCTCTCGGCAAATATACACGTGTGTGTGTTTAAATGATAAAATACGAGCTGGTTTATGACGGACCCCGTCGAGCGGTAGTTTGAATTTCTTTTTTATGTTGCAGGAAAGGGGTGTAAATGTAATTCATATCAACTCCTTTTTCGAGTGGGGAAATTTAGAGAGGGCGTGCGATAAATAATATAATCAGTATACGTGTTTTTACATACCTATCACTGAGAAAAATGATCTAATAAAAATTACATATAATATTAACTATATAAATCCTTCTCTCATAGTTTATAATACATAGCAACGTTGGGATGCCAAAATAATTACTACGTTCTATAGTAAAACTTCGCACGTGTATATAATTTTAACTATGTACATTGTAACTTTTTACTATAAAACATACCTTGTTAGAAATGTTAACCAGAAGCTAGCTACTTTTCAGTTAACTTTATGGCTAAAAACGAACATGGCTTGTATTTCATAATAATTATTGTACCAATCCGACATAAATTATGGCATTTACACTTCATAAAACATGTATTTTAAGCAATAGTAGAACTTTTACATGAATTATATTATTTTTACATTATGACTTTTACTAACGATGCTTTCCATTTAATTAACACGTGAGCTATTAAAATATGATTTAATTTTCTACCAGGGTAGTAATTATTTTGATATTGGAAGTATATCCCGACGTTACTGTGTATTATCGTAACTTTTATTAGATCATTTTTCTCAGTGTATATACAAGGGCGTATAGTCATAGGGCGCTTTATATAGTACTGGGCATTAATGCGATTAAAGAGAAATTCCGATCAGAAAATTTTATGCATGCGAAGCTTCATTATGCCGCACGTGCCGGCAGTTGTGTTTGAGCAATTATTCATAGGTCGCTTGGGCGCACTCGCGCCTCCTGCTTCCTCGCGCTCCCTTCGCCAAAAATTTCATCAAGCTGTCTTCGAAGCACAAGAGTGTGCGCGCAATTTTATCGAATATTGATCAGAGGAAAAGGAAGGGAGAGAGAGAGAGAGAGAGAGAGAGAGAGAGAGAGACGTGATTAAGTGAACATTTATTTGAATAATTTCCGCGCCTACTGGGCCGAATCGCCTGAGATTAAATTTTAAAATGAAAATTATCGCTTCTAATGTTTAATTTACGATTCCCCGGAGCAAACAACGTACTCGAAGAGAACGCGAAAATTAATAATAATGACCAGCTCTTAAGGAGTGATGGTTTTTTTTTAACTTTCTTTCGATGCAGGAATCGAGAGGGGATAAAAAAGACAGTATATACTTACAAACGTTCACTTCCACGTGTGTATTACCGACGTTTACGAAAACATTGACTCTGCGCAAAGCGTCCGGCTTCTAATACCGCCAGCAGTAGTACGTGCGCTACTCTCTTTCAAACAACTGCTTCCTCTATCCTTCAAGCACCGCCAGCAGCACGGCGAATATAGCTTCCCATCAGCATTCATCTTCGATCGCGCCAAATAGTCACACTGTACCTTCGGTAATTCTCTTCAAAAGTCATTCTTCACCCTGCCGCTAGTGCACCTCAATCTCGGGCAAATTTCACGCAAACCCCCGAAAGAAAAGGATAACTCACTGAGGCTAAATCGCTTAACGGCGGGGACAGACGGCGGGGACAGACGGCGACGTCGAACGGCTGCGGCGGCGATCGGGAGATACATAGGCAACAGGTATTATACGCCACTCTGCGCACCCCACGAGAGCGCGAGCGACGAGCTGCCACTGCAGCTGCCACGGTACCACTATACTCCGAGACACACGCGCGCGCGACTCGGGCGTCGCGACGCCACTGGCCGAACTTCGGCACGCGCGTGCGTTGGCGCCTCGCGATTCCCTCCCTTCCCCCCTTCTTCTCCTCCATGGGGGTGTGTACTCGCGATCGTCTATACGGCGACTTTCATTTATCTCGGGAAGTTTCTGCTTTTTTAGATGTAACGTTTGAAGCGGGCGAAGAGGGAAAGGGTTGTTGACTGGATATATGGAGGTAAGTAAGATTTGTTCTGATAGACATGACTTATAGAGGTAACAATGTACGATATATTTCCAGTTAGCGTGACGGAGGCGAGCATTTTTTTAACCCCGTCGGTCGCAGTGGGTGGCTCCGAAGAACGACGAGGGAGAGCTGTAGGTGTGATCCCGGAGAGGAGGTATGTCTGTGCGTTTGGCGCTTTTTAATAAAGAAATTTGAACTGTTGTAGAGAAAAAGAGATTTTATTGAGAGATCCGAATTCGCGATAAAAGGTGTGGGGCTGTACACGATGAAGTTGTTATATTAAAAATGTGGTGAAATATGCCTTTTTCATTTATATACAAACGCGTGGGAGCGCGGTTTACTCTACGAAAAAAATATGACGAATTCCAGGCCACCCACAACAGCGCAGAGCGAAATGATGGCGGCGCGGCGATACATCATTTTTTACCTGTAAACTTGTACTACCCTTTCTCGCGGGAATACAGCTCCGCGGCCCATGAGCACAGGCAAAAAACGCCCCTCGCCACTCGAAATAACCGCAGCAGACACGCAAATAGCGGGAAAACCAATTCGCCTGTTTTTTAATACGCACGCGGGTGTGTATAGGGGCGCAAAAAATCGACGAGCGGCGCCGTAAATCCATCCCGAATTCCGGCAGTCGCGGGCCCGCTTTCCATCAGACTGCGACGCGCGCGGTATAATAAACGCGCCGCGTACCTATATACCTGTTTGTATATCCTGTCACATACAGCGTATCGGCAATTTTTCAATTTATTCGTGGCATTTAATACGAAAATCACGAACGACGAATAAACGCCGCGAAATAATAATTGTCGCAGCACGGAGAACGCAGTTTCACAAATGGGTTCTCACCGAGCGCCGGTAATATAGCGCGGAGAGCGCGCGACAGCGTTCGGGCGAAATTGTGAAGAAAGTGGAAGTTAAAGAGCGGAAGTTATTATACTCTCGGACATCATTGGAGTGGTCCGCAAATAGTGCGGTGTGCGCGCGCTTTTCTCTATTTCGTCGTGTACACGCGCGGGCAGCGGGACAGCGAGGAGATATGAATCGCAATATTCGCAGAACTACCAATAAACCAGAGAGCAGCTAGACGGGGGCGGTGGGAAGGGGGCTTTAAACTGAAACAAACTTAATTAGCAATAACCCCGGGGCCATGTCAAAATTTAACTTTTATCAAGCGCCACTGCGCTCTATGCGTGTGTGTGTGTGTGTGTGTGTGTGTGTGTGTGTGTGTGTGTGTGTGTGTGTGTGTGTGTGTGTGTGTGTGTGTGTGTGTATGAATAACATCGTCGTGTGTACATAATAACGTAGCATGGGCGAATCGAAAATCAAATCGGCCGTCGTCGGGGAAATTCGAAAAAGCTCCGCACACTCTCTCGCGTATCTACGGCGTCAGCTTTCCGTAAGCGAGCGCTAGAATTGCGGGGAGATGGAGAGAGAGAGAGAGAGAGAGAGAGAGAGTATAAGACGACGACGACGGCGCCGATCTCGTTACCATTCTTAGAAGTCGTAGCGTACCGTCGTAAACGCTCGTGCGCGCTCGTCAAAGACGGGCGGAAAACGGGTGTCGTGCATCGGATGGGGCCCGCCAGACAAATACTTGTATATATATCTAGGTAATACACATGTACGTAATATGCAAATGGCGCGCTGCTGTTCTCTATTTTATTATGCTTCTCTAGCTGCCGGCTGGATATGCTATGCCCTTACATTGCTCCCAATTTCATCAAAAGGGTGGAGGAGGCGTGTGTGTGTGTATGTGTGTGTATGTGTGTGTGTGTATAAAAGGGTATGAGCGAGACACCGTCGAACCTCAACCTAATCTCAAATGCGGCGCGTTCTTATTGCGAGCATAAACTCCTCGATTCATATGCTCCCACGTCTCGTGTAGATATCTATATACACACTGTGTAATATTCATTTAATATATAACTAGCGAGGAAATGTGGGAAGCATTGCCGGTCGCGCGCGCGCGCAGAACGCAATAACCGTGTCGAAAGCGCGCGCGATAGTTTGATTATTTCGGCGCCAAGAGAGGGGAAGCACGGTATTACCAATCGCTGCTTGTGTATGTAATACACAGGGTGAATTTTTGAACGAGTCGCGCTCGCGTCGGAATTTTCGGAGATAGTAGTGCTGTTATTGGATTGTTTTTGGTTGAAATTGATATTGACGTTGTGTGTGTTTGCGTATGTATGCATATTCGGGATCTTGGTGCGTCTTGGAGCGGTAGAAAACTTTCCTCTCGTAAATATAAAAATATTCGCACATCTTACGTATGCGCTTGTGTGTGTGCCTAAATATGTGTGTGGTGTGTGTGTGCACGCGCGCGTGTGAGTAGGTACGCAATTATTCACAGTTAAAATTTGAATCGTGAATTTGTAGAATTTCAATTCACAAATTCAATTTGAATTTACGATTCAAATATATGAATTGTGCATTTCGTTCGAATCGATTCGAAAATTGATTTAAATATTTGCAACCTTAATCGAAAGCTTAATTAAAATTGCTTCGAGTTTCGAACAGTCTATTATTGTTACTGATTGAACTAATTACACAGCTTTCAGACAATTGAAAAAGAAGTTCTTCCGTGTTTGGGGTGTCCATAAAGAGAATTTATAAATTATATCCGGCGTCACAATTTCTAAATTTTCATGTAGTCAGCAGCGATCGAAGTCTTTATTATTTGCCATTAATTTAATTACTTGAATAAACTTATTAATACGCTCTACTACGTATTTACATTCCGTATATGAGCAATTCTCAGGATTAATTTCTACAAAAAAGAGGGTCTAAAAAAAAAAATGATTAAATTACATGGATTCGGAAAAAATCACTCATTTTTGGTAATTTTTGGTAACTTAAGAACCTACTGATTTTAACGATCTGTAGCTTAAATTAAAGCTCTTTTCATCTACTTTAATCGCTTTTTTGTGGAATATTTGTCGGCATATTTAAAATCTTACTATTGTCTCATTATCAGTGACTACTTTTCGTCCATTTTTCACATGTTAAATTTCCATAAGAAAAATGGATTTTTTTCTAAAACGGTATCACAAGACCGTTTTCGACTGTTCGAGAATTTTCTCGTATACTATATGACCTACAGAACGAGAAAAAACTTATAACAGAAGTGTGACTCAAAATTTGTTTTATTTTTTTTTTTTTTTTGGACCCTCTTTTTTGTAGAAAATCCTGAGAATTGCTCATATGCCCGTTTCAAAAAGTCGTTTATGTTATAGCATATTGAACTGTAGTTGAACCAAAAGTCGTGAACACTGATGATGTGCGTTCAAGTGAAAGCTTACTTTTTATTTAACTATCGCCAGTGTCGTATAATAGTCAGAATGGCAAACATTTTCTAAAATTCAAATAAAGTGACGGGTGATACTTCATTTTTGCCCAAAATCGATATCTTACTTCTTCTTCGCCCGTGTTATTTTTGCCACCCTTGTATCGAAGTTTTTGTCAAATTTAATAAGATTAATATTTGCTTTCATTATAACGTATATAGTTGTTCAAAATTTCTTATATTCCGAAACAAAATTTAAACTAGGGGGGGAGGGGGCCTGTCGCGTGCCAACACTCGCTACGCTCGGGCGCTTATACACGCCGTACCGTAAAGTGCAACTTACGCAACTAGTATCGTAATATACTATTATAGCACGGCGTGACATAAATCCGCACTTATGTCACATCTATCCGTGCATATCGCCCTCGCTGCGCCCGTGCGCTACCGTACGAAACTATAATTGACTACTTATGCCACGCATCGGCGTAACAGCGGATTTACGTAAACGTGCTAACGTGCTTCAGTGGCCCACTGCATGACGTGAATTATCACCCTCGCTGCGCTCGGGCGCTAATTTCGTAATATACCCTATTGACTTTGGACACAATGTCACTATCTAAAGAATAGCCCATGTAAGTTCCAGGCCCGCGGCATTCTTAAATATGATTTAGAAGATTTAGAATACAGTCTTATAGTTTTTAGGTGAAAAAAAAAATTTATCTGTGACAGCCTGCCTGAATTTGAATGGACTCAGCCAATATGAATATAGATACACGTTTTGTCAGATGTTTATAAAACTTATATTTTTACAATAAATTATTATTACTATTACTATTACTGTTACTAAATGTACGTTTATAATGTTCCCGCATTATTTCATTTTCGTCGCTTTCACTATATTTATTAATAATAAAACATTTCGAAAGAAATCCACAATAGACACTTCGCGCATTTAAACATCATCCACAAGAAACCAAACTCTCCTTTGAAGGCAATTTAAACTTTTCTGCCTCTACCTTTAACGAACGAACTACACGAGGCGCACATAATCCAGTTGTACAAGAATACTCTTTTTTTTCTCAACCGAACGTCCATTAAATGAATCTCGTAAAATCTCTCTCTCTCTCTCTCTCTCTCTCTCTCTCTCTCTCTCTCTCTCTCTCTCTCTCTCTCTCTCTCTCTCTCTCTCTCTCTCTCTCTCTCTCTCTCTCTCTCTCTCTCTCTCTCTCTCTCTCTCTCTCTCTCTCTCTCTCTCTCTCTCTCTCTCTCTCTCTCTCTCTCTCTCTCTCTCTCTCTCTCTCTCTCGATTAAGCTCGTAAATCCGAAATTAATTGAAAATTTCAGAAAAATCTCAAACTGCCAGGCCTGGAGAAAACAAGAGTCTGATATTCTCGTTCACCCTATAAACCGTCACAACCTCGGTCACAACTAACATCGATTCTTACTACTGAAAAAATTCCGGAACTGCTCTCTCTCTCTCTCTCTCTCTCTCTCTCTCTCTCTCTCTCTCTCTCTCTCTCTCTCTCTCTCTCTCTCTCTCTCTCTCTCTCTCTCTCTCTCTCTCTCTCTCTACAGTAGCGCTAATCAGCGAAAATCTGGTCAAGCACGCCGATTAACGCTCATTGCTAATTTCTCTGCACCGCCGCACCGGTTCGCAAGCTCGCTAGAGGGCATGCGGATAGACTCGCGGGATATTTTAATAACGCGGAAAGAAGAGAGAGATAGAGAGATAGAGCTAAGACGCGGAGCGAAATGAAAAATATGCATATCGAAGCCGCTCACCCTCTCCCTTTGTTTTTAAATTAAATTTAAAATTCGAGGCCACCGCGCCTCACTCTCTACCCCTATATCTTATACTCGAAAGTTTTTAATTAAAAAACTACTCTCGACCGCTCACTCGCCGCGCGGGCGCTTCAAATATAAAGATCCGGGAGAGACCGCGCGCTTTGATTATACACGCGATGCGTAAACATACCAATTTTTCGCGATATCGCGCGGCAATATAAGAGCGTTCGCGGAAAAATATGAATGTATAATTGATGTGCTCTCTCTCCTCTCTCCTCTCTCTCTCTCTCCTTTCTCTCTCTCTCTCTTTTTCTAGCATAATAAATTAATCGACATAACATTAGAATACGTCGCCCCAACTCTTGTGCCTCTCTCGCTTCGTATATTTTCCCGCATAAGAGAGTGGACACTGCAGTTTGGCTTATATACACATCGGAGGCGGGCTGGATCTGGAATCGAATGTTAACGCGGAGGATGACTCTCGAGCTGGCGCTCTCATCCATCATGCGGGAGCCGAGATTAACGAGCTGCTCGAGAGTAAGGGCTACTGTACACGTCTCTCCATACGCACACATAGCCTACATCATAATACATACATATACAGTTACCTGGTAACCAATATTAATAGACGCCTTATGCCGTCGCCGTTGAAGTGATAGAGTTTTCCATAATATCGATGAATCAGGAGAAAAAAAAAACTTAATCCATTGATCAAAGCGCCAAGATCGCTGCGACTGCAACGCACGGCGATCAGGATTTTGTCAAAATGGCGTGTACAGAAGATGGAATGGAGCTGGGGCGCAGCTAAGGAGAGAGTCGAGGATTGAATCGGTCTCTCTGAGCTGGCTGCTCTCGGATTAGGGGCGGCACGCTCGAAAATAATCAGCAATGAGGTAATACACACGCAAGGAGATCGAGAAACAGAGAGAGAGAGAGAGGGAGATTCTCGGGATAAAGCTGAGAGAGATCCACTCTCTTCTCTCTGTCTGCTTTTCCGACGGGACGATTGTCATGTAAGACGGAATTGGAGACGGTGGCGAATTCCAGCCAGGGGACGTACCCGCGTCGGCTTTACTTACCCGGATGGGATTGCCCTCCTCCCACGTTCCTCTTCAAGAGAAAGAGAGAGTAGGAGTCTCTCTCTCTCTTCCCCTCTCGCCGTCCCTTCCTGTCCTTCGGTATGCGTCGCTTCTCCGCTCGGAAACGCCAATGAGGCTTGAAATTGTTTTTCGAGTTCGACTGGCGCGCGAGAGCGCCTGCAAGTATAAAGCCGGGCGCGCTCGCGCGTGCGTGTATAAAGCGAAGAGTAGTTGCTAAGTGCTTTGAAATTAAGATGTTTCCCGGCGTGGGTTTTTGTTTGTAAAAGGGGGTGGGGCGAAAGAGACGGAAATTTGAACGGTTAATCGCGTGGCTCTATGGTAATTGTAGGAAAATATTCTCGCCGAGAGTCCTTGTGCGGGCGTAGCGAACTGTTATGTTGAATTCGGGGAGAGCTTGGCGGGGAAATCTGCGGTATGCTGAAAAGTATATAATAGAGGATACGGGGCGGAGAGTTTGTGGAACGTAGAAGTTTTGTTTTGTTTGTTGAGAGAGTGGTTAACAAGATGGAGGATTGGCGGGGAACAATAAATGATTTATCTCGCATCGCTGGTAGTGTAGGATCGTTTTAAAAAATTACATGAAAGATGCAGATGTAAGTACACGTATATCCGTACATGTTCGTTATTTTATATATAAGTTCGTATAGCTTTAAAGCGATGTTCTATATTGCTTGAAAATTTTATAGTATACAGCGTGTCTGTTGTAAAATAACTTTATTTTTCTGTGCAGATCAAAGGAATTCGTAAGTGCGATCTATCTGGTGACTCTTTTATTGACGGGGGTATATAACTTTTTGTATGTATAAAAAATTCCGCTTTTACCCACGGAAATTTCACATTCGCAGTTCCTTCGCTTTGCAACGGCGAGCTTGAAATTGAATAACTTTTTTTTCGCGCGGCTGATACGTTGAAAAATGTCTTTACTGAGAAAAAAAGGAAGACGAGTGGCTCTGTTTATACCTGGATTTCGAGAAATCCCTGTAAATTCCAGTCGTGTAAACGCGTGCACGATGTTAGCTCAAAAATTCTATAAAAATATATATTGTATATAATTGTGCTCACTTTGCGCGTAAATACGTATATATACATATCGCTGCAGTATTGGATCTAAAAATATGCTTTACTGATAGTCGTCGATTTCGCAGATAGTAAAAGTTTACGACCTCGTGTGCACAACTCTATATAACGGAATACTAAATTAGCATTAAATTTTATTGATTATACATAATTGAACTCGTAAATTTCTCTTGTTAAACAATAAATTTCGAGCGGTCTGTTAAATTTGTTATTAATAAACTGAAAATTAAATTTAATAAAATATTGCAAATATAAAACTATCATCTTTATTTAACAATTTTCCCACAATTAACAGAAGTGTTAATTATAAAATGCATTTTCTGTACATTAAAGTTATCAATCAACGAGTAAAACTATTGCGGAGTGATATTTTCCTTTCGCAAACATTTCAATTTTAACATCAATAACATTAACTATATAATAAAAATAAATATAGAGACAAAATGTATGCATCTAAATAATAAACAGAACGCATCGTTACAGTCGTTCCCTTATCCCGGCAGTTACAAAACAAACTCTCAATCCCCATCCGATCAATCAACCATTGACCAACGATACTCCGGGCGACATTTTACCCTCCTCTCCTTTAAACCTTCGCCCTTCCTCTCTTCTCGAAATTCAATCGTCCGATATACCACTCGGAATTCCACCTACACCGCAACTTTGACGTATCCGTCGATCTCACTACTCGCCTCTATACTACCCTCCTTATACCTAATCCATAATAAATCCGCCAGACCGCTGCGGACGACTGACACAGAGAGATCGCGGCAGACGAAAGTCATACCTAACAGCTATATACTACACATACGTGCCCATTGACAGCAACCACTACGACGACGGCCAGCCAGTGGCTACTGCTCGCGCGTTATCGCATCGTCTAGTCAACCATAATCGTTTGAATAATGGCTCGCAGTAGCGGCATCAACGGCAGCGGGGGGCTTAATTACTGAGGCGACTGAGCATCTCTCTCTCTCTCTCTTGCCCGGGATATCTGCGGCGCATCTGCCGAGAGATGCTGCTATAGCGTCCACCGGAGCCGTGAGCTAACGTGGATTGCCTCCGTGCCTGTGCGCACGTATGTATATATGCGCATACGAATTATCGGTGACGGAAGAGCGCGCGCGGTGTCGAGCAAATATAACGAGTATATAGAGGGAGAGATCGCGTATCGTGTGGAACATGCGAGGTATTCCGATTTTATAATGGTAAAAGCGTTAGAGAGAGAGAGAGCGAGAGAGAGAGAGAGAGAGAGAGAGAGAGAGAGAGAGAGAGAGAGAGAGCTTTATAGGCTCGGCTGGGTTAGCGGAATTAGCGTGAGAGTGCGTTACGCGTACTTAGCGCGCGCAGGGGTCGTGGTAAAGCAGTTAGCTGAATACACTGGAAAAGAATCGCTCGCTTTTTCCGGCATGAGTTCAGTTCGTTACAGTCGCACGCGTCCCGGTCTCTAATTAATTAGATCACGCTCTATCGGCGCGCTAGATGAAACTTGCGACGAGCGCCTACTACTGTCGCCCTCGAGTTAATTACCCATCTTCCACGCGCGCGCGCGACGAAATTCAAACTTGCACTCGCTCCACGTAAGTAATTTGCAATAGACACGGACGGCGTATAGGTACTCGTTTAATTAAACCAACACCGATTTCCCGTTCTATAATCACAAGCACACACACGTCGCCGCGGCGGCGTTTATGTGTACATATATATGATGTTTGCATGATGCCCATACGCGCGGGGTTTAAATGCCGCGGCTTTATCGCTCTCCACTTCGTGCGTAGGAAAAAACCAACAATGTACTTCAGTGCGTTCCGGGGAGCAATTTATACGCAAAACAAGACCGATAAAGGACAATGCCAACGACACATAGAAATCTGACCTGAAAAATGATTGCATAAAACCTACTCCATCATGAAATAGATAAAATTTGATGACTTTTTTTTTAAATCAGCTCCTATATCCATCTGGAAGACTGAATAAAAATAGATTAAAAAATCCACGATTTTTATTCACGTTTTCAGAAAAAATCATTGCAAGCGCTCAAAAAACATATGGCATTGAATTGAAATGCATATAAATCGAAAACTGTATTCGTAGGCTTTCTACTGAAACTTGATTTTTTAGTAAAAAGTACTGCCTTCGCAATTTTTCCACCAAAATATCGAGTGTACAGTAGCAAAAACCTATGTTATTCTGATTTGAATGATGATTTCTTCATAAATAAGTTGATGGCACTGATATAAAATGTATAACGATCAAAAGAGCTTTCTTTAACCTATTAAAATATAAAAAAAATTCGCCTACAACTACTGCCCTCAACATTTACCAATCAAAAGCTCTCGTTTGCCAGGAGCTGATATTACCTTTTTTCACTCTTATTTACAAAAATATGGCCGTATTGAATAGTGGCACTGATTTTAAACCTACTAAGGGCTTCCGTATTTCTAATAAGCTTTCCAACCATATAAATATTTTGTGCAAAAAGTACTGCCTTTATAGTTTTCTGAAAAAAAGCTCGGGTACAGGTGAAGAGATTACTCTGTAGTTTGACACATAATACCAACATTTTATCAAGGAAAACGATGGCATCGTTTAGAAATGCATACAAATCGAAAACTATATTCGTAGGCTTTCTACTGAAACTTGATTTTTTAGTAAAAAGTACTGCCTTCACAATTTTTCCACCAAAATATCGAGTGTACAGTAGCCAAAACCTATGTTATTCTGATTTGAATGATGATTTTTTCATAAATAAGTTGATGGCACTGATATCAAATGTATAAGGATCAAAAGAGCTTTCTTTAACCTATCAAAATATAAAAAAACATTCGCCTAAAACTACTGCCCTCAACATTTACCAATCAAAAGCTCCCGTTTGCCAGGAGCTAATAGTACCTTTTTTCACTCTTATTTGCAAAAATATGGCCGTATTGAATAGTGGCATTGATTTTAAACCTACTAAGGGCTTCCGTATATCTAATAAGCTTTCCAACCGTATTTTTTTCTCAAAAATTTAACTTTTAGTTTGTGAGTTATGAGCTTTTTAAAAAGAAACACGTTTTTGTTAATAACAAGAGAACCGTGATAGCTAGAGAAATATTTTTTTTTGGAAATTATAGATTTTCTACGCTCTTTCGAATGCAATCCAGCCGATTAAAAAATTCAAATTTGATCATTAAAAAAAAGCAAAAATAAATTTTTCGAAAATCAAAATTCGAAATAAAACAAAAAAGAATCAGTAAATAATCAAAAATTATTTTCTTCCCGAATTCGGAATAAAGAAACCAAAAAAAATGAGACCCTGACTGTTAAAAGCGGAACACACACACACACACACACACACACGCGCGCGCGCGCGCACACGCACACGCACACATCCATACAGACATTTTCTAGAATCACGTGATTCAAACTTCTAACACCTCTAGTCATGTTTCTAGAGAGATTTAAGGAAACTTAAAATGTTAATATTAGAAAGCTTCCTCTAGGAGGAAGCAATATGGCCATATCGTATAGTTTCATTGATTTCAATAAATGTCTGGTCAAAGAACAAAAACTTCTCAGATGACTTCTAATTTTATACAGATTTTTTAGAAGATAAGTTCTGCATTCGTAGTTTTCTGACTATAAGCTGTAGTTTCTCATTGGTATATTATTTTACGGATTGCACGGAGATAATTACAGTTTTACATTTGTGTATTCACGTGAGTGTTGTAGCTTTGCACTCTGCCGAACCCAGGACCACGAACGGGGACGTGGCAAAGCATGGTCCCATTATTTTTTATTTTTTTTTTTTATTTTTTTTGTATTTTTATGATTTTTTTGTTTTTTTTTCTTATTTTTTTTATTTATTTATTTAGTTTTCGTCATCGCTTTCAATAGTAATAGCAGAGTCTCCAAAAATATTATTAAAAAGCGTAGCCGGTGTTTTGATAGAAGGTAAATGTCGAGGATAAGTTGAGGACCATAGTACAGACATTACATGGGCACAGCATCCGACTGTCCTATTACCGTTTTTGCATTGGCAATAATATAATATCGAATTATTATTTTCGATTTTGTTCTTGCATTCTCCACTCTGGTTTAAGTATCTAGTTTTATTATTGTTATCGGTTAAAATAAATAAGAAATATTTTACGCTATTGCGTGTCTTGAATTCATTCGAATTTTAAGTAAAAGCGAATCCTTCAAGTTTAAGCCATACTTATTATAGTCTATTTTTTCATTGTCAATACATACTTGAAATTCATACTTTCCGTCAGCAGTTACATGCTCAGCATAATAAGATACCGCTTGTTTTAATTGGTACGAACCAAGACATATAAAATACAATTCGTTCCACGTTAATTTTGTATAACTTGGTAACATTTCCGAATTCAAAGTTTGAAACATTGACTTTTTTCTAATTAGATTGTAGTCATTTACAATTTGTGACATGATATTTAGTTGATGTAGACGAGATTCCATGCGTTCAGGGATAGCAACTGCATTAACACTGTCTGATTCAATTTTTATGAGAAAAGCATTGTACATTGCACAAGCAATGCGAAAATCATCGAACATATGTGGAAGACTGTTATTATTCCATACTATATCAAAGTATCGAAATAATTTCTTTATTTTACCATTAATTACTTCAATGATGAATCTAACTTTTGTTACAAGTCTTGTGGAATTCGCTTGTTCAGTTGTAAGTTGTTTTTTGTTCTTATCAATATAAGAGGGCATATGTACATTGAACCCTTTCTTTTCAATGGTACTGACGGCATTTCTAAATCCTCTGTCAACGATAAAGACGTCTTTTGGCCTAAAAATTGTAGAAAAGTTGTTGTTTTGCATTAGAGTATTTAGTATTTCTGCAGCTGACATCTTTGCTGGATAAGGTCCCAGAGCATCACAAATATAGCCATTAGGCGTTACAACCATCATAGGTTTCACTAGATTTCTATATTTGTGCATACTGTAAGACTTTTTCTGGAACGTATAATTAGAACTTTTCTGAATGTAAATGTAAGTCCCGTCCCAGATAGTGATTAGTCCTTCTGGATTCCCACTTAAGAATAATCTTTTTGCTAAAAATGTTTGATTTTCTTTAAATGTTTCTCTTGTTGTATTGCTAAGTCCCAAATATAGTGGAGCAAAATTATTCAGCAAATCGATACGAACTTGATTATAATATTTTTCAATCGTAGATCTCGATATTTTGAAGAGATGGGAAACCATTTCATCAGTATGCGCATTTTTCAGTTTCCATAAATAAATCCCCAGAATAAAAGAGGAGGTTCGCTTTGCTGTTATATTTAAATGCGATAGTAAAGCCTCGAATGATTGTCTATTTAGACCAATTTGTTTTTTTAGCATTATTTCATCAATATTATCAAAATAATTTTCACCCATAGTCGTTTCTTTTTCTTTTAGAGAATTGAAGAATAATACAATTTCAGTAAGACTTTATTGTTCACACACACAGTTGAGGTATTTTTAGGTAGAAATAAAAAACCACTTCTGTCTAGACCGCAGTGAACTAAATTTATTTTTACGCCGACGTTTCGAGCATTTTTGTGTGCTCCTTTTCAAGGCTGCAATTTTACAAAATAAAAAAAAAATTTTTTATTTGCACTTTCGCACTGTTATTTTGAACACTTAAACGACAAACTAAAAAACATTTTAAATTAGGCTCTTACCATACGTAAATATACACAATGTTTACAAAATTCGGGTTGAATGCCCTCGTAAATGCATTTACACATATTGTGTTATGTCTCGACGTGAGACTCGTAGTAGGATTCTCGGAACGTTAAAGCGCTCGAGCGATTGAGCCTCGAGTATTTATACACGTTGGTGCTTATGTCCTGGTACCATATTTACGTATGGTAAGAGCTTAATTTAAAATGTTTTTTAGTTTGTCGTTTAAGTGTCCAAAATAACAGTGCGAAAGTGTAAATAAAAAATTTTTTTTATTTATTTTGTAAAATTGCAGCCTTGAAAAGGAACACACAAAAGTGCTCGAAACGTCGGTGTAAAAATAAATTTAGTTCACTGCGGTCAAGAGAGAAGTGGTTTTTTATTTCTACCTAAAAATAATACAATTTCATCACATGTAATGCCACAATTCTCTGCTTCAGGAATAAGTGTTATTATGTCAGCCTTTAATAACATATCTGTACTTTTGAAGTGATTTGCACAACAACGAGCTGTTTTTGGAACATAAATACCTATAACTTTAAATACTTTGATACGTGCTTGAGAAGGAATTATTTTTAAAGAATTTGGTTTTGAACAGCGAAATATACATCTGGATCCTGATATAATTGTTCTTTTGATTGATACATTGATAACCGATTCTTTTACCTCATTACTATTTTCCATCAGAGAATTATCTTTATTGTAATCGGTACATCCAACTTTCAAATAACATTTATCAGTTGTATTTAGAGAAGGCAGTACAAAATCGGTCTGTTAAATATCTGATAAAAGTCTTATTTTTTTATATGTCTGTTCAGATTTTGAACTGTCAGTAGATTCACATAGAATAACTATGAAAAGATATGTAAAAAAATGCTATGATACTTTAAAAAAAAAATTTGAGGAAGTAGAAAAAGAGTATATCAAACAACTGAAAGAAATGAAAGCTAATGACACAAATCAGAAAATTTTAGAAAATAATGTTGGAGTAGATAATACTTATTATGACTATGAAAAAACAATAGAAACAAATATAATTTCAGAAAATAAACTAGACTTTACAAATGTTGAAAATTTTTCTAAAACGTTTGATGTTTCTCAAGCTATTACTGATAGCATTAGATTGCCTGATTATATTGAAGAATGCAAGTTAGAAAAGAATAAATCATCAAGTATCAAAACAGATGGTAATGCTCTAAATCAAAATGTTATTGACTTGACTTGTGAATCAACACAAGATAATCTTGCATTCATAGAACCACCGATTTTAGTTGAAAACAGTATCACTGATCGACAGATACAATTTCAAAATGCAATTGACAATTTTTTTAGCCCAGTAGTGCCATATCCGAATAATTTTCCATTTTTACAAAACAATATAGCAGGTCTGTTGATTTCAAAAGAAAGTTTTGTAACATTGGCCTCGAACAATCAAGTTGATGATAATATCATCAATGCTTTCAGTCTTATAATGTGCGGTATTCATAACATAAACAGAGAAGAAAAAATTCAGCCTTTTGAAACTTTTTTAGTTAATTCCATCTTGGATTAATCTTATGTTAGCTGTGGATATAAAAAGTGGATTCTTCAATCCAATTTCTGTGATGCTAAAATCTGGATTTTACCAGTACATCAATCACTTAATCAAAGTATAGGGCACTGGAGTTCATTTGTTGTATTATTTTCCAAGAAAATGATAATTTATATTGATTCACTATATATGAAACCACGCCAAAATTGGATTAACCGATTATGTGCTTTTATCCAGCAATTTTTTGTAGATGAATGGAGAGATTGGAATGAATGGTAAGTGTACGTAGCATCAGACATACCATCACAAATATCGGAAGATGCAGAATCTACCAATAACTGTGGCATTCATGTATGCAGTTGGATTCGTGCCATTTGCTTAAAAAATAATTATCCATTTAGAGAACAAGACATGAATACAGCCAGAAAAGCATTAGCAACTGCATTATTTAACTATAATTCCACGAAACATTTTAATAACAAAAATGTTTATTTAAGAAATCTACTGTTAGACATACGTAGTCCAGAATATTTGAATGAAGGACATTATTCAATAAAAACAGTTGACAAAATACCTTTTAATTATAAATCTACAAGAGAATTAGTGACATCAATATAACATTTTAAAAAGTGAGAAATAAAAAAATAATTCTTTAGTAAAAATCACATTTTTTACATTTATTCGCAGAATTAGAAAACTGTTGGAAGAAAATATTTACAAATACCATCGAATTGGATACAATTATTAACACATTAACAAATAGCAAGGAAAATCACAAAAAAAGTTGAAGAATTACAAAAAAATAAAAAAACAAAAACAAAAACATGAAAAAAATAAGAAAAAAAAAAAACAAAAAAATTATAAAATACGAAAAAAAAACATGAAAAAAATAAGAAAAAAAAAACAAAAAAATCATAAAATAAAAAAATTAAAATAAAATGGGACCATGCTTTGCCACGTCCACGTTCGTGGTCCTGGGTTCGGCAGAGTGCAAAGCTACAACACTCACGTGAATACACAAATGTAAAACTGTAATTATCTCCGTGCAATTCGTAAAATAATAGACCAATGAGAAACTACAGCTTATAGTCAGAAAACTACGAATGCAGAACTTATCTTCTAAAAAATCTATAAAATTAGAAGGCATCTGAGAAGTTCTTTGTTCTTTGACCAGACATTTATTGAAATCATTGAAACTATACGATACGGATATTTTTACAAGCAAGAATAACAGTTGGTAAATCGTTTGATATTCTTAAGCATCCAACCGTAAACCCAGGGATGCAACTGACTCTGTATTTTTGCAAATAATAATGAAAAAAGGTAATACCACCTCCTGGTAAACGAGACCGTTTGATTGTAAAATGTTAAACGCAGTAAAATGAGTGTAGGCTTTTGACGGTCCTGCTGTCCAAAAGGAGGGTAGGTCAAGGATGGCAAAATGACAACCCATGTAGATACTTGTCGACGTTTCGAGTTTTTAGTCAAACTCCTTCAAGACAAAAGTCTCTTGACTGGTGATACTGATGTGATCACCTACGTAACTCTAAAAGACTGCCGAGACTTTTGTCTTGATAAGGTGTTTGAATAAGAACTCGAAACGTCGACAAGTATCTACCTGGGTTGTCATTTTGCCATCCATGACCTACCCTCCTTTTGGACAGCACGACCGTCAAAAGCCTACATTCAGGTTACCAATATGCAGCTGTAGTCAGAATCTTAACCACTATCAAGTTGAACGCAGTAGTTTTAGCAGAATTTTTTTTTCGATTTTGATAGGATAAAGAAAGCTCTTTTGATCCTTATACATTTGATATCAGTGCCATCAACTTATTTATGAAAAAATCATGATTCAAATTCGAATAACATAGGTTTTGGCTACTGTATACATAATATTATGGTGTAAAAATTGTGAAGGCAGTACTTTTTACTAAAAAATCAAGTTTCAGTAGAAAGCCTACGAATATAGTTTTCGATTTATATGCATTTCAAAACGATGCCATCGTTTTCCTTGATAAAATGTTGGTATTATGGGTCAAACTACTGAGTAATCTCTTCATCTGTACCCGAGCTTTTCTTCAGAAAACTATAAAGGCAGTACTTTTTGCACAAAATATTTATACGGTTGGAAAGCTTATTAAAAATACAAAAGCCCTTAGTAGGTTTCAAATCAGTGCCATTATTCAATACGGCCATATTTTTCCAAATAAGAGTGAAAAAAGGTGATATCAGCTCCTGGCAAACGAGAGCTTTTGATTGTTAAATGTTAAGGCAGTAGTTTTAGGCGAATGTTTTTTTATATTTTGATAGGTTAAAGAAAGCTCTTTTGATCCTTATACATTTGATATCAGTGCCATCAACTTATTTATGAAAAAATCATCATTCAAATCAGAATAACATAGGTTTTGGCTACTGTACACTCGATATTTTGGTGGAAAAATTGCGAAGGCAGTACTTTTTACTAAAAAATCAAGTTTCAGTAGAAAGCCACCGAATATAGTTTTCGATTTGTATGCATTTCAAAACGATGCCATCGTTTTCCTTGATAAAATGTTGGTATTATGGGTCAAACTACAGAGTAATTTCTTCACCTGTACCCGAGCTTTTCTTCAGAAAACTATAAAGGCAGTACTTCTTGCACAAAATATTTATACGGTTGGAAAGCTTATTAAAAATACAAAAGCCCTTAGTAGGTTTTAAATCAGTGCCATTATTCAATACGGCCATATTTTTCCAAATAAGAGTGAAAAAAGGTGATATCAGCTCCTGGCAAACGAGAGCTTTTGATTGTTAAATGTTAAGGCAGTAGTTTTAGGCGAATGTTTTTTTATATTTTGATAGGTTAAAGAAAGCTCTTTTGATCCTTATACATTTGATATCAGTGCCATCAACTTATTTATGAAAAAATCATCATTCAAATCAGAATAACATAGGTTTTTGCTACTGTACACTCGATATTTTGGTCGAAAAATTGCGAAGGCAGTACTTTTTACTAAAAAATCAAGTTTCCGTAGAAAGCCTACAAATATAGTTTTCGATTTGTATGCATTTCAAAACGATGCCATCGTTTTCCTTGATAAAATGTTGGTATTATGGGTCAAACTACAGAGTAATCTCTTCACCTGTACCCGAGCTTTTCTTCAGAAAACTATAAAGGCAGTACTTTTTGCACAAAATATTTATACGGTTGGAAAGCTTATTAAAAATACGGAAGCCCTCAGTAGATTTAAAATCAGTGCCACTATTTTTTGCAAATAAGTGTGAAAGAAGGTAATATCAGCTCCTGGCAAACGAGAGCTTTTGATTGGTAAATGTTGAAGGCAGTAGTTGTAGGCGAATTTTTTTTTTATATTTTGATAGGTTAAAGAACCCCTATAGCACTCAATATTGGAGCAATATTGCCTCAATATTGCTTCAACATATTCTCCATATTCGCTAATGTTGCCTCAACTTAAGTATACATGGATGCAACCATGGAGCAATATTGCTGCAAACTATGATTTCTGTTTTTCCATTGCTTTTTTAAAGTAATGGGTCAGACTCTCTGTCACAGCAATATTGCAGCAATATTTAGCCAATATTTATCAACACGAAAGGAATATTAATTTTATAATTCTATTTTTATCCTAATTTTTCTCATGATTTTGCAATATTGCAAAAATATTTGTATAATATATATCAACACTAGACGAATATTCCCGTATAGCACTGATTGTTGGAGCAATATTGCCTCAATGTTGCTTTGACATATTCGCCATATTCCCGAGACTTAATAATACTAGAGGCACATTAAATTTGAAGTGCTTATGTTTTAAAATCAATGTTTAAAACGAACTTAATTTAATTCACGCATATATGGTGTAAAATTGAGTCCACATTGCAAAGGGGATATCAAAAACAAGACAAGCCTTTTAATTCAGACTCTCCGAAAGAGTCATCTCAACGGTTGAATTACATGGCTTATATACTCTTGGCCATCCAGTGCATTCACAGAAAGCACTACCGACGCGCCGCATAGCGATGATAAAGGGGAACTTGTGATGGATGGCTCTCGGTAAGCAAGCTTCGGCTATTTATCCGGTATGCGGCGCGTCGGTAGTACTTTCTGTGGATATACTGGATAGCCGAGAGTATATAAGCCATGTAATTCAACTGTTCAGATGACTCTTTCGAAGAGTCTAAATTACAAGGCTTGTCTTGTTTTTGATATCCTCTTTATAATGTGGACTCAATTTTACGCCATATATATACGTGACGTAAATTAAGTTCGTTTTAAAGATTGATTTTAAAACATAAGCACTTCAAATTTAATGTGTCTCTGGTGTTATTAAGTCTCGCGAATATGACACTTATGTCAAAGCAACATTGAGGCAATATTGCTTCAACAATCAGTGCTATGCGGGAACATTCATCTAGTGTTGATATATATTATACAAATATTCTTACAATATTGCAAAATCATCTGAAAAATCAACATAAAAATAGAATTATAAAATTAATATTCCTTTCGTGTTGATAAATATTGGCTAAATATTGCTGCAATATTGCTGTGACAGAGAGCCTGACCCATCATTCTAAAAAAGCAATGGAAAAACGGAAATCATGATTTGCAGCAATATTGCTCCATGGTTGCATCCATGTATACTTACGTTGAGGAAACATTAGCGAATATGGAGAATATGTCGAAGCAATATTGAGGCAATATTGCTCCAATATTGAGTGCTGTAGGGGAAAGCTCTTTTGATCCTTATACATTTGATATCAGTGCCATCAACTTATTTATGAAAAATTATCATTTAAATCAGAATAACATAGGTTTTGGCTACTGTACACTTGATATTTTGGTGAAATAATGGCGAAGGCAGTACTTTTTACTAAAAAATAAAGTTTCAGTAGAAAGCCCACGAATACAGTTTTCGATTTATATGCATTTCAAGTCAATGCCATATGTTTTTTGAGCGCTTGCAATGATTTTTTCTGAAAACGTGAATAAAAATCGTGGATTTTTTAATCTATTTTTATTCAGTCTTCCAGATGGATATCGGAGCTGATTTAAAAAAAAAAAGTCATCAAATTTTATCTATATCATGATGGAGTAGATTTTATGCAATCATCTTTCAGGTCAGATTTCTATGTGTCGTTGGCATTGTCCTTTAGCCCGCGAGAGCTAAGTGTGCGAGAATGTTTCTGATGGTCGAAGGCAAAATCTGAACGAGATCGCTTGCGCGCGACCTTCGCTCTCACTTCTAGTAGTTGTAGCAGTAGATATCTCGCGGCGAAGTTTAAATGAAAACGCGAGAGCGAAAGCGGATAGGAAGTTGACGATCGTTAAAGTTTTCATCGCTTTACTGTACTGTACGACGTACAGTAGGAGCCGGTGCGCGCGCGCGGAGAGAGAGAGAGAGAGAGAGAGAGAAGAAAGCACTCTGGGATTACAATACTAGTAGCTTTCTCGTCTTTGTCTATCCATCCCATTTATTTCCCCTCTCTTTCTCTCTCCCTGTCTCCGAAGGTAATCGATCTGTCCGAATACGCGCCGTTTGGACGTGCCTCGCATCGGCCGCGGGCGCGGGTGTGATACCCGCGCTTTATTAAAACTTGTTTCCTCGGTCGTCCGATCGCCTATACAGAGCGCTCAATTTCAACGGTCCGTGATGTATTTGCGCGTAATATAACGAACGTCTCGTGCGTCGTATTGTATTCCCTGATTTCCAATAGGGGTATAGCTTGTGCACGAGTCTGGGCGAATCATTTATTTTTATATATATATATAGTGGTAGTAGAGAGAGAAAGTGGATTAAAGATTAACAGTTCTATTTCGATGCTTCATAGATTAACGGTATATAAACGAATGACGCTTGCGCGTGCGCTTCATGCAATCAAAAGATATCGGGCGATCGCGCATCGCAAGAACGATGCAATTACGAGAAAAAAAAAAACACGGCAACGACGGATTATTTCGAATACAAACGATATTTACTCTCACAGATTTATATTCTTATACAGTATATATATGGGTATAAAAGAGAAATTTTGTCGCCAAAGGAGCGGAGAGAGAGGGGAAAGACATACAGCCTTGACAAAAAGAATTTAAATATCAAAGTGTGACGCCTCGATCTCTCTTCCCTCCCTCTCAGGAAGAAAAAATCCAGGAGCCCGCGCGCGAGGGGAGAATCAGCATAACGCGGTGTCCGCGCAAAGAAAGTTTCGAAAGACCATCATTATCCGCTTGCCCCTCCAGCCTCACGCCTTTGATCCTCTCTCTCTCTCTCTCTCTCTCTCTCTCTCTCTCTCTCTCTCTCTCTCTCTCTCTCTCTCTCTCTCTCTCTCTCTCTCTCTCGACAAAGTCGCCCCGAGGTTTATCGCGTTGACGATATAAAGAATCGCGTATCGATAAGACGATTCTCAAGCGCGTGCGGAAACACGCATCACACACGCGCACACACGCGCACTACTACATAGACTCTATCGTCAACGCCAAATACACTTGCGTGTTTTTTTCTTCTTCTTTCGTCCTCCGAAACCCCACTTCAAGGAGGTAAATCCTTTGAAAGAGGCATCTATACTATATATATACCCCTCGAGTTGCTTTAACCTTTCAAGTCTCCCTCCTCCTCGCAGAGATATAAATCTAATACGAAGGACGCCGCGCCCGTAATGCAATTGATAAAACCCCCCTCTCTCCTCTCAGCAAAAAGTGCATATATACAGTTCGCGGCTAACGATCCTTTCATGAATACACTATCCCCCGCGCTCGCGCGATATCTGCCATTATATCGCGATCAGCTTCAACTCGCAGAAACGCACAGACAGCGAGAGCGAGAGCGAATATCCAAGTCGCGGAGCGTCGGAGCCTTGTAAGACTAATGCCGGCCTGTATACCCACGCGTCGGCAACGGCGGCAATATTGGCGGATATCGCTTAATTGTGTTTAGCGCGCGGCCGCCCGCCGAGAAATGAAGTACGTGCTCCGACTGCCCGAGAAGCTGCTCCTTGCTCTCTTACACTACGCTGCTGATGTTGCTGCCGCGTGCGTGCTGGTGCGATTTTTCAATCGACCGCATGCGGAATGACCTATACGCGCGCTCTAAACTTGCCGTTTTCGCGAAGAGCCCCTTTGATGTACCGTACGCTGGGGAAAGGATGTGTACGATGAAATATTATCGTACAAGAGCCGATTGATTTTCGACGTTTTATTTGTTATGGTTCTCTCGCGGGATTTGCAGCTGCCACGGAGTTGTGGTTGTATAATCTAATCGCGAAAAGTTCGAGTGAACGAGGGAGAGAGAGACGGAAATGAATCAATTCGTGTAGGAACGAAGCTTACGGCTATCTCGCGGACGCGGATTGACATGTGCACGCGGGAGTTAACGTATCTGCTCGTGCGTTATCTGCGTTCGGAGAAATTTTATTAGAGACGAGTGAGAGAGACCCTGATACCGCCATAATTTTTGTATTATTACAAAAATTCAGCTATCGCGCGATGTATACGCGAACAGAGCTCTCCATTGTCGTAAATATCGTAAGACTGGGAGAGTATGGAGAGCTTATTTACAACGAATTATATGAATAAAATAATACAACGCTCATATTCCTGCTCGGATTATACCTGTCGTATAGATAACGAAATCCTGTAGGCTTTTGGTCTCATGAAATCGTATATGAGCAATTCCACATTGCTCTTTTGTCGTCTAAAAACAGCCAAAATTTTGTACACCTTGCGCACATGGTTTTTCTTGAGCTGTATACCTTAAAATTATAATATATCAGAAAAATACTGAACAATTGAAAAGACCAACAAATTTTTCATAAGAAAAAAAAATTAAAACAGAAGAAAAGAGTTTTAATTTAAGCTAAGAATCGTTAAAACGGGAAGATCTTGTGCAAAGTTACGTTACTTGAAAATCACGAAAAATAACAAAAAATTATAAAAATCTTTAGAGTTCTGTAAATCTGCGAAAAATCGTTCATTTTGATAGTTTTTCGTGATTTTCAAGTATTAGCTTAATATTGGCTAATCATCAGTAACTAACTACTCTTCGCCCATTTTGATGTGTCACAAGTCTGTTTTCGAATATTCAACATTTTTTCATATATTATACGAATATATAGGTACAGAGATTGAGAAAAACCATATGCGAAAGGTGTGCTAAAAAAGAATTTCTGCTGTTTTGGGAAGATAAAAGGGCATATTAGATATGCAATTTCTCATATATACTATTCACACCGTTGATGACGAATATATTTCCACCCGTATATATACATACACCGAATATATTTTAACACAACCCTAATATATAAACTGCAAGCTTAACTCCCTCGCCACCTACGCATTGCAGAAAACTTCCCGTGACCGATCCTCTTATGTATTATACGATTCGATTGACACGCACACGCGCAATAGTAACAATGTCAAGGCCGCACGCGCGGTTATATAACCACGAGCACGCATATATAATATGCGATCGTGACAGCACACTTTATCAGAAGCGTTTATTTTTTCTTCCCCATATTTCTGGGACTCTCCCGCAACTGTATCAATTCGATTTTATTCGCGCGGCCTTGACGCGCTTTCTAGATCTTCGCAACAACAAACAGCAGTGGACTATTTCGGACTCGCCGCAATACTTATACAAATTTCACTATACATATTCCGCGAATGACGATTAAGAGAGTGCATAGGTCAGTCGGATAAGTCGTGGCGGCTTACGGAAAACAACGCGCGGATGTATAAAAGCCCGGGTGGCAGCTGTGCGGAGCGACAGAAGAAATCTGCTGCATATACAGATACAATTGTGTTGTTATTAGTCGTATTTTGAGAAAGTCGAGAAAATGAACTTCTTGAAGTACCTGTGGCTTCTCGTTGTTGCTGTGCTGTTCCTTGCCGGCGCACAAGCGAGTGAGTACAATACATATATATATACACTGAGAGAAATTTTTTCTCAAAATGTTTATATTTAACATGGCATTGTAACTATTAAAAAATATATGTTAATAGTTACAATGCCATGTTAATGTATTCTTCTCTCAATATACCTATATAATGTACATATCGTTGATTTATGGTGGGACAATGAGTAGATCATTAATTATTTACATGTAAGTAATTCGTTTCTTTCTTTTCCACGTTTTCTTGCAGAATGTACCGAGGACGAGTGCAAGGCTGCTTGTAAGCACGTCGGCAACATCCCCGGCGGCCAGGGTGGCAAGTACTGCGTCGACGGTTCCTGTCGCTGCGCTCTGATCAAGCCTTGAAGACATCCATACCATCTTCTTCTTCTTCTCTTTTAAAAATTCTTTCAAAAATACACTATAGACGATTAAGAATGTGACATATTTTCATATATATACATATTTTATACGAATATTATTTTTCTACAACTGATGTTCTCTGCTGCTCACAAGCAATAAAAGCTACACGCTGCTGACATACATTTTATATAAAGATTTCTTTCTTGTTTTTCTCCACTTGTGTTGACAAACGAGTACGTCTCTGCAGATGCCGCACGCGCGGTCAGAACTAACTCGGAAGACAGAGACAATATATATTGAATGAAAGATGTAAGCGACGAAATTAGCTACTAAAGCAAAAGTTTTATAGGCGTAACACACACGTGAGAGGGGAAAAAAACTCGGGAAGGGAAAGGAACTTGCACCCGACTCGCGCGCTCCGGAATTTCGAGTCATGCAACTTTTCCCATAAAAAAGTTCGGCTGCGTATAAGTATGTGTATGTATATATACTGCTGCATTAAGATTCGTCCTCGCTGTGTCGTAAATTTTCCGTCTTCCCATATGACCGTAACTATATGTACTGCTTTTTGTGTATATACCTATATGTTAATATCTTGACATATTGCCAAGAAAGAAGGACGTACATTTTTCTGTTTTGGCTCGGACGGTACGACAGGAGGAGACACAACGCTGCGTGCGCTTCACCTAATTGAAATTTTTTCTCAAAGTTCGCTCGTTCGCTGTAAAAGTTCCTTACTCCCCCTATACGTTTTTGAATGAATTGGCTTTTCCTCCAAATGCAACGCGCCACGCGAAATATCAATAATTTTTCCATTCAAACTTTTGTATGTATAATTTTTATATCCGTTGATTCTCCGGCAGAATCATAATAACGTATTCGAACCTCGCAATAATATTCATGAAGCACGATCAATTCATTATAGCTCCGTTCACGAAGCGAAGCAAATTAAAAATTTAGAACGAGCGATATATTTTTGTTTTCTTTTGCCCCGCAGTTACATAATAAAGTTAGACAATCGCTGTAAAAGTCGAATTAAAACGCTCTCATAATTGAGCATCATGTGCCGCGCTCGTTGATAGAGCAATCGTTTTACCAACTGGCGCACCAGTTTTTTTTTTTTTTTTCACCGAACTCGACATCATATACGTACTTACTCCGGTCCGCTATATGTGATAACTCGATTTAAAAGCTGCTGCTGCTCGTGTTTGCGCAGCTTTTGCTCGGTCGCGCGCGCTTTATTGCGTATCTCATTAGCTAAAAAAATTATCGCTAAAAGCGTATAATAACCGCTTTCAACCGCTGCTCACACCGTCGCTGTCGCATGTTTTTTGTCTCCCTTTTTTTCGACACGTGTATATTATATAAGACACAGACGCTTTTTCGCGGAGGGAGAAGAAGAGAGATAACGCACGGTTCTGAAGTCCCGAGTATTTCTGGAGCACTCGTCTCTCGTGTCCCATACTTTTCATCTGAATCACTACGCCCGATATATACGTATATATTTAACGGTACACGCGTGTACGGCGTGCTGTTTTCGCTTGACAATTGTATATTTGCGCGGGTTTCTCGTGCACTTTCTCACACGTCGCAAACAGAAAGCGCAAACGTTTGTCCTGCTCATAGCCGCGTTTCCTCTCGTGGAATATCTTACTATTTACTCTCCCTCTCTTTCTTTCGCCTCGTCCGTCCATCAACTCTCTCTCGCGCTCCCTTTCAATCGAGAAAGATTTTATATATACATCTAACCTCGCTTTATTTGATTACCGCGCAGATTCGACGTGTGCGTGTGCCGACCGCGAGGGAGAAAGATTACGTCGGGTCTCGATCCGATAATCGTGAAAGACTGAATCTATATCAACGATATCTACTATACTCTACGCCTGGGTGTGAATAATAATTATCTTCTACCGCGTGTGTGTGCGTATAACAGTAGAAAATCAGGTATACGTGTAGGTGAGGAGCTTCCAAATGATTGGGTATCAGAGGGTTAAAGTAAACGTTTTGCATCTCTACTATAATGACCATTTTATAGCCTGAAAAGCGGGGCAAAAGTGGCGTCTGAATCCCTCTTTTACTTTATTCCCGCATTATGCGGGAATAAAGTTACATAGGCTAATTTTTTAGGTTTATGGTGAATTGGCTTAAAACTAACAAAATTATAACACATAAATACAAAATAACTTCTCAAATCTATAAAGTGGCGATAGTGGAGATGGGAATAAAGTACTATATATGAGGCGTTTTACGTCAGCTCTCCAGGCGCGGCGCGCGAGCGCGAAATCATGCTGTTTTCAGCTTGTGTTTGAAGGGCTAAGATGTATCTAAAAAAAATAATCCCCAAGTGATTTCGATGTATTTTTTCCTCAGCTTTCCGATGGTGCTATTAGTTTTTCAAAATTTTTCAATTATAACCTCAAAAAAACATAAAACGTGTTATATCTCAAAAACTATATTTTTAATTTTTTTTTTACCTGCTAGATCGAAAGAGGAGGAAATTTTACATGGATGTAGCCTTTTTCTACATAGGGGTTTTTTGATTTTTTCGAGATATTATTCAAGAAATACTTAGAATTGAAACATTTTGAGAAACTAATAGCACCATCGGAAAGCTGAGGAAAAAATACATCGAAATCACTTGGAGATTATTTTTTTTAGATACATCTTAGCCCTTTAAACATAAGCTGAAAACAGCATGGTTTCGCGCTCGCGCGCCGCGCCTGGAGAGCTGACGTGAAACGCCTCATATTCCCTTCTTAAAAAAGTGATGACCGAAAGAAGTGAAGCCTCTATAGATTTGATCTGTGATTATGACTCTTGGATAAAAGGCGCGAGAATTTAAAATTAAATATGCATTTTTATTTGATAATTAGGTATTATTTATTGGAATATTTATTAGAATGAAAATGATTAAAGTAAAAAGTATTAAATAAATAATAATCAAATTAATGTGGTTGTAGTTTTAAAAAATAAATAACATGTTTTAATTATTTGTTAAAGGGATGGCCAGAAGTAGAAATGTATTTTAAAACACAATACGATTATGTTAATATTAGAATAAATTATGTCAATATTATGTTCAGATTTTATTCTTTATTTAATACTTCACGAAAAAAAAAATAATATTCGAATAAGCTTATAGTTTCTAGCATCAAAATTTTGTATTTGTTAAGAGTAAACGTACACCAGTATTATATCAATTATTAAAGATGCATCAAAATTAAAAGAAACAGATTTCCAGCTTATAAGGAACAAATTATTCTTAGCATGTATAATAAAGAAAAGTACATAGAGCGCGCGCAACGCGTATGGATTTGGCTAGTGTTATATTCAATTTGTCTGTCGCGTGACACCGGGTATACTTTGTCAGTTTAAGTCGAGCGCATCACACGGGACATAGCGGCGCGCTTTAAACTCCTCGCGCGAAGCTTTTGTCGTGTAGGAAGGCTAACTGAGATATATATAGAAATATATAGAGAAGCGTAGGACTAAAAGGGATGAGAGCGCGAAAGAAAGGGAAAAATACAGCTTCATACACGGGGGATGGATTTTTCAGGTATTTTGACAGGCTGATCTTATCAGCCATGCGAAAGGAGGAAAGTTCTCGTATATACGCTCGAGTGCTCACCGAGAGCGAAAAAATGCCGGAGGGTATCAATCAGGAGGGCGGAAGGAAAGGTCATTATGCGTTCGAATGAGATGTATGTTTGTCGTGTTGTTTCTGGCGTCGATGGATTGGGGCTGAAATGTGTTTTTGTCATTCTTTCTCTCATTTTTTGTTTTGTCAGAGGGTGGTTAAGTACGCCGTGTGTGCATGTAGTATAAACGTTTTTATATGTGTATCGATTGGTAATTTGCATCGTGACTTGGTTGGCATGCGAATGTGTAATAAATAAACATTTTCGAATCGATTCGAAGTTCGAATGAAATTCCGAAATCATGCAGCGCGTGCCCTCCCGCATCAAAGTCGTAAAAGAGACACGCAGACTCTTAGGTCGTTGTTTTCCCTCGGCGATATCTATATAACTGCGCCAAAAGTGTATATATATATGTATATAAGCGATTTTCATCGACTCTTTTTTATAACCGGTGCCATTATATATTTGGATAAGTATAATGGCGGTATAGATAGAATGGCGGTATAATGGCGGTATTTTTAGCGCGATCAGATAAACGTTTAAAAAGGGTACGCGCGTGATTTGAGGGTGGAAAGAATATACAGCATCTCAATCGCACGTTATCTTTTATCGCCAATGTACCATATATACAGGACGAACTAATCAAGAGACTTTTGAAGTCTAAGGTATCAAGTATGTAAGGATTACTTCGAGAGGTTATCTATCCCTCTCGAAAAGAGAGTCTATTAATCTTACCTATACCGCTTGCTGAAATTCCGAAAAGTCATCGGCTTTTATGGCGCTGTTGCGCTGACGCGAGCGAATATTTATGTTTCGGAGAATATGCATAATAAGAAAAGCAACGCGTTTATATATTATGTATATGGGCCACCACCACTAGAAGGCCCCCACCAATCAAAGAAAGCAATTTTTTTTAAATGTTATAGTTATATTAAAAATCGCTGCCAATTCATTGGCACGTGGCTTCATCAAACTTAATTTACTGTAATTTTTGAAAGCCAAAATTAAAAATTATTACACTCATTTATGACATAATTCTAATTTTATTCATTTATGAAGATTAAAAAGTATTAATTTTTAAATTATAATATAAAATATCAATGAAATAACAGGTATGATTTAATTTTTAAATATGAATAAAAAATGAATAAAATTATTGATTATAATATTAACTTTCAAACCATTTAAAATTACTAAATAACCTTTATACTTCAAATCATAATTTCTTGATAAAAATTTCTGAAAATCATGAACCAATTTTTTTACTCAAAGAACTCACAAGGAGAGGGTCTAACCTGCGGGAAACGGATTTTAGCGGGCATTGGAGAATCGATTTCTGGTACCTAAAAATGAAGCCCGGTGCTGACAATTTCATCCAATGGGCCCTTTTTCTTGAGATATGGGCAATTTAATCTCAATTATCCTCTATTTTGTTAAAAAATGATGTCTCTTCTATTGAGTGTCACATTACAAATATTTATGATACGAGAACGAGCAAAAACATTATAAAAGTAGACAGTAAAAGCTAAAATTTAAGCCCCGATTCATTAAAAAATATTAATTTTTCAGTAAGTTACAAGCAATCAAAAATAGCGTAAGAAAATGGTTAAAAATACGATCCATTTAATCGGTTAAAATGAATACAAATTTTTAACCATTTTCTTACGCTATTTTTGATTGCTTGTAACTTACTGAAAAATCAATATTTTTTAATGAATCAGGGCTTAAATTTTAGCTTTTACTATCTACTTTTATAATCTTTTTTGCTCTTTTTCGTATCATAATTATTTGCAGTGTGACACTCAATAGAAGAGACATCATTTTTTAACAAAAAAGAGGATATTTGATATTAAATTATCTATATCTCAAGAAAAAGGACCCATTGGATGAAATTGTCAGCACTGGACTTCATTTTTAGCTACCAGAAATCGACTCCCTAATGCCCGCTAAAATCCGTTCCCCGCAGGTTAGACCCTCTCCTTGTCAGCCGGAAGATATCTAATAAAATCTACCACTAAAAAATTCTAAGCGTTTAAACGCGACAAAAAAAAACACTTTTTCTATAAATTATTTTTTTCTCCGAAAATAGTTAAAAACTTCAAAATTTAGCAGATTATAGCATTCTGTATCCGTCATAACCATACAAATTTTCATGGTGATCTTTCTTTACTTCGAGAAATAACCTACTTACAAAAAATTACGTTTTCATGAATAACTTCAGACTGACTGTGGCTAGCATCTTTTACTTTAAATTGTAGAGAATGTTATCCTCCATAAAGTGAATTCATGATGAGAAAAAAGTTTGGTAAAAATTTTTAATAATTTTGTAAAAATTACTATACTTTCTGGGAAAGCCACCCCAAACTGTAAAAACTCAAAAGATCACCATACTTTATAAGAAATTTTGCTAGAAAGATAGGAAAATTTACTATAAGTACTGTAAAATTTACTGTAAAGTATGGTAATATTTTGGGTATTTTACAGTTTGTGGTAGCTTTATCAGAAGTATAGTAATTTTTACAAAACTTTTTTCTGAGTGTATGAAGGATATTAACTTTAAATTGTAAAAAAAAATGGAAAAATAAAATTTTGAAAATCGAAAAATTGGGTTGGCTACAAAAAATAAAAATTTAATTTTTTTCATTCGTTGAGTAGAATATTAAAAAAAATGAGGTTGTATTTTTTCTTTTTTTAATTCGACTAGCAAAATTCAAACGCGCGTACCATTTTATTTTCGCGGTTCGGCACGCTCCTTTTCACATGGTTTAGTTTTAAATTATTTTAAATAATAAGATAATTAGATATATTTTTTAAGCAAAAAATTAAATGTTTTTGTTCTATTTTAATTATTTAGTACTTAGTTCTAAATACTTTTGTTTCAAATTCAAATCTAGCGGATCCTCGCGCCTATTTTATACAGACCAATCAAATCAACCATTAAATTGCTTCACAAAATCCGGTCATCGTTTTTTTAGTTTAGAGTGGAGACTGGATTAATAATTTTCAAGATACATCATTTTAAAGTTTTCAAATTTTTGATACACACACACACACACACACACACACACACACACACACACACACACACACACACACACACACGCACGCACACACACACACACGCACACGCACACACACACACACACACACACTCAACAATTTTCTAGGTATCTATATATGTACAAAATGTATTAAACTAAAACTAAAATATTTCCAAAATCATATATAAGATTTAATAAAGTTTTTAAGTATATATTGAATTTACTTTTTGAACAAAAGTAAAAAATCCTATCCTTACACATTAGGTCCCCACCATAATATGCCTAGGGTTTGAATGTATAGCTTTATCCGGTACTGAACAGACGCACGCGCCGCGCTGATATTCCCTGAATTTTTATAATATATATAAATCGCCGTCTTTTCCCGGCGGCGCGCGCTGATAAAGCTATTATAATACTTACACACGGCCGAGCGCTTAATATTGCGTGATTGTAAACAAAGAATATACGACCGGTGCTCCGAGAAAGAGGGAGAAGAGAGAAAGAGAGAGAGAGAGAGCTTGAGAACGAAAACAATAACAAATGCAAATGCAAAGCTCGCGCAGAGAGTAGTAGCGTATGCATATATATATGTAACGAGATAAAAATAGAGTATATCGCACGCGAGCGAACGAGCGCAGAGTGACTTATTACCCTCACTTAACACATTTTCGCGCCGAAGGATTCCACGCTAAATTATAATAATACTCGGCGTCGTTATAAGTATGCGACGATACTCCGACTTATGAATAATGCAGGCTAGAAGGAAAAAGCTCGCCTCGCGAGCGCGCGCTTTATCGTGACGTTCTCGCTCGCGCGCTGTGTGCTGAGAATACTGTCGCGCGCGATTAAACGAGTGCGCGGGACAATTTGTTTAATCACGCAAGGGATGATTTATTCCCACCGCCGTTACATATACATATGCGCACGCGCTCGTAGAGTGGTATAGCACAGCAGTCGCCCGCCGGGGTAATAAACTGCACGCGCCGTTTGCCCCGCGCCATATACTTTTCACACCAAAGGCGACTGCATACGGCATGATGCATTTATATATAAGGTAATACATATGCTGCCATATACTCTCTTGTGTATCGATTTTCAGATTGGATTGAGCATTTGCATGGGCGCGCGCGCGCGCCTGTATGTACGTACGGAGCCCTCCGAGTTTCGCGAGTCATCGCGCGCGGGGGATTTATTTTTGGTCGGCCCGCCGAAAATAGATCTCTCTCTCTCTCTCTCTCTCTCGCCTACTACTCTCTTTCCGCCGGGAGAGACGAAACTCGCAGTTCCGCCCGTACGCGTGCGTAGGTATAACGTTAAATCGGAAAAGCCGAGAGATGCTGCTACTACTGCTACTTGTGCTCGTCGGTACGTAAAGCGCGTGCTTCGCGGAATGCATATGTATATAAGTACTGCATATACATTATTGTGTATATATATGGGAAGAAAATATATGTAAGGAAACGCAGGTATATATTCAGGATTTTGTTTTTCGCAGGGCTGGCGGTTGGCGCACCGCCGCAGCAGCAGCAAGAAGGACTGGCGGCGCCTGGGTAAGCCATTTACTGTCTCGCGCGCGCGTTCCGCCTTGGAAGAATATTGCTCTTTTGTGCATGCAGCTGCTGCGCTATATGCACTTTATGCAGATGTATATACCGGGCGGATTTAAAAATACGGCTCATCAAACGCGCTCTGTGTTTGTGTGCGAAGCGTGAGTTCCTCCGAATGTAACGGGCTGCGCGTAATAACTCTCTCGCCGTTTGTTTATTGTAGGTATACATACTTCGCGCGCGTGTGTGTCTGTGTGTGGGTGTGTGTGGGTGGGTGTGTGTGTGTGTACGGCGAGGCCGCGTGCTATTTGTCTTTCGTTCGACAGCTGATATTAGAGTGGAACAGGATCGCGGAAGGTAATTTTTGTTCGACGCATAATAACGAAGGGCTTTGAAATTACTCTTGGCGTGAGCGGCAAAGAAAAGTTTAAGCCGATTTGGGCTCTTTGAGAGATTGGAAAATTTTTAAAAAGTTGCACCAGTGAGATATCGGATATATTTATATACATATAGTTCCTTTGTAAAACTCCGGCGACGGTGACGGTGACTCGGAATATTCTGATGGTCTATTGACGGTCGGATGTATGCAGGACGATATGACAAAGTGAATTTAAATCTCACGGGGGGCCCTCGTCCCTTTTAGCTTTTAAAACACGGTTAAATTTTATCAATTAAATAAGCTTTTTATGATACAGTTATTAAGATATATAAGCTTCTTACAAAAAGTTTTCAATATAAAAATTATTTAAGTATCTATACTAAAAACTGGGAATACGGTTAGCATTCACAGGAAATATTCACAAAGGGTATTCCACGAAAATTGGCAAACCAAAGGTACGAAATAACGTCCCATTCAACGTCCTACGAATAGGGAAGAGTGGGGCGATCTTGTACACTTCATTTTTAAGAATTTTTTACTCCGTCTAAATTTATGTAAAAACAATTATTCAGTGAACAGTAATCAACTTTAGGGTTTCGAGAAGTTGTATAAATTTTTGTGGATGATTATATCATTAATTAATATTTTTACTTTGAAATTAAAAAAAAACCGCTTTGTACAACTTCACCCCTCAGTAGCGGTCAAGTTGTATACGGCTCAGGGTCAACTTGGACATGATTTAAAATTACTTGAATTTATTAATAAAAATAAAGCAAAGCTATAATGTAACCTATTTTCATTACTTACTATACTTATTTATAACTTCAATTAAGCAGAATTAAAAATTTTCAAGCAAAATTATAAATTTTAAAATTGACATTATATTAAGTTTTGACAACGCGTAACGATTGAAAATCGATTTCATGTGCAAGCGACTAATGGTAGCATGAAATACTTCAATACTTCGGATGTCAATCATGACATCCGAAGTTCTAGCTGACTTCTCAGGTGGTTTAATAATTATTGTTGCTAGTATTTATTTCATCAATATTTTCTACATCGCAGCATTTTTCTACAATCACAGCTCTTTTAAAGGATTGAACTAAAGCTCTTTTTAAACTTATGAATATATGACTTTATAAACTATATGAATATAAAAACAAAAATTTTTATTCCAAAAAGAAATTTAAAGCATTAATGAAAAAATATATATTCTGATAATCTACTGTTATGCTTTATCTCCCTTTTAAGCCTTGTTAAATTGTTAGACAAAACGTTTTCTTTAAAATTTTCAGTTTTTAATACTTTTTGATCAATTTCAAGTCACTGAGGCCACTGACAGCGCTTGATGACCGTCGCTGATACTGGCGCACCATGAAAATGTTGCGAAAAAGTCAAAATTGACATTTTTCAGGATGTTTAAAAACGACCCTATTATTTTGTACAACTTGACCCCAAGGATAAACAAATCTTTAAATATAGATATTCTATTCATTGTAAAACTTACCGATCTAATTTTTGTGCCAAATTTTGAATTTTTGTGTGTTCAAAACGGTGAAAAAGTTGTTGTGAGTCCGTTGCGTTCCTGATAATTTTGTACGCTATTTCTGCAGACCACAAATTTTACAGAAACGGTCGGAAAATTCGACAAGTAGCCGTTAAAAATTCAAAAAAAGGCCGTAGCCATTAGAAAAGGTTTGCCAAATATGTATTGTATCGAAAAAATGATGTCTACCTTACCGACAGATGAAAAACCCCATTTACAAATAAGATATTCGGTTTGCCTAAGATCGCCCCATGTACAACATAGCCCCACTCTCTTCCCTACGGGACTTATCTACTTATATATATATATGCTTAGTATAGTCAATATCGCCCGTCTGCCACACCAAGGTGCCGTGCCTTTTTCATTTTCTACCATACGTTCCTAAAAAAGCCGTCATTCTCCGAAATTCATGAATGTTCTTTATATATATATATAATATATATCCCTATACCTTCTATGAAAACATTCCGTACGAAATCCGCCCCTCAAAATTCCACTATACATACACCGCGCCTGCAAAAGAATGAATAAAGACGTCTCCGCTTATCTCATCATAATATATACACAATAACGGACGCGCCCGCATATAAATTAATCAGCCAAATATATTCACGTGCATTGTTACATTATTATTGTACACACAGATACGGCGAGCCGGCGCAGCAGCGTCGAGTGCCAATATTGTACGAGGCCTACTATCCGGAGCCACGCGAGTGGGTGAGTCTACTGCAGCACGCCGCGCGTGTACATATATAATGTTTGTTTACAAAGCTCGCGGCTTGCGAAATCACGCGTGCTCGCTATGCGCGTCTTTGATTGCAGAGCCCGCAAGCGAATCTACAGGAGATTGCGAAGCTGCGGGAGCTCACGAGCCAACTGCTCCGCGAGGAGGAACAGCTGAGCCAGATGGCCGCGGCCGCTGCCACCCCCGAGAACGTCTTCGAGCCGCGTAGCCAGATCCTCGAGTACGTCTTCTCGCGGCCAGCTAACCCACCGCCTAAGAACATCATCCCTCTGATAGGCGCCGAGCCAGCTATGATTAACGACGACGTGCAGGTGACTTCGCTGACGGTGAGCGACGTTGGCCGAGGACCGGGTCAGCCGCAGCACCGCACTCGCCATCATCACGGACAGGCCGACTGGCTGCTACGCCGTCTCGCTGCCAACAACGCGCGATAAAGAGTTTTTTGCGCGTCGGAGAATAACACGCGCGCATCCGCCCGACGACGATAAGGGATTGCTATAATTATTCGGTGTGGAGAGACAGATGTAAGATGAAAGGTCCGACGTCCTCGAGGAATGTGTGTTATATATATATATATATATATATATATATATATTACGAGGGGGATAACCATATAATCGGCATACTTATGTGGAAAATACCGGCGGAAAAACACAATCAGGCTTGCGAAAAGTTTCCTTATATACACTGAGAAAAATGATGTATTAAAAATTACTATGTACATAGCAATTTTTATAAAATATATATCAATTTTTACTATAAAATAGTAAAAATTTTGGTATTTGAGATTTGACCCCACGTTCCTATATATTATAGTAATTTTAATACATCATTTTTCTCAGTGTATGCGTGCAACACGCGAGAACGTGAGGTTCCGCGTTTTTTGCATACAGGTTGACAGTTATCTTCGGTTATTATCGAATATTTTTTTGTTGTCGGGCCGTTGCGCGCACGTGATTGTGGACGGACGCACGTGCCAAGCGCGGCGGGCTAATTATAACTATAATCGAGGGTAGTACGTATATGGAATGTATTACTTATATACAATGATGACCGCGGTGAAAGCAAATATGATGGTGGGTGTATCGTGATGATGGGTTTAAGGATGGAAATTTTTCTGCGGCAAAGTAATTTCTGTGGGGATGAAAGATTCAAGCGAGCGCTAAAGTCGAGTGAAGTATGGTCGGCGTTTCTTCAATAATTGAGAGTCTTAAATTTAAGCCGAGAAGTTACTCGCGCGAGCGTCTGGTTAATTATTCAGTCTGGAGAAACTTTTGAATTCGAGAGCTTTGAACCAATTCCGTAAAGTATTCACATCATATATTCGATTTTAGCGTGCCGTTGTAATTATTCATTGACGACTACGTCGAAAACTTTGGTGTGACTTCGGCGTCTTATCGCCTGACACCGTCGGCACGGAAGGAAAACAACTCGAAAAATTCTAAACGGCGTTTGAAAAAAATTCCCTTATCGTGATCTAGCGATTCAACAACTGTTTTCTATTCATCGTTTATATAACTCGTGTATCCCCGGCGCGAGCCACGTGTTCGAGATTCTTCGGGCAAATGAATTTTTCTATTGAATGTAATTTGGAGCGTGAATTTAATCAAGAAAATAGATTTGGTTGTCGGGTCAGTATATTTGATTGAAAATGTCAAATCACGTCCATTTCGCCAATTTTTATTTCATAAATACAGTGCCTTTTTATCATTTCTCTTAACAAGAGTCACAAGAGCTTTGTTTGAGAATTTAAAATAAATTATAGTCTAAATAATAATCCATACAATAATATTTCCCTGCACATTGTACCAAAGTTTATAATACTTCCTTCAAGGCTTTTCAAGCATATAGTAACAATATATATAATAATAGTAATAAAATTATAATAAAGATAGTAAATGTTTAAAATAACAATGATTATATAGTATAAAACTTAAAATGATAACCGAGAGTAACCGGAGCAATCAAAATTCGACAGCGGACGATACAATCGCAAACGAACGTCGCTTGGAACGGTCATGGATACTTCTTTGCCAATTCATTTCTTTCCTCGTGTATATTTACAATAAAGTAAAAGACAGTTAAAATATACGTCGCTATACATTTTCTTTATCGCTGTGTGTGCTTGCGAACACAATAAAAATGACATTTTGTTTTTCCTTTAAGAAGAAAGTCTAACGCGCAATTTTTCATTCGCAAACGCTCAAACAAATGATCAAGCTGTACATGCAATCGCCTTCGGAGAAATTTTCTAGATTACCTTGACATATCAATAATACACGCCCACCGTTGAATAAGCTAAACGCCGGAAACATTACGATAAGTCTGTAGACTTATGAACTTTGAAGTTTTTTTTCTCTCAATCCCGACTCATTTTTCCTCGATGTAACGTCAATAAAACGTAATATCAGTTTTATACCATTAACCCGTATCGTGATTTACCCTTGGAAAAAAAAATCAAATTTGCCTCGTTAGCGATAGTGAATTGTACGACTTGATCATATAGAAGCGAACGAAACAGACTGGATTTTATCGATTTCTCTCTGCTCGTTTACTCCGAAATGGAAAAGATAATTCTGGGATGAACTTTTGTACATTTAATACTTCCTATTCTAGCGAAACACAACTTTTTTAGTGGTGGGTTGTCTCAGTTATTTATTACACTAGTATTAATATTAGACCTCCAATCTACTTATACCTAGTAACAATTTTTAAACATGCAGTATAATTAAATTTCAATACAGCGCTAATGAGCGTGTTTAAGTCTATGTTACTTGTAATATTATTTATGCGATTAATACTAGCAACAGAAAAAATACATTTTTATTAAAATGTGTAAAAGTAAATAAAAAAATATTATTATTTAAAAAGTCAATGATCTTTTTCAGAATATGTATTCTTTCTATACTCATTAGCTTGTAGTCATGATAATTATATTTTTTCTTATACTGAATTCTGTAATCCTCTATGTCAAGTAATTCATTAAATCAATTAATTAAATCTTTTCGAAATTAAAATTTTAAATAAATTAAATAAATTAAATAAATATAAATAAATACGTTTTCAAAAATTAACGTTTTGAAAAAATATTTATCCAAGTATTTTTTAAGAATACTTTATAGTATTGTTGTTTAACTTAAATATCTTACACAGTTGAAAAATGTATATTCCATGATTCTTTTCTCTCATTAGTTGTCAATGCAACAGTACGAAAAATATAAATATATTTTGCAATGCAACAAATGCTTTTAGTTACCCAAAAAATATTAAAGGCATTTAATAGTACAAAAAATATTAAAAATGTTGTTACGAAAAAAAATGTTATAAAACGCGCCGTAAAAAGTTATCAATAATTATTCTTACCATCATTTCACGATGTAAATGCAAGTCGATTTATAACAAAATTTTTAACACCTCTAATTTTTAACTTTGATGCATTGCATAAATACATTATCCTCTAATCACATTTCTATTCTAATACTTGGAGCTTTCATTCCATTTGCATTAATGCAGTTCCAGACTGTATGTTTTTCCAAACGCTGTTGCAAACGCAAATTTGTTGGAGATCAATTCCAGATTGAACGTTGGCACTTGACACAAGTTTTACATCGCTTTCACATCAATTTGCTGAAACAAGTATAAATTTTTCTAAATTGTATTCAAATAATGAAAAATACTTTGGTTGTTTAATACATACTGTTTTGTTGGTTAGCTTCTTTCAAGATGAAATCCTTTAACTTCTCATAAGCTTTTTCTACATTATCATTTACAATAATTAAATCGAAATTTCCTGGAGTCTCGCCTGTAATCATTAAATGTATTAATTATATGTTAAATAAATACATTCACAAAAATTTAAAATAAGGTCATATAAAAAACTTACCAAAATTAATCTCATGCTGAGCAGCAGACAACCTACGTTGCAGAGAATCATGTGTTTCAGTTTGACGACTAATTAAACGCTTTTCTAATTCTGGAATGGATGGAGGTTTAATAAATATGTATAGGGGATTGAGTGAACTATTTTTTATCTGTTTAACACCCTCAGTTTCTATATCTAAAATACAAATTTTTCCAGCTCTCTGTACATCTTCAATGGCCTTCTTACTGTAAAAACAAGAAAATTATAATGTATTATTTGCTGATAGATACTTCTTAATTTATGTCAAGAAAAGATAAGTGTATGAAACTGTAAAAATATGATTAAAATAAATTACCTTGTTCCATACATATTTCCACTGAACGTAGCAGTTTCTATGAATTCTCCTTGTTCAATCTGCTGTTGCATCTCCTCTTTGGTTGTAAAATAGTAATGCTTTCCATTCTCTTCACCAGGTCTGGGTTTTCTAGTTGTATGGGACACGGAAAACCCAAATTTATCTGGGAATTCATCGAATAGTAATTTAATTAAAGTACTTTTCCCACTGCCAGATGGCCCACAAAATATTATGGGACGGGGACCTTTCTGAAGCATTGTGAAAAATCCTAAAAATGCAAAATTTCCAATGAAATATCTTGCTTGACTATTTTTGGCAAGTACACATATGGGAATAGTGACAGATGGGAAATGAAAGTGAGTAATTTGGTATTTTTGGTCTTTAAAAATATACACAAAAAAATAAAGTAAAAATAAAGCGCTAGAAAGTGTGTCCAAAAAAGTCTTTACTGTTTACATGTTTCGTGTATGTTGATGAAAAAAATATATAATTTGGCCTACATATTCAATCATACCTATTTTGAGCACTTTAAGGCTCAATGGCAAATGAGAACACGCTAGGAGATGCATCAATAATCTTGTGCAAATCCCCTTCCCGAATTAGCAGTCAACAAACGAAAGTTATTTCTTTATTTATTCGCATAACGGCATCTATCCACCTGTATATCCATAAAAACCTGGCAAAAAATCACAGTGAAGGCAGGTACTTTTTGTGTGTATTTAGACATTTTCTTAATAAGAAGAAAAAAAATAGGTTCTTCATTATTAACGTTAGCGAGATTTGCATGAGGATTATTTTGATTGTGACGAGAGAGAGAGAGAGAGAGAGAGAGAGAGAGAGAGAGAGAGAGAGAGAGAGAGAGAGAGAGAGAGAGAGAGAGAGAGAGAGAGAGAGAGAGAGAGAGAGAGAGCGCGTGTGAGAGAGACAGAGCGTCATTGTATTAAGCCACATGGAAAGTATTAAGTGCTACCAAGGTCTCCGAGAGTATTGATTTTGTAACGTAAAATTCGCACCAGCGCGCGCTACAGGATCTCTCTCTCACGCGCGTGCGCGCGACGTAAATTAAGGGGGTTCATCCAATTTTCAGTTTATTTAGGAAGTCTTTGAAACTTTTTTCACATGTACCTGACATCATTATCTATATGATATCCTCACAAAAAAGAGCCTAGCTTCACCGTTATCGAGATATTAATTGTCAAATTTGAGCATTTTAACACGGCGTTTTATGGGACGCACACGCGTGAAAGATCGATTCAGTCTATAACTTCAAAGATACATTTAGCGTTTGTCTGAAAAACTAATATGTTATTAAGATCAATAATTAGAATATCATATTACAAGTTCAGAGATCCTAGCTTCACCGTTTTTAAGATATTGTAGTTGAAAGTATGGAATTTTAGGTGTACGGCCGCGCGTGCAGACGACGCTGGAGCGGTGGGGGAACACACAGACGAGCGCCGCTCTGTGTGCACGCTCACAGACGGCACGAAGCTATGTGTATGTGTCAGTCCCGTATAAACACGCGCTCTGACTACAAGAGTGGGGGCCCCATGCGAGCAAGCCTGTGCGCGCGGTGCGGGGTGACATTGATTCTTGATACGTTCCTGGTTGGATGAACCCCCTTAAATCTTTGGCACGTCCCGCATATTATACTCAACACCATCATCATGCTTCTTCTTTTCTCACTCGTTATACCTACGAACTGTTGCTCCGGAATTCGCGTCATGCCGCGCGCGCGAGATTCCACACGACCCGGTGTTACAGGTGAACATACATACCTTGTTCTCGCGCGCCAACCGTACGTTCACGCACGCAATATTAAGTATGTACATTCTCGCGGTGTTTGGGTAAAGTATACAGGAGAAGGAGGCCACAGAGAGATGGTTCAGAAGCCCTGGAGGACAATGATGACATTTTTACCTCAAGTTTATTACGGTGGACCCCGGTGAGATCTGTGATGTATTCAGCGCCTACGCCGGAGCACGCTTCGCCGAATAATGCGCAACGCGCGGGCTGTACTTAGGCACCGTCGCTTGTGCTCCTATAAGTAGTATAAGCGCGAACACACACTATCGCTTCACTGCTATAAGTCGTCCGCCGCCAGTCCGCCACGTTTTTACACTGCAGCGGTGTGTGCAGAAAGAGAGTGAGTGGGACGGACACGCCGATACGCACACGCAGCCCGAGGCTAGAATGTATAATATTATAATAACTAGAGTATCACTCACCGGACCGGAGTAGTGATCGCGCATTCCACAATAGCTGTTCTGCTCTGCCTTATCTGCTATGGTCATTGGTTAATTCCCTTGAAGAAACTATGGGATGGATGGAATTAACCAATTAGCGCTAGAAACATGCTTACCAAGTAAAGCAGAGCAGGCAGAGCAGCTACTGTGGAATACGCGAATCGCGCGCTCGAATTTCTGGGGCACAGCACACAGGTGAAGCTCATCGGTTCATGCGCAGCGTGCGAGTGTCGCTGCGAATTAATATCGGTTCAAATTTTCGCGCGGACTTATCGAATGTCGCAAGCACGCACTTGCCGGGCTTCGGTGTTGCGCGCGTGTACAGTTAAAACCTAATAATCGAGTTACGTGTAAGAGGGAAGACGGTGTTGAGAAAGAAGTATAATGTAGACGGAGATGTTGCTTTGAATTTCGATAATTTTTCACATATATTATATTTGAAACAATTTTTAAAAGTATACAGAATTTGTTTATGTTTATTACATACTTTGATTATGGATGCGTCTCTCCGTCACTCTTTTGAGAAACAGAGAGCTTACGTCAGTTTCTTCATCATCTTTTGTTTGTTTATGCGCTTCGTAAATATATAGGTACATAGTTTCAACGACACATAAAATATTTTTTTTCCGAGATAAATCTGCCGGCCTACAGATTCTCACAGAGGTGCAGGCGCGAACGCTCGGCCTTACATGTATATTTAAAAATTGAGGATAAATGTATAAAAGAAATATTCATTTTTTGTCGCTTCACTGGCTCGATTAGTTTATTTTTTTTTTTTTAACTTTTAATAATTTATCTATCACTTATCTATATCGCTCTTTCGCTCTCGCTCTTTCTCTATTTGACACCCGTCGAATCCGACTTTTGTTTGTATAAAAATATACAGGCATACATCGTCAAGCTCCGTGGAGGACATTAATAATGGCAATATGTCTTTGAACATCGATCTGCAATCTCAGAGATCAATGGTGAACTTTGTTAACTTTCTTATGAAATCTACAGATTACCAGCGAATAATGCGTAATAGTGTTATTGACTCTTAGTTTAGTCTTTAAAAGCTTTATATAACTACTCGATAATCCTGGCTAAAAGGAGCAACATATTTCTGATCAAATGATACGATCGGAAGTTCTTTTCATTTCATCAATTCTTCAGCAACGCGAACTTCGCTACTTCAACAACTTTGATAATTAAATACAATAGTAGATTTATATAACCAGTAATATTTATAACATTGGTTGACTGATAAAAGTAATTACTACAACTAACAGGTGTCGTCAAAAGTCTTTTATAGATTAAATCTTGGCAATATTTTAAATTTGATTATCGGAAAATAACGAATTTAATATTTTAATATATGTATATATAGAAATATATTCTTTACTGTACTATTTTACGTATTTCTTAGAACTTTTTTAATGGAAGAATAGAATCATGTTTCGAAACTTTTACGAGACTTTTTCTTTTTATAATATATATCTGTATATCGGTACGCACATGCATCAAAAGCACAAATAAAAAATAAATAAATATCACATATCTCACGACATTCTTAATTTACAATGGGAATCTAATAAATGTAATTAATATGAATTAAAAATTACGAATACAATTACGTGTTTGCACTATCTAACTTCAAAGTTGAGGCAAACGCACTTGATTGTGCACGACTGACAGTCGTCGACGCAACTCTCAGACTTTTGTCTGGCGAGTAAATCTTTGTGCTTAATGGCAAGAAGTAATAATTGATTTTAAACATGAATATTAGCGGAAAGCTTCGATTGTGTTCGACGCCGAGCCAATTCCGACATGACAACAGGACCGATGTTTGGCAATCTCGGACTGTTGGACATCGCTTGATAAGTAGCTGTTACAGCGTTCTGAAATCAATTTTGATTGTTTAAAAAGTCTGTCTATCATAAGTAATATTAATTCAAGTTTTTTTTTTATTTCACTTACCTTTATAGCAAGAGGATCCTTCTTTATATCAGGTAAGAGATTAAGAGGTAAGTGGTGTCTGTTTACTATCCAAGAATGCTTCAATATATTGGCTGCAGTAGGCCTCCTCGTGGGATCGATATGTAACATGTGTTTTACCAAATCTTTCGCTTCATTCGAAATTTCACACCATACTCCGCTTTCCATGTCAATATAACCACGACCAATTCTATTCAAAATATCATTAGCAGTATCTCCAGGAGTGTTTGGGAACGGTATATAACTGAAAAAGTCATATTATAATAGTACATTTCGACACGGGTGGGGAAGTCGATTATTTAGCTGGTGTGAGTTTTTGCACGAGCGAAGCGAGTGCAAAAAAGCCACACCACCTAAATAATCGACTTACGCACTAGTTTTGAACGGTATTTTATACCACGAGCGCCGAAAAATCATATCAAAGTTGTGATTTTGAGGTTAGAGTGATATAAAATATTTTCCATCATTAAGTACTACAAGGTGTAAAACGAAACTTACCCACATAACATGATGTATAATAAAATACCAAGAGACCAAATGTCGCAGGCAGCGTCATAGCCCTGGCGTTTTAATACTTCTGGAGCTACAAAATTGGCCGTGTAACAAGGCGTCATCAGTAGGCCATTCTCTGCTCTTAACTGCTTCGCAAAACCGAGATCGCAAATGCACAAGGTTGAGGGGTCAGCCCCATCTTTGGAATATAAAATGTTTGACGGCTTGATATCTCGGTGAACCACCTATGTAAATGTTATATATTACATATGATACACCAACATTTTTTTGAATGCGATTGATTTATAAAATTTACCCCATGCTCGTGGAGATATTGCACAACACTTGTAACGGTATATGTTACTTCGGCCGCTTCTCTCTCTGTAAAGTTATCACGTTCCAATATTCGATCGAGAAGTTCGCCGCCGCGTAATAGTTCCAGTACAAGGTAAACGTGCCTTTCATCTTCGTGAAGGGCTTTCAATGTAACAATGTGTGGATGTCTTCCATAACGTAACAATATTTCTATTTCTTCTGAAGGGTCGCGCTTTTTTCTATCTATAACCTATGTACACAGTTGTCATGAAGTAAAAAAAAATAAAATAAAATTGTTTACGATGAGTTTACTTACTTTAATAGCGTATTCGGTTTTAGATGCCTTATGAATAGCCAAATAAACAGTACTGTAACTTCCTTTGCCTATTTCTAGTCTGAAATCGTATTCATCATTTATACAGGTAGGACTAACATAGCTTGCTGGAAAACTAGACATAACATTTTCAATTTGTCTGTTATCATTATCTTCAAGTAGGCACGGTGCAACAAAACTAAATCCTCGAAACAGTTCATGTGCAGTTGCACTTGGTGGCACTCCTGGTGAATCTGCATAGATAAATTTAAAAAAACGTAATTATCAATTTTAATTTACATTTTAAATGCTTATTTAAAATTATTTTGTACTACCTCTAGGTGTTTTACATGTAAATTCGTTATCAAAATAGAATGCATCATCTTCTTGACTAACAGCTGGTTTAAATGGTGGTTTAATTTCTTTCTTATAAAGTTTATTCCAATCAATAGTTTGGAAGAATATGTGACTTTTAATCTCATCCACTCCCTCTGCAAAGTTTAATTATTTTTTAATAAAAGTTATTCATTCAAGTAATAGGAAAAATGTGTGCTTACTTGAACCCAATCTATTTGCAGGATTTCTCTTGAATAAAACTCGTAAAAGTGCCTGCGCTTCTGGTGAAATTTCTTGTGGCATACCTAATTTAGCTTTGAGAATTTGAGTCATTGTTTCCTTACGAGTGGAACCTTGGAATGGCAATGCACCAGTTAGCATTTCAAACTAAAATGAATAAAAATCAATTTTATAACATCAATATGAATATTTAATGTTATATATAGTTAAAAAGAAAGATATACCATCAAAACTCCAAAACTCCACCAATCGGCTGCCAAAGAATGACCTTTTCTATTCACAATTTCAGGAGCCATGTATTCAACTGTACCACAAAATGAATAAGTCTGAGTATCATCCAAAGGTAGTTTACTTAAACCAAAATCTGTCAAAGCTATATGACCTTCTGTGTCAAGTAAAATACTGCAAACAAATACATATATTATTTAAATAAAAATTACCAAAATATTTGTATGTGTTAATATTAACGTACTTTTCTGGCTTTAAATCTCGATAAATGATACCTAATTTGTGCACATGATCTAAAGCAAGTGCTAATTCTGCTAAGTAGAATTTCACATCTTCTTCTGTAAACATGAGCTGAAATGAAATAATTATATTATCTATGCTGTAGCACGAATTATTCAAGGTAAGGCATACAAACATTTTTAGTGGTCTACAAACCTGTTTAGACAATCGGGAAAATAAATCACCTCCTCTTAAAAAATCAAGAATTAAGTAAAGTTTTCCTTCTGTTTGAAATGCATAGTGTAAACGTACTATAAATGGATGTTCTACATCGACTAGAATATTTCGTTCCATTTTGGTTCTCATTCTGTCACGAACTGAAAATTTATAAAAAATTAAAAACATTCAACATTGTAAATGGTATTGAATATATTATAATAAAATACCTTTCAGAGTTGCCTTTTTTAACACTTTCATGGCATAAAGAGTTCCCTTATCTTTGCCAACAGTTTTCCTCACCAGAAATACCTGAAATTCAAAACACAATTAATTCACAAAAGTTACATTAGAACAAACATATGATTTAAACCAAACATTACAACCTTGCCGAATGAACCCTGTCCAAGCACCTTGAGCAGTTCAAAGTGTCTAGGTTCTGCCTTCTCATGCCCTTCTCTGACCACATCTCGAACCTCAATCTCATGGGACTCTGAGCAGCCATTAGAGTGGCCGCTCTCCATGGAATTTCTTGGAATTATGCTGTCCTCTTGGCTTTCCGCAGAGAGTATCTCTGGACTCTGCTGTCAATTCAGAAATCACAATGAATAAAGTCCTCCAAAACGAAAAAAATTCGCTATTAACACAAGTCCTCAAATCGAAAATGAAGGGATAGCAAAAAGAGCAATCATTCATAGCCCAACACACACGCAGCGCACACCAGAAACCATTTGTGCAAACAATTCGGAAAATCGTAAAGCAGGTAAGAAAAAACCAGAAAGACAGACACAGCTAACAAATCGAATTCAAGGAGAGGGAGATAAGAAGGCGCTCGAATATTCAATGCTTGTGAGTACCATTATGTATACCTTTTCGTTCACTTGCTCATGACTCCAAGGCACCGTGAGCGTAGCCAACGGCATTTTCGCACGTTGAAGCAGGGTCAGTTATTTCCTCGGGCGCGACAACGTATCCAGGCGTTCGTCGCTACGACTCGCGGCTACTGCAGCGGCGGCGGGCCTTTCCGCGATTTCTAACATTTAGCCACGGGCCTGCGGTGAGTAATCGGCGATACGACGACGACGGTGACAATTGCGTCCGTGCTTAGTCCGTGCGCGCGCGACTCTCCTCTTTTGTGAGAGCGACTAGCGAGTCGTCCTCTCTCCTCTTTCGCTCACTTGGGACCAGCAGAAGCAATCTGTTGAATGGCTGCGCTGCCTGTGCCGTGTGCGGCTGTGCCCGTGATATTGTTGCTGTCAGGTTCTCTGTCTCTCTCGTGCGCGCGCAGAGATGCTGTATTGCTGGGTGCTGTAAGTACTGCTGGTCTGGAGTGCAAAGTTAGCGCATAAATTCTCGGTTAACCGTCGCGCCGCACGGTCGGACGTATTGACCACCGCCGCCGCTGCTCACACACGGGAGAAAAGAGAGCGAGAGATTAAATAAGATACTAACACAATTAAAGGAAATTTCTATGTACACGGTTATGACTACCTAGGTATGTACATATCTACATCCTACCCTCTACCGCGTTCGCCCGACTATAAATAAATCTATCTGTATACGTGTGTCGTCATCTTATATTTGTAGAGTGATATAACATATATGTGTGATTTGGGTGCAGCGCGCCTGTTTGTCTTATCAGCCGCTGATAAGATGATTAGACGAAGTGAGTGTGTTATTAGGAAATCGATTGCTGAAAGGAGAAAAACAAAAATTCTGCAGTCTAGAACAGTTAATAAAATGTTATTGTTGCACCGCCTTCACAAACAAAATAGGGTGTTTATGCTCCCTCAAAAAAAAAAATTTTTTCAAATGTTGGTAACGTTCCCACCCATCGACCATCGTCGCTATACGTCTTTTTGCCCTTTGATCAACGGTTGGTAAACACACCTCACTGCTAATTTCTTTTTACTTTCGCGTATACATAAGTCTGTGTGCGTCTCCTTTACTATGTACTGCGCTGATAGACTTTGGGCGAGTGAGAGTAAAAAAGAAATCGGGGAGTGCGCCGCGCGCGTGCGCTCGCTCTAGTATAAAGTGAAGAAAGACAGAAAAACCGAGACAGCAATGGTAATCTGCTGACGACTGCTGTTTCCGAGTTGGCAAGAGATTGGCGAGCGAGCTGCAGCATCGAGGAGAGATACCGAATTTCATGCTGCGTGGTGCTGAGATGCGCTGGCCCCGCAGCAGCAGTACTCAGTAGCAGCAGCAGCAAGTAGTGCGATATCTATAGGAAGTGCACGAGCGCGCGCGGGTCTTTGTGTGTGCGGGAAGAGAGGTCCGCAGCTGTGGGGACACCCATGTTTATCGCGAGTCCGACGTACGGACTACGGGACTACCACCACTGCAGGGAGCAAAAAGGCAGCAGCAGCAGGAGAGTTATGGACGAGCAGAAGGTGCCACAGCTGTAAAATAGTACAGTCGGGAGCGTTCGCGATGTCTACGAGGACGACGATAGCGGACAGCAGCAGCAGGAGGAGGAGCAGTCGTCACCTTTTATAAAGGCGAGAGAACGGTCTGCTGCTCACATTCAATAGGCCGCCCGCTCGCCCGACTGCCTTCGCGGGGCCTTCGGATATCGTTATAGATACCTATCGCCGCAGAGAACGAGAGTATACCCAGTAAGTTTACATTTATACGAGTAGTGTGTGCACTGCATGCGTAAATAATACACAGCGCGTATGTATGTACCTACACGGGCTGACACGTACGAGGATAAAAATTTCGTCTGTCGTGCCCTTTCCGTCGCGTAGTACGTAGTAACAGTATCGTACATGCTCTATCGATGGCGAGTGCTGTTGAGTGCTAAGTCTTCTGTCCACGCGAATGTGCCGCCGAATATGGCGTGGATTCGCGAAATGCGGGAAAAGGAGCGCGGAGTATTTGGCTCGAAAAAAATATCGCGCGATAGGCAGTCACGACAGTTGCAGAACATGCGCCAGCGTCGAGGTGGGATAGAGTGAAAGACACTTTCAACTTTCAAGGTAGGCGATTTTGCTGGCTTTGTCTAGGTTCAATGGCAACTGCGGTACATAGTTGACGATTTGTCAATCGCCTATGTTTATGCTAGCAGTAGTTTTGCGACGGCGATTTACATCGTGATTTTTCGTCTGCTTTCGTAATTTTTACAAAATATGGGTGACAGCATTCAGTTATGAAACAGCCTATCATCTTTCCCATTCGTGTTCACGCGTTATTTAACGCGATAAAAAAAAATGTATGTTATTTGCATAAATTAGGCGATCCTTAGAGATCATTTACAATGAATGAATTCATTTTCCGATAAACTGGTTCTCATGCAGTTGTGGAATCTTCTTGTGAAGTGGGAAAGGTATAAATAACAAATATCTCAAACATGTAAAGAGAACATATAAAAACTCACATGTTTTAGGTTTTAGATTTAGCAAGACCATGAGGGTTTACTCTTTTATGTTTGGCCTGGTGCCAAAATGTTAAAAAGATGTTTATTTTATAATGCTATTTTTAAAATATATACTCATTCCTTTGTAAATGAACAAATATTAACAAAACACTATTGTCTTTCAGTTCCAGTAAACTACAAAAATGACGGAAATCAAAATGGATCAGGAGACTGTATACGGGACGCATGAGGACAGTCACGTTGTCATGTCCGAGAAGGTACAGTCATTGGCTGGAAGTATTTATCAAGAATTTGAGAGGATGATTGCTAGATATGATGAAGATGTTGTCAAGGAACTCATGCCCTTACTAGTCAATGTATTGGAATGTTTGGATATTGCCTATACACAAAATCAAGAGCATGAAGTAGAATTGGAGCTACTTAGAGAAGATAATGAACAGCTTGTCACACAATATGAAAGAGAAAAACAGCTTCGAAAGACTTCTGATCAAGTAAGATTATTATTAATTCGGAGTAATTTCTAAATAAATGTTAATTTGGCTTTAGGTAAAAATAAAATTCTATTTTCTTACAGAAACTGCTAGAATTAGAAGATGCAGCAGAAGATGAACGTAAAGAATTAGTCTCAAAAATTGATAGTCTGGAATCAATTGTTAGGATGTTGGAGCTCAAAAACAAGAACTCTCACGACCACGGTACAAAAGTCAATGACACCTCCAGTCAAAGAAAAACCCCTTACAGTAGAGTAGTTTGTTTTGAGTTTATTTTATGTTCAGTTTAAAATTTTTCTTTGTTTGCTTTTTTTACACTGTATAAGGGGAATCACGAAAAATTGGGAATTGAGATGCATTATGCTTGTATGTTTATTTGTCCAGCTTATTTTTAATTATCATTTTTCATTTTATTTGTTTTGTTAAATTTGTTTTTTTTTTTTTTTTTTTTTTTTTTCATATAGAAAATCACCTGCTTGCATTTTCATTTGTATTTTCAGTAAATACTGTTGGGCCCATTAAAATATAAATTAGGCTACTAATAAATAAGTTTCAATATTCTAAATAAATCTTTCAATTATAGTGGTTCGCCTTGAAGAAAAGGAATCTGAATTAAAACGTGAATATTCTCGACTACATGATCGTTATACAGAATTGTTTAAGACTCATGTAGATTATATGGAAAGGACGAAAATGCTTGTTGGTAGTACAGAGAGATTGGAAAATTCAAATGCTAACAATCGTGGTCCAGGACGCTTGCCTTCACTTGGAATGGCACATATGTCACGTAGTTCTGGTCCTCTCAGTTATGGTTTCCAAAGTTTGGAGGCTAGCATGAATGCTGAAGATATTCAAGAAGAAAGTCCACCAAGTGTTTCAAGTATAAAAACAGAAATGTTGGATAGCAGCAGTGAAGCAGCTGTTGAAACGTCTGACAAGAGCCAGTTGACAGATCGACCAGAACAGGAAAATAAAACTACAGCTATTTCAAGACGTGAGAATAATTATCATTTTAATTACGATTTTCATAGTTTTTTTTTTAATAAAAAAAGAAAAATTGGTGGTTCCACGCAACCTACTGGTCTAGCGCGTGTCCTTCCACACCTTTATTTTTTCTTTTCCTATTATTACACATTAATCTATTTTTTCCTGTGGATCTCTCTTTCTCCCCCCCCCCCCCTCTCCATGACCTTTTTTCCCTACCTATCGTCCATCCCGCATTCGCCCAGGTTATGCCTGTGGGGCGGGGAAAACCTGTGGGATAAATCCAATTCAGTTTGGATGTCTAGGTCACATTCCGTTGACTTAAATACCGAAACTGTATTTATCCATACCTCCCGCTCAATTTGGCAGAAAGGCAATTCAAAACACCTAACCGATCATACGAGGTAGTCGCAAAAAAAAAAAACGCGGTCACCCATCCAAGTACTGACCGCGTCCATTACTGCTTAGTGATCGTCCGAGGTGGCAACTGCGCTACCTGCCAAACTCAGTTATAAAGTTATTTTAATAAAATTCTATTGATTATAATCTTTTCCAGACGTGAGTCCAGAAACAGAAACGGCGCCTCCAATAACAACGCCAACGTCACCACGTGTAGAAAAATTAGCTACCACTCCTGGTGGCAGAAGTCGAACAGAAAGAGAAGAACGACGAAGTGCAAATACGTTGTATCAAGAAATCAGTTTCCAGGATGCTGATGCCTTAGGAGAAATGGATGAAGGAGCTGATATTACAGGTAATGTTCGATATTCATTTTAAATAAATTTTAAATTTATACCATTTTAATTAAATTTATAGGAAGCTGGGTTCACCCTGGGGAATATGCTTCGTCAGGTATGTAATTTAATCAATTAAATTTCTAAACTTCCTACTGTATATTTGTGACATGTTCTTGGAAATCTACATTTTTGTTGTACAAAATTTAAATACTTTCTAAAATTAAAAAAAAAATTGGTGGTTTCTACTCAGCCTGCTGGCCTAGCGCATATCTTTCCACACTTTTATTTTTTCTATTCTTTTTACATATCCTCACTCATTCTCTAACAACTTTTATTCCTACCTTATAATAATCCATCCCCCATTTACCCAGGGTTATACCCGTGGGACGGGGAAAACCTATAGGCAAATCACGTTGGATAAAATCCTAATTAAGAAAACTCGCCTCGAGGTGGTCGGTGTATTGGAATAATTTCAGTTTGAATGCCTAGGTCAGAATCCCGTAGGCTTAGATACCGAAACTCTATCATTCCACCTCTCGCTCAATTATTGTCGGAAGGCACTCAACACCTAATCGATAACACGAAATGGTCGCAGAAAAAAAACGCGGTCACCCATTCTACCAAACTGTCGGTCTTACTGATTCTTTAAAATAATTTAATTAAATAACTATAAATGCGTAATGCATATTGGCATGTAAACTGTAAAAAATCTAAAAATAATTTAACAATACTGCTGACTAATCAATTTTATTGTTTGTGACAATGCTGAATTCCTGTTTCCATGAAATCTCCATTTAATGATGCATGCAACGAATAACCTACATATCTGCAGTTAACGACAACTTCTTTGGTAAGAGATTTTAATTTGAAGTGTCAAATTTTAAACTGCAATTAAAGTATGGCTTTTTAATTTTCTGTCAAACTTTTGTATATTTATTTTTCTTTTGTGTTGCTTTTTGTTCATTTGTTCTTGTCCTTATCAAATTTGTACATATATATTATTTTTTATTTTATTTTATCTAATACTTTTAAACTTTTCTTTACTAATTAACATAACATAATAATTAAATAAATTATTTTGCAGGCATGGGCAAGGAAGTTGAAAACTTGATTATGGAGAATAATGAACTCTTGGCTACTAAGTAATTATATTTATCAATTATATATACAATATTTTTGTTAACTATAAAATACTACAACAATAATACTTTTATAGGAACGCTTTGAACATCGTAAAAGATGATTTAATTGTAAAAGTAGACGAATTGACTGGGTAAGCTAAGAAATTTCGCGTAAAAATTTGCTGAGAAATTCTCATTTAAATAAATTTATTAATAATATAGGGAGCAAGAGGTACTCAGAGAAGAAATCCGTAGTTTGCAACAAACAAGAGATCGCCTTCGTCAGCGCATCTTAGCTTTGGAAGAAGAATTAAAGAAGGTGAAAGAAGAAGCAGAAGCAGCGGCAAAAGCAACTAAAAGCGACGACGAAGAAGAAGTTCCGTTGGCACAGAGAAAGAGATTTACAAGAGCTGAAATGGCAAGGGTGTTGATGGAACGAAATCAATATAAAGAAAGATTTATGGAATTACAAGAAGCAGTTAGATGGACGGAAATGATACGCGCCAGTAAAACGGATCCGTCGAGTATTTCTGGGGGAAAACAAACGTTTTGGAAATTGTAATAATTGAAATATTCAGTAAAGTATACAGTCTATCTGAATAACATTTTAACTACTGTTCTTTGTCATTAGTTTTAGCAATCTCTTCACGGGCCCAGCCGACCGGGGGGGCCTAGTTCGCGGACCACACATCCGTTACAGCGCGCCGGCAAATCAAGTAGTTCCGGCTGCGTCTTTGGATATGATGCGCAGGAGAACCCTTAAAAACCGACATGATTTTCTTGACCAAGGAGACACCATGTGAGAAATGACAAATTTAGTTTCGCTTATTTATACACTTTATTTACGAAATTATACAGCAAGGGTCTTATGTTATTCTTTTATAATTGTAGATATATTTATATATTTATTTAGCGACTCTATAGTGAAGTGAAACTTTGTTAGCTATCATGCCAGAGCTTTTTGCGAATGTATTGCATGTGTTCATTACAAGTCATTAGCTTAGATGTTATTATGTATATGTACATATCGTGTATATTTCTTTTTGAGTATTTTAATTTTCTATTGTACAGATAAACGCTTTAAATATCATGTATCGTATATGGCTCTTTCATTTAATTATAGACTAAATGATATTGTTTAAGTTCTGAATGAAAGTTCCGATTAAACTAATATGTTAGTTCAAATTACTTGGACGTCAAATAAACGAAACTATTTATGTTTTACACTCGACTTTTATATAATTTACTGGTATACATTGCTTTGGTATCTTTACTCTGGGTCTGCACTTAATTGTACTTTCTACTCTGCGATGCACTCAAGAAAATACAGCTTTTCGCCTTACATTATTTAAGTAACAGGTAATATAGTTTCATCTTTCTCTACACCTTCCTCAACCCAAATGACCAACGAGCACTCCAGTGTAAAAGTGCTTAGCGGCATCCATTAAACATACGTAGTTATTGTTGCATCACAAATTCTCTTATGATTGCACTGTAGTTATTAATAAACATTATATAATTTTGTAATATAGATGTACTTTTTGTGATGCCATGTGGAATGCGTTATCTGTATATTCATATTTTTCAATAGTTGGTACAATGTGTATGCTATTCCGGTTTTCGATAGTACTTGTTGATTAACAGTCGAACTAGAATGCGACTCGTTACAACGATTGATTGCAGGTCATCTGAAAAATTAGTAGCAAGACGTGCGAACGAAAGAAGAGAACAGTACCGTCAGGTGAGAGCCCACGTACGAAAAGAAGACGGCCGCTTGCAAGCTTATGGTTGGAGCTTGCCCGGCAAGCCAAGTGCTCCGACGCGACAACCAGTCCCAGTACCTGTTTACTGCAGACCGTTACAAGAAACTGAGCCAGGCATGAAAGTAAGTCCTTATACCGCATTATTTTTTGTGTATTTAAACTTTTCTTGAATGAAAACAACAAATTTTCATATAAACTTTCTTTCCACAATTAATTACGCCACGTTTTCACAAATGTACACTTCTGGTTTCGCAGATTTGGTGCGGAGCAGGCGTCAACCTGAGTGGTGGGAAAACGCGCGACGGCGGCTCGATGGTCGGCGGTAGTGTCTTCTACGCGGCGGAGGCGCGCGAGACGAACAGCGACAGCAAACCAGAGCCCGAGGACGCCATCGAACACCTGGACAAGGAACTGCAGGAGAGCGAGCAGCGAAGGCTCGAGGCAGAACGACTGGAGCAGCAGCTGAGCTCGCTTGTCTGGATCTGCACTTCCACGCAGAAGATGTCCAAAGTGACTGTGATAGACGCCAACAATCCGGCCGAGATACTCGATACCTTTAACGTATGCGAGAGCCACTTGCTCTGCATCGCCAGTGTGCCTGGTGCCAAGGAGAGCGATTACGCGCTTATCGCGAACGACGCCATCAGTGAGGACGAGCTGAGTAGCGGTAGCGGTAAGGAGATCGATAACCAGGCAGAGATAGCCCTCTCCGAGGAGAATCAGAATGAGAGTCGAGGGGCGAGTAAAGCGGGCGCTGACACTTCGCCCGAGGAAAAAGTCGACCAGGAAACCAGTAATTCCGATCCAAATTCTACTGCCGAGCAGAAGGAAGTGAATTCTGAGGTAGACGCCGAGACGATTAATTTGGGAAAGGTTCGTTTTGTAAAAATTCCTGCCGAATCAAGTTCTTTGCTGGTGAGTACAAAGAAGGATGACGAGGAGGGCGAGGAGGAAGAGAAGAAGGACGAGGATGAGAGTGAGACTCCAATTGAAAAGATGTCTTCTATTCAGCCAACCATGTGGCTCGGGGCTCAGAATGGAGCCGTTTTTGTTCATTCTGCTGTAGCCAAATGGTCGGTCTGTTTACACACTGTAAAGTTACAAGATGCTGCCCTTGCCATTGTGTGCGTATATTTGTCATCGGCGATTATGCAAAATGTAATTATTTTAAAAGATACATTTTTTTTATTTCTCTTGTTAACAGACACATTCAAGGACGAGTGTTGGTCGCCTTGGCTGACGGTACCGTAGCAATATTCCGAAGAGGCGTGGATGGCCAATGGGACCTGTCTCAGTACCACATAATTAATTTAGGCAGTCCACAGCACTCGATTAGATGTATGAGCGTCGTCCTGGGCAAAACTGTGTGGTGTGGTTACCGCAACAAAATTCACGTTATCGACCCCATCTCCCTGAAACTCGAGGTAATTCATCATTCTTATGAACGTCCCGATCGACAGTATACGTTTAATCGAATATAAAAGCCAGGAATACGTGAAACGATAAAGAATTTCTATTGCAGTGCACCGTTGATGCACATCCACGCCGTGAGTCCCAGGTCAGACAGCTGGCCTGGCTCGGCGAGGGAGTATGGGTCAGCATTCGATTGGATTCAACATTAAGACTGTACCATGCTCACACGTATCAACATCTCCAGGATGTCGATATCGAGCCTTATGTTAGTAAAATGCTAGGGACGGGAAAACTGGGCTTTTCCTTCGTGAGAATAACGGCGCTGCTGATATCTTCGAGCAGATTGTGGATCGGCACGGGGAACGGTGTCATCATTTCTGTTCCCTTGTCCGAAAGTAATTACATTGATTTATTTTGAAAATTGCAGATGTAATTAAAAGTTAGGAATTAAATCTATTTTGAATGATTTTTAGGTGCCGGTGGTTCAATGGCTGTGTCACGTGTTCAAACGGGTAGCGGTAAAGGTGATGCTCCCGGTGTTGGTGTTAGAGTGTTTGCTTCCGATCACGGCGTAACTCCAGGCAGTTTTATTCCATACTGCAGTATGGCTCATGCACAACTCAGTTTTCATGGTCACAGGGACGCTGTGAAAATGTTCGTCGCTGTACCAGGTACATATACCACTCTGCTTAGCACACTTTGATTTTTTGATCGCAATTATATTGTTGATAACGAACACATTTGTATCTCAATGGTAATATGCCTGAATTATAGGTCACGGTGGTCAAAGTGCAGCTTCAGATAATACACAACCGGCTATGCTTGTTTTATCTGGAGGTGAAGGTTACATTGATTTCAGAGTTGGTAAGTAACGTAGCGCTTCGCTAAATTAATCATATTAACCATTTTGGGAAACAAATCCGTCATTATAATTGGCCGAGTTTGTCATCAAATCTGTTATGAGGAAACAGACCTTTTAAAAATCGTTCGACGTGCTTATACTTTCAGCAGATGAAGCTGAGGATGAGAGTGACGTGGCAACACATCTAATTGTATGGCAATTAGTCAGGTATGCCCCCAGAGAGTACCGGGATGCACATAGGCCTGCTCTACGTTTATTATATAATCGCGTTACCATATTAGGGAAAGAATTCATATCTATTTATCATACAAAAATTATTAATACATCATCAATAACATATTGATTTCTTTTAACTAATCTAAATTAATTTCGGTTAATTGAATTAAAAAGTTTTTTTATTAACTGAATAATTTTCATATACTTTTGAATGATATAAAATAGGTGATTTGATATGATAGGTGATTTCTTTCCTTTAGTATGGCTCCTTGGCAATAACAAAAATATTGGAAAATTTTTTTTGGACTTAACTATACTAACCAATAAGATGAATAACACTAAATTAAAAAAAAATTGATTATTATCAATTAGTAATGGCATTGGCATAAATAACAATTTTGGTAGAAATGTGAATGTGTGTGGCACAATCAATGAAAAATTGGCTTTTAAATGATGCTTTATTACACAAAATTACACAATTAAAAAGGTGCGTTGCAATAACTAACACTTAAACTAAAACTATGTCTCTTTATCGGAAAAACTACTATCAAGTCTTTATTTTTCTTCTCAAGAGAAAATGAATGAATTTTTCATTTTCTATGCTCTCTGGGGGTTGGATTGTGAAAGAAAGGCTGCTGTATTTAGACATTTTTGCATCCAAATTATATTTAGCAAGAAAATTGTCAAAAACTGTATTTAGAATGACTTTAAATGTTTTTAAACTACTAAAATTATGTAGTAGATGGCAAGACAATAGTAAGTAAAATTTCATGTTCGCACGAAGTTATTCACGTAATTACAACATTTGTAGGTGACGGTGAGGAAACGGAGGAAGGAATTGACCGGACATCTGCGTCAGCAGTGTCGAACTCTGAAGAACAAGGTGAACAAAGCCATTTAATCGTATGGCAAGTGCAATGTCCAATGCCAGTGACAAATGCCTAGTCTTATTGGAAAGAACAAGGAGTTCCTTCATAGGGTGCCTGGCCTAGCTTCGTCATTTAGCAACGACTCGTTGGCATTGAAACATTCAAGCTCGACTGAAAAGAACAGCGCCACTCTTTAGTGACTAACCAAAATTGCCAAATTTGAAAAAAGGCTTGTGCTTCAGGAGGGATTTTAATACTATTAGCGTATTCGCAGCGACGATGATGTTGTTGTCAATTTGATAACTCGACGATTTTAGAAATTGTAATTAACTTACAGTTCGTTAACAATCGCAATTATTATTATTATTATTATTATTATTATTAACATTATTGTCGTTTTTTTGTACCTCCTTCACTGACGTATGTCGATACGTACCGATTGATCATGCATATTTTAAAAGTTTACACTACTAAGGCGATAGAATTTTCCGAAGGGTACATTTTTGAGAAATAATTTTTATGAAATGTTACATTTCATATTGAGATATTATATTACTTATGTTTGCGCGTTGCTTAATAGCCACATGTATTGCGTGAACAGAAAGTTTTTGGCAGTAATTTATTTATATCACTAATAAAATGTGTACATGTGTAAGACTCCTTATAAATGAATATTCAATATGCGCATCAAGTCACTGTTTGCTTTAGGACTACTTTAAGATAGAATAGATCATTGAAAAATATATGTCATAGAGATATTATTTTTTTTTATATTTATTTAACAAAATCAAGAACTATTTCTATTATTAAATAACTTTGACATTCGATTAGTAAAAAAGAAACATGTTTGTAGGTAAATATGACTTGGGTTTTGTAAATATGCAATGTTAATACTAGTGAAAGATATTTGTTATGTTGTATAGTCAATTTCAAAAGAAATAAGCGAGAAGCTGTGGGCTTCTTTCTTTTTTCTATTGAATGGGCTGTTTTGAATCTCTTACCAAAGATGCAGATCCGAATAAAAAAATAATCATGTGACAAAAGTAAAATGGTTTGTACGGTAAATATTCAAATATTTTGGCTGCTATTGAAAACGATATGTGCACATCAAATTAAAAGTTTGATTTTTATGTGTTGGACAAGGAATTATGTACCTGGTTTGAACAAAAGGTGACCCTTAACAAAAATAAAAGAGATATATGAACTAAAATTATGCTTTTTATTCTTTAAAGTTATTATCGTTATTGTCAATTTAATTGCTTTCAATTATCATTGTTTAAGATTAATTTGATTTCGTTATGCTTTCATTTGTTAAAAGTGACATACAAACAAATTACACTGTTTTATTAATACCGCTATAATGTTACATTTATGTTTGCATACATACACGCGTGAATAAAATCAGGTTAATTTAATAACATCGTGTGCAGAGTAAGTGATAAGAGGTTTAATTATTCAATATTGCCTCGATATAGCAGCAAAAGGTAGATTAAATCAAAATGACCAGCTGATAAAAAGCTATTTTTTCCGATAATAAATTTCGCAAAAGTGCTCCGAAAAAAAATTTTAAAACTACCTACCAAACTCGTAAACCTTCATGATCCTAAAATAAAAATACAAAAAATGTATGCACATTTTAGCTTTCCAAAAAATGAATTATTTAACGAAAGGCGCGCTGCTGCACCATCATAATCATCGGTCACGCGCTCGGCTGTTACTTCAGCGCTGCTTACTCGTCGCATCTACTGCTACTTCTCCTACGTCGACTCCTCCTCCTCCCCTCCACCACGATCCACGACTCCGGAGACCCAATAAAAGGTCGTCATATCATCAGCGCTGTCTTAACCACCGCCAGCAGTGGGATTTGGGCTGCATACCGATTTACGCCACCGCGACAGACAACAAACAACAGCACTCATCCTCGTCGGTATTTTTCTTCATCTCCAGATTCTTTCTCCGATTTTCCAGTAGCAGTGTCTGCAGAGGTCGGCAAGAAGATTCAACCGCAGCCATGTCCCGGGATCCAGCGTCCGAGCAACTCAATGAGTACAAGAAGTCCGTAAAGGTTAGTAGAGTAAAGGTAGTTAGTAGCTCAGTGCGCGGGCACAAAGAACGATAACTATATGTTTTCTATGGATAGCATTGGTCGGTATATGATAAGGGGGGGAAATCTGTTTTTTTCCTACGTTTTGGATATTGCAAATTGCAATATTGTTGTGCGATGTGTGTGAATATACGCGTCTATATTCTTTGCCGCGTAAATAAGTTTATCTGTATGAGAGATTCGTCGGTTTTAAAAAACGGAGCTGTGTATATAGTGTCGTCGAGAATATGCCGGCTGCTTTGTTTACGTAAACATATCTCGACCACCTGTTTATTGCTAGCTATTATTATTACTTAATATATTTTCTCGCGTATTTCAGTGATTCACAATCAGATTTTTATGTATTTTGTTCAGACCCCGATGGAAATGGAAAATGTATATAAATATAAAAAACTGTATATAAGTGTAAATAAGTGTATGTAAAAGTTGTAATTGGAACATTTTTTACATTTATATACATTTATATACATTTATATGCATTTATATGCATTTTTTAAAATTTTCGCTATATAAAACTTTTTTTAAAAGTTTTATGGAAGTGTATATAAATGTATATAAATGTAAATTAATATATATTCATTTTAAAAATTGTGACGTTTAATGTGTAAAAATAAAAAATATAGTTTTGTAAATAAGTATAAATTTATGTAAAAGAAACATATATAAATGTAAATAAACGTAAATGCGTGTTCCAATTACAAAATTTATATACACTTATTTACATTTATATACATTTTCCATTTCCACTAGGGGACAAGGCGTCAATGCACTTATAGGGATGTCTATTATCTCGAGTGCTTTATCGAATGTTACCTGTCAATATACAAATATTCCCGCTTCAAGGCTATATCAGCCTGTTTCGTCTCAAGTGCTTCGCGAGATTTTTATTTTTCGTATAGATATGTTTCAGAAAGATGTGAGAGCTAAAACTTTCACTGATATAGTTTGATCAATGTTAACACGTTGAATGTAAGACGTATTATATATACCGTTACCATGCAAAAATAAAAATAGACTTCATTTCCATTAACGAGATCATCGGATCTATAAATTATTGAAAACTTTGGACTGCAAGACTAGTAAATTGAGTAAAATTTTATGTGAAGATCGGGTTAGATGAATTCAGTTTACTTACACCTGCATAATTAGATCGTCAGTTATCACAGATTAACGTGATTATTCAAACTGATCGCTGATTAATATTACGCGTGATTGTGTAACCCGATCCCCGATTAATTATTTCATATGGTCGTTCAATCTGATCACTGATTAATATTTTAGTTGTAATAATGAGTGTTCGAAATCATATGAATTTCTATAGTTTTACTTTTATTCAATAACCAAATCGCCTCATGTTTTCAATGCTTTTAAAGTTTTTGTGAACGTTTTCTGTTTTCATTTGGTTAAAGCTAGCTAAAACGAAGTGACGTTTGAGGAAAGATTATACGTGTAAATGCATGTTTAGGTATTAGCGTAAGAATAGTATCTCAACTCCTAAAGTTGGCAAATACAATTTTAAACTGATCAGTTTTATTTTTAACAGTTCCCTGTACATCACGGCAAATTTCGAAATATTGGCTTACTCGACCAATTCGAGTTTTCATGTTCATGATTATCTTTATACTTGTTTGTCAAAATGAAAATTAAAAAATTCTTTCACTACTATAATGTAACTTTGTAATTTGATGTAAAACTTTCTTGGATCCCAAATAGCTTTACAATAAGTTCACTGTACTTTTAATTCATATCTTATTTTTTCATCAAAGGCGATTATTAAAAGTTTCGTAGCATAAAGAAAGTAATTGTAAGTAAAAGTAGCTTCGTAATATCTGTGCGGTAGTACTATAGACGTTTTTATTTCATCAATAAAACATAAACACGCAAATCGTTAGCTAATCATTTATACTGTTAAAAAAAGTACGGGGCGCAAAAATCAGTATCATACAAACCAGTTACTTAAAAAAAAAAAATGTGCAAGATTTTTATGATGAATAGCAAAAATGAGATTATTTTAAAATGTACAAAAATTTAAAACTATAATTATTTTCGAATTTTTACGTAATATTTAAAAAATTAAATTATAATTCATTATTTTATGAAATTCAAAATTTTTCGTATACTCGTAAGATAACGAATCTGTTAATGCATTGATAATTTTTTTTCACCATTCTAAATAATTTTTTGTTTGTATATACAAATTCAGTATTTGCAATTATTGGGTGCCAATTTATGCAAATTCACTATTTGCAATAATTCAATAAGAATTAGATGGTAGAGGTATATTAAAACCTGACTGAGGACAACACAACGTATACTCTTAAAAAAACCTAGTTTTAAAAAGAAAATTCCGTGACCATGTTGGATTCTTTTATTGATTCAAAGAAAGATAATGTAGGTAAATGTATGATAACCTTATCGGTTTTCGACCCGCATTTATTTTCTATATTAATTTTTTATATTTTACTCATATGACAATTTAAGTAAGAATAACGCAAGGTGTGACTGTGCAAATGATAATGAAATCTGTTTTGAATAAAACTGTTTTTATATATGTCAAACAGAAAGTAATGCACATTCCTCATATTATCGAACTTGAAAACGATAAAAAAAATGTACGATGAATGTGTAGCAAGTATATCGAATGTGTAATAAGCATGATTTGCATTTTCTATTGCGAGATTCAACTATACAATATTTGCATTTTCTATGCAATCCTCTCTTAAAAAGGTGATGGAGGAAATCTGTCATCACAATAAGACTGTTTTGATTGGTTGTTGCTGGCTCATTTGATTGGTCTACATAGAATAAGCGCCAAAATCGAGTATGTTTGAATTTTGAAGATTGGATTCTTGACTTTGAATATCCTCTCTTAAAAAAGTGATGGAGGAAATCTGTCATCACAATAAGACTGTTTTGATTGGTTGTTGCTGGCTCATTTGATTGGTCTACATAGAATAAGCGCCAAAATCGAGTATGTTTGAATTTTGAAGATTGGATTCTTGACTTTGAATATTTAAAACTGAATAGTTCCTCTCTTAAAAAAGTGATGGAGGAAATCTGTCATCACAATAAGACTGTTTTGATTGGTTGTTGCTGGCTCATTTGATTGGTCTACATAGAATAAGCGCCAAAATCGAGTATGTTTGAATTTTGAAGATTGGATTCTTGACTTTGAATATTTAAAACTGAATAGTATAAGAAAAATTTCATGATTTTATTTATGAGACTTACGTTATTATTGTATAATTTAAACTATTTAAAACAAACTTTTAAAATGAAACTTGATCATGTTCATAACCTCAAAAACAAAAAAACAAAGAGATAAATGATACGCGCGAAGCGCGCTAAAAGTAGCTTATAGTTGTATTAAAAACGCCATTTTCAAAGCTTAAAAATACGCTTATAGCAAATTTCAGTTCCATATGCAATTGTGCAACACGAATTTATACATAAGATAAAAGTACTTTAAACTGAATCTTGTATATTTTTATAAGTGAGCAAGAACGCATTTTACTCTAACCATTCATCACTACTGTTTATTTTTCTTCATAATTGAAATCGCATCAATATATTTCTTTCATTAACTTGTAATTTAAATATTGAGGCTATTTCGAGGCTATTATGACCTTAAGAGGTATGGGTATGGCAGGCATAAAATACATTAGAACGCCGTTCTTAAGAGATAAACAGTTTTATCTTTTTAATTGAATTTTAAATGACACTCTAACGTAACTTAGAATTATTGGTATAACGTATGATGATTGATCCAATACTTTTATACCAAGATAAAAGAGAGAAAATTAAGATGCATAAAATTTTTATGTTTCGAGCTTGACATGTTTTGACATAAAACTTATAATTAGGTGTAGTATCGCAATTTAGTTACGGGCATTTTAAAACTTGCTTTCTGATTTAAGTGCTCCGTTTACTTCAAGTACACTCGCTTAAGTAGTGCAAAATCTTTTTGTAGTTGTAGCGAAATGAATCACGTGAATCACGTCTGCCTTTTTTATGGGATTAAGTGAACGTGCCCTTAGGATATGTTTTTAAAGTAGTACTGACTATTAACTGGTATTGAAGATTAAAAAACTCGATAATTAATTATTTTGTAAACAAATTCAATGTTATTATATTACTCTTATAATTTATTACTTATTTTTCCACTTAATCGCATTATGTGGCGATTTGATTTCTTACGCGAAGATGTAAACGAACGTAAAAGGCCAAACTCAATCTATTTGCATTGCTAATTAAACGTAGAACGTACGTGTAAATGCATCGTAAAGTTCAAGTCAACGATACTTCCGTTTTATTTATTAGTGGACTAAGTTAAAAATAACTACTACCGCTGATATTCTTATCATATAATTTATAGATATTTGTGAAATAATATTGTTATATTTTTACCAGGAGTTTCAAATATTTTCTACATTTTTCACAATATTATCTAAAAAGTGAGTTATAATAACTTTCGTAATAATACTTTCGTTTAAAGTAATATTTTATCTCGTAAAGTCTTAAAAACCTACTTTGCACATACGGGCAGTGTTGACAGCCATACAACATTTGATTAAAGACGGAATATTTCCTCAAATTATGTAAGATGAAAGGATACAATCGCTTTGTACATTAATGTTTATTTTTAAAAAATTGGCAAACATTTGCTTCGTTTTTGCTAAACATATAAATACTAACATTTTAAAATTAACATTCTAAATCTAATTAAACCTGTGTACTAGTATTCTAGAACTAACATTCTGCTGTTAATTGCCGTGCCATAAAACAAATTTTTAGCAGTCTAATCAACGGATCGCTTCGCGCTTATGGGCACGTACCGAAATTATCGCCCATCAAATACTTGTGCATGCTCACCGAAACGTATAGTCTATGATGACATGCAGTTATCATTAAACGGAATTATGATAAAAAGTATATACCTATTTTCCGTTATAATATATTACAATACAATATCATTGTTTCTTCTTAGTGACATAGTTACACTTATAGATGAACATTACTAACGATGGTTATTTCTTGCTCGTTAGAAATATTACGTCACTGCTTTTTTTTAATCTTTTCCTGTTATGATTTATATTTTAGGGATAGCTGCATCACAATGTAGTATGAATATTTTAGATATTTCGCAATCAACACGGTTTTGTCAACCGACTTCGCGTAAAATTGTTTTGATCACATGAAGAATGAATAAAAGAAATTACGAAGTTAAATATCCCATTGTTTACATAGAAAAAAATTCAGGACACTTAATCGTAAAAAACAAATAGTTAATGCAACCACCTACTTCTTTTTACTACGTACATGGTTCAAGTAACATGCTTATATAGATTCTTGGATTTTCTCATCTTTTATAGCATCTAGTTCTTCGAAAGTAATGATTATAAGTGCCCGTAGTAAAATGTTCGTTTTGCTTAATTTAGCGTTAATGTTAGATATATCGAGCAAAAGAATGTGAAATAGACTTTTTGAAAAAAAGAAATTTTTCATTTTGTATTTGTATTTACGTACGTCTTAGTTTTCACTTCAATTTTTAAAATTAAAAAAAAAAAAAAAACTAGGAAAACAATGACTTAAATTTTACTTTCTATAAGTAAACAATATTCATTTTCCTCTAATATTCTGATATTCACACATATAAATAAACTTTCCGACTTATAGGGTGATCCTCCAACACTCTTGACGGCCAGTGGAGCTCCGATCGCAAACAAAAATGCGTCTCTCACCGTGGGACCGCGAGGTCCTCTTCTCATGGAGGACTTCGTCCTTCTGGACGAGATGGCGCACTTCGACAGGGAAAGAATCCCCGAACGAGTGGTGCACGCCAAGGGAGCCGGTAATTTCATCATCGTTTACCTTTATACGTTACAATCGCTTCCGCAATTCATCGCAATCTACATCTCCGTAATTATTTTTTTTTCCATGCAGGAGCCTTCGGCTACTTCGAGGTGACTCACGACATCACCAAGTACTCGCGCGCCAAGATCTTCTCAAAAATCGGCAAGCGTACCCCCCTCGCCGTGCGTTTTTCCACCGTTGGTGGCGAAAGCGGCTCCGCTGACACAGTCAGGTACATATAGACACGCAAGCTTTACGTAAACTCAACGATTTCGCAATGTTGAGCCAAATGTACGCTTGGTGCGGAACGTAAAAAAACCACATACAATCGAATCGAGTAATTAACCGGCTTTGCATCTAAGACGGATATGACCGAGCATTAACTCGAGGTTTTTTCTTATCTCTTTTTTTGCTTGGTGCAGAGATCCACGCGGTTTCGCCGTCAAGTTCTACACGGAGGAGGGCATTTGGGATCTCGTGGGAAATAATACGCCCATATTCTTTGTCAAGGATCCGTTGCTATTTCCCAGCTTTATTCACACGCAGAAGAGGAATCCCCAGACTTATTTGAAGGTGATTACGTAATAATTATTCATTGGCGGATTGTTGAGAGTTGCATCGAGTGTTAAATCGATGCACAGAAATATGATCCTATCGGAAATTACTCAATTATATCAAGTTATAGGCAATTTTCTTTATTCATAAAATAGCTAAGATACTATTAGTAAGATACTTAGAAGTACATTATAAGTAAGATATTATTAGTAAGATATTATTAGTAAGATACTATTAGTAAGATACTTTTGAGTAGCGTAATTAAAAATTGATTTTTTACGTAGGATGCGGACATGTTCTGGGATTTTCTCTCTCTTCGACCTGAATCGACTCACCAAGTAATGATTCTGTTCAGCGACCGAGGCATTCCCGATGGCTACAGGCACATGAATGGTTACGGATCCCACACTTTCAAGCTGGTAAACGACAAGAACGAATTCGTCTGGTGCAAATTCCATTACAAGGTAAGATTATTTTTCCTGCGAAAATGATAAAATGTTTGAAAGAAAAATATATAAATAAATAAATAAGTAAAATGTGTTATAATAAAATGCGTAATCTTTTAGACGGACCAGGGTATTAAGAATATCTTCTCGGATAAAGCACGCGATATTAGTGCTAGCGATCCAGACTACAGCATTCGCGATCTTTACAATGCGATCGCGACTGGTAACTTCCCCACTTACACCTTCTCCATCCAGGTGATGACCCCTCGTCAGGCTGAGACTTTCAAGTGGAATCCGTTCGATCTTACAAAGGTAAGTAAATAAACAGCTTTAAAGTAATCATTATTTTTGTACTATTCTTTTTGCTACAAAGATAAAAAAAATATGTTTGAAAATTTGACAGTGTGACATTGTGGAGTAATTCTTTATTTTATGCGGATAAGATAAAATTTAATGACTGAGCTCTATTTATGTTTATAACCACTATTTCTCGGTAATTCACAAATAAAACTTGACCGAACCACCTTACCATACGCTGCTAACCCACATGCACACTCCACTCCCACTTATATACTTATATACCGACGCACGCTCGGCTCTGCTCGCACAACAGATCTGGCCGCACAAGGAGTTCCCGCTGATACCGGTGGGCAAACTCGTGCTCGACCGCAACCCGGAGAACTACTTTAACGATGTGGAGCAGATTGCTTTCCATCCGGGCAACCTGGTGCCAGGCATCGAGCCCAGCCCTGACAAGATGCTGCAGGGCCGTCTATTCTCGTACGCCGACACCCAGAGGTATCGCCTCGGTGCCAACCACCTCCAGCTGCCCGTCAATTGCCCGTACAAGGTACGTAGTGTCGGTTAGTGGTATTAGTAGTGCGGCAATGTATAGCAATGGTCCTCGACTGCGAGTAGACAGATGCAGCGGATGCCCAAAGTGACGGGCGCGCTCGCGCCATTGTGCGTATCATGCCTATTCATTCAGAAAGGAGGATTCCCCCATGTATATAGATAGTTTCCGCTTATTACGTGTAATGCGTAGAGGGAGAGAGAAAGGGAGGAGTCGAATCTGACGGTTGGAGGAACGTGAATATGCGATATTATTTGCGATGTGGTGAAATGGGATGAATTAGCGAAAACGAGATTTATAGTTGTGCATTTGGAATGATATCGGGTAATTTGGATTTTAATTGCTTTTTGTTTGAGGAATGGGTTATTGAATAGATCGTAATTTTGGAATTGGAAAATATTAAAAAAAAAAATTAGACAATGAATATTTCTATTATTGAAATGTATTGTGGATATGAATTAGGTATTTTCTATATACTTTTTTCATAACTCAGCAAATAAAGAAAAATAATTCATACGAACGTGTTGCTTTAAAGTATCTCCCATTTCAAAACATAAAAGTGGCCATTATTTGAATGGCTGTGTTAAGCTTTCAATATCTTAAAACATTATTTCGCTTCGGTGATTCAACAATTTTAAAGATCATTTTACGATGGTAATAAAATTTTCGTTTATTCAATTTACGATGTGTACGTACATTACAGTTAAATTTAACGCAGTACTTTGCGGAATATTGAAATAAACTTGTATTTGCATTTCACGTATGACCGAATGGATACACAGGCGTATTTATATTCGCGCAGCTAAAACATAAATAAAAATTTAGCGTAACGTTTTTACACGCGATTTCTCATAATTACCTTTCCAGGAAATACAAGTATATTAAAAGCGAGCGTTTGACGCTTGCGCGCTCTCTGTACGTAACTCACGATAAAAATCGACTTTTACTATCTTAAACTTCTATCTACGTAAACGAACGCCGGAGGGAGGAGGGTAAAAGGAGATAAAAGTACCGTGTGGGCTAAAGAGCTAAAATCCGTAAGAAAAAGGGGAGAGAGGGGGAAGCGACCTTTCTTCGCGTATGGCGGTCTTTTTATTATTATATATAGGGGGGGGGGGGGTAAGCTCTGGCGATATTTTACAGAAAGAAAAAAATCAAAAACCTTCTAGCGTTTGTTTGAAGAAAAAAAAAACAACATTCTCCACCTTTATCTATAAATTCCGCGGTTCACTCGCGTCAGAACCACAAAAGCCGCGCTTATTTTCTTTAACTCCTCCCTCGCGTTTAACCTAATTACTTTACCATTGCGCGCGCGCGCTCGCGAGAACTTGAACTAAGCGAAATCGGCGCCTGACACGTCCGCACGACGTTTACCCGCGGCGGCGCAAGCTCGCTCGCTCGCTTCTTTCATCTTTACTTAAGCAAGAAAACTCGGTTGACCCATTTTCCTCCACACTGCACATTTACCACCAACTTGTTCTCCCCCAGCGCGCGATTCCCATCTCTATATAAGACTACAGTCAGCCGAGAGTTTATAATCTCCCTCTCTCGTTTCGCAGATGATCTCGACGATAAACTACCAGCGCGACGGTACCATGAACACGAACAACCAAGGCGGCGCGCCTAACTACTTCCCCAACAGCTTCAGCGGCCCGGTTGAGTGTCCAGCTGTGAGGTCACCGAGCTACCACGTGAGCGGCGATGTGGACAGGCACGACCCTGTGAACGAGGACGATTTCGGACAGGCGACGGATCTTTGGCGCAAGGTGTTGACCCCCGATGAGCAGACGAGACTGGTAGACAATATCGTCGATCATCTGCAGAACGCGTCGAACTTTATTATCGAGAGGACCGTGAAGAATTTCGCGAACGTCGATGTGGAGCTCGGCAGGAGGCTGACCGATGGTCTGCGCCAGGCCGGCAAGAACATCAACGTCAAGTCGGCGAATCTTTAAGCATCGCTATTACTATTATCACGTTTTAGTATTATTATTATTATTATTATTATTATTATTATTATATTATTATGCTACGACTGGAACATTCGTTATTATTGCTATACGATGAGTTTTACATTTATTCCATGTTTTTGATGTTTACTTTATGTATATCGTGCGTTAAGCCTTAGCCTCTGGCTCCCTGTATCTCTCTTTCACACACATACACACACAATGTTATGTATACCGGGGTGGTGAAATAAAAGTATTTGTATTTTCTACATGGTCGCCGGAAGAACACTTAAGCCCCTCCGCATATACACTACCTTATACCCACTACCCCTGCGCGTTTACGAAGCTTATACGGAGAATTTTTCAAGATTCCGCGTGCGCGCGTGTATATAGAAACCTCTTCTCTCCACTCGTTGTCCTTTTTCCACCCCCCGCCCACCTTTTTACTTTACTCTTCACAATAAAAAAAAGAAGGTGACTATATAGATATAAAAACGCGCCGTCTTGGAAGTTGAACTTCCTCTCTTTCTCTCTTATATACGCTCTCTGACGCAACGATAAGTCCAATAACTCGGCGGCAGCGAAGGACTCGCGCGCTTATTACGAGGGATTGAATGCGCGCTAGCGAAGGCGCATAAGGTATATACGAGTAAGAAGTAAGAGAGCGAGAGAGAGAGAGAGAGAGAGAGAGAGAGAGAGAGAGAGAAGGAAGCCGCTAAAGCTCCTTGCGCTCGCGCTCACAGCAACTTTTACTTCTTTTCGCTGTTTCTGGCTACTTTCACTCACTCGACCGGGAAAACTAGTCTACTTTAACTCTCTCGCTCGCGCTGGCTCGGCTTTCCGCTACCAACGAATAAACCACGCGGCGTCGGCGGCGGGGCCGAAGTATAAAGCTACAAAAAAAAAGGGGGAAGAGACGAGGGTGGGTGGGAAAAGGAACGGGCGAAGAAATGGGAGGGAAAAAGTCGCGGACGATGCACTTCCAGCAGCTATACGCGGGAGCGAGAGGAGAGAGTTCTACTACTCCTTTTTCATTTTCCCCCGGCGTATATTATAGGGTATATATAGAAAGAGAGAGAGAGAGAGAAAGAGAGAGAGAGAGAGAGAGAGAGAGAGAGAGAGAGAGAGAGAGAGAGAGAGAGAGAGAGAGAGAGAGAGAGAGAACGGTGGGGGCGAGAAAAGCGTTTCCATTAATTGGCTCGTTGTCAGGTGCAGCGAAGTAGGTGGAGTAGGAGTAGGAGTATATAGTAGCGCACAGTTAATTACTCGGACCGTAAACAAGACGTGAATTAAAAATTCTCTTGGCTCTTCCTCGTCATCGCAATAATAGAACCACCGCCCCTCTCTCTCGTCGTCGTCGACAGGTCATAATGAAGGTTTCGGACATTCGAGACTCTGCCGCGCGCGCGCGCGCGGAGCTACTCGAAGAGACAGACAGATAGATATCTACCTATACATATATATATATATATGTATATACCTATAGGCCGTAGCGCGTTGTGTGCAGGAGGAAGAGAACGCGCGCGAAGCCTCTCTAAATCCCCCTTTTCGGACGAGTAGCCTTTGACGAGGCAATATCCTGGGCCCCGGAGCTCTAATTATAAACTCGGGCCGGTGTAGGCGAGGCTTTGATGGCCGCTGCTTCTCTCTCGCGTGCTATCCATCGGAGGCAATATATATCGATATCGTCGCGTGCGAAGTTGAGAGGAGCGCACCACCACCGCTGCGATCAAGTGCCCGCCGAGATAAAAAGCTGCTGCTGCTGCTGCCGTACGCGGGGGCCGACGAGCTATATAGGTACTAGTATAGGCGGCCGGGCAATCGATCTCGCGTTCTCTCTCCCTCTCTCTCCGGTAAACGCAATTTGCCGCGGGAGGGTTGACGCCGAGCGAGCGCGAGCGGGCAGCTGGCTACTGTGTGTAGGTCACGGCGTAATTCGATTTCTCTCTCTTTCTCTCTCGCTTCCTCGCGCGCGTTCTCGGAAGCGTTAATTCGCGCCCGGTGAACTTGTTGCCCTCTCCCGATCGAAGCACCCAGGGAGCACGCGTGCGTACACTCGCCCTCCAAAAGTTCGCCGCTCGCTCTGTGTCCGCGTGTATTAAGTGAGAGCGTATGTAGGTACGAACGAGAACGTAGGTACGTACGTAGGAGCGCGCGTAGGGAGAGAGGCGCGTGCGGTGTGTGCGAGAGCGAGTAAAGCGATAACGAGCTTGCCGCCGCTGCAGCCGCTAATTAGTTGCTCTCTGAAAGCGCACCTCCTCTCTCTCCCCCTCGCGGATGCCTTCGCGTTCTCGCCATATATACACGTTTATATATATACATATATCTATACATATATATACATCTTATATATATATATATATATCCACGCTCACACAGCGAGAGAGTTGTCAAAGGCGGGACCGGAAAAATTTTCACGGCAAATCAGAGCGCCGCAGCTCGCGGCTTCTAATTATAAATTCGCATTTCTATTTCTTCTTCTCGTCAATTAGCGCGCGGTGCACGCCCGGGCGTATACATAGCTATCTCTCGCGCGTGTAGCGCCGGGGGAAGAAAGGGGGTAGAGACTCGTTAATGTACAAGTAGATTTGAAAATGTTCGAGCGGCTGCTCGTGCACAATGGGCCACCCACCCCCCGCCCCCGCCACCGAGAGACTCGCGCGTATATATAGAGGGATAAAAACAGAGACAGAGAGAGAGAGAGAGAGGCGCGAGATATATAGCGCGGAGAGTGAGGGAGGGAGGGAAAGAGTGCAGCAGCGAGTGCACGAGACTGTAATTCCTTGGCGTTTTCCATTAGAGAGGCGCGCTCGACGCATCCCTTTATGCGTTAACGAGCTGCCCCCTCCTCCTCCTCCTCCGCCCTTCTTCTTGCTCTCTCTCTCGCTACTCTTCTTCTCTCTGCGCTGCTGCAAGCTGTGTGCCGTGCGCTCCGCTGCATCACGCAGGCGCCGGGCGCGCTCGGAAAAAAGCGCGGTGCCGCTGCTGCTGCTGTGCGGGTGGGAGAGAGGAAAGCGGAAAGCGACAAGGGCGTCGATCCCCCGCAGGAGCTTGCGAGCGCCCTTTTTTTTTCGCAATATCTTCCGGCCCGAGGCGACCGGAAGGAGACGGCGACGACGACGGAGACGACGGCGGCGGGATGAAGAAGAACCGGCGCTGCTGCGAAAGCTTCGCCGACTGATCGATCGTATAGAATCGGTAAATTGAGCGCGAAGAGCGCGAACGAGCTTATCGAGTCTCGTGGCCGATAGCTCTCTTCTCTCTCTCGGAGAACCTGTGTATATATATATGTATATACATACAGAGAGAAGCGAAAGCGATGTTTGCCTTTCTTTCCCCTTCGTCGACCGCGCCGTGGCTTTTGCCTTTTTCCACTGCAGCGTGATGATGCGCCGCGCTGACCTTCCCCATCGCTGCGCGTGCTCACATGTACATACATATGCACGCGGCGAGCGTTCGAGGGAAATTGGCCAACCAACCGCTCGCCGATTACCAAGAGGCGAAAGGCGAGCGAGCGCGTCACGTGCAATTTTCGCGCTCTCTCTTGAGTGCGTGCGCGCGTGATGGTTACACCTGCCGCTGGCAGCAGCCAGAGCGGTGCGCGGGCAATCGGTGAAAAATCCAGAGGCTTTGCGGCCCGCGACGCGCACGCGTGATGACGCGGGTCCGCAATTACGCGAGCGCTACTGTGCTACCATAAATCGAGTGGAAATTCGAGCGCGAGCCGCAAAAAGGCCGACCGAGAGAGAGAAAGAGCTACACACATATGCTACTGGATATATGCCGCCGCAGCATCACACACGCAGTGGTACATGTATACGTATACATACAGGCGGGCGTGTAGGGTATTCAGCTCGGGGAAAAAAGTAACGACCCATTGTCAACCGAGGCTCGTGGCTGTATATACGTCTACGCGCTCGCGTTTCAGAAAATGGAGAAAAAAAATAGCGAGAGGGAGCAGCGAGCGTGAGCGAGTGAGCGACGATGGCGGAAGCGCCAAAAGCGCAGCGCAGGCGCGCCTCAGAGCGAGCCAAGGATTCGCTGCTGCCGCTGGCGCGCACGCGATCGATCCCGAGGCTGCCGCTGCTGCTCTCTGTGTTCCGCGAGTACAGCGCTGCCTTTCCAGCGGCGCGCGCTCGCCTCTCTCGCTCTCTCCCGCCGGAGGAGAGAAAAATTGGTCCACCACGCGCGGGCGAAATAACGCTGTGGCTCGTAGTGGCTGCGGTTGCAGCCGCGCCCTACGGGAGTACGCGGAGCCAGAGAGGGAGAGAGGGAGAGAGCCGCGGGCTGGGACCCCCTTTGCAAATGTGTATAGGTATGTTGGAGGTATACACGGAACGTAGGTTCGGCAATCGAGCGAGCGATATTACGATACATTGTTTCGGGGCCCGAGGCGGCGATCGAGAGGTACACACACACACACTGCGCACACTGCACTTTAGATCAATTATTTTGCAACCGGCGTGTGTATGGTCGAGAGAGACAGAGAGCAAGAGCAAGTCTCCTATGGTAGATATATACTAGGCGCGTAATTGCGCGCACAGCACCGGCGGATAAAGAGTTCGCGCCGTGAGGCGAAAGGAAAAACGGAGGCGTCAGGATTATATACCCTCGTTGCAAAATACACGTAATGCACGCGCGTGAGTTGAAAGTGCAGCGCATTGGCAGAAAGAACGATGAATATATATGATGCGAAAGATTTTTCCCGGCCGATGACTCGAGCGCCAACGCGCGTCCTCGGATTTTTTTTAATAAAGATAAAAGTAACGCGTGCGCGTGCACTCGTCACTCACTCTCTCTCTCTCTCTCTCTCTTTCCTGCGAATAAGGATTTTTCAGCGCTGCGGGATACCGGTGCGTGTGTGTATACTATATGCATATATATGTGTGCGTCGGGGCGCGAAATTTTTCGCGAGACCGAGCGCCCGAAGCCCCGTGATACGCGCGCGCTTTTGTCTCTGGCCTCGTACAAAAGGTCGAAATTCCGTTTCCCCGCATGACTCGCTCGCGCTCGCGCACGAGTGAGAAGAATCGCGTTCGTATATTATAGCGTCGGAGCGACGACGATTGTGCGTATGTATACACGTACAACGCGGATTACACGCGGTGCGAAACGAAAGTGAAAATCTCTCTCTCCCCGGCGCGCGAATCTCGCCACACAATGGGGGAGTGATTAAGACGCGCGGCGGCCGACGCGCGCGCCGCGCACGCGTTCTCAATGGGTGGCGTAGGAGGAGGAGGAGGAGGAGGAGGAGGATATACGTACGCGGTGCTCACTGTGCACCTATATACCCGGTCACAGACATACATACCCCCCGCGTCGTCGCGGGTTTTCGGCCTGCACGAGAGCGAGCACTGCAAATTGCTACGGGCCGCACGTGTCGCGCGCTGGCGCATTACTTCTGACGCGGTCCTGTAAATCACGCGTCGCGCAATTCACTTGAAGCCCGGTGTACGCCAGAGAAAGAGAGAGAGAGAGAGAGAGAGAGAGAGAGAGAGATGAAATATCTGCGTCATCGTTCAGCGGCTAGTGAGCTGCTAGCTATAGCGCCAGGGGACCGACCCGCTGAACCCGACACCGCGAGCACAGCGGCAGCAGCAGCAGCCTTCGTTCTTATACAATATGTCACGTTTCTGGCGTCGCGGCGGAAAAAAATTGCACAATGCCAGAGGCTCGCGCTTTGCTCGCCTAGGCTCTACCTCGTTTTTTTTTTCTCTCTCTCTCGCGCACGCGGCTAAGCGCCCGGTGCAGCCGGCCGTTATTTCAGAGTAATGCGTTTTTTTTCTTTACGGAGAGGCTGCTGCTGGTGCCGGCCACTACTCTCGCTTACAAAACGATGATCCTCGTGTGTTTGCTCGCGAGGCTTGCCCAAGAGGAAAAGATGTAGGTATATGCGAGGGAGGGGATGTGGAGTGGGTTGGGGAATAAATCGTGGATTTAGATTTGGCGAGAGTATATGGGTGTGTAGCTTGGGGAACGGGTGCGGATGATGGATGGCGTCGTATGGGGGTCAGTAGTTAGTTAGAGGTTTTAAAGGGGTTTCGATCTTTTTTTAATTAGCCGAGCAAGATTTAGTACCTGTCGTGGAAAGAGAGAGAGAGAGAGAGAGAGAGAGAGAGAGAGAGAGAGAGAGAGAGAGAGAGAGAGGAGAAGGATAGGCCGTTAAGACCTGCAGGATGGGTTGCGAGATATTTATATAGGATAAATTAATATATCGGATGCACCTGTTAAGGAGACGCGCGCGCGCGCGCGTTTCATCAATACTTAATTGCAGTAATTTTCTTAAATGATTATTAATAGAGAACGACGTCCAAAGGGGAAAAAAATAATTTTAGCGAGAGCGTGGAGGATGCTTGAGTCAGTGTAACGCGCTGCCAGCAGCGAATCCTTATAAATTGTAAAGAACATTAATAAGTGTCAGTCAATCGTCGGAGCGTTATTAAATAGAAAAGTTTGCAATGAGAAATTACGAAAATTTACGTTTGCAGGTAGTGCGTGCATTATAAAGGAATTCAGTTTGCTTTTTACGATTGTAGCTTGTATTTCTTTTTAATGAGATAATCGAGATATTGCAAGTTTATTTGTACGCGCGCGTGTGCGTATATATACAATCCAGTATTTGCAAAATACTCGATTTTATTTTCAAATAAAATAAACAAATTTTATATTATACGTATATGCATTTTGTGAAATAAGAGCACTGATATACTTATATTCATGAAATATTGTTAAAATGAAATTTTACATTAAAATGCGCATATTTCAATTTAGATATTACACATGATAAAATATTTTCAACTCTTCAATTCACGCTCATTCCAACATTGCATACACAAACAACATCTATTAACATCAAATTTACACTACGAGAGTAAGCTTCATTACCATCCGAGAGCTATTTAATAGAATTCTCGGAAACATCAAATAAAGCGCAGATATAGTTATATACATAATTATAAAGAAAATTATTTCGCGCCATTTTCATTTCAGTAATAATTCTAATTAAATTAATGTTACGATAAAACGCTATATAATACAAACACGGGCGCGAAGCGCGTGCACACACCTTGAATTGCATAATTAATATTTTAAGGCGATGGAGTTAATTAGCGATGTTTAAACTGTCACGGGAGTCGCATACGAATTATGAACGCGACGATTTCGAAATCGGCCTCTACTGAGAGTCTATTTTTTAAAACAAAAAAAAAATAAATAAAGAACGTGTCGCAATTCCGTGGGCTCGCCACCTCTATATACGCAGCATATTATATATAGTACAACCTACACTCCACTACATATATAAAATCTCTCTTAACTTGCTTGTTCGCTTTTCACGCTTGTTTAGACAAGCGTAAATCAAATCCACGATCTCGAATTCTGACGCGCCGCGCCTAATACGTCGTTAAAGCGCAATTTGCAAAACGCCGGTAGCCGCCGCCAGGGACTTTACATTTTAATGAAAAATGGCGAATGTAAAATACATGATGCAGAATATATATATATATATACACACATAGACGTTATGTTCCTTGACTGCTGCTGCTACCACGGCGTTATTACAATGGCAATTTGTACCACGTTATACTTACAGGTGAAATATCGCGCGAGCGAGCGCGAATGGCTTCTCGCGCGCGCTCGGTACCCGACTCTAATTTTCCACCTCGTAAATACGTGCATATACGTTCGCGATGTATTTTATTAGTTCACTTTTCGAGGTAGGTGGGATTCAACTTGTGTGCGTGGATGTGATATAGATATAATAGTACGTCTATGAAAAAGGGAGGGAGCTTCAAACGCGCGACTATAACACGCCGTGAATCTTAATAAGATCGAATCTTTTTCAGCGCGCAGGCGCACAAGAGCGAGCGAGTGAGTCGGGCAAAGATGTAATCTCCGTAATCTCGAGCCATCAAATAAAACGATCCTTTCAAAAGGTACGGAATAGTTTCGTAAGACACTGCCAGCGCTCTGGAGAATTCAGTTATTACGCTGGATTATCCCGGCCTTTTAAAAGTTTATCCGTATAACGATTATCCGATGTAGTATATTTATAGGAAAAATTTCGATGATTTCGTAAATCTATTATAAGCTCGTAATACACGAGTACAACTAAAGAGTCTTTGAATTATTCATTGAAACATATCGATATTCTTTAATAAATATATTATAGACAGGCCTATATTACTCATTTCCTATGTAATTATTAGTTTCCAATATTATTGATTGATTATTTTACATTTGTTAAACAAAGTACCTACTACGTATACACGCATGGAAGCTATATATATACGATGGTGCGCTAGCAGACAACCATCGTTTTGCTGTGTGCTCACACACGATGTTATGTTTGTGCAAACATCCTGCAATTGATTTAGCGTGTACTTGATTTTGCGTCTATTAACTTTTTAAATAATCAATAAATCAACGAAGATTGCTCAATTGATTAAAGAAAGGAAGGCTGAATTATTATCGAGCATCGCGCGAAAGATTATATCCTATAAATAAAAAATACAATTTCATTACGATTTTAATTACCTCGTAGTTTTCATAAATAGAATCATATTCCCCATTACAGATCTCTCTGTGTAACGTTACATCACTGAGCCGTTGCATTTATATATATCGCAGTGCTAAAAACGGTAACAGCTCATAATTTTCAATATTTATGCTCTTTTCCTCTGCGCGAATTACGTTACCATGGCACGCGCATATACGGTAGATCCGGACTGGGTTTTTCAATTGCTCTCCCCATTGAAAATTTCGGCAGTAAAGTTTATTTTTGGCCATCATGTATAACACGTTTTGTTATTATACGCGAGCAGACTCGCCACTTAAACCGAGCTATATTTACTTTTGCGCTAGGACATATACGCCCAAAGGATTAAATAATCACTTTCGTTTATATACACCGTGTACACAAACGCAGACACGCTTAAACACACACGGGGTCGTATACTATAACGGTCCCCGTGGTCATCTAAAATGAGTAAAGATAGAATCGATAATAACTCCACCCTGCTCGGGCATATACGAGGTCATTCGAATACACATATATAGAAGACATATACCAGTCGCTATCATTTTTCTCCCATCCACTCATCCCGTACTATCGTCGTATAATATAGCACACACACACACACACACACACGCACACGCATATAACGTATCACTCGTAATTAGTCGCGGTCGTAGCAGGGCCTCGCTAATGGGCCGCCGCTTGGCCGCGCATAATATAATTGTGCTGTAAAAAATTCGTAAAACGTCCGCCGCGGCGAGTGACTAAAAAAGATAATGCCCCGAAATGTCCATCATAAAGTCGATTATATTATACGTTATATATAAGAGCTGCTCGAGTGCTCGCTCACTAGCTCGTCGCGGCTATATACTCGAGGCGGTAAAGTCGGCCTTAAATTATGTATCAGGCTCGTTGCGGCCGCTGGAAATTCGAAAACTTGGGCAATCGCCGAGAGGAGCAGAGAGCGAGAGACTTTGTCAAAGTTTTCTTTTCTCGCGCTCGCTCGCTCGCTCGGCCGCCGCCGTCTCGTTGAATAATGCACGGTAATTAGGAGCAGCGGACGTCCCAGGACATTCAAAAGTACAAGGATTCTTCTTCTTCCCCGAGATATAACGAAACAAAAGTGTACGCGCGCGCTTGGTAACCTTGGTTACCAGACTCGTGTGATACGCAGTGTGTAACGCGTGTATGTATAAACGTATAACATATAATACTACAATTCAGCGGTATTATTGCGCGTAGGTATATAACATGTACGAGCGGGCGCGAGAGATGAATATTTATTCACGCAGTTAGTGAATCATGAATTTTAATAATTCCCTCGTATAGTTCCCAAGCCAAAAGCAGAGAAAGAGAAAGACCCAGATCTCCGCCAGCCGTTAAGAAATCGGAATTCCGAATCGAATGCAACTTTTTAGCGGCGGTGCGAGCCCAACACAAACGCGCGCGGCGCGTGATACAACTGTAAACACAATTACAATAAGAAATCGTTTTCTCAGCTCTGTGATGTGTGCACGAGCGCGCGCGCGCGCGCACGACTCATCCTCCCATCATATATACATACGGCGGCAGCCGAGCGTGACCCACGCATATACCGCAACAAAGATGTATACGTACATACGTATACGTACTCCCGCTCGTTTAAAATTCAAATTAGCACGCAATGCGTGCGTGCGCGGCAGATTAAAAGAATTACCAATTAAAAGGATTTCGGAGCCCTTCGCTGCCGGCGCTTTTCGTCCTCGGATTTAATTACGCGAGCGCGCGTTTCAACAGAATCCTATACGCGCAACGATCGAATAAAAAAAAACTTCTTCTTCTCCGCGAACCCTTTAATAACCTCCCCTGGAACTTCATGCCGTCGCGAGCTCCATTATTGCCCTCCCCTCTGCGCATTACGCATATTGTATTGAAATATTTATCGGAGTTCTGCCCTCTCTCTCTATCCCTCTCCGGCGTGTGTATAGCACGCAGCACAGGGCAATTAGTCGCTCGTGACGTATTATCGTGCCGGGCGCGCATAATTAATACGGATTATTGGCGCGCGCGCACTTGTACTATACCCCCCCCCCTTTCTCCTTACCATTCCTCGCCCCTATACACAGGGAGCGGGTTTTACCGTCGTGTCGCGGAATTTCGGCGTATATTATTATAATACGGGAGAGCGGCCGCTGGCTACTGGCCAGGAATTTTCCAGCAGGGCCGTTACACGTCCCTTCCCTCCCCCCCTCGGTGTATGTGTCTGGGAAAGAAGAGGAGAGAATAAGAAAATCGCGATAGCGCGCGGATATATCTAAGAAGAAGGAGGTGGAGGAGCCCAAGGGTTATAATCCCCGTTCCGATATGATACGCCGATAGTCCAGGCGCGCGTAGATGTGATGTGCACACACACACACGCCCACGCGGGAGAGATTCTCACGCGGAGATAAGCCATCCCGCTTTCCACGTTCCCGAACGCGCGAAATACTAGTGGCGTATATACGCTATACGGCCTTCTACGCGGCGCGCATACGTATGGGATATAGCCAAGAGGAGCGTGCGAGAGCCTAGCTGGCTAGCTATGTAGCCGGGTGGTAGAGGTAAAGTCGGCGCTCACTGCCACCGCCGCCGCTCCGCGCGCACGGAGGGATTGCGTTATACTCTCTTTCTCGGTATATAAAAGAGCCTCGGACCGTAGGCCCCAGCACGAAACGCATCAAAGATGAAGGTGAGTACGCTTGCTCGCGTTCGTTCGCGCTCTCCGCGCGCTGCTTTTTACTCGCTCGCTCTGCCTATCTACATACATATACATTTCACTCTCTCGTTTTTTCTTTTCTCTGGTTGCAGCTGCCACTTGGATCCCTGCTCGCGGTACTGCTGCTGCTGGCCTGCGGCGCCCACGGTGCGTATTTAGCCTCGTTCTTCTTTGCCGCCCGCCTGCTACACTCGCGTTCCTTCTTTGCAGCCCTTTTCCGCCCTCGACGAAAAAAAAAAACCCGTTGCTTTCAAGCGGCCGCTCGCGCCATTAGGGCCGCCGCGCTGCTGCTGGCATAAAGTTGTGTGCGCGACGGGGGTGTACAGAGAGATTTGTCGGACGACGCGGTTCTTCTTCCTCTCTGTTTTTTTTTTTCATATACAGAAAGGAGAGTGGAGCGCCGGTGTGTTTTGAAGATAAATATACGCGGGATTGCTCGGTCAAATACAGATGGAGCTGGATAGAGGGGGGGAATATTTATACTCCAATTTAATTTTTCGATATATCGAGCCGATGGCGCGGTGGCGGATGCTCCCGGTACGCGACCCCCCCGCGAGTTATAAATATTGATTTTCTTTCCGGGGCGAGAGGGACGCGAGTGTTTGTCATCGATCATAACCGTTAAACTTTTGTTTATACCTCTCTCGTACCGTTATGGAGATCGGATTTGCGCACTCGAACTCGATAAATTTTAAAGAGTCGTCGTTTATATACACATGTATATTATACAAGTAAATTTTGTATAGAATGCGCAGGTCTGCGTATATTACAACAATAACAATAACAAAATCCGCGTATTGATTCAAGACTTTCCCCCGCGGACGAGATTTTCTCTGACTCCCGATGACTAAACTTTATACGTAAGTGGATAAACAGCCGCGGCGCGGGGCACTTACTACCACTTCGTGAGTCCGTGCTTACTCGAATAATGTAACACTTGTAATAAGTAAAAGTGCAATCACGATGGAACTATATACTATCCTCTCTTATCTCGTCGTGCGAGTGCAATTTGTACATCGTTAATGGGAGAGAGAGATCCTTCGGTTACACTCTTTCGCCACTCGGCTGCCTCTCTCTCTCTCTCTCACTCACTGATCGGTTTATTACCTCTTCAATAAAAGCTACCTCGCTCGTTTCGGAAAATCGACTTTCTATCTATATATATTAAAGAATCCGCAAACTCTCTCGTTTCTCTCACCGGCAGAGATACGTAAGTGGTCAAGTATAGCACTCGCTGCATTATACAATAACGCGCGCGTGCGAGGCGTATTGTCTGCGTAATAGACGGTTACGCGGAGGAGCGGCTTGACGAGAATCAACAAAAAAAAAGAAAACTCCCGGTTTAATCACCATTTTCTGCACGGACTTGTATAGGTATATCCCGCGGCCGATAAAAAGAGTAAAAGTGAGGAAGTGGCGGGCGATAGGGCGCGGCAACACGCCCTCATTAGATTAGTCGCGGGCAATCGCCCTGCGGGGGGGGGGGGGTGAAGAGGGTCGGGCGCGAAATTAGTATCGAACGGCGGGTACCTGCGCTCGTAAAAAGTTAATAAACCATCCCTTCCCTCCTGTATAGGTGGCTACAACCCCTGGAAATCCTCCAGCGGCTGGAGTAGCGGTGGCGGTTGGAACGGCGGAGGTGGCTGGAGCGGTGGTGGCGGCGGTGGCAAGGTCATCAAGGTGATATCGATCGGAGGACTCGGAGGAGGCGGAGGCGGCTGGCCCAGCAGCGGATGGAAGTCAGGATGGAGCTCCGGAGGCGGCGGAGGCGGCTGGGACTTGGGCGGCGGTGGCGGGGGCTGGAAAGGATCTAGCGGCTGGAGCAGCATCGGAAGCGGCGGCGGATGGAAACCCTCGATCTGGGTTGGCTCCGGTGGTGGCGGTGGTGGCGGATGGCCCAGCAGCGGATGGAAATCCGGAGGCGGTGGATGGAACCTTGGCGGAGGCGGCGCTGGCGGATGGAAGAGCTCCGGGGGATGGCCCAGCGGCGGCTGGAACTCGGGATACGGATCCGGCGCAGGTGAGTGGTCGTATACGCTGCCACGTGACGAGGTAGTCGTTGTTGTGCGTGTGTTTATAGAGAGAAGGATATTGCGTAAGGTGTTTACGAGCGTCAGAGACGGTCGATTGAGATTAATGGAGGAAAACGGGTTCGGTGGATAAGGAGCGGGAAACCAGTTTACCCCACATCTCGCGTGCGCGTGTGGATGATGACGATGGGAAGATGCAGTCTGCGTGTCGCGCGCGGCAGGTTCGCCTGATGAAACGAGAGCAATTTCACGGAGAGCTATTTAATTTCATATATAGTTGGCGAGGGGATTTCGAAAGACTTTTTTTCGGAAATAAATTTTCAGCTTTCGTTCAATGTTTTTTTTTTTATAATGTACCATTTGTATAACAAAGTTTGAGAGAAGAAAAAATTCGAATTGAAAAACGTGTTTTTTTGCAAATCCTTTTTTTAAACGTATTTCGATGTTTTTGATGAAGTATATGAAAGCCAACATTTCTGTTTTGAGAAAAAAGTTATGTATAGTAGAGAACAAAAAAAGAAAATTTTTTCATTAAAGTCGCGTCTTTTTCACTTGAGTTTTAAAACTGACGAAGTTAAAAAAAAAACGTTATAACACGAGAAGCTGCGTGGTTTTTAAAATAGCTCGTAAATTCTTTCTTCCTCATGCTAAGGAGAAAAAATAAATTTCAAACCCAACGCGTTATTGTCCCCGAGAAAACAAAGGCAAATAACACGCGCGTGTCGCGGATACGCATAAATTCGTCGTTAAAGCACTCCGCAAGTAGAAACGGTGCGAGTGTTGTAAGACGCGCGTGCACGTAGCGCTCGCATAACGATCCGTTCGGAATTTCATATACCTCTGTGCGCACCAAAAGTACTTGGCGCTCTTCATTCATCAAATAAAAGTACGGCTTTGTGCAAAAAACTAATTAAAAGAATTCAACAATGGCCTCAACATCGTTAAAGCACAATAAAAGTTTAAATCAAAAAAAGAGAGAGAAAAGAAAAAAAAAGAAAAAGGTAGCGTTGACCACTTTAATCTCGGGTGGAAATTGAAAAATATACTCGTTGAAAGTGCCATTAAGTTAATTAAATTTCCGAGAGCGAAAAACGCGTGTCGCGCGTGCGCACTCGCGCGAGTGCCAAATGCGATTTTAAAAATTAATGTCTCGCTGTGTGATTATTCAAGCAATTTATTATGCAAAACGTATAAAAAATATCGTTAGAGGCACATGACGCGCATTGGCGGGCTCGCTCTCTCAGTCTGTAAATTATATTTCTTCTCCGACTCCCCCCTTCTCTCTCACGGGAGAGCGAAGGAGTTAAGGCGAGAGTTCGGTACAAGAATTAACTTTTAAAACCTTTTCACTGCGGCGAAGATTTCTCAAGTGAAATATTTACCGTCCGCCATGACGACGCTTATATACATCTTTAAAAGGCGAATTCCTCGGTGTTGTATTATTAACTTCTGGGCAGGAGGATATTGTTTTTCTCGGTTAACGTCGGGGATAGAGTGGTCACTTTTTAATTAACTGGATATTTCGCAAGTGTATCTACAGTGTGCGAACGCGCGATTTTAAGTGCACGCTCACGGGAAATTGTACTTTGTTTCAAAAGATACTTTATTTGGCAATATACGTTGCCCAACGTCTGGAGGTTTTCAAAATCAATTACGTTGAGGGAAGGTTCGCGTTGATTACAGATATTTGTACCAGGTTTTCTGAAACTCCAGTTTGATTTTTTTCAATTATAATGGCTGATCTCCATTGTTTTTAAATTACGGTGTAATTAACGAGGTCAGCCTGTAACACCCAAACTTTGGATAATTTCGCTTACTTTTATCTTACATTTACTTTGGTAATTTTCTTTTTCATCGTTTTATTGTTATTTAATAATGTTCGAGCTATACAATTTCGTTTCTTAATCACAAAATGACCGAAAGAATGTATTAACTTTTACCCGTTTAAAATAATTTCTCACCGTCGTAAAATAAAACCTATTAACAACGTATACGATTAAAAGTAACGAAATACCGTGAAAATTCGAAGTTGCGAAAAATTTATGGTCGAACTACACGTAGAGCACCTGAAACCTCCTTAACGAAAGACGAACGTTTATCACTAGAAACGCCCTTCCACGCCCCGAAACTTCCACACTGCACTTTCCACCATCCCCAACCCTTTCTCCCAGAAGATTAATTACAAAAATTTCCAAATTCCCAGTCCCTTTCGTCCCCTTTGAAATTAGCCAGGCAAAAGAGAGACCATATACCGGCTCCAGCGCACGCAACCCCATCGCGTCACACCGCACGACCATCACCCGCGGAATGGCTTCATTCACTCGCCTCTCACACACCTCCCCCCTCCATACAGCGCCTCAAGTAGCACCTACGTAAGATCGATTTTCGCTTAAAGCCGCTCTCTCGCTCGCTTCTACTGGCGCTCTTGTGCGCTGGCACCCTGAAGGGTCGTTTATATCCGCGGGCGAGTTTTTTCTTCCTCAAAGAAGTGAAAATTTCCTCCTCTCCTCTTTCTCTCTCTCTCTCCTAATGGAGTTAATTTTCACGGAGTATAAGTTGGCGCGCGCTCTCGCTCGCTGTGTAACACTCGTGGCGTAAACGCTGACTCTCTCGCTTTGCAGGTTGGTGGGACTAAGGAGGCTGCTGCTGCAGCAGAGCGCAGGAGAAGGAGACGAACGGACGACGTGAAGAGGATGAGGAGACAAGTAGAAGAAGAAGAAGAAGAAGGAGAGAAAATGAGCGCCCAGCAGCAGCATCCCCGCAGAGCGACATCACACACATTCACACTGCCAAGCGGCTGCGGAGGAAAGCATAGCAGTAGCGGCGGCGGCGGCGACTTTCTTTCCACACCGTAAAACTCTGTATAAAAATTTCACTTGCTTGAATAAAAAAACGAGTTTGAGAAAGAAAAGAAAAAAAAAGTCAGACTGTGTGTATATATACATATATATATCTATAGTAGTAGAGTCGTAGCGTCGTACGGGCCAGGGGGAAAAAAGCCGCGAGCCCGAGGAGAAAACAGTAAAAAGCGCACACGAACTCACCCGCCCACACATATATATCCATCCACACAATCCTTCCCCCCACACATACACACGTACATATACCCACATATATGCAGGCATGCACGAGTGAGTGAGAGGGCGAGTTTTCTATGGCGGGAGAATGTCAATAGTCGCGCGTCTCTGTGTGCATGTCGTGCGCTCGTGCATGCGGCGAGGCTGCCTGCGGTATAGTCCCACCCGAGAGTTGGAAGTTGCCCGGCCGCTCGCGCGCTCGCTCTTGGAATATCCCGGAGAGTTCGCGGGCTTTTCGGCGTCGCCGGAAGTTCCCGGCGATTCCTCGCTACCTACCGTTCCCCACGCCCTAGAGAACCACCACCACCACCACCACTACCACGACGAGACTTCCGGTCCAAGGGGCTTTCGATATTGCTGCGAAACTCCCTCGACGCGTTCCTTCGCGAATACTTTCGCTAATTAGCAGGCAATTTTTCCCCGATTTAATTACAGCGCAGCATCCTGCGCGTCTCTCTCCGAGACGAGGTGTAGGTACGCGCCGCGCACTTTTTCCTTATTATACACTTTTATTTCGCGACTCGACTCGTCGGACGAGAGCTGCAGATTCTGCTGCTGTGCGCGTGGCTTCGACCAATTTGGAGAAACCGCCCGTCAGCTCGCTGCAGGTACTGCACGCTCGCAGCAGCAGCAGCAGCAGAGAGAGCGGAACGGTAAAAAGTCTCGAAAACTCGAAAGCGCTAGACTCGATGCTAATTGAGCCCTTTAGAGCCCGCTGCAGCGCGCTCTCTTTCAATTACGTTAATTTAAATCCTCTTTCTCTCTCTGCCGAAAAGCCGTCGGTTTTCCAATTCGCCCGCGAGCTCATTTACTTTCATTGCATCCTTCTCCTCAGCCCTCCTGCTCCCTTTTTTTTCTGTGCGCGCTAGCCCCCAACTATACGCTTTCGACTTCTCCCTCTGTTTTTCAGCCCGGAAAAATTGATTTTTCAGCGCCCGGGAGCTGTACGTAGTAGTATGGCTGTCTTCCTTTCAGCCAGGTGTAGTACACTCGTTAATGGGGTTGCGTTACCACTGCTGCTGCTGCTGCTGGTGCTGCTGCTCCGCGGAGGACGATTAGTCCGAGTGCAGCGCGCGCTGTGCTGCACGAGGCGTCAACGCTGCGGGGGGGAGAGTAGTACAGCGCTCTCTCGGTCACCCGCCGATACACGCGGTGTACAGTGTGTGTGTGTGCACATGGGGGGAGATAGGTAGAAGGAGAGATAGCAGCAGCAGTCCGTGCGCGCTGCTCTCTCGCCGGGAGCGGATATCGTTCCGGCAATTCTATTGCCGTTAACGAGCAGCGATGACGACCGGGCAATCGAATTAGCGCGGATTACGCGTCCCGACTCCTGTCTCTCTCTCTCTCTCTCTCTCTCTCACTCTCTGTCCCTCTGTCTCTGTCCTCGCTCGCTCGCTCGCTCTTTTTGCACTCGCGCGTACGGCATTGTGCAGTGCCATAGCTACCTATACCTACTCCTATACTCCGCGAGTGTATATATCTACAGAGAGCTATTGCGCTGCAGTACCACCTGCGTGACGGATATACAGACACGCGTGTGGATGGCTCCCTCTCCCCGCTCCCGCCCGCGGCTCATTTTCTCGCTTATGGCGAATTAGCGCACGCGCGTATATGCGCCCCGCACACCTGCTGGACCCATCCGGAGGTCGATATATGTATATGCGCAGGGGTGCCAGGGGATGAGAGAAAGGATATGGCGCACACACATACACTACATATACGCGCGTGCGGAAATCCGCATTACTATATGCGTAACACGGGGAGTCGCGAGAGCGCGTTCGTTCGAAATCCATAAATCACAACGTGTGTACGCATCGCGAAGTGGGATATATGGAACGTTGTGCATGTGTGTGTGTGCGTGTATTCGCGTGCGATTGATAAGCGATTGAAGGCCCGCGAACTGCGAGCGCGAGATCGGAAAGTAAGCCGTAAAATTTACATCCACGCGCGTGTTCCCGTACATGTATAGCGCTTTTTCTGCCAAACCTTTCGCACTGCACGTGAACACACGCGACAATCAAAAGGTCGCGCGCGCGTAGAGGCCGGATAGTGAATTTCCGAAAAGTGGGATAGCACGCGCGACCGAGGGAATAGTACGGTGCGCGTGCAGAGTTAGAGGGCGCGAGGAGGTTGGAGGATGAGAGAGAGATGCGGAAGCGCGCAAAAAAGAGGCGAAGTACGTGCTTGCACTGCTACATGCCGAGAGCGCACGCGAGAGGGTGGGAGGGAGGGAGACACGTCACCCCGACGTTTCCGCCGGAAACGTACGAGTGGTGCACTTGAACACGGAAAATTCGGACGTGACGCGCGAGCAATGCTCGACCGCAGCCTCTCTCCCTCCAATCCATATAGTATGTGTATATATATATATATATATATATGTATATGGTGTACATATAGATACTTGTGTATACGTGTGGGGGGCCCCTGGGCTTTATGTGCGTATATGTGTGTATATACCTGCGCGCGAAGGGTCGATTCGAAAGAGATTGACACACATCCATGTATAATGGGGAGGAAGGCCGCCACCGCCGTCGCCTCCCGCAGAGCATAAAGAAGAGAAAGAAATATATATATATATATATCTGTGAGTGAGGGATGTAAGTACAAGTAGAGAGGGAGAGAGGACGATTTCATCTTCCATCTTTTCCCTGAAAGGAAGAAGAAAAAGAAGAGAGAGTGAGAAAGAAAGATCGCTCTCGGAGATATGTATTATACACACGCAGAGCGAGTGAGCGAGGACGCGCGGATGTAAGTGGAGCTGAGTGCGTATTTTGCGGAGAGAGGCGAGGGAAATTTGCGCGAGCAGAAAAGGAGAGGAAAGAGACGAGGCAGAATAGACGACGCGTATACTTGCGGAGAAATGAAGAAAAAGCCGGGCTTGCACTTGCGCGCCCCGCGTTATAAAAATTACACGCCCTGTTCCATCCGCTCTCGTGTGCTGATAGCATCAATCCTCGCACGTACTGCAACTCCCGCATATATACTATGTAGAATGGAGGAAAAGAAGATGGACGGAATGAGGGTAGCCGCGGGGGGTGGCGCGGTTTTCTCGCTGTTTTTTCGCGCGTTTAAAAGAAATTTTCCGCGAGAGAATCTCCTGCACGCTCGCGCCGATCAATTCCTTCTCTGCACGCGAGAAAAACGTTATATATATACATATATACACGCTTCTACATAGCGCACAGTGTATACGCGCTCTTGTATTATACACAGTAGCTCTCTCTCTCTCTCTCTCTCTCGCTCGTGGCCTTTGTTTTTCTCTCTTTCGCTTTTACCCCTTTTTCTCGAGCCGCGCCGCGCGCGTGGGGGAGAAAGGCAGATTGGAATTGCGGATTAGAGCGTCTAGCTCGCTTTCTTTCATTCCCGGCGCGCGCGGGGGAGCGCGCGCGAGCGAGAGCCCCAGAGAAAGAAAGAAAGAAAGAAAGAGGCGGGATGAGAGTACGGTGGTAGTGCGTGCGTGTGTGCGGTAGGTATTACGGGAGCGGCTGCAGGATGACGCGAATTTCGCCGTCGCCGTTGTCGTCGACGTCGACGCTGGTGGCACTGGCAGCTATATGACCGAGCCAGAACCAGGATCTTTCGGGGAACGTGTCCAAGAGGGACACCCGTGCGCTCGCGACTGCGTAGCCATATATACGACACACACACACATGTTATTATACGTATATATACGAACATACGCGAGTCGCGCCAAGCACTCCAACGGCCACTGCACTTTTAATTACGTTCCTCGCTCTTCCTGTCTCTCTCTCTCTCTCTAGCTTCGTGCCCATTGTTTCTCCGGCGGTTTCAGAACCGCGGAATTTCGAAAAAATTTGCCCGCGAGTGGGAAAAGGATAGGTATGAGCTGTGAGTGTAGGTATATCCATGTATATATAGAAGAGCGTATAACTGGCTTCTTTATGTCGAGCGCACGTGTGCGGCAGGCCAAAAAGTTTCGGCATGTTCGACGTGTACTCGTTCGTTCGCTCGCACGGGTGGCTGCACCTGGAATTGGAATATACGACGCTCTTCTTCTTCATTCCGGCGCTGCGGTTCGACGTGACTCTGCTGCTGCTGCTTCGCGCGTCGCTGCTTTTTGCCGCCATGCGCACGGCGTGTGTTCTTTACTACGCCACAACGGAGCATGAGGTATATAAGATACGATCCACGTTGATTAATCATCTTCTTCTCACTGTCTTTATAGTTATGGGTTGCGTAAGTCCTTGAGAGAGAAAGAGTTTACGGCGTATTATTGCGCTCCTCGTCGATAATAACTTAATACGATTGCACCGTGACCCGTGAGTATTACAAGAGAAAGAGATGGACACGCATATAGATAGGACGCGAAACAGAGATGTCATAAAGAAGAGAGGCAAACATTTTTGCGCGCTGCTATTATATATGGCGAAAACATTCCCACGCGATACGCGGGTATAAAAACGTTCTCTCTCTCTCTCTCTCTCTCTCTCTCTCCACCTGTCTACTCGTCTGTGTGTTTACGATGTTCTTATTTCGGAAATACGCATTTGTCTTTATGATGCAGTCGCCGTATAGCCGCCGGTAATGGAGATTGGTGTGTAAAGAGTTAATGAAAGTACGTATATACATAACTAGCTACTATACGCGTGCATTTGCCAGCTCGTCGGTTATCCCGCGCGTACATCTCTCTAGCGCTATAATACACCGCGCGCGAGTAGGGAATTATAGTTATAATAGCATAATGACGTACACGCGAACGGGGGCTGGAAAGAGAGAGAGAGAGAGAGAGAGAGAGAGAGAGAGGCGGAGAGAGCGGCAATATCGCTTAATTCTTGATAGCAGTTTCCAATTTTCAATGAAATATGTATCTCGCTGAAAGCTCGCTTTCTTTTTCCTCCATCCCCGCCCCCCGCCCTTCAGCGAGAAATTAATATTGGACCGACTCCAAAAATCCGGCGCCCCTCTCACTCTCCAATGGTACTGTGCTATAGGCTCCCTGGGAAATTTATATAAATACGAGTAGCGAAAGGGCGAGAGAGAGAGAGAGAGAGAGAGAGAGAGAGAGAGAAAGGCGAGAGTGTACAACGTAATTTGATGAGAGTATAGGCGACTGCGGGTACAGTTTTTTCTACGCCTGCAGCGATTATAAATGCCGGAGGGCGACTAGTGCGCGTGATTAATCATATCATCATCGTATATGGACGGCTGCGATCCGCGAGCTCTCGTTCGCGCGAAAAGTTTACTGAACTTGAGAGGTTAACATTATTTTGCAACTTATGATTTATTGCCGTTTACTCCCGTTGGAGACGAGCGCTCTACTCTCTCGCGGCCATTATGCCTGCGGAGTTATGAGAGTCATCGCGTTTCTGCGGCAGTAGTAGCATACATAGCACAGCAACCATACGCTACTATAAATCACGCGACGCTCACGGGATTTTGCAATAAAAATTTTCTAGTTTTACGTTTTTATTTCGCAAAAGCTATACCACTATACGCTACAGCACGCGCGGAGGCGACGATAATGCGCTACGGCGGTGCGACCCTGCTATACGCCGAGCGCGTCAATTTTATTATCTCACGTTCGCAATTTTAATGGGCGAGCGCGCGCAGAGAGCAGCGTACAGAAGAGCACAGCGCGCAGCGCAGCAGAAGAATAAAATTATAAAGTAATATCAAACTCGATTACATCGAGCGAATTTTCCCACGTAATTGAATATCTCGAAATCCCGACTTCCCTCTCTCTCGTTCGCGCGCTCCGGCTTTTACATCCGACAACTTTCTTACGCAAACAGTCTATTACGGGCGGAAGGAGAGAAGAAGCGCGCGCGAGAGAGAGTGCGCACCGAGCGGAAAAAAGCACTTATTCTCGAATCAGAATGGGATTCGAATGAAAAAGGAGGTTAGCGCGCTCGCTCTTCTCTACTACCACTACTGCTATAGGGAAAAAGCTGGTACAGAATTGAAATTTGAATAAGAAAGCGATTAGGGGAGGTGAAGGCAATCAGCCGTGCGTCCATCGACCGCCTATATCTCCTTCTCCTTTATACTTATACCCACAACTAGCTGCTACCACTCTTGGAACGTCAATTTAATTATGAGCGAGCGCGTGGGCGTTTCGCGCGTGGCCTATCTCCTCGGGGCATCGGGGTCGAAAAAGCGCGCGCGGGGAGAATGAAAAAAAAAAGTAGCAAGCGGCAACAGTAGAGCGCGCGCCGCGCTCCGGCTTCCGTCTGGGGAAAAAGGCGAAAATGACCAGGACGAGAGAGAAGGTAACAGTAATAGTAGTGTATAGTAGTAGTAGTAGCGCACAGAGGAGTGCAGAGCAGCTGCATATCGATCACACGGAGCACCAGCGTCGCCAGTTCTCTCTCTCGCTCTTATATATATGTATATACACACGCTTTGGCAAGTATATAAGCAGCTCTGCGCTGTAGAGAAAGACAGACAGAGAATTGAGGCGCGCTCCTCTCTCCTGCTGCTAGTCCTTGTTATTATTTTTTGCTTAACGTCGCTTGCTAGCTCGCGCGGTGCGCGCAGCCCTCGAGAGGAAACAATAGCGAAACGAGTGCGAGAGTGAGCGAGCTCGCCTAGCCCCGATTCCGTAGCCTCGGGTACGGTTTTAACGATGCGCTCGGACACGGAGAGGGAGAGAGAGATAGGTAGCAGAGAGAGAGAGAGAGAGAGAGACAGAGAGAGAGAGAGAGAGAGAGGCGAATCCCCGCTGCCTCTGCCGCCACCGCCTCCCATTAGCTCGCATTCTCCTCCAGGGCTCTCAGAGAGCGAGCGAGCGCGCCCGACAACACAGAGAGAGGGACGACGACGTCGACGACGACGCCGGCAGAGCGCCATTTAAGGGGAGAGAGGCGAAGCCCCTGTACTTTTCTAAATTTCTCTCTCTCTCCCGCTCTTGCTGCCGCTGCTGGGTTCAAAGGTATAGAGTAAAAGCTGCGAGGGAGAGAGTGAGAGGGAGCTTTCTTCCTCTTTTGCTCGATCTCTGCGTGTGTGTGTGTGTGTATGTCGTCGTCGTCGTCGTCGTCGTCGGTCTCTCTTTCTCTCTGTGTCTTGGGCAACTTTATTAAGGCTCCTCTCGCCTTCCTAATTACTCGCGCGCCAGAGAGAGAGAGAGAGAGAGAGAGAGTGCGAGAGCCAATCGATAAGACACGAACAAGAACTTTTCTCATCTTTCTCATGCCCCGCAAGCTGGACGCGCCCGTCGCGACATACTTAAGCGGGCTCTTTTTCATCAATTTGACAAATTTTCCACGCTCAGTTGATACAATAGTAAATCATAGTAGTATATAGTACATAGTATATACGAGTGGCAGTTAAACAGATTACAGCCTGTAGCTTCTCTGCGCGGGAGCTCCGATTTCTTTCGCGCGCGTATACTTCAAACGCGAAGCGCCGCTCTCGCTCTGCATGTACTGCCAGCGAGAGTATAAACAAAAATACGCGTTTTATCTCGGCGAATATCTCGCGCGTATGGAGCTTGTTTTTCTCGCTACCCGCCGCTGGGTTAATTACTCCCAGTGTACGCGTTGCTCTCGCATCGATGTAAATTCGTTCGCTCGCTCTCTCTCTCTCTCTCTCTCTCTCTCTCTCTCTCTCTCTCTCTCTCTCTCTCTCTCTCTCTCTCTCTCTCTCTCTCTCTCTCTCTCTCGCGCGTAGTATATATACACACAAGCTGCACTGCGAGTGCGCGCGGGGGTGCGTTATTCGATTAAACTTTTTTCCACCCCGGCGGCAATTCATTTCGATTCGTGGAAAATGCAAAAAGAGAGATGGGGAGGGAGTGAGTGAGGCTCGCCCGTATTTTTGAGGTATATACTTTGGCTAATGAGAAAATTAATATTTCAAAGGGACGAAAGGGAAAAAGAGAGGCACACGCAGCGCGTGCAGCGCTTGGCTATATATCGATTCGCCACGGATTAAATATGCATGCAAAAAGGTTCTATCTGTCGCGTATTTTGGCTTCCCGATTGTCATTTCATCTCACCCCCAATGACCGCTTGAGCTCGCAGTATATATAGTAGTATATAATAACGCGGTACAGCGCACTCGTAAGATTCACATTGCGCGCGAATGCGAGAAACGATCGCGGCCATCATCGGCGCGAATGCTAAGCGCGCATATAGTCGATCGTTAAACGTCGACGGACGCCGCGGGTATGGAGCACGTATAGTAGTGGTAGCCACTCCAAATCCACTCGAGAGCCTTCCCCCATACCTACACGTATATATAGCCGATGCATCGTGCGTGCGCGTCTATCGTGAATGATTAAAAAATCCTAATTGATCTCGAGAGCCGCACGCGGGTAGCATTGTTTGTATATAAACTCGATGACAGGTGACCCTTAGTCCACAGCGCTATTATATACATGAGAATCACTTGCCCCCCCCCCCCCACGTACGCGTGTGCATATATACGATGGGGTTTAGCGTAGGGCGTGTGTGTTTGCACGACAAACGATTACAGTCGAGGACCTTTGCCTACCTCCTTCCCTCTCGATTTCTCTCTCTTCTCTAGCGCTCGAGACACAGTGATTTCAATGGCTTCATAAATTTGCATTCGAAACTACGGTAAATAAGACGCCCGCGCTCGGGGCGGTGGTAGCGGCGGCGCCGGCGGATCTCGTTAAAGTTTTAGAACAAATCGAGTTTCGATAGTCGAGCGAGAGAGGGAGAGAGAGATAGGATAGACTCTCTGTAGGAGAGTGAGAGAGAAACAGTCGACGAGGCGAGAGGATAGTAAAGTATTTGATTAGTTTTGAATTTGTTGCTAATTGGAAACGTGATTAAACGTAGTTTTTGGCTCTGCGGATTTCCGCTCGCGTAATCTCTCTCCCTAGTTCTCGCGCCCAGCACCCGCTCACTCGACAATACGCTTTCGGACAAAAGTCAGCCCGGCCGTTAAAAACTTTAATTTCCCGCGCCTCGCGCCCAAAAACTTGGCCCCTTTGTCAGCCTTATTATACCCCTTCTCTCCCTCTCCCGCGAACTAATGAAAAAGTAATGAAGGAAAACTCCCGCGGCCCATCCTATATATATGCACGTATCCCGCGCGACGATCGTTCATTCGACAAACGACTCTCGCGCTCTAATTATCATTGTCAACGTCATGCCCACGTAATTTTCAATGCGCACGCGCGCGCGCGCTATACCAAGTTTTAAGGAGCTGATTAGTCAGACTTAGCACTCGTGCGCAGTAGGTACGGATCGCTGCTCGAAACTTTCTTCTCTCTGGTATATCCTCCGCTGTCTCTTCCTCCCTCGCCTGCAAATGCTCTTTTCGTACGTATATAGACTGCATCGCAGCGGCAGCTTTCCTCGTCCCTGGAGACTATACGACTATGCGTTCCTGCACTATACTGCGCAACAATGGGTGAGAGAGGAAAAAAAGAAGCGACGTGGAGAGCAGGCGCTGCAGGGATTTGCATCACACATCCGGTAAGTGATTTCCCGGAAAGCCAGCTAGCCTTGCTGCGGTTCCTTTTCGAAATCTGACATCCTCTCTCCCCCTCATGAAACTTTCATGCAATTTAAATGCGAGGGAGAGATAGAGCTCTACAACTACACGCTCCGACAAGCGAGCAATTTGGCAGAGTCTTGACCGCTCTCTTATATATACCTCGGATCCTCTCTCCTCTTCTGCGAGCGCGCGCGCGCGCTCCATCGACCCAACGTGCGCGCAATTACGCTCTCTCTCTCCTCTCAGCGAAGAAAAATTTCAATCGTGTCATCGACGTCTACCCACCTCCCTCTCACCTACACATGCTTATACTACTCTTCGCTACTACTATACGCTACGCTCGCAGCTTCCGTTTTTCCCTGTTGCTGGTCGAAAGTAGCGCCCCGCGCGCGCGTAGCCGGGGCTCTTGCTCTCACTCTCTCTCCCTATGTATGTGTCGCGCTCCTCGTTTTTAGCGGCACCTGGCCGGGGTGGAAAGACCCAGTATATATACGTATATACACATCGCAGCCTCCGTATATACGTAGTAGTAGTATTCCAGAGCGCTGCCTGCGCGCTCAATGGTGGGGATGATACGAGAGCGCGCGCGCGCCTGCGCCACGGCAGCACCCCGCGCGCGCTCGCAGTCGCAGCCGGCGCATCGGCCGTGTCGTGTGGATCAGCCCCCCTGCGTGCGTGCAGTGTGCGCGCGGCCGGCCGTGGCTTTTGTAACACAGTTTCGGCTGAGGCACGCTGAATAAGTACAGAGTCGGTTGGAGAGTCGGTTTAGGAGCGAGAGAGAGAGAGAGAGAGGAACGAACGAACGATATTGCACACACTGGAGGCGCGCGCATGAGCCGGCCTGACGACCGAGGACGCAGGAAGCTCGCCGTCGGAGGAGAGAAGAGGAGGAGAAGAGGGAAAGCTGCCACCGCCGCCACAGCCGCCACAGCATGCTGACCGGGAGCGGGCTGCCCTGCTGCTCGGCCTTCCTCGCGAGTGAGTGTCATTAACCTAAACGATAGACGTATATATCTTTCACACAACACACAAGGTTTTTCCATACCTTCGCGGTTTTCTACTCTTTTTCTATTCTTCTTGCGTTGCTGCTGTTGTTCTCGCTGTTGGTGTATGTAGAAGAAGAATAAAGAGAAAGGCGGAGGAGGAGGAGGTGGAAGGTCCTCCCGGTGGATACCCTATAGACCATCCCCCGGGCGGCCTTTATCGTCTTTGTGTCCCTGGTAGGTAGCACGAGCGAGCGAGAGAGAGAGAGTGCGGTAATTGCACCGCGGCCCCTTCCGGGAGGACACTTTGAGAAGCGCACCGCTCGCGCGATGATTAAAGCTCTCTCTCTCTCTCTCACTTTCTTGCTTGTGTCTCTCTCGTACTATATAACGCCGCGCAGTATCCTTTCTCTCTCGGCGGTTATTTGCCGCCCACGCGGGTGTATGTGCCGTGCTTCCTCGCCGCCACTACATCGACCGTGTATAAAACGCGCGCGCGCGCCCGCTCTATCTCCATCTCGCTCGCACGCTCGCTCTCACTCACCCCCGGCGCGGGGCAGCAGGCGCTTTAATGGGATACTCGGCCTCCTCCGAAAGAAAGGAGCGCTGCTGAGTGAGGGAGGAAAGGGGGAGAGGAAACTTAGACCCCCGTCGAAACTTCTTACGTTGCGACACGACGACGACGACGAGGAGTAGCAGGAGGGGACGGAGGAGAGTGGATAGGGGTCTCTCCGGTTAATGGGATCCCCGGCGTTTTCGCGCGTGTGTCGAGTCACCCCTTCTGTATGCGTTCGCTCTCTCCGCGAGCTCTAGTTTTTTTCCGGCACGCCGCGCGTCCCGCTGGATTATACGATACCGAAGCGTGCGAGGGTGATAGGGTATAATAGATGTGTGTGTGTGTGGATGTGTGTGGAGAGTCGTTTACAGATGTATGGCTCTGATTACAGTTTCAACCGTGTGTATGTCTCTCTCGCAAAGCTGAGTGGCTCGCGTTCGGGAGGTTTTAAGGCCGCGCGACGACAAACGAGCGAGAGGCACAGTAGTATTATAGTGCGTCGATCTATATGTGCACTCATACGAGCACGCGTGTGTAATTGCTGTCTTTAAAATTCAGTGGCCTCGTGAATTTTTGAGTAGCGGAAATTCACTCTCTCTCTCTCTCTCTCTCTCTCTCTCTCTCTCTCTCTCTTTCTCTCTGAGCGTACTAATGGTGTTCGAAATTGGATTTTTGAAAGAGCCGTCGTGTGCGATACACTCACACACATACTCTGTCTGGCCCGGGGGGTAATGAAAGGGCGAAATCACGACGACGGTACGACTGGCGGTGGATCGACACGGCGCCTGATTAAATTTCGAAGCGCGAGCGAGCGCCGTCAGGAGCCGTAATTACCATCCGAGCAGAAATAGATGAGGCGCTAATGCGCGCCGAGGAGAGAGGCCCACCCCCTCCCTCCTAATCGGATCCTCCGAGAGTTGGCCGTCGACCTCCAGCGCGCTTCGATATATAAGAAAACGATTACATTTTTGAAGGAGCAATAGCGGAGATAGCTAGATCCCGTACCGTCACGTACATGTGTACACCCACACACACATGCACGTACACATCGCACATATACGTGCGCAAACTTTGCCGGCACGCCGCGGGGGTAAATATTTATCCGGCCGCGCGAAATCGCGTTTCGCGAATTCCTCGCGACGTATATGTATACGTGTATAAAAGGAGACGACGCGCGCGTCACCGGGAGCTAGTATACAAGATAGATATCTCACTCGACGTGTGTAGAGAGAGGGAGTCGCGAGTTCGACATGCGCGCCGGCTTTTTAACGGCACGTTACGTATACGTACGTCGTACGTACAGACACGCCGAATGTTTAATCGACGCGAGCGAGCGAGTGCGAACTTTGGGTGAGACGTGGCGATTACGCCGGTGGGATATTATAATGCGAGCCGACGTGACGGGCTTTCGAATCGCGGCGCCGGTGCGCTCTTTTGCACTCCCGCACGTCTCTCTCATCCTCAACCTCATCCCCGCTCCGATAATGTATTCGTTATGAATACAAACTCGCGCAGCCAACTGATTCACGAGCCCGGCGTCTCTGCAACTCTGCCGGCGTCGGCGGAAGCCTACTCTCGAGACTGCATTACTATATACCCGCGCGTACGCGAGGACTCGACAATTTGATGAATTTCGCCGCTCCTCCCTGCGCATGTAATCGCGTCGCTAATTCTCTCGCTCACCGGCGAACCTTCTCCTCTTCGCATAGATCGATATGCGAGCGGGTGGGAAAGATGTAGTAGCTATACGCGCGGGTGCCAATTATCGGGCGATGCCACCGCGGCAGTTTCTTCTTTCGCGATGCACGCTGGGCTGCGAATGGTATAGCACTGTGGCCCGCCGTGCACGTCGCGACGCAAATTCGATACGACTATTGCGCGAGCGCTGACAATGACAAGTCTCGCGGAGAGAGAGAGCGAGAGAGACGGTACGACGCGATACGCTACTCTGTCACTCGGGAATATAACCGGGACGTGACGTGCCGTGAAGGGAGTGGTAGTAGTAGTAGTATTATATATATAGATACACACACCTGTACATATATGTATACTTACCTAGATAGCTCGCGTTTGCCCGATTTTTCCGTACACACACATGCACACCGCACGTACAGAGGGGGTCGTCTCCGCACGACATATATATAGGTAAACGAGCCTGCAGCCGCTGCGAGACGTTCGCTTGCGCGCGAGTAAATATGCGCAGAGATAAAAGCGCTCGTCCGCCCGCGAGGTTCTATCTGCCCGGAAGGAGCGACGGGGGAAATCGGAAAATACGAGTCCCGTTCTCCGCCTCCTCTCAATGTACGTGCGCCCCGCGCTGTGCGTGTATATATATATATATATATACACACATACACACGTACTGCCGCTGCCGTACAACAAGTTGGAAGTCCGCTCGCGTCTATTTGCTCGGCTAATCTTTTTATCCGGTCGGCGGGCGGGCGGACGCGCTCGCGCAATATCCTCCGGCGGGATGTTTGCCGCCTCACTCTCTCCCACCGTCTTCTTCTCCTTCCTCTGCTCCGCTCCCACCTGCTCCTTCTTCTTCTTCTTCGCTCTCTTCCGATTATCGAGATCGTCGACACGTCGTCGCTCTCTCGGATAAAAGCTCGCCGTACGCGCGCGAAAGGGTGAGAGAGGGAGAGCAACGCGCGCTCGCGTCGATCGATAATGGCGCGAGAGCGCGCGGCGTCGAAAACGTTTGCTGTGTTCCTCCCGCTCTAGCTCTCCGCCTCGGAGACACGCGAGGAACGTCGGGAATTTCGCAAGCTTGCTTCCCTCTACTCCTCCGCCTCCTCCACCACCTCAACCTCCTCCTACTCCACCTCCTTGCGGCTAAGTGGCCCGAGAATCGCGCGCGCGCGCTCCGATAACGAGGCCATGCACTCCGCGTGTAGCCGCCGTCGGCGGCCGAATGAAAAATCAACTCTCGGCAAGAGCTGCGTTGTATAGTAGTAGTAGTAGTAGTAGTAGTAGTAGTAGTAGTAGTGTATATAGCACAGGTTTCGCGCGCTCTTGTTAAAAAGTCGCTTCTCTCCCACTCTCTTTCACTGCGGGAGGGAGAACGGGCGACATCGCGACAGCGGAAAGTTTCATCCCCCACGGCGCGCAAGCCCTTCTTACAGTTGTACGCCGCTCGTCGCGTCGCACGCGGGCAAAGCAACTCACGGAAAGCCACGCTTCACCTGCCTCTTTCCCTCTCCCTCTCACTCGTCTCTTTCCACTCCTCTTCGCCGGTCGGAACGCGAGCGGGGGAGAGGGCTGTTTATCGGAGCGAGGCACGATTGCCTGCGATTTGCCGTAGCAGCAGCAGCATTCCGGCGCGAGGTCGATATTTTTCCGGTATGCGATTGCCCCCCGAGACGCGAGGCATCCGAGCTCCTGGCGCATTCCGACGAAGCGCTCGACTCCCTCTCTCTCTTCCCCCGGACACGAAAGAATGCAAACCACCATCCCGCTACCTATAGTAGTGGCAGTAGTAGTAGCTCGATCTTCTCTCCTTCTCCCTTACTCTCATCTTGTGTATACACCGGCGAGCATCGACACTATACACACAGGCTCTCGATTGCGGATTAAAGCTCTCTCACTCTCCCGTGCATTGAATCCCTGATGCTACTGCTGCTGCCATCATCCCTCACGCACGCGTACGCAGGGACGGAAAGAGGGAAACAGCTTAACTATAAGCGGCCGATATGTCGGCGCCTCCGACGATTAATTAAACAGCCACGCTCTCTCGCTCTCTCTTCAGAGCGTATACACACACATACACACACAGAGAGAGAGAGACAATAGCCAGCGCGAGCGTGAGCTGACTGCACGATATACACCGGCCGCAATCTCGAGCGGACGAGCTTTGAAAAAGAGACTAGAGGGAAAGGGAGATACCGGACCGCGAGACGTTCACTCGTCTGCGGTATAGAGCGAGCAGCAGCAGCAGCCCTCTCGATTACCAGGCGCCATTCAGCAGCGAGAGAAACGCGCGCCATACAGCCGCAAATCCGCTCGAGCTTGCATTTTCAGACGTGGGAGAGGTAGAGGGCGATAAAAAGGGCGCTATAGGGCTAAAAATCCCCTCCGCGGGCTGCAAATAGAGGAAAAAAGAAGAGCGCGCGCGAATCCCCCTATACTGCTACTCCGGCGCCGCCGCCGCCGACGCCTTTTTTGCCTCCGCTCTTGCGCGCTCCGGGGAATTCGAGTCTTTCGCCTACAGGTGAACACCTACAGCCCCGAAAAAAATTACGTTCACGGCTGAATGATCAAGCGCGTATAGGGCGGACGCGGAGCACATACGTATATAGGCGAGCAAGAATACGTCGCTGCTGCTATAGCTACACACATGACGAGGCATTCGCGGAATTTTACGCGCGTACTTTTTCCAATTTAACGCAGTACTGGATTCAATTTATCTAGATTTTTTGCCCACCCATCCGCTCACGTTCGTCCTTTCGCGCGTGCGCTCGCTCGCTCGATGCTCCAAAAGCTTTTTCCTCTCGCGTATAAACACATATAGACACACTCGTGTAGCAGCAGCGGCAACGGCCCCTCCGTCCGTGCTGACTTGCTTCCCTTCCGCTTGTCCACTGACCCGAATGAATAGCGAGTTAATCGAAAACAACGCGGCATTGTTGCGCGAAATTCCTTTTATACTGACGTCATGCGCACCGCTGACACGCAAAAAATCGGTATACCTACCCGTCAGAGGAGTGCTCGTCCAATTTTTCGGGGTGTACGCGCGAATTCGGCGCCCGCACCCGCTCGCTCGCTCGCTCACTTTTTTTTCTCTCTTTTCTATATAATGAACCAATGGCCTGCAGCAGCAACAGCGCTTCCATCGTTACAAGTGTATAACCGTGACACGGTTCATATTATTTAACGAGAGAAAGTGAGAGAGAGAGAGAGATAAAAAAATCGATTTTTCGCCCAGTCGAACGGCCGACAAAGGCACAAATGACGATCGGGACTTTATCCCTTGTTTGCGCGCCGATTATCTTTTGTGTTTGCGCGCTCTCCCGCGCGCTCGATAAATTCCCGCACTCCGCGGCAAAGCTGCTTTGTCGAATTATTATTATATAAAGCTCGGCCAGTGTGTGGTAGAGCGCGGCAACGTCGGCGTATGCTCTTTAATGCGCGCTTATACGACGTCGTTAATAATTTTCCGAAGCTAATTCCGGGAGGGCCGCGGCCACCTGGTGCGGATGGAAAGAGGGAGAGATATTTTTCATCGTCTCGACTGGAGAAAGAGAGAGAGAGAGAGAGAGAGAGATGGTTCGAATCTGCTACTATACTGCAGCAGGCGACGCCGCTCGAGCGGAAAATGCACTTGATTTAAAATACACTCTCGGGCTGCTCGGACGACCCCGGCACTGGAAAATCTATTGAGTTTCGGTGAATTCTTTATCATTCGAAAGAGAGAAAGAGAGTTCCACTCGTGCGCGTATTTTTAAAGGACTTCTGTGCGTCTCTGATATTGTATATATCGAGCGCGGCGCACGGTGTCGCTGCGAACGAGCTGGGCGCGCTTTGTCGTACATATAAATCTTTTTTTTTGCGGTGAAATCTTGTTACAATTTTTCGTTGCAAATTTTACGAGTCGTATTGTGCGTTTTGTAGCCGCTGGGTTGCGGACGAATTTTCTTTGTGCTGTATAGAAATGCAAAATTATATTTTTCCCGGGAAGAGAGAGAGAGCTAGTAGTAAATCTGATATTAGTCGGACAGATGCGAATTATTTTTTTGATTTTGTTTTTTTAGAATTATAATATATTATTCGCTTTCACGTGTCAGTTGAAATTACGGTGAAAACTGTATTTTATAAAGTGTCGTTTTACTAAAAATTTTTCATAAATAATTTATAACAAAACCGATTACGAATTTAAAATATTTTATGCAATACGAATAAACTAATAAATAACAGGAACGGAAGTTTGTTTTAAAGAATAACTCAGACTTTGAATTCACGTGGAACTGTAAGGTGTCGCCTGGAAAGGGAAGATAGACACTAGTAAGCAAGTGGATATGTGCCGGGTCTGGTGAGACATGTCCTATATAACTTTCTGAATATCTATTTGCATATAAATAGATATCCTGTTCCTATTAATCCGCAAATTCGATTCAGACATATCTTAATTCACTGCAAGTTTATACGATTGAATTAATGCTAAAGTTTCGTTCATAATTTATTGCAACAATAAATATAAAACCACTGAAGAATATATTCGTCTTTGAAAGTCGTAATTAATAATACAAGTTAAAATATATTATCAAAGAACCAATCAACATGCCAAATAACGTACATACTGTTTACGAAAAACTCATTCGATAAAAATTTCAGCAAAACTGTCTGCAGCGCGCAACGATTACTTTCATTGTGTATCTCGCGAATTTCGGCAATGTTTGCACGTCAAACATATGTGCCCGATTTCACGGAAGCCGGAGAAAGAGGGAGAGAGAAAGAGAGAGATTAAATAAGGGCCGTGTTTTCCACTTTTACAAGTCTATTTACAACGCGCGAAACAAATGAAATGCACTTTTAAAATGCAAATTCGCGCAGCCGAAGCGCGCCGAGCGCCTGCCTCACGCATTGTTTACCGGGCACCACCGGCATCGCGTGCTCCTCTCTCTCCTTTTTTTTTATTCAATCTAATTAAATTTCCCCAGAAAAATATAACGACAATGACAACACAAATACCTGTAGAATTCACAAAGGCCCGCGCTCACTGAGCTCCGAGAAAGGAAACCTACTCGACTACATCATCAGCGTTATTATTATTATCATCTTATTATTTCGCGATTCGCGCGAGCTACAAAGACGGAGGGGCTGTATAGTGGGGCTTGCTCTAGCGCGAGAATCCGCTCCCGGCGAAGCGGATGGGAATTAACTAGACTACCGCGCGCGTACTATCTCTCGCGCCATTAGCGAATACGCGGATACACGGGAATTCTCCCTCCCTCTCTCTGTCGGACAGTTACAATCCTGACTTTGACAATTTCGCTCGTTAAGAATGGCCGCGCGCAACCGACCGTCCGTCCGTAATAAAAAAGCCGGAATGAAAAGACTAATGCAAAATGAATGAATAAGCGTCGTCGTCGTCTGCTCTCGCTCTCTCTCTCACTCGTTAGCTTCGTATATACATATATATTATCTGAAGAGAATCTTGAGAGCCGACGGGCCGGAAGCCGCGCGCCGAAAGTGGATTGAACGGCGCGAGGCCCGATGGGGAAAAAAGAGTAGAGCGAGAACGAAGATGAAGAGGTGGATGAGAGAGGGCGGTCGGGGGGGAGGTAGTGGTAGTGGTGGGGGAGGCAAGACGCCGTAATATATTCCAGGCTGCCCGACTCTCTCTCTCTTTCCAGCTATATACGTCGATGAAAACTCAAGCACGGCGGAGAGAGAATTTTCATCCGCTCGAATGCACAGTGTCGCCCACCTCGCTGCTGCTGCTGCTGCATCCTGCCTTTCTTCCTCTTTCTCTCTCTGCTCGCGCGTTATTTTTCTTCTACTCCTTTCGCCGGCGCGCTGTACTTATCTGGCGCGTTAACGACCCCCCCGACAAAGTGCGCCGGAGCCCCGTAGGCGAGAAAAACAAGCGAGCTTGCGCGCTCTTTCTTCTTCCGCAGCTACGTCGCATTACTATATACCTAGTACAAGCCAGCGGGAAGAAAAGTCTAGGCAGCTGCTAGCGATAAAAGTTGAGAGAGGGAAAGAGGAGAGATAGAGAGATAGATGGTGAAAAAGAAGAAAGAGAATTATCGGGGAATTCCGGCGTTAATACGGGCTCGTAGCTGTCGTCGGTTTTTAGGATGGCCCTCGCGCGAGCTATTGTACTCGCGTGGGAGGGAGAGCGACGCTGGCGAGACAGGCCGTATTTACACAGGTGCAGGTACTCCCTCCCTCTCTCTCTCTCTCTCTCTCGGGTGTGTAAGTGCGCGCGCGGTGGCAGCGTGTTTCGATTTGACACCAGGCCGATTATTAAAGGGAAGCTACGAAACGATCGGCCTGCTGCAGCAGCAGAGCCGGCCGGCGGCTTCTGCTTTCTCCCACCCTCTCCCTCCTGCCTCAGCCGCATGACACGTCGGGCGGCGGCGGCTGCTCGATTAATTCCTACGCATCATCGATACGTGCTCCATTGTTCAAGCAACGCGCACACGGCCGCGTGCATCCCCCCGATAAAGCCCAGCTGATCCGCGCGCGCGCGCTGCACATGCGCTTCGACCGTTTTTGCTCGGCCTCTCTCCCTCGCACACTCACACTCGTGCTGGTATATTACGGGAACGCTCTGCTCTATACGGCTGGCTCTCATTAGTTACGTCTACTACTCTTCGCATGATGTTATAATAGTAGATGTGGGAATGTATAGGTGTAGGCTATGCGCGTCGCCCGCCGGAGTGACGCGACGAAAGGGGTGCGCGGAAGGAGCTTGCGAGGATTTGTCAGGGCAGGATGAAAAAAGGCAAGTGTGGGACTGAGTGAGAGAGAGAACCTAATGAAAACATTCGCTCAAGTCGTTATTATTCAGAGTACAATATCCTGGAGATAAAAGGGGGGGAAAGTAATGAAAGAGGAGAGAGAGAGAGAGAGAGAGAGTACGCGCGCGTGCCCCGCGGGGGAGAGAACTGACGACGGTTGGAAGTTCATATCGCGGACTGCAGCGGCTGCCACCCAAGAAGAAGCTAGCCAGGAGAGTAAGGGAGAGTAGGGGACAAAGACTCGCCGAGATCAGACACACACACACACACACACACACACACACACACATCTACATTTGCCGGGGCGGCGATTGCTGAGCGCCGGTGGGAAAAAATCTTGAGACTCACTCTCTCTACCTACCTACCGCTGCGCTGGATTTCGACGATGAAAAGTTTGCGGTGTGGCGATTGCGGGAGGGACAGATGAAAGGACGAGCTGCTGCTGCTGCTGCGGTGCCGTTCGCCGGGGCTAAAGGTTGTACAGCCCGACGGCATCGCGAAACAGAGAGTGAGAGAGAGAGAGCCAGTCAAAGAAGCTCTGCTGCTCTGTCTCTCGCATAAAGCGAGCATCGCCGTAGCTGCAGCAGCTCGCGGAATTGCCTGGGCTCACCCCCGTCGTCCGCGAGCTCGCGCTTCCCCCTCTCCACAGATTACTGCTAAATTTTTCGCCGTTTCCCTCTCTCTCTCTCTCTCTCTCTCGCTGAATCTCGGTCTCTATCCGCGGGAGAGTACAATGACCCCCCGAGGCTACTGCCGCCTCCTCGAGTGTGCACGGGAGAGTAAGAGAGGGATTGAAAAGTAAAGCTCGCTCGCTGAGCTGCGCTGCTGCTTCTTTCAACCCCTTCTTCTCGCGGAGCTAGCTCTTCCTTCTCCTTCGCTGCGCACGACGTCGCGAGAGCGCGCGAATAATTTCCGTCTTATATATAATATATACGCGTATAGCTGCTCCCGCACCCACCTGAGAGTGTACAGGAAAAGCGAGCGATAGAGAGGCTAATTGAAGCGACGGGAGTGACAATCGCTGCTGCCGCCTGGGGCCCTGAGATAAGACACACGAGGTGTAGGTAAGGGCGCAGCTGAACTACGCGCGAGCAGCCGGACGTTATAGCCGAACGATCCGCTATACTCCCTCCCCCGGGAAATCATGCGACGCTTTTTTTTTTAAAGCGAGACGTACATAGTAGTAGTGGTGGTGGGTATATATAGTGCATAGTTCGGTACACATGCATACACACACACACACGGAGAGGACGTACAATGCACCGGGGCCCGCACAAGAGGTCATCGGGGCCAATTCGCCGCCGACCCTGCTGCCGCCCATTTGATTGACGCGAGAGCGAGCGAGCGAGCGAGCGCTGATTGTGCGCATTGTTCGAGCAGTCCACGTGTGTGTGCGCAGGAGAGTGAGCGAGGTGGAGAGTGTGTATACACAGGCGCAAACGCGCGCGCGCGTGTGTCCACTCTGTGTTCTTACTCTGCCCTGCCGTCAAAGCGGCCGCTTTGGAATGCAGAGACCGGGTCTGCCCATCCGCCTGCCTGCCTTTTTTCATTCCCTTTCTTTCTTTCTTTCGCTCGGCGCGTCTTCGGGCTGGGATTTGCATGGTAAAGAGGCCCCGTTGTGTGTATGTGTCTGCGTATATATATACGCCGCTGCAGCAGCAGCCCGATGAATTATATATTTTCATACACCATCGTCGTCGCTGCAACAGCAGCAGCAGCGTAGCAGCCGATGGGTTTCCACTGCGGTCGCTTGCTCTCTCTCTCTCTCTCTCACTTCAAGATTGATTTTCCCTCGCCGGGCGCGCGCAGCGTTCGATTCGTCGCAAGCCGGAGCTGGAGAACGACGTCGGTGCAGCGCTCTCTCGGTTCATTTGCACGTTTATCAAATCGCGATGCGAGACGCGCGCGCGCTTTTCGCTCGATATGCGCGAGAGAGTAGTATAGGTATTTTCGGGGCCGGCTTTGTGAGCACAGCAGCAGCAGCAGCAGCGGCAGTGGAAAATCGATGGCTAAGGCGGACCGATCGGAGGTGACTGAAGTGTGTTTTAAGTTCGCGCGCGCGTATGTGTGGTAAAAGGGAAGATGAGGTTCGGTTAAAGTGGGGTAGTTGTATATATGTTAAAGGCGAAAAAGCGAAATTGGGTGGCTGGGGAATTGGCGAACGTCTGTGTGTGTACATGTGTGTACGCGTGGGAAATTTTCGAATTACCATATTTCACGTGGATGATGATACGAGCGCGCTCGGGCGCCGGAACGCGACGCGATGGTCGTAATCGTTGAACCCGAAAGCGCATTGTGTTATGTTGCCATTTCGGCGGGAATAGCGTAGGTAAATATTTTCTGTGTATTGTTCAGTTTTTGTTTAGTCGCTTGTGGGCGAGCAGCGCACTCGGAATTGGCAATTTTTTTAATTACAAGATCGGAGGTGTTCTTTTTTTTTGTTATCCGTTACATACAGTCGTTATATTCGTATAGAAAAATAATTAATTTAGCTAGGCGCTATGCATATAACAACGTGTTTCCTCCGTATATGTACGTATCGATTACTCCCGCCAATTACTTTCGTGATGAAACGTAACGTATATATTTGTGGCTTCCCGGAAAAACCACACAAGTGACATGTTTTTCAAAATAGGTCTTGAATAAACAACAAGGAAAACGCTATAACTCCATTTTCTTTCAACATGTTCCCGATATAACTATATATCTCCTTTTTTTTTCTTTTTTTTTAAATAACTCCCGGAAAAACCATATAACTCCACTTTTTCTTTTAGAATAGAATAGAATAGTAATTTATTGAAAATAAATTGCATTTACAAACGGTATATAAAAAGCATTCGTGAATAAATCGTGTATAAATATAAATACAAATAAATCGTACATATATTACAATAAAATAAAATCTAAAATAAAATATAAAATACAATACGAATTTGGTATAGTCAAGTAGAGGTTCTAAGTCTATTTTGAAATGTATGATATCACAGTTTAATTCTTAAAAGCTAATAATACTGAATAGTAAGTCAAAGACTAGAATTAGTGATATCACAGCTGATGACTAAAACATTTAGTTGACTAGAAAACAAAAACACGCAAGAGTGACTATTGAGACTGACTATTTCTGTAAAAAACTTAAAAAATCGCTGACATAGCCAGGTCGTATAAAGTAGAACTTATAACTAAAAATTAAAAATTACCTAAAATACTAATCACACACTCGCACTCACCCTAATAAATACATTCATTCCTGTAAATGGGACGACACATTGTAAAAATTAACATACAGAGTCGCCCATTTTGCTATAGTGGTTAGTCGAGATCAAGGAGATGCCTTCTCAAAGCAGTTTTGAACCTGCTGAGCGGTCATGGAAGATTTCTAACCTCAGCAGACAGAGAATTCCATAGGTGCGTACTTTGTACACTGAAAGATTTTATTCCAGTTTTGGTTCGCATTGGTGGTGCTGCGTCAATGCTTTAATTTCGCGAGAATAACCCCGGAAAAACCATATAACTCCATTTTTTTTTTCATCCAATATCCTGGAAAAATGATACCACTTATTTATACACGTGACCACTTTCTCAATTCAATATTATCGGAATAAACTATATAACTATGTTTAGATACGTTTTAATGCAATTTCTGTAGCCAGTAGCGGCATATATTAACAGTATATACCATAGCCACCTTTACATATAGTCAATAGGGACGTTCATTGGCGCGGCTAGTATTTGATAGTGTAGTAGTTATTGAATTCTTTGTGAATAATGAAGAATAAAAAAAGTTACCGGAAAAACAATATAATTGCCATTGAGACCGGAATACCATATAACTCTACTCAAATTGTTTTTATTTCCGGAAAAACCATATAAGTGAAAGTCATTTTCTATAAGACATGGACGCTATTTGATCTAGTTACTATGGTAATAAATATGTTATTTAGATTAGTATTCATATAGATGCAATGTTGTAAAACGCCGATGCGAAACTAAAAATTCGACTTACTCGAAATAATGAAAAATGGAGATATCTGGTTAGTCCTGGAAGCCACAGATATATATCCTATATAGTCGCACTTATTCCTAAATCAAACGAATTAATCATTCACACAACAAAAAGGAAGTACCAACTCTTCCGAGACATTGCTCATCAGATCAAAAGAGATCGACAGACACCCACACCCATGCACATACATCACGTATACAGAGTGCTTTATCGACGCGTATTAAATCCGGGCGACGTATTTATAACGGGCAGCTGAAAATACTTAATGCGCAATTAAATATTAACCCGGGGAGAGCTGCAGCGGCAGCAGCGGTACGCTAGCGATCAATACTTCTCTCCGGCAAGCTGTAAAACGCGCGCACGCGGCTAATAAATATTGGCAACTCGCGCTCGCTGCGAGTACTATTAAACCGCGCGTGTATATTAATCAATTCGGCTCGATTTCTACGAACGCTCGCGCCGGGCAGTGGACGGGAGAATGGTAGATATGCTGTCGGCGTGGTGATAATGATATCGCTAAGCCTCTTACCGTCTCCCCCCGCCACTATATGCGCTGCGGCGATTGGAAACGAACTGATTGCAGTGAGATATGGCAGCGATTAAAGTGCTTTTAGTGGGGGATCCTTGGACAAATACCAATCGTTGTTCTTAGATACCTAACACAGGTCCACAAAAAAAAGTGATTGGCGGGATGGACTAGAGCATGATATTCCGATGTATATTGACCCGTTAAAGCCGAAGATGCCCTCAGTCTTGGCACTTCGTGTCAGGAGTTTAAGATATCGCTCACTCTCAAAATTTTGAGATACGTTTATAGCAAGGTCACACAACTTTTTTAAATCATTTGATCAATGACATTATAGAGTACTATACTCATTTGCTACAGAATCTATTTTGAATAATCTAAATACGATTTTTCTTCTTCATAAAATAGCAAATAAAAATTTGAATTATATGAATATGATTTTTTCTTGTTTGAGATATAATGACTTTTCGAAAGTAACTGACGTGTAGTGCCAAAACTAAGGTCATATTCGGCTTCATTAGGCCAAAATACATGGGAATATCATAGTCTAGTTCTTTGCGCAAACCACTTTTTTATTTTGTGGGCCTCGGTTATTGATGTAATTGTATATGAGTAGTAGTAATTAAGGGGGTGATTTTTTTTTTATTTTTTGTTCTTATATCAAGTCGTATTAGCCAGTAGGCGTGGGACGACCCAGATAGCAAGAAACGTTTGAGAAACGTTTCACTGGAAACACAGAAACGGTCCCCCTCTTGAGCAGGAAACGTTTCTACGACGTTTCAGAAACGGTGAAATGTTCGACTTGGTTGCGAGGTCATGTTTTAAGAAACGTTTCGGAAACCGTAACCGGAAACGTTGCGGAAACGTTTCTACAACGAAATTATAATAATTTACATTGTCAATTATTAACACTGATATTACTGCAAAAAGTATTGGGTATTAGAGCAGACGTCTCTTATATACCTAATTGGAAATATCTTTTCTTTTATGAAATGAATTACGCCATCTATCGGCGGGATGGATATCGAATACTTTACAATCTTAATATATATGGTTAACAAACGTTTCTAAAACGTTTACAACGTAACCTTGCAGCCAAGTTGGACATTTCAACGTTTCTGAAACGTCGTAGAAACGTTTCCGGCTTAATAGGGGGAATGTTTCCACGTTTCTGATGAAACGTTTCAGAAATGTTTCTCAAACGTTTGTTGCTATCTGGGGAATAGTTCGAAAATTTCTTCCTATCCTTTTTCAATAAACTTAAATATAATAGTGTAAATGATAAAATAGTGTATTGAAATCACTCACGTTCTCTAACTAATACATTAACTTAGTAAAGTAAAAAGGTTCAAAAACTCAAAAAACAATTATAAGCTCGCAAGGTTCATGCAACCAAGATCGAATTTTTTTTCGAACTTTTACTCGAAAAGAAACCCGAAAAATACATGAGTCAAAAGTTCTTGTTAACAACTGTAGAATGAAATAAAAAGTGTTAGATTAGCTTCAAATGTGCTAAAACATTGCAATTTGATATGCTTAAAAAATTTATTTCCTGCGTCTACATGCATTTGTAATGCAAAAAAGAAGAACCCAAAAATTTTCGAACTATTCGTTCGCACCCCAATCAGTCACCATTCAGTGTCCTAACCGATTTATTAACAATAATAACACAAATAAAATTATAGATTAATAAAAAAGTAACCTAGAGCTTAGTGTAATGCTTTTAATATTCATTTAAGTAATTAAGAAAAATACATCACCTAATTAATTCCTCATTCAATTCATTAACATTCCTCCCCCATACTGTCGATACTTGACTCTCCCCGTATATAACAAATCTCAACGCGATAATCTCCACTCATCGCGCGCGCCACTCTCACCCCCAACACATACGCGCGCACACAGCGCCTAAGCCCTCGAAAATCAAACCCGGTCACATACGCGCGCGCGGGTGCGTGCAATTGTACATAAAACTGGATTACCCACCGGTCCCCCATCATAATATCTAATACGTCGACATGTGTTCGCGCGTTCATCCCCCTTTGACACAGTTCCCTCATAAAGCAAATATCGATGCATTGCGCACTCGCTATAACGCTTTCCGCGAGTGGTTAATCCCGCGAAAAATTAGCGCCGTGCGTAGCTGCTCACGAGGATAAATATTATAGAGCCCCGATGTTTCAGAGGCGATAATAGAGAGAGAAATTAAAGAAGGAGCTGGTGTAATAGGAAAAGTTGTCAATTTAAGTTTGCGCCTTTAACAAACGCAGCCTTTTGAACGGTGCATTCGGTTGATATACCACCAAGTCGAATGTAGGATAACGCCTGCACACCGCCCCACCACAAGAACAAAAAAAAAACAAAGAATAAATCCCGCGCGTGCATTGTGTATAAGACGTGGGCTGTTCTTTCCCTCCAGCTCCGCATGTAACTTCGCGCCGAAGAGCAAGTTTTTCAAACATCCCGGGGCGGTGCAGGCGGTGGCGGCGTCTTCGCGCAAACTTTCCTTGCGACTTGTTGCCTACCTACTCTCTCACTCCCCTCTCACTTCGCCACTAGGCGACTGACTTCGGATTGGCCATTTGCTTCTCGACTTCTATATGTACAGATATATATATATCCCTCGCTCAGCGCGCATAAGGTCCATTATTTTGTTAAACTTGTTGCTGCCGCTGCTGCTACTCCGCGCGGCGACGACGACGACAACGCGGGCTGCTCGTAATGATGGAGAGGGGCATTGCGAATGCATGTATACGGGCGATTCGAAATCTTATAACGGCCCGTGCGCGCGCCCCAACTCTTATATACTTGTTGCTCCCCGCGACGTTATCGAGTTGTAACTGTGTGTGTGTGTGTGTGTGGAAAAAGTGTACCAACGCGAGTTAGTATAGCTACTTTGCCGTATATAAGCAGCGGTAGCGGGGTAATTGAATGAGGGCCGGAGGAAATTGAAGTATTCAGGGCGCTCTGTACCGGTGTAAATTCGCGTGAGAATTCTTGCTTCTGACGTCGTCGTCTTTGCTGCTCGGGGGGTGAATATTTCACGCTCGAACCGCGGCTAATGCCTCGAGCGCTTGCGCCACTGAGCGAAAAGCAATTAAGGTCTCTCTCTCTCTCTCTCTCTCTCTCTCTCTCTCTCTCTCTCTCTCTCTCTCTCTCTCTCTCTCTCTCTCTCTCTCTCTCTCTCTCTCTCTCTCTCTCTCTCTCTCTCTCTCTCTCTCTCTCTCCTATACCTATACACACATACACACGTAAACTATATACACGTATATACACATAAACACTCCTCTTATGCTGTATACATAAGTCTTCTCCGTGTGTTCACAGGTGTGTGCGTGCTGCTGGTGGCGGTAGCGCCGCGTCTGGGCCGCTGCCACAACGGCGGTGGTAGCGGCTTCGACGCTCACCTCCGCGGTCCGAGCTTCCTGATCGAGCCGCCGTCGCGCGTCGAGTTCTCGAACTCGAGCGGCGCATGGCTCGATTGCGCGGCGACGGGTAGCCCACCGCCCAACATCGACTGGTCGACCGCCGACGGACTGCCGGCCGGCGACGTGCCCGGTGTCAGAAGGTTACTGAAGAATGGCACCCTGGTGCTGCTGCCGTTCCCAGCGGCCGCTTATAGACAGGACGTGCACAGCGCGACGTACAGGTGCGTCGCGAGCAATTCGGTCGGCCGTGTGCTCAGCCGCGACGTGCAGGTTCGAGCAGGTGAGTTATATAGGGCTGCTGCTGCCGCGGCTTTCCCTTTCGACGGAGAGCTGGCTTGTACGTGAGGGGGGCACTGATCGAGGGTTAACTTTCGCCGTGGAGGCTGACTTATGGGGTGGTTGCTTTTTTTAGGTGCTGGGAGTTGCGGGGATTTAAGGTGTTTGGAGTTTATTGCACGACGGTTGTGGCGTTGCAGAAGAGTTAATTGATCTTTTTTTTTGTTGGGGAGGGGTTTTTTTTTACGAAAATTGATTGGATATGCTTTTGAGGCGGGATTGAAAAATCATATTGGAAATATGCACGGGGGTTATCCGATTTCCAGAGCTGAGTGCGGGTTTTCCAAAGAATATCTAATTTCCGATGATAGAATTTCCAGCCGAGCGCAGTTGTTTGCTTATTCATCCAAAATATGCATGCGAACTTTCGTTATACGAACGGGAATATATATCTCTCCGAAAAAAGTATCCTGTTGAGTAAAGAAAAATCCGTATTTTAAATATATTATACCGTCGTTTGTATATTTTTCGTCCATCTGGTTCATATTTTTGTTACAGTAATGGGTAGAAACGGATCTTTTTTGCTTAAAAAGTTTTACTACCGAACTATTATTGTTCCGAGATAAACCCAATCTTCGATTTTCCGCCGTATGTTTTTCAACTCCACTGCTCGCATCTCTCTACTCTCTTTTTTCCTGAGATATCACATTTATATGTACTCTCCCCCGACTCGCTCGTTTTCCTCAAAGTTTTCCCCGAAAAATACGCGTCCCTCCCTCTCCCTTCCTATTCATCTCTGCGCGTTCCGCGTTCCCTTCCTCTCTATAGAAACAAAGTATAAAAACACACATATAAGTACGAGTTTACGTTACCACCATATTCGCAGAATTCTCCCATCCTCTAGGTATAATTAATAAAATCATTGAAAATAAAACCAAACTTTTCTAACACACCCCCCGTGAAAATTATAAATTCAAAGGGGAAATGTAAATATCTCTTTCTTCCCATCTACCCTGGACGGCGACAACGAAGAAAAAAGGAAACAAACGGTAGAAAACGACGAAGTGAATCGCTAATCCGCGCGATTTCAAGATTAAGCGCGCGCAAAAAAGGGGCGAGCGAGCGCGCGAAGATTTTATACGCGCTCACGCCAAGTTTCCCACCGTCCGTGTTTTCCATAAATATGCAAACGCGCGCACGCGCGCTTCTCTCGTTCGTACTACTTCGGCGTACTTTTATTCCGGCAAGCTGTTCGAATGTAACTCGCTCTCGCGAACTCTCTCGCTCCCCGGGATTCAATGTGATTTAATGATCTTTAGCCACTCGCTCCTGCGGAAACGATGTTATTCCGGCTCGTAGAAGTTCCCTCCCAACGACTACATCAAAGCTCATCCGCCAGATTAACCGAAGAACACTACTATACACATATATATTTTATGATTGTGTTTGTCGCATACAGTGGTCGCCCAGGCGTACAAAGTGGACGTGGAGGTGATAGGCGGGGCCTCGCGGGGCTGCACGGCGGTGCTGCGCTGCGTCGTACCGAGCTTCGTGCGGGACCTCGTGCGCGTCGTCTCCTGGCTGCAGGAGCCGGCCTTCTACATTTATCCCTCGCTGCAAGGAGGTAAGCGACGCCTTATACCTACGTATACATATATATACTACCACTACTACCGCTGTTGGCTCATTGTGCGCCTCATCTCGCGGAAAATTCAATGCCGCCGACTTTAATGTCCACAACATCCGCCTCGGGGCTTTGCACAGTTCTCTCTCTCTCTCCGCCTCTGCTTCTCTGCCTCTCCCTTGTTCGTGTATATATCTCGACGTCAGGTCGCGAGAGCAGCGCCCCTCGCCTTTATTACCGAGCTCAAACTCTCGCGCGTCCGTCTCCCCCCGGAGTCAAGCGCCGCCGGAGGCTGCTGCTACTGCTGCTGGTACTGCTCGGTGAGAGTTGCAATTCCCCCTCTTTCTCTTTCTTACTTTCTCCTATAACTAATAGTTTCTCGCGCTCGCGTTAATAAAGCACGGTCGTCTCGGGGTATAAGGTGCATTGAACCCGCGCTTTGGTCGCGGCTAAAAGAGGGTATATAGGAGCCTCGTCGAGGAGCGGAAAAAAAGTATCGAGAGCACGGAGCTCTCGACGTTTTAACGGGTGCTCTCTCTCTCGGGGATATCGAGAAAGGTGAACGAGGGAGAGGGAGAGAGTGAGAGGAAAAAGCAATAAAGAGCCTCCATGTAGAAAGGCTCGTTAGTCCGATTCGGCTTGGCAGCCACCGTCGCCGCCGAGGCTCACGCAGGTATCGATCGCCCACGCGAGCGAGCGGCAATTTCCAGCGCGGAACGGTAACAGAGAGATGCTGCGGTAAGAGGGACCGAGGTAAAAGCAGAAAGAGAGAGAGAGAGAGAGAGAGAGAAGTCTCGAGGCTTTACGAGTACACTTCTTTCTCCCAACGTATATACGTACGCGTGTGAATGGCCTGCGTGTGTAGATGGCAAGTTTCACCTGCTGCCGACGGGGGAGCTGCTGGTGCACGGCTTGGAGTTCACGGACCAGGTGCCCGGCTACAGGTGCAGGACCGTGCACAGACTGACGAGGCAGGTCGTCATCAGCTCGGTGGCGAACGTGCGGATAGCGGATCATAGGGGCGTGATGCCACCGGTGATACTCGACCACTCGGAGAACGTTTACGTGGCGCAAGACGAGTCTACGTCGCTGGTGTGCGTCGCCCAGGCCTGTCCCACCCCCGAATATAGGTGAGTTTTATTTATTTTGTTTATTGTTTTCGTGTACATTGTTGTCCGAGTGAAAAGGAAAAACGCGCATGTGAATACAAATTCGCATCGGAAAGTAAATTTGAATATCCCCGCTGCTGAATGCGCGCGCGATTCTGTATGTCTATCAATGGACGAAAACTACCCAAGCTCTATATATATATGTATAAAGAGAGAGGATGCAGCGTGTACGCAGACGGAGCTTTTAGGCAGCGCAAACTACCCATTCAAAACTTCGGTTTATGCTCTGCCCCCCCCCCACCCGCAGCCGCGAGTAGTGGCGCCCGGCGAACGCGCGCCGCGCCAAGACCGACTTTTGTCGAACTTTCGTATACCCTGCAGACGATATCTTTTTCTTTTTTCTTTTTTTTTTTTATCGTACCTTTTTTTTACCCTACCCTCGCCGAAAAGTTTTCATTAAACGTATGTCTAAAAGCAGACAGTGCAAAGCGGTGTCAAATTTAGCGCGTCGGTGACAGAGAGGCGCAACTCGAATTTCCAACTTTGGTGAAAGCAGTGCGTTAAATTTCGATGCCGACTTTGATGTATGTGTGTGTGTGTGTGTGTGTGTGTGTGTCTGCGTGCGTACGTACACACTCGCGCCAGTGAAATTAGCGGTGTTTGGTACTAATTTGACTGCCAAACTTTGCCATCGTCAACTTCGAATTTCGCGCAGCGCTTGCAGAGAGAGACAGAGATGAGTAGTAGTACACGCCCACACGAATTTTTTTTTCACCACCCCCGGAACCTATAGCTCGCGTATAATTACGTGGTTTCATTATATATCCAACTTCGTTTCGTTATATATATTAGGACATACCCAGCGTGCGCTGTGTATTATACACAATACACGTGGATTAAAATATTTAATAGGTATACGCGGGCCAAAATTGCGAATTCTTTTGTGCGCGCACGCGCCGGTGACAACGACGAAAATCGCGCGTTCTGTCACGGGGATATGTATATTTTATCCGCGCATTTTCGTACCAATTTTTCTTTCTCTCTCGCTTTATCGACGCGCGCGGGTATACACCGCAGTGTTTTAACCCCCTGCGGGCTCATCAGATCCATCAGCTGTCCGCGACACGCTTAAATTTAAATACAAACATCGTCCCGTTGTTCCCTCGCGTATATACACGCCGAGAAAAAAAGCATATGGTCGCTTGTCTTTCATGCTCCGCTTGCTGCCACCCATTTTATTCTGAGTTATCGCGCACGTATTTTGCTATATTTATCAACAACAACGTCACTTGCTTTTTTTCTCTCTCTCTTTGCATGATCACAGGTGGTACGCGCAGACAGGAGCGGAGCCAATGCTGGTGCTGCCGGGGCCGCGCACGCGTCTACTCGGCCCCGTACTGGCGATCGAGGCGGTGACCCTGGAGGACAGCGGCGTCTACCGGTGCACCGCGTCGAACCCCGGGGGCGAGGCCAGCGCCGAGCTCAGGTAAGCCCGATCACGGAAAAAGTACATATTCACCGCTATATATCTACTACTATTGCTACCGCTGCTATAGTAGTATACTACCGGTTCATTGTTTGCGGGTACACGCGCGAGCGGAAGTTATCTACTCGCGGTGTGATGGAACAGGCCTCGACGTCGAGAGTTTCCTCCCCCCTCCCGTCCCCCTCCGAACTACCCTTATCCATCATGTAGACGTGACACGCCCGAGGCTCGCGCAGTGGGGGTAAATCGTGGAAAAACTTTTTCTGCTCCCGGTTTATAGAAAGTTCGTCGTCGTCGTCGTCGTCGGCGGCGTCGTGGGGGGGAATGAATTTTTCTCGATAGTTTTCCAAAGAATAATGCCAGAGTTTTTTGCGGCTTCTCGCATTCGTTTTGACGTTTTATTCGCGTGTTAGACACGCGGTGGGTCAGAATTCCGGCGTGTAAGAAAATCAAACAAAAGCATTTTTATGCTAATTTCGAGACATCACCGCCAATCAAGCGCCCGTTTTTCTCGCGCAAACTACCCAAATACATTTCCAGCAGTAGCTCTCTCTCTCTCATTCTCTCTCATTGAAATTCCCTCTCTTCCCTCACGAGCTCTATCACTCTCTCCGCGCACGCAAAATCCCGTTATTCCCAATCCATCCATCCATCCGCCACAAAAGCGCAAAAACCTCTCTTTCTCTCGCGCCGCACCAGTAACATATATCCCGGCACTTTATTTTCTATCGAACCGGCGCGGCGGCGGCGGCGGCATTCGCGCGCGCTCTTTTTCGCCTCGTCACGGTAGAATTATGGGGCCGCGTGCATAAAAAGCGGCGTCGCATTTTCCCGATTCTCTTTCTCTCTTCCCCCCTTCCTCTCCTCACTCACACACATATACTTACGCAGGTTAGTGGTGACGGCGCCGCTGCACGTGGAGGTGACGCCGGTGCTGCTGAGCGTGCACCTCGGCGGTTCCGCGGAATTCCGCTGCGAGATCGGCTCGCATCCCCAGGCAGGGCCGCACTTCGTCACCTGGTACAAGGACGGCAGGCAGCTGCCGGGCACTGGCAGGCAATCGGAGGTGCTCAGGATCAGTAGTATAGGCAGGGAGGACCGAGGGATGTACCAGTGCATCGTCAGGCGATCCGAGGGCGACACGGCTCAATCCTCAGCCGAGCTTCAACTTGGTGGTACGTTATTATTGTTCTTATTATTATTATCATCATTATCATCGTCATCAAAGTCGCTCGTGTTTTTTCATCCCGCGGCAGCGAGAGCGCGCGGGTGACAAAAATACACGCGCGAGCGGCCCGCGCGCTTGGATCAATACCTGCAGCCGCTGCTGCTGCTGCTCTCGCGGGGATGAGAGAGAGAGAGCGCGCGAGAGCTAGCGCAGCGCGCACAGCAGCGTTATATATGTATATAACGAAAGAGAAAGAGAGAAAGAGAGAAGAAGAATGCGCGTTCTGTTTTTGCTTTCAGACGCGCCGCCGGTGCTCCTTTACTCTTTCATCGAGCAGACTCTGCAGCCCGGCCCGGCCGTCTCGCTCAAGTGCTCGGCCGCGGGTAATCCCACGCCGCAGATCTCGTGGGCGCTCGACGGCTTTCCCCTGCCCACCAACGGCAGGTACGTGTATACGTACATACGTATGTTCACGCACGTAGGAGAAAAGGTTTATTACGCGGCTATGGTCCGTTCGATACCAGTGTGGAAGGGAAAAAAGTTGGGACGAGGGAAACTTTCCCGCGTTGTTGTGTGTGTGTGTGTGTGTGTGTGTATTAGCTTGGCACGATACAGGACCGCCGAAAAAGTGAAATATAATGGAGCGCGGCGCTGAAAAGAGAGGAGGAGCGAGGAACATTCTTTGGCAGCGGCAGGTTATAGGACGAAGGAGGAGAGGATACACGGCGTAATAATGATAATTCACGAGCGCCTGCTCGGAGAGCGGACGAATCTACCATGCCATGTAATACTCTTTCGGAATTATACCGTGGGCGATTTTAAGGCCGGCGAAAATTTTCGGCTGTAGGCCGAGGCGCGTATATATGTGTGTGGGAGAGAGAATCGCGAGCGCAAGGAAAATTAAATAGAGGTCGAACAAAGGTCAAAAGGTAAAAGGCCCGAAAAAAGCGAGAGGGAGAGGGAGATGAGAGAGCGATAACAATGTAGTGCCGCTGCGCGCAAAGGAGAGGAGAGAACGCGGGCGCGCTCGGGAAAATTGAATTTTTTTCCTCCGCTTTGAGCCTAGCAGCTCGCTAGCTAGCTAGCGAGCACGAGGGGCAGAGAAAAAAAGGACCATGCTGAAAAATGAAAGAGATTGGCCATGCGCGAGGATACGTGCGCGTGTGTGAGCTGCATGCGAAAGTTCTCTCGTCTATAAATCCTGGAATATTTACGGGAATATTTCGCGGGGGCGGGGCTTCTTCATTAAAAGTTCAGCGCGCGGGTCATATATACGTATACGCAAATATGTCCTGTCCGCGACAGACCAGCCCTTTTTTTTTTTAATAAAGGAAAGCAATTGTTACAGCGACCGCTGCGGCCTAGCCATATAGCACGCGCGCGCAGTGTGTTGGGCTTGGTGCCAGCGAGCGGAAATAAAATAACCATGTGCATGTAGTACGTGTGTGTGTGTGTGTCGTATGTTCAAGGTTCGTGATAGGCCAGTACGTGACGGTCCACGGAGACGTGATATCGCACGTGAATATCAGCCACGTGGTGGTGGAAGACGGCGGCGAGTACTCGTGCACGGCGGATAACCGGGCGGGCAAGGTGACGCACGCCGCCCGGCTCAACGTCTACGGTAAGTGCGGAAGTGGTGTAGCAAAGTTGAGGTTACTACTTATTCATCGCTGACTTCTGCGGTAAAAGCGTAACGAGGGAAAGTAAGGGGGAGGGGAAGAAGGAAGTACTCGAGATTATTGTTCCGCGCGGCTCGGTAATGGATTTTCGCGCGGTCTGACTGGAGAAGGGATGATTATTTTTCCTCTCCTTTCGGTGATTAATTGAAATTTAAATTATAATGGGGGAGCGCTGGAGTGGCCCGGAAGACTCTTGTTCCTGGGGATTTTTTTTCGCACGCGCGAGATTTTCGTTTTTAATTAAGGACGGTGTTATTATACATTGTACGAAAATGTACACGATCATTCGCGTAACGGGTGCGAGGATTTTTTAATGAATTCGAATATGTATTTGAATTTTTTATGTTTTTCGCGGATTATTAATGGTTTTGGTGCGGCGTGATATTGTAGGAGGAAGCGTTTCAGGGTGATTATTCTTGCATTTTTCATATCTTTTTAATAATTGCAGCCTTTCACGGTGCTTTGTGAACAAAAAGCCCAAGAACATCATCATATTTGAATTTCATTTTAATTTTTAGTTAGATATCCTCTGGTTATATTCGAGGAAATTCATACTATTGAAGAGTCCGTTATAGCAGGACTGCATTTTTAATCTAAATTTTCGTTATTATAGAATGGCTTTTATTTAAAACTATAAAATAAAATCATCATTTTGCATACGGTGTAAAGATTCGCCCTGTTCCTAAGCAGTGCAAAGGGATTTCCATTTAGTAATTGAATTATTTGCATTTTACAGCGCCCAATAAACTTTTTACTATCGGCACACTAGCCCCCATTTTGAGATATTTTATAGAGAAAAATTTACATGTCCGAAAAAGCGTACCTATATATACGTGCTGACGCTCCCAACAATTTTTTGCTAAATGAATTTTCCCGCACGTACGTGTACATGTTTGCCGTTCGAGTTGAATTTTCCAATTTTCTTGGAAACGTTGTAAAAACTATTTTTTTCGCGCAGCCGCGCGTTTTATCTCTTTCTCTCTTTCCCGCACGAAATGAAACCCATCAAAAATTCGCGTCCATCTCGCGCGTAAAGAGAATGAAAAATCCTGCTGCTACTGTCATGCGTCCATATATATACATGTACGCGATTAAAAAAATATCGTACGCTTCATCTCCGGGGAAATTTCGCGAAAAACGCGCGCACAACTCGACTAACGTTGAATTGAATAATAGCGATAGCAGCGTGTCTACGTATATTTGTACGACTTAAGTAGAAGAAGTCGAGTGCGCGCGGGCGGATGATGTATAGGTCCTCGCTCTTTATACATAGATATATAACGATTCACTCCAGTGTTATTCTTTCCACTCGAGCGTTGTTCCCGAATTTCCCCGGGGGACGCGAACCGCTCTCGCGCACTACCAGCAAAAAGTATACTTTCAATTCTAGCTGTAGCTATCTATACGCGTGCACCCTAAACCTCGAGCGAATTTCCTCTCTCTCTTAGAACTAGTCCGCACTTCCCGTCCTTTCAGCAGCGCGTCCGACCGTTCCGGGCTATTACTACTGACGCTCGTACGCGCGCGCGCGCGCGTATATAAATCCATCAGCGTTTCCCGTTCCCCGTCGTAAATTTCGCACTCACCCGCGCTCTACTTTTTCATAAATCACGACTTTGCGCTCGGCCGTATAACCATACATCCCCGGACATTTACATCCTCTCTCCATACATGCGTATGAAACACAGGTCTGCCGTACATCAGGCTGATACCGAAGGTAACAGCCGTGGCCGGTGAGACGCTGCGACTGAAGTGTCCCGTGGCCGGGTACCCGATCGAGGAGATACGCTGGGAGCGCGCCGGTAGGGAGCTACCGGACGACCTGAGGCAGAAGGTCATGCCCGACGGCACGCTCATAGTGTCGAGCGTGCAGAAGCAGGTCGACAGCGGCACCTACACCTGCTGGGCGAAGAACAAGCAGGGCCACAGCGCCAGGCGCAGCGGCGACGTCGCCGTTATCGGTGAGTAAGCTCGTTCATACCTATCCCCTGTTAGTTTCCCCCTCTCGTTTTTTTTTCTCTCCACGCTAATCTCTAGGATAGACGTGCTAGGAGCTATGCGCCGGGACGACAAAGACACTTGCAAGCCCACGATGGACGTGTTGCGACCACTGCTATAGCGAGAGAAAGAGTGTCAGCTGTTAATAACCACAAACATCATCAAGCTATCGTTTGTTTTTCTCTGTTTGTTCTGTGCGTTCCAGTCCCGCCCAAAATTAGCCCCTTCTCGGCAGACCAGGAGCTCCATCTCGGCGAGCGCACGACCCTCACGTGCTCGGTGACGCGGGGCGATCTGCCCCTGACGATATCATGGTTGAAGGACGGTAGGACTATGGGACCGTCCGAGCGGGTGACCGTCACCAGCGTGGACCAGTACAACAGCATACTGATGATCGAAAGTTTGTCGCCGGATCACAACGGCAATTACTCGTGCGTCGCGCGTAACGTCGCCGACGAGGTGTCGCACACGCAGCGGCTCGTGGTTCATGGTAATCCTATAACCCCGAATCTCTAAAAAAAACAACAACAATACAAAAAAAAAGATAAAATAAAGAACGGCCCCCGCGTGGTTGTATAAAGAATGGCGCCCCTCAAATACGGCTCGACCGCCCCCTTACATATATATTATTTCTGTATACTACTATACTTCTTCTATTATCTTCTTCTTGTTTATATATTATATATACATAAGTTTTCTATACATCTTCTTACATTCTACTTTACTCTTACGTACGAGTTAAAATTATATCTACCTCTCTGTCTATCTATCTCTATCTACTCTCTCTCTCTCTTTCTATATCTATCTTAACTGTCTGTGTCGCGTAATGAGCGCGGTGGACGAGTGCTGCATCTTGGCTTCGGACGCGAATTAGCGAACTGCATGCAATCGACCGCATCGTGAGCCCAGACGGCTGATGATGGGAGGGAAGCTGAGCTGACGAAGACACCCCGTGTATACGTATATATTGCTGTGTATATACGAGAGAATCGAGTGAGACCGAAGCGGTAGAAGGTGAGTCCGTAGCGTGACGGTGTATCGCTGCATCCGACCGTCCCGACCAATCTTTTTTACTATTATTACTATATTATATATATACGCGTCGTTATTATTATATATACATATTATATACATAATAGCGTGTGTGAGTGTGGTATGCCATGCATAATTATGATTTATACTGTAAGCGTGTGATATGACTACCTATATATATTATATACATATATAAGTGTGCGCGTGCAGTGTGAGCAGTATGTTCGTGTGCGTGTGTGTGTGTGTGAGACTTGTGATGGCTATAAGAATTTGTTTGATCGTTCAGTCGAAGCATAATATTTATATTAGTATGTAAATTATCGACTGACGGGGGCGGCGCAAGTCCGTTCGAAAGCGGCGGGCCGATGTGTGTGCAAAAAAAAAAGGAATGTGTTCTCTATTATAAAAGAAAGAACGAACGAACCATTGCTAGCGTTAATTATTACTATTATTACTATTATTATCTTCTGCCTTCTACTGTACATATTCTATTATATATACATACATATTATATATATTTCTCTATATATACATAATTGTACTATACTGCTACTAAAAAAAACTTGTCTTCATCCGTATTACAAATACATATTATATATATATTAAATATTTATCATGCATAATGTATATAAGTTCTGGCGAAGCGGGCGGAGCGCCCGTCCCGCACGACCTGGCCACACCATCTACTGTACCTTTTTTTTCTGTAAAGCATGCCTGTATACTTCTTTTTACAAGATACTGTCACTGAGATATGACCATCATGTACTTACTTTTCCACCGCTGTAAATACTACCTCGTGCGTATAGTTGCACTACTACAACCGGCCATCGTTCACACACAGGCGCTCCGCCGCGAAGCCATTATATACGGTGAAGAGCCGAGTATCGTACTCATTCTCTCTTGCGTTTCATTCTCATTTTATACTATTATTTCTCTCATAATCATACTACAATTTTTCTTTATGTTGTCGTCGTCGCCATTATTTGTTCACATCTATATATATATTTATCATTTTTTAGTTCTCTTTGATCTTGTGTTTTTATCTTTTTTGATGGTGCGCCGTGCGTCACAATGTTTACGCGGGCGCGCGAAATGGCCTCTTCTCTTGTTGCCTTCTTGTCTCACGTATGGTTCTCTCTGTCTCTCTTTGACCTTTTTCCAGTACCCCCTATAATTGAGCCATTTAACTTCCAAGAGGGACTATCCGAGGGGATGCGGACGAGGACGGTGTGCGGGGTCGCGGCGGGCGATCCACCTCTCACGATATCCTGGCTGAAAGACGGCCAATCCCCTTTCCCACTGCCGAGCAAGCTCGCGTCCGTGGTCAACGTATCCCAGTTAGATCCCTACTCGAGCCTCCTGAGCATATCCAATCTAGCCGCCGAGCACTCGGGCGACTACACCTGCGTCGCCGCGAACCCCGCCGCCGAGGTCAGGTACACGGCCAAGCTACAGGTGAAAGGTAACTAGAGCTCTATCACGACAACAACAAAAAAAAGATAAATAACTGCGTCACGACATAATGAGTTTTATTTTTTGTCCTTTGAAAACTCGCGTACACGCTCAGATGTCTCTCTGAATGAATCTAAGCTTCGTATCGTTTAGAGGCGTGATGTAACGTTAGATTAACGTTGAGAACCAGTCTCGTAGATTTCGTGCAAAAATAAAATTTCAAAGTTGCTGTTACATTAACTTGATTGCAATTGTAAAAAAATTTAACAAAATTATATTTCATCAAAATATTTAACATAACGTTTTCAAATGTTTTTAATGTCACTGCAAAACGTTGATTTTAACGAAGATCCAAATTTCACCACAAAAACTTCCGAAAGACATCAGCCATAATATTTTACCCTCGCGACATATTTTTTTTGTATTATCACATATATATACAAACATTTGTTCATTCTCGCGATCGCGTCCCGGGAATTTTTCCTTTCAGTTCGGTGCATCCATTGTGCCCAAATTCCGTTCTTTCATTCCGCATATTATTATTTCGACATATATTTTTCGGCAAAATCATCATCTGTCCCGCGTCGTAGCAAAAGATAGAAAAAATAATATAGAAAAGAAAAAGAAACTCACTACGCGTTATTTGAAACCATAAAAGGAAATACCTTCGCTTTTAGTTATACACTGAAACACAGCACTACACACGCCGCGATCCGGCCCGATAAGAGACGGGTGTAGTAGGAAGCACAAACAATAATGTTTCTAGTCAACCTCCATGAAAAGCTCTCCTCCGCAACAACCATGACAATGTAACCCCCCGTCCGCAACGTTCCAAAACAAAATCCAGAACAACATTGCGACTGCCAAGCTCTCCGATTCCAACCCAAGCCCCCCTTTTACCGTCCGCCCCAACCCCTTATTCTCTATATTTGAAAGCATTTGTTATTACATTTATTTATTATTATTTTTGTTATTATCATTATATCCACCAAACACACAGTGTGTATTACACGTTTACGTTGCTTTGGCTCTCTGGGAATGCGTCGGTATCTCGTGGACCCCGAAGGTTTGCTTGACTTGACCAAAAATATAAAGGTAACAGAGTTGCACCTTCCTTTAATTTGCATCGACGGCCAGTCTCACCCTTTCTCTCTCTCTCTCTCTCTCTCTCTCTCTCTCTCTCTCTCTCTCTCTCTCTCTCTCTTTCTCATGCATGCACCCTAAGAGAACTCATTTCACTCTTTCTTTTCGCTCGCCTTTTTATCTCTATCTCTGTTTTTTCCATGTCTCTATCTCTGTCCGATTGAAAGTCGGCGCTGATTACGACGAGTAACGAGTAGCAAAAAAGAAAAAAGAGAACGAAACGAGCATGTCTATTTCGATTTTTTCATATTTTATATAAAGTGGCCTCTATCTCTGTATATATTATATATATTTCTCTCTCTCTCTCACGACGCAATGTGTCGTCTCGTACGTACGCTCACCGACCCTTGGCTGACGCTGGCTCTGCTGGACACACGCTGGAAAGAAACGAAACCTACTTCTTTTTTCTCTATCTCTCTTCGAATTTTTTCGCATGCCTCTACTATCAGCGAATATAATGTTTTTTCTAACTCTCCGAGATAGACTTTAACTCTTACGATTTTTAAACGTTTTTTTCTCTCCTCTCTGTCTCATTACTATTTGTCTCTCTATCGTTCGAACTTTTTCTAACGATTTTTTCAACGTCTCTCTTATGTGCCTGCCTTTTTTATATACGACACTATATTTTCATGTCGATTTATATATTATATATATTACATACCTTTTTCATATTTATCTATATGTGTATTTGTATTTTTGTATGCCTTTTTTAAATCTCTCTATATGTATTTTACTACACCTATTTATTTGACGCGATACAGGCGATTGTGTGCCGACGATAAATGCAGCGCGCGGCAGCGGTCAACTTGACTCAATAAGCTTCCTGGGCGAATCAATCGCCGGTATCGCTTTTAGTAGTCGAGTAGTGCGCAAAGCGTTTTTTCCACTTATTACTAGTTCTTAGTGGCACATTTTTACTATTTTTATAAATCTAAGTGTACATAAGTTCGTAGATGGTAAAATATAAAAGAAAACATACGTTAAACAAACTTATTTAGCTCATACGCCATTAATAATAATAATCATCGTTGATCCCGATCTTATCCTTCGATCCCCCCCTTTTTCCACCCATTTGTTTTAACACTCTTTATAGAATATTATATATACCGATTAGTTTCTTCACAGTCAGAATAAAACATGCATATTTACATGCATCTTCCATCCGTGCACTTTATGTATTTATTCAGTAAATATACACAAGCTACGTGTATACGTTTGCCTCGTACGTTTTTTCTCTATCTCGCTCACTCTTCTCTACTTTTCCGCCTTTTCTCTGTCTCTCTTTTTTCTAGCTTCTCTCTCTCTGCTCTTTTATTCTGTATATTATATATATCGTCGTGTGAAACGTATATTATTGAATTTCCAATTCACCAGTATTTCGCTTGTGCAGCGTTTTTTATTCACAAATGTAAAAGTAGAAAACTTGTCAATCTCTGTACACCCGAAAAAAACCAACCTCCATTCTCTTTCTCTCTCTCTCTCTCTCTCTTCTGTATATCTCACACAAGGCATTTTATCAGTAGGGGATGTGCATTAACTCGCGAGAGCGAGTGTCTGCCTCTTTCTCTCTCACTCTTTTTGTACGCCCGCGCACGCGCGCAACAATGATGAATTATCTTTTGAATTGCGCCCGGTCGTGCGCGAGCGCACTCGCGGCCCGTAACCCAATTTTTCGAAAGCTCTCTCCTTCTCGCGTGAGTACTTGCTTTTCGGTCGAATTCTGCAATGTTTGTTTTAAACGCTCGGAAAACGAAAATATGGGTAACCTGACTATTTCGGTGTGCATAATTTCATTGCGCGTGCGTGGAGATATCAACAAAAGCTTCGGGAGGGGGGGAGGGGGATATAGCTGCCCGTTTACAGCCGAATTACATTGCGATCACTGGGACGATACTTAAATATCGTTACGCGATATTTCGGTGATTATATTTGCTCGTTTCGAGTTATTACCCCGCATTATAGGGATCGTAATGAAACTCCGGGATTTTGAGCATAGCAATAAAATTTATTCCGACCGCGGCCCGTGACCGCGAGTTTAAGTCCTAATGATATATTAAAACGTTCCGCATTTTTTTCGAATAATAATATAAAGTTTTATATGTCAATTACGTTTACATTTTCTGGAAAAGAGCGAGAGAGACGTACGCGAGCGCAGACGTCGTTAAAAAAGTTCGTGGTAACAATGTGCCGCGGGAGGTTCAGTTTCAATATCAATTAGCATCAATTTTCGCGGGGCACATATACGCACGCTTCGAGATGCTTTGCCGAGCGATGACCTGGTTCTCTATTGTTTCATTCAATATTTAGCATAATTTACAATTCAAAGTTTTCGTTGAAAGGTTCCATTAGGACATAAAGTAATGAGTTTTCTGTATGCAGAACTTTTTTTTTGCGCTCTATGCCATCGTCGCGCGTTTTGAAGCGCAAAAATGTCTTGTGTGAGGTCAAAACTGAATTCCAAGCCTACAAAAAAGCCTCCATCCAAACGACCTAAATTTCTTATTTTAATTTCTTTCATCGCTGACATATATATATGCGTATAAAATAATACATTACAGTCGACCTTATTCGTACGTTATTATAAAATGCTCTTGTCTTACATTGTCTTTAATTTTTTTTTACTCGTACAATTATTATTATTATTACTATTATACATATATACATACAAATTTTAAGACTCTTCTTATTGTGATTTAAATTTTAAATTTTACAAATTTTACAATCTTATAAAATTTTCGATAATTTTATATATATACTTTTTTATATATAAATTTTCTTTCATTTTTTGAAAATTCATACAATATATACATAAAAGTTCAGCTAGTGAACTACATTCGAATTTCTGCGTAAAACTTATTTTAACGATCTCTTTTTAGACCATATTTTTGTGATACTACAAAATTTTTCATAGACCTTTTTTATTGCAATTTTTTTTTATATACCTTTTCTCTGTCTATACATATATCTATATCACATCTAAATGTATATTTTGAACGTTAACTAGAAAAGAATAAACGAACCTTTTAAAATGTAAACTATAAATATATAAAAGAAAAAAAAGAAGCAAAAAAGACGAGAGAACGTCACCTATACGAGCTTTTTTAGGTTCCACATATTTTCCTTTTCTTTCTCTCTCACTCACTCTCTCTCTATTTCGCTCTTTTTTCTGTCTGTTATATAAATTTTTCAACAAATTTTTAACGTAACATGGATCTCTTGATGTAAAGTAAGAAAAAAGAAAAAAGAAAAAAATAATAATAAATCGCTATCATGGGCGAGAAAAAGATTTCTGTACATATAAAAAAACAAAAAATAACTAGAGAATCCATGCACTTTAAGATTGCTTAATATAAAAAATTAAAAAGAAAGAAAAGAGCTACACACACAAAACATAAATATAGAGCGACGGGGAGAGGCGAGCGGGGGATAAAGCGAAGTCTGGTTGGTAATTTCAGTGCCGCCGCGATGGATCGTCGAGCCCAGCGACACGAGCGTCGAGCGAAACCGACACGTGGCACTCCACTGTCAGGCTCAGGGCGTGCCCTCGCCCAATATCATCTGGAAAAAAGCGACCGGTAAAGTACCCACACCCTCACACACACACACACACACACACACACATGATGTATAGTAGATAGTTTACACCAGCCAACGCTCGATAGAGAAGATGAGGCTATTGCTCTCTTTCTGTTTTCTCTCTCTTCCTCTCTCCCACCGAAAGGCGGCAAGTCCGGCGAGTACGAGGAGCTGCGCGAGCGGCCGTACACCAAGATCCTCGGCAACGGCACCCTTCTGCTGCAGCACGTGAAGGAGGACCGCGAGGGTTTCTATCTCTGCCAGGCGAGCAACGGCATCGGCACCGGCATCGGCAAAGTCGTCGAACTCAAAGTCAATTGTAAGCTTTCTCTCGACCTCCCATCTCCGGGGAAATCTCACGCGAAACTTTCTTTATTAAGTCTCGCGCTCTCGCGAGTTATAGTTTCTTTCTCTTCTCTGTATATATACTTTGCGAGGAAAAACTTGTATGTACGAGTGCGAGTGTGTGTCTGTTTGTCTGGACGTGTAGCTTCGCCGTTTTTCGCCGCCTCCTCGCGACTGGTCACGGTTAAGAAGAGCGACACGGCGACGCTTCACTGCGAGGTGCACGGCGACAAGCCGATAAGCGTCAGCTGGTTCAAGGGCGGCAAGGATGAGATGAACCCCTCGACGAATTATAGGTGAGTGGACGTCGTAATTGCTTGTGAATGAGTTTATGTGTGCACGTGTGTCGAGATGAAAATTGAGTGGTTGTTACTGGAGGTATATTTATTGGAGTTTCTAGATGAATTTTAGGTGTAGTCTTCTATGCATTGTTACGTTTAATATTCAGCGAAACTACAGTAAATTTAAATTAAAAATCAAACTGTTAAAAAAATGCATTCTCATAAAAATTCGTAATAACTCGCTAACGAATTTTTGCAAATATTACAGGTCCAAATTTCAAAATTGTTGCATTATTAATAATACATGCGTATATGTTATGTATGAATTCTTCGATAATTAATCACAAAATGCATCGAATTCCCAAATAAACACGATATATTACATTCCGAATAAACAGAATAGTTTACAAAATTAACAACGACCTATATATATATATATATTTAGACTTTTACAAGTACCCTCCCTTCTCTATGCAAAACAGTAACAACTACACTACAATTTCGCTCTCTCAGTCTATATAACTTACCCATACTAACAATAATCCATTTCACGGGTCACCTGCTCCTCTCTCTAACTCTCCTCTCAGGGTAACGGTGAAGCAAGAGTCAACGCCCGACGGCGTGATCGCCCAGCTGCAAATATCCTCGGCTGAGGCCTCGGACAGCGGGGCCTACTTCTGCCAGGCGAGCAATCTCTACGGCCGGGACCAGCAGCTCGTCCAGCTCCTCGTCCAAGGTACTACACTTTTCCCTCCCTCCCCACCCATCCGTCGGATAACGAACTTTCGTACTTTCCGCGCGCGCCCTATCCGTAACTTTATCAAATTCGAAAAATATCAGAAAAGTTTCGTGCCGAGGCGTGTATCCTCATCCTCTCTCGCGGGAGTGGATCTCTTCCTCTCGTTCTTTTTATTACAGTTCCGAAAGTGAGAGGAAATTCTCTCGCACGCTGCTCTATTGTTGTACGCGGGGCGGCAGACGCGGCGCGGAAAATAATCAGCGCGCTCGGCTTTTTTACAGTCCCGACGTCGTGATAACTCGGGCTATATATATCGTCGCCGTCGTCGTCTTGGATTTAGCGGAGTTTTAGGGTGTGCCGCACCGCCTGCTGTCGTAAACTTCTCTCGTGCATATACTCGTGAGCGAGCGAGCGAGCGAGCGATGTATGTATATAAAAGTTGCGTGTGCCTCGGCGAATTGTATATATAACTTTATTATTCTATCAGGAATCGGGCGAAAGTAGATCTGACGTTCTGCGCGGGGGCGAAAAGTTTTATTCTCGATGAATTCGTTATATTCGCGAGCGATTTCCGGGCGACTCGCGCGAAGAGCGATGATGCGAGAGTTTTGCTCTTTTCAGCGCGAACTTGTATGATCGCGTTATCGAAGCTGGCTGTCGGTTATATTACTTTTAGTTTGCGCGAAAAACTTTGAATTAATTATTATCGAACGTATATATAAGAATGTTTCGCGCCAAAGGATTTTTGAGGAGAATCACACTGCTTATGACGTTTTATCGTCGCGCCCACGCACGCGTATAAATTAATAAATTTCTAAAGGGCTTATATAGCCTAGTAAAAAAAATTTCACGCAACATTACCCTTCGGCGCATACTCTCAAGAGCCGCCGTCGGCGTAAGGCAATAAAGCTCAGTCGCAAATTTTATGAAGGGCATTTTATATTCCGAACACGTTATATGAAAATTCTGAAATACATAGCACTCCTACATGAAATGCGTACACGCACACATAGCGTAGCTTTAATAAAACAATTTCCGCAATCCTCGCTCCCCGAAAATTCAATTAATCAAACTCCGAGCCACCATCCATTCATACAAACTCGCGTAACAAATCGCCAAGGCTCTCGGCCCCTCGTCCCATCCTCGCCCAAGAACTCTTTATCACAATACACCTCGAGAGCAGTATAGCAGTACACGACCTCGACGCGCGCACGTGGCCATAAAGATACATTACGCGGATAAACGCCGCCTCCCCTCGCGGCTATAGAATCCCATTTCCCCGTTTCTCACATTGTCCGATACATCGGGCCGCCGTCGACGTAATCGCTCGGGTGTATCTCTCTCCCTTACTATACTACTCTTCCCATTCACGTGTAACAAACAGAGCCGCCGATGCCGCCGGTGAATCTGGAGACGGCGATGGTGGCGAGTCGCAGCATCAACGTCAAGTGGCAGCACAAGGCGCAGGACACGAGCGAGGTGACCAAGTACATACTCCAGTACAAGGAGGGCGAAGGTATGTGGCAGCAGCAGGAGCTGACCGGGCCGCCGTTGCCCTACGCCGCCCTCATCGACGAGCTCAAACCCGCCACGAGGTACACCATCAGGGTAATCGCCGAGGGTCCGGCTGGTAGATCGGCACCGTCGTTGGAGCTGGTCGTTAAGACGGAGCCACAGAGGCCAGCTGGGCCGCCGTTGAATCTGGCGGCTAGGGCGCTGTCGTCCGCGGAGATACTCGTCACCTGGTTGCCGCCCCTGCCAGAGCTGAGGCACGGTGATATCGAGGGATTCAATGTGGGATACAGGGAGACCGGGTCAGTAATTCATTTGTTATGCTTAGACTTATTGTATATGTATATTATAAGACCGGGGTTAATTGTTGATGTGGGTCAGCGTGGCAATATGTGGGTCGGGAGATGTTTCTCTTGTATTTATAAATATGACGAGGAAGTGGAGAATGGATTAGCGCGGAGTGCCGGATTCCTTTTTGACTTGTGTGTCTGAATTACTGATTGTTTACAAGAAAGTTACTTGTCATACCAAAATCAGTGTCTTATACTTCTTTATCGTCGTATATCTATCATGAAAATACAATTTAAGTGGTACAATTTTTGCTCGAACATTAATTTTTTCTCTGATCGATTTTCCGTATATATTTTTAGCGATTCCAATGCATTTTTAAAATGTTTTTAACATTGTTACAATAATTCACTTTTATTGCACGGATTTTCAATTACTTCTCATAATTATATCGACGTCCAATCGAACACATGACTTTTTAACAATACGCCTCTACAAAAATGCAAACGTAGAGCACACGTATATACGCGATGTCGGAAATTCATAACGGAGACATCCGTAAAATTGCTCCTGTAAACGAAAACACGAAAACGCGGGCAGGCGCGTCGCGCACACGAAAAGTCACTACTATGAAAAAGGTCAAAAAGGAAAGCGTTTTACGCGCGACGTCGAAAAATATCGGAATTCGCGAGCGCGCACGTTTCAGCTTTTTACAACATTCCTCACTTTCTCTTCGAAATGTACAAAAGAAATACCTCGCGTTCACGAGGCCGTGCGCGTGTATATACGATCGCGAAATTCAGCGCGTCCCCCTCGCATATTTGTTCTCCCCTCTCGCGCAAATCCACTAAAAACTAACGAACGCTTTTATAAAAATCTATAACATTAAGCGCAAATGGATATGTAGGTATGTGTATGTACGGCGTATGCACGTGTATTTCAATTTATGGTCGTTCGCGCGAGAGACATTCAAACAAAAGATAACCGAATGTAGGTCTAATAACACGAACGAAAGGTATGTCGACGAGCAATAATACGAATGCGGGCGAGCGCGCAATCGTCATTGATCGAAGGGTAATAAAATTAATTTGAAAATATACTGCAGTTAATGAAAAATCGCTCTCGCGTATACTTAATCACTTTATACAGACGTATATAGTACACACGATTCGCTTTATCGAACGCACTCGTCGGCCGTTATTACGTTTTTCATCAAACGCGATAACTGGCCCATCCCCTCGCTCTACAACCATTTTCAATAAAAAAAAATCACGACTCCTGCGAACTATTTCAAATTATTATTACCAGCTGCGCGCCGATATAATCGAAAGCTCGCAAATTTATTCAATATCCTTCGCAAATCCCTTGCGGCCTCGACCGCCCCGCGTTAAAAAGTCAATCAAACTTAGCCGCCTCGAGCGGACTTGTTAATTGAAAAAAAAAAAAACCTGAAATTGCAGCTCGTCGAACCTGTCGTTCAACTTCACCTCGGTGCCGGGCGACGGGGAAGAGGGCGGCGCCGAGCTTCGACTGACAGGCCTCAGGCCCTACACGCGCTACACCCTCGTCGTGCAGGCGTACAACCAGGTGGGCTCGGGTCCACTCTCCGAGCTCCTCACCACTCAGACCCTCGAGGATGGTAAGTTTCTCTACAACTTTATATATATGTAGCCTTTACTTTCAAAACTTTATGTACACGGCATATTCAAATTGACGCGTGTAGTGCCGGGCGCACCACCGGAGGACGTGAGGTGCACCGCCCTGACGCCGGAGTCGCTGCAGGTATCCTGGCAGCCGCCGCCGAGCGCCCACACCAACGGCATCATACAGGGCTACAAGCTTAATTACGAGCCGATCCTCGGGGACTCGTGGAACGTCGACGAAATGGAGGTGGGTGTAGAAGTCGTAGTAGTAATACCACTGCTTTCATCCGGTGATACGTTTCAATTTTATACCGTCGGCCGCGATTTTTCACGCCGCGCTATAATTGCGTTAATCTTGGTTAGTGGAACGGTACAACACGTAATTGGAGCGCGGGTGTGCGTTCTTGTTTAAAAGTGTCGTGGGGCAGGGTTTTTTTTTAGTTCAAAAGGCGACAGTATTAATAAGAAGGGATGTGAGGTATGAAATTTAAATTGATGGGCAATATTAATAAGGAGATTTGTGAGCTGGTTCTATAAAGTTTCTAACGTTTAAAATAACGTCGAGCGTTAAAAACAGATGACGACATGTAACGTTACGATAAAATTCGTCATATACGTCACGTAATATCTCAGAAATACACGAATGAAGAGCAGCGACTTCATCTACATTTAAACCGGTCATATCCTACGACTCCACAAAGCTGGCTATAAATTTTTTATTAAGAAAAAGCGGAAACATTATCTCCATTCCCCGCCGCGATGAATTATTAAAAAGCTCGCTCGCTAATACCACCTGTACTCTCTTCATTGTAACAACGTGCGCTAACGCATTCCCGCAGCTGCTTGGCGCGTATAAATTTCCACCCCACCTACCCCCAAAAAATATAAACTTCTCGACATGCACGTACTACGATATTTCAAGTCGATAACCACCCTTCCCCACCAAAAAAAAAAAAAAAATAGGTACGGAAGACGAGCGCTCTGACGACGGTACTGACGGGCCTGCGCAAGTACACCAACTACAGCATCCAGGTGGTGGCGTACACGCGGGTGGGCGACGGCGAGCCGACGCGAGTCACTTACTGCCACACACAGGAAGACGGTACGTATAGCATACGCACATGTACACACGTACACATTGAGCTATCTCGGCCTGTCTATCTCTACCTCTCGTGACCCCGTTTTCCGCTGTTGCTGCTGCCGCGACGCTTCGAAATGAGAGAGAGGCGCGCAGAGAGAGATGATAAAGAAGAAGCGGCAGCAGCAGGGGAGGTTGTGAGAGGTGGAGCGAGAGAGGGAGAGCTAATCGATTTGCTTTGTCGAATAGTGCCAGGTAGCCCGGCGGACATTAAAGTCGTCGTGAGCTCGCCCCAGGCGCTATTTATCTCGTGGCTGCCGCCAGTCGAGCCCAACGGCGTGATAACCAAGTACAATCTATACACGAGGTACTGTGCGCAGCTGCTGCTGTTATACACCTTTCTCATATATACGTATGTGTGTGTATTTGTAGTGGCTTTGCCCTCCTTTTTTCGTCCGCTCTCTTTAGTGGTTTTCGATTTTACGTATACATGCGTACACAGATGAACGTGCGGATGGGTTTCGTAGATGGCAAATAAAAGCACGCACACACACGCGCGCGCGTGGGAGGTTTGGTTTACGTAATTAAAAGCAAATACACAGCGGAATGCATTTCGCCACGCGAACCTCGTCCCTTTTAGACTCTTGTGATTTTTACATAGGAGAGGGGTTACAAATTCAGAAGCGCGAATGGATATATATATTTATATTTTGTGCGCGCACGAAAAATCATGAATTTCGGAATAAAAAACGTATGTTCGACCCTCTTTTCCCGGGGGAAATCACAAAAAGAGCGTGATTAAGCCACCGCGGCTAAATTATCCGCGACTGCCGTATTAAGTGGAAGCGGCCGAGCGTGGCAAGACGTATCTCTATTACCCAGCTTCCCCAACCGCGTGAGCTTGTACATATACCTCGTGCGCTGTCTGGTTATTTATTGCGCTTTAAACACGCGCGCTTTTCTCGAATTTCCCAAGCGTGAGTGTGTCGTGTGGCGGGGCAACGTCTCCATTTAATTCGCGATTCTTTATAGTCTTCCGCAACGGCAATTATGCGGATTTACAAGTTTAGCCGCTGCGTTAAAAATATAGGCAGAGATTACGGGCGCGCGTGTCTATATGTGTGCGCGGTTTGGGAGGAAAACGGAGGGTGAAGAATTCCGGGTTGCCGTGCATGAACATTTTCATTTTACGTAGAACGAATTATTTTTATATTTTTTAGTGAAGTTAGTATTTTATTTTATATTAAAACAAAAACCTACGCATTTTATGTCACGGCCTGATAGCATAAAACGAAAGACGTCTAATTAAAAAAAAAAAAAGGAAAAAAAAGAATTGCGAGCTGCGCGCGAGCGTTAAATAAAATTCGTTTACGACGTTAAATAACTGACAGTAGATGAGGGGCAATCTAGTCAGACGAGGCTGATAGCTAGTTGACCCCCTTTTTGCGCTACACTCGTCACGCTTCGTGTGTAAAGCAGAGGCATTTTTTTTTCCTTCCAAAATATCCGTCTTTTTATGCTAAATTTAAAAATCATTTTCTAAAAATAAAATTGGACGAAAAAGTTTGCTAACAACGCGGCTCAGTCAACAATCTACTTCTCGGAAATTAAATTCTCACCGTCTACGCTAAAGACGTCTAACTGCTGTAACAGTAACTTTTTGACTGATTTGCATTAACGACTATCGTTTCAAAAATACTATCTCCACTTTCCAAAACTCAGCCGCCCCCATCCTCTCCTAAAAACTCCCTCAATATTTCATAACCACCGTCCTCGTCGTATATATATCTACGTCACGGCTTCGCCTCGCCAAATTTCTCTCTGACGCTGCACTTTCCCCTCACCGCCACCACCACACAGAGTCGTGGATGGCCGGGAGGAGCTGAACCACGGCAAGCGGACGCTGCCCGCGGGCGACACGTACTTCGAGGCTACGGGTCTGCAGCAGCACGTCGAGTACCAGTTCTGGGTGACGGCGAGCACGCGCGTCGGCGAGGGTCAGAATTCAAAAGTCGCCGCTCAGGTGCCGACCAATCGCGTGCCCGCCAGGATAACCTCGTTCGGCGGTCAAGTGGTCAGACCCTGGCGTGGCTCCGCCACCTTGAGCTGCAACGCCGTGGGTGATCCGACCTCGAGGGAGTGGTACAAGTCGAACCTGGAGCAGGTGCGCACCGACTCGAGCAGGAACATACAGATACTGCAGACCGGGGAGATCGTGTTCGCGAGCCTGCAGCCGCAGGATTCCGGGAACTACACCTGCCAGGTGGAGAACTCGCAGGGGAGCGATCGGCTGCATTACGCCCTAATCGTGCAAGGTAAGTTTCACGGCCGTTTGACGTTGAGTATGTTATGGTTGTATAATGATTTAATGACTCGCGGAAATTTTGCGTATAATATCATCATTAATCGAATGTTGATATTCGAAGCTCCGATGTGGGTCAAAAGTTTAATTGTCATTAGATCGATCGCGTCCTTTTAATACGCGGCCGCAGTATATCGCGATGATAACTTTTCCGTGTGAAATAAAAAAAAAAATTTTCAGCTTTGAGTAATCCATCATCGCTATGTAGCCTTATACTCTTTACCCACAAGCTTGGCTTTTCGCGTTTAATACCCCACTTATATAACCCCGGCCGGTACTGTACCAAAAATACGAAAAATTCCATTTCCTGGAATTTTTAATCGCCACGGAGTATTAGAGACTCCCTACACCGGCGAACAAACAAACAAATAACAGAGTAGGTCTACCCCGAAAACTGTGTCAGGCTAATTCGTCTGGCCGTAATTTTCATAAACGTGCAGCCGGCGTGGGCGGCCGAAAATAAACTGTATTATTTACGACACTTTCTCGTATGCATGCAAATGACCTCGCGCACAATAAAAAGCTCCCAACCAAAAAAAAAAAAAGCAGCTAGAGAGAAAGAAAGAAGAACTAGTTCGCTCGCTCGCGAGATTAAAATTTGTGTGACACAGTTATATATTCTGGCGCGCGAATAAAATTTGCTCTCTGTTCTCTGTATACGTAAATATATAGTGCCGCCGAGCGCACCTGTGCTCTACGTGTCGAGCTCGACCTCGTCGAGCATCCTGCTGCACTGGAAGCCCGGCTACAACGGCGGCGCCCCACTGTCCAAGTACACGCTGCATTACCGCACGACCCACGGCACGCTCGAGGAGATGCAGCTGTCCCGGCGCGCCACCAGTCACGAGCTCAAGGTAACGACTCTGCCTTCTTCGCTCCCTCTGTGTTCTTCTTCTTCTTCTTTATAAATTTTCGAATTCCCATCGGAGAAGAAGGACTACTGCTGCGTGAATTATTCACGACGAAGGCGCGCGCGTTGCTGCTACTGCTGCTATCAGAACTTAATTAAACGCGTAATTCCTTTGGTGGATGGACGGGCGGGCGGGTGAATTGCTTATTCATACTTTTTTAATTAAGGTATAGGCCGCCGCCGAGGAGATCCTTAGAAATAATGTTTTTCTTGCGAGAGGTTGCGAGGGCGCGCGAGTGGCTATTTTTAGCGGCTCGAGCGGAAAGTGGGCTGAAGGGCTTTTTGGACAATGTAGGTCCTCTCTCTCTCTCTCTCTCTCTCTCTCTCTCTCTCTCTCTCTCTCTCTCTCTCTCTCTCTCTCTCTCTCTCTCTCTCTCTCTCTCTCTCTCTCTCTCTCTCTCTCTCTCTCTCTCTCTCTCTCTCTCTCTCTCTCTCTCTCTCTCTCTCTCTCTCTCTCTCTCTCTTTCTCTCTCTCTCTATTATTTTTTTGTCGAAGCGCGGGGTTTTAGTTTTAGTTTTTTGAGCGCCTATTGAATGCAAAGTTTTGCTCCAAAACAAAAAGATTAATCATACATTCATAATATTTATTCAATTCGAAATCAAAATAAGGCAGATTTTTTACCATACAGTGAGGCAAAATATTTTTGTTTTTTGCCTTCGATATTTTGCTCCGTTCGCCCTGTATACCTCAGGGCGGCCCTGTGTCGGAAAAATCGCGCAAATTAAAGGAAAAACTTTCAATTATTTATCCAAAAATATACATGAGCGCGCCCACTCGCGGTAAAAACAAAAATTGAATTTCTAGTCGCTCTGATATAAGCCCGTACATACGGGTAAACCCCACCCACCACTCGGTGCTCAAAAATGTACATCTGTGCCGAAACGAGTTCAATTTTGAATCCTCGCAATGGCACACATATATACACACGCGCGCGGGGTAGATGAAAATCGAATGCATGCGCTTTTTAGTGTTTGCAGTAGGGAGAGAGAGAGAGAGAGAGAGAGAGAGAGAGAGAGAGAGAGAGAGAGAGAGAGAGAGAGAGAGAGAGAGAGAGAGAGAGAGAGAGAGAGAGAGAGAGAGAGAGAGAGAGAGAGAGAGAGAGGAGGTGGGTGAAAAAGGGTCGTCGTTCCTTTTTTTTATCACGGCCGCGCAATGTTTTTTCACTGGTTGTTGACTCTTCGCGGGAACGCGCTTCATTTCTCGGAAAGTCGCTCCACGTATATACATATCACTCGCTCTAATTACTTTTCAAGCGTACATAAGTTTCCGGCTGAGCGCGGGCTCTGCAAACTCGGCCATCTATCACCTGATCATTTGATGATTACATCAAATCATTTCCGATGTTTCACGTGTATATGTATATATTAGCGTTGTCGCTAATTACATTCACGCCACGTTTTTCGAAACCTCCCCCTCCCCGCCCGCCTTTTTAACCCAACGGCCGGCTCCTGTTTCTGGCACAAAGGTATATTACCAATTCGAGCTGCGGAATATACATCCACCAATATCCGTTACAAACGCGCCGCCGCCGCGCTTCTCTCGCTCACTCACTCAGGCTCCGCGCGCGCCCGCGCGGCTGTAGTTGATCACGTTTACGCGCGCGTGCACGCGCATCCTCTTCCATTAATTAATTAAATCGAGCAATTCAATCTGCGAAACAATCAAATATTTGCAGCGACCCGCAGCAGCAGCAGCAGCAGCCACCGCCGACGTCGCGCGTTTAATATTTTACACATTTAAATCACGCGCCGAGCGCGTCGTATATCGATCGACGTGTATGTGTAATATAATTCTTCAAAAATTAATCCCTCTGCCGTTACAAAATTACTCATTTACTGTGACATTAATTCCTGGCACACGTTGCGCGCACGAAAAAAAGGGCCTGCTGTGCGGCAACACGTACCAGCTGTACCTCTCGGCGCACAACAAGATCAGCAGCAGTCCAGCCTCGCCTGTGCTCTCGGTGCGCACGCAGGGCCAGCCCCCGGGTATCCCACCCGCGGCTGCCTTCCTCTCGCCGAACTCCACGTCTTTGGTGTTACGACTGTCCGCCTGGCCGGACAACGGCTGTCCCATTATGTACTTCGTGATACAGTACAGGCCGATCAACGAGTTCCACTGGACCCTCGTGTCCAACAACGTGAAGATGCAGCGGAGGTTCGTGGTTACGGGACTGGCGCCCAGCTCCGTGTACCAACTCAAGGTGGAGGCGTACAACGTGGCGGGTAATAATCAAGCGGAGTTTACGTTCGTCACCCTAACGAAGGAGGGAGGTGAGTGTGTGTATATATACTGATATGCTGATTGTATGGGGAGTTGTATGATGGGTCGGTAAATATAAACGAGCTGATTAGTCGCGCGTGAAAATTAAGAAGAAGTGGTTGTGCCGTGTCGCCTGATCGATCTTGCCGCTGACTACTTGCACGACGTATTTTCTTCCGATCTGTTGGTATCACCGCGAGATGTTCTTCTTCTTCCTCTTCTCCTTTTTTCTTCCCAATGGAAGAGTTTTAGTGGAACGCGGGGAGCTTATACGTCGAGGAGATATTAATCAGTTTTCCCAGCGGATCAGGGAAAGGTCAGAGCTGATCAATAAAAATGTAGCTTTATAGACGCTGTACAAGGAATACAAGCGAGCTTCGATCATGCTTTATGCGATATTTCGCGATGATAAACTCGAGCTTTCCTACTATCGTATATAATAATACAGCATTTACTATAACAACGTTTTATTAAAGTCAATAAATAACAAAGCTTATATTATCCTACCGCAATTTCAACGTTTCGACGTTACCATCCAATATACACTCGATTGACAAACTATATGTACCAACCCAACCACCCCGGAACGAAAACACACTTCTCTAACCCCTCTCTCTCGCTCTCGCTCTCTCTCTTAACACAGCACCGCCAGCCGAGCTATCCGAACGCGGCATCGGCGGCCCGACGGCGTTCTACGCCGACCTGAAGATAATGCTGCCGCTGCTGGTGGCGGTGGGCGCTCTCCTGCTCGCCGCTGCGACCATCGGCGCGCGCTGGCGAAACAGTGAGTGTCACGATGAGCTGTCCCGGTCGCGGTAAACACGCTCTATATAATCACCAATTATATATTATATATATATATATATATATATATATATATATATTACCTTACACCTCACGCTCTATCTATTAATTCTATTGTCGCGCGTGTGCACGTATGTATTTTAATGTTCGGGCCGGTTGGTTTTGGTGGTGGTGTTGTAGGGTACTCGGGGGACCGGGTGCAGCGTCCAATGAAGGAGTCGCAGGAGAACCAGCAGAATGCCGAGACGCAGCGCGAGAGGTACTATGCGACGATACACAAGGTTGCCCTCCAGGGCAATGCTGGGCCGCCCGACAAGATTCCAGGTGAATCCTTCTTACGATTTCTACGTATGTCTGCGTGTATTTATTTATTCAGTTTGTATATTATATAGTTTTATTAGCAGGTGTCGAGAGCTAATTGGCGTTTTATCCTTCGTTTTATTAATATAACATTATACAATTTTATTGCTCGTATTAATTCATTTATTACTGGCGTAACGGTATGTGCATTTATATTATAACATTTATGTGTTTATAGATTGATATTGCGAAATTTAAGTATCGTCGGGTTATTCGTTTATTACTGTTGTTATTATTACGGTACGCTAATAATTTTGGAAATGTTAAAATTAGAGATTGCGATGAATTGGTCGAATAAATTCCTAACTGATCGTATACGCTAAAGTAATAACTACTATATTTTAACTGTTTATTTAGAAATTCACGTTTCCGAATAACAAGGAAAATCGAGAGGCGAAAGTTATTCCACTAGATATAAAATAGAATGGACCCGCTGTACATTTAAGTTTCCCCGCATCTGTATAATAACGATACTTGCCTCACAACTTCTCCCAACAAATTTAATAAAGACCCGTACATTATACTCCCTAATTAAGGATTAATTCCTAAGCTCGCACAATCGCCCCGAGCATTTACCTCCGGAGGTAATCAGCACGACTCCTCCCAGCCGCAGAATACCCCTTGGTCACGCGATACGGTAATACTCTCTCTCCCCTCCTTACACCGAGAGATCTCCAACATAATGAGAAGATGAATTAGGAAAAGGGTGAGTTGGTCGAGGCCGTTTTAAAAGGTAGGCAATGCCTTCTGATGGCTTACAGAGACGGCGGAGGATATCTCTCCGTACGCTACGTTCCAGCTTTCGGAGGGCGCAGGGGCAGGCCTGGGCGCTCTGGCTGGGCTGGGCGGCCTGGCAGGCGCGGCGGATGTCAGCGCGGGGGCTCTCCACCCCAACAACACTCTCCTGCACAGCTTCATGTACCACGAGCACGCGATGACGGAGGGCTGCGCGAGCCCGCCTCCTGCGACGACGGTAATTCTTATTGCTGTTGTTGTTATTGTTATGATGAGCTCTCACGATGCTTTCGTACGATACGGGAAGCGAGAAGAGAAATGGAGATTGCGAAAGGGTTGAGCGAATGATGATGACATTTGGTTCTGAAATTGTTTTATCATAAGTAGTGATAATTTGTCTAACAATGTTGTAATGTCCTGTAGAAGTTACAGTGAGCTAAATGGTCAACTTCCTCATTTCTTTGAACAGAAAGTACTTTTGTTTCATAAGACGTGCCTTTATTTTCTGATAAAAAATCTCTTTACGAAAACGTCCGATCCATTTACGGAAAGGCGATTATTTCTCTTTCCGAACGTAACAATTCGTAAACGCCTTCCAACCATAAAGATAAAAACCAAAGCAGATTACCTTTCACAACTCGCTTCCAAACTTTTCCGCATCGCTATGTATACAATATAAACGGTCACATCCGGTTCGCAGACGCTGAAGAGCGTATCGTCGCGTCGACGTCAGCAGAGGAAGCAGCAGCAGCAGCATCAGACGCAGGGCGACGTAGAGAGCGACGAGAGCGAGTCTGACGCGGACCAGCTGACGAGCTCCCGGACCGAGTCGTCGAACCAGCTCGACGCCGGGAAGCTCAAGCACAGTAAGTCCCCCTTCCCCCTCATATAACGCATATTTTCCGTACATTCACATATATTTTTTCCTTTTTTTCTCTCATTTATACGTATGATTCGCGCGATGCTCGTATATTGGTTTCCGCTGTGTTTTTTTTTTGTTCGCGAGTGTGCTGACCAGTGTGAGTACCGCGAATCGATAGAAACGCCGTTGTAAAAGTATCGCGTTTCCGATAATGGCCAGCGCGCGTGGCGCAAAAAGACTATACCTACTATACGTGTGTGTGTACGTTCGCGGAGTGTACGCGAGCGTTTTTGCATTGATATTTATTTTTGTTCCGAGTGCAGTGCTATAGAGAAGAGAGAAACGCTAATGCGAGCGAATGTGGAGCGCGCGCTTGTATAAGCGCTGCCATTGTTTTCAATTTTTTTCATTTTTTTTTTCTTTTTTATTTGTTATTTTAACGATTCGCGAAACTAGTGGAGACGGGCGGGGGCCTATATTAAACAATATATCCGAACCATGAAGTATCCGTGTGTGTGCTTGACTGTTGCAGTTCGAGCCGTTTCGGACTTCATGTACCACGGTACGTCGAGCACTTCCTCGGACATCTCACCAATGTCCGAGCAAAAATCACTGCCGCGAAGAGGTCGCTCGAGGTAAGAGAGAGACTTTCTTCTATAATTTTCATCCATTTATCTTTTTTTTTCCATTCGGTCGAATCGATGTTTACCCGACGTAACGAGTTTCGAAAGTATATAAAATCGAGAGCAGTTTTGTGCACGATATATGAATTTTCAAGCGTAACTGTTGTCCGATATTACGCCCGCGCGGAATTTTCTTAATGTAAAATTTTATATAAAGTTATTGTATACGCGCGCACGTTTGAACTCGACACTTTAATTAATTGCATCTCTTGAATATGTATATTATTAATCGCGAAGCACATTAAATATAAGGATAATGAGATGAAATATAAACAAGAGAAGGATCTGATTACCTGAAACTTTTTAAAAAATTTTCGCTGGCCGCCTCGTTTACACTGCATGCGGCATGCCATATGTATATATACGAACTTATATATTTTAATCGTGATTAACGGCATTAACGTAAAATCAATACACACATTATTTATTCATTCCGAGCACACGCATTGCCATTATACGCATAACTGCCGAACTCGCGCGCGCGATATTCACACACATCCACGATATAAAGATAACAAAAATCATATCATATCGCGCACATAAATGAATAAAAGACATAAAGATGGAAAATTGCATAAAAATATACCTATATACAAAAAGCGCCTGTACCACACACCATCAAAAACGAACTAAAAAAAGTCAAAGGAGATCCGATCCGAGGCGTGCTGATGAGCGCAGGTATCCGCACTTTGACTAATGCCTGTGTGTGCCCTCTACTGTGTGCCCCCCGCGCGTTCCCGCACGCGAAGATGGCACGTGCCGAGCAGGAGCAGCCTGCGCACGATACTGCCCCCGGTCTCCGTAGCGGAGACAGCCTTCGGCGGAGGCGGCGGCGGCAACGATCACCATCCGTCATCGCGGGGCCAGAATCACCAGGAGATGAGCGAGGCCGAGTGCGACATCGACTCGCTGAAGAAGCTGAAGCTGGGTCTGAGGAGCTCGCTATGGTCGAGACCGGCGGGCCAGCAGGGCAACCCATCATCGGATTACTCGATCGCCGTCTAGCTCCGAGGGTCGCGCATCGTCGGCCGAGCAGCGGGAGTAGGAGGAGGGGGAGCTGCGTGGACCACTGCCAGCACCACGACGATGACGACGACGATGACGCTTACTGAAGAGAGCCCCCGGCTGTAATCGGAGGAGGAGCACGAGGAGCCGCATAGACGCGCGGCGCGCGCATCACAAGCTGATTATGTCTCTCTCTGTACATATTCTCTTCTTCTCTGTCTCGAGAGCCTAAAGAAACCCCCACCCCCTTTATCTATACTTTCTTCCTATATGTATACACCGAATCGAATACTTACGCGAATCGCGTGCGAGAAGCTCTGTATACGGACGCGGTCGTTATAAAAATAGTACTAGGTGTGTGTTATAGGCACACCTGCGCGCGCGTACGTGCGTGGACTAATTCGAGAGAGCAAAGACTCGACGCACATTCAGCAGCAGCAGCAGCAGCACACATGCAGGCACTATAATATACGTGCACGTACCATTATGCATCCCCGCGACAGGATCATAGCGCCCGCGCGCGCCGTCGATTAATCTGATTAGCGTGTATCGCTATGCCCCCCCCCCCTTTTTGCCCCATCCCTTCCGCATCTGACGTTTATAATGCAACGTGCGCCAACGTTCGTGCGGCGTATATATCGTATAATATAATGTAAAGGGTGTTAAGTTGAGAGTGTGTGAGAGTGAGAGAAAGAGAGAGAGAGAGAGAGAGAGAGAGAGAGAGAGAGAGAGAGATTTGTAAATATACACGAGGAGAGAGAGATTACTGTACTCGAGAGAAGGATCAAGCGACGACGACGCCGACGAGGAAGTACTTATTATACGCGTACAGGCCGATCGAAGCGTCGTTCGCGCGCGCGCGTGCAGAGAACACACGAGAGAAACAAAAAGATAAAATTATGACATTCACGAATGTTTGTACATTGTATCCTTTTATATGCTATATAATAAACGCAACTTTTCCTCCTCCCCCTACCACCACCCCCTCGTTTCCCTTTCCCTCTTCCTCATACGATTCTACGAGCGATTTTAAATCCTGATATTATCCCATAAACCCTACCCACCCCCACCTACCGCGCTATATGGGCATTCGGCATGCGTATCTCGGGCCGTATTTAAGTAGCGTCTGACGCAGGGCCATACACATATATACATTAGGACGATGTGAATGGATAATGATAGATGAGAAGGGCGAGGAAAGAGTATTGAGAGAGATATTAAACACAAAGTCTAATGAACGAATTATTCGCATATTTCTCACGAGAGGAAAAGGATCGATGTGGTGGTTGATGATGATGATTATGAGGATGTGAGAGAGTGAGTGTTTTACGTGTGTGTGCGAGAGTATATACGAAAGAGAGAAAACGAGCAAGGATGATAAATGAGAGAGAGAGAGAGAGAGAAAGAGAGAGAGAGAGAGAGAGAGAGAGAGAGAGAGAGAGAGAGAGAGAGAGAGAGAGAGAGAGAGAGAGAGAGAGAGAGAGAGAGAGAGAGAGAGAGAGAGAGAGAGAGAGAGAGAGAGAATAAAATCAAACGTTTATTAGTTGATTTCTATTGTCATATACATATAAATATATAAATAATATGGCTGTTGATACTATTATTATTACTATTATTATATTATTATATATAATAATGACTACAATTACCATTATTATACATTATTAGTATTTTATAATAAAAAAAAGAAGAAATTAAGAGAGAAAAAAAACGACGAAAAAACGGAACAAAGTCTGTACAAAACGAGATAATTCCCCGTTCAATATACCCCCGCACCCCCCTGAGCGAATGCGCGACGTGTATGTCATTCGACGTATACTATACGGCTTCGCGTCTCTCGCGGTCGTTATACGTATATACCCAACAACACTTCCTTCCTCCCCCGCCCCATGAAAACCGTGTGCCAAAAACCACCATTGTTAAATACTTACGTCGTTATGCATGTGGTACTATATGCGCGTGCGAATAAACCGAAGAAGAATATGTACGCGAGGGCTGCAACAATGCCCCGCGCGCGCAAAGTCACGATGCGTTACGCGAATGAGTGTGTGAATGCATATATGAGTGTGTGTGAGAGAGAGAGAGAGAGACGATGATACTCTGCCAACGAGCGCAGTCTCACTTGACGCGTGCATCTCTGTTCCCTTCCCCCCATTCCTCCTCCTCCCAACCCGCCCTCCATCGACGTATGTACACACTTTATTTATAGGTTGTTCGTTTTCGCTACTCCCAGAGAGAGAGACTCAATGATCGCGGCGATCGAATTCGGATACGCTCTGTATTAGTCTGGTTTTCATTTTTCCTTTTTCTGGGAAATAATATGAGGAGGATTCAAGAAGAAACAAACAAAAAATCGTACGAAAAATATGAAGTATTGAATTAATAATTAATAATGATAATAAAAAAAAGTCGCGTTATAGACAATGTTGTTTCTATATAAGACTATTCAAGTGCCAAAGATTTGAACCCAAGGACTAATCACTCTTAAAAGTCTTGTTTATCGAACGGTGTGAACAAACGTTTCTCCCCCAAATCCGCCGAGTCTATTATTACGATAATGCGTTTTTTGATATATTGTAACGAACAATCGCGAGTTTTTGCGTTCTATGTATATTGAAATGTTGATTATATTCCGACTATGTGGGAACGAAAAATGGTTTGCTTTAAGCAAGACTCGTGTTTTCTCATAATTCAACGGCACAGAGAGAGAAAGAGAGTCACAGAGAGGGACGCTGAACCACGAGAAATAGTATTTTACACGATTGTCTAACGATTTTTTACGTCGTACGGTACGAAAGCGCGTAGTTCTATGCGCTCGCAAGGAACTCACCGAATCGAGTCTTGATTAAAGTACATTGCCATGATAGGGGAGAATAATAATAATAATAAACGCGCACACGTAAGCGCACACCACGCCTACTTGACTGCCAAAGAACAAGAACTCGACTATACTATTTTAAACGTTCGACTCCCACCCTTCCTGCTTCCCCCACCCCCGTACATATCTTGAATTTTTTCAGCGCGAGAAAATCTTCGAAACGAATTTTACCTATCTAATTATCAAAACGAAAGACTGGACAACCAAAAGCTATAAGTTTCGACGAGCATACTGCCGTCGTCGCGCGCGCGCGCACGCTCAAGCCAAATTTTTATCGTATGTAATATACGCGCGTGCGCGAGAAGTAAAAAAAAACCTTTGATAATCAGCGAAAGGAATTATTACGATATTTAGGTAAGAACGAATCCTATACGATAATTAAAACGCCGAGACTTCGTTTCATTGAGAATCTCTTTTTTATACCTCTTCTTGTAATAATAAAAAAAAAAAAAAAATAACGACGATAAGAATATCGCGCCGCGACGCGCGCGAGACCCACGCCCCCGCGCGCTGCAATAGTTTTTCGAGTGATTAACCTCTTGGACATGACTTTTCGAAGGCTGATGGCGATGATGATTACGAAGGAAAAGAGTAAAAAAAATAAAAATAACGACGTACGTACGAGTATTGCGACCTTGTCCGTTTTTATTATATAAATATAAATATATATATAGGTGTGCGTTAAAAGAGAGATAATTGCGAGTGCTGCATGCATGGCTCGTGTTTTTTTCTCCGAGATGCGCGAACAAACAAAGAAACAAAATAAAAAAAAAAGTAAATAAAAGAAAAAAAAAAGGTCGCGCTCTTTCGTCGCGATTTTTAGAGGGAGAAAGAGACCGATCGACCACGTAGAATGACTGTACCTAATGTTCGACTTCGAAAAATTTAGCGAAGACGCGCGATGATGTTGATGATGATGACGAGCGAAGTGGAAGAAAAGCGATTATACCAAAGCGCGCACGCAAGTACTCTTTCAAGTGAATGTATTAAGCGACGATACACACACATGGCGTTTCCAAGTATTGTATGTCGGTCCACCACGATCGATCAAATAAATTGACATCGTTTAAGCAAACTAACATCTCGTGTTTATCTTCTCATTTCTTTACCTTTTCTACTCCCTTAATTATGTCCCCTTATTTAATTTTATTTCTTGTAATTTATCAAAATTTGGAAAGAACCTATAAAGACACATCATCATTGTTACGATACATATATATTCGTTTATTTCACAAAAATACAAACAGGAGACAGTATAGTAGTGTATTCGCTCACATCTCTTGGCTGCTTTAGCGGATGGTCATCGCAGCTAAGTAAGCGAACGTACGCGGGAACGCCGGGCGCCCAGAAATAGCGCCGTCGCCGTCGACATGGATATAAAAGAAGTGAAAAGGAGAGCAGCACACTTTTTCTCGCTCGCTTGCGCGTAAGTATGCACTCTTTTAGTAGCTGGTGAGCTCGGCGAACGTCGAGTCCAAGTCGGCGACGATGTACTTGATTTTTTCCTTCTCCTTGCGCAGCCGCTCTGAAACCAACGAAATACACACAGCCACACGCTTGTATATAATAGCACATAATCCTTCGTACATATCAGCATTATACCTTCCCGCAGATCGAGCTCGGCCAAGTATGACTTGACGGACTTCTCGGCGAAGAGGGCTCGCTTCTCCGCCTCGTTCAGCCTGGACTTCAAACTTTTCAGCTGGCTCTTGAACTCCTCCACGCGCTGGTTCGCCTGCGAACAAATCAATGCACACGCCTCGGTTTCAGTGATTTCTCTTGGTTTCTGTTTCGCTTTCTTTCTTTTTTTTCTTTTGGTCGGGGTATTATGGCGGAGGAGGACAATGGGCGCATTTTACGCGAGTTTTCAGCTTTTACCTTCTCCTCGGAGACCTCGAGCGATTTCAGGATGTTGCAGACGATGAAAAGTTTGTTCTCCTTCTCGGCTATTTTGCTGCGGGAGGAAAACATTGTACAATTGCGTAATATAGAGAAGTTTCTGTCGACAATTTTATATATATACATAAAAAGCTGAGTAATATATAGATTTGTTCCGAATAGTCTGTGTATATAACGTATACGTACGCTTCGGTGCACTTGACCCGCTCCTCGACAGACTCGAGCTCGTCCTCAACTAGGGCCAATTGCTGGGATATCTCCTCGGACTTGGCATCTGCATCCTCGGCCTCCAGTCTCGCCACCTTCAGCTGCCCCGTCAGTAAGTCCATGCGCTCCTCGTCCAACTTGCTCCGGTTCTCCAGTACCCTACAAATCCTGCACACACGCGCACGCACATATTATATACTCGTACTACTTTCTTTTTTATTCTACTACCTCTTTATAAATCAACGAACCTCTTGTCATTCTCGACGGTGTGTACAGCCTGGACGAGCTTCGTCTGGGCGACGCTGCGCCGCTCCTCGGACTTTTCCAGGTGGCCCATGCACTGCTGCATCTTGCGGTTGAGCATCGCCAGCTCTGATTGCATCTGATACGCAAAAGTAGGCACCAGCTTTTTGGCTCACGCGCATATTATAAAACAAAGGGCAAAGGGTAAATATATATACTACGCACCATGAGGTAAGCCTTCTCCTTGGACTCGAGGCTAGCGCTCGACTTCCCGAGCTGGAGTCTACTAACTTCGAGGTCGCTCTTCATCTGGGCGAGCTTCTTGCGCAGCTCGTCCACCTGATCCCTCAGTCTCTCCTCTCTCCTGCTGGCCTCTTTCGCCTGCTGATCGCACGCGTCCGCCCGGTCGATCGCCAGGTCCTTCTCGATCTTCAGCGTCTGCAGCTTCTTCTTGATCGCGTTCATCCCTCCCTCTCTGTCTCTCTTCCTCGTAAAATGTACGTATCTCTCTCCCTTATAATTAACGCAACTACTGACTCGCCCTCGGATTCACCTGGAGAGCATTAATTACGGGCGCGGAGGAAGAATGCTTAAAAATATAATTGATAGACGGCGGAAGGCGGTGGAGAGTTGAGTTTCAAGAGAGACAGAGAGAGAAAGAGAGAGAACAACACTCCCGCGGTGTATATACTTTCTCGAGTGGCCGCGATGATGATGGGGGGAAAGGGTGCGCGCCTAGCTTCTCGAGTGCGCAGTGTACGGGTATAACAGAACGAATCACAAGCCGGTGGCTCACTGTACTCATCGGCCGCAGCGTGACGCGGCTTTATAGACTCGGCGAATAATGCAAAAAGGGACGATTGCCGAGCCTTTTTTTTATTGCGTTCGCTCGTTGTGCTTTCGTTGTACCTGCCTCGTGCTCCCTCTCCCTTTTGCTCGCGCTCTCCCACCCCTGGCGCTCGTTTTAACTTCTCTCGATTGGGAGTAAAACAAAAAAAAAAAGAAAAACAAGTCGAAACCGATGTCGTCGACGGTAGGTGTATAGGTACACGGTGTTCGTGTATCTTGATGGAGCGAGCTAGCGGCGCGTATATAACCTCGACGCGTAAGTCGGGAATATATAGGACTTTGTGCTTTTATATTTACGGATCGCTAATGGAGCGGACGGGAGGTGAAATGCAATGAAAACACAGTTCAAATTATTACGAATAAACAAGTTGTATATTGTCCAGTTTTCTTCCTTTTTTTTTCTTCTTTAAATTACATCGGTGTACATTGTTCTTTATTATTATACATGATGATCGATATAGAATATAATATTTTGTATAGTTTCTCATTTAAATAGTATATATTATTACTGCAGTCTTTGTTGCACTTACACATGTGACGAGTTAATCATTGATAAATATATATTTATATAGAAAAAGAAATTCAGCAAAAAAAAAAAAAAAATTCATCAGCGAATTGATTTTTTTTTAAACAAAGCATAAAAAGCATTCAACGCATTTGCGAGCACACGAGCAAAAAAAAGAGACAGAAGCTTCGCGCGCTACGTTGTGCAATATGCTCTCCCTCGCTGTCAGCCGAGAGCGCCAAGCTTAATAAGCCCTCATCCCCCGTGCGATAATACATGTACATATGTATATAAGCATATACACTAAGCCAAATGTGTGGGTGTGTAGCAGCGCTGTAATGACGTAAAATGGCGATAAGAAGAAGATGTCCAATCGTCGTTAGAAAGAACGAAAAAGAGCAAAGTTAAAATCATATACCAAAGCTAAGAGAGAGAGGGAGAGAGAGGGGGGAGAGAGAGGGAAGAGAGAGAGAGAGGCGTGTATGATGAGACAAGTGTGTATGTGCACGTGTAAATATGTATAATGTGTAATAGACATGAAAGCACGACTGCAGCCTTGAGTAGCGTGGAATAGAAAGAGTGTGAGGAAAGATCAACAACTTATCATCTAGAAGCCCGTCATCTCGGCGTACGTGGCGTCCAGGTCTTCGCAGAGCGCCTTGTATTTCTCCTTCTCCTCCCGCAGCTCGTCTGCAAGCAAGCGCAAACACACGCGGAACATGTATAAAAAATGTCTGTTTCGTCAGCGCGCTGCTCCCGTCTCGCTCGTTCATTAGCCTCACGCCGCTTCTATCATCGCGCCGCGAGTATTTATAAAACTAATGCAGAAATATGCAGTGGGCATACCCTCTTTGAAATCGACCTCCTTGAGCAACTTCTTCACCGTTCTCTCGGCCATGATGGCGCGCTTCTCGGTCTCCTTCAGCTTCTTCTTCAGTTCCTTCAGCTCCTCCTTCATGTCTGCCACTCGTGCGTTCGCCTGCGAAATCACGCAAACATGCGCGCGTATCAATTAGCACCTCTTGCACCATAATTAATGTAAACAAGTGTACGTATAAGTATGTGTAAAAGAGATAGACGCACTTTTTCCTCTGATACGACCAGCGACTTGACGATGTTCTGTACGATGAAGAGCTCATCCTCTCGCTCGATGATTTTCCTGCGGACAGAAATACACACCATGTATGCATGCGCGTATATGTGGCGTGTCGCGTGCATATAAATATATATGAATAATACTGACGCCTCGCTGGTCTTGACGCGGTCCTCGGCCGCCTCGAGCTCCTCCTCGACCCACTGCAGCTTTTGCACCACCTCGTCCGACTTGGTGTCCGCGTCCTCGGCCAACAGTCGCGCGTCCTTTAGCTCCGACGTCAGCTTCTCCATGCGCTCCTCGTCCAGTCGGCTCCTCTCCTCCAGTACTTTGCACATTCTGCTCATACAATTGGTACAATTGTAGATTTTTGTGTGTGTATGTGTGTGTAAAGAATTTTTTTTTCCATGACTCACCGCCTGGCGTCGTCGGTTTGTTCGGTGGCGTGGGCGAGTTTTATGGTGGCGGATAGTCGGAGCTCTTCCTTCTTGAACATCTGCGTCTCGAGCTCCTGCACCCTCTTGGTCATCACCGTGCGGTCAGACTCGGCCTGAAAATTCATATCTTAATATTAGATTTGTGAGCTTGCGCGCGAGCTTATAAATATATGAATTTTAATGGAATTTTTCAATTTTGGAAAGTCTGTTTTTTCTAATATTGGATGGATATAAAAGAATATTTTGATTGATCAATGGTCAAATTTTTTTTTTTTATTTCGCTTCAACGATTCATTTTGACGAGATTAATTCATTTCGTCCAGAGTATGAACATAAGAAATTTTTTCAACAATTTAAAATACCTCTTTTCCAGGATTACACCTATCAAAATCTAGTTTTCATTTAATCAAACGGAGTTCAATAAATTTTCCCATCTGACAGAGAGAAATGTACATAGGAACGTAACGACCGTAAGACTACGTAACTGTCCCAATAAACAATATCGTGCGGTCACTTATACACTACCACATCCCACATACACGAGCGTATCTTACGCGTATAATACACGGCGTGTAGTGCGTAAGCACATATAACAATCGAGACTTTTCTCGCTCTCTCTCTCTCTCTCGCGCGCCTACGTCCGACCATGTTTTAAGCATCTTTTGTATTTATTTTATTTTAATCGCGATGGATCTGAAGTGTTTTAATTTCATGTTATTTTTAATCTTGCGTATAATTATTTCTTTTTTTTTTTATTTATTATTTTAGTTTTATACTTTATTCTTTCTATTTTATTATGATTATATTTTTATGCGTTTGTTATTGGGCGACCGCTTTTTTGTTAGTAGTAAATCTGAATCTGTTATACTGTTGTAAGCGCTATATTGGACCAGGAGTCCTTAGCTGAATAAAGAATTGAAATTCAAAATTGCCTTTCTCTCTCTCTCTTTCTTCTCACCTTAGCAAATGCCTTCTCGCAGCGCTCCAACTCGGCCGATTGGGTCTCCAAGCTGCTCTTGCTGGTCTCGAAGTCCTTCTCCATCTGGACGAGCTTCTTCTCGAGATCGCGCACCTCGTCGTAGATCATGTCGGCGCGCAGGTTCTCCTGCTTGGCCTTGGTCTCGTTCGTCTCGACCTTCTCATTCGCCTCGTCCATCTCCTTCTTCAGGGACGCGATTTTCTTCTTGATCGCCTCCATGGTCGCGGTTCTCCGGTCTCGTCGATTCTCACGGAGATTACACGGGCGCTAGTACCTATAGTAGATCGGGAACGCGCGGAAGCAACAGCAGCCGAGCAAGGGGTTGAGCGGAAGCAAAAGCGTATTTATCAGCGCAAGCAGCGGTCAGCCATGAGGGTGTGTGTCTGTGTGTCTGTGGGTATAGGCGTGAGCTAGTATTTTCTTCTTTACTTTAATTACAACTATGGGAGTGGATGAGAGAAGTGTATGTAATGTAATGGGTGAAAAAAGGCTTATGGGGCTGAGAGGAGAACACACTCACTGACTGCGCGGTCCCAGGTGACGGGTCCCCCGGTGACGGTGAGAATGTGGAACTGGATGCCTTGGCTAGTCGGGCTAAAATAAAACGAGCCAGCGAATCTCTCTCTCTCTCTCTCTTTCTCGCTCTCTTTCTATCGCGCGCGCGATCTCGCGATCGCCGAGTACTACTACCACCAACCCCCCTGATCGAATCCCAATTCTATAATTGCCTCGTCGTAAGGGCTTTGGCTTACGTCCCGATTTTTGTCTAGCACACAGTGCGAAGCCACTCTCCTCCTCCTGCCTGCTATACTTCTTCTTCTTCGCGCTCTTGGCACTTTGGGCGCACCACGGCTAGTCGAGAGCGCGCGCTACTACTGATCATCGAAATGCGATCTCTGCGTACGAGGGCTCATGCTCTTGCGCTCCGGTCGACCGCGCGCGGCAGTGGCTATTTTCGGCAAAAAGTGCGCCGAATCAGAGACACTGAGAGAGAGAGAGAGAGTCCGATACGGTATACGCATCATGCATCTTGAGAGACTTATAGCATCGTTGTAAACAGAGCCGACGCGCGCACATCACCTGCGGCGGGTTTGAATTTGACGCGCGGATTAGGCGCGGTCTGAGCGCCAGTGTGCAGATTTTGTCGATAATACTCTAGCTCATACCATAGGGTGTGGGAAATTCTAAGTGGAAAAATGTAGGTATCAAAATTTAAATAGACAGAGGGTTGTTATTTTTTTAAGTAGCGTTCTTTATTGTTTCTTTTGACTTTCGTGTATAAACTTTTTCGTAAGCTTCGCTAGCATGTATAAAAGAGCTCAAACGGACATCAGCTTGTATATAGGTGTATATATTTGCACTCTACCCCGGTGTTTTCTCTCCCACACAAACTCACTGTCTCTGTAATACGCTATACATACGCCTCGATCCGTGTGTGTGTGAGTGTGTGTGTGTGCGCGCGCGCGTGCATGTCAGCGTGTGTGCGTGCGTGCGTGCGTGCGTGCGTGCGTGCGTGCGTGCGTGCTCGTGTGTGTGGCTGACGGCTCGAGTTATAGGGGTATTATAAGGGGGTCTAAGAGAACGCGAACGAGCTCGTCGCACACATAGTATAGACACACACGAGATGCGGTGGCGGAATTACGTTCTCTCAATCCGTTCGGCTAATGCACATCCCGATCACTATAAAAAGAGCGCCGAGCAAACACATATACACAAGCGCGTATTTCTTTCTTCTTACTCCTTTTCTTCACTTGCTCGCTATTGCAAGACGGTGAAAGAGCGATAGAAATTTTTGTATATATACTGTGGTGTGTGTGTGTGTGTGTGTGTGTTTGGGTGTGTTTGTGTGTGGAGAGTGTATATATGTGTGTGCCAACTTGTAGTTCGTTTAAATTTGTGCCGTAATTGTTGCGAAAACGCTGCTTTAAAGGTGTGCGCGAATGCTTCTGTCGCGTATTATTTAAGTGTAATATAATAAGAAAGAAAAAATTTTCTCGAAATCGCCGCGGAATGTAACATCGATCAAGGTAAAATATTTGCGTACAATATAGAAAAAACGTGGTTACTTATAGTCTATATCGAGAAATATCGTAGGTAAATATCTACGATGATCATAATATAACATTTTTTTTATTCAAGTACAAAAGACACTTGTTTTGCGCGTAATACCGGAGGTGAGTATTCCGCTTTAAGCACCCGCAATAAGTCATAATAAATATGTAAGAAATATTTCGCTTATATAACATCACTTGGAACTTGTACTCTATGGCATATGCATAAAAAATTGAAAAATTGAAAAAATTTTAAAAAGCCGTCTTAATTAATACTTAGCATTTTGATACGCTTGAATAATATAACGTATCGCAGAATTGTTTGTTTGTGATTTAATGTACAAGAAAATTTGATCGAAATAAAGTCATTAAAAAAAGTTACCTAACTGTGTAGAACTATGCTCTACCAATAACAGTGTAAAAAAAGAATGTTTAAAGATCTTATCATTTAATTATATCAAATAAGATTGTATTCTTCGACAAGCTTAATAAATGCAAAAGCAATAAATAGTATGTGGACTTTATCTTATATCTAAGATTTTTTGTTTAAGTTGAGATTAAAATTTTTTTTTTCGTATAATTGATTTTTTTTTTTTTTTTGTAAAAAAAGCTTTTGAGTTTTTAAGAAAAGTAAGACCGTCATCTTGAAAGATTCGATCCGGTATCAGACTCTATAACCGACATTACATAAATTGGTGTAAATGACAACAAAACTTTCACAGCATCCTCTCTTCCCAATGCACGTAGCTGTCTTATAAGAGTGCCAACGGTGCAATCAGTCCCGGCGCAATTAAGTATTCTAAAACAAAATATTGTAATAAATGAAAATCACAAAATGTCATAAGAACATGTTATTGAAGTAATTTACCTCATTGTAGGACTGTTGATTGTACTGTCGAATTGTGCAACTCTATCACCCAAACCAAGTCTTACAGTTAATAAACACCAATCTCTCCCGTAAGAATCAGGAGGATCGAGCAATTGTGCCAAGCGCCTTTGAATAGCAGGTTTAATATTTTTAACAGGCTGCTTTATTCCTGGAATGCAATTTTCTATCGAAGGCAATCCGCAGCTTATCATCTCCCATATGGTATCCCAATGTCCGTTAAAGGGATTTTTAAAGCGCGCATCTTCAAAATTTTTCTCTAATAAAGCCGAATTTACTATCGCTGGATCCCAGCCGTGTATAACCTGACAATAAAATAATACGAGATATGATAATTAGGTAATAAGAGGTAAGTTTTGAAAAAATACGTATTAAATGATATTTTACCTCATCATAACACCGCAACTGACTTGGACTATGCCAGTACCTTTCTAGTAGCATACCAGGCGCAACAACTTCAATAGTAGCATCAATAGCATCAACAATAATACCAAGGAGAGAAAAGCATTGCGATTCTGTTCCGCGAGGACCGCGTACCCATGCTTGAATACATCCTTGCTCTTCTTCCTCTAACGTAACAATACATTCACATGGACCCAGACATAGTTTTGAACCTCGCCACCATTGATACAAATCAGACTCTTGACAATCCCATAGTTGAGTTATCTTTCTCAAATGCACCTGCGATGATAATTTAAAAAAATAATTAGTTTTTAAAATGATTTTCTTTTGTATAATTTAACTGCAATATACTTACTTGTAAATGTGGAAAAATTGGCAAAAGATTATATAATCGAGCTTCTGTCGGACACAATCGGAAACCTGCATGAGGAGCATGCGTTAAATCAGACTTTGACCACGGTTCCCACAATCCCGGCAATCTCTCAATAAGATTCAAACAAGGAATTTCATACTCCACCTCTTCGTCGTCGACTTCACACTGTGAGATATTTAGGGATAAAAATTTTTTATTTTCCCATTAAACATCTAAAAATTCATATTTTATGATACTTACGGGAACGCATAAATGAAAAGCTTGCAATACTTGCAAGGCTTGGTTAGCTGGGCAAGGACATCGCGCTTGAAAATCTTCTGAAGTATAAACTCCGGTTGTACGAACACCTAATCTGCTTTTCTGATCTGGATTTAGTTGCCAACCAATCACATCTCTCCACAGCCATTCAAGACTCAAAACGTACAAATCACCAGGTAATAAAAAGCATTCTCCAAACGCCTACAATAATATATTGAAAAGGAATTGAATGTCTTTAAATTAAAGACTTTTAATAAAATTAATCAATTGAACAAATACAGACTTGTAGCTGTTCTCCAAGTTGTTTACAATGTTCTACAGATACTAATGGATTGACTTGTCTAACTTGATTGATGAACCCTTTAAAGTCTAGCAACATAGGCGGATCTTCCAATGATTGTATGTAAACTCTCCAAGCTTCCATAAGACCATTCCAAGTGAGATCATGTGTACTCTAAAAGGAATGATGGCGCATAAATAAATATAAATTTCGAAAAGTAACGCCAATAATTTTTCATTAATAGTAAAATTTAACATACTTCAAGAAATTTTGTTCTTGAAATATTTAAATAAGAACGAAGTAATTTTAAACCGGGGCATGATGGATTAGTAGCGTCTAAAGCAACAACTTGGGGTTCTTCTCCTAAAAGAGGTGTAAATTCTTTCAAGGACGATAACAAAGGTACCATGAGATTTACTCCATTTGCGTTGTGAATGGGAGGTTCAGGGGCATATGTTCCAACTAAAATAACTTGGATCTCAGTACATTTTCCTGCAAAGCCTAAATAAATATAAATTACAATAATCAAAATGGATAAATAAAACGGATAATATTCAATCTAAAATATTGCCGTTTATCGATTTACCTATATTTTCGGGTGGGATTCGGTCCATTATAAATTGTAACCAAAATCGCGCCTGTTGTAGTTGTACAGTAAGTGGTTGACGCAAGCTTATAGTTATTAAATGCACTTGCATTGGCTGATAAACCATTAATGCACGGTGATAAGAAACTAAAAAATCTTCCCGACCACAAAATTCCGAAAATATACATTCTCCTCCTACAATTGTGATAAAAAATTTAATGCTGTGTATTCAATAAACTACTATTACGTCAAATATTGCGATATTGAGCTTACCTATGTTACCTCGGTTTATTTCGATACCAATTGTACTTTCATATTCATTGTCGCTATGCTCAAAACTGAGAGAATCGTGTTTGCTGGTGACATCCAATTCAATGCTGGGATCGCGCTGAAATAAATAACAATTTTCAATTTAAATGAAAAAATATTTATAACTTTGCAAATATTATAGTAAAAATAATAACATACTTTCGTAGTGTGAGTTTGACTTTTTGATCTTTTAAAGAATCCGAAATTAAAAATACCACATTTCAAAGAATTGACTAGTGAACTTTTACCGGATGCACAATGCCCTAAAAGTCGAACATGCAAGCAATCTATTGGTCTTCGAGTCGGTTGTAATTGTTTAATGTAGGTTTCTCTTTGATTTGCCTGGATAATATAAAATTATTTTGCAAACAGCTTGTAAACGTTGATAAGTATCGTATTAATAAAAACTTACGTTTCTTAATTTATCTAATAAGCTTGCAATATCCGAGTGACCGTATTTAATAGCAGTAACATCTGCCCGAATACCACGATTCGTCTTGTCTACATCACAGCCTGCTGTACATAAAAGTCTTGCGATTTCAATATGACCATATTTTGCGGCAATATGCAGTGGAGTTAAACCGTCCTTGTTTGTTGCATCTAAATCTATTCCATGATCTATTAACAGTGCTACTACCCCTTCATCTCCAGACTTACATGCAATGTGTAATAAAGTATCTTTGTTCTGAAATTTAAATTAATTAGTTTAGATCATTGTAATATCAGAAATTAACGACATAGCTATGAAGTAATCAAACATACAAAGTCTTGTATATCTAGTGGTGCTCCTTGCTGCAATAAACGTGAAACGGTTTGGATGCATCCTCCTTTCACAGCACTGATAATAGCTTCTCCTAGTCCTTGACAAGCTTGAGATTCCTGCATAGTAGTGTAAAAAATGTCACTCACTGGCTCGACGCCGAACAAACTTGTATATCGAAAAAACTAAAAGGGAAAGTTGAGTATTTGTCCAGCTCGCGTTTCCAGTGGTTTCATTTAATGCACGCAAAACTAATCCCAAAATAAGAATTGAGTTTAAGATGTTTTTTGTTAAAAAAAAGTTTAAAATATTTGTTTGAGCACCAAAAATCAACGGTGCAAATATTTATTTATGTATAATTTTAATCCTAGCTAATAAATTTTCATCCTAATTGAATTATTTAACTAATACTACAATTACTCAGGAATGTAAGTCGCATGGAAAAGAATCGCATTTTCACAATATATGAATCCACTGTACACACAACTGGTACTTATGTTAATTTCAGTCAGCAAACAGTATAGCGTGTGCATGTTTGTACAACACAAATTAAATAAAAATTCATGTAAGTGGAAAATTAATGGATGCAAGTGAATAGTACACCAATAGAAAACACAAGTTTTGAGAAGCACTTTAAAGTAAAATGTGAATCAATTTCTTGGATGGGCGAAGGAACACACCGTTACAATCCAGGGATGTGTGAGACAGGATTCTGCAGTTCCTCTTTTCCTGTAATTATATTGTTGAATTAATATTTGAGCATACCAAATGAAAGTCTAAATATTTTAATAAAGTTTTATAAATCTTACTTGGGATCCTTGATTAATAAAGATTGTATAAAATCCTTGGCAAATTCAGAAATATTGGAAAAATATTTTTCATCAAATTGATATTGACAAGCTGCAACATTTGCATAGGTTTCTTGTTTATCTTCTCCTAAAAATGGTGATGCACCACTTAACAATATATATGTCAAAACACCAACAGCCCATAAATCAGTTCCTAAACTAAGTGGTTCATAATTAACTATTTCTGGTGCAACAAATTCTGGTGTTCCAAAAAGAGCTCTATGTTCAGAACCAGGTGTCAATCTGTGTGACAATCCAAGATCTATTGATAAAAGTAAAAATGATCATTCAGTCAGTAATTAATAACAAAATTACAATCAGTGAGCAACAGCATAAATTTATTTAATATTGAAACCTAAATTACCTATTAATTTAATATTGGGCATAGGTGGTAATGAAGATAAAAGAATATTTTCAGGCTTAATATCCAAATGAGCCACTTGATGTGAATGCAAATGGCTCAGTGCTTTCAGTACTTGTCCAACCTTGAATATTAAATTAGGAAAAAAATAATAAGTATTAAGTAAAATTTCATGCAATTATAATGCAATAATTATAACTAACCACATGCGCAGCTTCAGCTTCATTTGATGGCATCCAATGAAAAAGTTCTCCACCAGTAATTAATTCCAGCAATAACACCACAGTTGTTCCAGTATCTATTACCTTGTGTAATGAAACTATATTAGGATGTCTCAGCTGAGCTAACAGCCCTGCCTCTCTTGCTGTAAAATGTAATAATTGATGAACAACTAAATAATGCATGAATGTGCTTACACACATTGATCCAAGGATTTTGAGACAACTGTACCAATGTCAGCTGCGGCCACTCCTCGAGCAACCCTCCTTTTTCTCATTATTTTTGCAGCATATTCTGCTCCACTTTTTTGATCCACACATTTTCTCACAACTGCAAATTGACCTCTGCAATGTAACATTATTCATTAAAGTCAACAAATACCCACAGCACAGCAACATAAGCTAACCAACCTGTGTTAGAAACTTACTTTCCAATTTCTTCCAATAGTTTGTAATTCTTCTCAATTGGTTCGTGAACAACTTCCATCAAAGAATCCCATTCAAACCCTACAAAGAAGCATACAGAATCTACAATACAAATAAACAAACGAGTTTGATGAATACACATGCGCTATTATAGATTATAACGCTTATCGAACGCGGAAAAAATTCAAACGCGCGTTCGAAGGACTTTGGTAGCGCGCTAGCTAGCTTGCTTATATATGTACATGGTACACGGTGAGCACAACACGACGAAAAAAGCGAATTAGAATGACGCAGAATAGAGCGCGATAGCTGGCAGGCGATTAACTATAGTACGTATGTGAACGAGCGAATCGCATATATGTGCAAAGAAGCGTGCAATACGTGATTAGTCAAACATCTGCCAAACGTTCTATACGCTACTGCATTATAACTATCACCGTAACGGACCGAATTATTTTCTTACGGATAATATTATAGACATCACGGAGAGAGAAAGAGAGTAGGACAGTGGGTATCACTGGAACGCTGTATATACATTCACGACGCCTGCTTGGCCTCCCTCTCCCTCTATACACAGTCTAGGTTATGTTATGGGAATCGCGAAAACAGAGCAAGCAACTCTACATGCCCTTCTCTCTCTCTCTCTCTCTCATTTTCTCTCTACATATCCGATGTTATACCATCGCTGCAAGCTCCCGATGGCCGCGAGCTGGTCGGCATCATCTCCCGCGCATGAAGCTATTATCGCCGTCGTCGTCCCTCCTAATGCAGTAGTTGTAGACGATGATCCGCTGCGAGAATTATTGTAATAAGCGGGCCCGGCGGCGACTTGGCGGCGTCCTCCTCCCCAAAGTCCGTTACATCGTGGCATATCACACTACAGAACACACACGCGCGGAGCAGCACCACACACCAGACACCACACTTCTCCTTCGCTAGTGTCACATAGTAGCCCGTAGGATATCAGTACACTACTATCTCTCGCTCGCGCGCGCGCTCGCTTAGCCGCCGCCGTCGAGGCCGCGGCCACTGTGTGCACTGTGTGTGCTGCTCCTCTACACTCCTATAGGATATATATATAGCTATACATATAGTTATAGCTAGCTCTCGTTCGTGTTCTCTCTCGCTCGCGCTGCTATTATATAGGTGTGCTGACTGCTGTCTCCTGCCTGTCTCTTACGCGCAACCGCTCGAGTAGAAATGAATTTAAGGCGAAAGCCAGGGCCTGTACTGAGGGCCTGATTCGCCTGTAGGGGCTGAAACATCTACAATTGCTAGGCGGGTGAGGCGGTGCGAGACCGGACCTGGACAGATAGCCTGACTTACTTTTTTTCATATTTTTCTTACGATTTTCCATTACACTGTCCGTATACATAGTCTTCAAATTTGAGAGTACCATCTGAATGATACTTCCAAAAAGGAAATCTATATAGTGGCCACCAACTATGGACCGAGTCGGTACACGATACACCGTACACGGTACAATGTTAAGTCGAAATTTTTACCCCGTGTACGCAGTACGTGCACAGTACAGGGTACATTGTTAATTTCCAAATTGTATCCAGTGTACGGAATGCGCACATGGGACACGTACGGTACACGGTTTACCACGACTACCACGAGTACCGTGTTTGCAGCCTCTATTGTGCACACGCGGTACTCAACTATGGATACACAGCATATTGACTAAAGAAATAGTTACTCCCTTAAATAATTGACTAAAGAAATTATAATCTCTCTTGTGTTAAAAATTAATTTAAACCTGTTCAGGGCCTGTCTCGCACCGCGTCCCCCGCCTGGGTACGGCCATCCTGACCGTAACCTGTACAGGGCCTTCATAATTACACCGGCAGACCTGGATGAATTTCTTATACTCGGGCGGCGGCGAACCGCCCCACACGCATTCACACAATCGATAAGGGACTGTCCACATAACACCATGCCATGCCTTCCATACCGTTGATTCCGGAATTGGTTCGTTCCATGGTCCGTTCTACTCCGTTTGTCTTGGCCGCGTATAGGCTAGAACACTTAAAAAAGAACAGTGCACAGACACAAGAAATAGCATTGGTAGTGTTAAAAGAAGTTTGACAGGACAATAATTTATAAAACACAGTGTTTAAAAGTAATAAAGAAAATATGTTTATTAATTATATTAAAACAAAAGTTCGCCAATACTGGCCCCTGCTGCCACAATCCTTCAAATACACGACCAACTGTCCCTCAACTCCACGAGTCCTCAATCCTTTTTCTTTCTAGCTCTCCGCTACCGACTTCCTCTATCTACAGCTCTCTGCCTTCCTCTCCCCTCGCTCGCTCGAACTTTCCCTCTCGCCCTTCGAACGTCACGCCCTCTATCGCAGTCATACATTTTTACCATATGCTGGTGCTATCATAATTTTATTTCTAACATTCGGCCATTCTAGATTTCGTTTGGTCCCCAAACGCTTGATTTTACCATAGTATTCGATCAATTTAAATAATTATTAAGATCTGCAATTATTTACTCTACAACTTAAATTTACGCACGTTAACATAACTTCTTAACTAACCTAAATCTTTAATTAATTTTAAGAACAATCGTAATCACGTAGTTTAGAAGGTACACATCTTTTACGCTGTGGTCTTTTATTTTCAACTAAATCATCTGTTTCTTCCACACTTGAATTTTTTAATTTTACATTCTTAGTTACATTTTCAGCTACATCGTTATACTCTTTTTCGCTGCTATCAGTACTTTCGCTTTCTAACTGATCATTGTCAATATTTGCTTCGCTTTCAACAAACTCCTCTTGTTCATTATCTTGCGATCCTCGCCAAATCTTTAACTGACTAGCATGTGCTGTCGACTCGAATCCTCGATCACCAAATTCGTTCAGTTTTCTAATTCGATACATATCTCCCGGTAAAACTCCTACAATTACCATAGGACCTCCAAATAAAGGTTGAAGTTTGGTAGAAATACCTGTTACAATCGGATTTCGTTTTACAAATACAATATCTCCTACAGCGTACGTAACACCTTTAAAACGCTTCGCATCACACCTAGACTTATAAACTAATTGTTCTTTAAGAATTTGTTCTCGGATTTTGGCATGAATTTCAGTTGGAGGTTGATACGTTTCACGGTGTTCCGTAATTTCACGCATTTTACTATCCTCAAATCTAGGTAAAAACCCATAAAGTGCCTCAAATGGCGTTATCCCTGTCGCTTTACTAATAGAATTTAAATCACGCTCCAACTTTTTGAAGCCAACATCCCAATCATTCGATTCATCGCTCACAGTAGCCGCACGCAAAGCAGGTAAGATCGTCTGATTTAACCGCTCTATCAACCCATTCGCTTGCGGGTGACGACTAGAATTTAATGTGTGTTTAATCCCATAAGCTTCACACAAATCCTGAAAATTCTTGGAGGTAAAACAAATGCCTCTATCTGATATGATTCGCCCTGGCGCTCCAAATCTTTCAATAAAATCTTTAACTTTATTTACTGTTACTCTAGCGCTTACATCTTTTACAGCTACAATATGTACACCCTCATAAAAATATCCTATAGAAAATCCTGTACGAAATGCTATAGGAAATCCTGTAGGCATTCCGTAGAAATCCTATAGGAATCCTATAGGATACTCTATAGGCAGTCCTATATGAAATTCTATATAGGAAGTTCTATAGGAAATCCTATGTGAATTTCGCGCTTTTCCTGTAGGAAATCCTATAGGAAATCCTATAGGAAATTCTGTAGGTAATTCTGTAGGAAAACTGTAGACAATTTTACATGGAAAATCCTGCAGGGAATTCTGGAGTATTTTAGTGAAAACAGTTTATAGAGGTTTAGCATCTTATTTAGCGCTGTAACATCGCACAGAAGAATCAGTGGCAAACAGTCCTAGATAAGGAGTTGCACCTAGGGACTGCCGTGCACGACTGCCAGCGCTTACCGATTAAGCCCAATGAGCTCAGATATCAAAATCAAGGTAATCCTTGTCACATTGACTCTCCGTAAAGTCGTTCAAACGGTTGAATTTCATGGCTTACATACCCTCGCGGTTCCAATGTGTTTATGAGAGTCCCGACTGCTGCGCTGCGCTGCGGCATGCGGTAGAAGCTTGTTTCTCCAGAGCCTCGTTTATGTATGTTCGCTGCTATGCCGCTATGGGGCGCAGCAGTCGGGACTCTCATAAACACATTGGAACCGCGAGGGTATGTAAAGCCATGAGATTCAATCGTTTGAACGACTTTACGGAGAGTCAATGTGACAAGGATTACCTTGATTTTGATATCTGAGCTCATTGGTCTTAATCGGTAAGCGCCGGCAGTCGTGCACGGCAGTCCCTAGGTGCAACTCCTTATCTAGGACTGTTTGCCACTGATTTTGCTGTGCGATGTTACAGCGCTAAATAAGATGCTAAACTTCTATAAACTGTTTTCACGAAAATACTCCAGAATTCCCTGCAGGATTTTCCATGTAAAATTGTCTACAGTTTTCCTACAGAATTACCTACAGAATTTCCTATAGGATTTCCTATAGGATTTCCTACAGGAAAAGCGCGAAATTCACATAGGATTTCCTATAGAACTTCCTATATAGAATTTCATATAGGACTGCCTATGGAGTATCCTATAGGATTCCTATAGGATTTCTACGGAATGCCTACAGGATTTCCTATAGCATTTCCTACAGGATTTTCTATAGGATATTTTTATAAGGGCAAACTTTGTTAAATTATCTATTATACCTAAAATATATTTGTTTTTACGTAAACTGGTCGGAAAAGGACCCAAATGATCCATATTAACTATGTCAAACGGGCGTCTCCCCGGAGGAATCGGATGTAATTCCCCTTCTACTCTTCCTGTCTTTCTTTTGGCTAATAAACATTCAAAACAATTTCTAATATGCACTCTTACATAACGTTTCATTCCAGTAAAATAATAATATTCATTCATACGCTTTACAGTTTTTTCCACACCAAAATGACTTCCAAGGTCGTGATAACGAATTACTAAAGCCTTTCGCATAGCTTGCGGTACCACATAAAGTTCCCGAATTTCATTCTCTCTTACACATTTCTTTTTGTATAACAAACCCTCTCTTAAAATATAATCGTTTACATGACCCTTTTCAAAATTGTTGCGCTCATTTTCCGGTTTCTTTAAAATCTTTATCTTTTGTAATATATTAGAATCAGACCTTTGAAAAGTTACAATCTCATCTTCTCGCGTAATAATAGTAAACACACTTTCCCGTTCACAAATTTCTAACTCTGCTACTGGTGCTCTCGACAACGCGTCTACGTGTTTCATTAATTCTCCTTTCCTATGTTTGATTTCAAAGTCGTATTCAGAAATCGCACTGATCCATCTTGCCATCTGAGCATTTTGCGTCTTCCAAGTATTCAAATTTTTAAACATTGGCAGTCAGTTACAATAACGAATTTAATACCTATAAGAAAAGATCGCAGTCTTTGTAGAGCCCATGCAATTGCAATTAGTTCTAAACGAGAAGAATGATATAATCTCTCTGTTTCAGAATTCCGTTTACTTATCGCATAAACAAGCTTTAACTTATCTACATCCGAATCAGCTTGAAATAACATTGCTGCTAACCCTATTGCCGAAGCATCTGTATGTAATTCAGTCCTTTGCGCATTCGGATTATAAAATCGTAAAGTAGGACGTTCAACAAGATTTTTTTTAATTAAATTAAACGCCGTTTCTTGGTCGCTCGTCCACTCAAATATTTTTTTAACTTTCAATTGATCTGTAATAGGCATAGCTACTTGTGCAAAATTTGGAACAAATCGCCTAAAAAAACTAGCTAAACCCATGAATCGCCTCACCTCATGCACATTTTTCGGTCTCGAAAATTCCGCAATCGCTCGAATCTTTCGCTCTCCCGGCTGAATGACTCCCTCACCCAAAACATAACCTAAATACTCAACCTTTTTCATTCCGAACCTACACTTTTTCAAATTTAATGTTAACCCGGCTTTCTTTAACATATCTAAAACTTCAATTAAATATACCAACAACTCTCCCCATGATTTTGCAAAGATACAGGTATCCTCAAAAAATGTAAAAGCAATCCCCTGTTTCTGAGCTGTCCCTAATACTTTATGCATTAATTTCGCAAAAACTTTCGGAGCATTTACTAAGCCTAACATAGCGCGTGTGAATTCACCCGTCTGTGTCTCCGTAATAAAAGCACTTTTTTCTTTATCGTTTTCAGCCAAAGGTACTTGAAGATATCCGTTTGCGAGATTTAAAGTTATGAAAACATTAGCTCCGCTAAGCTTTTCTAAATAAGGTCATCGAAATTTGGAATCGGATAGTTTATTTGCTTTGTAATTTTATTCAAACGACGATAATCCATATCATACGCCCCGTACCGTCTTTCCGCCTAATCAAAAATGCTGGACTTGCATATTCCGATTTTGTTTCGCGTATAATACCCGCCTTCTTATATTCTGTAATTATAGTATCTAAATCTTCGCGATCTTTCGCGTTTAATCTGTAAGGTTTTGTTTGGACTGGTTGCTTTCCTTCCTCTATTTCTATTTCCATCTCGATCAAATCAGTACACCCTAATTCATACGGAGTTTTAGCAATACATTCGCGGTAATTATTCAATATCCCAGCTAACTCATTCTTTTGACTTTGACTTACAGATTCGTCAGTTACTATCTCCTCCAACGTTATTTTATCTTTACGCGGTTCTAATTCCTGGACTGGTTCTATCGACAAAATTCTTTCTCCTATACAGTCCCCTTTATTTAAACTAATACTACTATTTGAATTATTCATTACTGGCAAAACAATATCACCTATCTGTGTTATAACATTAACGAAATTCACTTCACTAGGTTTACACTCTAAATTTTCTGCCGCATAAAATTTTCCTTTTGACGCTTTATAATCCTCAAATAAATTTGGGTCGATATTCGCAAATGTCAAATCATACCCTTTTCGTACATACATAATATCTAACGCTTCGGTGAAAGGTCTTCCCAAAATTATGTCAAAACGCTGTACATTATCAGGAACTACACGAAAAATAATCGGCTTAGGTTTAAGAATATCCATGATTGTATCAGCATACACAACACCGGGCGATACAACTTCATTTTCTCCGAAACCTTCTAAAATTAAATCTTTTCGAACCATAGATAAACCTAACATTAATACCGTAGTCGCCTTCATCGTGCATACCGACGCACCCATATCAATCTGTGCTTTTAATCGATTAAAGCTCCCGCATTTATATCCGATACAGTAGTTACTTGATCGCGTTTCGGAGCTTGCTTTTGTTTACATTTAGACGCAATATGCCCCTCCTCTTTGCATAAATAACACGTAACGACTTTTCTCTCCTTGGTACAGTCTTTCGCGTAATGACCTACTTCCTTACAACGAAAACAAACTCACTCGCTATTCCCAACGCTACTCGCAGACGTTGACCTAACATTACCTTTCATCTCCGATTTCGAAGAACTGCTAGCACCACTGCCGTTGCGCCCCGTTTCTCGCGGTGTGTTCGAAGCTGCAGTTGAAAATCCTCGCTTCTCAGAAATTCGCTCCTTCCGATGCTGCCCTAATTTGTCGAATCTAATCATATCTTGAAACATCGCATCTGTGGTTGCATAATCTCTGGCAAGAATATGATTTGATAAATCTCTAGACCAAAGTCCATCAGCGATTTCATCTCGAATTTCTTCCACATTAAAATCCAGTCCCTCACAAAGCCAAATTTTATCGAACACATATTCTTGTAATGTCTCTTTACTATTCTGTGTTCTTGCAGACATTACTCGAAGTTTCTCACTCTTACTTCATTTCAACGTAAATGTATTTTTGAACGAAGTTTTAAAAGTTGTAAAGTCTTTTACCGCGTTCACTCGCGACAAATACCACTTAAATGCTGCACTCTTCAAATGCGCCTTAGCAACATTGAAAGCCACTGCTTCTGACCAACCATTAATGTTCATTGTCAGCTCCAATTCTCTGATCCACGCACTCGCTTTTTCTGGTTCTTCAGTACCATTAAAATCACGAAACACATTCTGAATATTTGGTACTATCATCGCATGAGTTGTTTGTGTTCGCACAGCTTCATTGCTCATTTGCCTCGCTGCTGTCGACATCGTAGTCAACGTCTGGTTTTGTTGCTCCAGAGTACCTCCCAATAGCAACAATGCATTTGCCAACTCTGTCTCGGTAGTCGTTTGACTTCCACCACTTTTCTGCGAATCCCCTTGCATTTCCAATATTTGCTTCTCAAACACCTCTCTCTCCTCAGCGCGACGATTTTTTTGTCTTTCAATCTCCGCAAGTGCCGCCTGAAGTCGCTTTTCCACTTCCATAATTTCTGTCTAAGTCCCAGGAATTTTGAATTTCGTTTCACCGTCTCACTTGCCTTTGTGTGTGGAATAAAGTCAACTAACTGTCTCACTGCGTCACAAGCTTTCAAGTTCAGCACACAAACTTCAGCACTACACAGAATTATTTCAATAATTTCCAATTGTTTCAGTATGATCCCACTTCTGAATTGTTAAAAGAAGTTTGACAGGACAATAATTTATAAAACACAGTGTTTAAAAGTAATAAAGAAAATATGTTTATTAATTATATTAAAACAAAAGTTCGCCAATACTGGCCCCTGCTGCCACAATCCTTCAAATACACGACCAACTGGCCCTCAACTCCACGAGTCCTCAATCCTTTTTCTTTATAGCTCTCCGCTACCGACTTCCTCTCTCTACGGCTCTCTGCCTTCCTCTCCCCTCGCTCGCTCGAACTTTCCCTCTCGCCCTTCGAACGTCACGCCCTCTATCGCAGTCATACATTTTTACCATATGCTGGTGCTATCATAATTTTATTTCTAACAGTAGTATATCTATATATATCAAGAGCAGCGAGGAGCAACGAGCAGTTCCTCACATTTTTAAGTGTCCGGGCCCTATACGAGTGCATTCTAGCTCTAGCGATGCGCAAGCCTAAGGTGATGTGATACCCACGCTATTACTCAATTCTCGGTTCCCGTTTTTCTCCTTCAATTTTAAACTTTTTGAAAAAAACTCTTTGACACGTTTTAAGTTTAATAAAGAACTACAACGTATCAAAGAGTTTTTTTCTTAAAATTAAAAATTGAATGAGAAAAACGGGAACCAAATTTTGGGTAATAGTGTCAGTATCGCATCACCCTAAACAAACGGAATAGAACGGACCATGGAACGAACCAATTCTGGAATCAACGGCATCGGGTATGGAAGGCATGACATGGTGTTATGTGGACAGTCCCTAAGATATACTATGCCTACATATACAAGTGTTCTGACTTCTATGTGTATACTCGCGCGCAACGCGCAAGTGGCGAACACGTATCACGTGTGCATTTATATAGGTATAATAGGTACCGGAGTACTGTGGCAGAACGAGTGTGTTTCTGTAGGCAACGGCCCACGTGTGCTAGGTTAGCTATAGGTACCAATAAAGTGTGCAGCGTTTATTTATTTTTTTTCCGCGCGCGTCGCGACTCGCGGCTGATCCTGCTCCGTGGGGACCCGGAGCACGGAGACTGCTGTTACAGTTTTCGTGCCGCGGTTCCGCGTAACGTCACGCGAATCTGCATTTGTAATTTCTACTTTGCATATAGGAGATACGGGCGGCGTGCATAGAATTTATGGGAATTCGAATCTCATCGCGGCAGTAGCATTCGACCACCGCTGCAGATGCTATTTTGGTACGAGCGCACGGGTCTATTTATGTTCGTCAGCGCAGCGATATTAAGTATAACGCCGCTTGGGAAACGTGTCGCCGCGTGCGTTTTGCGCACCTATCGGCTACCTCGCTCGCCTTATCTTTAAATGGACTTTGCTAAGTGTTCGAGGAAAGATAAGGACACAGACTTTAATAATGGCACCACCTCGCCGGGATAACAGGTCTAACCTCAGTTCCAGTAGTAGCATTAAGTCGTGGTATAAACAATTCAAGAGTCAGATTAAAATTCAAGAAACATGGAAGAACCTGATAGCTGCTACCGGAGACCCAAGACAGTTATTTTGGTTCGCTGTGCTATTCATTGTGCTAGAAGTAGTCATAAATGTTATTGTAATTGAAAAAGTGCCTTATACAGAGATTGACTGGAAAGCTTATATGCAAGAGGTGGAAGGAGTCTTGAATGGAACGTATGATTATTCCAAGCTGAAAGGTGATACCGGACCATTGGTGTATCCGGCAGGATTTGTGTACATCTTTGCTATACTTTATTATGTCACTGAACAAGGGGTCAATATTAAACTTGCCCAATACATCTTTGCAGTTCTTCATGTTATACTACTTATTCTAGTCTTCAGGATTTATGAACGTACAAAGAAAGTTCCACCATATGTCTTGATCATGATATTCTCTACTTCGTACAGAATTCATTCTATATTTGTTTTAAGACTGTTCAATGATCCAATTGCAATGATTCTTCTTTTTGCTAGTATTAATGCATTTTTGGATAAAAGATGGCATCTTGGAAGCATATTGTACAGTTTAGCAGTGTCAGTTAAAATGAACATCTTACTGTTTGCTCCAGCATTATTAATTGCTTACCTTTGTAATTTAGGAATACCTAGAACGATAGAACAATTATTTATTTGTGCATTTATACAATTTATATTGGGGCTTCCATTTTTAAAAGCAAATCCAATTGCATATATCAAGGGAGCATTTAATTTGGGACGTATTTTTGAATTTAAATGGACTGTAAATTGGAGATTTTTACCAGAAGATTTATTTGTTAATCCTTATTTTCATGTAACATTATTGGCTCTGCACCTCTTAACTTTGATTTACTTTGCACCAAAGTGGTGGAGATACCTGAGTTCTTACAGTAAATTGACAAAAGTCCAAGAAGAGCTCCGTCCGCAATTCAATAAAAAGAATAGTATAGATATGTCAACAACTTCCCAATTATTTATTTTACCAATGTATGCTGCAAATTTCATTGGTTTGACTTTCAGCAGATCTCTACATTACCAATTTTATATATGGTATTATCATACATTGCCATATATAGCATGGTGCTGTGATTTTAAGACTGCCACTAGATTAGTCATTTTAGGATTTATAGAGTTATGCTGGAATACATATCCAAGTACTCTCTTCAGTAGTGCAACCTTACATTTGTGTCATCTTGCATTATTATATGGTTTGTACAAAAATATATCAAAGTCGGTGAAAACATCCTGAACATCAGATCACCATAGGGTAAAGGACTGTACAGAAAGAAAGAATCTTTTGATTCAATCTGCAAGTAATTCTACGACAAAAAATAAGATATTATAAAACTATTGTATTGTAACAAACAAATCAATACTTTTTGTAAAAGAGTGTGTTATATTTGATAAAGATGTTAAAAAGTGACAATAAATTATGTTAATGTTATAAAATATACTTAAAATGAATTGCATAAGTTAAAAAAAAGTTTTTACTTAAAAATAAAAGATTTTTATCAACAATTAATGTGTAATTAATTATTAAAATTTCTATAATCAAATATAAATTAATTACATAATCCCCTCTTCTTGCATACAAAATAAATATATTTTCATAACTCCTATATCGCATATATATAGCTGCGTTCCGAAATTCATTTTCATCTTAGGGTGCGATTCCATGGCGTTCCGTAAAATTAGACGTAACCATTTAAGCCCGTGAGTGCGAGAGAGAGGTTCTCCGTGAATGTCTCGCTCTCACGGGCTTAAATGGTTCCGTCTAATTTTTCGGAACACCATGGGATCGCATCCTCATTTGGCAACTTGTCGGTTTTTGACGGTCGAGGACAGTCATCGATCAGTAATTTTATGATTATATGACTTACAGGAGTTCAGGTTCAGCCTGTTCAGTTGTATTAGCTGTAAGGGTTGTAAGCTGTAACATTAAGAGATAAAACCGTAAAATTACTGTCCGATGACTGCCCTCGTCCGTCAAAAAGCGAAAACGTTGAAGAAAAAGAATTTCGGAAAGCAGCCCTGGTTCTGTCAGTTCGTCTGCAGTGCACTGGTCAGACTGATAAGTACATAAATGATATATATTCTACTTTCTACTTGTAGCTATTCTGTGCACTGGTATATATTTATAATACACACGTTGTTCAGTGGATTGTGGAGCTCTGCAGCTTTCTCCTCTCTTCATTGTTTATAGTTTTATTTTATTTATACAGATGAGAGAGATTTATACGTATGTATGGCATACAATATAACCTTACCAGAAATTAAGATGATAAACCATTGCTTATAAGAACATCATGACAAAACATGTTTTAAAGTGAAAAATTAATTGCACAATAGGAAAATAAAGCACAAATATGTCTTCAAAAGGTTTGTAACAAATTCACTAAAATGTTTAGAAGTAAGTAAATATATTGTTACAAATATCAACAAAATTTGACTTTATTCAAATTGAACCAAATAATCTGTGGAGAATATAGAATGTCATATTTCATATTCTCTGTAATCTATTCTAAAACGTGAAATATATAACCTTTTAAACTCTTATTTTAATTGAATTTTTGATAGGCAATTCAAATTTTGATATTGATCAAATTACATCAAGATTACAAGGAGGATCTATAAATCTTAAATCTCAATTTACTAATCTTGATGATCTACCATGCAATGTAGCATGTTTACTCTGTGATTCCTCATTTATTCTTCCATCTAAGGAACAAGATTTTCTCACACACTTACTTAATAAGCATCAGCTTGTAATTGGAGATGTTGAAAAAATAGCAAGTTTGAAAAGGTACCTGTTTTTCTTCAATAAAAAATATTATTTTATATTTTCAAATTTATATTAAAAGTATTTTATGTTGTAAAGTTATATTCGATATTGGCGAATAAAATTCAAAGAACAACCTTTGACTACATTTTGTACCACATTAACAGACAGTAGTAACTCGAAATCTGAAGAGGGTAAAACAAGTCACGAGTTTTATTTTTTACTTTCTGATTGTTTAATGGAAGACAAAACTCTGAGAGATGAGTTACAACGAGCTAAACTTGTATGATAAGAATATAATTTATACTTTTCATATACAGCAACTTATTAAAGCAATAATCTTTTTTAGGAATGGGTTTTATCAGAGCAAGTAAGAGAGAGATCTGATACAACATTTAAGAGAGGATGCATGTTCTGTAGAACAGAATTTTCAGGCTCCCGAATTGAATATGTAAAACATCTCTCTGAAAAACATAATATCTTGCTTGGAAAACCAGAAAATCTGGTTTTTATTGATGAATATCTTGATAAAATACAAGCTAATATAGAAAGGTTTATATTTCATATAATAAAGTAATCATTTTTCAATTTGTATTATCAAAAGTAATAAATTTCATTATTTTAGCTTTATTTGTATATATTGTGAAAAAAACTTCAAAAATCGCCTTGTACTTAAAGAGCATATGCGTAAAAAATTACATAAACAAGTAAATCCTAATAATAAGACATATGATAAATACTATGTAACAAATTATTTATCTGATAAATGTAACAAAAGAAAACGAAAAAATATAAAACCGGTAAGTTGTTGCACTCATGTATTAGCAAGTTGTTAATTCAATGATATATTTTATTTACAATTGCATTTAATTTAACAGCATGATATAGAAACTGAAGATCCTTCAGGTTTTAGTAGTAATGAAGATGAAGATGGAGACTGGTCAGATTGGAATAATGAGAGTATAACTATAACGTGTTTGTTTTGTAAAGAAACTGTACAAGATTTTGCTATTATTTTACAACACATGAAATCAATTCATAATTTTGATTTTGAACTTGAAACTAAAGATTTCACATTTTATCAGAAGGTATAAAATATTTAATTAATGAAGAATATAACGTTTAATAATTTTTAATTAAAACGGAGACATTTTTTTACTATACTTAGGTAAAAATGGTGAATTACATTCGAACACAAATTTATTCTAGCAGATGTGTCTACTGTGATGTAGATTTGAAGAACCTCGATACACATATGGATGAAGAAAATCATTACAGACTACCATCAAAAAGAGTATGGGATCAAGCAGAGTGAGTTTTTTATTGTAAATAATTAAAGTAATTAATATAGCAAATATCAGTAAATAATTTTTTTTTACAGATTTTATTTCCCAATGTTTGAAAGTGATTCATTTTTGTACAGTTTGGATGACAATAGTGACAATGATGAAGTGACTTCATAAAAATCACTATTTTTATAAGTTAATTTTTTGTATATAAATTGTATATGTTTTCAAAACACATTTAAAACAGGAAATGAAGAAATATTGATCTTTTATATCTACACAATCTATCAATATCTCATTTTATACCTGTTATAATTACTACTGTATAAAAAAATTTAACTAAAAATGAAATTGTATAATAATTTTACTCAGATCCATAAAAATCACGATTGTAAAATTAATTTAAAAATCTATTATCAACAGATTAAAATTTTTCTGCAAAATTCTGCTACGCGTTTCTAAAAATCGGAAGTACTTATGTTTACAGGAAGATGTAGGAATGCTCGGAAAACTTCTGACGCACCATCTCTTGCATATCACAATAGCGTAATTTAAAAATATTGCAATCAAAATATATAAGTCTCTTAGACTTGTGCTATGTTTCTGTTTTGGCCGACGATGTTAGAGGGTCATTTTCATTGATACCGCATTAAGGCACCTAGATTATTTCTTATTATAATTCATTGTGGTCAATTGTCGGTTTGTGTTGTGGCAAAAGTGCTAGTACTTCATCTCGAATGGCCTCAGCCGTTGTGCTCTGTAGCTTTTGTCCGTTCTGTAAGCTTTTACGATGGAGCTTTGTCGAGTATAGCATTAACGTGGGATACGCTCGGATTCCCGCACGTCCACAGTAGTAACGGTAGTAATCACAATTTAACTTTGCGAAAGTAACTTTTCCTTCCAGCAGCTAAAATAAAAAATTGTGAAAATGTAAAACTTTATTGGTATTTAATAATGAATGTCATAATTAAGAAATTTACCTGAGCAGCTATTGCAAAATGCGGTTCCATAGTTATACAATGACCACACCAGGGAGCATAATAATCAACGAGCACCACTTCATCGGTATTTAATACTGTTTTCTCTAAGTTTCCGTCGTTTAAATTTTCTACTTTGACTGATAAAAATCCTACTATCCATTTCATCAAAGAAGTAGAATCTCGTTGGCCACTATACAATCTGTAAATATAATATTATTATTTGTAAAATACAAATATCTAAATTCTTTTATTAAATAAAGTTGATAAACTTACGCTACTGAATTCAAGCCATCACTTCCTAATGGATATAGCCTAATTGTGGGATAACTGCGGACATTTTGTGCTTGACATATAGTTTTTTCTGCTTCACAATCAACACTTGCAATTTTAACAAATGAAGAAAGTGGTTTAAATGCTTTGGCTACTGCAGTCCACTCTGGAGCTAATTGTTGACATGGTCCACACCAAGGTGCAAAGTAATCCACTACCCATAAATGCTTACCTCTTTTCTTTCCTAGCTTTTGATTGAAGTTCTTTGATGTTAAATGCAAAACTAAAAATGTGTAATTATTATGTTGTACAGAGTTTCAAAGAAATTAATTATTAATTTAGTTTTATGAATTGTAGCCCATATACACTATTTACCTGTAGGATTTATAGCTTCATTGATAAAATCTACAATATGATAAGCAGTTCTTTGAGAAGAAAATTGAATTTTTGTACTGCCATTAACAAGCATAGCTGTAGGGTATGACCTAATATTGTATTGTCTACAAATTTCAGAATGCGTCGTACAGTCAATCGTTCCAAAATGTATTCCTGATGGTTCAAATTCTAATGAAGCTTTTCTTACTTCTGGAAGAAATTGCATACAAGGTGGACACCAAGGTGCATACCAATCGAGAAACCATGCTTCATCTGCAAAAATGAATAAGTTTATTAAAATAACTGTAGAATCAATGATGTTTTTTAATAGATAATACATTGTACATACGATTTTGTTTATTTAATATGGAATGAATTTGTTGAGCAGAAAGAGCCCAAACATTTTGTGCTTTTAAACTATTTTTAGCAAAATTAGCAATATCATTCAATTTATCTTTTCCATGAAGTAATTCAAATGCACCACCAGGTTTCAGAACACCCCATGCAGGATAATGATTTACATTCAAATTTTTACATAATGTTGAGTACCGACCACAATTTATCTTAGCTACAAAACAACATTATTTTAGTAAAGTTTTTGTTATGTCTATTTAATTTCTATGACATATAATATTCACCTAAATTAACATCTTTTAATATACTTGGCAGTTGTTTTAGTAACACATCAAAATCTGTAGCATGACCAATATAAAAACAAAGGAGCCAGCCATCATCAGATTTTTCTTTCAATTTTTCTAAAATATTCTGTAAAAATATTGGTAATTTATTTTATTAAATATAAAACGTTATTAAATAAAATTATTTAGTTACATCAAATTCTGCATCACTAATATCCTGAGGCTCAGGTAATTGCTCTAAAACTTTTTTGACTAGATCCTCTACTTCCAAAACATCTTCAAATAAGACTGGCTTAAAATTAGGAGTATTTGGAGGTGGTAAATATACAACACCAATTGTCTCCGAAAGTGAAATACCACAATTATCATCTTTACAATTAAATACTCTGACATCAACCATTTTATCCTAAAAAAAATATTATTTTATTAAAATACGTAAAACCATAATTAATATAGTTTTTACATAAATTTAGATCAATCTTATTAACAAAGTAGATAAAACAAAGTAGCTTTAAAAAAATTTTTAACTTTAATACTTTTAAAAAATTATAATTTAAAAAAATACTTACAAATGTAGCAGCTATCCTTAATCTTTCATCTGTTGTGAAACAATACCGATTTTCTCCACAAATAAAGACCAATGTTGGTTTTTCTGTTGGATCTTTGCCTTTTAATAATGATTTCCACACTGATCTACTAATTTCTCGTACATCAGCATCTATTTCGTCCAAAACAAAGCGCATAATAGCATCATAGGATTTTTCTTCTCTATATCTCACGCCTTGTTTAGAATTCTATAAAATATTGATAAAATAAATGCATAATACAACAAAATTTATGCAATATAAATAAATATCTATTGCCATAATTACCGATGGATAATATAATAATGTTGGATAAGATTGTATGCCAACTTGAGAACATAGATGCCAATCATCTTCACAATTGACTGCACCAACTCTGATAACACCTTCGAGATCTTTGGCTATTTTTCTCCAAACTGGAGCCAAATGATGACAATGACTACACTGTGGAGAGTAGAAATTTACAAACCACATTCTTTCAGAGTCCTGTACACTATCAACTGAAAAATTCAATGTTATTACATTTTAGAATAAATGCAAAGTTACTTCCAAGAAATAAAGTAACTTACAGTAATCATTTCTATTTAAAGTTACAATTTGAGGATCATCATCATAAATTCCAAAATTATTTTGATAGTATGTATATGAGTGATAATTGCTTCTTCTTTTTGAATCATCAAGGCCTTCTTCTCCATACAAATCATACTTCTTTCTTAAATCAGGATCCTTCAATACCTCATATGCAGTTGTCAGTTTTATAAATTTCATGTGAGCATCAGGATCATCCTAAGAAATAGAATTTACGTAAAAAATGTTTCAAACGTGAAAAAATGAGTTAAAAAATTGTGGAATTTACAGTCTTCTTATCAGGGTGCTCTGTTACAGCAATCTTTTTGAAAGCTTTCCTGATATCTCTTTGATCAGCTGTTCTATCAATACCCAACAACTTGTAATAATCTTCAGCACAAGCAAGAGATATGAAAATGCAGAGAGAGAATAAAACGGCACTGTACCTGTAAAATTGTAATGGCACTTGTTATTATTATGATACGAAATTGCAAACAGACCCTATACACATACACTTCAACTGTAATAAGTAGTGTAATTATAAAAGAAAAATATTAATTTATGTGAAAAACTCAACAAATTCCAATTGCAAAAGCAAATCGTTTCAACACTGTCCACTAACTTCAACTCTCATAATTATTATCATACAATTACAATGTATAAAAGATAAATTTAACACGAATGAAAAGCCGGAAGTACATAACCTTTCGACTTACATTTTGGCTTGCTGCTTTCACGTCTGTCGGCCGGAGAAAATCGTCAGGTTTATCAGGCGGCATTTATCGTCGCATGCTTCGAACTGTCGACTAGATTCATCTATGTCGCTTCTCACGAGACGCCCACGATCAGAGATAAATTTTACGGTCCATACCGTATTTGGTATATAAACACCCAAACACAAACCTAGCACCACCTTATACTTATATACGTTTCGCGTTTTGATTCACGCGCCGCCATTGTTGCCGCCATACGAGAAAACGCGCGAGAATTTGAACGCTCCGGATGTTTGCGTCTACTTTCGTATTATAACATAACATCGATAAAAAAATAACCTTATAGTTTTGAAGTTTCTCCATACTCCATAGCATAATCGTACGAGCAAATTCATAACCATGGATCTGATGGGACTGGTGCCTAGCGTGGACTCCGAATTGAAAAAAGTAAGACACCACTCCTCTGAATCTCCGAAATAAGAAATTCCTTCTTAACCTTCCAACCCGATTCTATCAGAAAACGCCAGTGATAAGTCACGAGTGTCGACAAAAGCAACAAGATGATGTAGTCAACAAGTACATCAGAGGCACGGATTTCATCTCTCGTATCAATCGCTGGCTTACCCGACTGCGCGTCCTGTCGACCAATCATTACTTCGCTCAAGCCTGCCTGAAAAGCACGACTGCGATCAGATACGAGATCAGCAAGCATCTGCAGAGCTTTCCATATATGGTCCATCCGTTCAGTCCGTTCAAGTAGGCCAAATCCAAAGATATTGAGCATATTATTTATGAGTTTAGACAATGAATGGAAGGATTTTGGAATACTTTTAGAAACTTTTGGGACATTGTCATGACGTTTTTTACGTTCGTGGCGCTCATGATGACGCCTTACTTCGGCGCCTTTTTCTTCGAGAACCAAACTGGCAGCCTTCCCTATATGATGTTAATCGACTCTGTGCTGCTGTTCGACGTGGGGCTGCATTTCTTCACGGGATATTATGACGAGGGAATAAAAATCGTTACTCTCGATCCGAGGATCGTGTTTATGTGAGATTTCGAAACGTCGGGAATTTTTATTTCAGGTATAGTCTAGAGAGAAAAATAATCAATGATTTTCATACAGGAAGTACTTAAAAGGCTTTTTCTTCTTCGACGTTCTGTCCGCTGCTCCCATCGAAATATTTGACTTCATGTCTCACGCGGGCAAGGAACACCCTACCTGGTATTGCTCGGCTTTTAATTTCGTCAAGATATTCCGGATAAGAAATCTGATCAACTACATTCATCAATTTCACAAAGTACGTATGCTCTAAATTCCGTTGCCAACACAGCATCCACGAATATCTCACGTTACTATTGCAGTGACAAATCTTTCATTGTAGTCGTATCACATGTCCTACCACAAAGTCAAAATTATGAAGCTCATCATAATAATCATCATAAGCATGCACTGGTCTGCGTGTCTTGTTTACTACGTACCACTGGTGGAATCGAAGTTCAATTATATCAGGGAAGAAGTGTCGAAAGATCCCGATGACCCCGACATCGATGGCGCGTTAGTTATACGATTTATAAGCTCGTTGATATGCTTTATTTTCATACACTATTATCATTTAACTACATCAATAATACAAATGTAAAACAAAAAAACAGGAAATCTTGGATAGAAAGCGACGTCATGCAAAAACGAAAGACGAGGCTTCGAAAATATATTTTGTGCCTGAATCGTGCCACAATATCCTTGGTCACCTCGTCTCACTACTTGGATGTCTCGACCACAGAAGATAAGATAATGAACTTCATTCTTGCGATCTACGGAAAAATCGGATGTATTTACTTGCTGTGTTAGTGCAAAATATTTTTACAAAAATACCTACAATATCTATCGTCATTCATAAAAATGAGAATATATCGGTATAATGCGCCCAGCCCAATTTCTGCAACTGATGACGACGCTTCAGTCATCGAACAAGGAGCGCCTGAGATTGCTGCAACAGTTGCAGGAATATATGATGTACAAGGAATTGCCCCGCGTCACACAAAAGAGGCTTATTGTCTACTGCAATTACTGGCACAAGAAGAATTTCAGCCGGGACAAGCATATACTCGCCCAAGTCTCCGAGCCTCTGCGCGAAGTAACACACGTTATGTTATAATACATTATATACGTTTGCGCTACTACAGAGATAATTGACAGCCATATACACAAATCCTAGGAACTAACTCTTCACAACTACACGAAACTATTGGAATCCGTAGACCTGTTCAAGTATCTGCCCCAGTCGGCGATCGTGCAGTTGGTGAACTACATTCATCCGGAGATTTATTTGGCCAACGACATGATCGTTAAGGCTGGCACTCACGGCGACTCCCTGTACTTCGTCGGCTCGGGTACCGTCGCCGTTTACACGGCTCTTGGCAAAGAAGTACGTATAATAGAAAAAAAGTGTTATACATCATAAACATCGCGTTATTAATATTCACACGCACACAGGTTTGTCATTTGGAGGACGGCTCGTACTTCGGCGAAATAGCCCTGATCATAGACAGCGAGCAGCGCGTCGCGAGCGTCGTGGCGATCGAGACCTGCGAGATTCTGGTGGTACCGCGCGAAGGCTTCCAGCAAGTAATAGCGCCATATCCGAAACTTCTTAGCCGGCTGCAGAAGGTAGCGCTCGAGCGGTTTGAGAAGACGCTGCTGCTCGACGAGATATACAGGCTCGAGGATCAGCATCCGCAGTACATTAATATCAGTAATATCAGAGGCAAGGTGTGGAGGGAGTAATTGTTTGCAGAGTTTTATTTTTGTTAGTATAAGTACAATGTTATTAGAATGGTAGATATACTATTATATTAACGAACAGTTTGTATTATATCATTTTTTTTCGCGTCTACTGCAGTCTAATAACAGCTATATGAACAAAATTAGTTTTCTTCTTTTTTCGCAATTTCATAACAATTAAATATTTATGTAAACGAGGAAACGAATTTATAAAAATATATAAATTATTTAACGATGTAGCTTGTAAGAAAGTAAATGTAAAATATATACTATTATTTGGGGAAACGAAAAACTTTAATGGCTGAGCCATGCCGAGACTTTTACGCATGTATAACGGTATATTGAGCAAAATTAAACCGTCCCATTTAATATGACTAACAAGGACAGAATTGAAATTGAAACGACATATTCTCGGTTTTGAATTTAACAACGAATGTATACATTACACAGCCCTTACTTAAAACTTAATTTCAATCACTAGATACAAAGATGTATACATATAACTACTACGACAACAATAGATATCTAACAGGTAACGTTTTAAACAATATTACTATTTAAATAAAATTTCTATACAGATTCAATTCAAACCACCTCATACTTTTGTCGCATTCAAAGTCTTAAGAAGTCCTCTTAAACACCGCACGAATATCACAAAACCCAATTACAATTATTCAAACGTACGACCGATCGTAGCTCAACAGCGTTCTCCCCTCCCGCATCTTCCTCGGGTTCCTATACGATTGCTGATAAATCGACGTGAGTCTCCAATGTTCGGGGTAATCGGCATCCCGGCACCCATTGACGAGGCTAAACGGCGGCGCCAGGGTATCGATGCAGAAAGACCTTCTAGCGTACGGTGTCCTCGGCCTTGGTACCTGGCACTTACCCGGCGGTAATCCGTTGTTCTTGCGTCCTACAACCGTGCAGCCTTGCTTTTGGAGGCAGGAGGCTGATCTTACGGTGCGGGTGTTGTGGGTGGCGCGTCGGCCGTTTTTGTCGCAGGCAGCGCAGTGACGCATAAAATGCGCGCGCTTGCAGCGAGCCGGAGCCCCGATTGCGCCGGTTTTTCCGGGATCCGAGATGTGAATGGAGTTTAGGTTCTTGCAGAGGTCGTCGTTTTCGGCGGAGTCGCCGTTCTGGAGCGGAAAAAATGAGAATGTTAAGTTGATGGTTTTGGAAAAGATCCGGTATTATTGTTAAAAAGAAGTTCCTGCTGTAAAATTGATAATATAAAAATTATGATATAAGCGTTCTTTAGATCCAATCGTACAATAATTTATATTTATTTATTAAAAGGGCTATAAGCTCCTCTGTACATTCGTGGAAGACAAATATTTAATTATACCATTTGGCGTAACTAGATGGATTAAGAAGTTAGAGAGTTTAAAAAAGTAAGATAATTTACCTATATAAAAAAGTCATATTTCACAAACTATAAAACATAATTTTCTCGCTTCCTCTCAAAACTACCAACACCCATCTAAACATTATCCGAAAAATACACCTCACCTGTCCACACTTATCGCACGACTGGTGCCCTCCACAACCGCACGCCTCCTCGTCATCCTCGTCGTCCCCCTGCACCTGTCCAGGTATACAGCCATCTCTGACATCCGTCTGTGACTCGGCGTGCGTCACGAGTGTAAAAATAGCCGGCGCTGGTCCACCTTCCGAGCCGTCGATATGCGTCGGCCGCCGGGGCTCGTACGTTGCATCGACCGGGGTTTCCCAGCAAATCGCCAAGTCCATGTACGTCACGGGTTTCTTGCAGCCGAGAGCCGGCGCATACTTGTGCAGCCGGCTCAGCTCCTTTTTCCGGTTCAGCGTCACCTGCCGGCGTGGGATGATCTTTTGGCACCTGGAATGTGGAAAGAGAGAGAGAGATAGAGAGAGAGAGAAGGGGGAGAATGTTGCGGTTTGGTGGTAAGGGGTAGGGATTGTTTAGATTATTTCTAGACGCGATTTCTGAGGAAAAATGTTGTTTGTGAAATATATTTTATTATAGGCCGTCAATAACATGCTTTTATTATTTAATGACGCTGCCGTGAACTTTGAGAAAAATTGGTTCAACTAAACAAATGTTATAATAAAGGAAAAATTGTTTTCAATGAAAGTTCCTTTTTGTTTAAAATGATAAAAGAAATTTTAAATTAATAAAATCATCTTGTGAATAGCTAACAATAAAGCTTTCTTGGATTCAATAAACTTATTTTTACCAGCTAGTGTATAAGTCACGAGATGTTAAAATATAATTTTGGAACTATCATATTGAACTCACTGAAAAATACAATAAGCCATACATAAAATACGCCGTGCGTAGTCCATGACAAAAGTTAAAAAATTATTCATAAATTTAACATTAAACTATAGTAAATAAAAACATGATCCAAATAAAGTTTATGTTAATCCAAAATAATCAATCCGAAACGAAGACCTATTCCCACACCCCCGAAGCATAATAAGTGAACGATCACTCAATCCCGAATAATCACTCTCCATTTATCCATCATCAACTCTAACAACTTTTAAACTATCCCACCGAAAAAAGCGCGAACAACCTCCATCCTCTCGAATTACAAAAAACTCCTGCCCGCCTATCTCTTCCAAAAAATCTCTCGCCGGCTCAGTAATCACGCGTCAACACGCGAAAATCTACCTACTCCCCACGAAATGGCAAGCATACCTGCATACCCCACCCGCGCACACTATGCGCGTGAAAAAACCCATCGATCCCAGCACCCTCCCCATACACATACACATCATAATATCAACCTCTTAACGGCCTCGCACATGCAAGGATCCTCGGTAGGCTTCTCCCTCGTGAACACGGCATCGTCCACGCGATCTGGCAGCGGCTGATGCTGCAAATTCTCCGCGTGAAACTTCTTCGCTATCGCGAATCTATCGAAACACGAGCCCACCAACGGCTCCTGCATATTATTATTATTATTGTTATTACTGCTACTCTTGGCCTTATCGCCGTTCTTGGATTTCGAGGACCTGGGTCTGGCGTGTTTGCAGGGTCCGGCGAGGGCGGACACGCGCAGGTTGCCAGTCATGTAGCCGGGCAGTGAGCAGGCGTGCTCGCGGGCGGGCTCGCCCGTGCGGGTCACACTTCCCGGGCAGTGAGCGCAGCACTTCCTCTGCATCGTGCCGCGGCGATATCGCTTTTTCCTGTGGGTCAGCTCTCGTTGCGGTAGATCGTCGGCGCGACTGATGATAATAAGGCGCTCGGCATTTTTCGCGGGGATTATTATTTCGGAAGTGTAGCACACCGCGATGAGGCCTTGCGGTGGTCGCGGTCTTTGTTGTTGACGAGAGAACACGGATGCAGCGTGAGTCACATACTAGCCCCCGCAAGTGTACGTGGCCACTGTTGATAATATCGCTTTGTCGTGTAGTAGCGAATGGTTTTCTCTGTTGCACTACTGCAGTTTGAATTGCTGTAGAGAATTTAAGACACTATAGCTGTTGGAAACAATCTCGGCAGGATTTTTCAGCCTCCTTCTCCGTAGCAATAATAACATTTTCAATAACGCGCCGTAACTCGATAATTATCACTCAAAAGCCGCAAATTCATTGTCTCGAAACAATAGCGCAGTTCTCCGACAGTACACCACCACCGTTCCTTTTTTCCTCTCATTTTTATTCACACCTCCGTACGAAACAAAAAAAAGAGCTCGTTTCCCACGACGATCGCGATCCGACAGCCACACTCGACTCGTCACCGGGCGAAAGCTCCTCCGGCAGTACTGAAAGCTCTCTCACTCTTTCTCTCTCGCGCCACTGCCTGTTTACTTGACGACCGCGGGGATTAGTTCGATATTCCAGCGACGCTCCTCCCGCACGTTACGTAACCGAAGTACGTCTATAGGTATGCATGTAAGGGGAGGCCGAAAAAAGTGTACAGGCTCGCGATACAGCGGCCAAAAAAGCTCTACCGTACACGTGTATACACGCGGGTCGCATGTCGAGCCGCGATTACGGAAATTGGGACGAGAGTGACGGCAATCAGAGCGCGCGCTTGCTTTTGTATTATTCTTGTCGTGTGTCTCGAGGAGGGAGAGAGAGAGCTGGGATATTCTATTTTCGATTCGCGGCCGATGAGGTATATACGTCAATTTGTGAGTGATTATGCTATTGACACAGATTTCAGGAATGCCGACGCAGCTGGGGGATGGAGATACGGTTGTTGGACAATTTTGACGGTGATGAGTGGCTGGTGGACTATTTTTCGTGGAGTCTCTTTTTTATTGGGATGTTGTTGATGATAGGTGAAATGGGAATGATGGTTTAGGAGGGAATGAGGTTGCAAAGCAGTCAGTTATTGTAATCTTATTGTACTTATGTATAAAAAGAACTTGCGATTTATTATACGGTGAAAGAGTTTTTCGAAAATTTATGTTTGGATTTATGAGATACGTTATCGCCAAGATCATTGGATCGGGTTGTAACTATATAACAAAGCTCTACTTCACGCAATTAGATACAATTGCAAAAAACAAAGAACTCTGCAATGCGATTTTAACGTTCTTTGTTGTAACTACTACTTATTTTTAATAGACTATAAAATTAAATAACGATGTTTCAATATACTCATTTACTTAATTACCCATTAAACTTCTTTGAAAATTCACCGAAACTTCCCTACATACAAACAATAGAAATTCGGTGCGGAAGCTTATAAAAAAAATAATTCTATTAATTTTAGGCGATCGATCAACGCGACAGTTAACTAAAATTATGCTGATATAGTTGCTAGTTGAAGGCACGTACATTAGTCAGGCAAGCGCGATCCTTGCATCTATTTTTAACAATCGTCTATTCATTGATTTACGAGTCTTTGTCCTACGAAAATGTACTTTGAATTTTCACATTTGACGACAATAACTCGCTGCCTTTTTGCCAATCGGTATGGAATGCGGATAATAAGTGGCCAGTCAAGCGAATATGGCCAACGCGAATCAATGAATATTGTATGAACCGTAACGTGCTAATGCTGGAAACCAGCTAATATCACCACTTTTTCAAATGTCACTGTGATTATCAACTATGATATCATGTATAATTGAATAATACTGTAGTATTAAGCATCGAACGCTCCCTAGATATGTTCTATTAAATATACCGCAAAAATGTGACACTCCAACTCCTTTCTTATATTCCAAAAATCTCTTTATGAAAACTTGTACAATTAACTGTACCCAAAAACTTAAACTCCTTTCAAATCAGACAATCTCCTCTTACAAATCCTATACGAGTTCATTAGCAGTTTTCACAAACCTCACGACACCTCATGTCATCGCCAAAAAACCTTCCTCCCACCTCGAGTTCATCTCTGCTCTCCGCCCGCGCGCGCGCACTTACCGTTCCTTTTATCACGTAGGTGACCTTGACGCACGCGAGGGAACAGATATTCCATGGTCCGACGATCTTTTTCACATTCTTAAGCGGCTGAATTATTCGCGCTCGCTCTCGTGTATACGTAAGCTTTTCAGCGCTACGCGGTGAGTAAGTAAGTTTCAGCGACCGGTAGTTCGCGCGCATTTAAAATAGTCTTGAACAAACGTCGCGCGCGGACGGTCGCTACCACCGCGGCTACTGCCTGGTTAGTTGCGTGGGTTTATTATTTTCCGCGCGTCTGGTTTTTCGGCTCCTACGAATGTGTGTAGATACCTATTCGGAGTACAGCAGACTAGACTGCGGAGTATTTTTACACTAGTGTGGAAGATCGGTGTTTATAAAGTTCGTCTTGTTTGAAGAAGGGTTGATATAAAAGTTGTAGGTCTGGTTTGCGTTCACCGAGATACGCTGTTTACGCAAGGAGCCCCTACTAATTTCTAAATATACTCTATAGTGATTCAGAATTTATCAATCTACGCAAAGAAGAAAGCAAGTGAACCCCGACGCACCAACTATAATCACCACTTCGTTAGCAACAAAAACTCATCTAATCAACGGCAGCTCGATTAAAACAAACGCAGAGTCTCGATCACCAACTTTCCGCACGCGTCACTATCCCGTAAAGAGAATAAAAATCGAATAAGGCGATCAACTCGCTCGTATAGCTGCACCATTCAGCGCTATCGCGAAGGTCCAAGGTGAATCTCCGCAAGTGTAGATCAAGGGGACTTCCGCTGCGCGTCGAAGCCCCGTCGCTCGCTCTCGAGCGGGTGAATGAAAGAGCAGTATAAGTAAGTAAAACTGCGCGCACAACACAGACCGCGAGGGCGGCTGCAGAGTATAATATATAGCAGCTGACCACCGCCACGCAGTGGCTCGCGGCACGCGGAGCTGCGCGCACGCACATGCGTATACATCAGCGGCAGACAGCTTTCAATGCTAATGCATCATACAGGATGATGATGCGATAGTGCAGCACAGCGAGCTTCCGAGAACGAGAGAGTTTACGTGTCAAGGAAGCCGCAGAGGGGGATTTTTAAGCGATGCAGCAGCAGCTTTGTTGGTATTGGGAAAAAAGTGGAGTGTGTCGTTTGATGACCGAGTGATCGCGAGGTTACGAGGAGATGACGGTGATGGACAATATTATAGGTGCAGGAGCAGGTTCGTGGAACTTGATGATATTGTGGAGGAAGAAAAGGGTTTTGTAATGAGAGTTCAGCTGTCGGCTCATTCATGCAGTGTCAACAAGTGGATTTAGCATGCGCTGCTGGTAGAGATCGCATCGGAGATTATTGAAGAGAGCCGTGTGTGTGTGTGTGCTTGTGCATGCGCGAAGCATGCGAAATTTATGATGAGCTCCGTTAAGTGAAGTATACAAGAAGTCTGTTGGGAGGCTGAATTGTGAAAGAAGATATATTTAATAATAGCCACTGATTGGTGGAATGGAGTAGATTAGAGCAGAAATATTTTGCGATATAATAGTTTTTGTGCTAATATTTGTACGTTTGTGATTTTTTTTATGACTGTTAAAGAGAAGCATTTGAAAGAAGGAAAGAAGAACTAATGTACTGTGAGAAAATAAAGCACAATAGTAATGGGCATCTAAAGTAACTGTCTAAGACACTGAATATCCGACACCAATATAAAAAATAGTTAATTCTTATCCAGAAAACCCCCACTGCACAGCGTTCAATAATCCATACCCTAAAATACACGCGCGACTATTGGACCACTCAACCCGCAGCAGTAAACCGATGCCAGGCAACTTCATCTGACCACTCGTCCCTTTTATCCTCTTCCTCCGAAATAAAACCGCAAGCCATCGGCCAAAAAAAAAATCTCTCGCATTCCAGCGAATCATGGCGACGCTGTCAAAGTCAAAACCGGCCGTGGACGGCGGCGGCGATGACGTAATCCTGTTCATGGACGAATTTTCGGCAACGAACAACGGTTTCGGCTTACCAAACCTCCTCGGCTCGGATAACGAGGAAGAAGAAGAAGAGATCATCGAGACGATGTCTTCATCGATCTTCGCTGAGACGCCCGCGCAGAAGCTCGAGACGGTGAACAGCAGCAGCAGCGTTGTGGTCTATAATAATAATAATAGTAATGGACGGGAGGCGCTCTCGTCGCGTCTCCTGGAGACCGACAACACCAACAATCCGCGGCCGGAGCACGGCCCGGAGATCGACGACCTCGAGCCCGAGCTCATCGGCGGCCCTCGGCACGAGCATTATCCTGGCATCGACGATGGACTGCTGCCCGAGCCAGACGATGAAAAACCCTCGATGGTGAATTTATATTTCTTTTCTTTTTCGTGGGTTCTTGACACGCGCGTGCGCGTGCGGTTTTTTGGTGGGAGCTAAATAGCGTGGATGTAGAGTAAAGTGTTTTTCTTTGTTTGGCGCGTATCGCGTCGTCAGATCCGGATTGTTGTTTATTGCGATTTTTTCGGGATTCTTTTTATACGCGATATGTTGAAACGGAGGAGTGGCGAGGATAATAGGGTGATATGCTGTTACTTCAGAAAGGTTTGAAAATAAATGAATGTTCATGTTTCTTGTATATCACGATTTCAATCGAAGTAGATGATAATTCATTTTTTATTTGTTTTGTATATGCCAAAATTTTATTTTGAATTCGTAAAATCTATCATACTTACGTAAATTATAAAAATTTGCATGATTAGTTTTATTATTAAGATGGTGAAGTTGTAACAAAGTACAGTAGATTAATGAACTATTTTAACTATAAAATTAACAATACATAACAGTTAGAGATGGAAAATGCATGTGGTAGACTAACAATAATATCTGCAATGAAAACAAAACTAGACGAGAAGTGCTCTTACTATCAATGCTACACACATCTTTATAACTCCATTTAAAAGAAATTCTAAATGTATAACATCTCCCAAAATGCGTCTCCACCTATTATACCTATACACCCCGCCAATATATAACCCTCCCAGCTGCTATACTCACTGCACGTTTTCTTTTCTCCATTATTTCCAGCACTTGGACGTTCTCGACGACGTACTAGCCCTCACTAACACCATCACTGACCCCGACAATGTTTTCTTCACTTCCTCGCAGGGCCCCTCGCCGACGCCCCGGCCGCGTCCCGAAGATTACCCGCCCTACCCGGGTTTCGCCCCGCCGGCTAACCCAACGCCCGACATGAACGTCTACCAGCAGAAGAAGACGATCGCCCAGGGTATGATGGACCTCGCGCTCATCTCCGCCAACGCCAATCAGTTCCGTTACGTGCTGCAGAGTAGCGGCAAGCATCCCTACTACTATCCATCGCTGGCGATGATCGGACTGAGCTTGTTTCTCCAGGTCGTCGTGGGCATTGGTTTGATATGGAATAGTACATACAATGTCAAGGTCGACGCTCAGATGTGCAAGGCGAACAGGGCGAATAACTGGACGGTGATTGCGATTTTTTTGGTGACGATATTGAATGTCTTCATATCGTCGTTCGGCGTGGTTGAAGCGTCCGAGAGTATCTTTGCGTCGGGCGGCACTTAGCGGACTGTATTTGTGTGTGCACTGCGTTTTTTGGAGATGATTTATTTTGTTAATATACTTGTTGCGTGCATACTTATTGCGTGCAAAAAGAGTCATTATGTACTGCCTTTAGGATGAATTTATCGACAATTGATTGAAGACAAATATAATACTCATTGACGGAAATGAGTGCCGAAGAGTTTTCACGCTCGCTATATATTATTGTAATAAATATGTATACATTGTCAATTACATTGTATGGTTAAGCAATAATACACGCGATTGTATAGCCTTTATTCACGTGTAAATAATATATAATTGTTGCAATCGTAGTAGCCTAAGAGATTTTTATTTTTGTAAGAAATAACATTGATCTACATGATATATTTAGTAAAAATGAGATTTCTGTATAGCGATATTTGTATCAGAGTAAAAGCTGAATTTAATGAATAGTTAATTTTTTTAGCCGAGCCTTGCTTACATTTCTGGCCTTGATATTTTTGTGGATAGAGTTGCTGTGTTTCGGCTCACGCGAACCTTAAATTACCTGAAATATCTATTGATGAAGCTTTTTCGTGACGGACTTAAATATTTGTAAAAATCTGAAATACTTAATCATCTTAATTTGCATCTTTTGCATTTGACTTTTTTAACACGAGACACGGATGTTATTGTTTATATGAAAGAATTAATGGAGTTAAACTGTTATACTCAAGATTTGAAAAAGCATGATTAAGAGTTTAATTAATTATAAGTACTTATTACGTGCTCTGTTTATCGAAGGCATTTTGAGACATATACACATATTTGTAAAATATAATTAATTATAGTGATAAGTATAAGATCTGAATAGAAATAAGTGCATTTATATTTAATCAAATATGGAATTATACAGTTTTATTAATTTAAAGAACACAATCTGTGATTTATTATTTATAAAAAAATGTATAAACAAAAAAAGTCAATAAATCGTTATGTTCATTTTCAAAGTAAGGTTTTCGTCATTTTGAATTTCGCGCCTTATGGTATTAAATTTCCATGGACGCTGTGGCGCTAAAGTCGCAAAACTGCACCTGTTCCGGCATCATCCCAAATTCGAAATTGTGTATATAACGCTACATCATCATGTTTGACATAAAAGAAGTAATCACCATTCTTTGCAAGTATCTAAGTGATACAATTGATAGTACTTTGACACCAGAACACTTTAGATTATCTAAGTACGATAAAAAATCTGATGACATGGTAAGTACTTTTTGAAATTAGATTCCTTTGCGATTTGAGGTTATGGCGGTAGTCTGTATTTCGATCGTTATGTTGAATTTTAATGTTTACATGTATTTCTTTGTATTAGATTAATGCTTTCTGGACTACATTAGATCGACTAACATTTTACGCTTTGAAGGAAGTAAATGACAACATTTCCTTGCCTGATTTCGGTATATTTATTTTACTATTTTGATTTTGGCAATCTTTTGTTTATTTTCAAATTATAAATAAATGATGAGTTAAATATTTCACGTACATTTTAGATAAATCAACAAGAACAAAATTGCGACTGGCGTACTTGCAATATCCATGTATAGATATTTATAGCTTATCAGTAACAGAAAATAATTTCAGCAGTAGAGCACTATTACTTGCTTTTACTTGGATAATTACAAAGTATGAAGTTCTGAGTAATGTTGTCAGATTAAAATTACTTCATAGCTCTTTAGGAAAGGAATTTACTAAAGTTGATATTGAAAATGTAAGACTCTTTCCTATTTTGGAAAAAATCCTTATATTAGCCTTTTAAAGAAGCAGGTCATGATGCAGTTTTTCCTTTTACAGAAAAGGGAGCCTGATGATGCAAGACTGTCAACACTACAAAACCAAATAAATAACTTACTGCAGCAATCTAATAAATTGAGTGGTAATTTAAAAGCAATATCTGAATTATATAGCGAAAAGATAAAACTAATGACCAGAGTTCATACTGCTAGTATAACTACAAGCGGACTACCACATTTATCTGTTTCTGAAATGGCCTTGATAAAGAAGATAGCAACTCATAAAGATGATAATGAAGCAGAACTAGAGAAAATAAAGGAAATGGAAAAAATTGCATCAATGTTAGATATGCATATAAAATGGACAAAGAAAAATCATGTTTTTTATACATGGATGGTATATTATATATGATGAAGTAAAAATATTAGAATTTGATTTATATTAAATTATTAATTAATATAATACACATTTTCAGAAAACTGTATTAGAGGAATGCGAGAAAACAGAAGAATCAGTGTATACTAACATATCTCTTGCAGAGCTGGCAAAATTTAATTATCTCTTGAGACACGTAATAAAAAAGAGATTGAAGTCTTTCAAGAATAATGATGATTATACATCAATGTCAAGTAGAATGGAAGATTGTCCCTCCAGACTTTTGAGAGTTCAGAAGTGTGTAACAGAAGCTCACAGGTGTTTGACTGAAACAAAAAATCAATTTGAAGTAGTAGATCAAAATTTAAAGGAGAAACGAGCAGAGCTAGAAAGGGAACTCAAGTCGATCTTAAATTATATACCTAATTGTATCCAGGTATAAGTAGGAGACTTATAAGTTTTTTATTTATTAATTATAGATACAAAGATGGCGAGACTGAATAGTGTTAAAGATGTTTTTGTAGCAATATATTTTGTATCAAATACGACAATTTATTTATTTTTATAAATATATTTTTTTGTTACACATTTAAAAGCAAAAATGATATTTTGTATGATTGATGATAGTAACTTAAAATAGTATAAAAGTTATGCCTACAACAAAATGTGTGTCGATAAATGATGAATTCAAATTTGTATGTAGTATCAGACAATTACTAAAGATAAATACATTCAATAAATATTGACTCTCTCAAATAAAATTTGAAATGATTAAAAGTATAAATGTAAATTTTCATATATATATTAACAGTTTGATGTTAAATTAAGATTTTGTTAGACAGAATCAATATCTGTTGAATAATTGCATAGTAAATGTTAAGACTGATTATTTTACGTTATAGGTATATAAAAGACAAATATGATTATGTTTTCAATGTATAAACGACAATCGAATAATTTTTGTTAAAAAAGAAACATAATAAAACTACTTATTTATCTAACATTGTAATATACTGAGAAGGATAATAAAAACATTCAATAATATTTAGGAACGACACTCTTTATTAAATAAATTATGTACAAGTCCTTGCATACGGGTACTGTGCTTTTTCGCATCACTGGAATATTATGCTTATTGCATAAATTAATAACTCGGTAATTAAATTCGTTCTACTAAAATACATTGACTTCATAGGCCTTAGCTGCTACATCGAATGTATAATTATATACAATTTTGCCAAATTAATATGGCTTGCTGAGATATTTTCGCTACTCAAGTAATAAAACTTTACAAACATTACTGGAGATTACGAATAAGGCTAGTTAATAGTTCCAACACTTTGTTTCGTTCGATCTGTCGGCGCGTAAATTTTTTTTTATAATTATATATTACGGCTCGACCGCGAAGTACATTTCGATCGAAGCACCTTTCATCCGAGCACAATCCACAACTATACAGATATTATCAGGATTATCACAGACTGTGTATTTACAACTTATCTTTAGAGTTCCTTCTTTATCTTAAGTTAGATTCTACATTACTTCGTGTTTTTGTTTTCTGTTTTTTTGATAGACTTATATTCCTACGTTCTCATAATCAACGAGATCGAAGAAGAAGAAACTTCAAAAGTCAGAGTACCTTCATACAAGCATAGAATTCCCAAGACGTAGCTTGGTAGAATAAAAATACTTTATGACAGAGTACATGCATCGAGGTTTATATGATAATTATCCGTAGTCAGCGTAAACGTAGATGTAATTTAAGTGATTGTATTTGATCGCTCATTCTATTATTTCCTTTAAACTGTAGAATGTGATTCGAGATTTAAATATATTAAAAAATGGCCTCTCAGAAACCAGTTATTAAATTCGTGCTCCTTAATTCTTAAATGCAGTATAATCTCTTAAAAATGACGGTTTGAATACGCAATATCGTAAGATGTCGTATGAGTAATATTTCTCCTCCAAGTGTGATAATAAAAGTATAAGATGCACAAAAGAAATCTTATGTTCGTCTGCATTTAAAATTTATGTAGCTGCGAGCTTTCTTCTACCGTGTGAATTGAATTTGGCACCTGGAATCAAATAAGTTCACTCATGACTCAATAACATTAATGCACGTTAAACGCTCGCAGCATTACAATGTAGTTTTCGGTTCCTCGCATCTGTAAGATAAAAGATGCACTATATAGCACGTACCCGGTGTTTCCTTTTTTTATCGTTTTAATTTTATTTTAAATCGATTAATAATTATCAATAAATAAAATTGTAAAATTTAACATTAAAAAAGAAGCAGCAAAACTACAAGTATATGCTTTCATATGCCGGTTGCTCTACATTATACAAGCACAATCGAAAAATAATTTACAGCAACGAATCCTAACTGGAACAATTAATATATCTCGCGGAAAGAAAAACCTAACAATTTCGCTCTTCGTTGAAATACTTTACGGACGGTTATCATTTATACATTTCTAATAAAAAACGTTAAAAACAAAAGTCTTGACAATCACCACTTTGATGAGTCCTTACAAACAAGGAATGGCATTGGCAAGTCCCAGTCTGTGACGATATACAAAACGACGTAAGCCAAAGTCAAAAAAGAAAAGAGAAAAATTAATCGAAGTCAGTGGTACGGATAGTCCGCATTAAGATAGCGCGAGAGCCCTTCTTCTTTCGTACGCGTGAGCTCACGATAACCAAAATGCGTTTTCGCAAAGTCCAAAATTCTTGCTGAAGAATGATGAATTTTTTTTTACAAATAATAGTCAAAGATCGATATCAATCGTAGAGTTTCTCTAGTCAATAGATGATGAGAAGCAATCGATTTACAAAAGTTCTCGAATCCCTTCATTAAGCCGAAAATCAGATCGTCGAGACGTACAGTGATTTGTAAAATCAAGCGCTGACGAAAAAGTTATCTTCGACATATAGGGGTAGAATGGCTTTATCGATAGAATGTGGTTTTCATTAATGGCGGTTTAAGCTTTTTCTTTTTAAATCACCTAAAGAAATAAATTACTCCATACAAAGTTCTGGTCGAGGACAAAGTTTACAACGACTTATGAATTGCACTGTAAAGTCTAATAAAATACATAATAATAATCGTCTTAGATTCACCAGTCAAGTTTACAAAAATTAATCGCAGAAAAAATTCAAGCAAGAGTCACAAAACTGTCAGAATTTCGTATAATAGTCAACAAAAAAAAAGTCTTTGATTTTCCAAATATTGTTACACAAGCGTACATTTAAAGAAATCATAGTTTTTCAGCTGTACCAAAAAATTGCAAAAATAATTATTTCCCGACTAAAATTTCTAAAACTATATAGTTCCACTAGTACAAACGAGAGCGTCAGAAAATAAAAATTTTCCCAATACTTCCTCAAACCATCGTCCTCCCAAAGATGTCGTCCTCGACCAAAACCAATCTCTCTCATACCCTTGGCAAAAAAAAAACAAAATTTGCCCCGTCATCAATATAAAACTCGACTGTCCCATCGGTAAGCTCTCCACCCCTCCCGTTCCTCTCACACTCCATCCTTCACACCAAAAAAAGACTCGCGTCATCATCGCTCCCTCCGGCTGTTCCATCGGCTGCCTCCATCATCAACTCCCTCTACCGCGTAAACCCAAGGAAATCCGTCAACCTGTCGTTCCAGTCGTGCAGCCAGTGTGACGGCCCATGCTGAGGCCTGCCGCGCTGTTTGCACGGATTGAGCTCCTTCTCCGGTGGCATATACTCCTCGCCGCGGATGCAGAAGTAGCTCTTGATGGGGCTGCGACACATGGGGCAACGATCGAGCTTGCCGAAGCAGGAGGCGCAGATGCAGGTGTGTCGGCAGGGCAACAGAGCGCGGGAGAGCGGGAAGTACTGGCAGACGACGCAGAGCTGCTCGCCCGCGCTGTTCCAGAGCGAGCCTTCGTTGTCGCCGGCGCCACTGGCCACGAGGGCGTCCCGCGAATTGCCGCCGTTGTTCGGGCACGGCTCGGCGAGGGCGAGGGCAGGTCCGAGGCCAGAGCTCACACCCATCTCGTCGTAGTTCGTCGAGTTCCCAGTGGCCAGGTAGAGTTGCTGCGGAAGATTAATGATTAATGAGATTAGTTTGAAATAGCGCTGTTTGACAGTCAAGGTAGAAGAGGTTGTGAAACAGGTGTAAATAGAGATTGGAGGGCGACAGCTTTGCCTTTTACATCGCGTGCATTTTTTTAATCGATTATAGACTATTTTGGTATGCCGCGTGCTTTTGCAACACCTGGTTGTTACATATTTATGATATAATAATCCGAAAACATGGCCCGTTGAATTCTAATGTATCAATCGGTATCAATACCGGAATTTATATAAGGACTTTCTCGACAAAGTATATTTGAATTTTTGCAACTTACCTTTAATTATTTAAGGTGATGCGATGCCCACGCTATTACTCAAAATTGGGTTCCCGTTTTTCTCATTGAATTTTAAACTTTTTGAAAAAAATTCTTTGATACGTTGTAGTTCTTTATTAAACTTACAACGTGTCAAAGAGTTTTTTTAAAAAATTTTAAAATTGAAGGAGAAAAACGGGAATCTAGAATTGAGTAATAGCGTGTGTAGCGCATCACCTTAAGCTCTATTACGAAAAACCGCTATTAAAATTTTAAATCTAATGCTTCCGAATCTAAGTTATTCTAATGACATGAAAATTCATTTTTAAGGCCACTGTATACAAAAATAATCGTAATCCTATATAATATCATAATACTTACTCCTAAAAACAGAACAGATGGGAACTGAAAAGCGATATCTAACGAAAAAAATAACACCGGAAAATCTCGTACGAGAAAACTGTTTGAGAAGATAAGTGGGAAACGTGCAGCCACTGCAGCGAGTGCATGACGCTTGCGCGCGCGCGCGCGAGAGAGAGAGAGAGAGAGAGAGAGAGAGAGAGAGAGAGAGAGAGAGAGAGAGAGAGAGAGAGAGAAACTATGGCGATTGTTACGTTATGCTTCCCGTCGTTCGCGAGGCAATTACCACCTAGCTCTCTCTTCGTCTCTCTCACTGCCGCAACAGGCCGAAAGTTCACCGCGTGTCTCCTCTCTGTATTAGCCTTTCCCAACTTGGAAATCATCACTTTACGAAACGAGCGAGTTTTTTTTCTTTGTTTTTGAAGCGCGAGCAGACACTGTCGACTTAACTAACGAGCCGTCGCGTCTCGTACGGACGTATATATGTGCACCTATATATGCTTACTACGTAGGATTGTCCCCGAGCGAAACTGGCGAGAAAGGGAGGTTTTTATTATTACGAGCGAATAATTTCTCTTCCGCGCGCGAACTTTTATATTTCATAGTTCGGCAGTTCGTTCGCAAATCGAAGTGCACCGCAATTCCCAGATCAACTTTGGTAATGGGTCGAGAGAGTAGTTTCCGCTTTTCTTGCAATCGCGACTTCCATACTGCAGGGCAGTAAGTGTGTGCGTGAGGAAATAAAAAAGTTTGCTTGCACGCGACGTGGATTAATAAGGAAAAAGGGGGTCGTATTGCCTCACCGCGCGAATTTTCGTAATTAAATTGACTCGTGCGGTAAAATATAATCGGCGGTGCGGTCTATTGCAGTTCTCGATATTCCGATTACTAAAATGCCTGGATTTTATACGTCTATTGAAATTATTGCAGCATCGGCTGATTCTTACAATGGCTATTCCATAAAACCACGGTAATATGTTCGTTGCAAAATATTCAACGGTTCTTGAAACTCGTCTTACTGTACAATTTATTTTTTTATAATACGTAGCTTGTTGGACAAAGTGCAAATAATTATACGTTATTTTTATAATGACAATATAAACAGACCCGTTAAGACGCCAACAGAAATATGAATTATAACCATAGTAAAAACATAGTTATCGCACAAGTATCAACCGCAGGAGAGAGGAAGGTATAAACATGTACATTTGGGAATATACATGCTCGATATAATAACGGGATGAGGCTCACCTTGAGGCAGGACAACTGTCCGTTAGCCTGTTTCAGATACTGGGCGAGAATCGAGGTCGGCAGCGTGCAGACGCTATCCTTAATGTGGACGACATTCACCAGCGCGACCTGCGAACGGAGACAAAGAGAGTTTATACAGACATACACACACCCATATCATATAATTTAGATAGATCTTGTCGTTGCTCAACTCGCAATAGTGGCGCCAAAAAATTGATCAATCAATCCCGAAGCCTTTTTTATTCGAAATTGCGAAACGATCGGTTATGGTTTTGAAAAGCGACGATTTTTTCCCGCCGATCGCATAACCACGTCTCAAGGACGAGAATTCCACACGTTTTGATTTGCATCGAAGGCTGCGCGAACGTGTGACTCTTTTTTTCACGTGTATATCATGCGATCGTGATTGAAGGAACGATTTTTTTTCTAATTGGCGACGGACTGAATTTTTAAGCGGATGATTATAGTGGCGAATTGATTAAATTAATGGAAAGTTTTCCTTTTGTTTTTTTAGCTTGATTTGAAGTCAAATGCGTACCAAAACAGGAACGTACTCGGCATTATAAATATACTTGTCAGCAGCTTTCTTTTGCCGGAAAAAAATTGTATTTTGTAACGGATAATTAATCTTGCCGGGCACGTATATGTGAGCTCCGAGTGTATTAGAGTAAAAAAAAGCTATCTCGTGTTTTAATACAAGACTATTCTGACGGACGCGTAGCCACATAATTTTTGTGTCACATAAAATAGTTTTCGTGAAGATTTTTAAGATAATCCCTAATTACATAAAAACAATTACATAAGCATTCGTAATTAAAAAATCCGGACAACAAAGTACATTAATAGTCTGACGGACGCGAAGCACGCCGTTGCTCTCAGGATAATTTTGTTTATCTCGATATAAAAGCCCCCACAGGGCGTGCGATAGCGCCAAGTTCGCGTTACAAAATAAACGCAGGAGCCGTTGGGCTTCGATCTGCGAGACAAGTCAGTGCGCGACGGACAATCCAACGAGCGAGACGAATTCAATAAACCATCAGTTCAACCTCTTCAGTAGTATTTGATTGTTCCTCCCCCGCCTTCGTCCCTGCGGTAACACCTTACCGTGCACCTACCACGTAACAGCTTGTCGCGCACTGACTTGTCGCGCAGAAGCCCAACGGCTCTTATGCGTTTTATTTTGTAACACGAAACTTGGCGCTATCGCACGCCCTGTGTCAGCAGTGCATAAGTACCGTGAGAGCAACGACGTGCTACGCGTCCGTCAGACTATTAATTAATGTACTTTGTTGTCCGGACTTTTTAATTACTAATGCTTATGTAATTTTTCTTATGTAATTAGGGATTATCTTAAAAATCTTCACGAAAACTATTTCAAAGTAACGCGACAATTTCGTATATTAAATCGCCACAAAAATTATGTTATTCAACCAAAAATGAACCTAAAAATTAAATCTATATATAAATTTGACAAAAGAAAACATCAATGTTATAAAAAAAAAGAAAAGAGATTATTCCTAGCAAGATCGATAAGCCTTTAAAATTCCGTCGACTCACCGTCTCATCGGGATGCAGCTCGCGGGTGTCCCTGCGCGTCAGGAAGATGACAAGCGGGTAGCAGAGTCTCGGCGGGGTGCCCAGCTCGAGCTCTGGAGCCGGCAGTGAGAGTCTCAGTGTTTCCTCGCCGTGCGGTTGCCTACTATGTCTCAGAGTAAAGGAAAATACAAAGACAGAAAGACATCATTCGCGCGGAACGACCTTCCGCGCCCGACAAACATTCCACTTGAGACATCGCACGTGTCTCGCGTGGACTTTTTTCGCGTGTTCCTCTAGTATCATTTATATATTTTTTCATGTGTTAGAGTCGCGTTTTCTCTCTGTCGTTCTTCTGGAATGTTTTTTGTTTTATACGACTCGCGCGCGGAAGAAAAACGTTGACACTCCGCGCTAAGCAAACGATTCAGTGGTAATTTCTTTTTTGACAATGAGACAACAATTATAACTTTTTTGTCGTTGATATGCAGGACAGAGGTCGTAAATAGCCTTGACTTTGCTTATCATGCGCGATATTTGTTTTTCGCGAGGTGCAGTCGCGTATAAAAAGTACAGTCGCAACTTTCGTTGCGTAACTTTTACTTAGATAACTCGAATTAGCGTCGCGACGAAAAGAAAGACAAACAGAGAGAGAGAGAGAGAGAGAGAGAGAAAGAGAGAGAGAGAGAGAGAGAGAGAGAGAGAGAGAGAGAGAGAGAGAGAGACTTGTGCGTGTAAATTGGCGAGCGGGCGTACGTATAGCAAAGTTTTATTTTCGCTTTAAAGTTTGAATTCATAAGTTGGAAGCCTACGGGACTGCAGTTCGCGTGGTAATGAGTTTAAGCGCCGCTACCGCGCAAAACTTTGCCGACTGGAAAAAGTTGAAAAATTCGGGTAATTCAAATAAAAAAACTATGCGTACTCGCGGAAGAGACTTTCAGCGAGAGATGATTCATTACGAGCTTGTTTAATGTACACGCGTATTACGCACCATAATAACTGCATTATTATACTCTTATAAAATTAAAAAAATTCAAAAGAAACCGGGCGCCCACTTCTTTCCACAATATTACTCTTCCCCTCTCCGAAAAAAGCTACAGAGAGAAAAAGTTCGCGATAAATCAACGTCGTAATGAAAAAAAAAGGATACGCTTGAGCGGGAGTGAAGTACTGCGCGTGTCCCTGCAGCAGCGTGCCGTTGAGCGTGGCGTCCCTCAGGGCGCTCCAGGGCTTCCAGAGGGCTAGGTGCAGCTCCCGAATGCTCACGCCCCAGATAGCCTGCAGCGAGTACTCCACCTGGCTCGACACCTCGCACTCGACCTCTGCAATCAGACGGGAGATGGATCGTTAGACTTTCTGTGCTTTAAATCTTATTTTTATAAAAGTGTATCATATTATACGATTTGTAATAAAGTTTTGAGTAAAAATGGTAAAAATATTTATATATAATTAGGGGTTCTGGTAATAACTGTAAACGTTATAGTTGAAAAGTTCGATAATACTCCAAAATCATGGCTTTGGCTAGTTTATAGTAGAAAATGTATTCCCGCGTGGAATTCGCTGGTTGTTGACTTATAGTGTTACAGAAACCATCACGGTGTTATATAAGACGGTTCGTTTTCTGACGCACGTATGCAAAATTTTCGGGTGCTCTGCGGAAACGCCAAGCGTTTCGAAACAATCAAGTGCGCAAAAAAACGCCGTTTAATAACGTAGTTTAATTTGCATCTCTACATCACGCGTCTCGTATAGAACTCCTTACCGTATAATAAACATCATGCAAAACGACGTCCAAAACATATTTAAAGTACTCAAGTAAAACAAAAATCTCATCAACCAGGCCTATGACATAACATATACACTCACAGCAAGAATAAAGTCTTATAACATTTTCAAAACGCTTCACACACACACGTGTATATCCTCTCTCGCGTTGACGCAATATTATTATTAGTCCCAATTTACGGTTATGCAAATATCGCATAATACAATCTCTCTCCCTCTATCTCTATCTCCTATAATCGTCTCCGGAGCATCGAATTGCATAAATCCCTAATGACCGCGATGGCAAACAATGGCACGCTATATGTACGGGGCTCTTACGATCGCGCACGTACGAACTCTCCGTCCGCAAAAAATCTCCCGCATCTCTGCACACGTATAAAGATACACATGTAATACTTGCACGTATACACCGCACATTCTAGCTCTCGGACGTAAAATTTTAATTTCCACTCGGCGCGCGCGGCGCAGGACATAGCCGTGGAAAATTATCTTCCTTTTTCCCGACCCAGTTCGCGTGTCTGCGGGTTCTACAACCGCTTGCTCGCTCGCTCGCTCGCTGGCGCGCGAGAAAATAAATGTAAAGCGCTCTCTAGAGTCGACGCGCGACTACACCGTTATGCCTATATATATCTATATACACATGCTCGTGTGTGTATACGTGTAACTGTCTATGTACGTGTATGTACACACTCGCTAATTCGCCAGAGGGTTATAACCTCGGCTGCCTGTGTAGTATACTATCGTGCCGGTTTTAAATCGCCGCCGCCGCCGCCGCCACCTCGGGTTTAGGGAAAAGTCGGCGAGTTTGCAATTTTTCACAGTCGCAATCATTTTTTCTCTGCTCTCCACTTAGCAGCTCGTGCCGCGAGACGGTATGCACGTTCCTCGTTAGTAGCGTCGAGCGACCCTTTTCTGTACAGCTGGAGAACAGCGCGATTCTCCAAAAATACAGGAGAGGAAAGGTAAATCGCGCGCGTGCACGAGTGCATTGTGCAACAGCGGAGCGAGCGCTTTGAGACTTTCTAAAAGCGCGCGAGCACGCGGCGGCGGTTGCTATAGGTCTCGAGCTCGGTTGTGTGATGCTTATGTGGGTTGTGGGCGAGAGGAGTAATTGAGGTTTTCTCTTGGAGGAACAACGGGAAAATTCGGTTCCTTTGTTGGGATCTGTAATGGAAGGGAGGACGAATCGGTTCAAGGCAAAGGAATTGTTTGTTTGATAATGGAGAGATGGTAGTTTAGTAGGTTAAGGAGCTGGGTTTTTCTAAAAGCAATTGAGCGAGCATATAGTCTGCATAGATGACTAAACGGCTGTCGAGCGCTGCAACCTATAATCAGATGACAATCACGAGCTTAATTTACTTTACGCTCTTGATATTTACACTTGGAAAAATATTCATTGTATACTATTGATTAAAAAAATAGAGAGCGTTATTAGACCATTGAACTCATAATGAGTGCAACAACCCATGGAAAAACATTTTTTCTTCTTTCAAGCTCCGTGTGCGAATTTTTAATTACAAAATGTGAATAAGAAACTTTCGGATGCTCTTCAATAGGACCTTATATTTTCGTTACTATATGATGTATCATGGAATTTTACCTTCCGTATAATTAGACCTTTTTCGTCACCCACGTGTGAACACTCGTACATGTGTCATCTTCTGCATAGAGAGGCGGCTTGGAAATTCCACGTGAGACACGGCGAGAGCCTTGAAAAAAAGTCCACCGAATTCAGTCACACGCGAGAAGATAACTGTGCTTTCCAAACTCACGGGGAAATTCTTTCGGCACACAACAACCCGTCGCCGGAAACTTTTCTTTTCTCCTCTCTTTATAATGTAAACAAACATTGATATTCGTGTGGCATGCTCCAACCAGTTTATTAGGAAACTCTCGCGGTTTTACGAGCCCTCAATTCATTCAAATTCAAATCTCTAAGGTTGGCCGAGAAAACAGGCGAATGAACACGGCAACGCGTAGATAAGGATGCGCGCGACCTCAATCTCATCATCCGAACGACTTTTCTTTCATAATCCAATCTAACAAATCTCTGATGATGAATTAAAGATTAAATACACTCTCGTATAACAGTATCAACTTAACAGACCCATCAATTCGCACCATACAAAGCAAGCCGGGCATGAAAACAACACACACACACACACACACACACACACACACACACACACACACACACACACACACACACACACACACACACACACACACACACACACATATATATCCTCCAATCGCAGTAGTAACACTTCGCACCGAAGCGCGGCACGTTCTGCCGTTCGTTAATCATGCGAATACATCAAAAGGACCGTGCGCGCGATTGGCGCAACGACGACGCGTCGGGCTTAGAATAATTACGGCGACTATATACGCGAGGTCAATGAATCCTTGGCACGCGCAGGTACATCGACCTCGGCAGCGGACTTTTCATCCCGAACGCGCGGGCGTGCTCTTCTTTTCTTTGATCGCGCCCGGGAAGGAGAGCAGGAGAAGAGGAGGAGTAGGAGAGCCCGAAGCGACAGAGAAGGAGAGCTCTTAAGGGCCACCGTGCTGCTGCTGCTTCTTCTTGCGCTTAACGGAATTATTAATCAAGGGGCTGCGTCTATAATGCGAAGGCGAATATATACGGCCGGGGTATATTGAGAAGGGGGTGGAGAGGGACGGGTTTGTTTGAGAGCAGACAAGTAATGAAATTTTTTAAAGGAGTGGGAGATGTTGCTTTTGATTTCGCAGGTGGTGGCGGGGTTGGTGCTAGGGTGGGGTAGCTTGTTGATATGTTTTATGAGGATTTTTATGAGAAAGATGGAGTACGTATTTGGTTAGGTGAATGCTGATGAAAAAAAATTTATGAAGATATATACATGTAGCATTTTAATTTAGGAACGAAATATATACACACTTGGCAGAAGATAGTGGAAATGAAAGAAACTTTTATGAAAAACTTTTTTCTTTAACTTGAAATTATGTTTAGATAGTTTAAACAACTTTTTTCAAAGTTTTTTGAAGATGTCAACTCTTAGAAAAATAATATTTCTTTCATCTATCTTTAGAACGTTACCCTCACAAACAATATTTTTACAAGTATTTTGTGCAGGAAGCATTAGCAAAAATTAGATATACATCCGCGTAGCCTAAGTAAACCAAATAAAGAATATAAGTACTAGCTCATTGAATATTCCAAAGACGCTTTGCTCCGAAATTCTAAGCCTAGCTAATTGAATAAGATTTTTTTAATATGGTAACGGAAGATGGAAAACACTACAGCTCTATTATTACGGTTCATCGGCAAAAAAAAGTAGAGAAGAATGCCGCGCGGATGTTGCGAGGTCGTAGATTATATCACTTCTACGTTGGAACAACTGTAAATTCCGTTAAAAAAGTGCTATACTTATTTTTTTGACGAGAGTGGAATAATAACGACGTTAAATTTCGCTTCCTACGATATACCATCGTTATTATGTACTTATTCCACTCACCAAAGAGTAATCAAATTAAAAAGCCATAAATACGTGGGATTAATCAGAAAATACATGTTAACATCACTTTCGACGCAAAAGATACACCACACACACAATATACATTATTGCACAATATTTTTTAAAACAAAAAAAGGACGTACCTACCTACGTAAGTAGGATTTTTGCAAGTGACTTTCTCCTACTCTATATAAAAGGTCATATTTCACGTGTATTCCCGTGTCATAAACTCTCCGATGAGTGTGCAACGCGCTTCTTTGCCGCACACACGTGCGGACGTAACCGCAGATTTTAATATTCGCAGCTCATAACGTTTTCCCATCCTCGATTTTCCTCTCTCTCTCTCTCCCTCTCGCGTATCCCACTTAGACGTAATTTCCACGATGCAACAAGAATTTTCATTTTCACGGTCTAATTTTATGCATGAATGGCCGCGGCCGGCGCGCGCGCGCGCTCAAAAACTTGAATTTTTTTTCTCATTTATTAAGGCCAGCGAAATTCGGCTAATTTCCACGACTGTTTTAGAAGCGTAATTTATGGAACTTCGTTCTCCTCGTGACCTTTTTGCAAATGCGTTTTTAAGTGGCGCCTGAAATTTCTTTTCGAAAAAAGTAGTACGATTTCATCTATAGCATTGGACAACCTAGTAACTTATAAAAAAAAGTCGTCGAGTTATTTGACATGTAATAACTTTTTGAATTACATATTTTCACGAAAATTCTTTTTGCAAAAGTAGGGAAAAGATCTGTCAGTTTTTCCGACCAACTTGAAATTTCTAAAATCCGAATTATCTTACACAACACGTGCATGCCGCATACATACCTAATATTCAGCTTGTATATAGAAAACATTAAAATTCTTCCGGGAATTATCAGGAAAAACGGTTGTTAAAATCGATTAAGTAACACGAGAGGATCGTCTGTTGGTAACTCTCTCATTATATTCAACTTATTTCACATAATACACGTGTAGTCAATGCGCGCGCAGGCGCACATATTACTTCACGTGTTATTCAATCGAATCCGACCAGGTTTTCTATGAAAAAAGATCTAACGTCACGTCGCGCGCAAAAACGACGCACATACGAGGCGCAAAAAAGCCGGCGACGGTAAATGCTCGTGCTATAACGGTTCAATTCGAGAAATTCAGTGCATTTTCAAAACTCCTCAGTAATAATTGGACGATCGTTGTAAATTAAAATTTTTAATCATCATCGCGCGCGTGGGAATAAAATTAATCGATGACCCTAACGAGGTTAATAATTTCCTTCTGCCGACTACATATATATATGGAAACGTGTTATACGTATATATATTCTCCGACCGAAAAATTCCAGAACCGTTCGTATCCTAAATTTTGACTGTTATACATCCCATTCCGCCGCGAACGCAAAGTTCGAATTCCGCAGAGAAAGTAACCACCTTCACCGCGCGTTAATCACGACGGGATTTTTTGCGAAAGAAGCCGAGCCAACTATTTCCTCTCTTTCTCTCTTTCCCCGGTGGTCATTGTCCGGTGAAAGGTCGCTGCATAGGATGCGGCAATAGAATCTCTCCGCGTCTCTTCTCCACATACATACACACAGAGATGCGGATATGCGCCGGAAACTAGGCTCCGGTCCAGCTGCTGCGGAGACAATCGACTTGGCGTGTGCACAGACGGCACGGCGTGTGTAATCAGAGAGCCAAGGAGATTGAAAAACGTGGGGAGAAGGCAGTAGTGATTAGCGGGAGAGATGCAGTGCATAACTTGCACGTATAGGATGGGGTTGACCCGGTAACGGTTTCTCACATATGCAGGGATCGCACGCGTGTAGTATATTGCATAGTCAATTTTCAGCGTGGGTTTTCCTGTAGCTCGAGGGTCCCTCTTTGAGAGAGGCGCACGTCGAGTTATGCAGATGCCGAGGGCTGCTGCGGTTGGTTATGTTGCGGGGCAGTCGATCGTGGCCGATCGTTTGATCTTTATTGAATTTCAAATGTGGCTATAGATTATTTTTTGCTTTTGATGGGAAAACGGGTATTGGCGAAAAGAGTAAGAGAGTATTAGTAGGATTGTATTAGCGGTTATTACTTACTTCCTGTATTTGATATAATACTTTAGTTACTACTTTACTAGAGTTCTCGAAAACCCTAAATGTTTATGAAAACTGCGGAGAAATTATAAGAACTTGAATGTCACATAACTGTCACCCGTATGTAACACTCGTTTAATTTCGAAAAGAAAGCAAAACAATGTCCCCTATTAATTAACTTACGAAGCGCGATTTCCTAAATTAAACCCGTTACAGTCACGTGTAATTAACCATTATGATTCAATTAATATTACGACTCTAGTCTCACACGCTCTCGCACTCGTAACGTCTCGCACGGTGACAGAGACGGACCTATCCAGCGGTAAGCGTCGGCCGGTGACTCGCTCACACGTGTTTATACGCATACACACGCACACTAACACACATCTCAGTCACCGATTATCAAATCCAATTGCGCAAGCTCGTGCGCGCGCGACTGCGCGTTATGCCAGTGTGACATGAGAATTGGGCCTCGTGACGTGTGGCAGTCCGCTTACAGCTCTCCTTTCTTCGTACGAATGTGAAATTAGGTTCGTGCGCGATTCTGCGTCCAAGTGCGCAAGATTTTTCTCTCGTGTACATTTAGATAGTTATATATGTTTTGAAGTACTGATTGAGGTTTAATTCCATTTGTCCACGTGGTCGAGGAGTTTTTGAGTTCGTTAAAAAATTGCAAATCATTTTTTTTTCTTATCATTTCGTCGCTAATGGGTAATTCTGTAAACACGGATAAGATGACAGAATATATTTTTAAAATTATATAAATAAGGAAAAAATACACAGTTTTATTTGAAGATTAAAATAAAAACTTCTGTAGAAGCGATTGGATTAAAAACATATTTTTCATTTCTACGTGTTAAAATGTTTGCGTGTATTCAAAGCGGCGGAAAAAAAAATCATCAATCCGTCCGTAAAAAGTTTAGCAAGAACACTCCAACTTGTCAACGATCGTTATAACAACTTCGTTCATACGTTCTGTAAGCACTTTTTCCTAATAGCCACACCACGATTTATAAACAGAATACAATCCACACCACCGCTCGTGAATCCTTTGCAAAAAACGAATGCATTCGTGCAGGTTTCCTTATTACCATGATACGGTGATAGTTATACAAACACGCAAAAATGTTATTAGCCTGTCAGGAGTAATATTTCACGAGGATGATGGATTTGCATTATTAGAGCTCTTTAATCGCTCTAACGAGGTGTAATAAATGGTAAACGAAGAGGAAAATTCAGACTGAAGTGTGAAGAAAAAAAGCGCATATTGCGTATGCATTGTCACAATCGCTTGAAAGATTAGCCATTAGGGAATAAATATTTATACAAATTTGCACGGCATAAAAGATCATCTTAAGCAGATCTTTATTTCATTTCACTTTTTTGACCGTACATCTTCATTGATAAAGAAAACGACAACTTTAACGTAAACGGTGAAAATTTTCCTAATAAAAATTACTAAAATTGATCATAAAACTTCAATACATTAAATTTTCCTAATAAAAATTACTACAATAATTCATCACGACACTGGAATACATTTCTTAGAAAAATTACTATAATTCCACTCTGTGTCTAAAGATTCGAGCTTATTATCCAACCGATTTCCATATCGAAACGAAACCTTACCAGGATATAACAGTTGCCGCGACCAGAGAGATAAACGGCAAAAAACCGATGAACCGGATTCTTTCGGCGCCGGATGTTAACACATCAGACACAAGGAATTCATCCTAAATATATCCAAGCACCAATATAGTCGATCGATCGATCGATCAATCGCTTGAAAAGTCGTGCAATGCCGATTATCCGCAGCCGCGCGCTCGCGCGAGTCCTCCGTAAAAGGTGCAGGAGTGAAAAATGGCCGTTACCCAGTATAGCATGCGTGTCTACGTGATCTTCGTCAGCTATACACTCGGCGCGCACCTAAGTGGCAGTTTAACGATCTTTGTATAATGGCGCGTCGAAATCGATCGAGATAAAGGAGACTACAATCGCGCGAGTGACAGACACACGCACACACATTGTGGTAGTGTGTGATGACCTTGATCGCAACTGTCCGATCGCGTCGCGCAATCGACGAGAGGTGAATGGGCGCGCGCGTGTGGGTATCGGTATATGATATGGAAATCGGCAGGAGAATTTAGCTTTCGAGCGGGGTGATACGGCACCTGTTTGGAATTAACACCTTTTATTTGGCCGTTTTTCGAGGAATGGCTGGAATGTACTCGAAGACGTGCATTGCCATTGTTTCGTTCTTTTTAAAGTAATTTATTTGGTTTTTTTTTACTTTTTTACAACGGGAAAATTTATTCGAGAGCATTTTCTTTGTTATTTATGTCTGAATGCGACTGCAGCATTAAAATCACTATAAAAACAAGATTTTTCGACTAGCAGACAATAAAACATTCCGGCGACCGGAGACAGCACTCCAGTCGTTGGAAAGGCCCAAGGGCAGGTTGCTCGGTCTTTCCAACTGTAACAAGCATGCACAACAATGAGCAAATAGAAATAACTCCTTGTGAGAAATCAAAGTTTTCAAGCAGCTTTAACTATGTTTTGCTTGATTAAAATAAAGAATTACGAGGCACGTCAGTGGTATACTCATGGCAACCACGCATTAAGATGCCATAAAAAAATATTTATTGAGTTGGAAAAGTGCTCCATAAACAGTGTCTCAAGGAACTGCACACGATGACTTTTCATTCAAGGCTCTGTTAGGTAAAATAATAATATGTGTCCGAGAAATCGCACGTATTTTTAAAATTATACTAAATATAGGCTTTACTTTTGTATCGTATACATTTTCTCACTATAATTTAAAATTCTTCTCTATATCCCGCTCTGTTTGATTGATATTCCAGAGACGTGTTTACTAATAGAAGGGATTTTAACTTTACGAGGCGACGCTCTCAAGATATTTCTGGCATAAAAAAATCGGCATTAAATGAATAAACGTGCCTGATAAGCATGTATAGAGACCTGTCGCCAGATACGAAATTTTAGATATTTACTGACGACATGTAAATCCTTCTTTTCGCCCTGTAATCCCATCCCGGATAATCAATTTCTTCTCAAACTTTTACAACCCAATCACCCGTACAATTTCACAACACAAAACTATTCCCGAATTTAAATATTTTCGCACGTTTTTATCTAAACCGCATGCGATCATACCAATTGGTGAAAATTAGACAATTAGACGCTGAATCGTCACCGGCGCGATATACTAACGCGCGACGGCGACGGCGGCGGCGACGCAGCCTTGGGGTGTGGGACGCATGCGGATTTCGAAATCGAAACACGAGCCTCGGCGGTCGAGTAATGTTTCTGAGCCATGCGCATTTGTCTCTATACACCTCTCCGTATACTTATACTCGCGCGCGCATACGCGTCACCAGCAATAGCAGCAGCGTAATTTATTACTCGGCTAAAATGTACATAACTAAAAAGCGCCGGTTTCGAAAAACTGCTAAAACATATGCAGGATGTAAATAATATTCGTCTCTCTCCGCTCATTAGTGAAACGTTCTTTTTGAAAAGGATTCCTTTCGCATAGTCTACCGTTTTTATTTTCGTATATATTCGCGTATGTCTAGTCGGGTCTCCGAGGATGGAAAAAATTGAGCAGCTTTTTCTGTGAGCTGCGGCTATTTATAACCTTTAATCGTTGGTGACTGACCGACCGGCTGCTGCTGCCTGCATATACGCACGATGTCCTCACCCGGGTTACGCGGCGCGATCGAGTCAGCGATGGCCGTGACACGTCTCTCTCTCTCTCTCTCTCTCTCTCTCTCTCTCTCTCTCTCTCTCTCTCTCTCTCTTTCTCTCTCTCTCTTTCGATTTTCGCGGCTGATAAAGTTCCGTCCTTGACCTTGCCACAGCCTGCGACCGAGGTCGAGGGAGCCTCTTAGAAATCCAAAATTTCGCTGCTTCGGTGTGTCACTGCGTTTTATTGAGCTTAAGAGTCGATTAATAAGCTGTTAATGAGTCAAACATGAGCAGAAGCTTTATTACGGCTCGTCGAGATGCAAAAAACTTTTTATAAATATTACGAATTTTTTTTTTGCAAAATTACGTCCCTTCGAAAAATTACACGGAGAAAAATGGTGTATAGGAAAAATTACTATGTTTATAGTAACCGTGGGACGGACTTAAATTATCATAAAATTTACTACAATTTATAATAAAAATTCCTGTTTTCAGTAATTTTTACTATGTATATAGCAATTTTTACTATAAATTGTAGTAAATTTTATGATAATTCGAGTCTGTCCCAAAGTTCCCATCGAATATAGTAATTTTTCTTACATTTATAGTAAATTTTCCTACAACATTTCTCTCAGTGTATGAGATGCAGCATTTTAAGTGCGTATACATATATTAAGAAACGATATTGTTTCCCAATATTTTTTAACTTTTATCCTGGTGCCATTAAAAGTATCATTATTCAAGATTTTTCGGTTACGATGATAATAGAGGTGTCGCGGCGGTTCGATAATCAATCACTTCGATAGAGTTCAACGCACAAAATGTATCTTTATCTATAGGTATATATATCCGAATACGCTTCTTATCGGGATTGAGCAAGTCGAACGAAAATATTATTTAACGTACATTGAAAAACATCAGGAAGAGGGGACGTACCAATACTGGCAGTATAGCTCTACCCGCGTTTTGCATAACGTCTCGCTCAAATTTATCCTGAACGGATGTTTATGCGGGGTTTATGAGAGTTTCGCGCACCATCTACTAGCCGTTTCCTTTAGCAACGGCACACTCACTCACGCGTTTCGGGAGACTGAGTACCCCAAAATAACGTCGCGCAACTCCACCTGCGTTTGGGGCAGCGATTCTCTCACGTGGAAGACCCGCTTACTCAATTGTTTTGCAGTGCACTGAAAAAAATTTTAGGCTGTAGAAACCATAGTTTCGATTTGCTGTACTAACACTATTTATAGTGTTCATTTACCCTTACAGACGGCTGAAGCAGCTATTCATTTGTATAATGTAACGGCACTATTGGTCAGATGCGGGAAATGTACTTGTACAGCTCTGACAGCCGTACGATTTAGTTTTGCCGCCGATATTTGTTTGTTGACAACGCTACAACGCGAAGCCGATGTTCATGTTATAACCTAAAAAAGTCAAGAGACCGGCCACATCAACCGCATGTTTGCAATCCGCGTTTGCGTATTTCATCTGTAATCAGTGTACTTATCAATCGAGATTATTTTAATGAAAAATATGTATGTATGGCGAATCATAACTTATTTAATGCTCCGACAAAAGAACTCTATACATTAGTGCTTTCAGTGTATCTTGTACAGCTCTCACAACTGTACGAATACAATTACTGTATCTATAAAATTCAGCAGAAAGAAAATCAGCCGAACAGTACTGTTGTCAGAGCCGTACTTTCAGTTCTTACAACGTGAAATTTTTTTCAGTGTGTGTGCAGCACGGATTTCGAAAGACACACCGTCCTCGGAAGTACTCGTAACTTTAATCACCTCTGCCCATAAATTTGCATTCCCGCGTACGCGCATCAGCCAACAACCCGCAACTGCAATAGATTTTTCATTCAAATTCATTCGTAATTACTCTCGTATAATTTGTAGGACACAAGCCAGTAAGAAACTATATCATCTACCTAAAAAAAATTCATGTATACGCGCATGCCAGTTATATATAGCTCTCAGCTAATGGAAAAAGTGAAAAAATTCACAAACTCTCGCGAAAAGGCGCAGGTATCACATCGCGCCGCACGCACGACGCCGGGGAGCAGCAGCTGCTATGGAGGCCAAGGCGAGAGAACAGCCGCCGCGTGTGTTTGTATATATGTATGTAAGTATATACACCGTGAGCATTACAGTGCACATACATTTTCGCGGCAAAGCAAACAATGTGACCGCGTGGAGGTGAGCCGCCGCGATTAACAAAAGTCACGTGTGTGCGGCCCAAGGGAATAAGGTCTAAGGACTTTTGGCGGCGGGTGAGGGACGAAGTTTCTTGGCGGTTGAAGGTGCTGCAGTAAAAATTAATGGGAATGGAGCAGGTCTCGTTGGCTCGAGAAGCTTAAACTTTTAGGGAATTGAACATCTTTTTTGGTTTATTTGTTTTATGCTCGATATGGGATTGAGTACTTATAGCGCAATAAAAATATACATTCGGTGCAACCGTTCGGAAAACCTCTTGGCATGGTATAAACATTTTTCTTTGCAAAGGTAAAAAAGTTTAGTACAGCCAAGAACTTATATACTTAGTTCCAGAAGAACTTACGTGTATTCTTGTACGATTTAACACGATTCCCGGATAATTTCATACATATTCATAAGCCCCTCGTTACCTCGACTTCGTCAACTTGCTAGACGCATTATAGCATCATCATTGACTTAAACACCAATTCTAACCGACGTGCATGCATAGTCGTGGTCGTCACGTTTGTGTCTGTTCTGCATGCGATTGAATTTCATTTTTACATACACACAGTCGCTGAAACACGTTGAGTGCCGTGAGTCACGGTCTCGATACCGCACACGGCAAAAGTCCGCACAGTTACGAGGAAAAGAAGCGAAAATTCAAAAAGAAAGAACCAGACCGAGCGTCGTCGTACACGCGTCTCGACAGGTCTTTGGACTTACAAAAGTGCATAGATTACTAACAAATTAGTTAGTTAATTAAATGGTAAACCTATGCGCGAACGAAAATTCTCAGTCTACCCTGATCTACCTCAATAACTCGCGATACTTTAAAATAGCCACGACGCACGTGAATCATCACCAACAGCCCGTACACCTAATATATAAAAATACACTCTCACATTCGCACGAGTAACCCAACGATTACGCGGAGTAGCGCCTGTAAATTAAAAAGAGTCGGTTCGCGAATTAATGAGCCGGCGCTGGGGTATAGGTATTGTGTATACGCATGAGGCTCATTGTAACCGCGCACGCATGTATATAGTTGCATCGTCGGAACGCGCGAAAGTGCGCGTAATCGGGCCAATTATATCGCGCGCTTCCGCGACCGAGTTTATTATCGATAACCTCGTAACGCTTCTTTTGTGTGCGCGTCGCCGCCGGGGCATCGGCCGATGCGGTTTTTCGTGCGAAATCTCTGTTGAATGTTTGCCGTGTGTTTATATACGGATGTTGAAGTGGGTTTGGAAAAGACGGGTCGAATAATACGGAAGCGGAATCGAGCAGTGATGGTGCATATTGTTGTAAAAACGATTTTTGGGTAGAAAGGTGTGTAAAGGAAAAGTATTTAGTTTTTAGAATTTGATACTAGCAAGATTCACGTGCGCTTTACCCGCTTTAATTTTTTTTTTTTTTTTCATAGACATTTTAAACTTTAAATTTAGGATTATAACCATTTGTTGACCTATTGACAAAAATATCAACTTCTTATATTTTATTGGCATTATAATAATTTTAGCAATACTATTCAAGGGTATTAAATTTTGAGATTAGAAACTTTAAGCAACTGAAATATTATTCATTATAACTTTTTCAACTCAAAATTACGGAATGTCTTTTTAATACTTTCTTATTTCTAAATTCAAAGTTTAAATATTTAAAACTTCCACCGACTTTTAACCAATCTCGTATCTGCTTAAGTCATGACACATTAGTACTCCAGATTATAAGAATCAGCCAATCACAATCGTTTTATTTTGACTTCACTTTCCGGTCATCGCTTTTTTAAGAGAAAAATATAGTACAATAGACGGGTTTCTAGAATTTTTTTTTGGTAAGGTTGTCATAATTATGAACAGATTCGAGGTATAGAAAATTGTTAACTCATCCTAATATTATTATATGCTTCATTAATAATTAATTAAAGTAATGAGACAATTAAAATGTTACAGGTTCGTTCATTTAATTATACGTGAGTGTTGACGAATAAGAAATTGTCGCTAGAAAAAAAATTCAACCACTGCGAGTAGAATTTTCACGTTTGCATACAACGTGTACACAGCATTTTCTCAGTTCGCGGTAATTCGCGACAACGGGACGACCTCTCGACTCTCGACCCGCTCGTGTATTTATACATCCTGAGCCAATTAAAAAGAGTTTTATATACCCGCAAACCTGGCCGCACAAATGAAACTCCCGAAACAATAAAAAGAAACCCACTTATATCAACACAGTACATGCACTATACCCTGACGATTTTCAGCCTCAGCCTCGGCGCAGCTGACGTAACGAAACGACGTCGACAAAAAACTCTCGCGACGAGTGAAATACGGAAAGGGAGAGAGAGAAACGCGGTGCCGACGTGAATATTAACGAGCTGCGACAATTCGTCCTAATAGAGAGCCAAGATCCCCTCTGCACACGTGCTAACGAGAGATAAAACACGACGCGAAAAAGTCTGCACCAGGACGACACGGGTTGCTGTACGATGAGTATAGGGTAGTATTAAACACGCGTGGGAGCTCGGGAGAGGGAGAAATACTTCCCACGCTCGCGTATTGAGATTGAAATTATGCGGACGCGAGCGGTGGTGCATGCGAATGGAGCTTTTGGAGGAGTATTAGGTAATATTCGGGAAGCGCCGCGTTAAATGTATGCACGGCGATGAAAGAGGATCATTAGCGGCGGGCCGCTGCAAAAGCTTTCTGAGAAGAATTTACATTGTTCTCTGTACGTCGCTGTCGGTGCTGCTAGTTGTAATACGGGTGACGTCTATACAGCGGACGATGCTTCTTTTTGCTCTTCCCAGACAAGTGCAGGGTATTGCGAAATAGCGCGATGCGCGAGTGATGCAACCGACGGTTGGTTGCTAAGTACGAAATGTGATTTTTTTTTATTTTCGGCGTGCAGGTTTTCTGCACAGTGTTAGCGGTGTATTAATAATAATATTAATTAATTGAGTTGTAATTATTATATATAGTTTCGTGCAGTAATAAATGTTAATTTCGAACCTGTCGAATCTATCATCATCATCACAGCAGTGCGTAGTTCCTGCAATTTTCCTCATTGAAGCGCAATTAACGGTGTATAAATTAGAGCGTAATAGTTTGGAAATTAAATCAGTGATTTAATTACAATATTATAATTACATATTCGGGTATGTGTAATTACAGAAGGTTTTTCTTTATCTCTCATGCTATTTCAGAAATGAGGACGTTTCTTGTTACAGTTTGTCATAACAATCTTTCGTATTATGAAGAGTTAGTAATCATTTGTCGAAATAATAGAAATTATATTTCTGTGGCTTCGAAACATAACCACATTTGAAAATTGGGAAAACCTTAGATTTTGTGTCTTCAAATAGGTCCTTACACCCAAAACCTAACAACATAGATCCATTTTTCAGATTTTGTGCGCGGCATAACAACGTATGTCCATAATATTTGATGGTTTATTGTACTTGTGATTTATTTTATTTATCCTAATTAATTGAATATATAAAAATGATTTCATATAAAATATATACAATAAATAGATAAAATTTTTAATTTTACAAACTTAAGTGCATAATCGTGAGAATTTTGAAAATTCTAGTACTAATTCTAGTACTAGTAATAGCGAATAATGACGAAAATGAGCGATTTTTTTCAAACCCACGTAATTCTTCAAATTTTTGTCATTTTTCGCCTTTTTCAATTTCACGTAGCTTTGCACAAAATCGACCGATTTTAACGATTCTCATCTCAAATTAAAGCTCTATTCTTCAACTTTAATCGCTTTTTTGTGGAATTTGGTTTGGCCTCTTCAATAGTTTGCTATTGGTTAATCATCAATGACTACTTTTCGTCCATTTTTCCCATGTTAAATTTCCATAAGAAAAATTGATTTCGTCGGCAAAAAAGTTTGGTAACGGATAATCAGTGTTCACGAGTATTTTCATGTTGGGGACCCCCAAAGAACCGAAAAAACCTTATGTGGTAGGTGTGCCCTCAAAAAAAATTTTTTCCGTTTTTGTACCCCAGTTGTTGTCTGTAGTCCGCGGATTTTCATATATACCACCGTGTAAATATGTGTATTGAATGTGTCAATTAACTAGTATCTTGTTTGTTCCAATCTTACAGATAAGTTTGAATATTATTCGTATTTCGAAGATCAATTTTGTACAACAAAATTAAAACTAGGTAAGTTTCTTTTACTAAAATTGTATAACGCTATATATCATTACTTCATTCCTGTCCAACGTTTTAACGAAAAATTGATATAAATAATAACAAAAAATTGATATAGATAGTAATTATAGTTAAATATTAATTTATCTTAACATAAATTAGAAAAAAATAAGATTTATTTTAGTTCGCATCAACACTTAACATATGCCCATATGTAATACGCACGCCCAGTACTCAGCACTAATAGAAGGACCAAAATTTGATGAAAAAAGTGATTATTTCATTCGAATGATACTCAGCCAACAAAAGGTTTTACCAACCCGGAGACACGTTAATTTATTCCTGGAAGTTTAAAGAAGAAGAAAAAGAAATTATTAAAAAAAATATATTATATCTACTGCAGAAAAGAGACGAGAAAACAAAAATAATTTTTGACACTGTAATTGTAGTTACAATACTTAATAATAATATAGCCTTGTGAATTCCCTATTTAAATCTTCTTCTGATATTTTACATCTATAACCATATGTCCAATACCGTCACATAGCACCAGACGCGGGAAACGCGTGGTCACTTTATGAGATGGCCATGAATGTGCAACTCCCCCTAATCACTTTCGCAATCATCAACTACTTCAATTCATTTTTTCTCAATACTTTTTCTGCGACATTCAACTGCAAAACTAAAATTATCTCCCAAACCCCGAACTCGAATGACGAAACTTCCACACTCCAAATTATTAAAAACGTACCATGACACATTGCCCACTTCCGCTACACCCAAAACGCCTTCATTCACGCACACCCATTATTTCCCTTCTGTTACACCCATTCAATAAGAAAAACCGCTGTACTTACCCTACACTTATCGCCGTCTGACCCGGTGCGCCGCTCTCTGTTAGAAAGTTTTCGCGCACGAATTCCCCATCATCTAGTTACAGTCCAAACCAAGCCCCGTCGGCGCCGCGCAAAATCGTTTTATAAACGCCGCATTTACCCATGGGGGCTTTGCTCAATCGCATATTATCCGCACGCGTAGCTATCAATTGCATTCCAGTCGAACGAATCCGCCGCAGCTATTAAGCAGCTAATGATGAGCCCGCGTTTAGTACCTTCAGTATACTGTACACTATATGTATATAGACACAGCATCGTCGCGCAATCCCTTTGCGCACTGCGACAAAGTCTGCAGAGACTGCGCGAGAATCCCAATTAGCAGCGCCGAGAGGCACTCGCGCGCGTACGTATACTTGCGCTGCGCTTGATTAGGCGAGGTGTCATAATACGCCTTTTCGTAGCAGTGACGATATGTCCGCTCCTCTTTCGCGCGTTTCCTGCGCGCGTGTAGTGTATACACACACACACACACACACACACACACACACACACACACACACGCGCACACGCACACACACACACACACACACACACACACACACACACGCAGCGGCAACGAGGAACTTGCGCAATCGCGCGTAACGCAGGAGAGTATATTTAAGGTGATGCGATACCCACGCTATTACTCAAAATTAGGTTCCCGTTTTTCTCATTCAATTTTTAATTTTAAGAAAAAAACTCTTTGATACGTTGTAGTTCTTTATTAAATTTAAAACGTGTCAAAGAGTTTTTTTCAAAAAGTTTAAAATTGAAGGAGAAAAACGGGAACCCAGAATTGAGTAATAGTGTCGGTATCACATCACCTTAAGTATACACGCCGGACAATAGACGCGCACGCGCGCGCGTTGTTGTCCAATATTATAACACCGCTGCAAGATTTTCGCGAATACGTTGAGCGCCGGAAAACACGAAGGAGTGATTGCTGAGAGCAAGACATCGTCGCAGGCAGTGGGTGTATAGGTTCGATTGGGTCGGGTGCATTGTAATGGGGAGAAAGTAAAGTGCCGGCTTTGAAAGTTAAACAAGCGTGTAAAGTTGAGAGTTTGGGACTGCAATGATTTTGTAGGCGAGTTACTTCGATTAGTTTTCATTCTATTTTATACCAAATGAATGGCTTGCGCATTGATTTCATAGGCACGATTATTTACACATTGCAAAAGACTCGTTTAAAATTTTTCTCCTTACTGCAATATATAAAATATCTGAGAAATATCACAGGATTTTACACTTGCCGGAAAGTCAAACAAGTCCCAACCACGCGTCCGCATTTTTAAGTTAAACTTCAAACCCAATATAAAGTTAAACATTTTCATTATCCGCTGTCAATGTTTTTTCGACTTCAAGGCCACCCGGACTTATCAGCAAACCCACACACACGCACGGACAATAATCTTCCACTTGCACGAGGGCAGTTTTGCCATCCGGTCGCGAACTGTACTCGATGTTTGAGAAAAGGGAAGGAGGAGGCGAGACGAGCTAACGACACCGGTCAATATTTGCGCAGCGCCCACAGACATACATGCACACACAGTGGTATATAACGTGCAGCGAATTCTTCATCCTCCTCCCCATCGCGAATATACATATACACTCATCGCGCACCGCGGAACCACAATGTCACGCTGAATTATACATTTTTCATCAAACAAATATATGTGTGTGTATATACGATATATACAGCATGCGGTTAATGCTTTTCCGCACTAACGAAAAGAGCCGACACCACCGAGTGCCAAGAAGTAGTGCACACAACGTGTATTGTACATGCGACGGACGTCACAATGAGGAAGAGAGAGAGAGAGAGAGAGAGAGAGAGAGAGAGAGAGAGAGAGAGAGAGAGAGAGAGAGAGAGAGAGAGAGAGAGAGAGAGAGAAAGAGAGAGAGAGAGAGAGAGAGAGAGAGAGAGAGAGAGAGAGAGAGAGAGAGAGAGAGAGAGAGAGAGAGAGAGAGAGAGAGAGAGAGAGAGAGAGAGAGAGAGAGAGAGAGAGAGAGAGAGAGAGAGAGAGAGAGAGAGAGAGAGAGAGAGAGAGAGAGAGAGAGAGAGAGAGAGAGAGAGAGAGAGAGAGAGAGAGAGAGAGAGAGAGAGAGAGAGAGAGAGAGAGAGAGAGAGAGAGAGACGAGGGGTCGCAACACGATTTCCGTCGGCGGATAATATAACGCGCGAAAGCGCATGCCGGATGCGCTCTTGGACAATCGATATTTTGAAAACAGCTGGCGAAATATCCTTCGATAGCGACGACCGGGCATCATGAATGACCACGGATATGGCGAGAATATCTCGCGTTTATACAGCCGTGCAGTCTAGGCATTACGTAACGAGTGATCGGTACACGAGTTTTTGTTCTCTCGCAGCGCTTATCTGTGGAGTGCGTGCTATAGGCACATACGTAATTTATCTGTTTTGGGTCACGCGACGCGCGACGTATTGAGCATTTAATTGCGCGCGCAGTTCGGCGGATTAATCATTTTAATCGCGTGAAGGATGCTCGGGTTTCGGAGCTCGAAGGTGCTTGGTGCGTGTAATTTGATGGTTTAGATATAGGTTTGGATAGTGAGGTAGGATTCGTTTTTGTTTGGATTATATGAACTTTTTTCTTGTGAAGAGGTTACAACCGTTGAAAAAAACACACCTTTTTATTATTCACTGGTAAACTTTTGGTACTATTATAAAACTATTAATGATATATTAATTTTGTACTGGTAAACGAGTTAACCTGGTCTCGACTGATAATATCACCAGCACTACGAGGCGTCAATAGAATATTATATACAATAATCGGAGCTGCCAAAAACTGTTATAAATAGCACGTTATTTCGCAACGTTCAAAAGAAGTTCTCAAAATGAATACCAAATGTTTTTGTAAATTCCACAGTAACTTAACTAAATTTATTTCCTATTAATTATGCCTTAATACGACTTATCTTAAGCATTCGTTTCAGCGCTTTTAATCCCATTTAATCACATTTAATCTCATAACAAAACAAGCTTGATTTAAAGTATTAAATCTCTCAAACTCGAGAATAAAGAAAATCCATTCGAAAGGAAAACAAATGAAAAAATTGCAGAAGAAAAAGATTAAGTACTTATTGAGTCAGTGTAATGTATCTTCACGATAAAAAAACTCCAATTGCCCCGTCACGATAAATAAGCAAAAACTGCGCATTTTTCACGATATAAAGGACAATGTATCACGAATGACGTGAGTCATTACACAAATGTATATCATTCCTTATTTGCATTAGAAAAGACTCTTCTAAATTATTTAAATATCCTTGCTATTCGCAAATCCTGTTACATTCAACATTCTTCCTAATTCCCAGTCCACGGCGTGTTTGCTAATTTCACGACGCAGCGCACACATCGGAGCGCGAGATTAAACAAAAGCTCTGGCACCAAATATGCAAAGCGCACAATTAATTATCGTCGCGAGAATCAATTGTCTCCTGGCACACACAGAAAAAACGTGCGATATTTTACGATGTGCGCGCGCGCGGTCAGAAATAGCCGATCACGCGAGTTCGCTCGTGTGCACGTGTTGTTGCGACCACGTGCACGTGCGTGCAAGAAGAGTCTCTCGTTACCGACCATCGATTGCTCACGGGAAATCGATTGATCGACGATTGCACGACTTTTTTGTTTTCGCTTCTCTTCTTTTTTTCAGACAAATTTTCTATGCAATGATGGTAAACTATGTGCACCAGTTCCGTGCGTATACGGACGGCTTCTTATTTTCTCCGCCAGCGCGATGGGATTGCCTTTCCAGCTAGCGATCGTTAATTCGTTATGCAATCTAACGATCGTGCAAATCTATTCTGCGTTTTTTGCTCGTTCAGTTTTTTTTTCACCTGTGCGCGCGCGCGCGAAAAATAACGAAACGTCGATGAAAATTTATATAGCAGGTGAACTATTGTTCGAATCTTCGATTTCGCAATGACCTCTTCTTCTCAGATGGATATATAAGCGCCTGCGGACGGTATAAATTCTCTGAACTGGATAAAAGGCCACTCGACCTTGAATTTTATGCCGAATCCATCCCACTTTCTCCTATTGATAACTCCCGGGCAACATCTCGCTCACGCACATACAGCCTTCGTTCACTCCATTTTTCTTCTGGATCCTGCCACCTGAACTAATTACGAGTCGAGCCCGCTGCAACCGCTCTCCTTTCTCGTACAGGCGGATTTTCGCGCTTAAAGAACGCGCACCGCGCCTGACCTTGCGTCACGCTTCGGTCGTGCGCGCGCGCGCCCATGGCGTAATTGAGGGGCCCACGCGTTCCCTGCTTTTTTTCCCTTCGGCACCAGGCGCACTCGCGTTTCGCCATTCCCCTCTCCAAGAATGAGTCGATCAGCAGCGGTCGTTTGTTCGTGCTGCCCCAAAATATGCCCGTTACGATGTGTGCTGCTGTGAGCTGTTCAATTTATTTTATTCCTCTGTTTACGACCGGACCCTTCAATTGCGATCGCTCGGATTAAGAGAGGTCGACCTTGACATAGTTATTTTCTGCTTCGTATTCGAATCGAGGGCGACATTATTGTTTATTATTGTTGTGCGATTCGGGGTTCAGGTATCGAAAAGTGATAAATTGACAGATACCAGGTTGGATTGTAATAATGGCGTAACCTTGTCATGAAATACTTGTGAAAAAATATGCTTTACACTTTAGTTGATCTTATAATTTAGTAAAGGGGACTAATTGGATAAAATAAACTTTGAATATAGTATCAATTTCATACATTTTTTTAATTATATCAATTGACCAAAAATCATTTATATTCAAGAAACTGGTTTTCGTACAAAAATATAGTAATAGTAGTACACCATATGTCTATGTCTAGAAAAATATCGAGATAAGATCTTTCACTCAGAAATACATAGATACTTGTAGAATTTGTTTCCGATAAAGGGTGATACTGACGAAATTTTAGCATAAATATAAAAATATTTCCAGCTAAAGTCGTATTGATATCCCAATAATATCCTAAAAATAATTAGTTATCTAATCATAGAGCGAGGCAGTTTTAATTTGGCTAGTGTAAACCATTGCTCTTATTTTTCCCTCTACACAAAAAAGATTTATTTGTAGAATTCCCTTAGTCAAGTTCTATCTATTAATGGCAGGAAATCTTCCATTTGAATATTTCCATTCAACATAAGCAAGCATATAAATATATCAGATGGTACATAAATAATGTAATTTTTAATGAACCATGAATTAGCGTAATGCAAAGATTTCAGTCATCACCATCTGTCACTAAGGTTTATGTAGTTAGTCTTTTCACGCGTATTTTATACTCTCATTAACGATGACAAGGATGTGAATGCCAATCACAAGAAAAATAAAAATAAATAACTCACGCGTGAAGATTTGTATAGTATGAACATTTCTTGGTATTTATATTGACATGTGGTTTATATTATCATCAAAAACAAAGAATTAAGTAAAAGTAGAAAATGCCTCACTAATCCCTGCTGGAAATAATCCATTTTTCTCGCATTTGGGAAACGTTTTTTTGAATATTTTCTAGCCCTTTTATGTCGAGTTGACCGAAATCGCCATAAAATGTCTAGAAAATGTTCGAAAAATCGTTTCACATATAGGAGAAAAAATGGACGATTTCAAGCAGGGATTATGTGTTATCAATAAGGTAGAGATGCGCTCCCCCATTTTCCGACTTTACCAAACAATTATAGACGCTTGTCATCAAATTGGCAAATTCAAATTGCCGCAGTTAAACTAAACTGATACGCGTGATTACCATAATTCACCTATTCTGTAGTCAAACCAAAGTTGCTGGAGTTGCAGGATCACTTAAATGTGATTGCAACAGGCAGTATTATTTAGCTCAATCAGGATGTTGCAAAAAAAACTTATAGAACTGATAGATGAAGAAATATGTATATTTTTATACAAACAGCTTTGTGAAATTATTGCTACTGTTTTGAAAGAGTCATGTAAAATTATTTAGGCACTTTTGTTGTAAAAAGAGATTTTATATCAAAATGCAAGGAAAATGCTTTTCGATATCTTTAAAGATTTAATTATGTACGAAAATTTCTATATAAGTTAAGTCCTCAGAATAATTGTGGAATTGTCAAGATAGAATAACATTTACAATCTCAACGTAATTTTACGAAAAAAATGCACTATCGGTAATGAATTAATAATGACTATCTAATAAGTAACGCATCAATTTCCCGTTTATCAAACCTGTTTTCTTTTTCAAAAATGTGAAATTTATTGTGCGTGAAAAATGAGCACATCACGACTTATGAAATAAATATTAACGCTGAAGCAGGAAGAGGAAATGAAAAATTAATCTCAATTTAAAGAATCATTTACGAAGCGTCAATTAAAATTGCTAATTGGTCTTTCAAGAAACTAATGCCACTGTCTCATTGAGAGAAGGCATTATTGTTTTTCTGTACTTACAAAATATTTGATTTTCGATTTGCAATGTAAATGTAAGCTAAATTTTGAAGACAGTCAAACTAGGTGACGAATGAAATGGTGAACTAATACGTTATTGTAATCCAATTAGTTCTTACACAATCTACAAAGTCTTCCGGTTTTTACTACTATAGTAATAGCACGTTACGTATAAGCCTGTAACTTTATGAAGATTACTGTTACATTGAGCATATGAGACTACAAGAATAATTCATAATCAAATATCAATTTCATTTAATTCATCATATTTTTTAAATTAATCTTCACAATGTAAAATGCATTCAAAATTTTTAAGAAATTCGTGCGATACGAAGCAAAGATGATCTTAATGCTTAATCATTACATAATCATACACTGTATCGTTGAATGATAATGTAGTGAAATTGTCAGTTCTTTTTTTTTTGTACAATTGAAATCGCTTGTATTTTTTGTACTGGTAAACACGTTTAATTGATGGAATTATACTTTTCCTGACAAAACAGTAAAAAAAAGTAATGAAGGCATATGTGTTAGTACGATTCTAATGTGAAGGTGCACTACAATTTTCCAGCTAACTATGCCCCGCATTACCATACATTAACAATCAATCTTGCAGAGAACTGCATCGAGTTTCAAGTTTATAATGTTAGAGCTATCTTCGCCTTGAAATTTAATGCGTACAAAGATACTGCAATTATGTATTTTCTTTTCTTTTTTTTTTCTACCGTTGTCTCGGTCATCACTTCTTACCATTCTTTTTTGCACATTTCCATAGTTGTTCACTCGTCTGCCAATTCATTGCCGCCATACATAAAAGGTGAATTCAAACGTTCAATCATGTCAAGACCCGTGAACAGCTTCAAGATGAATAAGTACATACAACTCCGCTGCGAAAAGTTTATATGCGCTAGTCTCTCACCAGAGAAAAAAAAGCCGTGCTGCCCGACATTCGGCCAGATGATGTTTGCTCTGCCTGGCCTTTTTCCAAAACCCCGTGAGGCGTGTTCGCGCTGAAAGCCTAGTTTCGTAACGTCAGTCGCGTGCTCCTCGCAGTTTTGCACTGCAGTACCTAACGTTCCTGGCCACATTGCAGCAGCAGTAGCAGCAGCATATACACGCGTGTGTATATAGAGAGTAATCGGTGAAAAGGCCATTAAACTCAGGAAATCCGAGGCTTTCAGCTGCTTTTCGCGGGATGATGCATGCGATTATTTCTTTCTCTTCTCGTTCTTTTTTCACAGCGGTTCTCGTGTTCGTAGCTGCCAAAAGCGCTTTTGGTGAACAACGCATTCATGCGGCGGCTTTGGTTCATCACCATTTTGTGTACAGATTCGAGAGTCACGGTAAATTATCGGGATATATCATGGGTTGTATTAATGAGGAAAATTAAGTTCTGGCTGGCTCTTATCTTCCACTCTTGACATCTAGAAACTACCGAATGATAAAATGGAATTTTCATTAAATTCAAGATTCTTATCAGCAGGCTCATAACGAAGTTCTAATACCGGGAGAAATACAAGATAAACAACTGTTGAATATTTTGATTCAGAGATACCATCGAGAATAACATAATTAGCAACTCATTAATAAATTAAAAACAACAACATACTCATGTTTTAAATAACAACTGATCATCGTCTGCCTATACAGACTCGTCGTAACTAAACCTAACCCTATTCCATACTTGTCTAACCACAATTATACCGTTGCTTTCAAGGCCACTATATATCCACAATTTCCGCGAACCTGCACGACAACATTTTCCCGTAGCGACGCGATGCGCATCATCGGCCCCGTTAGCCCAGGAGCAGTCGATTGATGCTGCTGCTGTTGCTGGTGCTATCACAGGGCTTACGATTAAACCGTCGCTGCTGCTACTGCTAGCGACAGAGAATAATAGGTTCGGGCTTGCACGTGCATGCATATGCGAGAGCGAGTGCACGCGGTAACGTACACTGATAGAAGTATTCATTTGTAGCAAATGAATATATTCATTTGAAATCGAAATACATGGTGTATTTCGATTAGATCTAAATTTCCGTACTATTATATAATATTCATTAACTCTATGTTCGGATGTCTTTTATAGAAAATTCATCAATTATTTTATGCGAAATACATATTTCTTAACAGTTAAGAAATATTACTTAGTAGATGGTATCGCAGATGTTAGAAAGTTCGTCTGTGTCGGTAACAGCGGAACGCGGCGTAGCCGGCGCAGTATAGTGCGAAAGCCACATGGTTCGTGCCAGCGTTTTCCCGTGCTTCTCCCGCGTATTAAGTGTAGTATCTCGCACTGCATCTTAGTCTGCCGTTGAACCTGCGCTGTTCTCGTGCACGCTGTTCACCATTGCGGCCGTTGGAAATATGGAGCAATTACTACAAGGATGGGATTTGTTGGAATTGACACAAATTTTTGAAGGTAAGATAATATAATCCGTATGTTACAATAGTAAAGAACGAGTGCAGTTAGCCGCGTAAATTAGAGGTTAGGTTACGTTAAGATTTTTTGTAACGTCCCCTTTTGAATCGTGTCAACGTAATTATAATCCCGTTCATACAACGACCTAACAAATAATAGTTTTTGAACAATATCCTGTGGTATCCTCTCCTATTCCTTCTAGATAATGGGATTAGCGACACAGAAATTCTCGCTGAATTAATTGACAGTCGCGTAGATTTACAAGAATTGATTCCTCTCCCTGGAATGAGACTTAAACTGCAGAAAAATTCAGAGAATACGTATGTGTATTTTTATTTGAAATTTTGGAGCTAAACATTTTTTAAAGAGACTGGGTACCTTTGAAACCTCATAAAAGCATTTTTTATTAATATAAAAATCATGAATAATTATAATTAAAGGTTTTACAAAAAATTACCTTATTTAGATATTTGTTTGAAGTTATTATATCTAAAAGTACCTCAGGCCATCAACAAAGCCTCTTCGAAGGCATGATCCACTCTGCGAAGAGTCTTCGCAGAGTGGATCATGGCTTCAAGAGGCTTTGTTGATGGCCTGAGGTACTTTTAGATACAAAAGCTTCAATCAAATATCTAAATGAGGTAAATATACCCTACTTTCATGGTAAAAAATTTAATTATATAACATTTAATTATAAAATTAAAAAAAATTTTAAATTTAATTATATAAAATTTAATTATACTGTATAAATATATGTATGCGCGAAGTTTGTAAAAGGGCTTTCATACCCGTTAAATAAATAAATAAATAAATAAATAAATAAATTACAATTACTTCTTATTTTTATACTAATACAAAATTTTGTTTTTTCAAGGTTCAAAGGTATTTAGCATCCTTACTCAATTCTGTAGTAAAATTTAAATTATTTTTATTCAACGAGATTTATTAATTCATGTATTGTATCATTCTTATACAGATCCAAAACAAAGACCAAAATATTGAGGTGCCTGTTGTCAAACTGAATTCGAGTCAACTAGTAATCGCACCAGAGGAAAGTAAATTCACACAAAACTTTGTGTTTACATCAAGTGAAGGGACAAAGACCGAAGTAGCAAACATTGAACTGGAAGAAGATCCTATTGAAGACGTCGAAATTTTTCAAATAGGAGATGAACAACACGGCTCAAAGAAGAGAAAATTGAATAGAATTGACAACGATGTCGTTAAGCTAGCATTAGAGGAACACCCATTAGGAAGTGCAATTCAAATATATTCGTGCTATAAAAACACTTTGGATACAGTATGTCAATCGTATTTGACTACTATAGTTATATCTTATTGTTTGAAAGTGTATGGCTTGTAAGTAGCTTTTTAGTTTATTTTTATTTTGTTACATGACAGCAAAGTAAGGTTTGTAATTGTAATTCTAGTGTTTTGGACAATGCTGATTTTGAAAAGTTGGCACATGAAATTGTTCAAATTTTTTCTAACGAATGTGTAGAGACATATTACGTACCACCTATTAAAAAAAGGGATTCTCGTGACGCCACATCAGGAAGATCCAAGGGGAAGCTGGTCGACAAATACAGAAATTTGAAAACATTTGTCAGAGGAGCTGAAAATCTGCTGAAGAATAAAGGAGTGAAAAAACAAGTCCTTGCTCAAGAAGAAAATCCAAATCCTAGTAATTTTTCTTGTTTAATTTGATGTATTATTTTTTTTCATCTTAAAAGAAAAAAATATCATTTTTTATATTTTATCTTGATAGCTGAAGCCCTAGAAAGTAAAAATTGGCTAATCGATAACAGAGATCCTGAAGAAGTATTGCAGCATTGGAATTTATCGTACAGCTTACGTCTTCTTGATGCCCAAAATCAAGAATACCAAATAGTTGCCAACATTTTTGATGGTTGGCCAATTTTAAAAGATAGTAATAGCTATAAACTAGTAAGAAATTAAATATTACACCATTATATATAATACATTCATTCAATAAAAGAGTTCGAATTTTCAGATTGAATTAGATTTTTTAAAAAACTATGATAAGTCTTTTAAAGAAATTCACTTGAAATGGACTGAAGTTTTAGATAGACTCATACGACTTAACCTGAAAAAATTACTATCAAAAAAGTGCGTATACTGATTTTCTGGAAAATAAGAATTTTGAACATTTAGACGAAGGTAAGTTTATTTATAAACGAAGTCTGCAAAAATCTTAAGTTCTTTTTCATGTATAATATATGAATTTTTAGATTCCAAAACATTTGTTGAGTTGGAGCTGCTCGCATCATTAGTGCCAAGATCATCGACTAAAATCCCATTACCAAACGACAAAAACAAAAAGGGGAAAAAATCTTATTGGAAACCAAATGAGTTGGAGGCTCGAGAAGGAATATTAATTCATGTACTCGTGCGTAAATGTTTATTTATTTAGCACATTTGAAAAATAATTTTATCCAAAAATAATATTTGTTTTTAGATACCAGGGGATATTGAGAATGCCGTTGAAGTTAAAAAGGCAACTATGTTGAAATTGATGCAACCAACTCAACCATTTATAATTGTCGTCGGTCCGAACATAGCCAGTTTGAATGCCTTTTATGTTCGTCTGGATGCAGTTATGTATCCAGTGACTTCTTTGCTTAGAGCGCTTGATATCTTATTTAAAATTTATATAACTTACAGCGTTAGTTATCCAATCCAAAGTGAAAATATAGCTTATTTTATACAGTGGGCCGTATATGATATACACACAAAAGAAGATGCTCAAGTGCCTGCTATCTACAATATTGTAAATCAATTGCAAAGGGTGAAAAATTGTTAATAAATATTGTAAGATTACTTAATATTAAATCGGCATGGAGTGCAAAAAATGTGATAAGTCGTTTGTCGATATCAATGTGTTGTTTAGACACTTACAAGTTTTTCATCCTTTACAAACTTCGTTTACCTGTATATATAAGAATTGTATGCGGCAATTTCTTTCTTTTTCATTTCTTAAAAAGCACGTTGCTAACTGTGAAAAAATGCGCGAATTACACTTAGTAAAAAAAAATCATTTATAAAGCAAAATAATGTTTGTAAAAAAGAAATTGACAATGTTAAATTGAAGAAAACACCGAATATAATTAAAGATAAAGTAGTTAGGAGCGAAGATAAAGCTGTGGAAGATGTTACATTTTTGTTTATAGCCAAATTGTATTCTAATAATTCAATCACAAAAATTGTAGCAAATGATATTGTAGATCATTTAATCAATTTCACGGGATCTGTAACGACGTTTTTCAAGGATCAATTAAAAGCAGAAATTCCAATCGAATTTCATAATATTATTGAAAAATGTTTACGTGTAAAATTTCTAGATAATGTTAATTCGGAATTCAAGCGCCTTCAATACTTCAAGAAAACTACTTATTTTATAGAACCACGCGAATTTGAAATTGGGGAAATCAACAACAACAAAAATGTATCAAATTCCACTGCTTTATCTAAAACAAAATGTTTTGGATATTACATTCCATTAAGATTAATGTTAAAATTAGTTCTCGAATTGCCTAATTTTTTTAAAGTAGTCAATAATTTTATTAAGCAGGAAATTTGTCAAAAAGATGAACCTAGGATATATACAAGCGTTTTCAATGGCGAGCGATGGCGTACAATTTCTAAAGATTTTGGCGATAAAATAGTTATACCATTGTTTTTATACTACGACGATTTCGAGACAAGCGATCCATTATCTAAAGCTGCAGGTATATACAAGATAGGTGGGATGTATTTTTCGCTTGGTGGTCTACCTCCAAAATACTCTTCTATGCTGGAAAACGTTTTTCTTGCTCAATTTATTTATACCGAAGATCAAAAAGAATTTAAAAATAATAAATGTTTTAGAAAGATTTTAGAAGAATTAAAGTATTTGTTTTTCGAAGGTATAAATATAAATGTAGATGGTAAAAATCAGCAAGTTCATTTTATTGTGATCTGTATTTTAGGGGATAATTTGGGAATCAATTGCTTGTTTGGACTACGTGAGAGTTTTGTTAGTGACTTTTATTGTAGATTTTGTCTAGCTTCTAAGTACGATGCATATGAATTGAGTAAGGAAAATCCTGAGCTTATGCGAACTTTAGAAAATTATAAGAAAGATGTTGAATTACGTTCCCATGGCGTAAAAACCGAATGTGTATTCAACTCGCTGCCCTATTTTCATAACGTCTTGAATTGGACATGCGACATAATGCACGATTTTTATCTAGGCGGTGTCGTTATGATATGGCGAAAATAATCGATCATTTCATAAAACAAAAATATTTTACTCTAAATCGTTTAAACGATAGACTAAAATATTTTGACTATAGAGAAATTGATAGAGGTAGCAAAATATCCACAATTAAAGCAGGTCATATAAAAAAGGCTACATAATCATCACTGCTGCGCAAATGTCTGCCCTTGTAACCTATTTCGGCATTATAATTGGAGATTTAATTCCTCCAGATGATCCTGTATGGGATTTTTATTGTATCTTATATGATATCATTGAACTTATTACAAAGTCCAGAATTTCGCAGCAAGATATTACTTATTTACGTCAACTTATAAAAGAACACAATGAGCTTTATGTCACATTGTTTCACGAAGGATTAAAACCGAAATTTCGTTTCATTATACACTACCCTACGTGTATTGAAAGTATGGGCCCATTAAAGTACTTATCTTGCGAGAAATATGAAGCATTTCACAAGTTACCAAAGCGGCATGCTCGCATTGTTAATTGTAGACTGAATCTTCTTTTAACATTAGCAAATAAAATTCAATTTGGGCTTGCTCGTAGATTTTTATGCAGGAAGGTCTCAAAAATAAAATACAGTTTGGACCAATTGTTAAGCTATTAAAACAAAGTTCTGTTAATTGTCAAGATGAAATATATGAGATTTCCTATGTGAAATTGAATAGTTTTATTTATAAAAATAATTATGCTATATTTTTATACAATAATATAGAAGGTGATCCTGTCATAGGAGTAATTTCTCGCATTGTAAAAACTATAAAAAATAACGCTTTATTAGTGTATAAGAAATACGAAACTATTGGTCTAGATAATCACACAAAATGCTGTGTCATATCAATGCCAAATTCTGATATTTGTGAAGAACAGGTAATTTTAAGCTATACTCATACTTACAGACCTATTAAAATACACATTGATGCGAAAGGTCGAAATGTAATATCTCGAAGAGATTTGGAAATTTAACTTAAAATAAAAATTTTCTAAAAAAAATACGTTTTTTATTATTATTCTAACCCTTTAGCGCCATAAAAAAGATGTATATATTGTTTTTAAGTTGTCAAGCCACGTATTAACTATTAATACGCCAAATTATTAATTATTAATCCATTTGGATTAATAGTAAAGGAATATTCATTTGACGCAATTTCAAAGCTCCGTGGCTTAACTGTTAAGTCACGGATCTTACTGTAAATGAATACTTCTATCAGTGTATATATATAAGCCGATGAATCATTGTTTAACGAATTCACGTCGAGGGGGCCTGCGCGAATGTCAAGTGAACCGCGGTATATAGAGGATACGACGATGCCGAGGCTCGCTTGTGTATATATGCATGCATGCATTTCTTCTCTCTCTCTCTCTCTCTCGTTGAGAGTGCAAGCCTTTTGTATTTGCCTTTCGTGAATCTGGATTTCCTCTGAGCTAGTTCTCGGAAAATATGGTTCTAAGGAATTGTGTTTTCGTGGTTCAAGGTAAATATTACACCGATATTATACATATATACGAGAGTACTGTAAAAATCGACGACACTGTTACGATGATGAAATACAGTACGCGCTCTTTAATCTGTGACATTTCCAACGATATCTCTACTGCCCCGTATCTTCATTCAAGTGTGGGAAAAAAAAAATTTATTCCCTCGAATGTATTGTTGCCCCTCGTCCAAAACTATCGCACTCGTCCAAAACGACCGCACTATCCGCAAACATATAAAATAAATCTCTTTCTCGCGCACTTCACTTCTGCTATTCCCATCCTTTCCCGTTTTTATTATCCACGTCAAGTGCATAAACAAAGATCCTCGCGCTTTGTGTGCCAGCGCGGGCGCACGAGCAATGGAAAAGAAAAAGCACGCGACCCTTTTTTCATCATTCTTGATCGTTGCGGCGACGACACTCATTGTACTTGAACGTGTTCACCGAGCAGAAAGAAATTGCCATTGCCAAAGAGGTTGGCTCGCGCTTGCCGATGGAAATTTTGTTTGCCATGTAATTCAGTTTTTCTTATTTCTCCTCTCTTTCGCGCGACCTTTTATTCCTTCCGTTGTCGCGCTCTTCCCCTTTTTTGCGAGAGCTTTGTTGGCGGTTACTTTTCTTTTTCGTAGCCCGAGGCGATCTGGACGGAATGCACGCGAGTGGTATAAGAGTAAGAGCTGCGGTGGCGGTGGCTCAACACACACACAATGCATCGCGATAAAGTGTTTTGCGCGGAAAAGGAAATGCAAATTCTGCATGCGCTCGTGCAGCAGCAGTAGAGCATATGCGCGTCAAGGTTTTTTCTTTGATGTTTCGTTTTGGTATTGTATGAAATATATAAGGTTACCGCGGCGCAAGGACGAGATTTTTTCGCTTTGCAGATAAAAATTGGTTTGTTGCTGTTACTGTTGTAAGAAATGTGAAAATTGCGGATTTGTAAAGTCTAGGTGAAAATTTGATATTAGTCTCGTATACTCGTGTACACGGGGTCGGATATTCGAGCGTGAAATTGAAATATTTGTTCCGCTATTTCGAAATGATTACGAAAAAATTGCGAGACAGCACTGATTGTAGAAAAAAAAACGTAATGTCGCGGAGCAATTTTTATCCTCACAACAGGATACATATATAGTACTGCGCTACAGTAATTACTGTCTGTATAATTGCAAATGTGGAAATTTCTACTATATGACTATGGATTTTTAGCAATCTCTAGTCAAATAACTTTTGTATTTTACAATGTGTTTTTTTTATTCAAAACCTTGCAGTAATAGTTGTAACAATAACATTATTGTAAATTTAAATGCAAACGTGATTTCCTTTCTTTTTTTTTTTTTTTTTTTTTTGCTTCACTTCGAACTGCTATACTGAACTAATCGAAACTATAAGAAAACAATATTCTCTTACCGGAGTATTCTGTAAACTTTTACTGCAGTTATTCTTTATAAAGTCGATCGATACTAATACCCTCGTAATCATTGACAAACGACTCGCTCGATCAATGCGCGTTAATGTGTCATAATGAGACTCACACCGTTGCTTTCATTCAGATAACAAACGCATGCAGGCTCGCAATACAACTTGGAAATCCGAGATAAACCATTTCAATAACCGTATGCCAATAAACGTCCCGTAATATCTCTCAATGGCTCCGATAAAGACTCGCCTCGAGATCGATAATACACTTGATTTTGTTTACGAATTCTTACGCCATTTTATCGTATTTTTCCATTCAGATCGAACAAACTCAATACATTTTTCGTCGTTCCAAAAACACACGCAATTTTTATCGAAACTTATTACGGTTCGGCAATCACTCGCGCCTATAACTGGGACGTTGAAGAGAAAAAAAATACAGAAAACCGAGCCGATATACCCATGTGTGTATATATATACGTATACGCATGTGAAGTAATAAACGGAATCATGGTCGCCCAGTTCTCGTTCTCCCTGCGATCTTGCGCGCCAACGAATTTCAGTTGAAAAGCCGGCTCGCGCGCACGTGGCTTGCGCAAAGAGCCCCCCGAACGCGCCTGAAATTATCTCGACCAGTCGCCCGGCGCAGAACCTTCTATTTTCTATTAGGAAATTCGTGTACGCCTTGAAACTCTGCTATACAAGACATTCCAGTACACATGCGCGCACCTGCCTAACGAACCTAGTTCAACCACCCGATCGATTAAGAGCCGCCGAGACCCACTCCTGCACACCGGCGATAATTTTAACACCCCGCGCGCGCAGTTTCGAAATCGTGACCCACCGAAGAAAAAAAATCGTGCGTCGCAGCATATATTTATTTATACGGTGTGAGCGCGCGGGCGCCGGGCTTATTTCAAGGTTATTGCTGCCGAACGATGAGACGGCAGCATGGTGGCACCGATATATGGAGTCGTAAAAATACCGCGAAATCGGGCCAAAAACCGGTGCCTGTATCTCGCGGGTAAAAAAGTGAAAGACAGCGACACGCTACTACCGCGCGAGCAGGAGACCGGTCCTCGAATCTAGGTTATCGCCCGGGTGTGCGATGATGATGATGGTGATCATCATCGGTATGCGCGGGAAGAAAACGAAATTGCGAAACTTTCTCTTGTTGTCGTCGATGCGTCGTCTCTCACCTTGACCGCGCACGCCGCCGAGCGAACGCGTGTTTGATGTCCCTTGTGCGCGGGTCAGATGCGCGCTCCTATCGATCGATAGACCGTCGAAGTGTGCATCTATACATAAACGTGTAGGTGTGTGCGTATATATGTATGTATTATATACATGCCGAGGAAAAAATGATGAGAGGATGTGGAGTGGTGCAATTTCGCCAAGTGAGAGAGAGAGAGAGAGAGAGAGGGAGGGACGGATGCACGAGCGCGCCTGCCCGTTCGACTGGGTTTCTCAACTTTCCGCAAAGTTAGATTGCGGTATCGCCTCGCGATGTTGTATAGATGTGTGTATGTGTAAGTAAGCGTCTACAAGGGTATACGTTCATATTCGTCTTCGGAATTGGTCGCCCGTTAACTTCGTTAGCAATCAACGGTCATGCATGCGGTGAGGTGCGCGACGTTCCGCGAGTGACATGAAATTGGCTGATTTACATGAAAATATATGAATTAATCATGGATCAATATAGGAATTATACATGTATAGATAATCTTATTAAATTTCGTGCAATACTGTCGTATACTTACATATACGACATATAAGTACATATCCTTACATATAAGTTAGGATGATTTACACGTTCGCCCAAGTGTTTGGGCTCCCGCAATAATTAAATGATGAACCAAGTTCCCGTATATAAGCCCATACATATAATCCAATGTTCGAATTTACGACGTGCTTTGTGTGTATTATACGCACGCAGCCGCGGAGAGACATTAATAACGATCATTAAAACAAAGTGCGCTTAAATATACCTCCTATCAAAGCGCGCCTCTCCACACCCCTTTACATATACGAAAATTGCCCAACTCTTTTACTTTGAGAAATATTTGATGAGTCATGTAATCATAACCGCGCAATTACATAATTTCGGCTCTATTGCATCGGCGAGACGATCAAAATCCACATCGCGGCCTTTTTTTTCCTCATCATGCATACAGATTTTGCTTTATACACGCCATCAGCATAACCGTGTCACAAGCAAAATTAATCGTCCACGCGAAAAATTCACTTTCTAAATTTTCCTCTGTACATATATACACGCGACACCTTCTCATCTTCACTCGGTTCGTGTTCCATCCTCAACGACTCCTCGCAATTCTATCGAGTACCTCTGTAAGCGGCGAGTATGAACGCTATAACGAAACATATGTGGCGCGATCGGTTAATAATCATCGAAAGAGTATATAGGAGCTGCGCGTATACGTTTTTTATTTCTTGCAAGAGCCATTATATGGTATAGGCAGAAAGTGTAGAAATCCGCGGCGAGCTCGCGCGCGCTAACTCGAAAGGTAACGCACACGTATCGACGTTAATAGCTTGCGCAAACCCGAACATCTCGGCCGGCGAGTGATCGCCGAGGCGATGAACTCCGCCAGGCTCTCCGCTGGCCGCGCGCATACGTGTTTATATACTTGTATAACTCTTATTGTGTTATTTTATAGGTCTTTTGTTGGTTGCGAATACTTTCTCTGTAGTGCTTAGTTCTTTTAATTAAGTAATATTTTAAACTGCCGTAAATTTCATCGTTTTTCGTATATCGTAGGAAATGAGTTAAGCTATAAATAGAAGGTAAAACCATTGAAGAGAAAAATCAGAGATTTAGAATGTGTTATTAGAGTGCATATATGCAGCGCCGGACGCAAAAAATCAATATTAGTGCATTACGCGCTGGACACGCATTTTTTTCTCACGCTTGAAGTCACATACAAAACTAGTCGTATACACAGGTGACGTACATTGACTGATTAATGCGCTTTTTCAATACCTACGCTCACGAAAAATCAGTTATAATAGCATGACTCATGGCATTTTTCCACGCGCGTGCAGTGCTGATATAACTTTTCAGATGAATCATAACATATAATTTAACTCTTTGATTTCCATTATGAGTGAATTGTTCTTACAGTGCAGTTTGTAAAAATACGAATTATGATTTATTTTGAACGTTTAAAAAATTTCATTCGCGTCCACTTTGATCTTATTTTATGAAAGGCTTAGGTACTTCCTAAGTTATTTTTTGCATGCTTTTTACATGGAGTTGCAAAGTGTATATTAAACCTGTTCTTTATAATTTTAATGTGCACACCAAAAATTTTGTAAAAGAACAGCTTTTTGCAAATTTTTCACATGTACTTGCAAAGTATTTAACCGTGTTTTTGAAGACGATGATATATACACTTGCAATGTACAAAATTGTGTACGCATGAAATCCGGGCAGTAACATATACGTCTATTAATAGAAAGTTTGCGATAAAAAATTAATAAGTAATAATTTCAGCTGACCTGAATTTCTTAATCCTTTCAACCAAACTAAAGAGTAAATTTGTAAATGAATATTTTTAAATATTTATATATACACAGTTATCTAGGAGTATTCATAAATAATCATATTAATATACGATATCATCCCGTTGCAGCTTGCACATGACACTATTTAATTTCTCAATAAACAACTTTCCTAAGCGGATTTTCACGGAAAAAATTTTATTTTCAAAGAGAAATTCGTTCTCAATAAAAAAGAGAAATCCATTTTAAAACTTTTCTTCAATAAAATCAAAAATAACTCAAATTATATTCTTAAAAAAACTGCGTGACTTTTTATAATCGCGTTGCATACTTTTGCAACTCTTCTATCAATAAACAACGCGACTTATATAATGCTATCCTCAAATTTACAAAGTCCTCGTCATTACTCAACGAGAAATACACATACCTACACACGCGAAAAACAATAAGCTTGTGTCACACGAGCATTTGTCGGCAAACCTCGTACGGCAGCAAAAGGCGATTGCGCAAATTTCATTAGCACGAAAAGACTTTCGTCGTTTTTAATTCGTTATCATCGACGCATCCTACGGCATGCATATATATATGCGCCGGTTTCGCGGTCACGTATATATAATGCGGAACTACCGTACAAAATGTACTTTTATTGCGAGTGCACTTGCTTCATATGGCAAAGTTCACGCAACGCCCACGGGGAGAGAGTTTTATAACAGTAATTACACCAAAGCAACGTAACGGATACTTTTATGATCGCCTACTCGGTTCTATAAAATCTCTGCAGCTCTTTTTTCTTTAAATCTCTCTAGCAATAAAATATTCCTTTCTTAGGCAAAAAAAAATTATATAAACAAATATTACATAAATAAAATCTCTTATTAAGACAATCGTTAAAAAAAGAGAAAAAAAATAATTTTCCGTTATCTCCTCTTGTCACTCCCATCACGTGCAAACAGCGGCATTGAAACATCCAACCTCTCATCGAACAACGCGCGCACTCTCATCCTTCAATATCCTCGTTCTATACTCCAAGGGTCAATGTCCCCTACAACCATATACATATACATACGCACAGATAGGCGTACGCAAATAAGGACATCATGCGTGTATACATAAAGTAAAATCTCTGACAATATAAATACACTCACCGGCGTAGGTGCTTTTGAAGCTCTCATGGAGCTTGAAGGTGAAGGGTATGTGGACCTTCATCATCTTCATCTGTGGTATGCGGGGCGAGTGGGCCATGACGCCGCCGGTGCCGCCGAACATCAGGTCGTCCCCGTGGACCCGCAGCACCATCATGTTCCTGCAACAAATACGCACGCGCGCACGCGACAAAATTAGTATGCGTTAGTCTAGGCTCACTATCCTCCGGGATCGCTCTCTGCCCCCTTCCTCACTCATCACACACGCGAGTGCGCGCGGATATTGCGCGGAGAGAGGAGAGTATATACAAATTGTTGTACGCGTTGGCCGGCTATTGTAGCGGTAATGAAGGCATTGTCGGACGAATGATGTATTGTTTTAATTCTCCCTCTTTCTCACTCGTTTTCTCTTTCGGTATATTTGGTGTGGTGTATGGATGCAGGGGAGAAAGGGTTTAATTTGCGAATTTCATTTGCGAATGCGCGCGCGCGCGTGTGTACAAACGGCCGGGTGAATGAAAAAAGGAGATGGGAGTTGGTTGTTAATTATCGAAATTAATTGATAACGGCGGCGACACCTGTAAATTGCTTTATTTCAATCAATGGACATTCCAATTTTATAAAACATATATTAAAAGAATTTTTGATTTTATTTTGTTTTCGTAAAAAAAAAAAAAAAAAAATAAACATTAATTAATCGTCCTTAATATCTCCAGTACTATAGAAACTACTGCATTGCAGTATACTTAAAACTGCACTCAGAGTAAAACCAAGCTACACTAACGTCAAGCGACGAGAGAGCCATTATGCAGCGATATATACCGTCTTCAGAGCGAAGACGAACATTTCCGGAGCAGTCACCCGACTCTTAAACTCCTATATAGCACACTACTGTAGACACTCGCCCCCGCTCGGAAATTGAGAAAAAAAGGAAATCCAATTATCCATTCCCTTTCGTTCCCCGACCAGACGTGAGCGCGATGCATTGTGCCTGCCCGAGAGAAAGACTCTCTCCCTCCAAAACAGCAGTGACAGCTGCACGTATATATAAGGAAGCGAGAGAGAGAGAGAGAGAGAGAGAGAGAGAGAGAGAGAGAGAGAGAGAGAGAGAGAGAGAGAGAGAGAGAGAGAGAGAGAGAGAGAGAGAGAGAGAGAGAGAGAGAGAGAGAGAGAGAGAGAGAGAGAGAGAGAGAGAGAGAGCGCGAGATGCACGTCAAAGACGTTCTCTGGCCCCCGTCGTATAATTATGTAAACGAAATTAGATAACCGAGCCCCCGTCATCGCGCGCGCATATACCTGTATATTCTACTCGCGCGTGGTTCGGGAAGGAAAACAAGTGTACATATAGTACCTGCTACGGGACGTTATAGTGGCTCTCGGCTAGCTCTCGAGACAACGACGACGACGACGACGACGACGCGAGGGCTATACGTCGTCGAGTGCAATCTCTCTCTCTCTCTCTCTCTCTCTCTCTCTCTCTCTCTCTCTCTCTTCTCTGCCGCAGTTCAGCTCTGTCGCTGTGCGCGCGTCATCGCTGGCTCTCTTTCTTTATTGCCATCCCTCGCTGTATCTCGAACCGGCGGAGTCGCACGGCGTAAGAATCCAGAGACGCCCAGAGACAGATCGAGAGAGAGAAAGAGAGAGAGAGAGAGAGAGAGAGAGAGAGAGAGAGAGAGAGAGAGAGAGAGAGAGAGAGAGAGAGAGAGAGAGATCGGGAAACTGGATCATATATATGTGTGCACGCGAGAAGCGGTTTTCTCGTTTTGTTGATGCGTATATGTAGGATGTATATATGGGTGCGAGAAAAGTACATTAAAAAGTTAATGCTGTTTTTACTGTTTTCGGAACGGATTTATTTATGTGGTATAATATATAGTGTGATTGACGTATTTCTTTATGGTTAGAAATCAGTATACATTGGTATGATGATTGTTTAATTTGCAGAATGAATGGGGAGTTTGATCAATATTTAGTATTAAAACAAATCGGCGTGTGTTCTAGATCAATTGAATTCGAGGTATGTTATCGTAAGTTATGCCAAACGTGATTTGGCAAGAGATTTTTAGTGCGTCCAAATATGTTCGGTTACAGTTGCGCGTGAACACGACAAGTATATAGTAGAGGAGAGAGAGAGATAGAGATAGAGAGAGATTCGGTCAAGAGTGACCACTTTTGCGTTTCGAATTTTCTTGAATATTAGTGCAATTACTGCGCTGCTACACTGTTAAAATTCTGCATGAAAATTAATGTATGTACTGGAAGCAAAATTTCATTGCAGTACATTAAATTTAATGCAATGTAGATTAAATTTAATAAAATTTACATTAAGTTTAATGCAATTTACACTAAATTTCATGTACCGTACATTAAATTTAATACAATTTGCATTAAATTTAATGTACTGCAATGAAATTTTGCTTCCAGTACATACATTAATTTTCATGCAGAATTTTAACAGTGTACATGTGAATTAATGTTATAGACAGACTGTTCTTTTTAATTGAGACAAAATGAATGATATATGTCAATGAAAAAAAAAATCATGTCAATTTTTCACACTTAATTTCTAACTTTTTATAAGTTTCGCAACCAGATAATATCCAAAGCTATATACCTGCTACATATTTTATGAACTATTATAACTTCGAGAACGATCTCATTTCGAGCGGTTATAATAAGGAAAAGACTGCTAACTTATTCATCGTTTATGTAGCTGCATATATCTGCAATTCTATAGTTCAACCACACTTTCAAAAAGCACAATCGATACAGCGCTACCCTCCATTGCCCACCAATAGACATGACACAATATTCTCAACTCAAACTCCCAATCCTAAACCCCATCCGCAGGCATATACTCTCTTCACTCCAACTATTCGCAAACAAAAACAGTGCAACCCGCCTCAATCCACCCATTTGGAGACGCACCACCAGACTATACGGATCCCCGAAAAAGGGTCAATTCCACTGTTTAATACTGACGGACGCCTAGCACGCCGTTGCTCTCACGGTATACACTGCTGACACAGGGCGTGCGATAGCGCCAAGTTCGCGTTACAAGATAAAACGTAGGAACCGTTGGGCTTCTACGCGACAAGTTAGTCCGCGACGGACCATCCAACGAGCGAGATGAATTTAATAAACCACCAATTCAACCTCTTCAGTAGTATTTGATTGTTCCTCCCCCGCCTTCGTCCCTGCGGTAACACCTTACCATGCATCTACCAGGTAATAGGTACTTATAGCTGTTACCAACGGCTCCTGCGTTTTATCTTGTAACTCGAACTTGGCACTATCGCATGCCCTCTGTCAGGGGCTTTAACGAGATAAACGATATCTCGAAAAATCGAAGGGAACATGGCTGTTCAGCGTACTGTGGCCGCCATTTTTTCCGTTGTCTTTCGAGATATCGTTTATTTCGTTAAAGCCCCAGCAGTGCATACCATGAGAGCAACGTCGTGCTACGCGTCCCTCAGATTCTATACCCACATCGAACCTGCGCAGCGGCGCAAGCAAGCGAGTTTCCTCGAGGTGCGCGCGCGCAGGCTCTAGCGCGAGGAATCCGCAATATAGCCTGATGCCGGCGGCGGCGGCGGCATAGACCGAGAGAGAACGTGCCGCTCGCGCCCGGTCAATTACGAAACCACCGTAATACATTACATAAGTCGACAGCCCGCTACCTCGCGCGCACACACACACACCCGCTGATCCTGTTGCTAGCTCCTTTTCTTTTCCTCTCCCTAGCGCGCGCTTTATCGAGATTGCCGATGCTCGCGCGGGAGGAGGAAGAGATACCCTCGCTCGCACTTTATGTAATTTTAATTGGCGTTTTCCGAGCAGCATGCATCATGCGTGTAACGAGGTGACGCCGCAACGAGGAGTGCATATACGTGCACGTACGTATGTATGCATAAGGCTTCGACACTGATAATGTGTTTTCCAATAACGCACGCGCGGCGAGGCCTGGAGTATCATTGATAAAAGCTCCCGTGTTGTACGGGCCGCGATGTTACACGCGCGCGCGCGCGCGAGGAGAGAGAGAGGGAAGCTGGGGGTTTATTGATTTACGCGTTACGTGGTGCTGCGCGCGCGTTACATAAAGATTGGTCCATCAATACAGCCGCTCGGGAGCGCACGCGTGTAAGATTAGCGAGGAGAGAATATATCGTCATATCGTGTCAAAATACCTACCATGTGTGCTGTGTGTGTGTGTGTGTGTGTGTGTGTGTGCGAAGTGTAAGGAGGGCGAGGTGGTAGCGAGGTTGTTATAATGATGGAATAGTTGGAAGAAGAAACATTGTTTTTTTGTAGATGAAAATGAGTAAATAAATAGATTCCTTATTTTATTAACTTTATTGTTTAAAATAATAGAGATTGTAAAAATTGAATTAAAAAAATGATATAATTTCAGTACTGAAAATGTAATAATGTTTACAAAATTTCAAATCACAAATTTTTTCAAAAAGGCAAATTTGTCTATAAGGGAAGTCGTAATTTGTTACTTCATTTTTTCTCGCGTAAATGAAGAATCGAGTTTTAATAATTCATAGGATTTGCAGTTAAGAGGAGTCTTAAACAAGAATACGTCGGAACGTTGGCCGTAAAATTATACTGTTTTTTTTTTTTTATTAACTCATATGCGAAATCGATTTACTACTTTACTACTTTGATTAATAAACAAGAATTTTATCTGTTAATATATTTATAATTCTTATTGATGTATATAAAACTTAACGTAGGTGTTTCGCATTTTTCGCGAACAAAACTTTTAATACGACTTTACAGATCTATAGTCCGAAAAAGATTTAAGCAGCTGAAGCGCAGAAATCCATTTTGTTGTAGGTCCAGGCATTTGATATACGCTGCTCCTAGGAAATACCCTGGATTTTCCTATAACTTCTGCCCCACTGAACATAGCAGCAGAAAGGAAATTTACGATTTTAGACAGGATCAGAAGATTGAATTTCGTATATGGCAATGTGAAAAATGGCACAGAAAGTCAGTTTGAACGAATGATGCTGCAACCAGCATTTTTCGCAGCTTTTGGTCCAAAACAAGAAACGAAAAATCTAAAATTCGACACGCTATTTCTACCCTAGAGAACAAATATAGATTCTTAAAAATAGCTCATTCAGCGTTTTTTCACGCTTCTAAAATAAAGAAACAATTATATTTTAAATTGTAAATTCAAGCTCGGGCGAGCGGCTGAGCGAGATAACGGTCAGAAAGTCATCTTCTTCGCGCTTAAATTATTCAAAATCGTAAAAACACTCTCTCGTGTTCTCGCGCGTCTATATACCGTTTTGTCTCGCTTTCAATTGTAAAAGCCAATGACAATATGATTCAGACTGGAATTCCCATTACATATATTCATGAGGCAAGGGTTATAGATAGGTGTATTTCTCGTTTGAACGTTCAGACTTTTCTTTATCTTTTTCTAGAAAAGTAAATATTTACAATGGGACACGATGCAAATTGCAAATGGAATAGTGATGAAAAATTTGTGAGAGAATACGGCTGTATTGATCTGCAATTAGTCGCGCGCTAATCTCCGTTACGTAAGTGTCCCACGTGTCGACTGTCAAACACCGTATAGCCGTTGCGAAGCTTTTCCATAGAATGCATTGATTGCTTGTTAATATACGCGAACAAGTTCAAAGCGCGATTATTATAATTATCGTTCGCTACTTTGCAAAAAGAAAAAAACGCAATTAAGGTCGACTAATCGACGTACTCCTTAACGACCACTCGGCGAATCATCCAACAAAATGTTGACACAAATACTTCGCTTTAATCAAAAGCAAAAACCTTCCACACGGTATACGTTATTCAACAAATAACCAGCATACCCGTACAGCGACTCTGCGTATATAGTGACATTACGTTACGTCAAGTGGAACATTCGGCATGGAGCGAAAAGACATCGCGCCATGATTACCTATGCGAATCCAAACATGATGAACCAGGAAGAGAAGCTGACGACGAGGACGAGAGACGCATGTATTCATCAAACACGCGCGTCGGAATTTTTTCCATCCAGCATATAAAGTGTAGGACGACTGGACCGACAAGGTGTATTCTCAAGTAGGCCATAGCGTACTTATCATTTCTCCAAAGAGATTTTAAGTGGAAATCAAGGTCAACGCCGAATGAACGCGCCTCTCTCTCTCTCTCTTCTGTGCGGGAAGAAACTTTTGCAAGTCTCGGGAGAGTCTCGGCGATTCGATAAACAAAGCGTTCGTGTTGGGTACGTGTGTTATGGGTGTGTGAATGCTAGTGCCCGGGGGTTATGAATTATTCGACGTGTTTATTTGTTATTCCGACACTTCGGAAGTATACGAGAGTGAGAGGGAAAGAGAGCCTATATATGTATACGTATAATGACGAGAAACCTTATTCATTGATGCAAATAAATCAGACACGCACGGTTGATTAAGTCGACGACGACGGCGGTGGCGGCTAATTTTTTTATTATATTTCCCTGTCGTATGAGAAACTTCTGTGGCCTTTTATTTCGGGGGGAAGTGGCGGTGTCATACTTTTTGAAGAGTGAATGTCTGGCTGTGTACTTGATGTTTCTAGTAGTTGGGACTAAAACTATTGTTATTGTAAAGTTATAATTAAAAGAGATGTTGTTTATCGGAAATTCCATGTATATGTCATCAACCAATAGAAAACACCTGCTTTTGAATATTTATTAACTGTCAAATCACTAAACGAAATTCCAGCGTAAATAAACAGCGAAAATTCATTTATGCACATCAAGATTAAAACATTTCTCATCCTAGTGCCATAATCCACAGCAAAACAAGAAACCAAGCTCGATCCGCAAACAAAATCATTTATATCAACAAACGAGAGCTCGTCTTCTCTCTCCCAACTCCGCAAAACTATCAGAAGCCTCTCGAACTTTTTGCGTCGGCTAAACTTTCTCGCGTGCATAACTGTAGCCGTCAAAACACGCAAGCAGCATGGGTGCAAACACAACGCGCGAAATAGAGTGTGATGGCAGAGAATAACACAGACGCGCGGAGAGGCAGTAGGTCGTGAAAAGGAACGCGGCTGAGAAAATCTACTTACATACTATTACACCGTATACGCATCGTATAGCTACAATATATACAAAGGAAGGGTTTTCTTACAGCGCGCGCGGGATTTTTACGATCTTAGAAGCGATGAAGACGAAAATGTGTCGACGAGGCTACTTTCTCCTGTTCTCGAAAAAAAAAAAAAAAAAAAAAAAAAAAACGAAGAGGAGGAGGAGTATAAGAGGATTCGACGACGCGATCGAGATCGTCAACGCCCGCGCGCGCGTGTTGTGACGCGGCGCGCATAAATTTCTTTCTTTTTTTTTTTGGATTGGGAACGAAAAAAACGAAAGGAAAGTGGATTTTTAGTAGATATACGTGTGTGTGTGCGTCTGTGTGTGTGTGTGTGTGTGTGTGTGTGTGTGTGTGTGTGTGTGTGTGTGTGTGTGTGTGTGTGTGTGTGTGTGTGTGTGTGTGTGTGTGTGTGTGCGCGTGCGCGCACGCGAGTGCAAATTGCAGGTTGTTTTTTTTATTCGCGAAAGATTACGCTTCTAGATTGATTATATCGATGGGATTAATTGTCGGAACGAAGGGGCGGCGCACAATGGCAGGGCTGCGAAAAATTGTCGCTCACCTCTACCCGCTGCCATCTCTCCCCCAAATCTGCTCTGACTCTTTATCTTTGCTATATATTCTCGCTTCGATCGTCGGGGCTTTAACGTTAATCCTCCATCTTCCGTACATTTTCTCTCACGTATGTGTGTGTGTTTGTTTGTGTGCGCGTGTGTGTGTTTGTGTGTGTATGTATGTGTGTGTGTGCGCGTGTGTATGTGTGTGTGTGTGTGTGTATGTGTGTGTGTGTGTGTGTGTGTGTGTGTGTGTGTGTGTGTGTGTGTGTATGTGTGTGGTAAGTCATTTACTGCAAATACTATTATATAACCCACGTCAAACAGAGCCCGCGCGCGATTGATTGGCTTGTACGTGCGTCTGCAGATGAACGAATTATCCCGTATAAGATAAGTCACACACGTGAGTTATGAATATATATGAGGCAGCCGATATGCGCTTAAAATTAGAATAACCGACTACGGGCGCGTTGCACCCGCGAGATCAATATAATACACGCACGCATAGGTACTTACACGATACACGTCGTCGTCGCTTTATTTTCGCGAACAAGACAGAATTGTAATATAGTGGGAACAGTGCGGCGGTGACACGACTGTGCAGCGTTTGTTGCTTTTTGCACGCGCTCACGAGCAATTGCGGGTTTCGCGGGAAATCGGCGCGAAAAATTGCGTCATGATGGGCAAGGCGCGCGGCGATGCCGCAGCGTTGCGATAAGTAGCGTGAGGTACGTGTACTTGCGCCTCGTTTTACGGTAATTTTGTGCGATGACGAAGCGATGAAACAATCGACATTGTCTCGAGAGAATATTATTCTGGCCGGAGGTATACGATTTTTCGTAATTAAAACGGGACGAGTGTTTTCGTACGATAGATAATTTTTAATTGTGTAGGAAATGACGACCTTGTTATACCTTACAAAGAAATTTGTCAAACATATGTGATTTGGAAATTACGTCTATAAAAGGGCAAGCAAGCGCCAAACTGTCTTGGAAGAATCTCACGATACATATATATCACGCGAATCACCTGCTTACATAAAACTAATATTCATTATTTCCCTTCCCAAAACTCGTCGAGTTTTAACATCAATCTCTCCTAGCCCACTTAATCGATTCTAAAAATACCGGGGAGAAGAAAAAATAAAAAAAAAAAACAATGCTTAATATCGAGTCTTCGAGGAGCGATAAACACTACACTCCTACTCGTATTTCTAACTTATCTATATACACACGTACGAGAGATTGCGCAGCAGCACAGGCTCGAATCATAACAACAAACACAGTAACATATCGCGAATGCGAGAAAGCATCGCGCGCTGCTGCTCCGCTGCGGATTCTCGCGCGTCATTAAAAATCTCTTGAGATTACATTTTAGACGAGTGTACAAGTATTGCGCAAATTTGTATGCGCTGCTGCTTAAAATTGCATTCAAAGTTCCAACGACTAATTAAGTATAATTATCGCACCGTTTTAACGTGGCTTTCACACAAAATAATTCTAAAGTTGGCAGACGATCAATACACACCGCCGGCATTGACTTGGCGATGCATTGTTTCAGAGCAAAAAATAAAAAAAAAAAACACCACGAAAATAAATATTATGTTGGTCTCTGGAAAAATTCTTCGTATCAATACTTAAGCAGGTGTCGTCGTCGCTCGTTATCAATTAATTAAACGCCTACCATTGTCAGTGTGTACATCAGCTGATACAAATCGTTTATTAATATCCTAGACCGCGACGTAATATATGTATATATACACATACGGTAGAGAGGAGCATCAGCTGGCATTAAAACCCCGCGCCAATATCCACCGAATTTCTGGAGGGAACCTTAAACTGATATTAAAGGAGAGAATGTCCGTAATATTGATTTCCCATAGCATCGTTTTGGTATGAAAGTGGATTTTCCGCGCATAAAATGTGTATGTATATATGGTACGCGCATAAATACACCTGTATATAAGGACTATACCCCACAAAAACAGTTCTGACTCATCGATAAGTAGAAAAAGAACGCGCCTCAGTAGAGAGAGACATACACAGTTTTTAAATGCCTTATTGCCGGCTTTTCTTATCACCCCCTTTCAAATATAACGGAATCTCGAGAATTATCAACATCACAACATTGCCGTAACGTCGAAACGATACTAAAATAACATCGCAATAGCATTGAAACAATTATGTATATACCTCGGACATTCTCCTGCGAAAGGGGAGCTTTGAAATCTACAATACACATAACCACGACGAATACAAATACGATAGAGTCTTACTTCACCAACCTCATGATGAAGAGGAAGACGCCGCAAAAGCATATCAGCACTGCGAGCACGGAGAAGATGTTGGAGGACAGCTCCGCGACGAACACCAGCATAGCCGTCATCCTCGTTCACACTATCTCTCTTCAGCACACTATGTATATGCGTATACAACTGCCGCAGCTTCTCCTTTCTCTGCTCGACCAGCGAACGACGACGGTGTGATGCGTCGGGTACGCCGGTCAGCGCAGCTTATTTTCTTCCTGCGCAGATCCCCCCTTTGAAAGGTTATATGTTACACGCGCACTGCCAAACTCGAACGTCGTCGTCGTCGTCGTTGTCAAAGACGACTACTCCCCTCTCTGCTGCAGTGATAAATTGTATCGTGGGTACGCGCTTCCTAACCTCACAACAAGAAAACCTCTAATATCTCTTCTGCCGACAGAGATGTATAGGTGTAATATCTACGTATGTGCGTGTGTATATATATGTATATATTTCTCCTCTTCAGCGAAGGTTCTCGCACTCGCGGCGGCGGTGGCAGCCTAGACGCATCTCCCGCGACGGCTGCAGCGAGCTATCCTCTCTTCTACTATTGCTTCTGCTGCTGCTGCACCCTTGCCGCCCTCCTCGCACATACTACGAGTTCGCGTGCACTTAGAACGCACTGTGGTGGTGGCAGCGCTCCGTCCCTTTTGAGGGCACGCGCACTCAGAGAGACAAGGACGGAAAGAGACGAAATAAGTATACGCCTGTGTATGTATATGTACGGATGTAGGTTCGGCTGCTGCGCGCGAACTCGGAGCGCTCACGCACGTATATGTATATCGATAGGTATGATATATACGTACGCACAGAGGCAGATTATATACACGCGCGTGTGCGCGCACGCGCACACACTGCGCTTCGACGTGTGTTATCTCTATCCCTCGCGCACTATAGCTGTCTCTCGCTCTCTCGCTCGTTCGGCGGCTCTCCTTGTCAAGGACCCCAGGGGGAGTATAATACGTGCGTTATGTGTACGCGCAACAACGATGGATGTTACAAAGGAAAAGAGAGGAACACACACTGGAGAAGAGCTTTTTCCACTGCTGCTGTTGCTGCTGCTATCACTGGAGATGAAAAAGCTGCGTGTATGTCCTCGTATGTAAGCTCACTGTACGATCTGCCCGTTCGCGACTGACTGACTGACTGACGTCGTTCTCATCGTCGTCGTCGCCGTCGTCGTCGCGTGCGACTGCGTGTGTATTAATGTGTTTATATAGCGTGCACAGGATCCCAGCCGCCGATCCGGCGCGCCGTGCGTGTTGCTCGACACTGACGTTACCCGAGCGGTGGGGCGAACCTTATAAACGCGCCGTGTGCGCGTACGGCGCTCTCTCGACAGCTCTTTTCTTCTCCCGCGACTGTGTATGGGTGTGGGGGATTTAGGATAGTGTGTGTGTGTGTGTGTGCGAGACTGCGAGAGCGAGCGAGCGGAGCCCGGCTTACGCTACGCGAGGCGAGGCTTTGTGTTGACATTTTTTGGCTCAGAGAAGATGTGGGTAAGAGTGCGGTGTTTTTTTTTGTGAGTGTGTTTTTGAGCTATTGTTTGTCAAGGAAAGGGCGTTGTTTTAGTGGCTAGTGCTGTTGGTAGGTAGCTTAGAATATGGTTTTATATTTCTTTTTTGGATTTCTTGATTACAGATCTTGTTTCTTTAATAATGATATCGATTAGTGGGTACTTTAGGGAATGGTTGGTTTACAAAATTACACTTCGAAATGGGAAATCTTCAAACCAAAGTATACAGTAACAATTAGTATAGTCATAGAAACAATCAAATTCAAATTATCGAACAAAGTCATTCTAATCTTAACAATACACTGTACTAATTAACAGATTAAGTCAATTACAATTATGAAAATAAAGGCAAATATTAAAAATACTTAATAAAGTAATTTAATTATGATAAAGCATACAAAGAACCGTCGAAATATTAAAAACAACTCAAAACCAACACTAATAAACGCAATCGAACGTCGTACGTCAATTTGGTGCTCCGAATTACAATCTGGAGCAGTGCTCGAACCGTCAGCGTAAAAGGGTCGGCGCGCCGCACATCTGTGCGCACAGTCTGTTTTCAAACCGAGAGAAGGAGAGAATGAGTGAGACAGGTGTACGGGTGACTCACTAAAGTCAGAGTGAGATAACAGAACCGTACGACCATTTCGTATCAAAGTAGTGGGATTATATACGACGGCAGAACTAACCTATTTTATTTTACCGGTTTGCCCGTAAAATAATTATTTCGTTAACATTGTTCCACCCATATGCGAATCCTTCATCCTGCACCTAACTAACAACATTTTAAAATTATATTTATAATGTTTAACAGCTAAGGGTCATAGGCCAACGTTTGTTGATAGACGTCAGAAAATTCGCGAAGCCGCAGTGCCGGGCGCACGGATGCGGATTTCGCTCTGCGACACGGCGTTTCATTGGGCACACGAATTGATGGGAACGCCAATAGCCGAGCGCTGGCGCTACTGCAGCCGACGGGATGATTTTTTTTTTCTTTATTCTTCTCTCCGCTCTGTCTCCCTCTCTCTTTCTGCTTCGCTCGTACGCTTATAAAAATAGACTACCAGACGAAAACATCTGAGATTTAAAGGGCCGCGCCGACCGTAAATTATACCAAAGTCGGATATGATTGAGCGGCTTGACGTGTTTGGATTGTGGGATAACAAGAAATGAGTTGTGCGGATTATTTATTTTTATTAGCATTTGAATAAATAACGTGAAATTTATCTTTGCCAAGTACGTAGTATGGTTAATTTCTGGGCTGCGAAAATTCAATGAAATTGATAAAAATCATTAAATTACAATTATTGTCATAATTGGCTTCGTTATTTTTTGTTTTATAATATAAATTAACAAATAGAAAACAAACCCCATTGGTGTAAATGCACAGGTACTGATATGATGTAATAATGACGACTATTACGAACAACGTATTCTGATGAATACGTCACCGTTTGCAACAATTGCGGCTGGAGGAAAGTTAATTATGTATATAAAATAATACCTACATCTATCCATCATCGTGGTATCCATAACGAGCATACCCACGCACGCACAAGTGGAAACCAGCGACATCTAGTTACGATACGATTATCCAACGCACATGAGCCGTGCCTGATGATCAGCCGGCTAATAAGGGCATAAGCTTCGCGCCAAACGTTACAGGCAGCACGCACAGCACATCGTACAACATGAACATCTTAGAGTTCTTCAAGATTTTCGAAGTTCATTCTGTTCTACTCCTCGCGATTCTGGTCATCATAAGGATGTACACGACGCCCACGGATGAGGAGATGCAAAGCGCATCATTGGAGTTGAATGCAACGAGTTTTGAGGTATGTTTTCCAGTTTATCTTCGTCTGATTTGATTACGATGGTGGACTGTTCTATTCATGTGTCTTTCGTGTAATTATAGGAATTTAACGTAACAGAAAGGTAATTTAAGTGCATGCCTAGTGCAGTCAAAAGTTATAAAAACAAATGCATTGTATAATCGTTACGTGAGGATTCCCATGCTTTGCGCACGTTTTTATCGATCGAGGTTCTGACTGAACTGCTCGGCCAGTAGAGTGGCTCACCCTGCATGTTCCAAACGAAAGCTTACGGTGTTTCTAAATAACGGCGGGAAATTTTGAAAATTTTAATATAATGCTACTGCTAGAAATGAATCTTTTATAATTAATTTAGCATGAATATTATTCTTGAAAATTTTTCATACGTAAAATCATTACATTTGTAAATAAAATATAGTATGCCGAGGTAAATGTACATGTACAAGTAGAGAAAATTATTAGAGGCCCACTTATATATTTCACTACTTGAAATAAATGTATCCACCGCTTACTTTTCATCGCTATAGTCTGTCATTCAAGAATTCTTCTTCTGCGCTATAATGAGCCGTAAACTCGCCTTCATTATATTTTAACAACACAATGGCCATTATATTATGCACATTCCTTTTTCAGGAGGCACTGGAATCCGAGCTCTAACCATCCACGCACAACAACAACCATTTACGAAGATGAATCCAAGAACGAAACGGAATTAGGCCGAGCCCTTTCTCCAGAGTCTCACATTGTCGCGGCATAACAATGAAATATCGGTACGATATTTACATCGCCATCGCTAAGGACTCGGCTTACTCGAGAACGTATTTATTGAATTACTTCTTAGCACGTTTTTGCGCTGAATACATATAATTATATTCATTTAACCGTATTCCTGTAATACATCGTAGGGTGGGATGAATAAGGTAGTAACTAATCCGAGTGCGTGAAAAAGGTTACAATTCGTGCGCTCCGTTTTTCATCGACGATTGAACTGTAAATCGCTGCGCGAGATTTAAAACATCTGTTATGATTTCTTTTACGATACGAAGAGCTATTGTAAAGCAAAATAATGTACAAATTAAAAAGATATTTTGCGTAATGCACTCAACCCTTTTCTCAACGTCGATGAAAAAAAGGAGCGCTCCCACTAGTTAGCACCTTATTTCAAGTGCTCACCTGAGTTATTGCCGTTTTACGCTTTCGGCTGATTTAGTACCTTATTCCTTCCACCTGACGATATAATGGCTTTCGTTTTTCCTCGCGTATATTGATGTATATACCGCACTGCAGCGGCGTCTTATCGTGTCGCGCTTGTGTTCTATGTGCGTGTTTGTATGCGAAATTCCCAAACAGCGTGATAACGAGAAGTACTCACGGTGGGGGTTATAGTTAATGGCTGTGAATTGAATTGGAAAAAAACTTGCTAGTTTTTGGTCAATGTTGAGACGATGGCTAGAAATTCATATGTTTAATATAGTAAGTGTTTGGATCATTTTTTTCGCCCGAATGATATATATATATTGTTTGTCTTGAGTCAACGTTTAATGCTTCCTGGTTTTCCTTCAAGCACGTGAATTCTTTTTCCTGGTCAGTGACTTATGATGTACATTGTAATATGAAGATGCGATAACCATGTAATCTTTGTAGCAACTACTTATGTTGAGTACTAATGGAGTTTTTGTAAATGTCCGAATAAGCACAACGTAAAGGTAAATGTAAAAGAGACATGATGCATTTATTTTAATAAAACAGATTTCAGAAAAAATATAATACAGTAAAATTATTTGTAATCATTATCTAAAAAAATTTCATAATTATCGTAAACAAAGAGTCATTCAAAATTTATTTTTTATTAGTTATTTCGTAATTGATACTACCCATTCTGAAAATTAAGATCATTAAATATAACAATCGACTAAAAAACATGTGCCATTCACAATATGACTACTGTATTGTCAAGTCATTAATCACGTAAATGTTATCCTCACTGCTTTTAAGGAGAGAATTTTTATCAATGTTTTATTACCTAATTACAATTATCTTGAATTTTGGAGGCCGCGCATTTTCTGCTCCGAATGACTGTTAAAAGCTGGTGAAACACGAGCTCCTGCATGAAAAGTTAAAACTTCACCCATAGAAAAGTAATATATAAAAGTACTGCAAAAAACCAGTTTATACATCTCTGACGTACAGAACATAATCCACAACCCATACAAAATTCCCCAATGAACCACCAAAATTATTTAAAAAAAAAAAAAAAAAAAAAAAACGAAAGCATAAAATTTCGAGATAAAAAACACACCTGAAAACACAAACACCCCTCTATACACCGCAAAACAGTCTAAACCTCCACTTTGCATAACCAAACACAAGCCCGAATCGTCATCGGCATGAACCGCTCCAGTCTCTCTCTCTCTCTCTCTCTCTCTCTCTCTCTCTCTCTCTCTCTCTCTCTCTCTCTCTCTCTCTCTCTCCCAACTCTCCGCGCGATGGGATCACGCCGCCGCCGTCAGCACTGCTGACCGTCCGCAGCGATCGGTTCTGGCGCGCGCGCGGGAGAGCGCGCATTGCTGAGCGAGCGCGCGCCCGGTGCAGTCGGTCGCGCTTTCCACGCGGTAGCGCCGGCGGCCCTCATGCTTTCAATTTCCTCGTATATATACATTTAAAGGATACGTTATATATACATATATAGTGGTTTGATAGTGGGTTGGGAGAATACAGTGGTGACGAGGAATGTGTGCGTGTTCGACGATTTTTTAAGATTATACAGATCTCTCGGGCGAGAGGTCGAGAATCCAAGAAGACTAGCATGAGGTGCTTCAAGATTTTCTTCAAGCACACTTGGCATCTACAGCAGGTAAATATTAGTTTCGCGTTTGGATTTCGATAAAAAAGAAAAAAGCAAATCCCAAGTTCTTTTTACATTAGTACATATTTTGTAATAGGAAAAATGTTATAAGTTGGAGAAACAGAGAATGCGATGAGCCGCAATCGAGCGGACTCTTCTTCATTTGAAATTATAATTCCCGAAGGTCAAACATACAAACGTGATATATGTATATAGCTAAGTAATATAATACTCAACGCGGTGCTTCGAGTCGCAGTGCCCAAATCGATCACATCTGACATTTCTCTTTCGCTCGCGCGGTGAAAATGCCCGCCGCTCGCGCATTGCACAACTCGCGGAGTCTGCCTCTCGGTATATGTATTCATCTTATTATGTGCAGCACACACGTGAGCGTATTGCCGGATACCTGTAAGTAAATTAATCGCGATAATGTTCCTGGCGGCGGGAGAACAGGTGATTGCGTACAGCGCGCCGTGTTCATCCTGTTGTGATGTGTTTTTTTTTGTTTCCGGAATAGCTGAAATGATAAGCGGTTTTTTTTTGTCGACCGGATGTGCTTAATCTGAGAATAGAGCGAGGTCTTTACGGTTTGATTGTATATGTTTAAATTTTGGTTTTTGGAGCGAAGTAATTTTAAGCAAATTTTGAATGTATACCGCAATTAAGCTCGTTATCGCAGAAATTTATTTTTCGTTATTTGAATAGTTTGCGCTATCTTTAGTACACAGGCAATTGTTTTTCATTTTCCATAAGTTTCTTTTTACTTTACCGTCCGAAGAAACTAAAACACGACAAAACAAGCTACTACACAAACAATTGAATTTATTTTTAAACTTATAATAGAAGCAGCAGCGTTCAGCAAAAGCACCTATAATAATAAACAGCCGACAATTTCCTCGCTATACGAGAACAATACCCAGAAGCACTACAACGAATTTCATGCAAATATAGTGCAATGCAGTCGCGACGACGGTGGGCGGAACTTGCAAACTACATCATCAAGTAGACGCAATTCCACCTGCGACCAACCGACAAACTCACGAAAACATACACCCATTTACCTATAAGCGTCGTCACACTCGCATTATGTGGTCAGCGACTGAAAAACAAATATATGCGCACACACGGTAATCCTCCTCTCGCTTTTTTCTGCCCTCAAGGTCTCTCGTTATATACTTACATTCTATCTATCTATCCTCTCTCCCTCGCGCTCTACACGCGGAGAGGAATCCGAGCGGCTTCTTCGCTGCGTGAATCACAAGTGTGCGATTGCGTATAATAATATCGTACATCACCGTCTCGGCTCTTCCTGTGATAGGCTGAAGATAGGTGGATACTCTTTTTTAATTATAGTCGTATAAAAGTGGAAAGAGCTGCTTTTGAATGCAAATGGGACTAGGAATTTCTTCAGAAATGCTAAAAAACAGGGAATTTTAGTTTTCCTTTTTGCGCAGCGTAGAAGTTAATTAATGTATTACCCGCGCCCTCGGGCGAAATGTACGTGCTTTTCCATCGAGTATAATATGCACCGTGGCTGTTTATTTTTCTTTTGAATTACATAAGATTCGCCTTTCTGAGAGTAATATACCTCAGGCGGTTTTCCTGGTAACGCGATATTTACCTCGAATCTATACATATAAAGTTTCTTCTTTGCTCACTCGTATATCAAACGAGGCACCTAGAACATTAATTTTCGAAAATCTACAGCTATTCAACATATATATGTCGACGAGAAACAGGGTCAGATCCTGGAATCCAGCTACCGACAATACCAACCGACCAGTTTCCGTTACGGTACGATCATCGCCGTCGATTATCGCCCGCTTCTAAACCGCGACATGATGCGTTGCGGATGCGGTTCGCCTCTATATATAGAGATACATATATATGTATCTAGCTCAAATTCGGCAAACATATTTTTTCCGTTCATCTCACTCGGACCCTTCTAAGTATCTACAGTCGAAATTAAGCGCTCAGCAACGGCACATGTAGCTGTCCACCGCTGCAGCACAGACACACGGGCCAATGAATTTACACACACTATATACCGAGGTGATGGTTGCCCGCGGTCAGATTGAGTAGACAATGATTCGTGACGACGCGTACGCTCGCGCGAGGGGAGATAATCGTGTAATTCAGAGTGATTTGCCAACGCGCCAGAGCCGCCAGAGGGTGGGGGAATTGGTAATTACGGAGCGACAAGTTCGATAGTTTCAGCGCCGTATAGTTGTCAAGTCGAGCGAGGAGTATACAAGTGAAAAAAAGTATGTTGTATGTCACTGCATATATATATGTGTATGTGTATATATATAAGTATAACGCACAAAGTTTATCGAGGATACATTAATTTAGAGTGACGCGTGGTTACCCACGTAAAAAAAGTTGAGATCACAAAAAGATCGCTTTAAGATATGTCTCGATTATGGCACTATTTAATACTTTTTAAGATGAAAAGTCTCAACGAATAATTAAGATGATTTTAATATTTTTTAGTCATCGCTACATTTGGCCTTTTAAAGCATTTTTAAGATGGTTTTCAGACATACAAAATTCATTATTTAATATCATTTTAAGATAGATTTGAGATGCTTTTGAAATGAATTTGAGACGAATTCGAGACGAACTTTCGTACTAAATTTAAGATGATTTTGAGATTTTTTAAGATGATGATAAGATTAATTTGAGACAAACTTTTATGACAACTTTAAGATGTCTGAAAAATGAATTGATTCCAAAATTAAAAAAAAAAATTTTTAATCATTTCTTTAAACCCGATTAAGGGATTTATACCAAAAGCAAGGCAAGCCTTGAAGTTTAGATTCTTGTTAAAGAGTGATTTAAAGGCTGAATCTCTCGGACTTATATACTCTCAACCTTTCAATGTGTTTAGGGGTGCCCCGATCGATGCGCCGCGTAGCGTTTAACGACGGTAACAACCGATCGGAAGTAACCGAACTCATGGTTGTCATTTGCCGTCGCTACGCGGCGCATCGATCGGGGCACCCCTAAACACATTGAAACGCCGAGAGTATATAAGTCCGAGAGATTCAGCCTTTAAATCACTCTTTAAGGGGATGCCTTACTCGTACTATTACCGACCGAGCAATTCACACAGTTTCAAGCTGATTAAAAATAAAATACGTCGAATCACAAAAAATCAAGAGAACACTCTTCTGTGTTTTTTAACGTTCTATCATCCAGTCAAAGTTTGGAGTCGAAATATCAAGCCGTTTTTTCAAAAACTTTGAACGAAATTAAATTTCATTTGTTCAAAGTTTTTGCAGAAATGACTTGATATTTCGACTCCAAACTTTGACTGAATGATAGAACGTTAAAAAACACAGAAGAGCGTTCTCTTGATTTTTTGTGATTCGACGTATTTTATTTTTAATCAGCTTGAAACTGTGTGAATTGCTCGGTCGGTAATGGTAGGACTATGGCACCCCGTTAACAAGAGTCTAAACTTCAAGGCTTGCCTTGCTTTTGGTGTAAACCCCTTAATCGGGTTTAAAGAATCGATTAAAAATTTTTTTAATAAATTTAAAAATTTTCGAATCAATTCATTTATCAGAGATCTTAAAGTTGTCATAAAAGTTTGTCCTAAAAAGTCATCTTAAAAAATCTAAATATCATCTTAAATTCAGTACGAAAGCTCGTCTCGAATTCGTCTCAAATTCATTTCAAAAGCATCTCAAATTTATCTTAAAATGATATTAAATAATGAATTTCGTATGTCTGAAAACCATCTTAAAAATGCTTTAAAAGACTGAATGTAGCGATGATTAAAAAAATATTAAAATCATCTTGATTATTCGTTGAGACTTTTCATCTTAAAAAGTATTAAATAGTGCCATAATCGAGATATATCTTAAAGCGATCTTTTTGTGATCTCAACTTTTTTTACGCGGGTAAAAAGTGATTTTCATTTAGCGCGCGCGTGTGATTATGTGTGTGCATACATTGTTTTATGGTGTCGGGATTGTGGATCTCGAGCTCGTTGTGATGCGTGATTGTACGGTTGACAAACGCGAATTGGTTTACGAGCGCAGTCGAAGTGTGTAGCGCAGCATTGTCTAATGTTATTAAATCCGATGTTTGAGCGATGATAAGAGAGTTGTAATCTCTTCTCTTACTGCTCGACGGTGTATACTTCTTGGTTCATAAACTTTACCTAAGTGTAAGCATCGAGTCGAAAGTTTTTTACGCTAATTCAAAAGTCTATACCTCCACCCGCACGCTATATACGTATATGAAATCCTTTCACTTATATCAATATTAACACGTTTTTTTCAACTCGTCGGGACAAACCCAGCCGAAAAGTTCCAGACAACTACTATAAGGAAATGTCTGTATCACTCGCAGCACGTCAACCTGTTATACAAAAAAAAAGAACCTTTTTATAATCCATCCTCGATCTCGCTCAATTCCTGATAGACACACACACGCGCGCAGGCGAGTTCAATCTTCGCTCGAATACACATATACTTTCACTCATATATATATAAAACCAAGGTCGCGCTGCGTCAATGTATAATCGTTCTCTCTCGCTCGCACACACACATCCATCGCGTCGCATACACCCATTTAACTCGCATGCCGCACACGTGCTACACGTCTCTGTGCTGCACTATATACATATCGTTAAATGCCGGGGGAGAGTCGTCGCTGCGCCTCGCTTGCGCAGCATTCTGCACTTTCACTTTCGATCCGCGCTATATAGCGTATACTCTAGCGTCTTTTGTGCTTGCTTCTGAGCTTTCTCCTCTCGGGTCGCGCCGTGTCAGCTGCTGCCCGCGAGCGGCGACGACGATGATCAGAGAGTTGGAGAAGAGTGAGTCGAAGTGTTTTTGTGCACGAGAGTATTATATAGGAGATGAGCTGTGGTGCAATTTTCTGGCTGGCTCTGTGGGTGCACGGAGAAAATTTTTATTATTTAACTTTACTTTTTTTATAAGGAAATTTACTTTTTTCACAATACTGCTGGGACGCACTCGTCATGTGAGATTTTTACTTTTTTAAATAGTAATTTTTGTGATTTACGTAACAAATTTTACTTTTGAAATAATAATTTTTATGATTTTGTAAAAAATTTTACTTTTTGATGTAATAATTTTTATTATTTTTGTAGCAAATTGACTGATTTTGTGTTATTTCGTTTCAGCAGTCATAAAAATTACTATATTTCAAAAGGTAAAATTTCCTACGAAGATCATAAAAATTACTAATTAAAAAAGTAAAAATCCCACATGTCAATAAAAATATATATATATCGCCACAGTTTTGTAACAGAGTGTTTTAAATTGGTTTATAAATGCTTGGAAAAAAAATTTTTCTCCTTATTGCAGCAGAGCTAAAAATGACCTAATATATAAATTTAGCCAGGTCAATGACTTAAAAACTCCCCACTTATGACATACGCACCGAAATATATATTCACATCTATCTATATATCAAGGAGCGCGGGAGCGCTCCGAAGGCAAGTATAGAAGAAGCCTAAAGGAGCGACCCGTGCTACATATACATTGAAATGGGTATACGAAAATAAGTAATACACAAAACACTACTGCTGCCGACGCCAGACACACACCTTACACGCAGAGAAACCATCACAGCCACACGCTGTACCGCCTTATTTCTTGCCTAACAGAACCGCCAAGTTCACATACCACCGATAAATAACTTAATTGTGTACCTACGAGCTACAACTTACTTACTCGCAGATTCTTTCTGTCTCTTGCTCGTGAATGAATGAAGTAATCCGTTGCAATAGGGATGCGCGCGCTCGAGACTAATTGCCGCTGAATTGGTCCGGCGATCGGAGATTGAGCTTAGAATGCGCGACTGTGTTTTTTTTTCGCCGATACGGAATGACGTGAAAATTGTATAGTGGGGTGATGTCGGGGTATGAGTGTGTGAATAATTTTGAAGGTGAAAGGTGCAAGTGACGAATGTCGTATTTTTGGTATATAAATAAAGTAAAAGGAAGTGTCCTATTATATTGGCTATAATGCTTGCGTTTTTTGCGCGTTCTTTGGTTTATGACGATTTTTAACTGTTTTTATAGTAATTTTGTAATGGGTGTAATACGTAATGCACTTGCCGTAATAACCACTTGAATCACTGTAACAATTTTGCAACTTTTTTCAATTGAAAGTACTTTGAACATCTAATAAAAGCTTCAAGTTTTATACGATATATAAAGATTGTTACATTTCCATTCAACCGTAATACGCATCCTTATCAGAGCACTTATATTTAAACCACTTTATTTTTTATTAACCGATGACATAAATAAGTAATTGACGTACACGCAACGCATCCACAACTCTGCCATACACACGAAACAATCTCCATTTCCCCATTCAAACTTTCAAAAACGTATATTAAAGACACCTGATCAACCTCTCTCTCTCTCTCCTCACAACCAATACCCTATATTCTTCTTCGTCAAAATTACATAACCGCGCTCCGCATTACCATAGCCATTAAACACGTGCCTCACGTACACGCACCATTCCCCCGACTTGGCGAAGTCATCGTCGATGCACTTTATTACCCCGCGCGACATGCATTCACGTACGCGGCTATATGCGTGGAGGCGCTCGCGTCTCTTTTGCGCGCGCGCAGGAGATCAAGGGTCGGGGTCCGATAACGATTGATAACGGGGGGGAGCTGCCACCGCAGCCGGCGCAGCGTACTCTTCTCACGTTAACTGGTCAGTTCCTACTCGAGCACCGTGCGTGCGCGACACGCGACAGCGGAGACTGCGAGTATAAGTATAACAGGAAAAAAGGAAACGCAGCTCTGAAATTCGACGGTTGACGTGTGTGGCGAGATGTAGAGCGCGGCGGACAAAAGTTATAGTGGAATATGAACGAGAACGGGGATAGCGCGGCTGCACACCATGGACTGCGGTGCGAGCAAGTGTGTAATAATAATAAAGGCGTGGGTGTGTTGAAATCGGTGCGCGAGATTGTGTAGATTATTGGGTGGAACTGATATCGCCTCGTGCTTCGCTTATTGAGCTGCGCGATTGCGTATTGTAGTTTGCGAGACAGCTGTTTTCGCGTCCGTTGTCTCTGTGATGTGTGACGTGCGTTATTCGCGTTATGCACACGCGCTAATTTCGCTTTGAAAGTCCGTTTTTGCGTTGGCGAGGACGCGGCTTGTTTGGTAGGAAAATGACGGGTGTGTATGCGCGTGTGCACACGTCGTTGGGAGGGTTTTTCTTTTTTATATTCTTTGAAAACGGTCGGTTAGGTGCACGCGCGCAGGCGTTTTCAGTTATTCGTTAGCACGGTGCCACAGTGCCGCTCGATATCAACTCAACAGGTTGTATAAGATCAGCTTACACGGCTGTTCTCGGTTATCTCTGCAGCGCGTCTGATTATCAGATATGAATTGATTTCTCGCGCTACGACGAGTTAACTCGCTTCACATTACACCGAATTATCCAACGTGTATATATATTTTTAAAATAATTAATTAACTCTACAATTTATCCATCAGGTCTGAATATACACTTATTCCACAAATAGTCTACAATTTTCCAATTGACAACCTCCTCATTAACAACTCCCGCGTCCACTGATGCACGTAGCGCGCGCACGCACGCGCGCGTAAAGCCCTCCACGCGAAAACAGGAACAGATAAAAAGAACAAGAATTACATGTATTTCTATATCTATATATACGAGGAACAACAAAATATAGAAGGAACAAGAGGTATATATAGATATACTCACCCATGTTATTCTTGTTCTTTTTATCCTATTCCTTTTACCGTGTGGGAGGCTTAATACTTTTGTTGTTCTTTCTCGTGCTTCTCCTCTCCGCCTGTGTTTACATTCTAAATTTAGAAATAACTTTAAATGCGCGCGATGCGAGCGCGAACGACAGTTACGAAATGACTCACGGAGATTCGTATAAGAACATATACATTATCTGCAGTTCGTTCGGTTTCGGAGCGACAGGCCGCGCACTCCGCGCGCGACACTTGCGAAGTTGCGCAAAAACTGTGCGCGCTTTTTGTGTATAGGTGACTGAAATGTGCAGTCGATCGGTGCAAGAAGTTTAATGGCCTTTTCTATGGATTGTAAAAGTTGAGCAATTATACGGACTGTAGTTTTCTTTAACAGCGATGCCGATTTGTGAATTAAGTGCGACTTTCACGACTAATGAGATTTTCCATTATCTCCGTCCATAACGTCAAATATAAGTATACGTACTTTCCTCCTGGCAGTTCTTGAAATGTTTTGACATTCGTTTAGCGCAATGCCAAAGATGTTCTCGAATAAAAAGTTACTAGTAGTTTCCAAATGTTTGATTAGGAAATAATATATTTTCGCAATCGATTACTTTCCTCGAACATTTTCCTGCTGACGAATTAATTTTCCTTAAAGTTTCTTCGTCAATCCGATTCCCTGAAACCAATGTAATAATATTCATAATATTCATGTAAGTCTCGGACCGACTTTTCAGATAGAAATCAACATCGTTTATCACATAATTACACAGTACTGGACGCATCAATTAAGATATACTGCTCTCTCAGTAACTTAACTCGGTAACTGTAAATTATCCCCCGCAATCTTAAAAACTCTCCCGAGAGACTCAACACTGACAACTCACCGACAAGCAGCAGGTTGCATACCCACAGGCGCTCATATACAAAGCAACACCTTACCTCTACCACACCTCGCCCTTTCACTTTCTTTATCTCTCGTTAAGCCACGAACTCTTTATACATAATATATATTTCACCTTCTTCTTCTGCTCCCCGCAGATGGATACTCCCGGAAGGTTCAGCAGCCCATCGAAGCCGTGCGGTATCAATGAAACAGAGCTCGGCGAGCTGAAGATCACCTCGTCGGAAACTTCACCTACGACGGTGGTGCACGGGGTCCCGTGTAGAGACGGCGCCTGCAGGCGGACGAATTTCGCCGGTGGAAAAGGCCAGCCGCAGCACAGGATCGAGAACCCATGGCACTACCTGAAAACCGTCTTCCTCGTCGCCATCATCGTCGCACTCTTCGTATGGATACTCGTCTACGTACTGCTCTCCCAGTACGACCTGCTGTGATGATCGCGTTGAGATGTGTGGGAAACGAACGATTTATGTTGTGAGATGGTGAAGTGGATGGACTCAAACGGAATGAAATGTTTCGGTGGAAAGACGACGTGAACTTTCGCGATTGGGCGTAGACTTGAATATTGTAACGATGAATATGATGGATGCGGAGAGAGTTGAGATTCTTTGTGGAATGGTAATTGCGCAAAGCTATTGTAAATGTTTTGTATAGGTTCGATAATTACCCGTGTACATATATATGATTAATATTATAAAGTAAGATAGAGGTAGATATGGAGAAAGATGTGTAAGAATTCGGAATGGTGATAAGAGATGTAGTTATATTTATACGTTCTAATTATATTTTTACATATGTTAATCATGTTCAATAGATTAGATTATACTTAACGATCGTATCATCAAAACAATCTTGCCCTGTTAATGTAACAGACAATAAACTACAAATAATATAGTTTGCTCATTTGTAAATGCACTTTTTACAATGCGCATATTGAGAAGATACTATAAACAGACGACTGAAACTAAACTGTTTAATTTTAATCGCCAAATTTCTTATGGTAATTTCTGTCGGGTGTAATTATTAATGGTTTACATACATAAATTTAGACTAAATTCTAACAATGTATAATAGTTTTTACAATCGCAGACGGAAATGTTAACTATTTGCTATAGCACAAAAATGTAAAAATTCAAACAATGAAGACTGCTGCTTAGGAAAGTTTGCAAGTAGTTGAAGTAATTCTCAAGCAGTTGTACGTATGCGGCGAGCGTTTGAATTGCGCAACATACAGTTTTCCAACTAAAAAAACTACCCGTTAGAAGGACGAGTTTGTGTAACGGAATCGATTAGCGTTTGCGCGAGATCTTTTAACTTTTACTTTACTTATTCTTGCTGTACATACCAGTGTATCTTTTGCTATCGCTACTATACAGTGGAATTTGAACTCTACTTAAAACACTACTGCTAACACGTAACAGTAATTTTGCCGTGAATTGCTAAAGCTTTATAGCTTTTCTAAAACTTCCTATCCATGCCGATATTTTGTATTGTTGTTCGTTCTATTCATAGAATTTATTTTCTTACAAAGATTACAGAAACGAATTTTTCTATTCAACTAGTTATTGTTTGAAAAAAATTTAGAAATTATTTTTTTATAAAGCGGGTAGTTAAAATCGCGATTCACTACGATGAGACTACAAATATTTGGTTACATATATTTCTGAAAAACGTTTAAATTTGAAAAAGTATAAGTTGATATAAAAATCTTAGTAAGTTTAATCAACATATTTTAATATTATAAATAGTTTAACCAATGCAACATAATTTTATGAAAGACTTTTTATTCTTTTAATGATTTAAAACAACAATCGGTCATAAAAACAATTCGTCACGATTATAAAAGAAAGCAAATTGAATTTGTAACACTGTTTCATGTGAAATAAGTTTCCGTTTATTTTTATACAATTTATTTATCATCAACTTATCGTCAAATCATTTTGTTAAAAAATTCTGACAACGCGTTTTACTGTAGAAAAATATTATTATTATTATCATTATTATTTGTAGTTATGAATTTACCCCAGTGATAATTTATTATTCAGTTTCAGAAGAAACTGGGAATCCAGTGAATATAATATTTTAAGTTCACACTCAAACCAATTTCAATATTTCAAGATTATAAAATTATATATGATGATATTAATTTAAAGGAACATGATTTATTATTTACATGTAAATATTGATCTTTTAATCGAAAATCTATTGGTGATCAGTTGTTAAAAAGAAATACACTATTATTTCACTTACTCAAGTGATATGTTTATTTGATTTACGTAGTAAATCATAGGCTCATTACGATTGTTTAAAATTATACGACTTTTTTTATAATAAATTATACAATAGGCACTTATATCGGTCGAATCAATAAACTTTTTCTTATAATTCTAGCAACAAATTTGTCATTTAATTACTTATAAATTTTTCCCACGTACGACGTACGAGTAAAATGTAAATCTATAAATTAGGATTTGAATTTCCTAAAATCTTAAACTAAGCGAATTTGTCAATTTATTTATAACAATTCATTTTCATTTTACTTTAAAGTAAAATGCATATTATTTCTATTTGCAATTAGTATCGTTTATGATTAAATGATTTTGAAAAAACATTGAAACAAAAGAAAATCTATTTACTAAGAAATCATGAATACTTCGTATTTCAAAGCTTTTACGTAAATAAGCATAAACTATAATTTATAAAAGTAAACTCAACTAAATTCATTTTTAGAAAATTTTTCAATTATTATACTTACATTGTTTTTAGATTTATGCAATGTTAAGAAATCGACTATAAATATTTAATGTCATTTTTAGAGTATTTTATCATTAAGAATAAGGTTATTGCAGACAAAATATTAATACCCAAAAATGTATAAAACATTTTAATGGAAAATCAAAAACTAATAAGGCAGAATTACAAAAAGTCAGAACACCAATACAGGTAAAACTAAAATGATAACAGCATTTTTTCATTGGTTAAACTTTAAATGAAGATCCTAAACTAAAATAAAAACATTCTACAATTAGAGGAAAGCCGAAAAAACGTCGTAAACGGTTCAAACTCTGAAGCACAAATCAGTGCTGACTACGAGAATCAAGAGGACGCTCTTCTAGCTTTGCCGGGCCCGTCCGGCTTGTTTCGCAATGCGTCTTCATTAACAAAAGACCAATCCACTCAGACGACACGCGATAAAGCTATTCAAATAGAGATGCGACCCTCGCGCAGTTTCGATAGACTGACTAATAACGATGATTTTGCAGACGAGGAATGTGAGGTTAGAGAAAGCTATTATTTTATTTCATACCATTTATTATTGAATAAGAAATCATTTCGTAGCTATACGAAAGCTAAATTTATAAAGATTTTATTTATTTTTTCGCAACGATCTTTCGATCTTTTTTACTTTGCCTTACAAATATACAGTTGTACACTTTTTTTTTATTGGCACCAATCCTTTTAGGCAAATTGTACAGTGCCACCGATGAAAGCTTGTAGACACATGTTGATTGGATGGGATAGCTTCCGGACGAAGAGTATGATTATTCTACTTGTTATGTTTGTCGTATGGGCGGCAATATACTTTCCTTTGATTTTGAAATAGCAACCGAAGATTGTATACAAAAGGTTGTGCAATCTTTATACCTCACACTTTATACATAAACGCAAACAGTGTTTTATTATCATTAAAATGTAACTATTGAAATTATGTAATATAGTTTAAAAATGCCTGTGTTTAAAATAACAAATATATAGTTCTTCTTAGTGGTTCGAGTATTTTTACATAATTTCTTTATTTCACCAATTAATGTGCTATTTTTCTCACAATTTTATCAAAATCTTCAAAATTCTCTGTAAGGAGGAAGATAACCTACTTTATTTGGGAAAAGGTCGGGCTTAAACCGCTAGGAATACACGATAAACAGAAAATACGCGCTGACCCGACCCAGTAGTTGATAAAAATGCGCTGGTCACTGACACAGTCGCAGCGATACGACTCTACGTGTTCTGCAAACATTCACATAGTCATAGATATTATTGACTTACGATGAAACAAATAAATTCGTGGAATTTAATTGCATTTTATTTCGGAGTTTACGTGATTTGTAAATATATCTACTGAGGATAAACTTGAGTAATATTATGAATGAAAATTTGTCATTTAACAAATTTTTTCTTACATCATATAGTTATAATTATTATGGTTAAAAATCAGGAAATTTATTTTTATCTTTCCAACTTCAGAATAGTTTTTCTAAAAAATCACAATATTGTCCACATCTTAATTAAAGTTTCTCATAAATAACTAATACTACGATAAACGATGATAAGCACAAGAAAATCCAGAAAACAGCATAAACCAGAACGTGACCCAGTACTCCAATCTGGAGCAAGGTCATACACTGATACTTCAACAATAACAACAACAACAGCACCAACAATACTCTACCATTCCTTCCCCCAATAAAATTTGCCAAAAACATTCAACCGCAACACACTAATCGCACATTCCTTACATCTTTTATATCCTTGATGAAACCCAAAGCCGCAAACCTCGCACACTCGACCTTCTAGAGTCCTCCCGCGTTCCATCCAAACAGCTCGCTATGACATCATCTTACAGACACCGGACGGCGCGTCTCTCTTATTTCTCTCCAGATATTTTGCATATCTCACGGACCCACTTGTAACTGAAAGAGAGACCACTGCGTACACTTACACACATGTATAAACGCCGAGGCAAGGCAGGAGTAAAGCCAATGAGCAACCGCGCCTGGGGGAAAGTTTAATTGCCGTTCTCAGCGCTCTCGCGCGTGTGTGTGGAGTATGGTGTGTGAGAGAAGAAGCCGAGCCGATACTCACTTGCGCGCCGGAGAGCCTTCAGTCGATCTCGAGCGAGCGCTCGAGGTGAATTGGAGTCTAAAGTCGCAGCAGCCACAAAAGCTGCTCAGTCGTTGTAGGAGACGAGAACCGTGAGGATGAGAACCGTCCACTTCCTAATTTTACTGCTAGCGTTGACGCTGGTCGTCGGTGAGTATATGATACACTTGTACTTATATATACATATACTACGTCTTCGTTTTTATTGGGCAATGAGCCCTGACAACACGTATACGAGGTTGGTGCTAATGATGGGCGATTAGAGACGCGTATTTACGCTCTTCTTCGTAACAGCGGGGATTTTTCGCTGAATAGCGCGTAACCGGTATATATGGACCATTGAATCGGTTGATTGGCGTCCAAGAGTCGTTAGTTTAACACGAGATAATAACAATCTTGCTTTTTTTATTATTCCCGAGGAAGTTGTAAAATTGCTAGTGGAACGAATCGGTGAATATATATTAACACTGCGAAACCGTGAAGTCCGTTTAACTTGGTTTCTCTTATATTTGCATAACGTTTCGCAAACGCGATCTGGGTATTTTTGTTTTGCCCTTTTTGATTTCTAAAATTATAGTATTTACTTAAGAATCGTTACTTTTTTTCGTTTGCGATATTTACGAAGTATGGAATGATTCCTCTCATGCTGGTATGATGTTTAATACTTTAATAAAATTAATAGAATTTATATACTTATACATGTTAGTAAATATTTTTCATAGACTATAAAACTATAATGTATATTTATGTGTCAGTTACTCACGAACGTAAATAAATTATAAATTATACGTGCTAGGCTTATTTTAATACAAGGTAAGTATTCCTCTCAGGTTGCACATAAAACGTGTTTGTTGATGCTGAGTAGGGTCATCATACCCCGCGGTTGCCATTGAACCTGTTTCCAGAAAATAAAAGCATCGAGATACGTTTCTTTTTATTGAAGATCGCACATATAAATTCGATACGTACTTAACAAGCGTGATGTAACGAGTATGAAATGACTTTCTCATGCGTAATTTTATCGGTTACTTATAATTTAAAAAATGTACTATCATAAAAAATGTATGAATCATAACGAGATCGTGTTACGGAATTTGTTTTAAAATTCAGTCTATTTAAAACTCTTATTTAAATTTGAAATTTTTTAAAAGTAAGTTTACCAAAGTATAAATACATATTAATTACATCACTCAACAAATTGTAGCTTTGTTGGAAACTCCCAGTTTGATGCAACTGTTTATACATATAGTAAAAAAAATACGTATATTAGATAATATTGATAATACGTACTTTGTTTATAAAAAGATATTTGCATACTTTTTTTAACGATAACCCCGTTAGCCTGAGTTCATAGCGTAGTTTATCAAGAAGGAAAGTAAGTATTCAAGGAACGAGCAAACTCTATAACATTCACGAAATTCATTTACTTATACATTTTCACCTAAACATGAAAATTTAGACAAGTTGTTTTAAATTTATTTGGAACACGTCATACTGACAATAACACGCGTTTCAATGCCTAAAAGGTTGCTTTAACTGGTAGAAGGCCAAGACTCTTACGAGCCCGCATTTACAAGCATATACGTGTGCAAACTTCAAAACGAATCAAAGTTCAATAGAAAATAAAACAAAATACTTCGATCTTTTGATTTCAAAACCACTGTTGACGTCTCCGAAAACTCAGAATAGTTCTAGACTTTTCTCACAAATTTTCGCAAATAGTTATATTTTTCTCGCATATATCAGTTCCCATTGTAAAAATATCTCGCCGTATTATCTCGAGGAAACAGAAAACGACCAGCTTCTTATGATTCACTTCGGTACAACAGATATAGAAGCAGATTAGGCGCTATTATTCATCCGAGAAAAAAAGTTGTTTGTACTGCCCTCATTATAATATCAACATCCACTTACTTCACCATCGTGACAAATCGCCCATATAACATTCGTGTAAGCGATAGAAAACTTATGTCCCCTATCTCCCCCTTTTTCCCAGACGTCGACGCAGGCTGGAAATTCTGGAAGAAGAAGAAGGACGATAACAGCACCACCGAAGATCCCCTGATCTCCTCCACGACCGCGTCCTCGAAAGCTACCGCCACCACCGCAGCGCCTACCGCCATCAACAAAGGCACCACCGCGAAACCCACGCCCACGCAGAAGCCAACTCTGCCCAGCGCGAACCGCGGTATAGCAGCGGCGGCGGATCCTGCCCTCGCCATCGGCGTAGGTAACATCGGTGGAAATATCAAAGAGAATGCCAGAAATCAGCCTAGGAAACCTGCGCCCGGCACGGAGGTCGGCTTGGATATCGGCCTGCCGAAGCCTAAGAATCCGGGTTTGGGTGGTGGCAGCGGACAGGGGTACAGGGACTGGGCGGCCGATCTTACCGGGGCTGGGGACTCTGGTAGGCTGAGCCCGAAGCTGCCCGATAAGGGGCCGGCATTGTCGGCTGGTGGACAAGGTTTGTTGAATGGATTGTTTGATTTTTTTTTTTTTGTAAGAAAATTAAGATTGTTGAGAAAGTAGGTGTTAGATTATAGATTGTAAAAGTAATGAAACTTTCCTGAACCAACAAAGCAATTAACAATTATTGGGGTTGCCACTCGTTACTAGAAGGTACAATAACTATATCGCGTTCCTAAACTGCTAAACAAAGGTCTTGAAAATACAAATTGACAAACCTACTTTCTTTTCGTTAGAAGCAACGTGGTTATGTTTATGTTTCATTTTTATTTTAACGAGCGATTCTCCTCGCGACGTGCATACACACAATGGCAGATGGTTTCCTTATGCTCGACTGTACATGAATATAATGCGCTTACACTTGAGCCACAATGAGCAGTAAGTACCATTCCTATCGATCTCGCAAATAATTATTTCATTAGGTAATAGAGCGGCGTCCGTTCCTGGAACTCAGACTTTACAGTCGTGTATATGTATATACACATTACGGTCATAAATCACAAAAATAATTATTCAGAATGAATGAAAGATATGTTTAATCGATAAAAAAATTGCTGTTTAACGAAGAATATTTGTTTTAGCGAGCAGACCAGCGTCAGTTCCCGGAACACCCACTGGCCAGCCCGCATCTAACAGCGGTAATTAAAATTCTGTTTACATTTAGAAGAAAAAAAAATTTAACAATGGTATTCGTGCGATTAAAAAGTAATGCGTCATGATCACTGTTTATGGTATCCAATGAGTACATTGGAAATTAGTCGTGTGGCATAATTAAAGAGATTTGAATAAATTTAAAAACGAAACAAAGCACCAAAGCTTGATCGATATCCGTACACAATCAACCTTTCACTTATCTCAATTTCAAATAAGAAAGTAGAAAGGATAAACCTGCATTTAGACTTTTAGATCGCAGCAATACATAACTATGTATAGTCCGTCGACAATACCCAAGTTTTGAATGCTTATATAAATTATGCCTCCTACTCCAAAACATAACAAATTCAATCACGAAATTTCGCTCCAGGTCCAGCGGGAAAACCCCAAGGCACAACCCCCCGGCCACTCCCACCAACACCCACACCCAGTCAACAGAAACCAGCGCAGCCACAGCCGGCCAAGCGTCCGGAATTCCCACCACTGAGCCCGTCATCTTCTGCCGGAGGCTCGCCGCCGTCTTCGCCTACCGGCTCGAAAAGCTGGGCTGAAATCGCCGGCACAGGTGGCCGTCCAGGATCACCGACACCAGCGGCCAGGCCTGGATCACCCACGCCCTCACCGAAGGTCGGAGCTCCTACGCCTGCAAGAGGCGGACAGCATGGTTTTGGTGGGTACATTACGTTGTTTAGTTTTACACTGTAATAGATTGGCTTTTTAGTGAACAATTAATATATAGACAATGAACGAGGTGGTAAAACAATTTTGACGATCGTCGTCGTAAAATCTATCGTAAAGCGTAATTAACGACTGTATGGCCATAAATGTTTACGAAAAACTTTTGTCGGGTCCCACAGCATTCGTGGCACGAAAATGATACTTATACTTCCATTCACTATACTACCGACAATTACGGGTTTGCCGTGGTATGCGCGTCTTTAACTCCCAACAGTTGCTGTAAGTCTTTACGAGGCACAAGCATATCGGTATATTCTTTGCAATGCGAACGTTCGTACATACAAGCATCGACGCCTGTCGTGAATGCCGTCGAATTTTCGCGAGGATGATGAGCGCGCAGGAATTCAGCTAAATTGGCATGATCGATTTTAAACCACGTGCGATTCTTTTTGGTGACGTTTTTGTGTAAGGAAGTACCAAAGATAATAATTAATTTTATGCATTAAACCGTGTAATAAACAATTAAATATTTTCATTCCAATTTGAATTCGAAAATTTAACAATATCACCAATTGTATTCTCCCTAATCAGAATACCCATCGTCGGGTAACACCGGAAACCGCCCGGGCATTGCGACCGGCACAGCCCTCGCCGGCGGCGCCGCTGCCGGAGCAGCCGGAGCCGCAGTAGCAGCCGGAGCTGCCTCCACAGCGGGCACCGGTGGGAAGGTCTACTCGAGCAACCCGACCTACAGCAAGGGCAACACCGTCACCGATGAGGACCTCGAGAAGCTCTCCGAGGCACTGTTCATCAAGGACGTGAACAACGCGAATAGATACATCACGCTGAACCTGCAGAAGCAGACCAGTGGTAGCAACCCCAATGACGAGGCACCTAAACCGTACGTTGATTTTTCTCAGATTAATTTACATAATTTTGTAACTGATGTTATTTCTGTGTAGGCTTCTCGAAGTCAAGCCGGAGGCTCTGCAGATCACGACGGTCCAGAAGGTCCTCAGCATCTACGACAACTACAAGCTGGACACGCGCGAGAATGAGTACATCAGCCCTGCCCAGCGCCAGGAGGAGAGCCAGCTGATCGACACTTTCCTCAGTACGAATGTACTCTCGCAGGCGATGCGCTTCCTCGCCGACAAGGGCTTCGTCAAGAAGGACTACTACGAGTACAAGGATACCCTGCGCGGCATGTGGTTCAACCTGTACTCTCGTGGTGATGGCAAGATCGGCAGCACCGGATTCGAACATGTCTTCTTGACGGAGCTGAAGCTCGGAACTGAAGTCTCTGGACTGCATAACTGGATTTACTTCAACGCCGAGGAGCTGAAGAAGAGGCTGGATTATCTTGGATACACCAAGAAGGTCGACCTTGGCAATGTAAGTTTAAAAGTTTTTTTTTATATACTTGAAGGTAAATCATTATATAGTTTATATATACCGTTGTAAAATCATTCGATCCACACGCTCTAGTTTCCTACAAAATAAATCCTATTTCTCAAAAGCGACTCCTTATTACCATAATTCCTTGCACAACAAAATAAACTCTAAACACAGCCATTACAGAACCGCTATACCGCTACCTCCATTCCCCGCAATTACGCTAACGGCTCGTGACATTTCCCTCAAATATATCTGACTTACACACAGCAATTTCTCAAATTACTGTTATACAGAAAGGGGCAATCGTGGAGGCGCATGTCAAGTTCAACGGCATCGACAAGCCGGTGACGAGCTTCTTCATCGGCACTTCGCCCGAGCTCGAGATGGCCCTCTACACGGTCTGCTTCTTCGCTCGCCCGGATAACAAATGTCCAGTTTCCCTCGGCGGCACCAAGTTCAACATAGTCACGCACAAGTTCCGCTACCGCGGCCGCGACCTCATCGGATCCGCCTTTCCCGATATATAAGTGCAGGATGAAGCGGATGTGTATGGGTTGTTCAGGATCATGATTATGATGGAATTGGATATGTTATTTAGTTTTATTTTCAGATTATTATAGGCGAATCGATTGAATTTTATATATCGTTACTGTTATCTTGAGTGTGTGACAATAATTTTCAAAAACCGTCGTTGTGAGTGATGTATTTTATAAAAAAAAAAAACTGTTGAAAAAAAAGATTATGATTCTGACAATTTTGTACGTACTTTTAAAATCTCGAACGCATAATTACAATGATAGTTTTATTTTAGCTTTCTAAAAGCTGCAATGACTCCTACTTCCTCTCTAATTTAATGTATTTAAGCCATCATGACTTTTAGACAAACTATATAATTTAGTTCTAGATAACGAACGTCTTGTGTTTAACGTGTAAAACTTCTTTATTCTGTATGTAAATAATTAACTGTACTATTAATTATACCGATACTGATGATTGAATAAAAACTGTGATTCTACCGAGATTATCAATAAAAGCAGTTATAATAATTGAGAAACTTGTTCTTGAGTATTTTCGTTATCGCTCTCGAGCGTCTATCCTATCAGCAAACACTCTTACGAAACTATGTACATCATATAGATAAATACATTGTTGTGGTATAAAAACTATAATAAATTTCCAAAGTAGTAACTTCGCAGGCCGAAGTGGTATTAATAATCTTCTTAATAATCAAGGTAATAAAGTCGACTTTGTACGAGTCAATAAAAAACACGAAGTAAAATTAAATGACCAACATTTCAACGGTGGTTTCCGTGCTCTTCAGTGTCAACCTGTCGTATTAAAAAAAATTTAAATAATTCTTATACAATAAAATTTTCGTTCAAATAGTGAACTTTATACTTACTTTAAAATTATAGAAAATATGTTTTTCGGTGAGCTGACTAGTTAATTAGTATTACATAAAATTAATTAATTAGCATAACACAGGCTGATTCTTAATTCTTAAAATTAAATTCAATCAAATTCTATGAATCATATATGTAATATATTTAATGCATACATTGACGATGTTGCAAACAATACTAGAAAAAGAATTTTCAACCGGAACTCAAGTTCGAAAGAAAAGAAAAAAAGCAAGATACAATAACACCGAAACATCCGGCAAAATAAAACACTTGAACCGACCGCAGCATCATTAATTTTGTATGAGCCTGTACGTTCGTTTTATGCTAATATATAAGCGCATCACGTGACACCTCGTACGTTCAGAATCGAAAGCACTGTGGGGCCGTTCGTTGGCGACGCTACCGTGCTGTCAATCTTGCGGGAGACTAAACCGCGGTATATAAACAAGCATCAAATCAACAAACCTTCCTTCCACCAAGACATTTATTAAACGATACAATACAAGAATTAATTCTTTTTCAAAAAAGATCATCTGATTCTCTGAAAAGCATCAAAATCAATGTCATCTATTACAAAGAAGATGCACGAGCAAGAGATGGTCACACAGTTCGGCTGATACGGCGCCGCGAGCGTAACTTTTCTCGTCCGAGTAAACAGATAAGGAAGTGAACTCGAAAAACGAATCTCTCTCTTCGCTCCTCACACACTGGTAATAATATTACTCTGCCTCAGTCGCCGCTCGCCGAGCGCGCGTGTCGAACGTTATCATCATTCGACTCATTCTTAATTATACTAATTTCTAGTTTTCCCTTAATTTTATCCTTAATTTTTGCATAGTTGACTGAAGATGTACAGAAACCTGCGACTAGTGTCCAGAAGCGATAGGGAGGGGCCAACGAGATGGCGAAGATTCGCGGAGGCGCGTCGGAAGACGCCGCAGAGGCTTTATCACAGTGGCGGCCGCGGGGTGTACGGACACCGCGAGCGCGCGCCCACGACACAGTTCGAAGGCAGGTATATTATATTAGCTGAGAGAGATTATTTTGATGATAAGAGCTCAGGGATTGTGTGATGTGCAGTGGAAATAAACGCTGTGGAATGTTTTGAGCTTTGGGTTGTTTGCATGTTTGGGTAAAAACAAACTGAAATACTGCTATATTAAGTGATTTATTATACCATAGTAGTAATTACTATGAAAAAGAATAAAATTAAATGTAAACATAAAATTATGGAAAAAATATTTAACAATGTTATTGCAGAGATTGAAATTTTTCATTCACAAAAGACAAAAAAAAGATTGTGACATTAAAAACTTAAAAAAACTTCTTGCAATACAGAAGACTTTTACCGATAATAAGTCACTGTCATTCTTTGACGTATATCGCTATTAGAATATTTCAACTTTCCATTCGCCTTATTTCCAAACACATACAAACTCTCCTGTCAAGTAAAATAACGTTTAAAAAATACGTAATCATTATAAAACCTACATTTATCTGTACATTAATCTCTATTCCCCCACCAACTCTATACATCGAACTAAACCCACCCCAACTTACAGTACCGAAGGAAGATCTCGAGGCGCGCTCGAAGTACAGCAACTTCTACCGCTTCGTAACGGCGTACCGGGAGCACGGACACAAGCAGGCTACCATAGACCCGATCGCCCTGTCGCTACCTCAGCCGTTGCCCGAACTCAAGCCCGAGCGGTTCGGACTCGACCTACGAGACAGAGTGAGACTACGCGGCTTGCTGAGTGCAGTGGATGGCGAAGATGCCACTGTCGCTGAGGCGCTGGAGATTTTGAACGGAGTATACAGTGCCAATATGTCCGCGGAGTTTAGCTATTTGGAGGTAGGATAATGTGGTAGCAGAGGGGCAAACGTTGAAGGGTAGTTTTGCTGAATTCGGGGTGGCTTACAATTAAGTGTAATTTGTATTTGTAGATTAATAATAGGTAGAGAGATTAAATTTGGTTGATCCATTATCGATATTAATGATCTGTATGCAATCTTTATTAATAATTTATCAAGTATCGATAAAATCTTGATTGCATTTACTAAGCTAATAAAACCAATATTTATTTCCTTTACTACAAAACAAACAATAACCCAGAATTAATCTCTAATAATTAGTTAGTTAACCAATTCAAATGAAACATGCTTTCAAATCCGCCATCGAACTTTCCACAAAATTTCATTACCTATTATTATACCCTCAATCAATTCTGACCTACTTTTACACCGTCATCCTTCATAAACCCCTTCCCGCTCCCTCCTCTCTCATAAATTCTAAATTGCTCCATTCCTCGCCCGCACCACCCGTATCTCAATAAAAAAAGAGAAAAAAAATGTCCCTCGTCGATTGCAGACGGAGGAGGAGCGCGAGTGGTTCGCGCGGAATTTCGAGGAATGCTGCCACCGCGAGGCCCTGGACGCGGAGACGAGGCGTGCAGTGGCACGGGAGATGCTCAAGAGCCAGGCGTTCGACAGATTCCTCGCCGTCAAGTTCGTGAGCGTGAAGCGTTACGGGGCCGAGGGCGCCGAGAGCATGATGGCCTTCTTCCATGAGCTTTTCAAACTAGCGGCGAATGGTGAGAGAGAGAGGGAGAGAGAGAGGGGGGAGGAGAGTGGAGTATTATTGCAGGTTGGCCGGGAGGTTTCATTATGTGGAGGGGTTCTGAAATGCCTTGCGGATTAGAGACTATGAGTGTGTGGTGGCAAGATTAAGGGAGGTGTGACCCATTTAGACGGTAAACAGAGCTTTTTCGCGTAATAATAGGCGTATAGTGGAATTCAAAATTAAATTGAGTAAATGGAGCCCTGTAATATTTGACAATAGGAGTGAAAATTTATTTTTTTTTTTTATATACGATTCTTTTTTTTCATTAATTTTAAAAACTCAATTTCGCATCAATTATATTTAATAAACGTAAAGAGAATTCATTATAAAAAGATCAAATAATTAATTAGCGTTCCATTTATACTCAACGAAATCATATACTTCTACTAGAGTAATTCTATCTACTATATAAATAGTAAATTAGTAAAGAAACAGTGGATTCTTTTTTTTACTCTAATAAATGGTAAAAATGCTTCAAAAACCACTCTACCCACCCGTAGACACACTCCAACAACTGGTAGTCTGCATGCCGCATCGGGGCCGCCTCAACTTCCTCACGGGCATGCTCAAATTCCCGTCGGAGAAGCTCTTCCGTAAGCTGCGCGGCCTGCCCGAGTTCCCGGAAGACGCGAAGGCGACGGGCGACGTGATCAGTCACTTCGTCGCCTCGGCTGATCTGCACATCGACAACAATCAGCTGCACGTCAGCATGCTGTACAATCCGTCGCACCTCGAGGCCGTCAATCCCGTATCTATGGGCAGGACTCGCGCGTTCATGCAGCTTCTTGGAGATGGCGCGTATGCCAAGGACGAGTCAACGAGGTGGAGCGATAAGGTGTTGAACGTGCAGGTGAGTGGTGAGATTTTTTGAGAAGTGCAAGTTGTTCGTGGTAAAGAGAAAGTTTATGAAGAATAATTTTTTAACTAGTTATTGTCTTTAAAACGAGAACATAAATGATAATTAACTTTTTATTTTTCCTTTATTCTGTTACTGAAAATACGAAACAAAATAATATAATGATAACATAGAAAGTACCTAATAGTTCCAATCTTGTAATAAAACGGTGAGAGCGAAACAGTTCGATTAAAGTATACACAGTATCGAGTATATAATATTAATAATCAATATAAGCCGATAGAAGTTACTACTCCAGTGAAGTTAAAACTCCATCACCCGAACGTTCCACTTTCTCTCTAATCCCTTTACAACACTATTACACAATACACAGGTTCACGGGGACGCGGCGTATACAGGTCAGGGAGTCAACCAGGAATCCCTCGCGCTGAGCTGCGTGCCGCACTTCGAGATCGGCGGCACGCTGCATCTCGCGGTGAACAACCAGGTGGGCTTTACGACGCCCGCGCCTCGGGGCAGGTCCTCGCGGTACTGCACCGACCTGGCCAAGTTCATCTCGGCGCCGGTCATCCACGTGAACGCCGACGATCCCGAGGTAAGTCAACGTAAGTGCAGAGCAGGTAGAATTTTCCATCGCGAGTGTATAGGAGGTGGTGTTACTGATCATGTGAACTTTTTTTGGATGTATAGATGGTTGTGAAAGCTACAAGGATAGCATATAGGTACCAAAGGAAGTTCCGGAAGGACGTGTTTGTGGACCTGAACTGCTTCAGGCGATGGGGTCACAACGAGCTCGACGATCCGACGTTCACAAATCCGCTAATCTACAGAATCATTCACAACAGGCCGTGAGTTGTATATACTATAACGATTTTATACTAGAATACTACGATCACCAACTAACAATACGGCCATAGATCGATCCCCGACCGCTACCTCGACAAGCTCGTTAAATCCAACGTCCTCAGCGCCGAGCAGGGCGCCGCCATCGTCAAGCACCACAAGGAAAAGCTTGCGCAAGCCCTTCAACAGGTGGACAACTACGTGCTACAGCCGACGTACTTCACCGGTCGCTGGTCGCAGCTCCAGCAGCCGGAGACTTCAGTCACCACCTGGGACACGGGCTTCGACACCGATCTACTGCGGTATATCGCCACCAAGAGCGTGCACTGTCCCGATGAACTGGTAAACTGTGATAATCATGTACTAAAGTGATTGGTAGTTGATAGAATTTCGGGATAGAGATGTGTATCGCGGTATATGTTTTTGATTTCTTTTTGGGGGGTGAAGAATATTCATCCGACGCTGAAGAAGAGCCATGTGGAGAGTAGGTTGGAGAAGATCGAGAGTGGAGCGAATTTCGACTGGGCGACCGCGGAGGCTATGGCTTTCGGGAGCTTGTTGTACCAGGGGTATAACATCAGGATAAGCGGACAGGATGTCGGCAGAGGGACGTTCTCGCATAGGCACGCAATGCTGGTTGATCAAACCACAGGAGGCACGTATACCAAAGGCCTTGTAATCGATGCCAAAGATGTTTAACGATTATTTTCTCAATCAGAGATGTACATACCACTGAACTCGATGATCGACGGGCAAACGGGCCGCCTCGAGGTGGCCAACAGTATTCTTTCAGAGGAGGCGGTCCTCGGCTACGAGTACGGCGTGAGCATAACTCTACCCAACACTCTGGCGATCTGGGAGGCGCAATTCGGCGACTTCTTCAACGGCGCGCAGATCATCATCGATACGTTCGTTAGTAGCGGCGAGGCCAAGTGGATGACGGCTAGTGGACTGACGATGCTCCTGCCGCACGGGTACGATGGCGCCGGACCCGATCACAGCTCCTGCAAGCTCGAGCGCTTCCTACAGCTCACGGACAGCAGAGAGGATAGACCCGACGGAGATGACGTGAACTGGCAGATCGTCAATCCGACGACGCCCGCCCAGTACTTCCATCTGATCAGACGACAGGTATTTATAACAAGGGTCTACGGAGTTTGTTTGGTTCTTTGGGAATTGATTTTATTGATTAGGGGAAAATACGATATGTATTGTTATTACTTAATATTTAATATTATGATGTACTCAACTTGAGTAGAGTTTATATTATAAACATATTTAATAACACAATCAAGTTATCGGTATTCAAATATGATGTATTAAAATGCTCAAAATACTTATCTGTTTAACAATAGTCAAGTCTATATATTATAGTTATTATTGGAATGTATTGTATTTTATTACAAATGTACGTGTATAATGTAATGTAATGTAATCGTAGATGGTTAGAAACTTCAGGAAGCCTTTAGTGATTGTTGCTCCGAAAACTCTACTCCGCCATGTTTCCGCCACTTCAACTATAGAAGACGTGGCACCTGGCACTAGTTTTAAAAATATTATAGGTACTCTTCTTTTCACATGTATAAATAGAACATCCACGTAAAGTTCCAATTGAACTCAAGTTGGAATTATTTTTCAGGTGACGATAAAGTCAAAGCGGACGCAGTGCGCAAAATCATACTAGTCAGCGGAAAGCATTATTACGCTCTTGAGAAGCACAGAGAGATTCTCGGAGTTCAGGACGTAGCAATCGTTAGAGTCGAAAGTCTATGTCCGTTCCCGGTGGTCGAGCTTAACGACGAAATTCAGAAATACAAACATGCAAAAAGTGAGTAGCTTAGCGTCAAAACTAGAATAAACATATGTTAAATGTGTTATTTGAATCGACGCATCTATAATAGCAGTGAGCTAAAGTTTTTGCTTGAACTTACCTTACGATAAAGGAGTAATAATTTTCTTTTTTTGGCATAGTATTTATTTGGAGTCAAGAGGAACCGCAAAACATGGGCGCTTGGGATTTCATAAAACCCAGATTTGAAAATCTATGCGGGCGTCAGGTACTGAACATTCACGTAAAGGTAGTAGCAAAAGTTTGATTATTGAGATTAAACGATGGATTATTTTTTAGCTACGCTACTCTGGGAGAGAACCTCTAGCAACGTCAGCTGTTGGCATCGGTCAGTTGCATCAACGTCAATGCGAAGAAATTGTCGTTAGACCATTCGGAATGAAATAAAATGTAAATTAGAAAGATTAATTATTAAAATAGCTATATAATTGAATGAATCTACTCTAAGAATAACGATTTGAGTTGAAGAATTTAAAAAAAAATTACGTCATGCATTGTACTAAAACTTAATTTTATTTTGAATTGAATTTTTATTGTAGATACTAAATATCAACAATTTTATTATTAAAAGTATGACAATATATTATTTTCATATGAAACAATTGATCAATTAGATATGAAAATTGATTATTAAGATGCGGCTTTAGTTACATAATATTAAATAACAATATTTTATAACTAATATGTAAATCTAGAGGAAATGTACACGTAAGTTATACATGGAATCAAAAGACTTGTATATATAATAACATGTTCAAAATTCCCAATAAATAAGTTACTTTTTTACACAACTTATTTCAGACATTTTCATTACATTTAAATGTTATTAGTTTTTAATAACGATAATGGCAACATCGTGTAATTAGTTTACTGTTCCCATTGTTGCTGAACAATTTATACTGACATTGTGCAAGTTACAATGACAAATAACATACATATTTACATGACTTTTATTTAATGAATAAAATGTATCGCTGAAAAGCGTTTGTCTGCAATTAATTTACGTATTTTTTTAAATTCTCTAATATTTGATTGCAAGTAACAATGTTATTTTTTACTTGCTTTTTGGTTTTCTAAACGACGCTGCTCTTTCGTAATCATTTCTTTTATTTCAGCCTGAAAATTAAATTGTCGTTGTTAAATAAAATATTTATTCAAAATGTTATATTGTTATACCGCAACTGAATAAATTGTATGTACTCACAGTTTCATTGTCTAAACGTTTGTGCTCTTTGGCAATAAGATCCTTTAATTCTTCCTGTAACAAATAAAAAAAAAAAACGGATGAAATATTGAAACAACTGATTAAATAATGTTAATAAAAAATTACTTACAGTCCATCCAAGCTTTTCAGCAAGTAATTGACATCCTGTGTCACAGTCACCTAACCATGCAACATCTCGTATATTGCTAGATTCAAAATTCAATCCGCTGTTTATATGTAAAAATCTAGATAATCTGTCTTGTATGCCAACTTTTTCTTTGTTTATGAGTAATCTTGGACAATCAGATTTAACCCTATAAAAGTCATAAAATATTAAGCAAAACTGAAATTTTTTTTTTTTATAAACCCTAATTTAAATAAAATATACCTGTCAATCAATGACGCAAAAGGTTGAACAAGTAGACTTGAACCCATGATTATTAAAAGTTCTGCCTCTGGAAAATCTTGACTTATTAATGTATGAAAACGATCAGGTAACATTTCTCCAAAGAAAACAATATCAGGCTTTACAACACCTTTATCACATTCTTCACATGATGGAATTGTTGCTTCTTTGATTTTTTCTAAGAAAATGGAAATGAGATTATTAAATTGTTATAATTGTATACTATTATTTTTTTTAAATAGAAAAAATTAATCTTTTAGTAATAATAATTCCTTTAACCTTTCATCCAATTTAGATCATATCTAGCTCGACATTCCAAGCACCTTCCCGTATGAAAGGTACCATGAGCTTCGACTAATTTTTCCTCTGGCAAACCAGCTAGTCTTTCAAGGGTGTCTATATTTTGTGTGTAATGTCGTAAAAGTACTCCTTTCTCATGCAATAATCGTACAAAATAATGACATGGGGTTGGTTTATAACCATCAGGAAGCAATTCTTTTGCAAGTACGAAAAATGGTTCAGGATTATTTTTGAAGAAATCTAATTCAAAAATTGCTTGTGGATGAGGCAGATTGTATTTCTCCAAATTATGATACAATCCACTTTTTGGAGAACGGAAGTCAGGAATTCCTGCAGCTGAATATGTTTTTATATTGAAATAATGATGTTAGATTTCACAGGAAAATTCTTTTTTCTAAGATTTACTTACAAGTTGATATACCAGCACCAGCCATTGTTACTATTTTCGTAATATTCTTACTTTTTATATACTCAACAACCCCATCTATTGTGGCTTCATTGAGGATCTTTCTCTTTGACTGTTTATCAGTAATGGAATCCAAAAGATGGATTTTATGCATTAAACTTACAAGAAAATTTTCATTTTCTGACTCTTCTCCTTCAGCTTGCTTGTGGGAGGAACTTGAACTGTCATGTTCTGCACTACTACTCTGACTACTACCACTAGTATCTAAATCTAAAATATAAAATGGTAAATATTTGCTATCTAGTATATTAAACAAAATACAATGCATTACAAAAGACATTTTAACTAAATTTTTTAGCAAAATGCAAGTCCACCTTAAATTAACAAAAAATGTTTATGTTTACAATAAAAAAAAGACAAACACACATAGAATGCCTTTTGAGCATTACCTTTCTTGTCTTCCTCAACCTCTTTCTTGTCTTCCATTATTATAAATGAATTGAAATTCAATGAATAAAAATTATTTATCACTCCTTCAGTCCTTTGAAATGATCTCTTTGGGTAGTAGCTGCTATATAAGGCGAGAAGTGACGTTGACAACTTTCTTCTCATATAATCTCATTGAAATTAAATGAATTTACATCAAACAATGCTCTGTCACAGTATTATAACCAATTCTGCGTTGTTGTGAAGGTTAGAATGATACAGCGTTGCCTTTTTAAGAGTGCTCTCTACCTAAACCCCAACTCCGGAATAGATCGCAGCGCCCCCATGACTTCATTTACGTATTTTTATTAATTTAAATGTACTTATAAATTTTAAATTAATAATAACTCAGTTTTCCCACGTGTAAAAGTTAATAAGGATTACTTTTAAACAAGTTTCATGAATTTAAATGAATAAATGAACTTGTATTTTGTAGAAAAAATTCAAACGTTCAGTGGACATTTCTGAAAATGACTCCAAGTTTTTCTCTACAAAATACAGATTTATTAATGGTATTTAATTTGGGAAAACTCTTCTAATCGTGTCTTTAATACTAATTACACGTGGGAAAACTTTATTTTTACGTTAATATTGCCCCAAATTTTTTTAATTAAGGGGATGTGAGTACCGACGTTATTTTTTAAACGAGCATAACTCACGCAAATATCAATAGAATAATCCAGAAAAAAATCTGCATATAGTGTTTGCGTGTCGGAGCGCTTGACAGACGTCTTTTTCCAAAAAAATGATGAGAATTTATTTAATTAAATAAAAACCGTACTGTCGGTAAGTAGGAATCTACAATTGACCTACTTTTCAAACGAGCATAACTCACGCAAATATCAATAGAATTATCCAGAAAAAAATCTGCATATAGTGTTTGCGTGTACGGAGCGCTTGACAGCCGTCTTTTTTCAAATAAATGTTTGAATGTTGATTTAAAAAAATATTGAAATTAGGGTTGCACATCCCCTTAACAAAAAACACTTTTGACAGTAGGTGGCGTTTCAATCGAGGTAGAGAGCACTCTTAATCATTTATTAAACACGTCTACCAATCAGCGTTGGTTTATCCAATAGTCTACGCTCATAGTTCATGACTGTAGACGAGTGGCGCCACAACGTCATATCATTGTAACTCATGCGCGGATATGAATAAAATTTGAAATTTTGTCGAATATGCTTACGTTTAATTCATAAATAATCCTTTCTTTTATTTTTGCAATGAGTACGGATTATTTAAATTAACAATGGATTATTTATGAATAGCTCATTCGACAAAATTTCAAATTTCATAGTACTCGCGCATGAGTTTCAATGATATGACCTTGTGGCGCCACTCGTCTACAGTCATGAACTATGATCGTAGACTTTTGGGGATAAACCAACGCTGGTTTGGATAAACAGTACCAATAGATATCGTAATGGTTACCAACGTTAGGCTATATTTAAAATTCTTAAATTTCTGAAAATTTCAAAACCTCTTAAAATTAAAAATTTTAAGTTTTACTAATTGAACATAAGTATCTTACAAGTGATAGATATTAATAAAGGTTTCCTCACTAGTCTTAAATTTCATTTAATTCGCTCTAGTACATAAAAATGTTTTTGGAGCAAAAGGTCTGAATTATATTAGAAGTTAAAATATCTGCATAAGTATTAAGTTTTTAAGTATTTTGTGAATAAATATTAAATAAAACCTTAAAATAATATAAGTTTATTAAAAATATGTGATCACAGTTTTACATAGATAATAAATACTCAACTTTATATGAACAATAAAAATAAGGTATTTTTCAACTTTATCAACGCTTTTGATATCGCGAACTTATACGCAACGCTTATTTTTAAACAAAACGTGCATACATAAAAAGCGGCAACGTTGCTTCCGAAAATTCTCAAATGCCCTTTCTACAACCTCACGCAAAAACTGAGCGTGCACGCAAAACTGACTAGTTTTCGCTGTATCAACCAATCACGTTTGAAGTTACATCGGAAACTAGTCAGTTTTGCGTGTACGCATAATTTTTGCGTGAGGTTGTAGAAAGGGGGAAACAGTTGCGAAGCTATATACTAGCGCGGACCCCTTTGGCCCTTTCTATAAAGCTACCTCTACACGGATATATAGGATTCGTATATCTGCCTTTGTCTAGGGCACGCGGCTCACGGCTCGCGGCACGTCGTGTAGAGGCAGCTTAACTATATTGCCCTAATCACATAACCGCGTACGATCGCGTACGTCTGCGTACAACCGCGTCCGACGTTAAGGAAGAATCTAGTGATTTTCGCTGTTGCCAACAGCGCCAATGTCAGTGCAATAACTAGTACTTTCGAGGAACAGACCTACGTATACGAAGTCGGCTACTACACCAACGACAACAGACATAAACAAGCAAGCGTTACTCCGATCTACTGCACTTCGTGTGAGTAGTCTGTTCCTCGAAAGTACTAGTTATTGCACTGACATTGCCGCTGTTGGCAACAGCGAAAATCACTAGATTCTTCCTTAATGTCGGACGCGGTTGTACGTAGACGTACGCGATCGTACGCGGTTATGTGATTAGGGCATATACGTTCGCGCGCGCGCGCATGTGTGGCGCGATTCACGATCTGGTCTTGCCTCTAGCGGTATAGGTACCGGCGTGATGGTAGTTACAGATTGAATGCTCGGCGACACGTGCTGTTTTTACCTCTGACCTCTCTACTCTTGGTGTGATTGCGTTTATCAGGACCAGCCGATCGTTGTTTGAACTGGCGAAATTTCGTGGAAATCCGCGAGCATGCCGCGTGCCGTTCGCGATTCCGACGAGGACGTCGAGGCGAAGAGCAGTGAGTACATTTTTTCAAACTTTTTCCTCGGTTACCTGACACGTTTTGATATGCATGTCGCGCACACGTTCTCCAACGACCGTTTCTCTCAACTCAAATTTTCGTAACGGTCATTTTAGTATTTCGCGAAGTGGTTTTTAACACGTGCCCATATGATAATGATTCCCTTATCATTTTAACTCTTTTTAATTGCTTCAAATTTCCTTTGGGGCTGTTAAATCCAATAACGAAATTCGTATTTTTTCAAATTTTGAAATTCACACGACGTTTACATTGTGTTCTCTTTGTATAATAATTATTCATTTTAAGGATAAATTTTTTAGTTAATTGACTTCTTAATTTCTATTAATATTTGATTATGAAATTTATAGCTGTCCGAAGAACTCGTGCTTCTGCTGCAGCAGTTACAGATTCTCCAGTACGACGAAGTACAAGACACAAACTACTGAGCATAATAGATTCATCGCCTGAATCATTAGATGATAACAGCTCCCAGCGAGGAGTTCGTACAACACGTAGTCAGGTGGCTACATTAGAAAAAGGAACTGTAGCTGCACTGAAAAGTTTGAGGTCTAGAAAAAATTCTGCATCGTCAGATGTGAGTGAATCTGTGGAAATGGAATCAGAAGGTTCACAGAAAAGAGTTACAAGGAAGACTGCAGCACCAGTCTCAGTCACTGGAACTCCAACCAAAACAAATCTTCGATCGTAAATACTTTTTATTTTTTATTATTATATAATATTATTTTATTTGAGACATATATAAATCTTAAGTGATGAATACTGTTGTGGTGAAAATCAAAACTTAATATTGCTTAACTTTTGTTTCTAATCAATTTTTGATTTTAACTAAAAAATGTTTCTAATATTTTGAACAAAATTAAAATAAAATTACTGATATTTTAAAAACAATTAATATAAATTATTGAATATGCTCTAGTCGAACTGTCAGAGCTGGCTCTGAAGCAAAATCTACACCTCCTCCTGCAAGAAGTAAAAGAGTAACTAGAGCTAGTTCAGTTGATCCTGTATCAAATCTTAATGAATCAGCAGGTACTCCTGTAAAAAGACGTACGCGAGCTTCAATGATACCAATGCAACCAACTGTAAGAGAAGAACAGGATGCTAAAAACAAAGCCTATAAAAGTTTAGAGAACACAGTAATGGAAATTAATGAAGATAATTCTGGTATAATAATTTGAATTATTTCAGTTAAAATATTGTAATATTTTACATTTGTTAAAATTAAACTATTACGCTTTAATATTATAGAAATTTCTACATCACAAAAATACAAATCTGATAAAAAATCACCAACAGAAAACGATACTGATAAGGATACAAGCAATGGTAAGCATCAGTTTTTATTTTTACTTATCTTTTCCTTACACCCATTTTACCTTTTCATAAATTTCTATTTACTAACAAATTCTCTGTAACAGTTAAAGAGTCATTTAATGATTCAGGAAAGTCTGCATTACATCCATCTGAGAAAACTAAGGAAAGCATGACTGATAAATCTTATATTTCTAATGAAACTATTGAAGAATCAACAATCAAATCCTTTACAATGCCACCTGTTGATAGTACGTTAGAATCTTCTATAACTGCGATAAAATCAAACGTATTCGAGAATAATGCTGATGAATCATCATTTTTACCAAAACATGAAAATGAATCAAACTTACCTAATTTATCTTTGTTGAGTAATGAAATGGAACATAGTAAAATTAATCCAACAAATAAATCTGGTAATAAATCTAATATTAATGATGATGAAAATCAAATTATTGATGTAGAAGAATTAACAGAATCAACTTTAACAGATGAATCTGTTCAGGAAGATAATCCTCAAATAAATAAAAACGAAATTACTTCAGACCGTTTAAAACTCGATATGAAAAATGCTTACGTAAAATTGGATCGGACTAGTATAGTAGAAAAAATATTAATGGAAAAAGTAGATGAAAATAAAAATAAAAATTTACAAGAATGTCGGTTAGATAGTGATAATAATATAAATCGGCGTGATGTGGTAGAAAATGCAAAGACTGCTGTAGTTTTAGTAAATGATATAATCAAAAATAATGAAAATACTATTAAATTGGGTTCAGAATCTGAGAGCACAGTAAATTCATTAACTAGGAAAACTGATAATGTGAAAATCGGTTTAATAACGCTTAATGACAACGAAGATGATGAGCTTATGGAGATTTCAATTACAGAAAATCGTGATGAAAATAAGCTAGAAAACTCGGTTATGTTTGGTAAATGCAATAATGAAAAAGAAAATTTAACTCCAGATTCTACTACTGATAATAATGCAATAGAAATTCCTGCAACCTTAGAATCTGTTATTGATAATGATTCAAAAACTCTTTTAAATAAAACTAATGACGATCCCATAAAATTCTCAACCGGTATAAACAGCGACGAAATCAAAGATAACGATGCTATTAAATTTTTGGATAATAAAATTTCGGACTCGAAATCTGTAAATAAAAATAATTTTAAATCTGAAAATTCCATTCCGATTAACGTGGATGACAATAAAACGGAAAGTACCGGGGAAAATTCAAATCTTATTAACGCGAATGAAAACGAGCCAGAAAGTACCAAAGCCATGCAAATTCCCGAAAATTCAAATCTTATTAACGCGAATGACAACGAAACAGAGAATACCATCGTTATGCTAGTTTCTGATGATGAATTAACAAATTCAATTTCAATAAATAATAAATACGAAGAAAATTCAAAATTAAAAAAAAAAAGCGACATGGATGATTCCGTCATTTCAAATACATCTAGTCATAATGAAACAATAAATTCGATTGCTATAACCAATAATAATGATAAAATTGTAGAAAACTCAATTTCTGTTGACGAATCTAGTCACGATAAATGTTCCACATTACTTGATGAAATTGATGATATAGCTGAAATACAATCAAAAAATATAACTTGTACATCTGAAACTGGTTTATTATTTGAAAGTTCCGTAACAAAAAATACAAATGTAAATAGTAATGATAAAGTCGAAAAATCAGATTATACAACTTTAAATAATTGCGAAACATCACATTCTGCGATTGTGGATAAAGCAAGTAAGGATGCAAATGCCTCCACTGTAAATAGTACTAATGATAATTCCTCAAACGAGATTATTTCAAGTGAAAACGTTAATGAAATCGAAAGTTACGAAATTGTAAGTGCATGCTATGATAATGATGAAATAAAAGCTAAAAATTATACAAGTAAAAGCAGTAGTGAATCAACAGAAAACTCAATTTCTTTAGATAAAAATAACAAAAATAAACCTTTCGAATCAATAAAAGAATCAAATCATAAAGTTGAAGATTCAGTTGAAAAAAGTACTAATGAAAAACATAATTTAATTACGTTAAGGGAAACTTGTGATTCTTCAAATGCATGCGATAATGATGTAAAAAATTTTCCGAATGAAGTAGATAACCATCAATCCAAAGATTCCTTTTCTTTAAGTCAACCCAATGACGAAATAAATAATTCTGAGCATGTGAATGAGAAGAGTGATAAGACTAATTCTGTTCTTGCCGAAGAAGATATCGAATCAGCTGATTGTCTTACCGTTAATCAAGCTAATAAAGAACTTATAAAATCAAATACTGTAAATAATCAAATTAATGATATAAACAGCATGTCTTCCATAGATGAATGTAGTGGAGAGCTGGAAACTAATAAGGCCATTATGTCAGAGCCAATGGAATGTGACTTGAACGATGGAAATGACGAAATCGAAATGATTAATATTCCTGACGACACTGACTCTGATTCTAATGAAACTGAACCCCAAAGTTCTGGAATGGATAAAAATAATCAATCCGAACCCCAACTTTCTGGAACAGATAAAAATAATGAAACCGAGTCCCGAATGTCCGGAACAGATAAAAATGGTGTATCTTCTGCTGTTACAGACGCTGATGGAGAAAGCGCGTCTTCGCCTGAAAAAGTGCAGCGATCCAGCGATGCTAGTAGAAAATCTGCATCTCCGAAAAAGTCAACAAGAAGAGAAAGCGAGCAGAGACGTAAGAGCAAAGCAGATGAGAGCGAGGCCGACGATGCCGGAGATCTGTTCCAAGACATTCCTGCTGAGGATTGGTCTCACAACAAATCTCAAAATAAAATTGCTGCAAAAGATGAAGAATTGAATACAACAAACGAGCATTCATCTGCTCTTGAAGCACCTCACGATAACAGTAAAAAAGAAAAGGACATCGATGATTCTAACGAAGCCTCGATTGGAGAAGCACACACGACAGTTTTCAAGGGAACTCGCAAATCTTCAGAAAGGAAACAAGAAAGTGGTCAAATGGCTAAATCCGATACTTCGGAATCAAAAAATGATGTGGAAATTGAAGCATCCAAAGAAACTGAAGAGTCTAGTAATGTTGATACCGAAAAAGATGAGAATGCGTCTCCTAATAGGAGTCGTAGATCTACACGCAAATCTCTGGAGACCAATCAATCATTTTCTGAGAAAGATAAAAATAAAAGTATGTCTGAAAAATTATCAACGTCTTTGAATGACAGTAAATCTTCTAATAAAAGTCGGAGATCTCTCGATAAATCTTCTTGTTCGGATAAGTCTAATCAGAACAAAGAAAGTGTAACATCACGAAAACTCGCAACAGACGAAGATGAGCCGATGGAAGTTGACGACGAAAGCGGAGACGAAGTCGCAAACAATGAAGTCAATGATAGATCGTTAAATAATAGTCGTAAATATATTGATAAGAGTCAACTCAATCAATCCAGTTCTAAGAATTTGAGTACGCTAGAGAAGTTATCAACTTCTTTAAATACTTCGAGAACATCAAAGCGGCTCACTTTGGAAAAATCCATGAATACTTCATCGCGTAAATCATTGATTGAAAAACCAAATGAAGACAATGTGTCTTCTACAAGTGAAAATCGTAAATCGATAAATAAGGAGGAAGAAACAGAAAATTTTAATCAATCATCAAATGCTTTGAATGATACGAAAAAATCCAAACGACTTTCACTAAATGAATCATCGCGTAAATCGTTAATAAAAAATGAGGATGAAGGCAATGTATCAGATGCTGAAATTGAAGTAGATTCAGTTAATAATAAATCTTTGAATAAGTCTTTGAACAAAGTTTTGAATACATCAAATAGAAAGTCATTGAATGACAATGAGCATATAGTATCAAATACTGACACGTCTCTTAAAATTAATGATAAGTCGTTAAGAGAATCTTCTCTTAGAAAATCGATAACGAAGTCGATTAATGTTTCTAACTTCATAGTAGAAGATTCATCAGAAACAGAAGTAGAAGGCAAAGAAAATATCAAGAAAAATGCATACAAGTCTATGAATGATAAATCTCTTCTAAATGTTTCTAGAAAGAGTACTAAATCGGTTAAAAATACACTTGAGAAATCACTTGTAAAAGACTCAGATTCAGAGGATGTTAACACAGAATCTCCAGAACTAAGTGACTCACAAATGGATAAAAGCCTTCAGAAAAGTATCCAACTAATGAAATTTCAGAATCCACCAAAGCATGATTATTCAACTATAGCTCAGGCGGATTCGAGTTCCGATGAAGAGGAAAATGAGAACGAACAAGAGATCCCTGCATATCTGTTCCGGCTTTCAGATTCGGACGGTGCAAAAGAATCCAATGAAGAGGTTGCCGAAGAGGATGAAGATGAGGAAAGTGATAATAATGAAGATAATTCGTGTCACAAAAGCATCGATTCGGATATCGCCAGGGAGTACAACCTTGGCGGGAAGGATATCAGTCGCTACTCTGACGACGATGTACCCGGTGATGATTGCAGAGCATCAGAAGATGAGTTATCTGACTCTGATGATGACGGCTCTGACCTCGTCGATTTTGTCGTCTCCGATACTGGAATTGACTACGGTGCCGATGAAAGCGACGGTAATGAAGAGGATGAAGAGGCCGAAGAATACGAAGATGCCGAAAACCACGAAGATGATGATGGAATGGATATCGAAGTTAAGGATGATGTCAAAAATAAGAGCGGTAAAAACGTAAAACAGTTGGTAGAAATGAGTGTTAATCAGTCAAAGTCAAGGATCAAGAATAGAAGTATGCTCGTTTCGATGTATTCCTCAAGTTCAGGCTCAGAGACAGATAATGAAGAGACGGAAACTGAAGCTGAAAATAAGTCCACGAAAAATAAGAGTGCTAATGGTTCAAAATTATTGAAAAATAAAAGTATTACTGATTCAAAAACAACGAAGGAAAAGAATATTGTGTCCAAATCAGCTAATGATAAAAGCGTCAACGATTCTAAATCGATAAAGAATAAGAGTGTTAATATTTCCAAACAAAACAATGCAGATTCAGATTCTCACTCAAACGATGAGACTTTACAAAAGAAAGACAAATTTGCTAACGTCTCCAAATTATCAGTGAATAAGAGTATTAATAAATCAAAGCCTCCTAAAGAAGTTAGTATGTCAAAATCGATAAAAGATAAGAGTATTAACGATTCGAAAATTCTCAAAAATAATATTATCAATCTTTCAAAAACCCAACTTGCGAAAGCCTCAAGCTCCGATGAGAGTGACGATGAAAGTTCTAATTTGAAATCGAAGCAAACCCCAAATATTGCAATCGGCGCCGCTACATCAGAATCCGAATCCGAAAACGGCGAGGACTCGTATCGCGTAATAACCGAGAAACCATTGAACACTAGTCTTACTCAACCCAAAAACAAGGAACTCACGCCTTTGATCAAGTGCAGCACGCCGAAGCCCGGTATGATCAAGAAAACTGATTTCTCAAAGACCGGAGAGAGCTTCATTGAAACAGACAATCTGTCTGTTACGATCAATAAGTCCCTCTCTCAAAAACGAAAATCCGGTAGTTTGACCGACCTAACCAACATGAAGAACATCTCGAGCAGACTGAGCGTAGGCGAGGCAGCGACGAAGTCTATCTTGAAAAACTCGAAAGCGAACAACTCGATGAAACTAAAAGAGGAAGTCGACATTATCGGCACTTGCGAAGAGGCTATAAAGAGTAGACAACTGTGGAAGTGTGTCCCTTTGAACAAAACGGTTCATCCCAGCCCGAACGAGACGCCGGTAACGAAATTCCTTAAAAAATCGAAGCTGAACGAATCCGTTCCCGTCTTGAAGATCAGCGACGAAATTGCCAAGGAACAAGAATCAGTAAAAAATACCTCGAAGAGCGAAAAGCGAAAAAGTTTGCAGAACAAGAGCGTAGATAAGATTGTGGAACAACAGGTGGAGCAAGCTTCGGTGGACAAAAAGTCGAAGAAACGAAAACTCGAAGACGTGTCTCTCGCAGCGTCTATAGACGAGGACAGCATGCTCAAGATGATTACGAAAAATAAGAAACGTGCGCGTATCGAAGAATCCACTGTTAAAGACGCAGAGAACGAGCACTATATGAATACTGAGGACGTTCAAGAGTCCAAGAAAAAGATTAAGAAAAAGAAAAAGAATAAATCTAAAGAACTGGAAGTCAAAGAAGTGCCAGAAATCGTAGAAGAGACGCAGAAAAAGAAAAAGAAAAATAAGCAGATGTCGGTTGAGCCGGAAGTGTTGGAGAGTCCAGTAACTGCAGAAGAAAAACAAAAGAAGAAGAAGAAAAAGAAATCGCTAGATGCTAAGGAAAAAGTACAAGATGATCAAGTCCACATAGAAGTCGAAAAACCGAAAAAGAAGAAGAATCGATTATCCGATGAAGTATCCGACTTAGAAAACGTAAACGTCAACGTCGCGAAACCCGCCAAGAAATCGAAGTACAGCACAGTCAGCGACTCGTCAGAGAAAAAATCGAAGAAAAAGGCCAAGGAAGAACTCTGGTCATCGGCCGATGCCGATGAGGGCGCTCCGGAAAGCATCGGCTTCGAGGAAGCCCGACGTTCAGCTCTAGTAGCCATGCAGCAGGCAGCTGACACCGCCAAGGCTTTGAAGGATGTGCACAAGAAGAAGCAGCAGGAGAAAGCCGGTCGCAAGCTCAAGGAGAAAGACCAAGAAACGGCACAACCTATCACTGGTGTAAAGCGACTAGCCGTGGACGTCATCGATGAGCTGTCCGAGGATCCCTTGATCAGACGACCAGAGAAACGACGCAAGCTGACAAACAAACACATCGACCGCGTCATGCCGTCAAAGTCGATGTTTAGCCCGGGCAAGGTCGTACCCGCTAACCTTAAGGTCGACGACGGCTACGTGCCGCTCAGCTCTACCGGTGGCACCACAGACTTTGGCGTCGTAAACCTCGTCAAGGCCAAGAAAGCCGCTATCAAGAAAAGCGTCGCCGCGTTGTCGTTCAGGGAGAAAATGCTCGCCAGGAACTTACGGCAACCCATGTCCGCGTACCTCACGTATCAGAAGAAGTTGAAGGCCAAAACCGGGCTCTGAGCTTGCGATAATTCACAAGTATGAATATGTATACGGGGGTGTTATTGAGTTAAGTGAACGATAAATTCCAGAAAACTTGTTAACATTATCAATGACAAGGACCCTATGAGAAATGTTGATTTATCGACTTTAAAAGTATGATACGTTAATGTTATGTTAAGCAGTTAATTTCGTTGTGTTCATTCGCGTAAGAGTTTAGCCAATCTTACTTGAGTTCGAACCATTTTTTATCCATGAATAGATGTGTTTGAGAATGTGGAATCTTTGGAACGCGTGTGTTATCGCCCTTTTTATACAATGAGCCAGCATAGTGCAAGTTACTGTAATGAGTTTTCCTCCTAATTTATTGATTACGTTTCTTAACAGTTTTTTTTTCATCTACAACGAGAAGCATTTATTTTATCATTATGATGAGCAGTTAAGATTCATTTTTTGTTAAAAATTGACCATATGAAATTAGTTAGCATGCGTTTATCATTGTCCCGTGCGCCATCATTTATAGCATTTGAGAATTGTTATGATAGGAATTAATACTTTGATGATAGTCTTCACAATTTATTTTGAAAATTTTCGATATCTATATTTTCAATACAATAAGTTTAAAATGAATAAATGATGAAAGTAAAGTTTAAGATTTATGTGAAAAATTAGACAAATAATATGCTTCTTTAACATTATTATGTAATATCCAGTAATACCCAATCTATTATTGTTAAGTTATAATTTCATTTAAAAAAAATATTAATGTATACAAAATTCAAACTGTGTAACAATCCATAATATTCCTTTTTAATCTTGTCATTATTAAGGTATGAAGTGCTTTGTTAAAAATATTCCGTTACATACGGCGTTTAAAGTTGTTTTTATTAAATATTATTAATGTTAATTTGTTGTGTAAGATTCCAGCTCTATGATGATCTAATAACTATTCTAGAAGGAACCTTTTGCATTTCAATATCGTAATAATGGCATGCAATAAAAAATCCTCAATTTTTGGTATTCACCACAAGTGAGGCTCTGTGTTAATCATATTACATTTGTAATCAATATTCAAATTGAAGTAATTATATCGATTATTATTGTGTTGTACATTATTTAAAATGATTATCGTTTTACAATGTAAGTTTCATATCAGTTCATATGACCTATTCTTCTATACCATTTTGTATCTTCTAAGGAGTAAATAAGAAAATTGTACAATCTGTAATAAAATGGTAATTATATTAATATACTGTGTTACCATTATTTTACCTTTCTTATCATTATATTGTATAAATTTATTATAAAGAATATATAGTTCGAAGAAAGTTGGATAAGTGTAAGACGGTATTTAATGTTATCATAAATGAATGATAAATTTTAAATTAATTTTATTAAAAATAAAAATATTTAAAGAAATACAAGTAAAATATTGATAAGATGCTCGATGCGTGATGAAAGTTCGTCATATGTTCAGTTTGTAATGAATGAAAATTCAAAAGATCTTTTATGAATTAAATAAAAGGCGAGATAGGAGTAATAAGAATACAACTTATACAGCACGACCCATTTTATTCTATTATTTTAAATAACTTTTTATGGTGACTTTTAACAGAAAAACCGCTAGGACAAAAGTTGAAGGCTTTTGAGAGGGTCATCCACTAGTGATCTTGATTTTAATCCCGGCGTTAATTTTCGAGATTATTTGAATGTCAGCTGGAAGTTTTTTTAACAAACTCCCTATTTTTTACCCAATCGAGAAAAGCGAAAAATTATCTTCGAATAACTCCAAAAATTATCCCTGGTATTAAAACTAAGTTGATTAGCAGACAGTCCCTTCCCAATTCTACAACTTTTGTGCTAAAAGTTTAAATGTTAGAGGTCATCTAAATAAGTGATTCAAAAAAATGATAAATTAGAATTGAATCCAACGTATATGTATTATCGAAATGTTAATAAGTATAGGTATTATAGGTATTTATATTTCGTATAATATTAAGCATAGGTGTTTAATTTTAAACCACAAACTTTCGTTAATAGAACTTGTCATAACTACAATAACTTAATAGATTATAGCATATACCTATAGTATAACAGGCGCTTATCAATAGAAAAAAATTTGAATGATATAAGGTGAAAATTAATAAATACGTATTTAAGACCGCCGATATATCTTTATAATAATACACTGTTCTTAATAATACAGAAATTATATATGTTAGAAGTAGTTTATTATTTTTGGAACGGTTATCATAATATACATTGAGCGTTAAATATAATTTTTTTTACAAAATATTCATTTTTTCAAATAGAAAAAGTTTATACATCTTATTATTTTTTTAAACGTAAAGTATCTATATAGTATCGTAAATGTCGACTACATATAAGTAGATGAAATTTTAAGTTAACATTGTTACTCTGGTACTTTTAAAAATTCTAATATTCACTTATTGTTTTCATTTCAAGTGGCATGGTTATGCCAAGTAAAACAATAAGTACAAAATCATTATAATAAATTAAGTTCATAGAAGATGCTCATTCAAGAAATCATCTCATATTGCTAAAATATTTAGTCTAGCAATGCATTTAGCATATATGGCGGGAAGCGGGGGGGGGGGGTCTCCACGGTATTCATTTCAATACATGATATGAAATATTTAGCAATACGATTACAATATATGTATTTGCCATATCATAGCTTCTTTTACCTCTTTTCATGAACATTTAATTTTTATTCAATACAACGGTCATTAACTATTCTACAAGCTACATCGGGACTTTGGTGGGGTAGCAGAACTGCATCTAGTACTTGGATGGGTGACCGCGTGAACCCTATGCAACTTCGGTAATCGTCTATAGGTAGTTCTTTGCTCTTAATAAAGTGTTGGCTGTAGGTGACTTGCATATATGTATTCGGCATTTAAGCTTATAAAAGGTGGCATAATTATTTAAAATATATTCGGGCACCGGGTGATGATGAAACGAATGCAGCAAATCCACAGTTTCTCACTGTTTCCGAGATACACACAGATCTGACTAAATGGTTCCGCTTTTGTTTCCTCATAGAAGCTTTGTGACGCTGAAAAAAAAAATTTCAAGTTAACATGTTAGAAAGATGGAGTCAAAATATACTATTTTTAAAAAATGTCCGTATACATGTGTGTGTGTGTGTGTGTGTGTGTGTGTGTGTGTGTGTGTGTGTGTGTGTGTATCGACGGCTGAGCGGAACAAGGTCGTATCTCACCGCGCGGACGAAGAACCTCATATCTCACCGCGCGGACGAAGAACATCGTATCTCACCGCGCGGATGAAGAACGTCGTATCTCGGCGCTCTTGCGGCCAGTACACGGCCAGTATACGGCGAGGTACGACGTTCTTCGTCCGCGCAGTGAGATACGATGTTCTTCATCCGCGCGGTGAGATACGATGTTCTTCATCTGGGCGGTGAGATACGACGTTCTTCGTCCGCGTGGTGAGATGCGACGTTCTTCGTCCGCGCGCTGAGATATAAGGTTCTTCGTCCGCGCGCCGAGATACGACCTTGTTCCGCTCAGCCGTCGATGTGTGCGAGACGTGCGTGTGGTGTGTCAGGTAGTGTGTGTGTTGGGTGTGTATGTGTGTGTGTATGTACGGGTTAACGTATATGTGACCATTCACACTTCGTCTGATCTCACCATATAAAGGTGATTTGACGCAGGGGCTGCGTACGATAACTTCGTCGGGACAGCATGTCGTGAAACACCGAAAAGCAAATGAAATTCGAATTTCATTCGAATCTACACGAAATTTAAATAATATATCACATACAAATTTAATGAATAGCGTGATACAAACAAATAATAAACTTTGACATCACATTCTGAAAACATGACTCGATTCTATGCACATATAGCATTACTTCAGCACCATGTAACATATTAAAAGCACAAAGGCATTACGCGCTTTTATGACGCGCTCGTCGAATAACTTATAACTCACAGGCACGCGATTAATGATGGATGTTCCTGTAAAGTATTGTTCACTCAAATTAAACACAGCTGTCGAATTTTGCGCACTATACGTGGCGACGGATTCCTGGAAATACATCAATCATTCGTCACCTGCTACCCAACGAAAAGGAAAAAAATATAATACGTGCCCGCGTGGAATTCAGACAAATAAGTCCTATACACTCATTTTATCAGCAATATTGCAAATTCTCCGTAAATACGAGTAGGTACTTGTTCGAGATCATATTTGTCTACAATTATTAATTAAAGAAGTCCCTGCTCGTATATAAAAATCGAAATTGTACTGATAGCGTTACTTTTGCTCTCTTCCATCCCGTGCAAACTAATGATCTCTCGAAATGACCGTCGCTAAGCTGCTCCTCGCCTCCACGCTCTTCGTCGCCCTCTTCCACGACGCTCACGGCCATGGAAGACTCATGGAGCCGATCAGCAAGTCCAGCGTCTGGAGGCTGGAAAAGTGGGACGACCCCTGTCGTAAATTTTAAATGTTAATAACAGTTAATAACTGTTAAAAATTATTTATAACTATTTAGAACTGTTTAAAACTGTTTATAGGTGTTACAAAATGTATGATTTTGGACACATTTTTTCTAATTATAATACTTTGTAATAGTTTCAAACAGTTTTTAATAGTTTTAAACACTTTCAAACAGTTTCAAATAATTTTAAATTTGATATATTTCAGGAAAAATTAATAATTAATAAATTATTATTATTAATAATTAATAATTATTTAATAGCCTCATTATTATAATCATTAGAATCAAGGAGCGCGGGAGCACTCCGAAGGCAAGTAACAGTCAAACAATGCAGAAGAAGCCTAAGGAGTGTTTAATTATACTAATAATTAATTATTACTATGTTAATAATAATAATTAATAAATATTTAAAAGTTATTAAATAATTTAATAACTCTTACAAACTGTTAAAAACTGTTGAAAAATGTCACAAACAGTTACAAACGATTAATAACGTCCAAAATCCTACATTTTGTAACATTTTTAAACAGTTTATAACTCTTTCTAACAGTTTTTAACATTTTTGAACAAAAATATTTCCGCTAGGGACGCTGTCAGGAACGACGAGGATAATGAGAACTTCTGCGGTGGAGCTATTGTAAGTTGAACGATCATAATTTTATTTTCTTTCTGGAAATTCGTTTTCAATGATCTTAACTCAAGAGCTTTATAAAGCACAAGACTGAACCAAAGCTCAAGATATTTATTTTTTAATAGAGGAGTAAAAAAAATTCTGAGTAATGGCAGAGAAGACTTTTTTACGAAAAATTACAAAAAGAGCAAAAAATCGCCCATTTTAGGTGATTTTGATGTGTTTTTCCAATCGATCTAGAAAAAAGGCACTTACTATCACTTGTTTGCAGTGACAATATCTAGTTTCTTACTGTCACTTACCTACTTATCATTGCCAAATTTTTACAACTTTTTTCATATAACAAAAGCTTTAATTCAAGCCCTGGTATATCAATGTGCCATGACAAATAGCCCAGATATGAGTTTTCATTTTCTAAAATTCGAGAAGTGAAAAGTTTCCTTGAAGATACCATTATTAAGAATTTCTTTATTCCTCTATTGAAAAATGAACATTTTGAGCTTTAGTTCAGTCATGTGCTTTGTAAGAACGAGAATAAGAAATTTTGTAGTTTCAAAAAAGATAAAAGTTCTGGAGATTTACTTATATGTGATTATTTTCGATTGTTAAATTATTTTTTACAGAACTCTTTTTTTCAACATTTTCTTAAAACAGGGCAAAAAGTATTCGTAATTCAAGTTTTTTAAAAATTAACCATATTCTGAAAATCTAGCTAATTAATTGATAAAATTATATGCTTAAGGTTTCTACCAGGGCATAAATATTTATTTATTTATTTATTTATTATCCAGAAATAAACTTACATAGTTTTAAATTTACATGGTAAATTTACAAATGTAATTCCTACCGAGGCAAATATCATTGCCTGTGTATAGGTCTGGTGAAAAATACATGATATAAAAAAGAAAAACTTAAAAACTAGCCTTAAAAACTACGAAAAGATATATATAAATTTCTCGCTAAATAAATTCAGCGTTTGATATAGATATTTAACTAAACAAAATATAACATTTTTTATATATTATTTTGAATAAAATTTTTTAATTTTGTCTTGATTCTAGATTCGTTACTTGTCAAAACTTTGAGATCCTTACTCAGACTGTTGAAAAGTCTAATAGCTTCTATATAGCTGTTTTAAAAGATTTATGTAAATGCATAAATACAAAATAACACAGCAATTTTTCCGAAAAAATTCATTATTAACACACTTTTTTGAAATTTTGAAAATCTGATAACGTACTACGTTGTTAACCAACCCAAAAAACTCTGTATACTGAATTTGATAAGTATCCGGAAAAAATAAGAAAAGTGTATACTTCAAAAGGTTAATAAATCCATAAATAGTAGTAAAAAATAAAAAGTAAGAAATAAGATATAATCATTCAACATTGCATTGTGCATCACAGAATTCTTTGGAATTTTAATTTTAATAATCGAGTAGAAAAAAATGACACAATATGCAAAATGAAATTAAACATGTTGCTTTAGTATTTAGAGAATGATTGAATGTTGAATTGTTATTAAGAAACTGTATGTAAAATACATAGTAACAGATTTATTGTTTTAATGAAAATCACAAAATATTCCTCTTCGCATACGAGATGTGCATACAACAATTATGGTTTCACATCCATGTGAACTTCACGTCAATTGTGAATTAGAACATGCTTATTAATGAAGTTGAACATTGAATGCGACGTGACACGTGTATGTACGTGTCACGAATCTTCTCATGACTATCGTAATAATCAAATAGCGCTTTAATTAAAACATTGTATCAATCTTAATTTTGACAATTTTAAACGTAGTTATCCGTTAAGTTTACAATTATTTTTAAATAATTCCATCTTTTGACAACGGATTTAATTCTTGTAATGCGGCAGACGGAATACTACTAGCCGTATTACCATGTAAGCTTTTGATTTTTAACTCAATGAAAATCTTTGCTACGAGGAGAGAACTGAATTTCCTATTCACTACAAAAGATTACATTTCAATTTCTAATTTTGAAAATGTACCAATATGCATTCAATATGATCAGAGATTTGATAGCAAAAATATAAGATTTTGAGGAGCGTGGGAAATCAATGCCCACTTTAAGAGAATGGAAAATTATTGCACAACGGATAACGCATTTTACTAAACTCTATACGCATAGTGTGATGATAATTTTCATTCCATAAAAAAGTTAGTTCAGCGCAGAGGAGGCTCAAAAATGCATCTGGATTGTAGGTAAGCACACAAAATTTATACGATCTAGAAACTTAGTTTTTTTAGCTATTTAATGACGAAATTACGATGTATTAGCATAGTAAACGTAGACAGAGTGTGTGTGTGTGCGTGTGCGTGTGCGTGTGTGTAACTACTGGTTACATTAAAATACATAATTAACAATATAAATATACTTTGAGTATTTCGAATACAAATAAATGTCGTCACACGTTTACCAATAAATAATAACCTTCTTGTGCAAATTCCCGAATTACATTGCACCTTCCATATAAGGTGGCCCTTCCGCGACTCCCTAGTCAAAGCAGTGCTAAATGAAGAGGGTACCTAAAATTAAAAAAAAAAACCATAGTTGTAATGTGATTTATTTATTTAAAATGATAGAGATATTCAATGCATTATAAATTAAGTGTATTTAACATGATTAAGATAACTTTTTTCACAAAATGTCGATATTTTAGAAACTAGATATTGTCACTGCAAACAATTATCGATAAATCACTGGAATCTTTTTAGTTTCTTAACTGATTTTATTTTCAAGGTCTCATTTCCTTAAGTAATTTCATGGAGACTTGCCACAGGAAAAATTCAGAAAGTTTCAAAATTCAAAATTCAAAATTCAGAAACGCGCTAGCGACTTCACAGAGCTGTCAGCTTTTTTTTCTTTTCAATGGGCTACCTGTTTGTTTTGCCAATAGAAAACAACTGCTGCGGCTAATTGAACGTTGTAGATATATACATACATATTAATGCTAAATTTCATGCCTCAGGGGTACGCCGATGTTCCATTATGATTGAGCGCGTCTGATCAAATACGATCGTTCCAAAGTATAAAAGACCTAATCTCCCACTGAACCAGCATCATTCGACTCTTTCGCACCTAGTCTCGAGAATTATAGTAGCTATATCGTATAGAATAATGGCACCCAAATTCGTTCTTATCTCGACGATCCTGCTGGTCGCCTTCCAGAAGATCCATGGTCATGGAAAGCTCATGGACCCCGTGAACAGGTCGAGCACCTGGAGGAAGGGATACAAGACGCCGCCCAACTACACCGACAACGAGAACTTCTGCGGTGGATTTGGTGTAAGTAGAAATTCGACACAAATTATCGTTGTCAAATTATACATTGAATAATATATCTTAAAGAAAATTAAGTTATACGATTATTATTAATTATTTCCTATTCAACAGGTCCAGCAATCTAACGGTGGCAAGTGCGGCCCCTGCGGCGACAACTACAGTCATCCTCAACCCAGACGTAACGAGAACGGCGGTGTCTACGGAACCGGTACCATCGTCAAGACGTCAGTATACCTGCATCAACCCACACGCATATCCACAATACAATCCACCCATTATACAAACATATAGACTCAACATAACTAACCGACATCTTTTCTATTCATCCTACAAACAGTTACAAATCCGGCGAACGTATCACCGTCGTGGTCAATCTCTCCGCTAACCACAGGGGCCACTTCGAGTTTGCCATCTGCCTACTTAACGGACCCAAGGATATTGAAACCGAGGAGTGCTTCAACGCTTATCCAGTCAAACTTGCCGATGGTAGTGACAATTTCCGGGTTGGTAGCCACCACGGCGACATCTCCATCGAGCTCCAGCTTCCCGAAGGTCTCACCTGCGAGCACTGCACCTTCAGGTGGCACTACAGGACCGGCAACACCTGGGGCTTCTGCCCCAATGGTGGTGGAAAGAACGGCTGCGGACCCCAGGAACAGTTCAGGAGCTGCTCCGATATCACCATCCAGTAAATTGAATGGGCGAGGCGGTTCTTTGTTGTTTAAAGTTATTGAACTGTTGATGATTTATTGTTGAAATGTTATTTATTTAATAAATAGTTTATGATTTTTATTATCCAAATATATATATGTTTTTGTTGTTATTTTTATTTCCTTCCTTTCCTTATATATTCATGCTCCTATTTTATTTTAAAAAATGAATATTGAATTTAAGCCTATCTAATGTTTATAAAAAAAAATGTTATGAAAGTGAAACAGGAATATTGAGAATACTCTGTAGTTTTTACATTAAGTATGAATTTATACGCACATATGGTGTTAATAAGACATATTAGGCATACATAAGTTGATAGCAATCGAACACAAAGTGCAATTATATTAGTGATGTCAATTGCTTAATTATCATTTTGGTATATTACACAACCGAAACTGCAATAAAACCCGCTGCCAATTCATTGGCACTTAGCTTCTCCAAACTTAATTTTTTGTGCTATCACATAAATTATTTGCGTTAAAAAGTACAATTCATTATAAACAATATGTATTAAGCCGTTTCCGCCGAAAACGCCACTCACGGTACATCGCCCTACTGAAAAATCTCACGTGAGATCTCATATGAGTTCTCACCTGAGATCTCACGTGAAATCTCACGCCAAAATCTCATCTGAAATTCTGGTCCGCGAGTTGCTTTTAATGATAAAAAATCAGTTTCTGGGAATTACGAGTCGCGTATATAGCACCAGTAACGCATTTATTGAAAAACGATGATGATTGGCAACTGCTGTTATATCGAGTACAAAATGTGACTATTAAAACGTACTCACTTTTATTGTACAGAACATTTCAGCTATTGATACGCAGACTATTGTTAGAATATTTTTATAAGGTTATAGTGTTTCAAATAAATTATATTATAGGTTTATTATAATTATTGATTTCTTTTTTTATCAAAGCCGATATATAGCCTATAGATTACGTTTGTTCTTACGAATATTTCTTGGCAGTGCTTACTAAACCGTGTGACTATATACTTACCCATTGCTACTCCTTAAGCCACAGTTATTATATTTCATCAATTGTTTCATAATTTAATTAATAGATTTATTCGAAAATTAGTTTTTCAATAAAATGTCTCTGCCAAGGTGAGTCAATTTAAAATATAAGAAGATTAGACCAAGAAGATGTTCCGACAATTTATTAACATATCAAAAAAACATTTAGCTTATTCATCAGTGGTTAACACGAAAAAAATTTACCTTGCGTCGATATAGATCATTTTCGATTCAAAATTTGTCATCGATAAAGTTGTCTCACTGCGAGTTACATACGATTTTTCAAATTTCGTCTTAATTTTCCAACAGATTTATCTGAAATTTGACCAGGTATTAGGGAATAAGTTTATCTTTGTGTGTCAACTCTTAGAATTAAGGCGATGTGAACCTCAAAATCAACCCAATTTCATTATTTAATTCATAAACATTCGAACGTTTATTTGGAAAAACAATTCTGTCAGGCGCTCCGTGTATGTAAATACTATGCTCAGATTTTTTTTTGTGCGATTCTATCAGCATTTCCATGAGATACGCTCGTTTTAATACTGGCAAAATTCGAAGTATTACAGATCCCTACTTATCGGCATTGCGGCTTTTATTTAATTAAATAAATTCTGAGTAGATTTTTGGAAAAACAGCTCTGTCAGGCGCTCCGTATATATAAATACTATACTCAATTTTTTTTTTAGTAATTCAATTATTATTTGCAAAAGATATACATGTTCTAAAATTTGTCGGTAAGTACACATTATCTTAAAGAAAAAGCTTTCAACAATTAATATTTAATTGAAAACATTGTGGCCGGTACGGCAGAAAACTTTGCCGGTATAAGGCATACCCTTAAAATTGGAGATCGAAAGTATAGTACATTATTTCACAGCAAGAGGCGCCTGCAATCTAATTTACAGATACAGTACAGAGCTGTATTTGTACGTGCTGAGATATATATAATGAGTGTATATACAATAGTATAATATTGCCTCTCAGCAGGCGCCTCTCGCGTCGAGGAACGTACTAAATCGCGCTCTCACGTTACTCTGCAAGACCACCTTATCGATGACAAATCATAAAAACACGTAAATAGGTAAATATAAGAAAAACATTTTTATAGCCACTTATTACTTTGACGGTTATAATATTATGTTACAAAATTATTCATATTTAAACTAAAATATTTACGAACTTGTATTAAAACTAAAATATTTACCAACAAAAGACTTAGATAAAAATAACGAAAATGAGCATTTTGAGTCAATGAATGAATTAAATCATACAATTGTAAATTAAGTTGAGCAAAATACTAATGAAATACATAATTTAATTACTTTAAAGAAAACTTGTGATTTTTCAAATGCATATGATGATAATGTCAAAAATTCTGTTCCGAGAGAAGCAGATAACCGTCAATTCAAAGATGCACGCCCTTTCTATAAGTCATTCCAATGATAAAATAAATAAGTCTGATCATGTTAAGGAAAAGTGTGATAAAACAATTCTGTTCTCGCCGAAGAACATATTGAATTTGGAATATTTTCTACGAACAACAAAAGATTTTTTACAATCATCTCTAGTAAATAAGAAACTAACAGAAACATTATATTATATTTATTAGAGTCTAAATATTATTTTTTTGATACTCTTTATCACTCAATGATATTTCTCTAATCAAAACTAACAGAAAGTTTACAAACGATAAAGTATTTATATAAAATATCACACACACTACACGAACTATCTGAAAAAAGAAATCTTTCAAATATAAAGCCTCGATTCGTTCAAGATAACGTGCGCTGGCCGCGCTGAAATCATACCTGAAAAAATGCGCACTTATCTCATTAAAGTTTACGCAGAACCAATATTTTTTTACAATCCTTAAAAATACAGGCGCCACGTTATACGGTATAATAGGAATGCGCGTGCGTGCCTAGCGACAAGCCGGGAATGATAAAAAGAAAAGCGCATTGTTCGGCGACGAAACGTACTACGCGCACCACACACACACGCATGTTGACGCGACAGTCCGAGAATAAAAGGAAATAGAAATCCTTGGTCACGCACAGTCATATACTGACGATGCTCTCGCACAGCTATCATAAGTGGAGATTTAGCGAGATTTAAAAATATACAGGGAGATAATGCAGGAAAGGAACTACGATATCGAGTGCATTCCTCAATTCCATTGTATTTTTTAAATTTTTCTATTCTCTCCTATGTAAATTTCTACGATATATTATCTTTATTATTCTATTCTGGTGAAGCGCAGGTTTAAAAATAATAACGGGTAAATAATACTCTTGAAATAAATTTTCAGGTGAATTAGTTTGTTTAATGTTTCAATGACGAAACAATTTTTGCCCCGGCGCATGTAAAGCGCGCGCACGAATTCAATACAACATTGTATCTTACGCAAAAGTACGGTCATGCATGCTTACACGCGGTCATTAAATAAGAGTTAAAAAAGGCGATAGTAGACAGTGGTTTGGCTTGTTTGTACTACTCCGCCTATATGAAGTTTCTTACAAACGACAGTTTGAACGTAGAGAATCAACGAAAAATCGTTTATTTCACTTCAAGTTCGCACTTTTAATTTAATAAAACTATATATTTTCTTACATCAATTGATCATAGATAAAAGAATCATTCAATTTAAAACATGCGCGCTTATATATAGTCAATTACATTAAAATATTATCGGGCGCTTTAGTCGTAATTAAGTGAATTCTCACGCTGATGAATAGCCTCTTTTTCAGAGGAAGTCTCGCGCGTTAATATACACGCAAATCCGAATCATCTTCGTCAAAGAATTACTTTTCTGATTGATACGCTGATCATTACCATATGCCCCATCCTCCGATATTCAAATCCATTAATTAGCATACGGAATCGCATCTCAACACATATTAATAAATAAAAATTAATCTTTCCACCAAATTATTACACCAATTGCAACCATTATTTGTCTCCATTATTATTATACACACACACACACGCGTGTGGTTGGCGCACGTGAGGCAGCCACTTACATCGTTAACCGCGCGCCAGCGACTGGCGTTTAACATCATTTTTCGACCCACATCTGCCCAAAATCGCAACAATAATCCAATTTCGTTTCATCACGCGCGTCTGCTTCGCATTATAATACATCTACGCAGGCACACACACACGTGGCAAGCGTTTCGCTAACAGCCGCGCCTGCTGTATAACTTCTATCTCTATGTCTCTGTACCGCCGTCGACAAGGCTCGACTTTGTGTGCATCGCGTGTCCATTACTTTAACACTCGGCGGAAGGACACGCGCGCCGGCGACGCGACGCATCATTTCTCGGTTTCAAGAGCGCGCGCTCGTTAACGGCGAAAATCCGGCGCGCGAATTGGATACTCGCGCGCTTAAAATCAGGATGTGACCGTTGCTATATACACTGGCTGCCGCAGCTGCCCGAGTCGTCCAGACATCACTAGCGCGCGTTGCGCAATCGTATATATGTACGGTTCTCGCTCTTTGCATATAACTACACGTACGTACCATTGCGTAAGAGAGGCAGGCGCACATACATCGGAGGGCCAAGAGAGTTAGCGAGGAAGCGCACGGAATTGGGCCAGTTCGCGCTGGCGCGGTCGTTAGTGCGCCTGGTATACCTGTTACACAGATGTGGGTAGGTATAATAGCGTATAGTTGTATTGTAAAGCCCGTGTGTGTGTGTGAGAGAGAGAGAGAGAGTCGGGAGTGCGGATGTACCGGTACGGGAAGGTGGTGTATGGATCATGAGTCATGCGCGTGATGGGGATTGTCAGTGTGGAGGGCGATATATGGATATTATTTTCTTATTTTCTTGTATACGTTATATGTGTGCAGGTATTGCTTCCATATGAGATTGTAGCTTTAGTCAAACTCGCATAATATAAAATATTGGAGACGAAATATAAATTATTGATAGTGTAAAAAGTGTATCCGAGATAGATCAATGTGGACGCAGAAAGTGATTCAAGTTTCCTGCAATTCGTCCGCGTTCGTCCAATGTTGATAGCTAGCTCCGATACATAATCTTATATTTTTTAAATATAATTTTATAATGCGCCGCTATTAATCTGCAGAGCAAAACAAGATATTAAAATAATACATGCGCGACTATTCTTTTACCATTATAATAATGAATAAATGGCTGCTGTAATTATTTCATATTAGTTCGTTTATTATACTTATCCTGCTGAAGAGTTTATTGCAGACATCGTTATTTAATTATTATATAACCAATTTGGTAGGTAACTATGAGCCAATTATTTTTTCCATGAATAAATTTACGAAATTGATAGGTATAACAATTTGCCAAACCAAGCACATATCTCAAATAGACTGACAATTTCAATTGTGAATCATAGTATCGATTTCATACAGAGATAAAACTAAATATAAGATAAAGAAAAGAACAACAAAAAGTCTTTTAACAGAGATAAACATTAGCTAAATAATCATTGGACAATCAATACACTTCAATTACCATGAAGAACGCCAAGTAGATACATGTAGGACATTAGTCAGACAAATATATATTTTACGAAAGAGCTTTCTTTCCTTTCATCCTTCTACGCAATCATAATTTAAGTGAGCATTTTAATTGTCTTCATAATTTATGGTATTATATCTGAAAAGTATAACTTTTATTACATTTTCAAAATAACTTAATTGATATATTTTGTGTGTGCTTCAATTTCATCATTTTCGGATGATTGTCGAGACTGAATAAGGATGGTAAAAATATAGAGTAGAAAGATTTCAAAAATGTGAGTAATAAAAAAGCTGATAATGATATTGATACGTAAAAATAAACAACGTTCAACCTAAATGACTTATATCAAATTTCAAATACAAGAGATTTATTTTAAAGTCTCGTAAAAAAATGGTGGTAAGTATACTTTCAAGAAAAAAAAATGGTTTCAATCCTAATAGCAGTAAATTTATAATGAAAGCGGTATATATTCAACAAAAATTACGCGATAACTACACAACTAAACCAACCTACTGCCCAATTAGCGACTTCAATTACACACGACTTCCAAACCTCCGCTCGCAATCTTACAAAAAATCAGCCACCCACCCATCCACCCATAATCCCGATCGACCGGCATAGCCGAAAGGTCAACCTATAATATCTGTGTACATCACAGCCTATCCCAGCCCCTTATCTTTACGGTATTTGTTCTCTCCGCACCCGCTCTAAACACGTCCTCGACTCTTACATAGCCACACATCCTGCGCACACTGTGCACGCGCCGCTCCAATAAAGGCACAAAGCGCGCGTGCGACTCGCTAAGTTCGTTTGTGCGCGCGAGCGAGCGAGCGAGTTTAGAACGCGAAAAATAGCCGCGGCAGTGCTCGTCGGCGTTCAATGTGATTCGCCCGCGTTCGCGGCAAAGTTATCACCTTATCAGCGCGCCGAGATTATGCCCCATATACGGCTCTTTCTCTCTCACCGTATCGTTGAATTTCCGAGCGCGGCAGCGGCGAAAGTCCGCTCTTAATCGAGCCCAAGTGTCAAGTGTGCGGGTGAGTCGTCGTGTATGTAGAAGGGCAAGTGCATCATTAAGTATGTATAATAATAGTGTGTACTTTGGATCGAGGTACGTGCAGCTGATCGATCGATTGGTGTGTGGATATATAATAGAGAATGATGACGTCGATGCTGTGCGCGGTGGTGATGATGGTTAACAGTGGCGAGAATCGATACTTAATTGGGTCGTTAACCCTCGTGTACATATACGTATGTATGTGATGTATACGTGGAGGAGTTGGTTGACATAGTAATAAGTAATAGTTACAGGACGTAAACGTAAAATAGTCTCGTAACTAGCTCACAATTGACGAGCCTACTCCCTGTATGTGTACGTCAGAGATTCTTTTCTCTTCTCTTTTTACTGTTACGTTAATTTAGCGCCGATGCGCGCCACATGTACATTCGTGTATATACGTATATACGAGCGACACGCGCTATTACGCACGCGTCGGCATATATATAATATAAGACCGCGATACGCGCCGGCGGCAGCGGCAGCCTGCGAGCACATATAATATATAGGAGCGGGAGATAATGATTATATAAGCCGCGACTGTTTGACAAAGTGTCGCGGCAGAAATATAAACTAGCGGCGGGTGAGGATGCGCGCGAAATATACATATATGATGTATATGAATGTATGTGTGTGTGTGTGTGTGTGTGTACGGCAATCTTGGATAAATATTACGCGCATGCAGTACACGATGCTCCACGCGAGTAAATTGACGCGCATGTGAGAGGCTTTTGTTGAGATAACAATGCGAGTATGCTAACGAGAGACAAAAGATTTTATGTCAGGCGTGTTAATGTATACAAAAAGACGTGTTTTCTTACGCGGGTGATGTGTAAATAATTAACGCGCCCGCGAAAATGATGCCTGATGGGTGCGATGTATAACTTTTATAATGTATACGAGCGCAGACGCGCGTGTGGCCCAATTTGCGAGTGTAATCAGCATGTAAGGCGGTCGCCGACGGGCTATACGAAGTTCGCGCGTGTTCTCTCCCCCTCGGATGTCGATAAATATTGGTTTATCACGTGATTTTGATAAGTGGAGCCGATCGTGGCACTCCTAATTGAATGCGAGAACTGCTGCATTATATACATTAATTTCAGACGCTAATTGCTACTTTGACGGTAAAATTTCATTCTTTTTTATTTTACAGTATATATAGATTAGTGTATTTGTGAGCTGTTGTTAGAATGAATGGATCGAACTGTTTTCAAAGTGTAGGAATATTTTCTATCGATTCTAGCAAAGTGTATAATGAATGAAAAGTTGGTAAAGACAGCATGTAAGAAAGTACATAAATATTTATATAGACTTGAAAAAGAAAACCACAAGCATATATATCATCGATTACCTAAGTAAAAAGCGCGCTCACTCACACACACACACACACACACAACACACACACATTAGTCACTTACATACGTAATTTTTCCTGTCAACTTTTAACACAAAAATCAATATTCAACCTTTCTACGCGCTTTGTAGCCAACCTATAGCCGAGGCATTGATCGTTCCTCAAATCTTTCAATCACGGCGAAAAAGAACTTCGACGTATATGATAATCAGCTCTCGAGGGATTGCGCAACTCGTGTATACACTCCTCTCTGTCGGGCAGATGACGCAGAAAAATCCGAAACGTTAACATCGGTCATCACTACAATCACGGGCGAGACTCATTCAACCGCGCGGAAAAAATCACGGGGGAGGCGGGTGTAAACATATAACGAATGTACTTCTCTAGACGGCCTTGTAACTGTTACAATTAATTCCTTGACACCACCACGTGCTACACAAATGCATATACTTCACATATACACACAAGCGCGCGCGCGAGTATTCCATAAATCATAATGTGCAGCAACAGTAGCAGCAGCGAAAAGAAGCGCGGAGCGGAGCATGAGAGAGAGTGTAGGTATAGATATATGTAAAGTGAACGGCGCGCGCGAGGAGCGGAAAGCAGCCGCACACGCCCAACAATGTAATTCGATTAGCCGCGATCTCAATTCGGAGTCACAATTATACGCGGGTAATTGGCGTTCTCCGAAACGCGTACGCGCGCGCTAAGTCTATATATATGTATATTTAAATATATAGTATAATATGGGTTGCGCGCGAGCGTTTTTTTCGTAGATAAGCGGAGAAGCGACGCGCGGCAAGGATTTCGCTGAAAAATTCGCGGATGACGAAGGTTCCGCGAATGTGGGTCAGACTGATTAGGAGAGAAAGAAAAGTTTAATATCGAAATTCGCTTTGTTGTTAGTGTAAGACGCGAGTATGAGAATCGAGAAAAAGAGACAATGCGCTCTCGCGATGTGCTAGTTTGATTAGAGATATGACGTAGTATAGATAAGAGATCGATTTCAAATCAGTGTCTTTCTGACTAGTTTCGTACCCTACCTATACTTCGGCTTATTTTTTCAAGTGGCACGAAACGATTGATCTCGACTTGTGTGTGTGTATTTTATAATTCAATTACCGTGCGAAATTAGAAAACTGCGGTATAAGTATAGAACGGTTATAAATAAATAATATGATGAATATTTAAAAATAATCCGCAGTGTAATATGTATAAAAGAATACTGCGTTGCAAGAGACTGCGATATTTTTGATTCGATCTTGCGAGTGGCTATAGGCCTACTATTTATAGACATTTTTTGTCTTATCGTTTTTTTGGCAACGGCGAGTTTCACATTAGTAGCTGGGCTTTTTCATGAATACTAGAGTGTGAAATCCGAGTTAACTGTTTACGCATTTCTATTTTCATCGTATTTTATATTAGGTGAATATCAATATTAATATTTTAACGAATTTTTTCGCACCGTCGGTTGTATAAGCTCCAATTGTTGCTTTCCTTATCATACTCTCTAAAGTTGAATTAGTGAAAATTGCTCCACCATTTCAATTAGTAGAAAAAACTTCTAATTTATTAGTGAATATTCACTATTTCATTTAGTAGTTTATTAAAACTACTATTTTGATTAGTAGTTTTTACTAATTTAATTAGTAGTTTTTTAAAAAACCACTAATGAAATAGTGAATATTCACTAATAAATTAGTAATTTTTTCTACTAACTGAAATGGTGGAGTAATTTTCACTAATTCAACTTTAGAGAGTAGCGTTGCATAATCCGTGCAATTAAGCTCATGATAAATATCGTTAGTTTAAAAAAAAAGACACTATTTCTGTCCAGCATGTTTTCTTTACTATATTTCATCATGTGTGTATGTAAGTTTTAGAGTAAATCAATTGCATAAATTATATACCATTTCACGTGTACATAATAAGTGTGTGAACAATTTTTATTACTAAAAACGTACAATAAAATTCCTGGTCTAGCAGTTAACTCGACATCTCATTACCATACTGAAATAAGCGTATAACTATAAAATTATTTTGCACCACGATCATCAATATCTGCTCCCGAATTACTGTGAAATCAGTGCACAGTATATACAGCCTAATCAACAAGTAGCGACAGTAGAAAAAGTCAAGAAGCGCGCAAACAGACGCGAGATACACGCCAGTAGCCTGCACACATCGCGTATAGACACTCGGCAGATAAACGCTTCAATATTTACACACACGCACGCACACGCACGCACGCACGCGCACACACACACACACACACACACACACACACACACACACACACACACACACACACACACACACACACACACACACACACACACACACACACTTACATAAACACCCTAAAACCGAAATAAAGGCACTGAGTCTTACAATTACACTAAACGCATTGAAGCCATTCATGCGATAAGGACTTATTATACTTCGGCGCGATCGCGTTTCCTTTGTCTTGTCAGTCCTGGGCCTGAGTACCGAGTACGGGCGTTTTGTATACACACACCGTCTCGTATATTCTCACATATTCCGGGCGTTCTAAGGTTTTAACCTTTCCCTCTCCTCCTCCCCCTTGTACCTCCCCCCTCCCGCAGTGTGAGAGCAGTCGTGGCCGCGCGCGGCGAGCTGCCTACTCTGCCAGCTAGCAGGTTAGGGTCAGTAGCAGCTCTCTGCGATCGTGGGGCCGGTCAATCCGGTAGTCGTGGTGTGTAGTGTGTGTTGGTCGCGGCGCCCCGAGGACTCGTGGAGTCAGTGGATCCACTGATTCTACTCTCTCGGCAGTCTAAAGATCCCGAGAGGCGCGTGCAGCAGCAACGCGTCTGTAGCCAGGAGCCTGGATATTACACACTCACACTGACTCCACAGGATCTTTGAGATCTCGCGTAAATTAATAGGTACGTGCAGTCGTAGATAGGAGAGGGGGAAACTACTTAGTCGGAAAAGTCTGCTCCTTTCGCGCGCGAGAGAGAGAGAGAGAGAGAGAGCCACCGGACCGAGGCAGCGGGACCCACTTTTTTTTACACGCTCGCAGGACATAATGTAAGGTACCTGTATACCTACACAACGCGAGCAGAGAGAAAGAGATGGCCCGCAGCTGGAATTCCCGAGTGTTGTGTGTGCCTCTTTTGCTGCTGCTGCTGTTGATGTGTTGTTTAACATACGCTGCTACCTGCCCACTCCGCGAGCGTGTGAATCATCGCGAGTAGCGAGCTTCCTTTTCCTCCCTACTGCTGCAGCGTGGTGTATGCTAGTAGCTACTAGCTATATAAGTACTGCGCTACTGCTGTGTGATCGTGCGTGCGTGTAAAGGGGTTTTTTTGCATTCTCTTTCTCGCCGCTAGAGAGTCGTGCTGATATAAAGTATACTCGTGTGTGACTGCTCATGTGACTGTGCTTGCTGCGGTCTGCTGCGGCTGACGACGGCGACGAGAGGCGACGTCGATTTGTCGAAAGGTTAAATGCCTCGCTGAAAAGTGTCTCGCACTCCTCGCCACGATCCAATTTCCCAGCTAGATTGGCTTTAATTGATGCCGGCCGCTCTCTCGTTGTGTATTGTAAAACAAAACGTCGCGATCGCATTTCGATGTAAGAGAGTGGCATGTGTATACCGTACGCTTGTGCATACGTACATGCGTCGCGTCAGTTCCACGCATCGTTTAAGTAATTCGTTTCGAGAAGTTCTCAGCGCGTGCAATTGACGCGAGTCGTCTTATTAGTATATATATTGGCGATTGTGGTGTTCTGCTATTGCTGCGCCCCGACGTCGTCGCGATTCCGCTTGTGACACGAGTGGGTGTGTGCGCGCATTCGGGGGTGTTGCTTCGCGCCTGTTGAATGTGCTGTGTGTGACGAGGATTTTGCAAACGTAGAAATGCAACAGTAGCAGTGGTTGTAGTTGTAATCGTAGTTGTAGTAGTCGAGTGCTCGTCTCATTATCACCTTTTCTCTTTTTGTTCATTGTTCACTCTGTAATTTAACTTTTAAATTGTGTGTTCAGTTTAGTGTGAAGAGCAAGGCGAACCACTGTATTCAAGATGTTCAGCTGGCTGGGCAGGGATGACTCCCACAAGCAGGAGCTCTTTGAGAATGTCACAGAGGGCCTTAAGAAGATTTACAAGACCAAATTACTGCCACTAGAACAGTACTATCAGTTCCATGACTTTCACTCGCCTCAACTGGATGATCCTGACTTTGATGCTAAGCCTATGATATTACTGGTGGGACAGTACTCAACGGGTAAGACAACATTCATAAAATATCTGCTAGAGAGAGACTTCCCTGGAATCAGAATCGGACCAGAGCCAACGACAGACAGATTCATTGCTGTTATGTATGATGATAAAGAAGGCGTTATACCTGGTAATGCTCTCATCGTCGACCCTCAAAAGCAGTTTAGACCACTAACCAAGTTTGGAAATGCCTTTCTCAATCGGTTCCAGTGTTCCACAGTTAACTCACCAGTGTTGAAAGGAATATCTATTGTTGATACTCCCGGAATACTCTCTGGAGAGAAACAAAGAGTAAGTTTTAATTAAGTAAAAATTAATATGTAATATAAAGTATTAGACTGTTACAATATAGTGGTTTGAACATCTTTTAGTAAACTAATTAAAAAATTATACATCTGTGTTCTGCAGGTTGATAGAGGTTACGATTTTACTGGAGTATTAGAATGGTTTGCAGAGCGTGTAGACCGAATTATTTTGCTATTTGATGCTCATAAACTCGATATTTCTGATGAATTTAGAAGATCAATTGAAGCACTACGTGGACATGATGATAAGATTAGAATTGTCTTAAATAAAGCTGACATGATAGACCATCAACAGCTTATGCGTGTTTATGGTGCACTTATGTGGTCTCTTGGCAAAGTTTTACAAACACCAGAAGTGGCCAGGGTATACATTGGATCTTTCTGGGATCAACCTTTAAGATATGATGTTAACAGAAGGTAAATTTAAATGAAAATAGAATGTTTTAGATTTACAAACATATAAAAGCTATCTAGTTTTTTTTTATTAACAAAAAAAGAACAAAAAATATGTGTTTCTGTAGTAATTGGATGAAAATGAAAATTATTAATTGTTATAAATAACTGTTATAAAATTTGTTATTTTAGATTATTTGAAGATGAAGAACAAGATCTGTTCAAAGATATGCGATCACTGCCGCGAAATGCTGCACTCAGAAAACTGAACGATTTAATCAAACGTGCACGTTTAGCAAAGGTAGATCTATGAGCTTGTTAAAGAAGCTATTTAAAGATAATTTTTTTATTTCATTTATAAACGACCGTTTTAGGTACATGCATATATTATAAGCGCCTTACGTAAGGATATGCCTAGTATGTTTGGTAAAGATACTAAAAAGAAAGACCTGATTAAAAACTTAGGTCAAATTTATGATCAAATTCAACGAGAACAACAGATTTCACCAGGGGATTTCCCAGATCTCAAGAAAATGCAGGAAAATTTAGCGCATCACGATTTCACGAAATTCAACATACTTAAACCAAGATTATTAGAAATTGTTGATAAAATGCTTCAAGAAGATATCTCAAAACTTATGGCAATGATTCCTCATGAAGAAACTGTAACTTCTTCAGAACCAAATATTAAAGGTATAGTATTTCTGATTTTATTACATTTTACTGACAAATATGTAACATGCAAGTCAGTAACTTATTCAATAAACTTGTTAACCCTTTCATTGTCAGAAGCTACTATAGTGGCACTCTGCTTTTTTTTCAGTTTTTCGTTCACAACCCTGATGGAAATCGAAAACGTATGTAAATGTAAATAAGTGTATGTAAAGGTCGTAATTGGAACATGAATTTACAATTATTTACATTTATTTACATTTATATACGTTTATTACAGAAACTTATGTTTATTTATAAAAATATATATTTCATTTTGATGTCATAAATGATGGAATTTAATAAATGTAAATACATTTTTTTATATTTATATACATTTTCGTAAAACTTGTAAATTATAAGTCTTATATAGCGCAAATTTAAGAAAATGTAAAAAGATGTATTTAAGTATATAAATGTGTATAAATGTAAAAAATTTCTTCCTAAACTTCTCCTCACTAAACTATATTATCATGAAAATGTATATAAATGTATATAAATGTAAAAAAAGGTAAAAAATTGTATATAAATGTAAAAATATTCCAATAGCGACCTTTACCTACATTTATTTACATTTATATACACTTTCGATTTTCATCAGGGAACTTAGTCATTTCACATTCAAAATTGCTCAAATGTTTTTCCACTGTATCTTAAATACTTATAATACATATTTCTAAGCCTAAAAATAAGAACAATTGTTTATATAATTAGTTATAAATAATTTACAATGAAAAATCTTGGATTTTTCTTATAACAATGTGTCCCTGAAGGGGTTAAATAAATAAATTAAATTTTTAGGAGGAGCATTTGAAGGAGTAGAAGATCAAGTGAGTCCATTTGGTTATAAAAAGGGAGAAGGCATTGATGCAGGTTCTAATGAACCTGAATGGATTGTAATGAAAGAAAAATATAAGTATGATTCTATATTTGAATCTCTTGGTCCATCAGATGGAAAGATTACTGGTGCAGGTATGAATAATTAACTATATATGAGATAATTTTGATGAATATCATGAACTGAAAATATAATAAAAACTATTTACAATGTATTTTTAGCTGCAAAATCTGAGATGGTTAAATCTAAATTGCCCAATACTGTCCTTGGAAAAATCTGGAAGTTATCAGACATTGACCATGATGGTTACCTTGATGCTGATGAATTCGCGCTTGCAATGCATCTCATCAATGTTAAATTAGATGGACATGAATTGCCTGTGGAATTACCAGATCACCTAATACCTCCATCTAAACGCGATTTGTGAATATAAAGATAAATCCATTTTTAAGACTTTCATGGAATAACTTCTATTTGCTATAGAAATTCAGTGATAGAAATTATTCCAATTCGAAAAAAATAGGAAATAAAAAGAGAATTGCGATTTTATTATCGTGAAAAATGTAAATGTGCAAGTTATTGAGAAGGGCGATAGGTGATGATATTGTTACTATTTATGTACTACTTGAGAAAAGGTGATTGCACAGAATTATTTTTTTAAATCTATATGTGATTATGTACGTGACTGATTAGTGTGATTGGAAGAAAGCTATCACATAAATTATGGAAAGACTCGTACATTCAATAATAGTGAATGTCCCAGTATTTGGACATTTAAGATGTTCATTTTGATAATTTTAATATTATTATATCATCACAATAAATCATTCAAAGAATAAGCAAATTACTTAATTTTGGTAATTGGACATCAATTTTATTGTGTTAATTTTTAATCATTGGTCTTTTTCATTTCATGATTGGTTATGAACCATGACTTGAAACATTGCGAATTGCAGAATTAAACAACTACAAAAATCGTAGTATAAAATTAGTTTCAGTAAAGAAAATTATCGTTGTTATATTGAAGTGTACAAAAAGAAAATGGTGTAATTATGCGGAACGTGGCAATGATAGTTATATTAAAATTGTGAAGTAGTAGATACTTTTTTTTATAGCATTTAATTTCGTACTGTGATTGTAAAATAATGCATTCACTGTCAAAATATTTTCACATATATGGCGTATTTATTAACTTTTAAGACTGTCCAATTACTTACGATAAGCGTATTCATATGATGATAATTGAGCGCTTTAATTGTAATGAAATAATACTAAAAATATAATCTATTTTATTTACACTGTATGATTTTAACAATTCCACTTTTATATATGGTTTTTAGGCACGACCTCTATTCGGGAGAGCCTTATATTTTCACCATAGCGAAAATTGTTACACTTCAAATACTAAAAAATTTATTAAATCAAAACTGTTTTCCACTCAAAATGAGTCAATTTTAAGCGTTTTCAATGTACGTCTGTACGTCCGTATATAATCAAGTTCCTCGATTATCTTGGCGAAATTTGAACGGATACAAACGAATTTTTTCCCAGATAGTCATCTCATTATAAGTACCGGACCTATATTGAGCCGAATCCATTACAAAATAGAAAAACGCCAGAGCAAATGAAAATTAGAAGAAAAAAAACCTATTTTTAAGCTTAATGTGTACAAAATCAATTTTTACTAAAAATCCAAGCTATGTGTTTGCTAAAACTAATTAAAAGACATATTTTTTATGTTTGTTGCTACAAGCAACATTTTTCAATAGAATAGAATAGAATAGACTTTTAGTAGACTATGACGAAAAATAGGTAAAAACGTCAGAAATACTTCATTTTAGGCTATTACTTTACAGAGTTTGACTACACAAAAATATTAAATACAAAAGTTAATGATAATGCTAAAACAAAACATTTCCCATTTAACATTTTTATGTACAATCATAGTTCCTGACAAATTAAACTTATAAAAACGATTTTTAACGCCTGCATACACTTGAAGTAGTTGATTTTCACATATTATTCAACAGGATTTGATTTTATACAGAAATATTAAATGCAAAAAGTTATAGATAACATTGAAACGAAACTTTTTTCCATTTAACATTTCCATGTAGAATCAGTTTCTGACGAACTAGACCTATAAAAATGATTTTTAACGCATAAATAGACTACGAATAATCGATTAGAGCAGTTAAAATGAATTCACTTTTTTGGAAGCATATTATCAAATAATATATTATTATTTGAGATGTAACAGTTTTTGCAATGGCAAAAATATAAGGTTTTCCTGAGTAGTAGCGGTCATACCTCATATGTAAAAACGAAGTTTTTATATAGACAGTTGGGGGTTGGCGCGGCCCCCGTAGTTTTTTTCTAAATTCTAAAATAATTATTGAGACTCTATTTCATTTGTATTATTGAATTATATTGAACATTAAAAATATCCAAAATTAATACTTTTATGAATTAAACATCTACACCATCAAATAAATATTTACTATCAATTTTATACTTATATATCCAAGTACTAGGACTTTCACTCTATTTTTTGAAAACTTGTAATAGCTTTAAATATATTGGATGTTATTTTATAGCAAAAATATTTATCAATGATTTAACAACAACGCTATTCCGACTATTCATCACGCATTTGTCATACTTCGTTATTAAACAATGTGCCTGATCCAAAAATTGTACTTTATTGAAAGTATTGCTGTCAAATAACATTAACATAAAAAGTGCAAACTTAAACAGATAAAGAAATTCTACACCCTGTAAAACCTTTTGCTAATTGACACTTTTTCCATCATAATTTCTGTATAACATAAAATTTGTAATATATGTTACATTATACATGTACTATACACGCACATGAATTGCACTCAGAGTGAACCAGCGTGTATTTATCTTGAGAAGATTTATTTAAATGAATTGAATATTTTTAAGTTATTTATTTTATATTCTTACAATAAATTGCAATTAAAAAATTCATTAAATTTATCTTTGATACCAAGTATGTATAAATGATTTTATAGCATTATAATTACAGTAAGTAATTAATATTTTCTTTCAAGAAATGAATCAATTTTATCATGTTGGAATTAGTATTCAGAATCATTGAATTTTTAAATGCTGTTAATCTTTCTGTTTGGATTTGAATACAAGAAAATATACAGTTATTTAAGCATAGTTAATACAGCATTATAAAACTGATACATTATCTTGGAACTACAGTATAAATATTTTTTCCTGTCTGTATAAAGAAAATTTCGTTTGATAACATTTTATAAAATGTGAAAAACTAAATATAAATAAATTCTAAATGTATAAATCTTAAAAATTTTATCTTCAAAGTTTTATAAGCTTTTTTAAATAAACCTTAACAATTGTCAAGATTATTTATTTACTATATTGTATCTACACAAATACTACAAAAACAATATTAAGTATTCAATTTTCAATATCTAGTACCTATATATATTTATATATTTACCTATAATACTGTAAATACTTTTGAAAAAAAAAAAAAATTCAATTAGTTTCTCGTATGTCTGGTTATCTTTGATTATTAATAAATACTTTTTAGTATTTTTTAATTTTACAAACAGGATGTTTTCAACAACATAAGTTTTTTGATTTTGGAGTACGTTACTATAACAACGGATTTAATCTTCATACGCGACTTTATTATAGAATCTCGGCTTCAGTTTTATATAGACATTATATAGTAATTTAATGCATGTCAGTATTATTTTCGTAATATACCGCTAGAAGGCGTATATGTTTATTATTTTCTATTTTTAAACTCATTCTTTACCTGAATCTCCTAGACTGCATAACCTAAGTTACTTATGATAGGTTAAGGACGCTAAAATAAAAAAATAGTTTTTATTTTAATTTAAAAAAGTTGTATCATTTTAGTTGAATTTTTGTTTTCTTATCGAATTTTACGAATTCCGACGAAGTTCTGAAGTCAGAAGTACCAAAATAGCAATGCTTGTGAAGGATATTTCTGCATTAATGTGAAACCTGGAAAACAACAATAACAGAATCTAACTTGACTGTTTTATTGGGAGATAATAAAAATCAATCATACTAAATGACTACGGCAGTTGTACTTTCGCTATTGTATCAAGTATTGTTGTACCTGAACATGTTTTACTTTGGAATGTTTGCAACTTGTGAATTTTGTATGAAATGTGTGAAAGCATACAATTTTCCTACAAGTTTTGGAACTATATCAATGGAATTCGCATTGTTACTATTCCTTATAACTACTGAGGGTATAAGAATTTATCTAGGTAGAAAAGGAAATTTACTGGACCATGGTTTGCCATTCCTATTAGGAATAGCCCTAAACATACCTAGTAGTTTAGCAACCCTTTACTTTTTATTCTGGCAAGATCGAACCTTAAGGCTGGAACAGATTTTGTGTGGAATACAAATTGTCCTATTGGCAGCAGAACTGGTTGTTGCAATCATGTTCCTTGTGGCAGTTTATAGACGTCCGCCACCAGAAAGTTAAATTTTTGTACAACATTTGTATCATCTTATACCAAAGATTACACACACGAGTCATTATTTATATATTTATTACCAAGTACTTATTTCAAAGCATGTTTGTTATCATCATCATATATATTTATTGTTTAAGCCAAATCATTCATCACATATTGTCATTAACTTTATAACAAGATTTTTTCTTGTCATCTTTTCACGTTTGAAATACTAAGTGTGAGATCCTTTCTCCTAAGTTGATGTATATTTACAACATGTACAGTAGCAAATAAATAAATTTTTGGAAAAATGCTTAGTTAGAATTTATTTTTTATGCTATAGCCTCAGCTCGCCGCTTTTTAATAGAACTTAATCTATTATTGCAGTAAATACGTAGGAACACTGCCAGAAATACTAAAAATACTCCAAATACACCAAGTGGTGTGATATGGTGATGGTATAATAGGCACGATAGCAGTATTGCAAAGCCCTAGGAACACAATTTATAATTATTACTCTTATTAACTAATTAAATTTGAAAAAAGGTAAAGTTTGAATAGATTACCTGCCGCACTGTCATCATTATGATAAATGTAACAGCTCCAAACTTTGAAATTGTATGATATATATACAACTGACCAGTGGTAGAAAACACAGAAATTAATATACAATCCAATACGAAATGAGGATACTGAAATAATCCAAAAATCATTTTTAGTAGATACATATTTTAAAAGAATCAGTGGTATAATTAAATTCACTATATACTTTTGTCATAAAAGCTAATGAATACGCAATACTTCCTTGTTGAAAAAGAGAAGTTGCAGTCAATAAAGAAGAGAATAAATTTACAGCACACATCATTTGAAGACTAGACATACGATACTCCTTAAATAAAGCACTTTGCCAATTACTTGTAAAACTATCTAATGCCATGTATGCACCCAAAAGTATAACACCAGAGAATGTTGTAGCACCATCTATATTTATAAATATGATATTAAAGATCATTTTCTTATTCAATATATATAAAATTATATTAACAATTACTATTTAAAGTGTAAAAATCAAAAGCGAAGTATGAAACTATACATGTAGATGAAAATATGGTTATTCTATTAGTAATAAAGTGTGTATGCAAGTATGAGTGGAGGTTAAGGAAAAAAAAATGTAAACCAAGCCCATTTCTGGGTCTATATGGCTGACATAAAGATTTATATATTAATAATTTACCATTTTCGTGATCTGTACTACCCAGCATGAACATCATCATTCCAAGTGATATAAATATTGCGGTCACATATTCATAATATTCATATTTTAAACGTGATACTATTTTTCCCATAATCATTACAGGAATAATTTTTGAGGCTTTAGCCAATACTTGAGTTGGAAAGCTGACATATTTAAGTGCTTCATACTGGCACCAACTACTTAAAACATTAGAAAGTGAACAAAATGCATATTTATATAGTGGAATTGAATGGGGTTTTTGTCTTTTGATAAGCAAACAAACTGATGATATGACAACTGCAAGAACTCTATTTATGAAGACTAGAAATTGTGAATCCTTAAAATGATCCTTGTTACCTTTTCCATCATCATATTCCTACAAATATTATTTTATATAATCTTTTAATTAACCTTTTTTTCATAAAATTAATTTTATAAAGAATGCATTAAAATCAATTATAGTAAAAAAAATAAATAAAAATGAATTGGCACCTTAAAACTTAAAGAATAAAAACAATAACCATCTGTGCAAGTATTAAATAAATAAATAACAATACAGAACCTTTTTTCATAATAATACCTGTGTCATAATTTTTTCTTGTAAGTAACCCCATGTTAAAAAGCTAACTTGTAATCCAAGAAAGCAATGTACCAACAACATTGCATCTTGAAAAAATGTACGCTGTGTATGACTACTTGATGGTGTTGTTGAATAATGTGGAGAGTCGGATGTGGAGCCACTGCCAACAAAGCAAGAATGCACTAATTGTGGTATGCATCCTTTGCCTGCATAAATGTTACGATAAAATCAATTCTTCATCAAAACTTTTTTTTTTACAATGTATTCACGTACCTTCCCTTTGTAGATATTGGCTTATTCTAACATACTTATATATAAAATATCCAGGTAATAAAACTGTTGCATAGCCAGAAAAATTTATAAAAAATCTAATAATCCAACTATAATATTCTTTAGAACTTAAAATATTTTCCCCACTTCCAACAAGTGAATTGATTATGTGCGTTGCACCATATATGATACATATGGAAAACAAGACAAGCAGGCTGTTGAAAAATTATAAAAATTGAAAATAAATCTTAACCGAAATATCACATTATAATAATAGTAATATAATAATAAAAGTCAAGAATACCAAATTATAATATCACCCGCATAATTGCCCATTGCTGTCGAGGTTAACTTTTGGCATCAAGTATATCTTTAAATGCTTAAAAATTACTTATTTGTTTAGTAAAAAAGTAGATATTATTCTAATCATTGCACTGTGGGAAAATATCCCTGCAAGACTCTGTAAAACAGTCTCTTATAAATGCAAAATACAAGTTTTATATTTTCACAGACTGCTTGACAGTGTCTTGCGTGGATAAAAAACGGCAATTTAAAAATGGAGTCTCCCGCGCTGCTTTAAATCCACGTTAGATTTGAATGTCAAATGCTGGATAAATTATAGCATGGTATACAAGTTAATAATTGTACGTGAAAAATAGTATTTAAATTATTGGGTTATAAAAAAAATAACTTGATTATTGATGATTTTATTCGTGATAAATTAAGTAAAGATTTTTATATCAATTAAACAAATAAAGGAGGATGTAGAAAAATAGAGTAGAAAAATTTTGATTATTTTAATAGATTTATAACAACTACATATTGTTAATATTTACAAAATCAATCTTTTATACATATTAAACGTTTTTAACATATTTACATAAAAGAGTTTTCATTTTGCTCCACATCTTTAAATACATACGTACACCATAACATCAGAAATAATTCATATTTCATTTTACAAATATTTATCCAAGTGTATTTTTGTTACACAAGAGATTGTTGGTCTTGTGGATAATTATTATTAAAATTAAAGCACCTGGCTCATACAAACCACTGACAAGTAATCAAAAACTTAACTAGTTCTTTCAGGATTCTGTATGGTATTTAAGGCACCACACTATGTACTTTATACATACTTCACTCATGAAGAATTACTTTTGCATAGCGTGTAATAAATAGTATACTTCAACTATGTCTTTTTAATAACGTGCCTCATAGTATTTACATATACAATTAATACTTGAATACCATAAACAAAAATATATGAAAACTTCTTTGTTTTTCATTTCTAATTTGTCAACGCTTAAGTATTGCTGATAATGCAGACGCTTTCCATGCGCCATTTTTGTAATATGTATTCAACTTTGCTTTTAATTCTAGAAGAGATTTCTAATCTCGAAGATAAATCGTATGTTCCGGAAGTAGGAAGAATAGCTTGTAATTTGAGTTCACGTCTACTATATGGTTCCAATTGGCAGACAATTAAAGTTTGACCAGCATAACGAAAAGATGCCGAAGCTTGGTGTGAATAAAGCTGAGTCTTTATATTCGGTAAAGGAGTTTGGCTAAAAATCAATTCAATAAATTAGTTAAAATAATAATTACATAATTATTGAAATTTTCTAGGTAATAAATTAATAAAACATTCACCTGCTCGTTCCGATGGTATTAATTTTAATATCAATGTAAGTTTTTGAATTATTCTGAATATTAACGGTCACTGGTACGACACATATTCTAGTACGTGTAAAATCATGCATAACTTCCTTTGGATGTTTCAAATCAAACCACACTAAATTTTTCTGACATTCTAGTTCAGAATATTTTTCTTTTTTAGCAAGGGTGCGAGCGTCTGGTATATTAACATCAGGCCCAAAAATTCTTAGACGGCCCGAATATTCAATTGGTTCTACTTGTTTTTCAGCAGGATGGTTATAAGGTTTATTCAAATAATGTAAATCTATGTAATGCTGTCCAATAGCGTTGCGAATCACTGCGCCACCCTCTGTTACTTTCGCTTTCCATTTTACTATGATAGTAGAATTTAATTTTAAAGTAGAAGCAACTGGATCGTCTGGAGGCTCAACTTGTGAACGCGAATTATCGCTTTGAGTATCATTGGCATCTAGTGGTACAATATGTCGCTTTTTTATAAAATTAATATAAGGTATATTTTTCGAAGTATCGTTAGATAAAGGAATGTCAGAGAAGTGCTCATTGCCATTTTCTTTTCTAGAGAGTTTTAATAAAAAGTGTATCATCTCCTGAGGTTGCACTTTAACATCTGTGTAATCATTTGCCGACTTCATGATAACCCAAGAATCGCTTTGAAAAGCTATATCTGTTAATTCGATTTCATTCATGAATGGGTCATGCACTTGATTGGAATTTTTAATATGTATAATTAAATTTAATAATGAAAAGTTATCTTTGCTTGTTGTACTTCTGCGAGCAATAGCACTTGATTGAATAGAATCTAAAACTGTTAAATACCAACTGTGACGACTAAGCCTGTATTTAGGTATGTTCTTCAAATCAATATTTTCGTAATAAAAATATAAATCTAAGCGATGATTCCCTTTCGTATGTGGCGCACAAACCCATAGAGTCATTTTAAAAGAGTCCCCAACTTGTAATATATCATTTTTTTCAGGAGGCAAAGAAATTTTTGTGACAAGTTCGTCATTCTTTTTTGTTGATCCTATCAAAAATATCAATGAGATTATTTATATAACTAAATAAACAAATAAATATGATTGTTGTGAATATTGTTATTACCTTTTTTAAAATCTTCTTTTTGGTCTGTAAGTGCAAATAGTTTGGGGTTTGTAGATCCAAGATGAATATTTTTCAATGATGCATTACCAATATTCTTTAATGTAACTTCCATACACTGAAGTTCACCACATAACATTTCTGGTGAAAGTGCAGTAAATTTAATCTAGAATGCAATTTAAAACATTATTAATCAACTACATAAATAATAATTTTTTTAATGTTTTCATAAAATAATGTAATTAAAATGTTACCTGCATAAATGGTGCTTTATTAACTATGTTTATGTCAAGTCTTAAATCAGTACCATACAAAGAAATTCCAGGTTTTTCCTTCACATTTTTCAATTTAGGTCCTTGAATTTGAAACAAACGTTTTCCAGAAACAAAAGTTGTTGGACTGGTATTTGTTTGTTCTCCTGGAGTTTGAACTGGATTTGATAAATCATAACTTATACCTAATACTTTAAGTTGGCCAGTTTTTTTAGATTTTAATGTCAAAACAATAGATTGTTTTGATGCAGGTTGAAGCATAACAGAATCGATTTTTGATGTTTCAACAAGATTTTCTTTATATTCTGTTGAATTTTCATTATTTATAATAATACCCTCATCATCAAAAGTCCAAAGTAATTTTAAATTAGAAAGTGGTAACGGTATTAATAAAGGATTAGATAAAGTGATACATAAATAAATTGGCTCGTTAACAATTGCGTTTGGTTTGGTTAAATTATTGCTAGTACTTGTATAAATTGTAACAGTTGGCTTAAAAATCATTGGCGGAGTTCCTTGAGCTCTAGATAAAAGTATCTCTTCAAGTTTAGACCACCGGACATCATCAGCATCTTGACTAAAGGATAAGATTTGACTCACTAATTCGATATTATTGCCAGGTTTAACTACAGGTCCTAATAATACTTTTATCTGATTGTCTTCAATCAGAGGTAAAGGTAAAATAGGAAGATTAGTTGGAGATGCTCTTGACTCTTGTACTAACAACTGAAATAAAAAATATAAAATATAAAAATCACAAAGTTATTTCCAACAAAATAATTACTAAAATAAAATACTAACGTTGTGTATATACAAAAATTCTCTTAAAAATGCCGCCTGTTGAAGAGCAGGTTGCTTACTAGATGCATTTAAGAGTTTTTCAAAAACAGTAACAGCTTCTGGAACTTGTTTTAAAGATGCAGCCTGCCTACCAATAGTGAAATGTATATGATCTTCAGCTAAAGACCATCCTTTATTGTGATATACCTAAGGGCAAATATTCAATCAAAATGTCTATTCTAAAAATAACCAGTTCAAATAGTGTATCTAAGAAAGAAAAAATTGTATACCTGATATGCTTGTTTGTAACAACGTAAGGAATGTTTCTTTTGCCCAGCTTTTGAAAAACGGTGACCGGCTAGAACTGCGTGAAAAGCATATTTTCTCACCATTTTTGGTGAAATAAAGCAATATGCAGCTTGTTCAAGTAATAACGCCGACCGTAAATCAGAATCTTCACTCGTCATTCTTATTAATTGCTTGGCTGCTTCTCCATACAATCCTCTATTTTTCAGACATTCTGCACTTAATAATGTTGCTCTAGTTGCGAACTGAGGCATTTTACAAGTATTCAAATAGGTCATTATCGCATCATCCATATACTCAATTGTTTTTCGTATCATTTCATCCATCATGAAAGCACTCAAAGCTGCCATTTCTAAAGCTCCTGCATAATAAATCCAAGCCTGATCTGCTGCAAAATCACGCTTTGCATTATGATATGCTTGATAAGCAAGAGAATAATGACCAAACATAAAACAGAGGTCTCCTAAGCGCCTTAATTGCAGTTCTGGTGATTCTGCAGTATATCTTAAAAATAAAAATATATTGTTTTATGAAGAACTTTGTTTATATTATATTAAATATCACATTATTACATAAATTAATTTGAGGAAAAATACTTACATTACAGCGTTTGCTGGAACAGATCCAGGAACACCTGGCTTACTAGTTCCAAACCATCTTTTAGTTGCACTAAACAGAGATCTGCTTACACCTTTCTTGTTGGAGACGAGATCATTTAATAAACCTATTTGTCTTTCAACATAAGGTAATAAACTTTTCAGGCAGAATTCAGACATCATCATTTTCAACCTTTCAAGATCTTCTATAGAAAGTCTAGCACCATGTTGTGGAGTAACTTGTGTAGGAGAGTCAGCCCAGACATTCACATTAATTGGAGAATTCCCATCTAAATGAGACCTCATATTATCAATATTATTGAATTTTGGAGGTAGTTCACTTTCTGGACTCAAAGGATGAATTGTTATTGCACTAGTAGGGACTGCTTCTTGACCAACTTCTAACTGAACTATTGGGGATTCTGAAATTTCTGAAGCAATACTAATATTTTCACTTCTATCTGGAGTAAGCAGTGCAAAATTTCGTGGTGCAACTGGTGTTCCTGCTTGACTAGTTGATCTATGAAAAATTTTGCACATTTAAAATGTATATTTTAAAATATTTACTAATCTAAGTAATGCTAATTTTGTGAAAATAATCGTAAAAAACAGAAAGAAAATGAATAATGCATACTTCTCTTGTTCAATGTTAACTGCATTTGGCATGGAAGATACACATGTAGTATCTGCAGGTGTACGAGGAGAGCTGTCTTGATCACTGTTACCAGATAAATCAGAGTGTTTGACTATAAATTGACTCCATGGATCTGGAAGATGAGTATTATCATCTGAACCACTAAATGGCCGTGAATTCATTTGTAAAAAAAAGCAATTATTAGGGCCATAAATATTTTTCATTTCTGTAAAAACATCTTCAGCTCTAAAAAAAAAAATATAATGAATGATTTAAAATCAAGCGTATTTCTTACTAAAACAATGTAAGACTTACTTTCTCTTATCATCCTGAATAGCATCATGTATTAAAATATAATATCTAAGAGCATTATTGTTGAACCACTTTGGTAACTTTCCTGGAACGCTCAAATTCAGCTGAGCTCCCATCTGTTGAATTTTTTCAAGTGGATTATCATCTAATGTTGACACAACTATCATGCATGCTAAAAAGTGTTTTGTGAATTCATGATCTGATGGAAATTGCACATTAAGAAAAGTGTCCCTCCAAGCTTCAAACCAAGGAACTGACACTGGTATATCTAAATCTATGCTTCCAGTTCGAACTACAGATGTACGCTCATTATAATTGGAATTTACAGACTCATTTAACATTTTCCTAGCTAAATTTGGCTCTGGCGGTGAATAGTTGACATCTTTAATGGAAATATATAAAGAACGTATGGTTACCATTGTTCCTTGAGGATCTCTTATGTGACCTACAATAAAAAAATATTAACTACTTAATAACAATGATCAAACATAAAATTTATCTCACTGTAAAAAGTTTCAAAACCTAATAAAAAATGTAACCAAGTAACAAAGATCAAAATGAGTTGTACCTTCCGTATTGAGCCTGCAGAAGGGCTGCAGGAGCTCAATGAAGGATAAATTGTTCTTCTGGCAGGTCGCCTCAGCGCTGACTGAGCAAACAGCCGCCACTTGTGGCGAGAAGGCATTGATAATGAACTCCCGGGGGGTTAATTTGCACTGAGCCATTATTCCGACAATGATTTCGGGGCGCTAGGCCAACCCTTGCTTCTCGTGTTACTACTGCTATACTATCGTTCTGTCGCGATCCTAGTGATCCTCCTCCCTTGTTCGCACGATCATCATTATCGTCATTATCATCATCACCACCTGACAAGAGGATTGAGATAATGGTGCGACTCCTCGGAACTATCACTGCGCTGCTGCCTCTGCTGCGACAACGTCTGCGGGGTCATCGTCGGCCGCATGCACGGACACGGGGCTGCACGGCGGCACACGGCTATGATGATGTTTGATACACCCGCAAAGGGAGGTGACGGAGGAGAAAACATGCAGCAGCAGCGCAGCACCTCACATACACTCGTCAGTATAGTCGACGTTGTCAGCAGGTTCGCGCCGAGGTGGAGGTAGGTTCACGCATGCCAAACGTACTTATGTACACATTTCATTTCACGTTTTTGGCAGCGACTACAGTGTTGCTGTTATATGTGGGTGCGAGGTTGTCAGCGTTTCGTCCTTATTATTATAGCGGGTATTTGAAAAATTTTATTTTAACTTGGAATAAAAAATTTATTTAGGTATATTTTTTTGGAAATAGAATAGTTAGATCTTACGAAAGAGTAACAAAAATTATTAACTTATTTTTATGATATATAAATAAATATAATTTATAATATGTATGTTATTTAGGATTTATATAGGTATGTTATTATAATGTAATGAATCTGGTGAAATAATAAATAATTCAAAACTATCTCTAAATTGTTTATTAAAATCATTCATAAATAATTGATAAATAAAACGATTAATATTCTTATTTGGGACACATTCATACACATTCTCATCTTACCACGCATCATTTTATTAAATAAAATACAATGGAAATGAAAATCGCACTCATCATTCACACAGATGCAAACATTGGAGACGTGACAACGCTGCGCATTTTCATAAAATGTTAAAGGTGTGTATGTATGTGATGATCATTGGTGGGGATTGGGGAATTTCCTTTTGGACTTTGGGCAATATTACAAGTGAAATGAGGAAAAATGAATTTACCAGAAAATACATTATTATTAAAATTAAGTTGTAAAATTTCTAACAACATATAAAAACCACAGAAAACTCGCATTTCTAACGAATCATCAACATGAAATAAGTATCATTGGATAACCAGAGTCTGCTGCTGCTCCAAAATGGAAAAAGGAGCAGTGTCGAAGCGCAACAGACGGAAATAAAAGCTGTGCGTGGAGGGGGAGTGACGACGGAGGGGAAAAGGCGTGCCCCTTCACTTAGGCCATTTTGTCACGCGTCGTGCTCGTGTGGTGATCGCTCCGCCAGGGGCTAGGGCAGTGGCAGTGTTAAATCATCCGCAGAGCACTAGGGTAGAATACGTGTGCTAACTACGTGCCAGCACCCGCTATCTTGCCCACAACATCCGCGTCCATTTCAGCAGTTTTCGATACAGTAGCAGGCATTAACGGGAAGAACGCACGCACACCACGGTCATGAGGTCTATTGTTTTGGAGGAGCAACGGCCCGGAGGAGCGCGCTAATACTGCTGCAGTTGACGTCTGCAAAACGCTGAGTATACGTGAGACACGAGAGAGGGAGAGAGGAGAGCTTCCCGTGATACAACTGTGTGTGCGACACGCCAGTGAAAGCGGGAGCAAACTAGACCAGGACGCCGTCGTCGAGCAGAGGATCGTAGCCGTCCATCGACGGCGAGATCGGAATCATGGGCGAAGTGATCGGTGAGTATATAAACGGGGCCGTCGTCATTGCTATATTTCTTTCCGTTTTTTGTAAGTATGCGTTTTCGTAACGGCTCGGTGCTTACCTACCTGTTGCGCTCTCGCAGCGCGCTCTCCTATATACTTCGTGTCAGCGTGTAGGATGCGTGTACTTATACTTATACGAGGAAATCTAGTTTTTAAGTTCGCGACTCATTTTCTTTTTCCTTTTTTTGTGTTACAGAGTTTCTGAAGGTGGAAAACACCTACTTGCAGGAGAACGGTGAAAATATTATTGTTGTTGGTACGTTTGATTTATTGTGACTTTCTGAGATTTACTTTTCGTTTGAGTGTGTTTTTACTAATAAGTGCAATTTAAATTTTCAGATGATTTGTTGGAGAATGGTGATGGCACACTTATTATACCCAATATTATTAATGCGGAAGAAGGTAAATTTATAAATTATATTTTTCCTTGGTAAAGGTTTAGAATTTGCTTATAATTGTTTATATTGACTTTCTAGTACTTGCACAAAATGGCCAAATAATAGAGATTATTGGGGATTACGAATGCGTAACCTGTCACCGTATTTTTGCAAGTGATGATGTATGTAAAATTTACTATTTTAAAATAATCATGAAATTAATTTTATAAACATGAAAATTAATTTTATTGAGACTGTATTATATACTTTTAAATAAATTGCTAAAAAATCATTTTTAACAGTTGTTGAAGGAACACTTAGAAGTATGCAGAGAAGAAGATGATGACGTTGACATTTTAGAATTAAGTAGAATCGATGACTTGGATTCAGATGATGAAGACAATGCAGATGATCCAGACTATAATACAGATTCTACAAGTCCATCAGGTATTATTATTTCTGTTCATTGTATACGCTATAATATGGTTACCAGAAATGTTAATTTTAATCTTAAATTTTTAGACTCACAGAAGTTAAAAAATAATAATAAAAAAGGAGCAATAAAGCCAGTATCTGAAGAACAATGTCATTGTTGTGCTGAAGATTTAAAAACTGCTCATTCTGGAGGTCCTCATAAATGTCCTAACTGTGATCTTTCATTTAAAAAACCATCTTCTTTAGAAAGACATTTAATTGTTATTCATTGGGAATCTGATTCATGTTCATGCAACGATTGTGGTGAGACTTTTCGTGATAAAAAAGCTCTTGATAAGCATCGCTACACTACACATGTAAAAACTAATAAAGTTTACCAATGTGATAAATGCGAAACTTACTTTTCAAGAAGCTATCACTTAAATCGTCACAAACAACAATCAGGCTGTCATGGAGATACCAATAATACCTTTTCATGTCAGGTACGTAATAAAAGAAGTTTATACATCATATATAGTAAGAATAACAGAATTACTATAAATGTGTTATTATAGGTTTGCAATAAAATATTTACACGTAAAGATAATTTACGTGAGCACTTGCGAACTCATGCCGGAATGCCACAAAGAAAGAAAAAATCTTGTGATCTTTGTCCAAAACAGTTTTACACAAATCAGCAGTTAATCATTCACCAGCGTGTACATACTGGAGAGAGACCAGTAGAATGTGATTTATGTCCCAAGACATTTTTATCTATTTTAGCAATGAAAAAACATCGTAGAGTGCACACTGGAGAGAAACCATTTGAATGTAAATATGTAAGTTCAATTTTATATCATCTAACTTAAATTGATATTTATAAATATATAGCTATAATACTATAATGTAAAACTTCAATACTTTGATTCCAAGCGAGCATTAAGGATTTGAAGACTAACCATTTGTAAGTGACTTAATTGAAAGTCTTAGATGTTGTTTGTTATTTATGTTGTCACACATTTTATTTATTTGTTTACAGATTTTTAAGAAATTAATATTAGAAATTTATTTTTGCTAATTATTTTGTACTTTAGCAAATTATGTTTATATAATACATATCACTCTTGATATTACTAATAATATTTATTCCTTTTAGTGCCAAAAAAAATTTGCTGCAAGAGAAACATTAAATCGACATCAAAGAACTCACACTGGAGAGAAGCCCCATGTTTGCCAGTATTGTAATAAGTCATTCATTCAAGCAGCTCAACTCAGAGCACATATATTTCACCATACAGGAGAAAATGGCTTTTACTGTGATGTTTGTGGAAAAGCTTTTAATCGTAAAGCGCGTCTTACAAATCATAAAAAATTTGTTCACGAAGGTGCTACACCTTTTAAATGTGAAATATGTGAAAAAGCTTTTACAAGAAAAGAAGATTTATCCAAACATGTAAACCTACATGCTGGAATCAAACGTAAGCTTCTATATTGTCATTTAACTTATACAAAATTTCATGATGTCTAGCTTAAAAAAAGATTATTTAAAAAAATTAATAATCTAAATATTTTTTAAATAATTATACAATAATTTAAATGATTTTTAGCTCATAAATGTGACACTTGCGGAAAATGTTTTGCTGCTAAATCATCCTTGCAAGCTCATATGAATACACATCGACGAGAACCACCTCAATCTTGTGCAGAGTGTGGAAGAGCATTTATTCGTCAAGATTGTCTTATGCGTCACATACGAGCAAAACACAGAGATCTTTTAGAAGATGTACTTGGTGAAGCAGAAAAGAAACATTTACATTTGCAAATGTTTAATATCGCTTACATTGCTGCTGAAAAAATTAAATCTGGAGAAACCAATCTTCTTTCAACAGAAGAATTGATGAAAGCTATTACAGAACTCTTAACTATTTTGATAGAAAAAGAAGCTTTGGAGGTATGTTAAATGATGATCTGATATTAAATTTTAATTTCAGCAATTTGTTAATTATTTAATATTTATATTTTAGTTATTTGGTTGGCTTCAATCACCTCTACAAGATGTTTTAGAAGCAGTCATAAGAAGGTGTGGGCATGAACCACTTACAGCAGAAAGTGATTTACCCCTGCCAGAGAGACTAAGAGGAAATGTCAGACTTCTATTCAATGCTGTTATAGAAGATGAAAATGTCAAGTCTTTGTTAACAACACAAACTGTTGATGAAGTAATCATGCACGTTCTTAAAATAACGAAAAATAACAAAGAATCTGAAAAACAATAATGCATCAAAGTTTATGAATCCTGGTTTAATGAATTTTAAAACGTTTTAGAGGCTAGACATTTTAAAATTTTTAAATTTTACACAGTAAATTTTAGCATATTTTTGATAGTTTTATAAATTTTATTTCTTAATGCAATGATGAAATAGAATAATGAATTCAATGAAATTGTACAATACATTTTTACAAATGATGTAGTGCCTTATAATGAATAGAATAATGTTTATTAATGTTCATCTTTTATTATCTGTTTTATGAGAAAACCATATTTTTGCAACTCAATTGTTGTATATATTTATATGTATATTGAAAATACTAGTTTTACTACACAAGAATTGCAGTAAACTGGCACTTGTACAAATAAAATAGGTATTATAATTTACTGTTATAATAAATATAAATTTTAAGTATACAATAATAGTTTAATCCTTTAAATAGTTAAGTAATAAGATTTTTTGGTCACAATAATTTATTTTTTAATTTACAATGCTTATATTAAAAATTTTCGAATGAATGATTTCTTGACTCATACCTTAACAAGCATCTTATTTATCTTTTCCAATTGCCCAGCCTTGTTTAATTACTTTGCTAATGCCAGGTCCATTGTAAACAAGAACCAAAAGTCCAGCAAGAGTTAGGGCAGATAGAAGATACAGTGAAGTCATCAAGACTTTTGGAACAACAGGTCCAACTACTATTGGTCTTGCATAATCAACAATAATTGCTTCTAAACCCCTAAAAAATTTGAATAAAAAATTCACATAAACTAATAATATTGACTGCTTAAGAAACATTTCTATTTATATATTGCTTTAAGTAAAAATTATTAATAACCAATGGACATGAATAACGGAAAGAACAGCCAATAGTCCATCAAGGACCACATTATCTAACATCAGGCAGAGTGGGAGCACTGGCACAAATGAAGCTGCTACTATTCTCTCAAGTTTCCACAGATTAACATGATCACCATGTGCACTGTGAGATCTTGTTTGTGTAATTAGATTGTTGCGAGCTATTTTTATTAACTAGTAATGAATTAAAATTATTGTTTAATTCATACAATAATATTTGAAGAAAAAATTTATTTAGAATTTAATCAAACCTGTGATGAAGATGGGCTAAGAGCATTTTTGAAAGTAATTGGTTTAGGTAAACATTGTAACTGTGTTGAATAGGCAGGAGCACTTAATTGTGCTGAGTAACATTTCAAAACAGCAACATTATTCTGCTTCACCAAAGATCCTAAAATGATATTTGATATTTTCATTATCTTAACAATTTATGGCATTTAAAATATTAAGATTATTAATTATATAACTCGTACAAAACAACCTTAAAAAGCTATAATACTTACTTGACAATCCTGTCAAGTTCCTTAAAGCTGTAAGACCAGTCAGTTTCTCCAACATAGTTTTGGCAGCTTAAAAATAAATTCTACTTAGTCTTATTTATTATTATAGTTCTATTATATTGAATGAATTATTTATTTACTTTGACACCGAGAGAAAAAATTTGCGAAAAATTAGTGCTGAGACTGCTAAGTTGCTGATTGCTTCTGAAATGCACGGATTGCAGCGCCTCTACACCGTAAAAACAACACGTTGCCAATCCACTAGAACGAAGAATTTAAATTTGAATTTGTAATGTTAAAATTGTAATTGTTAAAAACATATTAGACTATTTTTAAGTTTATAAATATATTTTGATTTGAGTAAATCATAAAAATATTAATTTATTAAAAATTTCAATGGGAATATTTTTTAAATGATTTAATTTTGATGGCTATTTTTGGATACGTGTACGAGCTGACAACACTGTTATGATTCCTGTTTATGGAATTCGTAAGGTTATATTTGTCTGTCAGTAGATTAAATATTTTTGGAGAAAATCTTGATACTGTACATACAAATTAAAATTAGGTATATCATGGTATTGTTATTAAGATAATGAAGACGGAGAATCCTTCAATATTTACTAAAATTTACGAAAATATCAAAGGTAAATGAGAGACTACTTGAATTTTTTGAGCTAAATTCTTAAATATGAGATTTCTTAAAATTTTATTTTTATTAATTTTCTTTTCAGAATGCCTTTTAAATTTCACCTCAAAAAAAGTCGCCAGTACAACGTAGTTTCTAAGAATCAGTATGTTATATGTGTTGAATTACTAGACTCCACATCTATAGAGTGTACTCTGAGCATCGACAGCCTTGGTCAAGAATGTTTGACCAGTGTAACACAGAGGCTTGGTCTGGGTCAGCCAGAATTTTTTGGCCTATGTTATGTTTGCAGACATGGTACCCCAGCTCCTCGCTGGGTGGATATGGATAAGCCTTTAAAAAGACAATTAGAAAAGGATGCAAAGGGTTTTAATTTATATTTAAGAGTAATGTTTTACATCACAGATGTTCAATTTATTCAAGATGAAATGACAAGGTATATTTTATTGAAAGGAAAAAGATTAATTCAAGCTGTGTAGATTTATATATGTTAAAGTTGACTGCAGTTTTAGTATTCTAACTTTAATTTTCGTTATTTCATTATTATCATAGGTAAAAGCTTTCAATAGAATTTGTATTTTTTAGATTTCATTATTACCTGCAGTTGAAAAGTGATGTTTTAGAAGATAGAGTACATTGTAGTGCTCGACAAGCCACTGTATTAGCAAGCTATTCAATGCAAGCTGAATTTGGAAATTATGATGTAGAAAGACATCAACCTGAATTTCTTCAGCAATATACATTTTTTCCAAAAGTAAAATTAATATTATAAACATAATTGCTATTCATATTTATAAGTAAATAAGATATAAAATTAAAATTTCTTTTATATTTTAGTCAGTTGTTGAAGCTGAACCAGGTGGACAAGAGACACTATTAAATAGTGCACTTTGTCAATATAAAATGATTGTAGGTGTTACACAAGCAGCTGCAGAAGAGTATTATATTACTATGGTTATGCAGTTAGAAGGATATGGACATGAAACATTTTCTGCTAAAGTACGCAAGTTTAATTTTATAAACAGACACTGCACTATTTTATTGATTACAAAAGTATATTCACAATATTTTTCACAGGATGAAACCAATAATGAAGTTGTTCTTGGTATTTCAATCAATGGCATTATGGTTTGTTATCCAAATACTCAAGCAACACATTTCTACAGGTATTAATTATTTTATATTTAATTTAGGAAAAGAAGAAATTTGTAAAATAATCACTTTTGTAAACTTTGTTTTGAATAGATGGAAAGATATAAGCAATGTTATTAATCACAAGAAAACGTTTAGAATTGAGTGTCAAACGGAAACAGAATATGCAAAACAATTCACATTTCGAGAATCACGTAGTGCAAAATATATGTGGAGATTGTGTATAGCACAACACACATTTTATATGCAACATCAACAAACACGACCTCCAGAACGTCTAACAAATGGCTATTTTGTAAGTACTCCAACTAAAACTTGTACAATACAAAAAATTATTTTAATTATTTAAATATTATATTCTATACTTTGCACCACATTAAAATTATTTCATCAACATACTTTATTAGGATAATGAGACTAATGACTCAAATGAACAAACTCCCTCTGTTAATTTGGACACTAATGGAACTGAAGATTATACTCGTTGGACGAGTTATAACGATCTTTCAACCTCACCATGTCCAGTTGTATCTGTTTCTTCAACAGATATAAACAATTTACGTGCCTTGTTGCCTTCATATAGACCGGCACCAGATTATGAGACTGCTGTACAAATGAAGTACAACAATAGTGGAAATAATTCACAGCCTTATTATGCTAATCAGTCCACAATTGTTGGAGCTGATTTATGTTTGATTGGTAATGTTGTGAATCACAACAGATATTAATTAACAAGTTTTCAAGTAATAATTATACGTATAATTATAAAATGATTCTCAAGTTTTTATATTTTTTGAGATTAATCATAAGGATTGTTCATTTATTATGTAGCTGTTCAGCTCCTAATATTATGTAAAAAAATGACTATTTTAGTGTTTTTAATAATTGATTAATTTTTAACTGTGTGATGTTCAGTTAAGGTATTTAAAATAGTTTTAATAATCAAAGTGCTTTCAATATTAAAAATATATATTTTTATGATGTACCATAAGAAAATTTATACACATCATTGCATCACTTTTAAAATCTATTGTTCAATAACAAAAATTATTCATATAGTGTTGACCTGAATTTGAAAATCTTAAATATTTTAAATTAAATTTAAAAAATCAAAATATGTATACAGTATTTACATAAATAAATTATATAAAATAAAAAAAATGATCAAAATGCTTCACTCCATTTTTCATATCATATTTAAATATACCTAATTTTCACTTAAATAACTCTTTGTATAACTTCAGTCAAAGCTTTTGGTTCTGGTTTTTCTGCTACACCGTGAACTGTAATTCCAACATCTAAAAGAGCTTGTTCAGTTACAGGGCCTATAGCAATAATTTTAAATTTTTCAAACACGTTTTTTTCATTATCTAAGGCACTAATCATATTATCCACAATAGATGGACTGAAAAAAACTAATACATCTGGTGACCTCTTCAGAGCATCATTTAATGCTTCTTTTAGACATTCGTGAGCTTTTGTTTTGTAAACAATTACTTTTTTAACTTCCATTTTTTGTTCCAATAACATTTTTGGTATTGTGTCTCGTGCAATATCACTGCAGGGCAATAGCAAGGGCTTTTCACAATGATCTTTCATAGTATTTATAATAAAACTAGCAAGATTCTTTGCATTTCCTGTATCACTGCCTAGAATATTAACTAAACCAATTTGTTCTTTTATTACAAACTCTGTAGCTTGACCAATACAGAAAGTTGGTTTTTCTAACCATGGCTCCATTGAAAATGAATTTTGCATTTTTGTCATAGCGATTGCTGCTGCAGCTCTTGGACTTGTTAATATTAAACCTTAAAAATTATAAACTTATATGAAGCCAAAGTAATAATTTAAAGGAAAAATATATTTTATAATCATTTACCATTATATGCTTCAGAGTCAAGCAAATGATTTCGCAATTCATCAAGATTAGTAAATTCAAAATGCAAGACTTGCAAAATTTCACATTTAAAATCACTCTGTGACAAATATTTTTTATATTGATTTTCATTATTGTCAGTTTCACTAGATACTCCAGTACATAAAAGAATTTTTTTCTTGTCAGTAGACATTGTTAATTGGTTAAAAACCTCCAACTACTTACTATTTACAAATAGAAAATCGAATTTTGGCTACAGTAAAGTGTTTGTCATTTATAGGTTATGCGGGGTTCTTTCACTGAATATATGATTGCTATACGTGTGTGTGTGTGTGTGTGTGTGTGTGTGTGTGTGTGTGTGTGTGTGTGTGTGTGTGTGTATATATATATATTCTATACTTAAATTGTAAGACTATTTTAGTTGAAAGAAAATCTAACCGAATCACGGTAAAATAATTATATATATAAATGAAAAAAAGATTATTTTATACTAAAGATTACTGTTATTTATAATATTAATATAATTAATAAAATCAATTAAAATATTTTTGTAATATATATAAGTACACACTTTGATATGCAAATAAACTTTAACATGTACGATGCTAAAAATTAAAGTTTTGCGTCAATTTATAGCAATACACACACACACACACACACACACACACACACACACACACACACACACACGCACGCACGCACGCACGCACGCACACACGCGCGTGCGTGTATTGCTATAAATTGACGCAAAACTTTAATTTTTAGGATCGTACATGTTAAAGTTTATTTTCATATCAAAGATTTTTATAATAATATAATCATACATTATGTTTTAATATAAATTTTAAATCTATGAAGTTTTTGTTACTGTATTATTGGAGTATATTAATGTATTGATATATGTTAGACTTTTTTCTATGAATACAATAAATACCATTAATATCAAATGTATCAATGCTGCTTACAAATTGAATAAGAGTGCTCTCATTTCAGCTTATTCTATAGACTTCAGAATTTTTTTTACCTTGCTAATGATCTGATTAAAATAGCCTATACATTCTATTTGTAATTTAAATGTGCTTTATCAGCAATTGCATGTATAATGTTTTAGATGGAAAATACTCATTTTGTACAAAATTAGTTCTGGCACTTTCCATAATGAACACTTGAAAGAACATATTAAAATTTAAAGTACTTGACATTTAACTTATTACTTGCAAAGCATATTTACTAAGCAATCAATAGGTGCACAAGTTTATTAGAAATAGGCTTTATCATGTTTGTCAACATTTTCTGGCAACTCAATATTAACTTTTATCAAAGCTTATTTTAGATGAAATTACTATATAAGTATCAAGACATTAGGGTAAAGTTTAGAGTGCATTACATGGTGAAAAGAGTGAAAGCTGATATTTTTATTTACAATGAGTAAGATCTAACGGCTTTTTAGTGATTTATTAAATTTTTTTGTCATTATACAATTTTATAAAAATTTATTTGTATACTTATTTTTAGAATTCCAATTAGTAATTGTTCTTGTGGTAACTATACTTAATGTGATGGTTAATGCAAGACCTATGGACAAAGAAGACGAATGCTTACTCACTTGTGAATACTGTTTTAAGGTATATAAACTTTTATTAAGGTATAAACGACATTATTGTATTTTATGTAAATTAAAAAATAACTTTAATAATTAAATAGGATGAAGTACTTCTGAATTGTGCCAATCAATGTTTGATAACTCCACATAATATGGATCATCCATGGTTAACAATTTGCCCATATTTTGGTTATGTGGGTTTTAGTAAAAGATAAGAAATAAATGTAAAATGGTAAATGTATTTAATAATAAATATAAATTTGCATCTAAATTATTCTTTGATAAATTTTTTTATAGAAATTCATTCTTTTATTAAAAAAAAAGTGAAATTTAGAATCTATGCGGTGGTTACCCATTATTGTAGGGTATTATGATGTACAGTAGAAAAACAAATGTTTTTATAATGTACAGACTTCTCAAATTCTAAAGCTATTGAACATATGTGTCAATGAGCTTTAGGTTTTGCTGATTTGACTTTCTTCAGTTTTTTAAGTCCATTTATATTTGTTTTTAATAAGTTCCAATATGCCTGTTGAAATTTATTTACATCTTTAGAGTGGATCTGAAATTGAGATAAATGAAGTGTGAATTTTTCATTTGAAGAAAATATAAAATTTTATTATAATTGTTTTTTTTTTTTGCAGTAATAATTGAGAATGATCTATAAATGTTAAGTGATCTACAATTTTACTGGACAACAAATTTTAAAATATTTATTCATTCACATTTTTTCATTTGTTATTAATTATTTATCCATTATGATTTCGTATATTTATGTAATAAATAATTATTCATAAATTTCCCAAACTGTTAAGTTAAGTTATAACAGTTAAATATAATAGATATATCTATCTGCTATAATAATTAAACTTGGAAAACTTACTTTTCTTATTATGTAAAACTATGATATTTTTAATAATATTTTAAATAAAACATATACTTACAACTGTAGAAAGTTTCTTTGATTTATGTACAGCACGTACCAAACAAAGATACTCTGTGGGTGCTGGTAGAGGTGGCCTGCCTGGCCTTGGTTCTGGTTTATTGTGTCCATTGACTGTACAAAACATTTCACGTTAATAAATGAAGATTGAAAACTAAATTTTAACTAATTATATTAAAATCGCTCCTATGCATATCAAGTTGCTAAAAAGTGTTTCCACTTACACCTCTTTATCGTGAGTGACACGGAGCCAGATAATCGCGATTTCTCAAAAAGTTTGTTGAGCTCCACCAAAAACTAAAAATGGAAAAATACAACTGAAAAATATGCGAATGATAAGAATACTATTGCTTTTTGGCGACATTACCGCGTCATTCTCTAGCAGAACCATTCCGAGACCGTAGCATATGTCGTCGACGTCGTCGACTTCGCACTCCGCAAACTGGCGTTTCAACAAATATGCCCTTCTTGTAGGTTAGGTTTACTTTACAATATACGCGCGAGCTATACACTATACTTAGAGCATATACTCCTGCTATAAGACACTATACACACTGTAAAGTGGCCAATCACGGTAAATGGATAAAAAACAATCTAAGATTTGTTGGAGAATGTACATAACGGGCTGCCTACAACCACCGATTTTTTTTTGGCGCATGCGTAAAAATCACCAGAGGGGGTTAGGGATGTATGAAGAGCCAACTGTAAAAAATTAACCCTAAATATTGTTTTCGCTGAACACACCTAAAAAGATCAAAACATGACTACATGAGTTTCTGCTTTCTAACATTAAGGGGGTCCGAAAGTCAATTAAAAATTCAAATTTCGCGCCACAATATAGCAGACGAAAAAATAAATAATTTGCCTATAACAAATAGTAAAAACAATATTACGGAAAACCAGGACTGCATTGCCCTCCGTTACATTATTATCTATCATTTTACAAAGTTTGAAGTTTCTATATAAATATTTCGCTGAATGGCATTTGAATAATGTCTCAAAATCAAATAATTCAAATGCCATTCAGCGAAATATTTATATAGAAACTTCAAATTTTGTTAAATGATAGATAATAATGTAACGGAGGGCAATGCAGTCCTGGTTTTCCGTAATATTGTTTTTACTATTTGTTATAGGCAAATTATTTATTTTTTCGTCTGCTATATTGTGGCGCGAAATTTGAATTTTTAATTGACTTTCGGACCCCCTTAACAAAGAGTCAAGTGTTGGAAGAAGATTAGTGATTTAGAGATTTTATTATAAGAAGATTTTTCAATTAATTTAAAATGGATGATCATAATCTGGTTGTTGAAGTACTGGAAATAAGCATTAATTACCTTCGATTAATACAATTACTAAGAAATCGAAAAAAAAATTCAGAAGATGGTGGTGCAAACCATTAATTAGAAATAATTACTTAACAGGATATGGTGCTTATGAGAGAGTTTTTACGTATTTTAAGATGAATGACGAAGAAGAGTTCATGAATTTTACTAGAATGAATGTACAAGCATTTATGTATTTATGTAATTTAGTTAAAGATAGAATAACAAAATATAGTCGGAGAGTACCAATACCTCTCCAGAGTTAAGACTGTGTATAACGCTAAAGTAAGTAAATATAATAAATGCAAGTTTAGATTGAATGTTAATTTACATATATTTTTACAGCTATTTAGCACATGGCGATTGTGTACAAAAAAATGCATTGTTTTATGCAATTGATGTTTCAACTATTCACCAAATCATTCCAGACTAGGTTTCAGTTTAGAAAGCAGAAACTCGTATTCTTTGATTTTTAGGTGTGTTCAACGCAAACTCAATATTTAGGGTTAATTTTTTTACGATTGGCTCTTCTTACATCACTAACCCTCTGGCCCCTGCTACATAAGAGCGTTTGCACGCGGGTGCACGCGTATGCAACTAGGGAATATCTAGTAATTTTCGATGCAGCCAACGTGAAAAATTTAGTGCCTCCAAAAAAAGCTGTTCGTTCTCTGCTTTTTTTGGAGGCACTAAATTTTTCACGTTGGCTGAATCGACAACTACTAGTTATCTTACGCATGCATACGCGTGCGCCCGCGTGCAAACGCTCTTATGTAGCGGGGACCTCTCTGGTGATTTTTGCGCATGCGCAAAAAAAAAATCGGTGGTTGTAGAATGTAGACAGGGCATAAGGAAGAATCTAGTGATTTTCGCTGTTGCCAATAGCGGCAATGTCAGTGCAATAACTAGTACTTTCGAGGAACAGACCTACGTATACGAAAGTCGGCTACTACACCAACGACAACAGACATAAACAAGCAAGCGTTACTCCGATCTACTGCACTTCGTGTGAGTAGGTCTGTTCCTCGAAAGTACTAGTTATTGCACTGACATTGCCGCTATTGGCAACAGCGAAAATCACTAGATTCTTCCTTAACGTCGGACGCGGTTGTACGTAGACGTACGCGATCGTACGCGGTTATGTGATTAGGGCATAAGCCTCCAAGCTCGAGGCTTGATTTTGAATACTCCGATTGGTGTAGAGTTGAGTCAGAGTCAGTGGAGACAGTCCCTAAACAATGGTAGAAAAAGAGTGACTAAAAACCTACGGTACACCTTTCGTCTGGGGGGTTGTTCTACAACGATAAAACTCCGATATATCCACTGTGTATCACAAAATCTTATGGCGATAAACAAACTCCGTCACTTATAGAACACCTCCCCTGGCTACGGCCCCAATGGCGTTACGGCGTGTTTTTTCACGCGTGTTTATGCACGCGTGTTTAAATTGACAAGCGGAACCGGAATACGGTTCGCAGAGCGCGGAATTTGAAATTTGAAAACTGTATTCCCATAAAAATTCAAGACATTGGTTAGATTATCATATAAATATAAGTAATATCAAAGTATAAGAATTATTTTTTAATATATTTTTTAAATATTTTTATAAAGATATTATATGGTAATATAATAAGTATGATAGGTATGATACTGTTGGGGGGTTGCAGGTGATTGAGCAGAGAGTAACTTGATGACAGATGTGCCGTGTACGGTGTATATAGAGTTTTGCAGTTTATAAAAATTTTTTATCTTTTAATTCTTAGAATAACATGAAGAGTAAGTATGGCTTTACCCACCATCTCCTTATTTTCAAAGCTTTTTCACACTCATGTAACATCTCTTCAAACCTTTCAAGCAAATGTAACCAAATTTGAATAACATTGATTCTTCTTTCGATGACATCCATTGTTTTATTATGCTGTTAAAAAACTTTTCACATAAAAAATTGACAGAAAGCCCCGAACATTGACAAACTGAGGTTATACAGAAAGTAAGTGCAAAACTCTATATCCTACATCGTACACGACACATTTGCCATCAAAAGTTACTCTCTGCTGCGTTGCGGTCTACAATCACCTGCAACCCCCCAACAGTATCATACCTATTATACTCATTATATTGCCATATAATATCTTTATAAAAATATTTAAAAAATATATTAAAAAATAATTCTTATACTTTGAACACAACACGCGTGAAAAAACACGCCGTAACGCCATTGGGGCCGCAGCTTCTGTTCTTTTTCCCCCTTTCTACAACCTCACGCAAAAACTGTGCGTGCACGCAAAACTGACTAGTTTCCGATGTAACTTCAAACGTGATTGGTTGATACAGCGAAAACTAGTCAGTTTTGCGTGCACGCTGAGTTTTTGCGTGAGGTTGTAGAAAGGGCATTTTTCTGCCATTGATATGAATTGCGTAGATATCGGACAACAAAGTTTTTTTCGTGTAACAACGGACATGTAACTTGTCCGTTGTCACTCACATTGAGGAAAGAACGTATAAAAATTGTCTAATAATTAAAAAATTTATTTTTAGTTTAAAAATACACTTCTGTACATTTCTGCATGTTGCCATACAGATACAAAAGTCTCATAAGTAACAATAATGTACAAAAATGTGTACAAATGTACAGAAATAAACAGAAATATTCAGAAATGTTCAGAATTGTACAGAAATGTACTTGGATCATTTACAGTTTTTCTTTCGCCAGGGGTGGTATAAAATATTTGAATTCGCGGTTTTTCCCGCGTAAATATAGAAAGCCAATGTTTTTTCATGCGATAGTAGTAAGTATTCTCCCAACGACTGGGCTCAACTCACCATTTCACCAACTCATTTCTCACCGGTGAGTTGGCTTCATAATAAGGATCCGGTGGAAAGATTGTTGTGACGTTCGAAAATCGACTATCATAAATTGATTTTGTTGGTAATGATTATTTAATTCCATTTAAAACAACAATTAAAGATATTTTAAAACCAATACCTAGAATATCTAAGCATATGTCTCTATGGAGTGCTTACCTGAAAGCTCCAAAATGGTCAAAAATGCAGATATCAAAGTAGAAATACGTAAGAGTAATCAGCGTATTTATGAAAATACACTGAAAAATGAAGGAAACGATTTAAATTCATTGATTTCTAATTTAAAGTCCATGCAACAACAGGTTAATGAGATTCTTACAAAACTTGTTCAAGCTGAACAAAGTTCTAATCAAGGTGGGTTGTAATGGACGCTTTGCAAAATGTATATTTTATTATAAATTTTTTTTTTAATAAAACTTCTTTTATAGGAAGTAATTTAGCCAACAATGATGATTGTGATGAAGCGGAAGGTGATGTGTCGGAAGACGACGACGAAGATACAAAGCCAAAAAAATGCAAATATAAATAAAAATTTATATCAGAAAATTGTAACTCATAATGTATATTTTATAAGGCAATAAATACACGATAATTTTCCAGTTTTTAAAAACGCACATATCATTTTTCGCAAAAATTGTTTTCACCAGTGTAGTCAGTATAATAGAGTCAACAGGCAAGAGAGAGCCGCTAAGGTGGGAATGGGAAGCCGCAATTACGTGAATAGCTGTGAGCGGCAGTATACGTAAATGTAAACAAAAACCAACGAAAAAAATAATCATTTAGTCTAGAACGAATCCTCAATACGAAATTGGTAATTAAATAGTTCATTATTTTCTAAAAACTTTAAAATTATATTGAAATCGCATTTTAAACCACTTTTATTCCTAGCTGTAGTAAAACTTAATTTACCGTTTTTTCTAACCTTATTTAAGTGATACTTTAATGGATTTAACTGACGAAAACTACGTGAAATAAGGCATAAATTATCATTTTAATCTATATGAATTCATTTTTAGATGAAAAATGTCCACAACTTTATCGAATCAAGCGCAAATTCGATACGTTATAGAATGGTTTCAAGAATGGTCAGAAATGCAAAGAGACGATTTCGTGGGAATTTTATTAGAAAGATGTAGTTCTTCAGGCCTAGTGAATGGTTTACTCACTGGTATTGAAAATCTTGGCAAAGAAAACGACAGACCACCAAGTCTCTTCCAGTGTCGAATTAAGCTCTTTCGAGAATGGAGCCAGAATTGGTCGGAGGAAGAAAAGGAGACAATAGTAACATCAATAAAACATATGGATCCTAAATTTGCAGAAAAATATGATCTGAGGCTAGTTGAAGGTAATGTTGCAGGAGATCATGAGGCAGTGGATAATAATGAAGAAAAAGAATCTTAAGAGGATAAGACTCTTGTTATATTTTATACGTAAAGATGTAAAATTTGTTTGATTCTTTGTAAAAGGAAAGAAAAAGACTAAGAGCTATACTATTTTTGTGATTGATATACGTTCCACGAGCAAATGAGATAATAGCCCTTATTGGCTATCTAGTCTGTCACCGGTTTCTGTAGTTCATTAAACATTCCATTAAGACAATACTTCAGAAAATCGTAATTATCTATTATTTATTTCTTTATTTTATATACTTCATTCACATAATTCTATTTTAATTTATACACTGGTTGAAAATTTATTTTAAAAAATTTATAAAAATTATTACTTTAAGATCTTATTAAAATTTGTTATCAAAAATATTGTAATAGTACTTTTACATAATAAAATTTGAGTAAAATTAAAAATTATAATAAATTATTATTGTTATTATTTCTATTATTATTATTATTCTTATTTTTCTTATTAGTATTATTAGTATAACAACTTTTCACCAGTGTATAAATATACTTTTGCAGACAGTTGACGCACAAATACAGTAGAAATTTTGCCTCGCAAAAACAATACAGATTAACATAATCAATTACTAACATTTGTTATTCCATGTATTACATATCACAGACCCGTACTAAAATTTGGTAGTTACATGCCAATGCCACTAATTAATTACATCTCTATATGGTTTGGCAGTTTCTTTATGCTCCAATAATTGTTATTTCATTGTAGTATAAATATTGTCGTTTTAATGGTTATTGATGTACGACGTAGCATCGCGATTATATTAAAATCATGCGATACCATATCGGGTGGAACTTTTTAATTACTATATTCGCGCGTATCGCTTAAATAAATAATGTATAAATATCATTTTACGTGTAAGGGCGACGTGTCCTATTACACTTGAGTACAATAAAAGCTTTTGTAAGCCTAAAGTGTTTAGTTTTCTTCATTCTCCTTCATATTTTTCTTTTTTTTCTCCCATTATTTATAATTATTAGGAATTTGGCGTTTGCTTCAACCATTTCATACAGATTGATCGAATAGCATTTTGACCAAGTCTATCTGCTTCCTTTAAAATTTTTCTAATATCTTGAGCTCTCTGATGCTTAACTGCCAGAAGGTATGCAGCTTTCAACTGCCTACTCTCAATGTAAGAACTTATCTATAAAAAGTAAATCTTCCTTTATTTATTTCTTGATTCGTTTATTTATTATAGTGAAATGCGAAATTTACCTTAAGCTCGACATCGTTTATCAATCTTATCAAAGAATCTACGCGGTCTTTAAAATCGGGGTTGAATTCGGTTTGAGGATTGTGCAACAAAAGTTTCACGCAGTGTGTCAGCACACGATCTGATATAGCTTGTGAATCCGGTGCACCTGAACTTCTGCAACACTTTATTAACTGCTCTATGGAATCAATATTTCTTTTCAAAGCTAATACATGTCCGGCTAATGAATACACTTTTTGCGGACGTAGACTATAATCTGTAACATTAACATTTTAAGTAAACACGTAGTAAACCTTTTTCAAAAGTTTTCGAATCAATATAATATTAAAGTAACAGGTAATAAAATGATAAAAACCTTGCATTATTCTGAAAGCAATCCCAAAGCCTTCTTCAACATCTCGTCCACATAGTATAGCTAATACAGCCAGACGAGTCTTCTGTTGCTGATTTCCAAATAACGTCGGCAATTCGTCGGAATATGCATTTTCGGTATCCATGTCAAGCAAATGCTTCAAATACGGAACGACAGATCGACCTTCCTTTTCGGCATTACTCAAAAACTTCGCTATTTCTAACTGTCTCGATATAGTATTCATATGTCTATCGATCTCCGAAGGTTCCATCTCCATTGTGAGACCGCCATGTGATCCGCTGTAAGTTGAACCTATACTTTTTCTCCTTTTTCTACTTAAATTTTCGACGTTCAGCTCGGTCTCCAGATGTTTTTGTGCCTCAACGAGGAAGTGTGACTTCGTACACAAATCGACGTAGTCTCTCGCGTCCTGCTCATAAAATCGAATGCATGTCATCGCAGCTCTAATGAAATCTCTCATGAACAATTGCAGATGATAGAGAGTATTGAGAAATTGTTTTTTGTGGAGACTATGACACGTATAAACAAGATACTTCTTCCACGTGAGTAGACTCGTATCCTCAGCCCTCAGAGCGTTGAGAAGCTTCTCAATGTTTCCCATGTTTAGGCAGCGTAGATATACGGCGTTGTAAAATAAATCAGGATCGACGTTGTTCTCTAATACGAAAGCTAGGCACTTGTTGAACTCCTCGTGCTTCACGAAGAACTCGAGTATGGAATTGGTGCTACCGTAGGTAAGAAGGTAATAAAGACTCTCCTCGTAGTAGATACTGCGCGCATTCCACTTATGAACGAATGAGCATTGACCCTGACTTATCGTTTTCAGGCTGTTGAGGGTGGTCAGGATGTCTTGGGCGACGTTGGACTTCGATTGAAGTGCATTTTGAGATGAATCAGGATTCAATTGACTTTGATTTTCCAGTATTTGTAAAATTTCTATGAGCAATGGGGGATCTTTGAGTGGTCGACTTTTAATTGCTGGACGCTTGCGATTGGGAGAATCATCAGATTTCCGGTGTTTCTGAATTTCCAACGAATCCTCGCTGCTTTTGCTAGCATACTCAGCGTCTGGATAGGGTAAAAGCACCCAATCCTCGAAATTTTCGAATAATACTTTTTCCAAACAATGTGAAAACTTTGTTCTCGCTCGATCCAAATACCCAACCTAAAACATAAATAATTTGTTTAGTCAGTGTATTATTAAAATAAGTTTATAATTAAGTTTATTAAAATACCTTCAAGCAAGCTTTCCCCCAAGCTGCCCATACACCTTGCGTATCCATCCCGGCCTTGGTGCTGACATCGAGAGCTAGGGTCCACTGCTCTTTCTCCGTGAGCAGATCACGTAGCTTCCTGAGCGCGTGCTCGTCTAGACTGTCATCCGAGGGTATGAGCGCAAGGCAGTCCGACTGGACGAGTGTAGCGATGAGGTCAACCTGGGACAGAAAGCGATCGCAATGGGCCAAACCGGCGTTGAGACCAAGCTTCGCGCATTTCACTTTCACAGCAACCAGGAGCGAACGGATCATCTTGATGATGAGAGCGTGATCGATCTCGGGGTTAACACGACCGCCGTGAACTGGCTGCAAGAGTCGTTTCATCTCATCGCAGCGGTCCAGTAGGAAACTGCGCATGCAGGAAATAGCATCGGTTAAAAGTTAACAATTTATGAAAATATTTGATAATCATCACTAAAGCGTTTACCTAGCATAAGCCTTATGATCCGAGTGCAAGCTGAGAATAGCCAGACACAGAGAAATATTCGGAGCGTATTCGAAGGAAAATTCCTCGCGGACTGTCTGATTGTGCGTCTCGTCAGTCGTTAATTTCCAGCATTCCAGGCCGATGCTACTGGGCGCCGAGGACGCCTGCATCTGCAGCGCCGTCTGCCTCTTGCAATCGTCGCAGACTCTCACCAGCACAGAATTTGGGTAGCCGCCGACCTGCATTCGCTGCTGTGAACAAGCCGCGCAGACAACTCTGCCACAGCGCCGACAGTGGTGGCGGCGGTTAAACATGGAGAATATTACCGCCTTACAGCAGCTGCATTTTCTGGCCTGGCATGGGAATATAACGATATTTATTTCATTTAGCAGAATAAATTTTATTGTTTGGGGAAAGTTAGATTTACCTTATCATTTGGAATCCACTCCTCTTTGGTGGGCACGTTTACAGGCATTACGAATTCACCGTTTCGACTGTCAGTATCGGAAGACCCTGCGAAAGCTGAATCCTTCGTCCGCGACGAATCCATACCGTCGCGCTGCAGGGATACTCTGAAGTCGAGGGATTTCCCCGCGTAAAATCTGACTATTTTGTCGAAACTTTCAATGGAAATATCAGCTTTTTGAAGATAATCGGAACGCTGAACAACGTTTACGATTCGACGAAGATTTTCGAACTTGCAATTCATCAGTAGTTGCTCTAACATCAGAAGTGGTTCTTTTATTAAGTTCATGTAGTGAATGCGGTCTTTGGGCTCCATTTGATCGAGAATGTCAACGCCGATCTGAGCTTTGTGATACGTAACGACTTTTTGGGGTTCGCTGTGCTCGAGCATGTAGTCGATCACGAATCTCATAGCCTGAATCGATTCTAAGCGTTTGAGGACGCCTTTGCACATTTTCACCGACTGCCTGACTGGAAGCGCTTGCAATAGCTAAAAGAAAAATTAAAAAAATTTAGTTTAAGTCATTTCAATTTATTTATAGCACGGCGTGACCTAAGTCCGCACTTAAGTCACGCCTATCCATGACTTAAGTAGTCCATTATTGCACCGTGTTTATCGCACTCGCTACGCTCGTGCGCTAACCTCACGGTGCAATAATGAACTGCTTATGACACGGATAGGCGTGACAGCGGACTTAGGTAAACGTGTTATAAAATATCGCACGATACTATTGTAACTAATTTATTTAAAAGGAAATAAAATAAATTGATATACTTACTTTCCGAGCATTCTTAAAATCAGTTTCATCGTTCTTCAATAAGCCTATCAGGAGATCTTGCGTAACCAGTGATTGTATTTCTAAGGAAAATGCTTGATATTCTAACCATTCGAGACACAATTCAAATTTATCAGCCTCGATGAGCGATTGAATTATACATATTGGATCAGTTTTCTCAGTACAATATACAACGTCATACCAAGTCGCCTCTCTAGAATTCAGTTCTTTATTTTTACAATAGGGTAGCATTTTATAAAAAACTGTAACTCTACAGAGCGTCTCGTTCATTTTAAATCTACAGTGTAATGGCAGCTTGTGTTTATCTACATGATGCAACGCGTGAAACAAGGCATCTTGACACAAATGAACGGGCCACTTATTTATATTGGAAAGTATCGTTTGAGCTAAAACGTTAATGTCCTTAATCTGGTAAATATACTGCAAAATCTTTTCCGCGTCTAAATTCTCCTCCACTTTGTAAATCAACTGGCACAGAAGCTTGTCCTTCAGACACTGTATTTCCGTGCATTTCATCAATAATTTACCAGGTAACGCATTTATAATATCGAGACAGTCTTGTACTCGATAGTCTTTCAAACATTTCTCCAAATACATCCACAAGTCGTTCAGTGACAAATTTTCCTGTATACTAGCTAAAGTTGCATTGTCGTCGAATAATGCGGCCGCTAAAGTCATGATCCATGAAGACGTGGAATTATTCTCAAAGCAGGCAGTTCTTTGCAGATTGTCGCAGCCACTCTCTAACATGGATGAACCTTCCTTATGAACACGTTTCACGAGGTATGAGAGTAACCAACAATGACCCTCCAAGTAATGTAAAACGTTTGGTTTCATCGATCGCGAGGTCCACGTTAAAGATGTATGATAGCTAGATATCATGCTTCGTTTCATTGTTAGATCGGTTTTGGTCTCGTCTGTCTTTCCATATTTCACTAGTATATCATAGGACTGTGTGACTGGTGTATAATTGTAGATGATTTTTTCCGACATGTTGAAATAATTTTTTATGGGGGAAATGTTTTGGCACGATTGGTTGCGAGTTAAACTACTATATACTACATTCTCTACATCCTTCTCTACAAACTTTTCATAACGATCTACAAGTTCTGGAACGTTTATTATTCCCTTACTTAATTTCGAATTTTCACTAGTTTTATCTCTAAAATCTGATTCCTTTTTAGAATAACATTCAAGGTAATCATGCAGTCTCTGATTTAAGTCTTTACTTAGGGTTTGAGGATAATAAACCTGTGAACAAAAGAATGGATACAATAATATTTTCACTGTGAAAGAAACTTAGAAATAAAATTTAAGTGTTAGTTATGATTATACTCACATTAACAGCTGGAGTTTCATGAAATTCATTCGCCATGGCAAATATCACTCGAGGATCATGGACAAGATCCAAGTCTTGCCAAGCAACTTCATTGAGATCTTCAGTGCGTGAAAAGAATTCGGAATCCCACGACATGAAACCGAGTAATTTCGATCTCAAAGTCGCCAAAGAAATGCGTCCTAAGTCTCCCACGTGATAGTTTATAGACATTAATGAAATACAATGTCTTAGAGAGTTCAGTGGGGGATTGGTTACCCAAACGGTCAGTTGGGTGTGTAAAAATAATAAATTCCAGAGATTCAGGAAGAAAGCTAAGGTGTGCTCGCCAACGGACAACTCGCTCAAGTCTAATGTTTCTAATATCGAAGATTTGTTCAAGATTCGCTGAATATCCGGGTCCTTGGATAAATCGTCCAAGTCGCAATTCGATACTCTCGTGCAATCTGGATACAAACGTTTAACAGTTTCAACTAGCTCCGATAAAATATCCGCCACGCATTGGTTCGGATCCACAGTTTTATGATCAGCTGCCATCTAAAATAGATAATAAAAATTATGATAACCAATTGCATAATCAATTATTATCGCTAAAAGTAATTATTCAAAAACTCACTTGGCTATTCAAACTTTTATTTAAAACAACGCAACCCCACGTATCGCTAGACACAGTGCGCAGCGAGTCGTAGCAAGTAAGCTTGGGACAGCAATTGACTAATATATTATGAACTAAATTCACTCCCAGCTTATTGGCTACGACTTCAAGACTCTCAGGTTCGACGTTCAAATCGAATATCTGATGCCCGAAGTAGGAATCTACCGAGTTACTCAGCAACACCGACTCGTTCCTCCCCGTCGCCTGTTCATCTGCAAATTTCATCCACAAATCAACAACATCACATACCAAAATACCATACAAAACAACAGACAGCAATATACCCACCATTTGGAACTACAGAGTGTAGAATCTGCAGGTGCGCGAGAATTTTATGCAGATAGGTCTGACCGTTCCCACATACCTCTATAATCTCACGAAAGACATCCTGACCGGCCAGCCCCGTCATCCCGATCATACTCGTCTTGTTATCCAAATCGTCCAGGAACGACTGACTCATCCTAAACTTTTCCACACCCTCTCCCAACCGCCGCCAAAATTCCGCCCTCTCTCTCCACTCCACCAGTCGCAGCGGCGTCGCGCCGTCGCAAAGGATCTCTGGTGCGGATTTCTTCGTACCACCCTCCTGCAGCAGACGGTAGACTTCGGTAAAAATGGTGGCGTGACGTGTACCTTCGAGCTTCCGAGATAGCTTGAGGTACTTGGCGGCGACGTCTAGGAGACTAGCCGATGTCTGCTGCTGTTGGTTGCCCATGGTCAGAGCGAGGTCAAGAACGCATAGTGTTAACAGTTCGCGCGCAGTGGTTGAATCGGTGCAAAGGAGGCGGGCATTGGATTCCTGGGAGGCGATGAAGGTCTCGAGCTGACTCGCGATGCGCGAGCTCTGATAGCCGCCCTGCGCTGCTCGGCGGACGTTCTGTTTGGGTTTGGAATTCGAGGTGTTTAACGAGTAATTATATAATCCGGATGAATTGTATAAAAATAACATGGAATTATTTAAAAAAGTAACATTAAATTTCATATTTTTAATATTGAATTGTATCAGATACTTTTTTACTTACAATTAAAAAATTATTAGAATAGTGTAGGTATATCATGAGATTATAATTTATGAAAAAAAATTGTAAATTCGAATTAAACTTTTAAGTATAAGTATCCGTAGTGGATTTATCTTACCTCCAAAAGTTGGAACTCTTTATTCTTCGTAATGGAATCTACGGCGTCCGAAGAGCTCATTTGTTTTATCATTTCATGGCGGAAATTTTGCATAGCCTTTGAGAATCTGACTTGGCCATCCAGTTCTGTATTTTTCATGTTGAACATCTGTGAGCAAATTGATTAGCTTACGATTATTACAATGACCTTAAAATTAATTGTAAAACCTAGTTTGTTATTATGTGTTGCATTATTATTTATCAGCGTGATACAATGTTTCCCGCTAGGTGTTCATAAGGTTAACAAATGTTCAATTACGTAATCTATGAAGTATCAACGCGTATGGTAAATATACAATTTTATAATTTTAAATTTATTTAGATCGATTTACACGATAGCGGAGTGTTCGTCATATCCTCGTATAATGACTATGATGATGATGAAGAAGAAATGATTCAACCCGAGGATATTGAACACATGGCAGCTCTTGCCGATGATGAGGAAAAGTACGAACCACTGCACACTTTCGTTGCGCAATTCAATAACCAAATAATTCGGCCAACAGTTAAAACTAAAAAAGGTACCGGTCAATAAAATTTCTTCTAAATTAATTCATTAGTGCAGCTACAAACTCAATCAATAATTGACGAATGAATTTTTCAGCACAGGCTTAAATAAATTATTGAAGGACAGGTTTCGCGTGAGAACCTTGAAGTCGAAACCTAGCGTTAAGCGGACAAAACATAAAAATTCTAAAAGAAGTAGCGGCGACGATGACGGTGACAATGATACTGACGAAAAAGACGACGATAATTATGATCAGTATCAAACAACCATAGACGACGACGATATGAAAGATATAAATGAAACTATTTGGGATGAGGCTTCAACAACACAGCAACAAACGTCAACAACTGAAGATTTATATGACTTAGATAGCAGCTCGGAAGAATACGGACTTACATCTACATATTTTACAGACATTCTGTCGTCTCCTATTGTGCCTTTTTCAACAAGCACAACAGAAATAGACAATTACTATAAAAAAAATACTCCGATCAGTCATTACAGTACAAAATACGACGGAACGACAGAGTCGCAAGGTGAAACATCGGAATGGCTATCTGTAGTTGAGACTTCTTCGCTTTCTACGAAAATTTACGATAAAGAAACATCGAGTACTTATACGATAATTCAAAGCACCGAATCCGAAGAAGAAACGATTACCAAAAACAATGCATCAAGTACGTCGCAACATTATACAATGACTCGGACTTCTGAGTCACCCACCTCGGAATCGACTTATCGCACCGAAGAAAGCACCGCGGCGCCACATCGTGAATCAACAAAAACGTCCACCGACACAAAACCGCACAGATATACGGAAGAAAACACGAAGCCGTCTGATAAGGAAATCACAACAGAAGTTTTTGCGCAAGAAACCCCTAAGCACACGGCTACCGCGAAAAATCTGACTCTCGACCTATACGAGACGACGATGAGAATGATGAATTTACCAACGAGAAAACATTTTACAAAACCGATTATAACTGCCGAGACGACCGAAGAATCCGAAGTCACAGAACCCATGGAGTATGAAAAAATAATGCCGGAGTATGGCGCCGAAATAGAGGAACTGAAAACTGACAAGTTTACGTATAATTTTACCGACGATGAGATAGAAAAGTCCCTGAAAAAGATTGTTAAAAAAACGCTTAACTTTAAAAAGCCTACGAATTGTTCCGAGTTTAAGGGTTGGAAGTATGGCGTTCAAGCTATAGAATGCGCGATATCTGATTACAAAGATGCTAAAAATCACACCGCAGCTAAAGTAGCGCTAGGAAGGTCTTGGAAAATCATCAGAGTGTGGCTGATACTTTACGTTTGCATCGCCGTTCCTTGTTGGTGTCAAAACGGTAATTGATAATGATTTCCGTAATAAAAAAAAGATATCTCGAGACTATAAATAGCAAAACAATGTTCTAGGCTGGTGTTGTTGCTGCTGCCGCTGCAAAATCTGCTTCCCGGTAAACATAATTAGAACGGACAAAAAATACTTCGCCTTGAACCCCCCGGGAACTCTGGTAGACTCGAGCAAACCGAACGCTCAGCCAGTGAAATACGAGCCGACAGTGTTCGAGGAAGACGCGTACCAAGAGTTCGAAGGCGCTATACGAAACCTCTGAACGTGTAAAGAGACAAAGCTCGCAGGTAAACTCACATCAATGACTTGTTGCGCTCTCGGGTAGTCACCCTTCCACAGGCACTGGAGAACGAGGCTCTCCTTGGACGCCAGCATCAGGTTCACGATGAACTTAGAGTTGGAGCTTTTCGACGCGAAACCACTGTCTACGGCAGTAATGGATATGTGATTTCGGGTCCTCTTGCGACGCCTGTGATTGCTAGTATTGTTAGCGTCGGTGGATCCCGTCTCCGACGACACGTCCACGTCGGATTTGTGCAGGTCTTGTTCGCCTTCCTCCGACGAGCTCTCGGTACGCTGATTATAGAATATCGATTTGCTCTTCAGGCGGACGGAGAAGCTCAGTTTCTCGTCTGTGATGGTATCAGAATCGCTGCTAGAGATTGCGAAATTCTCGTTGTCGTCCTTGCTTTCGATGAAGTCGTGACTGGTTAGCAACTCCAGTCGCCAGAAAGCGTCGGCCAGCGCGTTGTCCATTGCTAAAATGCTCTTCTGTATGGCTTCCAAATCCTTCGTGTTGCCGAGTTCCCGTCTTAGTTTGGCAAAGTCGATGCCTACCTGAACCGTGCAGCGTTTCAAGTGTCGAAGTAGCCTTTTTACCGTGTACTTATTGCAAATGAAGCCGTAACGCTTGTGCGTCTCGGATTCTCGACTCTCGTGAGCCGAGCTGTGACGTTCTTTTTCGGAAAACGCGGTCTCGTAATCTTCCTCCTCGGAAGTGCCCTCGGCAGCGCTGAAATGGGCGTCGTGGCGCAGGAATAGCATGGAGAACACGTTTTCGATCACCTCCAGTCTCAGAGATAGTGGATTTATTGAATTGAGCAAGGACTCCAACTCGGTGTAATAGTTGCCTGCGATATCTTTCGCCCGTGCGTTGTAAAGCTCGCTCGCTAGGATGGTTTTCAAGGCAGTTTGCATAGCCCGATATGATCGGAAGGTCTTTTTGGCATCTTTTTTGTTATACAGTATATTCTCAACTTCATACAAGTCGCACTCGTGAATATCAATGCTCTTTTTCAATACGGCGAGAATGCAATGATCTTGCAAGCCGTTTAATATGCGTTTTACGGAGATATTCTGATCGACGGCAGTCGGCAAATATTTCTTTCTATACTCTAGGATCCGCTTAATTATGTTCAGTCGACTACCCAAACATGCATTCAGGTTAGTCAAAATTGGTTTAGTGTACTTGTATTCGCACTGAGTGAAGCAAGACTTGTTCAATAAAAATTCGAGGGACTCGCAAATTTTCATGTTCTTTTGCCACGTTTCCGCTTCGGCAGTGATCGGTATATGTGGCAAATTGTGCAAAAAGTAAAGCAATAGTGAAGGCCAGAGATTGCGCAATAGTGGACAGGATAATAACAATAGTCCAGAAGTCTTGAGGTGTTCTCCATTTTTTATTGATAACGAACATATATCCTGTTAAACAAAATGAATAATTGAAGCTTTATATATAAAGTAAATTTTGAAAAAATCAATTGACTAAAACTTACCAAGATGTCTAATAACCAATGGACACCCCTCCTTATCACTCTTAAAGTAAGTTCTTTAGCATGAAGATGAGGCTCATTTAATTTATTGCCATTAGTGGAAAATATCACATTACTAATTTTTTGAGCAGTCTCTATGTTATCAACAGCTATTGATCTAAAATTCCTATCATCCAGAAATTTGTGCCACTCCTTTAAAAACTTAACATTTTTTCTAGAGTATAATGCCAACTCTACATAATCAGAATCACATGTTTTTAATAAGCATGGATAAAGCCAAAGAAGCAGTTCATCTTCTTTTGACTCAGTGAGATTTAATTTTGATAAAATGCACAACAGTGCACTCAAGTGTTCGTTAAAATTGTCTTTCTCAGTTAATAATTTGAAAGCACTTGAATATAAATCTTGTAACACTGAGTCTGAAGGAAAAAAAGACGTAGGCCATACATGCAATAAATCATTTACTAGCCAACAAGTTACTGGTGATTTTGTACACAAACTGGTTTCTAAAAAATGTGACGAACTAGCAGTTATCTTGTTTGTACACACAGTATCTCCTCGTTTAGCACGTAGAATTGCTTCAAATAGTTCTAATAATTCCTGTGTTAAATTAAACCAAACCATAAATCAAAAGATTAATGCAAGTTTTTAGATCATTCACATTTAACATTTTTAATTTTTTAAATGTATATATTATTTAACTTTAAATAAAAATATATAATTAGTAGATCAATATATTTACTTATTTATCTTTAAGTAGCAAACTTTTTTATTTAACTATAGATAAAATATTGATTTAGACAGTAACTGAATTATGTATAAATAACATTAAAACTAACATACCTTTTCTACTAATTCTGGAATATCATTGCTTATAAGTTTCAAATTGGAATGAAATTGTATAAGATCCAATTTTTCTTTGGTTTTTGCTGAGCTGCGCTTATCGAGCCACAACAACAATTTATGACTAATCCACTCATATTGCTCTGTATTCTCAGATGTTGCTCTAAAAATAGTAAAAACAACAAAAATTTAATTTGAAACGTTCCTGCTGCGTTTCAATTTCAATATTGCGTTTCAACACACACACACACACACACACACACACACACACACGCGCGCGCGCGCGCGCGATACAATGTGCGTATTTATAAACAAACTATCCTTGAAAATATTGAACACTCCATTTACGCAAAACCAACAATATATTGTGAAAAACTTACAAAGTAGTATCGATTAATTCGTGCAGACACTCGATATCGTCCCTGGTGTAGTTGGCCAGGTAGTGGCTCTCGATTTCCGTGGTAAGGATGGCAGAGGCAGTATACCATAACCTCGACGCGATGCACTTCTCGATCTCGAGCAGTTCCAGACTCTTTGACATTTTTCTCGGGCCTGAGAGTCCGCGCACTTACGTAGCATTTCACACCCGCGACGAGGTAAAAGACGTCAATGGGAGCCTCGGTGCTCTCGCACTGTCAGCTCAGTCGAGGAAGTGCTCGCGCAGGAAAATACGACGGACCACTGTTTTGTTTTGAAACGTCATTGTGCAAGCATGCAGAACATATATACTTACGCAAAAAGTCGTGTGTCGTGTGTTGTACTACACTACCTTACTACGTACATGCGCGCTCATTCCCGCGTGCGCACCGTGGCGCGCAGCTATCCACTTTCGCTCTCCGTCGCGCAAATTCGCAGTACTTACTACTTGCACGCTCAAAGTCAAGACTGACATTGCGTGCAAGGTAGGGAGAGGAGAGAAAGAGAATGAGTGTGCATAAGCGAGAGCATGAGAACTACGGAAGATAACGCATTAACAATGGTAGAAGATAAGAAAAGGGTAAATGTCGGTTTTAATATAATGTTCCATAGTTTGTAATTAGCGCAATGAATTTGTCCTACTTTCGTTGACAGAATAAAATAACGTTGATAAATTTAATTTGCAAAAAGTCTACTACACACAAACGATAAATGAATCATATTTTAGGTTCTTTATCACTTATCTCATTGAGCTCAACAGCAAATAATAGACATATACGCTCTTATGATTAAAGCAAATTTTTGAAGAAAGGAGATGAATTGGAGTGGATTAGAGTTTTTAGGGCAAACAATATAGACTGTTTTGTATTAAACAAGATCTTTATCATCGTAAAAATAAATGTGTGTATTTTTATCAATATTTTGTACATTTCTCAATTCTCTTTCACATCAGTGTCATGTATCGACTGTCTGATAGACTGTAAAGAATCAAAACAGGGCGTGATTTATCATTTCGAGCTTCCCACATTTCGTCACAGATTTGTTTAATATACTTTTTATGACGCGGATGTCTGTAAAATAAAGAGAAAAGCATATGTTAATATTATTCGACATAATCAGCTATACATATATGTTACTACTAAAACGTGTGTTTCAGTAGTAACAGACATACAGTAAACCTGAATAAAATACATACTTCTCTATCACTACTTGAACGCTTTTCTGAAAGTCTTGATCGTCCTCACCGATCTCCAAGTAGCAGGCGATCGACCGGACAACGGTCATTTCTAGAAAGACCGCGAATACTTCAATAGGAACCTTGTATGATATCCTCTGCAAGAACGAAGACATTTGTGCGAGCATGGCATTCTTGTAACTTCGTCTACCGCTGCCGGAAATTTTATCCTTATCCGACAGCACGAAGTTGATGTTAACGTTCACGGGAGTATTCGACGAGACGCTCATGTCCGCGCTGGTATTGAGTTTGCTCTCGGACCTATTCAAGGCGATCTGCACCACGCTCTCGGTCTGTCGCTGGAAGTACTCAACTATATCCTGAAAGTAAAAGAACCGTTTTCTAAATTTCACGTTTTCCACCAAAAATTGTCCAACCCTTAAACAACATCTGCATAACACAATTACCTGAATGTTAATTTTACGCTCCTGGAACCGGTCCCTCTCCCAAGTGTCGATCCTCAGACTGCCCTTCTCGCCGCTCTTTAGCATGACTACGTTGTTGATACCGTTCTCTCGACAATACTCAAACAGTTCCTCAGACGTGTTAAAGTCTAAGGTCGTAATCCTAAGGTCCAGCGACCACAATTCCCGCAGCACATCCGCAAGTTCCTTCTCTCGTCGCGGTGCTCCCTCTACGCAGCTAACCGCGACGTCGACGACAAACTTGTTGTCACGGCAGAGGCCATCCACGTCGATCTCATCCGCCGCGCAAATGAGCCTGTCAAGGGATATACTGATGCCGGCACCGAACTGCTGCGTTTCCTTGTTTGCCATGCCCGTGCGTTCCAGCACTTGTCGAAAGGATGCCAGCATTTTGTCGTATCTGTAATTGTTAATTGACGTTGTTGTTTATAGATAATGGTATTACCTATTTTTTTGAATTTATTGGAAATTGTTTAAGTACCTGCCACCAGCCGCAATGACATCTTGACCGCCCCGCTTACGTTTCCGTTTCGTCTCGCATACGACGTGATAAATTATGCCACTGTGTTGTTGAATATTGTGTACTAATAATGGAACAACGGTGATCGGCCACTAGAAAAATTACAAAAACCAACTTTAGAAATAAAAACTCTAGCAAAAAAAAATCAAAACTTTATTGTATAAAAGTTACCTTTACTCCTAATGCCTCAGCATTTGCTATCACAATCTCGATCTCCCTCAGTCCCTCTTTCGCCAGCGCCGCCGCATCTCCTTTCCGTTTTGTAATAGTCTTTAGCACGCTGGCAATCTTGGCGACGGAGCTCTCGGTCTCAAAGAGCTTGAAGAGCGTCTCCATCGCCTGATCCGTAAGGCACAAGCTGATCAGGTGTGTTTGCACCTGAAAGCGCGAGAACTTGCCGTCGCGCGCGTCGCAGAGTATCGAGTAGATATCCTGATGTTTTTCCTTCTCGATGCCGCAGTACATGAGAACGGCCTGCAGCAGCGAGGTGTGATTGATGCGCACGGTGAAGTTGCGGTCCTTCAGCTGCGGTATCTCGTTGCAGATCTCCGAGGCGATAGAGATGAGCTCGGCTTCCATCATCAGATTGTTGGCCATTGGACTGACGATGTCAAAGGCGCATTCGTAGAGCTCGCGCGGATGAAATCCGTGGACCTGACGAGGACAACATTGAATAGTTGATAAATTTCGCTTATAATAAGTATAGTGTTCTGAAATACTATTTTCGTAGGTACCTTCTTTTCTCTGTAAACTCTATCGATAGCATATCTACGCATGTTGCTGATGTTATTCCAAGCGACGTATCTGGCGAAGGGCGCGCGTAAATCGTACGGTATAGAAACGATACTACCGGTACGAGTCATTAATCGAACGCAGCAATCAGTCAGACTATAAATTGGACCAGTCTTGGGCATTAGTAACGGAGTCGAGACGCATATTCCTCCGTGTTTTTGAAAGATTTCGACGACCTTTGATTTAATTAGTTCTTGGAAAAATCGAGATTTTGGTAGTACCGAATTTGGTGTACCTCGCGCTGGTATGTTCATGTCGTACGTAATATCCTCCGCAGGAGTTACCTCTTGGGAAAAACAACAACCGACGAGATACTTGTATGACTTACTCTGAGCATTGGATAAAGTGTGTCTGACCATTTCCTGAAGCTCCGCCTCTTCGAGTTGAGGAGGCGGTAAGTACTCCGAAGCCAGTAGCTCCTGCGATGTTGGTCGTTGGCTTGGATCGTGATTCAACAACCAACTGAAAATATAATCTAATAAATATAAAACCTTTACTTATCAAATTTGACTGCAAGAAGTAAAAATATTTACCGTAAAAGATGAATGTGACTGGTCATACCCCTCTCAGTTAATTCAGAAGGTAGAATAATTTCTTTAGATCTAAGATTTACGAGGACTTTTACTCTTTCCATTCCTGTCGTAAGTGGCTTGTAACACATTTCAAAAAAAATAATCCCCAAACTATAAATATCTACTTTTTGATTGTAAATAGCTTTTGCGGTCTTTGCTGATAATTCTGGTGCAACGTACAAAGCCGTACCAACTTGTCCAGTCATAGAGCCAAGATCGTCCATTTCAAAACTGACTGCTACAATTTTAAATATTAAAAATTTTAAACTTTTTAAATCGTTAATATTCATGAATGTAGGATAAAAAGATATTTAAACACCTTTATCCAATGAATGCGTTTCTTTTTCAACTTCTAAAGTCTGTGTCAGCGTCGACAGTATATTAGTTGTTGCCAGGCCAAAATCACCGATTTTCACGTGATCATTGCTATCCAAGAAAATGTTTACCGGCTTCAGGTCCCTATGTATCATTCCCTGTTGATGTATGTGCGCCAATCCTTCAACAATTTCGCGGAACAAGCGCCACATTCTTTCCTCATCTTCGTGAAGTTCGTTGTCGATTGCAGTTCTCAAAGTACTTTTCTCACAAAATTCCATTTGTATAAACATGAATTGAATTTCTTTTACAGCCGTTTCATCGCTTTCAGTCTCATCTTTATTTTTACCTACGACTAGTTCTTGAGAATTTTGTGCAGAATCTGATGTTTGTGATGTTCCATCGTGCTCGAATTCTATACTATCAGATGAATCGGTACGCGTTCTCTTACTATAATTCAATAAAATTATATTGCATGTAAGTTCGAATTTTGAAGATAAGAAAGTTGTAATACAAATTATAATTTCATAAAAACAATGTATATGAATCTTACATAAAAGACCAATCTTCGTCGCTTAGGAGATCGTCATCCGAATCATCACTTGAACTATCACTATTATCCTCTTCATTATCAGCTGACAGCACAGTACTTGTTCGAGATTCATAAGGAACATTCCATTCAACGTCATGCATAGGCGGAGCTAATTTTTCTATATTTGAACTTCCCAAATTCTGAATGAAAAAAAAACAATATGTAGTGAAAATAACGGAAAACGACAAATCATAATTTGGACATATCTCTAAATACTTACGTCGTCCACGGTGGACGTGCTATCATCAATAGCCGAAGTCACTCTAAGCGACGGTGTGGCAGAAGGTGTTAAATCACTGTGTAATTTATCTATAGTAGCGCTTTCAATCCACGAATTATAATAACGCACTACATTCTCATGATTTAGTCTGGACAACAATTTGACTTCACGCGTGATTTTTTTATTCAACTGTTTGTTTTTAGGATTCAACTCGATCCGTTTTATAGCATACACGCCACCATCTAGCTTATTTCTAACTTTTAAAACGTCTCCAAATGCTCCTTTACCCAGCCATTTAAGTACTTCGAATTCGTTTTGAATCCGCGATTGGCCGCCAAAGGCTGGAAGATACATGTGTACATCCACATCGGGTTCCTCCGGCTCGATGAAATTCTGCTCGTGATTACCATCTAATCTCGGCGGAGACAAACCCCGATCGAGCGGTGTTCTTATAAAACAGTGCTGTAACAATTGTTCTGTTGACCAACGAGTCCGCTCGTTGCTTACAAGGCACATCGATATAAAATCTCTTAAATCCGGCTAGAATACAACAATTTTTTGATTATTTAATTGATAAACCATCCGAATGATCATGTTTTACTTAAATGTATATAAATAACATTTACCTGCAATGATTGATCAACTTCCACGTCTTTTTCTTTGTCTGTAATAATCGAACCCTTTAACAAAGATAGTAACAAAATTCCGAATCTATAAACATCTGCTTTTTTCCCTCCTCTCCCTTGAATGGTGGGAAAGTCAGGTTCCACCTTAGCTAAACTATTTGTCTGATAAATATCCGATAATCTCTTATCTAAAGAATAATCTGAAAGCTTAACAATGCCCGTACGATCAATGTAAACGCTCGAGTCGCGAAGATCTTTATGAACAACATTATTTTCATGGAGGAAATTTAGAGCAGTCAAAATTCCTGTTGCTAAAAATCTAAGAAAATCTACATTAACTGGAATGTTTTCTACTAGAAAAAATGAACAAGTGGTTCCAACCTGGAAAATTTATATTGTATTACTTATTAAATTATATTTAAAATTATTATTAGGTAACTTAATAACGAATTTAATGTGATAATTACCACAAATTCTTGTAAAGTATAAATTATAATATTATCTTTATCTTGAAAATATTTCATGTTTAAATATTGAACAAGATTTTGGTGATGTAATTTATGTAAATGATTGAGTTCTTGTTCAATACTAGCTATCTGCTTCATGGAGTGTTGTAAATTTGATGTTTCTCCATTATCTTGTTCTCCAGTTACTCCACATTTTAATATCCATTCAGTTACTGCTAACAATTCTCCAGTAGTCATATCAACTCCAGCATATACTACAGATCCTTTTGCACTATGGCCTAAACATTTGCCACAATGCACTTGTCTGTTTCCCTTGTTATTATCAAAATGCAAGAGTTTGGTCCCTCGATGCCCTCGATGCTCACACAATGAACCCTCGGAGCTTTCTGATGTACTCATGCATCTTCTTCTTGAATAAATTCTTACTTTTTCATGCGGAGAAGATGGTATGGATTGTGACAAAGTAGCATCAGACTCAAGAGACAAACGAATAGATTCGCGACGATTACGCATTTCTGATTTTAGTGCCTCTTTTCTTTTCAAAATTTCGTCTTGCAGAACTTGTCGCTCCTTATCTTCTTTTAGTTGTTTTTTCTGTAGTTCACACTTTATTCTCTCTTGTTGTTTTAATACCATTTCCTCATAAAAACTACTGTACCCTGGTTTATTGTGCTTATGAAGAAAACTCTGGACATGTTGACAAAGTTCATAAATCATGACTTCTCCTTGTAATTGTTTTGCCAGTGCTTCTAAATCAGAAAGATGAACAGCCAATTGTTTATGAGATAAACCTCTGCTATTTTTTAATTGAATTTTTGGAACACTGTAAATTTTTAAAAATTGTATAATCTTTTACTGTGATAAATATGAAACAAAGAAACAAAGTTATGATACAAACCAAATATTATTTTACAAACACTTACTCTTTTGGGTATGTTTCTCCACAAATTATATGAAGATCAACTTGTGCATAAACCTCCGCTGGTCCAGACATACCTTTTTGTGGTGTGAGAGTTATAGTAATATCTATGGGCTGCCATTTCTTTTTTTGTTTGTTCTTACGAAGATCCTTCAATTCGTCACCAAAAATCGCCTGCAAGTACGTTAAAAATCAAACAAATTCAGAAATTTGTGTTTGTATACAAAAACCACTCAGGCCATTGGTGGCTACCTTACCTTCAAAACTTCGAGCTCGTTACTTTGACGATCTTGACACGACTCATCCTGTGACATTTTGCCAGCTCGTCGTTAAACGCTCATCTTTAGAGTGAGCTTATTGTAAAACCACGAATCAAACTTGCGATTTACTTAATCTTAGGTGTATTTACAAAATTAAAATTAATATATGCCACGCTATCTTAACCTCCAACCTAACATTCGGACGTCGGATTGGTGGGATCGAGGGGGGGCCGGTGTGATTTCTGTGTGTACAATAATGATGATGATTTTAACGGTCTCCTCTTCGACGACGGATTGCCAATAGCACAGCTTTGATGCCCGCGGGGCCACGCCATTCACTACATGGTGAGAAAGCAAGTGTGAAAAACTACCCTCTAATAATAATTTACAACGTAAAAGTTAACAGCTACGCGCGCAGGAGTAGCGAGCTCCGACCCTGCTGCATGTTTTTCTTCGCTCGCTGCGGCCCATCCAGCAGCCCCGAATGATACCTAGAAACTCCGCACGCGCGGCGACTCCGTTCGCATTTATATTCGCACAACTGCTGCAGAGCGCTCCACCACGATCAAAGAGTACACGAACATATTATCATGCTCGTGCGGCGGGTCGAAAAAACACGTAGGTACTTACGCCACAGCAAGTGGCGTTGTTGCGTCGGTAAGTTATCCGCTGACCGACTTGTCAACACCTGTTTGATGAAGCTGCTTTTCGAGACATGCTTATAAAACTTGTAATGTAAATGAGATGATGGTAAGAAATAAAACTATGGATCCAAAGTTTATTAATAATATTTACTGGAAATTCTATTTAGTTTATATTATCATACGAAGTATCACGTTCGCTCTATGCGAATAGACCTTATACTGAGATTTGCTAAATTTACTTCAAAAATTTAAGCTATATACAAAGTACCAGGATCAACGCACCAGTCCGAGTCCGTGTCCAAACCCCAGTGAATGACCATTTTTTTTTTAAGTTGGATAAAATACATTTTCATTACTCATGAATATGCAAACTGTTCCCCCTATTTCAAAAGTCCAAAAATGTAGATTTTCAACTATTTAATATTTTGAAAATATTTTATTGAAGCAATTGAATCGATATCTTGAAAAAGTAGCTATATGGCTCGCATTGAATAAACTAACATTAAACATAAGTAAAACTGTGTACATAACTTTCGGGAATTACTGTGACAGTGTACCAAAAAATTTAGATATTTATATATATTAACAAAGCAAATTAAAGAGAGTTGACTCGTGCAATTATAATCTAAAATGGGATGAACATATTAACTACCTAATAAAAAAAAACAAGTTACTTAAATTTCATCTTCTACAAAATTAATAAATGGTTATTTACTATGCGTTTTTCACAGTGTTATTAATTATGAGATAATTGCCTGGGGACGTGTATATAAAAACAATCAACATTTACTTCAAAATATACAAAACAGACTACTTAAACTAATTTTCAAAAACACTTTCGAGCAAAATAAACCTATGAATATTAAGCAACTGTTCATATGGGACTGCATAAAATATCATTACAACGAAATGAAAAATATATTCACAAACTCAAATAGTAAGACAAGAAATAATGCTATATTATTACCGAAAATTGACAAAAGAGTAAGCGAAAAAAAAACAATCATATAACTGCAATAAAGACTTTCAATCTACTACCAAACGAGCTCAAAACTCTAGATATAGACAAAAGACCCACGATGTACAAAATAAAAGAATGGATTGTGAAAAATATTTATTGAAAACGAGTTGAATATTCCTTGAAAACGATTTGATACTATAATTTCGTTATAGTAATTCAAGTCGAAAATTTAGATAATTGCATATAGCATATATACATATTACTGTTTTTAGAAAGTCTATTATAATGTTAAAAAATATTTCATAGTTTTAAGAATTAGTATTAGTTTTAGTTTTAAGTATATCTATATCTATACTCCGGACCTGCAAACAGGAAATTTATTTTTCTCTGCAGGGGTTACAACAATGTAATGTACTTCTGTAATGTACTTTGGATAAATAAATAAAAAAATAAAAAATAAAATAAATTAAAAATATCACGTTAATCTGGTCATTCATTGATGCAGTTACCTATTTATATTACGGTGTGGAGTTTTAGTTTGTTTTTAAATTTTTAGATTTAAAGTGTCGTTATCTGGTCTTTCAGACAAATATAAAATTTAAATACCTTATCTAAATTGCTATTTATAATTATGGTAAATAAAATTAAAATAGATAATAAAAGCAATTTATAAACTTTTAAGCGTCTATTTAATCCAAAAATCCATTTATTTTCTTTTTCAGCACGTATTTTTCCGAAAATATTAAAACAATCAATTTTTTGAACCACTATTAACCAACCGCTAAATTTCACATAGTAATATACAATTTAAAATTCTAATATATCAACAATTACTCACGCAATGGCCAGATTAATACCCACTGCACGAAAATTCGCTCTTGACACATTTCACTTTGCCTCACTTACTAAATTACATCATTGCAAGCGTCCCATTGCATCCCGCCTATACTCTCACCAATCATCATCGAAAATTACATCATTTAAAATCGAATAGCTGCTTGTACAGCGCCTATACCTATATATATGAGCAATATTTTTACTTTTCGCCCACTTTTGTGGGAAGGGATCATGGATTTTCCCAAAATTTTAGTATGTTGTAGTACCTTAAAAAAAAGACTGCTTGCCAATTTTCAGCCCTCTAGATGTCCCTGGATCTGAAAAACGTCATTAGAATGCCCAAAAAAGATCCTTTTTGCCCCATTTTCAAAAGCCGATATCTTGAAGACCTATCAGCCGATTTTAATCCGGCAAGCGTCATTTTTCTTGTTTCAACTTCTAGTTCTTATATTATAATAAGTTTATTTCATCCAATTGGCCCAGAAATGGACTCGGTTTACAAAGTATACTTATCCTCACACATACATCTATACCTTATGTTTACGCGTTTAAATTTAAAAATTAAATTCTATATCGACTTAAAATTTATTCCCTATAATACAATATTTTATTTTATTTGGTTAATAACATTAAAACTATTGTTCTCATTCTTCTGTTCTCTTATAGCAACTTTTTAGTCTTATTTATTCTTTTTCTATCACTGGCTGCGCCATTTGTACTTATATATCACATTAATTTTACCTTATCATTATTTATACATAATTGTATCACTTCACAATATCAATAATAAATTACTCCAAATTTACAATCAATTTACGCTTATACGCCTTACACTATTGTAACGCTCCTTGTACAATTACCATTTCATTCATATCCATACTAGAGGCAGCTCCCACACTACGCTTAATTCCTTCTCTAATTTACATTTTGTTTTCTTTTTTATCTACTTCTTTTAAGAATTTTTTAAACGCTTTAACCACTGCAACATTTCCTACCACATTAAATAATTTCCATAGCCTCAACCTACCATCCTCTCTAAGTTTTTCCATAATTTCCTTTGATTCCTCGCACTTAACTACTACATGTTCTAATGTTTCCCTATCTTTTTTACACATCCTACATAGTTTATCCTCGTCTTTTAACCAGTACTTGTTTACCTTTTCTAAATTTCCGCATCTAAGTTTTGCAATTATATCAATATCTATTTCCTTCTTGTATTTTCTCAAATATATGGACAGCCTTTCTGATACGAGTTCCCTATACCTTGGGTTGTATTTTAAATCTCTTATTTTTCCCTTATTACGAGGGTCATTTGATAAGTACCTAGCCTACAAATGAAAACACCAAAATTTTACAAAAAATAAAATTTATTTTTCAATGTAGTCTCCTTTTAGTTGAATACACTTGGTCCAGCGGTGTTCCAATTTTTTTAACCCCGTTGAAAAAAATGTTTTCTCTTGGTTTGCAAAATAGGCCTCCGTGGCGGCGATTATTTCGTTATTGGAGTGGAATCTCTTCCCGGCGAGCGAATTTTTTAGGTTCAGAAACAAAAAAAAGTCGCACGGAGCCAAATCTGGAGAATACGGTGGATGGGGCAGCAGTTCGTAGCGTAATTCGACCAATTTAGCCGTGGCGAGTGCAGAAGTGTGAGCCGGTGTATTATCGTGGTGGAAAAGCACTTTCTTTTTAGACAAATGGGGCCGTTTTTCTTCTAACACGGCGTCAAATCGGCTCAATAGTTTGGCGTAGTACTGTCCTGTGACCGTTTTGCCCTTCTCCAGATAGTCAATAAAAATCACACCTTGAGAATCCCAGAAAACAATGGCCATCACCTTTCCGGCCGACGGGACCGTCTTCGCTTTCTTCGGAGCAGGTTCACCGGGTAAGGTCCACTGTTTTGACTGCTCCTTGGTCTCTGGAGTGTAGTAGTGAATCCATGTTTCGTCGACGGTCACGTAACGACGCAAAAACTCTTTTGGATTGCGATTAAACAGCTCCAAACGTTGCTCTGAACTGGTCACACGGATGCGCTTGTTGTCTGCAGTCAGCAAACGCGGCACCCACCTTGCTGACAGCTTCCTCATGCCTAAAATCTCATGTAGGATATGCCACACGCGTTCTTCTGAGATGCCTACTATCGCAGCTATCTCCTGCACCTTTAATCGGCGGTCTGACAAAACGATATCGTGTATTTTTGTCACGTTCTCCTCCGTAGTGGCTGTTTTCGGAGCACCTGGGCGTGGATCATCAAAAACCGACGTACGACCACGTTGAAACTCGTTATACCAAAATTTAACGGTCGCCATCGAAGGAGAAGCATCCCCATACACTGCATCCAAGCGTTCTTTAATTTCACTGCGCGATTTCCCTTCCAAAAACAAGAATCGAATCACCGACCGATATTGTTCTTTCTCCATTTTTTCAAAAATCAACGGGCACATTTGCTTTCACACGCTCTCAAAAATAAACTACAACTCCGATCCGGCTGAAATTTCGTCTGTAACCGTTTACAGGAAAATACTGCACTGTAGTGTATTTCTGGTGCGATAGTGGCACCATCTGGCGGTGAGGCTAGGTACTTGTCAAATGACCCTCGTAATTTGCCTGAATATGTTTTTGTCCCTAGTTTTCACTTCGTTATATACTGATTTTCCTGCCGTTCTCATTTCTACTTCAACCTCACTTAATCCTAAACTGTTAAAATACTGCATTCTCTCCAGGTTATATTGACTCTGACTTCGTGCCTTATCCATGATCTTCTCCCTTCAACATATTTTAATTAAACTACTCTCTTCTAATTTTCCTATCTTTTCATCAAATTTTACTGCCCTCCCACCCCAATCTATTTTTAACCTTTCAATTTTTGTCTCTTCATATATATATATCTCGGGGTACAGAAGTCTAAACGCAGCACCCATCTATAATAGTACATCTGTATTTTTTCTGGTTCTTTTTGCTTATTCCAGCCCCATATTTCGCAGCCGTATGCCATTAGACTTTTTACCAAATAATTAAAAAGCATTTTTCTTCTCCCAAAATGATTTTTACATCTATTTTCTCCTAATCCCCACGTCTTTTTTACTACTATAATTCCTTTCCTCTCTTTTTATATGATCCTTATAGTTTGTAATGAAAAATTTAAATTTGCGGGCGTTGATTCTTATACTATATTTGCTATATAACCGCATAAATAATATTTCGGTGCGCCAAAAATAAATCTTATTGTCTTTTAATGAGTGTGGGCATCACAAAGATAGCATGATACAGATTTTCCTATAAGGATTTCCGCGAACATTTAAATATGTAAACATACACTGATAAAAAGAATATTCTATGAGAGATAATGAAACTAGAGTTCAAGTCCTTGAATTTGCGCGGTGGTAGAGATTTTTAGGTGGCCTAGAACTAAAGTTATGAGGAATGTAAGACTGCTCTTCAAAACTGGATAAAATAAGCGTTCACGAATTTGGTATATATACCTTGAATTTTAAAAGATCTGAAAAGCGTCATAACTGTGGTTCTAGACCTCCTGGGGACTTTTACCAGTGCTCAAATTGAAGGTTTCTGTGTCTACTTTTACAATGTATTCGGTATCATGTTAAATGTGTATAGATTTTCTGAGAATGACGAGGAGTCATAACAATCGAATGTATTGGCTCACTTGAGAAGCGGAATACCCGATTTTCAGAGGTTCGAATGAGGTATACAGATGCTTGGGCAAAGAAAATTTCTCCGGCCAGTTTGTTATACATGTTAAGAACTACTTCCAGTTAAATTTTTGTATCATTTGAGATTGCCAGAAAAAAGTGCCACTAGTTTGAAAATGCGAAAAAACGCGATTTTTGCTAAAATGACTATTTTCATACAGATGTTTCTCATAACCTACGCCATGGATTTTAATTTACCAAGTGGCGTTTTGAAGGTAATGTCAAAACCTATGCATCGTGACTTACTGAGAAGTCCTAAGGTCTATTGGTGCAATTTTGGTCGTCATCTGGAAATCGTCAACTTTTCAAATTTTTCTTCGCATTCAATTGGTTCCCAAAAATGGGCCTTAATACTTGGGGTTTTAAAAATTTTTTATAAGAACTAGAAGTTCCCTCTATAAAAAATGCATCCTTGGCATGGTCGACGCCATGTTGCGACGCCATGTTGATTTTTTCTCGAATATCTCGAATATCTCGAATATCTCGAATATCTCGAATATCTCGAATATCTCGAATTTTTTGGCGCATGCGCAAATGCCCTATAGGGACTTAGGGAGTCTCTACAACCGTGCAGCGCGCGTGTGTGCTCGCCGTGTATAAGGTATACCTATATATAGGAGAGCGCTATATATAGGTATACCTTATAGGAGAGCACTATATATAGGTATACCTTATACACGAGAGGGCATATGCACGCGCAAAGTTATAGAGACACCCTTAGAGTTATGGTGGAATGGTACAGAGATAGCGCATGTGTTGTGAGCGGGAAAATATGATATATATTAATTGATAGAAATTTATAATCAATTGATAAATCGATGAAAAATTTTTATTTTAAAAAAAATATTTATTCATTACGTGTGTGTGTGTGTGTGTCTGTATGTGTGTGTGTGCGTGCGTGTGTGTGTGTGTGTGTGTGTGTGTACGTGCGTGCCTGCGTGCGTGTGTGCGTGCGTGCGTGCATGCGTGTGTGTGTGTGTATGTGTGTGTGGGTGAGTGGGTGGGTGGGTGTGTGTGTATGTAAACACTCGATATCTCGAAAACCATTTCACCTATTTTCGTCGGACAAAGCTTATTCTCTTGGTCCCGAAAAAATACTCCGTTTTAATTTTTTATCGATTTTCTTTTTTTTTTTTTATAACCAAAAAATCTTTAAACTACCTACGTTTTCTGTTTTTAATTTTCAAATTATCTTTAGTATATCATGGAAAATGTTCTTATAATTCATAAATTAATTTTTCAAAAAATATTTGATTATCGACTCAAAATTTTATTTACTTATTACGCTTATTGAAGATAATATTTGGTATAAATTTCAAGAGATTATCTTCATTTTTTTTTGAGAAAAAAATTATTTAAAAAAAAACCAACGCGTTTTCACTGACACACGATGACAAGAATAAAAACCAATTAATCGTCCTGAAATTTGGTATAGAGGATATAGATTTTTTATATCTCCAAACTATTCATTGCGCAAAAAAATTGAACTGTCACGACCAAAGATATTTGAGGTTGAAAGTTTTTTAAAAATATTTTCGAATAGCGTTTTTCAGACAATATTTGATAGATAAACTTTTGTATAATACAATTAATTATTGTCATATAAAAAATTAAAAAGAGGAATAAATACATTAGTTTGAGGAAGCTAAGTGCCAATGTATATTGGAAGCGGTTTTTTATTAGTGATGATGGTCGGATTAGTGTAAGGATCTTTTTATTTAGTTAAAATTAAAAATACGGTTTTCTCAATATAAAAATATTCATCTTGAATTTTATACCTTCACTTTGCCTTTTTATATGTTTAACATTATTAAACACAGAAAACAGATATTTTCATAATTATGTTATTGTTTATCTATCTTAGTGGCAATTTTACTTATTGAACAAAATCACAACATGAAAAAAGCTTATTTAAATGAAATTAAACTTGATTAATCTTTATCATTGTAGTGACATTCTGATACTATAGAATTGAATGAACCTTTAAATTTGTTAAAGCAGGAAACTATGAAATGGAATGAATCACTAGAACTAAATTCAAAAGATAAAGACAAATCATATATTAAAATAACAAATACTTCTTCATACATACATTTTTTAGTCAATAAAACTATAACATAGCTTGATGAAAAACATCATAATGTTTAAATGAATTCAAAATAAGTGCATTAAGGTTGTATTGGCCGTAAGATCTCATTTAAAAATTTAAGACAAATATTTTGGTCGTATAATTTGTCGAAAACACTAATATTCTACAGTACTAAGAGTAAACAAATATGTAAAATGTTTTTTAGAACTATGAAGAAAACTTTACATCGGTTTTAGAACATTGCATTGCTCATTTCTTTCACTTTTTAGTATGACTGTACGCCTTACTACACAGTTTTTATGCTATAACTTTGATGTGAGTACCAGTCGTTACCGACGATTGCAGGGACCCGTTTTTCTCAATCAATTTTAAATTTTAAGAAAATATCGCTCTGGTACGTTATAGTTGACTATCAAATCTATAACGTGTCAGAGAGATTTTTTGTCAAAATTCAAAATTGAATGAGAAAAACGGATCCCTGCAATCGTCGGTAACTGTGGGGCCTCGCATCGCCTTAAGGGGGTCCGAAAGTCAATTAAAAATTCAAATTTCGCGTCACAATATAGCAGACGAAAAAATAAGTAATTTGCCTATAACAAATAGTAAAAACAATATTACGGAAAATCAGGACTGCATTACCCTCCGTTACATTATTATCTATCATTTTACAAAGTTTGAAGTTTCTATATAAATATTTCGCTGAATGGCATTTGAATAATGTCTCAAAATCAAGTAATTCAAATGCCATTCAGCGAAATATTTATATAGAAACTGCAAACTTTGTAAAATGATAGATAATAATGTAACGGAGGGCAATGCAGTCCTGGTTTTCCGTAATATTTTTTGTACTAATTGTAAATTTTTACTAATTATTATAAGGAAATTACTTATTTTTTTTGTCTGCTATATTGTGGCGCGAAATTTGAATTTTTAATTGACTTTCGGACCCTACTAGCTAGCAAAAGCAATTCATTTCAATTGCAATCGATTACAAAGGTTTTCTTTTACGTATACACAAATTTACAAGAACTAAACACTATTTTTTCAACTTAATTTTTTCAATAACTACGACGAGTCTAGCCATATTCAGAGAATCTCCATAAGAACCCACGTTAATTTTAAACTACAATATCTCGAAAACTAGCACGCAAATCATATTCAAATTTGCCAGAGACGTTTATAATGATATTATTGACCTACTGACGAAACTTTATTGATCTGACATTATTTTTTACATATAGTCCATACAACCTTAGATAATGAATTGAATAATAACATTTCTCTTGTAAATAAAAAAGAAACCGTTCATTAATTATGCAGCTTCTTTTGTAACTTAAAAAAAAAAAAATCAGCGCGCGAAGCGCGCGTGTCGAACTCTAGTGACACAAAAAAAATTACGCTTGCCGGATTAAAATCGGCTGATAGATCAAGATATCGGCCTTTGAAAATGGGACAAATAGGGTCTTTTTTGGGCATTCTAATGGCGTTTTTTCAGGTTCAAGGACCCCTGGAGGGCTGAAAATTGGCAAGCAGTCTTTTTTTAAAGTACTACAACATACTAAAATTTGGGGAAAATCCACGATCCCTCCCCGCAAAGTGTGCGAAAAGTGTGTGTGTGTGTGTGTGTGTGTGTGTGTGTGTGTTTGTGTGTGTGTGTGTGTGTGTGTGTGTGTGTGTGTGTGTATATATTCCACCTGCAGCCTCTTCGGGCCCAGCAAGTGCATCCTTCCTCTTTATACCCCCTCCCTGGGAAGCTTCTCCGCCTATACCTATATTAACAAGTATATATCATCAGAAGCACCTCATCGCCGGTAGTATATATAGTTCGCTTTTTCACGCCAATCCCATGACAGGAAACCCTTCAACATAAAAACTCTCCCGCCCCGTCATCTCTGCGTACCTACTACCTACATAGCGGGGCAAAAAGAAGAAGAGGCAAAAACCGATTCCGCGCGCATCAGACGTGCAAATCCTACTCGACGACTCGCTGAATGGCTCGCCGGCGTTTTCGCGCTGCCTGTCAGAGTGTCGGCTGTCGCTGTGAAAAATATTGTTATTATTATATATATACCAAGTGAACGCACGCTTGTATGCGGGGGAAGGAGGAGTAATAATAATAACAACGGGTGTAAAGGGGGAGGCGCAGACAGAGCTATGCGTGTATAGCATGGGTATATTAAGTACGAAGAGGCGAGCAAAACATCGCAAACGCGGAAGGAGAGAGAGAGAGAGAGAGAGAGAGAGAGAGAGAGAGAGAGAGAGAGAGAGAGAGAGAGAGAGATGTGCTAAATGAGAAATCGAGTCACCGATTTTTCGACGTTTCAACACGGAGAAAGAGTGAGCAAGAGAGACATGGTAGGGGTGGGGGCCAACGCACGTGTCCGGTCTGCGCATCGATATAGGTATAATAAGTGCAAATCGTTGTACATTTCCGGAAATACGCCGGAAAATCACCTCACTAGTACTTGGAAGCTCCCTTTGCAGCGCCACACGCGTCGTTCCCCGCGTTTCTTTCATCTCTATTTCGCACAACGGCGTGCGTATAAAAGTTATAATGTACAAGAATTGTTCGCTTTCTCCAGAGCGCGTGCGTGTCAACCTGATCTCGTGAAGCGATTTTCGATATATGTAACATAAAGTTTGCGAGTGCTTAACTACTGCTTCGGCAAGCTCTCATGCAAAGTGTGTGTGTGTGTGCGCGTGTGCGTGCGTGCGCGTGTGTATAAAATCATCGGGTAGAAATGAATACATCTGTAGTTTCCCGGAATAACGACCTAACCCACTTGTACGTGTTTTCGAGAAATCGACGTTTTAAAATTTCTATCATGACACTTCATATGTAAGATCGAAATGCGCGAGATGAGTCATAACAATGTAAACATTTACAAAGGTATCGAATATCTTTCGAACCCCACTATCAGCTGCTAGAATACATTTTTATTCTTTGTATAAACAAACAAAACAATGCAGTTAAGTCGTTATTCCGGTAACTGTGCAGTTAAGTGGTTTAGGGAAATTGTTCAAATTCAAATGTTCAAAAAAAAATAAGATAAATAACATAGTTATTTCTACACTTAAAACATAGAATACGAATTCTTTTTTAAATATTCATTCACACGCACGTGCCTCCCAACGGAATATGCGTGAAGTCAACGGAATTCGGTAAACCGAATACCGAACGTTACTCGGTTACTGTTTATGCACACTCGCCCCATCGCCCGGTAATCAAAGCTGTTGTTACCTTCTATTATCTATTACCTTTGATCTTTGTTGCTACAAAAATAGGTATGTCATAATCTGTTTATTGCGTAGTATTAACTTCAAAACGGTGCTTTTAATTAAGTATAAATATTCAGTTAAGTGGTTTTTCCGAACACAGGTGCAGTTAAGTGGTTATGCACTTAACTGATATTTGCTCTTTGAACGCGTTTCAGATTTCCGGATCAAGTCTATATGAAAAAGGGTAGTTAGGAGGTATAAATTTCGGTGCTAATTCAATTTTGACCCCCAAATGGGTTAGGTCGTTATTCCTGGAAGCCACAGATATATCAATGAATATAGACTATAGACGCATATAGAAGAACACTTTTTATGGGCGGATAGGGCACAGATCGTGCAACACGTAAAGCCTATACTAAACTGTAGATGTTATCCACAGATTACATTGGGAGGACCTATCTCGCACTATACATGTTAGCCAGCGATTTCGTCCGAAAATTTCTTAAGGAGTACTCTTCTATATACACACACACACACACACACACAAATGGTCGAGACGTCGTAGCCGGGGATTATGTAAATAGATCTCGAGGACAGGGACAAGGAGACTATATAGCAGAGTTTTTCCTTTTGTCGCAAGTATAAAGTAGGTGTATACACACGCCGGGGCAGCAGCGGGCAGCAAGGCAGCAAGTAAAAACGCGCGTGCAGCGCTACGGGCGACACTTGCGGGGAGGAGGAGAGCAAACGAGAGAGAGAGACAGACGCTTGCTCGCCGGCTGCCCGTCCGTGTTATACATACGCCCGTGTCCGTCCGCAGCCTAGGCCAGTCCAGTCAGCCTCCCCCCCCCCCGAGCGCGTGGCATATTCGCTTCGGCGCCGCGGCGGTGTAAAACTGTAAACAGACACGTACATACACATACGCAAATTGCAGTTCAGTCCCATAGGAGCAGTAGTACGGTACGCATCTCTCTTCGCCGGCGTACTTTTAGAACGAGAGAAACATTATAGAGTGTGTGCGCCTCTTGCACTTGTACATAGTATATATAGAGACGCCGCGACGCGTCCCGTTGTTGTTCTTTAGCGTGGTCATCGCGTTTGTGGACCTATAGTCAGTACAGAAAGACGCGCGTGTACCTGGAAACGACCGGCGTGGGAGTGTATGCGTGCGCACTGAGATACGGGGGTTCCACGTTCCGCCATTTTCTGTATTAGTATGACGTATAGAGGCTTTGCTACTGCTGGGTGTAGCTGAGAGTGACAGAGACAGCAGATAGAGCAGCGGCACATATCGTTGTCGCAAGCCTTTCGACTTGTGTTGAGCAGCGGTGTATATACACACACCTACACACACGCACATGGCCCGCAGCCGCAACGAGTGCGAAACGGAGTCTTCGGAGCAGCAGCCGCAGCAGCAGTTCATCGTGACGCTGCTGTTGTAGAGCCAGAGGGTGCGCGCGACGCGTGTGTGCGACAGAGACGGAGAAAGTTGGCGGCGAGCGTGAACGACACGGACCAAAAGTGAGAGAGACAGCGATAGCAGTAGCAGCAGCAGCGTGTTACGGGCAATAGTAGGTAAAGAGAGGTTGGTTGCTCGGGGAGTGTGCTAAGAGAAGGAGAGATATATAGACGAAGACAGCCTCAATGCCGACGGCCTGCCGACTAGGCGGCGGTTGAAAGAGAGAGAGCAAACAGCAGCGAGAGCGTTTTCCAGTCTTGTCGCTCCCATCCGAAGCTTCTCGTCGCTGCCGCGCTCGCAGCAGCACGCACATATACTCTACACGTCGACGTGAGAGTATATAGATCTCGCAGGGAGCGATAGCTGAAAGCGCGACATACAGTGTGTCAGAGTGAGAGAGATACGAGAAAACCCTCACCGGCCGCAGAGAAAACGCGCGCGCTGGTAGCGTGTGTGTACGTGCGTGCGTACAGTCGTCCGTAAATTGAAGAGAGACGGCAAGCAGGGTGGAAAGAGAGCTTGCATTCTCTCTCTCTCTCTCTCTCTCTCTCTCACGCACGCACACCCGGAAGGAAGACGTCGCTCTGGGCCAGCGTTCGGCCGACCGACCGACGTCGAGGTAAGCGCAGCGTGCGAGCGGCGGGTTGCTTGCGAGAGTGAGCGCTCCACCTATAGCGAGCAGGTTAGAGTGAGACAGCCATAGAGAGCGGGTGGTGTAGTGCTCTCTCTGCTCTGCGGCAGCAGCAGCAGCGCGCGAGAGTAGTGCGATATCGCGCGCGCCGAAGAGGAGGAGGACGAGGAAAGGCCGCCCGTGCAGAAGAGAGTGCGCGCAGTAGGTAGCGCAGTGGTGTAGTGTCGACGAGGAGCATCAGCAGAAGCGGCGGCGGCAGCAGCAGCAGCAGCAGCAGCAGCAGCAGTAGTAGCAGCAGCGGCGGTGGCAATATGAGTATGAGTGAGGAAAGCAACCCGCGTACGCTGTACGTGGGCAACCTCGACGTGACCGTCTCGGAGGATCTCCTTTGCACCCTCTTTTCTCAGATCGGTCAGATCAAGGGCTGTAAGATAATACGCGAGGCCGGCAACGATCCTTATGCCTTCGTCGAATTCACGAATCACCAGTGCGCCGCTACGGCCCTCGCCGCCATGAATAAGCGCGTCTTCCTCAACAAGGAGATGAAGGTTAACTGGGCCACGAGTCCCGGCAATCAGCCCAAGCTCGACACCAGTAACCATCATCACATATTCGTCGGCGACCTGTCGCCCGAGATCGAGACGCAGACGCTGCGCGAGGCTTTCACGCCCTTCGGCGAGATCAGCAATTGCCGTATCGTGCGCGACCCACAGACGCTCAAGAGCAAGGGTTATGCTTTCGTGTCGTTCGTGAAGAAGAGCGACGCCGAGTCGGCGATCGCTGCGATGAACGGCCAGTGGCTCGGCTCGCGCAGCATCAGGACCAATTGGTCGACGAGAAAGCCACCGCCACCGAGGTCCGAGAGGCCCAGGCACGCCAACAACAGCAAGCCCAACTACGAGGAGGTACGTTGATGAAGCCGATGTGAGGTGATGAGGAGAATTGAGAGAGAAAAGTCTGGCGAGCAAAGCCAGCGGCACGCTGCTACTCTACTAGCCCCTTCGATTACATTCCTCTTGTACGACGGGTTTGTTCGGGTTAAAAGTTCACAAAATTTCATTCTGTGTTTTGCGAACCAGACTACAATTTCAAAGCGAACTGTGGCCCTGAAATACATGTAATCTTTACGTGGTACATGTATTCCCGGGCATTGCTGTCATTTTGAAATTGGATTCTATATCAATTTTATCTTTACAAATCTATTGCAAAATCAGAGTACTGTAACTTTGATCTGATTTTGTGAAACAGGTGTTTTCTTAGTTATTTTGGAGCACTTGGCATAACTTATTTTCTAGTAAAAACACCTGTTTTATTATATATTTTGAGATTTAGATGCTTAATTTACAAAAAGAGATGTCTCGCATTACTAATTTTTTCATTATCAAATGTATGGATTTACTTAAATGAAAAATGTCTTTGTGTTAATAAGTTCCCAAGAAGATAACCTATATAACTATGCTTTGATTCAAAGTCACACAAATCAATTATTTCCTTTTATGTACCAAAGCTAAAAATCCAAAAGAGCAATTTTAGATAATAAAGTTTATTATCTTATTTTGGTTTTATTAATAGATGTATTAAAAAGTATGAATTATTAATATCATTACATATATGCATAAAGTTATTCAATACTAACAGCTATAATGTCTAATGTCACACTCAGAACATAGATATATATTTATTAATTGTTAATCTACATATTTTTACTAGTACTTCTAAACTGTTACAATAATTTTGATTATTTTGATTGTATCTATTTATCTTGACATATAGGGTGAGTTCACCAGTGAATGAACAAATAAGGAAATTGTAATTTTTGTTATTCAATTAAGAGTCTTAAAAATGGATTAAATATAAAAATCTTTTCGAATAATTCAGTCATTTTACAATCTGAATGTTGAAAATTGACACCAGGATGATAATGATACACTTTATGTATTAAAACTAAACATTAAATATTAAATATTATTGATTTTTCATACAGTACAGCATGAGGTGCGAATAACGTTCGTTCACTGGGTTGTCGGGATAAGACTCATGGCCCAGCAAAGAACTGGTCGTTCATTCACTAGATTCAGGAGTATAACATGAACAAAAGTTGGAATACGTAAATTATATTTAAATAATTAACTTTTGTCTTAAAAATAATGTCGAATCGTCAACTAATAAGTATAAAACTTCATTTAGACGTAAGATTTTAGCACAAAAATTTTTGATTTTGAAAAAACTTCAGCATATGCCTACAGTGCATCTACGTCACCCTTATAGTGAATGGCGTATATTTAATTTTCATCACGATATCGCAATATTAATAATTTTTTTCATCCAAGGCAATTCATTTCATAGCATTTACAATGTATAAAATGAAAGGAAATTTCGCAAAGATTTCAAAATCATGATTATATTTGATACACAAAATGTACAAATTTTACAATTTTAAATATTATATCAAAATGTTCATTCACTGGTGACTGTTCCAATACTGGTGTAGTCAGCCTATGTTCCACTACACATGTTTTAAAATTATTAATAAGTTATTAGTAAAACTATAAAAAACTTTTAAAACATAGATATTAACAATGTATAACAAGGTATATATAACAAGGTATATTAAAGATTACCTCAGTTAATAATCTTATTTCCAATATGGCTAGGAATTTACTCAATAAAGCAAAGTTTGAATGACTTTACAAATTTTATTTTTATTTTATATTTGTTATTTTTTATTAACTAAGTATATTTAAAAAGAATACTCACAAATACTGTGATATAAACAGCAAACATTTTTCTGTCAAGTAAATTCTTTTAATTTGAAATTAAAATACTTATTAAATAACAAAGTTTAATTCTTAATTAAACAACAAAGTAGTAAATCGTTTTATATGATTTTAGAATTAATTAGCTTGAAATCTAAAAATTCTTATTTTACTAACTGTATGTGCATGTATTTTTCTTATATATTTTTAATGTTTATTCTTATTGCAGGTGTACAACCAAAGCAGTCCAACCAATTGTACCGTCTATTGCGGAGGGTTTACAAACGGAATTACTGAAGAATTGATAACTAAGACATTCTCACCTTTTGGTACCATACAAGATATTAGAGTATTTAAGGATAAGGGTTATGCTTTCATTAAATTTACTACAAAGGAAGCTGCAACACATGCCATTGAAAGAACGCATAATACAGAGATAAATGGTAGTGTTGTTAAATGCTTTTGGGGAAAAGAAAATGGAGATCCAAACAGTGTTGGACCTAACGCTAACCAACAAGCTCAACAGGTAAATATTTTTAAAGATTTTTTTATTAATATTTCATATAAATAAATTTAATAGTTAAAATTAAGATTATTATATAATTGAACAAAGTATTAATTTAATAATTTTAAAATAATTGATTATAACGTTAATTATTTTGCAAACCACAGAATATTTTTATTTATTCAAAGAAGAGCACCTAATATTATTCAAACAATTATTAATTCAAACAAAACTTTTATTAGCAACCATAAACTATTGTGAATTATGATATCCTTAGTATCTGTACCTTATGACATTAAATGCTACTTAATTAACTTCAAAAGTCTCTTATTTACTTATTTGAAGATTTTTTGCAAATTTTTTTGTGTAGAAATGAGTGTAGGTAAAGTTAAAATATCTAAGCATATTTTTTTAAAAGTAGTAAAAATATTACGAAATATTAATTTTTAATGAAAAAAATATATATATTTTTCCTGTAAATTAAATAAACATCTTTTCTTAAAAATTTAAGAGATTAATAATTTTTGCTTGTAACATTCTTTTATTAACTTATTAGATGATAACACAAGCCAAAGGGCTTAATTCAAAAAGAAAATTTCTTTGGTGATATGAAATTTGTTCGATTCCTTTAAAAATATTTGAGTCATTTTTTAAGATAACATTAATATTACATGTTCATGTAAAAAACAAAAATTTCGTGACCTGAATTTTTAATACAAATATAAAACATATTATGACTGCTGATGAAAAGTTATTAAAATTTATGCATGTGTCAATGTGGTAATAACATTTTTTTACTATCTCCTACATAAAAAGCATCTTCGAATAAATTTTTCTAAATCAGTAATTTCATAATTGTTACATCTATTTAAGTTTCCATAGTAATAAAAAATGAAAAAAAAAAAAAAAATTGTAAAAAAAACTTTTCTATTTTTTAGGTTACAGCAGGAGCAGGTCAATATCCTTATGGATATGGACAGCAGATGGGCTACTGGGCCTATCCACAAGGATATCCACAAATGCAGGGTCAGTTCCTTCAACCTGCTCAGTACTATGGCCAGTATTATGGTCAACAGCAGGCTCAATACATGAATAGCATGAGAATGCCAACACCAGCTGCAGGCACATGGCAACCAGGACAAACAGGCACAGCGCCACCAACACCTGCTGCACCGTTGCCACCAGGTCAACAGCCAATGGTAACTTATACCATGCCACCGCAGTATCCCACGCAATGAAACGGGACGGTCAAAAATTTATAAAAAAAAAAAAAACAAAAACAAAAAAAAAAACAAAAAAAATCAACAGCAACTAAAAAAAATGTGACAGCTGAAAGTTCTGTACGCAACATTTGACATGGGATTCCCTCGAAAATAGACTATGATATATACCGACATTTCTCGATTGTATGACTAATTATGTTTCATTTTACAATCGTTGCACATATTCACATACACACAATCGTACACAAACACGGATATAAATATGACTATATTTGTACATTCTTCAACAGTGCAAAAAACACTTGTTCAGACTCTAAAGAATAGTCGTATTCAATTAGAGTACTATTTAGACACTTTTTCTAGATGTACATGAGAAAAGAGTTAATACAAATTGTTTTGTTGTACTGAGAATGTAGTGGCTAGGATTTTAGAAGGTAGATTGAAGATTTACATTGATTTGGGAAATAAAAAATGAGAAAAAGTTCACGAAAAACGGTATATATTAAAATCTATCGTCGAGGTCCCCGTAGAGCCCTGCATCCGTCGTGCGGTGTACATCAGTATGTACGCATATGAGATGACATTTGCGATTGTTGTATTTTTTAATATTTTTCCTCTTTTCTTTGTTCCCTGAACCCCCTCCTTCTTTCCTTATACCTCTTGTTGCCTTTCTGAAATGCTAATTTTTTCTTAGTTCAGTCGTATTTATCGAATGGACACAATGTGACTTTTGAGTGTTTGAATATTCATAATCGAGAAAACGATTGTGACGAATATCGATTGCGTAGGCGTAAGATAGAGAAAACGATAGCTAAACACAGCGCCTGTGATGTAGCTAGAACTTTTTGAAAGCACGCTGTTAAACACGTATGCAGGGCCCTCGTCAAACGCAAAGATAAACACGACGTTTGCGCTTATGAACTTACCTTCGCTTTGCGAGCCCTTATCGCCAGTGGCTCGATCACGATATCAATTAACGCTTTTTTATAAAATAGTGCAAATCACAAAAAAAAAGGAGAAGAAGGATACGCCATAGCGATGAATTATAGCTTGTTTTGTAATTCTAACACGATTTGCCTGAGTTCTGCTTGGTGTTGAAAGTCATCTTTTTCATTGGCACGACAATAAAGCTTAGTATTAGTTTGATGTGTTGCGTATAAAATACAAAAAATGAAGTGTTTTGTATTCAACAAGTGCCCCAAAATTTTATTTAGAAAAGAATTTATTTTTGATCGAAAGTCTTCCGCAAAATAAAAGTGTGCAAATTATTGTATAGCAATATTAACTATTTTGTAGATTGCTTTACAATTCTGACGCGATGTACTTAGTTTATTTTATGTCTAAATTTTTTCTAGTAGTTTTAAAATTCGATCAAGAGATCAAAATGCGAAAGAAAAATAAATTTTGAATAAAGCCACTGGCGATAACAAAAATCAACTTTGTCGATTTATAGTAAGAAGTTGGTGACAAAGCAAGTGTAAAAAAAATAGTAAGATTTAAAAAAAAAAATTCAAATTTGTATAATTTGATGAAATGTAATGCAGAGCAAGGTATGTCGAGTGAGAAAACAGTTGTGTGAGGTAATTGATTTATAAGAAATGAACACTGAATAAAACACGAATCAGTAAAGTGATGGAAGTGGAGAATGTTATATAAAGATTAATTTAGGTATGGCAGGGCGCAAGACCCTCGACAATGCTTAGGATAATGTTATCTTATAATAAAAACAAATTGTCCTTTGAATGAAAAGAAGGAATAAATATTTAAAATACATTTTTTGTTTTCATTGATTATGTACGTCGTTCAAGCCTTATCATTTTTTTCCCAAGAATTTTTGTAACAAAGGTTTAATATATGTCTCACGATATCCAGTAAGAACTTTTGCATATATTAGGGTAAAGATTTATTCAGTAACCATGGTGACAGCAGAAATATGTCACCCAGTGGAAAAAATAAAGACTGGCTCGGTGCGTTTGTGCGGCGATGCATTGACAATGCTGATAATATGTAAATTTTGGGATTGGGACTACGGATGTGAAAAAATTTAAACAGTACAATTCATTCCTTTAGGTGTGTTTATGTATATATACAACTTATTGTATCGAGCAATCGAATAATACAACTTGTTACAGTTTATACGCCTTAAGCAAATTCTCGAATAATTAGTCAATTGATAAAGAGGTTTCCAATTCCACCTTCATCGGCGAGCGTTAATTAATTGAAGTTTCGACAATTGTAATTATCGCTATGAACTAGATAAAATACTACATAATACACGTTCTTCCGGCCAACACATTCGAGAGCATTTCTACTCGGTTTCTAACAATTGCCACATATATAACGTTGAAAGACGACTCATTCTTCAAATTGAAACGCGAACGAAGATAATAATTATTTTCACTTGTATCGCACCACATAATTTTACAAAATACAATTGAATTTTTCTTCAAATACTTAGTTTTTTTCTGTTACAAATTGGATACAAACAACAGAGATAAGAGTATTCAATCGACTTTATCTTGAAGTATATTCGAAGGAAGTTCACAGATTGTTCAACTGCTTCGCATAGTTTGTCTTTTTATCTCGATTAATATTCGCTGGTAACATGATTCTTTTGCGCATTATTTTTTTTTTTAATAATTCTTATTATTGCTATGAATTATATTTATAAAAGTAGCAAAATAATTGGATCAAGGCAGAACTGTTGTGATTGGAAGGCTAGACAGCACACACGTGCGCCTCTGCGTCAAACACATCGCGCTTACAGTTTCTTTTTTAAATCGGTAAGAATTTCTTTATTTTAATCAACGTGAGTTGCGCTTATTAGAGATGATAGTTTGTCAACATTTTCATTTTCGTACCCTGTACGTATAAAAATTTATATAGGCAATGTGACGTTACGCATATCTCGAAAGTACATCGATATTTTTTATGCGCTCTTAGCGAAATACGTATTATAAAATTTACAAAAGAAGGAAGCAGTCACGATGCAAATATACGCAGCATTAAATAAAGAAGAACATAGAGGAAAAACCTCTGATCGCTCGGTAAGAGATCATCAAAGTAAGAAAAAAAAGAACATTTGTCAGCGAGTTTAGACGCATAAGTTTTATCCATCCATGTCTTTTGTACTTGATTTTGGTTTCGCTTTTGTTTTTATCATTTCAATCTTAGTAATCTCAACAATTCGCAAAAGTTCATAGACAAAGTATTGAAAACTTTAAATATTCTCAACATCAAACAGACGATTCCCTGACGGCTTATAACCAAATGAAGTATCATCGAATTTCACATTTATCACTCTCTTATCACATGCGCAGAGTAGACATCACGATGCTTACAAACTACTTGGGTACAGTAAAAACTTTTGTAAATTAGGACACAAGGTAGTAGTTCTTTGTACGAACTACGCGAAAGTGCAAACAATTTTTTTTTTATTTACCAAAATAAGGTGTACCCGGTTTTCATTTTCTTTTTAATTCTTAAAGTGAAAAGAATTTATGGCAACTAGAAATATGCACCGCAGTTTGGCAAAAAAACTTATATTCACAATCTAATAAAGACAAATCTCTAAACTGTACAAATAAATTAATAAATACCAACAATAATGTAACGTACGTGTTAAATAGCTCTCTAACTAATTATCATTTCGGAATGCAGGATTCAAAATATTCTAATGTGTAGTAATCAGATATGGGCATTTTTCCTTACATTAAAATACGCATTTCGTTTATTTATGCTGTTTTTATTCCTACCATTAATGTTATTTATTTTTTTTTTATTTTTTTTTTTAATAAACTGTAGATACATATTTGTAAGTTTCAACTTATTACAAAACTATTTGTAATGAACTATAATGAAAGTAAAAAAGTTCAAAGTAAAACGGTAATACTTATCGTTTTTTTTTTTAACTTTAATATTTTTTTATAATTCAATACTGATTGATCAGAATATGATTATCAACTAAACGTTGAAAATACTATTATTTTGAGTTCGGATATATTTGCCAACAAAAACGTAGCATAAATGAGAAATTGTTAGTCTGTATATTTCAAGGTAAGGAAATTTGACCAGTTCAAACACTAGTGAACAATAAATATTCCAAGACTAGTTATTATCATAAGAATGTTAAAAAATACATCCGCTGGTCAGATGCATTCGCATTAAGTACACGCTTTCATCAATTGCGATGGAATTCTATGGCATTTAAAACTTTCACACTGGGATTCTCGAGCGTACATCATCGCCTTTGATTATCATAACAACGATTTATAATATATTGAATAAAAAATACCTTGCAAGTGATCGCGTCCTGTATGCCTTTTTTCTGCATAAATAATAAATCCATCGCGACATATTTCATTCGTTTCGTTGTTTCGTAGAACCATGCATCGAATCTGATAAGCCAGTCTCTTTGTAATCGCGAGTAAACTTACAATTACGGGTTTTTCTTTTATTTTCGTCTCGTGCGTTGCCTTGCGAAAAATCACATAAACTTCATTACACGTCCTACATGAAAGGCTTTCCCAACAATCTAGTAAATATTTGCTGCTGCTGATGTCCCAAGTGCTTATTAGCATTTTTCTTTACGATTTACTTATTATCTCAAATGGACGTGCAAGGTTGCATTTGTAAATCTCGAGTTGTTCTTATTCATTTAGAGTGCTTTTAAAGTCTCCAAGATCAAAAATTGTGTTAATTTTTTTTGTTACAATTAAGTTATCTCTTATCGTATTCTAAATGCGTTACTGTTTGCGCGTTTTTTTTTAATCTGTCTTTCAGCTCGAAAAATATTTAAGCATGGGGTAGTTACTTTTTGTGATTTTAAAATATCTTATCTACCCCAACCAGCAGCAGTACGATTGTGATAATCGGTTTAACTGTTTTTTTTTGTTTTTTTTTTGTTTTTTTTTTTTTTTGTTTTAAAAATTGTGCACGCTACGCGAAAACTAACCCGTTTTTCTCACTTACATTTTTTGATCATAGGCTCACGTCGCCATATTCGAGACTCCACTTTTCATAGGCAGCCAGACTACTTGGCGAAACTGATTTACGAATTCTCTTCAAGGAGTCCAGAAAATCTTGAAGAGTTATGTTGCGTACTGAATTCAACGACAAATCTTTTACTTGCTCCATGTTCAATTCTGAAACAAAGTGACATGCATACATTATTTCATTCATATTCGATACTATTGCTACTTTTAAGTTATGGTTGCAGTATTATTTATCATTGTGTTATTCAATCACTGTTTTCATTGATTATTTGTAACGTAAATCTCATATAAAGGGCATTTGCATCCATTTAGATTATTAAATAAATAAATATATTTTGCGAAGTAAAAAATTCACCTCTAATAGGACCAAGAGCAGCATCTTTAGCCAAACCCGTCAAATCACTGCCGGAGTAACCCTCTGTCAACAGTGACATCTGATGTAGCTCCTCCTCGTTAAGAGGGTCATTGTGTTTGGCTAGCAATCGTTTCAACAAAATAACTCGCGTCTGTATATCCGGCAACGCGACGTAAACTCTCTTGGAGAATCTTCTCAGGGCCGCCTCGTCGAGCTCCTGCGGTCGATTCGTCGCGGCCATAACTAGTATCCTCTCCTCGGGATTGCACGGAAGACCATCAAATTCAACTAAAAATTCTGTTTTCAAACGCCTGTAACAAAGAAAAAAGCAATACATTTCGCATTTTCAAAATTCTCATCCACATTCGCTTTTGGGTTATCGATTATCCCATTCAAGTGCAATACCTGGAAGCCTCGTGCTCATTATCCTTTCGCTCGCTGAGCAGCGAGTCGACCTCGTCGATGAAGATGACGCTGGGCTGAAGCTCGCGCGCTATCGCAAAAAGCGCCCTCACGAGTTTTTCGCCCTCGCCGACATACTTCGAGGTCAGACTGGCCGCCGATATCGAGAAGAAGGTCGCATTGCATTGGGTAGCAACGGCTCGTGCCAATAAAGTTTTGCCGTTGCCCGGGGGTCCAAACAGCAATAGACCCCGCGCCGGGGTGCGCAAACCGGTGAACAACTCTGGGCGAAGCGACGGTAATATCACCATCTCCTGCAAGGCCTGCTTTGCAGTCTGAAAAAAAAGTGGGTGAAGAATTTGTATAGTCATGTGAAATTGAGGCTTCTAATTGGAATGCATCTCTGAGAACGTGGTAAATGCGTATAATTTTGGAACGCGAAAAAGCTTTATTTTAAGCTAGTAATTAGGTCAAGTGGCGTATAAGGTGCAAGTGTTTACAGACGCTACTAACAGATTAAAAAAAAAATTTCCCAAAATTTCAAAAATTTATAAACTACAAAACGTTAAAACAACGTAAAATTTTTCACGTCACTTTGCTCAAATGTTAAAAGCTAGAAGCTCTTCTCCTGCATAATTTACAAGGTAAAAATCCTTTAAAAAAACAGAATTCATCAGAGAAACGAAGTACCTCGTTAACGGCGTTACATAATACGCACACACACACATGCGCCCGTTTTGACATTCACGAAATCTAGACCGCGTTAAGGAGCTTTCCTTTTCCGCCTAAAACCTTCCGACGCGCAAACTAAATCGCGTAAATTGCTCTCCTCGTAAAAGCTAGACCACTCGCGTGTATCCCCGACATTTCACACACACACGCGCGCGCGCGCGCACACACACTGCACCCACCTCTTGCCCAGCGATGTCATCCCAAAGCACGGGAGCGCCGCCCTCGAGTATCTCGTCGAGGATGACCTGGGCCAGCTTAGGCTCCACGCCCTTCATTTGCGTCAGTTTGCGCACCGGCGTGCCTCGATTGCTGTTCGAGCCGCTACCTCCGCCACCGGTGTTGTTGGGCGTGGTTGGTCGTCGGCGTAGAGGCGACTCGCTGCCCGGTACCGAGAGCTGCCTCTTCACCGAGGGCGGCGTCAGTGAAGGTTTGATGAGGGAAGGCCGGTGACAGGGCAGAACAGCCGATGAACGGCCCATGCTGCGCGGCAGGGTCTGGCTCTTGTTTATCACCGCACCGGAGACTCGCTTGTTCGACACCGGGAATTTTCTACCTGATGCTGCGGAAGAAGGGCGGACAAGTGGGTTATGAAGAAATTTGAAAAAGGGATACGAATGGGCGAGAAAGTTTGGTATGTGTATAGGTAAGGGTATTGTACGGACGGGGTGAAAAGAAGGGTGCACGAGCAGAGAATTTGTTTAAAGTTGCAGTTAGTTATTGAGAAGAAGTATTTTGATTTAATTATGTTAAAGGAGGGTATTTTCGCATCGGGGGCAGAGTGGTGGTAAATTAAATATGCAATCAATTCAATTTGCTATATTGGAGACCGAAGTTATATATCGGCGGCTCGAACACAATGGAGCTCTCGGAGCAATCGTCAATTTTTAATACGAAAATCCATATGAATAGGCCCCGCTGACTGACTGCGATACGCCGCGGTCTTTGTTTCGAAAAGTTTATGTTTCCATTCAATTTCCCTCCTATCAGTTAACAAACTTCATTCCAAACTTTACTATAAATCTACATTTTCATATAGAAAAAAATGAATTCGCGAAAGAATCTTTTTACGCGTCACGCGAATGAAATTTCCTCCCTGTACCTATACGTACGTCATTAAAAGTGGAAAAAAGTATTTCATCAAATCTCTTTCGTCTCGCGTCCCCGTTTTCAGCCCCGTGGCACCCTAAGCGTGAAAATCGAGCTCGGTGCTGCTTATATGTATACGTACGTTGATTGACGGTTAATGTCAAAGGTGACTTCTTACTTCAATGCGCATACGCGATAGCAGAACGTGCTTGCATATATATAGTGATATGTATCGTAGGCGGTTACACACGTGTGAGAACGTCTTGCGATTGAAACACACATAGGTATAAGAGGGGAACGAGCGCGAGAGAGCTATTATTCGTTTTCATTTGCCTCACGTTCGCATATAATAAAAAAAGCTATTTAAAATATCAAGGGAGGTCGGGTAGATGAAATGTCAAGGGAGCGTTGCGCTTGCGGTACACGTGTATATATAGGCACGTACTTGGGATATTAAATGGTGAGTTGTATTATATAGAGACTCGATTTATTACGTGGATTAAAAAGAGTCGAGAATCGATTTTTAATCTTTGAAAATCATGCGGTATCATGGCTTGTAATCTGGATGTGTCAAAAAGGTATTTTTACTGGATTGATGATAAAGTTTTAGAATGATTGATGAAATCCAAAGATAATGTTCAAAGTGATTAAATGAGTCTAAATTTTACGGCTATTTTTATGAGTTCAATAAAATACTTTTAAATATAAGTATACTGTAGGGCAAGTGGTAATACCTACGCCATTGTCAATATGTTGCTATTAAAAACTACGATAAAAATATACATTCCGGTGCAGAATATTAACATTGAAATACTATATACTATTAATACATTGGAAATGAAAAAAGATGATCATCAAAACATATTCATAATGCAAATAATAAAGAGTGCCACTGATACGTGAAACAAAACGATGTAAAATCACACAACAGTTAAACAATGATAAGCTTCAAAGTACGAAAATTAGTATAAGCGCTGGGATAGGTACGACCCTCTCCATAACGTTAAAAAAGAATATTAAAAATAAATAAATAAAGAAAATAATGAACAAAAAACGCAGGGAAATCATACAATACCTTCAGAGGCGCGGTTAAGATTAGTCTTAGCGTTCGCAGTACGTGCGTACTGCTGAGCGTAGGAGGAGATAGTAGTAGTAGCAGGCCTGGAAAGCTGCGTATACGTACTCTGTACGGCACTCAAGGTTTGTGCATTGTTTTTGTGTTTCTGACTGACGTGATTCGCGTCCGACAGAAGGCTCTGAGAGCTCGTCATTACGGTTTGCGCGTTATTGCGACGATACCTCAGGCTCTTGTCCGTAGCTTTGTCGCGCTGCTGCGCTCGGGGGCCGACAATATTAGTCACTGTAGCCGGCGGTGGGTTATCGTCGTCCGCGGCGATTTCCAGATTTTTCAGCTCGCATACACTCGCTACAAAACAAAAAATGGAGGAAAAAAAAAAGAGACATTCTCGGCCATGCCCGCGGCAGAATCAGGCTTATGCTAAATCAAAAAAGTTCGTGAACAGAGAGATAGAGAGAGAGAGAGGAGAACAGAGAAAAACATGGCGGCCGGCGCGCGTGTAAGCAAGTTCACAGTTCAAGGCCCTCGAAAACGAGAGTTTGGTTTTTCATGTATACATAGGTATATATGTAGAGGTTGGACATTTGAATTGCTAATGTCGGACCCTTTCTTTCGATATTTCTGGGAGGAATGCTTTTTTACTGGTTTCCTCGTAAAAGCATACTTGCATTGAATTTAATTGGACGAAAATTTAATGATGTAATTAACATTTATTAAGTATTTAGCTTATTTATCTGTTTTTTGTTTTCGAGTCTTGTAAATTTACGACCACCATGTTGAATAGGCACTCTTTGAAAATAATAAAATTTGTTAAATTCCGAATCGCAATGAGAATTATATTTGCTATGCACAAGTACAATGCTGATTTATGTTTATATTTCAGAAAAAGTTTGAAAAAAATTTCAAATGATATGAGAAACATCGAGATGTATATAATTAAAAAAGATTAAAAAATGAAGTATAGAAAAAAAATCTATAAAAAGATTTCGACAAAAGACGGACACGTTGCATGCGTATCACATCGATTCACGCATCATTAACAGAACAATCTAAACATTAATCATTGTTTATGATCCCTGAGATCCATACTTTTATTTGCTCTGGAATTACTCAAAGCATGCATATATAGATATTGATATATTCTACTGTACTGTAAGTCTATTTCAATGCTATTATACCATAATAAATCTATTAAGAGATAAAAATTTTTAATTACAGGGCACAAATCTACAGTACAGTTCTCAGGTAACTTTTTGTGCACCACTTTTAATACTATAATACAAGCAGTGAAATTTTTATACACATACCAAGGAAATCAAGCCTGTCCTTGGCCATTGCCAAATTTGTCCTCATCTTGTCATTAAGTCTCTGTGCTCTTTCCCAAACTTCTCCTCGACCTCCGTTGCACTCTACAGCTATTCCTTTCTCCAGCTCATCGATTCCTTTCTTGTAAAGCTCAATAGCCATTTCCTTGTGCCCTGAAATCCCGAGAAAAAAAATCCTTACAAGTCTTTGTTTCTCGAAACTTCTCATCAACACTCAGGAAAGGAGAGACAACTTCATTTTAGTACCAAATATGGAACATGCACTTGATGTCCTTGGCCAACAACTTTATGGATACCATCTACTTAAGTACTTATAAGGCATAATCTTTATTGAATAATGAGTTTTATATTCTCAATGCATGTTATTCTGATATTTTTTTTTCATAATATTTAAAAAATAATAGTGATTGTCTATTGAGACATTAGATACTGAATTATAATTTATAATGAGTGAAATTATGCCATTCATCGATACATACTCTTTTCTAAGAAACAAATATTGAGTAAGCATACCTTCATTCTCTTCATCAATTTTCAAGGCTTTGCTAATATATTCAAAAGCTCTACGATGATGATGCTTTTGTTTTGCTAAGAGCGGATCTCCAGGGCCTGGCCCTGGTGGCCTTCTTGTGTGATGTGACATCTCTTCAGTGTCACTTTTATGACCGTTAGTAATAGCTTCTCGGTCAACTATGATTTCCAACTGACAAGTACTTTTAGTGGAATGCCTTTTATATATCAAATGCGTAGTAGAGGCATAAATATACTTAAAAATCACGTACAACTGATAAATAACTGTTCTAAGAATGTTGAACAAAAGTATCAACGGAAATGAAACAATATAAAGATTTCTCTTGTGTACTGAGGGTTGATGTTCAAAGGAACGGTGATGATGGTGGTGATGGTGATGATGCCCGTAGCTAACAGTCGTCACTGTTCTGTCACTATTTTCAGACTTTGTCACGCGTAGTTTCTTGGGCGACTTACTACCCTTACGTGAGGAACGTCCACTGCCGCCGCCATCGCTGTAAGACATGTCCCAAGACTGCTGAAGCCTTCGCTGTTGCTGTGGCTGTAAAGAAAATATATAATAATTAATGAAAGTAATAACAGAAATCATTGAGGACAATAACTTGCAGTTTAAAAATTTAATGCAGCTTGTCTAATTGCTTATAAATCAAGATCTGCCTTATTCTCAACTGTAATTTATATCCATCAATGTGACAAGACAATTCAGGATGAGATTAATAGTGACAGAAATAACCAACTGCTTTCAAATAATTTATTTTCTTCAAGCCTGGTATTATGCAAATGCAAATACAATAAGCAAGTTTAAAATTGCAAAATTCAAATAACAAACTTTCATAACAAACATTTACGTTTAACTTAACCGACTAAAGAACAGCCTATTGTCTTGTGATAAACGCAAACTTTGTACAAAATGGATTTGTTTATTACCGCGAGATGTTGCTGCTGGCAGGACGATCTCCTCGGCGATGCTGAGCGCGTACGGTGGGACGACGACTGAGTCGAACCGCTCCGACATCCCCGACGTGAGCGCAGACCAGACTGGAGATCGGCTTGCTTGAGCCCCGCCGACGACGAGGACGCCGAGCTACTTCTCCTTAGCGGCTGGATCTTCCCAGATCCTCCACACCGTGTTGCAATGATCCTTCACCTCCCATAATACCTCGAGTATATCCGCTCCTAAAAAAGGAAAGAATCAGTCGACAATGTAGGGGAGGGGGGCAAACAATGTAAAACGACATAGCCGTGCTCCCTCTCTTTCTTGGGCTATGTCGGTCAGCTGCCAAAGGATAAAAATACGCGCGTAGGAAGCTCGATATGCTGTCCCGCCGCAGTATACATACCTGCGAGCGACGTGCGCGACGACGGTGAGGTCGCGATCGAATTTCGATATTCGCCGAGGGAGCGAATTGAAAGAGAGACTGTCCCCGTTCCTCGCCCCGTATCCGTTCTCTCCCTCGCAGCAGCAGCAACTGCTCGTCTGTCCTTTCTTCTCTCCTCTCCTCTCCTCTTTTCCGCTCGCGGATCGTTAAACCTCTTCTCTTCTCTCTCCTCTCCCTCTCACCGAACGTGTTCGAAGCCGCCTCTATTGTCTGCGACCGTCGCCACCGCAATATACGGTGGGTATTGTGCTCCCGTGAAAAGGAAAACAACTCGTGCACTCAGCACACAACACGCACGCAACGAATAGCTGCTTTTTCTCTCTCCGCGAGATTCCTCGAACGCCCGCGCTTTTTACATCTGCAGATATAGGTATAGATGTACAGCCGTGCACGCGAGGAGGGTGTTCACGTACCTATATATACGTATTGTAATGTGTGCGCGCGCGCGCCTATACGCGCGAGCGGATGTGTATATATACTTATACACCACCCTTGTATAGAGGGAGGCAGGTATGTACTTGCGGGAGGGGAGGGTGAGCTCGAACGAGCGCAAACCCGTGTGACTGCAGTGTGAGCCTTACGAAAACGAGAGCAGACACACACCCCCAAGAGGGTGACTATAAGTAATGTATAGTGAAGGTGTAGAAGAAAGGCACTCGATCGCGCGCTCGGTTGCGCACTTGCGACGCAGACGCACGCGATAAAGCGATGAGGAGGCTACTGCTCTCGAGAGTTGCGTGTGTGACCGTTTTTCTTCTCTCTCTCTCTCTCTCTCTCTCTCTCTCTCTCTCTCTCTCTTGCTATCCTCCTATGCTCTGACGATCAGTCGCGTGCCTTGGATTCTTATATTGTTACACACACACGCGTTGCCGCGTGTGCGAGCAAACAACACGTACGATATATCAGCCTCCTCTTTCTTTCTCTCTCGCTCCTCTATTCGGCTCTTTTTTTTCACTGGGACGACGACTTACCGCGCGCGCGCGACGACGACACACTCATACACACTCACGCACCCACGGGAACTGGGGACGGAGATCCGCAGCCGCGCGCGAAGACGACGACTCTACTGGACTGCTGCTGCTTCGCTGGAGCTGGAGTCGCGAGTGTCGCGACTCGCGAGCGTGCGCAGCGCAGTGGGAGGGCAAGTTCATCTGGTCGAGTAGATAAGATTCGATTATCTGCCGGCCAGGTGGTTATCTGCGATGTTTTGTGTGCGAGTGCTCGGATGAAAGATAAAGATGAAAGATGACGAGATGATTTTTGAATAGTCGGAACGTTATCGATGCCTGCAATAAAAAGCTAATGTAATACCTATAATATAAGTGATGTGGCTGGATTGATGAATGTTTATGTAATCACTGATGAGAGACATGCAATGAGAGCATCCGTTACTTATTTATGCAATGACAAAGTTCATTAACTCGCGTGTTTGCGTGTTGTTATTTTCTAAGCTGATAATTTAATTTGATTAATAAATCAATTACAGAGAAGGCGCAACGACAATGATGATGAGCTCAGTGTTTATTGCGATTATCTCTCAAAGTAGGACGCCTCGTGTATACTTACGTGTTCTTCTTATTATTCTCGCATTTAGTAATGCAAAGATTTCACACTCCAGGTGCGAGGCTTATATTAGAAGGATGAGCAGCACTTCAGTCGTCGTTACACAACCGCGACACGCGCGCAACAGTGTGTGTATTTTTAAAGTAGCTCGGTAAGTAAGTACCCGCTTATCCACTGATACGTTTTTTGTTATTGTTTTGGATAAATTACCATGCAGTGGGGGTACTGCGCATGCGCGGATTTTTGCGCTATACGCGCGCGCGCGCGCGAGTGTGGCGAAACCACGAAAGACGCGGTGATAGCGGAGCAGTAGTAGCAGCAGCAGCTGAGCGGCGAATGATGGAGACGTGAGTGCAGACGACAAGAACCGAGTGGAGATGGAAAATCTTGCTGCCAAATTATGTTTACTTCTGGGTGAACGGGCCAGCGAAGGTGAGAGCGCGGCTAGACTTATCGTGTGTTTGTTTTTGTATGCGCTTAGATAAGGGGACTCGTGGTTCGGTTGAGTAGAGTGTGCGCAGGGTGCAGCGCTTTTTCATAGGTTCCGTATGCTATATGCCACTATCGATTACTCGTACTCGTTGACAGCTTGAGCGCGCGTGCGGGGACGAGCATTGTTACAGATTGCTATCTTGTTTCGTTCGGGTTTTTTTTTAATTGCTGTAATTTCGCGGAGTGCGTGACATACAGCTGACAGGGTATTATCTGTGTTTTTTAGTTTTGAATAATAGACGCTGATTTGTGGTTTGTATTTTTTATGTATTCGAAGCATATTGATGATTGTATTTTTCTGCAGCGGAACAATGGAAACTTCTTGGACAAGAGAAAGATGGTTCTTTGCTGCTAGGGTGGGTAGAAAATGCATATACTGAGGAAGATGATAAGTCCTATTCAGTGATTGGCCGCTATGACAGAGTTAAAGATGATCTGCAGGTTGGTGTCTTTTGAGCATATCTGTATTGAACAAAAATTTTTGAGATTTTTCTTATTTCCAGATTTTACACAGGTTTTCAAAAGTACTTAATCTCATTCAAGCTACTGTCAACCAATGTCACACTTTATTAGGATATGTTACAAAGCAAAAACAAGAAGCGCAGTCCAAAGAGAGTGAGACAAAGTCACTAACTGATAGCGAAAAGTCAACAGAAGACAGTGATAATTTAATCAAACAATTTTCAAATACAGAGCTTGAATGCTATCGAGCCTATATCATTGAATTTAAGACTGAAGAAGCAAAAATACATACACTAGAAAATGACAAACTAAAACAAGTTAGAATACAATTTTTGTACAAAGAAAGAGCATCTCGAACCCTAGACAAAATTTTGGTTCTGGTACATCGAGAATGTAAATTAAGATTTGAAAAAATTTGAAAATTTATTAATACTATAAATTGAAATTGTAAAATTTTTATTTTCTCTTGTAGATATTCATATGTACACAGTTTTATATGATATGACTGCCGACATTCATACCGTAAAAGAACTAAAAACAGAAACCTTAGTAAAGTCTTTCATATGGGCTCAGTGGGATGCTACGAACCAAGTACTTTATCATATACATCATAGAAAAGCACCAACTAGTGTATTTACTGAAGAATTTGCAGACAAAACTCATAAGCCCCCTTGCACTACTCCCACACTTAGTGGTTTACAATTTCACGATGATCTTCCTCACGAAACTGTAGTATGTATATACTAACTATTTTTAGTCTATAAATAGTTTATGCTTATTTGGATATATATTAAGTATTTACTTGATGTTTTACAGCTAAATATTCCTTTGAATTTACCCCAGTCCCCTAATTCTGATAATTGTGGTACTTATGAAGATGATGTGATACCTTTAAGGATTCATGATTGCTCACTAGATCTCATAGTGATCTCAGATTACAAAGGTGCAGTTTGTGTGTGCCATCACTACTTATACAGACCAGTACAACCACCTCAGCACGTTTTAGATTCAGCCCTTAGCGAGTCAAACACTGTGCACTTTGCGTACTCAGTTACACTGCTACACCACAGCTGTGTGATACACTGCGTTGTACCTGGCATACCCTGGACTCGTGCCAAACTCATGAGACCAACTTTTACTCTCTATGGTGATAACCACATGGTTGTATTTGTACAAGACTTCTTTACTCATCTACTGGAAATTGGACTTCACCATCAACCGTGCTGTCACATTTTATCCGGCCCACTGACGAATGTTCCTTCGCACTCTTCCTACCTTGTACCTTTGCTCAAACTGAGCAACGAAACTAGCAGTGATATCAAAACCAAATACTCCATTAACGGAGATGCTAACACTAGTTTAAGATTTAACAGCACTAACATTCTCACCATAGACTTACCGACGTTAGATTTAGTCACATTGACGGTACCCACAAGTTTCCTCGTCGACATCTTCAAGAAAGAAATATCCACGGAGGTGCGTCTTGGCATTCTTCACTACTTCTTGTGCCACAAAAACGACATGGAAATAGTCGGTGATCTCGTATCGGCGATGGCCGAGAAATCGCGTGCCGTGGATATCGTCAAGATAATGCAGGAGTTCCTGATTTGCGGATCTCACACTCTGGTGCAGAAAAATCTTACCACGGACGCGATCCCGCTCTTGTCTTTGATACCGGTTACCACGGTAGAAGAATGCTTGAGCTTCGAGGCTAAAATAAATGATTTTAACGTGACTCTGAGTCATGAAAAGCTTTGGAACACGTCGGTGATGCTACTGTCGCCACAGCAAAGGCTAGTGCCATATCGGAGCGATCTGTGGACGAGGCTGTGGGATTTGCTCAGTAGTAAAAGAGGGGAGGAATTGCCGCGTTTCAAACCGAGCCACGTCGTTGAAAAGTTAATTGTCTCGCTATCTTGCTACAAGCCCGAGGCGCTGTCACGGTGCAGCACACCAATGTCACCAAGCGGAGGGTAGTCTATTAATTTTATTTATCAAATTCTATACTTTTTTTCTCGTCTTACTAAATCTGACCTTTTCTACTTGTTCGCAATTCAGATTCACCGTGACAACAGCCGCCCTTGGCGAGCTCATGGGCCCGCGTCACAAGTACGGCGACTCGATGCTGCCTTTCATTGAGATGGAAAGTTGCACTGCCTCCAAACAGGAGCACATCGTCTCCGTGAACTTGCGCGAACTCTCTGTGCACTTACTCAAGTACGGCACACAGAATGTCCTGGGCAGGCAGCGAGGCTCGTGCACGCCACTCCATGTGCACGCGATGTCGACACGACACGTGGCCTCGCAACTCGAGATCTCGAGGCTACTTTGTCAGATGCTCTGTAAGGCGGCTAACGTCGACGCCAGGGTCGAGCTTGATCGCGGATTCTGTCTCGTGTGAGTGTATACATGTACAGTGTAGTATGCAAGGTTGTAAATTTAGGATGTTGATGTAGGAGTGTTTAAAAAGCTGTAAAAGGGCGTATGAATTACGACACTTTGATGTATAGTGGTTTGGCATTGGGCTCTCGTTTTGTTATTTTTAAACTGTTTCGAGTTGAGTTTTTAATGTTTAAAGTGCATGGTAATTAAAACGTTTTTTTTAGATAAGTGTGTAAAAATTTATTTGTTTTCTTTTTTTTTTTTTATTTTAGAGACCAATTGGAAGACTCAAGACGCTGGCTATTGTTTACTTTACTGGAGCGATATCGTTACGCGACTGAAAGTATTGCATTCCCTGTTCCTCAAGGCTTCATGTCTTTTTTTACTTACTTAGGTTACCGAACCCTCAAATATTCCATGTTTTTACAATACGTACGACATTCCGTATTTGAATTACAAGTTGATGTTGCCAAGATTATTATGGCCGGTTAGTATAAACATCCGTTAATTCAAAATAATTATCCTCCAAATTTTATTATAAAATATTCTAAAGAATTACAAAACATTTCAATTTTTCCAGATATCGGCGATACAAAGGAGAACGTCTCCCGCAAATTGGAACTGCTGTCGTTGCTCCCGCGAACGCGGGCGAAGCGCCTGCTGAACCAGTGGCTGCACCCGATGAGCTTCATGCTACGCGCTCGCGAGCACGCGGCTAACATACTTTCAGGCGAACTGTGCCAATCTCGTAACAGGCTTCCGCAGCATCGCCATCACCATAACGGTAAGAATTGGATTTTGTTAGCGGTCATGCACACACATGTGCCTGTACATATACCGAACCATGTCGGAAGGGGGCAAATATGACATTTTCCGTGCTGACTTTCAAACGTTATAGGTGTATCGGCGTTTCCTTCTACGGACCGACTTTCTCCGCTGGACACGTTCCTTGATTTACTCACGGCGAAAGGTAAGAGAGAGAGAGAGGGGGGGGGCTTTCATTAAAACGTCGGGTTTACGGTTTCGTATATACATATTAACTTTTGTTTTCCGAACGTCATGGCTTATACCGAGATTTTTTTTTCTCTGTCTTTTGCAGCCAGCCTCACGGAATTGGACTTTGGCTTGCTTATTGAGGCTACAGTTACATCAACCGAAGATTTCCTTTGAAGTGATAAAAAAAACATTCGTGATAAATTTTATACGGATTTATGTATCGTTGAGAAAGTGTTCCGATTTATATGTTTTCTTTTTTATTGTTATTAGTGAATTTTTGTTTGTTATGACGTCAATGATTTTAAAAATTTGACAATGTTTTTTATTTGAGAAAAACCAATGGAAAATTGGCAATGTGTTATACATGATTTCATGTATAATGAAAAAATTGGTTTCTTTTTTTGTTGACTATTTATTATTGAATTTTTGTTTTAGATTAAATAAATTTATAAATCTGGAAAAAGTTGTTATTCTTCTTAAAAATGTTGTGGATACCTAATTTCATCATCATCATCAAGGTATTGGAGTAAGGAAACTTAAATAAAAACTCGCAATTAAATTTGATTTCATTGTCATTTATTGAAACACTCTTTAGGGTACACAAGCTATTCTAGATAAGCATTACTGAAAGTATAAAAAACTGAACAATTGCTTATTGAAATCACAAAAGTGGATGCTGCTGTTATTACAATCATAAGATCGTGCTGACGAGCATTCGAAGGCACAGACGGTCCTCGACCCTTACACCTAAGCATTTCGCCGCAATAACACAGTGTTAGTACAGTCATTAGAATGAAAATCGCTCAAAAATAAAAATAACAAAAATATTCGCCCACAAAAATTTTTTTTATAAAGATTTCGAATAACAAAATTAGAGACGTCTAGTGTATAAACAAATAGATCAGAACAAAATATCAGAAAAAAATTTGGCGATACGTCATTGCGGCAAAATTTAGCTATTGCAGAACGTCGATACACGAAATATTCGTCTATGTGTAAAGCTAAGAGCGATTATCACGCGCTGAGTTCATTTGATTGTAAAGGGGACCGCGTGCCTTCGTTACAAAGAAAAAAAAAAAACGTTCTCTTAATGTAACGTACGGTATAGTTGTATACGCCGTAATAATAATATAAACTATGCTTCTGAAACTTATGGTCTAGAAGAAAGATAAACTTATATGATACACGTACAATTATGCGCAAAGTCCTCGCAATTAATGAATTATGAACTGTCATGCCGATCAACCGATGATGCAGCCATGAGAGTATTCACATCATTGCCCATTCGTCTCTTCGCCTATTTCAACGTAATAGACTCTCTTTCTTAACGACAGAATTGCACCTAAGGCCACTTGGATAAGATTGTGTGTTTGTGTCTTCTACATCTCAAGGAAATTACAGTATGAGCTATGTCCCTTTCTTATTGAACTGAATTAACGTTGAATCGCGACTTCCCGTTATGAAACGCAATGGCACGGCCAAGTTGATAAAAAAAAGAATTATATTTTCTAGAGACACTGCACCTTAATGGTGCAACAACACCACGACACGTCGGCGGGAAGCTGATTTTTCTGATTCTTAACTTTTGTTTGCAACAAAAACGTGCTTGAACTCGATGGTCTATTCTTATCTTTTTCTCAAGGCATATGTGATAGTAGTTAAGTTTCTTACATAAACTTAATGAACGAATTCTATTTCTAATTTTTCTTCGAGTTTCAGTACAATATTTTAAGGACGAAAAAAAGAATAGATCGCGATATCACATTCAAATGAGTTTCTAGCTCCGCTTTTGTCGAACAGTGAAGGTTAGGATTAAAGAAAGTCTATGATCAATCGTTACAATGTAATCATGTCCACCAACTTTCGCCCGACGCAGTCTTTTTTAAGCGGTAGCTGATAAATCACGCAAAAATTAAAAAATACAGCCTAGCCTAATCTACGTTAAACCTCAACATGTTTCTATGTAATAATCACAAAAAATGAGACCAAGACCCGAGAGTTACACGGATATCTCAATCTTGAGTACGGGCCTCTGTCGAAATACTTTATAAAAGTACCGGTGAAAGGGGAAGAATAAAAAAAGGGTGACGGACATTGCGTTCGGATTGTTGTAGTGTCTCGTTGCTTTCGCGTCGTTGCTACACGCATTACAATTATACTTAACTTTTATCTTATATTGGAATGACATCGAGGAAAAATATGGCTTTACGCATCGAAGATGTGCTGATTATTATTGCGCAAAGTCTTGCAGAGCAACGAATATCATAAATCACGTTCACCAATTTGAATCGCATAGATTTGAATAAATACATTCTTCACTTTCTTTTTATTCGTTAACTTTGAAAATGCATCTTGTAAAATGCAAAGACAATTCTTCGGATCGGTATCTCTGTATTTTAAAATTTCAATTTCAATAGCGAATACTTTCTTAAATTTGAATAACATCTCGCTCGTACATTGCGACGTGAATCAGAAGAAAGTGGAGAATCTATTATGATGCGATAAGACGCATGGCGATTCAAGTGGGAGGAAAAAAGGTTCAAAGGAAAAAAAAAATAGAGGAAACATAAAGAAAGGAAAAAGTCTTTATAATCGTCCTTACAACTTCAGCCTTAATCAGACTCACCTAAGCACATATAGGCGTTCGTTATAACAATTAAAGAGAAAATCCGATAATTGGGAATGTAATCGGTATTTTTTAATTCCAAGTATAGCTAAATCCGTAAAAGCTAATAAGTAATAAAGGTATGACTTAAGTACAACCACAAAAACTTGGTTATTCATTATATGGCATTCGTGTCTTTGCGCGCGCATCAATAACATTATCATCATTATCGTTATCATCATTATCATTATCATCAGCATCAGCATCATCGTCATCATCTTCGTCATCAGCATTATCATAATCATTATCATCATTACATCCCTTCAAAGTACATACAATTCTTTTTCTTCATTTTATATGTAAAAATCATCTAACACACTCGACTTTTTGTCGTTATCATCGTTGTTTCACGATTTCAGAAGTCTCGTTTTGTCGCCAGAAATTATCGCAGCAGAAAGAAGTTCCGAAAAATTGGATGATCGCGTTATCTATATTCGACCTTTATTAATGTACTGCATGGTTTTTTGTAATCTTACATAGAAAAGCGGTGAATGTCTGTCTTAGTTAGAAATTCACTTTTGAGTAAAAATGCGACTAAGACCAAAGCATGTAAAAATTTTAGTGATTTTAGATTTTTGCAAAAATCAGCATCACGTTATACTGCTTGTCATTTTCTATGCAGTGAACATTTTGTTTGATGATTTCTTTATTTTTAACACATGTTGAGTAAAATCTACTGCAGTAGATCTAATTCAACGTTAATTTTCGTCGATAAATTGGAAAATGTCTTCAAACATCAAGTGTACTGACACAATTAAAAAATATCAGTTATTAGATATTTAAAGTTTATGTTGTAGTAGTTTTTTAGTATCACGATCACACAACAATAAAATCAATTTCGAATAGTATTTAATTCAAACAGTAACCTACTAAACTACAAACTTAGAAAACATCTATCTATTCGCAAAATTATTCTCTCGACCATCCAACTTTTTTACTACCACACCGCCCCCCGTCTCACAACCGCAGCAATGTGTGCTCGCGTTCGTAGTACTAAAAAAAATTTCCGCTCAGCCCGTAACAACAACAATAAAAAAAAGAAAAAAATAATAAAAACCCACTTCTTACGAGGACGAAAAAACGAAAGTACAAAACGCTCAAAATGACTTATTCCTTATGACTTGAGAGTATGTAATAAGCACAAGTAAAACAATCGCACACTGGCCCCTGCGCGTGCGCACGCGCACATCTAATATTCATATCTTGGGCGGCTGCAGCAGAGTTCTCTCTCGTTTTCTTATTAGGAGCTTCGCTCGTGCGAGGCGGCAGAGTATTCGATCGCCTCCGGGATTCCAGCGGAGCTTTCGCGTGCGTGAGATGCTGTTGCTGCTGTTGGCCTCGGGAGGTTTTGTTCTATGCCGATATCTAAGGCTTGCTTCACGGCGAAGGCGGCGGCGAGCTCTGACGCTGCTGCGAAACTCATCTTCTTCTTTTCTCTTTTGATTTGTCACGGTATGTGTCGGAGATCGGCTCCACTCGTACGCTTCTTCCGTTGAATCTTTCGGCGGTACATCGAATCTGAAAGAATGGGCGAAAGTGTTATTATTAGTTTGTGTTGAGATTTGTTTTTTTATTGATAATAAAAAGTCTGATAGTTTTTTTTACTAAGGGGAACAATGCGATGAAGTCTAGTACCCTGATAAAACGTAACGTTTAAAAACGTTTTTAAAACGTGCTTTCAAACACTTTTTGGGGCATTCGCACGTTTTTAAAACGTTTTAGGAATGTCTAAAAAATGTCTTTAAGGGAATGTGAGTACCGACGTTATTTTTCAAACGAGCATAACCCACGCAAATATCAATAGAATTATCCAGAAAAAAATCTGCATATAGTGTTTGCGTGTACGGAGCGCTTGACAGCCGTCTTTTTCCAAATAACTGTTTGAATGTTGATTTAAAAAAATATTGAAATTAGGGTTGCACATCTCCTTAAAACATTTTAAAATGTTTATTTGATGTAGCTAAATCTAGTTCCTAGTTTTAGAAAACGTGTGAAAAACGTTTTTATGGCGTTACGCAAACTTGCAAAACTCATCCTGAACCTTTGAAGTCACGTTTAAAAAACATTTTAAAAACGTTTTTGAACTATTATAAACAAAATAGTCTATACAGAAATATAAACATTTTTAAAACTAGTTTTTCCGTTTATTAAGACATTATTAAAAAAAAAAGAACTTGAGAATAAGAGTATCAAACTCCGATCCCCGCCTCACCCACCCACCCATACTTATTCCCTGACTTTGACTTAAAGCCTGAACCAAACATTTTTTTGTTTACTTTTTTTTACTCATGTGGCTGATTCCATTCAAATTTAGGCTGTCACAGATCGAATTTTTTTCGCCTAAAAACTATAAGACTGTATTCTAAATCATATTTAAGGAGATACGTGTCTAGGGATTTTGCTTAAATAGTACTTTTCGATACAAGGGGCGTAAAAGCGATTTTAAAAATTTGCAGAATGCGTAAAGTCGTACTTTACGCACATTGAATCGAAAATTTTTTTTTTTTACTCTACAGCCAAATCAATATTAAACGCAAAAATAGAGATTGCAAAATTTAAAAAGTACCTCAATTTTTAAACTGCTGTAACTTTCTCAATTTTTAACCTTTTGAGATGTTTTTTCTTTGCAAAATGTGAGGAATTTCATCTAATTTTTAGAAAGGTCTCTACTTTGACGATTAAGATTCATCTTACAGAGTTATTAATGCAAAACTGAAAAATGACGATTTAAAAAAAATGTAAATATATCAAAAACTATAATTTTTTTTTCTCTGAAAATTTCGTATGGTTTTATACATTAAAAAACTAACTTTTCCAGTAAGTGAGAATATGCTATTTAATTATTTTTTTGTTTTAATGAATTTTCAAAGTTTTAATCGATTTTTTCGATTCCTAAGCTCAACTCGTGCCGTTTTTACAAAATTATGCCATTTCTCTATCTCTTTACTATCTCATTTACTAATATATTAATAGAATGAAAAAGAAACTTTAAAATAAGTCACAAGTAAGGTTTCTTGATCAATTATACGTGAATTTATAGCGATTGGAAGTTTAAGAAAGCATTGAAAGCTTAAACAAAAATGTATGTTCATTTTCTCTAGCTCGCGGGGATAGTTCTCACAGTCCACCGCTAGGTGACCGTAATTGATTACAGGCGTTCCCACTAACAATTTGAGGGAAGATCTCTATTTCTTACATTTTTATTTTATTTTTATTTTTAGATACATTTACGGTTAAAAATTGAGAAAGTTACAGCAGTTTGAAAAATTAAGTTCTTTTTAAATTTTCCCGCCCAAAAATGATTTCGTGGCCCATATATTTGCAACAGTATGGGCAATATATTGGCAATACATGGGCCACACTACCCACATTAGTGCAGTATATGGGCAATATGTGGCTCCGGCGCCTAAGCCGAATATTGGCCTTACTGTTTCCCATATCATGCCCACATTAGTCCCATATTTTTTTTTCTTCAAGTGTGGGATACATATAAGTATTATGTGGGAAAAATATGGCCCATATTCGACTGAGGCGCCGGAGCCACATGTGGCCCATACATTGCCCACAAATTTTTTTTTTTAAGCGGGTTGTAATCTCTATTTTTGCGTCTAATATTGATTTTGCTGTATAGAGTAAAAGAAAGATTTTTTTAAGCAAAATCCCGAGACACGTGTCTCCTTAAATATGATTTAGAATACAGTCTTATAGTTTTTAAGCGAAAAAAATCGACCTGTGACAGCCTGCTGGAATTTGAATGGAATCAGCCATGTATTATCGTCGTCACCTATCGATCATAGTTGTATTATGAAATGTGTTTCGAATAATTTTAGCACGTTTTAAAAACGTTTTTTAAACGTTTCGGTTCTATTAAGGGGAATTACTTTTTTCTTGTTCCAGACCTATGCACAGGTATATTTAATATATCCCCGCGCAAAAAAAATTGTGGGCCATATATTGCCCACAGTGTTAGACAACTATGGACAATATATGGGCCATTGCAAGCCACATTAGAGTAATATATGGGAGATACTCAGCTCCGGCGCGTGAGTCGAATTCGGGCTGGAATCGGGTCATAGTATTCCCACCAGTATCCCATATAGTTCCCATATAGTTGCCATATTAGTCCCATATTTATTTTCATGAGAACCATTAACAAAAAAAAAACAAAAAATAAATAAATAAATAAGCGTAAAAAACAATCCTATTGTGCATGTAGTGGGACTGTAAAATATAAAAAAAAAAATTCTTTGAGTGAATTCGAACCTCGAACCTTTGAATTACTAGACTTGCTCGCTACCGCGGACTGAGCTATTTAGTTATGTTTATATCAAAGGATCAAATGGAGATTATCTAGGCTGTAATCTAAAACGAATGATGATGTCGTTCAAGTATTAACCTCCATTTGATCTTTTGACATAAACATAATTAAATAGCTCAGTCAATAGCGAGCATGTAGTAATTCAAAGGTTCGAGGTTCGAATCCACTCAAAGAATTTTTTTTTTATATTTTACAGTCACAGTACATGCACAATAGGATTGTTTTTTACGCTTATTTATTTATTTTTTTTTGTTTTTTTTTTTTGTTTTTTTTTTTGTCGATGGTTCTCATGAAAATAAATATGGAACTAATATGGGAACTATATGGGATACTGGTGGGAATACTATGGCTCGATTCCAGCTCGAATTCGGTTCAGGCGCCGGAGCCGAGTATCTTCCATATATTGCTCTAATGTGGCTTGCAATGGCCCATATACTGCCCATACTTGTCCAACACTGTGGGCAATATACGACCCACAAATTATTTTTCGCGCGGGTCTCTACAGAAAATATTTTTGTATCTAACATATTATATTATATATATATATATATATGTGTGTGTGTGTGTGTGTGTGTGTGTGTGTGTGTGTGTGTGTGTAGGTGTGTAGATTACAATTACTTGTATTTGTACTCTGGTTGAATAAATAAATAAATAAATTGTGGTATAAGCTGGAACTCGTCACGAGAACACCTTAACATAGATATAGTTGTAGCATTGAATAATTTAGAATTAAATTATAATTATGCGCTTGTGAAAAGCATGTTGTGTATATACATATCAAAAAGAGTTATTATAATAATTTAAACACATTAAAAAACTACTTCTTAAAATGTTATTTTCCTGCTTTTTTACACCTTTTTTCGGGGTATCTCATGGAATAGGCTATGTTCCCAAAACTTCCTGCTTAACATCATTCCCTCATCAAGTTCAGTCACACCTTGACAACAAAACCACCCCTTCCACCTCACACTCCTCACATTCACCCAACTTTCATGCCACTACTCGCCCAAGGTTCAAGGCCAAAGGCAACAACACCATACCACGTATACCGCGGAGACTTGAACGACCGCATACAGCGCTGCACTGCACTGCCCGCTCTCGGTAATTTGAATGCCCGCATCTTCCTCCCTCGAATTACATACGCGAGCGACTCTCCCTCTCGCACGAGCGTCGCCGATATAATTCCGCGTAATTTAATAAAGCCGAGCGCGACTTACTCCCGCGCGACTGGTTATTACCTCGGCCGCGTGATCGCATCGCCCTGCTATGCGTAATGCTGATGGTCCCTTTCCCTTTTTTTGCGAGAGTGAGAGAGAGTGTTATGGCGGAGACGAGAAAGAGAGAGAGAGAGAGAGAGAGAGAGAGAGAGAGAGAGAGAGAGAGAGAGAGAGAGAGAGAGAGAGAGAGAGAGAGAGAGAGAGAGAGAGAGAGAGAGAGAGAGAGAGAGAGAGAGAGAGAGAGAGAGAGAGAGAGAGAGAGAGAGAGAGAGAGAGAGAGAGAGAAGGGCTTTTGTGTATAAGATGTGGACGCGACGTGAATAGCCGAGGTGTTGTATAAAAACATGCAGATAAGAGCGGGGGAGAGATAGTATTGAAGATTGTTTAAAAGGACCGCGTTACGTGCAATGTAATCTCAAAGTGTTGCTGCGATTTGAAAGAATCTGTTAACTGTAGACCGAACGTATATAAAGGTATGGAAAACCCCATTAAAACATTCTTCCGTTAGTATCCCCTTTTGTAAACGTAGACATATACCGTAATTCATTTTTTCCCTTCCTCCTCCGAAAAAAAAGAAGGAATGAGAGGCCCACGAAAGTATAGTTAAGACGTTATACATCTATACGTGTACGCGAAATGGAGAAAAACGAGGCGGACCGAAGATATATGGGAAGAGATAGCCATCGGTGCGTAATTGCCCCGCGTATATATATCGGCAAATAAATAAATAAGCTTTAACGATCGCCGCGAATGTTCGTCTATATAATACACGCGTATATAGGTACACGATTCGCTTGGGAGACGTGCGCGGCCCAACACCTCAATCGCGTCGCGCGCGAAATTGATACTTCTAGCCTTTTTTCTCGATGCGCACACTCGCCACGCGCGCCGTTGTCATTACGCACGTTTAATGCCATGTTCCGAGTTGGTCTTAAGACTTTTCCTACTCCCTTTGGGCTTGAAATACACTGCGTGCGTCGGTTCTTCGCGTAATTCGTCGTACGTGCTAAAGAGGCTTACGCAACGTCATCATCATCATCATCATCATCACTATCCTGAATTTGATTTCCCGTCTCTCTTCTAAAACACTTTAATTCGTCCCGATCTTGTTAAGCTAAATCCCGACAGACGAGAACTCTCTTATACGCCATTTTTACGCGCACACACTGTATCGCGCGGAGCACGCGAAAATTTCCGAACGGCGCGTCGGCGTAATCAAGGGTTACCTCGTGTGCACGCGCTCTCTGGCGTTGCACAGCACTCTCCTGCGGCCACCGCGGGTTCAGTGACTCTTTACAAGGGAACGTTCTGTTTGTGCGCCTCCTCTTCTTCTTTGCTCTCGTTTTTCTTTTCTCCTCCTCTCGCTTTTTTAAGGGAGAGAGAGATCTTCCGCGTTATTGAATGTCGAAGACCGCGCCGATGCGGAACCGCGTAAACGTAGTGCACCCCGTGAATTGGATTTTCAATTACTTTATCCGAGCGTTAATGGCGAATGAGAATGTCTATTGCTCGTTCTATGTGTGTGTCTAGAGCGGAATCGAGAACATCACGTAGAGAGCCGGGCGGTGGCGAAGCAAAAGTTGGCTGGTTGGCGCGTAAAAAGGTTGGCGAAGAGAATTGCGGAGATGGATGGCGAGGAAAGGGGTTTTTTTTTAATGTCGAGGAGATTGCTTTTCACTTTGTCGTATAAAAATAACTATATAACGTTACGTTGGCCAAATTAATGTACAGAATAAACTTCCGTTCCATTTAATCGAAAAATACGTAAAATCACGACTAATGAATGTATAGAAGTCCATCATCAGGAAATACGCGAATTTCATTAGCAGCGTCAAGCCAATTAGATAAATTAATTTCCTACGTCATTAAATTAGCCATCTCCGATCGACAAACACACAGCGATCGCTAACAAGTTCCATTCTCTCCTACACACTCACGCCTGCTGACAATTTACCAACTATACAGCCGCTCGAAATACACCACCGGTGGGGCTAATTAAATCTTATTAGTCCATCCACACACGCTAGTTCCACTGAAAACTTCGCTGGGCCGACAGACACGTTATACTCTATTCAAATGAACCGCGTGCGGATAGATAATTCACGTCTCATTCTATACCCGTAAAGACGCCCACCTTCGGCTCGCACCTATGTACGCGCATATATATATAGGCACTTTCGTCGGGGAAGAATAGTGCGCCCGCCGCGCACTTAAAAGGGCCCGCGCGCTCGTCGCGACAATGACGATACGGCCTGCATTTGTTTCTTTCTCTCTCTCTCTCTCTCTCCACATACGACGACACCTTTCTCCGAATCAGCATAAAGGCCCCGCTCGCGCGTGCATACACGTGCATCCTCTCACCTCGCGCGCACAATGGCCCCGCGCGCATACTTATTATCATCGGAGGGGACGAGAGGGGGGACACGCCCCGACGACGACGAGCGATTGTTGTTTCCTCCCGGCGAGCGCGCGCGCAGAGAGGGCAATTATGATAGGCGCAGTTTGTCGCGCGACACTTCAAGAGGAAGGAAGAGAGAGAGAGCAGGAGAGCTGATCTTTGTATTTTAATGGTTTACGATGCGGGATTATGTTGGCGAGCGCGCGTGGAGTATACATATAATACACGCGGAAGTGCGGGGCTGATAGAAGCGTGGATTACGTTATTTATTGGGTATCGGGAGAGGAGCGCGCGAGGGAGACGATTTTGTCGCGAGATGCGCGCGCACGCGCGAGAGTAGAGCGCAGTGGTGCGCTGGTGTCGGATTTTGTTCCGCGTGCGCAAATTATAACGACGCGGATTTATGGGGGCATTCTCTCATGTGGTGTACGCGGTGGAGAGTTTTTAATGGGCAGGAATTTATGGTCGCGTTTGATGCGGTGAATATGGTCGGAGATAAGGTTGTCGCGAAGATTAGTGTATTATTTTGCAATTCTTTTCGAGTTTACGTACATATGCGAAGTGTATTTTGTAAGATTTTATGCATACTTGAAGAAAATAGACGTGGTGTATCGTAAAAGATGATTTATTCGTTAAAAAATTATTGTAATTTGTCGTTGTGTGAAAAAATCCTGTCCATCCCCGGTGGTTATAAATTAAAACCGCACAATTTTCTCGTTAATCTTGCGAATAATGACTTCAGTTTAGATAATGCATTATAATTACTTTTATATATTCTTCACCGTTAAATTATTTTTGCTCCAACATTCCCGAGTATATACAACGTCCCTGTCGTTACGTAATTTGTAAAGCAAATAATAAATTAACCATCGCGCGCTTTCTCTCGTTACCCTACAATGCATACCTGTTTACACGCTCATCTCGAATTTTAATCGCGTGGGTAAGGCATAAATCTATGCGAGATTTGTCGCTGTTAAACGACGTTTTCAGCGTCCCCGCATCCTCATTTAAAAATGAAATTCTCAACAAAAAAAAATTAAACTTTAAAATTTGAACCTCGTCTCCGACCAAAATCAGATGGCGACGGCTCACCACCTCGTATCCCTCAATTCTTCTCCCAAAAATTAACATTTTACAACCCGAAAAAAAAAGAAGACAAAACCTTCTCCTCTCTCTCTCTCTCTCTCGGTATTTATCAAAACTCTCCGCACTGTGCAATCTTCAGGCTTCTTCGCGAAACGGGCGCGTATAACCATGAAAATCTGAGTCGTTGCATAAACGCGCGCACGCGCGTGAGAGCCATTCTCTTTATGATCGCCCGCGCGCGCGCGTCTCCAGTGCATAAAGCGAACCGCCGCCGCGGCGTCGTGGTTTCGGCGGGGTTACTGAACTTCGTCGGGACGTGTGGGCCGGGCGCCCGAAAATGCGAGGTAGAGAGAGAGAGAGAAAGAGAGATGATGCGCGTAGATAAACGCGTGTAGGTAGGTATATTCGCGGAAGTGTGCGCTGTATATGTGTATATATATATACATATACTCGCTGCTCCTCCTTTTTGCGAGCGAGCGATATACGCTGTTATTACGATGTTTTTTTGAAATGCTAAGTGGAGTACGCACGTGTGCGTGCGTGCGTGCAAGCAGAGGTTGTTGACTTTTTTCGAGTGGGCAAGGGGGGCCGAGAGAGTACTGTATGCAGATTGGGATTTTTCGCGAGGGTCCGCACAACGGAAGATCAATATTCCGAATTTGGTATTATGTAGTTTCTGGTTCGGTGATTTTAACTTGAAAATCGCTTACGCTTTTACACTAAAAGCGAACTATTTTGACATAAATACCGCTAAAAGAGCGTTTCCACTTTTTATTCAAAATTTTTATTTTTTTTAACCTAAGGAATATGTGTGTCATAAAATGTAACCCAAGCTTACCTCGAATAACACGCGTCAACCCGAGAACGTTTTACTTTCAGCCGCGGGCCTCTCTCAAGTGCACTTCATATATATATACAAAAAAGCGTAAGAAATTCCGCGTAATAACCTGCCCCGTGCGACGCTTTTTCTTTACGGCTCACCGCGCGCGTGTAATATGCGTGTGCAGTGTGTCCGAAAAAAATGCGCGCGCGCGTGGCGTATGACAAAAGCGAAAGGACATTGAAAAAGCTGATATGTACGCGCGCGAGCGGAAGAAAAGAGAGTAAAAGTGCGAGTAAAAAGGGAGAGTGAAAGAGTGGACGGGCGGAAAAAAGTAATTTCGAGGTAACCTCTTTACGCGCGTGCTCACGCATTGTATTTCTCTCGTGAAGAAATTACTCTTTTGACACTGGCGAGTAATATATATTTCTTGCCTCTCTGACGAATGGAAAAAATCGTCAATATGAAATTGGTGAAACGACGGTTTTTCACGCTTTTGTTAAGACAAATGTGTACACGGAGAGAAATTTTAGAGTAAAAATTACCAAGGTGCCTTGGTAGTGCATGGATAGACTGTCAAAAGCCGTGATATTCCCAGGTTTCTAATACAATTTATAAGTTTCCCAGGAAAAACTACCATAACCACTTAAAAAAAATACCAAATTATCGGAATAAAAATTACCAGACACACTGGTAAAAATTGAGATCTAGTCATTTTTACAAGGTAACCTAAGAATTTTTACTAAGAAAACTGATAAATTTTACCAAATAACCTGGTATTTGTGTATTCGCGCATGCGCACTGCGCATTATTGTGTTTCAGAAGATTGATACTAGAGGCGTGCGCGACGTTAAAATGAAAACAATACACATATTTTCAGTAAGTAATAACGGCGATTCAAATGACTGTTGGTAACAGCTTCCGTGGCGCAGTCGGTAGAACGTCGGACTCTCAACCCAAAGATCGTCGGATCGAATCCCGCTTCCGTAAAAATTTTTTTCAGTTTAATGTTTTTTCATCCTTGTTTCTGTTTCTATTTCTATATTAAAATACTATATATCCATCAATATGGATAAAAAAAGTTCATTTTTTTAATTTAAATTAACTAAAAAAAAATTTTACCAAGGCACTTTGGTAAAAAGTTTGAAATTGTCAGTCTGTCCATCCATTACCATAGAAACTGGTAATTTAGTCTCGAATATTTGTAATTTTCAGTACAAAATTTCTCTCCGTGTACCTTTCATGCGTTTCCATTTTACGTATACGTAACATAACGTTTATTTAATTTTTTTTTTACGAATTCACGGTAACAAAATAAACGTAAAAAGCCCCGGAAATCGCTAAAAGATTGCACTCTCCCGAGAGGTGCGCACAATGCACATCGCAACAACAAAGTTCGCGGGGATATTGTCGAAGCGTGCACCTCCCACCGGCGCGCTTTCGGTAACGAAGCCATTGTGCGAGTCGCGTTGCGCCCTCCCCATATTTTATACTTGTATACGTATATATACGTACACACCGTACGCGAACAGAAAAGAACCGCGCGCTTTATGCACATTTTCGACCGTAAAGGTTCCCGCGTGCGCGCGCGCGCGTCGAACTTATCTCTCTCTTTTTTTCGCATACGTACACGTATGTATAATAACACACGTGCACTGCAGCGCGCACAGAGATACATATTCTTCCTCCTCGCAGCAGCCGCCGCGAGCTCTTTTTCTCGTTCATCAGATATAATCGCCGAGCGTCGTGTTCGCGTTTTAACGATGTGTACTTAAAAGTGTCCCTCGCGGCAGGAGAGACAGCCGTGAATTTCGGGAACGCGTGCGGCTTCACGAGGGCGGAGTACATACCTACATATCGGCTTCGCGCTAATGGCCCTGTGGTTTTGCCAATGGAAATTCGAGGGTTGGATTTTCATCCCGTTCGCTGCATTACGGCGTGGCGTATAATCTGCTTAATTTTATTACGTGCACTTACTTATTATACAGGCGTGAAAACGTTGAACTCGAAAAGGCAAATGCCGTCCAAGCGAATCGTACCTAAGTATAATATACCCGTCATAACTATATCAATTCTTTCTCCTGCGTCGCAGTGCAAAAAAAAAGAACGCCCCCACATCACACATCCTACTCGACTGTGTATTTGCCCAGTGCAACGAACCGCGAAAAAAGCGCGATAAGCAACAGTTATGTGACCTGCGCCACGACGACGATGACGACGACAGCCAACGACGACGATGAGGCCGTTTCCGGCGGATGGACGTCCGCGGCATACAGCGATCGCCCTTGGCTTTCCGGACGAGCCGCGCGCGTACGTGAGCTGTCATGCCGGCGCCCGCAGACTGTAGCAGCAGCAGCAGCAACAGCGCGGCGACTTTGAAAGCTTCGTGCCGAGGTAGCTTTTGCGCTGTCGCCGGAGTGCATATGGGAGAGATAAGGTGTACGCAAGTGTGTCTGTGTGTGTGGTTTTTGCAGAGATCAGTGGGGTCAGTTAATGCACGGGATTTAGATAAGTAAGTATATACATATAGGGGTTCCTTGGTTTGTAGAAAATTTGTTTGGTTTGGTTGGATTGAATGGTAAAATCAATTTCCAACGATGATGATAAACCAATTATAGCAATTTGTTGTACTTGGTTTGGAGTTGATAAAGCGATAAAGCATTCCCCACCTGGTTTTATTCGATCCGAGCCCCCATTAGAGCTACGCCCGGGGCCGCAAATAAACTCGACAGCCGGGGCTGTATAGCAGACAGTCAAACTACGATTTCCGTCGAGTCGATATACGTGTATTAGTAACAACGTCTCTCTCTCTCTCTCTCTCTATCTCGCCTCTGAATATCCCGTTAAGCTCGTACAAGCTCCCTCTCGAAACCCGCCTACCTATACATACATACACATACCAGCAACACCGCAATGCACGCCGTCCTTATTATAAAGCGCTCTTCTCGATCGAAAAGAAATAACACAGATCGCGGCCAATCGTACCGGTTTTGTGTCGCTCTCTCCCCGGCAAATAATAATCATCATCATCATCGCGATGATCATCAACGCCCGACTGACTTTACGAGCTTCGCGCGAGCGCGCGCCGATGAAGAGACCGCCTCGTCATCCGCGCGCGGATAATTAAAAGCTCTCGCGAGCCGTTGTAGGTAACCGTACACGCAGCTAGCTATACCAGAGAGAGAGAGAGAGAGAGAGAGAGATTCGCCTCTCCGATTTATACGGACACGGAAACGATTATATTTCGCGCGTGTGTGTGTATGCGCGCGCGCGATCGAACGTGTATATACTGCATGCGGGGTGAAAAGAGAGCAAAGTCGTGCACGAGATTTTAATTGGGGGGACGAGGGAGGGCAGGGGGGGCTGGTTATACGACAAATTTTCAGTGCTGTATATGTGCGCGAGTAAAAAGTGTTTGTTAGGACTGGTAATGAGCTCCGGCGGCGTGCATACTTATATGCGCGTATACGTTTTTATTGAAATTATATATATTTCGACGTGTATATGTGAGGCGGCGGCTATACCGCTACTGCGCAGTGCGCGCGCGCGCGGCGTTTATTAAGATGTTTCATGCGGCGTATTCCCTTATTGCGAATAAATTATCGAGTGGCTTTTATATGCAGATATGTGTTTTTACCCGGGACGCGGGAATACCGTATTATACGTGTATATATACCGTATGGCGGAAAACCTGATTCGAATTATTCAGAGGTGCTTTTATTTTTGCGCGCGACTGCAACAAAAAACTTCTCTCGCGCGCATGTATAAGAAATCCATAATTTACGCCGCCGTTTATTTCGTTGTTAATCATTTCGCGAGATGCGCGCGCTCGTAGCATTCTACCATATACCTATACACTATGCTACTCTATCCCGCACTAAACTCTAAATTCAGACTGTTATGCATATCCATCAGAGCGCTTGGAAAAATCCGGCTTAATTTACCAGATAAATCATAACGACTCTTTTCCAGCACACACACACACACACACACACACGATCACGGCTACCTTAAATTTCGAACCACCTCACGTAGCTTCTTACTCTCTCTCTCTCTCTCTCTCTCTCTCTCTCTCTCTCTCTCTCTCTCTCTCTCTCTCTCTCTCTCTCTCTCTCTCTCTCTCTTATGCTATAGCCTTATCGTCTACCCGAGCAGCAGCAGCAGCAGCAACAGCTTCTCTCGCAGCGGGCAGCAGCAACCAGCGCGGCCGGTATTCCTTTCCACTTTTTCGCGTAACGAGCTTTTATACGACCGGTCGCGCCACCAGCACGCTCTCTCTGAAAAAGAGGTCTTCCTTCGGGTTGGGCGTTCTATACTCTCCTCTCCGTAGCTTCGCCAGCCTCGTAGCTTCGCGCACGCGAGTTGCCCTTATTTAATATCCGCGCTGGAATTTCGTTCTTCTTCTGTCGCCGACCGGATTTATCTAGCCTCGCGACTTTAAAAATACGAGGCCGAGGCCGCGCGCACGGCAGCTAATGCGTCGCCGCATATTGATTCGCGCGAGTTTTTGCACGCGGCCGGGGAGGAGATGCATCAGTGGGAATGCGGTGTGCAGTGCTGTGTGCGATGTGCCATGGGAAATGCACTGGACGACGCGGTTGGGGAAGCTGCGTGGTTGCTGCGTGTAATGAGAGTGGAGAGTGAACAGGGAGAGGGGGGGATGGGTTCTTTGATGAATGCGAATGGATTTTAAAAAGAGATGAGGTTTCGGATCGGTTGTTGGGTTGAGTGAAAAAAAATCATTAAGGCGGCTGTATTGCGATACGATCTATTTTAAAAGTTAATTTTCAAATAATGAGTTGCATTTTCAATGCGGTATTCTATTTTTAGTTTCGAACGATGTATATTAGTTTTTACAAAAATTGGTGACATGACTTTTTATGTTATGAATAAAAGAGTGAATTGAAAAACGATGACTTTATATAAGAGCCCATGTATAAACGGTCAGCATTACAAATTAACAATTTTTTCTTGAATTCAGTGATGATAGCCCTTCTGGTAATTTCAATGTATTATGTATGGTATTAAAATTGACATCTAGGAATTCGTTTAAAAATCCTTTCAGAAAATTTCATATCGTTATAACTCCCTCAATGTGTTGTTGTAGAGTTTTATACCAAACTTATAAAACGGTATATTTTAATATTTTAAAATAATAATTATTCAACATAGTGATTAAAGACAAAGTTTTTATGAATATTTAATTAGATAATTTACAAACAAGATAAAATTCCCCGAGAATCCGACCACAGACCGCTATTCCCAATTGTTACTTCCGTATCAATTTTCACCTCTCGAAACCCTTGTACACGATTACTTTCTGAAATCACTGCGCGCCAACATTGATTTTCCACTACCCTCCTACAAAAAACTCCTCCGATACCACACATATTCCTCTCATACCCTCACGTTCCCTCGGCTGCATCACATACGGGCTTTCCGCGATTTCCAGCTGTACAACCACTCGCTCGCTTGCTTGCGCGCAGGCGTTTAATTATCGGGGGAGAGAATCACGCAGTACGGGCGGAAACTTCCGGTGATGTGTGTGCTAAAAAAACGGCAAAAAACTCGCGCACGTTGTATCTTTATTAAGCGAAGCAGCAGCTGCTGCTGCTCTATGATTACAAAGATCGGATAATGTAGCGTGTATATATGTATCTATGTATATACGTTATATGCGGTGTACGAAGTTGCGAAACATTACGCTCGCGGGATTTATGCGCTTAGGGCGCGCGGGAGATGGGCTCGTTCAGAATTATGATAGGGCACGAATTGAAAGATGAAAGTGGAAGAGTGCGAGAGCAGGTGTAAGAACTCTGCTTTTGTCGAGTGAGTTTTGAAAAGTGAATATTCGTTTCGCTATGTTTGCTTGTAAGAGAAGTCGGAGTTTTGAAAGTATATAAAGTTGTTAATTTAGTATGGACGAAAATTTTAACGTATACGAGAATGTCGCGCCTTTTTTCTCTCGCTGCCGCGCGCTGCAGAAGGAGCGATCTCGGCTCTCTCAATTATTCCTTTCATCACCGTGAAAACGCGCGCACGCTCTCGCGCTTGTAGTACACTAAACGCGTTGAAAGTACGCGCGCTAGCGAGCAAGACAGGTTTTATTGCGGCTCTCGGGTAAGTACAGTCTCGCGCGGGGGGCAAATAGACACGCGAGTGTGTGCTGCGGATAAGTCTCGCTGCGCGAATTCAACGATATTGCTAATTAGAAAAAATTGCCGCCACCGGTGCGTATATATATGTGTGTACACTTACGCCGCTTTAATCATGGCCAACGTTGTAATTGAATCGCAGCGACGCATATACAACTTCTCTGTTCTTTTAGACCTCTCCGTTGAATTAGATTCCAAAGTGAGTTATACGCGCACACGTATAGGCGAATATTAATTCTTGCACTTTTACTTTCGATTCGGTAATATACGTACGAGCGGATCCTGCGCATTTCATCTTCAAAATTACAAATGCAGAACGAAAGTTCATTACCGCGCGTGCGCGCGCGGTCCCTCATCCCGTATACGTATATGGAAAAAAGCCCTACTCCTTCGACGCGCGATTGCTTTCACCCGGCAACAGCATGCATATATATACGTATATACGCACTCGAAGAGCGCGCATTAACCAGTTATTTCGCATTCCGACAATTTGTTCTCGCCGATGGAAACCGAACACACACAGGAAAAACACAGGCGCGGGCGACACTCGCGCATAGACATCACCCCTGTGTGTTATACACATACGTATATATATACGTTCGTCGTCGTCGTCTACCGGTCGTAAAAAGCGTATATATGCATGTACGTGTGTCGCTGCATTATGCATATGCGTATGTGTGTATGCATGTATATACACGTGCGTGTGTTACGTCAGCGGTCGCATTGTGCTCGCAGCTGCGCCCGTTAATCATAATTTCTATGGCTCTCTCTCGTGGCGGCGACTCGATTTTTGTCGGACTATAGGAGAGGACGGTTTTTTTTCTTCGTGCAGCGAGCGAGAGGAGATCGTTACTCGCGGGAAGCAGCGCACATTATGCAAAACGCTCGTTACGCGGGCGCGTGCTTTATCGTTTAATTGGAGAAAGCTGTACGCGGGAGGATTATCGGGAGCGCCTCGACACCTTTTCCCATAGGGATGAGTATTTTCTCGTCGGAGAGGAGCTTTTTTTCCAGCGGCGTTTATGTATATGGCTAACGATAGTTTACGACTATCGATTACTTTTAATCGACGCGCGGCGACGGTGGCGGCTAGCTACAAGTTTTTTGGCGCGTGCAGGTCGCCGGGTAGCAGCTGGTTTTAAGCGCGAACGAGCAGAGGTTTAAGGAGAGGTAATGATAATGATAAATAGGCTTTTAAGTAACGGCGATTGGCCGAGGTTGGTGGTGTATATATGGTGCGCGCGGCACTTGTTAGAGGCCGAGTTTTCAAATTGTTCGTCGCGTATAGTGATCGGGTATATATAGTTTAGAATAGAATAGAATAAATTTTTATTGCTGGCTAAGGACTCGTGGTCCACGATAGCGAGTGCTCAAAAAAATAATACAAAGAAAAATTACACGATGCATATAATACCGAGGGCGTGATCGGGGCTTTTTACATAAAAACCATAGGTCGATTAAAGTAAGACAATATAAGTACAAGTAAAAAACAAAAATATTTACAAATAATAAAATAACGTATAAAAAAATCTACATACAATATGTTTAAAGTGAGAGTTTCTGGCGTGGTGGAGAGGCCGGGATTCCTGCGGCGCGAGAGCATTGATCGTCAGCGGGTTGGGATACAAATTTTTTAGGGGAGTATAAAGTCTGGAGTTTTGGTTTAGAAAGGTTATGTAGATAAAACGATTGGCGCCAGGATTAGTTTAAATTTCCTTTCTCATTGACATCCCAACAGTTCCTCTGATCCATCTAGCATTCAGATCAGGAACAATAATTCATACTCTCCCATCGCCCACAAAATAATCTCCCCAGCTCATCGAGTCTCAATACCCCGCATCGATCACACGCATCCCACCCCCGCTGTAACAATACCAAACTTTCTCCACATCTCTCACCGAAAATAAAAGCCACTCTCCGCGCACGCGTATTATAAACGATACCGATCGCGAAAACTCCGTCGCTGCAGCGGGAGAAAAATGCGCACACGTTTCGCACGTAGGCGTCAGTGTGTATATATATCTATACAGCCTAGATATATACTTGGCACTCGTGCACGTGCGACACAAAGAGCATTGTTGCAATCGGCCGACCCAGATCGCCACGATCTTTTTCCAGTGCGTACATATGCATACAGTCGCGGGCATGCCTGAGTAATTGGTCAATTGACAGAGCGATGGTGCGCGAGGGTGCAAGAGAGATTTGGCTATACATCAGGAGATGGAAGAGTGCACGCACGCGTGCGATAAAATGCATTTTATGCATGAGAGAGTACCTGTAGCAGCGCCCGCAGTAACTTTCGAACGAGCGTTTCAGCATTCATGGCCGATAAGAATTTATATATGCGCGTCAAGCTGATGCAATGGATTTTTGACGCGCGACCTTTATAGTCCCGATAAGACTGTTAAATCACCGTTCTATGTTGTAACTCTGAATCCTAAAAAAAGACGCATAATCACAAGTAAATGTACCTATATACACTACTATACACACCATCCGCCCTTCGTTTATACTCGTGTGCGCGCAGTTTTTCCAGGCCGCGGCGAAGTGGAACACGCGCTACTAATTTCATTTTCCCCGCGCCGTCTTGCGCTTCGCCACGCATGGAAAATGAGAACGCGCAGAGACCTTGAACCTGCGTTAAAGAGATTTGCGAGCTAGTGCGTCCCCGCTGCGTGTGTATAATCATTCCAGTCTGCTGGCTGCGCGACTATATATACCTCGACTTTTTAATAGAGTTTTTGACGACGAGGTACCACCTACCGCGCTTTTTACACAACGGTGCAATGGTGTCGGTTTACGGCTGCAGTGCATTTTGTTTTTGTAAATTAATATATAAAGAGAGAGATAGAGAGGGGCATGATGGGTGGGAGGAATGAGTCGGCGTATTTCGTATCGTGGAAAAATGGTAATGATTCTTTGTTGTAAGGTGAAATCTGATACAGTAATTTAACGATGATGATGTTGACGTTATGTATTGGATTACTCTGAAAGCTGCCGCTTTTTCGCAGGTAACCAGATATAAAGTGTGCTAAGTTAGCGTTAATAAGTTGTTTACGAGCACATTTTAATAAATCGTTTACGAGCAAATATTTTCAGTACTTTTCATACATTTATCTTGTCTAGTTTCTAGTTTCCGGTGAAACGCTTTTTCCCCTATTATATGGCCATTTAATAGATTGATAAATAGAATGAGTTTTTTGAAGACAAGCACAAGCTTGTTCTTGAGTATTTTGAAGGTATTAACCCGCGTAAAAATTATATTAATTACTATAGTAATCCGAAGATTCCTAGTTCGAATCCACCCAAGAATTTTTTTTTTTTTTAGAAAATTAAATCTTAAGATATTGGCAATACATTGGAAATAACACCCAAGGCAAATAGCGTCAATAGCCTTGCAATTGTTGTACATCTGTATTGCCAATACATCAGCGATATTAATTTCCAATATAGTAGTAATGTTGTTGCAATAACTTCAATTTTTACGCAGGAAAACTGATCAGTTTTTTTATTATGGAAATGGCTAGTAAAAGGCTTACTGTTATGATATGGAGTGAGAGAGACAGAATCAGATGGAGAAATACAAGTTTTGCTGAATTATTCATAGAAGGAGTACAACAAATGATTTTTTAGTTAATGTTAGTTATTTATATTTTGGTAAGCCATCCAATGCACTTGAATGCTCTTTCATATACGATAGAATTAGTAAGAAAATCAAATACGAACATTTTGTTGTGACGTCAATCTAAGAAATAGGCAAATAATGGTCGAAAAATCGTTTCATCACAGCCATTAATTAGCCATTTTTACTAGCTATTTTCTAACTTCTTGGCCATTTCATATAGATGAATTTCTATCAGAGTTACGTCGGGAATAATACATAAACTTCGCGGAACAATAATAGATCCTGCTTACACGCATCACAGAAAAATCCACCATTATCACTATAATTCAATAAAACAACTATTAATCCACCTCCTTCTCCAAGTGACTTATCTATCCAGCCGTCCTTACCTCTTCCGCCTCGTAAAAACAGCGATAAAAGCGAGAAGAGACACGCAGTGTGCACTATCTCTCCCAAACAAAGGAGCCCGAAACGCAGCGACTCGCTAACTCATTAACACAGTTTCTCTCATGCCGCGCGGAGTCGGGAAAATCGTTCGAGCGAATCCTCATCCCCGTCCTCATCATCATCATCCTCCTTTTCTCAGGATATTCGACAGATGTGCAGTCGCCCGATGTGACACGCTATTGAGGTGCAACCGACCGGAACAGTGGGGATGCGCACGTACAGTAACGACACGGCGCGACTCGAGGCGAATTTTATCGACGCGGTTTCGGGGATCGAAGCGGAGCTGGATTTCTGCTGATTTAACGGGCTTTTTGCACTCGCGCGGCGGCGTGTTGCCGAATTACGGCCGGTGGGAAGAAGGTTCCTTTTTTGAGGTTCGCCGGCGAATCGAACGGGTTTGGTCGGTGGTTTTGGGGAGAGGTAACTCTGTGCGCGCGTGCGGTAATAAAGTTATTAGAGTGGGTTTGGTTCGAGTTTATTGGGGCTTAAATTATTCGGTATAATCTGAATGGTCTACCGTGAACATCGTAAACGATAATTTGCAGTATGACTGTTATTCAACAATTTATAATCACTACATCGCATTCTACAGTTTCGAAAAATTATACCAACTCCGCACTCCCTATCACCTACTGAATATTCAAACATTCCGTTTCCCCTATTACAAAAGATCCATAACCTCCACTGTATACCGACCCGCTAATCTCCCTCGCATTCTCACTTGTACACACTAACACCATACCTCTTCGGAACCAAAAAAACCAAAATCCATCGTGTGAGGTAACACCCTCAATCAGCCGAATTCATTGCTTCTCTCTCTCTCTCTCTCTCTCTCTCTCTTTCTCTCTCTCTCTCTCGCCCCGGCATCCGGATAAGATTACGCACGCACACGGTCCATTGCATGCGCATAATACCCCCCTTCCTTCTCTCTTTCTTTCTTTCGTTCGCGCGAGCGCAAGCGCGTAAATTACGATACCTTTTGAAACATACCTTACTTGCCACACGGCGAGCGCGCGTATCTAAAGGTAGCAGCAACAGCAGCAGCCACAGCAGTGTTATCACGCGCGCACGCGTTTACATTCGCGCGGGCCCGCGCGCGATTTTCGCATTGTGACTCTGTAATTACCGTAGCCTATAAATCAAGCGCGCAAGCGCGAGCGAGTGTCTATCAAAGTATCGGATCGCGCGGGGCTCGGGTTAAATTGAAAAAGAGCTCTCTGTGCAGTGTTGCGCTGCAGCAATATAACAGCGCCACGTGTCGTTGCTCGCGCGCACGTATTTTAATTTCAGTGTATTATAATGCCGACGAGGGACGCGATCGTTATTATCCGGCGAGGCAGATTGATTGAGTTATATTTATTTATAAACTCATTTCGAAACAATGACAGCTACGAGCGTAGTATGCCGCGCAGCGAAGTTATCTCGTGCAAATTTAACGCGCGGTAGCCGTCCGCGTGGGTTTAAAAGGGGACAGGATTATACCTGGCCGTTGAGACAGGAATAATTGTTTCATTAATTTTTCGCGATGTTTCCGGTGAAATTGTTTACGACGTCCGTATTGAAATGATCACTGCACGACTAATTGAAAAAATAAACGAGTATGACTGAAAAGCTTCTACCGTTACAGGTGCTTACGAAAAAAGCTCAACGAGATGAAAAGAACAATCAGCCACTTCTTCTATACACTTATACAGGGGGTCCCAAAAGTTTCGGGACGGTCGAATAACTCGGCCGGAAAGAGTTTTCGCTGAAAACACTAAATGGGGAAGATTTAAGATTTTGAAAAAACTATCACGTAGAATTTTTCGGGACCTACTAAACTTTTGGGCCTTTGTGAGTCCCAAGTTCAATTTTATAAATAGGAACCCATATTTTTTTACTCGAAATTCGTTTTCAGCGCTAAATTTTACGTGCAGATAGGTATATTATTGACGTCATCCTTGGACAGTTTATGGTTTATTTTGGGCCAATGTAGGGTGGTTTCACCAATATCCGAACAGTTACCAGTTAATGAAAGAAAAGCCGATATTAGTCCCATAAGGCCTAAAATAGATTTTGGGACCTTACAATGTTTCTGACTAAAGTGTAACAATGTGCAGTAAAAACACTATCCACCTATAAAATAACACATTTTTATAGGAAAACACATTCAGTGGGCCCAAAAGATCCTCAAATTGACCAAGGATGCCATCAAGATTACCTATCTGCAAGTAATATTTTGCGCTGAAAACGAATTTGGAGTAAAAAATAGGGGTTTCCATTTACAAAATTGAACTTGGGACCCAAAAAGGCCCAAAAGTTTAGTAGGTCCCAAAAAATGATCATTTTACCTGATAGCTTTTTCAAAATCTTAAATCTTCCCCACTTAATGCGTTGAGCGCCCGAAAAAAAATTATCCATATACGGCTATATACATCCATACATAAAAATCTTGCATGGGGATATATGAGCATACGTGATTATATATGATCATATATGGATTTCGTCTCTATATAAACATATATACTTGTATATTAGCAAATATAGTCATATATGAATATATATGATGATATATAGACATATATGACAAAATCGATATACATTCATGTACGTCCATGTACGGTCGTATACGGTTTTACATATTTGTATATAATGATATATGTTCATATATGGACGAATATGGACACGTATAAAGATGACTTACAAAAGTATTATATATATCCATATAAGATCATATATAGTCATGTATGACTATACTTGCTTATATACAACCATATGTTTTTATATAGAGACAAAATCCATATATGATCAAATATGGTTATATATAATCACGTATGGTCATACATGTCCATGCAGATTTTTATATATGAGTATATATGACCATACATGGATCATTTTTTGCCGGGCGGAAATGTTTTTCTGACGAGTTATTTGACCGTCTCGGAACTTTTGGGATACCCCGTACAGAAAGGGGGTATAATAAACACAAACTACTATACCCGTTCGTATAAATCGCGAAATTACGCCAGTTCGCAAGAGCTCTCGTATACCCACACACATACCGGTTCATCGCGTGCCGCGGCCAAATTGAAAATGGCTATTTTTAGCGCACAGGCTTCCGTATTTTTGCCGGGCTTTACGCGCTTTTTTCGCGCACATACATAATATACACACGGCGTGTGTGTGCGTGGGTCTCGCCGAGTATAACGGGAACGTCGTCGTCGTCGGGGGTACCGAAGAAGTCATTAGGATTTAATTATCGGTGGATAGGGAGAGATAGAGAGAGAGAGAGATAGAAGGGAAAAAGGCTGCGAGAGAGTCTATAAAGTCATTATCGCGGAAATCAATTTCGCGCGGGCCGTTTTAATTGAGTGTCATAACACACACATGTGCACACGCGAGCGATCGGATTTTAATGAGCCCGGGCGACGCGAGCTTTCCGTATTTTTTTTTAATTACCCTGATATTGTGAGAATACGTGAAAGGGTACACATGTATAGGTTTGTACCTGTATAGCGCTAAAATTATAAACCAGCAGGTGTGTGTGTGTATATATAAGCGCAATTACTCCTACTAAACCATCCATCCATCCTTCTTATTCGTTCAGTCTCTCCGATCCTTCTTCCCTCAATCCACCTCTCGAGAGGAGAACGTACATACGATACCCACACACGCGCTCGCGAGCGCATACGTGCATCTTGTTAACGCACGCGGCGGCGGCGGCCTCGGCGCTTGACAATTCATTCGTTTTGCGCTCTTTGCGCGGGCCGGTTAGTCGTTATCGAATTACTCGGCGCTTGTATAACACGAGCGCGAAGTGGATATATTGCCGGCGCGATTACAACGCCGAGCGCGGCCTGGCTAGCCGCGCTCGCGGGCTCGGAATAATCGCGAGGAGGAAGTGTAGTCCCTCGTATAGTCATTGATATCTCGATCCCTACGAGAGAGAGAGAGGGAGAGAGAGAAGAGGTTTAAGGTTTGCGTGGAGAATTAGAATCTTCGCGGGTTCGCGTGTGTGTGTGTGTGTGTGTGTGTGTCTGTTGGAGAACGCGTGTAACTGGCGGTATTTTTACGTTCGGATACGAAGGAGGAGACTAAACGGTCTCTAATGCGAGCTGATAATATTTCAGAAAGCGATTATAGATTTATCGATATATACTTTTTTTTTGTATATCACACGCGTAAGCTCTAATGGATAGATTGTCAGAGATATTAGAATCACCCGGACTACTTAGCCGAAAGCCCCCGTATATAACTCAATAGCTCTCTTGTCTCCGATATCCGATTAATCTAGCAAAGATTCATGAAGTAGTCGGTAGTGGCTTTTTCAAAACTACTACTACTTATACCGTAGGGGCACATAGTCAGTTACACGCGAGAAGATGTGTGTACGGACGGGTGAGAGAAGCAATCGCGCGGCGGCGGCGGCGACGATGCGCGCGTTCCGCGTTCCTTAGGGAGTCTCTACAACCTTGCGCGTGCGTGTGCGCTCGCGTGTATAAGGTATACCTATATATAGCGCTCTCCTATATATAGGTATACCTTATACACGGCGAGCGCACACGCACGCGCAAGGTTGTAGAGACTCCCTTAACGGTATACCGTTTACACGCGCCGACTCTCGTTCGAGACGCGGTGTATATGTATATATACGACAGGGGACGGTGGTTTGTAGGTTCCGCGTTGGGGGTTTGCAAAAATTATTCGCACCTTTTGATTTTTTATTTTTAGTTTTGTGATGGATTAGAGAGGTGTTTCAGTAGAAACGGGGAATATAGTGATCAGACACGTTATTTTAAAAAGAAAAAATGACAGCAACAGTATATCATTGATTTCAAAGAGCTTGTAAAAATTGTTATTTCTACAACTTTATTTGAGAAAAATTCAGACCATTAATGCAATTCATTTTTCTAAAATTATACCATTTCCATTCGCTATACTAATAAACAGTCAAGGAACAAAAATTTAAACTTTACATATAATACACTACTTCACTCTCTTCCCAAAGACTGTGCAGGATATTCGCAAGTTCCGCATTCGTACGCTCTAACCTTGCGTTTCCCCCCATCGTCAAATCGGTCGCAGGCTCGCGCGCACTGAACTCGCGCATAGACGAAAGAAAAGCAACCGCCTGTGAAATCGACCTGGTGCGCGCGCGCGCTCACAAAACGCGGAATTTACGAGGCGCGAGGGGGAGAGCGAGAGCATCGGCGCGCAAGCTCGCGCGTAAATCACGCGACGGATGGTATATATAGTGGTGGTATAGTAGTAGTACAATTGCGAGTCGCGTGGTTTTTGCGGAAAAGTTCGGGGGTGGATGACCGAGAGCGTTGATTTTTTTTTTTTTTCGAAACGGTGTTGCTTTTTGTGTTTCGGAGCGTGGCCGCGGATGTTTGAACATAGGAGAGTGGAGGGATGGGTAGAGTAATAACAGTTGGAGGAAAGCAGATGTATACGTATAGAACAAAGCGTGCGCAGGTGATTTGAATATCGCTGCTTGTATTATTATGCGAGGAATTAGCACAAAAATCCAATTCAGCGTACAAGTACCTTCCTCCTGCCGGACGATTCGAGAGGATAATAACTGTAACGCGAATAACGTAATCTTTTTTTTTTTCAAAAAGTTTATTTTTTGCGAGTCAACCAAGCGCGCGCGCTTAATTTCATAATCAACTTTATCGCCGCTCTTATAAAATCCTCTCCCGCGGAGTCGTTCGACCATCGTAATACCCGCACTGCAAAAACCAACCGTTTCATCTGTCTATCTGTCCGACTCTCTTTCTCTTGCCTCCCGCGCGCACTGCTGTTGCTATATAAAAGCTGTACGCGCGGGTCGCAGATTTTTCGCCGCGTGAAATTGGCGCGCGCCTAACGGCCTGGGATTAACGACCATAACGACCGAAAATCCAAACGACGCGCGCGCGTAGAAAACTCGTGAAAGTTATATGTCTCCGTGTAGTGTAGAGCAATGCCGTTGCGAAATGTGACTATAATGGCTGTGTGTTTTTCCCGCTGTAGTGTTTTTTGCGCCTGGTTTATTACGTTTTTTTTGCCCGGCTTCGAATGTGCGATCGCGAGACAGATGGAAAAAACCGGGTTTCTGTTAGTTCTGAGTATGCCTAGTGGGTGGTAAGGCGATACTTCGCGCAGGAACGAGCGGTTTTTTTTCGGTTCGCCGCCGAGTTTAATAAGGGACGATCTGTCAAGGTGTACGGTTACGAGCAGAGAGCCTTCAATGAGAGATTCCCGATATAGAAATTTCCTGAGAGCTCTCATCTATTCAAAAAATCCATCGCCCCGAGTACATATATATATAACGATGTTTCCACGACTACGTGAGCGCTGCATATACGCATTCATCAAACAAATTACCCGTAATGGCGATAATTTCGCGAAAATATCTATCGGGGCTCCGTTTACCAGGATTCTTCCACGTCGAAAAATTGATTTTCAACGGAACCGCCCGCGCTTCTATCGCGTAAAATCACTCTGTAAAACTAGCCTACGGCGGTGTCGATGTATCGGGAATATATTTCGCATCGCGCTAAATTCAAATCGCTTTCCTCGCGCCGGAAGGCCAGCGATGCGCGTCTCGATTATTAATCCGTCGATTAGCATCGAGAGAGCCGCGAGCAAGCGAGCAAGAGCGTCGACAGATTATCTCTCTCTCTTTCAAGAACGCGCGAGGCCATTTGTTCGCGGCGATAGCGTCGCGGGTAATGAGGCGGCCAATGGTTTTTCATTAAAGTTTCAATGGAAGTGTGTGTATGTGTGTGTCTGGCGACGAGGATATAATAATGCAGATTCTATTAAGGATGCTGCTGTGCCGTGTATACGTAAGTTACGGCGATCGAGATTTTTTTCTCGTATGTTGGGGATAAGGATGCGAACTGATGGGAGAGAGCGAGTATTTTATTTGTTAATTTTGAAGATTGAATTTTGCGCGTTACACTTGATGAGCCTTTTTTTCTAGGATCGAAGCGACGAAGCGGTGAGAAAATTTATATAAGAAAATTGCAGTACATTATAAATACGCGCCGAGACTATAAATTGAAACTAAACGCAGCTTTGCCTTATCGCTCAAACAGACAAAACGAACATTCAAATACACGTCTATAAGCACCGCGATATTCCACGAGCCCGTCTATAATACATTAATGTGAGATCCAAATCGACATATTCAACGCGCGATCACTACCTGGTATTACACAACAGAGCACCCAGCGCTCGTCAAAAACTGCAATCCTCCGAAAAATTCACGCACCTCCGCCTGTATCTGCCTCCCAAACAAAGACCTCGTATAACATATTCTCTCCCCCTCTCCTTCTCGATCCTATATATTCTAGCACAATGCAATACACCGCTTATATACGCGCGGCTTATAGAATCTCCCCCAAGAGAGAGATGCTTATCGGCCACGTGTGCCCGCGCGCGCGCTGGCAATTATAAATTTGCCGCGATTAAGTGAAAGCTTGATACACACACACATGCACACACACGCACACACACGCGAACGAGCGATCGAGCGTTAAGTCATTAGCCGCGCGCGGCCTTTATGGAGAACCGAACAATGCCCCGGTGTAGTATTATATGCACATGCACGTGCGCGCGCGTGTGTGTGTGTGTGTGTATGGATATAGCCGGGGGGGGGTTCATAGACGATGATTTTCGCTGAATAATTTCGATGCGTGGAGAATGCCGCGCGGACGCGAGGGGGGATATAAATGCGTTTTGGAATGTTTTAGCGACGCGCGATAAAAATTCAAAGTATTCCCGAGAATGGAAACCGTTATATTATACAACGTCGGATAATAAATTAATTTGACGCGAGTATTCGCGCGATTCGGCGCGGGGAGTTTTCTCCATTGCCGATATATAGCTGCGCGTTTAGAAAGTTATATAGCGTAATATATGCAAAATGTGTGTGTGTGCGCGTGTATGTGCATACGATGTGCGCGCGAGAATCGGTGAACATTGACATAACTTCGGGATCGTTATGTGTATACTGCTACAGGTATGTGCCGCGAGACAATATCCTTATAATCGACGTTCATTGCCTCTTAAAATCCATTAATTCCTTATTAACGATAAATTTCACGCGTTTTTCTATCCACACACGTCCGTACGAAACACACCCAAGTCACGAAAACCCTCAGCATAGAGTTTTCCTTTCGTCGTGCTTTTATATAGCCCCGCTCGTAAATCCCGAGTCGAAGTGTCCGCGCGCGGGAGCTAGCCCCCGCGTGAGCGCGGGTCCCGTTACAAAGCGCGTATATGTGTGTAGGTATATATATAGAAGAATGCCGCAGCCGCCGCCGTCGTCGTTTGTAGTCACCGCGCGCGGGTAATTAATCGACCTCGCCGATTGACTTTCGCATGCGCGCGCCTTATCTTCACCTTTACCCCGCGTGTGTAGTGGAAAACTGTCCCGCACGCGAGCGCAGTAGTATATGCGCGTGCTTGCAAATACGAGGAGGTAATGGGAGTTGGTAATAATTTATCGTCTATAAGAATGTGGGTATGGGTTTTTTGGGGGTAATGGGGAAAGGGGGCTTATAAGTACCGGTATAAACGTAATAATTTGCGCGCTAAACGCTGTCGATCGAGAGATATATAATATATCGGCCGCACGAGTGCGCGAAATCACGCGCAGCGCCTCGGGTCGTGGATTCCGCGGAAAGCTGCGCACATGCGGACGTGCCCCCTACATACACACATTTTTCCACCAAGGAACATTATATGTGTGTTGGATTGATAAGTCATCACCGTTATCCTAGCTTTTTATATATTATACACCGTGTATAGTCGCACATTAATTTTTTTCCCTATATTATACACTTATTATAAATGTAATCTACGCGTTTTCCAAATCTCACGGGCAAAAACGTCGTGGAAGACACGATGAGAGCCGCATTCGCCGCCGCTCTCGTCGTGTGTCAGAGAGCGAAGGAACGAACGCGCCGCGCTATCGCGTTACCTCTCCTAGAGAGAGCGAGAGGTCCTCGACCTCCCCCGCCGCGTCGTCTACATGCGAACGGTGACGTCCGTGATCCGGTCACTCGCCGCACCGGGCGAAAAACATATCGCGAACGAGGAGGATGAACTCGTGTGTGCGTCGCGGAAGAGGAGAGTGGTTTGTGTGTTCGTTGGTTGACCTGCGCCAAGAGTGTGAAGTCGTGTTAGGTGGGTAGGAAGGTAGAGTGATTTGTTGGGAGACTGTGTGTGTGTATAGGGTGTTTTTTTGTACGTATAGAGGTGGATGTTGGTAGAGTGATAAGGTGGTTTGTTGGCGAATAGGGAAGCAAGTGAATCGATGTTTATAATTTTGTTAAATATAATTAATAGATTGAATTATCTGTGGTATCTTGATGTTTTTATTTTAGACGTTTGAGTGTGCATTGCAAGAGAAATTAAATTATTACTGAACGCTATGCAGTGTATTTAGATAAATTGAGCTGATAATGTATTTACTTAGGATTAATTCAGTCCCGTATAAATGCTTTAATAACTGGTAATTCCGAAATAATGAAATACGATGTAGTTTAATTCGATATTAAATCTGAGTATACCACAAAAACCATCCACATAAAACACGCAAAAACTCGACAATAATAGCCGAGAAACCTAATCTCCCCATCAATATAATAGCATTACACTCTCCAACAGAATGTGCCCCACACGCGGTAGTATACAAACGCCGAAGCATTGCGCATATGTAAAAGCTTCCGCAAAACTCCAAAAACGTAAATCTTGAAAAAAAAAAAGAAGTTGCCAAGGCAAGTGCACTGCAAGATAACCGCTACAGTACTACGACGGGGCATCATAAAAAGGACCCAGCGTACGAATAAAAGAGAAGCTTGCGCTGCAGCTACCGTGTGGCTAAAACCCTGACTATTAACGTCTGAAGGCCACGCGCAATTTCTCGTCCACCGAGTTACGCGTGCGCTTTAACGGACGGTAAATTTCACGCAAGAAAGTCTCCCTCTCTCGTGAGGGGCGGATGTACGAGAGAGAGAGAGAGAGAGAGAAAGGGACGCGTGTCTACGTATATAGCTTTAATCGGGGAGGGAGAATGTTTCTCGGTAGGGCGTGTCCCACCTATCAATCAGGCGTTATTCTCTCTCTCCGGCGGCACGCGCTCGTGCTCTCGCAAATAAGCCTACCTCGCTCTCTCTCTCTCTTCATCTCGCGCGCTCTATCCTCTTATTGCCAATGACATAATGACTTCCGGCTGCTCTCGCGGCGCTAATGCGACGTATTGAAAAAGCGCGAGAGGAAATTGCCCCGCGCGAACGTCGTTATTACAATACAGAAAAGAGTGTACGCGCGCGATGTCGTTTTTTCTCGTGATTACGAGGCGATTTTCCGTTTTCAATGCGCGCGCGCGCGTCTGTGTTGATAAGGAAGTTTATTAACGCGCGCGCGGGCGTATTAAATTTGCAAAGAGTGTAGCATATAGCTTCTGCTTTTCTTCTGCGCTCCCGCAAGCCTGCAGTAAATGTTAATTGAGTAAATTTATGCTGCCGCGGCGGCGGCGGTGGGGTGAGTTAGAGGGTATATACGGGCGGTGGCGGTTTGTTATATAATGACGGGGGAAGAAAAATCGGCGTGGGTTCGCGGAATTAAGCCGTTGATGCGGGGCGGCGCGAGATTTAATAATTCGAAGATATACTTGCGAGGTGGATAATGCTGTAAGTAGCAGCTGGTGATGATGCTTTTATTGTAGAGTGCTTTAATTAAGGTTTTTCGGCAAAAATGCTTTTACGTAGAAAGTTGTGTGTGATCTTTTTATGTATACGGTTAATCGTATACGCGTAATAGACGCTGATAACTTCATGCGCGTAATATGAATTACTGCAAGGAAACTTTTTATAGATTTCAAGATTGCAGAATTTTTTCAATAATACTATAGCATACGCGTCGGTGCTCGTAAAAATACGTTACTGTTACGCGTATACGTATCAGAATTCCGTTTCATTTCATTCCGGCAATCAAAACAAAAGCCAACCATAATTACTCTTATCCGCTAAACGCAAGATTATCCACATACACACTCACAGCGACTGCATGTGCATGCATGCACCCAATTCCCCTTTTAATTAAATCTAAACACATCAACAACTCGCGCGTTCCTAACCCTTATCACGCGACTCTACACAACCACCGCACCGCCACTCGCGATGAAGCCGTAACTTCTATAAATCGACTTTTTCCCCCTGCTCGCACGCGCTCTTACACCGGAAATAGCCACCTTCTCAGCGCGCGGCGCAAACAGCCTGCGCGCACGCGACTTGCTCTCCTCCGCGCCTCGCCGTGATAAACGCATCGTCGCGCAATAAAAAGCTCAGCGGCGATAGATAAGCTGGGAACTGGAGTTCTCTTCCGACAAATTTGCCGTGGGCCGCTCTCGCGCTACTTAGGCCCTCGTCGTTTGTCTTAACGAGGCCGCGCGCCAGAAATACCCGCGGAAAAGCGGTTATATGCGCGCACCGACAAAGTCGACTTTTACGCACCGAGAGAGAGATAGAGGATGAGGAAACGTACGTTGTTGCCGCACGGCTGTTTCGCGGTGATTTGCGTCGTCCGCTGTCTTGTATATACGTACGCGTGCATATAGTTTTTCCGGAAGTTTTCCACGGGGCGCGGCGTTTTTTTTTCTCTCTTCTTTGTGAGGGGGAGAGACGAGGATGATGGGTTTTTGTCGGGAGATAAAGTGCGGGTTCGTTGGGAACGAGGCGTCGTGGCAGCTTTTTTTGGATTATAATAATGTATGGAGATGTACGCCGAGGGAAATATAATCGCGCATAATATTATATATCTGGATGTCTTAATGTATTATATTGCGCGCGGCTCGTAAAGATATGCTTTTAAGAATAAATTACGCGACGATAAAAGTCCGCTTTAATTAGCTTTTTAACGATTTAGCTACGGTGTAATTTCGCAAATTACAGCAGCGTTTTTGCCAAAGCTGTAAAATATGCCTAGTTATAACGCTGCGAGAGCGCGCTTAATCGTGACCAGTAGCTCTTGCAAGTGATTTTTACTTCCTGGTAAATCTTCGCCAGCAGCGCCGAATCAGCGATATGGTTCGAAAATCTCGTATATTCGCTACTTTGCATTAAGCGTATCCTACAGGGATGAAATAAAATGATTATTTTTAGACTATAGTAGCTAACGTATGGAGGATATGTCAGCAGAGGATGGAAAATAGGATATCAAATAAGTGTACTTGTCGTTTGCTCTTTCACTCTAAAAATATTTTCGATGATTCAAAGCGACAGCTGCCCTCTTACAACGCGTTTATATATGAATAAAAATCAATACTTTTATGAACCTGCTTGAACACGACATGCACTCCTCCCCCTTTACTTCCCTCGTAAAATACATTTTCAAATAAACTTCGCCATTCAATCCAGCTACAAAACACACCCTAATATCACGCAACCCACCCACGATAACCAAGCCCAAAAAAAGCCTATAATGCCGTAGACACTATCATAGCACAAGTTCACGGCCACGCTCGTAAAAGCAGCGCGCACGAGGAGCAGTTACGCGCAGAAGAGTCGAAATCACGCGCGTGCGCGCGTATAAAAGCCCCATGGTCGCGCCTCCGCGATGAGATGATTGCCGATAAATTCCGGCGCTCTTTCGCACGCTCTTTTTGCGAGCGCCCGCGCGAAGTATAATTCCGCGATTAAGGAAAGTGCCCGGCGCGTCGTGGGAAAGGTGATTTTCGTCGCTCGATCGCGGAAAAGGAGGCGTTTTTTCTTATGGTGGTACAAGTAAGGAAGAGTGCATTTTGGGGGAAAATAAGTCTGAACGAACGAAAAGTTTTAACGCTTACTTACCCCGGAATCAGAATGGGAAGAGGCAGTCGTTACTTTAATTCGCTGTATGCGCATATTCATTTGCACGCACGTTTATTGCGGCAATTTTTGCAATACTTTTCGAAAATTGCCGTGACTTTCATAATAATACCGTAAACTCTCTTTCTCCTTCTTGTGTATATACTGCAGCGCTTTTCTTCATCTGCATCGCGGAAATGAATGGCATAGCGCAAGGCCGTTAAGTCCTCTAATGTTTATGTAATTCGAAATTTACGCGCGCGTGTATGTGTTTTACACGCGGAAAGGCGTAAATCACGTTTCTGTTGGATTTAGATTGTCAAATTGAATTACAGCTGACGGTAAATTATACACGCGTGCGTGTATGTAACCTCGGGCAATCAGATGACTCTCCTAATGACCGCGACTTAGAAGTGAAATTTCCCCTCTTTGGCCGCTTAATTTATTTGGACAAGAACCACCGCGATATAATTTACATCCTCTATACTCTTTTTCCATCGTCCCGTTTGATCATCTCTATATACATATACGAACACGCGGAAACGCGAGTGTCCGCCCCATTATCTACTCGAACTGTCCCCTCGCGCGCATACTTTCTCTCCTCGCTCGATAAACAAACAATACTCTCTCGACTCGCGCCCCATAGCGTACTCTCCTATCGCGCAACCTTTCTGCCGCATCCCCCGCGATAAACAACGTATATCTCCCCAGCGGACGCTTCTTACCTCCTACCTCGTACGCGATTGTCTCCCCTCCTTCCCCTGTGCACGTACACACATACCTTACCTAGCCTCCTTCTCGGCTTATCTCTCGCTCGTTTCCTACAGCGCGTGCGGTGGCGCCTCGCGCGTGCTTATCGCTCGGCGACAGGTTTGGCCCGATTGTCTCTCTCGTTAGAGCGCCAATGGGTTTATGCGTATTGATGCGTCGATAGCGATAAAGGTGTGTGTGTGTGTGTGTGTGTATGCAGAAAATGCATGCGCGTGTATGTGGGGATAGAAAGGAGATAGAACGGGTTGTACTATTATCGGCTGTCGCGCGCGGGTAACGAGAAACTCCTCTCGTAGAGTCGAGGAAAATTGTGTATTCTAGTTCTCTCTCTCTTTCTGCTGCCGCGCGTCGCGATGCTCGGTTCGTGTGTGTGTGTAAGTACACTTCTCGGTCGTTTTGTTCACCGGCGCGCTGCACTGCCGAGATAGGATAATTAAATATCGGTGTACAGCGTGGTGGTACTTTTGTAGCGATAGCGAGCTCGTGCCTTTTTTGCGTTTTAGAGTTGGGCAGGTTTTACATAAGTGTGTGTATATCGAAGGTCGATATATGTTATGTAAAATATATTTATTGAATGCAGAAAGATTTATCAGCAGTATATAGTGTACGCGCGCGCACACCGAGCAACTATTACACAGCACATTCTTGTCGCCTGCGTATAATACCGGCGTTACTGCAAAAATTCTGTAATACATTAAAATTTAGCTTTTGAAAAATATACCTGACGATAAGTATCTGGTACCAGAAGCTACCACCACCGCCACGCGACTCTCTTGAAATCTAATTTGACGATTCAATCGCGGCCATGCAGAGACTCCGCCCGCGCCAAATGGGTTAACGACGCGCCAGCTGCCGCGCATCAAAACCACAACTACTCGTAAAAGCTCCCCGGCGGAATGACTTTTCACGATTTTCTTTTCACGTGTACAATATAAACCCACCGCAGAGCCGGGATACCCATAACGAGATATCTCTATATCTATAATTCTCCGAGGCGCGCGCTAGGCTGTAATAAAGCGGCGGCTTTACTGCCGGCGACTTCCCCTCGCATATACGGTAGCCCCGCAGTCGTTATACGAGCGAGAGTAATACGTATGTGCACACGTACATGTACTTTCTTCCTCGCGTTTTTCGGGCGTGCAAAAGAGAGAGATAGGTTTCTCCGGTTACGCGCGTGTCGGCATTGTTCGGCAGCAGGAACTCGTTTCGGCGGATCGCTATGTGTGTGTGCGCTGTGCCGGAGGAGATAGAGGTGAGGAACGAGTCGATGTGTAATAGAAACGTAGAGAGAGGAGGCGCGCGTGTAGTACGCCGATCGGTGGATTTTGTGCAAGAGGGAGGTGAACGGAAGTACGAGGTGAATATGAGGGATATTTTATGGGAAGAAGATGGTTTTGATGCCTCGCGTTGTTGTCAATCTCCGGCTGGAAGTAGTCAGATACTCGATAGGGGAAAATCCGAGGAAAATAATTTACTCGTCGCCGCGGCTTCCTGCGCTGAAATTTACGATAGCGCGCGAGCAAAAATCTCATGTAACTCACATTTTTCTTTAATAAAACTGCACCGCGCGAGGCAAAAAACCATCCTTCTAATAAACACATTACAGTTAACGAGCAAAACGGCAGATTAGTAGCTGCAGCGGGCGAGCTCTCTTCCTACCCACGACAATCACGTACGTATACGTACCTATACGTACTCGCTCTCGAGTGCTTCTTCTTCTTCGCTCTCTCTCTCGGTGGGCGTGAGGCGAGCGCATTAACGCTCTCGACTATACACGCGCGCATCACGCGAGAGTGCAGAGGGCAACATCGAGCAGGAAGTAGCCCCTCACGCTCGCATACTCTCTCTCTCTCTCTCTCTCTCTCTCTCTCTCTCTCTCTCTGTCTCTCTCTCTCTCTCTCTCTCTCTCTCTCTCTCCCGTAATAATAAAGTGGTATATACGCTGAGAGAGAGAAAGAGCGTCATGGTCGAGTGAAGCCGATATGCTACCGGTCGACGCGCCCACGCGAGTTTTTGCAATTTTAAAAGGGAGGGAGAGATGGATATGTTTTTTGTAATGCGGTTGTGGGGATGGGCGCGAGCGATAATTGTGGTGGTGCTACGCGGTAGGTACGTATATATAAATGTGGCATAGCGGCTGGAAATCGTCGAAATAATAATAAGTGCAAAAAAGTATACGCGGCGCATACGATCATCGCGAGATGGTTATCTGCGCGTGGCTCTTCGAATCGAGGGAAAATAAAGCAAAGCGCGTGATATATAATATGTAATGTATGTTAGACGGCTAAGGAGGAACAAATTAACGTATGCGCATATTTGTTAAGCGGCCAATTAAAATGCATGAAATTATCACGGGCCGGCGCACATTCTATATTACATACTCCGATTTATAAATGTATAATATGTATACAAGGATTTTTCTATACTCGCTCGGCGGATTCAATTTCTGCAACATTGTGTTCCTCGCCGCGTCGCGGTGAATTTATAAAACGTGCTCCTCCCCAGTGTATAAGTATATACGCCTCTCTTTCTCGGCTTCTTTCTTTCTTTTTTGTTCTCGGCTCGTAATTCGCAATAAAATTGCAATGATTATGCGCTCGCCTTCCCTTATGTACAAACGAGTAGTTTTCTGTTCAGTTCCTTCGCTCCTTTTTCGCCTCTCTTATACACGACGGGAGTATTTTTTATTTCATACCAGCACGCACGGCGCGGCTTGAATGAGAGTTCTTTTGACTGTATCCGCACGGGATACACGGACAGAGGAGAGAGAGAGAGAGAGGGAGAGAGAGTCGAACGTGTAGTTTACGAGATATAGTTTTTTTGCCGAGGTCTCGCGGGCGCGTGCGGAGCCGTGAAACGCGTTTTTCCGCTGCGGCGCAGTGTATATCGAAAGCTATTACTACTACCGCCGGGCTTGTGGTCGCGGGGCGAATATAAGTCGGAGAGTTGGAAACTACGCGTGCGTGAAATGAATCGGCGCGATGCCGGTTTTCTGGCGAATAAATTATCGTGATTGCGGCCGTGGTGAATGATACGTATAAAGGTTGGGATATATTGGTTTTTGTGTATAGGTAGTTGAAGAAAGTTATTACAGGGATAAATATTCATCCGGTTTTAATATTAGACGCTTGTTTGCTGCAGTTCTGCGCTGCGAAGTTAACAAGATTCCCAACTAGTCTTTAAAATACTTGTTTGTACATCAATAAAAGAACAAGCATTATATCATTCTGTTTCTTTCGTTATCATCTCCCTTTTATCACAGTACTTTAATGTTATTGGTTTATTACTAATGATTTTGAAGATATCTTCAACCATTTAACAGCAATTTCAGTACTCTTATAAAGTACATAAATCTAAAAAAAAAATCACAATACCTGTAACTTTAAATTTTCTCACTGCACTTTAAACCTACACGAAATCATAAACTCTCGATCTCCAAAAAAAAGATCACGCGGCAAAAGCGACCCATCCGTCGGACCATGTCTATCCGTCATTATATCCGTCCTCATTCCACTTCTACCCTCTCGCATACACACGTACACACATATACATATACGTAACCGCTCTCTCGTGCGCATGGCTAATTCGCGAAAGAGTTCGGCGAGCGGATCCCACGATTAGACCACGACGAAGACGGCGCGTCTGTGACCGGCTCGTATATACATCGAGCGATAAACCAATTACCGATCTCGAACGTCTACGACGACAAGTCCGAGTCTCCTCTTTCTCCACGTGCAGATGCATATACACACACATGGTTTGGGCTTTCTTCTTCCGCGAGAGAGAGATCGCTATCGATGCCGGCTATCCGAGACTAATCGGAGCGCGCGTGGGCGGCTGGGAAAGGGAGAAAGAAGGAAGGAGAGAGAGAGAGAGAGAGAGAGATATTTATTGCTTGATTCGGTGGATTTTTCTACGAAGACTTGCCGCGTGTGCATGAAATTCGAAAATTTTGCGTGGGGTGCGCGAAATTAATTCGTCCTCTCGTTGAGTAGGAGGAGGAGGAGAAGGTGTGTAACTGTTTATGTACAGTCAAACGTTGTTTATGGCCAGCGCTCGAGGATTATTTATATTATTATCAGTCATAATTCAGAGATAATTGCCGCGGAGTTGGAAAATTGAAAAGGTTTATTGCGGTAGCAGACGACGAGTCGACGGCTCTCAACGCGAAAATCATTCTTCTGCCCATTATATGTTTCTTGCGATTGCACATAATTGTTTTCCCTGCCGGCATCGACTCGATCCATTGAGAGCCGATCGAACAATCAATCGAGCCGTCAATTAATCCACAATTATATTCCTTCTTCTCGCACACCTGCGTCTCCTCGAGAATTCATTTTATTCAATTAACCGTTACACGCACAAACCTATCCATCAATCCTCCTGTATCAACAAACTATAAACGACGTTGTTCTAGGCGTGCGTGTGTATGTATATGACCCTACCTAAAAAAAATCGAGCGGAAAAGGGGCGCGGTATTAACCAAAACACGCACACACAGCCCAAATAAATCGACGCCCACGTGGGACACGAGAGAGAGAGAGAGGGCATCTGCATCGTATGCGTGGGCGTTTGCCTAAAAAGGCCGCTCGAGCCGCGTCCTTATAGGAAACGTTCTCTTCTCTTTCTCTTCCTTATGGTGCACGTAGAGCAGCATATATACGCATATATATAGCGACGCGCGCACGTACGACGACACTTCCCTGCGCGCCTATATGCATTTTAATGCGGCTGTGGGATAGGCACACGTGTGTGTCTGTATGTTAAGGTAAGAGGGACGGAGAAGGAGAAAGAGAGAGAGAGAGAGAGAGAGAGAGAGAGAGAGAGAGAGAGAGAGAGAGAGAGAGAGAGAGAGAGAGAGAGAGAGAGAGAGAGAGAGAGAGAGAGAGAGAGAGAGAGAGAGAGAGAGAGGTTGAAAAATGCGCCGTGATGGGTTGCGTTCGCGAATTTTAAAGGGACGGGGCACGTGCTGTGTATGTGTGAGAGAAAGCTTCTTTTTGCGTATTTAAATTTTTATGCACGGGGGTTCGGGGAATAGTTGATGGCTGTCAGATCAATCTTTATATCTGAAAGGAGTTTATGAATGCTTGCGTATTGAAAATTCTTTGCTATAGCATACATGGTATTTGCTAAGGTTAAATTTTGAAAAGAAAATGCAAACTTATTCCAAAGTACACAGAGAAAAGAAAATCTTAACTGTTAACGAACGGACGTTTGGATATGGACAAATGGAATGTTCATTTATAGTGAGACAAATTCGTTAACACACTGAGAAAACTGTCGTAGGAAAATTTACTGAAAAACTAACAAAAATTACTATATTTGATAGCAACGCGGGGATATAAGCAAATTATAACAAATTTTGCTATAGTTCAGGAATATTTACAAGGTATCTTAATAATTTTTACTACTACACATAGCAAAAAGTGCCCTCTACATGTAGTACTTATTGCGTGCACGCCGGGAGCACGTGTCTGATTGAGGTTATGTTTCTCCCGCAATTTGAGATTATCTTCCTTTTAAGTTATCAAAAACATCGACAATATCGATTCAGTTGTTTTATTTTTACGTTGTGCAGGTGAGCTATGAGTTATTTCTTTATATTATCATAGTTATTTATTGCTATCAAATAATCATCAAAGTTCTCTCGTAAGCGAAGGTAGCCAATGTATCAGTTCCAAAATTTTGTACTCAAGAAGCTCACGTGGGTAAGAGGTTAGCGCGTCTGCCTAGCGTGCGGAGGGTCCAGGGTTCGAATACACAACCACCGTAAAAAAAAATTTTTATTTCCTTATTTATTTCTTGTATAGCTAAATTTAATTAATAATATATTAAATATTGTATAAATATTAGGTATCCCATAGATATAAAATCATGAAAATCAATTTTTTTTAAGTTTAAGCTTGGCTACAAAAATTACTATATTAGTTAGCAAAAGTACCTAAATTTCCATGATATCCCATCGTTGCTATAAAAAATAGTAATTTTTATTAGCTTTTCAGTAAATTTTCCTACGACAGTTTTCTCAGTGCAGTTAAGTCGTGAATCGTTTGAGTAAACAAATCAAACTTAATTGTTAACGAATTTGTTTAATTGTAAGTGAACATTCCATTTGTCCATATCCAAACGTCCGTTCGTTAACAGTTAAGATTTTCTTTTCTCTGTGTAGAACATATCGTATATAGTTGTAAAAATACTGCACACTAATAGCATACGATTAAAAACGTTACACTAACCAAAACCGCTCTATAACCTCCGGCCGAAGTTTCATCATCATCGCCGTACTTACACACCATCCAAACCGAAACAACAACGACCGGCGACCTATCCTATATACAGCAACCCACGAACTTTCCTCACCGCGAAAAATATCGACTCCCTCCACTACACCTATACACACAGACAGACACACAGAGTTAACCTACCGCTTGTGTGCGCCACGACAATGAGGGCCATAAGGTAAATGGGTGAAAAAAACCTACTCCACTGTGGCGCAGCCAGTAGTGAGTCAGTCCGACGACGCTGCTGCTGCCGCGGAGAAGTGTGGGCGCAGACAATGGGGAAGCGAGCTACACACTCAGAGGGGGGATACCTACTCTCTCGCGTATTATTTGCATGCAATGGACCGCGCCGATAAATGCAACGACGGCAACGACGACGACGGCGGAGGGGACAACGACGACGACGACAATGGCATAAGGAGGTATATGACGCCGCCGCCGCGGGGGGTGAGAGCGAAAGCTTTGTATACCGCAGGAGAGGAGGTCTGTTTGTTTTACGTATTGAATAATATCGGCCGCCGAGCGCAGAGATGTGGAGTAGAGAAGTAGCCTGCGGGGTGCTGCTTTTTTTTATCGCGGCTGGGGATCGCACGCGGCGGGTTGGAGAGAGTGTGCAGAAGGTTTCCGAACGGGTGAGGTATGGTATTCAATTATTGAGGTGCGGGTGCTGATGGCTTATCCGTTTGGGCGGTGAGTTATCGGGGAAATTTCGGTTATTGAATGGCCTGATGGGAGATATGCGAAAGTGACGAATGGGGGCTAAGGTCTAGGAGATATTTTACACGTTGAGATGATTTCTTTGAGGCATAATGTATATAGTCAGTTCTGAATTTTGGTACATTGTGGGTATAATGGTTACGATTAACACATCATCTTCGGGGCAGAAAAAACGCGCTCGACAGATGCCTGCTCGTAACCGGAGATAAATAACGACACTGATTGCACGCTGCTATACGACGACGACAAAAGGAGAATTAACGAGCGACAGCTCCCTCTCAAACCCAATATCCCTCGGCCGAATTTATCGCCCCTTGCGCAACATACAGCTCACTCTCACTTTCTCCGAAAAAACGTTCCTCCTTAACCTGCGCGATAATGAAACCGTTGCTCTATACCTCCTGCACTCTCTGATTTACACTCAGCCGTCGAAAAATCGGCGTTTTCGCAAGCGAGCGCGCGCCTCTCCTTTTTTCCCGCGTCGCGTCGTCGTTGCTTTTTTTACGAGCGCTTTCGCTACGGTGCCCGACCTTGTGTGAAATTCGCTGGCGCGCGAGCGCGTGCACTTGGCACACATGCAGTTAGGCGCGAGTGAGTTTACGTGTATCACGTGTAGGCTGGACTTTCCCACGAAAGAGTAAGCAAGCGAGCTACCTAGTGAGTGTAAGACAGGTTGTTCGTGTGTGTGTGTGAATCGACGTGAGATCGAGGAAGCCGCTCGCGCGCGCGCAGTTGTGTTAAACGACAAGGTGGGGTGTAATCGTGCGAGGCTAAAGGTTGCGCGTGCGCGCTTTATCTAACTGTTAAACATGACGAGTTTTTCGGTGTAATGCTGTGCGGGTTCGGTGTTTTCAGTATATGTGCCCAACGGTGTGTTTACACGGAAAACCTGTTTAAAGATTAATAGGTGTGTTTGGGGTATAAATGAATGGGTGAGATTGAACAAATGATTAACTAAATATCGGAGCTGCGAGTATTTGTACAGTGAATCTGTGTTTATTATTATATGTACGTTAAACAGTGAGATGGTTTAAAATTAATAAATTGAAAATAATTAAATTAACTGTACATACACATTTAACGTGCATTTAGTCTTCCTCGTAAACTCAATAACTCTCTTATCTACGACGCCCACCATACCTATGCGCGGGTATTCTGGGTCATCGAAAAAACCAAACAAACCTCGCGCGTTCTCTCACACTCTGCACGGTGCGATGCACGCCTCGGAGTGACCTTAAAACTCGCTCCTCTATTTGCCTAACTGTCGAGAGTGGCATTATATACGTGTACACACTCGCTTCTTTCTCTCGTCTCGACTTATAAAGGCGCACGCAGACCGCATTTAACCGGCTAATTTACACGTACATATACACACGCACCAGCTATGGGAATGCGGACGCGAAAGCTTCCTTTTCTCAGGAATATATAGCATTTGGGAAACCGGATTTGTTTGATTAATTAATGGGTTAAAAGCAACGCGGCGTCGTCGTCGCTGCTGTATTGTTTTTGCTAATAACATTTTCAAGAATTTTAATTTTTGAGTACTACCGCGGCGTATATCTACGCTCGTTTTTTAAAGCGCGAAATTCCTCGTTTTACGGAATTCTTCTTGAATTTTTAAACGGACATAAAAGTCCCAAGGATTTCGAGCACAATTTCCCCCCGCCCGTAAACCATGGCGGCGGACTTCGAAAGAGAGGTATGCAATTACATAAATTCTTGATTTACCGCGCACGAGCGCGTAACGCACAAAATTTAATACTGCCTATTATCTCCCCGGCGTCCGGCGCGCAAAAAAACAGCAGTAGCCCCACGCACACGAAAATCCTCCCGTATATACGTCGAACGCGCAGAATATCGTTTCGCTCGAACTATTACACACGGACGCATTATGTACATACATACATACATATATACACACACACACACACACACACACACACACACACACACACACGCGCAGTTTTCCGCAAAAAGCGCAAACCCAAGTGTCGCTCGTTTCACTATATTCACTACCGTCTAGTCTGTGTGTGTGTGTGTGTGTGTGTGTGTGTGTGTGTGTGTGTGTGTGTGTGTGTGTGTGTGTGTGTGTGTGTGTGTGTGTGTGTGTGTGTGTGTGTGTGTGTGTGTCTGTGTGTGTGTGTGTCTGTGTGTCTGTGTCTGTGTGTGTGTAATTCACGGCCACCGCTCGCGCAAGTTTCTGAAAAGCCTCAGCTCACCGCCGCGCGCGCGCTGGCTGCATTATTATTAGTCCACAATTTAATACGAGGTTCTAACGAATCTCATTTGAATAAAGGCGAAAGGGCCTGCGCGCGCGCACGTTTTACGGGACGATCTCTCGGCGGTGAAACTGCACACACACACACACACACACACACACACACACACACACACACACACACCTAGCCGGCTAGCCCAGGCGGGTAGGTAATTGATCGCGCGACGCGGATCTTTACGACGACGTGGAAGGCTTTTCCTTCGTTTTTTTCCTCTTCTGTTTTTTTCTTTTAAACGAAGAAGGACGAAGGACAGCGAGTGGATCTAGGCGGTTACTTAAGGGACTAGATTTAAAGGCCTCTCTTGCTCTCTCCGTACGCACTACGGGGGGATACTTTTCGCGGGAAATGACCGTAGTTCGAGAGTTTTATTACACCGCGCGCGTCGCTGCAGCGGAATGAGGTACGGATAATTACGTAAGGGGGGTAATAAAGGGGTGCACGCTAGCGTGGGTCGAGAAAGAGTGAGCGCTGTGTTTATGCCCCGGGTTGGCGGAATATTTTGCCGGGTATAGGGTAATTGTCAACGCGAGCGCGTAGTGTGTTTTATATCCTGTTTTGCGCGAGGTGTTGTTTTGAAGGAAAAGAGTAATTTAGGGGTGAAAAATGTACCGCTCTGCTGTCATTGGTTGGGTCGTCGCAATTCTGATCCTAATCGGTAATTTATGTAGGATAAATTTTAAGTTTTACCGCTGCTGTACTTAAATAAGCTAATTTATAACTTTATTAATACGAGTTATACGTCGTGCTAATTGGAACATATTTTATGAAGTCGTTTTATGGTATACCGGAACGGCGAATATTATCAGCGCATGCGTGTAGGTATAATTGATGTGTTTTCGAGTGAGCGCGCGTCACTCGATCCTTCGCGATTAGTCAGCCGAAGCCTCCCCTCATCGATCCGGAAAATCGGTATACAAGTAAACCATACCGGCGCTGAGCGTGTAAGGCTTTTGGAATTTAAGTGTGAAGTTTTGTTTCGGATAACAATCGGACATAAGCTCTCATGCTAGTTAAACGTCGTTGTCGTCTGGGCCATTGTTTCCGTACGAATAAACGGCGCTTTTTTCGCGACTCGCGCGCGTATTACAATCGCTATTCTTGTAACATTGTGTTCGCATTTTTATCGTGTATCCCCTCTCCTCTTAGCCACCCCATTGTGGCTTAACTGTAATTAAATTTAAATTTGTTTATCCGGACTGGCAGCGACAATGCCCCGAACACCTCGATAAATTGATCCGTAGCGCGTATATCACAATTTACAAAGCTCTCTAGTCCACCTACGTGTTTTCAAAATAGAAAAAAAAACTGAATTCAATTGGTCTCCAAAACTACACCTCCGATCATAATTTCATCGCATTGTTTTTCCAGGTAATATTACAGACATGTATATATATATATATATATATATATGTAGCTCGTTTACTCACGTGTTAGAGGTAGAGTGTCCCGACGCGCCTGGGGGCGACGACGGTGACGGCGAGCCGTGGTCCACACTTGGCCGGTGGCAGAGGCAGCGCCTGCTGCGTCGGCGGCGTGTCCGGCCGGCCGACGCAGCCGCCGACGATGCCGCTGCCGTTGCGCAGTTCCCAGACGAGGTTCGTCAGGGAGCGCGGTCTGCTCAGTCGCCGCGATCTGCCGACACAGACGCGAGAATGGTTGCTTGCTTCTTTTCTTTTTTTCATTTTTTTTACTATATAGAGGTTTCGGGTGTGTGTGTGTATTGGTGTTGTGGTTGTTCTAGCGGTGTTGAAAATAAAAGGGAAGCTTATACAGATATAATACTGTAGTTTTTTTGTCTGTAAATTAAACCGCGAGTAGTTGTGTATTTTTTTCTATGATAATTAGAGATATTTGTCAAATAATAAAAATATATACGTTCTGGCAGTTTCTATGTAAATGCTACATACTTGAGTGCAACTATGATATATCAGTCAAACAAAATCAATTGCAAATGTGGTGTATACTCGAAAAGTTGCATTGTATATAATAATAATATACTCGAATAAAGCTACATCTACATTCACATGATAATCAGTGTAATACACATTTATATATTAATATACATATACAAAAAAATACATCGAAAAAAGGGACAGACGTACTTTTCTTCGACAATATAAAAATCGGATATAAACTCTTGTTGATAAACCTCCTCAACACGTGCCCGTTTTGCCGGCCGATTTCCACATAATGCAAGCTAAAGTAGATCGACAAAAAAGAGAGATCCATCTCAAAAAACCACCGACTGACAAAAAGCTCACCACAGCCATCCCACACGCGCATTCAATCCGTCCATACACTCACCTCTTTTCCGGCAGCTTGGCGCCAGCACCCGAGTCACCGGAGGTCCTCCCACCCGAGTGACTCGAGTCGAGCGTCCCATCCAGCTCCATCGCCTGCTGCAGATTCGTCAGGCTCTTGTAGCGTATGTTGAAGAGCGGCGAGCCACCTTTGAAGCCCGGCGGCGTTTCTTTCAGCGGTGAAGCGCTTTTCTGCCTCATGAGCGGCCGTCCGCGCTGCGTGCCGCTGTTCTTCACGTAAAGCTTGGCCAGAGGCGGCTTCTCCAGCCGCGTCCCGTGGCTCGTCGTCGTCGTGGTCGTTGTGGTCGGAGGCGGCGCGTCCTTGACGGCGCGACGCGTTCGCTTCTCCGCCTGGTTCTTCTTCGTCGGTATGGTCTCGATGGGCGGCGGCTCCGGTCTGTCGTCCAGCAGCGGGGCGATTGTTACTGTTACCGGCGTCAGCCCTGGGTTGCCCTGTGAGGGTTTCAAAAATAATGGTTATAGGAGAGAGATGTTTCAGAGTTAAAATAGATACATTTTTGTTTAATGAGAAGCCTATACATTAATTAGTTAACATTGTAAACAAACTAATTGTCAAACGTTCGATGTTAAGTAAGATAATTTCTTACTGTAAGCTTAATAATTCCAACTATATTCTTCAGTAGAAAATGACACAGTTTAGTCAACCATTGATGAATGTCGCAATACATATTCCCTCGCGTGCTCACATCACTATTCTTTTGTCTACTATTCCTTACTACTTACTGATTCAAAATCCATCTTATTTATTTTAAAATCACCCTGAAAATCAACTCACCAAGCTCTGATTGCCGAGACCGTTGCCACCGAGGGGCGCGCTCTCGTACGGCGACCTCACGCTCTTGGGCAGCGGCGCGAAGCCGCGCACGTAGTCGTAGATCTGGTCGATCTCGTCGTACTCCTCCGTGTAGGCGGGCGGCACGCGATTCTCGTCCCGGCCGTAGCCGGCGTGCCCGTGCCCAGGTGCACTGTGCTGATGGTGATAATGGTGGTGATGATGGTGCGCCCGATGATGGCTAGCCACGTTGGCGCTGTCCGAGCTGGCCGAGCGACGTAGGAAGCCGCCGCTACGCGCCTGCCGGCTCGGCTTGCTCTCGCCCAGGCGGCCGTCCAGCACGTGTGCCCTGCAATGGTGATTTGGGGTTTTTTGCGTGGTCGTTGTAAATATGCGAATGGGAATATAGTTGTGATTTGGTGTTGAACATTTTATTTTTTAAATTCTCTTCTAATCGTTTATTAGATAATTTATTGAAGTTGAAGAATTATTTTAGAATGATCATTTTTTAAACCATTATAAACGTTTGCTTAAGAATAAATATTTTTTTAATTAAAAGCGTGATGACTATTTGCAATTAAAATGACTAAACAATAACTTTCTGTCTAAATATCATCGCTATGAATGAATAAAAAATAGGCCATTTCGTATTAAAGTAATCAACCTACCTATCGGCAACATCGGCGACCAACCTCGACGCTCTCTCGACCAGCCTTGTGAACTCCGGCATCGCTCTGAGTGCCTCGTCATTCCTCGCCTTCACGAGCTTCAGCGGCGCCGCCAATGGCAACGCTACCGCGGCGCCCTCCCTCTGCAGTGGCAACGCAAAGACGTGCTCCTCTTCGAAACTCGACAGCAGCCTCAACTCCGGCAAGAACTGCGACGACGACTTCAGTCCTCTGGGCGGCTGTCCGTGAACCAACCTCACCGTCAGCGGCAGCCTCTTGCTAAGTAGCGCCCGAGCCGTGTGCACGCCGCTGATGTTGTCCTCGCGCGCCAGGGCACTGAAGCGCGCCCGCTGTTCCATCGGCAGGAGGATGTTGTCGCCCCGGCAGTCGCAGCAGCGCAGAAAACGCCCGCGACCGGGTAGCGCTATCTCGCCGAGGATGCCGATCGTTTCGCCGGCTGCGAGCGTTCGACTGCCCTCGGGGATGACGATGCCCGAGTCGTCGAGCTTGCAGGCGACGCCGCGCACCGTCTCGCGCACAAGGGCGCCTTCGTCGGGACATCGACGCGCCAGCTCGGTGACGGACTCGATGCCACGGACCGCGCGGCCCTCCTCGCTCAGGATCTCGAAGTAGCCGATGTAGCTGTCCGGAATGGCGAGGCGCGGACCTACTCCCACTACTCGACGGCCCTCCTGCGTGAGGCGAATCGAAAGGAAATGGTTTAGATTTTGGTACTATTCGTTATTACGAATTATCGTTATTTTTAAAATTGCACAGTATTACACGGAGAAAAATGGTGTAACAAAAATTACTATATTTATAGTAATCGTGGGACAGACTTAAATTATCATAAAATTTACTACAATTTATAATAAAAGTTCCTATGTTTTCAGTAATTTTTGCTATGTACATAGCAATTTTTACTATAAATTGTAGTAAATTTTATGATAATTCGAGTCTGTCCCAAAGTTCCTATCGAACATAGTAATTTTTCTTACATTTATAGTAAATTTTCCTAAACATTTCTCTCAGTGTATGTATCAAAGTTATTTCGAGTAATAAATTCAACGCTAAATCAGTAACAGTAGATACATGACGAGTTTAGTCGGACATTGAATTTGGATTTATCAATATTTACATTTAAACATTTCAAGCAACACAGAAAATCCACTATATAGAGTGAATTTCATTATATACTCTACTTACCTTGATTTTGACGGCCTGTGCGACGATCTTCCGCCGCCTGCCAGCGGACACGAGCAAGGCGGTGCTCTGCAAACTGGGCGCTGGCAGGGTGGGCACACCTAGCCCGCCGTACTGGCCCTTGGTGATCTTGATGACGGCGGGCAGCCGGTACTTGCCGACGAAGTCGCGCAGGTAGGTCGCCTCGTCGGCCCAGCGGGCCGCCGCAACGACGATCTGCCCGTCTGTCGCTGCCATGATGGCCTACGCAACCTCCTGTGGCCTCGCGGATCTATTTTTGCGGATTGTTATTGCTGCTGACGATAGTAGCGTTGGCGATTCTGCTCGGTCCGCGCCTGCTGCTGCTCCTGCTGCTGCGTTGACCGGCGTCTATGCTCCATCTGGAAGTAGAAGGTAAGGGGTGCTTATCTTTAGCGTTGCTCTTGATGTTTATTTGCATACGCGCGTTAATTGGAGCAGCGGAGGAATGTCCAGTGTGCATTAATTTTGGAGGATGTTAATGTTTGAGGTGAGGGATGATTGAATGCCGGTTGTGCAATTTTCGATAATGACAGCGATAAATTTTAGGCGAGCACTGTATGCACGAGTGCTGCGGTGATGATGAAGCTGCATGATTGATGCGTACAATCAGCTACCAATAAAATCTATCAAGTACCGCAATCGTGAATATAATTCCGCGAAATATTTTCAAACCAGACTCGCTCGCTCTTGCGCGTCTGCTTCTAAAACGGACCGATTAACAGTCGCTTCGCTCGTAAATTCTATCGCGCTTCTACACAGCCCTCATTATATCGCGCTTTGCCGATAATTTCGTTATTAGAAACACGCCGCGCGCATCGCGTGATTACTCTCCCATTCCCCGGAAAAACGAAAAAAGGAAACTCATCTTCCTCCACTTCTTGTACATCTAGGAATGCCGATAAATGACACCGGCGCTCGTTTTCTAAATTACAGAAAACCATCACCCACCCATTTACCCGTAATAGCACACCACACGTATATAGTATATACACTCCCATGCGATGCCACCCCTTCTTCCATATTCCTCGAAAGCAACGTTGCAACACATGCCTCTTCTAATAATCGAAGATTGCCATGGGGGAAAATCCCTTTGCGCCCCCAGGCTATCTCTCTCTTTCTTGCATTTATGACGTATGTATGTATATACACGTATATGTAACGTATCATGATGTGCTCGCGAGCGCGGGGCTAATTAGTGACCGGTTCGCGCCACCGCACCACTATACACCCGGCACTTCGCATTAAAGCGCGCTATTATGCGCATTCCGCAGGTGCCTCGGCCCCGCGCGTGGATCACAGCCACCTGTGGCGGAAGCCCCTGACCACCACCGCCACGTGACAAGTCAATTCCGTAGACCTTTTTGCCCGCGTGTGCGTGTACAGAGAGGGAGGGATGTAGATGTAATGGAAACGAGAGAGAGCAGAGTCTATTCTTCACGGGTTATGCGATGACTTTTTGCGGGCGGTGCGGTGCGGTTGCCGCTACTGCGCGAACTGGTTATTTCTTAGATCAGCAGCAGCGGCAGTATATAGGAGTACAGTGTTTATTAAAGATGAGATGGGAGTGTACGAGCCATTTTAATCAACGTCCAGCTTAGGCGTAGGGGAGGCGAATCGCTAATTGATTGGCGCACAGGACACGAGAGAGCATCGCATATAATAGCGAATGAACACGTTGGTATAGTGGATGTACCGTACAGCCTGAGGCATACCGTACCATACGCGACGACTAAGATGATCCTTCGTCGTCGTGATGTTATATTATGCCGGGTAAATAATAATGACCATTAATGCTGAATAATCAGGTTAAACATATACACACGTCGCTGAGGTTATGCAAATTCAGCACGACGAGGGATGCGTGCCTTCAATTTTCGTGCGACGTAGCCTGACAGTGACGGATTCAGCCGCGCACGCCAAATTATTATAGACTTTGCGTCTCAATTAAGTCGTTCGCTCGCCGCGGCATGTGTGTGTGTGTGTGTATATATATATAATTAGTCGTACACCTTAATACTCGTGTTCTCTTCTTGGCAAAATATAATTTCTCTGTGTATGACCGCGCGTCGCTCTATGCAAATAGCGAAAAACGCCTCATTAGCGCGCGCGGCGATTAGCGGAGAAAACCGGTGTGTGTGTATATACGCTCTAATAACACGACGCGCTAGTTGCTCCCCCCTTATATTGTACGTTATAGGTATATACGTGTACGCGCGTTAGATCGATCGACAAGAGCGAGAGAAGAAGGAAGAAAAAACAGAAAGGACGGATGCGCGCGAGAGCGCGTGTACCGGTTCGCTTTTCGCGCGCGCGAGGAAAATTTACGAGACGCTGGATGCGGGGCAACGCGCATCACGTGGCAATTTGAAGGTATACGCGTGTGCACGTGTTACGCAGAGACCGGAAGGAGTAATTTCGATGAAAAATATGTGTGGCAGCAACCGTAATAGTCGTGGTATGGCTCAGTTTTTTATTCTTCACTTTTGCTAATGAGCGCGCGGAACGTGTGTCGTAGTTGGCTTGAGATGCTATGGTGAAGGATGTTTTCCTCTCCGAGCGTTTACGCGGAATACAACGGAACGTGATTTAGCCGTGATGTTCTTCGGTGGGAAGAGTACGTGTGACTGGCCACAAGATGATGACGAGCGATACAAGTTGTTGCGGTATATATATACATCGGGAAAAATGTCGCTTAGAATAAAACGCGCGCAAAGATTATGGCGTTATTAAATATTTATATCGGTGCACACACAACCACTTTAATTGCCCGACACACACACAGTTCGCTAAAATAAATCACTCGGGCCCATTACCCTAAATCACTCTCCACCTTACCACCCCGAAATTAACATTCCACCCATCAATCATCATTACCGCGCACACTCCAAACAGCCACAGTGCAGCGCCACTTTTCCACCAAACATCCCTCCGTCGTACGGATTTTCCCCCCGCGTGTCGCACACCTGTAAAAAAATCTCTCCCCCTCCTCGTACAAAGCCACACATAATTTACACAGTGAATATATATATATATACATAGTCCGGCGCGTGAGCCAAGCCATTAATCACTCCAGTTTTCCGATATAATACCTCCCGCTACGAGCATACGTACGTACACACACACACACACGTCAAAAATTAATGACAAAAACTAAAAACCCCGCCGCTCTCGCTCGCGCGGATAAACGAGATCTAATAGCCCGGCGGCCTCGAGCTCTCTGCTCTCTAACGCTCGCACACACACACACACACACATACAAGTTTATATATATATATATATATATATATATATATATATATATATATATATATATATATATATATATATATATATATATATATATATATATATATATATATATATATATATATATATATATATATATATATATATATATATATGTACATACGCCCGGGGAAAATTCCTCTTCCCTCGGCCGCGTAATAAATTCAATTTGAGGCAGTAAAGCCGCGCAATTATATCGCCGGTAGGCGAACGTGACCGAGCGTTTGTGTGCATTGCCCGCCGGCGGCTATACGGGGCCGCGACGGCGGCGGCGGCGGCGAAAGACGAATGGACGTCGCCGAGAGACGGGGCTTGATTGAACGATATATATATATACATGTATATATACAGGCAGTAGGCGCCAGTGCGTGGCTGTTGTGAATTTAGATGGGGAGTTTTCGTGGGTCACTCGATTAATGGCTTAATCGCAGATACGATTGCAATGGTGCTTGATTCTGAGAGATGCGAGGGATAATCAGTGAGTTTTGATTTAATTGGACCTTGCACGGTATATATTTATAATAAATCTTTATATATGTACGTTCGCGTATATCGGAGAACCAGTGTGTATGTACATTAAATGTAGACATCGCTCGGGTACATACGTTTAAAACAGGTAGCAGCGGTCGCTTACACACACACACACACACACACACACACACACACACACACACATACACACACACACACACACACACTATGTATTTCACAGTGAAGCTCCTTCCCCTCTTCCCTCTCCCTCTATATGCCCATAGGGATATTTATTTATGCGATAAGTCGTCCGGCTTAGTTTAAAGGCGAAGTCGCGCGAGGAAAAAGACGAGAGAGCGAACTACAAATTTATGTAAAGACACGCGAGGAGAAGTCTTACGAGTGCCCAGCGCGCTGCACGCGAATCCCGCGAGTGGTGCGCGTCTTCTCGACGTAGGTATATAGGTAAATTTGTCTTGCGCTGCGGTTAATGGGCTTTAAAATTAGTGTGTTATTATAATCGGCGGTTGGTTGTAGTGGAGAAAATTTTGCATAACTTTGCATGAGCTTGCGCGATAATTCGCCGATCGATTTTAACTTAGATACTATGTTTCTATCGCTACAAAGTTCTCTTAATCACATTTTTTTTACGAGAGGAAAAATTTTGTAGTAAAAATTACTATTTTTGGTAGTAAACGTGCGACAGACAAATTTTTTCATGAAAATTACTACAATTTATAGTAAAAATTGCTTTTTATACATAGTAAAAACCGCTGCCAATTCATTGGCACGGACCCTCCACCAAATTAATGTATCCTTCCTATACTTATAGTATATATTATAAAAGTAAAATATGTTTGTTCATACTTTTTTTTCAATGATTTTATAATTCATTATTATTTTAAAAAATTGCATATTTTTTTCACATTATTGAAAATATTTGTTATTTAATACTTATTTTATTTAAAGAAAAAGTAATATTTTATAATATAAATAATTAAAAAATTGCTATCTATCTTGAGATCAACTTATTCACATTTTCAAAATCATATATAATAACTCCATTTTTTACATTATAAATATATTATTATTCAATAATTGTGTATCTTTATTATAAATAATTGTGTACATATTATAAAAATTGAAATTATACTTCTAATTTTAATTTTTTTTAATGGTCCGTTATAATTTTCGTCATCCTCTTTTTTTATTTTCAATAAAATATCGTTGATTGTTGATTTTATCATTTCTTTATTTTCTACAATTTCTAATTCTTTTATAAAAAACTTTTTTCATGAATTTCTTCATATTTATCTATATTACTTTCTGATTTCTATTAGATTATTCACTATAGAAAACTCAATGAAAAAAAAAATGTAGTACCTTTTCCACCATTTTTGAAGACGCTCTTTCCGATGGTGCAATTAAATTCCGCGAAAATCAAATTTTTGATCATTTTTTTGCAAAATAAAGTGAAAAAATACAAATTGTCTAGACTAATTTTAAGTTTTATCGTACTATTTCTCAACTACAAAGGGCACGAATCGTGTCCTCGATAGTTGAACTTACAAAATGTGTACATAGTTTTTTTCTCTCAAGGGTAACGTCTGCAAAATAACAGTAAAATTCCTAACAAATTTTTTTTAATTTTAGGGTATTAAAATTTTGTGATCGGAACGAGTTTTTTATTGTCACTATACGTGGTATATGGTTTTCGAAGTTTTTTCAGTCGCTGGTCAGGAATTTGACGTTAGTTTTGCAAAATTAATGTGTTTAAACAATTTATTCCAAAAAAATCTTAATTTTTCAAAATTAAGTCTACAATCGGAATCTAAGGGAAAAAATGCGTAAAAAACATGTATTATTTTGCATTGAACAGCTAATTGTAATATAAACAGATAGTATGATAACATGCTTTGCCATTGTTGAACCCGACCGATGTTGCCGGATTTCCACCACGAGGAGGTGCCTGTCAACGAGAGTCATCTTTTTATAATGTTTTTTTATTTCTTTATTAAAATGTATATATTAAACTAAAAATCAGATCTTACAGGTGCGGGGAAGCTGAGTTATCGCGAAATCTAGTTTTCACCCCAAAAAACGTAGAACAAAATTTAATTTAACCAAAATAAAACATTATGTACCAGTTGCTTTGCATTTTCTGCATATCAAATAGAAGCTCGTGATAGAATCGATCGTTTCTTTCAGTTTTTGAATGGGTGATGCACCCTTAAGCTCATTTTTTGAAAGGTTGGACAGTTTTCCATCAATATCCCCTATAGATTTTCGGAACATTCAACCACCATTGCACCATTTGTTTTAGACTACTATAGCCCTTTAACGCGAGCGCACTGCGCGCCTGTCGACACTAACCTATCTTTCCTACTGTATTAGCCAATGAAATTTTTTGATAACGCTCTGAAGTTGGCTCTGTAAGCTTCAATTCGATTTTATCGCAGTCTCCCTTTTATAATATGAACCAAATACCAAATCAAAGCTTCCGATGAAAACTATCATTTCTTTCAGTTTTCAAATAGGCGATGCGATCTCAGTCATTTTTTTAATGGTTAGGCGGTTTTCCATCAACAACCCTTCTTGGATTTCTGTACATTCGACCACCTTTGCACCATTTGTTTTAGTACCAAATCAACGCTTTGGATGAGAACTATCATTACTTTCAGTTTTCGAATGGGCGATACACCCTCAAGCTTATTTTTTGAAAGGTTAAGCAGTTTTCGATCAACACCCCCTATAGGTTTTCTAAACATTCTTGCACGATTTGTTTTGGATTTGCTGACTACTGTTTCTGAACGGGCGATGCACCCTTAATGCTCCTTTTTAAAGGGTTCAACAGTTTCCAATCAAGAAGCCCTGTCGGGATCTCGTAAGTTTATCTAGATTTGCACCATTTATTTTTGATCAACCAAATACTATATTCACTTCTTAAATCGCGATTATTCGAAAAATTAGTTCAAACTCAAAATAATTGGCCAGCGTATCTGACTAATTTCATGTTTCTGCAGAGCTCGTTGTAAATTAACCTCAATAAATAACAAAAGCAAGTAAATAATACGCGCGTATCGCGCGACATTTCCATTTTCTAGTAACATATACATAAAACCGTTCCCGAAAAATTACGATTTGAAAAGAGGGCTAAAACAATCTAACGTTTTAACCTCAAATATCTCTGAAATTTATAAACTCATTCTTTTACCCTAAGAACCCATGTAATAAATAATATACAAACTCTACATCTCCATGAAATCTACATCTCCATCAAATTTCAATGTAATTAAATTTGACTCTAGTTATTGTGCGACATAGAAAGTCATTTCCAGAAATATAAAAATTTTAAATATCAAATATCTCAAAAACTAACCATATAATTTGGATGAAATTTTACATAGGTATTACCTATATTGCATAAAAAATAGTCTATAAATTTCAAACTGATGCATGAAGTCGTCATTGAGAACTTACGATTTTGAGAAAAACGTAAAAAAATTTTAACCTTAAATATCTCTAAAAATTATGAAACAATTCTTTTATCTAAAGGACTTATACAATAAATATTATAAACTACATCTCCACAAAATTTCAACATGATTAAACCAATTTTTTCTCTCTAGTTATCATGCGACAAAGAAAATAACTCTGTAAAATACGAAAATTTTAAATATCAAATATCTCAAAAAGTAATTGAACGATCTTGATGAAAATTCGTACACATATTATCTATATCACACACAAATTTGTCTATAAATTTGGAGCTGATTCATCGAGCCGTTCTCGAGAAATTATGATTTGAAAAAAAGATTAAAAAAATGTTAACCTCAAATATCTCTGAAATTTATTGACCAATCATTTAGCCCAAAAAACTCAGCCAAGAGCTATCTAAAATCTACCTCTACAGGGAATTTCAAAGCGATTAAGTCAATTTTACTCCCGTAATCGTGTTTCATACAAAACGCATTTTTTTTCATTTTTGAATTTTTTTCTCAAAAACTAGTCGACAGAATGGTTTCAAATGTTTACAGATTATAGCTATTTGTATTATACATTATCATGATTTTTTTTCAAAAAAATTGACCGTTCATTTTTGGAGGTATAAGCTTTAAAAAAAAACACGTTTTTGGTTATAACAAAAGAACCGTAATAGCTAATGTAATTTTTTTTTTAATATAGGTTTTTTTTATGTTATTTCGAGTGCTATTTGCCCGATTCAAATATCTCAATGTTATCATTAAAAAAATGCAAAAATAAATTTTGCGAAAATCGAAAATTCGAAATAAAACAAAAACGTATCGGCGAATCAAAAAGTGTTTGCACAAAAAAAAAAAACAAAAAAAATGAGACCTGTCCGGTTCAAATCGATCGAGCAGATCCTGAGATAAAACGGTATATGTACATACACACATACATACACACAGGCATCTATACAGACATTGTCTAAAGTCATGTGATTCAAAGTTCTAACACCTCTATTCGTATTTCTAGAGCGACTTAACGAAACTTAAAATTTTACTATAACAAAGCTTCCTCTAGGCTGAAGCAAAAAATTACAAAATAATAGCAATTTTTACTGTAAATTCTAGTAATTTTCATAAAAATATGAGTCTGTCCTACGGTGATTATCAAAAATAGTAATTTTTACTGCAAAATTTTCCTCCGTCCAAAAGTATAATTATAGTTATACGTATCGACAAGCGAAATCTCCCGTAGCACATCACACTTTGTAGTTTTCGTAATAACATTTCTAAACGCTGACCCTGCCACATACCCTTGCTCGAAAAAAATCCAAAAATCTCGTAAGCCTCGCGATAAGCCTCGCCTCTAACCCCTCGTGACCAATGACCCGGAGCATCGTGACAGCCGCGCCTCCAGGAAGTCATACACATACCCTCTCTCTCTCTTCCCGCATCCTTCTCATTTCGCCATTTTTACCCTATACTCTATTTATCTCCCGCTCGTCCTCTACCCGTCTATACACACATATATACACTGTGTGGTGCTTCTGCGCGCGCAAGCGGGTATATCTCGCAAAATCATCTCCGGCGTATTAACCCGCGCGCGCGCGACTTTTTTCTCGCTCTTACGTTGTACGTGTTCCTCCTTCCTGGAGAGTCTATACAGGCGTAGCGTGTGGAGGTGCTTATTTTCGAAACACGCGAGGATGAGGCGAGCGTGTGTATAACGGTGGGTGGTGTTTTTTTGGGGGAAAGGTAAAAAGTGAAGGTTGGGAGGATGAAGAGAGTGTACGTACGTGTGTAGTACCGTAATGAGAAGACGATGCGGACGCGGTTTAGCAGAGGTTTTGAATGAAATTTGTTTCGATAGTAAACAAGTTTATACGCTTAATGCTCGTGTGTGTGTGTGTGTGTGTGTGTGTGTGTGTGTGTGTGTGTGTGTGTGTGTGTGTGTATGTGTGTGCGTGTGTGTGTGCGTGTGTGTGTGTGTGTGTGTGTGTGTGTGTGTGTGTGTATGTATATATTATATGAGTGTGCATATAATTATGAAAAATTTGTTTAATACTGTGGTATGTTTACTTAATTGAATAAATACCTCCATAAAATTTATCTCTATAAGCATTAAAATTACGCGCATGATTGCTGAATATATTATCGTTTCCAATATAAATATTTCAGAACCGCGATAAATCGATCAATCGAACGTAATCAATTAATAATTCGTTCGGCAAGTATATATATGCTCGGCACAGAAGAAATTCCTTCAACTTAACAACACGTTTATATATCGACATCTAAACGCACTATTTCGAAAACCACACCTTCCTCGTTCCCCTCAGATTTGATTAGGCAACGGCAGTAATGCATTTTTCGCCTCTCTTTCTTCCTCTCTCATTACCAGTAAATCGCAGCGTCAATAAATCTCGCGAGCCCTCATAATTGCGGCATTTTTACTACACATATCGACATATCGCAGGTCGATTTTTCACTTACACATCGAACGAGGAAACTCTCTTTCTCTCACTCGGCTTTAGCCATTAAAGACTCTTTTTCCCAATGCGCCTGCAGAGCGGATGAAATTCGATAAGCCACCGCCACAGCCGCTTAATTGCAGACCGCGCGCGAAAAACAATTGCTCAATGCGCGAGTTCGAAACCGATCGCGAAATTGCGCCGGTCCGTGGTGGGATTAGGGGTGCGAGAGTCTGTGTTTTTCGGTGGCGAAGTGAAGAATGGGGTATTATCGGTGGGCGAGGGGATTGCGTACATGGATTCGGGAGTCGAGAGCGATTAGCGCCGCGCCTGCGCAGAGCTCGTTGCTCAAGTCTTGCGGTGAATGGAAGTAACACAGAGGTAGCGGCAGCAGCAGCTCGCGTGCGCGATTAGTAGTGATTATTTGATGTTTGAGATGATTGAGGAGAGCGTTAATTTAATTCGCGAGAAGTCGGCGATTCATCAAGGAATTAAATGAGCGCCCGCATATACTAGGTATAAATTTTCAATTACTTTATTACATTCATTTTCTGTAATAAGTATGTGCCAAGTATGCCGAACAAATTAAGAATTCTGCAAAAAATTGTATGCATTGCACAAATTCTCTTCCTCCCATTTTTCCCGTAATTTTCTGAAAAAAAAAGGAACTGTCCTACTGCGATATAAGAGAACCCGTAAAACAAAGATCCGACGAGTTTTATCTGTCCGCGATCTCGGCATCCGAACAACAAAGATCCCCGCGGAAAATTGTCACCGCTTGCCCGCGAAATTCTCACCTCCGTTTCCCAATTTTTAAGCAACTTGAGCTCCATCCGCCGTCCCAGAAAAAAGTCCCCCGTAAACAAAGAAACTGACCGTGAGAACACACTGCAATGGGGGAGACAAATGATACGTACATACACATACAACCCAGTCTCCAGGGCCGATGCGAGCCGATTGTATAACGCAAAATTCCTCTCCCTAGGTAGGACTCGAAAAGTCTATCCAGTCCGAAAGAGACGCGCGCGCTCTGCATCCCACGGAACGCATTAAAACTCGCCATTAGCACTTCGAGAGATTGGCGTGTTATACAAGAGATCATACACACACAACACGGAGAGCGGCCGAATCCGAGGCGTCTGCAGCAGCACTTTCCTAATCCAATTGCCACGGCGCGCGGCACAATCTAATTACCCGCGCGCGGGCGCGTGCACGCGACGCCGAGAATTGCATTATACACACGTAGCTAGGCGAGCATGCCTGCGTGTGTATACGTACGTACGTATACGACCTCGCGAATATTTGCACCGGTAGCCTAGATTGCAGCGGCCGGCCGTCCGCTCGTAAAGCGTACATACACACACAGCGCGAGCCGCCGCCTGGTCTACATTCTTTCGGGGTGAGAACCAAGGCGTCCTGTAAAGGCGCGCGTGCGTGTAGCGTGCATGTGGCACAGGCGAGATTTTTTTTCGGTAGGTTGTTGGGAAATGTGGTTTAGGAGAGAGAGAGACAGAGAGAGAGATATAGGGAACGCGAGGTTGGCTCGTGCGGTTTCGAGGTGGGATGTATATATGTATGTATATACATGATGCATTAGTGGAGTTGGAAAGATTTTCGGAGCGGAGGATCCGGGTCGCGTTTACGGACTGTCATGCTGCGCGCGAGTGAGATTTACATATATGCTTCTGTCACATCCGACTTTTTTCTTCCGTATGAGAGTGAGAGAGGGCCCGTAAATCCCGAACGTTTCTCCATTGTGAACGCGCGTAAGCGTGTCCTATAAGGAGGTCACTGCGTCGAAAAGAAAAAGCTGCCGCTGCTGCATTACATACATAAACCGCACGTCAGAGGAGAGCTGTGCGAAAGAAAGAAAAGCCTTTAAAATCCCTATTAACCCAAACTCTTGCAGCGTCACACTTACAATACACACATACACGAAGGTCGCCTCGCTCGCGCCCTTTTATACTCTCTCTCCTACCGCGCGCGCGAGTGAAAGTTCCCGGGCTGTTGCGCTCGCGCGCGCGTCGGCGATAAATCACTCTTTCTCTCGCGGACTCGTCGCGGCGGCGGCGACTTACGTCATAATATCGCGACTAGAGACGCGATGACTGTACGTGAGGAGAGGTGATTGACGTATCTGTGAGCGCGATAAAGAGGCACACGCGGATGCGGCTTTTCATCTCGCGGATAAGCGCGCGCCGGCCGGGTTTATATATGGAGCTGTGAACGCGAGAGAGAATGGTGATGGCGTTATCGTTGCGAGATTGAGGTGGCTGTTGTGTCTTGAGAGAAAGAGAGAGAGAGAGAGAGAGAGAGAGAGAGAGAGAGAGAGAGAGAGAGAGAGAGAGAGACAGAGAGAGAGAGAGAGAGAGAGAGAGAGAGAGAGAGAGAGAGAGAGAGAGAGAGAGAGTATCTTATCTGAGTATCTGGGAAAAATCGGTGTAATTGTGTTGTTTTCGTCGTGTTGCCGGATAGAGCTTGATTGATAAGGCCGTGCCGGTTGTCACTTTAATTCGCGCAAAGGGTAGAATATTACAATTGTTGCCATATAGGCAGCTGAGTGACCGAGTGAGTGATTGAGACTTTTGAGGGTATTGAAGGAAGAGACGTTGAGAATACATGCAATTTTTTTCGTCGATGATGGAAGAATAACGGTAGCGCAGGATAAGAATGCGATTTAGTCAAACGTATAATACGTAAGACCCATAATCCGTTAAAAAGCGTTCATAAAAAAAAATTCCGCACATAGCATTCTCATACCGCACAAAGCCCACGCGAAACTATTTAAAAACCGCATTCCAGACTCGTAGATCCGCGCGCGATAACCATATAGTACACAGACAGAGAGCTCGCACAGCAGCACCCCCCGTGTGTAACACAGACCTTAAGCCTCGCGCTTATCATTGTCATCCTCTCACTGCGGATACCCTAATCAATCCATCTCACTCACCCACACTCGCACACATGCGCCTCATCCGCGCTACTCTCCCTCTCTCTCTTCCTCTCGACCCTATCTTGCGCAACATCGATTCCCTATCTATTCATTCTCTATATCTCCTCTGTACACCCACGTTGCGAAATCACGTACGTACCCAGCCGAGCGAAAAATATCTATATATACGATCCAATTTGTCGTCGCGAATAATATAACGAGACGAGATGGAGACAGTTAGTGCCGAACGCTTTGACGTATGGCATTCGAAAGCGAAGATCTCGCATGTGAGGAGAAAGCGAGCAGCAGCATCTACCCCGAAAATACGAGAGAGTTGTATAATACGAGCGAGGCACGCGCGCGCGCGCGACGATAATTTATAGAGATGAGGAGACAAAGCGAGAGAGAGAGAGAGAGAGAGAGAGACTGAGCGCGACTTTCGAAAGTCCAGCAGGCGCGTGGAATGCGAGTAGTAAAAGTAAATTAACTTTCTTACGCACCCTCGCGCGCGTATGATGTATAGATATATAGTGGACAGGCCGCGTGTGTGTATTTATAGTGCACGAACAACAAATAGTGGGCGAGAGATAATTTATAGAGATCGCCGGGGACAAGGTGGAGGTGGAGGTGTGTGTGTGTGTGTGTGTGTGTGTGTGTGTGTGTGTGTGTGTGTGTGTGTGTGTGTGTGTGTGTGTGTGTAGATATACACACATAGGATGCTGACCGGTGACAGATTATTTTTGCGCCCCGCCGCGCGCTCTTGCACTACATACATCAAGCGCGTCGAGCGAGAGAAAGCACCACGCGCGCGCATGTAATAGGTTAACAGAGAACAACGTAATTAAGCTCTCGCGAATCGATAGTTTTTGCGCGTGTATATGTGTGTGTGTTTGTGTGTTGGGTAAGAGGCGAAAGCTAATTGATACAGCGGCTAATAGAGACGACAGCCTGCAGGTGCCGTCGTCGCCGCGGCCGCCGTCTTGATTGCCACGCGCGCGGTAGTAAGTGCAAACAGAGAAAGTAGAATGACCTTTTTACGTGTGGATGTATACATATATACGTACTCTTCGACCCCTAAGTAGCTTGTCTGTGTGTACACTTGGGGCCTAATAACTTCCTCGAGTGTGTGCGAGCGAGCGAGCGCGAGAAAGTAGTGGTTTAGAGACTGAAGAGGCTGTTTTAAAGGTAAAGAGCCAATAGCGCGCGAATGTGCTTGTGGAGAGAGAAAAAACGCGCGCGACTAGGTTTATATAGCGGCGGGCAATTTGTCTCAATTAAGGTTTATGCGTGCCACTAGCCTTTTTTTGCCTTTTTTTTTTCTTTCTTTCTCTCGGGTTCGTACTTTCTTTGGTCCACATTGTGCAGCAGGTGTATAAGGTACATAACTATATGGTATTGTTTTAATGGCTCGGCTGTGTAGTGTCGATAATGTTGATTTTCCCAGACTTTCATATTTTTTTCTTCTTGATATAAAGTGAGAATCGTGAGTGTATTATTACGATTGACGTGGGTAAATGAAACGTTCGTTTTAAAGAGTTTAAGTACCGATCTCCGCTCGCTGTTCACAAATATGTGACATGTACACTATAACATTGTAAAAAGCCGATGACAGAACGTTAAAGCTGACATATATCCACAAACTCTATAGCATATCTCTTTAACCCGATAAAAAGATTCCGATCGCCATCAGAGGTAAATTAAATGTCGAAACATGACCGCAAAGAGAGCCAGGCGCGCATTTTTCCCCCAATCCATCGCGCGAGCGTTTTCATTAAAAGGCTCAATTCCCGCTCCTCGCGCGAAGCCCCGTAATTAAGGCATTAAAGAGTCACAGTAAATTTGATCTGATTGCAACTTAATAACACGTTCTCGCGGGCATGCATACATACGCGCCGCTCGTTTCTTTAATTCCGCCGCGGCACGCAAACTCCCCGATAAAGGCACAAAGGTGAGGATATCGCAAAGGATATACACACGCGATTTAGGTATGGTGCTGTACGAGGGAGTATAAGCTAGAGCACACCACGTGTACGCGCGCTGATGATTGTAAAATTGAATTTTAACGACGTCGTTTAAGCGACGTTAAGCCAACCCCTGATGGCAACGAGGTGTACAATTGCAAAAATTCGCGAGCGCGAGCGATGAAAATTAGAACTCTGGAACTTTTAACTTTTAACTAAGTGAGGCACATTCACAAAACTAATTTTTTTCTGTTCTAGATACCCCAAATAACAATAAAAAGTTAGACACACTGAGAGAAAAATGTGTTTATATTTAACATGCTATTTTAACTATTGGCATGGCATTGTAACTATTAACATATTAATAGTTACAATGCCATGTTAAATATAAACATTTTGAGAAAAAATTTCTCTCATTGTCAGTGTAGCCTAAAAAAGTTGGTAAAGCATTTATAAAAGAGATTTTTTTTTAACAATCCAATAAGGATGAAAATTTCCTAAGGTACGCAGGCAAAACCTCTAAATTTAGGCCTTTTCCGAATTCCTATTGAATTTTTCCTTGTTTAAAAGTGGGTTTTATGTAGTGGAACATGTTACTGGAAGTGGATTTTATAAATATTTTCTTGACTTAGATAGCTAAATATTTGAAAACCATAAAATATGTTACAGTACTGTAAAAGTTAAAAGTTCTAGAGAATTGCTCATATACGTACATATACATACGTATGTACAGTCGTAAACATTTAGCGTAGTCGTTATACACGACACCGGCCGCGAAATTGAGTCGCTTTTAAAATTTTTTAAAATTTTGTTTCCGGTGGCCGTAAACGCGCGGCTATATAAATAGAACCCCCGACATCGATAAAGCCGCGTAAGGAAGATGTATCTACGCGAGTGTTTATGCACTGCGAGCTAACGACTCGACTATCGCCATCGGCGTTTAACTTAACGAAACTATACTTGGAAAAACTCTGGCCGCTCCTCTCTCGTAGTCTAATTAGAACTCGACTCACTTTTAACGCGTATACGTGCGGGTACGCACAAAACCCCCCGAGGCGGCAGTTTACCCACCAGAGCACCCTATGGCAATAGAATCAACTAGACCGCGCTAAACTCCCAGTAGTACAGTATATATAGCCGCGCTGCTCGAGTGCCCGCTGTAAAAGGGACACCCCGAGGGCGTGCTCCTATCCCTTAATTACCACTAAAGCCGCGGCCGCGTTAATGAGAGAATATCAAGTGCGCGCGCGCGCGGCTTGCCCCGCGGTGCACACGACTTTTAACGATCTCTTATATACCCTCTGGTCCTTATCCTACTACATCTGTTTCTCCCTATCTGGCGGGGATATAGATGGCGCGTATATATGTGTGTAAGAAAAGCGAGCGCGTGTAATCCGTTTTTATTGCGCTAGAATAGATTTTTACCGATTCGACGCTGAATGTGTTTTTCTAGGAAAGAGCTGATTGTTTTATGTTGTTGTTGCAGCAGCGGCAAGCGAACGATGACCTCGGGTTAAATAGGAAAGTACTGAGAGGCCCTAAGGGAGAAAGACGCCTAAGGGCCTAATGCATCTATAAATGCGAGCGTGCGTGCGTGGCTTTTATTACGGCGGTATGTCGATTGCTCATATCACACGCGTACGTATATGTATACCGGGCGACCATTATCCCCTTGGCTCTTCCTATCTCCCTGTCTCTTCGGCTCCGGAATGAAAATTAGCTAATACGAGAAATTCTCCCGTGGATATCCGTATAACAGGAATGCCGCTAAATCCTACACGTATTCTTGCGCGAATACAATCGAGGAGTCGGAATGCCTACACCGACCCATTTACAAACGGTTCAATTACATCAGATCGTCTTAATTACCCGCGATTACCGGCCTAAACTCGCGCTAAACTCCCAGACTAAGCTCTTATATATATATATATATTTCTTTTTCTGAACGAACAATTAAAGCGCGCGCCAGATTCCCCCCGGGGCTGAAAAAAAAGACGATGCTCGCGCCGAGAGTACGCTCGGCTGCGCCCCTCTAACGCGATTACGTTCTCTCTCTCTCTCTCTCTCTCTCTCTCTCTCTCTCTCTCTCTCTCTCTCTCTCTTTCTCTCTCTCTCTGCAGCGCGCGGAGCCCATTGTCGCAACGATGCGCAGCGCGCGGATTCGATGTCGCAATTCTCGTGCGCTAGCGCGAGCGCGCGAACGGATTCGATTGGCCCCGATCGAACTCGTCGTGAAAATCCTCCAGAGGTGCGACCCCCCAGAAGACCCGGAGAAACGGCCGCGTGTGGAGGAGATAGCATCGTCGCTTAATTGCGAGAATGAGAGAGAGAGAGAGGTGAAAAGTGAATGAGGATAATAGGATAGAGTCAGAGACGTTATAGTGTCTTTTCTGCTTGAGTGGAAGAGGTGATGTTTGGTATGTTGATATTTTAAAATGACTGTAACTTTTAGTTGGAAAAATGATTTTTAATTTACATTGCAAAACTATTACAGGTATACTTAATATTTTACTATTACAGGTATACTTAATATTTTTAAATGTTCGACGAAATGTACTGATTTTCAAATTAAAATATAATTGAATTCTTAATAAATTACAAGTAGTTTTGCGTTTTATAAACTAAACTTAACTTAATTATTAATTTGAACTAAAGAATGTAAAAATCATAATAATCTTGAATGAATACTCGATAAATTGATGAGTTGAACCAGACAGTCTCTATCAATTTCATTAACTAAAAAAATTGTACCTATCTATTACGCGACTTTAAAGTATCCACTGACTATAATCTTTCATAAATTCATTACTTTAAAAACCAGTATTATCTTACGCGGAGCCTATACAGCAATCATGCATGAATTCCTCCATCACGGAAGCTGACAACCGTCAACACATACACACACACACACACACACACACACGCATACGTATATATATATATATACACTTTTCTCGAGCCTCTAACAAACTCCGCACAGATACACACACACACACACCAGTCACAGAAGTGGGAGAGGCGCGTCTATCGATCACTCGGCGATTGACGAGATCTCGCGGATTGAAATGTTTCCCCGCCATATACCGACAGCAGCCGTGCGCCTCGCGCACACGCGAGCTCGCTTTATACAATCTCGCTAGCTTCCGCGCGCGCTGGCGCACGGGGCATTGATTACTTATATCGATATTGCGCTCTCGTGATTGTGTGTACGCGCGCGCCTCGAGAGAAATTGAATTGTGCGCGCGCGTGCTCGCGTTTTACTTTTATTGACTTTCGACTCGCAGAATATCGAGATAGGAGATGGAATTAGCGAAGATATTTTTTTCTTTGCTGTGATTTTTGTGAAAGAGGAGTTTGATTTATGGAGAGTGCGATTGGTATATAGAAGAGATTGAACGTAATTTTCGAGTTTTTATGAGTAATAGCGAAGACAATTTCGATAAATATGTGCAATATAAAGTGTGTGTGTGTATATGTACATGCGCAACTGGATTGCGCGCTAATTTATCGTTCCATTTTGATTTTATATATGCACGCGCGCCGGAGCTTGCGAAATACGCCGACTGTGCGCGCTGAGTTTTTATCCTTATTTGTGCAGAATCGTATGTTTCGATTATTATTACGCGCGAGTACGCCGTAATGAATTATCATGTGTATATAGCGTACGTATACATATAGAAAGGATTTTTTTAATAGAAAACTGATCTTGCAACGCGAGTGCGTTAATAGCGGATTTCGTAACTTTACTCAATTCTCATGAAAAATAGCGTTTACATGAATCACGTAGGTTTGTTTCACCGACTACAAAGAAGTACCACTTGCTGCCATTTAATTAAACGCGCAATGTCGAATGTCGAAATCCTTCATAGTACATATACAATTATCGATCGTAATGTCTCCCCACCCATGAGATCAAACAACAAAGTTTTCAATCACATAAACCAACCGTCCAACCCCTTTTCCTCCACAATATCAGCTTACAAACTGCCCTTAAGGTGTCACTCCCTCAACTGTGCCAGCCCTCCTTTCCCTTTCGCGCTATCTGCACCGTATATAAATAATTGGAGCGCCGCGGCGCTGATTAATGGGCCGATTCTCACTCCGCACATATATACATGATACACTCGCGACCACCTTACGCGCGATCCTCATCTTTATTAATAGTCCGCTACAGCGCGCTCGTTCGTGCATTAGAAGAGATAGAGATGGCTGCGCGCGATACGTACTTAGCCCCGCGCTCGCCGAGATGCTCTTTTGCGCGCGCGCGCGCCCGGCCAGCGTTAAGGATTAATTGCGCGCGGCCGGCCGTATCGCTTTATACACATATACTATATGCGTTATGCGTTTTCTCTTTCGCCGCCAGTTGAAAGGGAGAACGATTCGGTGGGCGGATTTTCGGAACGAACGAGGGGGTCATATCGACGTGATTTTCATTTCGTTGCGAAGGTGTGCGCCCTGAGGGAAATTATATGCGTAGAAGGGGGTGGTGGAAGCGGAATGAAATGCCCGTGCGTTTATTTTATGAGAGGTTTAATTAATCGGGAAGTGTGTTTAATAGTACGTATATGTATAAGGAGGAAAATTATAAGGACGCCTCCGGCGAGCGAGGCTCTTTAGTCCGCCCCTGTACGCGACGAGGACTTTTGTACCCCAGGGAGAAGAAGATTCCTTCACGGATCGATTATATATAGGCGAATGGAAAATGTTGGCTCAAAGCGAGGGCAAATTAATACTGCAATTATCGGCGGCTGATCGAGTGCCGGGGTTTCGTAACGCCGAAGCGCCTCGTTTGTTTAAAACTTTGTTTTGAAATTCTGCGGAGCAAAAAAAGAATTAGGTATAAAGGGACAATCCCAGAGAGAGAGAGAGAGAGAGAGAGCGGAAGCGCTTGATTAATAAAAATCCAAGGCCAAACCTACTCATCCCGAAAGCCCCATTCAGACTTCCCGTTCCGCTTCGCTCATAAATACCGTCGGTCGTAGCTATATCCGATTAAAACAAAGACGCCTGCATTGTCTCCTTCATTCTCTCTCTCTCTCTCTCTCTCTCTCTCTCTCTCTCTCTCTCTCTCTCTCGTTGAGATACGGAGAAAGTGAAAAAAACGCGATCCTTCTCTCTCTCTCTCTCTCCCTCCTCCTCTGTAAAAAGAGCGGACGATGCTCTGTCGCCGCTATGCTCTCGAACTATATAATTAATACCCTGTCGCAGATTCGGCCGCCAAGAAACTTTATATATAAATCGGAATGAAGAAAGGAAAACAAGAGAGGGAGAGAAAGAGGAGCTCTACTCGAGCGTTGCGAAATCCTGTTTTGCCGATTACGCGCTCGAGAAAATCCCCTGCTCCCGCGCGGAAATCTGATTAAACGCCCGATCGCACCGGGCACGCGAGGAGAGTGCGTTTGATATGTGTGTGTGTGTATAGGTATACCTACGTAACACATGTGAATAGTGTGCTTAGAAAAAGGTTTGAGAAAAGATGCTGTTTACGTTTTAGTGGCACGTGTGTGTGTGTGTGTGTGTGTGTGGATAGTTTTTTGTCCGTGAGCAGTGTACCACGTCGCTGAGATTTCTCAAGTGCAGGTTGAGTGTGGTTGGTTCGTGTGTAATGTATAGCTCGCTGAGTCGGATGTATACTGATATATGTTGTATTATATGAAAATTGATTGTTTTGGAAAGGATATTTTTATAAATGCAATTTTCCATGTTGCAAACGCTTTTTATAAGCAAACACGCAAGCAGCTTTTTGCGAATCGCAAAAATAAATAATGATAGTGTCATCATTTGGGTAATAATTTTCCAATCATCAGGCTCATTTGAGCATGATAAAGCGATCCCCGAGAGCATATCGCGGTTTTGAGGCTCTGATGACTTAATTTTCGAAATTATGCTTGTAAGAACGAAAGGAGCCTGCTTTTTTGCATTTTTTGCATAACGCGATATACAGCCTGATGTTGCTGCTGCTGCTGCTATAGTCGCGCGAGATGAGATTATTTCATAATGACCGTCGTCAGTCAACCGGTACACCAAAAGAATTTTTTACGTACAAATTGCGCGGTAATTATGAAAAAAAAAACAAGACCAACTTAATTTACGAGCGGGAGAAAAAATGCCGAGATATTTTAATGATAAGCATCCATCATGCGTGCGAATCTTTCTCTTTGAATCCTCTTTTTTCGCGCATTTTAATGAGACTTCTTTTGCGTATCCTTTCGCTCGACGATAACTGGGTATGAATTTTAAAATTAAAAATTGCATAACGCAAGAGTTGAACATTCTATACCTATATGCACAAAATCGGAGTTCAATTAATTCGCTCGAAATATCTGACTGCGCGAGCGTGGATAAAAGAGCAGCAGCATTATGCAGTCATTCTCTCAACCCATAGTCGTGCATCTTGATACAACGTAATTACTATTGTATTTCTCGACAGCGACGTTCCACTTCTTTCCAACTGCAAAAATTCAATCTTTCCAGCTCGAAATAGAAAATTCAATTGCCACATCAATCCCATAAAGAAATCAATCCCCAATATCGCGTCGAATCAACTCACATTTCCCTCCTCTAGTCCCCCATCATCCATCCCAACCCATTGACAAATCCAACGTGGCGCACGACGTCGACGTCGACGACCGCGTCGTGTCTGTACCTTCTATCTCCCCTCGGCAATCTTTCATCTCCCTGCGCAGAGCCATGGAAAATCCAGGCAACACAAAGTGTACTGGTATAGGGGCTCAAAACTCGGAGCGAATTTCCCTTTCGCGCGCGTCTATTTCATAACAAAAGCCGCAGCAGCAGCAGCAACGGCAACTCTGCGGTCTCCGCGCTGGCAGAAGAAGAGAAAAAAACACAACTGACCGGCGTGTCTACAGCGGTGAGTACTGTGCACACGTTTCCTTGCGCAAGATTAAGGTGGCGACGATAGAGAGTGGATATATATAGGACACGACGATGTGTATTGCGAGAGGAGTGGTGTGCAATTGAGTGTGTCGCGGAAATGATCCGCGATTATTGCGGAAAGCGATTTGTTGCAGTTTGTAATTCCATCGGGAGGATGGACGGCTCTGTTTGTTCCGCGACGACGTTTGCTATCTGGGGGATAAGATTGTTTTTGCTACCACTGTGTTGACAACGCGCCGCAGCCACATTTTTTCCTCACTCATATTTATTATCTTCTTTGTAATACTACCGTTTTTTGCATGAAAACCATCGTACACATGCCACTCTATTCTTCAGCAACCATGATGGAAACAAAAGAAAGCCCAAAACCACTTCTAATCGTGTCTCACGAAAGACGCGGAAACTCCTTCGACTCCTCTTCTCCCCAACTAGGAAATTCCTCTCTCCAGCACACAAGAGAGCGCACATCCGCACCCGCTTCCCTCGATCTTCTCTCTAGCTCACGCATAGATAATTCGATCGACCGCTGGCGCTTCTTCTCTCCTCCTCATATCGGCCCGGCATCGATGCTGGATATCGATTACCTCGCTCGGACACTCGCTCGCGCGCGGAAAAATAATTGGCTGTAAATCCTCGGATCGGTAGTTATGGAAGCGCAGTCGGCGTGTAGCCATCCATTCGTCGTCGTCATGATGATACGACGCTCGCGTGTATATATAGGCGCTTTGTAGTAGCGAGAGAGTTTGACGCCTCTAGGACTACTGTAACTAGGAGAGTTAAATTGTGTGGGAACGCGATGGTGCATAGGGACGAGAAGTGGTTGTTAGGTTGAGGGTTAAGGGTTGTAAGGGATGGTTATAGTGGATGGAGAAGGAGAGCGAGAGGATTTAAGAGGTTTGTTATAGACGAGTGGAGATGGGCATATATATATATATATATATATATATATATATATATATATATATATATATATATATATATATATATATATATATATATATATATATATATATATATATATATATATATATATATATATATATATATATATATATATATATATATATATATATATATATATATATATATATATATATATATATATATATATATATATATATATATACAGAGTGTGTATGGGTAAGGGTTGAATTATGCCTGGATTATTCGTGCGCAAGTGGAGTTTGGGATTTCGAAATATAATTTTAGATAGATTCGAGAACGCGCTACGCATGCTGTCGAGGAGATGGCTTTTGTGCGGAGATCGATCGAGGTGATGCATGTTGAATAAAAGTGTCGTAATATTTTTGTGATAAAAACGATTACGGTTTTATATTGGAGTAATAAACCATCGTTCGCCATCGACGACGCGGAAATACCATTTATCAGCTGCACTTCGCGTTGAGTAACAAACGCTATAATTTCTTTTTTATGTAAATCACTTTCGATCGTTAATGAAGCAGTTATGCTCACTTTTACTCTTTTAAGATTCAACGAGATATGTGTACAACTGCAGCGCTGCAGAAGTGTCATATGCGTATACGATTTTTTAAGTAGCGAGCAGCATGTACCAAATACAAAGGAAAGTAAAAGTCTCCTCTCCCTCTCTCTCTCCCTCCTTCGATGTAAATCAGAACTTTATCGACGCGTGATTTTCACGTCGAGCGATTCGCCCCCTCTATCCTATCATCAGCGTAAAACAACTTGCCGGACGATTGATTTTTACGACTTTAGCAGAGCGATATATCTACACTTCAAAAACCGTACACCATATATATAATGTATGTGTACACACACATACACATAATTGTGATATTGAAAGCGAAAGTCGATGGCGGGAAAAAAGATGACCGGCGCTTTACGATTTCGTAAATCACGCATGCACATGCGTATGTACATGTATGTATGTATACATACGAATATATGCTATACGTCACCTCTAACCCCCACTTGTGTGTATGTGTATGTGCATCTCGCCCGACCCTCGCGAAATTTATTATCTCCACCTGTGCTCGTCTTTACGATTGAAAAATACGTACTATCCACAGCTGACGTCTCGAGCGCGTAAATTATACCCCGACAAAGAGAGTACAAAAGACGCGCGCGCACACGACTCGCGGTGCGCACCGAGAGGGAGGGCTATTTATACACCACGAGTAGAGAGAGAGAGATACCCCGTAGCAAAAAACTCGTATGCGCTGTAGAAGAAGGAGCGAGGGAAAGAGATGATCGCGAAACATATGACGCGATCTTTTTCCTCCCCCCGCGTCGATTTTACGCGTTATACCATTCTTATATACATATATACGTATATATCGAGGCCGGTCGTATTATGCCTCGTAAATACTAAGAGAAGGGAGCGTATACGCGGGGGATGCGTGTCAATTAAAGGCGCGATAGCGCGCGAGCACCATAACGGATTGTTTTATGCTTCGCGCCTTTTATTGAACTCTCTCCCTCCGCGCGTGCGCGTATTATACAGATATATAATACGCACGAAGAGTTCAAGAGAGAATACGCGGCGATAGTTTTACGCCGCGTGCAGAGTACGGAGAGATAGTTCGATGTTTATGACGCGGATAAAGGTATTGGCTGGGGCGCGACGCCAAGGGAATTGCCTCGCGAGTGTTTGTTGTTATTTTTCGTATATATACTATATACAAGGGGAGTATATATATGTATGTACGCGCGTTTTTAGGGAAGGACGACGCTAGAGACGTTTTACGATAAGATAAGGCTATTGAACGCAGCAGCAGCGGCAGCAGCGCGGGAGAGGTATATATAAAAGGGAGGCACACAGCACAAAGAGAGCGCTTGGGATATATACTTGCGTGGCGCGCAGGCGTATATGTAGTTTGATTGTCAAGAGTCCGCCCCGAGTATAGACGGCGGTTTTCGCGTGTAAGGGATATACGCGTATATAATTCGCGAATAGTATTATATATGCGTTGTCGTAAAGTTTGTGTATATTAAATGTGGCGAATGCGAAGAGTGCAAGGCGTTTGGGGTTAATTTATTTCTATGGAGGTATAAAACTGGAGTTTCATAAATGTCATATAGCTGGGAAATTCGTTTTGCTGTGTATTATTTTCTTTTTTTTTATTAGAATTGAATTTGATAACGAATTGGTAACGGGAAAATCTTGTACCTAATATAGTTATGCTTGATGGATGAATAAAATTTCCCTCCATACAAATCTATTAAACAAAATCCTCTCAACTTTTCAAACATATAATATCAGACTTCAAATAAAACGCTATGGCTTCAATCACCTCCACGCATTAAATAAACTGGAAAATATCCTTGACTAGCTCGGCTAGCACAACCATTCGCACAAAAGTACACCCACATCTCTTTCACTCTCTCCCTCCCCCGTGAAAAAACGAAAAGCAGGCCGAAAAATCGGCAATAAATTTAGCCTCGGAATCGCTCATCAGACGTTACTTAACGAGCGACTCCCTCGCGCTCGCTCGTTCCATCCATAGCCGATGATATCGCGAAGGTCCGCTCGCTCGCGCGAAGAAGCTGCCGCTGTTGCTGCTGCTGTTGCAGCGACGGCCGAAGGGCAGAGCGAAAAAGCTGAGCGAGGACGAGAAAGAAAGAGAGAGTAAGCGTGCGGGCGAGCGCGCGCGCGAAAGAGAAACTCTGCAGCAGCAGCCGAGCGCGGAGAATAGCGCGGAGAAAGAGGGAGAGAGAGGAAGGAAGGTATACGGGGAAAAACGATGCGAAGAAGTAAGAGAGAGAGAGAGGGGGAGGCCGCTGCTGTGGAGACTGAGCAGTGGAAAAGAGCATAGTATAGAGGCTGCAGTGCGGCGCTCTCTTTCGCTGTTAACGCGCGCGCGCATGGAGTATTCCGTGTGTGGGTGAAGTGAAGAGGGGGCACGAGAGGTTTTCGAGGTTTTAATATTTTAAGGGGCGCGTGCCGCGGTAATGCGGGAAAACGAAAAAAGAAATGAAATAGAGCAGTAGAGAGGAAAGTTGATGTTTGCGTGATGTGAACACGCGTGTAAGTAGATACGCGCTGAACATGGTCAGACATCGTACACGTATAGCTTTTGAAGTTCGCTCTTTTGGCGTTTTAATATTTAAATGAATTTTTGAAAAGTCGTATAGAGCTTTATTTTAGTACACTGCGCGCTATACATGTGAAACGAAATTTTCATTTATTTTAAACTTTAAAAGTTTACTTGCAGCTCGACACTTCTCGAAAAATAACAAGAGATACCCTTTATTTTACTCATTTATTCTCTCACACCCACGGCATTCATTAGCAACAATGCTATCCCCGCTAACCCTTTTACCGCAGAATGCTCCATATGCACAGGAGATACCCAGAGAAGCTCGCATCCTCCTAGCGCTGCTGCTGCTGCTACACAGCTCTCCTCTTGGTGCACCTTCCTAGGGCAACCTCTCGCTCGCTCGCCGCCTGCCTCCCCCTCACTGCTGCAGTGTATGTTGGGCAAATGTAAAACAAGAAGCACGAAAGTGCGCTCGCGCGAATCTAAATATAACTGCGACCGATGGGCGCCTCTGCGCTCCCTTTCTCTCTCTCTCTCGCTTATACACTCCGCTCTCGCAACCACCCTCGCTCTTTCTCTCCGGTATATACAGCGGCGGCGCGCATCCTCTCTCTCTCTCTCTCCGTTCTTCTTTCCTTTTTTCTCTCCTTTGCGAGCGAGCGAGCGAGCGAGGTTCTCTCTTTTTCCCTCCTGCGCGCCGAGGGAATCCTGGAGGTGCAGCGCGAAGCGAGAGCGCCGCAGTGCCGCGTGCATACCGATACGATTGCCGAGGGAAAAAGGGGGGAAATCGGAGGTGGAGGCGTGCGTAGTATTTTCCGAGCTGGTTTTATTTAGCGAAAAGTCCCGTGGCGATGTGGTGTGTGTATATAGGCGATCGGGGGTATAATTTTAATGAGGTATAACATTTGAAAAATATAGGCTTTTGTATTATACGTATTAAAAAGCCTTTTTCGTTATATTCTCCGAAACATATAGACAAGCATTACATATACACAGCATCATGCGCATTGTTGCAAGGTGCTCACTCTTTCTCTCTCAAATTATTCCCCGGAATGATTTGCCGCGTTGACGCTAAATCACTTTTACGACGACTCTCCGAGCGCTGGCATTGAACCCCAAGGTTACACTCTCCCGCGCCGCCGACGCCACCGCACTCGTGACTTAACTTTCCACCGCACGCGCTCGCCGTATACGCGCCTTTGAATATTTATCATTGCATTATCGCGTGCGTGTGCGGCCCAGCGCCAAAACACATTTCTTATTGCACATTAAACTAATTACGCCAAGTAATAGCCTCTCCAAATTGCTCGGGGCGGCATTATATTATATATAAACCGACCAATTTTCGAGGGCTACTGACACGTGCGATGATTATGTCGCGTGAGTGGGCGTTTATGAAAGCGCCGCTGGGGCTAGCTCAATGAAAATTCAACGGCTAAAGCGTCAAGCGTGTTTTATAAGCATTTTTCTGTGATTACTGTGTCGCGCTTTTGGATAATATTCGTATATTATTAACGATTTTTATATTGCCTATAAATAAAAGCAATTTAGTCGTTTTTTTCACGGTATTTTGGAGTGGGATAGAAGTGTTTTCAACTACATAATTTGAATTATAATACTCTTAAGCTTAGAATCGAATGTGGATTTCAATCAATAGACTGATATAATAATGGCCCATAAACCAGCATCTACGCAGAACCGCGCGAAAGAATGTAAAACCGCACGAAACCGTCGTAAATCCCACAGCCGCGCGGCCATTATTACAGTCTAATATAGATGTGCAATTCACGATCTAAGCACTCACAATTAAAAGACCACGACACACACACACACACACACACAATCTATGCCTCTGCTGTGTGTGCATGTGTTGTATGTCTGCCGCGCGACTTTTTCTGCCTTTTCTGTTTCTTTCGCGCGCTCACGCGAAGGGACAATGAAAAGGAGCGGCGTCGGCGACTGATTGCGCATTGTCGTTGCGTCTAATGCTAAATTGAGCGACCGTAGGCCATTGTTCCCTGTATATATACACACACTTCGCTTCAGCCAGCCGGAAAGAATCGGTAATGCCGTATATACATATACACACTCTGCTTTGGATTTTATTTAAAGTGTAATATTCTGAATTAGCCGTCGCGGCCATTATATCTATATCTATACACACGATTTTCCTTAAACGATTGAGAAAGCGCTGCAGCAGTGTCTCTCTTTCGTCAATTAGAGTCTATATAGCGCGCCGATCGCGGAAAATACAATGACAAATACCGAGAGTGTAATATATATACGCGAACGCGTATAGTTCGTCATTCTGCGCGGGCGCAAGAAACGTTAATACGTTTTTGATGATTTAATCCAATTAAAGGCCGCGTCCGTGCGTACGCACGCAAGCAGAGAGAGAGAGAGAGTCGAGACAAAAAGTCGCGCTCTATATATAGGCATTCGCGGCAGAGCCATTTGCCGTAATTACGGAAAACGGATAATCGCGTCCCGAGCTGAATTGATTTAGCCTCTGCGTTTTCGACGCTTCCCTCTTCGCTCTTCCCCACCTGCGCGCAAAAAACTCCGAGGCTCCGCGCCGCTAGCTTCTTCGATATCCTCTCTTCCTCTCCCTCTCTTCTCTGTTTTCAAGTTTCCTTTAACCGTGCTCGCGCGCGTGCGACACACACAGCGGCAAAAAAGCCAGCGTTGGATGAAAAATGCATCCCCGGAGCGGAACCGAGCAGAGCGCGCAGCCAACAAAGTCCGCGGAAAATAATTGGCCGATTAAGAGGGGAGAAAAGCGAGTTTTTGCCCCAGCGGAGCCCCCTGCGCGCGTGTGTTTGTAGCACCAAGATGATTTGTCGGAGTAGGGAGGAGGCGGCGGCGGCGATTCGGACAAGGTCGCGGTCAGGTTGCCGTTAAAGGTGAACCTTCTCCCTCCACCTCCCTGGATGGCGGGTCTTTCAAGTGGCACTGCGAGAAGAGAGCGTATATCGCCTACTAATCGCGAGGGAGAGAGAGAGAGCGGCCCTTTTATCGCGCGCTGCCGATCGCGGCCTTCGGATTGAAGCGAGCAAAGAGACCGGGTCAACGGAACCGGCGAGAGCGTCTTTATGTGGATGAAGAAGGGTGGTGGGGATGAGTGTATTTTTTTTGGGGGGCGACGAGGGTGGCCTTGAGTTGAGGCCTTAGAATGGAGGAAATGCAGAATGGTAGTGGTGGAGGTGAGGAAAATTAAGTTTTAGCGATGTTTTTTCAAAGGATTTTTGCGTAATGATGATGTTATATTCAGTGTTGAGTAATTCCGGTCTTTATGTAAGGATAACGATTTGTACTGGGGATTCTTAAACTTACGTGACAAAGAGGATTTAATGCGGCGTTACGATGTCTGTATAAACTCACCTGCAACAAAAAGAGAAAAGTTGTAATTAGGTATGCGTTCAAGGTTGAGATTAAAAATAGAAAATAAGTATGTTCATTAAGGCTGTAAAAACGAATATATCACCAAGACAGATTTTCCGTTTAAATATAGTACCTACATCGTTTCATATACGTTATACAACCCAAAATCTAGGCCACCCTTGCGCCTGTAAAGCCCATCAATAACGACCCGAGGACTTCGCACCTCTGACCCTAACCTACACACACGCACACACACGCTTTATCGAAACACCCCGGCACCTCATAATTCCTCCCATGACGCATTCCCGACTTTTCCCGGTCCATTTATCCTGCCACGGAGCGCGGCGGCCGCCACGAATCGACAGCTCTCGCGAGCATTCCAGCACGCGCCGATGATTATCAGCGCTAATGATGAATCTCTCTCTCTCTCTCTCTCTCTTGGGCACGCGAAGGCAGTCGCAGCTAATCTCGAAGCACCGTTGCACGCGCGCTACACACACAGCCGAGGAAAAACACCTCGAGAAAAGGTAGATTATTATACGTACGCGTGACACGAGCGTATGTATTAGGGTTACGAAATCGTGGTGATGAGGTGGGAAAAACAAACGGATATAAGTGGTAAGGTTGTGAGAGTTATTGAATCTGATTGACGAGGGATTATATTCCGCGTTGTTAATGAAAATATGCTGATGAGGAACGAGCGGTCGATTGTTTTGATACGCGCGTTATTGATGGCTGTTTTTGTCGGGGTATATATTATTCGTTACAGGCACGCGCGCCTTTGCAGCGCGCGTTTACACGGAACGGAATTGTAATTGTACATGGATGTGTGTTGATGATGGATGTTTAATTCATTAAAAGAAATAATTTTCGATCGCGGCTGCGGCGGCGGCGCGATGGAGCGGAACAAGTGTATAAGAATGATAATAACGAGGCGGCCGAGCGAGAGTAATAATGCGCGCTTTTCACGCTATGTATTTATGCATAAAGCGGGCGCGCGCGCGCGTTCCCCAAGAATTTATAGTGCCATTGTATTTTCTTACTGTCTTATTACCATTATTATGCGCGCCGAACTTAAATCTATAAGTGCGCGCGCGCGCAACTCGATGAGTATGATATACACTTGCGTATCGAATTTTTACGATGATTTCATTACTCTGGTCTGTAGTGATTCCCATTCGATCATAGCCGCGCTGTAATTAGCTATCGAACACTGATTTCATTCATTAAGACGTCGATGTTTCTTTTTTTTACACACCGGCCTTTATCCTAGTCTTTTTTTCCCCAAACAATGACTCAGAATCCGGATCAGCAAATAATCCACACACACACACAGGATTTCCATCGCCATCATGGTTCTTTTTTTACCGCACAAACCAAACAAAGGTATCTCTTTCTCTAAACCAACATTCTAATCGCATTTAATTACAATTTCAAATCAACACTTAACAAATACGCTCGTCGCTTTGCACGTATACGCCAACAACAACCTTCTCGAACATTCCTCCCCGAAAAAGCAGTGGCGCGAACCGTTGCTCGCGAAACCACGCGGAAATCGGCTGTGTATACTGCAGCAGTCGAATAATCGATCCTTTCTCGCACCCTTTGTTTACGTGCGCTCGGAATGCGTCTCTCGTTCGCTTCCTGCTCTCTCTCTCTCTCTCTCTCTCTCTCTCTCTCTCTCTCTCTCTCTCTCTCTCTCTCTCTCTCTCTCTCTCTCTCTCCCGCTCGATCGTGTGTATTTAAAGAAAAAAAAAATACGGATCGCCGCGCTCGCTGCATGTGGCGATCGGTATATCGTTTGCATGTGGAATAAAGAACGGTTTTGTCTCGAGCGAGAAAGAGGGAGAATGGCTTTCGGTGAATTAGAATGCTCTCGAGCGATTTTTGTTTAATTACGTGCGCTAGAGGCGCGGTCGGGTAAAGGTCTGAATAGAAAAGGGTGTACGGCTCTATTTCCGAGCCGCTGGATTCTCCTTTAGCAGTAGGTCTGTAAAGGGGGAGTTGGGTTTTCGAGTGTATTCTAGAGTGCTTGTATAGGGTTTTTCTTTGTTGGACGGCTTGGAATGAGTTTATAGTTAGATGGTAGGTGCACTTCTTTGGTGAAATGAAATTGAGACGTTTGCAAATTAATCCTGCTCTTTGTTAAAAGTTTCTAAAGTACATGAAAATCCTTCACTTTATCGTTCAACTATATTGAAAACTTATAAGATTATACCTGAACGAATAACCAGTAACTTTCAATTTCAGCACAAAGCAGAAACGGTGACCAAATAAAAAAGGCGTAACAAATATATGCAAATCAAAAGGCTCTGTGCTCTCATCATGCGCCATTACCAGCACCACTACTCACCTCCGCAATAATCCTCCGCCGCCGCATCAAGACCGCATACCTCGGGGGCATACACCACGCACATATGTATATACACTCGCACTGCTGATTACAAATCCTCGCCATTTATAACCACCTCCTCAGAGCGCCTCAAAACACCGACTTGCTTCCCCCGAACCACTCTCTCTCTCTCTCTCTCTCTCTCTCTCTCTCTCTCTCGCCCATCAGCATTAACCCTCATTAGTTGATCTCCACACCTGCCCTCTTATACGCATGATCAATAATGAACCGCGACTTCCACGCACGCAAATGTCATGTCCGCGCGCGCGCCGCCGCCGGGGTATAACGAGCTCGCGGTGCATTATCAGCGATTACGTTACAGTGGTATATATGGTAATAGTGGTAGTAGTAGTAGTAGCAGGCGTGCGCAAGAAGAGACGACGACGATTTCTACGAGGAGGAGCACGAGCCGCGGGGCCGAGTGATTTATGAAAATCGACACGCAATGGTCGAGGCATTTCGCGCATAATTCAATACGTCGCGCGCGGAGAGAGAGAGAGAGAGAGAGAGAGAGAGAGAGAGAGAGAGAGAGAGAGAAGAGCGTTTAGGTGCTTCTGTTATTATTACGTGCGCGAGGGAAGCCCAGAGAGCGAGAGAGAACTTTGGAGTAGTAAATGCTGGGAGAGGAGGAGAGGTTTTTATTAGTGAGAATATGAGGGAGGGTTGCGGGAATGCAAAATGAGGCGAGAGAGCGTGGGGAGAAAGAAAGAGAGAGGAAATTCGCGTTTAGCGCGGACGGGAGAAGGAGTTAGAGGTACGATGGTAAATGGATTTTTTGTGTTATGCGCGCGGTCAGTGGTAACCGGTAAGTGGTCGGACACATTTCATGCACTTTTATTATGATTTACGGCGTGTTTTCACATATTTTTTTGAATATCGAGTTTGATATGTATTTCGATACTACTTTTAACTTTTGAAAAGAAGTGGTAACGTTTATTTCTAGCACCATTATTACCAACTCACTATTCATTCTGAATTAAGACTGGAATTAAACAGGAACAGACAGAGCTAAGCAGCCTTCACAGGTAGCTAAAGCCCGGAGAATTACACCAGCGAACCTCCGTCGTCGCGCTGGTATCACAAGGTTCTATTTTTAGCTCATTTCGTTCGGCGGACGCATGCACGCGCGCGATGACATTGCAGCAAATTGATATAAGCGCTCGCGTGATTGAGCAAAAGAGTGACAGCAGAGGCGGCACGAGACGACGAACTGACTCTCTCTCTCTCTTTCTGTTCTGAGCGCGCGGTGACGTTTACAAGAGCGTAATGACGAGCAGTTTTTTTCCGAACTTTGTATATATGTGGGACATTAATTCCTACGCGCGCGTGCGAGTGGCTTATTAGTTTCTTTTATTTTTAATGAATCTCGTGACACTCGGTTAAACCAACTTCAATTTTTTCATAATAAATTCAACGTATGCGATATCGAATAACGGACACACCGCGCCTCTTCTCTCTCCCTCGCCGATAAATATGTAATCGATTGGCCACGCGGTAAGAAAGACCGAGCGCGAACACCTATTGTCTCTCTCTCTCTCTCTCTCCCTCTCCCTCTCTGGAAGCATCATCTTCGCGCTTCATTTGCATGACGGTCGGGAACGCGCCGCAGTCTCTTTGTGATGTGAGGCTGCGCTAAAACGCGCACGCCGCCGGAACTGCTGCGTGATCGATGAGGCTGCGCAGCCATGCGGCGGAATTTCGTGAAAGGGTGTGTGTGTGTGCGTGTGTGTGTGTGTAGGTAGCGAAAAGTGAGGGAGGGTTAGAATGATGATGGGGGCTGCGGGTATATGGGTGGGGCGTGTGTAGTACAAAGAGTTGAAGGGTAATTGAGTAGGAGAGGGATTTTGCCTGGTATTGGAAAGGGGAGTAGAGGAAATTATAAGGTGAAAGATAAAAGAGAAAGGTTAAAAGTAAATTTACATTGATATATGGAAATTGCGTATCGACGAAACGTCTCTTTGTATTTTTGGGAAACGGGGACACCTTTGATGAATGGGAGAACGAAAATGAGAAAAAAATCTTTGCTCAACAGGAAATTTATATACGTGGATCATTTACCTCCGTAATTTATGTACACATCTTTTTGAGTATAAAGCGTCGGCGATCCATCATCGTTCACTTTTAATACGAAAAATTTTTCATCTCACGCGACAGTAAAATTCTTTTTCCCCGATCCGCCCCAGCGCGTCCGCGAAGAAAAGAATACCACCAGAAGCTACCTCGACGTTTAATTACACGTCTGAGCACCGCGGAGAAGAAGAAAAAAAATCCACGAAACTACCGCAACGACCCATAAAAGCCCGCAGAAAAAAGTCGCGTTCGCTCAAAAGTCCTTGGAAAACGAACGAAATTTTCACACACACACACGTATAACCTTTTCTCATCCTTACTCATCCGCGACCGAGAGAGAGAGAGAATTTCTCGCAAAGCCAAGACCGCAGGAGGAAAAAGCCGAATGTATAACAATGTCGGCGCTGGGGGAAGGGGGAGGGGAGAGGGAGCAGCAGCAGCAGCAGCCCGGGTGATTTACTATCCGGCGCGACTGCGCGCCCTTGAAAGGGCCTCTCCTCTCTCACTGCGCTCTCTATTCGCAAAACCACACGTTCCCTCTCTGCTGCGCTCGCTCTCGCGCCCCTTTTACACTTGCACTTTATATAAGTTATTACTTTGGCTTTGAACGGGTAATAATTTTTACGGCGGGCGCGCGCGAGCGGCAACTTCCTTTTTTTTTAAGCGGCGCGCGGTTCTGCGCGCGCACGCGTGCGCATTAATGAAGGACGCTCTAAAGATGGTTTTTTCGCGCTGAGGAGAGGAGAGAGAGAGAGAGAGAGAGAGAAGCGCGCGCGCGGCCAGACAAAGGGGAATAAATTGCAAATTTTATTCTCACGTTGAATACGCGCGTGCGTGCGTGCGTACAGGGGTAATTGACAATTTCGAGGATAATTTATATTTATAATAATTCAGTTTGTATTATTGCCGCGGTGCGCGTTGTGATATTTCGCGAGAGCTGCAGGGTGAGTAGCTGCGTGGTATGTGTATGTGTATGAGTACGCGCGATGAGAGATGCGCACGAGCCGAGGAATTTATGGCGGATTATGCTTATGACCGCGTTTGCTATTTTCTTTTATTGCTGTATGCATCTTGGTATGTACTATATCTTTGAAAATATTTTTGTGCAATTAGTCTTTTTTAGTTGAGGAAGTATTAAAATAATACTTTTCAAATTATTCTTTCATTCTAATTATTAAATTTAATAAATAGGGACAATTTACATTTAAATCCTCTAAATAATCAACAGAGTTTATACTATAGTACGCAAATAGCATGGTTACGATAGTATTTACGCTCGAGAGTTACGACGAATTATAGCAATCTCCCCTGGAAAATCTTTCACTGTACACCTCTTATTACACTGTGCATCGAAGCATGTGACATCTCCTCTAACGAACAGATTCACCTCGCTACGAGCCTAAATTCCATCAAAACGCCACATCACCATTAAAATTAACCTTCATCAACTTTCCAAAACTAATCCTCGCTCATTCGCGAGCGCCAGCGTGAAACCCGCGTCATCCTCGACTCCCTCGGCCCTCGGACCTTGAGAACCATATAGCCGCGTAAACGCACGCGGCGCTTCGATGCGTAACTCCGGCCCTCGTTCGCTGTCAGCGGCGTTTTTCCTATCCACCTCGCGTGCGCGCGCGCTTTCCGTTTCCGTGACGCTCTATTAGCAGCGGCGTTATTCTTCTTTTGTTTGCGCTTAATGGCGTTGGTTTAGAGAGGTATAGGATATATATCTCGAAGTTGTTTCCTTTTTTTGCTACTCTATACAGACGAGTTGCGGCGTGATTAGCGAATTACGGCGGGGAGGTGCAATTGCGCTGGATTACGGGAATTACGGTGTAAATAGGTGTAGGAAGAGGGAGAGCATAGATATAGACAAACGTAGGTTTGTTTTCTGTAGCTGCGTGTGTGGCTGTGTTGCGTGCGAGGGAAGTGCCGGTTTTTATGTGTGTGCATATACGTACGGTTAAGCGAGAAAAATTGAATAATCACGGGTATTGTGTACGTCAAGTTCTCTTCTTGCGTGGTATAAATATACTTTCGTATACAACTATACAGACGTTACTTATCAGTCGTAAAAGGCCGCAAAACATTCGGAACACCGATCGATACACACCGATTTACATGCTTATATATACATAATACGCATTCTCACATCACTCATCGAATCACACCTCCTCCTCGTAAACATGTATACACATCATCATCCATCCGCGTGTATAAGCAAACAAATCCGCGTGGCAATTGAAGGCTGCGCATTGTTCTCTACGTCTCTTGGAAACGGCGAAGTCATTGTATGCAAAGGGCAGCCGCAGCCGAAAATCGCGAAGCGTGGCGAAGATTTGACGACGTTACGCGCCGCGTCGCCAGCTAATTTCAACGTCGACGACGACAACGACGTCACCGGACACCCGACGTCCTCGCCCTCGAAGAGAGTGAGAGAGGTTTCTTCCTCTTTTTTTCCTCTTCTCGGGTGTACCGAGAGCCGAGGGACTTTGTGCGGGTGCACGTGAGCGTGGTGATGATGTCTAAGACCGGACGCGATGATAGGCTTTGATTATGTAAAGGATTAGCTTTTTCTTCTCTTAATTATGAGCTGGAAGTTGCTTGTTGTCGCCAAATTTCTTATTTTTTCTTTTATATTACGTTACATTGGTAGACATTTTATTAGCACTTTGTTGTCTCTGTTTATTATCACGGCAAGTAATCACCTGACATTTATATTTAGTGTATAATACACGGAGAAATATTTATTTGTTAACTTTATTTTTTTTATAAGATAATTTATTATTTTTATAGTTGCGCTGGGACACGCTCGACATGTAGGATTTTCACTTTTTTAAATGGTAATTTTTATGATTTTCGTAACAAACATTACTTTTTAAATAATAATTTTTATTATTTTTGCAGCTAATTTTACTATTTGAAATAGTAATTTTTATTATTTTTGCAGTAAATTGACTGATACCGTGATATTCTGATTCAGCAGTCACAAAAATTACTATTTCAAATAGTAAGATAAAATAAAATTTGTTACAAAAATAATAAAAATTATTATTTAAAAAGTAAAATTCACCACGAAAGTCTTAAAACCGCTGCCAATTCATTGGCACGTAGCTTCCTCAAACTTAATTTACTGATTCCTTTAATTAATTTTTAATTCCAATATTTAAAATTTAATACTTCAGAAAGACAGGAATAACAAAACTCCAACATAATTTATTCAAATTTTTATAGATTATACATTTCCACAAAATTTCACATACATAAAATATATATCACAATTGCCTATAAATTTGCAACTGATATTTAGAGCTAAATGTCTAGAAAAATTTTAACCTCAAATATCTCTGAAATTTATGAACCAATCACTTTGCCAAAAGAACTCATCCGAGAACTATCAATAATATACCTCTACAATGAATTTTGAAGCGAATAAGACAATTTTACTCTTGTAATAGTTGAACATATTTATTTATTTTATTTATTTATTTATTTAACCAGAAAAGTTACAATGCAGTTTACAAAGTAAAATCTATTAGAGGTAAACATTGTTACCTGTACAATAGTCTGGTTGCATACAACTAATACTATATCTATAACTTAAAACTAACAGATTACTCATTCGAGTAACATAAACATTTTCAAAAACTTTATTTCATTTAACAATTTATATATTCTATAAATAAAATCCGCCAAAACGTAATATTATAATCTTCATTTTTCCAAAAGTAAACAGTGAAAATGATATGAAGTTGTGCGTAATGTTACAATTAAATGTTATTATCGAAAGAGCTTTTGTTTTAATTTGTACTTAATTGTACTCTTCTTATAATTTAAAATTTTGAGATCATTAGGCAATTCGTTAAATACCCTCATAGCTTCTACCAGACTATCTTTATCACTAATAGCTTTGGTCATTTTAGGTAGTTGTAGTGATTTTTTTCTAGTATTGCGTTTTATTGTAAGAAAAGCATCTTTTAGATTATTATAATGATAGCATAAGGATTCTAGAGTGAACATTTGTTCTATTTTTAGCGGAGTGTTGTGCACCTGGAATTTATTTTTGGCAATGATTTTGAGCAATTTATTTTGGATTTGTTGTATTATTTTAATTTCTGTTCTACAAGCACCCCCCAAGCAATGATGCCATAGTTTATAACATTATGAAAGAAGGAGTAATAAATAATCATCAATGTGTTTGTATCCATAATTTTTCTTAGCTTTGCGAGTATAAATATTAAATATTTTGTTCTGTTAATTAAATATTTAATGTGACTATCCCATTTCATATTAAAGTCGAAAATTAATCCCAAGTACTTGTAACATTCTGTTCTAGTTATTTGCTGATTTTGTATATTTATATTTACATTAATTGGGACACTATCACGATAGTTACCGAAAGTTATAAACTTAGTTTAATATAAAACTCATTTTTTTCATTTTTCAATTTTTACGTTTTTGTTAATAACAAAAGAGCCGTGATAGCTAGTGAATTAATTTTTTTTAGAAAATATAGGTAATTTAATTCTCTTTCGAATACCACCCACCCCATTTAGATACATAGAGCCGTTCTCGAGAAATTACGATTTAAAAAAAATTGAAAAAAATTTTAACCTCAAATATCTTCGAAATTTATGGATCAATCCTTTTGCCCAAAGAACTCACTCGATTGGTATACGAAATCTACCCGTACAAAGAATTTCAAAGTGATTAAGCCAATTTTACTATAGTTATTGAACGACAAAAAAAATCACTTTTTTTTATAAATTATTTTTTTTCTCAAAAAATAATGAATGAAAAAACCTAAAAATTTAGTAAGTTATAGTACTTAATATCCTTTATAACCAAAAAAATATTCATGTTAATATCTTTTTTTAATTTCGAAATATAACCTATTTACAAAAAATTACGTTTTCATCAATAACTTATGACGAAATATAGCTACCGACTTTTTTTTTTAAATTGTAGATAATTTTATCCTACATACAGAGAATTCATGATATATAAACAATATTTGTTCTAAATATTAAGAAAATCGAAAAAAAAAATTTTGAAAATTATAAAATGGCTATAAAAAAAAAAATTAAATTTTACAAAAATAGAATATTGATCCCAATTGTGGAAGCAAAATCTAAAAAAATGATCACTCTCCCGTTAAAATCGGTCGAGTAGATCATGAGATATCAGCGTATACGGACATACATACACACACACACACACACACACGCACATCCATACGGACATTTTCTAAAAATAGTGTATTTCGATTCCAAATTTGCTAAATAACATTTCTAATACATTATCTCATAAACTTTCTTTTTACTATCACAAAGCTTCCTCTATGAGGAAGCAAAATTAGTATTTAGGAAGTAAAAATCCCACATGTCGAGTATGCCCCAGCACTGCTATGAAAATAATAAATTTTTTTATAAAAAAAGTAAAGTTTACAAATAAATTTTTCTCCGTGTAAGCTTTACTGACGCAGACGCACAGATAAATCAATCCCTAACAAACAAAAATTATTACCCAATCACACAAACACAGACACTCACAGTGCAGTCCCGAACAAATAAAAACGTGAAGTAATGCCGAGTAATTAGCCACTCATCGCTTACACGCACATCTGTGCCGTCTATTCCATTAAATCTCAGCTTCGAAACACGAGTTGTCCCCGCAACAATCCCTCCTATTCACCGCGAACCTGTAAATATTATCCTACACACGCCGCATCTCTTGCTCTCTTTAATTAACTCATATACACACTATAACACGCGGTGTCGGCGGTGGTAAAAACCCGTTGCTCCCGACGAAAACTGCCCGTGTCATCACGCGCGTCCACAGCTGCCGCACCGCGAGGGTGCATCGACCCTTTTAATTGCCACTGCCGCTGCTGCAGGAAGCGCATCGACGCTCTCTCACTCTTTAAAAAAAACAAAACCACGTGCGAGAGCGCAAAAAAGTCGCCGCTCGCGTGCCGGCGTTTATTAATCCGCCTCTCTCGCGGAAGGAGAAGAAGAGCGAAATACTCTCTCGCGGCCCTGCGTGCTTTTTCCTCGCAGAGCAGCAGCAGCAGTTGTAGCAGGAGAACTGGAGAGGAGGAAGTATACTGGATGGAAGAGAGAGAGAGAGAGAGAGAGAGAGAGAGAGAGAGAGAGAGAGAGAGAGAGAGAGAGAGAGAGAGAGAGAGAGAGAGAGAGAGAGAGAGAGAGAGAGGTACCCGCGTGATTTACAATGACGAACGTTGCGCGGAGCTAGCGAGCAGAGCAGCGGGCAAGTAGTCACGAGCCTCGTTTGATCAGACGCGCGCGACGACGACGGCGGGGACGGGGGGACGTTGATGTAAATGACGCGCGCGGCGAGTGCGATATTTCAGTCGCAGCAGCCGAGAGGGAGAGAGGAGTCTGGGCTTGCGTAATCGTTACCGTAAGCCGGTAAGTGACGGCTGCGGGATATGTGTGTGTGTAAGTGCGCGCGGGTCAGAAGCAAAGATTTTATTGGAGGAAAATCGCACGAGCGCTTCCTCCTAGTGAGAGGTTGTTCTTTCGATCTTCTTTCAACGGCGTGATTATTACGATGATTCGGAGAGTTACAAGTTTAAATGCCATGCGTGCACGAATTTAAAACGTACGTGTACCATTATCTAATACACATCATTTAGTTCCAATCGGCGTCGTCTCGTAATAATACCGTAAGCGTCCGCGCTCGCAGCACAGCCTATAATCGTAAAAAACAAACATCATCATCATCATCATCATCATCGTAGTCGCGTCGTATAGAAAAACGGAACCTCATACACACAGAGCGCAACAAAAAAACTCCTATCACAATATTATACAATAGCCACTCACCCGTGCGGTACATATTAATCGTGACAAAATGTCAGTCACACTTCGGGCGTCCACACGTAGGTATGTACATATATAGTATATATAAATTGCGAGCGCGGCCTTTGCCTGCGCGGGGGCACCGTTACGATGCAAAAACTCGGCCGGATAATCGTCCCCTCACCTCGCGCTCTTGGGACTAACGGCCCCCGTAATGAGACAGGTCTATTCCGCTCGCTTGCTTCCCTCTAATTCGCGCTTAGCTATACTTTCGCTCGTGTGTGCCTTATGCGCGCGCCATATACTACTGCTGCCCGTTCAACGGTGCAAGCGTCGCGCTCGTCGTCGTCGTCGTCGTCGCACTTCCGAGGTGATAATAACATTATGTATGCGGGGACGCCGCCGGTAATAACGAATTAACATTTAGAACGGGACGACCGACGGCAGTGGCATGCGACACTCGCGCGCTTCCTCGTTCGGCTTCTTATACACATATATACACACGCTACACCGGTGTGTCTTCGTCTTCTTTAGAGAGACCCGGGTCGCTTTGTCGATGCGGTATAAGCGAGGAGGCTTTTTATCCCGACGGCTCTTTCAGAATTTTTGCGCGTCTTTAGAAGCAGCAGCAGCAGCGGCAGCATCAGCAGCTCGGGTATAAATATAAGCAGGGAGGAGGAGAGAGAAGCTTTGCTAATGAAGGGAACGAGCACGCGCATTGTTTTTGGAATATACGCTTTTAAAGAGCGTTAATAAATCACAAGCGCGGCAGTGAATGAGAGGCTAGAGCGTAGTCGCCCGGAGGGGATTTTTTAGGAACGCGAGTAGCTTCCGAGACTAGGTTGTAAATTACACGCGCGCGCGCGCGAGTAAGAGGAAACTACGGCTGCTGCTGCTACGGCTTTGACAAAGTCAGAAGTTGCGCTTTTCTCTCTCTCTCTCCCGGAACGAGCTTCGAGGAGCTGCGCTACTCGACGGTAAAGAGAGAAAATTTTAATTTATACGGGAGAGAAAATTTTTCTGCCATACGGTAAAAAGCGCGAGTAGATGATGTGTGTATATACAGCATTAATTAAAAAGTCACGTGTTACCGGAAATTCAAATAATCTCCGGTTCGCAGCTGCACGTGTGTATTACACGCGAAGAGAAAAAAAATGAAAAATTCATATCGACGGCGATACAGAACAAACACACTACCACTGCCGATCCCCATCTAAATGAGCGCACGCGCGGCCGTAACTGTTTTCATCCAGCTGCAATCATCGCGCAAGTATCACTTAGCCAGCCACCCCCATCTCCCGGCCGGAAAAAAGGCACAATAGAGACCCGCCGAGATAAATAATATTCTCCCGCGTGTATACATTCAACGCGAATCATTCATCATTGCACGCGTGTGCGTATATATATATATATGTATATACACGGTTTACCGCGCGAGAAAATCAGCGTTTTCGCGGAAACTGCAGCACCACAGTCTAAACAAACCACGTGTGTACGATCTGTGGAATATATACGAATGACGCGGGGAATTTATATCCGGCGCGTCGTCTTATCGCTACCCGATCGTTCGTTATATGTGCACTTGCTGCTGCTGCAGCCGAGCGAGATAGCGCCGGAAATATGTCGCGAGGGGTAGTGTAGTAGTAGCGGTGTATTCGGCTGGATGTTTGAATAGAGAGCGCGCGCACGTCGGTGTATAGGAGAGAAGATTTTCGCCGCCGAGGTGATAAGGCACGACGAGAGTGGGAATTCAGAGATCGGTGGAGATGCGTGCAGGGACGACTGTCTCCGCGCTATCTCTGAGCCGAGATCGTGTGTGGAGAAAGGAGATAAGGGGCGAGAGTTATGGCGATTGTCGAGCTGGGAGATGCAAAATTGATATTTTTTTAACGGGAGTGTGTGTGGGGATTGGTATCAATTCGATTGTATGCTGAATGCAGAAGAGAAGAGAGGGTTTCCGAATAGGAAGGCTTGTTATACGCGACGGGCGATTAAGAACGAGATGACGAGGCCTAATTAAGGAATTACAATCGCTAATTTTTATCTCCCTTTCGTCACCATCAAACTGCCGAACCAACACGCGTACATCAAACCGTACTTATATATACATACATATATATACACGCACTTCTCGAACTGGCACACTATATATACCACCGACGCAAAGGTCATGTTCACACGAGAGCTAACCGTGCACAGTAGACGACTCGCCTTATTAATTCTCCTCTAATTCTTATAAATATTAATGGCTCGTCCTAGTCGTCGTCTCTCTCTCTCTCTCTCTCTCTCTGGCGCATGCGCGGGCGACAGTACGGCTTCTATATATACGACTACCGCGCATCACGTACTTATACTCACACACACACACACACACATAGCGTCGCCGCCGCCGTCGTCGTCGTCGTCTAGCGAACTTCTTTCGCTTTTTATGCTGTTACGCGCCGGGAGAACAATGCTGCTGTCTTTCCCGCGTGCGCGCGCGCGCGACGATACGAATTTTCCGAGTCGCTTGTTTGCCTGCATGCGCGCGCTCATATAATGCGCGAGCGAGCGAGTTGTTAAATTTGCGTAGTACATGAGTCTCGGGTTTGTACGAATTAATTCGCGAACGCGAGCGCGTGGATGCAGTTTATTCGTGATTAGCGTGAAAATTTATACGCGGGTGTATATAACCAGAGGTTTATGGCCGTGTGTGAGTGGGTGCGTATAGGTGTGGGAGAAGACAAAGGTAGGAAATGCGCGAGTTGATAAAGTTGTTTGCGAAGGTTTTAGCGCTGGATGTACGCTGATATACATGGTAACGCGATAATGCGCGTGCTTGGATTCGTATCTTGTATATATAACGTTTGAGTAATAAAGATTGGATCGCGCAGAATTTGTTTTGATAGTATAACTCCGGTTATACTGTATTGGGATTGCGTAATAAGATTCCCGAATGCCAAAGCGTTATACGTCGTACCCACATCGCGTTCTTCACTCACCTGTACAACTATACCATTACAATAATCCAATACAGTTAAGTCGTTATAAAAATCCCACCCCAACCGCATACATATATATCAATCAAAAAGAACCTAAAACACACGCGCGCGTACACACGTACACGTACATATACGCACCGATCAAACATTCCCATCCTCTCTCTACCCTCGCCTCTCCTCTCAATCCATCTTCCTCTCTCTCTCTCTCTCTCTCCCTCTCTTTCCTCTTCTACATACCTAAACAAACACGTGTACCGAGACACTCAACTCGCGCGCGCGCGAGAAACCGTTGGCAATCGCAGTGCTGCTGCTCTCTCTCTCTCTCTCTCCGGCCAATCAGGGGCGAAATTCAAACGGGCAACGGGACCGTCGCCTCCGCCGCCGCTCGCGATCGAACGGTAGTCCATGTTGGGTGCCGAAAGCGCGCGTGCCGGCTCGCGCCTTCCAAGGAAATATCCCAGTGCCGGAAACTACTACTACTACTACTATACTGCGCGGGGAATCTCGCGTGCGGTTCATTAGCTCCCGGTGATATGCAGCCGTGCGCGAGAGGGGGAGAGGACCGTTTAATTATGCGGGGATGTCGTCGTCGTCGAGGAAGGTGCGAGAGTTAGTGGCTGTTAACAAAGTCTCGCGCGTGAACGCATTTGCATAATTCATCGGCTCTCTGTGTGTCTGTGTACATAGAATGTTATACTACGGGGAAGCGCGGTACGATGGTCAGTTTAATTGCGAGATGGATAGGTGCTTGCAAACCGAATTATTGAATGACTATCATCGCTCCCTCGCTCGCGAGGATGTACGTATATCGCACGTGTATAACAGCGCGCTAGAGCCATAACTTATATATACACACACACACACACACAGCCGGCGCTTTTCAGCGCGCGGTAAATATAATACTCCCGATCGCTAACCACACGGCTATTACATGAATCACCCCGATATTTTCGCGGCACCTGCGCGCGATATAACCGATAAATCATCTCTCCATTTCTCTCACACCCCGCGCGTACGTACCCTTTTGCCGCGGCCTCCTCTCCAGAAATCGAAACATCCCGCAGCTCTCCTTTACGAACGGTACAAAATCGGCAAAATAAATCTCCACTGCAGCAGCTCACGCGTTCCGCGTGAGAAAAGCACAGCGCCGACAAGGAAGCGCGCCCGCCGCTATATAAATAATCATCGACGCGAGCTGGCGAGCATGCATGCATGCTCTGTTTTCGCGTCCGTTATGCGGAACACGCCGCCGCGACATCGGCAGCAGCAGCAGCTTGCCCCGCCATATATAAATATCGCCCCGTGCGAGTGTGAGTGCGAGAGTGTGCTAACCACTGGCAGGAGCAGCAGCAGCTAGCTCGTTATCGATCGCGCGAGAGGGAGAGAGAGCAGTCGGCCTGTCTTTTTAGGCCATTATCGATGCTCTCGGAGCGACCACACGTGTCCGTTATAGCGCCTTAATAAAGATAGATATGGGCGCCGTGGATTTTCAGGAGTCACGAGGAGGAGGAGAAGGAGTAGCCGTTTGCTCGGCGTCCGCCAGATGACGGAAGCGCGCCGCGCTGCGGAAAAATCGTCGCTAATGCGGCGGGAGGACTAGCGCATATATATGTACGTCGTAAGCAAATAGGGAAGTGCGAGAGCGGGATTCTTCGCGTCGTCCGGCTGGTATATATGAGGTGGTTTTTTAACGGTTTGTTGTTAGGGCTGCTGCTGGACGTGCGCATAAGTGTGTAAGCATTGTTTGTTAGCGGGATATAGTCTGTTGGTTACGTGTGCGCGGTGCTCGCATCGTTTATGTTAAGAGCGAAGGGGGAGATAGGGAAGTGTTCGCTGGACGTGTAGCGTTAGAAGAGGACGACGACTAAGCAGTTGGAAATGTCCGACGTGACAGTGGCTGTGTTAGAGGGTTTTCTATCTTTTTTTTTTTTTTTAATGTAGTTTCGCGGAAAGTTTGAATAGTCGCTAAGCTAATTAAGGAAGTTGTACGAGAGAAGGTCGTAATTTTGGAGCAGTAGAGTAAATGACCCGGTCCAGTCGGACGTAATACCCCTTTGCTTCCAACTCTACGCCGGTACTTATTACATTACAACCTTTGTAACGCTAAGAGGCTTTCGCCGAACAAATACGTTCATTTTCCAGAATTAAAACTCGCTTAGCTTAATTAAACGCGACCTAAAAATAACCGCGAACCCTCTCCTTCCCTCCAAAACTCGCGCGTCCGAACGCAAACATATCCATCCAGCCCAAAAGCTAATTAGAGCGCAGCCAGCCGCCCGTCAAACAAACAAACAAACCCTAAAAGACGCCGAGTCCAATTCCACCCACCAGTGCGCCGAGCCGACGACGAGGAGGAAAAGAAAAAAGCCGACCGCCGCGCGTTCCCCGCCAAAGCTCAGCGCGCATCCGGGAAAGGAGGTCGAAAAAGGGGCGCGCCCCCGAGCGCAGAAATCGAAACCGAGAGAGACGCGCGACACTGCAGAGCGGCATCCTTTCTCGTGGAGAACGAGATAGAGAGAGAGAGAGAGAGAGAGAAACGAGAGGAGAAAAGAGTGAGAGAGAGAGAGAAAAACTGTGCGGAAAGATGGGTGGAGGAGAGTGAACGCGCGCGCGCGGCAGCGTAACCTCTCGGCAATTTAGATAATCATCTGTTTAAGCGACGGCGGATTTTCTTAACCGGGGCAAATTGCATGGTTAATGTATCCCTTCGCGGCGCGGCGGGAAGGAGGGACGCAGCTAGCGAGAAAGAGAGAGAGAGGAAGGAAGGAGTAGATCTCTCCTACAACGCGTTTTTAAGTGCGGAGTGTTATATAGTTGGTTTAGCTTTTGGTTTTTATTGTTATGGGTGATCGATGGTTTGGGCCGCTGATTTCTTCATTCGGTTGGTGTGGAATAGAAGGTAGATTGGTTATCAGAGGCGAGATGAATAGAAGGAGATTGAACTGGATTGGGAGCTTCCACGTTGCATATTTCGTGGTTGTAATTTGATTTGGAATTGGTAGCTTGGCATCTGGGTTATCTATTGTTTCTAGGAGCAGACACTATGAAGTTAATAATTTCGATAAAGTATGAAATTTCAGAGTCAAATGAATACATAACAGGGGACACAAAAATACTGCTTCGAGCACCGTAAAGTAATAAAAATCGACTTCGAGTGCAATTATTCAAAGTAAATTTTGCAGCACCATGAATTAAGTTTGATTCTTTCCCAATTAACATTTATTGGTATAGACGTTACCTCGAGAAAACTCAGATATCCTTTTTCTCTTATCCCGTGCGCGCAAAAACGAGCGAGTGAGAGAGAGAGAAAATACATTGCAAAATTGACGCGGACAAAGCTGTCCCATTATCGTGTTCTGTAACGCCCGCGATTACGGTCCCGAGAAGAAAGAGAGAGAACAACAACAACGCGAGTAGAGCGATAAATGATTGTTTTAAGTGGCGCTCGAGTAAATGTATTTCTCAGTGACACTGCGTGTATAAAGCACTGTCGATTGAGTCTTAATCGCCGAGAATAAAGGCCCCGAGTAATGCCCCGGCTATCAATACACAAAGCCATCTTACACACACGAGCATGTGTACCGTATATACCCGCGGTCAAGGAAATAAAACGATCGATCCTTAATTTATCCGCGCGACACTGTCTATTATATCCCCGCACTGTTTCGGGTACTAAAGAACGCAGACGGCGGCACGAGTGAAAAAAAAAACCGGCTTAACTGCGCTTTGTGAGATTTACATTAATTTTATCACGTAATAAAAATGAGTAATAAACAATGAATGGTAAGGCAGCGGGTGTACAGTATTGGTTTTGTGTGTATAAAACGCCATCGAGAATAAAAGCTTTTTATTGTCTTACCGCATTCGACTGTATCTACTTAGCATTCATATATATATCCTCTAAAATATTACGGCAGATTTTTTTTAAAACTTTTTTATGAGAGGAAAGAAAAGTAACATCGACAGTTTCCACGCTGCGTGTGTACACTTAAACTACCAACACCAAGGTACGTATATACATACACATACACATGAAGCTCCGGAAGAGGTCGCGAAATGTAGACATCGTAGCCGGACACACCGCGCCCGTTACACCAGCCGAGGGAAATAGATCTGAGGAATACAAAAGCGTACACTCCAGCTATACTTATGCGAAGTAGAGAACGATACGTCTAATGTGCAAGTATATACATACGTATTCATACACAGAAGGGCTCGCGTGTAATAAGGAGCTCGCGGGCAGATGAGCGGCGCGGCCACGGGCCTCACGGGTATAGGATGACACCACTAGCTCATACACATCACGCGCTCTTTCTCTCTCCCTCTCTCTGCTCATCTCTGGTTCTTCTTCGCTCTTTCTTTATTTACATTTCTCTGTTACGCTCTTTAGTTCTCTCTCGCCCTCTCGCGTATGCAGTCTAGCACGCGCGTGCGCCATCTATCCCCGTCCTTTTTGTGCCGACTATACGCTAGCTTCTAGCCTCTAACTCCTTCGCAATGTCTATAATTTCTCCGACACTGCAGTGTTTCTCCCTCCCTGCGACGGTATATTCGTTACGTTATTACGAGAGACAGAGAGCGAGTCAAGGCATACACGCGAATATTTTCATTTTGTTACGAGGATACGTTTCTATTAGAATGGGGGTGAAAAAGTGTGCGCTCGGGTGTATAAAGGGATTTTACGGATGGGATTCTAGCTGCGTTTGTATATTTTATACTTTGACTTTGTCGTCTTTTATGTTTATAGAGCTGTATGAAATTCATTTTATTTCCAAAGAGTGCAGCTTTAGATTATCTCGGTTGTTACTTTTGAATAGTTAAATGTATTTTTACCATACCATGGCCGAAAGTGCCACTTTCGTTCCCGGCTCAAAAACGCGAATGTGGTATTTTCGGCCCGGGTATGGTGAAAAATAGTATACGCTCCACGGGAGTAAAATTGGCCAGCCTATATCTCGTGTTTGCCACCCTCGCCTTCGGCTCGGGTGGCAATTTACACGAGATATGGACTGTCCAAGTTTTTTCCTCCCTAGGTGCGTAATATACTATTTTGTATACCCGTGTAAAAATTTTAGTCTCGGATTGATCCGCCAAAAGTCTCGCGAAATATGTCTCCAGTGAATCTCGCAATAATCTCGCTAAGGCCACTTTACGAGACTAATCTTTTTAGTTTGTAAAGTCTCGCACAAAATGCAATATGAATTGGGGGAGTTTTAGCTAGACTAAATTGTTACTTTAAAAAGTACCGCATAGAGCCTAAGACTAACTCCGAGACTTTTTCTAGACAAAATTTTTACTTAAATAAATCTCGCATGAAATCCAAGACGAATTGCGAGATTTTGGCAGAACAAAATTTTTACTTAAATAAGTCTCGCATTGAAAACAAGACAAACTGCAAGATTTTTTGCTAGACAAGATTTTTACTTAAATAAGTCTCGCATTGAAATCAAGACGAACTGCAAGACTTTTGGCTGGACAAAATTTTTATTTCTTTTTTTTAGTAAAAAAATTACTTTTTATAAAAATTTATACAATTTTATTATTTACAAAAAACATTTATCGTCAGAAAAAAAACCTACAATAAAATATCTTCTTTTGAGGTCAACCTCAACGTTGTCCACACGATCGTACGTGCTCTGCAGAAGCATAGAGATCCCATCACTTCTAAGGCGTGGAGGTGGAGCTCGTCAGGCGCGGGGCTCATGCGGCTCATGCCCACGGTCACATGTAACCCTCTCGTTGCCGTTGACGCCGTCGTTGTCACCGTTGCCACCCCGCCGTCATTCCCGCCGAGCAATCCTCATCATATCACACCGACTGTCTTCCATTGCTCAGCCATCCTGAACAAAACTTGCACCTGTAAACGTTATCACCCACAAAGAGTTTTGTTCCCGCTACTACGAAATGATGATTATTTTTAGAAAATTTCTACGTATCTAATAAAAAAATGGGTTCCTCGCGAATTTTCACCACAAGTAATTTATAACCAAGATATATCGAAAACGAAACTGTCGAGAAGTCCAAACAACATGAAATCAGTTACACATTCTTTGTTTTCAATATATATAGATATATTTATATCGGACTTCTCGACAGTTTCGTTTTCGATGTGTCTTGGTTATGAATTGGATAGGAATAACCGCAAACAAAAAGAGAGGTTGATTGCTCGGCGGGAATGACGGCCGGGGTGGCAACGGTGATAATGACGGCGTCAACGGCAACGAGAGGGTTACATGTGACCGTGGGCATGAGCCGCATGAGCCCCGCGCCTGACGAGCTCCACCTCCACGCCTTAGAAGTGATGGGATCTCTATGCTTCTGCAGAGCACGTACGATCGTATGGACAACGTTGAGGTTGACCTCCAAAGAAGATATTTTATTGTAGGTTTTTTTCTGACGATAAATGTTTTTTGTAAATAATAAAATTGTATAAAGTTTTATAAAAAGTAATTTTTTTAACTAAAAAAAAGAAATAAAAATTTTGTCCAGCCAAAAGTCTTGCAGTTCGTCTTGATTTCAATGCGAGACTTATTTAAGTAAAAATCTTGTCTAGCCAAAAGTCTTGCAGTTCGTCTTGGTTTCAATGCGAGACTTATTTAAGTAAAAATTTTGTTCTGCCAAAATCTCGCAATTCGTCTTGGATTTCATGCGAGATTTATTTAAGTAAAAATTTTGTCTAGAAAAAGTCTCGGAGTTAGTCTTAGGCTCTATGCGGTACTTTTTAAAGTAACAATTTAGTCTAGCTAAAACGCCCGCAATTCATATTGCATTTTGTGCGAGACTTTACAAACTAAAAAGATTAGTCTCGTAAAGTGGCCTTAGCGAGATTATTGCGAGATTTACTGGAGACTTATTTCGCGAGACTTTTGGCAGATCAATCCGAGACTAAAATTTTTACACGGGATACGAGGTATACTTTGATTATTTTATCTCTGTACATTATAATGTATATTCAGTAATATTTGTGTAAAATTTAAATTCCAACTAATTTATTAAAAATCTCTTTTATTTCTGGTCTATATGTAAATTGAGAATTGAAAAAGAAAGTCATAAATTTGCTAGAAACCAATGTATAATTTTGTTTTAAATGAGATTTAATACCCAAATCAAAAACGTCTTTTTGCCGTAATTCAATTCCCCGCTGTACTAAAATAATGTTTTCTCGCATTTTCTCGATAAGATAAAGCAGAAAAGATACTTTATCCAACATTTTAAAATCAAATATTTCAAAAACATTTTAGCTGCAACCCGCTCGAAAACTTTACAAATCTTATCGCATCCACCAATCCCACTTCTTTCCCCCAAAAAATCCCCTAAACCACCCCCACCAAAATCATGCCACTCAACAAAGCACGAAAGCGAAAGAGTTTTCTCCTCTCCTCTCTCTCTCTCTCTCTTACACATACCCTCACTTGCGTGCGTACACTCGTACTCTCCGCTATATATACAGCGCACTCCTTCTCGGTCTCTCGGCGGAGCTCGGGTCTGCTCGGCTTGGCTCGCGACCTTGAACGGGCCCCGCATGCTCTATGCCACTGACACGGACCAAGGACGTCGCTGCCGTCGAGCCGTTCGCTCGCTCGCTCGCTCGCTGCCTGGCTGTTGTCCCGAAATGCGGTCGTGGAACTTGCTGTGTGGAAAGTGCGCGAGCGAGCGCTCGTGCCGATGGCAACTACTCTTTTTCGTGCCGCGCAGCGCAGCGAGGTATAAGACAGTGGCGTAGGACTGGACGAGGAGAGAGAGAGAGAGAGAGAGAGAGAGAGAGAGAGAGAGAGAGAGCCGAGCCCTATACAGGAACTGTGCATAGCTTGCGCGCGGTGCTGGACGATGGTATAGTAAGAGAGCGCCGAGGACGGAGAGGAGTAAAAGGGGGCCTTTTCGAGAGAGGTGGTTTTAGAGTTTGCTGAGGTGGTTTCGTGGTTGTAAGGGATTTTATAGGGGCTTTTTGAATTTTGGGTTATCGTAGAATATTCAAGGGGTACTTTGTTGTAGAATTATGGAGTTACATACTGAGGTAGAATGTACTCTTCTGAAGCTATGAAAAATATGCTAAATTATTAAATTTGAAATTAGTTTGCGATTGGCATTAAACTTCAAAAGTGAAAAGGGATATTTCAAATTAATTACGATAAACTGTAAATTTACAGTCAATTTGTAATTATTATTTTAAAAACTATACAAGGTAAATGCAAATTAAACGTTATTAAAGTATAGTTGAACGAGCTAAAAATATCCCGTTTTGAAAATTTATCACTTCGAAAGGCTATATGAAAGTACATTTTAAAAACGAATAAATCACATCATAAAACACACCAAAAATGCGCGAATTTTTAATCGCGAATCCATAAAACAGTTAATCCCGCATACTAATTAGCTCAAATCTCTCTCTCTCTCTCTCTCTCTCTCTCTCTCTCTCTCTCTCTCTCTCTCTCTCTCTCTCTCTCTCTCTCGCACACGCGCGCACATTACATCAGCAAGAGAGGACTTGACACGGATCGGTACACGCCCGCGGCCCATCCTTCACCCGTAGACATCCATCAAATCGGCAAACAATAATTACCTCGCTCTCGCCAAAAAAGCCACTACTTTTCGGTATACACACGATAACGGCACCTGCGTACAACACACGTATACACGTATCATTGCAAGCCTGCGCGTACGGTGTCGAACCGTTACTTACGCGCGTGCGCTAAGTACACGAGAATTCGAGTAATAAGCCCCCTACGCGACTAACAAGCCGCCGCTGCGCACGCATCTCTCCCAATTTATATTCCCATGGAAATAGAGCAATTTTACCGTCGATTCGGCAGCTCCGCGGCTGCGCTCGTATTTTAATGACGTAATGGTCATTGGCTTCAGAATTTCACGCACGCGCGCATTATATGTGTAATCATCGACGTTGAAACGCGATGTACACCTTTCTCCTTTCTGCGCCTACCGAAAATCATGCGCGCAAGCGCGGGCTTTTAATCGTGAAAGGTGAGGGGGAGAGAGAGAGAGAGGGAGAGTACATGTCCTCGGGCGAAGTGTTGCGCGCAGAGGCGAATTACCTCGAACTGGAATACCTACGCACATCGCGTGCCCGAGTCCGATGCACCGCGAGAGGAGAGAGAGAGAGAATGAGCGAGAGCAGCGGCGTTACGGAGGTTCAACGATACCGAGAAGAGTGAGAGAGAGAGAAGCTGCATGCGTGCTGCACGACGAGGCGCGCTGGCATTTTTCCGTACGCCGTAATTTTTCAGGTTTTAAGAGGATGCAAACGTGTAAACGACGCGTAATCGAGCCTGAATATATTCTATTTATAGAGTTTTGCATTTATCAGTAGTGCATAGGGTATATGAATACATATATACGTGTAATCGATTACGCTCCTCCGGCGGCGGGGAAAGTCGTGTGTGTCAGTGATGCGTAAATAAGATTATAACTGATAGTGTAATTGTTTTCCCATGAATATGCAAATATCAGTTTCGCGAAAGAGAGAGACTAATAACGTCGCCACTTTGATTGTCAGCCGTCGCGGGATCTTGCGTAATTGAAAGTGGATGAAAACGAAGTGGTTAGACACGTTTACGCACTCTATACAGATTGACCACGCTCGTCTTATACATTAGATAAGTAAAATTCAATCTGCCTTAAGCAAATACGCGCATTTGTTCTGATGTCACCGCGCTAACAATAATTACATTGTCTTCGCAACTCTACTACATATATCATATTGGATTCTTCCATTCTCCAGAACGCATGAAATCGCGCATTATTAGCGCCCAGGCCATATCCCAACGCGTGCGTGTAAATATATTCTCCACCTGCTACACATGTAACCCTATATCCCCCGGAGTCACGGAAATCCGCGCGAAATTGAATTAATTCACACGCACGGCTAGAAATACATATGAATGAGAGAGTGAGAGGGAATACCAACTTGAGCCTGCGAAAAAAAGCAATAAAATCGCGCGGTCAAGTGTGCGGGTTCGCTGAACACGTCACGTGCCGCCACACTCGATCTCTCGGGTGTGTATTTTAGAAGCCAGACGTAGCGGTATACAGGCGCGAGCGCGAGTGAGATTAGAATAATAAACGTAATGAGAATAATTGGAGATTGAAAATGGGCGCGTGATGAGTGCGAGCCGCCGCCGTCGGTGTATTACTGTGGTTAGGAGTTTAGAGTCGTTACGGGTAAGTAGTGCCGCGATTTGAGCATCATCTCTACCCGCCTTAGACGCAAATATATTATTTGCCAGTTCTAAGCGCGTGTGTGTATGTGTATTATCGTTATTAAGTGAAATTGCGAAGGGCCTTGTTTGCGTTATACAATACGGGTACTAAAGTCCTAAGCCAGATTGCACGAACGCATCACCGTGCGATCGCGAAGAGATCGTCGAATTATCAGTGTATTTATATATATACATTGCTCGACTGTTAATCGTCGATCGTAATTCTGTAATTATCGACTGCCAATTTTTTCCGTAATTATATATTTTTTTACAAATTTCCGTCGTTTAAAATTAAACTTTAATTATACCACGTTATTACCTCACCCGAGATGCATCTATGGCGACCGGCAAACTACCTCACAACCCTTCTCTCCTCCCAAAAAGAAAAGAAACGCTGCACCTCTCGAGACGCACCTTGTATACACGTACGACACACAACCGCGCCTTTCCCCAAAACCATGCAATCTCCCGGACCCTTTACTGCGCCTAATACCATAGCCCCCGTACACTGTATCCTCTCGCACCCAAAAAAAAAAACGACCCCAGCACCATCGTGACTTTGCACACAACCGACGAAATAATGCATCGCACAGCGGCGCTCCGCGTTTAAGGCCGCTGCTCTCGACCGGGTCGTATATATATATAGTAGTATAAGGCAATTGAAACGTGCGCTGTTCACTCTCGAGCGAGCAACGAACCGGGCGCACGCGAAAAAAAAATATCGCGAGAGAGGAGAGTAGAGGCGTCCTTGCGAGCGCCCTCGCGCGGTACTCCTCACAAAAGATTGCGTGCGTGTGTATACGGGGCTCGTAAAACGCTTAGGGAGAGGGAGGATTTTGAGATTGACGAGGACGGACGGGATAATTTTCGTGGATTTACGAGGTTCGCGAGAGAGCGCTGATTTTTAAGCGTGAGAGAAAGAGGCTGGCTCACCGGCCTTTTTATATGCCGGGAATTATTCAGGTATGAGGGGTGCAGGAGGATTCGACGAGAAAAGTATTCGAAAAGTGGCAGTCGTCGGGGTAATCCGTGTATGATCAATTGTGGGTGCAGCTGCAAACAATGGCAAATCCAGTCGTAAATGTCTCTCTTTCTCTCTCCCCCGTTTCCGCGGATAACTCGGCGTGCAGTGCTGGGCGCATCCTGGCGAAAATCCCCGCGCCAAATCGTTCCGTAATAAACCAAAAGGGGCAAAAACCGCGAGAGGCGGGAATATCGTTAATAGAGTTCTCTTAACGAAATTAGCGCGAGCGCGCGCGGATGTATCTCGTTGCGGCCCGTTATAATGGCCGCGCGATCGCAAAAACACGCGGCTGTTAATGGACGCGCGGAGTCGTCGTTATCGTCGCCGTCGCGTGGTCGTCCGATCAATCGCAGGAATTCGTATATATACGCGAGTATGGAGTACCGGAAGTCTCGAGTTATCGAATTCTTCCCTCCTCTCGTTCAGCTGCCTCTGCTCGAGTATATACACGTTTCGTTTCGTACCATACTGCCAGCCCACCACTTTTTTGCAGCGGCAGCAGCTCTAAACCTGCTGCGGGCACGCTCCGCGATCCACATAACCGATCTGAATTGCGCGGGTTCAAAATTGGACTGACGTAAAACGGTGCGCACGCGCGCGCCAGTTAGGAGATACCGATCGAGCGCCCACACATTCAAACCGAGCGCGCGCGCGCGCAATCGCCAAAGTTCATCTCTTTACATGCGAGGAACGGGAAGCTTCAAATCTAATCGCCGACTGTCGGAATAAATCATCTCGATACGGGGAAAAGCGATTCGATTCGATCGACTTCTGATATTCGGCTGCTCCGCCGTAACGGTCGGCGAAAAACTCTCTCGCGTGCGCGCGTACCTACTGCACGGATGATGATGATGATGATGGTTCCAGACCGGATAGGGGTATTCTTGAGAGCGCGGGAGAGCGGAAAAATGACGTGTTATTAGCTTTTTAGCCGAGCAGTGTATCGTGGTGATGATGGGCGGCTAGAGAAAAATGCCGGAGAGCCGCGATTACGTCGTTGCTGCCGCCGATGCGGATTAGCGCTGAGCGCTTGGCGAGGCGGGATTTCAGCGCTGACCTTTGCGTTGGGTGTTGTTAGCCTAGAAAGCGCGGACCATTATGGTGTTTCACTGCTATGTGTTGAATTATCAGAAGTGGTTGTAAATTCTAAAAAATTCAAATATTTGTGGAAAATCATACGATTATTCTTAAAACTTTATTAACACTACAATAATTAATACGTATTTAGTATTTAGTATTTATTGACCAGAAATATTTACAGAAAAAGGCTGGTACATAAAATGACTTAAAACTAACTTACAACTAAAATCCCAGATATGTTTATCATAGTTATATAACAAGCATAAAATTTTTATACGCATAACAAAAAAATCGCCTTAACAACAATGATATAAATTTCTCAAAACAATTTAATAATTAATCACAGTAATATAGTTGTATTATCTGAATACAAGAACGATTTCAGCAATCATTTTACACGTTATTTTTGACCCATTCTTTTAGTTTAGCCTTTTTCGAGCTTTTATTACCTGTTAAACACTTTAAATTATTTGTAATAAAGAAGAATAAATTTACGGCCTTTTCACCTGATTCAACAAGCCATTGTATTCTGTCTTCTATTATTTCATTAACCATTATTTCCCTCAAACTGCCGCCCAACTATATTTATCCGGAACTCACTAAACCTGTCTAAAACACTTCCTGGCCACTGCCCTCGCACGCGAGCCTCGGACCCCCGAAACGCAGGCGCGGCCCCTAGGGCCGAACGCGCGCGCGACGCTGCTCCCTTCAAATTATCTCCGCCGGCCGGCAATTATAGAGTCCGTACACTGTACCCGTATAACTCATACGTTACATTCACGGTCTTTGTGATGGACGAGAAATCGACGTTTGCCCCGCTACACACACGTGCCTCCTTTCCACCGAATTCAATTAGCCGCGGGTTCTCGAAATTCGTGAGTGCGCGCACGCGTGTCGTCGATTAATTTCGTGCTGTGCCAAGTGTTTGTACTGTCTGTGCTACAACGCAAATAGATGGCGTGTAGTGATATATGATCTCGGTGCTATTTTTGGGATGAGTTTTATTTCAATTTAGTTGGGCTTTTTTTTTCTTTTTGTATAAATGATGATGTTATCATCGTCGTTTTCATGCTGATTGATTACATTAAACGCTTTGGTCGCTGCGAATTAGATCGATTGAAAAGAGACGGGAAAATTCATCACGCTCGAGCGTTGAAAAATGGCAAAAAATATAGGTCATAAGCCGATATTGGGAGTATGAGATTACTTATAATTGAATATACTCTGTCCGATCCATACATTAGATACCGGTATACAGTTTTTTCTCCCTACTCATTATCGATCGCACGGAGATAATTTTTCAAAACTCCGTTCAATATTTCCTTTGTTCTCCCATTAACAACGAATAATCCCGAATGCTGACAAACCTCAAACGAAAAACAAAAAAAACGACTATACCATGGCCCCCATCAAAATCTTACGCAACCTCTCGATCCCCCTTATAATTCCCCGCTATTAACCTCGCCAAAACAAAACCCCCGTCGTTCCTTAACGGTATAATATATATTATACCTGTATAAAACGAGCAGCCGCCCGCCGAACGATTTCCTCGCGTCGCGCTAAACGATAAATCGCTCGCTCTCTCTCTCTCTCGCAACTTTAATCTGATATACGTCCACGAGAGAGCTGTGGCCCCCGCGGGCATCTGCAAAAAAACTGCGCGCACGCGAAAAGCCACGACGAGAAGAAGAAGAGGCGTAGGGCTTTGACCTCGCCCGAATATGAGAGAGAGAGAGAGAGAGAGAGTGAGTGAGCATTAATTATCGGTTCGTATAAGTTTCGCGAGAGATGGACAGGTAAAGCGGGCTGAGAACAGGAAATTCCCGTCGCGGCCTGACTTTTTGCCAAAGGGATTAATGCGCGCGCGGCGGAAGGGCTGATCACGCGCGCATGCACCTGCGAACTGTTTTGTTGTAGTTGGACATGCGAAGAGTATTTTTGCTTTAAGCTGATGTGGTCGCATTTTTTTTTTATATTTAAGGGCTTTTTTCTATATATACATATATGTGCGTGCCGTGACGTAGACGTAATGAGTCACTTTGTAGCGGTCTAATGGCTGCCAGACAAGATGGCATTACGGTTAGAAAATGCGTATAATAGTGTAGAGCCCGATTGCCGGGGCACGATTATATATGCGACGGGAGAGACCCGAGCTAGCGCGAAGTGGTTCCGAGAAAAGTTTAGATATGTAACTGTACTCATACGAATATAATAATGTAACAATGTAGCCTAACAATATCATGTACATTCAGAGTAAATGAAATTTCGTACACTTGACTAACACACACCGTTTATAATATACCTGCAGTATTCAATGGCGCGTCACGGGTCATTCCGGCGTCAATTAACGGACCGACGCGCGACGGGAATCGATCATCCCGCGTAACTGAACTACATAACCGCTCGGCGGTAACGATTTTCGGGCGCACGGGGTATTACTGCTACTACTGCTAGTCCATTGTTCTTGCGGCGACAGTCCGCGATGGTTATCAAAGGGACGACTATACTCTCCTTGCGTGCGCGTCTTTATATACACCGAAGTTCACGGTCAGCGGATTACGAAATCCTTTGTCTCGTAATGAAGACGTGAGCTAGATGGGTGTATGTGTATTACAGGTATGACGGTGCGGGGTTTCCGGTTGAGTAGGGACGGCGTTCGCTGGGTTCGGTGGTTTCGTTGCGATGGATGAGGCTCTTTGATTAAGCGGTTAAAATTTAGAGTTATATGTGTCATTTTGTGCAACGTCACGAAAGTTCGTAACTAAGATAAATTTTTATCCTTTATCGGGTCGATGCTTCAACTGTCGGTTTTGAATTACGAAATACCTTTGAAAAATTAGCCAAACGTTTTCCGGGACAAGTTGAAACACGCGGAACGGATGACTGTGCAAATTCCAGAACAGCACTCGCGGAAAGATGAAAGAGAAGGTGAAAATGTATGCGCGAGAAACTCGGTTTTAACGTTACCGTTATAAGACGCAGAAGAGGCGCAGGCACGCGCGCGCTGTTTGCTCTGGGATTACTCACTTGTTGACAGTCGCGGGATCTTGGCCCTGTAACAAAAAAAAGAACACACGAACCTGTTAGATCTCTATGTATATGTACACATGTATTATTTATGTAAGTCGGCGGCTTTGCGACTTCTGAAGTTGCTACGTGCGAAGAGCAGCGCGATTAGCACGTTAGCACTTTATCGCAGAATGTGCGCGATCGTTATACCCGTAAACTTATATATCATACGCTATACCGTACCGTACGTTTGTCACTGTTATTGAGAAAGATGTTACAAAGTGTCACAATGTCTTCTAACAAATTAAAATGAAAAAGCCGTTTGTTTCTTCGCAGAAATTGAAAATATCCATTTATGTGGGTTTCAATTTAAAAGTCAGCAGTAGCACATTATAGCTGCCCTGGCGCAACATTATGCAAAACCGTATAGCTCTTGCAACAAAATAGACCACAATAGAGAGAGAAACAACAAAGCAATAAATAACCGCTGTAGCTGATACGCGCGCGTGCGCCTCCCTTTATAAAAACCATACAGCACCCATAAAATATTTCGCGCTGCAGTAGAACAAAGCGCGCGCAAAGTCCGTGTGTGTCCCGCGCGATAACCCATTACTTCGCGTATACAATGAAATTCTAATGCTTCTCCGTAAAAGTCACTCTCGGAGAAGTCAGAGTCGGGACACAATGGCAATGTCGATTAGCCCTTCAATCCCGGCCGCGCCGCGCGAGAGATTGACAGCTCGAGCTCGCTGGCTGGCGCGGATTTCGCAAATCTCGCGAACAAATTAATGAGAAAGCGTGTCGGGGCACACAGCGCCGCGTGTATATAACTGGGACGCTGTCGTATCGTCGGGTATATATTGAAAATTTACGGTGGAAAATGCGCCTTGTGTCTTTTAACGAGGAGATAGTAAAGAGTAATTGTTTTTTACGCGCGAACGTATAGTTTGTTCAAAATTGCGGGGAGGATATAATGGCGGCGGTTTAACTTTCTAGTCGGCGAGTGAATTAAGTGTGATTTAGTGTATAGCCGACGAGAGAAGGTTATATTCTGCAGCTATATGGATATACTCACGTTGTCTACGATTGGTCATTTGCATAATCTACTTGCTCCCCATATTAGTCAATTATAACCGCTCGCAGGTCTTTTAAAATACCACAGCTAAAAACCACACTGATTCACACCCGCACACGGACACTTATACACTTCAACAATACCGACACACACGCACACCCGGCGAATTTTTTCCACCCCGCGCATTCCGCGCATGAGCTCCGACTCGGTGACTATCTCTTATCGAAGTGCTCATACACTCTCGAGTTACTCCCGAAACTCCGCCGACATCACGCACGTGGGCGGGTGGGGGTAGAGACAGCTCTCTTGTACTGTTAATTATGCGCGATATAACGCTACCGAGCGAATCTATCCGTTACCCGCATCACGCGCGAGTACGTGCGCGGCGTTTCCTCTCTCTCTCTCGGCTGTCTCTCCTCTCTCCCGTCTCTCTGAGCTATACTACGCTATACACGCGTGACGACGAGCGAGCGAGAAACCGGAAAATCCGCCAAAGTCATTTGTTATCTGCCAAGAAGCGACGCGGCAGCGCGCGCGTGTACATAGTGAAGAGCGACGACGTCGACGCTCGCGCGCCGTGTCTTCAACATCTCGAGTAGAAAGAGGGAAAGAGAGAGAGAGGGTAGGGGAAAGAAAAAGAGGATTATACTGTTGGCTCGCGGACGGCTGACGGTTTGGTATACCCGTGCGTACGCGCGCGCCAAATGTTTAAGATGTTCCGCGTAAACCACGTCTTTTTATCGTATCCGTTTTGTTAATAACGGGCCGATAGAGTGTCTAGAGTTACGCATATTTACGCGCCTGGCAATTAGAACAAGTCGCGGCAACAAAGTATATCGTGTGTGTGTGTGTGTGTATATACACACACACACACGCACACACATCACAGGGACGCTCGGTTTCTGCAAGTAGCATTAGAGAGCCGCAGCGACTTCGCCAGTAATGTCCACATCATTAAGCAAAACTCATCCTAATTGGGCTCCCTCTTCGTCTGTATATCTGTATACAGCCTGTGTGTATATGCAGAAACCTGCAAAACGTAAGCCGCGGATATACATACATACACAAAGCGGGAGCGAACGCGCGTAACGACCGCGACGGCGTTGGGCGAAGGGAAGCGCGCAATTACGCGATGTTTCAAAGCGAGTCTCCTTCTACCCCTCTCCCCGTTTATGGAATTCATAAAATCCGCGGGGCTCACGCGGCGGCGGCGGCGGCGACAGGGTCTCAACGCCGCGGCGAACGATTTCGCGAAAAGTATACGAGCGTGCTGTGTGCCATCGACCATTAAGCGTATATACCGCCACGCGATATCCCCCGGCAATTTCCATCCGGTGAATCTTTCTCTCTCTCTCTCTTTCTCTTTCGTCTTCGCTTATACTGCTACAACAACTACTACACATCCTAGAGCGAGAAAGACATGGAGGAAATCGTCATTAAATCAGTTCAGGGAACAACTCGCCACCGCTGCAGCAGCAGCAGCATATATAACCCGGCACCTAGCGCGCAAATTACAATAAACGCGCGCGCGCGAGGAATTAAAAAGCTCTCGCCCGAAGAAAGCAAATTGCCGCCGCCGCCGCCGCGCGAGCGGTGAGAGGGTAAATCGCAGTGCTTATTTCCCCGCGTTTCCCGGAGAATCCGCCGCCACCGCCACTTCCCACGGGAGGAAGTTCGTGCGCAAGAGAGAGAGAGAGAACGTCGATTTCGCCTCGAGCGAGCGAGCGAGCGCCGGAAGCGCGCGATGAATAATTTCGCCCTGCGCGCGCGTGTGTGTGTGTAGTCGTGAGCGGGATTATACGTTGGAGGGAGAGGAGAGGAGAGGAATTTCTGAAGTTGGGAGAGAGACGAGGAGAGGAGGAGGAGAAGAGTCACGGGTCAAGTCGAGTTGCGGAGGTTTGGCTTGCTTTCCAGCTATTTGGAAGCGAGAAGGTTTGGGGGATGTTTGAGGAGCAGGAGGAGGAGGAGGAGGTGAGTGTTTGAAAAGTTGGAAGGCTGAGGGAAAGAGACGGTGGGAAGTGTAGGAGGAAGAGAAAGGTGATGAAAAATCCGGAAAAGGAATGTTAAATGAGGAGAAGGGGTTTGTTCGAGAGCGAGTTCGGAAGAGATATTACCGGCGAATTTCACATTCGGCTGGCTGGAAGTAATTAAATGCTGAATTATACACATCCCCCCCGGCCGATATAAAATGCACGCGAAATCCTCGGCATTACAGCAGCTCCGCGCGTTTTTCCTCTCCTACAACGTTTCTACTCACATGCAAAATTCATTCGGCGGCAGGCAGCTTACACACCCCGACAGCAGCCGGTGCAAAACTTAAAAAAAAGCTGTGCGGCACCCTAATTGTATTTTCACGCAGCGCGTTAAGCCCGACACTCTTCTCTCGCGCATTATTCACAGGCTGCTCGCGCGCGCGGATTATAAAAATTCATTTCACGCGTTCGCACCGTACCACGCAGCACTTGCATTTAAAAACTCCCTCCCCTCCTACCTTCTCTCGCACCTGCGCGCCTACATTTCCCTCTCGCGATCGCCGCAACAGGTTGCGCGTTACTTACCGTGTCAGAGCGACATCAGCTGGGCTCGTCCCTCGCGAAAACTCGGAAATTATTCAAACACGCGCGAGTTATCGCGAGCGGTAGCTGTGTGTGTGTGGATATAGTGTACATGGGAATGAGAGAGGCGTGCCCAGTGTGTGTGTGAGCTTGACTGATCACGGTAGCAAGCAGGCGTAATACCTACTGCAGGTGGTTCAAGGTCGCCGGATGGAAATTGAATTCTTTTTTTTATATATAGTGCGAGGTGGTGCTTGATAGCCGTATCGCGTTGCTCTCGGTTTAATCGTGTAATACGGGTGTAATGGCAGGCTGCTGCTGCGTGAACGCGAGAGTGGAGTTTAGCGCTGCGATATGCTTAGCACGAGAGTGATGATGAAAAAATTAGTCGACTTTTTTTTCAGGTGTTGGATAATATAATATCGCTACATTTGTAAGTACTTATATAGAATAGAATAGAATAGAATAGTAATTTATTGTAAATAAGTTGCATTTAGAAACATATAAAACACATATAAAAACATTCATCAATAAATCATGTATAAATATAAATAAAGATAAATCGTGCATATAATACAATAAAATAAAAGTTATAAAATACAATACTAATTTGGTATAGTCAACTAGAGGTTCTTAGTCTATTGCTTCCTCCTAGAGGAAGCTTTTTTTAAATATGTGATATCACAGTCGACAGTCCAATTCTTAAAAGCTAATAATACTGAATAAGTCATGCAAAGAAACAATAAATTAGTGATATCACAGATGACTAGAAAATTTAGTTGACTAGAGTAGAAAAATCGCTGACATAGCCAGGTTGTACAAAATAGAGCTTATAACTAAAAATTAAAAATGAACTAAAATACTAATCTCACACTCGCACTCACCACTCACGCTAATAAATACATTCATTCGTGTAAATGGGACGATACATTGTATCAATTAAGGTGGCTCATGCGATTTCTTATAAAAAAGCAGATACATCTTAAACTTAACAAATATGTTCTTTAGACATTAAACTTTCGATCTCTACTAAGAAAATTGTAGGTCAACGACCAAATTATCGAAAAAACTGAGTTTATAAATAGGTACGTTTAACACATAACCTTATGGGAATGAACAGTTTATTGCTTCGTAGTAGTAACTTGTAAAAAAGCAGTTTTTAATGTACAATATATGAAATTAAAGATTTTTTTGTGAAGAATCTAATGATATCATCAGAATTATAGGTTAATGACCAAACAAAAAAGATATTAACAATAAACGTTACAAATGTGTTACTGCGCATGCGCACTGCGACCAGTCATTTAAATGTAGCGACAAATTAGCAAAGTTTTTACTTATTTATAAAATCTTTTTTTGTTTGAACATTTAGAAGTTATTTACAATAAATTTACCTAAAATACGTTAACTTAATTTGGCATTAATAAAGAAGCCCCTTGCGGGGCCCCGACTTGATACGGCACCAAACGCATGAGCCACCTTAACACACAGAAGTCGTCCATTTTGCGAGTGGTTAGTCGAGATCAAGAAGATGCCTTCTCAAAGCAGTTTTGAACCTATTAAACGATGGAAGTTTCCTAACCTCAGCAGGCAGAGAATTTCATAGATGCGTACCTTGTACACTGAGATTTTATTCCAATTTCAGTACGCATCGGTGGTGCTGTCAATTCTTTAATTTCGCCCTTAGTTGCGATTTTGGGCACATACCTGGAGAAGAGACACTTCAGGTAGTCTGGGGTACGCATATGCAAGATTTTGTACATCAGTACCGCCATGAAATATTGTCTCCTCTTAGCTCTGCGTAGCCAGCCCAGAGCCGCTCTATAGGGCGAAATATGATCATCCCGACTTACACCTAACACATATCTGACACATGAATTCTGTAGTCTTTGTCGTAGACTAAACATTGCGCGATTAAATTTCTTATCAATATATGATTTACGTATGCTTTCCATGAAAACTGCGTCTAGCACAACACCAAGACTAGTAAAGGTGTCGGAAAATGGGATGCAGATACAACCTCCGAGGTCGATCGGCTTCGGATCAGCACTAGAATAAAAAAAGGTGTTATGCGCGCTTCCTTCCAAAGATCCGGAAAAATACCCTGCGCAAATGAGCAGTTAAAGAATCGCACAAGATGTTCCCCTATTATAGGAAGAGCTTTAGCTACACTTTGAGGAATGTCATCCTCGCCACGAGCCTCATACGAAAAATGAGAGACTGCAAGGACAACGTCTGCCAGTCCAACCTCTTTGAACCTAAAACCTTCAGAATTTGTAGTATTCAAGATATTCTTGCAATCCCCATTGTCTCCTGGAGTTTTGTTAAATTTTTCTAATAAAAAAAAGGATTATATTATAATTTCGTTCTATTTTCCTTAGTTACGTTTATATTCAAAGCAATAATTTTTGCGCGTGTACAGTAATTCCAGTAATACCCTCGCGCACGTATTATAAACTTGCCCCAGTATGTGTACGACAATCCTCCCATATTTTACACATCCTCACTCTATTTTATTTACCATGTATGACACGCACCCGTGTAAACAATATTCCACGCGTGCACACACGATCCTAAACTCGTTCTCTTCGCTGCTAGATATATACCTGCACAGCCTCGTCCGCGTGTGCGCGACTATTTGCAAAAACTTTATAATTGCACTTCGAGATAAGTGCAGCGATAAGTGCTCTTCCCCTAGACCAACTTCACAGTCTCTCTCCGAAAAAGAAGAAGAAGCAGTAAAGAAAAATCCTGCGAGAAACTAGCTTCTTTCGCAGAAACACAAGCGCGCGATATACCTGTTATACACGCGCGCGTGCGTATATACCTACCTCGAGAGTTTCTCTTTCTCTCGCGTTCGATGCTTTCGGTTTCCAGAAGAAAGAGAGAGAGAGAGAGAGAGAGAAGGAAGGGAAGAGATAGATAGAGAGAGAGAGAGAGAGAGGAGCATGTAGAGAGCCGCGCGCGGTTATACACGTGTACGTGCATGCACGATGGCAACACATGTTTTCGCGTACGCGCGCGCGCGCGTACCGCCGCCATTCGTCACGTCGCTATACGGCGGCGGCGGCAGCACGCGGCATGTTGTGTGTGTAAGAAGGGAAAAGGCCGATTTCCGTAATTATTACATCGGGAGAAGAGGGAATATCGAGAGCTGTGCGAGCGAGCGCGGTGGCGCTTATGTATATGCGGATTCGAGAAACGCGATGTGTGTGCTCTCTGATCTGATCGGTTGTGTGTTTGCAGCGATTAATTCTGTGCTAGATGCAGGTACGCTGGGTTGGCTTATAGTTTGCTGCACAGTGAGGTGAACTGTATAAGCGATATAGTGCTTGTGCGAAATGAAAAATGCACAGTGAGATAATTGATGGATAACATTTTTTTTGCTCGACCGTGCACAAACCTCATAATATTAATTCCCCGGTACGTTTTAAAAGACGGAAAAACCTCGGTATAATTTCGCATAAATATTCATTAACACAGAGAAAAGTCAGCCCCGCCTAAAAATACAACCACTCCATCCACCATCCTCCAACTAACTAATTAACCGACCTTGAAATTTATTGTTGCTATTATTCACGCAACGCATACGCACGTATATACAGTCGCTCTCCGCGTAATTAAAAATAAAACGACGAAATTTCGAAGCGTGAAGCTCACGCTCGCGCGCATTTTTTTCGCGTCTCTCATTACAAGCGCTGCCGCTCAAACAGAAAAGAGATGCGTATCGCAGGCGCGCGTTTCACTTTTGCGCATGCGCGCGCGTAATTAATCGCGGGCGCGAACCCGGCAACCGGTTTTGCGTACAAGCGCCCTTAATCATTCGCGGCTTATAAATTATACAATGGCAACGGGGAGAAGGGGGGAAAAGGGAGAGAGGAGGCCGCGTGTATACGGGGTTAGAGAGTTGCTAAATATTGGCGGAGGTATGAGTGAGAGTGAGTCTATAAATAGGGTGCGATCGTATCTAAGGTAGTGTGCAAACGTTGGGACGTGGTTGCTATATACGAGTTTCTATATACAAAAAAATTGACGTTGAAAAAACCGTTTTTAACGCGTATGCCAAGTCCAGTCACATTGTTGCCATGTATAAATCATAAACATATCAAAACAGAGGATCATCACCTAGTCACCGCTCTTTCGACTGAACAAAACAAATAAATCTCTTTTTTTTAGTGTGGTATAAGAAACGGACCTGAGCGGTTAACCCACAAAAAGAAGCACCAGAATGAAAGCGACAAAAGACAGGCGACCTTCGCCTTGGAGGTCGGGAAGTAGCCGCAATGCCGCTACACTATACGAACTCATCCATCATCCGGCGATCTCGGGTCACCGATGACGACACAGACCCTACACACGTGACGCGCCTGCGGCTGACGGTCGAACCGGTAGGTCACGTAACTCTTTTCGTGAAATTTTTTTATGCATATGTAAGTGCACACATCGGTCGGCCGATTTATTGCGAAAACCGCGCGGACGGAGAAACATCCGATTTTGCTGCTTTCGTTCGGAAAGGTTGTAATTACCTTTCACTCGCGCGGCATTCCGACTTTTTATCAGCTTTAAGTAAGTACAGCAATCGCGTGAAAGTCGAGTGTGTTTTAATCGGGATGACGCTTTTTGCCGGGAGAGAAGGTCGAAAGTTTACCATACACCATAAAACTTGAATTTTCATTTTTCCTCCGATACGTATTAAGCAAACCTGCAATAGTATTTGCGATATTTTGCGGCTGCTTTTGCTGCAAAATTATTTTTCAAGCAGCGGTATATAACAAGCTGCAATTAGAAATCTTCGAAAGTTATTAACACGGTGAAACCTACGACTCTACAACTACACCACCCCGTCGGTGCTCCAAAACCAACAAAAACCGACATCCGCGCAATTTCTCATACACGCCCGTATGTGTACCATTTTGCTAGATTTTCACCCAGATAGCTGCGGCAGCTGCAAACTTTTACAAACCATCCCGCATGGAAAAAAAAAGACAAAACACAAAACAAAACAGAACGGCTCCTCGAAGGGAAGCAACAGCAGCAAGCAGCAGTGCACGCATATATACCTACGCGCCGTCGTGCTCGGTAAGCTATGACGAAGGTTAGATTATCTCGCGGCGCGGATCTCTACGCGCGTGCGCGAGCGAGCGAGCGAGCTTATCTTTTCCTGGCGCGTTTTTTCCGTGTCGCCGCGAGCGCATTGTCATTTTACGCGGATGCCCCGCGTGTGTTTAACAATTTACGCCTCTAATTGCGCCCGCGCTATCAATTCCTTATCCCTGCGTGCTCTCTAAGCTCGCGGTCGAGATAAGTCGTGCATTCGTGTATACCTATATGTGTGTGCGGGTATGTATACGTTCAGAACCGGTATTTAAGGATTGGAGTATATGGAGAGTACAAATGCGCAGACATTTCATGGCTCTGCGCTGGGAATGCAGATAGCGTAATGGAATATTAGCCGGGAGATATTATATTGTTCACAGATTTTCTCTTCCCTTTTTATTTCTTTTTTTCCCTAACGCGGTGCAATCGCTATATACGTATACACGCACGTTTCGGTTTTCTTTCAATTAATTAGACGATTTTCGTGTGTAACCGGCTACTTCCGCACTGAGAAAAGGATTTGTTTACTGTTAATATGGCATTGTAGCTGTTAACATGCGTATGTTTAAATATGCATAGGCATTGTAACAGTTATAATGTAATGTTAACAGTTAAGTTACCATGTTCTCATAAACAATTTCAATATGTTACCTGAGAACATTGATATTGTAATAGTTACAATATGCTTATTATAGTAGTTTTTTAATCTAATGGCCAATTTTTTACCAGGATGATGTTGTTTTATAACAAAAACGTTTGAAATAAAAACATCATTTATTTTTTTACTCCAACGTTTCAGAGATTTTTATTATTTATCCTGATGAGGGACATAAACAATAAAAATGTCCGAAACGTCGGAGTAAAAAACTAAATGGAGTTTTTATTTCAAACCTTTATGTTATATAACAACATCATCCTGGTAGAAAATTGGCTATTAGATTCAAAAACTACAATTTACAAGAACTTCTACCATCAGCTACTTTCAAATCTGAATATGTCTATTAGTTAATATAGATATTGTAACTATTACAATATCACATTTTATCCTTAAACATGTCAAATAGTTGTATTTCAAATAGATAAATATGTTAACAGTAACAATATTCTTCTCTTAGTGCACTATACAGTCGAAGCCACTTTTATCTCTTCATTACATAATAATAAAGAGATAAAAGACCGACTTGTCAGCGCGTTTCCCACGCATCTTCCCTAATAACGCAACGTTTCACGAAACATTCGAGCATCCACGCGCGTTTATGTGTACCCACGAAATATCGTCCTCCCATATAAACAGCGTTTAATTTTTCAAGAGCCGTTTAATTACCGGTTACGCGAGCGCGGGAGAGAACCGAATACTACATACACTCCCTGCATGCAGCCGCGCTCGGCTTTTAACGAGATCTCACGCGGCGCGAGCGTTTATATACACCGACAGAGAGACCGGATGGAGCACCTACGCTGATTTACGCTTATCGGGAAGTTCCAGCGGGAGACGGCGTCGCGGTGCACTCTCTCTGATTACGAGTACGAATGAATGAAAAAAATGCTATTGTACATCTGGGTGAATTATTCTCAAAACCATCGCAGCAGTCGTAGTTAGGAAAATTGAATAATTCCGCGTAAGCGCGGCGCGTAACGACCGTTTACGGCACCGTAGCTTCTTCTTCGCCGCCGCCGCCGCCGCGATTGTCGTGTAAAGCGAACGGGGAGAAAAGAAAGGACCGGGTGCTATACGCGCGAGCATGTAGTAATAATAACCCGCCCCGCGTAATTCGATTTATTATGATAATAACGACGCTGCGCGCTAGCGAGCGCTGCCGCCGCGTTACGCGCGAGGGCTAACCTGTATACCTACCTACCTACGGCGCGCCTCCTCCTCATCCTTCTTCTCCCTCTCGCGCGCGTCCCTATAAATAAAATTGCGCGCTATAAATAGAACTCCCCCACCTCCCTCTCTCTCTCTCTCTCTGCTTCTCTCTCACAATTATTCCTTAATAGCTCGAGAGGGAGAGGGGCCCTCTCTCTCCACGAGACTGGAACAGCGTATACTTTGCATAACATTACACTGCCTCCCTCGGTTACGCGCCGTCGCGACTCCCTTCTCCTCCTCTCTGTCTTCTTCAGCTCCTCTCATGCTGCCTCTTTTCTTCTTTTTGCGCGGTGGCGGCGGCGGCGGCGGCTCTCGTTGTCCTCCGAGGCGAGGGCGATTAATCAACGTTCCCGAAGAGCAGCGTGAGCGGCCTTATCTCTCTCTCTCTCTCTCTCTCTCTCTCTCTCTCTCTCTCTCTCTCTCTCTCTCTCCCAAGCTAGAGTCTGGCGTTTATCAATGGGACTCTCTTCTTCTCCTCTTCCACCGGGCCCCGTCGCGTATAATAAGGACAAGAGAGGGAGAGAGAGCGAGAGAGAGAGAGAGGAATAATAAATGCCTCGCCTAGGTCCCTGCGCTCGAGCAGAAGCAGGAGAAGAGCCTCGTGTGTACGGAGGAGAGGAGGAGAAGAAGAAGAAGAAGGCACGCCGCACGGTGTATGTATGCGGTGAAGGATCGTTAGGGCGCTCGGGAAAATTAAGACACGCCGGGAATATTTTCGTACCCTCGCGTGCGATCCTATATCAAATTGCCCGGATTTATTTATTTTTTTTATTTTTCGTCACCTACATTACCATTACGTATATGACTTGCTTCTCTTTTGTAGTATTTATGTATCTATCTATCGAGCTGGTTTTTCGGCTTTTTTGCGGCTAGATGTGCGTATAGTAGTCGCTAGCGCACGCGCACGCGCTTTTATAAAGAGCCTCGGTCATAAATTAAGCGTTTAAGTACGCGTTTTACGGCCAAAGTGGCCATTATCGTCGCGACCTTTTTCTCTTTCACTCACTCACTCTCTCTCTCTCTCTCTCTCTCTCTCTCTCTCTCTCTCTCTCTCTCTCTCTCTCTCTCTCCCTCTTTCCTTTACGAGTCGACTAATGATAAACGCCGTGGCGGATGGCGCGGATTATATCGCGAGGCCCGTGCGTGCTTCGGGAAAAATTGTGCGTTTTCACCGCACGCGGACGAGGAGGATCGATAGCAGCTGTCCGTCTCGACGGCTGCATTCGCCGTGTCTGAAAGATAACTCCGCGTTGTCGGGACGACGCAGGGTTGTAAAATTGAGCGAGTGAGTGAGAGATTACGCGTTTGCTCAACGCTCTTAATTAGCTAAAAACTACGCGCGCGTGAGATGATAAAAAGTCTGAATTATTATATAGCTGGGATTATAGTCTTGCGCTATATTGATAATTGTATGAGGGAGTATACGTGGTAAAAATATTCCTACAGCGCTGGCGTCGTTAAAAGCGTACTTAACGCGCAGAGCTCGCAGCCAGAGGCTTATAAAAATGAAAAAGAATTATTATATTATTTACACGTACATATGCGTACACGCGCGAGCGCTTACAATTAAGAACGCCGCCGCGCAGCTACCGTCTGCGTACGCGTTATTGCGCCAGCTTTTTATTACAGCCGGCGCAATAAAAGTGCTTAACAGAGTTAGCAACGCGCATTCCGCAACGAGATATTCTTATAAAATATTGTATGAAAAAAAAAGCACACCAGCAGAGAAGCCAGTAGCCGAGTTAATCATCGCAATTATTATCGGCGCGCGCACGCGTCTACCGCGAATTATCGTATCCCACTTTTCCGCGCGCGAATTTCACCCGTCTGAATAATCGGTGCAGCTATTGCGCACAGCTGCGAAAATTGATTGGACCTGCGCGTATAAATCTCTCTCGCTCCTTGGATGGTATACACACGGGGGCTTTCGTAATCCGCGAAAAAATTGCGCGACGCGCGCGTGCATCATCTCTCTTTCTCTCGCTACTTAGCTTCTTTCTCTTTATCGGCGTCTCTAATCGTCCGTGCGTCGCTCGTAATTATAAATTACGGGCCGCGCATTTTTCTCGCGCGTGTTTCTTCGTCGTTGGGATATTTATCGCCTCGTTGTTGGCACGTGCGCGAGCGCGAGGTGGAGAAGAAAAAAAAAAGATTAAAGTTAATTAAGCGTGTATATAAAGCTCGCGAGGGGAAAGACACGGTGAGAGTGATGTAAACGGAATTATGCAAATAATTGAATTATAAGAAGCGTATAAGTTCGCCGCTAATTATTGGCATCGGTTAGGGGAAGAGAGTGTAACTCGACTTGACTTTTTGCGCGGCGTATTAGGAGACTTTCGTGTAAACCGTATATAGTATATAGGAGGCAAAAAGGTTATCTGATGCTAAGGAGACATTCCATAGACGCGATCATGTAAATACGGTCTTCGCGCGCGCGTGGTGAATTCCGATGAGCTCGGAGAGTGCGCACGATTTAGGTCGATTGGGTAAGCGGATTTTTCGCGTTTTTTGCACGGGCGAGATAGAGAGGGGCGAAAAAATGCAAATGAGGCTTGGCGCTAGAAGAAATTGTTCTGCGAATTCTCGCTGCAAAAGGGGCTTACCGCAACAAAGCGGGCGATCGTGAGGTTGATTTAATTAATTGTTTAAATAAATCGCGAAACTATTTCGCAAATAGTGATATATATATATATATATATATATATATATATATATATATATATATATATATATATATATATATATATATATATATATATATATATATATATATATATATATATATATATATATATATATATATATATATATATATCTCAAGGCACTTTTCTGTACGTAAGTGCCGCAGGGAGGCTCAATCACATCCAAACAATCCTCGCAAATCACTCCGTCAAACCGACCTCTCTCTCACTTTCCGACCGGGAGAGAGATAACTCTAATACCCAATTAACCTTAGCGCCTTATACTCCATTCGCATTATACCCACATAACACTCGCACATACGCAAAAACTCGTTAAACGCGCTAAACCCATCCATTTCCACTCTCAACCCACTTCTCTCTCTCTCTCTCTCTCTCTCTCTCAACCATCTTTCGCGCGCTGTAGCCAACTCTATCTCGTACTACACACGCGCACGCGCGCGCTTAATAAGTGAGAGTGAAAATGCTAGCCGTATATATACACTCTCTCGCAGATAAAGCGTACACACGTACATGTGCACGAGCGCGAAAGTGACATTAAAGCCGCGTTATTGCGTTCGCGCCCAGCGCTTATTCTGGCTCTCCTTATACCCGAGCAAGAGAGGACGGACTGACGAGGAGTCGTTAAGGCCATACGAAGATAGAGGCCGTTAGGCCATGTTACATAGAGGGAACGAGAGAGACTTTGGTGAAGAAAAAAATAAAGAAGCGCCGCATAGCGTCTTTGTCCGCGCGCATGCGGCACACGGCTTTCTTTGGACTTCATTAATTTTGATTATGATGCACACACACGAGGAAGTGTTCGGTGCGCTGTTTCGAGCTGTGTATTACCAAGCGGAAGCATTTCAATGCGTATCACATATATAGGATACGTGTGTACGCGTGAATGGCGCGGTGCCGCTAGCTTATATCTTTTAACGCGAGCAACAAAAGTTTCGTGCCCGCGCGCGATTTTCATGCGAGCGGCGTCTAATTTATCCGCCGTTGTGTATCACCGTTATGGCATCGCGCTATCTAGAAGCGAGCGAAAGAACCGTTGATCGTTATTGCGCAAGCGCAATATGTATACTTAACGATAGTGGGTCGCTGTCCACCGCGGTGACAAAAATTTATGGCGTACGAAAACACAGATCTGAGGCCATCATTATACAGCTCGAGAGAAAAAAGAAAACGCCCTATAACCCTCGTCCGACATTAGTCAAGCCGGCAATCTCCGAACGACGAACAATCCCCCCGTCCTCTTAATTATCCCCCTCCTGTCTCACCCCTCCCATCTCGAATCCCACGCCCCGGGAGATTTATCACCTATCCTCTCCCAATTCGCGCCGACAAAAGCCGCAGAGGAAGTCGTCGTCGCCGACGCCGACGCGTATCTCGGAATCCCTTCGGGGGGAGTCTGCTTTGCATTTTACAGAAGGCGCACTGCGCCGGGAGAAGGCGAGAGGAAGATTCGGTCGGAAGATCTCTCTTTCTCTCTTGCGGCCCTTTTATTTTCCCCCCGGGCGAGGGCGTAGTCCGCGAACACAATGTCGGGACGCAGAGAAGAAAGAGAGGAAGAGAGCGCGCTCGCGGATACGCGAGACGATAAGAGCGAAGTTTTGCTCTCGACGGAATTCGTTTCACTTTTCACGGCGGGCATGGAGTCAGAGAGAGAGAGAGGGGGAGAGAGAGGAAAAGTTTTATCGAGGTGAGTAAGGTTGCGATATTGTTATGGTAAAAGTGGTGAGCTTGATGACGGTCTAATTGATTGTTGCGCGGGAAATATACACAGCAGTATAGCGTATAATGTTGTTTCATTGGCCTGATTGGAAATCTAGTGTTTATGTAAGCGCGCTGATTCGGCGATTAATCAAGCTAATCCTGCATGCGGTTTTTCTCTGTTCAGGCTGGATGCTATACGACTACATCGAGGTATTTAATCAATAAGAAAATTGTTATCAAGATTTTACGGTATTCGTTAGTTATTCGAAAATCAAGCGCTATTTACATGCAGCCTTGCGCGTATGAGTAATTGATTGACATTTATGTGCGATTTAGACGATAACGCTTATATTTATGTACTAATTAATGAATGAAAATTTAATTGCGTACAGCGAAATCGAGTAAATTAAGATTTGCATAAATAACTAAAATTTTAGTCATACACTCTATACACCTATATTATGAGTAATCTCAAGAGGCTTCGTTTAATACCACGCTATACGCAGCTTGAAATATTATCGTCCCCCGGCAGTATAAGATATATCCAGACACAATACCAACGCCAATAATCATCCCCGTTTACGACACGCCACCCTCACAATCGCTAACAACGTCTAACGACGTCCCCGAGCAAAGGTCGAACGGCTACCGTACCACACTCGACTCGCAGGAGGGACGAAGGGACTATACCCGAGTCGTATAATAATATAGCGAACTTAATGCGTCGTATATAAATACCCACGAGGAATGCTAAAGAGGAAGAAGCGTGCCCACAGCTGTTCTTCTCACTATACATAATATTCATATAAAACCCGCGACTTTAGTTTAATGACTTCGCCGACGATCATTTGCATACATCCGTCTGTGTGTGTGTGCATACCTTTTGTCGTTCCAATGATCCTCGCGTCACTCGGGGGCGCGACTGACGCCAGATTCGAAGCCCAGTTCGCAAACTCCTCGTCGTCGCGTCCTGAGCATATGCATATTCGCTCGCGCGCGCGCAAAGGGGATCGTAAAGTTTAACGACTGCGCGAGGCTTTGCTGAATCACCACTGTGTTTCGGCGAAATTTCCGTGACTGTGCGCTTTTTGCGCTAAACGTATGTATGTGTATGTGCATATATGACGGATTTCGCATATACTTCGACGTTTACTGCTCACGAGCGTTATTATAAGTATTTGTATTGTTATAATGTATACGCTTTCGGAGGATTGAGTCTGTTTGCTCTTGTGCAGGCGCAAAACTGGCCCCGCGGCTTTGCTGGCCTTTTTTAAGCCTCCTCTTCCGCATACAATGTTGCGCGTCGCGAAAAAAGAGGCGCGCGATTATGCGACGCAAGAGTATAAGCGGATGCAGGAGATTAAGCGGCAAATCCACTGCGAAGCGCATTTGCATCACACACATTCACAGAGTCCCAGTAATTTTGACGAATGGGCAGCTTTATTTTTTTGCCGACGACCTCTCTCTCTCTCTCTCTCTCTCTCTCTCTCTTCCGTAAATATTATTCCTCCGCGAATATCGACGCTTATTGCAAGAAAGAATCTCAAAATAGAATACGTTACTCGCTATTAATATCGTTCTGGTAACGCAGCGATACAAAAACTAAACATTATAGCAGAGCGCCAGATCTGCTCGATTATTGGGTTGTAACGGTATCACGGTGACAGGGCACTTTAGTGTTTAGAACCCGAGATAGAGAGAGAGCGTAGATACGACGCCTCGTAAAGAGCAATCAGTCGCGAGATCTAGGGATCTTTCGCTCTTTGACTGTCTGCTTGCATAACGTCGCGAGAAGAGGATGCAGTCAGCGGCGCCGTCTCAGCTTGAAAAAAAATGCGACGCTTTCCAAGGCTCGAGTTATATTATTCTAATGGCACAATTATAGTGTGCAGTGTGTGTGTGTGTGTGTGTGTGTGTGTGTGTGTGTGTGTGTGTGTGTGTGTGTGTGTGTGTGTGTGTGTGTGTGTGTGTGTGTGTGTGTGTGTGTGTGTGTGTGTGTGTGTGTGTGTGTGTGTGTGTGTGTGGCTGAGTGAATGTTTTATAAATACGCTGAGAGTTGGTGAAGAGGAATTGGAATATTGGTTGAGGTTTGATTGTCTTGGGAGAGTGGGGAACGATTTTGGTAATTAATGAGTGTAAAAAGGTGGTCAATTATCGAAGATAATGATCGTTACGCGTGAATATTTGAACCGTTTGTAATAATTATTTCAGTTATGTAACAATGATTCTGTTCAAAGTTTTACCGCATACGGTTGTCATTCTAACAATACTATATATATCTAAGATAAATAATTTACTCGATCCGCGACCACTTCGAATCATTTTATTGTTGATTTGGAAATTGAAATCCGACATTTCGACAGTTTTTTTGACTGTCTTCATCAGGGCTTTAAAAAAATTATGAGAATTACATAGTAACTTGGGCGTTACTTCGTCGTTACTTGATTCCAACCAATGAACGGTCAAATCTATTACATTTTTTGAAAAATATTATATATATGTAAATTTCACAGATACATGACAAACTCTTTGATCACAATAAAAATATCGTTTATTCATCACCAAAATCAGTACATTTTCTAACCACCCATCGTTTTACGCAAATAACTCTCGGCAACAGCATGCCACACCACATACATTACTCAGAAACCTGCCAATTCGTTCCGTCCGATAGCCACCCCCTTTCTACACGAAATCAGAACTACACACCACCGCATTCCTTATCGACCACATAGACGACGTCGCGGGAGCACCGCCGGCCGATATCCGATTTCGAGACAGGCCATACACGTCTGAAACGTCCCCATCTCGTTCTCCTTTGTAACACGCGGCGGGCAAGAGAGAGAGAGAGAGAGAGAGAGAGAGACAGCGGCAGCCCGCGATCCGAATCGAAGTAGCTCGCGCCGCAGCCGCCGCTGCTGCTGCAGTCGATTGACCGTCGGCCGATCGAGCGATCGATCAATCAACGTGCGGTTAGAGCCGAACGAGCCGAGCGCGCCGTTCTAATTTTCTCACTATCGACCGCTCGGTTTTACATCGACGCTCGTCGTCGCCGCCGCCGTCGCTTCACTTTCAGCCTCACTTTCCATCCGATCGATCTCTGCTGTAACAAGAAACGCTCGATCGGATTCTCTCTCTCTCTCTCTCTCTCTCTCTCTCTCTCTCTCTCTCTCTCTCTCTCTCTCTCTGTCTCTCTTTCTGTCTTTCTTCCTTTCTTCTATACTTTTTCACAGCTTTATGGTCGGCGAAACGTGCCCCCCCCCCCCTTCTATATCCTCCGCCTCACGCTCGCGAGCGTTGATTTTTTTGTCATCGAGACGACGCCCATTTCCTGGCTCCTTTTTACGAGAATCAATTCGCTGCTGGAAATTGTGTAATTTATTACGTTCTGTCAAAGGAAAAACGAAACAGAGAGAGAGGGAGAGAGAGAGATGGATTTGGCGCAATCCCAATTTTGTGCAGAGAAGACTGGAGAGGGGGGAAACGTCATTTCCTGCGCGTCCTTTTTGCACGCGCGCACAGCTAGTGAATTAATTTTTGTAATTGCGCAATTTATCACGTTTCGATGGAAAGCGAAACGTGATAAATTGCACAATTGCCGCGCGCGCTTAGAGTAGTGTATAGTGGCAGCGTAAAAATGACATTACTCAATTTTCACTCTCGACAGCGCGAGCGCGAGCGGCGTTGTGTTTATTGATGGAAGAGTGCAGAGTCGTTTGCATCGGTAGATCGAGTTACGCTCTGCTACGTATGTTTATTAATGGACCTCTCGTAACATTGACACAGAGTAAATATTTCAATTACTTTATAGTTATGAAGGTGGTACAACGTTTACGGGGCGAGTAGAGCACCGCTTCTCGGAATCCTTAGACCATTTCATTCCGACTAAACTAACGTTGTTGGAGTATTTATGTTATACAATAATTTTTCCGAGCAAAACGCAGTCATAAATGCGCGCGCGCTTCGCAGTCGTAAAATTAAATCCAAACGCGCGGGTTTCGAAAACGCACTCGTATCGTCAATCAGCCAGTCCTTACTACCGTGTTCATTAGGAAACCGAAAATACCATTCCTATATAATAATAAAGTGTGCGGCGGTTGCGGCGCATTGTATATAGACGAGCAGCGCGCGCGTGACCCAATTTTTCCGGGGCAAAATTACAGCTGCATTTTTCAATCACTGAAAAATACACAAATATATATACCGACCGAGCCGCGTGCAGAGTCCAAGGGCGTTTTTCTCTCTTTGCAAGCGCCGCCGTTATTGCATTGACCAACGCGGCTCTGCACGCGTCATATAATAAACGCGCGTTATCGAAGTGTATACCTATATACCTATACACATACGCGAGTTCGTTTCGCAACGCGCAGCCGTCTGATTTATTCCGACCTGCGCCAGCAGCAGCAGCAGCAGCAGCAGCTTCTATATCTAAATGCAATAGAGAGTCGGCGCGCGCGCACCACACACATGACGCACACGCGGCGTGCAACAATGCGCGAGATCATTACTAAATTGCTTTTCATATCCTCCTGTTATATATACCGCGACGGCGTGGCGGCGGCAGCTTTTCATACTCGGGAAAGAATATATATCGGAGTTTAGAAAGCGATCGACTTTCGAACTATATTCGTTATAGTGTTCATGTGTTACGTGCGATGCGCGCGCCTGTGTGTATTGTTAAAAGACGCGCGCATTAGCGTGTGTGTAGCGCTGCTGCTGCTACTTCCCATTCAGCGGCTAATCAAGTCGATAAATCAAGCCATTTCTCCGGGAATAACGCGAGCGACAGAGGGATCGGTCGATTGGTTATATATGGAGGTGAGGTACACACCTCATATTGCGGGCGCGCTCGCGCACAAAAGAAACTTTCTCGCTAATCCCGAACACGAGCACACTTCCTCGTTGGTGGCGGCGCGAGGCTCACGATCTGCGGCGAAACGAATTAGCCGCTGATTAACCTTTTATCCGCGCTCGCGATCGTCCTATTGCGAGGAGAGGTGATCGTGTATGGGTGGATGTAGAGTTGGATGGTAAGATTGTTATGAAATGGTCTTTTGAGCGCATAAGGAAAGATTTGTTGTAGGTAGTTATTTTTTCTTTATTTTGAATACAGCGAGGTAGGCTTTGATATGAAATGTGTTCCGGAATCGGTATTAAATACAAAGTTAGCGGTTATTGATCTATACACAGATACGAAACAAATGTTGAACTTAATTTTTCAAATAAAACTTTTTATGTAAGAGCTTAGAATAACTTAATATTTTCTGTATATTAAGACTTTAGTTAATTTTAAGGCGATCTTATACCTAGTAGCTTCTGAGGCCAAAATCAGCTTAAAAAAATAAAAATGTAGTTTAATAACAATGTATAATATATATACTATAAATATACACTATTTCTGAGAAAATGGCCAAGGTATAATCTATAGCCCTATTTTACTTAGAGATATAGCATTTTTAATTTTTTGTCATTGGCGTAACTTTTTGAAAAAATTATTCAATGGATTTTCATGGGTCAAGGCCTAAATTACTTGAAATTCATGCAGTTATGGCCCAAAGAATTGAAAATATAAGATTTCCTGAAGCAAATATTTTTTTTATGGAAAAAACTATTTTAAATCCATGAATTTTGTAAATTTTCATTTTTTTTGTGTTTTTTAGCATTTACACATTATTTGCTTCAGGGAATCTTATATTTTCAACCTTTGGGCCATAACTATCACATAAACTTCAAGTAATTTAGGTCCCGTCCTATGAAAATCCATAAAATACTTTTTTTTTAAATTTACGCTAAACTTTAAAAAATTAAATTTTAAGAAATAAGCATGCAAAGAAAATACCATAAAACTTCAAAAATAATCAGTCATTAGGTTCCTCATTCTTTTCCCTTCTTGAAACTCACTTTCCTGTATACCTGAGATCTGTTTTCCCACATAAAATGGTTAAAACAGAAGCTCTGGCACCTTGCATGTGTTCATATATAATCTTATCCCAGCATTATCCGTTCCGCTAAAAGTTATTGCTAATAATCTGTCCTTTTGTACATTTGATCCACCCCACTGTTGAGCCACTTTTTAACTAGTATTAATATAATAATACTAAGATTAATTATGAATATCTACTAATTGTAAGTATTAATATAGTAAATTGCTGTCGAATTTCCATGACGGAATGGCCACTTTATCAGAATAGAAGTGCAAAATTTTCACAAGACGATTCTACTAGATTTTAAATTCCATAATATGGTTTCTTTTATTTTTACAATAAATTCCGTATGTAAATTTAATTATTGTTTTATCTTTATACTACTATGGCTTAAATGAAGTTTTTTTTTTATATTTTAAAACATATTTAAGTAAATATTTTCCTATCAGAAGCCTATAAAAAAAGGCAAAAAAAAGAAAATCAATTTTTTCGTCATTTTAAAGATATAAGCCCTTTCAGCCCTCTCACGGACTGCTACCTTGCCGTAGTCTGGGCAAAGGCCCAGGCTTATCTCAGGCGGGTGAGAGGGCTTGCAGAACAGTACCGACACCCCGGGGACTGACATAGTTGCGACACTTTCAGGGGGCGAGCATGGCGGTCCTCCCTGGTTCTGGATAGATCCAACGGCCTCGACGTCGGGTCGGCCGTGCCGGGGGTGTTCGACCAAAGGTAGTTCACCCCAAGCCGAGGGTGTAACTCCTACTCTTGGGACTTAAATGGAGAACAATAATAATAAAAAGTAAGACGCAGAGGGTGGAAGGGATGCTACAGCATCCCTTTCCCGCCCCGCGTAACACCAGCCTGCGGGGCAGCAACGCCTAGTACACTTGGTGCGAAGGCACTCCCGGAAGTGAATTAGGGAAGGCGTAGATCGAGGTCCAAGGAACTGAACCCGCTTACCCTGTGGTTGTCTGGAGAAAGAGGGCCCTTGGAACTTCAAGCGCTAGAAAACCAAAACGCCACAAAACGTGGATGTGAGTGCGAATAGGAACCCCAGCAAGAAGGGTATCGGGGAATTTTGGAAGAACCCAGACCAACCATTCCAGGCGCAGGGTGGGCAGGATCATATAGGGGTGGTCCCGAAACCTAAATCATCAGGGACATTGATATAGGGGGACTCTTCGAAGAATCCTGATGCCAATGTCGTCGCAGATAAGATAAATGGGCTTGCCTTGAAGCAACAGAAATTCTCTGGAGCTCAGAGGCGGAAGCTCATGAGGCAGAGACGAAGGCTGCGGAGTGGAGGACCGCGGCAACGGAGCCATTAGCGAGGCAGGACCGGGGTACCGATCCGTTATGGACTCCTGTACTGAGGAAGGTGCCATTGGGGTGATGGGGGGGGGGTCACCGGCGTTAATCGCCGCAAGGGCCGCACGGACTCCTCTCCTGATGCCGACGTTAGCAGGAAAAAGCCGAACCAGAAGACCGGTATAATAGCCGCCACGATGGTGGACTCCCTTACAAGGACGGTCATTGCAGAGGGGTACTCTGGCATAGAGCTGTTTTTACATCACGCAGCTCACGTCAGTCATGTGGTCCAGACCGAGGCGGAGAAAATCGAGTCGGGGCCGAGCCCCGGATTCAGCGACTGCTTCGTTAAGAACGGGGCATTCACTGTGGTGGCCAACGACGACTTCTCAAAGGCATAGCTGGAGGAAATTATCCTCCACATACAACCTTGGGAAGGAACTAAGCTGAGCGTCGTGGAGATGAGTGCGCTTAGGAAACCGGGCAGGGTCTCTCTTCAAATTCCTGGTCCCATACCGTTCGAGAGGAAGCAAGGAAGCAAGGGGTGCCCTAGCCACTATTAAATCGCCGGCTTGTGAGCATGCTGAGCAGTCGAACGGTGAAAGCCAAGTTGGACACCACCGAAGTCACAGAGACAGCCAGTAAGGGGTGCGCACAGGATGGAGTATCTTCCTCCACCATCCACCATCTGGTGCCTGGTAGCCAATGGTTTTCTCGAGGCGCTGAATGTTGGGGGCTGCTATGCTCAGGCCTACGCAGACGACTTCCTGATCCTCATAAATGGAAGGGGCATCGAGGCGGCCATGGACGCCATGCAACTTGCACTAAAGAGGGTGGAAGGTTGACCTTGTCATCTTCACCCGCAAGTACAAGCTTTAACCATACAGAGCGCCCATACTGGCAGGCAAAGCTCTGGAGGTAAACAATTCAGCTAAATACCTCGGAGTCGTCCTGGACAGGAAGCTGTCCTGGGACAAGCACATGCTTACCCAACGCGACAATTACTGTGGGTTTTTTGGACGTGTCAGAGGGCTTTTAGCAGCACGTGGAGTCTCACCCCCAAGATTACCTTATGGATCTATAGGGCCATCCTGGTGCCCAGGCTTGCATACGCCTGGGGTCCGGCAAATACTGGAGGTAAGAATTACGAGGACTTACTAGTGAGGGGGGCCACGGGCGTGATGCGTACCACGCCCACTAGGGCACTGGGGCCAGTAGCGAACGTCGAGCCCATTCACCACACTCAGGGCAAGGGGAGACACGGTACGAGGCATACTCAGTTTCCAGAAGAACTGAGTTTCCTACCAGTCTTGTCCATGCGATCGGATGCAACGATCCCGCGCTTCACCTTTGGAAGGAGGTACGGGTTTCTGATACCGCCGAGGCACGGCTGGGAAACGCAGAGGGACAATCTACCGGGCAGCGGAGACATCTGGTTCACAGTTGGTTCGAAGATCGAGAGTGGTACCGGCTCCGGATACTATTGCTGCAAGGACGGAAGTGGCACATTTCTCCATTAGAGCGGCGCGTCACAGTTTTTAAATCTGAGGTTCACGCCATCCTTCGGTGTGTCCAAAGGATTGAAGAACTTAACACTCAGGATAGACGCATCAGCATCTGTTCTGACAGCCAGCCAGCTTTGAAGGCGTTGACCGCCCACAGGGTACCTTCTCAGCTCGTCTGGGCCTGCAAGAAGGCGCTTAACAGGCTGGCGGAGAGAAACACGATTCGGCTCCTCTGGGTACCGGGACATACCGGGATCACAGACAGGCTCGCCGCACTGGAAGACAACTCCTCTATAGAGGAACCAATTCACTTCATAGGGGTTTCTAAATAATAATTATAATAATAATAAGCCCTTTCACCCATACCATCTTAAATATTTTAATTCTTGATCCAAAATAGTTTTTTTATGTTCGGAATAAAATATATAATTCGAAAATTCCATAAAAAATAACTTGATTTTTTCAAAATTTTTTGGTGTAAGATTGCCTTACGTGTTTGCATATAGGTAATTGAAGAAGATATTTAATATTAATTTTGCTTTTTTTACAGAACTAGATAACATACTACGCGCTTTACTTCATCTTTTTCACTCACCAAATTTTGTTCACTCATTATTCCTACAATCCCCCTGTACAGTACTACACCTCCATAGGCCCCCGAAATAACCAACCAGGCATGAGTGATGAGTATACCACCGAGGAGCGGCACCCTTACTCACTCCTCTATCTCTCGCAGGAGAGTGCGCGGCAGACTATATACACACTCAGCGCATTAATATTATTATCTAACAGGAGGAAATCTCGCGGCGCCTAACCTACTAAACCACAATGGCTCTCTTTCTGTCTCTCTGGGTACTCCTCTGCAGCCTTACATACACACACAGGCACAGACACAGCGCTGCGAGAACCAGACAATGAGGACAATGAATCTGCGCGAGCGAGTGAGCGTGTACCGCTGTGACTTGTGACTCTCTCGCGGAGAAAGCGCTGCGGCGTTGGGTGTCTCCCCTGTGAGAGATCGCATTAATAGTTATTAGCCATTATCGAGCGACTTTTTCCCGGGGACGGACACGCGATGTATAGTTACGCAATTGTGCGTGCCGTTGAGTGAGTGTTTTTGTGCGGACACAGTCAGTGTGTGTTAATTGCCCGGGCGCGCGTTGCGGTGGGCGTGTATTTTGTCCGATCGCGATATAATAAATTAATGGGACTGGCGTACGGACAGCTCTGATAGATAAGCTAGCCGCCGCTGCTGCTGCTGCTAATCTTTTTATTTTTCGCGCTCCTATAGGTTAATTTAAAAAGTGCGGTGGTTATACGATTCGATCTTTGGCGCTCGCCCGACTTTTCAATATTTCTATTTACGTGGTAGTATAGTAAAATATATATCCGCAATGGCGAGTGTACGTATTGTGTACCCTCTGTCTCTCTTTCTCTCTGTAGAAAATAAACGCGCGTTGAGAAATGTCCTCGCTCGCCCCGACTCCTTTACGACGCGAATTTTTCATCTGCAAAATTTCGCTGCATGCGCGAGCGCGCACACGTGCTGCTGCTGCTGCCGCCACAGCACTGTAACTAATCTTTTCATACGCGTACCTACGTGCGTAAAGTTTCATCACGCCGTAAAGCGCGGGCCGAACTTTTTCAAAAACATAATGCACGCGCGCAGGCGCTCTCTGCACCCTTTCTCGCCCAGCGCATATATACATATACTATACGTCTACGTACACGCTCGGGCGCGCGTAACCGCATTATATACCCGCGGCGGCGGCGGCTTTACGAGCGTGCGCGTTGCGTTGCAGCACTGCAGGAACGCGCGATGATAAAAGAATCGCACGAGAGAGAGAAAGAGAGAAGAGAAAAAACACGAGGAGGAAATAAAGTATACGCCGAGAAAGGAGCAATCAAGGTCAGTGGAACACGGGGGAGCGCGCGCGCATCTTCGCAATTAACGAGCGAGTGAGCGAACGAGCGCCATGCGGCGAACGCACACGCGTGTATGTGGTGTGTATAGAGTACGATTCCTCTTTCGACGACGATGCGATGATGATGATGATGATGATCATGATTTTCAATGGCTAATTTGTTGGGGGAGAACGCGGAGCGCGGTAGCGAGACGTCGGAGGGATCATTTATCTTCGGCGTGCGCGCGCGCCTTGCGCGAAGTGATCATCAGTGTGCGTACGTGCGTGTGTCATTGTTCGGCTGATCGGTTTTCAAGCGGTAATTTATGTGGCGGCACGAGCGATGCTGCTGCTGCTTGTTGTTGTTGCGTCTGTCTTTTTTATACGAGACGGAGGGTGAGAGGGCTTGAGAGACGGCGCCGATTGTGGCAAATGGATATACACACCGCGCTGATGCGTAATTGATGCGCGGGCTGTGTTGTGCGAGGGAGCCGCGCGGCGATTATTTACTCGCTCGGCGCGCGCGCGTCTGTGTATTGTGCCGCGGTGAAAGATTGTTTTCGATTGAATTATATTTGCGTAACGCACGTCGTGTATATATTGATTAGCCGCAGATGCTCAACGCATATAGTGGCAGAATGATACAATGTAACGTGCGTCGGCTCGTAAAAATCTCCTAGATAAAAGCGTATTATTAACACATCGCTAATTACGCGTATTAGCGGGCATTTCGTATATAGCCCTACTGTAGCCACATACTCACACATCTCGCAACCGCGGCGCATATAGGAAAGAATCAACGTCCTGCTCTGCTAATTAGTTTCGCGCATTCGCGGACATTTGAATGGGGGAAAAGTCGATATCTCCGTGCGATCTCGCGCTCTCGCCGCAGCTAGCAGCGAGTGTAAAACGAGCACGCGTAAAACGCTCGGGTGGCGGGTAACGAGAGTGCTTCCGCCTTCCTCTATGGGGGCTCCCAAGTCAAGAGGATTCTTTTCAAGGTTGAGAGCAGCAGACTTGACTTTGAACTTGCGGATGGTTGAGCGCTGGCTTGCTTAGCTCTTCCTCTTGCGTAAGCTTGTGAGAGATTTCTTTTTTGTGTGTGGCCTGGCGTTTGATCGGGCGAGATATGGCTGCGATGAAGGTAAGTGATGAGTTCAGCGGGTTTCACGGTGTGAATGTAGAATTTATTTTTATTTCTTTTTTTTGTCTTTGTATTTTTACTTCCTCTGCATGTAGACGTCAAGAGACATGAGATTTGACACAGACTAAGCAACGTACGATACGAACGGGTTGATATTTTAGACACTGCAATTATCAAATTAGTCAAGCCAAACAGCTCTCAGTCCAATCACTCCGACAAAGCCAACAAGCCGATAACCCGAGACACATGGGCCAATTGCGCAACAATCAGGGCGAGCATGCGCAACAGCTCTCGAACAACACAATGCTATATATATAGATACATTTAATCTCCGGACAACAATAGCAGCCACACGCATGCACACCTCGTTCCTTTATTCTCTTTCGCTTTACATCCGAAAAAGCCTCGCTCGAACACTCTTTCTCAGTCGTCTGTGACAACACTCCCACGGGGCCAAGAACCTCCTTTCCTGCATTTCGCTCGTAACGGCGAATCGATCGCCCGCGTGCGCCGGATGCGATTCCGGTGATATTATACCATTATTACGCGTGTGCGTAAAGAGTTCACGCGTAGATTATGTAGGTATAGTGTCAAGGCTGGAATTGATTTGTGGATCAGCTGCACTATGATGATGATGATGAGCGTTGGACATGTGCGAAATATTATAAGGAGAGAGCAATGGTACACGCGGTTTATTGCGCTGTAAGATTCGAAGATAATCCGTCGGTTTTTCAGCTGGTTTGTAGCTTTGTATGTGTATGATGTGTAGGGGTTTGGATCGTAAATTAGCATACATTAAAGATGATAATACTCTTACGTAGTGAGGGGGAGAGGTAGGATGATTTAGCGCGGCGATGATGTCTGTAACTTACCTGAAACATAAAAAGAAAGGATTGCAATTATTGTGGAGGTTGTTTTATAATGAAAGGAGATTTCATCGCGTGTTGGTTAACGTAAGTTGTGGAAGGTAACATGATTTATTAATATAAGTAATTCATTTTTATATAGAAATATTATGCGGATGTGAAAAAAAAAATATACTTAGTTGATTGTATTTCATCAAGTCTATAAAATCGCATTTTAAAGGTTCTGCGAACGACCATAAACGATAAAGACCCTACAAAGTAACTCCACGACTCATAACAAGCCGACACGCATTACCACATCGCTAAGAAAAAAAGTCATTCATTCATTCAATTCCATCAACTACGAGAGAGAAAAAAAATAGCATTTCGTTAGCCGCATATAAAAAGCTAATTTCCGCGCTCAAAGTGTCTCCCGCACGCGCGCGCGACACACGCAAACTGACTAACAGCCTGGCGCGAGTCTCTCCTTATACACACCACACACATGTACTCGCACACACACACAGACTCATCCCCGGGAAAATAATCTCGACGCGATCCCCGACGCAGATTTGCCGCATAAATAAGCGAAAATATTTAACGAAACTCTCGCGATCCAACGTCCTGTATACAAATGGCGCGCTTATAAGCCGCCTACCACCTCGTTTGTACGGCCCCGGCTCTCGATTAATCTTCCCGTGAATTATAAGACAACTCTTCTTTTCTTTGGCTATCGCGCGTGCGCTCGCGCACGCCGCGTGCAGTATATTTTATGCGTGAGCACGTGCTCGGCTCTCTCACTCGCGCTAGGTTAATCCTCGAGTGAGAGAGAGAGAGAGAGAGCGCATGCGGGGAGAGGGAGTATCTTATAATTAGGCCTCGCGGAAAATGCTAATCGGCTAATTTATCGGGACAATCGCGCCCGCGCGTGTGAGTGAGAGAGATGGACTTGGTCAGCGGAGAGGAGTGATTGCACACACGCTGAGGGGTTATTTAATTAGTCGTGGGTATAATAGATGTGAAAATTCTTTGTGTTGTTTAATGATATGATACCAGTGGTTTGGTGTTCTTTTGTGATACAAAATGAATGTTTAAATTCGTATATTTATGTTTCTTAAGGGGATGCCTTACTCGTACTATTACCGACCGAGCAATTCACACAGTTTCAAGCTGATTAAAAATAAAATACGTCGAATCACAAAAAATCAAGAGAACACTCTTCTGTGTTTTTTAACGTTCTATCATCCAGTCAAAGTTTGGAGTCGAAATATCAAGCCGTTTTTTCAAAAACTTTGAACGAAATTAAATTTAATTTCGTTCAAAGTTTTTGAAAAAACGGCTTGATATTTCGACTCCAAACTTTGACTGGATGATAGAACGTTAAAAAACACAGAAGAGTGTTCTCTTGATTTTTTGTGATTCGACGTATTTTATTTTTAATCAGCTTGAAACTGTGTGAATTGCTCGGTCGGTAATGGTACGAGTATGGCATCCCCTTAAGATATGGTAAGTTATCCCTGTTTCATTAATGTACACTGATGATTAGTAGTTAATCTGTTAATTTATAAAGAATAAAATAATTTAAATTAATAAACAGAACATATATATTACTTTGCAACAGTAGAAACAGTCGAACTTAGTCAGACGTATAATTCAGCTTTACCTCTTAGGCTAAACCCATATCATACATTATTGACATGTATTCCAATACCATCATCATAGTTCCCCTCAATCCAACCAATCTCACTTCCATCCGCTATCCGAGCAAACCAACACACCTGCTACCTCAGTCCAAGCCAATCCAACGCTGCAACGCATGCAACCTATACTTCAGTCCCGGTGCAGCGGAAGTGACAATTAGTCGGATTTTTTTCAGAGTCTTCTATCCTCAGGGCGAAGGAGAGACCCCCTGCAGCCCATTCCATCCCCTCTGCAGTACACTAGAGCGCCCATCGGCGTGACGATCGGTAGAGAGGAAGCGGCTGTGGCGGCGGAAAAATCGCGATACGCATGCGCGCGGGGGAGGAGAGGAACGGCGCCGATGCCTGCGCGCAGATATCTTAAATGGGAATTAAATGTAACCACTGTCTGGCCGATCCGGTTGTTAACTCGCCCTCCAGGAGGGGAAGAGATGGAAATTTCTTGCAGCGCGCGCAATTTGTAATTCGTAATTCTGCGGGTAAGGTACGTGGTTACGGTTCGAGGGAGGCTTCAATTTTTTTTTTCTAGGGAGTTTTGTGGTGGATAGGTATAACGTAGAAAGATTGGGTTTAAAAGTCTTTATGGAAAGTGAAGATGAAAGTGATCGAGAGTTTTTAGGCGACTGGCTTGAGTTGGGTAAAAAGAATTTTATTAATGGTCTTGGTTAGTTCGATGGATGAAAATGAAAGCGTGAGATTCGTAGCAGTGAGTGGCGCGTAAATGCTTTTCTTACGGATGGTTTTGATCTGATTTTGAAAGTTAAATGGTTGTTAGAAATCGTGTTTAGATTGTCAAATTAATTGCGGATGATATGTGTATCTTTTTAAATTCACAACAATTATTCAACAACATTACATTCCAACATCTCAAAAAGTAGACATTTCTCTAAAGCCAATCTACACAACTATATCTCTTCCCCCGATCGCAATACCAATTCGCATTTGACCACAACAGCGCGTAAATCCCCATCAACGACCTCCGCGGCGCTCGCGACAGCTCCGCCCCGCGAAAAAGAGACAGCAGCGATAAACCAATATAACGCTCATTAGCCGTCGCTGAAAGGAGAAATAATTAGTCATCTACTCGCCCCTCTCTTTCCGTGCGTTGACGATTAGACCTCGCGCGTGCTTTTATATTTACAAATGACACTATGCGCGAGGCGCGGCCGCGTCTGAATATGGATGCGGTGCACGGTAGGTGACCAGAGAAAGAGATTAACTTCTCTAATGGGACAATTAATTAAGCCATCGAGCGAATAGAGAGAGCGAGCGAGAGCGACAGGACGTTTTGTAGGTAATTATCCGTATGGTGTGTATATGTATGTGTGTTGGAAAGGTGATTGCTAGTAGCGAAATGTCTCAATCGGAGAATGATTCTTGGAGAATAGGTTAGGGATTAACAGGGTGCAGTAAGGGACTGAAAAATGGATTAATTAAGTACTTGAGCGATGGTAGTGAATATACTGACAAATCAAAATTACACACATATGCGTCTACGCACACAAATATACCGGCATATCTAACCATCACCTACGCGCTTTCCGTGATCTCTCAATCCATTCCCATCTCTCGGCAACCGTAGAATCAACTCGACTCCACTGCCGTCGCTGCACACTCCCTTATTAACACAACCACCTGCATTTTTCATCCGCATCCCCCGTCCAACCCTGAAATCACAGACCTTCTGCCCGCAGAGAAGAAAAAAGAGAAGAGGTAGAAGAACCAACCCTCCGACTTTGCATCCCTAAAATTATCCAATGGCAACGTCGGCGCGCTGCATGCGAAATCGCGCAACTCGATATCATTGCCGGCATTAGGGGGGGGGGGGGGGGGGTTATGGTTAATTCGTAAAAAAATGGGTCATTTTTAATGATTTGTTTTTTTTTTTGCAAAATGTTGTTTTGCGGTGGACAGCATATCTCAGCACTGGATCGTCTGAAATTAAAAATTGAAACAGATATCGTTAGATAAGCACATTCTCGAGGTAACAACGAGAGCTTTTTTTTTTTTTAATTATTAACAATTTTACAGTAATAAATATGTCAATTTTTTTTAGCAAAAATCGGTGTTTTTATGTCAAAATGTCACCAAAAATTGAAAAATCGAAAAAAAAATTCCTCTCGTTGTTACCTCGAGAATATGCTTATCTAACGATATCTGTTTCAATTTTTAATTTCAGACGATCCAGTGCTGAGATATGCTGTCCACCGCAAAACAACATTTTGTCAAGGCACCTCCGCAGAATTGCTGCCAACGGCTTAATTTTTAATATTTTTCAATGAAAATTTCACAGAATATTGTACAATAGTTACTGAATTGTATACTTTTTATTAAAATAAATTTTCATTTACTGGAGCGAATATAAAAATCATTAAAAATGACCCATTTTTTTTACGAATTAACCATACCCCCCCCCTTAATAAACCGCGCGTGCAGGAGAGAGGAAAAATAATTGATGACCCTGTGGCGGTCGTCGTCGCAGATACGACGACGAGAAGTCGGGAGGTCAGTGGCCTGCGGCGCGCATGGGTGGTCGAAAATTCCCGGCGAGACTCTCTCTCTCTCTCACTGTCCGTCTTCTTCCTTCTCCCTCTCCTTCTCTCTGCCTCCCCCTCGCGGGGTGATGGTAGTGTACGATCTGCCGAGGCCGATTGTTAGGATGAAATTACGAATTAACCATATAACGATTATGACGTTTTTGTTGTCGTTTGCTGGCGGTATATGGCGGAAGGGTTGTGAAAACCTCGCGGGGTCTCCGCGCGAGTGGTACAAAGGAGTGAATTGGTGGTTCAATTTTTTCAAGTTGCTAATTAGACATTAAATAATTCTTATGTAATTTATAATTAGTTCTATCGCGTGGTTTATTATTTCAAACGGTAGAAAATTATATTATAATACGTTGGAACGTCACCCTAATTAAAATAACTAAGGGAAAAAGTTTCAAACGTCAAAACAACGCTTCCCACACCGCCTCAACTAAGCACGACCTAGCCATCCAACGAACCCCTTACCCACGTACATATTCACTATACCATCACAGTGTATCAGGCAGCTACTCCCATAAGAAAATACCCTTCCGCTCGTGACTTCTGACCGTGCATACCCTCTCCTCTCACACCACCACCACTACGCGCTTACATCCGCATAACGAAGACGTGTACACGTTATATGCACCTCTCGCACACGCTCGCTTCTTGCTACCTATACCTATACCTCTCGCAATTTAACGGGACACTTTGGGAGAGGAATTATAGATTCAACCACCACCACCACCACCGGTGGCAGTGCCGCTGTGTGGCTACCGGCAATTCCTTTCCCTTGCCTCCACGACAAAGCGGCCTGCTATACGGCGCGGTTCTCTTCGCACGATAAGCGAGAATCCGCGTAACAATGCGCACACCACAAGCGGGCTAGCGAGCGCGCGCGCGTTTCCTGTCGGCGCGACCGATCGCGCATACTAAACCAAAGCATCGCGAGGTATAGTAGTGCGCTACCGTTAGCGCAGCAGCAGCCTCTCTTTCAATTCGGTATATCTTTCCCCCCTTTCTCTCTCTTACTCGCGCACGTGCCCATCGAAATGTGTTTGCTCGCTCGCTCGGTTGCATACGGCGTGGGAGATTTATCGGGAAAAGAGAGAGAGAGTTTTCTGTTGTAACGGGGCGACTCTATAAATTCGAGGTGCGCGCGTATACGCTCTATTACGCGCGCGTAGCAACAATGGCAGTACAGGGGGATAGGATAGAGAGTCCAGGGTAGTTCAGTAGAGAGTACGTAAAGTATACAAACCGGTGGCGAGGGAGTAGCCTCTCCGCCGGTTGTCCGCGTGTAGCGGTATGAATGTTTCATGCGTTCTTTCGGTGCACCTGCAGCGAGCGCGAGAGGCCTCCGCGCGGCTTATCGCCCAGCCTTTGTATCGAGGAGAGAGGGGGTGATATCTGATCGCGGATGTGTGTCTGTGTATATGTGCGTGTACATAGACACGCGTTTCGCGCGCGGATTTTGATTTACGTAGTCGAGAGTGGAGTGCAGTGCGCCGCTGGTTATCTTCCGTTACGCAGCTGCAGTTCCGAGAGAGAAAGAGCCCGAACGAAAGTGCAGCGCGAGGATTTTTTCACGTGTATATATATACGTATATTTATACCGAGGAAGCTTTACCCGCGGGTGCGGGGTGATAAAGTTTCGTGAGCGCTTTAATTGAAATGTGGGAGCGAGATAGCGCGGTCGACCGGGGAAACTCTCCTTCCGATTATCACTTATATATAGGCGGGAGCGATATTGGTATTATCGCCTGCTCCTCGAACGATCGTGTTCCAGCACTGATGGTGGGAGCGACTAAATCACAAAGCCGTAATCCGCGGCTAATGAAGCGCAAAATTCAACGACTCTCTACTCTCTCTCTCTCCGGAACTCCATTTAAACTCAATACTCGTTTATATACCTGTACTCCGCCATCGTCTTATCTACACGACCCTGAGCGCGCGCGGCTTCCGCTCCGTAAAATCAATGAACGAAAATGATAAAGGCTAATGCGCGCTCTCTCTCGCTCGCCCGCTACTTATTGATCCGGCAAAGGAAATCCCGATTCCCCTACCTCTCCTTCTTAAATTCTCTCTCCTCTCTTGGCTATCCCACGTCCACGGCACACACACGCTTATCTCGCGAATTCTTTCCGGGCCACAGTCTCTCTCTCTCTCTCTCCAATGCGAATTGTTCGAAACGGATGTGCGCGCTGCGCCATTCCGTTAGAGAGTTAGAGAGAGAGAGAGAGAGAGAGAGAGAGAGAGAGAGAGAGAGAGAGAGAGAGAGGATGGCGCGCGGCCGATAAGGGATATTCCTTGTTTCCGCGTTTATTCCGCGCGCCTGAGCGCGGGCGCGCATCATTTCCTAAGCATCGACAACGAGCGAAGGAGAGAACAAACCCGCTGTCGTAAATCAAGCCGTATGTTCATGTGTATATGTACATACATACGACGGTACACGCGTTATTGTGCGCGAGCGCCTTGCGTGCGCGCGGATCATGCTTTGTATATATAAAAGGGTAGTCCCTCGCTCATTTCTAGTGTATTTATGAAACAAACGCGGCAATCTGTTCTTCAGCCTCCTCGAACACGGAGAATTTATCGTTGGCGAAGCGAGTTGTACACAAAACTTCTCCATTCATTCTTTCAGGTATAGGCTGCTCATCTTTGCTCGTATATCGTATGACCCGTTGCGCAACCTGGCGATGCATACGAGGCGTAACTACATATCATGTACAGGAGTTATAAATACAAAGAGAGAGCGAGAGAGGAGTAGAAGAGTTTTCTGTGGTTTTCTGGCTGTGGCGAGAGCCTATAGCCCAAGGCCGGAGATCACCCGCTCTGGTTGTTGCGAGGTGAAATGTGGCTCTCCGCGTCTCCGAAGCGCGTAAACACGTGTCGTGTCGGTGGTTTATTGAAAGAACGCGTTCGTGTGTTTCTCTTTCTTTTTTTCGTCGATATATATATGTTGCGATATAGGTGTTTCGACACGAAAGCGTTTACATCGCTAAACAATCCTATTAAATGGGTAATGGCAGGTTATAAGTGGCGGTTTTACGCACGATAAAAAAAAGCACGGAGAGATGATGAATTTTACTCATCGTGGATGCATCGACAATAACAAATAGTAATTATGGATGCCGACATAATGCATACGGCTAAAGACAGAAAATATCAATAGGCAATCAATAGACGAAGATCTTCGCTGTATTCATTGTAGCCGTACGTGCATCACACCTACGCGATCATTTTTCTTTTATCCTACGGCCAAACACACTATGAAATAAAGCCTTCGGGATAAATATATCACCCAATCTCTCTAATTATCCTCACTGACGCACAAACATTTATCGAATCAAAACACCGCACACCATCTCTGCGTACACAAAAGCACCGCGCGGTACATCACACACAAAACCCCGAGTCGTTGCCGTTTCAAAACAACGATAGACGCGCTCCATTCAAAAAGAGCCACACTTACGTAATTAACGAGCCATACGCGCGCGCGCCTCCGCTCCACAAACACTCGACGACACGCTCCATTCAATTCAATCGCGCTCTGCCGCACAATTAAGCGCGTCTCTCTGTCTCTTTCACTTATAACACGAAGACGTTCGCTCGTGTATAATCCAGCTAATCGGCCGTCGAATCGATAACTCAACGTGCGCGAATCTCGCGATCGTATAAGATCGAGACGAAAAGAATCGCGTCGCCTTTCTCCGCATTGTTCGCGATCGAAAGTTCATACCGCGCGCGAGTCTGATGCAAATCACGATCTCTCGAGGAAGTCTGTGTGCATGCGAGAGATATACCACTACCACTGCTATATACGATCTTCGCGTGCGCATGCATATATACATTGCGCAGGGTAAGAGAGCCGAAAGCGATCCCTGTGACGCAAGAGTTGGCTGCTGCCGTCGCCGTCGCTGCGGGGGCACCTGTCTGCGCGCGCGGGTTCTGTCCTATATGATATTATGCGGGTAAAAGCTCGGAATATGTATTGCCTGGGAATTGGGTAATGTGTGCAAGGAGAGTGGAGGTGAGTTGTATAGATGTGCTGGGGTAATTGAGATTTGGTTGGTGGCTGGTAAAGTAATGAGGACGAAGAAGTGGCTGACCTAACTATGGGCTGTAACTACTTTAAAGTGTGTCTGCTCGATTGATGCTTAAAACGCGTAGTCGTTTTATTTGAAACACTGCTAAACGGCTTTTGAAACAGGCATCATCGTCGCGCATTAGAACGAATTTTAAGATGTAAAAAACTTTCGGAAAAAAGACTACTAACGTCACAACAACTGTGAAATAAATAAATCATCGCCGATCAAACAAACATACGACGAAATATATCACCGAAGTACACCGCAATCCCGGCAATTATACCAACCGACAATCTTCCGCAAGAGTACAACGACATATCAGTTACATAAAAAGCCGAATTCCCTCTCGTCATATACCCGCAGCAGTCCCCGTCGTCGATCATCCATCACCCGGGGATGCATCGTGTCGCGCAGTCGTCGTCGATGACTTTCGAAATATATCCTCGGCAGCGATCTCCCGCGGAAAAATGTATTCACGCGACATATCGCGCCACCGGCGCATTTAAATGCCATCTCGTCGTCGTCGTAGCGCTTGCTTCATTACTTCGATTTTGCTCTCTCTCGCGCGCGCGCACCAGTGAGCGAACGAAACGATCGGTCTTCACGATGTGAAATCACTTCGCTGTTTTTTATCCCCCTCGCCGTGCACGCGGAGGTGCAGTAGTCGCTGCTGATACTGCTGAAGTAAGAAGATGGAGACGGTGGTGAAAGGGAAGATCGGCTGGATTAGATAACGTATTTTTGGCGTTTCAGCGGAGCGTAATGTATAAGTAAAGCGACGCGATGTGTACTTATAGGTATAGGCGCACGTGTAAAGTACGTGTGTGCATATTCTGGGTTCGGAAGAGGGGGATCAAACGATTTTTTTTCTTTTTTGGATATTAAAACAGGTCTGGGTTTACCGGAATTTTTGTAAAAAGGTTTCTCGGGTGTGCTCCGATTTAATGATACGGTACGCGAGAATGATAACGAGCAGAGTGTCGAACGCACTTAATATGGCGTGAATTTACACGCGCTGTGTAACGACCTGAGTGGTGTGTACTTGAGACGCAAATTACAGGCTATTCGATTTCAGCAAATTTCCCGAATATAAAAATCTTTCTAATGTAGGCAAACCATTATTGACGAAATTTTCTAAAACCACCTTATCTATTACAATACCGCTAAGCAAAACAAACTGCACTTGTGTTCTCACCCGCCTCTTCTTTCTCTAATTACCAAACACTTAAGAAATTCATCATACTACACCACCACCAGTACCAACAACACATGCACACCCACGCATACCCAGCTCACACACGCGTATACCCGATAAATCGCATTGTTCCAGCCTACATATATATACACATACGCGGACAAAAAGCATCCATCTTTTCCTTTCTTCTCTCAAACTCACTTTCAAACGCCATACGGCGTCCCCCTGTGCGCGCGCCTCGTATATTTAACGTTACATCACGATTTCGTTCGACGCCTGCAACACGCCGCGGCTGCCTGGCTGGCTTGGTTTTTTTTATAAACAAAGAGAAGCAGAGAGAGAGAGAGAGAGAGAGTCACGTCGCCGCGACGAAAAAACGAAACTGCAGTCACCGCGAACATCGCGAGAGGCAGAGAGTAAAGGAACACGAGAGAAAGAGAGAAGAGATTGCTCGCGGAGAGCGGAGATCGTCACGGGTCACGCGAGGAATGAAGCTGCGAGCCACTGCCGAGTATGTATGTGTCTGTCTGTGTGCACATACGTATAGACACCCACACGTGGGTAGGGTTGAGCCGGCGTATCGCATTGTTTCTTTTCGAAGATGCGCACTTCGGCGCGGTTATAAGGTACGTATATACAGAGAGTCTTTTTTCGTTTTAGGGGAGAGAGCGATGAAACACGCGCCGAATTGGTTAATTAATGCTGATTGGTGATTCGCGGCGCATTGTGCGCCGGGTAATTATTTCGTCGAGGCGAACGTAAATTTGAATTAATTGCGGGGTGTGTGCATGCGCGCCGCCGCGGTGAAAGAAGACGCGCCTTTGACTTTTCTAATTATGAGGAATACAAAACGCCGGCACCGCGCCGACGTTGTTGATTTAACGACGCGAGTGATAAAAGGCTCGGGATTGATTATTAAGAAGGGGGAAGTGGGGTATAACAGTTTTATGAATTTGGAATGTAATTAATAATGGTTGGTTGAGGTCGTATTTTATAGAGATGCATTGTCCTATGAATGGATAGTTTTTGTACAGTGTATAAAGGTAGCTTTTTTTCTTCGTTAGTGTTATTTGGTACTTGAAATAACTGTTTTAATCAGCCAAGCATTAACCGAGACAAACCATTAATCATAAACACCCTACGAAAATAAAATGTTTCTTGCACTCTCCGCGCTCTTTTCACGCGGGTGTTCGATTAAAATATAAAAATACCCGTGCAACGACTATTAGGAAGTAATCAATTTTGAAGAACCGCTAAATTTCCAAACCAATCCATCAATCCCAATCAATTTCCACCTGTAAATACCCTCTCTTTCTCTTTCTCTTTCACTCGAGCCATGCGCCGAGAGATTTATTTTCACGGAAGAAAAAGCGATAAACCCATAAGCGCGCGCGCACGGTCCTCGCTCGTCGTCGTCGTGCACATAACCGCGGCAATCAGCCGGGATCAATCCCACACATCTTTCCCTCTCTCCCTCTCTCTTTCGCCGTAGTGTAGTTATGGCTCTCTGGATGGACGTATAATGGCTCCTCGGCGTACGCGCGCGTTTAACGAAATTTTCCATACAATGCTCGGAAGAATTCGCGCTCGCGAGTGGCGCGTAAAAAGGCAATGATGGTAATGCGTTAGAGGGAGAGAGCGATGACGCGTGGTTGCGATGGATTTACTCGTGCCGATGTATATGCGAGGAAGAAAAGATATACGCGCGTGTGTGTGTGAGTGTATGGTAATTTAGGAATTGTTGGTTTTGCGGATATTTCGTTGATGGAAGGCCGCCGCCACATCCGCCATTGATGCTTGCCTCTTTGTCGTTTATTTTGCAAACGCTGAATCTGCATTCAAAGTGGTTTTAGTTTATAGGCCGAAACGCTCGCGTTAATGGAACTTTCTATAAATAAAGCGGCGGGGTGAGAGGGTCGATAAAAGATCATCCGCCCTAATGAACTTTATCGAGGGCCATTTCGCCGATTTTATCCGAAAAATGCCTGCAGCCGCCTCATTCCAGTATGTTATTCCACACCGACGCGCGTGTATACATAAACGCATGCAAAATTCCGCGCCTGCCGGGTTATTATTATTATGCGCGGAATAACAATATATTTCCAGTAATAATTCGACTCTCGGCACAATGCTTTGGGAGGTGGGCATCACAGAGAGGCTGAAATTACAATCCTCCCGTAATAGATTTTCATACAATGTATCCGCGTCGACCTCCGCGCTCGCTAAAAGTCTCCTCGACCCCGGAGAAAAAAAACGTCTTTCTCTCTCTCTTCTCTTTTATCCAAGCGGCGCGGCGCTAATACCGCATCATTTCCAACCTCCCGTAAGTGCGAAACTTTACTGCGCGTATATATCACGAATTTTAACAGCCTCCCCCTCCTTATTACAATAATAATACGCGTACGCACACTATATAAGAAAATTTCATTTATATATTCGCCTCGCCGTAAAATTTCCCTTTCGCACTGCAAGGAATAATCGTCGTTGGCGACACAATATCACGCCTACTAAAAAAATTACACCCTCGTGTGAACTTTTTATTTCCTTATGGAATTACAGCGATAAACTAGTCTCGAGCGATCGATGCACAAAGCGATAGGCGAGAGCGAACGAGTCGTTTCGTTACGCGCGGACTTTCACGGCCGGGTCTGTGTGGCGTATGTACGTATAATAGCGTTCCCGTGGGGCAGCTCTCTCGGCGGTTTATACGAGTCGAACTGCCGAGTGGTGATTTTCGACGCTTTCAATCTCATTTCAATGGGCTATCGCGCACGCGCGCGCGCGCGATGTGATTTGCGCCCGTGCGGATACCGGCTGTTGGCGTTAGGATAAATATGGATTTATTCAATTTGGTTCATTAGGGCTGGCGGCGCATATTTTGCAAAAGTGGTCGGATTTCGCGCGGCTCTCGGTAGTAGTTTTTCGCCTGGTATTTTGAAAGGAAAATTGTCGAGCATTATGTATTTATGCTCGAAAATTTCCCTGCGCTCTCATTGGTGAAATAATAACGTATAAGATTCAATTACGGATCTCTCCCTGGAATAAGCACGGCACCGATTTAATTTGAATTTAAAGTGTGTTCGAAAATGGGAAAAATAAAGACTTTAACCTACTGAATAAAGTAAAGCGTTAAAACGCACGAACTGATATATAAAATCAAAATAAAATCCCTCACCCGACCATATATTCTTACATAAATCTTACAAAACCCACATCACACCGAATAATTTCCTGCCACGCGAGCTCTCCAGCCCACCTCTTAATAAACCTCCTCAAACCCAAAACGACGAACTTGACCAAGAACCAACTAAAAAAAAGACGCTTACACGCACGCGCACGCACACTCGAGATCATCATCATCATCATCATAATCCGCGCGAGGGCAAGGACGCAGAAAATTACCCGCTCGCGAGCAGGATGAGCGCGATTCGCTTCTCTCTCATATACATATACCCGCACACGTGTGTATACAGAGCCAGGGAGAGAGAAAGAGAGAGAGGAAGGGATAAAATTTAATACTGTCTCGATACACAGCCGTGCGGAGCCGATGCGGCGGCGATAGGGCCCCGCGAAATTAGCCGTTCGCCGTGTACAGTTACGCATTAAGCTAACAAGACTCACTTCCGATTAGAGACCGAGAGAGAAAGAGAGAGAGAGACAAAGACGAAGAGCGGCCCCATTGTTTCCCGGGGATCCATCGCCGGCACAGCCGCGGTATGGAGTGCTGCACGTCTTCGCGCGTAATGTGTATATATATGTGTATATACCTATACATGTATATGGGTGTACAAAATGTTGGCGTCCGCGAGACTTCGTGCCTTCTTCAGTCCTACGGGGAGAAGAGAGGACGCGACCTGTCTAGGATTATTCTCTCCGTTCTATACGGTACCTATTTATCTATCCATTTAGTCGCGCGCGGCGGGTAAGGCACATAATAAACACAGCGAGAGGGACTCTGTGTGTGTGTCTAATCTGCCGCGAGAGTCGTCTGTCGTCTATACCTTTTTGGGATGAATTTCTTTTTCAGAGAACTTTTGGCAGGCTAGACGCGCGCAAATAAAGCATGCAAAAGTGTGTCGTAATCTATACGGAGAGCCGGGTACACACGTCGGGCTGTTCTCGCGCGCGGGTGGCTCGATCTCGTGTGCTATTTATGATACGCTTCTCAAGATTTACCGTTCTATTATATGCGATAACGAATATAATTAAAAAAGCTTGTCCGATAAAGCCCAGACCAGCACTCTCTCACTCTTGGACATAACGCATTTTGGCACCCACTACGCCCTCGCTAAATTCGGCTCGCCGGCGGAGGGAGAGAGGCCATAACCATAAACCTCAGGCAGCTCCATAAAGCCCGAAACCCTCCACTAATCACGTAACTCGCTCACTCGCTCGCAATGCTTCGTCTACTCGCCGCCAAAGACGCACCCACAACCCACAAATCTCTCCCTCTCCCTCTCGGACATGATAAGCCCGCGCGCATCCGCCCAATTCACGCGCGACTGATCGGTGCCGATTATAATACCCGGCGACCGACCCACCGCGCGCGCGCGCCGTTGAATGATGGATCGCTGCTTTTCAACGCGCCTGCTGCTGCTGCTGATTCCTCTCGCCCGCCTCCCCCCGCCGGATTATTTATGCGCGGATAAAGCCGTCGGGGCAGGTTGTGTTTTCGTGTCCATTGTGTGTGTGTAAGTCTTTTTTTTAGCAGACGACGGCGGCGGCGCGGTGTTTTGAGGGAGATTAGAGGCTGGGGGATTCTTGGGATTTGCAAATTGAAAATCGTGGGATGGGGAGAGGGAAAGAGGTTTTGATGGGTGATTAAGTGCCGGAGGTGTTGCCATTGGCGCTCCACTCGTTCGGGGAATCGTGGAAGAGAAAGAGCGATAGTGCGCGGGTGGTTTATATAGTAAAAGGTCGTTGGAGAGTTTTATTTTTAGAAGTGACAATGGCTTGAATTGTATCTTTAGATATAGTAGTATTTAAATAATTTTTTTGTAATTTTCATCTTGAGAGTTTATTGAATGAGTATCAATCAACAACATCATCAATTTCTTGAAATACAGTTACGTTAAAAAAAAAAACCTAACGAAAATAATTATACTCGTAGAAGAAATTGATTACATTTCCCAACCCTGAAAAGTACAGCATACCAGGCAGCGACACTCCTCCATTTCTCCCATGACACAAATCACTCGTCTGGCGTTCGCCCCGCTAATCCGCGCGTGCGAGAGACACCGTATCTATATGCACGAAAGCGACCTCGCCGCGCGCTCTCGGAATGCATCGTAGGAACATCTCTCACACGTACGCCCATTATCCATCTCCTTATACACATACACGCTATCTTAAAAAAAAAACCATATACGTGAGCCTCGAAACCGAGTCGAAAAGGCCGTGGAAAATCTCCTCATCCCCCCCTCTCTCTTCAGAAATTATCTCCCTCCGCGGGCGATACGTAAATGCTCTTTCTCTCTTTTGCAAAAAAGGAAGACGCCGGGTTCACACCGCGGAATGTGGGACAGGAGCGTGGAAATTGATATGTGCGAATTGCGCTAGCAGGTCACCGCGGCGGCGCGCGTTCCCGCATATACATATAACCATGTACGTATGTGTATGTACCAGCTAGACGCGAGAGAGCGTGTACGGTAGCCCCTCGGGCGAGCTTATCCGTTACTCGAGAAAGAGCGTGACTCTGCCCACGGCGATGTATGTGTGTGTATGTACACCGGCGTATAAGGATGCACGTGGAGAGAGAAAGAGAGAGAGAGAGAGCTAGCCGCGCGGCGCGACGCAATTTAACTCGTCGATCCTCTCTGTATGGTACGTATGTATGTATGTAGATGTATGTGCGAGTGGTGGTAGTGCTGCTGCTGCTGGCCCCGGCGTGAGTTATGGGTACGTATCGCTGCGAGCGATTTTCGCCGCCGCCGCAGCTACGACCGTTGGCGACTAGAGAAGATTCCCTAGGCAGATAGGGAGTAGCACACACCGCGTGCGCGCCGTTGCTGCCGCTGCGCGGTTTAATTGAATTTTAAGCGGCCCGCGATTTCTTTTCCTTTTTGCATTTCATCGCCTGGACAATGGGAAGTGGATGATTGGTTATTTGTTGTTCGGATGTTATATACGGATGGGCTGTTACTTTTTTCTTTCTTCTTTTAAGTCGACATGTAGATGAACCGAGCTGACCTATAGAATTTATATGGTATTATAATATAGAACGCCGAATCATCGTGCATGGATAAAATCGAATTCGCAGTACATCGAACTTTTCGCTGTACTATATATTCTATTTTACACACTGGGTTACAAGAGACTTTAGCTCTCGGCTAAAATCCGTACTGTCTTTCGCGCGTATAATAATAATAAACCACTAATTGCCGCATACCTCGCGTCGTCCCCCCGTAGCGCGGCGTCGTCGCGGGACGTACGCGGCGAAAATTTCCCCAGACAATTACTATTATACCTACACACACTTGCATTCCCCGCCGAACTTTATTGCACCTCCGCTTATATAAAACTATCCATCCATAAAACCCCCCTAGCTCCGACAAAATTTATACACACTTCTACATGTATATACGCGCGGCGAATTATCCTCCTTGGAAAAACGCGTACGAAAAAGCTCGGTGCGCGTAATGTCCCTCTCTCGTAACCGCGTCGTCGTATGTAGTCCCCTCCCCCGCCGATTCCCACGACTCGTCGCGCAGAGAGTACGCGCACTAGGGTACGTATACTTAAGTACATACGTATACACACATACACACACTTGGGGGGGTTAAGAGTCGCCCATTAAAGCGGCCGGCGCTCGGTCGGTCGCGCGGCGAGGAGCTAACGGTACCGAGGCCACGGCGCTTTTTCTTTGTCGCGCCTCTCTGCGCGCGCGCGCGTGCTATCGAGTGAAGAGAGAGAGAGACGCGCCCCGCGCGCGCAAAGCCCCATTAAGAATCCGAATAAATCGCTAATCGCCGGGCATTATTTATCTCGCGGCTCGTCTTCTTCTTCCCCTTCTTCATCTCGGATTCTCTTACGCGCCACTCCTAGACGCGCTGTAGGATACTTCAGAGTGGCGTATAGCACGTATGTGCATGCGCCCGTTTTACGAGGATCGCGCGCGGGGGAGATTTATTCCGACGTGAATGGCGCGTACGTCGAATCTTTTGATGCGCTCATGTACGGGTATAAGGCCTAATGAGTTCTTTAAATGCCCACTCAATTAGAGACGCGCGCGATACCGATGTATAGGAGAGGAAGGTGGGATGGAATTGTGGGGTATTTGAGGGGAACGGTAACTTTTTAACGGCTGTAAGTGTTACGCGTGTTTCGGATGATTTAGAACGGTTTTTGTGCGCAACGCGGTGCAGCACACTCGGACATTACACTACTCGTTTTACACGCGAGAAATGGGAAAATAATAAGAATTAAATTATATTATCACTCGGAGGAGGTGGAGTATATGGGTATACGCGCGTTAGAGGAACAGCTTTAACGGGATAACCGCGCTATGGATACTTTGTTGAGAGAGAGAGAGAGAGAGAGGAAGAGGATTACAGTTTCAACTTTTTATGCATCTCTTCACCTCTTGAACTTTTTAACGCCCTATCCCTATACATATCCCATCGAACATACCAGCTCATATAACTCATCGAAAAAATGCTTTTCTCCCGTGTACATAAAAACAAAGTCCCCCACCGACCTTTCTCGCGCTTCTCTTCATTACTCCCGACACACTTACACGCTGCTTGGGCTCGCTCGCTCCGAAACCCGAGCAAATAAAGAAATAAAGAAGTCCCTTCGAATTTATGACTCTCCTCTCCCTCTCTCTCCCTCTCACCTAAAAAAGCGCCGCGCGAATCCTCCCCTATGTAGGTTAATGCACGGTCCGCGCCAAATGCGCCTGGCAATCAACATCTCTCCGCCGTGCGATAGCATCTCGCTGCCGCTGCTGCACTCCTCTCTCGCCTACAAAAAGCTCACGCTCGCGAGAGAGCAACACCGAAACAATCAGCCAAAGTCACGTCGCCCCGGTGCGCTGCTGCTGCTGCTGCTGCTGATCCTCGCTCGCTCTTTATAGCCGCGACCCCGATATATCCCCGCGAGAGGAGCAGATCGGCATCGCGCCTACTCCTCGCATGTATATATAGGTACCGGACAAATTCCGCGCGAGAGTACTGCAGCGGGCGCGTGGTCTCCGTTATGCAGCATCTCTCGCGCTGCGAAGGCGACGACGACGGGGACGACGAGGACGACTAGGAGGAGACAGGGGCTATACATATACGCGCGGGGCCGCGTCTCGCAATAATGGGAGGGGGGAGAGAGTGAGTGCGAGGATTGACCCTTGCGGTACTCCCACTGAGTGCGCGCGAGCAATGCGAGGGACTCACGACGCTCGCCCGCGCGTGTATGTGTATCTGTGTGTACATGTACAGGAGAGGGATAGGCGAGCGAGCGAGCCGCAAGTGCACGCGCGCGGGGTCATATTCTCATCGGCGCGGGATGAGCGAAAGAGAGACAGAGAGAAACAATTCCCATAAGCCGTCTCTCTCTCTCGCGGTTGCCCATCCCCTCGGGCGACCAATTTATACGGTCGCGTTTCCATACGCCGCGCGTATATATAATGTGTACGCATCTGTCTCTCTTTTAGCGCGCGCAAGGAGAGAGAGGGTTATTATCTCGGCGGAGTGGAGAGAGCGAGAGAGAAAGAGAGAGAGATTCCGGTCCCGGCGAGAGAGGTGATTTACGAAGGATGGCCCATTGGGTCAGCGGTTTATTGAATGCCGAGGAGGAGAGTAGTGGGATTATTCGACGGTTAATTGAAACGGTCTCGCGCGCCGACTGTGTTTGTTCTGCACGCACGCGGTGCTTTTGCGCGCGGTGCCTCTTTCAATTGTGCGACGGGTGTGTGTATTTAATTTACCGGGAATTTATCTCGATTATTTTTTTTTCTTCGCGCTTGATAAAGGGGCATATAAATGGGCGTAATTTAACGAGAGAATGTGCGATTGTTTGGACAATGGTGTATATAAGTGATAGCGCTAATGAAACTTTTTTTCGATAATCGCCGCGCGTCGAGGGACGACCGCAGTGCGAAATCGAAGGAAAAACCGTGTCATTGTATATACGTGTGTGTGTGTGCGCGCTGTGTGTGTGTGTGTGTGTGTGTGTGTGCATGCGTGTGTGCGTGCGTGCGTGTGCGTGTGCGTGTGTGTGTTTGTGTGTGTGTATGTGGATACTGACGAACGATAATCCCAGCGGACGCGATCGCATGTACCTCGACTGCGTGGTGCTGAAAAACAGGATGATGACACGCACAGTTATACAGAGAAATAATCAGACTAAAAGGTTTTCCGGTATAATCACACACACAGACACGCGTGAGCAGAAGCACATATAGCTATCCGATACATTTTTCAACCCGTTATTAAAGGGGGCAAAAAGAGCAGCTAACAGCTTAAAGCCCTTGAAATGCATTTGTTATCTCCTCGGCTTAATTAGAACGTATATACATAGTGGATAAAGCGCTCGAGAGATACTCGATAGCGCGTGTACTATAGGATATATAATTCGAAAAGTCGAGAGAGCTACAAAAGCTACGCCGCAGCAATTACGCGGAAAATTACCGTCGAAATAGCTGCGTATAATTAGCGCTGCCGTGAAATCGAGGCTGCGCGTATTTTAGTGGTGGCACCTGTTCTATTTCGATATATATATATATATATATATAAACAGCTATATAGGCCGCGCGTAAAGTCATCCTGATGAGACCCCACTGACACACATTACGCGCGCCGCGCCGGCTCTCACGTGATATCTCGAACGGATATATATTTTTATTCCCAATTTTAAAATTCATCGATCGTCGTCTCCGCAGACTGCCCAACAGACTACCGTTACAAACATTACATTCCATCAACCGCTCATATAATTCCTCCCAAATATATATAATATATTCATCGATAAAAAGTAGACCTCCATCGTCGCCGAAATCAGCCCAACTCTCCAGCCGGCCGTCGGAATTAATCATATATACACACAGCCGTGCAGATGAGAACCGCCGTGTCATCTCTCGAAAACACACCTCCACCAGCTCCTCCGTGCAAGAGACTATCGATTTCAGCAATAAACTACTAGAGTTCAACGTCCCTACGGCGCCTCTCGAGCACGCGCGTGTAGCTCCATCGGCTGCTCTCGAAATCGGGTCGGCACGATTATATCGCGAATAATAGATTACGCCTATAATTGTCGCGCAGCGAGCCGGCCGCGCATCAATTCCAAAAGGTCGCGGGCTGTAATAAAAGCACAACTGCGGCCCGCGTGTGCGCTATGGCCCCGAATCGCGGGGAAAAATGGAAAATGACGATCGGCCCGCGTATACCGTAAGAGAGGGCCTTTGTCCCGCGATCCCGTAACTCGAGAGCGTCCGCGCGAGCGCGATTTCGCATCGTGAAACTTAAATCTTCGGGGTTCGTGTATACATGTGTGTGTGTATGTGTGTGTATACACTAAAAAGAAGCGGAATAAGTGCAAGCGCTGCGCTGTTTTTGCGTGCCTTATTTTATGAATTGATTTTCCTTTGTGTCTCGGTATTATGTTTATTTACGCAACGGGGCTAACTTTAGACTCGCTTGCGCTTTATCGACATCTCACTCATTCGTGCAAATAAAATACACACACATTTTAAACTGTTTCGAATTCCCCTCATACCGCCGAGTTAATGTAATTATTTAAATTGGAAATCCGAACCGTTAAGAATACGACGAAGACGACGAAGATGGGCCAAAAGCCAGCTGGGTATCGGATTCCTTTTTCTCCCGACACAAAAGTCGTCCCGCATCACCTGCGGCAGATTTCATCCGCTGCCACTCGCGTGTGCTGAGAATCGGCTTTGGCTTTACAGCCAGCGCCGGCACACGTGACAAGCGATTATTGCGGATTTTGTCGCGACGAGTGTGTATGCGTGTGTGCACACACAAGCGGGTAGCCTCTTTTTCTGGCCGAAAAGGTTTTTCGCTTTAATCGAGGCGCGATTTCGTGCAGGTATATATATATTGATTGCGCGAGACGCGGAGATTGTAATGTGTGGGCATAACAGGAAATTCCTAATATATATCGGCGAGGCTTGTGAGTGTGTTTAAGTGGTAGTGGTGCGGCAGTTCGGGTTCGCGCGACTAACTGTACTCCTTTGAAAACGGCGCTTAATTTTAGGCATAAACGTGTCGGGCTTATGCTCGAACAGAGAGCGAGTTTATGCGTGATAAGAGGGTTGCGCGAGGAGGAATAAAAATTTTATCGTTTACGAGAAGGAGGATTTTAATCTTAAAGAGCTGGGACTTCATGGAAATTTTCGTTTCCGTTTTATAAGACATTCGCGCGATGAAATCATACTCAAATCTCGCCATTATACCTAATAAAACAAACACGAACCCTAAATCAAAAGACCTCGCTTATCCTTTAATGACGACACTCTCATCCGTAAACGAGCGATCGGTCAGAGATGTTTTACGCCTTAATTAGGCAGAATTACACGGGAGAGAAAGAGAGAAAGACCGATGCTAATTCAGCGCACAGCTACTGTCGCCATTCATCTTGCGCTGCCGAAACTCGCCGTCTAATTGGTCGCGCGAAAGGGCAGCGCGGAGGGAAAAAATTTAATTGGGCCCCGATGACTCGGTGAAAGAGAATTCGCGGGAGAAAGATAGGAGGAGAGCGAGAAGAAAGAAGGAAGAACGAGACTCACCGATGATGTCGCTGGGTGAGAGCCCGATCGCTGCTACTGCTGCCGTCGACGCCTCGTTCACCTGCAACAATGATGATGACGACGTTTGGTTAGAGTGATTTAATCATTCAGTCGTTGAATAGCTATTTTTTTCTTTCAAAGGAAAGTATTTAAACATATTTTAAAATGTTGTTTTATTATTTACAGAAATAATTTCAACTATATCTATAAATTAAATTACTTAACTAGCAAAGCTATATATTCTTTTGCAATTCTTGCATTCCTTCGTCTACATGTCATTGAAATAGAGGACACATAATTATTCATTCGGGATCCTTTGCGTCGTTAGCGCACCATTTCAACCGCAACATCACAACTCGAAATTTCGCAACCGCCACACTAATCCCTCCCGGAGCAATCATCACAATCACAGTGGAAAACAACAACAAGCCTCCACCGCTGGAATTTCACAAATTATCGCCATCACCTTCACGCTAGGCCTCCCCCGCTAATTCCTCATACTCCCTCCCTCTCCTCCTCTCAAGGGTCACGCGAGCGTAAAGTTCATTAACGACGCTCATCCTCTGGCTCTCTCTCTCTCTCCCTCGCCACTCCAGGGGCGAACGAGCGCGCATGATCGCGCTGAGGAGTCACTAGAACTCTCAAGATCCCGAGAATAGCCTATAGCAGCAAGCAAGAGAGAGAGAGAATAAAGGGGCTTCGTCAAGGCTCGTTAAGGTTCGATCGTCGTGACGACGACGTCGCCTCGTCTCGATGGGGACCAACTCGAGCTCGAACCAACAACAACAAGAGAGAGAGAGAGAAAGAGAGAAGCTGACCCTTGACGATCTTTCTGCTCGATTTGCGATGAGTCGCGCGTCAACCGAGCGTTAATCACTGCGAGAGGTGATGGTAGTGGTATATATAGAGGGAGAACTAATTCCGCTAGGATTGTAAACACACCGTGGCGAGAGGGACTTTACTGCTGATCGGTTTCTTTTCCGAGCGGCGAGCGAGCGGCTGCTTTTTTGTCGAGGGAGAGGATGTAATGTATGCGAGGAGAGTAGCCGTGTGTGCGTGCGAGATAAATTGAGCGCGAAGGGTATTTCATTGGGAGCTATAGCTATAGTCGTCGTCGTTTTCTGCATATATAGTCTGTCAATGAAGGCAGACGATGGACCTGCTGGATTTATGGCGATGCCGGGTTAGGGCGGCGAATGGCTTTCTATTGAGCGCTGAAATTAACGCTCGTGTCTGGTATTCAAGGTCCACGAGGATTTTTTCCTATCAGCGTGGACGTACTTAGTGCTGCGGTGTACTACTTGTTCAGCGAAGTAGTCGATTAACAAAGAACACAAGCAACTATATTTTGCAAACATTATGTAATCATCTTTATCCGCTACAATATTCCGCTCTATCACCATCCACATACCGCCATAATCTCTCTGAACCCTCTCGTGCCAACAACAATCACCCATTCTTCACCACGACAAATTTCTCAACGCACTATCGCTCACCAATCTTTCCCCAAAGGAATCCCGAAAAATCGGCACGGATCGGTAGCCCAGAAATCGACACGTGCGCAGGGATTACTATACGACGACAACCCCGCCCTGCAGGCTATCGGACACGCGAGCGTTTATATTGTCCGGCGAGCGGCATATTTTACGGCTGGATAAAGGTAATACCGGTCCGCCCATATGCGCAGCACGGACAAAGAGAGATGGTTTACAGGTTGCGGCTCGGAACGCTGAGTGAGTCTGTCGATATGGTGAGAATAGCCTGTGTGTGTGTGTGTGTGTGTGTTGTTGGTCAGTTGATTAAAGTGGAATATAATGCTATAAGGATTTGTAGTATCAGATGGGTTGTGAATCTTTCGTCGGGTATATATTATTATATGTGTAGAGGAAATACTTTTATGATTGGCATTTCGTGACTTTAACATGCGATTTTACTGCCGCTGAGGCGCTTGCATTTTATTATGTTTCTTGGAATAATTTACTGTAGCATAATGAGGATACGATAAAATTACAGAATCGTATATACATACATACTTTAGAACCTTTTTATTGCGCTTAATAAAAAGCCAGTTTTTACAGCGCCGCGATAGATAGATAGATATATAAATGTAATATTTATTCATAGTGAACACCTCATAAATTATGCAATAATGAATTTTAAAAATTTATATTCCTTTCTTCGACTAATACCTATACAATAAACGCGGTGATGAAATATATATACGCGTATGGAAGGTCGTAGATTGATTATCCGCGCACGTAAAAAAAGAGATCAGAAGGTTTTCCGAACAACGCATTAAGGGGCCGTAAAGGAACGAAAAAAGTTATTTAAATCGATTTATATGTATATATCCATATATAAACTGCGCGGAACTCAAAGTTGAAACCGATGACGTATATATTTCAGTTTATTTGTCAAATCGGACATTAAAAAATCTATTAAAATAACAGCCGGTGAATAATGGCGTGGCAAGTGTTTTTACGTCGGTATACCCTTCAAATGAGTCATTCCCCATAATAAACGTTCTCGCAAAAAAGCCGACCTTATTCAAATACGCGCGCGCGCATACCTACACCGCGGCAATAAACCAAATTCAGCCAACAAATCCTTCCTGCCGACAGCGAACCTAATCTCTCTCTCGCCGGCATATTTTCGACAACAAGGCAACACCTACAAGCGTTACACCATTCTCTTTCGTCCACCTCTATATATATACACATACACGCAGCACGCACAAACTCGCGGACCGGACAGTCGCGCGCGCGAATTCCAGACGACAACGGCGAGCCTATATTACACACTTTTTCCCTCGTGAGATCTGCAGCTACTACGCACGCGAAATAGCAACTCGCCCACTCTGCGAGCCATTGTGTGCGTCGTTATCGATGAGCCGGACTCGCGATTTCGTTCGCGAGAGCTTTTCCCTTTCGCGAGTAGAGGCTCGAATTTCAACGCTGACGCGCGACTGACTGGCTTATCGCTGTGGAGAACAATGGAATCTGGTTCAACGTCCACGAGAGAAAGAGAGAGAGAGAGAGAGAGAGAAAAAGATGTCGAGATTTTGAAAGTTTTGAAAGATGGCGGTTTTGATTCGCCGACTTTTCGAGCGGGGCTGGGCAGTTTATATATTATACGCCGGGATATTATGTTTCACGAGTGAAAAGTTGCGGATTGCGGACGTGAGATCCCGTGACGAAGTCGTTTGGGCATAATGACGTCGAGTGCGGCTTTTGAAAACTTGTACAAGAAACAATTATAGGCACGCGCATATATACATATATAGGTATGAAATATATATTTTTCCTTCCGCGCGGGTTATTTCCATGCCTTATTATACGAGAAGGCTCATTAGAAAATCTCGCGCTATCGGGATATATCCGATTACTCGCCGCGATCAAGATATCACGTCAAAAGTATGCATATACTTTGCACACCACTCGAACGCGCGATTATACGTGTACCCATGTATCTTCCGATCCTCAAAAAATCCGATTATCATATCCCCAGCTTTTCCACACAATTCATTAATTTCCACGCCGATTAAATAACCCCTTAAAAATCTCTCCCCTACTCCGCGTATATATAACACAATATATATCCCTCTCTCGACCTCACCACCACAAAAAACTCCGAACCTAATTATCTAATTTTCCACTTTCTAGCTCACTGCACGCGCTCGCGCGCTACTCGCTATCTCCGTCATAAATCCTCTCTCTCTCTCTCTCTCTTTCTCTCTCGCAGCACACTAACATGGCAACCCAGCCGCGCGCGCGGGAATCCTCGCTAACCCATAGCGCTCGCGCACGCGCGTTATCTCGCCGCTTCACTAACCTATCTCGCGCGAGATAAAAACCGCGAGATATATCCCTCTCAAATCTCGCACACATACACACGAGCGTGTATCTTATATGTACGTGCCTAAGGGAGAAAGCGACTGCTCGGCACGCCCCTGGCCTACTACAGATATTAACCAACGTATAGTCGAGCAACAATATAACGCGCGCGCGGTCTCTCTCGGCAGCTATATACTCGGCCAATGAGCCATGCTGCACAGGCATACTTCTTCTCTCTCCCTCTCCCCCCTTTTGCAGCAGCAGCAGCAGCCACGCCGTCAAGGTCGTCCGGATACGCATTTACGTGAATGAACTTCAGTAGCTTCTGCCGCGCTGCTGCTGCTCTGCTCTTCTTCTTCACCGGCCGCGGGCCGAAAAAGGAAAGGAACGTTTTACTGGTTGCTGCTGCTGCTGTTGCTGCTGCAGTGGCGGCGATTATACCGAAAGTACGAGAGGCGCTTTTTGCACCGCCAGCGGCGCACTGTGCGTATGCCCGCCTGAGGTGGAATAAGAGCAATGAAGGAGGAGGAGAGTGAGAGAGAGAGAGAGAGGCTTTTTTCTCGGGGTATATATAGGGATGGAATAAGAATTTTCGACGACGTGCCGACGAAAGGGAGCAACGGACTGGAATAGTTTGGCCTCATTAAAACATTTTTATGCTTTGTCCGGGGCAGTGTGCTGCTGCGCTTTTGCTTGGTTTTAGCATGGTTTTTTTTCTCAAGAAAGGGAGGGAGAGAGAGGTTTCTTAGTTGCGTATAATTGCTGGGTCAGGATGCTTTATTCGCTGGGAAGTGTTGTATATACGTGCAGCGGCGAGAGTTCTTGGATATAGCTCGTTAATTTGTGTAATATCAGAATAAATTTTCAGAAAACAATTTTCAGAATCTTTGTTTTCCTCAGAATTCTAGCGTGGAATATTTTATTACCAACGCTTCGTTAATAAATCAGTTTTATCCACCTGTAAACTATCCTTATTGCCAATAATTTAAACATTCTTTCATTTTCGCAATCCTCCCTCGACGTTATTGTTTCAATATTTTATAAATTCCTCTCTTCGCCTCTTTGCGCAAAAAAAAAACCTACACCACACCACGGCACACGCGCGGAGAGCATTAGAAAAGTCGTAAAACTTTTCTCGAGCGCAGAATTTATGCAGAATAAATCGCCACGGAGTAATAATCCCGCGACGCGCGATATTAAATATACGAACCGATACTTTGACAGTCTTCTAATTTGCCGTAAACCTCACTCGCACGCACGCACGCAGGCACATTAGAGTCCTATCGAATTAGTCGCCCATAAATCTCGACTATTCCACCCGTAGCTTGTATGATATACACACGCATTAGAACTAAATTCCGCGGAAAAATAATTTTGCCGAGTCACTTAATAGTCCTCCAATATTAGCGCCGAACGATTCGCAATTGTATCCTCCTCCTCGCGCATAAAACCGTAAAATAGCTGAAAAAAATATAAATCCACACATACACGCGCGTGAATACATATATACATTACACACGTGTATAAGAAGAGTTGCAATCGCCGGCGGGTGAAACGAACCAGCCGGACCAGCGACAATTATTGCCCCATAAATAATGCCGCACGTCTCCTCGTCAGACTTCGGGCCCGATTTTTCGCGATCGCGTTGATAATAAAAACGGGAAAATCGACAGCGAGCAAATGGAGGGGCAACGCATTCATCTCGCTTCGCAAATTCACGGTAGCCTTATACAGTGTATGTCTGTCGAGCCTTAATCCTCCTTTTACAGAGAAGATCCAACTGATTGGACGATACTACGCGGGCATTGTTATTTACGCGCCGGGATTATGGTTATGGGGGTGCAAAAAAAAGTATCGCGCGGCGAAGGATGCATGCGCGCGTCGTTGCGGGAAAATGTTGCTGCGGCAGGTGGTACTAAAATTCTGGTGAATAATCAACGCGCGCGCGTCGCGAGCCTCGTTTTGCCTGCGCGCTCGCGCGGATGCATAAAGAACGGGGCCATGGAATGTGGGTACATCGAATGCAATTATTTTAGAGGATGAACCAGTTGCGCTGTGGTGGTGGTGGTGGTGGTGGTGGTGGTATTGCTCTGTTTACATACCTCTGCATTATTTATGATAATTAATTTTCTTTGTAGAACATTGCGCTCTAACTTGTCTATATTATAAAGTTTCGCTGTATAAAAATTAAATAGTTTCGCGAAATGGTCTCGTGGCTGGGATAAAGCAAATCGTTTATTAACCTTAAGAGCGAAATTTATGCATATAAAATATATCGACGAGTTATAAAAAGTGCAACACTGATTCCCATAGTCAATGTTTTGCCTTTCCTACTACGTTACTTGCTCTTCATTTTTCAATTAACTCTCCTGCATTCGTATTATTCGCCACCGGATGACTCACCTTCCATCCACCTCTTCCCCGCGAGACAATTAGCAGTTATAAAAATGCAGCTCGTAAATACGCATCGCGCATACGCAGAAAAGCTTGCACTAATCTGTCCCCGAGGAGCGAAGATACGCGGCGTGAGAAAGATTCCACGAGTCTCAATCGGGCGAAGAGAATCGGCTCGTCCAACCAGAAATCCCACACCTATATTAGCGCAAAACAACCACACTAACGCAATTTCGGCAAAGACACCGCGTATAGATGAATACATTATCGGTAGCTTGTCCCTCGACTTTATTATACCCCCGCGCGCACGTCATCGTGTTGCGCCGAATCGTCGGTCTCATCATCCCCGGGCTTCGTTAGCGATTTTAATTTACGTATGCTCTCTTCTTCTCCCTCAAAAGATACTCGAACGAAAGGTATAAAGACGACACAACAGGGCCGCTGCTTGGCAATGCAGGCACGTCGTCGTCGTCGTTCGCGCGGGGGCAGATTCGATCTGCGCTCGATTACTTTCCATAGTAGTAAAATGAAAGAGCACGTTTTTGCCTGCTAATTAGACGTCCGCTCTCGCGCGCTGATCAGCTGTGCATGTATATATACGTTTCTCTTATTTTGTCCTCCCCCCGAGCGCGCGTTGCTATATGACTAGCCTCAAGGACGAATTGGAATATCCCCCTTTAGATTCTCCTCTCCGGTGAGCTCATTGTGCATACGCGATATAGGCATGACAGTGGGATGGGATATGCAGGGGATTCGAGTGGAGAGAGAGAGGAGGGAGAGAAAAGCCATTACGTCAAGGTGTAATATAGCGTGGAGCGATAATGACTTTGTACGATAGTTCGTGTATGGGGGGAGTTTAGTACCCGTTGTATGGACGTTGTTGGTAAATGTGGTTCTGCGTAAAAGGGAATGTTGGAAATGATTGAATTTAAAATAAGTATAGTTGGGGTTTCTGATGGTTTTATGTATTTTAAATAGATTATACGAGCGCCAGACGAGTCGAATTCGGAAAAATGTAATAATATTTGGTATATTTTGGTTCTATAGAAATATCGAAAGAAATATCGATTGTCAATAATGATTTCTTCCATCATTACCATTCATCACAGCAGTCATGTGGAACAGTATATTGTGTACCTACGGCGTAAAGTGCACCTTTTTAGACCGAGTACTGCAAACACACATGGTCAAAAGACCTACTGGTCCCAGGTGCACACCATATTTTTGTGACAAATGTATTAATTTCTGTGGTTTTTGAATATAAAAAGCGAGCTTAATTGATTTTTTATGTAAAGTTACATTGAAAAATGAAATGACATTATTAAATTATATGTAAAACATTGTTTTATAATTTGTATATTTTATAAATTAATTATTCATTTAAAATTGTTACATGTAATTCTTAATTACTTTTGTAACTTGATAGTATAAGATTAAAAAAAAAAACAAAATTAATTCAATTTTCCTTTCTTTCTTAAAATTATTTGAATTCATCTCTGAATAAAAAAGCCATTAAAAACATGCATGCACAAATGTATAGGGGTTCAAGTTTAATTTTTGCGATTTTACGCAGTTTTTAAGCAGCCGGGCGCAAATGTATTTACCTAAAGATGCTTTTGCGCCCGCCGGGCAAACAAGTACTTTTTTCCCGTCGGTAAAAAAAAAAAAGTGACTTTAGAACTTCTGTTTAGGTCGAAAAACGGCAAAAATAGTGCATGTGTTACAAAGATATATTTTAACTTATATAAACAAACGTATATAATAAAACAACGTAACTACATTATTCTAAAATTTAAAATCGAATATTTTTCTACATCGTTCTCTCGCATTTTCATTTAAAAATAGAACATGTATTCTCTTTTTTGTAACACATGCACGATTTTCGCCGTTTTTCAGCCTAAAAAGAGGTCCTAAAGTGACTTTTTTTTTACCGACAGGAAAAAAAATACTTTTTTGCTCGGCCGGCGCAATAATACATTATGCAACAGGGGCGCAAAGTGGCAAAGTTAATCACCTTGCGCCCGAGTTGCGTATACTATTTTTTGAACCAGGGAGAGCCAAAATTCCACTTTTTGATGTTTGTTGTGGCAGGCGGCTAAACTGACATAAAAAATGGAACTTTACGCCCCGAGGTTCAAAAAAGTCATTTAGTAGATACTTTTGCACTCGTTGCTTTAAAACTGCGTAAAATAGCAAAAAACTAATTAAGGCTCGCTTTTTCGACTCAATAACCCCGAAAATCAATACACGTGTCACAAAAAATATCGTGTGCACCTAGGACTAGTGAGCCTTGTATTTGCAGTATTCGATCTAAAAAGGCCCACTTTACGCCCTAGCTCCACAATATACTATTTTACACTCGCCTCCTCCCAAAATACTTCTGCACGCTACTGTACACCCGTATACATACATATCCTATCAATGCACGGCGGCTAACTGACCGACCAGCCGGCTGATCACTCGCGACCACATATATGTAGGCGCATCAACCACCCCATGACCTTTCGTCCGCGCGAGAGAGCCATAAGAAGTATAAGAAGGAGGAGAGGCGCGCCTCGCCTCGCCGCTCGCTCGCTCGCGCATTGAACCCGTAATTATGGGACTGCCATTTGCGAGGCCCCCGTAATGAGGCACGTTTCGATTCGAGCGCGGCGCGCGCGGGTATCACTCCCGCACGAGCTTCATTTCGCGAGAGAGACTCTCTTCTTTATTGACGAGGAAGAGAGGAATTTCCGCGCGCGGACGTGTGCGTCGTTATTGTCGGTCGAGAGGGGGAGATTAGTGAGTTAATGAGAGGAATGATGAAGATTTTTTCTTTTTTCGTTCGTTCGCGGCGGCGATGGGTTATTGATTTTATCGGGGATATATCGATGGGCGCGGTGGTATATAATACACGGCGTCGTATCGGTGGCCGATTGATGGGGCCGGGAGAGACTTTGTTGCACTGTAATGGCGGTTTTCGCGGAGAGACGCGCGCGCATGGGGGATCATTACGGTGGGGATTACGTAACTGATAACACGATGATGAGGGAATTATTGCATTAAATATATTATACAGTTAGTCGACGAGGGAAAATCCTCGTATATATATCCCGGTAATAATTTTCAACGATCCAATCTCACGGTATACTAAAACTTAACCACCTCTTTGATCCAGATTTCTCCCTACCTGCCTAAAACTTGCATAACTCGCTCCAACATCCTATCTCGAGCCCTCCTTACCATCACCACACCCGCGCGCACGCATACACGTACATATATATACCTACTCTCCTCCTCTAGTCGCGCGCATTCCTGAAAGTCCGCGTCACTCCTATATGTATATACGTATAACATACACACAACTTCGGAGCACCTGGCAGCCGCTCAACCTTCCTCTCTCTCTCTCTCTCTCTCTCTCTCTCTCTCTCTCTCTCTCTCTCTCTCTCTCTCTCTCTCTCTCTCTCTCTCCCTCTCTCCCCCCATGATATCCCTTTAACAACTTTGACCCAAAACGCGGCCCCGAAGCCTTTAAAACGCTCTATACGCGCGTGCATACTGCGGCGAAGCTCGCCCAAATTATCCTCCTCCTCCTCGTGCGCGTCCTCGAAGCTAAACTCTAAAACTCGCCCATAACTCTTTCCCCCCTCTCTCTCTCTCTCTCTCTCTCTCTCTCTCTCTCTCTCTCTCTCTCTCTCTCTCTCTGCAGTGCGCAAGAGAACGAGCGAAGGAACAAAGCGCAATAAAAGCCCTACTACTGCTACACTCGACCTTCCGGCGGTGGGCAGCTGCCGCGAGTGCGGGTTTATATCGCGCCGTAAAATCGCGGTTGACAACGAAGTAGTCGCTCATATAAGTACGTATATACATGTGCATATATACACTGTGTAAGAAGAAGAAGAAGAAGATCCGTGTGCACGCGGTGTTTGTGCATATATACATATATATGCATGTGCGCGCAAACGAAGACAACGACGAAGACGACCTTCGGCGGTCCGGTAGTCGACACGGCTCTCCCCTTCGGCTCGTCGCTTCTTCTTCTTCGTAGCTCGGTGTTCTGACCTCGCCTGATCGAGCGTAGAGAGAGAGAGAAAGAGAGAGAGAGAAAGAGAGAGAGAGAGAGAGAGAGAGAGAGAGAGAGAGAGAGAGAGAGAGAGAGGAAGAGAGAGAGAGAGAGAGAGAGAGAGAGAGAGAGAGAAGGAGGGAGAAATGGTGGTCGAGCTTTCCGTGGGCTTATACACGCGAGAGCCGTTTGTTCGCGGTCGCTCGGCAGAGCGACATGAGGTGCCGCTCGATAAATTTCGAATTTGTCAGCTGCATTCGGTTAGGATAGGTTATTCTTTTGTTGCGGTTAGCAGCGAACGATAGTTTGTACAGTGTAGCCACGGACAAAGCGACCGGCACAAGTCACGGGTATATAAACATACATATCGCAATTGTAAAATTTAATTTTTCCGTATATAATATATAGGGCAGAACTTTATTGGCACGGTATTGTTCCCTACACGTGAAACGCGAAAATTTTATCCTAGTTTCGATCTACCGCAGAGTTGTTATTATTACAACACACATATTATCTCTCGCGTCATGCAAAATCCTCATCCACTAACCCGCCGCGACAATGATCTTAACGGCCGTTTTGTCCTACTTACCAAACTTTTGCGCAGCTTGTTCTAAAACGCCGCGTGTGCGACCAACAAAAAGCCTAATTGGCGACAACTATTAGAGAGCAATCATCCGTCTTCATTTGAGAAAAACTCGGCATTCATACTTCTTGCATACGCACACGCGCGCGCCGGATGACATTTTAATTTCAGCGACCCTAATGGTGTCTCCGCTTGAGTACTAATGACGCGCGTGACAGCGTAAAAACGCGTAGCAGTCCGTCCTCGCTCGCTCGTTGTGTGATACTTTCACCGCGATGATATATAGTAATCGATCGTCGCGTGTACAATGCGCACGCTAGTAAAAAGATGTACATAATGTATGTAGCCTCGTGACCGCGTCTCGCACGGCGATTGGAAATTAGTAGTTCCGCCGCCAGACGCTAATGGAACTGATCCGTGGACAGAAAGAAAGAGAGTCTCGATCCGGCATTTCTACGGAAGAGTTTCGAAATTACCGAGGGGATGACGCAAATTGGCCGCTTTTATCTGGCTGAAACGAGCCGGATTCCGCGACGAGGTTGGATGTATATCTCTGGAGATTGGGTCCGCGGCTGCTGCTGCCGCTGCTGCTTTTTCGGTAAAGTGAATTTTCGGGTGTCGAGGGCGGGAATGTCTGCTGAGGAGGATTTCTCGGAGAATCCAATTTTCGACACAAAGGATAAGCACGTTTTATGCTTATTGCCTTTTACGCCTTTTAAGCGACACTTCTAATGCAATATACGAATCTTTAAGACGGCGCGCTTTGAATGAGATTTCTCAATTATGGTAACTAATTCGGTTATACGCGACCGTATAACAAGAAAAAAAGAGATCCATCGTTCGCTTTGTAATTCGTTACGCAAATAAGGTGGTTCATCGACTATTAACTAAAAAGAATTCCAAGAGATTATTCCCATGTCGATGATTTCTTCGTACAATTTTATTATCTTATTATCCGCATTACTGATAATCTAATTTTAGCAAGAGACCGCATAGTTGAATTTTCTGCTTCTCCCAACTCTCGACCCTCAAGCTTTGTTAATCCGCAACAATTAGCGACGACAAAAATTCCCAACTAAGGTACAAGACCCGGGGGCGCATATCTTGACAAACCATTTTCATAAATTTTCAACTTTTAACCGCACCGCTCTCCCTCCCTCCACCTAAGCCGCAGAGCCGTCATCCTAATACACTTAACACAGTTAAAACTTAAATTAAGCGGGCCCCTAGTCCTCTCCTATACTCTCCTTTTGCTAACTCCATTCCAGCTATCTTCCAGCCACGCGACTTGGCGAACTAGAGCGCAAATTAAACCGAAACTCGCGCGCACTCGCTGAAGATTAACGGTCTCACTAGGCGCAATCACGCCTCTCTCTCTCTCTCTCTCTCTCTCTCTCTCTCTCGTCCACGCTATCCCCTAAAATTATTGCGACACACGATACACACACACACACACACACACACACACATACATTCCACCTCGTCGTGCTGCGCAAAAACAAATACGTACATCACTGTGAAATTTCACTCGCGTTGAAAAAAAAGCAGGTCGCCGACGCGCGACGCAGAACGCACTACACGGTAATGGGATTAAGTCTGCGCGATGCGTGTGTACAGGCGGGAGGGCGCGGCAGCCGCGGAGGGTGCGCCAATGTGCCAGGGGATCGTTTTTCGTGATTATATATATAAAACGTTTGCGTGTGCTGGTGTATATAGGGTGGTTTTTTATGTGCGTCGTTGTTAATGGCCCGCTAAGCTGCTGCTCGCGCTCGCGCTCTTTGCGCGATGAGGTCGCCGTTGTAGAGTTGTGTGTTATTGTTCAAGGGAAAGTGTAATGGGGGTAGATTTGAGTGGGATTGGAGGAAAGGCTGTTATAGGTATAGGGCTTATAGTGAGTGAGAGGGTTACAGGAAATTGTGTATACGAGGATATTATTAGAGGATAGTAAATGGATTTTCAAATTAATACAGCTTGATGGATCGGGGCAAAGCGAAGAGTCTTCGATCCGTCACTTTTAAATTAAATAAGATTTCAAGGGGGGGAAGGGGGAGGGGAGTATCGAGGAAAAAAGGTAACGAGATTAGATATGTAGAACCAGAATTCTATTAGACGCGCCGATATTAATCCGATAAGTAGCCTGGCGAGTGCTAATCAAAGAGCATCTAAACGACGTCGTCGATTAAATCAACCGCGCGTATGTGCATCTAGTTTTACGCGGGAAATCGCGTCTTATCGGCAACCCTATATCTAACGACGCCTCAGCCGCACACCGACAAATAGAGAAATTTTCTCTACTTACGGAAAACCAATCCACATACATATACGCACCACGCGAAGCGAGTTATATATATATATATATATATATATATATATATATCTGTATATGATTCAGTCGAGCGGCTTGCTGAAGTACTTCCAACTCGTCCGATATGCGAATATTAATCGACTCAGGATCCTCGATCGCGATTAAGCACATGCACGAGATAGTCGTTTATTTTTGGCAAAAATGAAAAAAAAAACTGCGGCGGAATCGCCGGAGGAGGTGCCGCGCTATCGCGGTTTGGCAATCACGCGGTGTATGTGCGGTGGTGCTGGTAATCGTCTCTCTCTCTCTCTCTCTCTCTCTCTCTCTCTCTCTCTCTCTCTCTCTCTCTCTCTTCGTACGTATAAAAACCTGCGCCGAAATATTAAGTATTTGGAAACGTGGTTAAGGAGGCCCCGGATGAATTGTTTGGATAATTGGCGATTTCGACGCTCGTATACACTGCAGGCGTCGAGAAATGCGCGCGTGTATAAGCTTTTTTTTTCAAAGACGTTGCGAGATGAGATTTTTGAGCGAAGGTAATTTCAGATAATGCTAATGACGCAAGGCTGCTGATGTATAAAGTCGATGGCATGATTTTTTCAGGGCGTAGAATAATCTGTACTTGTCAGGTGCGCGGTAAGTACCATCACAACTGATTGCCTTTCGATAAAATTAGATGTACTTGTAATTGAGATTTTAAAACAACCACAAGAAGCTTAGGACGCTGCGAAGCAATCCCAAAATTCTTTCTCCACTTCACGCGGGGCATAATAACAAATGCTACTCACCGAAAAGCCACTCACGACTTGCCACTCGCGCAATCTTCTTGCACGGTAAAGGCTACGTAGACCCAAACTCCGGTACATAGCAAAGTATACGGAAGAGCGAGAGAGGGACATGTACTTACTTATGCGGATCGGTCATGAACCTCCCGGCAAGCGTGGAGGAGGCGAGGGATATGTCATCGCGAAAGAGGCTGCAAAAGTTTGTCTTTTACTTTCGCTCCGCGATGAGAGTAAGGTGCGTACATATGTCCGAAACGATCGTGCGTTGATTATTAAGACGATTCTTAAGAGGTTTGTGCTATTGACACATTTATAAAATTTTTGATGATTCTTTAATAGATGATTAAAGATTACGAAACTCGACGAAAGTATATAAGAAGTCTATAAGTACTAGTTATCGAAATAAGAAATGCAAACAACAGCTATTGAATTCAGCAATTTCGCCATACCCGCCTCTTTACCGGCAACTTTTTCAAAGTATAGTATATACCTATATACATACACAGGCTGCTGGTACATCCATTACTCGCAGAGCAAATACCTTTGACATCTAAAAGACCCTCTCTGCGCGGGCGCACGTAAACACCATTCTCCGACTCGCTCGATAAATTCGCTCGAAAAGGCGCATCCTCTCTCTCTCTCTTTCTCTCTCTCTACCTCTCCACAGAATTGATATCGCGAACTTTTCCTACTACCAACCGCATATACCGCAAGCTCACATAGCGCGCGTCTCCCGCGTCGCGCATTCAGCAGCAGCATCGGCCCTCGGCATCTACCCTATCGAACCCGCGACCATACAAAACAAGCAAAACCTCTTAGGAAACTACACGCGCGCGGATTTTCGTCCCTCGCTCTTTTCCCCTTCGTGTGCCTCTATGCGCGATGCAGAATCTACGATATACCTATACGTAGGGACCCGAGAGAGGGAGAATCGCGCTCACGAAGCGCACACACGGGTAGCTTCGCGAAAATCTTTTCGGTCAATATATATGTATGTATGCATACTCACGAGGGAGAGCGAGAGCGGGGAGGCATAAGTCACCCGCCAGATTTCCAGTCATAATTGGCCGAGATATATCCGTGGAACTGTAGTATGTATTTCGAGATGGGGGAGAAAGAGAAGGAGCCGCTCGTTTATACGGTGAGAAGCGAAATAAATAATTCGTGTAGGGCGCAGTAGCAGCGCGGCAGATGCGATTGTAAGGAAATGTCTCGGCTGCTGGTTATAAGGCAATTGTGAGAGAAACGAGGTTCGAAGTAGGTGCGAATTGTTCGTATTCGACAATCGTGTACTATTAAAGGGCACGTGTATTGTTAGGATGATTTCGGAACGGTCGTAGATAAACGTTCGCCCGTTATATCCCCGTCGTAAATAAAAACGGCGAAGAGATATAACGATAAGCATATATACCTAGACACATACAGCGAAGGAAAAAGAAGAAAGAGAAGACAGACAGAGCGCGACTGTTCAACCCGCACAACCGGAGCAAGACAACGCTCGCTCGGTCAGGCACGCCACCACCACTACCACCACCTTCGCTCACCCATATATACCCGATGTAACAAAGCGCCAGCGACAGCGGCAGCGTCGTGGCATAATGAGACACCTTTTTCTCTCTCTCTGCCTCTTCCCCCTCCTCTCTTTACTGCTGCGCGGCTCGTTGGCTCGCCCGTTCGCTCGCGGAGGTCTAGCCGATTTGTTTTATACGCCCGGATTATTACCGTTATTACTGTTCCGCGAGCGCTCGCTCGCTCGAACGTGTTTCGCGATCGGTCGACACGCCTAATTAAGGTCACTGCTGCAGACACACTGACGACGCGCGACGGCCGCGCGAACCTGATGGTCTTTTAAGTGCGCGGCTGCGCGCGCGATTCGTTACCGTTGACTGTTTGTGTGTGTGTGTGTTTTTTTGGCGCTCGAGAGTTTGTCGCACGCGTAGGTGAAGGTTTTGGAGGTGAGAGAGACGGGTTTTTGGCGATCAGGCAGCGGCTTGTTTGTCGAGGTTGCGGGTTTATTCGTACCGTTAGGTTATGAGAGAACCCGGAATATGAGAAAACGTGTGTGTATGCGTGAGTGTGCTGATGACATAACGTGGACGATGGCTGGAATCACGTTTATATTACCGGGAAGTGTGTATATAGTTGGTTTGATTTAATCTCATGAAATTATCGGTTGTAAGGTTCCAGTTCAACATTACTCACACATCACGTTGCGTACATAATATGTATTTAATATATTACAACCGATTTAACATATAATTTCACACCAACTGACAAAGAATGACACATCTCGAACCGAAAGCTTAACCACGCATTGTCTATAACCGGAGCCGCAGCATCTCGGGCATTATCTACCATTAGCAGAGATCTATCTCGCTGCGATCGGCAGCCACACGGCGGCTATTCTACTCCCGGTAGTAGCAGCGGTCGCAATAATAAAAAGCCTAAATAATATTCGCAGCAGACACATATACGCGCGCGCGCGCACCGTAATAATAACCGGCAGCATACACATGCGCACGCATACAATAATAACAGTAATAAACAAGGGTGAAAGAGTGTAGCGCATAGTATCCAGGAAGCCGCGCACTGCAGCAGCGCGTAAAACCTCGCGCGCGCCAAAACCGGACAGCCGCGTATCTTCCTTCTAAAAAAAGAAGGAGAAGAAACATCGCCGTATCTCTCTGTCTTCTCAGCAGAGCCTCCGGCATTATAAAGAGGAGAGAGAGAGAGGACGCGAGGCATAATTACGACGCAGGGGAAAAACTCTCTAGTCTCCCAGCGGAGCCGAGGGTCGAATGTGTCGAGCGACGAACCTGACCCCGCGGCATCGTAGCGCCGCCGCCCACCCCCATCTTCGATTTTTGCCCGCAGAGGGGCAGGCAATGACGTCGTAAGGTGGTCGCGTCGTCGTCAATGCGACGCGTGTCAATCTACCGCAGAATATGTGTGCACAGGACTGGGGTTTCCTGGGAGAGGCACGTGGGGATCTGGTTGGGAGGTAGTTGAACCGATTTTAACCTCACGCACGGCTTGGAGGTATATGTTGAATTCTACAGAAAATTACCCCTAACTGTGGTCGAAAAATCGTAAAAATTCCAAGTTGAAGCACACCTCCTCCAACAACTGGTTTTTCCTATTCTGTAGCAAAAATAATGCACGAAAAGCGTGTCAAACCAATTGCGAAAAATGACCAAAAATGAGCGACTTTTCTCAAATCCACGTAATTCTTAAAATTTTTGTCATTTTTTGTCATTTTTCGCCATTTTCAAATTTACGTAGCTTTGCACAGAATCGACCGATTTTAACGATTCTACTCTCAAATTAAAGCTCTTTTCTTCTACTTTAATAGTTTTTTCGTGAATTTTTTTTGCCGCTTCAATAGCTTGCTATTGGTTAATCATCAATGTCTACTTTTCGTCCATTTTTCCCATGTTAAATTTCCATAAGAAAACTTAAATGTAGCTTCTTGAAAAACATTATGCCGATTTCCTTGGTTCGACACGCTTTTCGTGCATTATTTTTGCTACAGAATAGAAAATCCAGTTGTTGGAGATGTGCTTCAACTTTGAATTTTTACGATTTTTCGACCACAGTTAGGGGTAATTTTCTGTAGAATTCGATATATACGCGTTTAATAGATGTTGTGGTTGATGATGAATTATGCGTCACGTGTCGTGAAGTGTTGTTTTTTTTGGTAGTTTTTTAGTCTTTTTCAGATACAGGTTTATTTTTAGAGGTTGCGCCAGCGATGATTATTAGAATGTCAATTAGCATTAGGCCGGGTGTGCGTAGATTTAAAAATAGAAGTGGGCAAAGTTCAAGGAGATTTTTTTTAATTTTCGAATTAACGTGAGTTTATGTTACACGTAGAATATGTAAATGCCAATCAGAGCAGTAGCCGCGCGTAATATATATAAAGCACGCGAATCTTTTTCATTATAATCACCGTTCCATTACCCTAATGCGTTTAATAGCAGGCATCTACACACAGTATCAACGTCAACAACCCTTTTTCCATTATTAATCAACCCCTCCGGAGACATCCCACAAAAAAGCGTCCTCCCATCATCCTCGTATCTCTCGAGAATTAAATGTCCCTATCGCTCACACGCTCTTATACGCACAAACACTCACACGAGTGACGCGTCGACGCACATCTCTTCCCCTAATTAAATATCGCTTCGCGCGAAATTGAGCCTGAACATAGCGGTGATCAAGCCAAAGGCTTCTCTCTCTCTTTCTCTCTTAAAATTCGCTTAATCAAGGCGCTTCGCCTACTGTTATTAAGCGCAAAAATAATCTGTCAACGCGCCGCGTGCGTACACCCGACAATGGCCTCGGGAGAGGGAGCAGTGGTATAACGCATCAGCCCTCATTTTTCCCGGCAGGCGTGGGGCTTATCGGTCGCGCGCATCTCACGGCGATAGGCCGTCATTAGCGCGGGCGCGTGCGCGTGGCGACGATCGCCTCGTCAGTCAAGGATTCGCGCGTTTTACTTGTATGATGTATATGTAAGAGACAATAAGAGCTTTGAGCACTCGCGTGATGTGTCGCGCGCACGCATGTTGCTTGTTTGTTATCTTTATTTTTTTTACGTTACGACACGAGAGTTACAGAAGCAGTGGGCTCGATAAAGTGCATACACTAGTAATGCGCAATTTGCGAAGGATGCATGCGTATGTGTATGTGTGTTTGTATGCGGATGATAATTTCATAGCGGAGGAATGACTGCGCGATGCTTAATGGCTTGTTTGAGGAATGAAATGAATGTCTATATATATATACATGCATGTGTGTATATTTTACCGGATGACTGATTACAGCTTACGGATAACTTTGTCTTAATTGCGTTAGATGTAATCGCGCGCCCGTATACAAATATACGATCGCCCACTAAGTAAATAACCATCCGCTTTGATATACGCTAAATGGCGATATAAATAATTCGCGAACCGCGTAGATACGCTAATCACTCGTGGCACAATTAAATACGCGCACGGCTCCGCCTCGGGAATTAAATTGATACATCCTTCAACTATACAACCATCTCTCTCTCGCGTCTTATATACACCTACCACCTTACACACAAAACGTAATCTCTCTCCGCACACAATCACTTAACTCAACAACAGCAGATATGAGTTTCTAGGCTACGCGCCAGTCACCTCGAATTAGCTCACGCTGCAGCAATTTTTCCATCAGCCTGCATGCACGCGCGCGCGCGCGCACCGTATATATATGCAAACAACGCGCATATTATATATAGCTTTCTTTCCGCGCGCTCGGGCGCGAACTAAATTTCACTTTAATTCACGTTGGGAACAATTGGGGCGTACGCAGTCGCGTTTTCAATCAACTACCAGCACGGCGACGACGGAAACTCGGCCGACATAACCCGAGCGAGAATGAGATTACATACTCTTACTCGTAACAACAAAGACCTAGAAAGCAGGCGGGCGTAGCGCGCGGGCATACGGAAAAAGCGGAAGTAGGAGGAGGACGTCGCGGAAGAGAGAGAAAGAGCTTTCTCTCGTTGTTTCGAAGGTTACACTTCGCGTTCAAGGTCGTTGCGCTCTTATACAGAAGGCATATATATATATATATATACACACACGTGTGTGTTGAGAGCGCTGTAACTAGAGCTGCACGCTTTCGTGTGCATATCACGTGCGGCAGTGTATGTGTATAGGGAGGAAAAGAGTAGAAAAGAGAGCTGTTGGGCACCGTTGTAATGCGCGTTATATGCAGAGCGAGAGAGTGCAATATCCGATAATACCGTGGCTGCTGCTGTTGCTGTTGGAGCCGTTGGAGCTGATGATGATGATGATGATGGTTCATGTGTATGGACTGTGCGCGCGCACGCGCGAGTCTTATGGGCTTTTCAGATTAATCTCGTTCGAGGAATTTCAAGTTTATATACATTATGTTCGAAAGATTACGGGTTTTTTGTTGAACATATAAATTATCTGAATTTTAATACATTTATTTTTTTTTTTTGCCGAAAAATCTGATTATTCAATATTTTATTGTAATTTTGGGAATGGGAAAAATTGAATAAGAACATTACGCGAAATTATCAACGACTATCATAATGTTAAATAAAATTATTGTTCAGTTCACATTTGAAATACGTTTTAGCGCTGCAGACCCATAAACCACTTCGTTAATACTCCCGTAAACCCCCCTGTAAACCAACAAATCCTCTGGCTTCCAGCACACCTTCCCCCCGCGCGAGATCCTGCACGACACACAAAAACCCCTGGCGGAATAATCGATTCCTCTCCACCCCGCGCACTACTATACTACCACTGCCATACGCTTCTCCTCCTCGCACTTCCTCGCTGCACTATTACTCACTCTCTCCCGATCCATTCTCTTCCTCGCGGCCCCTCTCTCCCTCTCGCATACACGTCCTCTCTCTCACCCTCGCGCGCGCGCGGTCACGTTTTTCCGGCGGGAGGGAGATGCGACGCCGCGATTCCGCTCCTTCCTACATTCCGCGCGACGCCCCGCGCGCGCTCGAAAAGAAGCTACTGCTGCTGCTGCTATATAGCGGCGATCGGATAGCCCGAGCGCTTCTGTAAACATTATGCAAACGCGCGCCACAGCACGAGAGAGCTGCTAAATTGGATCGCCCGCTTATCTCCGAGAGCTGCTTCGAGGTATATGGGGGTATTGGTGCTTCCGGATGCAAGAGGTTTATGGAGAAAGAAGAGAGAGAGAGAGAGAGATCGATATGTTTCGCAGGAGTTTTTTGTAGGTTTAAGGACAGGATGGTGTGCAATGATGATGGCGACTGCTATTGTAACGAGAGACGAGATAATGGGAGTTTATGAGGCGTCGTTCGGAGAATAGAGGTTTTTTGAAGCGGAATCGATGATGGTTTCGCAGCTTTGGGTGGTTATCGAGTTTTCGAGTTTGAAGGTGTGGCGCAAAGATGTTGTAGAGGTGATACTGAAACTTACGTGGCGTCGACGATTTAGTTAAGTGCGGTCGATTTTCCACTCACCTGCAACAGAAAGAGATAAATTATGATATTTAAATAGAAAGTAAAAATTATAATATAAACATGTAGTTGATTGTCAATGTATATATTGTTATTATTAATATAACACTTAAGGGGGTCTTCCTCCCCTAGGGGCTGTTGTAGGATCTTGTGCGCCACATGAGAACCCACGTCGGTGGGGAGCTCTAATGGCCTGGTGGAGAGGCTTAGTCAGTGCAAGGGGCCTGGGCAGTGCTTGGCTGTTTGAATGCGACTCCCTAGAAACCGGAGGTCTAAACTGGAGTGTGCATGTAGACGACTCATAACAGAGTACGTCCGAGCGAGTGTGGGGAACGTAAATCCCGGCCTGCGTCCTGTCTGGGCTGAATCGCGCTGATGACCAACAAGCAGCCCCCCATCCAAGGTGGTGGACTGGGTGGGTATGTACAACCCCGATGTGAAGGAGGTGTTATGCGATCCCAGCTGACGTAGATTCGTGACCCTCGGGGTGAAGAAGGATCTCTAACGGAGCCTCAGCAACACCTGGGACCACTCCTGAATATTTTAGTCGTCTTACCGCCGGACGCGGGATTCTGCGGCGGTAGACCCCATACTTTCCTAAAAATTTAGCAACTGGGCAGGGCTCTGAACCTGCCGGAGATACCACTCCACGTGGTTTCCACATCCATGGAGGTGGAGGAAAACGCTACTTGGCCAGCAGTAATAAAGATGCGTGGAGCGCAAAGGAGAAGAGAGCTCTGGCGCATCCACTATGCGAAAGCTAAAAAAGGGGAGGCTGGGGGCAAAGAGCCATCGCATCCCCCTCTTTCAAGGAAACATGGATCCAAGAGGCAGAAGGGCTCATCCATGGCTGGGGCTGGAACCCGTCTGGATAACCCGGTCGCCTCTGGGTCAGGGATGGGAGCCGAGAAACTCGAGGAGGAAAAGTAACGGAAGCAAAGAAGTGTTTTCGATTCTACCGTGAAGCTGGCCAGCAAGGGGACCAAGCAGGAATCAAGCCCCGTTAAGCAAGGAGGCCCGTTGTACTCTACAATCTCCGCCAACGTACCAAAGGTTCTTGTCACTTTTGGGGATAGGGTTGGCATGAGGATGGAGATGACGGCCTTCGATCTCCTCAAGAGGTTGATCATGGACAGTACCGTTCATTAAGCTCGAGCACGGGACTTTGGCTAGAATCGTTCTCCCAGAAGAACTGGTCAAGAGAGTGAGAGCGATGGTGCTGATACCGCCAAGGAGAGAAGCGACCCAGCTGGTCAAGCTCCTGGAGCGTCAGAACCTGGAGTTGAACACCTCGGGGTGGAAAATTCTCCAGAGTGTGGAGCGAGGCCCAGGTATCCTCATCTACCTGGGAATCGATGAGGCATCGACGGGTCTGCTGTTGCCATTGTACACTATTCCCATCCCTACTTTAGGGTACAGCTGGAATAGGCCAACTGTTGGCAGTATTCCGGTACATATAGTATGTATACACACACACTCACACACACGCACGCACGCACACACACACACACGCACGCACGCACACACACACACGCACGCACACACACGCACACACTATTTCTTATAAAATGGCCCAAGATATAACCTGTTGTTTATGGAAAAATAGTATATTTCAATACAAGTGCGAAAGTGGTGATTCTCGCCCGAGCGAAGCGAGGATGACAATCACACGAGTGTAGAATCATTTTTGGCACGTGTATTATCGAACGATATTTTTCGATACAGGGGCCGTAAAAGTGATTTTAAAAATTTACAGAATGTATAAAATCGTATTTTACGCACACAGTATCGAAAAATACTTGTGGTTTTTAGCATTTACAAATTATTTGATTTTCTCAAAAAGTTGCGCCAATGCCAAAAAATTGAAAATGCTATATCTCTGAGTAAAAGAGATTATATCTTGGGCCATTTTATAAAAAATAGTGTAATATTGTTTAAACTACATTTTTTTTTATTTCATCTGATTTTAGCTTCGGAAGCCACTAGGCGTAAGACCCCCTTAATTTATTAACAAAAATTGATCTATAAGTATATATACGAAACCACACTTTCTATCCCCACTACCCCATAACCAAAGCATCATCTCCCCGCTTGCAGACGGCGCGTCGGCGGTATACATATATATACACGCCATCGCTCGTAATTTTCAGCAACAACCCACCTTCTCTACATCTATACGTTTACCTACATAATAAGCACCCGTTTTATCCTCTCTCAATTCGAGTGCGCATAAATTCGTGCGATGCGGCCCTGCGCCTGCGATATGCCCTAATGTCACGGGACCCCGATGCTCGCGCGTGTATAATCACGGGGTTTTGCATCATCTCTGCGCTCGAAATTGCGCCGATAAAGCACGCCCTCGTTATGACTCGCGGGGATGATGAATGTAACCCGACGTGCCCGCGAGAGATTTTGCTTAATTTTCGGTACGCGCAATATATCGACGGGTGGAGAAGAGATGTTTAGGGGTTCTCTCCGCAGAGGTATATATATACGGGGTATAGGTTATCGCGCAGGATGCACACGCGAGAGGCGAGGTAGTAATTTTCGGGGGGATTTAGGAGGAGAAGGAGGGAACGCAGCGTGAATTTCTTTATGTCTCACTTACGGGCAAATTGCGGCCGCTGCTGAATTGGAGGATTAAAATTTTATATAATGGCGTGGTCGTAAAAAGGCGGCCGTCTTTTTGCGCAAGCGACGTTGTTTGCGAATTATCGTACGATAAGTAAGTCGAAAATGTGGTGTATTAGCGGATAATGATTCCGAGAATAATCTATTCATTAGTCGGCAGAAATTGTTTGAAAGCGTTTCTTAATATATAATATTATATGTATACTTTCGAGCATAATAATCTCGCGTGGTTACATAGACGAAGAGAGCGAGAAATCAGACCGAGTCGTATATAATGCGCTCAGCGCGAAATTACAACGTTCGATTCCCGGCAAAGCAAATCCGCACGATTTTACGTAACCTCCGTCTTCACCCGACGAATTAACCAGCCGAACGATTCTCGCAGCCAGTAATATCTACCCCAATAATCAAATTATACTACGTGCAGAATACCCACGCCCCGAACCTTCGAAACAAGGAGGAGCCCCGGAAATACTGTCTTAAGCCCCACGCGAGAAATGAAAACCGACCAATTCATCGCGATAACAATTGCTCGCCCAGTGCATCGCGCGCGAGCGGTAGCATGACTATCGCTTTTTTCTCGCACACTTGTATATAGAAAGGCGTCAGGGAATACGCTGCAAATTTCGTTATGTAACGCGAGGGTTACATCGCGATAGGTATACGATCGAGATATGATGTCAGAAGGTCGGGGCCGAGACGTGTGTGTGTGTGGTGCTTCCGCGAAAAAGCTGATCGGGAGGCGCGAGAAAGTCGCTTATTGTTTACGACGATGAGAAAGTGCTTGCGTGTGTATCTATGTGCAGGAGGCTGCGCGGATGGATTATTGTACACGGGTGTAGCGTGGAGATGTGAAAGTGGCGTGTCCGAGAGAGGAGAGAAATTAGGGGAGAGCCCGAACCCGAATCCAGTATTGGATTTCGAGATGACGTTAGGTCGCGGGAGAAGGTAAATTAAGCGATATTATCGCTGGCTGATGGGGAATCTTTTAACAGGAAGATTTGGGGAGCTGAAAGTCATATTTCGAAAAAAGGAGCTAATGTTGAAACGAAACCTTTTTGGATTAATATGCGAGAATGCAGGCGTAGTTATCTCGTTATCTTTTCGGTTTTTTTGCGGGGAAAAAGGTGTTCCTAATTTCACTCGAAGTATGTTATAATAACTGCACGCAATTATAAAAGAAAAATTATATGCAAAAATGACGTTGCAACGTTGGTATATGTACGTGTACGAAATATGATTGCTATTAATTATTGACGTTACGTAAACAGCGATAATTTCACTATGTACATTCTGAAACGCAATTCGTGATGTGTATTCCACTAGATGCGATCGCCTAAAATAGTCAAAAGCTACGATACCGCAAAAAACGCTTGCCAAAAAACATCACTAGAGCGATTACTTTAATGTTATACGACTCACGGTGTATATATAAGGCTCACTTTTCCTTTTTACGTATCATTTCATCGTACTCGTAGCTGCGCTTATTACATCGTCATTTAACCTCATTAAAATTACCATTATTCCCCCATTGAATTAAACATCTATAAACCCGCGAAAAAGCTAACGTGCGCGCGCATACAACTTCACTGCACTTCCTTCATAAGAAATAATTACGAGCGCGCCGAGAGTTTTCTCCTCTTGTCACTCTTTATTCGGGCTAATGGATCTCTTTCAAAAGATTATCCCCCCGTAAAACTTCCGAGGAAAGTTTACAACGTCCGCGCCAAGTCCAAAGTTCCACTGCTCCAAATTGCATAATCATTTTCCTCCCATTTATATACGCGCGCTAACTTTTTTTTCGAAACTCTCCGCAGAAAAACCCCGCCACGACGTTATGTAAAAATACAGCGATAAGAGCGGCGCACTTTGCGCTGCTTTTACTTTTACGCGCGCAAAGTATGCATACACAAACCGTACGGATAAATCTTCTCGTCGTATACGCAGTGTATTTATATAAGGAACTCGGGGCGAGCGAGGAACGAAAATTAGTCTAAAAATTCATAAATGCGGCCTCTAACGATCGAGCTAATTTCTCGCGGTGCTATATACGTGCGTATATAAGCTGCTTTACCCCGCGAATTGGCGATCGTGCAGCCGCGAGTAATAAGGTAAATAAGGAAGCGCACCTATGTATACGAGTGGGTAAGTATATTTATATATAAATGATTCGCAGAAATGCATTTATATACGCAGAAGAGAGAGAGAGAGAGAGAGATATTCAGAGGTTCAAGAGATAAAGTGGGCACGCCGGGGCACGCGTAGGACGAGAAAGCGCAGCGACAACGGCAGCAGCAGCCCACGCGCTGGCAAAAAATTATGGCGCTACGATAATATCGGTTATTTTTGGCCCCGGCCAGTGCGGCGTAGCCGGCTTTTATTATAGAAACGCGGTTTTAAAAGCGTCGTTTTGATTGCCGAGAGATAGAAATATAAAAGTTCAATTATTTAAACAGTCATTATTTGAATAAACTATTTTACTTCGAAAATAGTCTAATACCTATAGATATAACAGTTCTGAGTAGATATATAGGAAATTCTTCGATCGACCGATGCACGGCGAGAGTCCCGTCTTTCGGCTCTTTATTAACAGCCTTACGTCATGGATTCCCCATTTTTTTCTTTCCTAGCTAGCCGCATGAAGAAAGCGAAACAAGAAACGAAAGCGAACACACAGACACGCGTACGTGCGCGTCGATAAAGAAAAGGAGAAAAAACGTATACGGCCGGGGAACGAAACCGAAAAGAAATATATCCTCTCCTCCGCTTCTATGCGAGCATTATGGAGCGGTTAGTTACACGACGCCACGGCGCGTATAACACGTGCGAGGAAAATCGGACCTGTTGCACCAGAAAATTAGTTCAAGCCGTGTACGTGTATGTGTATATACACCTATAGTGTGGGCTGGTGTATCGACACGCGGGCGATACTCGAACTGTAACGGAGAGTTTTCGTGCACGGACCGGAAATTCGTTTCGTTCTCGTTTCTCTCGCGTAGTTAAACGATATATTAATAGCCTCTGACGTAATTAACGGTATTTGATAATGAAATTTCAATTTTTACGTAACGGGCAATGTATAATGGAGCTCTCGTTTGTTTTCACGGCGGGTAATTGTTTCACGGAGAGTTTTTACGATGTTTCGATTTATAGGCAAATAGACGATTTGATTTATTCTTTTTTAATGCGCCTGTGTGCGGTAAAACTGAATTTTTAATTTACAAGCTTTGCGTAATTGATTCGTTTAAAAAGCGATATCCCGGATTGAAGTTGAAAAAAAACACGAATAAAAATTGAAAAAAAAAACACAACATTATATAACATGCCAAACGTGAACAGTTATAAAAACAAACATTAAATAATACGAAAAAAAATGTCAACACTTTACTTTTTTTATACAAGCATCATTCAAATCAAGGAACTTTCACATACACTCGCGCACAACACTTCAAAATCCGTCGACCCCTGACATCACAATTCCAAATATCCCATTGTGTTGCTCTGACATCAGACCTCGGAAACTGACGCATACTTATCACTATACCACCACCAAAAAATCCCCAAAACATTATGACACCAGCCAACCGCCACCACCACATACACACGTATACATATCGCTCTCGCGCACGCGACCTAAAGAATGTCACTCGCTCACGCACCAGGAAAAACACATACCTATGTACACATACCCACGCAGCGCGCTGTTGCACTCATAAAAACGCTCTCGATGCACTCACACGCACTATATGCTCCGTGAAAGAGAACGCGGCGGCGGCGGCTCCTTTCGCTGCCGCGTGCAAAAGCGTGAAAGTGCGCGCGCGGCGATGGTCAAGGTGATGGTAGGAGAAGTAGGTAGGGGGGATCGGAAATATGCCGCATAAGGATGCATTGTGCGATGCATAGATTATGCGCGCGCAGGGAACGCGAGGCATGCGCGAGCGCTATTCCTGTGTATGTGTGTAAGTGTATACATATGGCTAACGGAGATTCGTAATAAGGGGGTCAGTGCGGCGAGCAAAGCTTCCGTATATGCGCGCTCGCGCACGCTGGAAGGCGAGTCTCTTATCATACGTAAGAGAGGTTTGCCGAATGGCCGAGGGAGTGGGGATTAATTGGATGATATCCTCGAGATTTGGATCGGGTGTGTTTGTTTTTTTAGTTTATGTGCGCGAATTTTTATTATGATTATTGGAAGGGGATGGTTATTGGCTGCGTGTTCACGTGCGGTTGTTTATATTGGATTTAATTATGTTGGCTTTACGCCGGTTTGTATGTTGATGAAACAGTTTATGCCGATATGTGATTGAATATTAATCTAGCGAGCCAGTCGACCGTATAACGCTAATAATTAGCTTATAGCTAATCGTAAATCTATAATAATACGCAAACTCAAATTACAAACGTTATAGTATTTACGAAATAAAACTTCGATATTTCTATCGCTCCCTACCGTAAGAAAACCATTGAAAAAATTCTCCGCATTTCGAGCGTATATATTTATACCCTTATTTATTCCCATTCCCATTCATTTCATTCAAACAGTACATGCAGCCGTGCGATATACAACCACCACTACCAGCAGTGCCGCTGCAGGCAGCACTTCCTACTCTCTTTCGCTCCCGAGCAGCAGCAGCAGCAGCAGTAGCACGACATTGAATAAAGCCCCAATTTACGGCGTTATTCGATAATCGAGCATTCTCTCTCTCCCCCCTCTCTCTCTCTCTCTTTCCCTCCCGTCGCCAGCAGTATAGTACACCACACCGTGTATACCTTATCTCTCTCTCTCTCTCTCTCTCTCTGCTAGTCTCTGCAGCTGTGCCAAACCAGAGAGTCACGGCACGTGTTTCGCCCGCCGCGCGATAAACTAATTGTGTGAGAAAACAGTCGGTCCTCTCCCCCGATTCCTATCACCACTTCTCCCTCTTTCTCTCTCTCCGAGATTCGTGAGCAGATGCATCTGCGCGCGGCGGTAAAGTGCTACCGTGCGGATGCGTGCGCGGCAGCATCCGCCATTATTACCAGCGCTGTATACTAACAGGAGACGAATTTACGATGGGCCGCGGTGATAAAAGGAGCGCTAGCGCGAGCGCATATATAGCCGTTAAAATTTAGTGTATATGGTCGAGCGAGTTATTGCGAACGCGTTGATTTGCATTAATCCGACGTATAAATAAATCGCTCCTGTCGACTGAATGTATGTGTGCGTGTGCGTGCATGCGTGCGTATGTGTGTGTGGGTAAGTACGATAAAGCCTGGGCGACTTTATACGCGACCGCTCGTAAAGTCGGCGCCCGCGTCACAAGGCGAGAGAGTTCGCGTGCCAGACTGTTGCCGGGAATTTAGGTTCGCCGACGATATAGCCGCGGCGGCCATACGTGTACCGGTAGCCTGTGCTGGCTGCTCTCTCGAATGTACCGAAAGCTGTGCGCGCGAAGGTTTTCGTATAATGTAAGTCGGAAGGAAAGTCTAGAGTTGGTGAAGTATGGTCCTGTGCATTCGTTTTGTGGAGAGAAGGAGGCCGAGGGCGGGAGAAGAATAAGTACAGTTTTATACTGGCGCGTGATATGGAGCATGATACCCGGGATACTTAGGTTGATTAAATAAAACCGGTGATAAAAAATGTTATGGCTAGCCTGCGCCGCACGCGTTATCTTAATCTATTTTCGCCCTAATAAAGATTGCCAGGTATTTGAAAATAATTTTAATTCTAGACTGTGAACGAAGTATAAGAGATAGCATGTACGATAACCTAAATATATAATATAAAAGAGAGACGGAAAAGTGCAATAGCGCAATAACGATGATAAGTTTAATTTCTTCTTTAATTAACAAGAGTTTTCGTTTAATAATTTCCCCGATGTCTGTACACCGCATTTCAACCGAAGACGACGCGCATGTTCCTATTGCGAAATTCCGCAGCCATTCCTCGGAAATCAATTGACTACTCGGCAGCGATTCACCACCTCCACCGCAGGATCTTTAGGGAAAGTCCCGTTGAATCGCGTCTGAGCGACGACGACACCGACTCGACGGGCGACCGCAGCTGCTGCTTCGGGTATTTGTGTAAGCTCCACAATAAATTTAGTGATGAAAGTCCTCTTTAATACGCGGCTGATTCACGTATATATATGTATATACGCTACGAAATTCGCGCGACTTTCTTTTAGATACAGCGAATAATGATGCAACGAAATATATATATCCCCCCGGTGCTTCTCGATCTCTGACGTGACGCTGCTTTGCATACCTCTCATGTATAGCTATGTTTTAGGGGAAAAATCCAAGTCGATTTATTCAGAAGAAGTATATATATGGACGATCGTTCGGTAATGACGATACTTATTATAAGCGTCGTCGTGCGCTCTCCTATTTACCCGCGAAAATCAGGCTAATTCGAAAAATCTGAGAGCGAGGGAGAGTGAGATTTCTTCGTCGTCTACATATACCTACGACATGCGCACTGTAATCAAGCCCGGGCAATTTAAATAATCGCAGAGAGAGAGAGAGAGAGAGAGAGAGAGAGAGAGAGAGAGAGAGAGAGAGAGAGAGAGAGAGAAATGGAGAGGCAGGCCACGTCGCGAATATCGCAAATTAGCGTCTAGTCAGCGTCGCGCAATAAGACTAGAGATGCAATAATACGCACGTGCGTGTACATGTGTATGCCTCGGTATCCGCGTAATTTTCCCCGTGCGCGCAAACATTGCAGCCGCAGAGCACGGATTTGTGCAAATTGCGCGGCTTGATAAGTATCGAAAAATCCTCTACCTCAATCTGTGATACCCTTCTACCACGGCGAGACGATAATCGATTCTTAATTCGCGGGAGGAAGTCGAAGAGCGAGAAAGCGTTCGCTAGTTCGTGTATCTTCCCGACGCATATTAAACGAGCGAGCGTGTGTATGTGTGTGTGTGTGTGTGTGTGTGTGTGTATGTGTATCTCTGGACATCGAAGAGAGAGATAGAGAGAGAGAGAGAGAGAGAGAGAGAGAGAGAGAGAGAGAGAGAGAGAGAGAGAGAGAGAGAGAGAGAGAGAGAGAGAGAGAGAGAGAGAGAGAGAGAGAGAACAGGATCGATCCCTTATCGGCGCTACATCGGTTGACAACGAGTTCTCTGTGCGCTAAGGTATAGGGGAGATCGATTCCAATTACAGTGGAAGATGCATGCCGCAGATCGTGTGCGATGGATGTTCGATTAGGCGTTTCACGGATTCTGGAAAGAGAGCGTCTATACATATAGACACTTTTTGCGGATGTAGTCTTTTTGCGCGCAGAGAGAGCAGATGGGTGGTCGATGAGAAAAATAATGGCGTACATGGCGGTTGAAGAAAGAGAGGAGTGAAGGAAAATGACGTTTTACGGTGTACAAATGGATTTTAAAAGCTCGCGAGAATTAAAAGTAGGCAGACCGCACTATTTATACTTAAACGCTGTTTGATGCTATCGGTCGAGTTTTACATCGACGGGGACTAATTTTCCCGCAACGACGATCATGCTTGCCGATTTTTCCCCTCGATCTCTCTTTCTCTCTCTCTGGATTTTTGTTGCTACGCCAAATTTGGTTGACGACTACCCACTATATACGACTACATCCTCTCTCTCTCTATTACGCTTTGCTCTTGCTGCGACGGCAATAAACGTGTGCACACCCCTCGAGCGCGCACGAGAAAAAAAAAGCCAAATCGAGCAACGAGGCGATCGAGGCGAATCGATAAAACAACCATCCCTCTTTCTCTTTGCTTCGAGAGATAATCTCTGGCAACGTAAAAGCAAACATTAAATGAGCTATCGCTGCGGGTGAAATAAATTAAATCAAGGATTAATTGTCGCCGAAAACGACGAGCGATAGCAGCCTCTCTCCACCGCCTCAGAAGGATTCGCGCGCGTATACGCTTGCTCGCACGTTCGCTGGCTCGTTCGGTCGTTCGCTCTTGGAGCGCATTAAAAACCGGTCGGGGGAGAGAGAGAGAGAGCGAAAATAAAAAGCAAGAGTGCGCGTTCGGAGAGTGCAGCGCTGTGCACCGACTCGCCAGAGAGCGGGAGAGAGAAAGATGAGACCGATACTCGAGGATTCTCGCGAGGGCCTTTTTACCGTTTGTGTATATGTGTGTGTGTGTATGTGTGTGTGTCTGTTGAAACGTCGAGGTTGTTTCGTAACGCTGGTCGAGATACATTCGGTTCGGTGTGTGTGTATATGCAGAGGGAGAGAGAGATGCGGGGATCGAATCGGATTGCGAAATCGCTGTGGTTGTGGTGGCGGTCGCTGCAGAAGTAGCTTCGTGAATGATATCGCGTGAAAATCGATGGGATTGATGCTGGTGTGTGCATATATATGAACGCCGGAGGATGGATGATGCGCGAATGCAGGTGGGTAAGAGGAATCTTTGCTTATATGTGTAGGCTTTTGAAACGAATCGCCGATACGTGACGCAGTTTCGAATTTACGTAAAAGGCTGTCTTTTCGTGCTTGCTGAAAATAAAATAAAATTTTTGTATATGGCAATTTTCGTAGTCGTTTTCGTTAAATTGCTGCTCAACTTGTAATTTAAGGACGTTTCGCGAGAGATAAGAATCTCCGGTACTCAATCACGAGTAACGATACGAGAGTTCAAAAATCCCATCGAATAATAATTATCCCGGGCAACCAACTTTCCTCCCAAGCGCAGCGTACAAAAATGGACCGGTCCGAAAAATATTACATAAAATGCATATTTTTCTCGATCAACCACCCCGCACCGATAACCCTGCGCCTCGCATACTAAAAAGCCCCCTTTTTACCCACGGGCACTACTCTCTCTCTCTCTCTTTCTCCCGATATAAAAAAGACGAAAACGAACAAATTCACCACGTACGATATTACCCTCGTGATTTAAAGTCTCGACTCGACGGTCAAGTGCACAGGCGCGCGTGCGCCCAGGCCCTTTCCCCCCGCCGTGAGAGTTCATCGAACGCCGTCGCCGCGTCTTTTCGGCGAGCCGAGGGCCTGGCCCGTCCGCTTTTTCTCCCGATCGAGATAGCTGGGCGGCTGCGGGCGGCGGCGGCTGCTGCGGAATCTTGCGATCTCTCGCGCGGCTGCTCGTTTTCGTTATTGAATAACCGCGCTCTCGCGGCTTGTGCGCCAGAGGAATTTTTTTAATTAAACGTAGAGGGAAGCTCGTTACGTCGGACGATCGATTTTGCGCTGCGGGAGAGAGGGGAACTTTTGTGCGGAATTTCCGTGGATAGGTATAGGGAATATTTGCGGGTGAATATATTGGGAGAGGTGGTACGACGAAATTGGTATGGATATATATTGCGAGAGCGCATGCTGTGTGTGCGCGAGAGTGTATGGAAAATGAGTGTATTATGCATGCTGCGGATGGATATGTACGATCCTTTCAGGGAAATTCGAAGCCTCATTGTCAGTCATAAAGGCTTCAGGGTTCAGAGAACCGAGATAAAAAGGCTACTTATAGAGGAGTGGTGAACGTGAATGGACGCAATGGGTGCAATTTTCTAAATGCTTTGTAAATACTTTCTCGAAATGTACACACAGACAAAAGAATGTAAACACGGAAAGAAAACCACCGCGTACTTGAACCGTAAAGAGCGAACGTTACAATCACGATGGTTATACATATGCTCGGTCATGCAATGGTAATGGTGAAACATTTCCAGAACGAGCTCTCTCAAAGAACTTTCGGAATCTAATATATAAATTATAAGCAAAAGGCGCGTACAAAGAATTCGTTCTGGTGATAAATTTTAACTTTTACAAAATTTCTAATTCCACACGTCATGCATATATACGCTCTGTTAATTCGCACCGCCGCACCACCTTCGTCTCCTTAATACTTTAGTCCCTTGCTAAACACTCCCTAACTCATTCCAAAACACACAGACACACATACGCGCTAACTTACTTCCCAAACTCCTTTTATACCCGACTGCACATCCTCATCCGCTTAGAGACCCTTTCCCCCCAATCCGAATATATTAATCTACACCCAAAGGACCGCGTTGTACACATTCGCCGCGAGGACATAATTTTCGGCGATGTTGCGCGGCGATACGTCGCGGCGATTTATGAACTCACCGCGCGCACCCGCACGGACTTCGTTGCGAAGTGAGTTATTGCGGTGGGTGTGCGCGGAGGGACGAATATAATTTCGAGAGCGCCAAATTGCCGGCTTAATTGCGCGCGTGCGGGAGAGAATTATTGAGAGGTGCGCGCACCCCGCGAGGACAGGTGCGCACGTATTCATCAGCGTGTAAGTACATTATGTTCGCTACTTTTCGCCGAATCTCGTTAATGGTTTTCAAGATAATGGGGGAGTTTCGTTGTAATGAATTCGCTCTCTGTCGTCGTGGTTATATCCTCTTTAAGTCGGGAAAGTTTATTGACCCCACCGTAATTCGAGCCTCTGTGAAACGAAATATTATACTTTCGATTTAACTATGTGCAAATGACGGGCAAACGAATCAAAAGCACGCGCAAGTGACGTGCAAAAGCAGCTTTTCATCGCGTTGACATTGCACGTGACGGAACCGAGCCAACCCCTCTGCGAATAAAAAAAAAACTACCGCACACACCTGCGCCAACAAATCCACACGCGCGCGCATGCCCGCCCATAATTGGCCTTCACGTCCTTACGCTACACACAAATAAACAGCGAAAAGCAATCAGACCGAATAATCCGTGCGCTCGCGCGCGAGAAATTAAGACGGCGGAGGCGTGCCGGGAGAGCGAGCGCGCGAGTCGAAAACGATCGCCCAGCGGGTGGTGGCGTACACACACACACGCGGGCGCTTAATCGAGAATGGATATGCGCGTACAGACGCGCGGACGCGCGATTGCATCTTCGGCGAGCTTTGCTTTGTTCGGAGATGTGCAAAAGAAAAAAAAAATCAACACAGCGTAGCAGTAGTGACTCATCTCGAGTTTCAAGGGTAAGAAAAATGTTAATTCGCAGGTGTTGGTTGTGTGTGTGTGTGTGTGTACGTAGTTTACGAGCTTCGTTGTTTGCAGCCGATCGATGCACGGATGTATAGGGTAATTGAGTTATTGAAAGAGTTTCGATTAAAATTCACTTTTTACTCTCTCGTCCCCTTGTCTAAATTATTTTATAATTGAAAAGCTCGCGCGCGCTTGCAAAATACGTTGGATGAAAAAACGTCGACAGGTTAATTTTTACTCCCGATCTCGCCACGAAATTTATAGACCTGCACCATGCACCATCGGCGTGAGAAAACAATGATAAATTTAACGCCCGCGAGGAGGCACACACACAAACACATAGGTATACGTTATTATCATTATTATTATTTCGGGGATCAGTCATTCCGTTAATTGGACTATACGCGCGCGTTAACCTACTCACATACACACAGGCTGACTAATCATTTACAGTTAAACGCCGCATAAATACACACACGAGAACGCGCCGAGAAATTCAAGCTAGCCTTTTAATTATTCATTCTGCTAAACGTTTAGTCTCCCTCTCTCTCTCTCTCTCCGCGGGCGGCTGGCTGCTGTCAGCGCGGAAAAATCGCCGATGCTTAATTATCGGAGTGCGCAAGGCCTCAAGTTTCCCTGGAAACGCCGAACTTTTGCAATAGCCGCCGCTGCCGCCGTCGTCTGTTCCTTTTTTCCCCCTGTCTCGCTCCCTCGCGGTGCATTAATTACAGGCGCGCGGAGCGGCGGGGCCTCGGGAGACAGAGATCGACGTTTTCACTTTTCATTGAAAAGCCCGATCGCGCAACAACCAGCGATTTCTTATCTATCTATCCGGTGCAGCTCTCTGCGTGGTTTTTTGATAGATCGTTATACGTGGAAGGGGGGAGAGCAATTATACGCGGCTATGGGCGCGCGCGACGTTGACGGACAATTTAATGGACTGCGCCCCGATCGTCTTATATAGCTTGCTATTCGTTACCAGTATAGGTGATATGTATACGTTGCCCGTGCGGCGCCTATTCTCGCGGTGACGTCAGCCAAGAGAGGTAACGCGAGAGCTTAATTTATTTATAGGTGAGAGAGATGAGACAGCTCTACGCGTTGTTCTTTTTTTACGAAGGTCTCTGGTCCTTGTTTTTGACGTCCACACGTTAGATTATAGAAACGCACATTATTTGACTCACTACGTCACTCTCGTGAGTGTAGCTTGGGTGTATTGCTCTTACATATATGAGTGCATTGGGATTCGCAATTTTAATGATTCGGCGCGAGTGCGAGTGCGTCAGAGATATTCGGGTTCTTTTTCGCTCGATTTTTACAATCGCTATCACATTTACGAGGAAGGGCCTGAGACGACGATGGCATCGGAGATTGAAAAAAAATTATCGATAGCGTGTGGCGTATCTCGTAAAAGTTATACTTAAGAAAAAACCAACACTTCCCGCGAAATAAATAATAATTTTACGTCCCTATAAAGTTATCAAACCCCGCACGCGACAAGAAAACGTCGAAGGAGCCAGTAGTGCGGCAATGAAAACATCTCTCCTCTCTTTTCTCTCGATACAAACGTAAAACCGATATAACCGAACAACAATAAAACCCGCTCATGATTCATCCCACCCCGCCTTCCTTTGTCAAACCCACCATCGGCCCTCCAAAATTAAATCAAACCCTATCCACCGTACTCCACTCTATACACCGTTTCCAACCAAACGAAAAAAAAACATTCCTCCTCCGCTGCAGTACAAAAATCCCGAGAATCCACGCGGCGCCGTAGCAGCACGCAGCCGCGCGTACAGCGCGCTCGTAAAAAAGCGCCGTCGGATAAAGGCGTGTGCGAGCACAACGCTCTAGAAAGTCCAAGCGAAATTTATCGCCGAAGAACGACGACGCGCGAGCGAGGCACACCTACGCGCGCGAGCCGAGGGTATAAAAAGAGCGAGCTCACGCACAGCTGCGCCGACGCAATGTACCGCTAATCCACGGATTATGTCGCGCGAGAGACCTAGCGCTATCGTCGTCGCTGTCGCGCAAAAATTCCTATTGCGTCACTGTCCACATATATATATAGTGTTAGTAGCGGTGAGACCACAAATTCAGATGAAATTACGACCTTGGACGTTGTTTTTGCAGAATAGACGACGGCGACGACTTTATTTCGAGGAATGGAAGGAGATACGTTTGCGGGGGACGTTTTTTTTCTCGTCTAAGCTGGATACGCGTAGTGCAATGTTGATTTATAAAGCCGTTGCGGCGCGTGCGAGGATAAATCTATACAGTCTTGACGAAATTTCGTATACGGCTGCGGTTGTTTATCATGACGTAATTAAGTTATGAATTCGAAAAATCGACATCGGAGGTTGCTATTTCTATGTGGGTTGGATATTTTGTAAGCCAGTGAATTGAAATGTCAATGTTATATAGATGGATCGAGGGGAATGGCGATCAAAATTGAAAAGTTTCCAGACGCACGGACGTAAAACCTGTATACGGGTGTATGTTTGTTTGTGCGTATATATGCTTTAATGATATGCAGCTACCAGAAATGGCTTTGCTCTATACGCAGCACGGTAAAAGGTTTACGATCGCAGTCACGTTATTGCCAATACGAAAATTCTCGCGCACAGTGTTTCATGATGTTATATTGCATTTTGCGTTATTGCCTCGATATAAAATTTTTACACCATAAAAGTGCGTTCACTATATGTATATTGCCTCGGCTGCGCCATTTCACTACCAATTTTTCTCTCCTCTCGCGTAAATTGAAAAATAAACAAACTAATACCCCCCGACAAAAAATTCAAAACCTCGTCTCAACGTAGAGTTTCTTCGCCTTCTTCACTCGCCGATCGATCCCTATAGCGGTTAAACACCGTAAGCTCACGCGCTGCACGTATACGTAGGTACCGCATACCCCGGCGACGACAGATTTGCGAGGGTCGTCGTCGTCGTACCTCGCAAAGCCCGCACTGTCCACTCTCCGATAGAGATAAACGCGCGGCTCGCGCGCGTACGCGTTTAAAATAGACGCGCGAGCGTGAGATAGTTCGGGCGGCTCGAAAAGAATGTTAATCGATGTCGTGCTCTCTCTCTCTCTCTCTCTAGCCAGAGATGCATCGGCGACGACCTTCGGCCTTCGGCCCATAACGGTATATTCGCGAGGAGGGTACCTACAGAGTGTGCGCACTCACACACACATCCAGGCAGCAGCCGGTAAATGACTTGCCCCGTGCAGCGAGAGAGAGAGAGAGAGATAAAACAATTAATATGAGAGTGGACGGTAGTGGCCGGTTGCGCATGCTCGCTCGTTCGCCGATAAGCAGCTGATCGCTTAGGCGCTTCGCGTCCTGTTCTTTTTTTTCGTATCAGTGGATCGAGCGAAGGATGAAGTATTCCATAGGGGATTTACGGTGCACACGCGCGTGCGTATGTATGTGTGTGCATAGCGGAGGGGAATCTTTCTAATCGTTTGACAATTTTTGCACGAGGGGTAATTGATACTTTATCGTAAGGCAATTTCTCAAAGGCGAAATTCATCGGGCCGCGCCGCGCAGGCTCCGTAGTATAAATTAGAGTAAAATTTAACGGTCGCGACCATGCACAGAGGATGCATCGTCGTTTTCGTATATAGATGAGACAGAGCGGGAGAAATATAACTGAGCGATGCGAAGTTGGAAAGTCAATAAATATCGAGAGGGTTTGCGGCGCAAAGTGCAATTATAGAAATGTAGATCGATCGGTTGCGGTTATTACGTGAAAACTGTGCATTATATCTATACCATTCTGAACGCGCTCGAGAGAGAAACTAATAAGTGATCTTACAAATACACGTATACGTTTGAATCAATATTTCCTTCAATTATGTATCAACCTCCTGAAAAATGTACAATACAAATCCCGCTCGCTCTATACCTACCGATAACGCGGCGTGTGACGGACTGAAATAGACGTGCTCCGCACGCGCGCACACTTACTCGGTTCGCTCACTACCACTAGCAGCCCCGCGAAACTAGTTTTTACCGTAAAGCCAGAGCGTGGTCGAGAGCAGCAGCAGCAGCAGCAGCCTCTTGCTTGCAGAAAACTCGTTATTCGATCTTCGAGAGGGCGAAGGGATTCGCGCGTAGTGTAGAGAGGGAAGAGGAGGAGGAAGACCTTACGCACGTCCGGCGAGGAGGAGAGGAGGAGAAGAAGAAGAAGAAGAAGAAGCCTTTCGACGATTCCGAGAGGAGAGCGAGAAAGCTGAGCGAGGCGAGCGTCTCGTAAATTCTCGGGAGGGAATAGGAGTGGATGCGGAGAGGAGAGAGAAGAGGAAGGGCGGGTATGGGTTGAGGTTTGACGGGGTCTTTGATTTTAGGAGTGGGCGAGGGTGATGGGGCGAGTTGGTTGGGGGATGGGTGGCTTTTTCGGGGGACGGCTTAATTATGAGAGTGGATAGTTGGCTTGATTGAGGTAGGAGGATGCTGGCAAAGTTTAGATTGAGTTTCAAGATTCTTCCGTTAGTTAAGAATTAGTTATTTCTAAATAAATAACAGAACTTTCGTTGAGAAAGCGATATGAATCCCAAAATCATTTTTTCCGCGCTTCACCACTCAAGACTTTTCAAATCGAAGGCCAATGCTAACTGCGACTCCTCGCATCCTCACCCATTGTCTCCCGCTCATACACACACACACACACACACACACACACACACACATACCGAGAACAATACGTCAGTTCGCTTCGTAATCTCTCCTCTCCGTAGAAATAAAGCAGTCAAGCCCGGGATAAATTGTTTCGTATCGTTAAAGCCCCTTTAGCAGCATTATGCAACCGCGTCGGCGGCGGCGGCGGCAACTGTACCCGGTCACGCGATTTTGCGTACACACACGCGCGCGGTGCGAAATATCGCGGAAATCACCTTTCCGCGAGTCTGTGTATATACGAGAGTAGTAGTAGTAGTAGTTGCGGCCAATCGGCCGTCTAATCTGCTTAGCGTCTCCATTAGGGATTGCGATATAGCGCATGCGGGCAAACGTGGGCGAATGAGGAGCTGCGCTGCGCGGGAGTAGTAGTAGCTGAAGCGGCAGCTCGTTTGCCGCGCGCGGCGCGCCGGTGCTTGAACTTGGATTCGAGGATGATTGCGGGGGCTGATGGGTTGATTGGGCGGAGAAAGACGTTTCGGTTGGTCTTTCATGTTTAGCAGTTGGACGTGTAGGTATATATAGGTATGTATATATGTACACTCTACCGGCGCATTTTACAGAAGTTCGTTTTAGCGGAAAAAGGGTGAATAATTGCGGTGGGTTAATAATAAATTTGCAAAAAATAAGTAACAGATTTTTCATCCCTTGCGGGAGAGAACATAAGTTCCCGATGCACCGCTATATGCAAATTAAATTAATTTTCCATGTAACACGAAGACTCGTTCCTCCTTAACCCGCGTAACCGATACCCACCAAACATACGTACTCTCTCTCTCTCTCTCTCTCTCTCTCTCTCTCTCTCTCTCTCTCTCCCTTCCACATTTTTCTCCAAATAAATTATAATCAAACACACACACACACACACACACAAGTTTCGCGCACTACGCGACCACCTCTCGGTAAATCTCCCTAGAAGAGACTCTCTCTCTCTCTTACCGCTACTCTACACACACTTCTATACATACACACACGAGTTAATTCGCTCTCCTCCTGCAAAGTGAAAAAGCGCGTTATAACGAGCGAGGCGTGCGAAAATCCGCGAATCGAGCGAAGAGCGCACGCGCGCGGCTGAGAAAACGAGCGCGCGCGGGGTAATGTAATCAAGGAAGCCCGATATGGCGAGGTCAGGGGGAAACGGCACTACTCGCGCGCACGCGGCACGCGGTAAATCCGAAACTACGCGAAGCTTATTAACGCGAGCGAGTGCTGCGCATGAGAGTTGGACGTACAAGGAGATGTATGTACATGGAAGTGTGCGCGGGGTATAAGGAGGGCTTGGGGCCATAAATTTTAGAGGCTACGCGCGCAGCAGCAGCAGCAGCAGAGGTGGTGGTTTTTGAGGCGGAAAGGGTCGACGCCGGTGTTTACAGGTGCTCCGAGGGGACGAGGGTAGTATATGCTTCGGAAGAGAGTCTGTGTGTGTGTATTTTGGGACGTAATTTTACGCGGACGACGTAGGGTGCCGGAATTTCGGAATGCTGCGGATTAAGGCTGGATTTGCCGGGCGAGAGGGGGTATTTGCTGCGCGAATTTGCATAAGTGTTTAATCGGTTGGCTGGAGCGTAATTCAAATTACTCCGGGAAATAATGGGAAAGTAATTAAACCGTATGTGCATGAAAGCCGCTTTAATTATTATAGTTACATAAAATTTCTGATAATTAACTTTTTTTTTTCTTGAATTAAAAAAGAAACATTAAAAAATTAACGTAAATCAACTTTCATGACCGTTTCAAAACCCAAAAGTGACTTTGAAATTCAGCCGCGGCTCCCATAGCCGCGCGGGAGCGCTCGACCGCGACCACTTTCCACCATGACGTTCACAAAATAACATACCCACAAGAATGCTTCCGAACCGTCGCGCCGGCGCACTGGAGCCAGCTCTTCCAGAAGACTCGCGTGCGTGTAACCGAAGGTCAGGGTGAGAATCTTTTCCGATTCTCTTCTACTCGCTTGAGGAAACTCTCTCTCGTCAGCGCACTTCTTCACACATACACGAAGGAGGAGGAGGAAGAGAAAAAGTACCTTGAACTCGCGCGTGGTATTGACCTGATGCTGCGGAGTTTTAATCGCCCGGATAATTATGCAAGAACGCACGATACGAGAGAGTTAATTCGATTTGAATGGCCGTGTGTGGTGAGTTAGTTGTGTCCAGGTGGGTGGTATATAAGTCGATCGGTGGTAGAGGGAGAAGGAGAAAGGAGGGTTGATTATTAAATAATTAGGAGGAAGGTGGGATCGAGTTAATTTGGAATGTTGAAGAGAATTTTCACGGGAGAAAAACGACGGGGTCGGGCAGTAATTCGTTCTTGACGATAGTATAATAGTGAATCCTCGAGTGCGCACTCGTTCATTTTCTTAAGTGCGCGTGGAGATGAGCTCATGCCAAGTATAATAAAATCTGCATTTCATCGGTATTCCCATATCACTTGCTAATGCCAAATTTTCGCTCGCCCGTACATAGCGCGGATCGATAAATCAGAGCGGCGCGTTACGATCGCGACAAATTGAATTACAAATCGCGTATACGCGATGGAAAAGCGCCGTCCTTGCGACACGCATTTGGCATTTTTCCCAGCGCCAAGTTGTGCGCGAGAGAGGATGAAGAAAAAAATAAGGACGATTTAATTTACAAACGACAAAGAGACGACAACGACGTCGATGTATAATTCATCGACTGCGTAACCGTATACTCGAGCGATTATATGAGAGTCGCGCGGCGGCACCGACGTGTTTATACGCACTGAGAAAAATTGTACGGTACCATGCGCACCTAGCTGCTATTTGAACTTCAGAGTATAGAGTCGGAGAAAATAAGTGTGTTTCTGTGGCCGTATACGCAATCGCATTTTTCCAATGTTTGCTTTTCATGGGAAGATCAATCAAATTCGTATTCTTGCGACGTGAGGTTTAGAATTCCAATAATAATGAATAAGGTATGTTGAAGTTGAAGCCAGTCACGATTTTATACTTGACACGCTTTGCTCACGCTTATGTATTGCACAAAATAATTCTTTCGTATCTTTACATCTGATTGTGATACCATCCTAAAACCTAACCTTGAGCATCTCTTGACTCCGCTCAAATTAAGAATATAGAAGAAAAAAACACCAACTTGCACGATCGACGAATTCGCGTGAATCGCCTACAAACACGCACAACCTGTGCGATTATTTCTCACGTATACCATATCCTTCCCGTATATTCTCGTCGGGAAAAACAGCCGTGCGCGTGCAGGATTACACAAAAGCGCTACCGTGCGCGCAAAACAATTAGAGAGCCGCGGCGGTGGCGGCGCGCGAGGTTTCCCGGCGGCTACGCGAACGTTATAATTTTCCGCGGAATTCTTCTCTCTCTCTCTCTCTCTCTCTCTCTCTCTCTCTCTCTCTCTCTCTCTCTCTCTCTCTCTCTCTCTCTCTCTCTCTCTCTCTCTCTCTCTCTCTCTCTCTCTCTCTCTCTCTCTCTCTCTCTCTCTCTCTCTCTCTCTCTCTCTCTCTCTCTCTCTCTCTCTCTCTCTCTCTCTATCGTACGGGGAATGGCACTTGTCGATCCAAGATTGATGGCTCTTGTGGGTTTACGCGCACGCGGGATCGCGAGATTTCATCGATTATGCAACGCAAAGTGCCGTTGGTCGCGGAAGAGTGAGAGAGAGAAAGAGACGCAGAGGAAATTCTTAGGATGGTCGAAGGTTGTGCGATCGTTCGACCAAAGTGCACGTTTGTTTGTTCGTTTTTAGCGGTGTATATAGGTATGGATTATATTTAAGATTAGGGGGGATAGCATGCGACCTTCGAACCCGTAGGCAAATTGCGCGAAACGCGGTTAAGGCTCGTGAGCATATACGCGTAATTAGCGCTTAACTTATCTCTCGCGGCGCGCGTTAAAGTAGAAAATGACCGGATCCTGTCAGACCTCGGTGTATATTTCAAGAGGATAATCACCGCAAAAACTCTCCGCGCGTATCCACTGATTTTAACGACCGAATTCCACTTGTTTTCCACCTAACATTCTAAATCCCCCCCGCACCGCTAAAAATCTCCCAACAATTATACCCCAATGTCAAAGCCCAATCCGTTCATCCTTTTTCCCTTCAATAAAAAAAAAAGAACTCTCTTTTGCTCCTTACCGCGTCGCCCCATTGTCTCAAGGCCTCCATAACTCATCGCAAGCGCCCCCCGAAACAATCAATCGCCCGCTTCTGAGCTCCCGGAAAAAAGTCTCCCTCGCTCGCTTCGACCAATAAATTCCACGCGAGCGTTCATCGTCGTCGCCGCCGTTGTCGTCGTCGTCGTTGTAGTCCCGCGTCCTCGAAGGCCAAGGCGGAACCGCAATCCGTCGCGGTCTCTCTCTCTGTCTCTCTCGCTCTCGTGGCATAAAACAAGCTGCCATACATGGGGCGAGCGCACGAGCGAGTGTGGAGTGACGGTGGAGGTATATGTGCGAGAGATATTTGAGATTTGAATTGGTGCTGTGTGGAAGTTTTGGAGGTAAGAGGAGATATAATCTTAGGATAAGGGAAATAAGGAAGAATAGGATTAGTTGATCATAATCATAGATTAATAGTGCTATTCATATTTTTTTGGAATATGGTAATTTGTATAGTAATTTTACAAAAAATAATAGAGAGAATAATATAAAGATGCAAACATCATTTATAAATTAAATATAGCACTGAATTTTAAATGTAATCATAAAAAAGTTATTCAAGATTAAGAATTATTTAAAAATTCAACTATTTTCTTCTAATTTAACACAAATTTTCCGACTTAAAACAAACTATATTACGGTCTATCGCAATAACTACAATTACAAATAACGCCGCATTGTTCCCAAAATCCACCGGTATAATTATATTCGCAGGTCAATAAACTGATTTAAAATTCAAAACTAGACCCCCGCTCATAATCAGCTCTCGAAAACTCGGCGTCCATTCAACATTAAAATCCGTATGCAAATTCGCCTACAGTCGCTCACACAAAACAAGCAGCAACAGCAGCAGCAGCAGCCGCAGTGCAAAGCAAATATTTGTATACAAAAACGGCCCAAAAAACCGTCTCCAGACAGCCGCCCAATTTTCGAGCCAAAACGAAACGCACGCAAATATATTATAATACACACACACACACAGCAAATACGCGAGAATATCTATGGGGAGAGGTAGGGAGCGAGAGGCCGTCAATTTGCATATTTTAAGCTGCAGCGGAAAGGAGACCACACGGTCAGCTGATGCCACGGGGGATGATGATGATGATGATGACGAGAGGACGCGTCGAGAGGCCTGACGTTGCTGCCGCTGCTGGTCGGTGCACCGTTTGCGTGTGCCAGGAGAGATAGAGAGTAGTAGCGTGGAGAGGAGAGGAGAGCAGAGAGAGACAGAGAGAGAGAGAGAGGAGAATCGCGAGACACGAGATGCAGAAACCGGTGACGCGTGCGGATGGAGGTGGAACGATGTAGGATGGAAATAGAATTTTGAGTTAAATGTTCTTGCGAACAGTGAGATGGTAAAGTAATTTTGATTTTATTAAGAAATTATTATCGATTCCTTTGTAAATTTTATTAATCCTAATATAATGTAGTATGTTTTCAGATGCATACATATATAGAACAACACATTTTTCCTCGTGATCGACGTGCACTTTACATATTATATACTATCGGTTATTGATTTCCATTTTGCATATTGAAGAGACGTAACATGTAAATATGATTCAATTTTACTTCTACAAGTAACTTTATGGACGAACCATTCAAATATTTTAGTCCACGTCTGAAATGCTTTACTTTGGATATATATCAAAGTTTTTATATATCATTTAGAATCGAATGAAAAATTCCGCGGATAGCGAATAAAACTAAAAGGCAGACATTTTTTGCTTTTATTTTTAGGGATCGCTACGTGAGAAATCCGATGCATTTTGAGAAGAAGAAGCTCCGATTTCGTGGATCGAGTTTCTTAGAAGGCACAGAATGATCCGACGCATTCCTCCTTTAAGGAATTAATTACACACACACGCATCACGTAAAGCGGGCGGAGGAAATAAAAAGCAGAATGAATGGGCGTGCGGGCGTGCGACTAAAATAATGGAATTCCGGAACGAGCATTCTATTTAAATTAGCCCGATTTGACTCTTCTTCCGACGGCTATAGTTCTTTGCCCCGCGCGTTTTTGCTTTCATCTATTCCTGCTCCGAAAAAGAAAGACGAAAAGCCAACTCGACGGACGACAGCTTACTTAGCCTGTCAATTTTAACAGCATATACCGAAACTGCATCCAGCAAATTGCACAACGGCGCACCGTTACGTAAAAAGAGGGCCGGCCCCGATGCATCGAAACTCGAGCAGCAGGCGCACTATACGCCCGCATATACATATACCCTCCACTCGCGTGCGCTCCCATCGCGCGACTAAACAAACGGCCCTCGCTCGCCCGCTCGCTCGCGCAGTATATATCATAAGATCTCGCAGAATTTATGTCGATTCCCCGTCGCTCTCTCTCCCTATACACACACACATATAGTTCGCGCTCGTTTATCCCAGCCGGCACCGGCGTACAAAAGACGCGTCGCTTTAACAGCGTGTCAGTTAATTTCCGCGAGAGACATTTTCATAGATCTTGCCCCGTACTCTCTCTCTCTCTCCCTCTCGCGTATACTCGGATTTACCGTACGGCGCGCGCGTCGTCTTATATACTCGATTTACCGCGCGCGACCATATCTCTCTCTCTCTCGCGCTCACTCCTCGCGTAAGCAAGCAACTAGACCGTATAAAGCGAGGAGGCCCGTTGCTCGCGCTGTTTAGTGACCCGAAACTCGTCAACTCACTTTCTGCGCCGATGCGCGGGAGTGAGAGAGAGCAGAGATTATCTCTCTCTCTTGCTCTGGCGAAGCCGTGCCTTATAACCAGCGTGAGAATCGCCTGGCCTTCCCAGCCTCTTCCCTTCTCTTCTCTGTCTAGCGCCGCGCGCTCTTATACTCGGTGCAGAGTGTCTGTGTCCCCTTCTCTCTCTCTCTCTCGCGGGTCCCCCGAGGAGCAGGAGCAGCAGCGCGCCTCCGTAACTGTTGTGCGAGGCTACGAAATTTTTGGGTTTCGGTTCGGTGCAGTTTTCGTGACGTCGCATATATACACACGTTGTGTGCAGTCCCCGCGAGCGAGAGAGGCGAGGAGGAGGTTGCGCGAGTCGCGCAGGATTTATGGCTTTGTATGTATTATATGCGGTTGCGGTTGTGCATTTCGCCCGCGGATTGGTTAAATCAATTGTTTGCGTTTGATGAAATGGCTAGTTTATCATTTAATTTGATTGTTACTTACGTCTATAACTGGTTGTGATGAAATTTAAATTTTTATGATATTTACGAATACGAAAACGTATGAAAATTTTAATTTATTATGCAACACAGAGACGATTACTTCAGCGAAGTAACGTCTTGCGAATCCTTGAATTCTTATCGCATTTCCGGGTATTAAAGGAGCAAATGTACTTGAAAGATTCAAGCGAGAGAGACTCGTTATGTTAATAAAAAGAACTTGTTTTTCCATTTCAAGGAGGGCTTTCTTCTGCACTTGAACTTATATTCAAAAAGCTAAATAAAAGTTTGCACAAAAGAAAAAATATCGAATAAAATAACATTACGTGAGAGTATAAGGACCTTTTATTTTTCGAGTGTCTTTATGTCGAATAAAGCTGAAACTTGTTTTATAATACATTCGAATTATATAAATCGCATAAAGAGCACTCGGCTTCAACATTTAAAAAAATCGTCATGGAAATCATTTCACCTTGTCCCATTATTACCACCACTCGAGACAATAAAATTTTTCGACAGCAACATACACTGACCCAATTTCCTCCTCTCACACTCTCACCCCGCGCACCATCAGCCATAAAAATCCGCCACTTTACAGGAAAAAGCGCACCGACTGACTACTCCTCTCGCGCGAACAAATGGAAAAAGGGTCACCTTTGACGCTATCTAAACCGCGATCGCGTGGCCTACGTGTGTGAGTGTATATATATACGGTGAAAGGATAACTCTTGCACTATTGTGCCCCGTCGCACTCACGAGAGAGAGAGAGAGAAAAAGAGAGATTTATACACGCGGCGACGTCACCGAGCGCGGCTCGATTGTTGTCGCTTTGTGCTCGCTGGCCCTCGATTTTCCCCGATTAAATCATCGGCGCCCGAGCAGCACGGGTGATAAATCGATTCATCCGTCAGCGTACGCGCACTTCGACAGCGCGGCCGTATATTTTATCACAATTTGTGCTCGCGTGAGTGTGAATGAGGTATAGGTGAGGATTAACGGGGCCTGTACGGATGGGACACTACGAAGCGAGGAATTAATAAACGCGCGCGTGCGCGCGTGCCCGTTGTAAAATGCATAATTTATTGTTCGCCGATGATGGGGATAGAGTTAGTGTATAGAGACATTATGCGCCGTAGAATGCAGAGGTTGTTCGTGGCATTGCGTTATAACGTCGACAGAGAACATGGGTTTGTTATATGGAATTCTCCGAAGCTCATACACTCGAGCCTATACATATATATAATAATTATATCGGATCGGAGAATTCGAACACCGCTTTCAACCCAAACCCCACAACAAAAAGGAAATTAGTCCTCCATTTCCATTCGCCCGCGAATTAAAATAATTCCCAACCAATCATCCACGCATTACACTCCCCTCCTTACAATCCACGCTCTAATTCCAGTCCTCCGCGGAACCCAATTTGGCCTCCAAGGCCGGATCGAACTATATAATACCAGCGCATTCATTCGCTCGCGCGCTAATAGCCCGACAGAATCCGCGGCTGTATAGCGGAAATCGGCAGACTCGACGACGCGCGAGCGCTTTGTCGCGAGTATATATTATATACGCGCGTGGCTTTCACCGCGCGTGTGTCGCCCACGCGCGGTTGAATTCCTCGCAGCGATAACGACGCTGGAGTTCAGCCCCGAGATGCTTGAGTAGTAGTAGTAGTAGTGGCTGTGAAGTGCGCGTGATGTGTATAATTGAGGAGAGGCCTCGCGGCAGTTTTTTTAGCGGAATTTTTTTTTCTTTTTTTTTTTATTTGTTGAGGATGTACATAAAAATGTCAAGGTGCGAGTGCGGATTGTGATTCGGAGAAAAAAACATGATTCGGTGGCAAAAAATGTAGAGTGGAATGCTATAAAATAAAAATATTTTCCCAGTTATAGTTGTATTATATGAAATAATTTCAAGGAAATTGTAATGTCAGAAATTTTGTAATAATCGAGAGAACATTTCCCGACGCTTATACATAAACTCGCTTCGTTGCACATTACATCAATATTTTTATTCAACTTTTACCGCGTTATCTCTCGTGGAAAGTCGATTTCCACACAATCCCGGAATTTGCATACACCCAAACGCCCCATATAATCGAATCGAACAATTATCCCGAGGCGTAAACAAGCTGGCCTATTTTTTTCCTCTCCTATACAGAAAAAAACACTCTCCTACAGGCCGCTTATACATTATATACTCACAATCGCCGTGGCGGATGGGCCGCACCCACACACTGCCGCTGGCATTTTTCACCATATCCACATGCACACACGCGCATACATTTTACACACTCTCTGGAGTAATTTCGTCCACTCTCATTAGAATTTCGAATGCGACGATTATCCTTCCGAGGAGAGCGAGAGAAACCTTAGCGCTCTGTGACATATAGGCTCTCTTGCGCCAGCGCCGATGATTCTCGTGAATCACGGGAGAATTAGAATGGTTTTATAAGAGAGGTCTGGCGACGAAAATGGACTGCGTGGAATCCGCCTCACTGCTGCTTTTTTGTTGCTTGTCTAGAGAGATACAGATATTTTATACGAGATCACCGGCTAGTATTGGATTTCGTCAAGTAGTAGGTATATAAGTCTATGAAAAACCTTATGTAAGTTGTCAGCTCGTGACGAGGTTAAAATTAATCTACAACGTCCAAAAACATTGTAATATACACAGACACACGGTCACAACCTCACGACAGTATCGTTTCCCAAAGGTTCACCCCCTTCCTCATCCCCTGATAAATCTCGTATCCTCCTTCTCTCTCGCTTCCTACAGCCCTCTCTCGCTCTACGTATACTATATACACGCATTCCGTCGTAAATCGCTCTCTCGTGCGCTAGCTCTGCAGCGGCCGTCGAAAGAATCGGCCGCCCACAAATCACGAGCGCTCGCGCTTGCTCTCTCGCCCGGGGCACTGCATATATACACCTCTTACAGAGTGTGAGAGAGCGAAAGAGAGAGAGAGAGAGAGAGAGACGAGAGCAGGAAATGCGCGACGACGGTTGTGTAATTGCTTTTATGTCATACGCCGGACCATTGTAATGAAGTCAAAGTTGAACGCCGCGGCACGCGCGCGAGTATCTTTCGCAGTGCGCTAGGAGAGATGTACGAGGGTGGGAGAGAGAATAATAGAACGGCGATTGTCGAGATAAATTAGTTTGCGATTTTTTTTTTCGCCGGGTGGGAGAGCGAGAGTATATAGAATGCGATGGTGTAGGGATTTATGGGATTGCGGGTCGTTATTAATGCCGTGTCGTGCGAACGATTAGAAGGGAGGTTTTTTTCGCGGAGCTGATTGTGTTATCGTTTTTTGAAGATGCCTGAATGCGCTATCCCGAACACTGCAGTGTAAAAACGCGTGGGGTATATAATACGGTTCTGCTAATCGTCGTAAATTTGACGGCTTTTGTATCTCTAAACAAACACACTTCGACAAAGAAAGACAATAAATTCAGACAAAGCTATTTTGAGCGAGCCCCCCGACACAACTTCATCCATTTTTCGCCAAACAGCTCTATAAACAAATCTATACGCGCGCGGACAAAGACACGACACACGGGCGAGCGCACAGCTGCGCAAAACGACAACTGTTGCACGCGACGACATAATGACTGTGACAAGGATCGAAGAATATCCACTCTCTCGTCTCGCCTAATCCGCTTTACATCCAACACACACCGATAATACTCCGACTCTATATCCCCCTAAAAAAAGAACGATGCTCGCGCCAACAATAAACGCATCCTGCCGAAAAACCAGCTCCTCCGCATCAGCTTATGCTAATAGAGACGTGAACTCGCTCGCCGGTTATCGCTCCGGCCGCATCGTCCCCCCGTAAAACTCCTCCACTTTCCTCGCACAATAGAATACACACAGACACACACCTTGCCGTGTATATAATACACACACACACACACACACACACACATATATATACTGAGCCGCGTGGCGCGCGTACACTTAACGGAGCGGAAACTACGGGCTATCTCTAATTACTTTCTCCGGTGCTCCGCGGAGCCTGTGCTCCTCTCCATAACACAGAGAGCAAGCGAGAGAGAGAGAGAGAGAGAGAGAAGGCATAACGCGCGCCGGCTCGCGAGAGCTCGTTACGTGTGTGTAGACGCAACCGTATAACCTACTTCCTGCCCGTAAGAGAAGGTAAGTAAGTAACGCGCGGCGGCGCCGGTACTGTGCTGCTGCTGCTGTTGGCTTTCATTCAGCCGCTCTCTCTCTCTCTCTCTCCCGGGCTCTTCCTCGTTAAGCCGCCGCGCTCGCTCGAGTGCGTTTGCACTTGGCCTTCACGAGAGAGGAGTCGCGCGGCGGCACCGCCGGCCTTGAACTACTTATTTTTCGTGATTTTAAATGAGAGAGCCGCAGAGATTTCTCTCTCCGCGGTGGTCATGCTTCGATTCAGTTGATGAAGTGGTCGCGCGGGAGTGAGCTGGGATTGAGTGGTAGTAAGTATTAGTAGTAGGAGTTGTTGCGGGGTTTGCGGTTTTTTGGCGCGTTGCGTAGGTGGCGTGATTTCGCGGAGGGAGAGAGGAGAGGTTATGGAGGTCATTATTATTACGTTGTGAGGTCTCTCTCTCTCTCTCGCTGGGGCGAAGTGATGTAGGCGAATTCTAATGCGGTTTCGAGGAATCGGCAAGTGCGGCTGAGTTAAGTAGACGGTAAACAATTCATTTTCGACATTGTGTATATTGTATAAGTTTCGAATTCTGCGTAGCATCAGGTTAAAAAGAAAATTTTGCAAGTTTACGATTAATAATTTAATCGATATCATATACGATTCAAGATGAAAATTGATGTACACCAACGAACTCAATAGCATCGCATGCTCCGGCTCTTCAGTCGCGCTAAAACAAGACATTACGTCAATTCCCCCCACAACCCACCTTTTTTCTCTCTCTCTCTCTCCGTCTCCCCCCTCGAGAAAGCCGGTACTTAAGCCTAGCCTCGAGAGCAATTCCGAAAGCGACATCGCGTCTTCTCACGAAGGGCCTCGCTCGCGCAATAAGTGCAATACTCTCGCTCGAGTGTTTGTTTCCTCGTGCGCGACGGATCGGCACTACACGGCGGCGAGCACGTCGAACGAAAGTGACTCGAGTAGATATGTGTGTATATAGGTGGACGCGCGCGGGGATGAAAATAAAAGCGTGCAAGATGGAGTAGTGCCCGCGCGGTTCGATGATCCGTCGAGTGCTGCACACCTGATGCACGTGGGAGAGAAGTAGCCAAGAGTCGTGCATTCAATATTTTTTTTACATATGCTGCATTTATGGGTTATATACCATACTTCGCAACACCCCATCGACATCGAAAAATCTCTCAAGAAATAGCTCACCCTTATTAAAGCTCATTCCCACCAGATCCGACGCGCCGATATCACCGATCCATACACATCTCACCTCTGCGTCCGAAACAAAACCTGCGCAACCATCGCAGACGATCGCGCGAGGGGGCGTTTTTAACTACGTCCCTCTCTTTCTCTCGCGGGTGAAACTCGTTCCTGCGCGCATGTGCATCCATCTTGGAGCGACGAGAGTCCATCAAAGTAGCCGCACGGGCAAGAGAGAGAGAGAGAGCAAAAAGGTACGTACACGCAGCGTGCGATTCGATGCGCTTATATATACGTGTACTCGCGTGCGATAAGGGGTTATATGGGCGAGGTGAAGCGTACGTGTGAGAGGGAGAGATGAATATCGGGTCAAGAGTGTACGAGTGGATTGAATGGTGCGAGACTAATCGGTTGTCTGGGATATTTTCGTATATCCGTACATATGTATAGTTATTAATTAAAAATTTGTTAATGATAGGCGGAATTTGATGAGAGCCAGGGAGAATTCCCGCTCGAATTGAGCGCTCATTTGCGCAAATTCTGAGGCAATCGTTAACTATATCCGAAGCTGGACTTCACGTGAAAAGAGTCATTATTCTATCGGAACACGCATCTATCTCTCTCTCGCGCGCTTTTTCCCTTTCTCTCGCTCTCTGCATTAGGGAAGTGCTCGCGGCGGCGATCGGCGATTTTCGCGGTAACACGCTTTCGCGTGTTTTACGGGCAGCGATTCTAATTAGAGGCCTCTGCTAAGAAGAGCCTAATTCCTCGCTAGATTAGATCTCTCGACGCGATAAGGAATGCGCCGCGGTGAGGACACACACACACATACGTACGTAGATATAGTCTATACTCATACTACTGCCGCAGATCGTTACGCGCGCGCTTTTGCTAATGAAAACGAGATCGCGCAACGCGCGAGACTTGTTTGCCTATTGGGTTTGAAAGAGAGAAAAAAAACACGAGGAATTTCGTCGGTGTAAACGGGAATGGGCTACTCCGAAAAAGCCGAAAAAATGCCGACGACCACGATGGTTTGCAAAAAGGATGGGAGCTAATGAGAGGCGAGATGCCTTTAGCTGCGGTTAATCGCGAGCGTTGGCTGTCATTAAAATCGTTGGCTTAACTATCTCATTACGCATGTACCCTCGCGTCATACGATCCGCGAAAACAAAAGAAAGACGGTAAGTGTGTTACTTATATGCATTATGTTCCAAAAAGGCACGAGGAAGCAACTAATCGCGCAGTCAGCTCTTCCATAAAAAGGTAATTAAAATTGAATACGGTAGCAGCAGCAGCAGTAGCAGTAGCAATCCGCAACAATCCCGCGCACTATACACTCGCGGCGCTTCTGCGCTTGTCTCCTCTCCGACAATTAACATGACGCAAACGGCAAAATTGGATGCTCCGCGCGTATACCGAAAATTAATTTCCCCCTCCTACGGCGCGTAATTGCACTTAATTCCTTGACGTCAAAGCGAGAAAAGTCTCTCTCGCTCTATCTATCCATCCTCCCCGGTAGCTCATCGTCCTCTTATAATACTTTCGCAACGCGTCACTTTCATAAAGGCCCCAGATTGAAATTTCCCAAGAGCCGCCGCGGCCGCGTCGTCATCTCGCCGTGTAATTATTCGCGCGCGCGTGGCTTGCACTAGTCCGCGCCGCTGATGCGGTGTACGAGCGATTTCTTTATACTGCGCTACTGCTGCTACTGTTGCCCGCTATAACACCGAGAGAGGACTTGGTCGAGGAGTTGTAAACAGGAGAAATTGTGCGGCGTTGTTCGGGTTTAATGGGTCGCGTATAATTAATGGCTTTCTGTATAGAATGGCATGTTTTTGTTACGGTAATAATTGTCGTGTATAATCACTCGAGATATACTTTACCCTCGCGTATTCTGATTAAAAAAAAAAGAATAATTCATTAAAAAGGCATCGATTATCGGGATAGTGTAAACACACCGATTGTATTCTAATTATCCGCGAGCGCATCCGTGAATATTATATAAACCGCGCGACAACCACTTATGCATGCGCGCGCGTTCCACTCGCTACACCCCAATTAATTCTCGACAATTACAATCCACCTTTACCTTATGCTAACGAGACGATAAAGCCGCACTGGCTCTCGCCAAATTGCCCCTGCTATAATCAGCTGCCCCGAGAGCGTTCCAATTCCCCAATCGCGACGCAACGCGCGACGCTGCCCCAATCATACAAAAATCCTCGATCAATTAAAATACCACGCCAGTCGCTCGCTCGTTTCTTCACTCTCTGAATAGCCAACTAGCCGCTAACTTTCCCGCGCGCCGACCGCCGAAGGCCGCGAGGGCGAGTTTTCCCGCGAATTGCTGTCGCTTATTGCGCAATCTAAAAAAAAAGAAAAAAGAATCCGATGAGCCTCGAATCACTCTCTCTCGTCACCGCAGACACCTTATTTTCCTCTCTCTCAAATCATATCGCACGGGGCCCCGCGCGTTGTATACCTTGTGCATGCGGAGATACAAAGTATATGTACAAAAGTTTAGTAGAAGCGTTTATTACACAGCTTGCGTCGCGCGACCTTCTATGCCGCGGAAAATTGGACGGCTTTTTGCGTCACCCGTGTCGGCTGTTGCCCAAACGACGGTATTAGGCGAGTGAGAGACAGAGAAAATGCACGGGTCTTTGTTTTTGTCGCGTGCAGTGTTTCCTAATAGATATTGAGGAGAACGAAGGAGGCATTTTTTCTTAATTTCGGGCTCGAGAGAGGAAAATTGGCGCTGCCGCCGCGGGGCATAAACAACGTATAAAGTGAGCGTTTAGAGTCGCACGTTGCGACTCAGGTGTTAATGGCAAAAACGCTTTCGAGGAGGGGGGGTTAGCGTCGTATTATGTGGAATTCGAGTGGTACGTGCATTTGAATGACAAGAATTTCTTTGTGCGGTGTCCGCTCCTGGCGTACTCGGGGCACATTTATGTCTGGATTTGGTTAATAAGCGGTCTCCCGATCGTTTCTTATTATACATCGTCCCCTGCAAGCAGTTCTACCTGCAAAAATGCGCGGTATTTTAAATCTACACAGAAATGTTACAGCCTGACAAAACCTGTACAAACGACGCGCGTGTTTTTCTTTGACAAAACCATATTCCTCCCGCGTTCTCCGCATATACGCGTGAATAATAATTCATCGATAATTAATGACTTAAAAGCTCCTAAACGTGTCAACAAACGGCTAATTTGCATTATGCCACGACGCGTATAACGTCAGAGTCAACCGCGGCTATTGTAAAACCACCGCATCTCTCACCGACTCGTCAGACACTATAGCCGGCCAATCGCGCGCACTCTCGCATTTGCATAACCAAACAATACCGCACCACGCACACACACCTATGGGCTAATTTTCCACACTCGCCCGAACGAAACTTTTTACTTACCAACACGCGGTCTCCAATTACCGCGCCATTAATCTCGAAGTCTCGAGCTCTGCTGCTTGCCCGACTACCTATATATACACACTGCACCGCGCTCTAAGGAGCAGGAACAATGACCGGGCTATATACTAGCGGCGACGTGTGTCGCTAACGTGTGCGTGCCTGCGTGCGTGCCCGACGTATAATGGGAAAAGTGTTGTTGCGAGACGCGGAAAAGTGTCTGTGGTATATAGGATACGTGTATATATGTATAGAGAAATGAAATGTATGGCGTGTGCGGCGCGCCGCGCGCAGCTGCGCCAGTCGGCGCTGGATTAATGCGCCGGCGTTTTCGAAGGTGCGCGCGGTTTATCGTCCGGCGATAATAAGATTGAATCGCTCTACGGCGGTGGCGATGGCTGTAGTTGGCGGGAGAGGAGAGGAATGAAAATTGCTCGAGAGCTAGAGTGCAGTTGACCCTGCATATTTTGTCCGCGTGATGGAAAGTCGCGTGATCTTTTTTTTTTGGTCGAGAGAATAAGGGTAAAGGAGTACTATAATTATATATGATAATAATATTACTTATTTCTTAGAAAATTTAGCTGTTCTACTTTCGTTTTTCCGCTTCGGCGTATATAATACGGACAATTTCCAAAGCCAGCGATCTACGGCCGTTCAATTAGAAAAATAATTGATCACCGCGCCATGCGTGCGCGTACAATTCAACGCGGCGATATATTAATAATAATTACAGCCATTAAGCATATTTTTCTCCGCGGCCAGTAGTGCGCGAAAGTAGTCGCGCGCGTGCCGAGCGCGCTATGTTCAACACGCCTCGCAACTATCCACTTATATCTCTAACAATGGCTTTCCTATCTCTCTCTTTCTCCGCGCGTGGAGAGACCAGTCACGGCTTTATTTAAATGATCCATGATAATGCAAATGCGCGCGAATGTCAAACCAGCCATTTTTCATCCGCTATCGAAAATCCATCTCTCAATCGCCGCGGGTATTATTGCGATTAACAAATTGGATCAGACAAGGGAGAAGGGAAAAGTGGGCATCGTAACTTAATTCTTTAACTGCGGCGATGACGACTGTGTGCGCGCGTTTCTATAACAATGCGCTCAATCACGGAAATCTCGGATAGACGTAGAGAATGAAAGAGAGGGAGAAACAATCGACCACAAGGTCCTCGAAATTTCTCGCGCGAGCGGGGGGGGGGGGGGCAAGTAGAGCGTTGCGACCGCGGAGATATTTCGCCTCATTGTAATCAATCGTCTCCAGGCGCGAGCATCCATTATCGCGCGATCGATGCCAAAAAAGTTCGATCCCACCGGTTAAGTGGGCCATCGAACGATGAGAGTGATGAGAGGTCATGAGGTATTTTTGATTTTTCACACAGTGCGGATAAGGTCTGTGGTATTATAATGCGAAAAAACGTGGGTAACACAGGGACGACTTACGTGTTGTGTACATAAGTAGGTTTTAGCGGGGCGTCATGGCTTTTGTAACTCACCTGGAACAGAAGAGAAAAAAGAGAGAATTATTAGCTTATGGTGTTGGCATGGAAGAGTGTGAAATCGAAGTAGAAACTTAATAATATATGCGAGCTTGGGCATCGATTATTCTGAGCCAATCGCTCGGAAGACCTTAATCGACGCGTTACCAGATAATAATAGAATTAATGTAATAAGCTAATTAAGCCATTAAACGTTATTAATACCACGTGCATATAATAACAAAACTCTTGACTTTTCATTACACAATGCATAAACAATGTACCATCGCAGCTATAGAAAAAAGCCCATTGTGTAAACTGATCCGCAGTATCGTAAAAGTAGAATATAAACATTAAACGTGAGCTGTAAATATTTTACCGTGTTCTATTATACCAGCTTATATCATAGCACCGGCATAGGAAACCATCGTCATCTCGATCCTTTATATTACATTAACGGGTGAGAGGACATCATCGTGTCAACTTTCGACTCTCGTCCATCACAGAATTTACCACCACGTAAGAAAAAACGTATCTTGAGCAACGCCAATCGGACGCATGACACTGGCCCTGTTCCGCCGGTCATTGTCGCTCGATATCTCAATCGCGCATCCGTCTCGCCTCCTCTCTTTGTGTGTGCGTATATCTATATAATACGCGCGTCCGCGCGACAGGCATTTCCCCGAGAGGTGTACAGTTAGGTCGACGTAGTCGTTGTCTAGTCGAGAAAAGAGTGAGTATGAATCAGCGAGAGCTAAGCAGGCGCTTTTCGCAACGATTGCGTCAGACCGATTCCGATCGCTGTTCCGTTGCATCCTATTGTGGGACGCGAGAGCGAGAGAGAGTAAGCTTTTCGAGAGGAGACGAGATAGGGATCGATTTTCCAGTGTTGCACGACACTGCTCAAGTAAATGAAGCGAGGGAGGACTGCGATTGAACGTCCGTTTGTTCAATTGTCGGGGTCTTCTTTTTTCTTTTTTAAAGGTTTGTTTGTGTATGGACGAAGCGGTTGTTTGGATAAAGTCGATGGCTGGTGAGATTATGTATACGGGATGGATTCGTCATAAGTAGAAACGGGTCGTACCCGACGATGACACTACTTATTCCAACCGGCACGAATCTTCAACGTCTCGTGAATACTTTAAACTCTCCTTTCTCTCTCTCTTTCTCTCTCTCTCACTCTCAATCCGTAAAATTCGAAACGAAATAAGAGGTCCGAGCGATCCAGTTTCCCTCCTTGTACACGTGCGTCACTCGACTTTAAAAATCGCTTGCGCGCGCGGCGACCGGAATTATTGTCAACTATATTTATACACGGAGAGAAAAATTTCAGTAAAAATTACAAAATGTTCCGCAATTTTTACTGAACTTTTCGGTACTGTGGTAACAGACTGCCAAAATGAGCGGATTTACTTGACTTTCTATACTTTTTATAGAATTTTCAGTAAAAATTACCAAACTGTTCAGTAACTATTAAGAGAATTCTCTTAAAATTTACTGAACAGTTCGGTAATTTTTACTGAAAATTCTATAAAAAGTATAGAAAGTCAAGTAAATCCGCTCAGTTTGGCAGTCTGTTACCACAGTACCGAAAAGAGAATTCTCTTAAAATTTACTGAACAGTTCGGTAATTTTTACTGAAAATTCTATAAAAAGTATAGAAAGTCAAGTAAATCCGCTCAGTTTGGCAGTCTGTTACCACAGTACCGAAAAGTTCAGTAAAAATTGCGGAACTTTTTGTAATTTTTACTGAAATTTTTCTCTTCGTGTACTAGCGTTAATCAGCGCGCTACGCGTGCCACTGTTTCGTCTTTTGTTTCTCTCCTTTAGAGATTCGAGACGGATTCGATTATTCGAGATTTCGAGATCGTTCGAGGGCAAAATAGATTATCTCGAATGCTCAATTTCGAATGCGTCCGGCGGCGCCGCTGAAGAAGCGAAAAACTTTCTATACGCGCGCAAGAGTTTGGGGGAACATGCGATTTGCGAGCACATATGTACGTATACATATATATAAGCAAGTACCGTTTCGCGATTGCGCAACTCGGGAGAAGCGACGACGACGACGTACATAACGGACGCGAGCGAGCGGCTTATTCAGACGCCAAACTGTCCTCGATAGAGCAAGAGAGAGAGAAAGAGAGCGACTAAGCGAGCTGCTACCTACTTTGTAGGCTCGCGCCTGCAGTCTCGCGCGCGCGCCTCGCGACCGACTTTTCGACTCGTCGTCGTCGTCTTCTTCTTTCTTTCCATTGAAAACGTAATACGTTTTCGGGCTACACGCTGGGAGATCGATTCTTATACACGCTGACGTGTGCAAGTAAGTGTGTGTGTGTGTGTGTGTGTGTGTGTGTGTGTGTGTGTGTGTGTGTGTGTGTGTGTGTGTGTGTGTGTGTGTGTGTGTGTGTGTGTGTGCGTGTGTGTACATGTTGGAAGGGATTGAAATTTAGCTTTGGCCCACTTATGCGTTGGAGAGTAGTAGTAGTAGTAGCAGTAGTAGTAGTAGTCCATTAGCTGGGTGGTACTACGTTTTCGCTGATGCAACGATTGTGGGTATATGAATAGGGACCGTCGCGCGCTGCTTTTTTCTTTATTAATCGATAGGTGAAAGAGTGTCGTAAGTTGACTGTCGTTTGTAATGGAAAATATATGTACGCAATGGGATTAAGAGGGGAATTGCGGTATGGGCGATACAAGTGTGTGTGTGAGTATATGTGCAGGCGAAGGTTAATAATGCAACGAACATTTGTCCCAAGCTGTATATAAGCGAGACCCACCGCACTCGCCGTCTGGTTTGTTAAGGCGTAACATGTGTTATTGTGCGATGGATACCGCTACTGCTATATAGTAGTAACAAATTACAGTTTTATAAGGTTGAATTTTAGTTTGGGATTGTTTTTAATAAGGCTAGGATTATGCGCGTCCTACCGAAAAATTACCCTGCTAATTGTGTTTTAAATGAGTTTGGATTGCTGAGAAAGGTCTTAAGGATGGAACAATTATAAATTGCGCAAACCCAATTATTTTAGATTTTTACATAATATTAAACGCTTTTAAAACATAATTACGCTCATTTTGATGTAAATTGCGCTAATTATCAATTTATTCACTGCTCCGACTTAACACACTTTCATGCCTCCGTATAAAACTCCGAAGCATCTTTTCGTAAACTTAATTGAAAATTTTCATTCGAGGCGCTCATTCATCCGACACCTATACTACTACTGCAACGCACCGCACACGCCATCCATCAAATCACCAAAAACTGTTACGAAAGCCCCACTGGCAACCAGGTCAGCCCTATGCTAAGAAGGGCACCCAACAAATAACTCGTCCGGGACCCCGATATTTTCATCAACCTCCTCGCGTATCGCACACACACAATCCGAACCAGCACACCACACCACGAGCCGTCAGTTCGGCGAATAAGTACCCCTGTCAAAATACATCACGGTCTACTTCGCGTGCTTATATATACCACCAGCTTACAAAACGAGCGCCAAAAATATATATAGCCGCGCGCACGCAGGGCCCGGGCTTAATTAAATTTAATTAAATTCCTAACAAAACAGCGTGAGCCCGCGTGCACGGATATATTATTCACGCGATACGATTGGAATCATTCACGCGAAGTATAGGTATATATGTATACACAGAAACGCGAGGACCTTAACCCTGTCATTACGCGAGAAACGAATTCCAATCCTCACCTTTTCCCGAAAGACGAAGACGAAGAAGCGGGGCAACAGCCCGGAGACAAAGCCCGCACGCCGGAGAGCGAGAAAGAGGGAAGATACACTTGCGGGCGAGAGCGTGTGTATACGCGGAGAGGAGAGAAGAGGAGAGGGAGAAAGTCAGGCTGTGCTCGAATCCGTTCAAGGCTGCGGAAGGTCGAGCCGCGAGAGCTCGCGAGCTCGCTTGCTCAGCTAGCTCGCGTACAGCCTCTGCCTGCCTGCCTGCACCGAGGAGAAGAGAGGATCGAAAATCGCGCGAGAGAGAGAGCGAGGCAAGAGAGTATAAGCCTCGAGGGTAGGCCGCATTGTCTGGATAAATTTTAATTGGCACTGAGCGCGCACGACTCGCCCGATGCTCTATTCTTTCCCATCCTCTCTCTCTCTCCTCTCGCAGAAGATCCTCCCGGGAGAGAGAGCACGCGCGAGGAGCAGATAAGTGCGATAGAGCGATAGGGAAAGAGAGAGGCCGAGAGAGAGAAGAGAGCACCGAGAGTTGGTACGGACGGATAAGAAGAGAGAGAGAGAGAGAGGAGCGAGATCAATTGTTGTTGCTTCGGTGCGCGCGCGTGCACTCCTTCCGAGTTCCGAGAAACGGAAAGTTCTCTCTCCTTCTCCTTCGTGGGCAGTCCTCCTCTCCAAGGAAAGAGACGATAGAACGACTGGGTCGAGAGCATAATCCGCACGCGATGTGTATACGCGTCGCGTCTGCACGGGGCAGTTGAAAATCGATGTGTATAGCTCGAGGGAGGGCGAGGTTCCATCCCGGGACACGCGATATTTTCGGTGGTGCATGTATATACGGGAGCCAAGAGGAGAGAACGAGCAGGTTATTGAAAAAAAGGACGGCCGAGTGTGTTTATTCGCGAAATTACAGTGTTGGAAATATAACGAAATGCAAAGCGACGATTTGTATGGATGGTAATCGCTCTCCACAAGAGAGAAGAACGTTTAATGCCACAGGTGTCCGTCTGGAGTAGCTTTCTTTAACGAGGCCCATTGTTGTGCAAATTTTCATCCGAGAACACACCCCGCCTCTACTCTCACCGCGTGTCTCTCTCTCTCTCTCCTCTCCGTATACCGTATATATACCGTACAAGCGAAATTTTTGCTCTTATAACGTTTAATTGAAATCGTTAACGGCTACTGCTACTACTACACCAATACACTCCGCCACAAAGATAACAGTAGAATGAACAGCAGCTATAGCAATACTCGGGCACACGTGGCCGCGTACACATCCGCTCTCTCTCTCTCTCTCTCCACCCTGGGCACCCACGCGATCTTATCGGCTAATAGCACGACACGCCGCGACACTTGCGCGCGCACAAACGGTAACACACGTCACAGCGAAAATCTCTCCGTCTCTGTCCTCCCCCGTATCCTTTCCCGTATCAAAGCACCGCTGGAGCATTAACAGCAGCAGCTGCATGCAGCAGTAGCACATCGCCGTCGTTGTAGGCGTATAACGGAAGTCGGGGCAAAAACGAAACCCAGCCCCGATGTACATTAACCAGCGACCGATCTCTCGGCCCCTCATTAAGGACGCATTGTTCGGGATCCAACTTCAAAGCCTCCCCCCACCCTTCTCTCCTACGGATCGCCTCAAAGTTGATCGGTAAGCGGGCGGAGGCTAATTGACCGCGCGTGCGGACCTGAACTTCTCTCTCTCTCTCTCTCTCTCTATGCTGCGAGAGACAAGACAAAGAACAAAAGCAAGCGAGGACCCGTAGACTCGCGGAAAAGCTGCTGCTGCTGCCCACCCCAACATCCGGATTCCTACGCAGACTCCGCATCGTACGTACGTACGTACGTATATATATACACCCTACGGATCCCGTACCAGGAAACTCATCAGCCCTTCGGCCATTTATTCCCATTCCCGCGAGCGCGAGCGCTGTGTAATTATTGGCCTGCGTATCATCAACGTCTATGCACGATCGCCTCTCTATATGTATATGTGACTGCGGCCTGACACGCACGCGCGTATTGTACGTATAGCATATGGGCTGCGCACGCGCGCGCGCGCAAAAGCTAGCAAGTTGTACTTAAGGTATAGAGAGTTGATCGTTTTTCCCTTTTTGGCGGCGAGGGGGTAACGAACGAGCGCGATATATATCCGCCCACCGGAGAGTCTGCGGGGCTATATCAATGAAGCGTGCTTGATGGAAAATTAGAAGGATGCGAAGAGATGGAGAGTGAGTGTTATTCATTAGAGGTGAGGTGAAATGGTCGGGTTGATCGGTAAAGGCGTAAGAGGTGTGTGGGAGATTTTTTTTCTTTCATAAGCGAAATGTATATGATTGTGGTTGATGATGATTCTTTGAAGGTATATTCAATGATGTGGATTAAATTATTAGGTACGGGTGTGAGGTATGCAGTCGACGTGAAATCTTGTGTAACACGTCTCGTCGACTGCGAATGTATCATTTAACGCTTCAGAAGTAATTTCACTTCTTCAACTGGTTGTGCATTAAATAACCATAACCGACTCGACCAACGAAGAAAAAAAAACACATATCTCGTACCCACGCTGAAAGCTCCCACCGAACTATACTACAACTACCACCGGTCAAATTGAAACCCCTAACCCTGCGGTCACTCTGACCGACTAGACTGACTATATACGAATAAAAGAGAGTGAAAAAAGGGAAAAACAAGTGACACACAAAGACTGGCCAACAAAGGAGCAGTTCGAGCGGAAAGATGTAGACCGCAGAATGTGCGGTCGTCGTCGTAGTCGCGACGTGCATAAAAATATATTATACGTGTACGCAAATGTCTGGACAGATGCGCGAGCGAGCAACAGAGGTTAATAGCCAGGTACGTACCCTGTGGCCGGATGGAGAGGACCTCACTCTCTCTCCCTCTCTCCTTCGTGTGCACTATATGGTGTATCAGCAAACCTCCAATTATTAATTGTGTCTCGCTCAAGTGGTATGTAGTCTGTCATTTGGCCAAGGAATATATATAACTGGTATGTGTGTGTGTATGCAGAGCGGTCGAGGACAGCTGAGTTGTTGCTCGCGTTTTGATTCGGTCAATGTCGATGCGTTGCGATATGTATGCAAGAAGAATGTAATTCGGGAGAGTTGGGTGTTTTTTTCTTGGTGAGGGAGTTCAGAAGGTATGCCGTGAGTCATGCGATAATATTTATGTTATTTTTGGGTGATTGGCAGTTAAGGGCAGTGCTCGTACGATTGCTTTCAAAGTTGTATTTTCTACGCACCCAAAATACCTAAACATTTAAATTCTGTATAAATCATAAGAACCATCCCTGGTAGAAATGTTAACCAGAAACGAGCTATTTTTCAGTTAACTTTATGACTAAAAACGAACATTGCTTGTATTTCATAATTATGTACCAATCCAAAATAAATTATGGCATTTAGACTTCATAAGATATGTATTTTAAGTATAAATAGCAGAACTTTAAGATTAATTATATTATTTTTGCATTATGATTTTTGCTAACAATGCTTCCATTTAATTAACACATAGCTATAAAATATGGTTAATTTTCTACCAGGGATGTTTATATGTTTATATAAACTTACTTTCTGGATTGTACGGTTCTTCTCAACCGGTTACCCATTGCATAACCTGAATTTTATCGGCAACAAAAACCCGCATGCTATATGTAGACTCGAAAATATTTTCGACAAAAATTCATTTCCACCTAGCCAATAACGGTGTGTGTCCAACGCCCTCGCAACACCGCGTCGATCGCAAAAGACCCGCATACCCAAGGCCAACCACTAACTTCCAGCAACTCTCCTGGGCTCTCCGACGACAGTTCCCATTTTTCAATCATTTCCACACACGAGCATGCACACATACACACACACTGTCAAGGCCAGTCCGTAATAAATCCACGTTTAATTGAACTCTCTCATATACTCCCTCGTCCCGATTTCCGCGTTTATAACTTATATATATCTTCGCTCACATTGACGCATCCGTATGTATATATACACACACACCCACGACACGTCAGACGCGCGCGTTTCGGATCCCGCATTTCACGCTCCCAGTGTACACGATTCAAAAGAGATCCTTCGCCATCATCGCACAAGGACAGCCGCCGACGACGTACAGCACCTCATTCGCTAGGACGTGCTCTCTCTCGTATGCATAGCGACGACGCCACGTTTCGCAGATATGTCTAACGAAACACCACACGCGTGAACCAGTCGTAAAGTAACTAGCTATGGCTAACGTACGTATGTATACGTATGCAGAGACGAAAAAATCACCCTCCCGGCCGGTAATAAAATAGCAGTGAGCGCGAGCGCGTAAAAATGCGTATCTCTAGCTCTGGCTCTCCCACATCCGTCTGCGCGATATTGAGGCCGTGACGGAATCCGCGCTGGCGGTAGCGAACTTACAACTCGAGCGCGAGATATCGAAGGACACGCGCCGATCTGCGCGTGTACCTTTACATACATGCCTATACCTACCTACCCACAGGCCGTTGCCCCTTTTTTCGCGCGTGTCGTACACACGTGTGTGTGTGTGTGTGTGTGTGTGTGTGTGTGTTAGGTGCAAAAATCACTCGCTCACGTTGGTACGTTTCCGCGAGCGTATATATAGAGACCGGAGGCGACGGTCGATAGCGGCAACGCGTGAATAATCGCGCGCACGACCGACTTTTCGCACGATTTGCTCTCGCGCTTATACTCTTGTTATATACGCTCACGGGTTATTGTTGTCGGGGGAGAGACGGCACAGCCGAATCGTGAGCTGTTGCCTCGGACGTATACGTTTCGGAGACAGGCAGACGGCTGACCTTATCTACGACGTTCATTGTCACTCGCGGCTGAAATTTCTCGCGCGCGAGCGCTCTCTCCATGGCTCTGACGTTTTCATTGTCTTTTCGTCGCGCGGAGCGAGAGCGTAACTTTTTCTCCCGTGACCCCGACACGACAGACGTATCGATTTGATTCAATTTCCCAAGCGCGAGTCGAGGAGAGCAAGAGAAAGATGAATTTTTATCTGATGTCCGCGCTAGGGGGTGGGAGGAAGGAGGAAGAAGAGTTACGACGCTGGGAGAGGAAACTTTCTCGCGCGCCCGCGCGCGCGCGCGGGATGAGATTGTTCTTGTGAACTCACGCGGCGTCGTTGCAAATAAAGCGATCTGAGATTTTGAGCGGAGATTGGGTGAAGTAACTCTATGGTCGCGTCGCGCGCCGTGTAGTTGTGTCACTCCGCACGGTGCAAAACTTTCTCGAAGCAATTCGTTATTACTTCGTTTCGACAATGCTTATATCGATCTGCTATCGAATAGTTCGCGATGCGGTTACTGCCCATGTTGTTTCTTTGGATTAATAGGCGATGTTCAATGACAATACTCAAATTAGCATACCCAAGAGGCCGTATACCATTTAATACCCAATTAAAATGAAGATATCACATTCAAATTGCCATAATTACCGACACACATAAGTCAACAAAGCAGCCACACGACATCGCGCGCGCGCGTCATTCGCAATCACCAATTTCACTCTTACCCGTGCGATGACGCAAGCCACGGCTGCTCTCTCACTTTTTTTTTATCAATGCCGATCCGACACCGCCAATTACCCGGCGATCCAATTCATCTCGCATCGTAAAAATCCCGATCGACTACTCCTCCTCTCTCTCCCTCGCCCAACTTTCACTGGAATACGGTAAATTTTGATTTCCACTCTTCGGATCTCGACACTCGCGCGAATAATAATAATAATAATAACTCCGGCGCAGCGGCAAAAAGGCGAGAGAGCGGCGAATTACGAAGCGTAAAGTGCAAAGTGTAAATATTAATCACGCCCGGCTGGCGGAGAGCGCGCGGCCGAGCGTAAAATTCGCGCACGATCGAGTCCTCCGAGCGAGAACGCGATTTCCGGGGACGCAGCAGCAGCAGCAGCAGCCGGCAGCAGCATCCGCGCGAGCATAATGGAGCGCATGCGCAGATGATTAATATACGGGTGTGGAGAGAAAGAGAGAGATCCTCCGGCAACTGCTATTGTAATTATCATAATTGGTTGGGGGGTCTGTAGCGTTCTTATGCGAGTGTTGCCCCGGAAAATTCTAAAAAGGATAGTTTGAAATTCCTTCTGTGTAGTTTTCCGACGAGATGTAAGGGGAGCGTATTTTTAGCTCGTACATTACGAGCAATTAACGGTGTAGACGTAAGTTTAGTTGTATGTGTTATTTTTTCGTACGCGTTACATGTGGGATATGATGTCGGCCGGCTGGCGTTCATACCTAAAACTTTCTGCTGCAATGTATCACGTTCGTTCGCTCCTTCATAATTCATTAATTTTGACATAGTTATTCTGTATACCGACAGTATGATTTCCCGCACGTGAACATGATCAAAAATGAAACATGCTTAATCTCAATTACTCTCTCCACCCTGGAAATGGCTCGGCGAAAATCTGTTACAGTTTAACATGAGTATATTTAACGATTATAAATGTGAGTGAGAGAGATTTTTTGGTATGTACGTCTACATAAATTAATCAGCTTGTGTTGTTGCTAATCAGGCATTTATGTAATATTCGGACTAGAAAGTTATAAGCGCATATACACTCGTTATCTCTTTACAACTAAATCAATTTACGGAAGATTGATACACTTCTGCATTAGTTTTGACTGCTATAATACCAACTGCTTTCCCATTCCAGATAACGAAATCCACTTCCCGAACCGTATAATATTAATTGTCGTGAACCAGAATTACCAGTCCACCACAAATTAATTCATTATACGCGGAATTATTTTACACCACGCCTACTATCGTAATTCACCCCATCGAGAGTCATGATTCTCCGCGGCGTAAATTATATAAAAGACTGTCTCTCATACTCCAACTCCATAAAAATCGCGGCTATCTTCATAAAGCACTAATTTCCATTTCCGCGCGCGCATGCGATTTTCGCTAATTTAATGAAAATTTACGCGCGCCGATGCCTCCTTCCACCCGTAACTCGCGCGAGTTAGCGGCGGCGGCGCGCTCGCGCGTAATCATAACCCCTTACCTCTGCCTTAATAAGAGTATATAATTTCGAGGAATGAAGAGCCGTTTAGGGCGTCGTTAAGTGAAAAAGACACTATCGCGTTCGCGCGCACGCACCAAGCCTGACTCCTCTAAGCGTATAGATATATCCCTAGGCGCACGCGCGCGCAACAAAAAGAAAAGCGCGAAGAGGAGGGGGAGAGCAAAGGCTATATAGCTACTTCGCGCTTATTAGGAGGGTACAACCGGTCGATTAGTACTGTGACTTTACGAGAGCGATAACTACCGGCAGTAAATATATTGCAGCGCAGCAGCAGCCCCGCAACTCGCTCTCGGCGCGGCAAAAGAAAATCCCTATCTTTCTCTCTCTCTCTCCCCGGGTGCGCAAGCGTGGAGGCCGCTGATTATTGGCCCGTAAATAAGATTTTCGTCCGTTTAAGGAGCCGGGAAAAGTGAATATGCACGACGCCGGACGAGAGCGCAATCTGTTGCGAGATTACGCTACACTACTATATACCTACGACTATGGGTGGAAAGTGAAAAGGCGCTTAAAAAACGCCACATGCCGCAGCTGCGCGGCTGTGTTGTTGTAGTTTCGCGTATGTGTATACCGCCGCGCGCGCGGGAGGAAACGGAAAATTTCCTCTAAGTGAGCTTAATGCTCGGCGCATTAGAGCCGGGCGTGGTGATGGTGGCGGCGGTTGCCGCTGGTTGCTTAAAATAAAAAAAAAAAAGCTACCCATACCCGCGCACGGCTGAAATCGTGCCGCAAGTTTTATCGCACCGCTGCATCGCCGTACACCGGTGTAATAGCCGTGCGCACGACTCTCTCGCGCAGTGGTAATCTCTCTCCCTCTCTCGAGACGAGGCGAAATTTACACGGCTGATTCGGCACTTTTCTCTTCCCTCCGACGCAAATTGAAAATTAAAATCGTTTCCGCAATTTGGGTGGCGATGGTGCTGTGTATAGCCCATTATGTATAGTAGGGGTTTTCAATTTTTCCGATGGTATATTCGCGTGTATATAGCAGCCGTGAGAGAGTGGAATGCGGGATGGTAGTCGAGTCACAGTCGGATGCGTAAGCCGAGCCGGAATCTCTAGGAATGAGTGTAGGTAAGCGAGGAGGATTATAATATTAACGAGATTCCGCGGATGCCGACCGGCCGTGGCGCGAAGATGTTTTTCCGAGCGCGGAGGCGCGACGATGAAAGTGATGAAAGAGAGATTACCGGCGCGGGATTCTCTCTTTTTTTACAGCGAGTCTCATCCTATTATGTATTAGAATTTTAATGATAATGTATACATTGATTTGGGATTTTGGGTTTAGGCGGATTTGCCGGTTTCGGCAAGCGTGAGGTATGTGGGATTTACTAAATTGAAGGTTATCGGATCTGACGTTAATTTGATTAGCAAGCGTGATACACGTCATTACGTCATGAATTTTAATATTACCTGTGCGTCTCTCAGGATAGGTTAGACCCGGCGATAGAAGGACGAATCTTTAAAAAATAAAGCATATATAAAAATTCATGGCTTCACTAACGGCCATTTTTACTTTTTCAGAATAATTATCGTAATTACTGGCCTATCTTAATGGTAATCTGCCTCTAATAAACAAAAAACATGCATATGTATAACTATCTGCGTGTGAGCACACGTATAAACGACATTTTTCCGCAACTTAATGCGCCTCGCAATATATCTCACGAAATTAGACGGACTTAGCATGCTATACACTTCTCTCTGACATAACCGAGAGAGGAACGAGCCATTAAACGCGCGCGCCTATACAAGAAATCGGGCACAAAAAACTTTATTATCGCGCTGTATTACCTCGTTGACAGTCCTCCCCTGAAAAAAGCGCCAGCGCTACCGCGGACTTCCTTGCGCAATGTAGGAAACTCTCCCGCGATATTATGATTTCCTTTTCCATCCCGAATTCAGTTATTCGCTCCACGTGATACATGCGGACATACATATATACACACGCGTCGACGCGCGATTTACAATGCAAACCATATAGACGCGAGTCGCTTGCAAAATCCGGCTTGAAAAGAAAACGACAACAGCGACGACGGAATATAGCGGTTTATAAATATGCCGAATGTGAGCAGTAGCGTACACCGCAATTCGGCTTCCGCGCAAAAAGCGCCTCTTAAAATCGAGCGAATTTCGCAAGGGGTACATATATATCTCTCTTGCAGCACCTCTCGCATACCTTCCCCACTCCTATATATATATCCTCGCACACACGTACACACTTCCACGTACATGTACGTGTGCGCGCATGAGCATCGACGAGAATAATCGATCGGCGAGATGCGCGAGCGCGCGGCTCTTATAAGATAGCGATCGAATAATTGCCGCGGCGGCGCATATAGTGCCGCGCTACAAGCGCGCTCGCCATAGGTGTTTTGCATCGACGTCTTATTAGATCGTCTAACGGCCGGGGGAAAAAGCGTGACTAATTGATCTAAGTGTGTCATCCGAGCGAGAGGCGAGCAGCTAGAGCGAGCTAGTGAGCGCTTAAATATGTTAATTGCCCTCATACTGCTGCTGCTGACTTTTCCCCTCTCGCACGTACGGGGGCTTTATCTCGTGCGCTGCAGAGTGGAGACAAGGACGATGGGGATATTTTTCTTGCTGCTTCCTTTGTCTTGGCTGCGCTTCGTAGGGGATTCTTTCTCTCCATCTTCTTCTTCTTTTTTAAAGAAGGAGCTGCCGCTAATTTCCTAGTAGGAGGGAGAGAGGGAGGTATTCTAATGGATGCGTCGAACGGTAGTCGCGTGTGCGCGAGGGAGAGAGGATAGGGAGGATTTTTCTGCCGATCCTATCGCCCGCCGGCTGCATGAATATTGATGGTCAAAGGTCGTTCAAGGAAATTTCCATCCTTTGTTCCCAATGTTTTATAAATTGCTTTAGTTCTAATTGATTGACAGCACACACGCTCGCGTATATATATATATATATATATATAAAGACTTTCCTAGCTGGCGCGGGTATAATTGCGCAGACCTCGCCATTGAAACTTCAATCCTTCCCACACACACACACATGCGCGCGCACGTGCCGTTAGACATCACTTTCAATATCACCTGTCTTTATTACAATCATCAATAACCTCTTCTAAATAAAGCGCATGCATATACATAGCCTGCGTTCGCGCGCGTAATTAACGGGAGCCGCGGGCAAGGTCTCTCCCGCGAATCATTTTCTCGTTTCGAGCAAACCGCGCTTTGTGCCAATATCGACAAAGAATCCATTGTTAGCGTCGCGTCGCACATGCGGGTGTCTCTCGTTTTTGGACTACTGCACGCGTGTGTACGCGGAATGAATCAAACGCTCGTGCGTTTACGGAGGCGCGAAAATGAGCTGTCGGCTAATTGAACGGGTGTCGGCAGCAGCGCGATTTAAAAGTGTTTAAGGCGACGCTAATCCGTGACTCATAGATATACTTGTAATCGGGACGGATTTAACATCTGCGTGCATTAGTGTACGCTGCCTGTGTTATGTTGCGATCGACATGAGCAATATCCAGTGTCCATAGTGATTTTTACGCAATTTTGATTTGTAAGTATGGTATATATTCGACTTGCACAGCGGTTTTTTTAATGGCGTTATGCGTTTTATGGGCTCGAATTATTGCGGCTGTTTGATATGAATTGCGTTCAGTTAGATATATTTCTCAATAATTGTCAGTATGGGTGCGATTATCGTGGACGTATATATATATGTATATATAGGCGAGAACAAAGGTGTACGGTGTGTTATATACGAAGGTGAAAAAAAAATCCGATGGAATACATAAAATAAATGTAAAGCTGTATACTTCGGCATTTTTATAACTGTCCATTTACACCTCGCTAACTTCGATTGATAATAATACGTTTCAGCAGATTATAACTCCACACGGAGCGTATATATAAACATTTTTTTTTTATTTTCTCCGGACAATTTTTATCTGCTACACGCACCGGGAAATGATAATGGACATACAAAGTCCAACTCATAATATCCCCCGGATAACCAGCAGCTTCACTCTTGCCACCGAGTGTAATAACTAAACGATTCGTGTATACAGAAATGCCAGCGCTATCTCGAAAATTTCCCCTTATCTACCTCGGTCTCTAATCTAATTAAATTATTGCACAATTACAAGTCGCAGAAGACTTCCTCCCCATCAAAAAGACGAAGAAAAGAAGAACAAAACCCACCACCACCACCATGCACACACGACCTCGAGCAAAGTTCCTCCCCGGTAAATATAAGTATATTCCGATCTCTCTCTCTCGCTCTCCTTCTTTCGGAATGCGCGAGCGCGTATACGCATATATATACACACACACACACACACACGCTCGGACATTATGGCATTACGCGCGATTACCCATTACGCGAGCTAGTTATGCACGCGCGGGCCGCGCGGGATAAAGCGGCGCGGAGGCGAACGAGGAGAGCTAGCAAGGTACAAAAAGGAAAGGGAAAACGCGCACGCACGCTTGTATATACGTATAGGAAAAAGCCGAGGGCGCGCGCGGATAACCTCCGTAAATTACCCATTACGATAATGAACATTATAACGCGCGCGCCGCAAGGGTGAGTCGTCGTCCTTTAGGCCAAGAGCGATGATCGAAAGTATTATAAGCGACGCGTATGTGTGTGTATGTGTATGTATGCAAGCGTGTGCCGTTTAATTGCCCGCTCGATTTCAATTACGCTATAGCGTATACAGTGCCGGTATCGCACACACGCCGCGCGAGCGCGGCGAGGCGAGCATCCGTAATGGAGAGGGTTTTGTTGCTGTCTTTTCGCCGCTGGCCTTGAACTTGCGTACACCGATGAACCCGTGCCGTGCTGTGTATAGACGCTGTGTAGGGCTCCAGCTCTAGCCCGCGCTCAGAGAGTTTTTGCCCACGGTGTAAGTAGTGCATATATCGTTTAACTGCTGCCAAAGTGATTTCGTTCGCGGGGCCGATGTTTATACAAGGATGATCTTTTTTTTTCGAGGATGGGGATGACGCGATGGAAAATAGTAGCAAAGTGTGGGAAGTTTTGTAAAAGTTGAACTGCTTGATTTTAGGTTTATTGGAATAGTTGCGAAATTCTATAGAAAGTTGGTTCATTTGATTATATTAAGGAATGAGAGTTTCATTTAGTAGGAACAAACAAATGAGATGAAATGAATATACATAATGGAAGTAATAATTTCTATTTCTGTTGGAATCATTACGTTTAATTATAGTTGTTTGCTTAATTAGCTTTTTCATTGTAATTGTTATATGACTTCGAAGTTAATTTTAAAACTATTCGAAAGAATAAAGTGCCGCAAAGTGTAATTTCAAACGTGAATAGAACTCTGCAATGCCTAGCCATTTAGTTAAAACCAGTATAATTAGATTTTTAATTGTTCAATTAAAGAAAACGAATAATATCTATATTAAGCGAAGCAAATATATTTTCGTTTTCCCTCGTTTTGCCCTCGATTCCATTCAGCGTTGGTTACGTAACGCGAAATACACGCCGGCCAAGTTATTATACATAAAAAATTATATAACGAACTTTAGTCGTTTTACAATGGCCAGCAGCAGCAGCGCACCACCGGTGTCTAAACAGACCATTACTCAAGTGAAAAGTTGAAGGAAATTTGACACCGTTACTGAAAGCAATCAACCGCCTGCATGGCAGCTCTCTTTTCTTTCTCTCCCTCTCTCGCACTCGCTTCTGTCAAATTTTCACCGAGAGATATTGATCTACAATACGACAGGCCGTAAACTGATTGTAAATTCTCGTTTATGCATACTGGATATGGTAAACCCAGTAATTTGAGTAAACCGCGCGTAAAAATGCGGGCGGGGAAAAATCTCGTTTAATAGTTTTTATCTCAACCACGAGAAAGAGAGAAAGAGAAAGAGACGTACAATACTTCGCGTTCTCGTCGGGGTTTTAATGAAATCGCGCGGCGGGGTAAAAAAATTTTTTGCAAAGTGATAACACATTTTTCTTTCTTCTACCGCGGAACTTGTAATTTGTCTAATTCCACGTTGTACAAGATAAATTATAATATGATTAAAATCTCGGGAAAAAATTCTTAGTAACTTAATACCGGCTATTTAGCGTCAAAATGCGAATATCCCGCAGCACCGAACTCCCAGCCAAGAAAGTGCACGGAGCATGTAAAAGCTCTGTTAAGCGGAGAAAGTAAAATCGGAGAGATAATCGAAAATTAATCGTGCATAACGATCCACTAAAACCGCGATAAACCGCACGCGAACTCCGCCGGCTAATCGCTCGCGAAATGTAATATACCGTCGTTCAGAAATCAATTTTTCACTACGTCTAATCCTCAACCAGCCTTGCACAACTACTCGTACAAGCGCGCAACGATAATTAAAATCGTATGTTTGTACAGCAGCTGCGGCAGCGGCGACGGCGACGGCCCATTTTTTCCCGCGCGCGTTACACCATAAACCAGCCGCGTGTAACATTGACTCTCATCTTTTTTCAAGTGCAAACACCGTGCTCGCCCGCTCGCTTGTTTGCGAGAAAAACCTACAACGCTCGGCGATAATCGCAATGCGGGAGTACTCACGCGACAAAGAGAGAAGGGCGATTTTTTTTCTTTCTATATGCACACACACACACACACTTTTCAGCTGGCCTGCGGTAATTGCGTTTGTCGCCCGCAGAATTTTTTGCCCCGCGCGCGGTGGTGGCGACGGCGGCGAGCAATAATCTCGAGCGAGCGCAATAAAAGAGAATAATTGATAGGTTTGCTCAGGAGCCGAAACAACCTTGCAATTAATAAGCCGTAAACCCGAGAGCTGCGGCTGCTGTTGTTGTTGTTGTCGTTGTTGCAAAATCCGGAGAATTCGCGATTGCGTTTCGTCACATAGTGCGCGCGGGCGGGCTGAATTCGATGATGGAAGAAATCGCGCTGCGGTTTAGCGTCGAAGGAGTGGCGTTTTTTCACAGATCTATGCCAGCTCTCGCGGGGTGTTCAGGTATATATATGTATATCGCGTAAACGGAAAGTTTGTAATTTTTCGAGTTTTATAAATCGGCGTTTTTTCGGATTCTCGGGATTGCTGATTCGAGCGTTATTTTTAAAGCTTGATGCAAGATTGATCTGGCTGCAAAAAATTATTTGGAAGTAGTTTGGCTCGTAGTTGGCGCGAATTTATCAACTTTTAGAGGAAAATGTCGGAGACAATGACAGCGAAGAAGGATTAAACGACGTTTCTTTGAGTTGGGCATTTTTATAGATATGTTTACGTTTGGCGCTATTTATATCAACGTCGTAACAGAATAAATGCAAATTTGAATTCCTTACTAATAGATGCGTATCTCAGAAAATACATTAGCTGGTAACCTTAACCAGAGAAAGACGTACCGTTTTTAACCCGAAACGATAAATCGCACCCAATCCGTCATTCAACCCCCGAATCTCTTAATAGAAAGTCACCTCGTATCACACGACTACGCCTCCAAATCGTATCATTAAATCTATCCGGTGATCGATGGTGGGCGAATACATACATCGCCTCTCATCCTAGACTCAGCGGCGCGTAAGTTCCACTCCCACCTTGGCAAACACACAACTTCATCGACCTATACTTACTTACCCGCGTGAAAAGTGCGTCGTCGCGCGGCGGCGACCGACTTGCGCTCGGCCGCTAATTCGGTCAGTCGAGCGCGCGCGTGTAACAGTAAAGCGAAAGCCGACGATGGAAAGTATAAGAGGCGATCGCTCTCTCGTCTTCGCTTTTTTTCCAGGTCGCGCGGAGTCAAGAATATGGATATACATGCTCGGGTTTGAGTGACGCTGGTGATGCATGAATCGAGGTTTTCAAGATGATTTTGTATGGATTTTGTATGTGAGTGGCCGTGAAAAATTATGTAAAGGCTTTTCGGGTGGCGTGCGCGTGTATCTGGATGTGGGATATTGACCGAGAAGAGCTATTTGGCTGTTGGGGTCGTTTTTCTCTTTGGGAGATTTATTTTGATTCAAATCGCGCTAAACGACTTCTTCACACTTCTTCAGTATATTTGATTGGGGGCATTTGTTATTCGGATGGAGGATATACGATCTTTTTTGTAAATCTTACATCAGATGTTTATGAGTGTTATTAAAAAATTTATTTCTGGAAATTTTTCTTATCTGTTGATCTGAACAAGGAAAGATGATATTAATATTATATTAAATTTACATTTTGATAAAACGTTTGATTATGCATTATCACAAAATTAATATAAAGTATATTTCTATAAACATTGATTTCATATCAGATATGTAATTACCATTACCATTTCGATAAGTCCAAAAAGGTATCAATTTATGCGAACCTCATTGAAGATGTTTTTACACGCCTTATCAGAGTAAATAATCAGATAACCAGCTTCAATTCAATAAATAAATTACAACTAATACCAAGTACATATTCATATTTATAAATACATCATCCTGTTACAGAGATAGCATCTATATGTGTAATTTCAAAGAAACGTCTATTTTCATACGCTCTCGCGCGATAAACTTTAAGCCGAAGGGGTATCCTTCGTTCACGGTTAAAAATACACATGATTAAAGAGATGTGCACTTTTTTGTGCAAAAGGATCACGCCCAAGGGGCCAAGAGTGTGTATAATCGCCGAAAAGCAAACGTGCAAAAAAGAGTTGACCCCGTTATATGTTTCGCGTGGTGAAAAAAAACCGGCGATTACAGTTGAAGGATCCAAACGCGCGAAAAAATATACTTGCGTCGCGGCCTCCTACCATTTGTTATTTTATCTTATATTACTCACGAGCCATGTACAAAAAGTGTATATCCATGCAAATTTATGGTTCTACGCATTATTCGCCTTATTCTTACAAATACCGCATCGCACTTTTACTTACGATTCATAAACCTACATTACGCGACGTTGCAGTGGGGGCCGTAAATCAAGCTTCAAAGAGGTCAGAGCCCGAAAAACTCCTATCCTCGCTTTTCCAACTTCCACTAAATCCTCCGCCCACGTATCCTACCTCCTCCTCTCTCGCTCTCTCGCTCTCCTATATACCGTCCGAAAAAAGCGTCGCCGCAGCAGCTCTTGGGTGCGAAAAAAGCAGTCGCTCGCTATATACTCTCCGCATATATCCACTCTCTCGCCACACTGCTCTTTCTCTCTCTCTCGCTCGTCCCGTCAAGGAGCGAACGAACTCGCCTCTCCTCCTCGCGCGCTCGCCGTCTCTCCTTCAATGTCGCGGGGTCAACGTATCATACAGTAGGCGGGCGGCTCTCTCCCTCTAATACACACACGTACTCGCATACTCCATACTACCATTACCACCTATATCTCTACCCACACACAGACACACACATACACATATACATGCTTACTTCGACTCTCATACTCCTCCGCTCCGATTTCCTCCCGAATCTCTTCTCTTACGCGCAGAGATTTTCACGCAGTGGAGAGAGAAGATCGAGAGAAAGAGAGAAAGAGGACGAGAGAAGAGCCGGCGCTTTATTAGAATTCTACTGCGCGCGCAACCAGTTTCGTCCGTGAAAAATGCCCGAGCGCGGGGCTGCAACCAGGATCCGGTCGAGCGTTTCCGCAGCGCGTCAAGCGAGGCAGCAGCCAGCGCGAGTATACGCGAGCGCAAGGAGAGCGAAAGAGAGAGAGAGAGAGGTTTATGTGTAATATCGCACGCATGCAAGAATGGCAAATGTGTGTGTGTGTGTGTGTGTAAGTGCGTTGTGTGTGCCAGATAATGACCGGCTACCGGTAACCGAGAATCGAGGAGGGTATCGAAAAATCGAGCGGTTCCAGTTGCTAGGGTTAGGTTGTTGGAGCTGGATGGCTATCGATGCTTATATGTATGTGCGTGCAAACGTTGCTTCAGTATCGGTTGAAAATTTAAAAAATTATTTTAAATCATGAATAAATTTGTTTATTTTTCAATAGTTTTGGTATAAAATGTACTTGTAAAATAGTTTATACATGGCAAATGTCCAATTCGAGATTATCGTAAAATGTAGTGGACCTCATACAGAAAATATTTAAAAAGATCGGTTTTTAACTACCCAACTCTATTTCAAGTAGCAACCGATTCCACTGAACTTGAAAGCTGGCTGCTTGCAACCAGTCATTTTCCGGAACCACTACCCTGTTCGAAATTCCGACATTCAAAAACGTTCGCCAAAAAATCGTTGGTACCCAAAAAGAAAAAAAATCTTAACCCTATAACTACTCACCAAAATCAGCAACGACAGAAATCCAAACCCCTTCGAGATCCCCCGTATCGACGGGCGCTGTCATAGGCAGATATATCTCTCGCAGGACGACGGTGCAGTGCTCCAGTGTCCGCACAGAATGTCAAACTTTATCCCAAAAAAAAACTAAATCTCACCTCCGCGCCAAAGAAAACTTCGCACTAATTTTATACAGCCAAAAAAATCCCTTCCTCTTCTGTCACTAGCCGCTCTCATCTACCATCACTCATCATCTCTCTCCCCCGTCAACAATCATCGATCATCACTGAAGCACTGTTACATATGCATATATAAATTTTCCAAATCCAACTATGTATATATTACACCTAACAGCTACTATACTGGCCCTGCTTCATATACGCACTCTGATCGCCTCCTCAAGAAGACGACCGGCGAGGTGAACTTGAGCTATAACTACTATCTCTACTACACTCTCTCCCTCTGTTCGCGCGCGCGTGCAACGAAGCAGCACGGGCGAGGACTGACGCGGTACTGGCTCTTCTTGCGCTCAACGCTCCTTCCTTTCCTGCGCGCGCGCGCGCCCGCCTCCCCTCCCGAACTGCTCTGCGTCGCGCGGCGCGGGAAAGTGGCGGCGACGGCGGCGGCGGTGGTGGACGACGACGACTGGTGTGTGTATATACAGGTAAGCGGCCGAGCGCGCAGCGGCAGAGCCGTCGCGACAACCGGCTCGTCGCGATGTACGTATATATACGTCTGTTAAAAGAGAGAGAGGGTCTGAGTGTATATGTATATACGAAGGGAGCCCAAGCCTCCCGAGTATATACATATATATGTACTGCACAGCGATGAGCGCGTGTGGATCTGTGTGTGTAGTAGGTGGACGTGCGTTCGCCGTCTCTCTCCGTCTTTCTTTTTTCAAGAGAGAGATAGAGAGTCTTTTTGCTTGCTAGCCTCTCTCTCGCTCTCTCTCTTCGCTTCGCCGTCTTCTATCTCTCCCCCGTTCGATGCACCTCGCACGTATATATATGTGTGTGTGTGTGTGTGTGTGCAAAGGAGAGAAGAAGAAGGAGCCGGTGCCTCGCGAGCGCGCCTTTGTGTGTGCGTACGCCCACGCAATTTTAACCCTGGCGATAAGGAAGAGCGAGAGAGAGAGAAAGAGGCGATTGAACCCTTTCACTGCACGCTGGCGGCCTTTGGCCCTTTGCTTCTTCGCGCGCACGCGGCGACGACGACGACGACGAAAGTTTGCTTTTACTTACTTACACTCGCCCCGATAACAATGGCAGGGAATGGAATCGTTAAGTAAATGGCGAACGCGAGTGTACCGTATGTGTGTGTGTGACGCGGAGAGGTTGGCGACGTTGGCTTTATCTTAATGTTTCACTTGCGGGTTTCGGCGTGCGACTGTGGTCGTAAAATTTAGGCAGAGGAATATAATCCTCGAATAATCCTTGTACGCGTAAAATTATCCTGAAAGTTTAAAATATTATACATGTTGGAGGCAATGAATTCTTATCTATTTAAAATTCCACGAACATTTGAAAGTTTCTACATTGTTCTAAGAATCGCTCGGAATATTTAATATAATATCCCGCATGCGACACGTAGAAAGTGCACGATTCTCTGTTTCATTTTTTAGTTTTACTTTATATTCATTTTTACGCTAGTTTTGACACTTTCTTTGTAGGCATACCGGTTTGTACTTATATACTTTTGTATATTACACACACACACACGCGCGCGCGCACACGCGCTCACACACACACACGCACGCACGCACGCACATACGCACACACACATACGTTACATACATACCTTAAGCTGCAATACTCTAGGAATAAGCCGTTTATTGTAAAACTTACTGCAAAAAGTGTTCTCGTATTCATGAGGATACTGCTGCTAATTACTTAATAATTATACATATTTTCGATACAAGTTTCCAAGATTTTCAGATTTGCATTAATTAAAAGCCCGGCAAATGATATGTAAATTATACCCGTTAGGGGTACTGAATAATTTTGTCTCTAATTCAAAATAATTGATCACAATTAGGCATATCTCGGCGTTTTTGCGCACATCTCATATCGGGCACTTTAATAAGCAATAATATTTCGCTGAAAGCGCTCAATTTATCGAACACATTTTGCATAATTTTTATTTACAAAGCCGTATCCAAACACCCGTCCCCTTTATCAACCTCGTTATCGCAATTATTTTCCCTTTAAATTTCGCAACTCCAAAATGCATTCTAACAGAACTACATCTCCCACAGCAAATAGCGCACCGACAACGCTCGTATATATACGGTACATCTATGATTATTATCGTCCACGTCAATGTTATACCGGCCGCTCCATTATTAATCCCGCGTATCCTCCTCGCGGCTATTTTCACGCGCTCCCGCGCCCCATTAAAATCAATCACCTTTCAGTCACGCGGCTGTATGCATGCGAGCTGCCCCTGAATAAACGCCTCTTCGATCGAACTTTCTTCGCGCGATCGCTATTAGCCCCGCGTGCACGTGCGTTGTGAAAAAGTCGTCGAGCGCGGAAAAGAAGTCAAGTTCAAGCGCGGCGGCTGCTAAGTGCGTGGCGTAAGTGTGAGCCGTAGATATACACTTGTGTAGGTCCCGGTATGTAATGTGGAGAAACATGTATGTAAGATCGTGCGGGACTGCGTCGGTCGACGAGATTAAAAGTTGATCTGCTTGATATAGTCGATGATGATGAAGTTTTGAGTTTTTCGCATTAAGAAGAATTTGTGAATACGCCAAACAAAAAGTAAATAATTAATCTGAGTGAATTCAAAATATAATCCCTTAAACATTAGGTTTAATATATATGAATGAATTTCCTTGTAAAGGTATCTGTAATTTTAGATAGCCTTCTTTCGAATCATTAATACCTTCGATCGTAATGTATATAAATATGATATCTACCTGAGCTGAATTCACCTATATTTCCAGGCTACATCAACATAAAATTCGATATCTGCATCCCCTTTTCTCTTTCTGGATACACCGCTCACAATAATCAATCGCTATTACATTACGGACTATAATCCCTACAACGCGTATATGCCCCCATTGGCATAGGTATATACACAAGACATCATCCCGTCGATATATACCTAATAAAACGCGCGCGGAAAACCGGCCCCTGATAATGCCGCTGCGCGTGCGCGGAACTCGGTAACGGAACATCGTAATACGCGTAGCGCGGAATGTGGAAAAGCGTCGGATGCGAGGCGGGTATAAGTATACGGAAAAATGTGGGGTTGCGAAAATGGATAACTGGGAACGATTGCCGCATACGGGAAAAATTTACACCACTGTGCGATGTAAGTTGGTATAAAGAATCGATTTTAATTCGATTGAAACGTATATCGATAATATAATAACGATGTCAAAAAGGTATTATATAAATTTAAAGAAACGACGAATTTTTAATTACCGTAATTCAATATCCCAACGCAAAAATACTTATCGAACGCGTTACATCGGACTAATCCACGCATATAACGGCTCGCGGCATTATCATCGATAATGAAAGACGACGCAACCGGTGTACACATATATGTATACACTGTGAGGCGCATTAAAATTACAACGAGAACACGACTACCCGCGAAAAAGCAAAAAACAGAGGCTCGGCCAACGGTGATATACATCACATATAACGCAAAAGCAAAAAGAGCCGCCGCCGCGTACATATATATATGCATGATCGACCGACAGCCGCGCGCGCAAGGTAATATCGCGATCGGTCTAAGATGTGGCGCATGCAGACATATTTTAATTACGACGAGGAGGTCTGATTAACGCTGGGAGTATAGCGCAACAGCGGCGGCGCATTGTTTCTCAGAGACGTCCGCAGCGGAAAGTGACGATTACGCGCAACTGCTCTGTATAGCTGGTTTATTTTTCCTCCCACAGAGATTTTCCGTTCGCGTATATATAGCGTCGGTAGCAGCCATACGAATTATGCTAAGAGCCGGTATTAGCCGTATAGTGCGCTGGTAGCGTGATGAATATACGCACGCGTACGGGAATCATTCGGTTGCGTTTTTTTTTAAGAGGGGTAGGAGGGCGGGTGATTGAATTTTCTAGTATAGTGGGTTTGGTTTGGTGATGGAGTTTTTAAGGAGTTTCGGATATAGGTGTGATGCAGAGTATGTGCGATTTGATATTTAAATTGGTGCTAGTGAATACACGTGTCGATTACTTTGCAAATTTAATTTGCTGATTAGGAGTACATCTAATTTGATGTTTCTTGCGATATCGCAACTGAGCATTCCTTTTTTATAAGATAATAAATCAATTCGGTCATAAGCGTACGGTATTATATACCTACTGGAAAAACAGAACGTGGCTTTAATTTTGATTTTTTAATTGCAAGTTAATTATTTATATCGATATGATGTAAGTCAATACCTCTCATTAAACTACGATATGTGCGTCGTTTACAATTCAAAAAGCATTGATACTTGAATAAGTTTTAATTTATTCGATCACACATCAACGTCCACATATATCAAAGTCGCATGACATCCTTGTTGCTAAAAAAATACGACGAAAACGGCTGTACGCGCGACGAACGCATATATATAAATTAAATTTATTCTGAGTTATTGCACACCTCGCTATATACGCGTATAATAACAATAATCATAAAGAATCGCTATTGCAATTCACAATTACATTAAAACACACGAGGCAAAAGAACTGTCATTATCACGCACACGACTCTTAAAGACTATTTTCGTCAAATAACATTTCACAAAATTACGATGATTCCCGTATAGCACAACGCGCGCATATATAACCACATTAATCATCCACTTAAATCCGCCACCAAACTCGCGAAACCCCAATAATTCACCACTCATACCGAAAGAAAAAAAAAAAAGAATAACTCTGCGCTCCATTAAGCCATTAATCATCCAACGACTTTATTATTAATCGGGCATCAAATTCCCTCGCGTGTCGTGTACCTATATACACACACACATAACGCTTTCCACTTTCGCGACGAAAGTCTCTCATACCGCAGTGCAGAACCGCGGCAGCGGCGGCATTCCGATGCTCCCGTGTGGAGTGCATGCGCCTCGCGCGAGCTCTTGCGCAACGCTCGCGCCAAAATGTAACCCTGATGTGCGCTTGCGCAACGATCTCTCTCCCTCGTGTATATATGCATGCATGCACGTCCGCCGATTACGTCTTTTACTGGATTCGCTATATAGAGAGCGAGTGTAGTCGCGGAAGGTTTGAGGACGACGACGCGGCGTCGACGTGGGATATTACTCGGGGGGCCGGTTTCGCGCGGAGAAATGTCACGATTCTCTGGTAATACCGCGGCTAACTGTCTGTATGTGTGTCTGCGTGTCTGTGTATATGTGCGCGCGCGAGCGAGTGTCTGGGTATATTCCACTTTCCGGGACGATGATAATCCGAACGGCTGACGTCTGCGGCTGCGGCGGGATTGTGAGTTATGCGCGCCGCCGCCGCCGTCGCGCGATTTTCTCGCGGGAAAATCTTGCACGCGAGAAGCAGTGTATGTGTCGTATATGGCTGCGAGGATAGTTTGCACTAGTTGGTGTATTAAGTTTGTCAGAGGTGCTAGTGGGAGAGGGAGATGAATGTGCGCGTACACTTGGCTGTATCCTCCAGCATCTTGGAATTATTTATGTATAGTAATATAACATATAGTATATAATCGTAAAAACGAATTAACGGTGTTGTATATTATAAAAATGAGATTTCAACGGTCTTTATAGTTTTTAAAAACATTGAAAATATGAACCTTGTCAAAATACTTGCTTTATATCGAATTATCATATATAGGATGATTGTGTTAATTACCGTAAGAGAAGAACATGCATGATAATCCCTATATACAAATACACACACATACCATATACACGCGATTCTTGCGAATCAATTATCACTCCCTCACTCAATTCCACCTCCGTACCTCCAACTCTTGGAAAGCCCTGTATTACACTCCGACCTTCCCCGCAATTCGCGACCTCGATCTCGATCACGTACCTCCCATTGCCCAAACCCAAATCCCCCTCCTCCTATTTCTACGCACGACTTGCGCTAACAGTAAATTCCCTGTACCCGTAACCACCCCGTGTAGTATAGCTCCTTCAGCGCAATTTCCATTGATTAGCAAACGAGCCCGCGGAGGATCTAACAGCCCGAGCTCAAAGGTCGCAGAGATGATTTTCGCAAAGGCGAGACGTTCCCGTTCCGGCCCCGGGGCACCTCCAATTCCCGCGCCTCTCACGATCGCTCTCTCAGTGTATGTGTATGTACATACCTTTGTCATTTCGCGCAGTGGGAGAAGAGGGTCGAGCGGAGATGATCATCACGCGAAAACTATTATGGAAATGCGCTCGTTGTGGCGAGCGAGCGTGGCCTCCCGTTGAGGCGCCCCGTTAGCAGAGGCGGACCTGAAAGATGAGTCGTGATGGGTATAGCTTGTCGAGTCCGCGCGCGCGGCATCATCGCTGCGCGGCTCGGACGATTTTGGGAGCGGACGCGAGTGGTCTTTGTGCTCTTTGTTTCTTCAGAGTCGCGGCCGCTTATGTTTATAGCTGCATTTGAGAATATTAAGGAGTCGATAAATAGTTATATACCTATACTTGCTTTTGAATTATTTTGCAATCTATACCGGCGCGGTATCACTGTCGATCATCGATCCCATAAAAGCTGTCGCGCGCACCCTATAATCTCGTCGCGTTGTGCACACACACACACACACATATAAAGCAGCGAACTTCGACTGTCCCTCTCTCGGGATCTTGCACACATATAATTAAATTATTGTAAAAGCCCGCCCGGAGCGCAGCGCGTAAATTCCGTCGCGCGGCGCGATGGTTTATGTCGCGCTCGCGATTCCACGACGAGCCATTAAATTATTATCTCTCCCGCCCGCCTCCTTCACATATACAAACTCCTATATATATGTACGCGCGCGTGTGTCATTAAGGAGACAACTTTTCAAGGAAAAGTTCAAGGGATGCGCGCGTAGCTTATTCTGGAAAGCTTTTACGATACCTTATACAACCTGCGCGCGGCTTTTTCGAGAACTTCAACGAGGGCGCTAATGGCGAGGCCGCAGATAAGTCCCCTTATATTGTGGCGGCAGTTCGCGCGTATAAAGATTTATCGAGGGCTCTTTGCCACTTTGTCGTGTACACGCGCAAACGACTGCCGCGTTTGCTTTTAATTGAATTATTCGCGCGGTATGTGTATACGTGCGGAGTGAAATCGAAAGCGTCCGTCGTGTCGTATAAAAGGGGTATAAAGGGAAGGAAAAATTAACTGAAGCTATTTACAAGAGGGATTATACGCTATGTGTCATCGCGCGGATGAAAACGTTTTCAATGTACGTCTACATTAATAGTCGCCGGGGCTTTATTATCCGAGATAAGCGCGTATATATGCGCGTCTTTGTTGTAAAATTTTTCTCCAAAAGTACGAAAACCGGTTCGACCGCGGAGTATATGCAGACATATATACGTTTTCTCCTCAGACAATTTACAAAAACTCTCGAAAACGGTTCCTCCTCCAACCATCTCCATCCTCTCCGCATTCCCGTGTGTGTCCACCTCCTTGTTTTCCGTCGTCGCGGAGAAAAATCAGCCTCGTTAAAACGCTCCCAGCGCGCAGCGCCTTTCTTTCGGCGCACTCCAAATACGCTCGCACATTTAAAGAAGAAAAAAAAAATGACGCACATCCGTACGTATACATATACCTATACACCTCCGGGGTCTTCGGCCTCGCGAAAAAGGCTTGCAGCAGCGAGCGCAGTCGAAAAATGAATGGACCGCCTCACGTGCCGGATGAAAAATTCCGGCGAACGGTACAACAGCTGCGCTCGCTCGCGTCGATGAACGTTCGAGGAGATGAATATGCTCGTGTCTATCTCCGTGGGCAGAGAATAATGCACTCGCTTACGTTTGCGCGAGTGTGTGTGTGTGTGTGTGTGAGGAGTCCGGAATTTCGTGTGCATGTGTGTATATACGCGGTGAGTCATCGGAACGCAGGAGGGACAGAGTAAAGGTCCTTGTTTCGGATCCGAGAGGGAGCGAGAGAAAGAACGCGTTATATACTGATTTGTCATCTTCGCCGAGAGATGAGAGATCGGCTCGAGAAATATAGGAGAGATCGAAGGGCGAGTAGATTCGAGATCTCGTGAGTGATATAGAGCTTTGTTCGCGGTGCGTCGAGATGTTTGGGCCGATTGAGAGGGTATTGCATGGTAGTTTCGTCGGATAGGTTCACGGGTGCACACGTATGATACTTTTTAGCGGAGGAGGTGAAAGTTAGATCCCATGACATCGTGACACGAGTTTCGGGTTAATTATTATAAACACGCGTGCACGCCGTTGAAATTGGTCAATTAATGAGCAGTCATCGGGGATTAATTTGTCCGAAGATATTTGACAATTTTCCGTCGTCATTGAATGATTGCATAGACCTATACTTTTGATAATCATATACTCTATCTTTTCTTTTACAAGACAATATTGAATCCTACCAGATAATCACTCTGGTTACACGTTATTTCATTACACAACCGTGCACCCACTTCCATCAATCCAGAGCTAGCTCCCTCGTTTCCGGCACCCGCAGCAGCATGCGCATACCACCTCCACCTTCTCTTATATATACCCACAAACGGCAGCCGGCATAATCAAGATATCTATGAGGAGTCCCGCAAAAGGCGAAGCCGCGTACGCGCATATACGACATAATTAAGGGCCGGTTTTTCGCACCGCGGCCGCTGCGTGTAACGGTTCTCCGGCGAATAAATACACCGATAACGCGCGCGTTCCTTTGGTCGCGCCGATTTTTATGCGCGCGCGAGAGAGAGAGAGAGAGAGAGGTTAAAGGCAAAAATATGCGCAGTCGTAACGTGCCAATGAGCGCCAAGCGTGGAGAGTAAGTGAAAGATTTATGCGATTGCAGGCGCGAGTGTGAGAGAGATTTTTTTTTGAGAGGAGGGGGTATTAATACGGTAGTAAAGTCGTAGGGGGATTAGCGGCGTGTGTGATTGGTATTATGGGATATATAAATGCCGATATTGTCGCGTAGTGGTAAATCATTGTGCGTGCGGTTTTTTATGCGCCCTGAGAATGTAACGGATGAAGGGTTTTTTTTTCCGGAGGAAGAGCGTTCGACGAATTAAAATTAATTTGTGAAGGATCGATAAATATTTAGTAAACCTATTATATAAGAGGTTATTCACGCGTAGTGTAAAAAATTACATCCAGTCGTATATGATTTAGTTCGATCACTGTCGATCCCATCATAATGAACGCACTCATTCAATCTATTACATATCCGTACAAGCATAACAGTTACGCAGCATCGATGAACGCGCAGCCGATTTTTTCCGTGTACTACACGCACGTTGTTGCTCAACGCGCGCGCTCGATACAATGAAAAACCTAATAACTTTTTTCCAACAGCCGCATCATACGTGCACACGCACGACATCAACCTACTATCCCCTAACTATAAATACCTCATTCAATCGCCATAGCGTCTCGCTTCTCGCAAGAATGATATTCTGCGTAATTAATACACGCGCGCAGCTACAGCTATATATGCCTACAAAAAAACCCCCCTCACCCTACTTTTAATCCCATTTATCGTGCATTCCACGTCGCTCAATCCTCTGTCATTTGAATACCGCAAAAAAAGATCGTATACGCATATAACACAGTGCTACCGCGCTCGGTATATATTCCGGTAGCCTGCCTGCGCATAATATAACGCGAGCGCAAAAAGGATTCGTCGCGACTTAATGATCGAAGATTAAAGCGTGTCGTCCGTATACGTATACGCATCGCTTATATGCTGTACCGCTAGGCATAACGCGCGCACGCGCGTGTAACCCAGTGCGAGTGCCGGGACTATATACGTGAGAAAACTCGCGGGAGAGGTGAGGTATAGATGTAGGAGAGAATGAGGTACGGGGATTAGACGGACTCCTACGAGGTGGCAGCGTGACGCGCAGGTAAGTACGGAGACAAGAGTGGGATGCAACGATCGGCTTTGTGCGATATGAGATATTTGTTTAATTTTTCAGCGTGTGTGTATACTTTTTTGGTTGGCCGTTTACAGTTACTTTTATATACTATAAGAGTGTAGTAGGTGTGTAATTATTAAATACTTATAATAAATGTGGAGGCAAATATGTTTATTTTAGATTTTTATGGTACACAGATAAGATTTATGATTTTCTGATTACAGCGACAACCATAATTATCGCGAAATTCGCTTCCTCTTAAATCAGAAAAACCATTAAATACACCGGTGTACGCGATTTAACGAGCTGAATCTGAGGAACTTATAATTCATTTAATTACGTCAAATATTATGTTTCGACCAAAGTAGCAGAACCACATCTCGGAGGAAATTTATAATCATACAGATTTTTATCCTCGCACAAAACGTCCAGAATCCTATTCCGCTCGTAATTTATGCTCCGCATCCTATATATGTACCCGAGCTGTATATAATTCCCAGCCGCGATCTCCCGCATTTAATAACAGAATCCTTAAACGGCATTCACGAAAGCCTCTCTCTCTTCACCCTAATGACAACTCGAACATCTAATCGCTCCGAAGTAAAAAAAAAAAAACAACAACAAGAGATACGACATCGTCGTGCGTTCCATTTCATTCGGTCGCACTTAGCTCAATCACACACATTTGCTCTCGCGGGGCAATTAAGACGCGCACGTGTATACGTCGACTGATTGAAAACGAGCGAGGTTCGAATTTAATAAACGCGCGGAGAAGATGAGAGCTCGTGTGTAATGCCGGATCCGCGCTTCCGTCCCCGCAAAAAGCTCTGTAAAAGAGAGGGGGAACGTCGTTATTTTATCGCGGAGACGACGACGGGCTAATAAATACTTTCGCTGAGCAGAAGATGGAATGAAGCGGAAAAAGCATGGCCGTGCGATTTGACGTGTGTATAGAGGATATGCGTGATGTCGCAGCTTTAAGGAAGGGTATATTATGAGTATTATGAGGAAAGGATGCAGTGGTTAATTTTGCATGACTAGGGAAACGCGGCGGCTATGAGCATTTTTATAAACCCGCGTTATTTACACTTTATTGAAGGTATACCATTACACGCAAGAATCGAAATTATAAAAAAAAACAACACAGCGAAGAATTCAATTATCGCTTGTACATCCCTTTATCAACCGACTTCATCGAATATCTCAATTAATAACCGACCGTCCAACCACCCCCGTAATGCTCATACCCGCAGCTCTGTACACCGTATGTGTACATCACCCTCATCGCAGCCATCCACTGTACACAACCACCCATGCAATTTTCAATTGCGCACCGACCTCCGACCAAAGGGACTCGTATATAATATCCCCGTACACACGCCGATTACAAAGGGCCCTTCCTTCTTCCTCCTTCCTCGTCGATCCCATCATCATCATAATCATCATATCCACGAGGACGACATATATCGGTTAATTACAAATCGGCGTAATTGCACCGCGCATAGAGAGTCCGGAAGTGCAGGCCCCGCGGCGGATTGAAGAGCCTCTTCTCTCCGATACATCCGCGCGCGCTTTTCCTCAATCCGAAGATTGCCCAAGCGGCGGCGGCGGCGGCGGCGGCGACGGCGGCGGCTGCGAGCGGTTATGGATTCGAGGATGATGATGATGATGATGATGCGCGCGCGTATGGCTCGTCGTCGTCGTCGTCGGGGGAGGTATGCGGGACGTGTGCGCGCTTGGATGTATAAGGAATGACGGGAATGTCCTTTTGATGTAGCAGCGGAGAGTTTATTTTATAACGGTGAATAGGCCGTACGTGTCTGGGTATCTGTTAAAGTAAATATTAATGGTGTGAATAGATTTTTGTAGGTGGAGTGAATAGATATATTGAAAGGGGATTTTTTATTTTATCGAGCTAACAGGCACGATGTGTTATCCATTTCGACTGGAGGCGGTGTAATGGTGCGCGCTGTGTGTGCGCAACACGATAAAGTGTCTTTTGAAAATCTGTATGTATATATACGTACACCTGCAGTCGTTTACTTTGCCAACGCAAGTAGAAGAGAGTAAAAGCATATGCGCGCGCTTTTGCGTATATATCGAGAGGTAAAATGTTTGACGTGTTTACGCTCGGATCTTGAAAAATCAACGAACAAAGCCATGTGACTCTGGCTTTTTACCCCGCGTATGTCAATAAAATTAACACTCGATATCTAACTGGCTGCACAAATATATAATTATACGCAACTTTAACCTCGCTGTTTCGCACTCTTTTTTCAAAACATAAACACAGAAAAAAGCCATTTCTACGTTACATAAACAAAGCCATTCAGCAATTATTACTTCCGACAACGCGACACCGCAGCCACCATCCCGTTTCACAGCTGCACTAATTCAATTCCCCGCGCGCCTGCCGCGGGACACTCTGGCCGTAAACAAATCCGCGCGCGTCGTATACCCCGGAAAAGCGCGCAAGCCGACCGGATAGGCGTAAAATCGCGCGCGCGGAAAGAAGGGCAAATATATATCGTTATATACACTCAATCTCCTCTTGGACTCTCGTCGGGTCGAAAGTGAAATTGCTCGCGAGCAGCCATAAACTGAATAACTCTCGCGCGGTGGGGACTGCGCGATAAATTTATCGATCGCGCGCCCGGATAAATCATTCCTGTGCGACCGCTAATTTCTCTGACCCCCGTCGCGTAGTTTCTCATCTACGCGTTGTATATATTGAAAAAAAAAATGATGAGTTTCTCAATCGATGAAAACTATGAGGAGCGATATCAGTTTTATCTCGCGGACAAGCGTTGCTGCAGCGCGAACGTTGCCGTGTGTGTGTATGTACGGAGGTTTATAGTAGTAGGTGATCCATCATAGGTTGGTACGTTGCGATAGCACGCGTCGTGGATTAGAGCACAATGGAGCGAGACCGGTAATATAGTTTTCACGCTTCGTTTTCGAGCGGTTGGAATTCGAAAAGCGATTGGAACGTTTTGTTTTTTTGTTTATTTCCTACGGGAGCTGTATTTAATGGTTATTGTTTCTATGCATGAAAGGTTTCTGTAATTAAATCCCCGGATAGTACAGATACTTTATTGTTGCGATTACTTATATAACTCCGATTCTGCGAGAGAGGAAAAAAGAAAATAAATCATCGACGCTAAACGATCGAAATCATTGATTCTTACAAATAGCATCGTTAATACCGCGACAGCGATTGAGCTCCTCGGCTAGATTGCAAATGCATATATATCTCAACTAAACCCCCTCTGTCTCTCTCCTTTCAATATCCATTTCGAAAGCGACTTCTCAACATTCGCGCAAATAAAATAGCCAGCCTTTTAAGAATCTCCCCCACCCCCCGGCCCCTCTTCTCCAGCTGCAAAATTAACGTCACACCTGATATATAGAACCAGCGGCTATCACCTTACCCCTCTCCCCTTCCATATCTTAAACGCGCCTCGCGGACTATTAGTCTCCTCTCTCTTTCTCTCTCAACTATATATACCTGCGCACGCCAACTGCAGCCTATACACAAATGGAACGCGCCGCGCCGCACACTCTCCACCCCTGTTGCCTATCGATTGCCATACCACCATACGGATATATGTATATGTATAATATATATAAGTAGCACTCGCGCACTGGCGCGCGAGGTAATGCTAATGGTTTCTGTCGTTACGCGCGCTACAATTATCGCGGAGATTGATGGACCGCCGCAAACTATTAAGCGTATATAGAGAGGCAACAATAAGAAGAAGGTTCGAAGGGATAAGGAGAGAGACAACGCCGATGATATACCGACCGTTAAATGCGCGATCCGGTCGCAGGAATAGGGAACAGGTATATATATGTGTGTATATAGGAGCGAGAGCGCGTGCGTATAGGATACAAATCGGATTAAATGCCGTTTTTGGGCGTTTAGTGCTCGCCCGTGCGCTCTATTTATAGGGAGCGATACCAATGGGGAGATAACAATTATTATGGGCCGGCTTTCAGGGTGCTTCACTTTGCGTTCCAACAGAGACGTACGAAGGTCGCGTAAATTTGCGCGCATCGATTGTAACAGAATCCTTTGGAATTTATACCCGCAGCCTCGAAAAAAAAAATTATTTCTCCTCCGCCACACTTCCTGCAAGCTCCATCACACCACACGTCTTCACCCTCCCCGCGTACACATAATAATAATAATAATAATAATACCCCGACCTCGGCGGGCACACACACAGAGCGGGGCATAAATTCGTTTAATCGTACGCTTCGGCGCCGTCGTAAAGTCAACTTTTCCCTGGGGATAATAAGGCACACGATTTCCCTCCGCGTTGTCCATTTTCTCTCTCGCTCTCTCTCTCTCTCTCTCTCTCGCTTTACGACGCCGCGTAAACCTCGTTTTAAATGCCCCGCGTGTGAGTTCAGAGCATGTGTGTGTGACAGGAGGGAGGCGATTGAGAGTTTAAGGAGCGGAGTCAAGGATATGGGCATTTTGCGCGCGAGGACGGTGAATTTTTCTCTGCTGCGAAAAGAGGAGTTATGGGTTTTTTGGGTGGCTCGAGGAAGTTCTCTGTTCGAGACACGCCTCCGTATAAAGAATATGGTTTTTCGAGACGAGCTTGAAGTCTTCTTCTTTCGGCTGGAAATGTAAATCATATTCGCATTCCATGCCTCGCGCACAACTGTGCTAATATATCGTCACTTTGCTCGTCAAAGCCTTTTTTATAATTCTCACACCTATAATATATAGTATATGTATGCAAAAAAATAAGATGTTATATCTCCTAGACAAGCCGACATTTTTCTTGGAACCATAATCCCACCATCGACTAAAACGCTCGCGCCAAACTTTCAATTTTATACCCATCGGACAAAAACCTTCAGTACCCGCGCGCAACCTTTGTCCAGCCGACCAATTTTCCCTTGTCACGCGGTGTATTCGTCAGCACCACTGTATAGATACACACACGCGTATAATAAAGATCCGCGAGGGGAAAAAAATAAGTGGAAAAAGACGCGTCCGACAGTCGAAGGCCATTTTTTGCCGACGCCGCACGAGCTCGCGCGCAACTGCACCGGAGAAGAAGACGATCCTTTAAAGGAAGCGCACGCGTGCGGCGTCGCTCGGATGACGGAAGAGGGATTCGGCTCTCTGACAGCGCTCATGGAATTCGTAATGATACGCGCGTCGTGGCTATATAGGTAAGTACACGCATGGGAGAGAAGATGAAGATAACCTTGAACCGCGAAAGGTCAGTGCCGCGCGCCCGCTGAATTAGCCGGCCTACCGATAGCGCCATCGATTACAATCTGTAATCGATTCCGCGTGCCGCGCGAGTTAATGCAAATACCTTCCCCCTCAAGAGAAAGAGGGCTTTGGTCTAAGATGCATGGATATATACGTGTATAGGAAGCATGATCTTTTGTTTACCCTTCTATTCTTCCTTTTTTCTCATGTAATACGGACATGGACGTGTAACCTTGCGGTTCGTCTTTATAGTGGACTTTTTGCGCGCGATTGCTCATCACTTCCGATGGGTTTATTGTGTCGTCGGGTGACAAGGGACACCGGCCGATGGGTTATATTATATTATGCTTTTTGCGTGAGTCTCTATTTCTCTACAGGGAAGAGAGTTTGCCGCATTGTTGTGACGCTAGTTCGCGGAAGGTTTGTATAATAACACACGCTGCGAATGATCGGAGATTAATCGATTTTTAATGCGCGATTGTACGACGCGGCGGCCGAAAAGGTCGAGATGGAAATCTACCGAGAATTATTATATTCGAGATCATATAAAGTTCCAGCTCGCTTTTTTACACCCTCGCGCAGAGACTGCAACTCGGAGCAGTATTTTTTCGAAACCCAATATCCGCGCGCGTCACCCCCATACCTCACCACTGAATTATCGTACCTGTACCTCCCTCCTGTTCCCCCCGCCGTGAATCAAATCACTCGCCGCGATAATCTCACCCTCGCGCGCGACAGGTGTGCGCGCGCATCCCGCGTAAACTTAATTAAAAACTTTTTCCTCCGGGTACTACCACCACCATCGCCACGGCTGCAATAATTTACTACGTTCCTTCAATTAGCAGCGAGCGCAACAACGCAGCCCGACGTCTCAGACCGCGCAGCAGCGCCGACTTATTTATTCCGCGATAAAGCACAATCAACCGTGCTCGCGTTCTCTTTTTTTCCGTCCACAACCATTGTGTGTCCGTATATATATGATGTTTACAAACTCGCGCGCGCGCGAGCGCGTCTCTCGGAAGAAACTCTCTCGAAATGTACGCGCGTGCATAACGGTAAAGCCCGGTCGAAATCTCGTGCGCTCGGCGAACTTTTGCTCGCGCGCGCCGTTCTCTCTAAACAGGATTTAAAAGAAAGGCGCCTTTCTTCATACATCAACGTCACTCGTAATGGCGAAGGTGTCCGCGCGATCTCTCCCCCTCTCGTGCATTCCTCTCCCGCTTTTCCTTTTTTGCGAGGCGAGCTGCAGCGGCGCGGAGCTTTTTCGCGACGTCCCAGCGCGTGTACGGCCGGCGGCTACGATATCTTGATTAATATACTAATTTCGTTAGGGGCTGCTGCTGCGCGCGTTTCGAGTGTGTCTCGTTAGTCACGCGATACTCTCGTCGGCCGTCGCGGCAGTTATGATTTATGCGAGCTTCAGCGGTTTTTTCGTCGGTGGAACGGGGGGGGGGAGCTTAAGCGAGGGAAAGAGGCTAGGTACGCGACGATTCATCAGATCCGAATCGCGTCTTTATAAAGGCGGAGAGAGGGAGACGTCATTAGGCGCGCGTAGGTGCAATTTTGATCGATACGCGGCGAACGCGTGGGACGAGCGAGAGAGAGAGTGGCATTAGATTTATCGACGCCGTGCAAGCGGCATTGGAGTATTAGGAGGCGGACGGGGGAGGCTCTGTGTTTCTGGTTAAGCGGTGTGATTAATGGGTGAGGGTGCCAGAGAGAGAGAGAGAGAGAGAGAGAGAGGAGAGAGTTGCATTACGGAAGGTATTATCGATTTCGAGTGTATACGCGCTGCTGCAGAGGTTGCTGGAGAGAGCTGCGCGTCTGGTATGGTTGTTTGTATGCGGTAATGCTAATTGGGCGTTGGTCACAATTTACGAATTTTAAAATTTTGTTCAATTTTATCTTAGATACTAACGTTCCATTAAAGAAATATAGTCATTTAGCGTAATTGCTGAATGGGGTCCTAAAGCTATAATATCGTTACCTGGATGCAATTACAAAGAATTACAGTGTATGCACACGCGCATAGCTCTTATAGCTTCGCTCTCTCAACCATAATCGCTAATTACAACCAACAACTCGCGAAATTATCGCCATCGTTATATACGAAAATTAAACCTGTACGAATTCCCACCCTATACAACTCTCTCTTATACTCTCGCGCAATAACATATATAATACGCGCATGACTATTATATATCTACTTGCGAAAAAAATGCAAATAAAGCCATTGTAGAATCTAATCGCGCGGGGTCGCGCGCCGATTTTCCCATACGGCAGCCGCTTGAAATGACAACGCACTCGCGCTCCTCGGGCGATGACTGGCACGCGTGCGAGAATGTTAATAACGCCCGCGCGCGCGACCATTAGGGAGGAGGAAGATCTTTTCCCTCGCGGTACATAAGTGTATAAGAGTACTATATGTAAGAGCGCGCAGTTTCGTATCAAATATATCAGAGTGGAAGTCGCAGTGTGGCGCGTGTTATAGGTGCGCGATCCGAACGTGGGATATAGCTGGAGCAGCTTGGTTAAAAGGGAAAGAATGTCTAGGAGCCGGTGTACAGAAATTACCTAAAACCTTTACAGTTATACATACGCACAGTGCTACCATCACACGTACAGCTTTCAATTATACAATATCGCGTGCGTAAACAATCGAATATCGCAGCTTTTCGTTGTACACGGGGTGCCCAGCCCTCTTTTCAGATTTGCATATCACAAAACGCCATTCACTTACCTACATGTACACACAAACACACCACGCGGAAAAGCCCGCCCGCGCGCGGATAAATAGCTACGGCTAAGCCCGCGCGGCTGAGCTTTTGTGCGTATACAGTAGTAGCAGCGGCGCGGCAACAGCATCAGCCGCTTATACTATTAGACAGCGATTCAATGCGAGCGCTTACGCCGCGTTTCCGCGGCGTAACTCTATCGTTTTATCTCGCGCCGAACAAACGTGAAAAGGGGAGAAAACCGGCGTATTATAAGCATTTGAATAAAGTAAAAAAAGCGCATCGCGGAGGAGCTGCTGCTCTAAGCCGATACGATTGTGCAGGAGAGGGAGTTTTCACTGGGCGTTGGTTCGCCAGTCTGAGCTTTTCATTCTCAGTTCTATGGACAGTATGGATTAATAGAAAGCGGGTAACGGTACCCGCGTTTGATATTCGCAAGCCAATTAGACTCTTTTTGTACATTAAGAATATTATTAGTTTCCACATTCTACCGTGTTATTATATATCCGGAAAACCTCCGCGCAACCCCCTAACAACTAATATCCAAGAGCCCTCGAATAATAACATACACAGTGCTAATCTATTCCCGCGAAGCACCCCGCGCGTGCCCCAAATTACACCTGCACCGCCGCACTCGCTTGCAATGCCTCCGCAAAGCCGGTAGTACACGTCAAGGCTCACTTCCTCGCATACCATCATCGGCACATAACGTACCGCCTCGGGGACCTACGCCGCTCCGAAGGTCGTGAGAAGCTCGCAGATGATAGGTGGAAGAAGAAGAAGAAGCGGCAGCGGCGCACAATTATTAGAAGCGGAAATCGTCAAAGTATCGGCGGTGCGAACTAACGTTTATCGTTGCTGCACGCACTCGCGCGAACCCGCGAGGTGTATTAGCCATCGACGGCTACTTACATATATATGTGTATATATATATATTTACGTCGTGTTTAGGATGACACTATATGAGTTTTTATGTGCACGATTAGCCAGCCGCGCGCGCTCGCGCGTTTGTATAATAGTTGCATTATGCGGTATATAAGTGCCCATTCATGACGCGTGAAATTTGTCACGTAGTGTGTGTGTGCCGGCCGGGGTTCGCGACCGGTCTCTCTCTGCTGCAGCGCGTTAAGTGACTCTCCGTATTTTTATTATGTCCGCGGGAAAATGCGTTTACGACGTGCGCAGCTCGCTCCGTCATTTGCATGCGCGCGTGTGTGTGTGTGTATACACACACACACGCGCGCGCGGGGCTTTAATTATGTGGATAATAGAAATTGCAAGCGAGAGTTTTTCAAGCGACGACGTGCATATATACATATATGCACACCTTCGACCGGTCGTAATTCATGCGCCTGGATGTGAAGGGATAACTGATGACGCCGGGCAGTGGTGGTGGTGGTGTAGGTCCGTGCAAATTAATTTTGTATTTCTCGGGTGGCGTGTAGGCTATGGGGTTTCTTAAAACGAGGTGGCTTAAAGTGACAGAGAGGTTTGTATGGAGTATACATATAGAATGTATTGCGCAAAGGACGAAAGGCTACTCGCGGCAGTACAAAAACACCTATCAATATGAAAGCATATTTAAACTCGCGCGCCATTCTTCGGACCACGCGCATTGACATCCATCGAACCTCTGTCCTCTCACAGACTATCACAATATGAAAAAAAAATAAAGACCTCGACGACTACGCTCAGTCATTACGTACACACACGCACAGCGCTATGTAACAAAGCTTCGATTCAGCATCATACGCACATTGCACGGACCGAATCAAGAGATCATCCGTCCCCGAACCTAACAGTTATACACCCCGCGTCTAAGAGACCATTCAAGTCATCCTCGTATAACGCGCGCGCGCAATATTCCCCGCAGCGAGCGTGTGTGTGTGTGTGTGTGTGTGTGTGTGTGTGTGTGTATAATATGTATAAATATACGCCCGCGACGTGAGCGAGGGTATATATGTATATATATTATGTACCGTTAAACGCGCGCCGGGAGGAGATCGACCATTAATCACGCTTCATATTTCAGGCGTTTTCCCGGCATTGTGATCGCGCGCATACGCGAAAAGGAGACTCTATTACCGTATGCCTGTATGCGTACACATATTAAGTGTTTTTGTCGTCCTCGTCGTCGTCTTTGGTTTATCGCGCAAATGCGCGACGCGGTTTGCTATACTCGCGACTTGCGGATAGAGTAGCGAGAGTGATTATTATGCATTGACGAAGCCGAGGAAAAATTTACTTTTCATGTAGGCTTTATGGGCGTGTATATATACATTTATATTGTGAATGAAAAAGTAAAAGTTTGGCGACGGGGCAATGGAATTTAATGAGGATTAATAGCGCGTGCTTTGGTCCTTTTCATTATCGCGTCAAAATTCAAATTTATTCTTCAGGAATTGAAAATGTGCATCTTCAACCATCGCGCATAGATGTATAGAAAAAAAAAGTAAGAGTACATATACGTATACCCCCCTTTTTAATCAACGGTAAATCATCGTGTCTCCCCATCTGCGCCTCGTCCCCTCTCGCGCGCGACGACTCCTCCGCATCCATAAAATCGGCCAAGATAAACGATCGATTGTCCTCTGCACACATCCCTCTCCCTCGCTCTCTCTCTCCCTCACTCGCCCATCATAATACACGCACATACGTATATATACATGCATATATACCCACGCGAAAAACTCTAACGCACGCATCGACGATAATCCCCGCGAAATCAATTCCCTCATCCTCGGCGACGCATCGTCAACCTTATACCTATATATACCCACACACGCACACGCGTAAGTACATATATACACGCGCAGCTGTATGAGAGAGAATGGAAGCTATTTCCCGGGTATATAACGGTCGCGCACGCAGGGAAACGCATTGTTCGCGTCCATACGGTCGCAAAAGAGTTCATTAATTACCCCCCCCCCCCCCCCACCACCACTCCCCCATCTTAGCAGCTATACGGTGTCTCTCGGTGTTTCCGCATACGCACCGATCGTCGGCGACGAGAGGGTTTATGGATCCTGGATCTAATAGGCAGTGAGAGAGAGTCGCCTCTCCTCTTCTTGGCCAAAAGTATATTGCCGCGGCGGCGGCTTATCCGTTGGCTTGTTTTTCTCTCTCTTTGCGACCCGCGTGCGAGGGGATAATTGCGCGCGAGGAATGTACGCGGCGCAGTGCGGGATTAGCGTGCGTGATGATCCCTATACATGTATAGTATGGGAAAACAGGAGGCTTTTCTGTATATAAGATTTCGATGAGCTGTGCTTTTTTTAATTGTTTCGCATATCGCTAAGTGGATAGGGGCCAAATGTGTTCAGACGCGCGGGATGCTCTTACAGGTATATACAGCATATGGAAAAGAGCTACTCCGAGGCTGTTATACCACCACTTTCTCAACAGGCCGCACTTCATTTTTGCATTCAATACGCGCACACACACACATACGTCTCTCTTTCTCCCGCACAAAAAGCCTTACAAATTTCTCGAAAAGCGCATCAGCATAGCGAACGAACGAACGAACGGGGACAAAGTGCGGAATGGGTAAGAGGCTCTCGCGGAGAGCGAGAGAGAGGAAGAAAAAAGCCCTCTCACTCGCTCTTCGCGCGACAGACACACATACATGTATATAAACGGAACGAGAGAGGAGCGGAAAAAGCGAGAAAGAGCTGCGCTCCCGCGCGAGCCCAAAGACACAATGAAGAAACGGCAGCCCCCGCTCGAGGGGAGGGAAACAAAGCCACACGGGAGGAGGAAGCCACACGTGTGTGTGTGTGTGTGTGTGTGTGTATACGTGCGGGAGTATAGGTATATAAAGAAAAAGAGTATGTATATGTATATACGTAACGGCGAGGACGACGACGAGGAGGACGACTGTTCCTCATCGCCATTCATTCTCTCTCTCTCTCTCTCTCTCTCTCTCTCTCTCTCTCTCTCTCTCTCTCTCTCTGTCTCTCTCTTCCCAGAAGAAGGGACGCGTATATATACGCGCGTTGCTCGAGGCAAATATTCCACGACTCCCACCAACACCCGCGCGCGCGCGTGTTGAAAAACCGAGAGAAGAGAGCTTTTGCGTTTGATTGAGCGAGCGGAGAGGTAGGGGTAAGGGAGAGGAATTTCCGCGCTATGCGGAAACGGGATGGGATGCGCGCCGTTGAGGTCCTTTGACGCGCGGCACAGGCGCCTATATATGTGCGCGAGCGCTTCGAGGAGATGAGGGCTTCGCGGCTGTGTAGTGTGTGTGTGTATAGGTAGGTTTCCGTGGTTTTTGTGGCCAAAGAGTCGAGCCTTTTTTTCGTGAGAACGAGAAGAGTGCGTGTGCGCGCGCGCGTCGCCGGCTAATTTTTTTTTCGCCGAGTGGCGTGGTTAGCGTCGTGGTTTATTGGAGAATGTCGCTCGGAGTTTTTTTTTTTTTTTTTTGAAGTTAAAGAAATTTGTAAGAATCTGCAGTTGAGTAATTGCAGCAAGTATTTAAACATTTATAAAATATAATGTGTACGCGTATTCAGGGAGCGACGTATGACATTTACCGGACGGAGGAGGCAGGTTTGAATCGGGAAATCACCCATGCAAACTCGTTGTAACTTCACTAACTCGGTACTGTTTATTATTAATGGTTACAGTGATTCGGCGCAATATAATAAACCTTATTATTTAACTTAATAATAAGTGAATTATTAAAAACTAATGAACAACGTTTAATAAGTCTCGAATACTGTGTGCGGGCGGGCCAAAGGTATTTCGTGCGTCGCGGGGCTGGAGAGCGCGGCTATCTAAGTTAAAATCCTCTCCTGCGGCTCGTGTAATACTAAACTATATGTAAGGCGCAAATAGGCAAAGTAGGCCCGCAAAACGCGCGGATTCCTACGCGAGTCGAAACAATGAGTGTCGCGTGATTTTGAGGAGAGGTAACCGCGGATCGTAAAAATAAATTATACGCACGTTATAACTAGCGCGGCCTCAACATAATGCAAATCCAATTATTTGCTAATCTGCATGATTATGTGCAGGAATGGCTATATATAACATATTTCGCGCCTTAAATTAAATTTTTCTCTTGGTTCTCATAGGTAGTATATACTAAAAAAGCCAGCGTAGAAAAAATTCCTTTTTTTGTACGAGGGATAGTAGACCCGTTATTTCATAAAATGTTAAACTTTTAATTAAAATTTTACTCATAACTTTTGAGATTCTTTTGAAAAGCTTCTCGGAACGTAATTTAAAATTTTTCTACAGAAACCACTGAAAACTTTTATATTTTCACTATTTTTTATTTTAATATTAATAAAATGGCGACTCTGACTATGGTGTATCAAACAAGATAATTACTTCGTGCAAAAGTATAACACAAACTTTGAAGGTTGATCTCATTCGAAGTCATCCGTTTGTTTGAACAACCTCATATAACGCACCTCTCCCTCTCGGCCCCCAAAAAGGCGCAAAACGAGCTAGCGACTTTTAATTAACATGTAGTACTTGGCTCTCGAGCGGCGCGCAAGAAAACTGCGAGACGCGGCAAGAAAAACAGAAAGCACGCGGACGGAGATTATTATGTAGCGAGTAGAAAAAAGACGAGTCGTCCCTTCTCGGCGCGTCTCGTTCTCTCTCTCTCTCTCTCTCTCTCTCTCTCTCTCTCTCTCTCTCTCTCTCTCTCTCTCTCTCTCTCACACACACATATACATTGCACACACACTCGCATGCATGAATGTACGTACGCAGAAAACGAGCGACGAGAGGTGCATAATCGACGAAACCACATACTTATTCGCGCTAGGCTCTCGTTTTTTCCTCTTTTCTTTTTCTCTTTCTCCCTTTCTCCCTGCCTGCCTGCCTGCCTGCTCGTCTTCTTGTTTTCCCGCTGCGTGCATGCGTATATATGCGTACAGTCTTCTCTCTTCTCTCTGTCGCGCGTATATATATATATATATATATATATATATATATATATATATGTGCATCAGTGTAGAAGATGAAGCGAGAATATGAATGCATATGCGCGCGCGCGACGAGGAGGCTCACCTTTGTCAACCGCGGCCGTATGAATATCAGTCGCGCGCGAGGGAAGAGCGACAAATTTCTGACACGCGGTATGCCGTTGTTGTCTATTAATAAGAGCCGTCGAGGAGGCTTTTTTCCCGTTGTGCGTGATTAATGGTTGAGGATATCTGCGACAAAATGAAATTATTATTTTGATGGCGTTTTTTTGTGTTAACTATATATGAGAACTTGTTTATTTTTTTATATTTTGTGAGAAAAGGGATATTTATCTACGATCATGACTTTATACTACCTCTGGTTCACATGAGCGTAGAAGTTTGCCGCTATGCAGGGGCTCAGTAATGAGGATCCTTGTATACAGAGAATCGTCATGAAAACTTTCAAAACATTTCTTTGTGATTCTTTTTTGCGGATCCGTTACCTTACATTACTACCCTGAAAAAAGAGTTTTGCGAAACATAGCGTACTGTTTCGTATTAAAGTTACCACAGATTTTTCTAGAAAAAGAAAAATTTATTAGACTGTAATGTAAAGATTTCTGTACAGTGTGGTAATATTTTAATTATTACAATTTATGGTAGTTTTAGAAAAGAGTATGACACTTTTTACAAAACTGTAATGTTTACTAAATTTTTGTTCTTAGAGTGCTTTTAATACCATATAATATTCAGACGGTTGCTTATTTGCAAACAAATTTTTACGTATGAGTTTCGAAAATAGAAATAATGATAATATGTTTTGTATACAAATAATTGTTGATTAAATATTATTAACTCATATACTATGATTAAATGATGATTTTAGAGTAAAATATTATATACGTGTAGAGCTATAAATATTAAAAGATTTGTTATTATAAATAATTATTTAAATCGGTTTTTTAACGCGTACTTCTTTTAAATTGTCACAAGAAAACAACAAGTTAAAAAAATGAATTTATTTACCACTTGTTTACTAACAGCTAAAAATAATGTTCTAGAAATAAGAAAATAGGCGCTTATTTTCGTCCTTACACAAATTAATGAATTCGTAAAAAAGCGCGAAGCGCATTAAGTTAAAATGTCCTATTTCCTAGTGTTTCTTTTTGGTGTAGTAGCAGCACTGACACGGAATCTCCCTATCGGAGTTTCCCATTTCGACTTTGGAGACCTCTTAGATTTCCGGCGTGGCCTCGCTCTTTAACGCTTCAACATGGCTGATCAGGTACGTGTCTCCGACAAAAACTACAACAATATTGTAAAATGCAAGAGTTGAAAAATGTTTTCGCGCCTCAAACCGCTAAAAAATCGTGTCGTTTATGCCAGTAAAAGTAGTTTTCGATTAATTATGGATCGGAGTGTTAAACCTTTATAGTATTTTGACGTAATAGTTACGGCACGTGGTTATCGCGTCGTTTCAGTGCGTTTTGTTTTTGTGAAATAATGTGTTTAATAATCAACTTTGATAGTATAATACGTGAAACAGTAAACATGTTTGTTGTTCTATCATATTTACAAGTTAATTCTTATTTGAAAACAGCATACTTGACAACATGAAAACATAACCTAACTATTTACGCACCGTGCATGATGATGTAGTACACGAGCAACTGTTGATTGTTTATAAATATTAATTGTGCTTTTCATTTTTTTACAGAACGTTAAGTCGTTTCAAAAGCAACCGACGGTCTTCCTCAACCGCAAGAAGGGGTTGACGAAGAGTCGCAAGCCTATGCGATACAGTCGCAATGTAGGACTTGGATTCAAGACTCCCCGTGAGGTAAATCATTCTTTTTTTATTTGAGCAACATTTGCTTGTCAGTTTTCAATGTTATTCATGTTCATTAATTATTTTAGGCGATTGAAGGTACCTACATCGACAAGAAGTGCCCATTCACAGGCAATGTATCAATACGAGGACGTATCTTAACAGGAGTTGTACAAAAGTTGAAAATGCAAAGGACCATTGTTATCAGAAGGGATTATCTGCATTATATCAGAAAGTACAACCGTTTTGAAAAACGGCATAGGAACATGAGTGTCCATCTCAGTCCTTGCTTCAGGTGAGCTTGTGATTTATTTAACTTTGTTCTATTATCTCCAACTTTTTAATTACCTTCTATATGCTTTGACAAAACTTTCATATGATATTTTAAAAAGAGAAAAAAATTTAAGTACTTTTAACATGATGAGATTGACGACGGTCTTCTGAACACTAATTGAAGTTATTCATTCGTCAACTGATTATTCAAATAATTGAAGTATTTTAATTTTGAGAAAACATAAGGATGTATATCATATTTTTAATGTTTATCATTACAGGGATGTTGAGATTGGAGATGTCGTCACCATTGGTGAATGCCGCCCACTCAGCAAAACTGTGCGATTTAATGTACTGAAAGTTTCCAAGGGAGCTGGTGCTAAGAAGAGCTTCAAAAAGTTTTAGGTACTTAATATTTTGACTATAAGAATGTTTTTAAAAAATCTTTGATGATGAGTTTGACGACGGTCTTCTGAATACAAATTGAAAGACATTTTCGTCTACTGAAAGGATTTTTCTAAAGATACTAATTATGTTTTAGTTTGGTATTAATATATTTAATTTATTTATTAGGTTTCTTCAACCAAGGCAAGTAATGATTTAACATCTCCAACATTCATTACACAATGCTAAACATCTAATTGTTGAAAAGGTGTATGTTAATACAACATACAAATTTAACATCTAATGTAAAGATCATCAATTACATTAATAAAAGAATTTAATTAAATAGATTTTTTTAAACTGCAGTTGATTTTTTTGTTATATTAATATACCTTTATACCTCATAAAATGTAATAGGAAAATTAAAAGAACAGACAAAAAAAATCTTCAATTTTTGCTGCAAAATTTATAATTTGATTCTTTAAGTTATTTAATGAAAGTAAAATGGTGAATTAAAAAAAAAGTAGATAACTAGCCTTAAAACTTGTTCCTTTATTAGTCACGCATTTTACATTACATTTGAGTTGTTTGTTACATAGAAAAATAGTACAAATATAAATTATTTTTGCATTATATAAACTTTAATTAATTTATTAAATTTACTTTTAAATTATAACTGAAGACAAGAAAAGGTAAAAATTCTTTACAGTAACAGCTGCAAATATGCTCTATTACTACCAATTAATAGTCATTTTTTCTACTAATTAATACGCAAAACTCTAAAACTATGAAACATTTTTACTTGTTAAGGTGGCATCACCGCGAGAATTGGTCACATTACTAAAATTTGTTTACACGCGATTCTTCACGTATTACATAATGTAAAATATGGTTCATAAAGTAACAAAAAAAAAATTTTTTCAGCGAAATTTCAACATTGCAAAAATAGCCAATTAAAAAAAATTAAACAATGAAAATCTTTTTTATTTGTGATCCGATTTAAAATTGGAAGGGCTCATTTTGTTCCTTGTGCAATTTCGTAGGGAGTCAACGATACAAAAATTGAAAAATTTTCAAAACCTGCAAAGATATATCCGCTTGTTTATAAGTTCGTGTATGTTTTTTATAAACAAATAGTTGTATCTTCAGGTTTGGAAATTTTTTAAATTTTTACACCCTTGACTCCCTTTGAAATTGCACAAGGAACAAAATAAGTTCTAAGAAATTTCGTTGAGAACATTTTTTTTGTTACTTTATGAACCATATTTTTATATGATACCATTTTAACCATTTTTACCATTACAACTTGTGAAGAAACGATTGTCAACAAATTTTATTAACGTGACCAATTCTCACAGTCAAGCCACCTTAATGAAGCTTTCATCTAAAGTATAATACATACTATTAAATCATGACAATGGAAGTCAATTATAGCACCAAGTTCAAAATTACATAAAAAGCTGTCAAAAAGGTACTTATTTTTAAAATGAATTGAACAGTAAAATTTTGAAATGGAGATTTAAACTTGGTAAAAAGAGTTAAGTCTTATTTGTTTAGTGTTATTTAATAACACTTTTATAAATCATACAATTTTTATAATTTTTAGATACATTACAGATGACTGCAATTGATCATCTCATTCATTTGTATCAAATGATTAAATTTCTTCTACTATAGAGTAATCTACTAACTCTGCTGAAAAAGCAAAGTTCTATAAGATTCAATTAAATATCACGAGAAAGTTACTAAATTATCCTTGTTAGATATTCCAAGGCACATATATTACTATAAAACTCTGTATTATATTGCAACTTGTAAATTATCAGTCAAAAAGTAGACTGCCATTATATAAAAATATTTATAGTTTATAATTAAAAACTATGCTAAAACTTTTTCTTATTACATCTTTATCACATATGATTCTATCAATTTTGCTAATAATACCGAATATCAGTATTAAAGTCATAGCAAAAAAGTGTGAAATACAATACAAATTGTAAACTTGCCATCATTTAAAACTTTCAGTGAATGTTATCACATAATTTTCAGATCTATTCTAAGCAATGTTTAACTCAAGAAGAGTTGTGATGTTTAGAAGATGATTCAGCAATATAAAGTACATAAATAATTGGTCCAGCAAATCCAAGGAGGAGAGAAAAACAGAGAAGCTGATACCATGATAATCCCCAATCGGCTCCAGAACATTTAAATGTATTTACAATATTACTACTGGGAGTAGTTTTGTCATGTTCTGTTGAACTTATCAACTGATCAGTTTCTGTTTCTTCTGAGAAATGAGAAGATTCATTGTTGAATTGCGATAATGGTTCTACTGTTGAATTTAAAATTATATTATTAATTTCTATTGTTGAAGATGGTGTTGGTGGAGGAATCGCCAATAAATTAATTATTTGATTTTCAACAGATATGTCATCCCCTTGACCAGTAGCAGATGCAACCAATTCTTTGTCTTGATTAATTTCACTATTTTGATCTAGAGTCTCTGTTAACAAAGAATACAGAGGCACTGGAACTTTTATAGTACGATGAGCATGTATTTCATTGTCTTTGTGTATGTTATTGATCCTTTTCAATTCTGAAATCTGTTAAAAGAAAAATAAAGTATTTAATATTTAGGCTACAATTGATAAATTATCAATTGTTTCTTATAAGTTAGTTATGCTAAACAAATATTTAACTTTGGAAATTGTTGAACTTACTGTACATCGATATCGAAGGGCCAGTGCTTGCAGTGTGTCCTCAGACTGTACTTGTACATTTATTACCTCAACTTTACGAGGGAAAGTTTGAGTACGATTTCTCGTTTCTAAGGGTAATGCTTGCACTTCATCTTCACTTTCATCTTCTGAATAAAGGAAAACATAATGTGGTGATCCTTCTCTCTGACTTCCTCTTTGGTATGCTGCATGCCTACAAAGTTGAAATAACAAAAGAAATCGTATGAAAAATTTAATTTTACAAGCACTTTCCTTCAACATTAATAATAAAGTAACAATTACATGAGTGTACCGGGTCGAAGAGAAAGAGAATAAAGCACAATCTGTCAGCAATAAAAAGAAAACATAACCTAAATGTGCACTTTTACCTCGCTGATTTTTGCGTATCACTTGTACCGCTCGCCGATTTCTTCCGCATTTTCTCGGGCTTGTCATTGATAATCGTTTAAACAAACCGTCAGAGACACAACATTTCGTCGATTTCTCTAATCATGATTACGGGGGGACATCAATCCGCAACGGTATAACGTAGTTATACACGCGCGCTATAACTGTCAATTGGCTGCTACAGTCTACAGTGTATATGAAAGTTTTCTTATTATATGCTTACACAAACGCAGACAAGCGCTCTCTCACTGACTCGAATTGTTACAAGTGACAAGGCCTACTTACTTTATAACAAGGCAGTTGATGAGTAAGCTACTCACTTGTTTTTTTCTTCCCATTTACGAAGCGAACGACTTTATAATAGATGTTGAGTAACAAATCAATTGTTATACTGCTTTCAGAATTTAGCAAAATAAAAATATTTACCTATTTCGATTAAATATTTTAAAAAGTTGATCATTTTTAAGTGATTTTAACATAATTATCTTTAAAAATCGTTTAATTATCTTGATTTTTTTGTTTTTATTTCATGCATATTAATTTTATATTGGTAATTTTAACATCTTTGCTTTGTTTATTAATAAATTAGTACTTATATATTTGTAACTATTTTAAAAAATTTAACTAGTTTAAGTATGTTCAACTTACTTTTAATTTATTTTAAAAAGTTTCCGTACAATTCCTATAATTGTAAAAGTTAATAAACTGAAATATCGATCTTTTTGAGAAGTCAATGAAAAAAAGAAGGCTGATGCTATTTGTACGACAGATTTCCTAACCTCAAAATATATCAATGGATGAAAGGAGTACACTAGAAAATTTTGAAAATTAGACAAACTTTGATAGATGACTAAAGAAATAATATCCCTTATTGTGTGGTAACTATTTTCTTACCTGCTCTATCAAAATTTCCGCACTCAAACGATACGCGTTTCTGTCGTATCTGTATATATAGATATACCACGAATACAATCTGTCGTACAAATAGCCGCGCCGAAAAAAGAAATACTTAGGAAGTAGACACAATTTTTTATGGTCATTGCTTTTTACTATTACCAGTAGTCTATTGATTAGCAGTAAAATTGTATTAACAAAGAAAACGGTACTTTCAGTTACTTATCTTGACTATTGTAATAGATAATAATGAAATTGGTAGTAAAATATGATAAAATAGTATAAACATTTTTTATCGTGTACTTTTATTTATATTTATATGTACGCATTATAATCTACTTTAATTACTTTCTAAAATATCAATATTTTCATTAGCTGTTAAATAATGTAAAATAAATAAATAAATTGTTATTTATCGTGAAAAAATATTCTAAACAAGCAGTTTTCTTGGAAACCACGTGATGGGGCGCGCTCCGAGAGAGGGTGAAAATCGCCAAGCATGTTATTATCTGCATGCTGTTCACGTGAACAGGCGAAAGAGTTCGGACAGCATGCGTGCTCCGAACGCCGACGAGTGACATAACCTCGTGCTGAAGTCATATAAAGAAGAATCGCTTATATTTTAGTGTATGTACAAAGTCGAGAATACATATCAGCTGAGTGAACACAGCGAGATCATTTTACGAACATAGGAAACGCGATATCCAACTATGTTCCAACGATTTTTGTCATCAAATTCACGTAGCATTTCGGTAGGTAGTTCAACACTGTCAAAAACTTCTGTCATGAAGAGGAGAAAACGAAATTCTAAGCAACTTTTTACAGTGACTGTACATTAACATGTGCATTTTTTATATTTCAAAATTTAACTAGTATATTAAATTAATAATTGCATTCTTACTGCAATTATTTTTTCTACTTTATTGCATAAAGACAAAGAAAATTTTATAAAGATGAATAAAATGAAAATTTTGCAGCTACTGTCTAGGGTTTGGAATGGACCTCAAAACGTTTTAACAGGTAAACAAGCAGAAGATAAAATGGTTGCTATTCTACGAAATAAGTTTCCTAAAGCTCAAGTCATTGAAGTCTGTGATGTATCGGGTACGTGTTTAATCTAAAAATTAAAATCATAACTCTTTTGTTGTTTTATACTGTAACTCAATTTTTCAAAATTTACAGGCGGCTGTGGTGCAATGTTTGAGGTCCATGTAGTTGCACCAGAATTCAAAGGATTAAATACTGTAAAACAACATCGAATTATTAATGAAGTAAGATATTTATAGAATTTTTAATTTAGCAAACATTATATTTTCTACTGTACTTAACAATGTCTTACACACTTTCAGGCACTGAAAGACGAAATTAAAGATATGCATGGTATTCGAATTCATACAAGCCTCCCTGAATAAGAGGTACTTACCATTAGTGATAAATTAAATGTTCTTTTATTGTTGATCTTTTTGTACATACTATATGCATATATTTATTAAAAAAAAAATTATATATGTACGACATAATGCTACGAAATGTTGTTTTATTTCAGTTTTCCCCACTTAATTGTAAAATAATTATTTTTGTGGATCATACAAGATTTAAACTATTTTGATCAAATAAATGTAAGAAATTAAAATTTGGCGCTATCTTACTCGTATCAGATGGCGCTTTTATCGCAAGTCACGTGATACATCTACCGGTTTTTAAAGTGTTGGTTAGAGTCAGGGACTCGCTCGAACTTCCGTTGAGCTCATATAACTTTTCAAGGTACTTGCCATTATGAATAACATAAATAATATCACGTTTCATACAAAATTACGTGAACTTATTCCCAGTCTTCCTAGCAGTATAACTCCAGAAGTTCTGAATAAAATTTGTGAAGATGAAAGCGTTCAACCATTCTTGAAGTGGTTTTATTCAAATGTCAGTAACGATAATGTTCTGTTTGATGAATGTATAAAACTGTAAGCTTTATATAAATACTTATTTCATTAGAATAATAATAATGATATCGGAATTTTTATAAATATATATTTTTTAAATATTTTAACAAGAAAAAAACATATACAAGAAAATGATATATGGCTGGAAGGTAAAGAATTAGATTTAGCTCTTGCAGATGCAACAAAGGATTGCCCAGAACTATTAAAGCTAATTGAATCAGATTATTGGAACAGTAATCAGTCACTCACTGATTTAACAACAGAAAAAGAACTATATGATCCAGATCTTGAACACCTTCAAATAGTTGAAGAGAGTTTACAGAAGCTTAAGTAATTTGATAATATTATAACATAAAATTTTTACATATTTTTAAGTAGATTTATTTTTTTGACAATTTTACTAATTTTCACTTACTGCTTTTAGAGAATGTGAAGAAAAAATTCATAATAATCTAGATAATGAAATTGATGCTGTAGAAAAAGAAGAAATTAATGTAAAGTTAATTCATGAGAAGTGCACATCTGTGTTAGAAGATTTTGATTCATGTCATCGCCAATTTTTCAAATCTGTCGAACTTTTAGCAAGTACGTACAGCAATACTGTGGAGAAGGTATACAATGCAAACCTACATATAATTTATTTATTTATTTATTCATTATTTATTTAACAGACAATATGCCCTTTACAAGATATATAAATACAAATGTAATTTACAAACAGAGCAGTAATTACAAAATTATTAGTTTAAAAACCTCATAAAAATTTATTTTTAGAAAGGAGAAGCTTGCATGTGGACACACATGCCAATTGAACTGTATATTAAACAGCTGGAAACATATAATGATTACTTGATTTCCTATGCAAAAAGGCAATTTTCAATGTCTTCAGGAGATGAAAATGAAACAAATATTAATAATCACACCAGTATTTTGAATGATAGCAATGAAAATGAAAAAATAAAAGAAATAATGTGTTGTCAAAAAAAGTATGTATCAGTATAGCGCTTGAATATTTTTTATAGTTTAATAGTTTTTTGTAATTCTTGATTAATGTATATTATTCAATTATATTTCTAATTTTTAAGTTTATTTACATCAAAGGTGCATGAAATCATTACTAAAGTAGAAGATGATGCAAGTAAAATTTTACTAAATTATGTAACTGAAATCTATAACAATGGTAATTTGAAAGCTCCTAGTACTCCTGTATTAGCAAGGTAAATTATTTCTTAACTACAGCAAATTGCAGAGCAGTACTAACAAATAATTTTCAAATATGGATCTAGGGCAGAGATTGCAGAGTTAACTAAAAGTAGAGACTTCTTGGAAGAAAATGTCAATCTCCTACGAGAGCGGCAATTAGTTGATATTGTACAACAATTTTCAAATGTAAAAGTCATCAAAGTTTTAGAAAAAGAAGCAGAAGCTAGGCTAGAAAGAAGGAAAAACAGACTTTTAAGATTAGAAAGGCTTTCTATGCTTGCCAAGGAACATGGACATGCATTTTCAACTTTACTTTGCATGCTCTTTGAATTGCAAATTCATAGAATCAATGAGATTGTACAGTTTGTGATGGATGCACGCCATTATCTTTCTATGGTTTACTCATTATCATCTCTACGAAATGTTAGTATGGAAAAATTGTTGTTTTACATTTTGCATATAACTGTTCATTTTATTTAAGGTCATATGGTTAATATCACTTGAATGAATATTCACATATTTCAGGAAAGCATGCAGAAATTACAAAAAGAATATTCTTCAATTTTAGCATCATCCAAAGATCAAAATGCATTTTGTAAAACGTTTATAGAAATGGTAGCACTTGATGATTCTGACTTTCAGGTTTCAATAAATTATTATGATGAATTGAGATATGATAATAGTAAAAAATTAAAAATTTTGTTTGAGGAAAAGTTATCAGAAACAATAGACAGTTCAAAGGAGTTGTAAGTTAATCATACTTTTATTTTAATATATTCAATTCAACTTTATACAGATATATCATTCTTTTGTAATCCATATTTAGGGAATCAAAAGTAATGGACGTGTACAATGAAGAAATAACTAGAGGGCCAACAAATAGCTTCAAAGCAGTTCCTTGTAATGTTCAAAACGAAATAGACAAAACTGTCAAACAAATAGAGAAATTGGAGACAAATGTAGAAGCAATTAGGAATAAATTAAAGAATATGATAGTAGGTGTTAACATTGCTAAAATTTCTATTAAACGAAATTATGTTAATTTTAATTTTACTTTACAGAAGGAAACAAGTACACCAAACTTTGAACGGGAAAAGTTATTGATCTGGCAAAAGTTTTTAGCGTATCCTGAGTTGTTGAAAACTAGATGTCAAGAATTAGAGGAATTGAGAGATCAAAAAGCTTTTCAACTGAATTAGTAGATTAACTGTTAAATTATTTTGTCCTACTAAAAAGTAAACGTATATTTAAAAGTATTGTTATTGTAAATTATTGGTATTTAAAATAAAATGTTTTTAATATTATCTTTTATAACAGGTATAAAGAAAATGCGTTACATAATTATTTTAATTACAGATTCCTGTTTTATCGACTTTTTTAACAAACTTGCTTTTATCCTTTTTTTTGTACCTACGCATATAAAATTAAAAAACAATAGCTTCACTAAATCAATTGGAACGTATAAAGAAAACATGTTTACAAAAAAAAAAAAAAACAAATTGTTACAGTTTCTAAACAAATGTAAATATTTAAACAAGTATTATCCGATTTAACATTTTATATTGTCTTACACTCTTACGTAATAATATTTATATTATTACGTGCCGCCGTAAAAACTCCGGAACTTCCATCGCATTTCAAGCCGCGTCCTAACGCGGTCCATTCAACGTGTGCGACCCCAAGCAATCGGCAATGACACAAACACACACACATACATACACCTCTCCAACCAAACCCACTCTCAAAAACCACCTTGCTGATTTTGCGCCTCGTCATCAACGCGAGAGATATAAGTGCCATAGCCATAGCATTGCCCAACTCCTCTACTAAAGTATATAATACCTATATGCATTCTAACTAGACCTCGCAGGGATCATCATCACACGCACCGCACCTCTAGACTCTATCAGCGGAAAAGACAAGCCGGCGGTTGCTGCGCGCTCCAGTGAATGATTCCTCTCTCTCTCTCTCTCTCTCTCTCTCTCTCTCTCTCTCTGTCTCTCTATCTCTCTCTCTCTCTCTCTCTTTCTCTGTGCGTCTACTATAATGCGGGAGCAGGGGACTCTTAGACTCGCTCTCCACGTGCACGCACACACAGGCGGCGCGTTGCGTACGATGGTATATACGATGCTTCATACTCGCACGCGCGGGGCTGAGTATACGTAACCTTGATCCGAGAGAGAGCGTCCCCGGACTCTCCCGGACCCCCCCCCCCCCCCCGTGCCTTTAGGATTTTCTACTCCGAAAATCTCGTAGCGTGGTATATAGGTAGGTAGGCATATATACTTAGCCCCGAGGGAAAATTCGGTGAATCACTGTTGTTGCAGACGACGACGCGCGCTTTCCCGCAGCAAGCGAGCATCTGTTGTTATGATCATTGCAGACACATAAAGCCCGTTGTTGTTTTCCTCGTTGAGGCAATGATAGCGAAGGGGTATAGGAGAGAGAAATATAGCGCTCGAGCGGAGGTATAACATCGCGCGATTCACACATATATATATGGGTGTAGGAAAGAGGGAGAGAGAGAAGACGCTGCCGCTGCTCGTGTACGTTATCGATTCGCCAGGGCTAACGGTTTGTTTACCTTTACACGGGCCCGCAAGTCGAGCGAGCGAGTGTATACGTATATATATATACAGCCAGGCGAGAGAGAAGGAACGCGGCAGTGTTGGAAGCGCGCATGCGCGGCCCGACCAAAACAATAATAACAGCGTCGCGCGGCGGTGGGAGAGAGAGAGAGAGAAGGTTCACGGCTCCCTCGCGCGCCGTCGCCGCCGCCGCCAGTGTCTCGCTCGCTACATCGTAGAGAGGCAGACTGCTGCTCGCGCGCTCACTCTGCGGACGCATCAAAAGAGTATATATATATATATATATACACACACAATTACGTGCGCAAGTCGCGAGTGTGATACACAAACATACACTGATATACACCTGAATTCTGCAGTGACGGAAGCGTTTATTATCTGTTCGCGCTGTGTGTGTGTGTGTATTGTGCAACAGCGGGCAAGCGAGAGAGATAGGTCATAGAGCAGCCGCTGCTCGTAAACAAACACACGAATGTGTTCCGTGTGTGAGTATATACGCGTGCGGACAGTGTGAAAACGAGGACGCGCCATCCGCCAGTACATATAGTGCTGCTACATATAATAGCCCCATCCGGAAGAAGATTATAGCCGCCGCAGCCACCGCAGGCGCTTAAAGATATATATATATACATATATAGCAAAACAAAAAGGCGTTGCTGCTGCAGCTCGCGGCCGCTAACAACAATAACAAAAACACGGCGCGAGCTTGTCAACAGTGCCGCGTGTGTTTTGTTATCCATCCGGGCGGCGCGTAAGAGCGGAGGAGAGTGGGGGTAACGTCGGTGGTGAACTTTGCATCAGTGTGTGCGCGTGAGAGCCGAGAAGGAGGAGTAAAAAGAGGAAGTCGGTGAATCACGCGCGTATACGTCAGTGTGAGCGCGAGTGCGCATACATATAGATCGGAGGCGTCGTCGCCGAAGTGTATAGAAGCTTCAAGAAAAACAGTGCAACGTGTAAGTGTGCCTGTCTGTGTGTACCTGTGCGCCCAAAAAACAGTGTCGTAAGACAGCGCTACTGTGAAAGGAGAGTAGTAGCACATACAACACACAGTTACGTATATATAGGTATACACAGTTGCGTGGAAAGATGCCGAGCGCCGAGGAGACGACGTACCTGATCGAGGTGATGCCGGACGCTGGCGGTCTCAGCCAGGACAGCTTTACATCGCGCGACGTAGACGTGTTGGTGTCGCGCATAAAAGAAAACCTGCGGCTCTCGGGATGCTTGAAATCCCGCTCGAGTCTATCCCACAAGATCCGGCCGTCGCCCTACAGACTGCCCTCGCGTTCCTGGTCCGACCCAAGCACCTGCGAGCTCTGTGTGAAGAGTAGCAACGACGATGTAACGTCACATAAACATCATCATCACTACAGGCGCTGTAGGAAGGCGCTGGTACGCACCGAGCTTGACGACTCGTACGAACGCTTCCAGGCCCTGCTGCGCAAGGGCGCCCTTATCAAGGAAGCAGTGAAAAGGCTCCAGACGTGTCCCGACGACGAGGACGACGATGGATCGATCGTTGGCGAGGAGGAGGTGGACGGCGCTAAAACGAGGCGAGCTACTAGTACGAGTGCGACGAGCACGACGCTCGACTCGATGGACGACGAGGACGACGACGACGACGAGGACGCGATGACGCGCGCCAGCAGCAGCAGCGACGACTTCTTCTACAGGAGGAAGCGCTTCTACTACGACAGCGAGGACGAGCCTCTGCCGACGTGCTATCAGCCTCTCGATCTGTGAGGACGACTCATCGAGTGATCATCATCTTCATCGTTATCGTTGGTAAGCCTCGCGAGGTAACGACGCGCGAGGATCCATCCTTCCTGCGTGTGTGTGTCTTGGACACGCACACAACATCATCATCATCATCATCCTTCGTTCGAGAGAAGAGAAGCCTGCAGCGTCGTGGGCGTCGCGGAAGAAGAAAGCAGCAGTAGCAGCATCAGCGGAGAGAGAGAAGAGGACAGCACAATTAGACAGCGGCGGCTCTCGCCTTACATGGCGCTGCGCTGTTTGTAAATACGCGAGTGTGTATGTGCCCCGCGCGCAGTCGTGAGCCTTCGGCCATCATCGTTTCGCCGTGTTCTCTCTTTTACCTGTGTACATACATATATATGTACACACGCGTGCGAGTGTATATCATAACGCGCGCGCGAGTGACGAATGTGTATGACTGAGTGTGCGTGCGAGCGTACATGTGTGTACGTTGTATATACCCACACGTGTGCGCGACCTCGGCGGCGCGCGTCGGTATGTTCGACCGTTGAGAGAGGAGGGGCGGTACAAAGAGGGGAAGTGTATTTGTGTTTACGTTGTGCGTGTGGCGAGGGCGAGAGAGCGGCGATGACTGGGTTTTTCCCTGTGGCCGTTTTCGAGACGGATTCACGAGAGAACGGAGTATGGAGCCTTTCTTCTTCGCGCGAGAGAGAGATAGAGAGGTGGGCCTGCCTGCCTGCCTGCCTACTTCGCTCTCGAGTTTGGGTTACATCAGGGCGAGAGAGCGAGGCGCGGCGAAACGGGTCCCCCTGGTTTTATACTCTCTCGTTCGTGAGGAAAAGAGAGAAAGATATGGAACCGCGTTGTTTTTAGCACAACGCGAGAGCTATTTCGGAGCGAAATTCATCTCTCTGCTCCTAAACGGCAATATTGATCCAGCCGAGCGTACAGCTCTCTCTCGCACTTTTTTCCTCCCTTACCCAGTTGGTAAACAATAACATCAACAATAACAGCTGCGGAGCAGCAGCACTTTTGTTATTAAACTGGTGCATCGTTGTGTATATTTCCGTGCACCGTGGTCTCGGAGAATCTGCTCTCGTCACGCGTTATTTTTAACACCCTCTGTCACCGCTGAACCTCGCTCGCTCTCATCGAAGAGCATCACGCGCGCGCGAGCAGTCTCGGCGGCGTCTCGTGACGCTATCGGCGATCGCGCTTGCATCATATCACCATGCTATTCTTCCGTTTAGTCCTTACATATACATATATATACACACGCGTGTGGAGCACAGTTTTGTTCTCTCTATTCGTGACGCAACGGGGATCAATCTCTCGACTCTTTCGATCGTTGCCGACTGCTCGCTGCTTCCGAGGCTTCTATCCACAATGTTTCACGCGTACATATTATATATCTATATAAGGCTGTGCCCATAATTGAGAGAGAGAGAGAGAGAGAGAGAGAGAGAACGCGCGTCCACGCCACGCACTCCGCGAATAACAGTGCATTTACAAAAAAGAAAACAAAACAAAGTCTCGGCTCTCGCGCGCGTGCGCGAGAAGAAAAATTTGTTCGTTTCTTTTTTTTTTTTTCTTTACGTACGCTTTTTTTATTTATTTTTTTTATTCCAAGTTCTGCGATTATTTACGAAGATAATAGACTTTCTGTCAAGACACTCGCGCGTTCGCAAATCGGTTATTTTTAGTATACACGCTTGGCCGAAGAGGCGGCGAACGGTAGTCATCTGTGTACTGTCTCTCGCCTCTTCTGAAAAAGTATTATTAATGGATTGATCGAGGAGTGAACCTGACGTTTGCAGTTACTGTGAAAAGTAGTATAGTCTTGACGGAATGTTTATAACAAACAAGCAAATGAAAAAAAAAAAAAAAAAGTAAATACTTTTGCTGATGATGTGCGTTAACTGCTGAGTGCGAAAGAAAAAGTTGTAGTGTGTGAAGTGAAAGAAAGGTGTAATGAAAAAAAAAAAAACTTTCTAAAGAAGAAAAGACTAGTTGAATTTACAAATGCCCCGTTATAGGCACAACACAGCCTACAAGGCTCATGTAAATAGAACACTTATACATAATAATAAAGGCGCGTGACGAGCACCGCGTAGAGCTCTTGTTCATTGAAAATGAAAAAAAAACACTTGGGAGAATGAAAAGTATTAATTAACGATAAACGTGTTGATGAAGGAGAAAAAAAAACACTACCACATCGGCGAATAATGCGTTATGTTATCTAGGTTCTTTTTCTAATTCTGTTCTCTGATTAGGGTTAACGAATTGCGATCAATTTTTTTGTTTTTTTTTTGTTTTTATTTTTTTTTTTATACGCACATAAAACAATCGTCTCGTTTCATCTCATCGCGCGCAAGACACCGTGTTCCTATATCCATTTTCTGTTTGGAACGTCGCGCCGCAGCCGATCATCATTATTTATATCTAAAATACGAACCGTAGCTCGCATGAAAAGTAAAACAAAAATCTCATATTCTCTGTTATAGGAATTGTCGAAAAATCCGTGGCGTTCCCTGAGAACAGTATGCGTGTATGTGTGTGTGTGTGTATATCTGTATACGAGAGAGCGAGCTTCCGTTAGGAAAGTTCGACGATTCAGGCCGTGAAGCGTGCACGCGCGCGAGCGCGAGCTGTGCAGTGTGTGTGCTCTCTCGAGGAAGAAAATCCGTCGCAATCCGCGTCCTTATTTAGCTCGGCTCGCGCGCGTCGTCTCTTTCTCTCCTACTCGCATATACGTATGTGTGTGTATGTGTATATGTCTTTCTCGCGCGCTGATCTCTTTCTAGCTTCTCTCGCGGCTGGCAAATGCATCTCTCTCGCGCTCATCCGCTTTATATATTCGCCCTCGATTCGCCGTCAATTCTCACACTCGCTGTTGATTTTTCGTCCGTTCGCCCGTTATATTCTCGCATCGAATAATTGGAGCTCGTTAAAATTTCGCGTTTCTCGTGGCCGCAGTCATCGTCGTCGACGTAGCTCATGCTGCCGAGATAAAATCCTTTCGATTTAATGAGACGCTAATTAGCGCTGGAAGTAGCCGGGTTTATGTATACGTGTGCGCGTATCATATGCGCCCACCCTGTGAATTAATGAAAAGGGATTTTATCGCGGCGATGCCGCTCGCCGATATAATCCGGCGCGCGTACATATACGTTACGTCATCTCGTATGTCTACATAGTTTTCTTCTCGGTCGAATTTCAGCGATTGATATATATGTAGCGCGGCCGACCCTCAGGCTCTTTCTACATTGGACAGATAGTTGCCTTCGGAACGCTCCCGCGTTCCTTGATATACACGCGGCGCGTGCTAAAAACTATTGTTTATGAAACGCGAGCAAGGATAACGAGGTTTATCAGGTCGATCTGCGTTACCCAGGAATTTAATCGAAAGGCGAGATCCTTTTAGAGTAATGAAAAAGCCCGGGGCTTTTATTATCGAGATGAAATGAAAAATCGTATACCGCGCTTCTTTTCCCGCGCTGTAAAGGAATATTATGTTAAAAGCGCTCGCTCGCATTTCCACACTTTTGTCAGGGAGATACACAGCTCGTGAATTATTGAAATGACGTCGATAAAAAAGAAAAAAAAAACGTATACTTTAAGTCAGATTTCGGTCCATCTCTATGCAACACCGACGCGGAGGGAGCATAATAAAGGGGACGCGCGCTTGCCAGAGAGAGAGAGGGAGAGAAAAAATACATAAATCGTTATAGCCGCTACGTCGTTATGCGGCTAATGTCATCGTTACTGTCGCACCTCGCGAGAATACGGAAATCTGCGAGAGAAGCAGTAGGAACAGCAGTAGAAAAGTGTACGATAGACGCCCGTACGTTCTGTCTCTCCCTCTCGAGAGCCCGGCAGCTTGGTGTGCATAGTACACATGCGAGCGTAGAATGAAAAATGAAGGCTTAAAGGAGAACCACCATTAGTCGCTGCCGGGGATCGAGAGAGAGAAAGAGAGCTTGTGCGAGGGGAGAAAGGGCGAGAAAGAGGCGAGGAGGAGAGAAATGCGTGTGTACGTTGTGTAGTAAGGAAGGCCTCTCCCGCTCGTATAACAATTAATAGCTTTACATTTTTTCGCTGTGCATGTTTTAGTGCATAGTTAGGTTTATTGTCACTCACTCACACACATACACACATACACACACGCACACATACACACACACGCACACATTCACACGCTCTCGCGCACATGAACACCCGGCAACGTATATCGATCGCGCTGCTCGTGTTTTCAAGTGTAAGCCGCGCTGAAAGTGTGTATGTAGGTTCGCGCCGTGCATATTGTACATATATATAGATGTGTGTAGGGCGATGCGTGAAAGAGAGAGACAGAGAGGCGTTTAATGTGTACAGTGCGTTCTGATCCCACGCCTACGTATACGTTGCGCGCTGGCCTATACGGAAATTCGCACGCTGAAATGAGAAAACAGAAGCGTAAATCTGTCTGTCTTATACAGTAAGAAATTCGCGAAGTAGCTATACATGTATACCGAGATCGGAGATTTCGCCCTGTGGAGGGAAAAGTTTCTCGTACGAGGAAGTTTTCGTTGTGCAAGGCGGGAAGGGGAGAGACACGTTAAGCGTGTCAAATTTGTACGATAATAGTTTGGCAAAGTTCGCGGACCGTTGCCAGCTTCTGTTTTTTTGTTCTCTTCAATGTTTCCAAATGTATTTACAGAAAAAAACAGTATACAAAAATAGCAACAAAAAAGAATAATACTAATGATTTGGCATACGCAATGTAAATAGTACAAAATAACGTATTAAGATCACGCTCCTTTACTGATTTTTTCACTGTGTGTATCTGTCTGTGTGTATACGTAAATAGCACGCGTCCGAAGAGAAATTCCAACAGCGCGTGCACGTATATATGCAACGCATATAGCTGCGAATTTCCGAGGAGGCAGCGAAAGGGAAAGCGCGAGAAAACTTTCGCGCGCGTATGTACAAACTCCGATAAGTATTTATACAGCTACCGTGCGAATCCAGCGCGTATATGTCGCGCAACCGATTACGCATCTGTCACTCTGTCTGTTTCTTTCGAATTTAACGCGTCACTTTTCGTTTGTGATCCTGTAAGTATGTTGTATATGCGGCGATGAATAAATATAAAATGTGTATATGCATCGATGTATAAGCGTGTGACGAAATTACAAGTGTGTGCGAGTGTAACGCAAACGGTGATATGTATACGAAGTATGTAAGAGATAGAGAAAAAAGCAAAAAAAGCCACGTGTAAGAAGATGGTAAATATATATATATAAAAGAATGATAAGAAAAACAACAAAAAATATGATGTATATGAATTCGAGTCAATTTTTTTCTATGTATGTCGATATCAAAGCGGTCTCTTAGTTGATACGTTAATACAAGGATTTAAAGAAGAAAACTCACAGAAACAAAACAAAAAAAATAACAAGCTATATATCGTTGTGATCGTCGACTTGGTTCGACACTCTCATTAATTATTAATGAATAAACAAAAGATTGAAAGTTAAAAAAAAACACGACTACTTCTTTTTTACCCTCACTCCCATCACTCACCCGACTTCCTCAATTCCGAGTTCACGTACATATATGTATAATTAGTATTTTAATAAGACTATACGTGCAGTACGCCGCTGTGTATAGTATATACATTTCGAAAGTCTAGTGATTTGTTTATCCTCAAACAATGGAAAAATTTCGCTTACATCTCGGTGACTCACTGAGAATCTAAAATTAATTTCTGAAGTTTATAAACCGATTTCCGGATGACTTAACACATATACGCAACGCGCGTGTGTATATAATCATCATACCTTTTACACCTACGTAAATGCGTTTATTTTTGCCGTGAATATTGATTTTCTAAATTTAAATTGACGCTTACATCGTACACGCGGATACGAATTATAATACGCGCATAACGCGTATTATACGGGGGAAAACAAAAACTGTGTATTACGGCGTATAATTGAAAATGTTACGTTGTTATTAGGTAATGGAAGAATCTCGATTGCATATCTGCCTGCGATACGCGCGGAGAGCGTTATTAAACCTATTAAATCCCTGCGCCATTTTCCAGTTTCAACCAGAAAACTAATTAGTGGTTCATCTCTCACGCAATATACCAGACAGATCTAGACACCGAGAATGAACAAAAAACCCCTTATATTACGTCACAAAAAGAAAACGACAAAAGTGTGGGTAACTTTTGGTCCCAATACGCTTCACACTAAACCGTTAACATTATTTTCGTTTAATTAAATTATGCATGTAATGCACCCTCCTCCTACATTCTCACGGACTCCATATCGATTACCCTCTTCCTCTAAACCCACCAGACCGCAAACCACAACAGAAGCCCATATATTCGCTCGTCACCCACACGTTCCCGCCGTCCCAAACAAAAGAAGAAGACACGACTTCTGCGAACGAGGTTCGCGCGCGTCGATCAGGGCGAATTAGCTTGCTTATTTTATCCGGCGCGAAGCGGATGAACAGCATACGCACACACAGACTTCATCGCGACCTCGAACGCACGCGCGCGGGAACATTTGCTCCGCGTGGCTCTTTTTTTCCATCGCGATCTCCCCCTCTAGTACATACGTATAGGGTCGCCCTTGACGGCTCGCACAGAATATATATATATAAGTATAAAGGGGCGCGCGAAGTTGGGAAATTTGTTTTTCCCTTCCCAACTGTTATACGCGCGCACGTGACGATACGATGGCTCTTGATTAATGCAATTCGCGCGGCTGTGTGTTTTTCTCGAGGGCTGTATAGTGAAAAAAAAGAATTGTTTGGGTTTGTCTTCCTATTCTACAAAATTGAAGTGTTGTGCGATTTTCGTAATTGGATAAAGTGTCGTCAAAGTGATTTTTTTTCTTCGCGTTATATACACAGCGTAACCCGAGAAGAGCGTATCACACTTAACTTTCATATTTATGAATTTCGTAATTCGGCTTTTCATTTTTTTTTTTTTGTGAACGTTGGCCTTTTCAATTCACGCCGTGCTTCAAAAGAGAAATTCGTCTTATTGAACTCGGCGAAAATTGAAGTGGCCATATACTTAACGCGGCTTAATTTTAATTAAACGACGTGCATACGCGCGCGGATGGCTCGTACATAATAAATCTCCTTCGCGCACCTGATGACTCGATCAATTTCTCATTAAACAATTTTTATAATCGCCGTGATGGATGGCGAGCGACAGAGTATGTAACACACGGAGCTAAAAGTATTAAGGACTTTTACGCCACGTTGCACAAAGTGTGTACGTGTACGTATATACACAAATCCACAAGTCGTTATCGAGAAAAAACTACACACACACACACAGACTTGTATATACACGAGCGCGTGTATCGGTTTTCTCATTCATGCAGCCGCGTGTGGGCTCTCTCAATCATTTGTAACATGTAAGCTGCTTTTGATTCGAAATAGTATATTACGCACCAAGGGAGGAAAAAACTTGGACAGTCCACAGCTCGTGTAAATTGCCACCCGAGCCAAAGGCGAGGGTGGCAAACACGAACTGTGGGCTGGCCAATTTTACTCCCGTGGAGCGTATACTATTTTTTTGCCTAGCGAGGCCGAAAATACAACCTTCGCGATCGGGCGCCGGGAGCGAAAGTGGTACTTTCGGCCCGCTAGGCAAAAAACAAAATTTATAAATAACCTTTGCGCGCCTGCTGCAGATGTTATTCACAAAGTGTTCTTATATAGGTATATATATATAGGTATATGCGCTCTCTCGCCAATAATACTCCATCCAGCCGTAAAACTTGTTTCTCAAACGATCGCAACAAAGCAGAGGAAAATAAAGTAGAGAGCCAAGAAGAAAAATCCACACACTAATATCATAAACTCGGAGCGCGTCGCTTCGCTCGCAAAATGGCCAAGCTACCGAATGCAAATTTAAAAGCCAGCCCCGCATCAGCAGCCACCCTTGGATTTGCTTTAAAGGGCCGTGCGCGTCCCGAAAGACTCTTCCCTTCCCCCGTCTGCTCTTTTCTCTTTGTTTCCCACTGCCGCCGTCGTCGTCTCTCGAAAGTACGAAATTACAGGGCATGCGCGCGATTTCATTACTGCCGCTCCACACGCGCGTGAATGTATATGTGTACGAAAGAGGAGCAGGCAATTCTGGAAGTTTGCCCCGCCGCTCGCGCGGCATCTGCTGTATATACGCGTACATGTGTTTGTGCTTCGCCCCGTCCGTCATTCGTTCGTTCGCATGACAAACTCGGGATTGCCATTTGTTTCGGATGCCCGTACCGCGTACGTAGGTACAAGTGGGTATAAATGTACGTACGTATATGTACGTACGTATGTATGTATGAGAGGGTATATATAGGGCTCTTCTTTGTGTCGGGGTCGGGCTGCGGTTTTTCGACGAGGGTAATGAAGAAGGGAAAGCTCTTTTTTGTAAGACTGTTGTAGGGATTTTTTTCGAGGTTTGGTAAGGAGACGCTGTGATTTTCAAGAATATTTTTTCCATTTTATGGATGATTTTGCGTTATTATTAGATGCGATTGGCATTGTATAATATAAGTCTATTAATAGATTGCAATGATTGTTACGAAATTTTCATCTCTAAAAACTAATGCTATTTTTTGCTTTATCGGTGATTAATCCATTTCCATTCAGAGTATATTTGCTTCTTCCAATAATAGAGTATGGAAATGTTTAATAAGAATGAATATTGAGCTCACTCAAGCGTGCTATCTATAAAGGATGAAATTGTTAATAAAGTTACACTTTAATTCAAGGAATTCGTTATGCTACTCGAGTTTTAATATCTCGAGCACACTTTAAATTGGATTCATACGTTATTACGTGTAAAAATATTTCTTTTCCTTTATTATTAAATACCAACGTTTTGCGATATAGCACTATACATAATATAATATTTCATTTCCCACGTTATTCGTTCGCCAACAAACGAAATTCAATGCGGATCAAATTCGCAGGAAACATGATGCGTCGGAAATATGTTTAGATTTCGATTTACATATAATAGAGACATTTATCCGCTTTTTATTATCAATCGGTCAATAAAGTCTATAACGTATTATTATATAAGCTTTACACCGTAATATTATGAAATTGTCCGGCTCTCAATCTTCGCGCCACTTATATTTATACAATAAACCCAATAATCGCCGCTACACTTTATATGCAATACGCTTTTCTCTTAGAAAGCGGAATTTTTATTAAAAAATTTCCTTTCTCAAACGTATATACCTATTCAAACGCGAGAAATTCACCGAAAACGGAAATAATCCTCTCTCTCAAAAAACACACCTGCTTTTACCATCTCCCCTCTACTCCAAAAAAAAACAAATTCAATTAACGCGCAGCCGGGCATTTCTTACTCTTCTATCACCAATATTTCCATTCCTCCCCGCTTGTTGCGTAATATTCCCAACGCACCCGCGCTTTAACAAAAACGTAAACAAGCCACTGCACGCTCTCCAGCAAACTCTATATACACTCGACAAAAAACACACACACACACCACGCAAGGAAAAGGATGTCAGTCTGGCGCAAACCTGCAAAATTCCGCGCGGGATCGATTTTTCCTATTACTGTGTTCGTGTGTGTTGCACGTATAGCACAGCTCGCGGAGAAGTCGATCACGCGAGTAGCGCGAGCGCAGCTTTTCCACTGTACACAATCGCCGCCGTCGGATCTGACCTACAAGGCGGCTGCTGCTGCCGTCGCCGTCGCTGCTTATACAGTCGTGTTATGAATATGCGAGAAGGGGAGCGAGCGAGCCTCGGTTTTTAGAGAGGGGTTGTAGTTGTGCACGTGTCTTTCGAGGGATTAGTTTGATGGATTTTTGGCAGTTGCGTTTTATATCGTGTAAGGAATTTTGTTGATTTACGACGGAGTTCTGATTCATAACGCTGGGAGAGAGAGAGAGAGAGGGAGAGAGATTATTTTATAGAGCTGGAATAATCGGTGGTATATCGGAATACCTGCGTGATGCGGATAAGAGGGATTAAGCGTAATAGACGCATACTTGGGCAAACGTAAACAGAGTTTCTATTTCCAGTCAAATAGAAGCCCCCGCGCGCGATCAATGAAATCGCTCCGTTCGCTAGCGCGCGGATAACTTGTTTACTTTTACGTCCGCAGCTCGGAGCATCGATTGCTGTGCGGACTACATTGCTAATTTCTGCAAGGAATGGCGCTACTGTTCGATATATACTTGCACAAAGACAATATTCTTATTCATGCATTTCTATATAAGTATATAAAATCTATATTTAAATAAGAAATGTTCCATCCGTCCGTGTATTTTATCTTATCATCATTTTCGATACGTTAAAGTATTAACCAGCAAAGAGACCGACGCATGCTCCGAAATTATTAGTCACCGGCTGGCGCGATAACGAAACAAAATATTTATTTACCTTTCCCTACGTACAAAACACGCTCTCGGCAAGTGCAGCTGTGGTATATATATATATACATATCCAGCGAACAACCAACCACACGCGAAATATCTCTCTCCCTCTCCCATTGGCTTAAAAAAAAAAATAGTCACGGGCATATATACATTTTCTTCGAGCGAATTAGCGAAAATCGCGGGTCGCCGGGGCTTACGCGTCTATTTGTAAAATTGCCACGACACGACGACTATACTCGCGCGCGGCTGCTGACTCAGCGCCCAAGTAGGCCGCGCGCGCGCACGTTAAGGATACACAACGCGCGAGCGAGCGATGCGCATTCCTCGGTGTATTATAGGCAGATACGTGTATATATATAATTCGAGGCTTCTCTTTTTTTCCTCGAATATGAGACTCGAGAGGTTCTGTTGTTATATATATACCTATACACGCGCCGCGACGAGAGCTGCGGGAATTTTATTTTATTTTACATATATATACGTACCCACACATTGAGAAATTCACGCGGAGAGTATAAGCGAGATAGCGGTAAAGCCTGAGTCACATGTTTTGACACTTCTGTGTGTGCGTATGCAAACGCGGTGGCGAGGCGAGTTTCGCGCGAGCGCACGCGCGCGTGTAATATGTCACGGTGAAACTGTTTTTTAATCGCTCGATGTGGAGGAAAGGTAAACAGTTTCTTAATCGGGAGTTAGAGAAAAAAAAGAAGAGAGAGATGAAAAATTGCAAGAGCAGTAGATGAAGTGTTGTATTTTTAGCGACTGGCCGGGTAACCTTATAGCCGTTTATTTCTTCTATTCTCGCGATTTCGAAAAAAAAGTCGTTGCGAAATTTCCTTATTTTTCTCGTCAACGTAACTCCGAATTCTATTTTCGTTTATATATAGGTATACGCATGGTGTTTTCTTCCAAAACGTATATTTTTTTTTCTCAAACCTTTCCGCTCTTACTCATCGCGGAATACGAATAAAAATGTCCGTGCGATGACCATACAGCAGCGGCTCGCACGCGCTAAAAGTATATCTCACCGCACGCGAATTCCCGAATTCGTAACTGCGATGCTATATATTATACTTTCCTCCTTCTCGGAACCATCTCCGCCGCGTAACCACGCGAAGGAAGGAAAGTGCGTTACACACACACGCGCACATCCTCATACACGCAGATGACTCATTAGTAACGTTCGATCAACGTTTGCGCGTGCGCGCTGCAGCGTGACACGCCATATTCCTATTGATTAATTAAGTATATAACGGGACGATACGAAACGCGAATCACCGTCGTTATATCACGCGCGGCGGTAACAAACAATAACAAAGTTTTCACTGCGCTCTGAAAAGTCGAAGAAGAGGAGGAGGCTCGTATACACTTACACTTATCTCTGGCAAGCGAGGAACGGGAGTAAATCAACATCATCGCCGCCCAGCGCGTGAGAGTAGTTAACTAGCCGCGTGTTAAATTCAGCTCACACTTCACGCGGCGCTAACAGAGGATTTACGTAACGAGACCAAGGCAAATGAGATCTCAATCGGCCGCGACACTCTGCTGTATTGTTACGTAAAAGAAGAAAAAAAAAAACACGCTCGCAGGAAAAACAGAATGATGCGCGTGTATTGTGAGTACGAAAACACGATGACGCTCGCACGCACTGATTTTCCTGTACAAAAATTTATAGTTTTGATCAACTGTCTAATTGGATTCTATGCGATTGGTATACAATGTACTCGCACGGGAATAGGATATTTACTTTGTTTTGAATATTATACATATACACGATTGTGTGTTCTAGTTGGTCCGTTATCTTGGTACGATCCGAAAGTACATCCTACTACAGCGTCACGCTCGACAGAGCGGGGCGCGTGCGGCGCGATGAGCGCAGATAACGAAATGAAAACAACCGCGGCCGTTTACAATTTCACGAGCCGCTTTATACTTACGCGTGTGCGCGCGCGAAAAATGAATAAATTACAATTAATTCCTCGAAATTAAATCGCTTAATTGTGGCTTAAACGATGCGATTTCCATAAAGCAATCGCGCGCGCTTATTAAACAATTAACCGTAGCCGTTCGCTCGCAAACAATTTCCCGTATATAATACGATTCTGCGTTACTCTGTAATATACAAAGTACCACGACAAATACGCTATTATATGAATAATAATTCCACGGTGGCGCTACCGCGTATTACGTTACCGCTACACCTATGTACGTGTGCATATATAAATCACGCGGCGGTGTAACAAACACAAGGTGTGTGCGCGCGCAACGTTATACACGACTCGTTGTAAAATATACGGGTGCTCCAGCGGCTAATTAATCCGGAAAAACGGTCGTTCGTTCGTTACGCGCAAAAGCGTATATATCGAGCCGACGATTTGCAAACGTCGCACGTGACTCTTTTCTACACACGCACGTAGTATATACAGTATATACGCTCAAAGAGCTAGCCTAATAATAATCAATTGTATACGGGGGCGAATTACGCGTTATTCCACGTGCGGATTTGCGTAACCGCGTCGTAGTCGGGATTTCGTGCGTAACGCGCGCGCGGTTCTCTTTGAATTGACACAGATATCGGGACAACGATACATTGTTGCCAAATACACGCGCGTGCAAGCGGATATATATCGTCGATGGGTATATACCTAACTCGGTTTTTTTCTCCAGATCTGAATCGACGCAGCGCGTCCGGTTTTGGTTACCTCGCGGCTTTTTCTCATCTACAGGTGTGTGTGTGTGTGTGTGTGTGTATATATATATATATATATATATATATATATATATATATATATATATATATATATATATATATATATATATATATATATATATATATATATATATATATATATATATATATATAAGCGTCCTCTGCTGTCGCAACGCATATATAGAAAAGAAAAATAAGCGTTCGAGTGTTACGCAACACTCCGGTGTCCCCGTGCTGATAAGACTCGCTCGGAGCGTTCACGGCTTGATAGCGACGAACCCATCGTGTATGCGTGTCTATACACCTATATACACAGAACGTCGGTGACTCACCGCGAGCGCGCTTTATCACAGCCACGAAAAATGGCGCTGTTTCTATTAGAAACCTATCCTGCTCGTAACGGGGGTATATGTGTATATTTATACCTATACAAAAAGAAGCGCGATAATAAATTGTAGCACGCGCGCGCACGCGCGCGTCTGGTTCCGCGGCGTTGTCTTGTCACGTAACTATAATAAAGCTCTCTCGAGGAGGAGGCGCGACGCGGGAGAGTATTGTGCCGCCGCTGAAAACGAGCCTCCGGGCGCGTGAGAGGCACGTGCGCGCGGCCAAGAGAGCCCCGTGGTACGCTGCGTTTACAGTGATAAGAGTGTCGGCTGTGAAGAAGCCTATTGATTAAGTAAGAATAAAGATGGGAGGAGACTTATACATATATGGTTAATTTTGAACGAATGTCTGGATGTTGAAATCGTTAGCTGAGCTCAGAGGGATAAATGGTATTGATAGTTGCGGGAAGAGAGTCGAAAGGTCGACCTCTGAAATGTAAACACGTGAATATATAATATCAAAACAGACATAAAGGTCGTAATGGTCGAAAAGGTCATAATGGCCGTTTGAGATTAGAGCGTCAATTTACGCGTGTCGCGCGAGCGCTCTGTTATCATAAGTATGTTTTCAGGAGGTAATATTATTCATTGAGGTCAACTGCGGTTTTATAGAAGTCGCTTTAATATATTCATAACGAGGAATAACGATCCGTGTAACAGACACGCGTGATTTGCGCTAGTCGCCATTCGTAATTAGACCGCTTTACAAATGTACAATAATACAAATGTTAACTCGAAAAAATCTGTTTACGCTAGAGTAAATAATTTTTTGCAGTCAGTTTTGAAAACAAAAAATAACTTGGGCTATTACATTATGGAAACGAAAACGCGCGATTTAATCTCCAAACGGAATTAGAAAACGAGAATTTCGAGTTTTCAAATTTTTTAGGCTGCTCCTTTGCACTGGTATAATTAACTTCTCGGATAAATATATTCAAGCCCAAATCGCACGAGAATTATTCGCCCCGGGCGATTCTCCCCGTTTAAAAAGTTGTGCAAGATCCACACGGCGAAATGCCTTATTATAAGAATAGCTCCAAATTATACTTACCGCACGCGTGTACAAGACTCACGCGCTTTTTACGCATGTAAATTGAGTGTGTTTACAGCACACACTTTTTCTCGCGTACATAATAAAGCTGTTTTTCGAAATTAAGAGAAAAGAGCAGCCGATTTTGCACACTTTTATGTGCAAATTTATGCAAATGTTTATACACGAGAACGCGATCTAACGGCCGTAAAACCACTCTCGCATAACGGGTAAGCGTATAGTTTATTTTACCATTCTGAGTGAGCTCTCTCTCTGTCTTTCTCTAATAATTAGAAATCGCGATGCAAATGGATCAATTACCCTAATACGACCGTTTGCCAAGCCCAACGTCGATTATATAGCAACGAGAGGGCAAAGGAACGTTTGGGCGATCAGGCGACCCTAATTAAGTTTACCACGTGCTACGAGTGCAAAAAATGTGTCCACAGAGTGCACCTGTACCGGTGCTATAGGAGTCTTATTGTTTTATGTACGCTATAGGGTTAGCTACTGGTACTGTCAACGTGGTATAATACCGCAGGTATAGACACACAAATGGCACGCGGACCGGGACGGTATAATACCGTCTCTCGTATCAAAATGGTCAATTCGGGCTCAGCATAATCGCCTTATCCTAATCGGAGCATTATATAAGCGTCCTCGTGAACGACAGTCCGGTATATAATGGCCATTGTTTCTGCTCCAAAACAATAAACTCATTATTGCCCGCAATCTTTCACATCCCAATATTTACCGACAGGTACTTAAGCTTTATGCTTGGGCACATTAAATTATACCTGCTCCGCTCCACCTGTCATTATACTTTATACTTAGTCTTTGTTTCTTTATTCTTTTCCATTAAAGTGCACTCGCACTTGTTTCTTCTACTGCTTCACAAAAACTAAATCTACGAAATCATCATCCTCAACACACATACACACACACGCATGTCCATTAATTACCGCTTAATAAAAACCAGCAAAAACCGGAGCAGATGGACGGCACCAACACAACAACAACAGCAGGTGGAGAACCGTCATAAAACCGAGAGAGCGAGAGAGAAGGCGAGCTCCGACAGAGACAGAGCGTCAACACGCAGAGAACGAGCGAGCGAGCGGTGCGCAGCCGCCGGCGCAGATCAACATGGCGTCTGGGCGCTCAACTGCTGCTGTGGTTGCAGGAGGAATCGTCAATAACATTGAGGGAACCGCTCACACGTACGTACATACACACACACTGTGCGTTCGAGATTTTTCCACAATTTAGTTCGGATCAATCGGTAATAAACGAGATTTTAATTTCGCTTTGGTTTCGTAAAGTGGGCGTGTGTAATACGTTCGGCCGATCGATGCGCCGCTGAAGTAGCTAGCTGCATACCGTGTGATATATACCTACCGGGCTGTATAGTATTGACACGAGAGAGAGAGAGAGAGAAAGAGAAAGGGGCGTCTCAGATTTATCAGCGACGAGACTCGTCGCGGAGGAATAAAAGAATTATTAAGCGTTAGTAGAGGATCCAGTCGTCGATCGCGGGCTTCTCCGTCTGTTCATCGCCTCGTCTTCTTTGTGTCGGCAGTGTTTTTTTGTCGTTTCTTTCCACGCATATTATCGGTAAGACGTGTATACGCACGCGTAATTGTACACATTTTTTTTAATTATCTATAATTGTAGTTCGTCAGGTGCTCGGATTCTCAATTCTTTTTTTGTTTCGCTCGGCGATTGTCGCACCGAGTGAAACAATGCTGAGTTATTGGTGTTAGGTTATGTTGCCGGATGGAATGTCTCGGTCGGCGCTTTTTTCGCTCGTGTTGCTTTGACGAAGGAAAGTTTTGAATTTTCGATGAGTCGTGTATTCATAAAGTATTTATTGATGGTACTGATATTTCTACTGGTGCTATAATTTTTTTTTACATAATTTTATATCTATTTATATATAAATAATTTACAATTTACTTATTTTTTAATTTATTATTTATAATTTATATATACCATCTAATAGAATTTGGAATTTAAAATATTTTCTAAAAAAAATAACGTGTGATAATTTTTTTCTTTTTTTCTCAACGTATAAGCTGTATTTGGATGCTTGACGAGGTTCAAGGTCAAACGATAAAACTAAATTCAGTAACTCACATAGACACTCTTATATTAGTTCCCTTGGTTCCATTAAAGCTTTGTTTGTTACAACTTGTAGTTCATCGAAGTAGCATTGCTCAATTTGTCGAAGGCGAATGTCTTATATAAATTAATTTCGTATGTTTACCTTTAAAATAATTAAAAGTAAAGCAGTATGTCGCAATAAAACGCAAGTAAAAAACGTTATCTCATACATTTAGTGGCTCGAAAACAGCCAATTCAGACATTCCTTTTTATCAAAATATTAGACTCTGTAATCATATCTTTAATTAATTAAGTATTGCTCTTATCAATAAAATGAACTCTAAAAATATAAATCACACGATCATTATACATGGCGAAATAATTTCACAGATTTGTTTTATTTGCATTAATTATTTAATCATAACAATTCTTTCAGAAAATTACAACAACCAATAAAAGTGAACAAAATTTTTACCAAAAAATAACTTAATTTTGTTTAATTAATATAAAAATGAATTTTCGATAAGATAACATTCTCGTCGACCACAACAAACTCGTGTTCGCGCACAATCATTTACTTATCCATTTTATAAAATTTGTGTTATGAGGTTCGCGGGGAAAATACGTGCAGGATAAAAGTTCTAGAAAAAAAGAGCAACACATGCATGCAGCAGCTAACCGCGCGTTTATCGGTGTCAATGTACTTAAATGTAAAGCTAAAAATACGGCTGATTAATCACTCAAATGCTTTTAGCACTTCAGGCTGTAGGTCAAGAATGCTTTAATCGCTAATTGAAAGGACACCCCACATATATATATATAACGTCGTCGTCGTCGCGGTTCTAATAATTATTCATGAAAAGCAATATTCAAATGCGCGCGTTTTCATCAAAAGCTTCAAGTTGAACAAGCATATTATTACATACGTTATATCTTTGTATATATACTAATTTATTAGCGGCTTTCGATTGATTTTTCCCCGTTCGAATGAGGAACGTATCTGTTTTCCTCAGTGTGTCAGGTGCGAGAGCTCGTGTGTACATGTAGGAAAATGGGTTTTCCAGTCTTGGGTTGAGTGATTTAAGATTCAGTTATCGCGAAAGTTTTTCAGCGTCAAATTCAATAATGTCACAATACTTTATGATTCAACAGCATTAGATAACGATTGCGCTATATGACTTTCAAGGCTATAGGCCGCGTTTTAATATTTGCGTACCGTACCTATATACATATATTAAGTTTATAAACTAACAACGCACCGATTTCGCACACCAACAAAAGCCCAAACAAAGTTACATATCGCAGAACTCGTACCGCACGAGCTAATTGATAAATTCCGTGAGACAACAATAACAACAGACGCTGCGCGCGTCGTACACGTGAATTATAACATTAAATCGTTTGAATTTTGAAAGCGTATTATTATTGTGACAGTCACGTTCTCGCGCTGCGCGGCGATTTCCCAAATAAAGAGAACGAAAGCACAGTTAGCCGCTCTCGATTCGCGTAATTCATAATACGAAATCGTACTCCCGGCGCGTGTATATACATATATACATGCCTTGTATATATACACACTTTCGAAGAGTTTGGCTCCCGCGGGTGACATTCGCTTTCTCTTCGCAGGAGCCGTTGGCTTGCGTTCGAGCGCTGAATTTTTAAGGTTAAAGCACGCAGGCGGAAACGAGGCGCGAAAGGTAAAAATGTTGTGTGTGTACCTATAACGACAACAACGCGCTGCATGTTCTGCAATTACAGTTATTGGAAAACCCCGACTTTCTTGCTCGTCGAGTACGTACTGTGGCGGTATGGGAAGAGAACTGATGATTGGATTTATTTTAAGGTGTTGCGCGATTTTGTATAAATATGAATAAAAATTAACGGGCTTTATATTTTACGAGAGAAAATAAAAAGAAGAAACTAAAAATTTTTAAGAAAAATTGTAATTTTTTAAGATTATAATCGCGTTGCAGAGAACGAATGAAAGAAATTTTGAGCCGACGGGGCGCATATGTGAATTTTATTGGAGGAATAATCTCTTCGTGTATGCCGTGCACGAGAAAAAAATTATATATCCCTTTATCGCGGGGTATATAAAAACGTACATGATTTTGCAAATGAAATTACCGATACAGCTGTTTAAGGAAAAAATTTATGTCAGGGAAGCGTGTCAATGAAAATTGGAGCTCGCGCGCGCGTTTATTTTTCTCCCCGACAATGCGAAATACTTTTTCTTTCGATGGCTGCGCATAAAAGCACCTTTCACGTTGCATGATGCGTGTCTTGCATTCAATTTGTCGATTTTCGTACATGACACGCGAAATAATGTCACTTTTAAAGAATATAATATTTGTCGATTTAATGAAAATAAAATTGCAGAATTTTTGTATTATTTTAAAAGAAAAAAACGTTCTTTTTATTTTTGTATTTCTCAATTCAAGCGACCGTATGCCAAATTAAATAAAGGAATATATACTAAAATAACGCTAAATTGACGTATAAAAACAAAATTACGTCACCCGGTATTTTTCAGTTCAAACTCTCAAAAACGCCCACTCGAGCGTTTCAAATTGAAACCTCAATGACATTTAAATTCACCATTAGATCACCCGCAAACACTCTATATTTTTGCCGCGCCAGACACTCGCAGACACTCTCTTCCTCAATAGACTCCAATTTACTCCATCCAATCCACCTGCTCCGAGCCCCCCTCCCGTCTCTCCCTCTCTCACTCCCACACCATCATCCGCCGTCTTCCTCGGAGAAACAAAAACTCATCTCCCCTCGCGCTCACTCTCTCGCGACACAACAAACCTTCATTGTGGCAAATTCTGCGAGTCATTTTTGCTCCACTGCTCTCGCGTCATCCTTTCTCTCTCTCTCTCTCTCTCTCTCTCTCTCTCTCTCTCTCTCTCTCTCTCTCTCTCTCTCTCTCTCTCTCTCTCTCTCTCTCTCTCTCTCCCCCTCTCCTAGCCGTCGCGACGACGCGGCTTTGTCTACTCGAGCTAGAGCGAGAGAGAGAGAGAGCTACCCACGTATAGACGCGCGCAATATGGTAATGCGGGCGCGCGAGCGCTCACACCCGCGCACAGGCCAACACCGGTCGATGAACTTGCTTGCTTACTTGCTGCGCGTGGAGTAGCTGCGAGAGAGAGAGAGGGAGGGAGAGCGGCAATTTCGAAAAATCCTCCTCTAGTGTGTGTGTGTATGTGTATGGTTGTTGCTGCTCCTCCATCGTACTTTGGCCGCGCGTCCGGCTAATACGAGCGTCACGAGTGGTGAGCGTGTGTAGCTTTGGCACGGTGGCTTTGAGAGAGTAACTCGGCGATTGATGCTGCTATATAGGTAGTGGTTGAGAGGGAAGAAAACAATTGGAGTGCTCGATAGCGCGTGCGTATAGACTGCGGAGATTTTGGTATTCTTTTTTCGAGAGAGACGAGTCGGGAGACCGGAGTGAACGGGAGAATCAGTTTTTATTGATAGAGGAAGTAGTACATGAGATGTATTGTGGATTAATTATCTTCGGCGGATTGATCAAGGAGAAATCAATCGTTATACGACTATAGACTTTTTGTTGCCGATCGACGTTTATGGTTTGTATATAGATTAAAGATCCGTGTACACAATGAGTCGAGCAATCAGACTGGGAAGAAAATGCTGTCATCAGCTGCGAATAGATTGAAAAGAATCGTGTAAATACGATAAACTAAATTACCGGTTATACACAGACACACCTCGCGATACTAATTACCAATTACTTACTCTGCCTACGCGCGCGTGTGTAAATAATTGACTTTGTTTTGAGCGCATTACACATCGCCGCATGCGGCGATTACCTTCAACTCTACCATGAAATATGCAGCCACTTCGATCTCGGAATACCTATACCCTGCAACCCCATTTCACACCATATCACACGAGACTATACCACAGGAAACATCGCTCAAGCATCTCGAAATACTCTCCGCGTCCCATCCGAAAAATTCTCCCACACATAGCGTGTAGTATAGATATACACATGTATACATCAGGCACGCAGGTACTATACACTCTCGAGTATATAATTTCTCATCAAAGTGCGACCTTCAACCCGCGCAATCCCGTTAAATATCCTTTTTATTTTCGGCGCGCTTCACGAGTTCTCTTTCTCCGCATGGGAGGCAGCCGCAGCAGCGGCGGCGGCGCGGTTTCCACTCCGCGAGGCACAAAGGATCCGTGAAAGCAACGCGCTCGCGGCGCGCGACCGTAATTTCTACTCCCCCGCGCGCGTTTCTCCTCCACTCCGAGTGTGTGTAAGAACGCAATGCAATTTCGCGCGTGTGTTTTTGTTTTGGTCCCTTTGTTGTATAGTATGGAAGAAAGAGAGAAAGAGAGATGGGAGGAGAATTTGTCGCCCCGCGTGCAATTTGTGAATTATTAATGGCCCCGGCAATTGATGCTCGCGTATGTATAACCTTGGTATGCGCGAGGACCGTTACGAAAGGTTGCAATGGAATGAGCACGTAGGGGATTATTGGGCGGTGGTATGGGCTCGTTTTCTGCTCGACCCTGTCGTCGTCGTGAGGTTGCTAAATGGTCGGAGCCATTGCTGATTGTAACTTGAGGAGTGGCACACACTCGTGATGGTGTAGTTTCATTTTGGAAAGTGTCGAAATAGAGTGTTTGAGCTGTGATTATTGTTCGCGACTTCTGGGTCAGTGTAATTTGGAGAAATAAAGAGAAGTCGCAATTAGTCGTAATCATCGAAATTATTGCAATTATATTCGTATAATATTTTATGAAATATAGGATGACTTCACCAGTGAATGAACGAATGAGGAAATTTCAATTTTTGTTAGTTAGTTAAAAGAATTATAGAGCAAAAATCTTTTTTAATTCTTATTTTAAAATCTTCAAACCTTACGTCAGTGACAACATTTTAGATAAAGAATAAAAGTAAAAATTTTGTTTAAAAGAACTCTGTAAATATCTCCTAAAAACTAGTAAATGAACACGCGATCTTAGTATCTAAATACGTTTCGCCAGTGAATGAATAATTCGACAGTGAATAAACACTTAATAGCGGCGATTTTATGATTTTATTCTTAACAAGATAATTTCTTTTATGCAGAATCTTTATGTAAAATGAAATAAAAATTTTCAAAGATTCGAAAATTATCGTCATGTTAGATAAACAATACATAGAAAGCTTGATATTTTCATATATTTAAAGAAAATGTTCGTTAACTAGTGACTGTTCGGATAGTGGTGAAGTCACCCTACGCATGATAATTTACCAAGGCTGACAGCCAAATTCTTCACACACTATACGACAAAGTTCCCAATCATTTACTACTCTAAAGATCGTTTATACATCGAGGCACAAAGCAATGCGCAAACAACTAACCCGTAACTCAAAAACTACAACTACCTCTCTCAACTCCCACTCCTGGCTGGGACAACAATCGCAGTGCATCCATTACGCGAAGCGGCCCACACTCGCGTGCAGGCCACTTCGAAAATAACTCATCCCATTTTCTCGCTTCCCACCCACGTCCACCTCTCCACAAAATGCAATAGAAAATCCACCTCGCTGGGCTACTCGCGCGATGCTCTCAATAACACCACGCGCGCCGGCGGCTCGCCTTATCCGCGCGGGCGATCGCGACGCTTATCGGCTGACCGGCATCTCACTCGCGCGTGCATGCAGCGCGCTGCACTTTGCGTGGGGAAATTTATTTTCGGAGCGCTGCTGCTGCGGCGCCGCTGCTTTTATCCTCTCGCTTAAGCGAACTCTTTGAAAAGGGAGAAGACAGTGTGTCGGTTGTGGTTTTGCGGATGTTTGGGTTTCGGTTAGGTCGCCACGATAAGATTTCGAGAGATGATCATTGTTTCGAGTGTATATATAATGCGGTGATTCAGCGAGAGAGCTGCGGGGGGAAAGTCGGTTTATGCTAATGCGATCGTTTACTTTCTCGGTTGATTATACGTATTAGTTAAATTTTCATAGCCAAAATCACGTGGTATTATATACACTTTGCGTTATATAAGTTCGTTGGACTTGAAACGTAATATATAAATAGTCGCACGTGACGCGGTCTGTTTTTCTTTACGCCCATCATATATATACACATAAAAATCATTGCGCAACGAAAGTCGCTTGTAAACCCGTACGACCTATAGAAACAAACCGTATAGCATATAAAAAGGTCCGAAAATAAGCGCTCGGCCAATTACCCCGACGCCGGCCTCAACGCGCCGCTCCCACACCCAAAACACTAGATTAATCCTCGCCGTTATTCCCAGAAAACACAACACAACACTATACCTCATCTTTCAAAACTTTCTCTTTCTCGGTCCCTGTATACTCTGAATTTCGAAAAAAGCTCGCGTTAATGAGTCTACAGACCGTCTAAAAATACAATGAGCGCCGCCGCGATCGCTTTTCCCGGGACTCTCACACACTTTTTCACAGGCACAGACGCACGAAAAAGTGACGAGAGCATAACTCGCGCGTCTATTTCGGCTCGCGCGTAGGTATAAACGCGTCCACGCATTTCGAGGCGCAAGCGGGAGAGAGGCGAAGTCCAAGTTTGAAGTGTGCGAGGGAGTAAGACAGAGAGGTACATGACTATAGCCTTGAAGTGAAACGTGTATGTGTAGTCTAGAGAGTCGGCGGGCGGAATCCCAAACCGACGCCGTCGTCGACGCGCACGGCTAATTAAGTTTTATGTAAGCCAATAATTCAAGTGAGAATGTATAAAAGTCGTCGGGAGGAAACCGCGGCTGGTGGGGATAATGTGGATGTTTATTTCGAGTGCGGTGGGTACACAAGGTATTTTTGCAACTGTATATACATATATACACGTTGTCGGAGTCGAGGTAGTTTCATTTTTTTATGCAGATTTGTTTGCGTTTACAGTATAAAGTTAATTGTTTACAGCATTTAATATTTCTCTCCATATTTTTACGCAATAAATTCCATTACTTTCTCCTTGCAATAAACCAAGAAAGTAGCATGTTCAAAACCGTTACATTCTATTTCTGCTTCATATACACAGGTCAAAATTCAATCAAAGCCGACACCAACAGCCCATCGTATACCTTCGCACTAAACTTTCGAAATCAACCATCAAACTTCCATCCGTCTTCACTTCACAATTCCCCTTCCCCTAAGACAGCGGAAAATCGTTCCCGTGGCTCATCCCAAAATACCCGCATTCACACTTCTCCTCTCCCACCTCCGATCGATTTTCGGAGCATCGCGTGACGCCACACGTCTGTTCTACATGTGCAGCAGTGCAGCTCGCCTGGCACGTGGTCGAAAAGTCGGAATCCAATCGATAGCTGCACGCGAGCGTGGATTGTTTACGAGCGGCGGCGGGCAACGTCGCGTCTCTGCAGAGATGGGTTTAGGTATATTTTTAGCCAACGAATTTTTCCAGACGCGCGACCCTCGCGGGAGGCGCTACTTTTTTTAGAACATGGCTCTCGTGGAGGTGGTGGGAGAGATATTTTGGCCGTTGACTTTGGCAAGAGAGTGGAAGCATAGTGTGTTTACGTTTTGACGCGTCGAGGTGTTTCAGTGGAATTCGCATGATTGGTGGTAGTTTTTGACTTTTATACCTACCTATATGCTTTCGAAATGTTATAATTTGAGATACTCGGAGTGAAACTCGTTACATCAGCACTGTTTATCTTTTCCGAGACGTAGATAATAACCAATCCATCACTCGATTCTTAGCGAAGAGCGCTCGCGATCCACTATATACGTACGACTCTCGGAAACTCGCATCCATCATGCACCGAGCGCATTCTTCGCTTGCATTTTTTTTTCGCCCGCGTAATAAGAGACTCGAAATAAGAATTTCCAGGTCCCGTCACACCGCGAGACGCAACTATATATAACGTAAAAGGTCATTCATACTCGCTTACAGCTCGCTGGCATCATTACGCGCTCCGTCACAATTGAAAGCTCGCCGCTGCATGCTTCCATACAAATCTGTCTCATTGAATGCGCGCTCGCGAGCGATCGATGCTCTCAATGTTAATGCAAACGAACGAACGAGCGAACGAGTGAATGAAAGTTTAATAGCCAGCCGCGGCGGGTTCCGTGAAAAATAGGGAAAAAAATAACACATCGTCCGTAATTTATCACCGCCAGTGGACGCGCGCGAGCGCGACTGTAACCTTGATTCATTGTGCAGAGAGTTGCAGTAGAGGTTGTGAAAAACACGCTATTATTTTTTATGAATGCATTCTCTCCCTCTCCCTCGAGTAGGGCAAAAAAGTTGTCCCAGTAAAGTTATTTGTTTACGCAATATTATATACTTACGCACCTCCTCATTTCTATATGTATAGTACTTTTCACTCAATTGGACATTAAAGCGCTTTCGTCGGCGATTCGCAAACGACAAAGCCCGCAATTATACATTGTTTTCGACAAATCCACGCGCAAACAATCGTATTATCTCCACGCTCGAGCGGAGAGGGAAAGAGAGAGAGAGAATCGCGATTGTCCCGAGCAACTCGAGAAGCCGAAGACGAACAAACTTTGCGCGTCTCATTAGCCCTGCGCGCATGCGAGAAGAGAGAGAGAGAGAGAGAGAGAGAAAGAGAAAGACGCTCTTCGGAAATGGGATTATGCAAGCGCGCTTGAATGCGAGAAAATCTGAAGGAGGAGGAGAAGGAGGTATGATGGGTTGAACGAGGGATTGAAAAGGGGACATTCTGAAGAAAAAGAACGTGCGGGGCTCGTTATGATTTCCCGATATCGCTGAGTCGGCGCTACGGTGAAGAACGGTTCTATATTTCCTGCTCTGATTTTTATGGAAATGGAGCCTCGTGATTCTTTGTTTGCGATATATGTGTTTCATCATTTCGCTAAATCGCGCAGAATCACGAAGTTTCTCGTGTAGTTCTCGTCAATTTATGAAACGAATCGCTGCGTATCAAACCCACGTCACTATCCCCCTATGTATAAACTGCCTAAAAACAATTCTTTTCGTATAATCATACGTAACGTCAACCGCCGCCTTATGCCATCCTTGAACCCACTTACATACAAATACCTCGCGCCTAATCGTTGACCCCCCCCCCCCCCCCCCCTCGCGAATACTACATATATATAAATAATACACTTCATCCATCTAGCTGAGAGATATCCGCTCGCATTAGCGCCGCTTGCTCGTACTCACACGCCGGTTGCACGTTACGTCACGCCGCAGACGTCTGTGACTCGCGCCGCAGTCGTCGCACTGCAGCTACGCTACGCTCTCTACTTACACGTATATATACATGCACACACGTATGCGACTACTCGTTGCAATACGCGGGACGAAATTCAATCGCGAATTCCGCGAAGCTCGCCTCTCTCTCTCTCTCACTTATATCGAGCGGAAATTCCTGAGAGGGGAGAAAGGCTATTATGCGGCGCGTTAATGCGCGGATGAGAGGCAGTGGCGGCGGCGGCGGCAGGTATGTATTTTCGTCTCGCACGTCTACGTGCCCGCGACGCATCGCTGCTTTTGTCTCTATTTTCGGCGCCACCACACTGTATAAATGTGTGTGTATGTGTGCAGTGTAGAGGCGGGCGAGGATTTATTGGCAAAGGTGTGAAGTGTACATTGGGAATATGGTCCGGTGGGGGGGATCAATTTTAGTAAGTTGTTTCTTTTCTGCGGGAGAGTTTTTGGCAGCTATAAATCCTACGCTTCGCAATGTAGCTTTTGTAATGGTCAGACACGCATAAATTTGTTATTAGAACGCTATAGTTTTGCTGTAAACAAGCAAATTGAATAGCAGCGCACGCAAACGAGATTTATATAACTATACACATGTTTATCCTAAATATAAACCGGGAGTACATGAAAACGCTCGACCGATATCTTGAAAGACCCAAACGGATGAATAATTCAGCCGCGCGTTATTTTCGCGAAGTGCAGGCCGGCGAAAGCTCGGATCAATTATTTAAGCTCACGGTTATAGAAAACATGTATAGGTTCTGCCCCACAAAGCATTTTATTTCCACACACAATTCTCCATCGTATTCCACCTACAATCCAATTTTAAAGTACATATATAATATATAAAATCGACACATCACGCGCGTGCGAGTTTCAGAAGCGACGCGTCGCCCGGTGAGACGTTAAATTTAAACGGGCATTCCCGGCAGCGCGAGGGTATAATATAGGTGGGCTCTATATTTGCGCGACTGTACGTACAGCGTATCGCGGACTCTGGAGAGCATCTGCCGTGCGCACTCCTCTCTTCCGCCTCTGCGGGCCGCGGCAGCAGCAGGCTTATTTGCCAAGCGAGAGAGCTCACCTGCCGCGACGACGAAGACGACGACACAAAGAGGCGTAGGAATTCCAGTTGGATAGGAGAGATGAAGGCTTTATCTTATCGTAAAGGAGACGAGGAGAGAATTTTCTTTATTTGTATATATTATACGTATTCGTACGCATACGCTTTTCGAATTCACGTGATGATTATATAGTAAGGAGATAACGGAGCGGATTTGAATTTGTCTAATGTGAGGAATGGCTTAGATGTTGTGGAGCTTCAAAAAAATATAAGAATATTATACGTGAATATGGAATCAGAAGAAGTTTTTCTGTGAAACGTCGTTGCTCATAGGTCGAAATATAATTATGGGCTTTGGGGGCAAAAAAATCACGCACAGGCGGGCAACAAATCAGCAGGAAAATTTACGACTTATTACTTATCAATCAATTTGCTCGTAATCCATCGCGCAAACTCAACATTTTCTCCTCTCCCTCCGGTCGTATTTCTCGTACACCTATATACCGTACAATTACACGCTATTTGCAGCCCCGGGAGAAATGTACAGCCTGCCTTTTGAGCACACGCACACACACACACACACACACACACACGTCCATAGAATGCAATCCGCAGAAGGAAAATTAAGCCTGTGCACAATGCATGTATATAATAAACACAGAGCCAGTGCGCATAATGGCTTTTTAGCTTCGCGTAAACTTTTCTAGGTTTACGAGCACCTCGAGGAGCTTTATTTTTTCGAACTCTTCCGATGCCTGCGTTACTGCATATACACTGTATACACATACAGACGTAATCGTCTGGCTTGCTTTTTGCCGTCTGTATAATTGCGTTCACGTAACCATAACTGCGCGAGCGTGTATTCGATTTTAGTGGGTCGCACGGTGTACACAGGTAGCGTGGCGAAATATTTGTTAATGTTCACTCTCTTCACCTCGCCCGATGTGTGTATAATACAGTTAAAGCCACGCTTCTGTCTCTCCCTCGCGGGCTCGTAAATTACGATAATCATCATCATTAAAGCGCGTATAAACGACATTTCCCGCGCCGTCGCACGTAAGAGAAAAAGAAACGAATCGCGCGTGTCTGCGCATGCAGCCTCCTGAGGCATTCTCGCAATCGCTCGTACCTAAAAAAGAAAAACAATACATACAGCACACGTTACGCTCGTGTATCGACGGCAGCTCTTAATTCGATCGTGCGATAGCCGGTAATTCGGCGTATAACTCGATATACACGCGCCGCGTATACATATACCCATACACGCACACGTTGCTGCTGCTACACAAGAGAGAAGCACGCAGGCGATACACTCTCCTGGCGAGTTAGCAACAAGGCTCTCTTTCTCTCAAACCGGTCTCTCTCTCTCTCTCTCTCTCTCTCTCTCTCTCTCTCTCTCTCTCTCTCTCTCTCTCTCTCTCTTCGCGAAGTAGCATCGGGGCCCCGCTGCATACGTGGCCGTTTCGGTTCTTCGCGAGCGAGGCAATTTGTGCGAGGTCGAATAAGAGAGTATGTAAGTATATGGAAAACGCGCTCCATCGCCTGCACCGTCTGTGTTTCTTTCGTCGCTCGTTCGTTTTTTTTTTGTCTCTGCGAACTTTGCGCTGCACGCGACACAGCGAGCTTTCGAGTTTGAACAGCTGGTGATATAACGCGAACGGGCGGCGGGTATTCGATAAACGAGAGCGCGCATTGCGTAATAAAACAGAGTGCGTGTATAATAGCACACTTTTTTCTCGTTTTTTCTTTCTTTTATTATGAGAATTTGGACCGCCTCGCGTTCGTTACATTATGAGGAATGTCTCATACGATAAGGCAGTAGCTCGCTTACGTAAGCACGAGGAGAGTGCGTGTGTGACGTGAAAGAGTGGAATGATCTTTGCGAGTGAAAAATTGCGGCTCGACGATTGTCGTTGTTGTGTTTTGTTTTGGCGAGCCAAGCCACTCTCGAACGTGGCGTGGTTTTATCGCGCGCGTTATTAATTACCTTGGCCACGGGATTTAATAAGAAAGTAACGGATTGAGACGTGCGCGCTGCTTTAATGTAAGAGTATAAGAACACGAATATAATTCGTGCAACAGAAACTTAATCGGGAGAACTTTTGGCGCTCGGCATTCAGTTTTGTACGTTAATTATGTGTTTTGTGGGTGTATTTATAATGTTTTTTTTCGCTCTTAATTGTTTGATAGCTCTAATTAAAGAAACTTAAGATTACTGGGCGGCAGGTCAATTAAAATTATATAAAACTTTTACTGCTTTATTTAATTATGCATTCTCGCTGGTACGGCGCTACATCGTTAAATTAACTCAAACAATAATCCCTCGTAATTAAATCCCCTCTCAAACTCTTACGTCTCCTACATACCCACAAACCTCGTTACAGAAAAAAGCCCTCGATCGAAAGCATCGCGCGCTCTTCACATATAATCAGCGTTAAAAATTTTCGCTCAGCATTATAATTCAATTTCAACGCGCGCGCAAGTGATTTCCTCGCGCCGCTGCGCCTGCACCATCACCGCGTCGGGGTAACGCGAACAAAAAGGCGCAGCGAAGAGAGACAGAAAGTACGAGAAATAAAGAAGGGAACGGGAGGGGAACGACGACGGCGGCAGCGCATCGCATCGTGCTTGGCGGCAGTTGCTAAGTGAACTTGATTCCCCCCGTAATAGCGACGAGTCGGTGCAGACGAAGCGAAACACGAGGGTAAAAGAAAAGAGGAAGAAAAATAGCGCGCGCGAGCTTACGAGAGCGTCTCTTTCTTCTTTCTCTCTCTCTCTCTCTCACACACTAGGACGTATACTTATAACAGACGAAAGTTGGCCGAATGAGCTGAGATATAGACTAGCGAGGAAAACGTCGATAGGGAGAACGAACATGGGACCGAGGGGCGTAGTCTGGAGCCGCTTCGCCAGGTTACTCACAACCAAAAAGAGTAGTTGTTGTCAGAAAGTCCTCCGGCCGATGCTGATGACGATCACCATGCGCAATGTTCACCTCGCTGCTGCTGCTACGAGTCGCATGTAAGAATGTGTGATGATCCATGTTTGTGTAATTTTTTCCTTGCGCTGCGTGTGCCGATGGCCTGCTCTTCTTTATGCGAGGAGAGGTCGCGCGCGGTCGCGACCACTTGCTTCTGAAACTTGGTAACGGGATAAATGGCGTCGGCGAGGCGGTGACGCTGAGCGGAGGTCTCGGAAGAAGTGCGAGGTTTGTCGGTGGCCGGGTTAAGCTGGGAATGGGGAGAGGAAGTATCTGAGACGATGAAGATTGCGAGCAGATGTTTTTGAACCTTTTTCATTTTTTGGTTTTATTGAATTAGGTCACACGCATCCATTGAAGCGATTAGCGCTTTATGGTTTGTTAAACGGGCTGTCTGAGATAATATTTCTCGTGAAATCGCATTCATACTTTTCAACGAAAATAACACGTGTCGGGTTTTTTTTATCGGACAATCTCGCGTTATCAGATAAGTTCGACACACGTCTTAACTCTCTGTTTTTGATTGCCGTTTGATTGCCTTGATTTTATCAGTATATATATAAAAATAATGAGTGCATTGCACTTGCCCGTTAGATGTGTACGTGTGTGTATGTGCGATGTCCGCAAAGCGTATATGACATAATTTTATATACCGACTAACCGTGCTGTAATAAGGATAAAGCAAATAAGGAAAAGAGAGGGAGAGAGGGAGCGAGACATAAATGTCGGTTACGTGCAATTCACATGTGCATATAACGTGTGAATTTGCTCTGTGACTTTGTGTGCTCAGACTGACATAACATTTAAATCAAAAATGCAAATTTCACATTTACTTCTAGAGTTCATATTGACATTGACTGTCATAATTAAACGAGAAGCATATTGCGCAGTGCGTAAATAAATATACGCGCATACTCTCCTGTCTGCGCGAGTTGCATGCAAACGTATGTTTTTTCTCTCCTCAAATACGTTATAAACATTCCGAGCGACAATAAAGATAATCCGCACCGTAAAAATACCGTTTCTAGAAAAACCTTTTACATATCGCATAGAACGTTTCCAACACACTCTCTTCCCCTCTCTCTCTCTCTGTCTCTTGTTGACCTCGCCGATTTCTATATGCATCCTTGCATACACATACACGCGCATACCCAGTCTTTTGTTTTGCTCCTTCGTCAGCCTTTCCTCTCGTCATTTTTCCTTTGTGTTAATAATAAAACTGGCAGCTTTCTATTATGACAAAATTAACCGCATTCCAGAAATAGATTGGTAGTGGGAAATTGTGCAAAGGTCGCTTCGTCGCCGTGCGTTTTTTTTTTGGTGAAAGGAATTGCCGCCGCCGCTGTCGAGCGCAACGCTATTGCAATGTGTGTGTATACGTGTTTACAGTGCGGACTTTTTTGTCGAACGGTTTAATTGATGCGGGAGCGAGCGAGCGAGAGAGAGAGAGATTGCAGTTTATTGATTACATAAAAGTGCGGGGAAAAATTATAAACTTGCGATTGATTATTGATTCTGGGTGCTAGTTGTACGTGCGCGTGTGTGTGTGTTATATAATTTTCTTTTCCTGTCTGAGGAAAAAAAAAGTTGTTTCTTCAATAAGGTGGGGGATGTGTATCATTACGGAGGATAACTTTATTGAGAGTTCGCTCCGTTTAATTTAAATTTATGGATGTAAAAGGAATGTGTGTAGCCGGTGGTGCGTGTGTGTGTGTGGTTAATTGATTTCTCTTGTGTTGCTTTAAACTTTGAGCTTTTTTTAAATTATCTTTTGAACGTGCGCGTTCAAGTAAACAATTAATGAAAAAACATAATTATTTTTAAACTTTAGTATAGTTGTTGTTGCTATTTAGAAAAAAAATTGTTTATCAGACACTGACGATGCTATACATTCATTAATTAATGAAATATTATATTTTTGATGTTTCCTTTGTACAAGGAATTAATTATTTTTTCTCGCAAAATGAAAAGTAAACTTTCCTGGAAAATCCACGTGCAGTAGGCGGAATAAAACCTTGGAAAATTGAGTTTTCTCGTGGTGTAAAATAATTTTCCCTCCTGGGATCGAGTTATTCGCAGAAATTTATTTTTAAAATCTGCACGGGAGTGAGCGCGTTTTTAATGAATATATTAAAGCCCCCCTTGCAACTCTACCCAGAAATGGAAAAAAAACCACAATTCTCCGGAAAACCTCGCGGTAAACACAAGGCATTATCTCCCATAAATCTGCATGCCCTAATTACATCCCGCCCATATTAATATAGACCTACCCGCAGAAAACAAATCTCCCCCGCTGAAGAAAATCTCATTGTTTACACTATATACAACCATCATCATCATTACGACAATGCACTGAATTTCTCTTCTTCCTTATCAACCGCAAACCTCGAAAGAGAAACACGAAAAGTAAAACCTGCCCCTCTTTTTCTTTTATCGTTCCAGCAGCAACGGCACGATGTCATCCACGGCGGCCCATTTCGTCAGAGGCGAGCACACGCTCGAGGTGCCGATGACGCTGTTCGCGGAGAACCGGGAACGGCTTCTGTCCCGACTGCGCGAGAATCCAAAGCTAAAGGACGGCAGTTACGTGCTGCTGCAGGGCGGCGAAGAGGTGCCCTTCAACGATACTGACACCAACTGGCCCTTTCGACAGGTACGTCATGTGATCTGCCTACATAAATAGACATATTATACGGTTGGACACCTGCGCGCTTTTCCGTACGGGGGAGATGGATTGTTATTGTGTTTTGATGAGGGGAGAAGGGGACGAGTGGGTGCGTATACGTGTTATTGGGTTTTCTGTTTTGGAGTTTCGGGTTGAGTGGACTTTCGGGGTGGAGAATGGAGCGTGGCATGCGTAGGCAGGACCACCTGTTGTTTTGAACTTTTAAGTGGGAAATAAGATGGTGGAAAATAGTTCGTGGGTCATGGGATATGTTTTTTCGTCTTTTTTTTTCAATTTTACGAAAAAAGTATTGAAAATGATTGTCAGACCGTGAAACCACGTTTACCACGCGTGAAAGTCGATATTTTTTTTAAAACTTATTCTGCTCCGAAATTCACGTATTTTTTCTATAAGTAAATAAAAACTAAACATGTACCCAGACTTGGGAAACCAATATTTTTATATCTTCAAATCAATTTCGCCTCTTGTAAACCCAAAAAAAAAAAAAACACCGGAAACTCGTCTCTGCATAGCAACAGCGCTCACCTTTTAATAAAGCCATCCAAGTCGTGAAAAGCCGTGTCCTGTCCAAGACTCCGCAGAATTTCCCGCGGCTTTCAAACTCGGCGCGCGTTAAAAATAAGGCATTTAAAGGGCCGTAAGCGATTTAGAAGTGGTATTACGGCCCTGAGCAAGCAAGCGAGCGTCCAAGTAGCAGCAGCAGCAACTTTACTCCCTCTCCGCTTTGTAGCGGAATTGCCTTTAAACCTGTGCGCACGAGCCTCAGGAGCGAGAAAGAGAGAGAAACACGAGCGCGCGTATCCTGCTCGCTTGCGCGCAGCTGACTCGGCGGAAAGGACGAACACGTGGAACCTTTTCCTCCTCCTATATGTGTGTGTATATGTATGTGATGGCATGCGATGCCCGGCGTTATAACGAGCAAATGCGCTGGCGCGTCTCACCTTTTTTTTGCACACACTGCAGTGCTAAGGCTCAGCAATTTTTCGACGCTCGCCTTTGTTGTCGCGATTCGACGGAAAGAGTATTATATACGTACGAATATCTTTTTTCTTCTTTATTTTTTTCAGTGGATGCATTGAATAATATTTGGAGTCGGGAGAGATTGTGTTGGCGTGGCTAACAACACTGTGTGTTTAGGTGTGCGTTGGTTTATCGGAGTTGTTTTCTTCGGGCGGCAAAATTACGATCTCTTGGGTGATAAACTGCGACGGCGATAAGGAGAGCGACAGATCTGAAACGTGTGCTTAGTCGTATATTATATTTTGAGGCATTTGGAGCGGTTATTAAATTAAAAAATTCTTTCGGGGACTTATATTTGTGCTCGGGCGTCTGTATAAGTATAGCGAGTGCTCCAAATACCTCCGGGCTGCTGTTTTGAATCCGAATGGACTAGTTTGGAGCGTTTAAATTTCTATGATACACTTTTAAATTCTAACGCGGCAACCTATTTTCAAGCGACGCGATTTCGTTTATCCCAAAAGCAGTAAAAATCTCGCAAGAATGAAAAAAATCTTGCTCCGTTCACTGTTTACTTTTTAACAAACGCGATTAAATACCCTCGCCCCCCCCCCCCCCTCTAGTTAAAATTTCGGCCGTCTCTGGCAGCACCGTGCTCCTCCTCATCCTCAAAAACCTGCTGCAATACTCCCTCGCCCCCTTCTCTCTCTTTTTCTCGATCGAAGAAAGTGACGGTGGGCTTTGTGTCTGCATCCTTTTACGGGGAATAAAGAGCTCAAGGACCTTCACTCTCTCTTTGTACCTATCCTATCTATCCCATCCTATCCTAGCTCTTTATACACACGGGAAACGAGAACTCGGAGAGATAATACCTGCACGCGCGCGCGCGCGGGAGCGCGTTGACCCGATGGCCGCGCGAGACGCGCCAGCGCCACAGCTCTTTCTCTTGGTGCCTATATATACATGTATATATGTATGTGTGTAGGTACGCGGAGTTCTTGCGCGCGGCCGCGCTTTGTTAGGTCTTTTTGTGGGAGAATGAGAGAGAAAGAGAGAGGCCGTGGGTGCGTGGTGTATGTAAGATGTGAGCAACGGGAGAGAGAGGGCCTCTGGGAATGAAGTTTTGGGGGAATGAGATTGTGAGAGGACCGCGGTGCGGTGGGTATAGTTTTCTTTTTTTGGTGATTTTCGCCTGTTTTATTTAGGTGGATGGAAAATAGGGGGATTTTGGGTGACTTGCTTGGTTGGTTACGTAATGGGATACGGAATGAATTTTTTTTTTTTTTTTTTTTTTCGAAAACTCCTGTGTACAATTTGAATTTCGAAATCAAGCTTTTTATTGTAAAACTCAAAATTCTAGTGGCACGAAGCTACCGAAATTTCAATTTCCCGTCTACGCTTTCTTTTCGAAATCCTGCACGTAAATTACGATCAAAGCGCAACTTTCTCCCTGATAAATTAGCATTTTTCAAAATTCACATTTTTATACATGCATCTCTCTCCGAACTCCCAACCATGTAATCGATTTTTGCACACTGCCCTCTGCTCTACCAATATTAAAACCCGGCCGCGGCCCCACCATTTACATATCAAAAGTATAAATGCCAGAGCCCGCTTTATCAAAATTCTTGCGCAACTCTCTGCCTGCTACTTACGTAAACTTTTCTCGCTGCAAATTTAATCAAAACAAACAAAATTCTGCTCTTGTATACACACACACGCACACACAGACTATTACGGAGGCGAAGCGCGCTGCTGTCTCGAACGAGAGAGAACGGATAGTGTCTGCAGCCTCTCTCTCTCTCTCTCTCTCTCTCTCTCTCTCTCTCTCTCTCTCTCTCTCTCTCTCTCTCTCTCTCTCTCTCTCTCTCTCTCTCTCTCTCTCTCTCTCTCTCTCTCTCTCTCTCTCTCTCTCTCTCTCTCTCTCTCTCTCTCTCTCTCTCTCTCTCTCTCTCTCTCACTCTCTCTCTCTCTCTCTCTCTCTCTCCTTCTCGCTCCTGGCATTTCCGCCCTCGCCTACAACAACGCCGCCTCCGCCTCCTCCTCCATGCTATATATACACATTGTGTCTATAGTTCCATGAATCGACGATGTATCCGTCGATCGCGCACATTATATATATCCCACGCTTCGTGAATGCATTCTTCGTCGATAGCCAGTAGGTCGAAATTTGCTTGAAAATTGCCGTTTTACGTCCATATACCCATACATACAAAGAAAGAGAGAAACGTGTGTACGCGCGTGTAGACACGTGTTATAAGTATAAACACAAAAGCGTGAGCGCTTCGATGATATTTCAAGCGCGCTGCGGCGGTGGCGACCGGGTTTTCAAATTGAAATTAGTCGGGCCGTTTTGCTCTCTCTCTCGCTCTCTCTCTCTCTCTCTCTCTCTCTCTCTCTCTCTCTCTCTCTCTCTCTCTCTCTCTCTCTCTCTCCCTCTCTCTCTCTCTCTCTCTCTCTCTCTCTCTCTCTCTCTCTCTCTCTCTCTCTCTCTCTCTCTCTCTCTCTCTCTCTCTCTCTCTTTCTCTCTCTTTTGTCGGGCGAAGAAGGTTTGGTAACCGTGACCGCAGCGAGTGCTCTAGAAAAATTTAATGTCGATTCGTATGCGTAACGAAGGCGCATAAATTTGCCATTTTTTTTCTTTATTTCTCGAGAGCTATAGACCGCCTACATGGTATGCCCGCTATTTCCTTTATTTAGAAAGTGCTAATTCGGTGGGGAAGTGATGGCGATTTGCATATATAGAAGCGGTGTTCCGCTTTAATTTTTAACGAAGGTATGATGGCGATCGCTTGTCTTGAAATATATTATATGTATACAAACATATACATGGCTTGGATGAGAAATGTTTTTCGGAGGAGTTGCCGCTTCCTCCGTGAAAAGGTGTATAATACACTTGTCGTGAGCGCGCGCGCGCTACACGCGTGTATAATTAGTATATGGCAGGTGTAACTATCATACACACGTGAGCTTATAAATTTTTGAAAAGATAAACGATCTATTTTCGAGCGCAATTTAATTACACTTGCACACAAATATTTACCGAGCTAAAATTAATTTCCGCTCCTCGTATTGAAACTCGCTGTATTTTTTTCGTTAATACTTATGCCTCTCACCTTTCAGCGTATATATTCTTAATTAAAATATTTTACATAATATACTATAACAAAAACGGTACTTTCAAGCCTACGCGTATGTGTCACCGGCCCTGGCCTTCCAACAAACTTCACTCATACCCCGACCGAAAAAAAAAAACACCAAACGTGTCTCAAAAATAATACCAGCTCGCTCTTACTTATCACACGCTCTCGCCTCGAGTTAACGAAAAAAAGCCCCCGCGCGACAACACATCTGCCACTGTTTACTCCCCCTCCTAACATGTGTGTGTATGTGTTTCAGGAATCCTTCTTCCAATGGTGCTTCGGCGTGGAGGAGCCGGGCTGCTTCGGTGCCCTGGACGTCGCGGCCGGCAAGGCTATGCTCTTCTTCCCACGGTTGCCCATCGAGTACAAAACGTGGATGGGCAAGCTGAGCAGCCTGCAGGAGTTTCGCGAGAGATATGCCATCGACGAGACGCATTACGTCGACGAGATTGCTGAGGTGATGAAGAAGAAGGGGGCGAAGGTGATGCTGACTTTGGTAAGTTTATAACTCGTACGCTTTTGATTACAGCGTAATATAATTAAGTTTAATTCTGGCTATACAGTAATGTTCTTATGTACTGATTTTTTCGTTATTGAATTATATTTTGAAATTAAAATGTTCGTGTTGAACAAGATGGTTACAGGAAGTTTACAGAATGCTTCGAGTTTTGAAAATTAAATTACAAATATGTCATGTTTGTTAAATCGGTCATAATCTTGGTAAGGAAACATTTGCATAACCCAGTCAACGACTCTTTGAAGTTCTCGTTTTTGTATACATACACGCTACCCACACACTCAAACGTAATTTTAATATACTGCTTCCTCTCGACTCTATAGCTTATCTCGTCGACTCTCAAGACGTACGTCCCGCAACATCTTGTCACTTCTAACGACGAAAAAAAAATTCGAAGCGTTTATACTTTTACGACTCTTTTTATAGCTCTTCCGGTTTTCCCCTGGCGTTTCAAACCTCGAAACTGTCCATTCATACTTTTTTATATATAATACCTTGCAGCCGCGGGATAGCTTTTAATCTTCCGGTGAAAATTAAGAAATTCATCGTATATAAATACAAACACTCCTGCATATATACGAACGTACGAAAACAAACGGAAACATTTCTCTTGTGTTGTTCGCGTATTGCATGAGTCATAACGACGCGAAACATTTTTCCGAGCGCGCGCGCGTGTGCAGCAGTCTTTGTTGATTGTGTGAATGGTCGTGCACGCGCAAACATTCAATATCGCGAGGTGTATGAATTACATACGCTCACGCGGGGCTTCGCTTTTTCGCACGAACACTTCGGTTTTTCATTTCGGAGCTGGAAAGCCTCGAAGTCACGTTTATAATTAAACGTATATACATGCACGCACCCCCCCCCCCACACACACACACACACGCACGCACGCACGCACGCACGCACGCACAAACACGCACGCGCACACGCACAAACACGCGCGCGCACACGCACACACATAAACACACACACACACATCCACCCACACACACACACGAAAAGTTTTTGTTTTTCGAGTATATATTTGTTAATGGTATCGTAAAAACGCGAATTGGCCAATTTTCCACGGCTATTTGAGCAATCGAATCTGTGTTTAATTAAACGTTTAGCTCTCTGTATATAAGGAACGCAAATCGCGAATGTAATATATGCAAGCCGTAATTCCATGTAAAATAGGTTAATAGATATGCAATCTTGAGCCTGTATCTCTAATTATGCAAATGCAGCGCGCGCGGAGAGTCACGAATTTTCTCTCCTCACCCACGCGCGTGCGAAAATCCACGAGCTCACCGGCGCGGAATCCTGCCTCTCTTTTCTCGCGTATAATAGTAGCTCGACATCGCAAGCTACCGTAGGAGAAAGTTTACCCAAAAACTTCCGGGCAAAAACGTCGGAGCACTGGTCATCAGTCTTAAGAGAAAGATCCATATATATATATATATATATATATACACAGAGCTCGTGACGACGATAAAAAATATTCTCATCATCAGCGCGCATTTCATCGAACAAAACAACAACAGCGACAGCGCAGCTTCTTCCTATTGGCAGACCGGAAACACTGCGCATCGCGTGAATATAACCGCGGGAGAAGAGAAGCTTTACGAGGCAAAAATGCGCGACTATATACGGCGCGCACTCGTATAACGTCGGAGAGAGAGAGCGAGAGAGAAAGAGAGAGAGAGAAAGAGAGAGAGCCGCGCGTGCAAAATCCGTAATCTCCGAGAAGAGACGAGGGCGTACTCAAGCGGCCGTTAGACCACGCGTGATGAATATCGAGGTGTGATGCAGTATTGGTTGATGAGAGAATTCACAGAGTGGATGGGTGTGGTTGTTTATATAAATGTGGTTTTACGATTGTGTTTTCTGAATGGCAATTTTTAAACGGTCAAAGGTTGGTTGACGAATTGTGAGAGTGTGATTCGTTAAGTTATTGATTGCTGGTGACTGACTTTTTATATATGATCAATTTTATCAAAGTATATACCCATATCGAACAAAGAATCAGTGAAAATTTATATGAACAACTTTATTACTGTAAATGTGTGATTCATTATAAAGAAATTCGTGATTGCTCTATATACATTCATTCATGAATCGAATGAATAATAAAGCGAGGCAAGGCTAAAAGATTTTTCACGTATCATACATATTTAAATACTTCAATTCATTCGTCAGTTCATCGCACTGGTTAAAAAATTTAAATTTAAAACCTGAAATTCTCTCATACCGAAAACTTAATAAATCGCGAATTTCTACTAAAATGGAAGAACCAAGCTCGAACAAAGCTCTTTTCAAACTCCGCCTAACCTCTGCACACTAGACCACACCACACCACCTCGTCCGAATTTTTTCGCCCTCACCTCTATAATTAAATCCGAAACTCTCTGCGGCGGTCCTCCGCCGGCCATCAGGGCCACCGACCGCGTCCGTCCCGTCGCTCGCTAGCTCGCTCGCTAGCTCGCTCAGGCCAATTTTCGGGCGTCGCAAATTTAGTAGAAGGCCAAACACGTCTGACGCCGCGCGTGGAAACTTTCGCGACTGCGCGGCCCGCCCGATGTTTCCGGGTTCCTCTCTCTCTCTCTCTCTCTCTCTCTCTCTCTCTCTCTCTCTCTCTCTCTCTCTCTCTCTCTCTCTCTCTCTCTCTCTCTCTCTCTCTCTCTCTCTCTCTCTCTCTCTCTCTCTCTCTCTCTCTCTCTCACACACACACACACACACACCCACACCCACCCACACACACACACACACACACACACACACACGCAGATGCTTTTAGGACGAGAAAGTCCGTAATGGGTACAGGTATGTGTATAGGCGCCTGAGGCGATTACGCGAGCGCGTCAAGGACTCGGGAATAGGCCTGCGTAATTATATGGGCTGCTGCGGCGAAGGAGTGTGAAAAAGTGGAGAAATTTTTCGGTGTTGACGTGCGGTGGTATATAAATAAACAAAGAGGAGGATGAGCGAGAGAGATGATTTATTGGGAAATTGGAGCGTTTTGACGCGCGCTGCTATCCGTCGAGGCAGCGTGTAAACAGCAGCCTTATATATACGCGTGATTAATTGTTTTAAACGATTGTGTACAAGGGAGATTAAAAAGATGTTATGAACTGGATAATTCGGACAGGTGAATCCGTTTTTTAAATATAAACGCGTTGTTTTGGACCGGCTTATTGGCAATAAATATATAAATGTTTGTTCAATATGCGAAATCGCCGGGAAATTATTGGGACTGCAGCAGCAGCAGCAGCAGCAGCCGCAGAGATAATCAAGATTTTAACCCGAGTATATAATGCGGAAGTATTCGATAAATCTCGTTTAATATAAATAAGTGCGCGCGTTTATTTGGTATTTGTAATAAGTTGTTTTGCGAAATTCATACACGGTTATTTGTAATGTGTACGCGTATACGTATTGACACAATCAATGACGATTAAATTATTTTTATCTTAATGAAAACGAAATGAAACAACAACGGTAACTGCGGCGCTGATTCAACGTAAACATAATATATTCTCGTACAATGAAATACCATGTTTTTAAATGAACCAAATAACCAATTCTACATTTTTTTACCTCATGCAAAGTATAATAATAATATAAACAGATATGTCGCGTATATGTTGCATTTTCAGATCTAGTCCGTGCTATATACCCGATAGCAATTATCTCGCCGATAAGGTGACAATAATAGCGCCTCAATTATCAAACAAATAGCCCCGCGCTCTCCTGTGATTATTTTTATCTACGCTCATTACCCCCGTGGCGTACACTCTTGCGCCTCTCGCATCGCCATCATAATCGTCATTATACTTTCCAGGTATGATTCTGTACATATCACTTGGCGAAAACAACTTATGCGAATCTATAAATACACGTATACGTATTTGCTTATCGCACAGCTACTCGACAGTCTCGTCGGCGAAGAAAAAAGTAGTAGGAAGAGGAAAGTGTTTTCCTCCCGCGCTTGTATGTTTACGCGCGAGTCACCTGTTTACGTGTCGCAGCGGCGCGTGCGTGTGTGCGTCATCACTGCACACAGCTCGCGTGCATAATGCGTTTCCCCTGCGGCGCGCGTGCGGTTTGTAGTGCACGGGGTTTTCCCGCGCGGTGTAATGGGTGTTGCACCTATTCCGGGCGGATTTAGCGGGAAAGAGAGTGAGAGAGAGAGAAGAGGAGGAAATGTTGTGGCGATGATGGTGTGGAAGTAGGATATATGACGGTTTTCCTGTTGCCACGCGTGATGTAATGCGCGAGTGTCGCTATGTTTTCGGGTTAAAACGATGTTGGCAATTAAGATTTCCAGTAACTTTGTTTAATTTCCTGCACGCTAAATTTAACTCCGCGTTAGATACATTGCTTACTTTTTTGAAACGTTTATAACGATAGACTTGAAATACACGCTGTTATTACGAAGAGAAATTATTGTTAAGCCTCGCGAATAAAGAAAATAAAATATCACTCATGTATATACACATTCTCGTGCAGTTCGTTAAACTCTCAGCCAATTACTTTTCGCAGTACTCCTAATCACCGGCTAATTGCTCTCGACTTAACGCTGCCCGATTAAAACTGCCATTCTAATCGTCCCCCCATTATCGCCTATAATTAATGGAGTAATCAACGAGCGCATACAATGAGCGAGCGCCCAACTCGTAACCTCACACTCACACACAGCTACAATTTTTCCCGGCAGAAAATTATTTCCCTCTGACGAAGGGGTATTTTTAACCGGGAACCGGAAACCCCTTGCGTAGCAACACTGAAAAAGGTTGCCTCTCCTTCTCGCAAACTTCTCGTGATTATAAGCGATCCGAGAGCAAGTCAGAGCCCGTGTAAAAATTTTAGTCTCGGATTGATCTGCCAAAAGTCTCGCGAAATAAGTCTCGAGTAACTCTCACAATAATCTCGCTAAGGCCACTTTGCGAGACTAATCTTTTTTTAGTTTGTAAAGTCTCGCAAAAAATCCAAGACGAACTGCGAGACTTTTGGCTGGACAATATTTTTTCTTTAAAAAGTCTCGCATAAAGCCCAACACAAACAGCGAGACTTTTGGCTGGACAATATTTTTACTTTAAAAAGTCTCGCATAAAGCCCAACACGAACAGCGAGACTTTTGGCTGGACAAACTTTTGTCTTAAAAAGTCTCGCATAAAGCCCAACACAAAATGTAAAAAAATGTAAAAAAATGCCTGCAAAGTTACATAATAACTATAATTCGCATCAACACCCACACTCATACACACATATACATACACACGCACGCGCGCGCGCAAACAGCCTTGCAAAATAACCCAGACTTTGCCCCAGGAGACGCTGTTGGCGTCTGCGAACAGGAGACGCTATTGGTGTCAGCAAACAGAAGACCCTGTTGATGTCATGAAAAGAGAGGTTGGATTCGAGATGCCGGTACGGCAGCAAGGCGATCCGTAGCTGCGATTACCACGACTCCTTGAGGCTGCTGATATTGAGGCGTCTTCTTCGGGGAATCAGGAATTCGCCACCTGGATCCCTAAAATTCTTCTGACCCGATTCTCTGCCATTGGAATGAAAATTTTCCGCAAATTCATGAACGACATATAACCGCAAGACGACTATTTTCATTTGAACATGAATGCAAATATTTCAACTGTTTTATTTAGTTTCCAAGTCTACACGCGCGTTAACTTGGAAACCAAACAAAACATTTGAAATATATTCGTTTATGTTCACTTGAAAAGAATCGTCATAACTACGAAATATTTTCATTTCAATGGCAGAGAATCGGGTCAGAAGAATTTTAGGGATCCAGGTGGCGAATTCCTGATTCCCCGAAGAAGACGCCTCAATATCAGCAGCCTCAAGGAGTCGTGGTAATCGCAGATACGGATAGCCTTGCTGCCGTACCGGCATCTCGAATCCAACCTCTCTTTTCATGACATCAACAGGGTCTTCTGTTTGCCGACACCAATAGCGTCTCCTGTTCGCAGACGCCAACAGCGTCTCCTGGGGCAAAGTCTGGGTTATTTTGCAAGGCTGTTTTGGCGCGCGCGTGCGTGTGTGTATGTGTGTATGAGTGTGTAGGTGTTGATGCGGATTATAGTTATTATGTAATTTTGCAGGCATTTTTTTTTATATTTTTTTTACATTTTGTGTTGGGCTTTATGCGAGACTTTTTAAGACAAAAGTTTGTCCAGCCAAAAGTCTCGCTGTTCGTGTTGGGCTTTATGCGAGACTTTTTAAAGTAAAAATATTGTCCAGCCAAAAGTCTCAGTTCGTCTTGGATTTTTTGCGAGACTTTACAAACTAAAAAAGATTAGTCTCGCAAAGTGGCCTTAGCGAGATTATTGCGAGAGTTACTCGAGACTTATTTCGCGAGACTTTTGGTAGATCAATCCGAGACTAAAATTTTTACACGGGAGATCCCGAAAGAGTGTAACACACGAAATTTCAGCTGCGCGTATAATGGCCCGTGTTCTTCTTTCTTATTTTCGTCGTCGTCTTCGAACTCTATATCTGTACCTCCTTCCCTCCTTTGTGCACGTGCGCAACTGAGTTTTGTCTGCGCGCGAGCGAGAACAGTGCCAAGGGGTGTAGTCCGTTATTATGGCGCCGTCGGTCGCACCGTTCCGATATACGGCATGCCGTTTTGCTGCTGTGTTGTTATCGACAACTGATTTCGGAACGTTCCGATACCTTTTGCTGGCAAACATAAAACGGAGCGTTACGAAATTAAGTATTGAAAATTGAAAATTAAAAATTGTATAAAAAACTCGAACGCGTTGCAATAGTTCATAAAAATAGTATATTACTAGGGAGGAAAAAAATTGGACAGTCCACACTCGCCTTCGGCTTGGGTGGCAAACATGAGATGTGGGCTGGCCAATTTTTCTCCCATGGTGCGCGTACTATTTTTCACCATACCCTGGCCGAACGTACCATTTTCGCACCCGGCTCAAAAACGCGAATGTGGTATTTTCGGCCTGCGTATGGTGAAAAATAGTACATTTCGACACGGGTGGGGAAGTCGATTATTTAGCTGGTGTGACTTTTTGCACGAGCGAAGCGAGTGCGAAAAAGTCACACCACCTAAATAATCGACTTACGCACTAGTTTCGAACGGTATTTTATACCACGAGCGCCGAAAAATCATATCAAAGTTGTGATTTTGAGGTTAGAGTGGTATAAAATAGTATACGCAACACGGGGATAAAGAGGGCCACCCCAGAGCACATGTTTGGCGCATACTCTGGACTGGCCAACACTTTACCTCCTTAGTTACGTAATATACTAATTTTACAAAAAAAAAATGTATTTTAAACTTTAGCGCTCTTACAAAAGTCACGCTGGTGCTTGCGCCGTTCTAAATACTTAAAAAGAGAACGGGCAGCGGCAAAGCCCATTATAACGAACATTATAAAGAAAATGATAACCCTGTTAAGAGTAGTTATCGGTGTTTTATTTAAAGAAGAAAATGGGGCTTCGCCGCTGCCCGTTCTCTTCATAGTGTCTTAAGGCAAAGCCCATTTTCTTCTTTAAATGAAGCATCGATAAGTTCTCTTAATAGGGTTATAATTGAAGAAGAAAATAGACAAAGCCCATTTTGTTCTTTATAAATAAAACACCGATATGTTCTCTTCTTAGTGTCTTAAGAAGAAAATGGGCTTCGCATTCTTATTCAATTATAACACTGGTAAGATTTGCCGCCGCTCGTTCTCTTCTTCGTGTTTTCAATAAACACCGATAATCTATATATAAAGATAATTATACGTAATCTTAGCATAAACTTTGTGTAACACAACACAAAATTTTAATCGTTCAAAACAAATTTTTATCTTCACATAGGTATTCGTGATATCAAAAACAAAGCAGCCCTTGATAATTATGACTTCGAGAAGAGTCATTCAATATGTTGAATCTCACTAAAACCTACTTAAAAAAAAAAAAAAAAAAAAAAATATCGGGCTTACTCTTGCGTAAAAGCGTCATTTCTGCCGAGATAGCTCTGTATCGTCATTTGGTATATGTCGCGCCGACAAGCTCACCAGAATCAGGCCCCAGGAATGGACTGCTTCTTGCATAGAACACACGCTTTCGTCATCCTTGACTTATTATTTAATATAGACCGTTTTGTACGAAAAAACTGCTCTGTAAAACATATGATAGAATAAACTGTTTCATCAAAATTTTGACCGTTTTTTTATTTTTTTAAACTTTCTGACCAATAACCGGTCAGAAGCTCACTGACGGTCATTTTTACATTCAGGGATTGTAAATTCTAACTGTTAAGGACGGTCAACTTTTTGTCAAAATGACCGTCAACTCAGAAAATTTTTTCTGACCGGTCAATCCACATCACTGCCTACACACATTGGTGCGGCCGAAGAGATATAAGGCCGTGAGATTTAACCTATTGAATGACTTCCCGGAGAGTTATAATTACAAGGACTACCTTGTTTTTGATATCGCGATACCTATGTGAAGATTTTGTTATCGTATTATACAAAGTTTGGGCTAAGATTATGTATAATTATCTTTGTTCAGACTTCAACGGCTTACGTTCATCATCGAGAAGACATGAGAGAGCCAATCCGCTCTCTTCACGCGTCAATCTGCCGCCCCTCCCACTACCAATACGTCGGCCGCCGACGCTTCGTTGCGCCGGCCGGCATTCAGTTTTGCGCACGACGACATGGAGATAGCAACTTTCTCACCACACTCGAGTTGCAAGTTACTTTGTACATCCTCAAAAGCAACGGCTACTTCAATAAACTTAATCTTTTTCCACACGAGACAACTTTCTTATTGAACCTCTCCAGTTCACTCCAATCCACATCCATTCTCATTACAATAAAAAACAATCTTTATACATAAATTATGTATAAATTATACATAGATTATGCTATTCCAATCCTATCCATAATCATCTATGCATAATTTATGCAAAATCTGTACAACATTTTTTTACATGGGCTCTCAATAGGGTCATAAGTGACATAAGTGAAAATGGGCTATCCCCATTTTCTTCTTCCATTATGACATTGTTATGAGAACGAGCGGCGGCTTTGCGACGGTCCGTTCTTTTCTTAGTGTCTTACGTACGAAGAAAATGGGCTTCACCCATTGAGACAGTAATACCTATTATTTACAGTTATTTATATTAATCACGTTTTCTCATTTATAAATGGAAACATGAAATACCGTACAATTTTTGTAGTTTATTCTGGCATCGCCAAATTTAGCGCCGTTCCGGAATCAAAATATTTCGGAACGTTCCGCAATGATTTTCGTACATTACGAAACGTTCCGAAATTGTTTCGTTTTCGATCAAATGGCATCGTGATCGCCGTAATAACGGACTACACCGAAAGACGACGAAGCGCATCTGCATCGCGCGAGGTAAATTGGAATTCGTGTGCAGAGGAGCCGGGGCGATGTGCGCGTCTGCGAGGAGAGTCGAAGTTTAATGGAATTGCGGAACGGGCTTGCTGAGATATTGGCGAGCGTGTGTCGGAGCAGGGTTGATCAAACTTTTGTCAGGTATGAATAGCGTTGATTAATACAGTAGTATGTGAATCTTGAAAAGTTGGACAATGAGAATAGATACGCGTCACAAGCGTCCAATTGAAAAACCCCCAATATCTGTTAATTGAAAGGCCGCGCGTCATGCGGAAGAGAAGAGTCTATATATAGGGTTAACGATCTCCCCGTCTCCGCCGTTACATAAACTCCCCGCGCCCGTCGCTGACGTCACGCGCGCGAGATCAATTAGAACTTTAGACCGCGACGACAACGCCTATGTCAAGTAAAAGCAGCACGCGCCTCATGCCTCCCACTATTATAACAGAGACGCGACGACGTTTTTTTCATCAAAACATATAACGATTCTATAAATATATCTAGATGCGAAAAGAACGGTCGGCCTCGAGACGGTCGCGAGACTATACACACAATGCAGTCACCGGCGTCGCACGCGCGATGAAAATTTAAATGCGCACGAGGCTCGGAGAGTTTCTTTTTGAGCACGATTTCGCGCATACTAAGAGCTACTGGAAGCCCTCTTTTCTTGCCGAAATACAGCGCGCGTGTAGTGTTGCAGCTGCGGCTCGAGAGTTTTGACCCGGCGATCGATCGATTTTTTGCAGCTTTTATCGCTCGCGCGTATCGATTAATCGAGCGATGACGAGGCTCTGCGCGCCGCCGCGCCTGGTTGAGGCGAATTTTTTTTTTCCAGCACGCGTTGCGATCGTGATTCCACGTGGATTTACCGTTAGCATTCTTCTCATTCTCTGTCTTTCTCTTTGACCGACCACTCGGCATTGTTTGATGACTAAAGATAGCCTTTTCAAATTTCGCCTTGTTTGTCGCACGCGCGTGTTATTGTTTTTCGCGAATGCGGTCGTAAAGTTTTTACATGATGGGAACTTTTTGCTAAAAGCAATGAAGCGCATAATGAAAATATAAATTCCAATCCTAATTAAAAATACGACCGTGTGTCTCATATCGCATTAAAATACAATTCTATTTTCCTCCAGCACCGATATACTTATACACTAACCCCAGCATCTGCCCCTCATCTGCCAGCACCTCGCAAATAATTCACCTACATTATCGCACTTCACATCCTTCCCCCTCCCCTTCTCCTCTACCTACTTCTCCACAAAAATATTTACGCCCGGTCGTTACACGCGCGGGCGAGCGCACCTGCGTCCGAAAATACGAACCCAATTTCGGCGATCCACCGCCATCTCTCCTCCTCTCCTCGTCCTCGTCACCTCCTCTGCTCGTGACACGCGCACTTGCTGACGCCGAAGAGTGCAGCGCGTGTGCGATGACGCATTCCTCGCGCGCCGCGTGGCCCGCACACGGAAAGTCGCGATTTCGATCGCGTGTATGTGTGTGTGTGTGTGTGTGCGTGTATGATGCCAATGTAAAGCGACGTGACGCTACGACAGTTTTGCTGTTTTATATACGTAGATATATGTGTGTCGCCCAGTTGCTCGTGCCACGCGCGCAAATATTTGACGAGGGCGCACCGGAAATAAATTTTTTATGGCCGACTGCGTGTGTATGTGTGTGTGTAGTGATAGATGGAGAGGAGAATTAGTGGTCGTCTTTTTTTTTGTAGTTTGGTACATATGTAATAGAATAAAAAAGAGCTGTTGTAGAAGATTCTGGGGAAAAAGGTTGAGAATGATGTTTTGTATGGTAATTTTATAGCCGGCAGCATTATCGTGTTTTAAAAATACGGCTGTTTTTTACCCTCAAACGCATGTATTTATCACCTCTTGTTGTTAAATATTAGGAAAATGAACCGCATGCACAACAATAATATTTACTATTACTTAACGAGTTTACAAACACTCGTGTATAAACAAATTGGAGCACACGTATCGTTGACCTACTAGAATCTATATGATATACTCTGTATGCGCGTCGCGCGCCACGTGGGTCTCTCTATATTTGTTATTGTTATTATTTTATAATAACACACGTGTATATCGTGCGCATTATGTGATTAAAACTAAGCAAGCTGTCAAGAGGACGTAAATGTACGACCTTATAACGACGACGAGGTAAAGCGCGCTTAATTATACGGACGCACACACACACACTCGCTGCGGGCGCGCTCGCGAGAAGAAAATAAATCGTTGTGTCATCGTTTCCTCCATAAACTTTTTTATAATCGTACATAAACCGTACTTCGCTCGCGCCAGCGTTGCAATTCCGTGGAAATTACACGCTACACTCGGTGCACACGCGAACGAGAGAGAGGGAGAGAGAGAGAGAGAAGAGAGAGTGCCATATTATAATGGGCATTATTTAAGTGCTAATCACCGAATGTTTACTCTTTCCCGTAATTACTCATTACAATACGCGCAGGCGCCTAGCGTATACGGTTCGCTCTTCTACGAGTGAGTTTTTAAACAGAAAATAATTATCGAGTGTGTCTGAGTGTGTGTGTGTGCGTGTTTCTCGTTGCGTTATATGGCTGTGTATACAGCGCGCGGCTAAAAATAAAACTCGATATGCTTTCACATTTTACCTCATTACTTAAACGATGTACGTACATATACCCGCGGAGCTAGTTTAAAAATTATTAAAAACTATTGCGTTTTCATTGTGTTCCATCGGCTTTTTCATTATTATTATTATCATTGTAACTACACGCGCTCGCAAAATTACGCTCAACGCAGCCTACATTTAAGACCCTACCAACGTCATTTGTTCCCTTTCTCCCGCTCTCTTTAGAAAAATGAATTTCTCTATTATCCATTGTATTTACGCGCGCGCTTAACATTGTGCAAACATAAACGAGCGCGGAGCTATTCGCAGAAAGAGCAAATATAAGTCGAGCGCGCGCGTGTGTGTGATGTGTATGCGAATCATCAATAATGCAGCATTCCACTGTATGTGATGTGTGCGTGCATGTATATGTGCAACCACGTCGATCGTATGATTATAGGCCACGCTATGCGTATGCACGCGCGTAATTCCAATTTATCGTTCGCAGCTACAAAGTTGAAGATTTTATATAGATGATGTGCACTTATAGAACGATTTGTTGGCGTGAGCGCGCGCTCGTCAGGAGAACAAATGGCAGCTGCTGCTGCTGCTGCTGCTTGGCGGTATGTATCGTACGATAAAGAGAGAGGGAGGGAGAGAGAAAAGTATATTCATTTTTTTTTTAATTTTTTAAAATAATTCTCGTCAATTAAACAATTCCTCGTGTGCCCATTCAACTCCACGTGCGCACTTACGTAATCCAATCTATTTTCCCACCGCGTCGTGTTCTAAAAATCCTTGCGACAATATTTACCGCTTCTCTTTCTCGGCGAGCTTTCTCCCATAGTGCGCATCATACTATTATAAACCTTTTAATAACAATTACGCAAACCAGCGCCACTTTTGCTCCGCATACGTGTGTATGTGTATAACGCGTGCGGACCGTTTGTGGGTCGCTCGTTGCACGCATCGATATTTATTAATTCGCGTGGCCCATAATCCGTCTACGCGCGTCTCGCTAGATAAGATAGCACCGCCCATCTCTCTGTCTCTCGGCTCGAGTGTACTTATATACCCACGCGATGATTTTTATCTCTCGAGATTGCGCCGCGGATGCGCGCGTGGAGGATTGTTTATTGCTCCGAGGTGGAGCTGATAAGAGCCACCGCTTACATGACAAAAGTATAAAAGAGCGCGAGGATTTTTATATGTGAAGTGTAGCATATACGGGGGAATGAATGAACGAACGAGCGAATGAATGAATGAACATGAGCGTTAATACAATTCCGATGACCTCTAAGCGGCTTGGACTTTCGCGAAATCACGCGCTGGATCAATCGATGTCGTTAAATGGCGGTGGGCGTACACATGCAATAATGCAAATCGCGCTGATCGAGCGGCGGAAAATAATTGCATATATCATTAGGTTTTTCGTTTGTTTTGTATACACATGTATACACCTATTGGTATAGCAACTCGATCGATAATGATTAAACGCCGTCGCGAGTGTGTTTACACGCGCGCAAAAAGCTACACGTCGTCGCGGCGAATATTTGCACGCGATCGGTATCTCCGAGCATAAAAATCCCAATGACTTTGCGCAACCCGCGTTCGTATATATCGAACGTAAAAAAACAACTCACGGCAATCGAATCAAAACCAAAACATTCGCCGTCTACTGCACTATCATCGTCTGCTGAAAACGAAAACCGATCTTGCACCATCTCTCCCCCCCTCGTTACCTTGCAAAATTGCAATCAAAACTCGCGATTCATCGACGTCACCTCCTATACGCACACACGCAAACTTGCATAAATTCTCCATCGCTCGCAGCACCAAATGGGGAAACTCGCTCGCTCGCTCGCTCGTGCGCTGAATCTGTGTCATTGAACCTGCTCGCGCTCTTACATTATACTCTTTTTTTTTGTTCCTCGGCGCGCGTGCGCGGACGACACGTTGCCGTGATCACGTACGCGCTCGCGGCCCGTCGGCAGAAAAATATTTATACGCATCTTCTCGAGGCCGCCGCTGGCTTGTTCTCTGTCTGTCTGTTTGCCGCTGGTGCCAGCCGCCAAGCGCGCTCTATATGCGCACACGGATATGTGATATTGTATAAAAGTTTATTTACGGTAGCAGACGCGTGCTCATGTGTACGCGGTAGACGGATCATGGCGAGATCTTAGTTGTGTGATGGAGATATGCTGATGGATTGGCAAGGGTTAAGTTAGTGGGTTTTTAAAAATGGTCAGGTGGCTTTGGATTGTAAGGTGTTTTAGGTGTTTATTTTTTGATGAAAGTGGTATTATGAGTAGATACAGGATATAAGTCGTGGATTTCTGCCGATATTTTATTGCTCAACAGCCAGCTAATTGCTTATCCATTCAATTTGTAGTCGCAGACGATAACCGCTCCCTCACAAAAACGTTCTATCATTATATACTAGAAAAAACTTCGTAATATATATGTACATATCTTGCAACGAACCGTCATTCTTTATCCCAAAATAGCGTTCTGTAAACTTCCACACCATCGTCAGCCGCTGATTCAACATCACAATTTGCGCGCGCGCGCGCGCCTCTTAATCTTTGAACCGAGCCTCCTCTGCCCCTTTTCTCCACCGCACCTCTATCTTTATCTTTGACGCGTGTGCGTTTATGTTGCAGCACGGCGTAAACAGCGACAGCGGCCTGACGAGCGTCGAGGCGACGTTCGACGGCATCGACAAGTGAGTACATATACACGCACATATCTCGGCGGTTGCGCAAAGCGTCGCAAGCCCAACGATGAACGAATGAAATAAAACGATGATGATGATGAGGGGAAAAAATTTGCCGTAGTGGATGTATATCGCGCGGATGTAGTCTTTCACGAGACCATCGCGGATAGAAGGATCGAGGTATATCAAGTTCATTCCATTGAACGGTATAGAGTATTGACTTTTGCTGCGACGAATGATGGATGTTCCGTTATTTTGGATTCGTTTGTAAAGAAGAGTTTCGAGTTTTGCAATAAGTCGTAATATTGTATACTAATCTCATATAATCATGGTAATTATTTGTTTGAAAAAAGAGAAACGCGGATTTTTGCTGGATGCACTTATGCACCTGTAATTTACACATGAAACTTTAAAAGCCAAATATGAAAATAATTGCCTGGGAGTTTCAAGTTCGACAGGATATCATTAACTCTAGGGCACACGCGAATTTGCGAATTGCATAATACACGAAAATTGGTTATGTCCACTAAAAAGCACAGATTACCTTATACCTTCCAAAAAAAGAGATATTGAATGACTTATGATTACCCGGGTAAAAGTTCACTTTCACGGATATACAACTAATTAAGGAAATTTAATTAACCCCGTCATAATGATACGTCAAAATTACTTAATTTCCGTTACTCACGTTGAGCAAAAAACTAAGCGGCGTGTAAGAATTCCATCGACTCACGCTTCTATACATCTTCGTTCGGCTGCTACGCCGATATTTCACAAGCGAATTTTTTCTCCCCACATGAACCTTGAGTGTCTACGTATACGCTTATATACATATACACTGCACACGATATAATACAATGAGTAATTACGATTCCGCTCTTTTGCAGGTTCGAGGTGAACAACGAAATCCTCTACCCCGAGATATGCGAATGGTGAGTTTTGAAAGCGTGGCGCTCGTGCTTGTACGCTTTACTATATATTTCTTTTTCGTTTGTTTTTCGTCGTGCAGCGTCGCGCCACTCAGTTATTAGATTGCAATGACACGTCTGCACTTTTTCAACCGCATGCGTTCTCGCGAATGCATATCTAGCGATGTTTTCCTCAACTAATGCGCAGTCGGAAAAAAGTGCATACGCGATTTTTTGTTTTCACCTCGCGCATACCGCGTGTTTTTCCGCGCGAATATAAAACATCGCTCGCTCGCAAAAACCGTCTTTTTAAACTTTCGCGCGTGTATTATACATTGGAAATGTAAATTAATCGTGAGAGCAGTGGTAGCGGCGGTGATGGCGTGTGTATACTTAATCGATTGCACAGTTCAATTTCCCCGAGGAAAATTACACACACTATCTACCGAGAAATGCCGCCTATAAGTATAACTGGGAAATACTCCGCGCTCGCGAGCGAGGAGATAAAAGGAGCAGGCCGACTCGCGAGGGAGCGTGTGTCGCGCGCGGTAAATCACTTTCCATAAATAACGTCTCGTTTCCTGATGAACTCATTAATTGTCGCTGTCGCGCGGCGCTTTCAAACAATGTTTTTCCTTCGCTAGTGACTGTGTAATAACGGAAGGCGAATCGTGCCGCGATATCGCGCGCGAATACGAAAAAGACGTTATCGAGAGAGACGTGTTTGTTGTGCAGTCGATGACAAGTTCTTTTCGCGCAGCGATGTGCTATTTATTTTACGATCGTGTATATATATGTATACAAGGTTTGATGGGAAAGCGTCAGATGGGTATGACTGGTCACATTCTGATGTGTGTTTTTATAAGTTGTTCTTTCTTGTAGTTCCTTCGTTTTATTTATTTGGCTGATTACCGTAATTATCTTATATACTGTCTCGCACATGAACTCATATAGAGTAAGTATATAAAAAGCCGTCTGGCTTACGAAAAACGCTCCACGATCTCTCTCACAAAAAAGAAGAATGAATCGCATCGGGGCAATCCAAACAACTCTGAGACTCCAGTGCTATACACAATGACCTAAAATTCCAAGAAGTTTCGTATGCTCGAACTTGCCAAAGAGAGGCTGATAAAACGCGGTAGGCGTGCCTCGCTGATAACGCAGCCACCACTCAAGATTCCAAAGACCGCTACAACAATATATATCTCTTTTTATAAGTAACACTGAAGATGCGCGATGATCATCGGAGATATCGAAACTAGGATTCGCTCTCGATTTATAGAGCTAAGAGACGGAAGTGTCTATGCGTTATACATTAGCGACACTCGCTCATTTATTATTATGAAGCATACATTCGTCTATGCACGTCTATATTTAAGAAGAGACGTCGCGTCGATATATATATGTGGCTCGCGCGAATCGAGATATTGTAATAATACGCGATAAGGGCCAGCTTGCATTCGAAGAGTGCATATATATGTGCATTATTATATATAAGCTTTGTGTTATGTGTGTCAACGATGAAGTTTGGCACATGTCGGCTCATGTGACGCACGGGAGACTGTCGCGCGCGATTAGTTTAATTTTACAATGTTTTGGTTGCGTAACGCGGGCGCACGCGTGTCTTTGTACGTGCGCATGGATTGGAATTGGTGTATCGATGTCGGCGCGTTGTTTTCGCCTTGTATAGTCGATGATTTCATCGAAATAGATCTAATTAGAGCCGCTTAAAAATACCCTCGAAATAACATCAACTTATCGTAATAACAGGGAACGTATACGTAACAATTCCTACTTTGTTCTCGTTTAACCCTTTCAGGGGCACATTTTTTTAGAAAAATCAAAGATTTTTCATTGTAAATTGTTTATAACTAATTATATAAACAAATGTTCTTATTTTTAGGATTAGAAATATGTATCATAAGTACCTAAGATACAATGGAAAAACATTTGAGCAATTTAATAGTCCGGGCGCTGACGAGGGTCTGAGTGAGACATTTTTAATATAGGAGGTCGCCACGATAACCAAACAAGTTTTAATGTATTTTGAGCCGTAGAATCCAAATTTTCTGGTTTCCGGGTCTGAAAATGGCCATTTTTTTTATTTAACATATGAATGCAAAAACGACGATTTTCACGTATTTTCATGAAATGTATATGTGTGATACATAAATTTATATGTATTTCAAGGTGTAGAATCCGAATTTCATGGCGTGAAAGTTGTCAGGTTTTTTTTAATTAATAATTAAATGTAAAAATGACGATTTTTGAGTATTCTCATGGAATGTATAAATGTGATACATGATTTCATATGTATTATTTTGATTGTTAATTAGGCTGAAACCATCAAATTCGAGTTCTGCGCCTCAAAATACATATGAAATCATGTATCACACGTATAAATTCCATGAGAATACGCAAAAATCATCATTTTTGCATTAAATTGTTAAATAAAAAAAAATCTGACAATTTTTACTTCTAGAAACCATAAAATTCAGTTTCCACGGCTGAAAAAACATACTTATAAATTTATGTATCGTACATTTACATTCCATGAAAATACGAGAAAATCGTTGTTTTTGCATTAAATTTAAAAAAAAAAAAAAAAAAAAAAAAAATCAGGCCCGGAAACCAGAAAATTTGGATTCTACGCCTCAAAATACATAAAAAAAGTTTGGTGGCGACCTCCTATATTAAAAATGTCTCACTCAGACCCCAGTCAGCGCTTGGACTGTAAGTTGTAAACGAAAAACTGAAAAAAAGTAGGGTGCCACTATAGTGACTTAACCATAAGTACTTACCTACATCTACAACCCACAGCTGCCTCTCTTTCTCTCTTTCTACGCGTACTTGCGCAACGCGTATACCTACTTACCTACCAACTCGCGGCATTCGCGGCGCAACGCGACATTCTTGGCGCAGGAATAGCAACACCGTTCCCGAGATTCTCGGCCTTTGTTTACACCCGCGACAATCGGAAAACACTCGCTTATATCCCCACCTCCATGTAAGTGCAGTATGTGGGTGTGTAATGCACCGAGCTACTTTCGCGCGGATGCCGACGTTGTGCATAGTGTGTGGGTCGCGCCGCCGCGGCTGCCCTACTTCTGTGTGTGTGCTGTCTCGTTAGGATAGAGTGTTCGTTTGTTTTTTAGTGAATTAGTGTAGCGCTGCGAGGTGAATGTCTGAGGACTGAGAGCTAGCGCAGAGAACGAGAGAGAGAGAGAGGTGTAGGTAGATATCCGTGGAAGAATCAGTTGTAGGTGGCAGAGAGGTTGGGAGTAGGAAGAGAAGGTTCAAACGGCCTGTCTATGATATACATTTTAACGCGTATACGTGCGTCTCGAATTCCAGACTGACATATCCAGTTCCAATAATTGGGTTAACCATTCGTGGAACAGCTTATACGTTAATTAATTGTCGACCGCGCCTTGCTCTGAGAAAATCGTGGAATACTTAGTATTATACTCTTTACGAAGAGTACCAAAAGTGTGTAAATTAGTACATTATTCAATTACGCAACACCGTTGAAAAAAGTCGATAAAACCTAATAAACAAACCGAGCAAGCCCAGAAAATAAAGAAATTACTCTCCATCAGCGCATAACAACACGCATTCCACCTATCCATATATACGGCCATCGACATTTTCTTCTTGCACGTCGCGAGGTCCGCTATCCTTTTACGTCCTCCTCATGCGCACGCGCGTACAAAATTACGCGTCGATCGTGTAACACTGTAAAAGTAACACCGCGCGCGCGCGCGGCTTTTACCAAATCGGGCGCATCGCATCGTCCAATTACTCGCGCTCACTCGGCGCTTTTTTCCGCGATCCGCGATATTTCCCAGTCCGGTCACATGCGCGCATTGCTTTTCTGCGATGCACGAATACATGCACACGCGTGTGTATGTATATGTGTATAGGAACTATGAGGGCGTCGCCTCGAAAGAGAAAGAGCCACGCGCTTTCTCCGTATAAGATAGCTTAATATGTGTATGTATTTGTAAGTATAATATAAAATGTTGGGGAATTACGTCGCCGGAATGAAGGTGTAGCGGGCTCGGGTGGTTTTTGTTTGGGAGAGCGATGAGCGTGCGAAGATATTCGTTTGTAGTTCTTTTTATAATTAGGTAAGGGTTATTTTCTTTTTTTTTTTTAGTGGAATGGGTTGTTTGTGGTTTATATATGTGCAAATCCGCGGACTACAGACAACTGTGGTAGAAAAACGAAAAAAATTTTTTTTGAGGGCACACCTACCACATAAGGTTTTTTCAGTTCTTTGGAGGTTTCCCAACATGAAAATACTCGTGAACACTCATTATCCGTTGCCAAACTTTTTTGCCGACGAAATCAGTTTTGCTTATGGAAATTTAACATGGGAAAAATGGACGAAAAGTAGTCATTGATGATTAACCAATAGCAAACTATTGAAGAGGCCAAACCAAATTTCACAAAAAAGCGATTAAAGTTGAAGAATAGAGCTTTAATTTGAGATGAGAATCGTTAAAATCAGTCGACTCTGTGCAAAGCTAGGTGAATTTGAAAATGGCGAATAATGACGAAAATGAGCGATTTTTTTCAAACCCACGTAATTCTTCAAATTTTTGTCATTTTTCGCCATTTTCAAATTCACCTAGCTTTGCACAGAATCGACCGATTTTAACGATTCTCATCTCAAATTAAAGCTCTATTCTTCAACTTTAATCGCTTTTTTGTGGAATTTGGTTTGGCCTCTTCAATAGTTTGCTATTGGTTAATCATCAATGACTACTTTTCGTCCATTTTTCCCATATTAAATTTCCATAAGAAAAATTGATTTCGTCGGCAAAAAAGTTTGGCAACGGATAATGAGTGTTCACGAGTATTTTCATGTTGGGGGACCCCCAAAGAACTGAAAAAACCTTATGTGGTAGGTGTGCCCTCAAAAAAATTTTTTTCCGTTTTTGTACCCCAGTCTGTAGTCCGCGGTTTGCAAATATACACGTATAACAAAAGCGGCGTGTGGAGTGTAGAAAACTTATAAAAACAACGACGGTGACTGATAAGTGACGCGTTTGATAAGTCATTTCCTCCGGATTTCAGACGAACTTACCGCGCGAGTGTGACTAATTCGCACTTGCGTAATATACGTATACCGATACCCAAAATTTAAATTTCAAGAAAGCGCACTTATTGCAAGAGCGTGGGAACCGATTTGCTCTTTTATCGCCACGCGTGCGCGCGTATCTCTTACGAAACGTCGTATTACCGGTTTACAGTCGGTTTTTTTTTCGATCTGACGCTGACCAAGCATGAGACTCGCGCGAGCGAGTTTCGAAAATTTGATAACAGTGATTAGGTAGCATTACACGATGGAAATTCAACAAATGTATATAATGTTTACGCCAGTTATTCAATCGGTCATTACCAAACTTTATGGTAAGCGGAAGGTAGAGCAAGGTAATATGGAAACGATAATGAGTTTGTACCTACCGCTTATTGATTAATGAAAATAGAGTCGAGAACTTCCCGTGGGATTATGATACATAAAGAAAGCACGCTTCCACATTCGGGGCTCGACATATACACAAAATCGCCTCACTATATCGTTATACATATATAGAATTAGAGGGCAGATAAGCCGCGGACACCCGGCAAATCAATCACTCAAATAGCCGGACGATACCGAAGGCCGTATACATATGCCGGGCAAGGAACTTTGAAAAAATTCAAATTATACATTAGCATGCGTGACACGTGGCGTGTATACGACATCCTCGCGCGGCTTGACCTCTGGTACATATCGATTATTATCTCGTGGGCTCCAATCGGCCAGATGTGGCGACGGTACAATAATATATACCCGAGACGACGAGTCCGCGATGACGAATTCGCGCGCAACTCGTCACAGCTCCAAACCGCGCGACGACGCGTATAGTGACGTCAACCGGATATAAAAAGCCGGTGATCAATGGAACCGTATAAGCTATAAAGCGTTATGTGTATATATGTATATATATAGGTAATTGAAAAGAAATTCTCGATATGAAACTTAATTACATGATGGCTAATGCGCGCCTGCGGGTTATATGGGCAGTGTAAATAGAGAGAGGAAACGCGCTGCGCGAGCAAGGAGAACGTAAACAGCGTCTATAGGAAGTACAGTCGTGGCGCTGTTGGTCGTTTAGCCGGGAGAGAAGCTTGGCCGGAGAATTGAATTTTATTGGTAGTCAATGATGTTTACGAATGTTGCACGCGCGCACGCGCATGTTTTTACGATATCCGCGTGTGCGGTATGCTTGCGCGGATAAGTGAATAATGCCGGAATTTTCGAGAAGGAAACACTTGGATTTATGTATACGTCGATGCAGTGATAAATTTAATTTCAAGTTTCGAGAAGTGTAAATACGATTTCTCTAAAGACTAACGTGAATATACATCTAATATATAGACTTTTTAATTGATTCCTTATAAAGCTATAAACACGACGATAAAGTCATTAATATTCTTATAAATAATACCAACAACCCGAGAAAAGATCAATACAAAGCTCTGGCAAAATTAAATTCTCATAAAAACACTCGCCCCCTGCCATTATACATACCACGATTGCCATCCCTCCCCTCGTCACTCTTCCAAACACTTTTCCGCTCCCCCTAATCTCCTCGCAATCGATCCCAATCTCCCGCCGCGCTCCACTCGTGTTGCAGTTGCAGGCAAATGTTTATTTCAGCGGGCTAAATTAAACCGTTTGAAGTTCGGTTACTTCCAGGCCAATGGTATGCCGAAGGAAAATTGCGGATGCGGCGGTGCGCGCGGGCTTCGCGAAAAGAGTCTCGCCGCGCTCGTGCAGTTGCAATCGACCCGCTCCACTTTTGCGCTCGCGCTCGCTTCATTCATACGGAAAGCGTTCAGTAATTGAGCGTGAGAATAGGCTGAGGTGATGTTTGAATTCGGAGCGGATGGACAGAGTAGCGACATCTGGGAGGCAGAAGTGGGAGTAAACGTATGGATCTGTTTTGTCGGTTGAGACTTTGAAGAGCTTGAGTGCGGAAGTAAACAAAAAGAGTTGGGTAATATAGTTTTCGTGGATGAGATTTTTTATTATGTAAACGAAGGTATTGTTTTGGGTTATGATATTGGAAAATGGAAAAGTTGCAGCGATGTTTTGTGCTGGATTTATAAGTGATTGTCATGTTGTTTTTGAGGGACGCAACTGAATTCGTTTGTACCGGTAAGGTTATGTCTGCAGTGATATTTATGTTCTTTGACATTTGTTATTTATAATTTATTTGAATATTACAGAGAATGCCATGGAATGACAAAATCTTAGATAGTACTGCATTCTAATTTAAATATGCTATTCTCTGTTATGTGGAGTAATAAATTACTAAAGAAAGTTATATATAATAAGTTAAATAGAAATTTGAATCATTCGATAGTTAAATTCAGTAAGTGGATAAAATTTAGTCATGGACATGCAAGAAAACAAGACAGAATACTGCGTACTGAAATGTACGTGCAAGAGGATTTTAAAATTTATGAATTACCTATAATCATTCAAAAGACTAGCAATCTGAAAAGTATTATAGAGAACGATAAGAGAGTCAATAAAATATTTAGTGATGTATGCACTAGAGCTCCACTGTCTAAACGTCAAGAAGAGATAGGCAATGATTCTAAAAGCAGTACAGTTCTTTTATTTGCTTCAGAATTAGAATTCTTGAAAAATTTAGAAATTGAACAAATTATTAAAGAAATTGAAAATTCTGCATCTGCGAAGAATATAAATTCACTCTTAGAAAATGTTATTTATACAGAAATTAATAGTAAAGTGGCTTTGGAATCTTTGAAGAAGATTATTGATGTAGAGAGAAAATATCGTAAGCTAAAAAGGCCAACTAAATTTGTTATTAATCGACATATGGTTGTGAAACAACTAGTAGAGTTGATTATTAATACTCAAGATAGTAGAATAATATTAGAAGCTTTACTAATATTGCTGAAAGATAAATATAATTTTCCAAACAGTATGTACAAAGATTTAATTGTTGATGAAACCCTAATCAGATCTACAAATGGAGAATTTAATATAAAGCAATTAATAAGTATTACTAGAATCCTCTATGCTTTTAAAGATTTCAAACATCAAGAGGCAATTGATTATTTATGGACTGGTTTTGTGATAAAACAAGAAGATATTACTGTTAATGATTTAGTGCCATTATTTAAATTACTTGCAAGTTTGAAACAAAGTAGAAATAGAGTACAAATTTTATTGGAAAAGAAATTGATACAGAACTATCATAAATTGTCAGTCTCTCAAGTTACTGATATAGTAAATGTATTTCAGAATGATTTATATTCGACTGTAGTTTTTAAATGTACTACCAAATGGACAAGGATGCACTTGACATCAATTTCAAAATATGATCTATTAGAATTCATAGAAAGTCTAAGTTCTGCTAAATATGTTAATTCTACCATTGAAAAAGCAATTGAAAAAACTTTAATGTCAAAAAACATGAGAAGCAATGATCATTTGCTGGTGGCTGCTGTTGCTGTTTACTGTTCAACTGTCCATCTCAGGAATGCATGCATACTTAACACAGTCGTAAAATATCTTGAAAAACATGCAAAAAGCCTGCCGTTACCTTCATTTGTTGAAATGATTAGCACTATTGGCGAATTGAATTTTGAACCTCGAAATAAGGGAAATTTCTGGAAAATATTAGAAAATACAATAGATAAAAAGTTTTTAGATTTGCAAATAGATGAGATACTATGTATCTTAGTTTCTTGTGCTTACATAAATAGATATTTTCCTAAATATACAGAAAAGATTTTGTCACCGCAGTTTATGGAGAAATTACATTTATACAATGACTCTAACACTGTCAAATTTCTAAGAAATCAATTGTGTCTTTTAGATACAGCAATGTCCATAGAATGTAAAGTGTATAAAGGTCCTTTACTGTTTTATTCTAGTCAAATAAGCCCAGCATTTGTTGACCTAAGAATCATGCGAATAGTCAATAAAATTCACAGTCAATTAGTTAAATTAGCCGGTGATGAAGAAAAATTGAGTAAACACGTGACATTAAGTAAACTATCAACAGCAGAACTATATACATTAGATGCTCTAATTCACAAGAATTTAAAAGTTGATCCAGCTTTAGAGTTAGATTTAATCAAAGAAAAAAATGAGAATACAGCAATACTCATACTTTTACCAGATTATTATTGTTGGAAGTCCACCAAATTAGTTGGCCAACAAGCAATGAAAATAAGACACTTGAGAAAATTGGGATTTCGAGTGATGCTTCTTGATTTTCAAATTCTATGGAAATTACATAAACAACATGATGAATCAACAAAATATTTGCAGCATGCTTTTAAAATGGCTCATGAAGCACTTTAATGTTTTTGGCATAGGTAGATGCAAACTTATAAAGAACTTTCACAAATATCATTTAGAATCCTGAAACATTCCGTAATACCAATAATTAAAATAAAAAATTATTAAAAATACTTTTCTTTATTTGTTACAGTAGAGTCATAAAAACACCAAAAGAGCTGGAGGTACTACGATATGTTGTAAAAGTGAGCTCAGATGCCCACAAACATCTTATGAGAATGGTGCGACCAGGAATGGCAGAATTTCAAGCAGAAGCAGCTTTCCAAAATTATTGTTACACAGTTGGCGGATGTAGACACCTTTCTTACACCTGCATCTGTGGTTCTGGATCCAATTCAGCCATTTTACACTACGGTCATGCAGGAGCACCCAACAACAAAGTACTGCAAAACGGTGATTTATGGTAAATATGAGAACAGAGCTTATTCATTAATAGAATAATTTTTCAAACCCACTAAACTAATTTTTCTATTTTCAGTCTCTTCGACATGGGTGGAAACTACTGCGGCTACGCGGCCGACATCACTTGCACCTTCCCGGCCAACGGTAAGTTCACCGAGGACCAGAAGCTCGTCTATAACGCCGTGCTGGACGCCAGGAATGCCGTGATAAACGCCGCCAAACCTGGAGTTCTCTGGACGGACATGCACCTGCTGTCAAATCGCGTTATGCTGGAGGCGTTAAAGAAGGGCGGCTTGCTGCAGGGCGATGTGGAAGACATGATAAAGGCTGGCCTCAATGCTGTCTTCCAGCCCCATGGTTTGGGACATCTGATTGGTCTGGATGTTCATGATGTGGGCGGTTACCTGCCTGGTTTCCCCGAGCGACCCAAGCAGCCCGGACTCAATAAGCTGAGGACTGCTAGGACGCTGCTCGCTAACATGGTGCTCACTGTTGAACCTGGCTGTTATTTTATAGACTGGGTATGGATTTTTTTCCGTTTAATGTTTATTCGGATATTCGCAGATGAATAATAAACAGGTAAAACGTGTACAGTAATGATTGCGTTATTTATTTTATTTTTTTTTTTCATTTTGCAGTTGTTAGATAAGGCTCGGGATGACAAGGAACAGTCGAAATTCATTGTATGGGACAAAATTGAGCGTTTCCGCGGCTGGGGTGGCGTACGCATCGAAGATGATGTTTTGATCACCGAGACGGGCACCGAAAATTTGACGGATGTACCTCGAACGTAAGCCAATCAGTCTTATCTACTTAATGCTCTTGTTTTTTTCGTTCACTATACCTACGTTCGAAAGTTTACGTATGTGCGTCAATCAAATTATGAAATTCAAGTCAATTTTATTATAATACGCGTGCGCTGAAGTTATTTTTAGAATGACGATTGCTGTATCACATAAACGTTTGTAAGTTATTAAATTTAACATTTTGATTGTTTTTCCTGTATGCAATATAATACGGCGGGTACGACGTAGTTGATGTGCAAAATAAATATATTAAAATATTTCTTCACACAAAACATAACTATTTAAATTGATCGTATAATTTTAATCAAGCGAAATTTTCAATTAAATGATCTATTCTATTTTTAATTACAAAGATTTTAATTGGTAAAGTAAAGTAGAACTACTGACGTATCTAATATTCGTAATTATCGAAATTACGTCAACGTACATATTCAGTTTTTTTTTAATTCATTAAGGATTCGTTGTAACTATTTGTCTTTACTGTGTTACGTACTTAATATGTACACTTTATCGTCTATGGCTATTATTTTACGCTCAATATAATTAGATGCTACGTAAATAAATATTTACCGAGCTCATTTCAATGCCTTGTGAATTATCATTACTTTAATATAAAATTCATTCGCGCTCTACATATATTGGAAAACGTTTCGCGATAAAAGAAACTCATTAAGCATCGTTTATTCGCATTCCGACGTTCTCTCGTATAATGTCGTCCAGGGAAAAAATCGACTGTCAGACTTTGACATATTCGAAACTTTTTCCACGCTCTGAAATTGAATTCGTTACGTCTCTCGCTTCTCACTATCTAATCGATCTCTGATCTTTTTTCCCACAACAGCGTTGAAGAAATCGAGGCTTGGATGGCGCCCGGTCGAGGCAAATTGCAGCTACCTCATGAGACGTTGAAGGATCAGTGAAAGATGTGATCTGAAAATATCCGCGTTGGTTCATTTCCTCTGGAAATGAGTCTCGGGTGCATTGGCGTCATTTTTTAAGAAGGAAAAAAATGCAAAAGGAACAAACAAGACTCTTGACGCCAATCGGCCACTTCGTGGAAGGTCTCGGCGCTTTCATCATATATCCTAATGACTGAATAAGATATAAACACTTGTTAAATATATATATACACATACAGAGATACACAGTGCATGTATTTTTTATGGAGAAATTATTAAATGAGAGTTTTACAAGCAGCTCGTTTTCGTTACGTTCAATACGAACTTCCTATCTCCGGCCACGTCCTGAAGTAATCTACACCACTCACATATATATGAAGAATTCGTGCGAATTTCCTGGTCAGTTTTATGCTAATTCACGCAAGTTTAGTCTACAATTTACGTAATTCCATTGCGAAATGTTTGCGGCCGCTCTTGAAATATTGTTTAATTAACATGCATCCGATGCGCAAGATAAGATATTTTCGCACATACGACGTGTCCCATTAGGATTTCTCATTTACCGTGCTCGATTTAATTTATTTTAATATCTAAATTTAATTCTAGTATCATCCATTGAAATAGTTGATCTTCTAGTGGGGTCTGACGTCAAAACGCCCGTATATGACGCAAAAATACTCGAACTTGAAACTTAAACATGACACTTATCGTTTGTCCGTTTTTATTTATCAATAAGCGAGAGATATAATGGTCGCTAATTATAGTCCCGAAACGAAGTTTTTATATGTATCTCCGTTTTATCGTCTCTCTGTGCTTGGCAAAAAACAGCAGGAGAATAAAAGTTTACGAGGGAGTAGGACACGATGGAAAAACGCAAATTGATAGCCCGTAAAACAAAACGCGCCCGATGCGCTGAGGATCTTCCGATACACGTGAAAAATAGCACATAGCCACGAATGGTGATCACTTCCGTCGCGTGCATTTACCTCGTGGTAGGCGAAAAATAAGCCTATATTTGCGCACACCCAAGAGGAAGAATCAGTGAAACATATACGCGCGCTAATGCAAATTTTCCTCGGCTTGCGTGCAATCGCCTCTCTCTCCCTCCCTCTCCGCCCTCCCATTCTCTCTCTCCCTCTCTCTCTGCGTCAGTACGTGCGATCGCTTTTCCCGCTGCATCTTACTCGCAAGAGAGATAGAATCGTACCCATATATGAGTGTATGCACACTCTCGTCCTCTCGTCCAGGAAAGTGTGCATGGGTCCTGCGCACACGTTATACAAGACCAGCGTTCGCGTATACACACCCACACACACACACACACACACACACACGCATCCCTTCGGCCAAATCGAATTCTAGATTCCGAGGGGAGTAAGCGCGGACAGCTGGTAGGAGAGGGGGAGTTCATCGGCAAAGTAAATATAAAAGTACCGGACCTTTGTGTTTGCCTACGCGATGTTTTATTTAATCGGAAATCTTTTCGCGAGTGCGTACGCCCGCGTAGCGTGATTGTTAATTTGATGGACAGTCATCAATAACGGCCAGATGAAATTGTTGAAACGGGGTATTCTGTTTTGTAAAAAAATAAATACGCGGTTGGTTGAATATGAGCCTTCGATAGTTGTATTTTGTTTAAGTATCAAGTGATTAGTGGAATTAGCCATTAATAAGTTAAATTAATAAGAACAATACCTTCGTATATTAAGATTATTTTTCGCAATGGTAAAAAGAATTATTACAAAGATATAATTTTTAATTTTCATAAAGTAGTAATTAAATCCTTTTAAACCAAATTAAGCTATTTGTTATCATTATTTAGTAAATCGCAACGTTAAGTAAATGTAAAAATTAATGTTATTTTTAGTTTCTTTTCGCGTTAAACATTTAATGTTCCTTTATTAGCAAATTGGAGCAAGCGGCTTATCAGGAGAACAACGTCGTTAAAGTAGAAAAACGTTGATCGCTGTCGGTATTACATTTTCCTTTAAGAATTGATAGCAATTTCGGTCTTGCTTGATCTCCAATAGCTATCGCTCATTATGATAATTTCTTAGTCACAAACCCCTTTTTTTATATTTATTGTGAAAGCATTTTTTCTATTCGATTACGACAAATTCCGAAGGAAATTCCCTAGCTTGCTTATTATTTCAACGCAAGAAGCCTTTGATTCTTACGCAAATAATTATATTAGAATTCCCAAGAAATTAGAATGATTAATTCGTCTACTAAAATTACCATATTCGACTATTTATTTTACAGGTTTTCGCAAATGTTATGATTGTACATACATGACGTTAATTACGTTCATCAAAGTATAACATTATAAAGCTTTGCTAAATGTACACATGGTCATGTGATTAAATTCATTATAATACTTTTAATCGAGTAGTAGGACAACGTATTAAATTACACTTCATCAGCTTGATTTACAATTTCGTTATCTAAAAATTTTAAAGAATACAAAGGTCATGGACGATTTAATCTGTATTCGAAAACATCCTTTTATTTTCCTTATTATACTTATTTATTTATTTATTTATTTATTTATTTTATTTATTTAAACCAGAGTAGTACATGTTGTATTACATGTTATTGCTTACTTCAGGACATGGTTACATGTCTGAAGCAGCAAACATCCTATAGAGGTAGACATAGCTACCTGTACATAGGTCCGGTGTACTTAAAACTAAAAAAACTTAAGTAACTTATAAACTAGGCATGGAATCAAAGATTCCACTATAAATAATATATTTGGTCCACATTGATTATCTCACCCACACTGGAAGGTTAAATTTTTATTTAGTTATTTATTTAATTTTTTTTTTCTTTGTTTAAATTCTAGAATATATTAGTACCAATCCAAATTTTTAGCTTTTTCTTATTATATATATATATATATTTTTTTTTTTACGTTTACGCAAATTTATTAAGTAAATAAATTAAAAAAATTCTGATTGCTTTTTTTTAAAACTATGTTCAAATACACGTTTTAAGTACTGTTTTTTTTTTTATAAAAAATAAAAAACGAAAAACAACATCTATTTTTAACGAATGTATATGTACAGCTAATAAATTTTATAAAGTTCATAAATTTTATAAAGTTCATAAATTTTTAAAGATTGTTATTGCGAATGTATTTAGGTAGACAGCAAAACTTCAAAACCCCACTAAATATTTAACGACGAGCGTAAATATGAAAAATTAAGTAGCTGTAATACCCGCGTTTCATAACTTTCGCTTTTTCCGCAAAAATTCACATCTAAATCTTCGTAAACTCCAATCGTATATACTCGTAAACCTCGAAAGCTAAATTCCTCCACACCCCCGACACCTTAATTATCCCTTTTGCGGCTCGCCACACCCCTAAATCGCACTCCACATAATTAAAAAGCTCTCTTTACGTGTCAAATCACCCTCCCCCAGCCAATTATTATTCTGAAAAAAAGAAAAACCTTGCTGCGCACTTCTTATCTATGTACATCTTCAGGTAAACACGTACCCCTACCCCCGTTTTGAGATTTGTGTCAAGCGGATTTCCCCGTACACAACACGCGAATCAAAAATCGCGGCGTAGACACACACCTGCCCTATATGTATATAACCAACATCCTCCTTTCTCTCTGTCTCTTTCTCTCCCTTCCCCATATATATGCATCAGGCGAATCGGCGCGTGCGCGATCCTCGAATTCGACGCTGCTGGCATCAGCCACCTCGCAGCTATCGACTGGTGCTCTCTCTCTCGCTCTCTGGTATATAGACTCTGGGGGCGCCGGCGTGCTCGCTCGCTCACTCTCCCGCGCTCGCAGCGCGCGCGCGTTTATTATCGTGCGCCAAGTCAGTAGCCGCAGTTGCGCGGTCGCCGCCGACTACGGCACACACGACGACGACGACGACTACGGCGACGTATAGACGACACTCCGCACTCTCGAAGAGAACGAACACACGCATATATACAGATACTTTGCACCTGCCGGACGGACTATTATATATATATAGTGAACGTGGTGTGTGCGTGTGTGGGAGGCTGTGCGTATATTAATTATACAACCGCATTGCGTGTGTAAATATAAATATAAATCTAAATAAATAATTTTCCGTCTCTCTGTCTCACGTGCGCGTGTCGCGACAACTACGACGAAGACGACGGCGACGACGATGATGACGATGATGATGGACCCGTGACACATACACACACGGTTCACTCTCGTATGTGCGCGGGAAATCCGGTGCTGTTGCGGATCGTATATGCAGAAGTCGACGCGCGCAAGCTCTGGGTCAGAGAGTGTGTGTGTTTTCGTGTGCGCGGGCCAAGCTTGCACGTATATACATAACATATGCATACATACATATATAGGCAACTGCCTGCCTGCCTGCCTCTCTTGGGGAGCTTTGTAATCAAAAAGAGTGCGCGGATCCCGGCGTGTGGCGTCGCTCCCGCGTTTTATAAATAAACGCCCACTCTCACTCTCCGACACGCCGTGTACATCAAGCTCAGGAGAAACGAGAGAGCGAAAGATATACATAAACAGCGAGATGTCAGCGCTAGTCGGGAGCTCCTCGTGCGCGAGGACCGAGCTGCAGCGCCTCGGCACCTCTCACACAGTGTCCAAGTCGCGGTTGAAGCCCGCCAGCCAATATCGCGGGATTGTGATGACGACGGTTCAGCGGAGCGACGAGTGGCAGGGCCTTTAAAAATCTTCTCGCCTACCATAGCATCTATCGTGTATTATCTACATACACACGCGGTACGCACAATTTACGCGCAAGCACACTCTCAACTGCCTCTGCCTGTTATATACATATAGCGTCAGAGAGCGCACCGTCCAGGTGTGTATACGAGTAAAAGAGATAAGGGAAAGGGAAGAAACATGTGCAGTAAAAGCGGCCTGCTGCAGCCGAGCGCCACCGCGTCGGGGCCGCCACCGAGCTGACGGAACTTCCACAGTGTCTCCGGTACATATAGCAGCGCGCAGTGTTTACATCCCGCACGCGCGCGTCAATTATTGGACTGTCCTTGTCCGCGCCTCGTCCCCATGTGGTAGAGCGCGCCGATACACCCACAACACGCGCGCGTACCATCGCCCCTTTCTTCTTCTTCCTTCTCTGTACACACTCCTCCCTGTCGACGAAGCTCGCTTGGTGCAAGCAGCCGCGAAGGAGAGGCGAGATGTACTGCTTCCAGAACCCGTTCTCGCGCGCGGCGCGCAGCGTGGTGACCAATCCCCTCGGCTCGAAGTGCGCCGAGCCGAAGCGCCGCAGCTCGGAGGCGACGAGCGAGGGCTCGGGCAGCTCCTCGATCCGCTACATCGATCAGCTGTCCGGGGCCAGCAGCACCGACACCCTGCCCGGCATCCGCGCCGACTACCTCGACGGCGAGCTGCTGTCGCCGGGCCCGGACTGCCTGGCCTCGCCCACGATCGTCTTCACCAGCGAGGACAACAACAAGACGACCGTCACCACCGCGAGCCCGTTGCAGGACGACGCGAACCCCGTGGTGGACGACAATGGCTTCTCGAGCCTGCTCCAGCAGAGCAACGGGACCAGGGACTCCAAGACCGGCCGCTGGCGGAGGAAGCTGCTGCTGCGGCTGCGCTCGACCGACAGCTGCTCGAACTCGAGCAACGAGGCGGTGAGCTCGTCCTCGGCGAGCGACTCCTCCTGCCAGAAGGCCAGCAGCAATCACCACCAACCCCACGGCAAGCAGCTGATGGCCCTATCGCCGAAGCACGCGCCCCGGCGCCACTACTCCACGGGCTCGACGAGCATGCTGCTGCGCGGCATCGAGAACGGCTTCAGCGACGAGGACGACGACGAGTGCGACGTCGACGAGGAGGACACGTGCAACGTCGAGGACACCGAGACCGAGGACGCCTCCTCGCTGCCCTCCTCGCCCGCGGCGCCCGCCACCGTGGGCCTGGCCACCGGCGGTCCCGTGCCCTACTACGGCTTCCTGTCCGTCAACGGTGGCGCCATGCGCCAGGAGAGCACCAGCACGAGCTCGCCCCAGCTGTCGACCGAGAGCCACGGCAGCGGCGGGCGCACGCCCACCAGCGGCCTCCTCGAGGAGACGTCCTCCCTGAAGGAGGAGAAGCGCGCCGGCAGCAATGAGACCGTCGCTCTCAAGTCCCACCTGAAGCCCGAGGGCGGCCTCGAGGCTGCCAGCTGCCTGCCCGTCGCCAGATCCTGCCCGAACCTCGAGCGACAGAGCGCCGGCTGCTCGAGCGCCAGCGGCTCCTCCAGTCCAAGCCCCAGTCCCGGACCCGCGGGACCTAGGTTCAAGCCCATCGAGGAGGGCGACATCCAGGTCTGCTACCTCAACCACGCGCGCACCCTCGTCAGCAAGCTACTGTCCAGCAGGTTCCTCAGGCGGTGGGAGACCCATCATCTGTACCTCAACGACGCGTGCCTATCCTCGAAAACGGTGAGTAGGTATATAGAACTGTGAGACGTTGTCAAAAAATATGAGCCGAGATTGGGATCTTGACGTGAGCTTGATGACTTTTATGAAATTTTGAAGGCTGATTGGTGCTCTGGTATGGTCGGAAGGTATAGAAGTCATTAACAAGGAGAAACTTTCTTCTTTGATATGACGTCGATGTAGGAAGGTGATGTGAGTTGAAAAAAGTATAAACTACATAAGAATTTATTCAAGAAAAAGCAGTAGCAGTTTTGTAGAAGAGTCGATCCTGTCATACCCGACTCATTCTACTTAACCGGTTGATTTTATATAATCAACTTTAACCTCATTCTTTTCACAACTTAGTCCAGATGTAAAAGGATCCAAATTGTTATTTGAAACGTGGGGTTTTCCTGGTTAAAACTGCGTTTATCCTACTTTTTCTCGCTAGATCAGATGATCTTGTGTGTGCGTGCCCCTTGCGGGCTTATCCCTGTGTATTTTTTATTTATTCGCCTCTTACCGGGAACCGAACGCTAAGTGTATTGGTTTAAAATAGAAGCGTGGTGCTGCTGAAAAGCTTTAGCGGATTATAATTTAAATTTCCAAAACTTATTTAATTCGATCCAATGTGGAGCGTGATAGTTACAAATTTTTAATTAAATTTTCCTACATAATTATTTACGATCATGTAAATTGTATATTTTTCTTGCACTTTATTTTAATTAATTTTTTCGCGCGTTCAGACAGCATAATTACTTTCTCGTGAAATGCGTACACCACTATTTCGCATTTCAAATGTTTTTTGTACAATTTCATTTTTCAGCGCGGCGGCGATAGCAGCAGCACTTTTGTTTTAAATTCCGACGTATTAATTTAAAACACACAAACAGAATTATACTTTCTCAATTATAAATTCATAATTTAAACATTCTGCTCCCAGTCGTTTCAAATATCACATTCCTTAAATTCGCATATCAAATTCCTCAAATTTACTACGTATTTGGCGATGTTTGCCCTATAAATATTTATTCGGCGAATTCTTGTGTCTCATAACACAAGACAACTCACGCGCCGTCTGCACGTCTCTCGCACTGTCAAAGCTCCATTTAAGTATTATTTGTATTTACACACATACTTCGCCATTCTCTTAATTGAAGTAGGGTTGGCGGGTGTGCCGCATATTCGCTAATTGTCGGCCAGAGTGCAAACGCTAATAAAATACACTCTCCCATATTTTAAGCTCCCCCCGACACTTTTTATTTTACACATTAGCTGATTGCCCCCTACATGCGTATCCCACATCCGCGCTCTAAAATTAAAAACGTTATGAGATATCACGTCATCCCCCACTTGAAATAACGTAGCGACAATTAAGCTTCGCGACCAATCCACTTATTTGTGTAATACGCACAAAACGGCGCGCGCAGCTCGGAACTTCCCGGCCATCGTACCGCGCTGCGTCAACGGCCTCCGCGAGCTCGGTCTAATTATCCTAGCTGTGCCGTCTTCAACATCGTCGTCTGCAAACCCTCTCGATCCCTCTCTCATTCTCTCATTCTCTCATTCTACGTATCGATCCCATCCGTCGTTTATTTTTGTCCAACCGGTGGCCGAAATAGCCCCGACGCCCGACGAAAATACACACATACACTCGCCGGGCTCGCGCACCTGCCGATGCATCCGCAACGTCTCTCTCACTCTTTCTCTCGAGGTAGGAGGAGAAGGAAAAAGGCGTGCCTATTATTCTCTCCCACGCGTCTCGCGAATAAACGTCGGATTATGGCGGTAGCGAATCATCGTCGTCCGGCCCGCCGATAAATAAAACCGCGGACCGAGAAGAGAGAGAGAGAGAGAAAGGAGAGTAGGTATATAGCAGCGGTAGCGTATAGTATATAGTATTATAGGCGGAAAAAAGAAGAGGAGAGGGTGTACCATAAATTATGTCAGCGCGTTGATACATGAAGCTGCGAAGTAAGAAAGCTGCTCGCGGCAGATCTTTCCTCCTGTTGAAGAGGGAGAGAGAGAGGGGAGATGACTTCATGCATTCTGGCGTCGAATGACTATTATAAAACGCGCTCACACGTATATATACTTCTCATCACGTAGGCCCTTCCGCTCGGTCATCGGACTATGACGCCGGTCGTGATTGACTGACTGAGAAAGGATCATTGCACATCATTCGCGTGCGTAAGAGAAAAAGGAATTGGGCGCTTGACGTCATTGCGCCGTCTCACGATATCTCGTGGGTAATACACCTGATATATACTCGTACTACTACTACTAATACTACGACGCACACCTCGAGGGATCTATAATATACGCGCAGTCTAAAAAGCGAGCTGCTGCTGCTGCTGCTACTTCTGTTATTTATTTATCCGCGTAGTGCGCGGCCGCCGCTCGTTAATCATATACCCGAGGACGATTTATCGTCTTTCTTGAGCTCGTGAGGATTAGCAGACGCGTATAATACAGACCGGATTAACTTTTGAGGAGGTGTATGCGCGCGCGGGTTTTCCCCTAATTGCAACGCGCGCGACGAGTCTTTTAATTGCTTTGAGGAAAATACGTATAAGAGAGGATGGTGTTTATGGCGCTGGGCTGGGGGTTTTAAGGTGGCTCAAGCGGTCTGGTAGACCTAAAGCTATTATGAACATTTTTACAAAGATTCATTTACACACTCCAGTCTGAAAACTGATATTACAGGAAAAAGGGTTATTAACGTAACGGAAAAAATTTTTCTTACAAAATTTCCAATGATGCAAAACTAAATTTTGTCCACTAAAAGGAAATGTCCATTTCTCACCTGTTTTAGGGTAGAGATGAAAACTGGTGAGAAATGGCTATTTCTATCCTAAAACAGGTAAGAAATGGCCATTTCTACTCTAAAACAGGTGAGAAATGAAAATTTCTGCCTCTCTCTCTCTCTCTCTCTCTCTCTCTCTCTCTCTCTCTCTCTCTCTCTCTCTCTCTCTCTCTCTCTCTCTCTCTCTCTCTCTCTCTCTCTCTCTCTCTCTCTCTCTCTCTCTCTCTCTCTCTCTCTCTCTCTCTCTCTCTCTCTCTCTCTCTCTCTCTCTCTCTCTCTCTCTCTCTCTCTCTCTCTCTCTGTGTCTGTGTGTGTGTGTGTGTGTGTGTGTGTGTGTGTGTGTGTGTGTGTGTGTGTGTATGTGTGTGTGTGTGTGTGTGTGTGTGTGTGTGTGTGTGTGTGTGTGTGTGTGTGTGTGTGTGTGTGTGTGTGTGTGTGTGTGTGTGTGTGTGTGTGTGTGTGTGTGTATTGCGTATACATTTCAAATTGGTTTGATTTCAACTGCGTTGTATACGATTCGAAATGCCCAATCGTCTCTCCGACTCACATACGTAAAAAAGGCCCTGTCATGCCTTCCTTAAAAAAAAATACTGTGTGTAACACGGATATAGAAAAGCTATTTCAGACTCGGTTGAGGTGTTTGCAGCACTCGACTGCGGTTCGTGCAGGACACCTCACCCTCGCCAGAAATATATTTTCTCCCCTTGTTGCACTATTGTAACATTGGAAATTTTCTTACAAAAATTTTTTCCGTTATGTTAAGAATCCATTTTCCTGTCATATCAGTTTTCAGATTGGAATGTGTAACAGTGTAAATGAATCTTTGTAAAAAATTTTCATAGCTTCAGGTCTACTAGGCCTAAGCTGTTTTCGGTTCGATTATATATATATATATATACATGAGCGAAGTTTGCCGTCATCTTCGGCAAAGTTTGCTCCTCGAGAAGGCATTATCGTGCAATGTTCTTCCGAATTTTCCCGGCCATTCTTGCGCAGTTTATACGACATCGGCCGTGGTTAAAATCAGATCTTCTTTTATTGTTCTTTTTATCGCTCTTTTCGGTCCTCCTCCTTCTTCTATACGCCCCCACGAATAGCTTTCACATAACTTCATCGCCATTATATTGCACTCATCACCTCGTTTATTTCCACCCCACTTAATGTCATCAAAGGTGTGCTTTACTACGCGCTCTTTCTCCATCTCCGTCGCGAAACTTTTCTGATTTCCACGACGTCGAAATCGCCGCGAATTATTTCGTGTCGCTTCATTTATCGCTGCGCGACGACGACGAGAGACGCGAAATTAAAGTATAATTGCATATTCCCGTCCGGTGAATCGATGAACTATTTCGCGGCTGTCGCGATATAAATCGGATTGATTGAAAAAGGAAAGGTAATAAGATTTCAGCACGTATATTCTATACATATATCTGTATTATCCTGGAGGGAGAACAACGGAAGGAAAGTTCGTAATCTCGGCTGGAGAGATTCTTCGTTCCCTCTGGTGTGCGCTTGTATACACAGAGATATACGCAGATAAAACTTTTCAATTTACCTTATAATACAAATCGCTCGCTCTGCTCCCGGGGATTTTGAAACAAAAACAGAGGTATGGATAAGAGAATTAACGATCTCGTTTCGAAGAGGTGCGCGCAGGAGAAAAGCCGAAGTAGGAGAAACCTTCTGTTATCCCCACCCCTCCCTCTTCGGCTAATTAGAAGCTCGCGCGGGCCGGCTACTTTATCCTCGCGTTTGCTTTCTCATATTTCCGCATTAATGTTTCAACGCGCTCCCTTCTGCCTCTTGTTCCAACTGCCCTCCATTAATATTTTACCCGTATAGAGTAATTAAATCCATTACGCATTAACCAGGGTAACCCTTGACACGGTCCCGTTCCACCAGCCCCGTACAATTTTTCTCCACGCGCCTATATAGTCACGTATATTAGACAATGACGAGCTTTGTGTCGTACGCCATCGTCACACCGGTAACGGTATACACGCATACACGCCTCTCATCATAATCACTGCGTAAGCGAATTAATGAGTATGCATCGACATGCACACACACATATATATGTATACGCATAGGCGGAGCGGGGACCGTTGCGCTATACTATGACGTACGTGAAATTTCGAAACGCGTTCGAGAGAGAGAAAGAGAAAATAACGGGAGAAATGAACGACACGTCGTAATAATAACACAATATAATTAAGCTTCCGCGGATATTCCGCGCCCGTGGGTGCGCGCGATGAGGAATTATATGTTACTAGCGTTAATCAGCGCGCTACGAGCGCCACTGTTTCGTCTTTTGTTTCTCTCCTTTAGAGATTCGAGACGGATTCGATTATTCGAGATTTCGAGATCGTTCGAGGGCAAAATAGATTATCTCGAATGCTCAATTTATATAAGGGATACAGGCGAGTGAATTTTTATACATTTCTCGCAGCGCGCGACCGTTCAATTTACAATTCCCGAATATTTTGTGTATACAAGTAGTGTATATGTAAGAGTTTAAGAGTCGTGTATAAAAATACCTCTTTTGTTCACGCGAAAGCACACGGATAGAATTTTTCAGGAAAAATTACCGTGAAATTCACGGTAATCAGAGAATACCCAAATTTCTGGGAATTTTTACTGTCACGGTAAAAATTATCGTGATTTCCGGTAAAAATTACTGTGAAAATAGTAAAAATTCCCAGAAATTTGGGTATTCTCTGATTACCGTGAATTTCACGGTAATTTTTCCTGAAAAATTCTATCCGTGCAGGATTTATTTTTATCGCAATTAGGTTGTATAATTTTATACGCGCGCGGGGGAATTAAAATTGCGTCTCAAGTATCCGCGGCGAGCGCGTGCGTAGCGTCGCGGGGTAAAAAGTATTTGCATAATACCATGCGCTCGCGCTGTAACTTTAATCTCGGCCGCGGGTAAAATTAAAAATTGCATTAATTTATTACGTATAGATTGCGCCGCTCGACTCTCTAACGAGCCAACGCACGAGAGACCCTTTTATCGGTCAATGAAAAGCTCATTTTCCGCAGCGGCGCGAAATTAACGAAAATTTCGCCTGTGTGCTGCTGCAAATGAGGAGAGAAAAAACTAGCACACACGCTCGTGCTTTGCTGCTGTATTACCTGCACCTCGGGGCGACGATCGCTAGCTCTCTCATTCTCTCTCCCCTCCCAGTTTTCGCGATAAGCGCGCTGCGCTCGCGACCCGGGTTGCGTCATCGCAATTAAGAGAAAAGGGTCAATTATTCCGCGCTCGCGATCCGCGCATATGTATATATGTATGTGTGTTTGTGTTTTCTTGGGGGGGATAAACCCATGTGACTCGTGCGCAATAGCGAGTGAGTAAGTATATACGTCAAAGACGTTTTGGCGCAGTTGGCGCCTCCTTTTTCGAGTACATGTGCTGAAGTTGGGTTGCGATTTTCTTTTAGCGCAAGTTTATTAATAAAGGGAGGAACAGAACGCGCGTTATGACGGTACTACCCCGTTGTACCTTCGCGGTGATTTATCAGTGTGTATATATACGTATTTATAGTTTGGCCGGACGGTTATACCAAAATAAATTTTTTCGAATTTCTAAAATATTTGCATTAGAAGCTATCGAAAGAATACGCAATTCCGCGCGGTAAGTACAGTCATGATATTACGCATCACTGAATTAAAATTTCAAATTGCCGTTTCGGAATGAATATACATCGCGGCGCGAGCCTGGAAATGTTTGTTTAGCGTAGACTGTTTGTTTCCGAAATTTTTCTCAAACGCGACTTTTCGCAACATCGACCTACAAAGAAAAAAAATCCCACATACGCGCATATAAGCAATTGGATTATAAAACTATGCTATGTGCGTCGCGCAATTTCACTTTTTGTATTTATATTTTTAGAATTGGCCGTGCGAGCGTCTCGCACGTCAGCACTTCTCTCTCTCTCTCTCTCTCTCTCTCTCTCTCTCTCTCTCTCTCTCTCTCTCTCTCTCTCTCTCTCTCTCTCTCTCTCTCTCTCTCTCTCTCTCTCTCTCTCTATCTATATCTCTCTCTCTCTCTCTCTCTCTCTCTTTCTTTCTCTTTCTCTCTCTCTCTTTCTCATCGAGAAATGAGAATTAGAAAGAATGGCGGGGGGCGACGGGGGAGTCGCGCAATATTCGCTCGAACCCGCTTTATTAAAGCGCGAGACCGACGAAAAAAAAAGAATTCTACCCGCGGCTGAGAGCAATCCAATCTCGAGCATTCTATTACTTTTCTAATATCACGCCGCTCGCGCGCGGATGCGAGGCGCGCAATCGACGCCTCGCGGAATTGGGCGGTTCGTCACCGAAATATTTATCCTCGTTTCGCGTTTATGAAAAAGTGTCGCTTGCGTTACAAAAGCTCGTTCGAGTGAAATTTGCGTGTGTTTATGTGTGTGTGTGTGTGTGTGTGCGCGCGCGTGCGCGTGTGTGTGTGTGTGTGTGTGTGTGTATGTATACACACGCGCGCAGCGCGCTCTCTCTGATTAAACCGCGCGAGCGCAATTTAAAAAGTTTATTCGTTACCGGAGTAAATGAGATTTGAAGTTTTAATTTCGCCTTTTGAAAATATATGTGTGTCGAGTCGAGGTGGTGGGGGCCCCCGATGTTTTTCCGAATAGAAAGATCTTTATTGGCCATAACCTTTCGGTGACTCATTTCTTTTTTACTGTTTAATTATGACTTTTATGGCTTTTTCCTTTCTTTACGATAAAATGGGTGTATATATGTTGGAAAAATATTTTTTTAAATTATTAGGTCGTCAAAGTTTTTTACCTCCATTGTGGTTTGTGTTATGACGCAAGTAGAAATGTTTTCTCAACTCAGACAATTATTTTATATTAGAAAAAAGATAACCGTTGTCTTTAATATTTTGTTCCGGGAAAATGTGGACTATTATGTACTCGATCTTTTATAAAATTTTAAAGTACGAACAAATTTATATTGATGGGCACGTAATCCGATATAAAATATAACATTTTACTATAAATTTTGTTCGACTGCGCCAGAATATAATATGTAACATATACAACAATGGACAATTTATTGGTAACGAAACAGTACGAGCAAAGAATACTTTTTCGCTCATAGCGTTATACATTAGCTCTCTAATGAATGACGGTTAATTTTTTATCTCCCACAACCTTACCGCTGCTTCACCTCCAAACCACACCACAAATCAGCTCGCAAACCAAATTGCCCCACCCTCTCTTCCCTCAACGAAGAACCTCGCCCCTCTCACCCGAACCATTTACTTTTCGCGTGCACTCGATCGTGCGCGCCAGAAATAGAGCCTTTTCTCGCGTCCTCCTTCGCGGCCGCATGATAATGAGACCCGGCCGGGCGCGCGCAGTGAGTTCCTTGACTTGCACGGTACCTACGTAAGCGAGGCGCCGAGGAAAAAGCGCGAAGCAGCGCGCCGAGCGCAATGTTTTCGCCCGACCACGCGCTTCGCTTTTTGTGCCGTTCGCGAGCGCGAGTGAATAAAGTGTGTCGCGCGAATTTTTAATGTGCATTGCATAATATGTAGCTTTGGTGGCGGTTGTGAGGAGAATATGGGTATACGGGTGCTACGGAGATTCTTTTCTTATAGGAATGGTGGTATATAGATAGATAGAATATTATTTATTCGTAAAAGAGCTTACAAAATATATACATCAGTTTTAACATGTTCATTCGCAGTATATTATATTATCATATATTATTATAGAAGTTTAATATTATTTATTGTTCTAGTTTGTATTGAGTACCGCCACATTAAGCGCGCGTGGTATGAGATTCACATTCACTATTACAGACCACAGGTTGTAGTTATCCGTTACACTTTATGTTAAGGTGATGTCGGAGCCACGCTGATTGGTTGAAATTTTCCTAACCTCGAAAACAGAATATCATAAATAAAAAAAAGTATACCATTGTAAAGCATAAAAATGCGGTGATCGCGTGTTCTTTTTATAATAAGGAATGTTTATAAACGTTATTCAGCATTTAATAATTTTTAGTTGAGACAAACAATGGGAAATACGACGCGAGGTGAGGATGCTGTTTCACATAGAAAATTGTAAGATGACCGTCACTTTTACGTAATTTCACGCGTCAATTTTAAGAATATTGCATTACATAAATTATTAAACATTTTGATTATTGAAAATGCTGTGATCCCGCATTCTTTACACGATAACAAATCGTTAGCAACTTAATTTTTAATATCACGAAGTAAATTTCACGTGAACAATGGGAAATACGGCTCGAGATGGGGGTCACTATCGGTAAAGTTCGCTCCTACATCCCCTTAATCAGTTATTCAGTCTATACATCATATATCACAGTATAAGCTCGGGGGGGGGGGGGATCCAAAGTTTAGATGATTCACTTTAAAATTGAAGTCAACTATAGACGTTTTTCAGTTCGACATATGCTAGTACAGATTGTTCTTAATTTAAAAATTCTAAATTACAAAGATCATATTTTCGAATCTAACAATTCACTTACTGTCCAAAACATCGAATTTCATCAACACGATTTCAAAGCAAATATAACTTGTTTCTAATGATTTATTTCGAAATATCTTCATTGTATCCCTATTAAAAGTCTATTAATGAAATTCTATGTTTTGGACAGTAGGTGAATTGTTAGATTCGAACATATGATTTTTGTAATTTAGAATTTCCAAATTAAGAACAGTCTGTATTAGCATATGTCGAACTAAAAAACGTCTGTAGTTGACTTCAAATTTAAAGTGAATCGTCTAATCTTTGGAACCCCTCCCATAAGCTCGTCAGGTACTTTGTATTTTACACTTAAAATGAATCGCAGTCTCTTATACGCGCACTGCGCAAAACTACCTTGCATTTTCCAAATGAAGGCAGGAATTTAATATTACTAGGGATAAAGTTCCAGAGTTGCGTACCTTGAACACGAAAAGAGTAAAGGCTGTGTGGAACTTTGGAACTCGTATATCCCTCACAGCACCCCTCGCAGAAGTCCTGTTTTCATTCTTTTTAAATAATTCAACAAGATAAGGTGATTAGATATATGTGTTAGAGATCGCTGTAGCTTATGTTCCATTATACAGTGGTGGTGTGCTGTATGTATAGACAAAAATTTTCCCTTAATTTCACACTTTTATGAAGTTTTATTGTATTGGAATGTCATCGGAATGTTGATAATAATTGATAGCGACAAACAAATATATACATAAAACATTACGGATTTAATGGGAGTGTTTGTTCTCTTGTCGCCTCTAACCGATGGCTTTATAATATAGATTTCAACTACATCATCTCCGTTCGACGATATCATTAAAAAAAAATTCGTATACGACCTTCTACAACCAATCCACCATCATTAGTCTGCAAATCGCTCATTACGCTAACAAATAACCCTCATCAATAAATCCCAAAGCCCCAAATATATACATTCCTATACAAACCCACCGAATGCATCTGCCTCGCTTCGTCGCGCGCGCGATCGCATTATGAAAATAGTTTTCCTGCTCGGTCTAGGTACAACGTTAGCCAACATACAGCAGCTCTGGCAAAGCGCGCTCGGTCAGAAGAAAGAAAAAAAAATACATAAGCGCGCGCTAGCTCGCAGCTCTGAGGCTATTACTTTTTCTATCGCTCGCGCTGGTTTAAAGACGTATGCGGTATGCCGTTCTCGCGCGCGCACGACGTTCGATTTCATTGGGGGCAGCGCAATAAATTTCTCTCTCGTGATCGAGCGCGCTCAAGAGGCGTAAAAAAAAAGACGAGGAAGAAAAAAAAAACTGGATACACTCGCTACTGTTGCGAGAGGTTTTGGGACGTAATTTCGCTTGGGGTTTTTTTTTTCGAACAGCGTTTTCGCAACGGTGTTTTTTTTTTCGTAGGAGGTGGTGGCGTCGTTAGAGGTCTTGCATAGGATTCGTGATGTCTCTTTTGGGATATATATTGGATCGGAGTGGAATTTGAGTTTCGTTTGATTAGAATGATCGATTAATTATATGGAACGTTTGTGAAGGAAGAGTGGATGATAAGCAATGCGTATAAGCAAAAGCATTATTGTTTGAGAATGAAAATAACAAGTTTATTTTACAATTCCAATAGCTCGCAATGTTAATATTTAACTTACAAATAATCGGTTGGATAATCTCTCGGAGAAATTTTTACATTAAACAATCCATAAATTTCTCTATGATTTTATTGAAAAATGCCTACCGAATCATAAATTCCAATCGTTCTTTCGTACGTTCAAATAACGTATCAAATCATATACTGCGGATGATAGAGAAACCAAATGAGTGTAATTTTAAACTCATTTGTACTTTCGTTTCTCATCCCGGAAAAATGGTTAAGAACACTGTTCGAAAACTTCCATATAGATATACAATGTGGACAATTGGGAATGGAAAATGTAAACACAATATATCTATAAATGTTTTCCTAACAGAGAATATAAAACCCCCTCGACTCCTTTATAATAAGAACCGTAACGCGACCCGAACCGCACCGAAGACAGCAAATTCGATCTTCCACATTAAACCTGCAAATGCACTAATATAAAAACAAAAGCATTTCCATTCTCTCATCCCGGATTCCCCGTACACCACCCAATAAATCTCCAACAAAATCACACGCATATATATACTCACACTCTCTCCACGGCCTCGTGCACCTCGAACAATGCTCGCCGTCGGATAATCGCGCGCCTCGGCGCCGAGAATAAACTCCGGCGCCTTCTTTAAATACTCGCTCGCTCGTCTTATTGTTAAATTATTTTTCAATCGCTCGGCTGTACTTACGCACGCGCGAGCGCTTGGATAAGGGATGTGCGTAGACAGTGCGCGCGCGTCTCGAAGCAACAGAAAACAGCCGCTGCTTATCACCGCGTGAAGCGTCACGAGCTATAAGGCGCAGATTAGAGAGAAACGTAGAATTTCACTCTTTCTCCCATGGTGCGAGCGCGCGTGTCGGGATCCTATCTCTCTCTCTCTCACTCTCTCGAGTGAGAGAACGAGAGAGGCATTTTTCCGCGTTGCGCTTTTCCGCGAAACTTGGGAGAGAAGAATGTCGATGGCACCGCATAGTGACGCAGAGGTGTAGAGGATGAGGGAAAAATATTGGCACGCGAAATATATCGTCGCTTCGGAGAATTTCACTTAATTCAAGAGGGAGGTGCATATATCCGCGCGCCACGGGTTTCGCGCAAATGGGTTTCTTTCAATATTATCCGCGTGTGACTCTCGACCTCGCGTTAATTACAATAATGATTTGATGAGCCCCCCGGCGCGGGCTAATTTTAAATTGCGGCTGATCGTGACGATGACGTTTTTTACGAGCTGTTTCCGCGCTGTATTATTCGTCGGCATCATTGTTGATGATGATTGCTGTAGTGAGTATACACATTCGTGGTCTGCGCGTAATGAAGTAATGTCGGGAAAAAGTTATATTTGTTTTTATTGTAACTCTCCGCGTGCTCCGCAGAGAACAAAAACACTACGCAATAAAATAACAGCGGCGTGTGTTTGGGTATGCATTTATATACGTATCCGTGAAAGAAAGCCGTTGTTAAACGCACTTTCGCGGAAACGTCATAATAACGCGCGCTCACACACCTCGAGGAGAAATTTTTCCGCGTATATAATATAAAATATTCTCGCGCGGGCGTGGGCATCCCGCATGCGCATGACTGATTCCGCGCGCGGCGAGAGAGTGCACATAAACAGGCGCGCTCTAACCGCGCGCTATTTATTCAGTCTCTCGCGTTCTCCCTCACTTATATACCCGAGCGCTTGTTTTTTCAACTTTCTTCCGACGTCAGCGGAATATTCTCCTTTTGTGTAACAGTTACACAAATATGAGTGCTCGCGACTCTTTGTAACAGATAGATAACTCTTTCTCCCTCATCTCTCTTTCTCTATTTACTTATTGTATTATTACTGCTCTTAGACGACAGTGGTGTGCGACCATTACTCCGAATAACTCAATCGACTCCACAGAAGTGGAAACAAAGCGAATCTGCCTCTCGCGGAAGAAAAGAGAAAGAAGTGCTAATGGAAGCGAACGCAGCGGGCGGAAGCTGCGTATATGAATCACGCATCTCTTTGAGCTCGTGTATAATATACCCATAGTGTGGGAAATTTAAGAGACAACTGTAGGTGAATTTTTCGCGCGCGTTTAGGTAATGCGATGCACTGAAAGCCGCCCGGTTTAAGGAGCTTCCTGCGCGGCTCCCTATTGTATCAGTGCTAAATGAAGAGGTTACATAAATTTTAAAAAACTAGAGTTGTGATGCAACCGATTTTAGTTTTGAAGGTTTCATTTTGTTCCGTAAGTAATTTCATGGGAACTTGCCGAAGGAAAAATTAAAAATTATTCAAAACTCAGAAAGTTGTAGCTAATTGTTCATAAATTCATGCACGTGGTTAAAAAAATATTTTTTTTAAATTGGCTATAACTTTCTGGGGTTTGAATAATTTTGAACTTTTCCTTCGGCAAGTCTCCATGAAATAACTTACGAAACAAAATGAGACCTTCAAAACTAAAATCGCTTCAGAAACAAAGGGGATTACAGTGTTTTATCAATAACTGTTTGTGCTGACAATATCTAGTTTCTAAAATACCGACATTTTGTGAAAAAAAGTTATCTTAGTCACGTTAAATACACTTTATTTATAATACATTGACTATCTATTTAAATAAATAAATCACATTACAACTATGGTTTTTTTCTTATTTCAGGTAACCTCTTCATTTAACACTGCTTTGATTAGGGAGTCTCGCGTGAACCTCCGTAATTGCAAAGACCGTGTAATTACCGGCAGCGCTTAATTTGTAAGCGTTTTTTAGAAGACGCAAGCAGCTATACGCGAAAGAAAAAGTAAATTAAGGAAAAGGCGATTGAAGCTTGCAAAATAGCGCGTATCTACATCCATCTACATTTATATTACACGAGTTGAAAAAGGATAAAATTTAATCAAACAAACATGTAGTCGCCGCGACCACATTCCCAAAGGAGCGCTATCCAATCTATTTCGCGAATAACAATCTATGTCCACGGTCTATATTTTCCGCGACGGAATATACATATAAATAAGCGATTAAAGATGCGCGCGCCCACCTGTTCCCTCGGCCGTCGCGATCGAAAGTTAATTATTAGCGAGTTTTCTCGTGCTTTATATATGTCGACAAAAGAAGGAGAGGAACAAAAATGAGTATCTCGTATACAACGCACGAATTCCGTTGGTACACACAGACACGCCATATGGGTTCCCAAGAGAAAGAAAAAAAAGCTCATGAATACAGGAGGAAAACGCTCAACACTATATACACACTCGCTCGCACGCACGTGCGTGTATATATTTTTACCGGTGGTTCGTTTATTTTTAATTCCGCGGTCATTTACATATCGCCGCGGCGCTGCGCATATCCGACACATTAACTGGATTCCTCTCATTGTACATACCTTTGTCATCATCATCATCATCATCGTCTCGACAATCATTCGCATTCCTTACCTCTCCGTGCGGCAATCTTTATCCAATTACTCTTTCTCAGCCCCCCTCCACTACAGCTCACCATCAGGAAATCGAAGACGCGATGCTCCGCGCACGAGACTCCAGGTGAGCCCTCGCTCGCTCTTTCTTCGTCTCGCATTTCGCGCGCTCGGTTCTTCTTCTGTCTCTCTCTCTCTGTCTCTTATGTGTGTGTCTGTCTGTTTCTCGCGCGGCGTGCGTGCGTGCGCGCCGGGGCTCTCTCACTCGCTCGCTCGCTTGACGTCAACGCTGACCCTGGATGTGCGCGCGGCGCGCTTCAAAGTGCGCTTAACCCGCCGCGCCGTCGGATTGCCTATCGCGGCCCTCTCTTTCTCTCTATCTGTTGTGTCTGCGGGCGAAGAGAGGGACAAACAGAAAGATGACACGAAGAGAGGTGATGGGTGAATAAGAGAGAGGGAGAGCATGCATGTGTGCCTGTATGTGAGTTGTGGAGCGGAGTTTCGGCTGTCGACGATCGGCTATCGACATCGCGCTCGACGCACACATAGTTCAGATGGAAATCGTCTGTTGGTCTATAGTCTGGCTCTCTTACGGAGAAAATGATCTATATAAGAGAATTACAATATGCTTATGTAAGAGAGCTTGGAGAATCGTAATCGTCGCACGCTGACTACTGAGTGTCATTCGATAGAATATCTGATGAATCCTATCTCGTTTTTTCTCTTATTCGGCGGGAGCTTTTTTTACTTACAATTAATTTTTCTAAATCTGCATCAGCGCGTATCTTTAAGTAGGTAAACAATTATTACTGAAAACAACTGTTATTTTGATTTATACTAATAACAGAAATAAACAACCTGTTGAATCCCAAACCGCGATTTTGGCCTTTTCGATGCTCATCTCGATATTTTATACCAAGTGACGCTAAACCCACCCGAGGACTCTTCTATCACCAGCTTGTATCATCCATTTATCTTTACTTTCACTTTTATCCGCCTCCTCCAGGCTCTCATCCACCACCACATCATCATCATCACTGTCGTGAAAAGTTGCGATGTGACAAACAGAAAAAGCGCGCACGTTTTACGAGCGAATAAAAAGAGATCGAGAGAGAGAGAGAGCGAGAACTCGTTTGTGACGCTACTTACGTCGCAGAAGTCACACACGCGCGATCGCGCGCGCGAAGCTCTAATTTTTCGTACTTACGCCGGTGCGCTCGCGTACGTGCTCTGATTTCGCGATTACCACTACTAGCACTTATACACACACACACACACATATGTGCACATATATAAGACAAGCCGGTACTCACGATATAGTCGTCGTCAGCTGCGTGAAGGTTAGCTCTGGGAAAACAATTTCTTCTCTCCCACTCGCATACTTGCGCGTTTTGTTTGTTTGCCGATTTTCCTATAGCGTATACTTGTATGCCGCGCCGTTTCGTCATCGTGCGAAAGCGGGAGGGATGGATGCGTGTGACCCGAATAGTATAAGATACATATACTTACGATATATACCTACGCACATGTGTTTAAGTACGTGTATTGACGTGTAAGTCAACATATTAAAGCTAGAAAATGAGAAACTTCGCGCGTGACGTAGATACGGGTGTATTTCGATGGTTTGAAGTCCAAAGTGACTAAACTCGCGCGATGTTTGAAAGGCTAAAAAAAAAAAATTCGCTCCGATGAGTTTTGCTGGTGAATCACGCGCGCGCGGCGGCTGCAAGGAAGTCGCGGTCGGAAATTCGTGTGCAGATGATTATCTCGCCGCGCGAAAGGTCGTCTTGATTGTGTCGTAGCGGGCGAGCGTCTCTCTGGCGAAGTATTAGAACTGGCTATATAATACGATAGAGAGAGAGAGAGAGAGAGAAAATTTTCGCGTTTTTCCTCGAGCGCCCGCTGGAAACTGGAGCGAGGAAAACATTTTTCTTTGAATTCGATTTAGCTGTATAACGCGTGCGTCGGAGTTGCGACCAGTTTTCTTCGTATATATATATATACATTAATTAACTTTCATCGCTGCTACACGGCGATTTCTCGTTACAAAATTAAGCCGAGCAGCCGAACCTGTGTTCTCTTTTTGCTTTCGTTTGTCGCGCACGCGCTAGCTGACGTCCGATTAATGCCCGTTATCGTGTCTCCCCGGCCACACGAGTAGTCGTCTCGTAAATTTCTCCCCGTCTTTCTCGCTCGAATGAAAGGCTTCTTCATGATCTTCGATTCTTCGCGGAATGGCGATCGAATCGTAAACCACAATAATCCGATCATCGTTTGTACATTCATTAAACGGGTTATCTCTGCGGCGGCGGCGGCGTCTACTGAGACGTCACTGCAGCTTATATATCCCACACTTGCCACGCCGTCTATATTCGCTCGTGTGCGTGCGCGCGGCTTTTGATGCCAGCGCCGCGCGGTTCAGAGTCCACGCGTTCGCTCGGGAGACAAAGCTGTGCAATTGATAAGCGATTACTTATAAAAGCTTTCGATTTTTCACTTTGTCGACGGGGGATTTTTCGGTTTTGAGTTTCTTCGGCTGTGTAGAGTAGATAATAATCGATGACTGATGATGATTGTCGAGAAGTTGGCAATGGTGATGAGACCTATAAACGTGACTATATATCTATTTGCTCAGCGTTTTAATATCAAATTCGAGATAATGACGAAGGAGATCGTGGAATTCAATGTCAAGATTTATTTTAAAAAGTATGCCGTGTGTGCCTCGAAGGACTGACGTTTATAGAAAGTAAATTTCATTAATCTGAAACAGTTTCTTCGAAATAGCGAAATTTAAAAATTTTACAGCCCAGCGGTGATTCATTCGGCACTAAAAAGCTTTTCCGAGAGGTCGTAAAACCGTAAAGACGGACCTTTTATTAAATTTAGCAAAACTACCTTCCGCTTTACAGTTACAGCGTGACGTCACTGCGCGCATCCTGCGTGGTCTCAAAACTACACTGACGTTACGTATATCGTGATGAATCTCACACCATAATAGCGTATTACACCGAAAAAATTATACGATAAAAAAAGTTCCGTCGGCTTACACTATTATCGGCACTTATTATCACCTTCCACATACTTGCGATGGTATAACGCGTAAACGCGTTATCCGCGTATCGATCGCGCCTATACATATGTTCCTCCTCTCGATTTCGTTCCACTGTACGCTGCGAGTACATAGTTTCGCGACTCACACAATTAGTCATGTGTACGCTGTCTCGTGCTCGCAGAATAATTAATGTTACAAGCAATTTTTTTGCATATTAGTTAAAATATACGCAACGGTTATCCAGCTGTGGAATGATATAACCGGTCATTACATAAAAATCTTCAATAACGCGTAGCAGATAAACTAGTGCGTGGTTATATTGTGAAAAAATAATTACTCGAGTCGCACAATAACATTTTATCGGCGCGCGCGCGCGGACGTCACCGCACGCACGTACAAATGCAAGTCAATTTTTATTACTGCCTTTTTCTAGACTCTATATAATATATTACTCCCCGCTTCTCTATTTTCTCAATACGGAATGTTTCAAACCATCCGAAATAAAATTTACGTCATCAAACGCAAACTTTTTTCTCGGAACCTGCAAGAATTAAATTTATCCCTCAATAATCTCTATATTTATTAAGCCGATCTTTTTTTTTTATTATTCCCATGCGCCAAATCAATTTATTGCTAAAAACATCATAAATCTCCGTAATCTTGTTTTTTTTGTGCTCGTCCAATATTTAAAGATTAAAAAAAACATCGAACGCGCATATCCGCAGCGCGCGATACAATCGCCGCATCATCATCGCCGCCGCTGCCGCGGAAATTCATAATACAAAGCTCTCGCGCGCATCTCCCGGTCGCGACACGGCCAATTACGTCGCAAAATTGCTCGAGGAGAGCGAGCAAGCTCTGTAGCTGCAGTGTATAGCAGCGTTTAATCGATTTTTCCATCCGCGTGAGCGCGCGCCAATCCTTATCCGTTTTTTCCGCGCGCTCGGTTAATCGGAAACACGAGCGAGAGAGAGAGAGAGAGAGAGAGAGAGCGAGCGAGAGGTGCAATTTCACGGGTCGAAGGGAAACTGGAAAGCGAACGCGCGCGCCGCGCCCATTAGTGGATGATGGTTTCCGTCTGTCGATCCGTAGATGAAAAAAAAATCGAAGATGAGGATCGGGAAATGTTAGTCTTCGGGATAGTTGTAATCGTGCGCGTAGCGTTATCGGAAACGTTTACTCGTTTGCACGATGTAATTACAATTGATTTTCGATTTTGAGTGAACGGAAAGGCTTGGAAAGAGGGTTTTTCCATTTTCAGTGTCGTCGATCAAACTTTCAGCGGCGCGTTACATCGGGAACCTAGATGGAGTACTTACGTGTTTGAAATTCCGAACGTTCATAATGAACGAAATATTAACTTAAAGCTTCTAATTCTGGTTAGAATTCCCCGGAGTGTGGTTTACTGATGACTGCAAGAGTGAGAAGTGAAGAGATACAGTTATTATCCGATTTTAAATGTATTAAGTAGCCAAATTCGGCTAAATTTGAAAATGGCAAAAATCTTTCATTCACTATGAACGTTCGAAATTTCAAACACCTGAGTACTTACCCGAAATCACAGAAACTTCAATCCGCGCGAAGCGAGGAAATGACTTAGTTGTCGCACGATGAATATGGGTGTGTGCCGGTGAAGTTTTTCGTTACAAGTAAATCTGGAAAAGCTAATATTTGAGGTGCGATTGGAGACGATAAGAACAGCAAATATTTTTTTCGTGATTTATTATATAAACTCGGAAACAATGACGTATAAACTGGGATATGTTGTGTAATATTGATGAAATTTGTTAATTTATCGAGCGTTGCATGCGAATAGATACCGGAATAGATAATTATTTAATCGAGGCACTCGCACATATGAGGCGACTATTAATTATGGCATGATGTAATAATGACCAGACGTTATAATTTACTCTCACGCTGTAGGCTTTCAAAATATTAGCGAATCCGAAATTATATCCCTCCGATCGCATCATAATTATGTCTGACCCCTCCCCACTGCAACAACTCGCGTGGATTCGCTGAAGCAATAAATTCATAGTGCAGTTTAATTTTACACTACATTATGCCAGCATTGTTATGCGATAATCCTATTTCGAAACATAATTGTTATTTCAAATTTAATTGCCTCTGATCCAAACTTCTCTTCACTGCATTTATATACTCTCTAATCGTATTTAATATATATACGTAGCGATAAATCTTTTGATAAATAATTTTAAATATAAGTAAAATTCATGTACACCTCTGACAAAGCAAATATTAACAAACAACGTATCTTCATCCTCTACGTTATTATTATCCCACCTACTCCCCCCCATCCCATTCAGTCGTCAACCCCACACTCACCCAGCCCCTCGACGAAAAACACCCCATTTCCTCTTCCTCGTCCAGCCACTTTACCCCTATCAGCTGACGCACTCGGCGCTCGCGGGGCGCGAACTAAGCCAGGTCTCCGGAGGGTCGTAGTACCCTCGCTGTATCGTCGTCGCCTCTGCCTACCCGCCCGCGTGTGTACGTATATAATGCATACGCAACAGTTTAAAGTCCACCGGGGAGAGAGAGAGAGAGAAAGAGAGAGAGAGAGAGAGAGAGAGGCGCACCCGCGCGCTTAATCATTCCTGTGCCCGGTTAATTGGACTTTCGGGAGGGAGGGTAAGAGAGAGAGATTGCGCTCGAGAGAAGTACTTTGGTAGTGCGGTGGCTGCATGCGAACGTCCCCGCTGGGATGCCGCCAGTCGTGGTGTTTTGATTTTGGCGGGATTTTTATAAAGTGGGTATTTGCGAGTTTAGAGGTTTAAATTGATAGTTTATTTGTAAAGTTGGTGTGGGTGGTCTGAGTGGAGTTGGAATGCATCTACTTCCAGTATATATTTATCAAATTTGATGTATGATACGATGACTTTGCAAACTTTAAAGGCTTATTTGTAAATTATTATGACAAAGCAAACCTGGCGTTAATTAAATAAATAGCAGGCAATGTTTATTCCGAGAAAATCAATATTTTCCTTTCCATCATGCTGAAAAATCCTACCACCAGGAAGACGAATGAAAAATTTATTGTCTTATACACATGTACATTAAATCTTCGCTGTCCACTTTGCTTACATTAGAACTCTCATCGGCAAACAAAACTCGCAATCCTCAAAAAGAATTATTATACTATTTGTATAATATTTACCTGCTCACTCTTCGCTTTATCTCTTCCGACTTATCTCCGCTCGGACGACTGTCTATACTACACACCGGCCGTAATTCATGCCAAGTCGTTCGGTCGTCCGTTCCGCAAATTGAATTTATAATCAGCCCGCAGGAATATTAAGGGCGCGAGGCTGCCAAGTTAATTAAAAATTTTCCGCTCGTCCGCGCCCGATATTAGCCTGAAATATTTAAGCGCAAAAACTTGAAGCTCTTCGCGCGGTAAATAATACGCGATACGAAAAAAGTTCGCTCTTCTCGCCCGTCTTCTTCTACACTTATACTCGGAAATTAAAACACCGTTTGCGCGCCACTCGATTCCCTCGAATTTGCGTTATATTATCGGCGGTTTTGCTTCCAGACGATTTTGCTCGAAACGCGAGCACTGAAATTTTTTAATTCGACAAAGTTTTATCCGGCACAAAAATAACTTCGCCTCGCGAGCGGATCTTAAAACTTCCTTTTCCAGGAAACCCTTGCGCAATAGCAGCATTATAATTCAACGAAAAAACCCTTACAAAATTTTCAGCTACTCCCGAAAAGCTTTCAGCTGAATGGCTCTCTCCATTCTTGTTACACGCTCTTTTGAGAAATTCAGCCGTTTAAAAATTACTATTATACGCGCACGAGTCTTTGTACTATTATACCCACCTTCTGCCCCCTCTCCCGCCACAACGATTAATTGTTATCGGCCTGTCTCCTTTGTGTCTTGCGCACACGAGTGCGCTGTACCTAATCATTAATGGGGGAGGGGGGGGGGGGCTGTGATGACGACAGATATATTTCGTCGGATTATTTAACCGCCGCTTCTTTTATCGGCCGCGAGTGCGAGGCGCGTGTGAGGTATATAGCAAGGCGTTGAATTAAATTGAACTCGTGCGCTCGCGGCTTATAATTTAGATAAAAGCAATAGTGAGTTATTGCTTTTGAAAACAATCGCGATACGCGCCTTCGATATATGTATATACGTGTGTACAGTTGAATTAATTTCCTTTTTGCTCCGTGAAATTGACGAGGAACGTGTGTTGTTCTTTTTCTTTTCACACGTGGCAAAAAGCGATTGTAGTCTCTTTATACTATATCCAATCACCTAATAGTATAGTTGTTAGCGTACGCGTAGGCACCATAGGATTATAATTAATACGTAATCATCGCCGCGGCGCTGACAAATTGACTCGATATATAGTGAGCGCGAGCCCGCGCTGTATACCTATATCTCAATATATGCTCACACGCGCGTAATTGACTTCGACACTTTTACTCGCTTACATCGTTAAGCTTAATGAAGTCGGTTACGATTCATCGCGCGCTCGCGCGACCCAAATTGCATATCCAGCGGCGTATCTTTCGCAATACACACACTCACGCTCCGCGACCAAACAATGTATATAAGAATTCTAAAAACGCGCGTATGTAATAATTATGAAACGTTTGCACGCTCATGTAATTTCAAGAATTCCTCGCTAATTAAAATGTAAAATGCACGCGCCGTATACACGTTTCTCACGAGCAATCAGCACCATCATCGTCCGAGTAAACATCAACCGTCGAAGAGCTCGCTTCCCGTAAATGCACCGCGCGGTCCATTATAATAAAGCGAATAATTAATCGCGAGTGTGTGCGAGCGCGCGTACGACGTGAAAAACGCCAGTCACCGTGTCATTAGTGCGTCGAGAGTGGCGACGGGGGTAGTGGAGAAGAATCCTGCGGAAAAGAATGCTATCCGTCGCGCGCATCTTTTTTTCTCAGACTCATCGCGCGAGCTTCATTCCGATTCTGCTGAATGAAATCTCTGCGGATGGGAACGGAGCTGTTTACGAGGCGTGTATAATTAATATAAGTGTTTGTATACATATGTTTCATAACGGATGTAGTTGGAACGTGATAATAATTGTCATTGTTTTTCTCGCGTATATAGAAATGTTGTTTTGTTTCTTAAATGCGTTCTGTGCATTACGAATGACTACCTGATGTATACTAGTTTCCTTTTACCTAGTCATGTTAATTTTACTTTATTAGACCGTTGTTTTTATTAAATACTTGGATATCATGTGAAATGGGTTCATTCCATTTCGGAGCGCACATAAATTCATTCCAGGTATAAACATGCTGTTATTTTTTTTCTCTCCTAAAAGCATGATATCTCACATCTGAGTATTTTTTAAGAGGAAATTAAGAGGCTTGTCGCAATAAACTCAGTCGCGCCGTTATTCACCACGGAACAGTTTTAGTACTTCCCACCTAAACAGTTGGCACGGAAAAAAGTAATTTAGACAATATTGTAATAAATTCGATACAGATGATATTCAGAGTCACATTCGCTCTGCTCTATACGGAGGCATAGAGGATAAACCGTTTATTCTAATCGAAAAAACAAACATACGCAATACAACAACACTTACAAATTCTCATTAACCTTAGCCAAACCAGTTGATACAATGCGAATGAAGATGTTAAAGTTTTTTGCCATTGAAGAAATTTTTTTGTCTCCAACGATGACTAAGTACAATGACTAAACGTAGCAAAAAAAACCTCTCACTACACATCGCCGCATCAAAGCGTCGTAAAGAGCAATTCGCACGTGCGCGCAAAGGCCACTCGAGTATCTCCGGTTCTATACGTTTATATATCCCGCGGCGACGCGGCTGAACCTGACAGCTCCGCATCCTGCATCCGCTTCGTACTCCCTATACCATACTACACGCGCTAATGCTCCTTCGTTAACGTCTCGATTATCAAAGCGGATTCCCCCGCACAAAGCATCCATATATACGCACGTCGTCGATCTCCTCCCCCTCTCTCTCTCTCTTTTTCTCTCAAGAAACATATGGGTACACACCTCCAAAGCGTTACACATATATATGAGAGAAGAGAAATATATACAACGACTTTTCCTCGTACGAAAAAGGCTCCCACAGCCGGCCGAACCAATATCCATATACGTAAAATCGCTCGTTCGATCGTTCGATCGTACGGTCTATACAAATCTCACGTGACGCGATTACGGAACTGCGCGTGACGCGGAAGAGACAAAGACGGACGTTACCGAACTCTCAGCGCTACCACGTCATAACACGCGCACCCGCTATATAACTACGTCATTCTATATATTCCGTCTCCTCCGCGGTTCCGCCTATCCTCTCGTTTTTATGCACGTGGAATCCGGAAGCCCGCGCCGGCTATTAAAAGAGCGGCAAAGGGAAGAATCGCTAGCGCACGTGACGGCACTCACGCGACGTCGTGTAGTCGTCGATCGATTTGGCGGAAGGAAGGAAGAATTAAAACGCACACCCGCGCGCGATTTCGATTTCATTAGCCGTATATATATATATATCTATATACTATATCTCGTCCTTTTTCTCTTTCTCCCACTTTCTTTACGCTTCGCTACCCTTCCGAGCTCCGGTTTCACGCTTCGTTTTGCGGCGCGCGCGCCGCAGATGCGGGGCGGGAAAAGTTATAGCGCGCGCTCGCGTGTGAGGAAAAGGGAGGTAGAAAGATCTAATGATTGGAAAAATCGCGCTCCGTCGCTACCGGTGCGGTTATATACATATACTTTTTGACACCCGAGTTGGAGAATTTTATTCAATTATGTGGAATGAATTTATTCGCTCGTTCTTCGAAATATTTTATTATTTCGACCGGGTTTATAAATTCACTGGGACGCGGGGTGAAATGTGTGCGAGGGGAAAAGGATCATCTCTGTGCGCAATGTTGCATTAGCGCTGGGGGAGGGAAGAAAATGCTGCTCTGTGTGTATACGTGAGGATGTATTTTTAAATTTAGGATTTAAATAAGACTTTACGGTGTGCTTTTGCTTTTAGGGTATATGAGCAGGAGAAAAAGCCATTTACGTAAGTCAATTGCTATTATTCTTGTTACAGCGCGTCGTATTATACGGCGTGTTCTCATTAAAAAATGAATTACCGCTCGGTAGTGTACCTTTGATAATCACCCGACATATCGTCTGCGCAAACATCATTAACCTAATAATCCACAACTCAAACACCGTTTACCCTATCAGCACATTTCCGCCCTCTGTTACCACACTATTTCATAAACTCGCGCTCGAAAGAAAGCAAAAATAAATATCGCGTAACACTCGATAACGTAGGGCGCATACCTGTCATCGTCGCACCCCCATCTAACCCGCTCACCACTGCGTTAAAATCCCCTCGTACACGCACGCACACACACACGGTCCGTTATCGAATTCCATAATTCCCGCGACACTTTTCTCTCTCAACCGGCACGACTGCCGTTGCACAACACACGCGCTCTCTCTCTCTCCCGCAGATAAGGCACGCGCAACTTTTCGCATCGCGCAATGAATAACCTCCCCCCTCCCCCTGCGTGCAAGCGCTACTGCAATTCCCGCGCGTTATTATAACGACGCTTTAAAAATCGGCGGCAGTGCGCGCGCGCGCTCCATGTGGACCGCGGCGATACACTCGACCGTTAAACTTTTTTAATTTAAACTTATACAGCCGTGCGCGAGCGAACGAACGATCGAGTCGCGCTGAGTGAGAGAGAGGGAGAGAGAGGGAGCACTGTACCTACGTTTGCGCGCACTGTGCCGCGGCCTTCCGTGTGACCTACATCTACACACACGTCAGCGCAAGCGCAAATGTTCTGTATATGTAGGTATACGTAGGTGTGTGTGTGTGTGTACACACGTTGAGTTCCATGTCGTTCGTGCAGTCACTTTATTAAAATGCATCAAAGTCCGCGCAAGCAAGCAAGCAAGCGTCCTTATGCGCGAATAATAAAAACGCGCGGCTCTACGTGTATAATGCGTCTGTGTGTATGATGTATATGGGAGCGAGCCACGCGACGAACGTTTGTAGCAGCGATTATAAAACGCTTCGAGAATAAGGGGGGGGGGGGAAAACGTTATTGTGAGAGCGTTTCCGTTTCTTCCCCGAGTGAGTTTGCGGTCGAGGGATGACTGGATGTTTGAAGGTGTTATCAGTTTTCGTCGGCTTAGTGAGTCGCGGTTTGGGGCTGTCGCTTCTCAAGTTTTATCGTGAGAGAAGCGTAAGCTCGCTTGGTTGACGCTTGAAATTACTGGGGGTGCGGTGGCAGAGATATACAGTCAGTGGGTTGAAATAATTAGATTTATGAGTATCATCTGTAATCTTCGTATTTTTCCTTATTTAATTTCACTTGTATATACTACGGTTTTTAATAAATTTTTAACACCGAGTAATTACCCTATACAAAAAAGAACGACAAAACCTACAAGAGCTTTCCTCTCTACTTTGAGCGAATTTAGCATCCATATATGCAGCCCGAAAATCTAACAACACCATTCACCCAAAACCTCTTCCCCACGTTCTCAAAAAGTCTTCTAAATCCACCACCGTGAACCCTCCCTCCACTCACAACCACAACGCATGGACAATCAGATTCGAAAACACTCAACCCCCTCAGCCATGCTATAAAAATCACAATCTCCTACGCGTGCACCATCACCACCTCTTCCTAAGAAAATCTCTCTTTCTCTCGTGCTCATCTTTCCCCTCTTTCCCCTCCGTGTATATATGCACGAGGAGAGGGAATTTCGTCATTGAACGGGCTTGCGCTCGCGTCGGGGCCGCGTTCATTCAAGGGATGCAGCGTGCGCGCGCTCGCTGTGGCCTAATTTCGCGCTCGAGACTGCTCGAGCAGTCGTTCAACCCTCGGCCTAGATTCGCGCAACCCCGAGCTCTGACGTCATTCGCAGTGGCTATATAGCTCTCTCTTTCTCTCTCTCTCCCTCTCGCCCTCTCTCTCTCTCTCTCTCTCTCTTTCGCTTGCGCGAACGAACGCGCACACATCTGACCCGGCCGAAGCGAAGAAAACTCTCCCTAATTAATATTAATTTTTAGCGCGCGCTCCGCCCTCTGTATGCATGCAGTAAAGTACACTGGGCTAAGGCTACCTACGGCCGCTGTACTCTCGTTTTCTTTCCCGCTCGGAGATAGAGCAGCGGGCTTACGTAACGGCGCGTTGAGGGCGTGCAAAGGGCTTATACATGTATAGCACGCGCGCGCGAGCGCTCTTATGAATTTTTCTCTCTCCCCTTGCGCCTGCCCGCGAAGGAGGGGTTATTGTGACATCGGGATGAAACGATTTATAGACCAATTTCAAGCGGACCGGCGCGCGTGTTATAGTTGCACTTTTAGCCGAGAAATAACTTGTCACTGTCTGTACTCGCGTCGCTACCGCAGCTTGTTGAGGCTGCGCGCGGACGAGCGCGTTCCATTTTACGGAAACGTCGATACTCGCGCAAGCTAGCGAGCGCGGAAAACGCGATTAACGGGCGAGCGCGTTGTTCCGCGAGTTATTTCAATTTCGCATCCGCTTATTAAAAAGTGTGTGCACGTATAGCTCTTTGTGTGCTTGTGTAGTGTATTAGCATAAAAATTGGAGCGTGCAGCGTATAGCGGCGATCCGCGATCTCTTTCTTCGGCGGGCGGAAGAGGCGTGTTCCCGATGCCGTACATCAAGATGATTTAAATTGAATAAATATTCATGGAATAAGGGCTTTATATCGCGAGAGCCCGTCGATATCACACGCACGCACATGCATTTTTCGCGAGCTAGCGCACTGTTCTCCCCCTCCAGTTTCATTCACTCCTGCGCCGCTGCCGCCGCGCCAAGAGACACTACTATACTATATACGGGGTCGATAATTCACGTGTTCCGTTATACAAAGAAAGGCGAGAACTGTGTCATCGGTAAACAAAACTTGGCGCAGGACAAGAAAAAAAGGAAAAGAGAACGGAGAAAATAATAAAGATCGCCTTCGGAATCCAATTCTCCTTTATATATACATCTTCCAACAATTTGCATATAACGAAAAATCTTTTGCGCGCAATATGACGTCGCTCGCTAGGTCAGACCGATCGATTATATCCGTATACCTCTCACTCGACGCAGGGGGATTTTTGCATAGGCCCCTGCGCGAAATTACGTCTTCTTGCGTCATCTCACGCGAGGGGCGACGGGGATTTTATGCGTGTGTATTATCGGGGTTTCCTGAATGAATGCCGCAGCGGAGAACGAGGGAGAGAGAGAAAGTGAATGGGAGTCGGTGCCAAAATTTACAGCCTCGCGCGCGTATACAGAGATGAGTCTTGTCGCGTGTGTTGTGTACATATTTATTATAGAAGGCAATTAAGATAGGAGAAAGAAGCCGCGTGTATGTATATGTACAATATACGCATTATCTTGTACACATATTTAGTATAGCTGAGCGAGCGCGCTGTTAACGTCTCATATGCTCTCTCGGAGAGATTAATTTTGGATATAGACTCGGCGGCGTATTTCAAAACCATAAACCGCCGAGCGACTGCTTTATACTTATCATATCATAGATGAAAGACAGACGAAGTTATATAGCAACAGAAGGCAAAAGTGAACGAGAGATTCGCCGCTGCGGGTCTTGTGATACGTGTCTTACAAGTGGCGGTGTTTGAACACGAGACCGAGGAGGGAGATTTGTGCCTCGCTTCGCTGTTTTTTTCCCCTCTATCGCCCGCGAGATTGTTTGCTCTTGATTCTTAATCCCGCGCGGGCGATCGTGCAAGCTCGGGCGTATAAATCAATGGTGTGCGTGGAAAAATTTTTTCTCTCAGCCCCCTCGCCCCCCTGCCGCTGCTGGGTTCGTGTCTATATATACACGAAATATCGTTGAGAGTGAATGATATTCTAGGAACCATATTACACACGGCGTAAATACAATCATGATGGTTAAATAAAATGGCGCGTTAATGTATAATTGACGCCAACCGTCATCGATCCTATACATATGTACTTATATTCATACTTCAAAATCATCGGGCGGCTGAATAATTGCTTATATATTTTCCCGGAAAACAGCGAGTTAATTTGAATGAAATTTCAATTAGGTATCACACGGAACGCGATGAGAATCCGACTAAAATGCATTAATTGCCCCCTTTATTCCCTCTACCGCCCTCGGAGAATTCGTAAAACCGTAATTAATTACTCTCTCTCCCTCTCCCGCCTAAAATCTCTCGCCTCTGCGTCACGCAGTGTTTCACCGCTACACCGTGCGATGTTTCTTCTTCGCTGCAACGCGTCGTTCACCGCAAAAAGACGAGACTCGATAACGAAAAAAAGCAGCAGCAGCAGCAGCGCGCGGTGGTGGCAACCGCTAAGTAGGTCGCAGCCCCTCGAAGATCGTTCATCCTTTAACCCAATTTAGACGCGGGCTATCGGAAGCCGCGCCGATATAATTCATCCCCGTCGCCGCCGTCGACGTCTAATTTCTATGTTATATACATGGATGTGTGTATGTGCGGGGAAAGGGGGGAAGAAAAAAAAATCCGCGCAGCTAAATTTCAAAGCGGTGCAGCTGACCCGCTTAGCGAAAAAAACCGCGCGCGTGCTCGCACGAGCGTTTATATTGATTGAATAACCCCCGCGCGCCCGCGTGTGTGTGTACCGTATAGTGCACTAAGTAGAACGAGTCCGGCGTGTGATAAGACCCAGAGCGCAAACACCGCGCGCGCCTTTCATCGACTCTCCGTTATTGCCAGTAAAGAGAGTAAACCCCCGTTGTTATTATTATTATTATCATTACTATTAAGATAAAAATCCACTTAAAAAAAGTTTAAGTTTTCTCTCTCCTCGGCAGACCATTAACCCCCATACTTTTGTAATTTCTGTGTCTCCGGGCGGGGGAATCGATCGCGTGCGCGCGCGGGGGTGGCTGCATGCAGCGCGGCCGCGGAATTCCGCATGGTCGATGCATGCGGCGAGCTTGAGCGCGATGACGCAGTAGTCGGTCCGCTCGCCAACAGAACGAGAGAGAGAGCACCACGCGACCTCTTCCTCCCCTCTCTCTCTCTTTCTCTTCTGTGTGAACTTTGTGGGGTGGGATGTGTGCAGCAGCAGCGCAATGCTCGCTCGGTCGGTCGGTGCACGTGCGTTGGAGGTGGTGCGGCTATAGGGAGGTGAATGATTTTCCGCCTCGCGCGAAGGGATGAATGTGCAAGCGAGCGCGCCATCAGTGTGTGGTTGAGATCGGTCGTGGGTGAGAATAAGAGAGAGAGAGAGTGAGAGGGACGGAGAGGTGAGGAAAAAGGTGGCTGCCGATAGTTTCATTTTTTTTTTAAGGGTATAGGGTTACAAGCTATGTTTTTGTAGATGGTTGTGCCGAAAGATGTTATGAAAGGTGTCTAAATATTATGTGTGGATGTAGCAAAATGATGGTATACTTTTATGAATTGTGCTGTACAGTTTACTTTCATCGCGAATGACACTAACGACGTGTGCATAGTATATAATTCATTTTCATGTTCAAGTTAGCCTCTATTTTAACTATAATATACTTTATCAGTTAGTTAGTATGAATTATATCCACCGAGTTTGTGGTTATAATTTTACAGCAACTGTCGCCATATTTTTTATTCAATATAGGTTTTCTTTTTAGGTGGCATAAACTTAACACAAATATAGTCCGATATTCGAAATATCGATTTTTAAAGTAGGTTGAGAAACTATCGGTAATTGCTTTTGAAACTTAAAGTGGAAGTGCGCTTCAACCTATATTGCTCGAAAATAATATTTGCCGATGATGTATCTGTGTGTGTATGTGTGTATGTCTCCGTGTGTGCGTACTTCCAAAATTAAACGGTCCGAGTTGAAGGGGACATTTTCGAGAATATTAAATTCCAGAGTGTGATTGGCGATGGTTTTCCTCTCTCTCTCTCTCTCTCGTCGTAAAGAGAAAAATCTGCGGCTGCGAGGATATAGGGAATATATACGCGAGAGCAAATGAAGAGAGATAGAGAGTTTGAGAGACGAGAGCGTATATTTGTTTTGTTGTCGAAGAAATAGGTTTTAATAAAATTTTATTAAATTTTTCATTGTCGATAGAGAGAAAGAGAGAAAGAGAGAGAGAGAACGGGTATACGTGGAATCGATAAAGGGTAATGAAAGTTTCTCTCTGCGCACTAGAGGGTATTTTTAGAATTTTCGCCGAAAAATTGCTCGTTAAAATTGCCATACTAGACTTCCTGTTTTTAAGCAATGCCACAAAGCAATAAGTAACCTTGATTTTTCACGTAACAAGCGTGCGCAGCCGCGTTTTCTCCGAATTTTTAAACACTAGCACGATTGTGCCGCGCTTGCGTTCAAACGAACTTGATAAAGGAGAAATAACAAAAGCTCGCGAGCGATCGTTGGATCAAATCGTTTTTATTACTCACCATATTTTCCATTTGCTCGGTCTTTTAATGCAATTACCGGTGCACTTTGCGATAATAAACCTTTAAATAACGAACACTGCCTGCCCGCGTATACCTATAACCATAACGCTATACATATAGATGCATGCATATAAACCAAACGTTCGAAGCTTACAAACATCTTTGTCTACCATGAAATTCGCATTATCGTGGATGGCTTCTCTCCAAAACTAATCCCCTACGAGGGAGATGTCACACGCACTAGACGACATTAGGATTTCTTTTTTTTAGCTCCCTCCGCATCAACGCCTGTTGTCCGTGCTCACATCACATATCACTCGATCCACTCAAATCCGAATTTTATCTGTCCCGTCCAATTAGTGCTCGCGTGCGTGCTCCTATACCTCCTTATCGATAGTGATTTACATTCTCTCTCTCGCTCTCACCCAGCCGTCATTTGTCTTCCTCGCGCTCGCCCTCCCCCTATATACATGAAAGAAACTTCGAATTTAATCACCTCTGACGTACGCGCGCTCCAATACCTACACACACACACACACACACATACACACACACACATACACACACACACACATACACACACACACACACACGTATATACTCGAGAGATAAAGTGGGTCAGCAGCCGCGCGCGCGCGGTATAGAAAGAGGCGACAACGGCAGCGACGGTGGCGTTGCGTAAACGCTGTATTTGTCAATGGTTAATCGATCAAGCGACGGAGACGGCGGCTGCTGCTGCGGCGTCGGCGGCGGTGAGCCGTTTTGTCTCGCGCGATCAGCCCTGCGGCGCGATGTTTTTTCTTCTTCTCCTCCTCTTTTTCTTTTCGAGAAAAACGTGCGCGCGCTGTACTGTCGTCACGCGAGTATATGGTGCGCGCACCTGTGTTGATTGTACGCGCGCGATTTCGCGGGGAGAGGGGGAGTCGCTCAGGTGCATCGCGCGTTATACGTACACATATGTAACACGCACGCGGGTTACATAAAACGGAGTCCTTCGCTCGTGTTTTAATTCGCGGGAGATTCAGGTCGTCGCGTTCGTTATAAAAGTACATAACGCGCGAGAGCGAGATTATCTTTTATAGAGGCGATAATAACCGTAGCCGCGTCTGGCGAATCTAACCGAAGCGTCGATGACGAGTGGCCGTGATAATAACTATTATACTATAACATCATACGCAAGAGTTTGATTATTTGATTTTGGCGTATAGAGACGAGAATCAGAGGCTTTTCGCCGACGCCGCCGCCACTTAGTCATCTGCAATATATATAGGGGCGTACGTATTCTTCGAAACCGCGCTGTATATGTGTATCTTTCCCAAAGACGCGCGCCATGTGCTGTATGTAATTCAGTACAACTTCTTCTTTTTTTTTATTCTTCTTCACGCGTCTGTGTCTTATTCTAGTCATGTATATGATCGATGACGCGTGTCTATAGGGGGTTTTCATTTGATGAGAGGAAGAAGTACACGTCGTCCATATAAAAAACTATATTGTTTTTGTCATATATAGAGGATAGATATATCTATATACACACGAGGAAAAATGTGACAAATTGAACTACCGGAGCGCGACGACTCCTCCGGAAAACCGTGAAAAGAGACGGTTAACCGTGCATGCTGTTGTTGTGTTTCTCGAAATTTTGAGCTTTTTCGTATTATGTCTACATTATAGATATATAGACAAACTGCTAAGTTTCGAGAGCCTGAATCCCGCGGGCGATTTTCCGTAGGCTACTATACGCTTCCGTCCAGAAGAAATAAGGAGAAAACGTCTAATGTACATTATTTCGGGGCCACTGCTGGTCGCGGGGGCATAATATATATTCCGCGAGTCGTTATCCGCTAGCCGTCCAATCGATCTCGAACGGAGTCTCTGAATGTGTGTGTGTACAGCAGGAGCTTCCCGAGTCCTTTGTTTTCCCCTTTCAGTCTATATATAGAGTGAGAAAGGAGAAGAAAATTTTTTCCTTTCGAATGACGACGGCGACGTGTCCTTCCACCCCCTGAAAAATCGAGGGAGAAATGTATCTTTAATCCGCATTTGCCTGGGAGCTTGCCATGTATCCCGCACAATCTCCCCTATTCTTCAGCTCGTACACATCCCCTGAATATTCCGTCAAGTTTCACGAATTTTCGAAGGAGCTCCGAGAGATATTGAAGAGCACGTGGGTTCTACGGCCGCATCGATATATGCCTAATCGCGATTTAACAGGCTATATTACGGGATAGATGACAGTGTAGCTGCGGCAGATGTAAGATATTATCTTATGCGCTTCGACAGTAATTGAAGCGATTCAGGCGCTATACGGGAATATCCCTTGACATCCATATACCCCATTCGAATGTATCCACTGTTACGCGAGAGACAATGCTTGGCATACCATCATACACAGGACTGTACATACTATTATGCACACGCCAACGGCATGCTATACTACCGGGTAACCAAATCACGCAGGATAATTCTACCCCCTCGCAGTCTCTCGCTCTCGTGCCACTGAAAAGCTTTGCTCATAGCCGATTCTCAGACAGCGAAGCTCTTAAAGCGTATATAACAAGAAGTATACGCGCAGCACTCGTCTTCTCCCTGTAGGCGGTCCCGAGTACAAACTCAACGGGGCGCGCTTTTATCCTGACGCCCCCCTCCTCTCTCAACCGAACCGCGACGCAGGCAAATTGATTTCCTCGAAAAAATGTAGCTCGCTCGCTATGTAGCCTGCACTTTCTTAATTACCACACCCATTGCGCGCGAACACAGACGGACGTAAGTATATATATTACAAAGGAGAAGCACATCCTAGATATACGGCACGTCGGCACGCGAGTGCCCGCGCGTCGTAAAAGCCGCTGCTGCGGACCGTCGTAAAATACCCCGACGACGTGCGCGCGCACGCTCGCTCGCTAGCCGGGGGAAAATTGGATTTTCCCGCGTCAGGGAGTGTGAGAGAGAATGGCGTAATAGTAGTCTTATATTATACACGTTCGAATAACGCGTGATTCCGCGTCGATCCGTTTCTTTAAGGAACTATACGTGCCGCAATGATATTATACACACATACGCGGGTGTGTATATATGTATACACACGAGACGATCCTTGTACGTAGCGTGCGGTGTTTACGCGTATAGTGTGTGAGAGTTAAGGTGCCGATGCAGGATTTATCCTCCTCGTAAATTCTGCTCTTATTACGCCCGCCCGCGCAAACACGGCCCCTCTCGTGTCTGCGGCTACGTGTATAATAGACACACACACACGCGCGGATGCTTAATAACGCGAGTGGCGCAGCGTTTTACAGCCGCGTATACAAGCGTGCACTTATCGCCCGACTGCGAAGTAATAAGGTGATGGTGGTCTATTTTTCAAGCGCAAAATTTTGGTTTTCTCGTTCCACTGACGCGCGCGTGCCATACGTATGGCACGCGCGCGTCAGTGGAACAGAAAAACCCCGAAATTTAAAATTGTTGAAAATTTTTTTTATAGCGTACGCTATATACATGTATCTTAATTAACCTTGTGCGTAAAGTTTGCTGTGGGGTATATAATGGTCAGGTATAATTTCACGGCTGTGCGCATTAGCACTTCGCGTGCGTACAACCCCCGAAGGCTTTCGCTGAAGTTGTGTCGTTTCGAGGAAGAGTATTACAGCGCTTTGTTATATAGTGATTTCTTTTCTTTATACTTTAACGTTGCGTTTAATGTTTTTGAAGTTGTTACTCGCTATTGTTACAAAGCTCGAGTAATAAACGTTAACGTGGTTTTATTAGCCGTAACAACAATGAGGATGCTCTGTTTGCGCTGCGTACAATGAAGTTCAAACGGAGAAAAAATATATCAATGAAACGCGATAATTAACGCCCCGACACAATGCATCGTATAATGTATTACAACCTCATTCGAATCGTTATCTCGACAATGACGCGAGGGTGTAAATTATCATGCCGCGACCTTTTATACACCCACCCTCGAATCAGGTTTTCACAAAACAGTATACCTACATCACGGCAGCAAACACCAACGCACCTTAAATCACCGCAAACTGCATAGGGAAACAGCATCAGCCTCTGGGCGCGCCTTGTGCGACTCTCTGCCGCGCGTAATTCGATTAATTTCGCGCGACTGCACCGCGCTCGCGCTGTATTTTCCTTTCCTCACCGCACTAATCCCTTGTCAAAGCACGTCTCGCGCGTGCGATATATTAAATTACCGATTATTAGCACGTTCAATTAACGCGCGGTGGAGATGCATAAAAGCAAGAACAATTTTTTCCCTCTCGATCATGTCATGTATTATATACATAATTTCTTGATTATTTTTCCACTGTCGCGTGACGACGAAATTAGCCGCGCGCTCGCGTGATGCAGTACATGTATGTAGGGTAAGGAGATTTGCATCTAAGGCCTTTTTCATTCCCGCTCGACATGCAGCGCAGAGAGTCGTGATTAGAAAAGGAATTTATAAACGCGAGAGTTAATTACCACGCGCGCACGGGTCGATTCCAAAGAATTGCAATATATATAGCAAACGTACGCGTTTTAACGAACGTCTTCGTCTCGGTTTTCTCGGAAAAATCCGCGCGTGTATTTGTACTCGTGTGCGTGCTGCTGCAGGCTGATGGTAATGGCGTTGTTTACTCTCCTATTTACGACAACGTCGCCACACTGCGGGCATTTTCCGGCGGTGGCGGCAAAAAAACACACCTCATCTCTCTCTCTCTCTCACTCTCTCCCTTCTATTCTATTCTATTCTCCCTTGTCATTGCTATATACGGCGCAAAAGTTGCGCTCCGATGCTCCGAAAGACGACGATGACAGTTGTACTACGTATATCCGATTCCATTATTTTTTCACGTCCAGCCGCGCCCTTCCCGAAAGCAAATGTCATTTCGCGATCGCGGCTGGTGACAATTGCCTGTACAAACACACACGTGTATACATTTGGGAAAACGTTCCGGGTGATTTTTCTTACGTCACGGTCGATTCATTCTCTAATGCGTATAATATATACGCGCTGTAGGGAAGGAAAATTGATGTCGCAGTTGGATAAACAACGTCGGCAGAACAAAGAAGATAGCAGAGCACTAACAATGTAATAATGGTTATTCGTTCTTAAACATTCTCATATTTATACGCGCGAGTCGAAATCCCATCGACGGCTTACTTTACGATCCCTCTGGGGCCATATAACCCGGCACATCGCCAGTCATCCTCCATTACATATCAAACACGCACACATCGCGTGAATTTACAATGCTTTATCACCCAAACAGAACGTTAGCGTTCAACAAAAACGATGCGAATCCAAACAAACCATTAAAAATCTTCATATATATATATGTACATCTTACTCACGCGCGTATAGCACTTCCGCGCTCGCTCTCGCGAATGGTTAATTCGATTTCCCACCGGCGAAATCTTCCATCGCAGCGTAGACACGAGAGAGCGACGATTATTGTCTCCTTGTATTCTAACGCGTGAGTGTAATACAGCTCGCGCCACGGCAAACCCGATCACGGTAATCTTCCACAAAGAGACGATTCCTCACGCGCGCGAATGGATAAACAGTGATACCAGCGTGGGGAAGAACACGTACAGCATGAGAGCTGCGCGGAACCCCACGGGGGGTGCGAGGTGCACGCTAAGGGAATTACCGCGGGGTATGAGCTTATTAACGTCGGGAGGGCGCTAATCGCTTTGGAGACGCGAGCGAGCGAATGAGCGGAGTTACGTGATGCGAGTGGGTTGTGTGTGTAGAGTTGCGCGTAGGATGATGGAAAGAGTTTTTGAGCGTCTAATTAGCCGCGTGTATAGGATGGAAGTTTGGATGGCACGAGGCGTATAAGCCGATTCGCTGGTATAATATATATAGGATGTAGAGATCACAGTGACGTGTTGAAAAGCCTTGCAGGGAATTAGAGACGTATATGTTTTATTTTTGTATATATTCTTACCCTATGCGCCTTTTTTAATCTTCGTAATAGTATTTGTTTCCCCACTCCACTTTAACGAACACAAAAGTACATTGTACTCTGTTCCGCGTAACGAGCAACTCATCGTAGCCCCAAACAATCCAGCGGCGCGCGCGCGCACGCACAATTCACGAAACCGCGGCGCGGTATATATACCCCTACTATATACTATATTCCGTTATTCGCCACTTCGGGCCTACTGCCAATGACAATATTTTAACGCGCGCATCGCATGCCTGCGCAGAATCCCCCCCGCCTGCTTTCCGTACACAAACTTCTTCTTGGGCTACTATATGTAAGCCGACTCTTTTCGCCTCGCATTTTGTCGAAACGAGCTGAATTTGCAAAAGAAGTCGTCCTGAAGTTTCTTTCTCTATAAATGACGTCGCCGTCTTCGTATAACTTCCTTATATACGTACAAATGTGCAATTCCCAAAAAAGTTTCTCCTAACTCCGTCATAAAAAAGACGAGAAAAAAAAATTTGAAACACACCTCTGCAATAAATTTTTTCTTGTTCCATAGGTCATACAATAGACGAAAAAAAAAATTTGGAATACAGAAAAACGGTCATGTGACACAGTTTTAATCGCACATCAATTTTTCTTATGAAACTTTAACATGGGAAAAATAGAAGAAAAGTATAGTCACTGATGATTTTCCACAAGAAAAGAATTTAAGTAGAAGAAACGAGCTTTAATTTAAAATCGGACGATCCTGTGCAAAGTTATTTGAATTTGAAAATCTCAAAAATGACAAAAATGAGCGACTTTGTACGTGATTCTTAAGATTTTAATCTGTTTTTGTCATTTTTTGCGATTCCCAATTTTTTTTTTCGTCTATTGTATGCCTATAGAACAAGAAAGAGCTTATTGCAGAGGTGTGTCTCGAATCTTTTTTGTTTCGTCATTTTTATGACCAAGTTAGGGAAAACTTTTTTGAAAATTTCACATATATATGCACGTTAGGCACTTACGTTTCGGAAGATAGTTGCGATGTGTCGATATGACAGAGTGACGTCACGAAGTTTTCAGACGTCACGCGCGAAAGTTGGATAAGTCGAGAGTTTACCGAGAAAATAGGGTGGCAAGTGGGGGAGGAGGGGGGGCGGCGGCTAGATACGACAACGGTCTATTAGAATACGCAGAGCGCGTCGTCCAAGTCTTTCGGCCACTCATCGCATATACAGACGTATATATCTATATAAGAGAGTTTACAAAGGCTTTTTCGTTTGTACACACAGAGAGAAAGAGAGAAAGGGAGAAAATTGACGCGAAGAGAGATATATATAATAACGAAATACGACGGTCGCTGTGGGATCTAAAAATGGAACGTGCGCGCGCGGCGACGCTTTGTCTCGCGTGCTACGCGCGGCTTGTCAATTATGTAGGGCGTGCAAATAAAGCGCTCGCGAGAGAGTCGCGTGAAACGACGACGACGACGGCTCTCTTTCGTCATGCATCGCGTAATGCGATCGTTGATCGCGCGCCGCCGGTATATACGCGAGAGTTGAGAAAGAGATACGAGATATAAAGCCTGCGCGCGCGTTTTATGATATACGTGCTGAGTGAAGACATAAAGTTAGATAAGTCGCGTCATTTGAGATGATGATACGGTACTTTGGACTTTGTCACCGTATAGGAACAATCGATAGCCGCATCGCTAATTTCTTAAGGACACTGTCGTACAGTGCAGCTCGTCAAAACCGTATGTGTATATGTATACACTATAGGTGCTTCAATAAAACACAATAGCCTGAAATTCCGCGCTACCTACTCCTTGGGAGAATCGAACGCGCGCGCTCGCGCCTCGTTAATTATTTCGTTCGCTTTGTCTTCGCGTATCGCGCTCCACGCTAGAGCGAGATGACAATGCGCGAGTCGCGGCAATTATGCCCGTTGCAGTGCGTATGCGACGGCAGTATGTTTACCGGAGGAATTCATTGTTCTCGCGGAAGTGCACGTGGAAAAATTCATATATGCGAGTGAAATTTGCGGAATCTCCATTCTTAGAGATTGCGTGATGCAAATGTTAAGGTACAGTTGCTTCAGTTAAGCACTAGAGTATATCAGGACAGATTTTCCCAGCAGATCTGAAAGACTGTTGCACATAGCAACTCGCGTAACTTTCCGCGCAGGATGCGAATAATAATGGTCTAATGGCGCGTTATCTCGTGTGTTACAGCTGACTGGATTCCTTCAGCAGCCGGTGCCGTACAGCAGCATGACGGAAGTGTACACGGTGGCGCGCTGGGACCCGACCTACAAATACTGCCTAAGAATCGTCCTGCTGGACGGCTCGCTACTACTGCAGGCGAGCAACGCCTACACGCGGGACCAGTGGTTCCACTCCATACTCTGGAAGGTGAGCAATTTTTTTCGTTCTTACTTTACTCGGAAAAATACGTTACTTTGCAAAGATAAATTAATGAATGATTCGCATGTCTATAAAACGCTATATATATACGGAATACTTTTCGAACAACGAAAAATAGTTTTTCGCGCTTTTACGTGACACACACTCACACACATATATATATATATAAATCACTGTATATATCCCGGTCGAAAATGATCCAAGGGCGGTAAAAAAGGCGCATCTAAATCACCTGCTCCTATAGAAACTATTATACATCTCTCTCTCTCTCTGTCTCTTTTTCTCTCTCTCTCCTGCTCTCTATTTTCTATTTCCGCGCGGCAACTGCCTCCCGCCGTTACATAAATCATACCGCGCCTCCCGAAAATAATCCTTCCATCCCAAAAAAAGACTCCGCACCAGCAACGCCGCCGCCGCCAGCCATACACCCCGAGAGTTCAATGCAACCCGATCGTAATTTCACCTTGTCTTTTCCGCCTCGAGAATAGACTATATAACCTAATAAAATGAATAAAAGATCCCCTCCGACGATCTATATATACTGTACCTCGCACCAGCCTTGCAACCATTATAACTTCCCGTTCCATCTTCCGGGCCTGTTATTATCCGTGTTTCGGTCGGTGGATCTCTGTGTGCACCGGTTGTGATACGATTACCAAGTAAAATGAGCGACGGCGGAGGGTGTCAATCCAACCTGATGATGAATCGTCCCCTCTCAACTATACGTCACGCGAGAATTTACATGTCAAAAGAGAGGGAGAAAGAGAGAGAGAGAGAGAGAGAGAGAGAGAGAGAGAGAGAGAGAGAGAGAGAGAGAGAGAAGGGATGTATTGACTGATGCACACGTGTGTGTGCGCGTTTTTGGTTTATTTTTACAGAAGAGCATCTTTAAGTACCAGCACCAGGTGTCGACCGCCACCAAGGAGGAGGTCGTGCTGCGCGAGCTCAAGACCCTTGTTGATTTCGCCCTCTGGACGCCCCTTCAGGTATATATAATATAAGAGGAAAAAGCGCTTTCTTGGCACCGAGCTTCCTGTTTTCTTCTTTGTCCTCTTGTTTTCAATTTATTTATAAACTGATTTGAAAGTATCATTGGTATACGTCTCAAAAATCTCTTGTAATATCATTTTATTGCGTTTGTACTGGCACATAAAGACAGAATAAATGTTTCATAAAATAGATACATGAGTCGAGATTACTAAGGCATCAATCCATTAATAATAAATGAATTAATGTCAGCAAAATAATCCGAATACTTTTAAAGGGATGTCAAAGCCTATAAAAAAGTTACGTAGTTATCCATATTTTAGTTCTGCACGTTATTCTTTTATAATTTTTCTGAGTTTTATTAATTCTCTGTGTCATCCATTGTTCTTCAAATCATTGCAAACAGTGGGTGACTGAAATAATTTAAAAAAATTTTAAAATAAATTTAGATAATGAAAAATTTAGTATAAGACTATACGTAATTGGCTCAGACATCTTCTTAAGAACTGTAAAAGTAATGTTCACGATTAACCTTAGACGCGATCAACAAAAAAAACTACTCCTGTTTAAAAACGCTTCAGAAATTCTATTAATTCCCAATCTTTCCAGGACGAACGAGTGACAGGTGCACCGCTGGAATCGGTGGCGAAGCTCCTGGAGGACCCGAACACGTTCGAGCGCATCGAGAACGGCAAGAACCTGATCGGTCCCAGTCTGACCCCCAGCTACGGCCCGTTAATAATCTCGAGCCTGATCGACGACTCCTCGCCGGACGAGGACTGCTCGAGCGCGTCCAACGAGACTGACGAGAACGACCGTAACTGGGCTGAAGCGGTTCTGAACGTTACGGCGCCGCTCCTCGAACGGGCTGCACCACCACCCACCCTAGCGCGGGCCTTGTCGCGGCTAGCCCAGCGTCACCCGCGCTCACCCCTAGTACAGGCTCTCTGTCCAGCCATCACGCGCTGCTTGAAGCATACCGTGGACTTCGGAAAATCGCCGGACATGAGGAAGCTCCTCCAGGTGTTCATAGCCGCGTTGTACGAGAACGAGGATGGCGAGATGGCGATAAGGGACTACGTGGCGTCGGTGCACGGGCCCGGGAGCGACTGTCCACATCCGAGGATCCTGCCCAACCTCGTGTCCATCTGCGTTGCTGCCATTTTCCACAGGTATGACGGATTTTGGTGTATATTCGATCCTCGGGATGTACGTGTGGCAATGTCCTTCCTGCGATGGAAATTTTATAACTACACACGGCCCGTTCTTTTTATGCCTGAGAGGGGGATAGGAAGTGGTCGCCTGGGGGGAGATTAGACCGCCAATCTAATCGCGGGACAGCGTTGAGAGTTAACTGTTTTCTTTGTTTTACGAGGTGGTACATACGAAGACGATTTTTTCTTCTTCGATCTGGGAAGGTGCGATTACCGAGTATATTTATGGGCTTGGGCGAATAGTTTTTGTGTAGCAATTCGCGGTAACTGTGGGGTTCCAGCATTGAGATAACAAAACGGGTTTTATGGAAAAGCTTTTCTTTATTGAATTGATTCTTTTTTTTTCTTTGCAATTTTGAACTTGGGGTTTTTAACAATGTGGTGATGAGATCGCTAGATTCGTTATGAAATTATTCGCTTAGCGTTTATTGATATCGATTATCACCTCTCCGAATTAGATGATTACTCATCACCCGAACAACATAAAAGAGCTTGAAATGCTTAATTATCTTAATAGGTCAATATTACACGACTAAAGGGAAATCAAAATTATGTCGAGAGTTATTTAAAAGAACCTGCTGCATCATGTAAACAGACACATGAATACCGATACCATTAGGACTTCATTTATAACAAATCGTTATTTGCATAATTAATCGGCCTTTTTGCGTTATCGCTTGCATAACCTAGTTTGCGCAAAAGTTAAGTAATTGCTCCAGAATACTGCGTAAACTATGTAAACGTTTTTAAAAGCCATTTTCTCCACTCAAGCCTCGAGCCGCGATAACAATTATTCAATAAATTATAGCCCTCCACGCGGATAATCAATATTTCATTTCCTTGTCCAACTATATCGATCGAATAAATTTTAAACGCGCTCGCGAAGACCATCTGTATGTGTGTTCTGCGTTCGTATAGTAATTAGACCATTAGCACGCGAAACCACTGGTACACATCGATTATTCAATATTCTATACATTTAATAAATAACCCTACACTCCCAGCCTACATTCCAAAACATTACACACTAAGTATTAGAACCCTCTTGCCAACTGAAAAATTCACAAAGCTAATTCGAAACCCTTGAGCCTTTTTTATACAAAAAGTACTCTCGCCCCCTTACTTTTCCCAGCGAACGGTTCGTTTTACGATTTCCTTTGTGTTCCAGATTCGAAGTAAGCGCCAACAACAAGCACCAGCAGCAGCTGGAACAGCAGCAAGCGGAGGAGGGCGCGCCCACGTCACTGCCACCCTTAAGATGCTATCTCCTCGTCTTGAACATTGCGTACGTGAATGTATAAACGTTTCTATTACCGCGCGCGCAGTATTTTTAGAAAGCCGCGCACGCGAAACCGCCCCCTGCGCGAGCGCGGAGCTGTAAATTTGCGCGAGCGAGCGAGACGGGCAGGTTTAATTGCGAGCCAGCCCGGAGAATGCACGTAATAATTGCTACTGGGCTGCATAAATTCAGCTGGGAGGTAACTTATGTGCGTCGCGAAGTGCATTTTTTTTATTTTAAATTTGCATGCTAATGGGCTTTTAATTTTATTATTATAAAAAGGCGATTTTCTCGCGATCCGAGGTTTTTGCGCGGCGTTATCGCAGAGCGCTCGCGCGAGTTTCAGTTTATTGGGCGGATTATAAGTATTTTATGGAAATAGCGCGCAAAGATTTAAACACGCGATTGTTATTTTAAATCAATATTGCTTATAGTATAAAGGCGTCGTTAATGTTTATATCTCTGTATACATCTTATCATTGTTAAACTTTCGTATCTATTATATATACGACACAATGGAAATACTGGAAACGTTGAGGCGAAAGTTACCCTCTCGCGCTCATTCGATATATCCCACTTATTTTCGGCGCAAAAGATAACGACGTAACGACATCGGACAGCCATCCAGCTCTCTTCCGAGCCCTCTCCCGAATAATTACACCTTATATAAATGGATCGCCGCGCGCGCGTACGTGTCAAAACGCATTTTCCGCGAGTCCTTACTCTCCTCTCTCTTTTCCCAGCGGGGGAAAAGTTACGAAACCTCTCTCGCTCGTATCGTATAGAGAGGCCTTTTGACAGAAAAAATATGGACGCGCGCGCGGGGTTCCTTTCCTCATTGCCGGAGAAATTGCTGGTGGGCGTAAATGATGAAGGAACTCATCGACGCGGGGTCGTGACTAGGGGGCATCGACGGGAAAATTTCTATCGCTCGACGTTGAAGACCCTTTTTTGCACGGACGTGATGCGTTGGTCGTGTGCGATGTCCTCGAGTCGACGAGGCACGCGTTGGAGTAAAGCTTACAGGCTCTGGCCGCGACGTATGTGTGTCGTTTACCAAAGGGGGGAAAGGCTCGAGGATATGTGGTGGATGGAGAGGAATCGATGGGCTTTAGGTTGGACGGTGGTGATATGCGAGGTAAAGGGGAATGGGTGGGGGAGGGATGAATTGAGATTCGAGGTGCTTTTTTAATAGGAGTGAGAAATGGGGCACATATGCAGTAGCGAATGAATGTCTTCTTTGTTGGATAAATTAAAGTTGTGAGAATTTATCGTTCCTGACCTTAGATGCCAATTTTTTGTACAAAACAATTTTGATCAACTTCGGTGAAATTGCTCTATCTTCGTCTTTCTCGAAACTATGTTAATCATAAATCCCAAAACTAATCATCTCCCACCGCCCACAGATCCGAGTACGCAGACTGGCGGCCAGGCCTGGGCGCTCTGCTGCAGCCCGTGCCATTCCCCGAGGACGCCCTCGCCAACAAGGAGGTGCAGGAGTCCGTGCTGGGAATCGTGATGCGCCGACTGGCCAAGGACCCACGCTGCACGGTTCACAGAGTGCTGCTGCCGGTCAGAGAACCGCGGCCCGGCTGGATCCACATCGCCGCGCCCTCCAGTCCCGCGTGTCCCGACGAGGGCCAGCTATTCGGCGAAATGGTGAGCGAAATTAAATGCACGATTAATGTTTAATATAACGTGAAAGGCGGATGTAATACATATAGCACGAATATCCGTGAAATTATTGCGAAAGGATTTTGTATTTTTTAGCACGGTTCAACGTGTATTTCATGACTTATTTCGATCCTCTGATAAATTCTTTAACGGAAGTTCCGCCCTCGGCATCGCGTAGTCTGGCGTCAGCGGATGTTTAAACGACATGGTATAGTCCAGCGTCGGATTAATCTCTCCAGCGCGCGCGCGCGCGCGCGTGTACGGTCCCCTCTAAGTATATTATAAATTTGTACGCGGCTGTCGTGTACCCTACTGCTTATTTTACCGGCAGGTATATAGAGGGGGATAGAACGAGGTCATCTCGTGGCCTGCATATTTAATTTCGGCGGAGAAGAAAGAGTTGCTGTGTTTAATGGTTCGGGAATAAAAGGGAAGGCGGCTGGATCAAGTGCTTTTTTATGCCGGGGTATTCGGGATATAAAGTATAGTGCGCGTTTGGATGATCTAAAGGTCGATGGACCATTGGGCAACGTGGAATACGCGAGGAATTATTAAATCATACTAATAGCCTTTCTGGACACATCATCTACAAATCAAAGCTCCCCCAAAAACAAACCGTACTGAGGCTCATTAGAATAATCACGATGGCTCTCTTGCCCGAAACACTGACCATCCCACGGCCATACGATTCGACTGAATTTAAATAAAACACGCACGCGCACCCGAAGTTTACCCAACTTACAGATTGATCGGGTGGGGGCAAAGCTTTCTCTCTCTCTCTGCCACTGACGCTTGAAATTTCGCCGAAGCACCGACTACTGCTGCGCGGTTCGACGCCCTCGTCCTTTTTATCCGCGCCGGATGTATGCTACATGCGCGCACAAAGAGGCACACGCGCGCGCGAGAATAACATTTACGCGCGAGAGAGCAGCGATTGATCGGAAAGTCTGCGCGAGAGATTTGTTTTCGCACAGAGAGAAGCTAAATGCGTATGAGCGAGCAACGCACGCGCGCGTCGTTGTAGGTACACGGTTATATTTTCGCGGCCTCTCCCTCTCTCGCGTTTATGTATACGCGTGTACGAAGCGCGCGAGCTCGGGATTTACGAGACGCGGGGGGTAAGCTTAGCGCGTGTATCGATCGCGCGTTTATATAGAGTGGTTTGATGAATAATTTTTCGGGAATAAAGGGAGAAAAATTGGGGAGGTGAGTGCGCAGAGAGAGGGGGAGGAGTGTAAGCGACGTATAAGAGAGTGAAAAAGTGGATGCGCCGGGTGGCGGAGGATGATGTGGAAAGTGTTTGGGAGCGTTATATTTTACTTCTTAACTGGAGTCTCGGTGATTTTTCTCTCTCGAGTATAAGAGAGGGGGAGAGGATGAGCTCCGTGCCAGTGAAGCGAGTCGGAGGATGTTAAGTTCTCGGGAGGCAATAAGTCGCGCGCTCTTGCATTTCCACGAGTCGGTCATGTCGTCGTTTGTGTTATAGAGATTGGTGTGAAAGATTCGAAGCGATTTGTTACATAGTGTTTACGTTTTCGACGCGCGAACAAGAATAATACATTAAATAAATACATTTTCGAATTCTTTCATTCACATTGAGTCTACATAGAAAAGAATATAGAGCGACCGATCAAAGAATCCAATTTCGGAACAGCACTAACCAGAGCGCACGCGCTATTTACCAACATAACAATATCAAACCACTCAGCGCTTAAAAAGCCTGTTTCTCTCTCTCTCTCTCTCTCTCTCTCTCTCTCTCGTTAACCCGCAGCAACTTCAGCCGCATACTCGGCTCTCTGTCTCTCGGGCCAATACCACCGACCGCGCGCTGTGTGTGCTACAACACCGCCGCCACCGCCTTAATGGAATAAAAATACAAAAGCGTGTAATAATATCCCACTCGTAGTAGTCGCCGGGGCGCTGTGCTGGCACAGCTTCCGGAAAGCGCTCCGTTTGTGCGAGGTCGCGCCGCGAACATTTATAGAACAGGACCGAGAGTGAGCGAGAGAGAGAGAGAAATTCCACGTGCAGTAAGTGGTTTCTCGTTCTCCCTCTCACACATAGCGCGAATCTCCATTAGCCGCGGGAGCAATCCGATATTTCAATACGCGCTTTTCATCACGTACCGCTCGCGTACAATATAGTTATGAGGCACCCGACGTGGTTTCGGTGTATAGGATGTAATGATACATATAGTTGATTCTGATATGACGATTGTAATAAGCGTTTTGAATGTGGGAGTATAACGGAACAAGTGTTGTGTAATAATACACGCGCGTGTTACGATGCTTGCGAAGAAGAGTACTAAATTATTTTAGGACATAGTTTATGGAGGTACGCTATCGGCCTTTGACGCAGGCACAGTGGTTTGCGGTTATATCTCTCTAAATGTAAAATAGTGAAAAAATCACTATCCAGTTGTTAAAAGTCGTGCACTTCCGAAATAGCGAATATGCGCCCCGAAATAGTGGGCATCCACTATTTTAGTAGTGTATATTTATACTTTCTTAAAATAGTAAAATTTCGTTATTTATGATTTTTAACTACTGGATATTGATTTTTTCACCATTTTAGAGAGATTGTTCAAACTGACGCACGACCGTGTATTAATTTCGCTCCTGTATATCTAAATTCATCGTATCATTAATAATGCGATATATATAGTACAGAGGATGAACATTGGAAATAATAATAATAATAATTCACTCGGTATCGACTTTGAAGTTGTTCCAACCAAACGTCATTTTAAATTTCTCTACAACGCAGTACCAACAAAACCTAACGACGACGTTGTATAGGTACTAATCCACTTTTCCTCTTCTCCACAACTCGACAGCTAACGACGCTGCTCGCCTGCTGTTGCCGTCGCAAGCGCTTCATCAGCTCGCTGCTGAAGCAGACAGGCGGCGCATGCATACTCCTCGGCGTACGGGGCTGCGACGCCGCCCAGGAGGCGCTCTGCCTCATGCTCGAGTGGCGCCAGCTGCCGAACGAGGAGGCGCGCCTACAGGTCGTCTCCGCCCTCCAGTCCACCGAGTCCGGCAAGAGCAAGTACGCAGCGCTCTGCCAGCGGCAGCGGAATCTCCAGGAGCTGGTAGGTCCATGATTTTATTTCGTTTTGGAGAGTATTTTGATATTAACCAGTGATAAACGACGTAATAAAAGCGAAATGGGGGATGTAAATTCCAAAAACGGAGAAATACGCCTTTGTCGAAGCGAATGGCTGACATTATATTTATTTCCTATGAATTTTGAGATCATATTTATACGCGGAATATCATCTTTGTATGTCCTTGCTGCCGTGCTTCCATAAAAAACTAATTAAATCACTGTCACACTGGTATATACATAAATTACCCCGAGTTATTGCTCGTTCCACATAAAATCTCGACGTGTAATAATTTACAGTCGCGAACGACGCGAACAATACATACCGCCTATAGTTCAACTTCGCACGTGTGTAACCTGTAAAAACTGACACGCGCTCAGGTCAATACCGCGCTAACGAATCTCAATTTCTTCACGCTAATGCGTTCCCATTAGCCATAAGAATTCGCCAATATTACCATCTCACCTAACTCACCTATATAACAACAATCTACGCGCACAGGCGCTATGCTGGTATTATATACACAGAGAAAATATAGGTCAAGCGTTCGTGCGCTATAAGCTCTATAGCTCTATACTTACGCCATAAACCATTGCGCACTCCTCCAATCAAGAAATTAAACACCCACTGGTTTATATAATATGTATGAGTACTTTACCCTGAAAGAGTCCAAAAAAAAGTTAAAGAATCTACGTGTGTCCGTAGCAACAGAAGGGCGGCCCGCGCAAGCTAACGCTGCCGGTGCGCGCTACGGATGCCGACGTGGCGCTGCTGCTGGGCGGCGGCGCCCTGGGCAATCTCGAGTGCCTCAGTCTGGCCTTCACCTCCGTCACCTCGGCCTGCGCCGAGCAGCTCATCAAGCTGCCCGCGCTGAGGTATCTCAATCTCTGGGCCACGCAGTTCGGCGACACCGGCCTCCAGATGATCAGCGAGCATCTGCAGAAGCTACAGGTGCTCAACCTCTGCGAGACGCCCGTCTCCGATAAGGGCATCTCTACACTGGCCTGTGAGTTTTCTTTGCTTTTATGTGCGTGCGTGATTTTTTTTTTTTTTTTTTTTTTTAGATGAGGCATGGCCTTAGCGTGTCTGACTTTTTCTACTTAAAACGCCCAAGTGAATTTTAAGTATTTTAAGAATTTTAATTAATGCCATTCTATTTTCTTCAAGAATTCTCAATCGAAAATATTATTTCGAAGCAAATCGCTACGCGTTATATAGGTATCCTCAATCGTCTATTTTCAGAACATTTATTTTTACCCCCTGAAATATGTTTTTGTACATAGGTATATACACACGATCATAAGGCTTCCGAAAAATTAAAAATAAATATTTCCATAGGGAAATAGTACATTTTCGATTTATCTATTGTTTGCCCAAACTCCGGTTAGTAAACAAAAAATATATGTATACACACATTCATTCAACATAAATATTAAAAATAAATAACGCGCGTTCTCCTCCAACGCGCTATCCACTATTTACCTTCCGCGTTCGAATGTAAACTATCGCCCTGATTGTTTAGCTTATTAGTATATATATTCCGAGGTAGTCGCCTTTCCTGCCAGGATTTATCGAATATAATCCTACTCCCGCTAATGATTTTATCATTCTCTATGTACTTTTTTCCAGCTCTGACGAGCCTGCGCAAACTGAACCTGAACAGCACGAAGCTGTCAGCCTCGACGTTCGAGACCCTGAAGAAACGTCTGCCCGCTCTGCAGGAATTCGACGTGCGCTACACGGAGGCCTGGTGACCCGAGTACACGCCCGAGAGCACGTCGAATGGATGCTCTCGGGACAACTCGCGACACGGCAAAGACACCGGCAGCAGCAGCAGTAGCCGCAAGTCCTCCGTCAAGCGTTAAAGAAGAGACGAATGATGACGATGATGAAGATGAAAGAATAGCGCACTTTTCTCTATCTCTCTGTCTCTCTCTTCGGTCTTCAGCCCCCGTGCCCCCAATCCCCCCCCTCCCCTCTCGTCTCCGTAATGAATAATCGTTGTATTTTTCTTCGACACCAATGCACGCACGCAAACGCGCGCCTGCATAGGCGAACGGTCCTACGAGCGTAGCTCTCTCTCTCGCTCTCTTTCTCTCTCTCTCTCACTCTCCTCTCTACTTTATCATAGATAGATAGATATATATATATAATGTATCGTACTACTATACTACGTGTATGACTACGAGAAACCAGAATTATTGTAATGCCCGTTCGTTTTTTTCACTATAATCTCTCTATTTGTCTTTATCTATCTCTACCTATCCAAAACTGTCTCACACTCACACACTCTCTCTCTCTTTTTCTATCTTCCTCTCCCTTTCTCTCTCTCCCTCTGGCTCACCCACTTGTGCTCCTCGTAATCCGATATTGCCTTTTTCCACACTCTCTCATAATCTCGCGCTCGTCGTCGATGTTCGCGAACGAGCGAGCAAGCAAGCAAGTGTTTCCAAGTATTCTGAGAGAGGCCGAGCGCCGCAGATAGATCGCATTTTTGCGTGGGATTCGCTTTTTTAAATTTAAATAAAAGGATGTTATATGCGCTGTGTATATGTAAGCTGTTGTTCGAATCTTTTTGTATACGTGGCTATTTACTGTAAAACTTTTTTTATCGGTGTAATATTTTATATGTTCGTTGTTTCTCAAGAGGAGAGGCGATTTTAGTTTCTCTCTTTTTTTATGTATATATATAATGTCTTTTTCGAAGTATTAAGTGATAAGAGGTTTATTTTATGTGTACAAAATAAAGTTTTGTTAACATTTACTTGCTCACTGTTGTGTGATTCTTTTACAATGTCCATTGAATGATTTTTATTGAAAAGAAAAAGATTATTTCTTTCGTTCTTTCGTTAATATAGCGAACAGAGGACATTTTAAAAGTTTCATAGTAAATCGCTCTACATATAATGTTGGTGGTACATACCAATTAAATATTTAAAGTTAAAAAACTGAATTGTGCATGATGGATTTATCTCGACACTTGGTGTTCGCATTCGTCTTAATGATAAATAATTAAAAAAAAAAACGGCACTACGCGGCGAAAGTTTTCTCTGAAAGTTATACCTACGAATGACTGAGATACGAGAAATTCACGAGTTGTTATTGGTTAGAGCGACAGATCGAAAAATAAAGCAAGATGAAACAAAGTTTAGTGTATCGTAAGAAAGTATTTTTCTTGAAAACTGCATCGTGCGTTCGACGTTGAACCTAGAAATTATTTAGCCTTAACGGTATTAAGTTTTTTCCGTTCAAGTAAGTATTTTCTCGGCGCTGTCAATATTACCTGCGAGCGTTCCGACGTAAGTAGCGTTGCAAAGAATCTTGAAAGCTGCGAATTAAAAAAAAAGTGAAAAGCTTGTTATACTTACTAGAGTCGCATATACTATGTACTTAAACGCAGTTCTCCAGTGAATTATAAGTTGTTTTTTCTCCAACACTCTCAAACACACCAACAGAAGTCAAAACGATGTCTATTTTTGACTCTATAGAAAGAAAAAGAAAATATAAGAATGCAAAACGACGACTGGATCGGTCGAAAACTGCGCAGTGCTCCTATCCCTGCTTAAAAGTCAATGCTGTGTGTGTGCATCTCTAGGAAAACTGGATAGGCTCGAATTTCCGCTGCCTCCGTTTGTTTTCTACACATATCATTAAAGCGCGTAGTCTAAGACTTTGAGATTTCGATTGTCATAACCTTTGATCCAGCAATTTTACGACGCTCTAGTTAAAAAAAAGATCTATCGATTCTTCTTAAGCGAGCCAGTTATATTTATATATACAAAAATACGAGTCTGTGGATTGTTTTAAGCAGGGATAGCGAGAAACAAAGAGAGAAATATATAGTGAAAATCGCAAAAATAAAACAAAGAAAACCGGTGAAAGTCTCAGAGAATCTCGTGCCCCGCGGGCGATGATATGTATTCGTGTATGTGTGAATGCGTGTTTCATTCGGCAACAATACCAAAAAAGAAATATATAAATAATAAAATAAATAGAAGAGACTGAAAACGGTAGGAAAATTAACTTCCGCCTTTAAATATAAAAAAGAGTCGTTTTTATTTTTTATGTTTTAACAATACAAAATTGTGATAAACACGCTTTCGCCGTCACTTTTGATTTAACATATATATATGTATAATACTAATATTGCTTCGGCCACTGACAAATGAAGTTTTGTACAATACTTAGTTTTATGTTTACCTATACGCGTAGGATTAGGCTACTTCGTCAAGAATATTATTACTCATATCGTCTGAATTTTCTTTTTCATTGAATATAAATTCTTTCTCTTTTCTCCAAACACAAACTTCTCTTCGCTGAAGTCCGAAATTAATTTTAATACCATTTCCAGTCCCGGACAAACACATGTAATAGGGAAGTGCAACGGCAGCAGCCGATCTTACAAAGATAAACAAAATAAAAAAAAATAAAATGAAAACATTTGACTCGACCGACTGCCCTTAGCAAAAGAAATATATTATATTATATAAATATATTGCGATTTCAGTGTGAACACTGCCACGCGCCCTCGTCTCGTTCTCCCTTTCTCTCTCTTCTCTTTTATTCTCTGTGCAATGGAGAAAAAGGCGACCGGCTCGTCTTTGGGCGAGGGCGCGCCGACGACGATTCCAATCTTGTGCAGTTGCATCAACGTGGACGTTAGTACAAGCATCCTATTTAAAAGAAAAGACAAAAAAAAGAAGGAGAGAAACAAAAAGAAAGAAATATTTCGTGAACGATCGATGGTTATAGAAAAAAAAAGATAACGATGATGATGACGATGATCTTAGTGTATATAGTTAAGCGCAAAGAAGGTTAACATTAATAATTTATTTCCGGTAGATCATATTTATATATATATAAATATTCTATTATTATGAATTAATTATTATTCATCGCACAAGTTGATGTAAACGCAGTCAGATGTAAAAGAAAATCCAAAACAAAGGCAAGCAAAGTAAAAATTGTCGAGGTAAAAAATGTGGTAGCAGAGCAACAAAGAAAAAAAAAGAGAGAAACCCGCGCCGTCGCGACCTCAAAGAGCCGCGCGCACATACACACAAGATAATATGTACGATTTATCGATATCGATATATAATTAAAAAAAAAAAGAAGAAGAAGTATGTGAAGACGAAGTTGCGTGCGAGCGGGTCGCGGGCTAGTTATAAACTATATAACCGCGAACCCGCGGCTGCGTTATTATTATTATTATTATTATTATATAATAAATACCTAAAATGATATATAGGACGACTGAATTCCGCAAATGAAGAATAAAAAGAATATAAAATATATAATGAGATAAAAGAATATTTCCTTTTTCGATATTTTCGAGCTATGCAATGTTGTCAGGGGAGCAAGCGTTGCAAGAAGACTGTCTGCGTCAATTTCGAATAACTGCGATTCCAATGCGTAGCCAGTTAATAAACTTTAGCGAGGCGATTAAACAATAATGATTGAAGATAATTTAAGAAAAATAATTAAAAAAAGAGAGACAAACAAACAAACACAAACACACATGAGATAAGAATTACGAGGATTAAAGAAAATATACAGTTACGATTTCTGCGTCTAACGCCTCGTCGGGCCCTCGATTAATTAATAATATATATATTATAAAAAGAAAACATTCGCGATTGCGCGAGCGCGACGCCGACAAAAATCGTTCTATTGTCCTCTTCGTAAGTTTTTGTTCTCTTTTTTTATTTCCTATATATGGGGAAATTCATTTTTGTTTGCCTTTTAATTACAAGGTTATTTTTTCTCCTAGTTTATTTTTGATTACATCGTATTTATCCCAGGGATGTGATCCCAGAGTGTTGTATAGAAAAGATAAAATAGAACACACGTCGAATGTATGTAACCCTCTTTCGAGTTATATATTCGTTTGAACTGTTATTACATTTATTTCTATATTTTTTCTCCTTTGTTTTTTATTTCTCTTACAAAACCTGACCCCATATACTCTCATTGTCTTTTTTCGTCCATTTGCTTTCCCTCCCATCTTCTCATAATCTCCTTCGTTTTGTCCTCGATTAACATCGACGTCCTTTTATTGTTATTTTTGCTTTGTTTTTTTTTTTTTTTCTAAAAAATATACATGTAATCTCGAAAGTTGCGTTGCGATATGATTTGTCTTGCACATAAACACACACAGTCCACTTCCTGTTCTGGTGTCCTCCTCCTCCTCCATGCTTTCTCTCTTCCACTCTCTATCTATCTTTGTCTCACACACGTCTTTTCCCTCGCCGCGCTCTCCACGTACACAGCCCTCATCCTCCCAAAAAGTATGAAGAGCCATATTAAGTATGTGTGTGTGTCGATATCGGTGTCGCGTGTGATATGTCTTTGTTCGTCCTCTGCTCTCTCACCACCCCCATCACACACGGGCGCGCGCGGCGTGATGGTGCACTGAGCTGAGCTGTGCTGTTGTAATACCACAAAAGGCAAACAAAAAACTGTTATAAGGCTAACACACACAGACACGCAGACACGCAGACACACACACATTATACGAGAATACCTGACAACGATATCCGTCGCTGATTGATAAATATATATAAATATAAATATATTTCGACGATATGTAATAGCTCTGTATACGCGCGCATCGCACCGACACACCAGATGCCGATACAATGTGGATGGACAACACCCCGTTCAAAAAGAAGAGGCGTGACTTTTCACGGGCGATTGTAGTCGGTGTAGACGAGCGGCTGTATGTTCGGGGGTAGCGTGCGATACACCTCGTAAGGCACGGTTTCTGCAAAAATACAAATTTGTGCGAGAGTAAGAAACCAAGTAAGAGTGAAGCAAAAAACAGATAAAAATAAAAAAAGAATTACGGCGTTAACTCAATAAACAGTTGAATTACTCGAATACTTGTTTTTCTGGCTTTTCCATGTCTTTTTGTAGCGCATAACTTCCTCTGTTCACTTTATTAAATAATTGATGAGTTTAATTTTGTTTCTAATCTAAATTTAAACTTTTAAATTACTTTTATCTTTAACTGCAATATAAACTATTCATGTGGAATTGTGAATTTTTTATAATTTAGTTACAAGAGCACATAATTCATTTGAATATTCTCTTTTTGTTTATACCACCCAGCGAAATATTTAACTTTAATTCAAAATGTTCATTTGGCTAAACATTAAATTAAATTCAACCTTTACTTCGATTCAATTTATTCTACTTTTCAATTTTTATTATTCAAATGAAAAATCACGAAAGAGCTCACCTTTGCACGTGTACTTGAGATTCGACCAGAGAACCATTTGTTGCGAGAAGGCAAACACGCCAAGTCGTCCACCCTTGAGGGTCGAATCGAAATTATTGCCAGAGTCAGCGATCAGTCGCTGGCCCTCGTAGATCCAGAGACGAATCAGACCGATTCTCGGCCTGTGGATCAGTCGCCACCTGTAAGACGTGTACTGCTTCCAGCCGACCTTGCGCGGATCCTTCCACAGCAGTTTCACCTGTTGTCAAGATCAGTTTTTTCGTCAGTTGTTCGATGGTAATTCTTTAATATAAGGATTTTTATATGTAGTTGCAATGGCGTTATTGGATGTTAGATGTCCTTCTTTAGATTGTTAAATAACTAATAAGCAATTGAGGATGCGGCTGGAATAAGGGCACATAACTCATTTAAATTATACAGAAGTTGTACCCCTTTTCCAGCTGCACCCTCAATAACTGAGATAATTTAATATCAAGAGTTTAACGAATTAAGTTTAAACTTAATCACATTTATCGATTCATGATCCAGTTCATTTAGTTAAGACGTGAATAACCAACCGTACTTGTTTCTACATCCATTGCCCAATACCCTACAATAAAACGAACCCATAACTTCAAACCATTGTACCTTACATTATCCTGGACAAAGCTATCAACCATAAATGAGTTTCCACCTCCACGAGTCATCTATACTTTATTACGTTGATATATAATATTAACCTGATCGCGCGTGGTGCCCGTATGCCAGAGACTGTTGCGCATGATCTCGCCGGGTCCGGTCTTGGAGTTGACAAGCTTCAGCTGTATACCCGTCTCGGCGACGGCGCGGAACGGCGTCGGCTCCCAATACGTCTGCAGTACCTTCTTCCACATGACCGTGTAGAACTGCCGGGTGTTCTGATACGAGAAGACGAAGCCGACGTAGTCGTCGTCGATGTCTGTGTTCACGAAGAACGTGCCCTCGAAGTCGACGCCGTTGAAGCTGTCCAGACCTGCGGGCGGGTGAAAAATTTAGTTATACACTGCTACTTTTTGTTGAAATTAAAAAGACTTTGTTGTAGAGAATAAATGAAATAGTTTCATTGATGATTGAACTTTCTGCTCTTCGCAAAGAAAAAATTTACTCACAAATTAAGTGAGCATTTTTTTAAAACTTATTCCATAGACTAACAAAGTTTTAGTTCAAACTCTTTTTTCTTAATCATATAGGTAGATTTCAGACAAAATAAATCAATTGTTGATGTTTCAATTTAAAAAAAGTCGGAAATGACCAACCAGAAGGAGTCTCGTAAAATCTGCCTTACCGACGGCAATTCCAGGATCGCTGTTCATCGTCTGATAGATTTCGGAGCCGTTGTGATGAATCTCCCAGATGGGATCCTCCTGCGTCTTGCCGTAGGGGTCGAGGGCGATAGTATCGTACTTGCGGAAATCTGTGGCCCAGACGCGGCTGTTGTTTGGACAAATGTCAAGGAGATTGCCGACCTTGTCATTATCGTTGTCGTCGTAGCAGGCATCACCGATCCCGTCATCTGCAAGTATATACACTCGTGTGGGTGCGTGTTTTCTTAGGCGCTTATCATAATTTTCGGGGAGATGCCTTTCTTCGAGCGCCTTAATTAAACAAGAGATGATAGCGTACGTGCAGTTGTTCGGCAAATAATATTGTATTTATAACCACGGGAAAATTGTGTCACGCGTTATTGTAAGTGAACGCGTTTGTTATTTTAACAGCAGACGTTGAGCTTTTGCTTGAATGAATGAATTGTCAAAGTCAATAAGATTATTTTTACTCATTAACGTCCCAGATAGCTTAATTTGCCAATGACGCGATACAGTATATCCAAACGACCACCTTTAAAAAAAAGAAAAAAAGCAACCTCTCATATCCATTCCTCTCCCAATTACGTCACCCAAAACCTGTAGACACAGGTACACCCTACCCCACCAATAAAGAGTTAAAGACGACCGCTCGTAAACGCCCTATCGGAATGTCGCTAACTCACTATTGAGATCCGCCTGGTCGGGATTGTGCACATAGGGACAGTTATCCCGGTCGTTGGACACGCGGTCGTTATCCGCGTCGTCATCGCATTCGTCTCCAATGCCGTCGTTGTCCGAGTCCGTCTGGCTGGGATTAGGGTCGTTGATGCAATTGTCGATGTCGTCCTGGATGCCGTCCTTGTCGCGGTCGGTGTTGTTGTCGCAGACATCGCCCACGCGGTCGCCGTCCTCGTCGGCTTGATCGGGGTTCGCCGTGCGGGGACAGTTGTCGCAAACGTCGCCGATCCCGTCGCGGTCCGTGTCCGCCTGGTCCTCGTTCCACGTTTTCACGCAGTTGTCCTCGTCATTTGGTACACCTGTGGGTAATTAATGTGCATTAGAAAATGTCTGAATATTAAATTTATAAAAACTTAAAGTTTTCTTAAGTGCCCAATTTTTAATTATGCATCGGAAATTAAAATTCTAGTTCATTAATTTTCTGAAAACTAAAATTTTTAATTTAAATTAATGGAGATTTTAAAATGTAATGATCACTTCTAATAAATACGATTCAGCCATATAAATATCCAACATTTTACTATAGTAACAGCAACACTGTAGAACAATACTCTAATAATATACTACCCCCTTAAGAATATCAACGACTCTTTCAAAATCAGCAATCTCACCGTCATCATCGATGTCGTTATCGCAAGCATCACCGATCCCATCGCCATCAGTATCGTGCTGATCCCTGTTCTTCACGTACGGGCAATTATCGCAGACGTCTCCCACGTCATCTGGACCCTCGCGGTCGCTGTCTGCCTGGTCGCTATTCGACACCAGGGGGCAATTATCCGACAGATTGAGCACGTTGTCGTTGTCAGCGTCGTCGTCGCAGGCATTTCCCAGGCCATCGCCGTCGGCATCTTCCTGGCCACTGTTGGGCGTCTTCGGACAGTTGTCAGTACGGCAACGCTGATCCTGGCAGTTGAGCGCCTCGTCGGGGTAGCCATCGCTGTCCGAGTCGACGCCACATGTCTGGCCGTCGCCCGCCCAGCCGACGTTGCACTATGGGTGGTAAGAGTGAAATAAAAGGCATTTTGCGTGAGTCGTAGGGTATCGTGGTTGGCGTTGTAATGATGCGCGAAAATGGTATTAAAAAAGTTCCTTTATAGAAAAAATCTCCGATTCGTAGGAGCGTTGGCGTGTGATGAAATATAGATATATATGAACATTTTTCTTAAAGTTGTGGAAATTTTTTACCGAAACAAATGTTTGATTTTTACCTAAAGGAACTTTTTTAATTTTAGGAAATATGGATATACAGTAAAAGAGAAAAAAGTTACACCAAAATTCTAAAAATATCTGTTACAACCAATAAATTTTGAGTGATAGAATAAAAAAGACAGAAAAATATCAAGTTAAAAAATATAAATTTCTACTTCTTTCTAGAGGTTTTGATGTTACTTTGAAACAACTTAAGAATATTTATTATTCATTTTTAGGAGTTAAATATATATATGCTACAATAAAGTTACGTATCTACTAATCTTTTTTAAGAATTAACATGCAATTAAAAAAGTAAGAAACTATATTAACTCCGAAAAATTTTAAAAACTTATTTTTTTACCAATCCTCGAGAACAAAAACCTATAATTTATAAATAAAACAAAAAAAGTCAACCATTTGTGGAGAGAGTAAATACACCAAGCAAGCAAATAAAAACGATCCTCTTGAGTTTTCGTATCTAGTAGCCCACAATCCACCGAAGAAAACAACATATATATGATGTGTGTTCGTATTTATCCGATAGTTACCCTGCACGAGTACTGATTGACGGCGATGCAGATGCAATCGGCGTGGTGGTCGCATCTCGTGATACCATCGGGACAGACGTCATGACTGGGCTGGCAGCCTACCGTCTGATTGCCGACAAAACCGCTTTTGCATGCGCCACATCTAGCTGTACCCTAAGAAAAGATTCCTTTACACTTTCCTCTATTAATATTGAGCAGAAATCCACGCTTAATAGTAAAAACTTCAATTGTCATTGTGAATATTGCTTTCATTTATTTTTTTTCTTTAGGTCTACAGTCTATTATCTACTCTAGTGGAGTTGCTGATATTTCGAATTTTTGAAGTAGTTTTAACATAAACATGAAACTTTTAACTTTGTAATTTCTTTTCGGAGACATTCAGTTTCTACTGCAAAGAATCGAAATATCATCAGCTCTAGTTTGAAAAGAGTAAGAAAAGATAGAGTCATTGTAGAGTAAATTTTTCATCTTTATTTTTGCATCAAGAAGAAGCTACAAAATAAGAAAATTGTTTTTAATCCAGTTTATCAAATAGATATCGTTATTATTGCATAAACTATTGACAGAGAACAAGAAAAGTGATTGTTGCGATTTATTAGAGAGAAAAAAAGGAGCACAGCGACGACAACGTAAAAATCTGATGCACACGTATATCATATGCCCTAGAGACGTATTATCATTCAAACGTGGCATGCTTTCGTCGAGCACTCGATTTTTTCTCGTTACTTCATTAGCGCTTCCATAATTCAACGGACGAACGCTTGTTAATATTTGTATAAGATGTTTATATAAAGGACAAGTGCGCATAGTATTACTGTATTATCTACGCTACAGATGCTCGTGCGCAACGTCCACGTCGCATGATATAGAGAAGTTCTCGCAAGTGACTAATATCGTGGATGATGGGCGAGGGTGAGAAAGTTCAACGACATTCCTGATCCCGACCCTGGGTTTATACGGCTCGACGGATTTACCCCAGGTTACTTTTCCGGGAAACGCGCGAGATGAATGGGCCGACTGAATTGTATCGAACTTTCTCCCCTATCTCCCCAATGCGAGCCGTGAGGTACGCATCCGAACAGACAAAGGGTGCACAAATACGTTATTAGACGGATAAATAATTCATTGTTTATATTATGAAATACTTTTAGAGTTCGAATTTTGCCAATTTCATTTTACCATGGTATTCAGAGCTCAAAACCTATCACTGAACCCCCCGGCTATACCTCACAACTCGTATTCGTAAGAAGGATTAAGAGCTGCGGCGAAAGAGAAGGAATAAAAGAAACGTGACCCCCGAAAGATTTTCTCTCTCTCGCCTTTTTTCGTGCACTGTGTGTGTGAGTGTCTGTGTTTGTGTGTACGTACATCAATAATGCGCTCGTGTGCTATATCATCTCGAAATAAGTGTATACAAGTAAAAAGGCGCTCGTGTATAAAAAGAAGAAAAGTCTTTTCGTGTATAGAAAGTAAAGGAGTAGCATATACTCTTGTGCCACCTATATATATATATATATATCTGTACATTTACACTAATACACTATGCGCAAGTGTGCAAGTAGTAGCAGTCAGCTATGCAGAGCGGAAAGAAAAGTAATAAAGAAGTACTCGAGTATAACAGAGAGCTTATTTTATTAAGTTTGGCAGTGAGAATTAAGGTAACTTTAAGTCGAGATTCTTTATTATAAGAGTAGGTATAAAAACGAGTCCCCCGGGGCTAGCGGCAAAAAAAATAGGAAAAAGCGCATCGCACCGCACACACTCGCTATCTTCCCTCGCACACGCATACCAATAACACGCAAACACGTAGTCCCGGGCTATTCGCATGATTTTATATCGCTTATTTTTTTCTCATACGTAATAATAAGTAATTGGTGCGCATGATTTTTATTTTATTTTATTTATTTTTTTTTGCTTTTTTTGTGTGTGTTTAATTCACGGGCAAGTCACCTCGGAGTTGAAGCAGTCCGAGTTGTCGACGCAGCCGCCGTTGTTGTCGCTGCACGGGTCGATCCTGTAGCAGTACTGCCGGTGGGTCATTGCGTAATCGACGCCCCTGCCCTCGGATACGTTGCCCGTCATGCCCTCTGGGCAGGCGTCGCATCTGTTTTCGGGAATAAAGAGAAGAACAAATGTGTATTTAGATTGAAGATGGAATTGAATGATTGTTTATGCGGATAAAAAGTTTCTGACTGTAAACGTGGGTTTACCCTAGTTTTGGAAGTGGCTTTTTGTGTCGATTGACGGAAGGTGGAGGAGGAAAGTTAAGGAGCAGCTGTCTTTGACTAATGCAAGGGGAAGGAGAATGGAAGAGGAACGAGGAAATAAAGACGTAAATGTTTTTTTTTTACGTAGGATAGTTCTAATTTTACGTAGTTTGTTTTGCTATTTTAGTTTATCCACCATATGTATACATAATTTACTACTAAACATGTTTACAAGTATAAGATGTATTCGTATAAAAAATGTAATACTTCAATCCTAAAGAACGAAACTTTTTTTTTTCAATTTACCTTGCTTTATAAGGTCTCCATCAAATTCAATAAACTTTCCAAACAACAGCAACAAAAAACGCACTCTAACGTCGAAACTTTTCACGTATATAATCTTAAAACTCAAGAAACACTGAGTGACGGCAAATAGAACAAAAAAGCTCCTGCCATTCGACATGGACAATCGAAATAAACATAGAAATCAGCCACGTGAACTCGCTTTCTTTCTCCCCCTTCCCTTTAACACGTATCCTCAGCGATCCATAAACGCGCAATTTTCGACGAACTTTTGTTGAAGGAAGAAAAGTCTTCATTTATCCCACGTTTCCCTATTCTTAGTTTCCGTAAATGGCTCACTATACGGCTACGAAGGTAAATAATCGCGGCCGCTCTGTGGGTTGGTATTTTCGTTTCTAATTGTTGGAGGATCAAATGTATATATCTGAGTTTGTGGATGTTTGTTGATCTTTCGGTTTAGTTATTATTGTAGACTTTATGAAAGCGTATATTGTACGGTAAGTGGCGTTAATATGTTTTTATATTGAATACAATATTAAGGATTAATCGGATTAAAGGATTGAAACTTGTCGCAAAACCAAAATTAACGAGAATTATCTTGGAAAATAGCAGTTCCATAATTAACCTTCAATGAGATACATTAAATTTTCATCTTCATTATTTTACATAATTTTTTATCCAACAAACTTCAAACCCATTATTAACTTTAAACCATGCCGTAAAACTCCCAAGTATACGCCATAAGTCGTTGACGACACAAGTTTTACACGTTTAAACTGAAAATTGAGTTCTCCTCTGCTACCATCAACTACATACACCATTCCCCTTTTATCTGCATCATAAAATCTTCACACAAGTCACGCCCTAATTACTCTCTTCAGAACTTGATAAAGTCAAACCTAAAACCTGCTTATACAGCAACAGTTTGTTATCACTCACCTGTATCCGCTCTCGAACTTGTAGCACCTGACGCCCTGCCAGCACGGCTTGGCCAAGTCGCACTCGTCCTCACGGAGGCAGTTGAGCCCGTTGCCGTTGTAGCCGGCGGGACAAGTTCCGCAGCGGAAGTAAGGTGGCACGCTACCCGGCGAGCACGAGACGTTCGGGAAGCAGGGATTTGGCTGGCAGCCGTTTATGCGTTCGCAGTGCTGGCCGTTGCCGGAGTAGCCACGTGGACATGGGCCGCAACTGTAAGTTTAGTTTAGTTTATTTCAACGAGGTTGGAGGGATACGATTAACTGATAAGAATTTTTCCATCGGTCTTACAGTCTTATATAACAAATTAAATTAAAATAATTAATATTAGGGATACGATTAAGAATACAATATTAGATCCGTGGTATTGTGTTTTTGATCAATATCAGAGGATTTCTTTTTCTGGAGGGAATTATTCCGGCAAGCATTCCACGCCCTGTCCGTTTGCCTTCTAATTCTGATTGATTTATCTCCTCCATTTTCACTTTTCCCCATGTATTATAGGGTGGTTTGTGCAGGAAACGGTTTTTCTTTTTTTTGATTGAGTATTGAGGTTTTTCTTTTTGTATACACTGAGAAAACTGTCGTAGGAAAATTTACTGAAAAGCTAATAAAAATTACTATTTTTTATAGCAACGATGGGATATCATGGAAATTTAGGTACTTTTGCTAACTAATATAGTAATTTTTGTAGCCAAGCTTAAACTTAAAAAAAATTGATTTTCATGATTTTATATCTATAGGATACCTAATATTTATACAATATTTAATATATTATTAATTAAATTTAGCTATACAAGAAATAAATAAGGAAATAAAAATTTTTTTTTACGGTGGTTGTGTATTCGAACCCTGGACCCTCCGCACGCTAGGCAGACGCGCTAACCTCTTACCCACGTGAGCTTCTTGAGTACAAAATTTTGGAACTGATACATTGGCTACCTTCGCTTACGAGAGAACTTTGATGATTATTTGATAGCAATAAATAACTATGATAATATAAAGAAATCACTCATAGCTCACCTGCACAACGTAAAAATAAAACAACTGAATCGATATTGTCGATGTTTTTGATAACTTAAAAGGAAGATAATCTCAAATTGCGGGAGAAACATAACCTCAACCAGACACGTGCTCCCGGCGTGCACGCAATAAGTACTACATGTAGAGGGCACTTTTTGCTATGTGTAGTAGTAAAAATTATTAAGATACCTTGTAAATATTCCTGAACTATAGCAAAATTTTTTATAATTTGCTTATATCCCCGCGTTGCTATCAAATATAGTAATTTTTGTTAGTTTTTCAGTAAATTTTCCTACGACAGTTTTCTCAGTGTATTCAATGAACCCGTAGTAAAGGGATCAATTGAAATTGTTGACATTGTTACGTTTTATTGCTATCGTTACTATATTTCGTAGATTTGTGAATCCCGCAAACTTCATTGCCCATAACCATATATGAAATAAATCATTTTATTGCATGCCTTTAAACACCGTATTATAAACATCCTTTTTTACAATAAAAAAAACCGCTGCCAATTCATTAGCCGCTTCCTCCAAATTAATGTATCGTTCCTATATGTATAGTATATATTTTAAATATATGATATGTTTATTCATTATACTTTTTTTTCAATGATTTAATAATTCATTAATATTTCAAAATTTGCATATTTTGTTCTTATTATTGAAATTATTTGTTATTTGACACTTATTTTATTTTAAAAAAAAAGTAATATTTTAAAATATAAAATTAAAAAATTGCTATCTACCCTGAGATCAACTTACATTTTCAAAATCATATATAATAACTCCATTTTTTACATTATAAATATATTATTATTCAATAATTGTGTATCTTTATTATAAATAATTGTGTACATATTATAAAAATTGAAATTATACTTCTAATTTTGATTTTTTTAATGGTCCGTGATAATTTTCGTCATCCTCTTCATTATCATTAAAAGAAAGCAAAAATGAATTTTGCGAAAATCGAAAATTCGAAATAAAACAAAAACGCATCGGCGAATCAAAAAGAGGATTTCCTTTCCCCATTCACAAAAAAAAAAAAAAAAAACCAAAAAAATGAGACCTGTCCGGTTAGAATCGATCGAATAGATCCTGAGATAAAATGGTATATACGCACACATACACAGACCCACACGCACACGCACACACACACATCCATAGACATCCATACAGACATTTTCTAAAATCATGTGATTCAAACTTCTATCACCTCTATTCGTGTTTCTAGAGCGATTTAACGAAACTTAAAATTTTACTATTACAAAGCTTCTTCTAGAAGGAAGCCATAAAAATTTCAACATCGAGAAAAAATTAAACTTTTTTATCTTTCGAATTAACACTCCTGGTGCAGCTCAAAACTTTTCCGGAAGCAAATTATACTTTTCTCGCGGAAACTTTCGCACCATTTCGGCCCAGCTCACACAAAGTCCGATAAGAAGCCGCACGTACATCCGTAAATTATCGTCCTCGACGTAGCCGACTTTTTCCACTCAGCGCAACGGCTCGCGGACGTAAAATCCAGTCGACTGCACACATTCCAAACGATCCCCTAATTCACGTATTCTATCTCGTCCTTCCAAGACAATATCCAGCCCTGCCCCCGCATTATACGTTACGACACCCTCCTCTTTCACGACCACAGACCTCGCGCAAATCAACTTTCAATCGCCAGCCACTTTTGCCTCGCCCCTTAAAACAATGCAGCCACTTTATCGCCGTGTATAAAACACCCTGCTCACGTTTCCTTTCACCCGCACACACGTACTCACCTGAATCCATTGGCGGTGTCCATGCACTCGACGCCCTCGAAGCAGGGGCTATCGCTGCAGCCTGGATAACGCCTGCAACTGCGCCCGTCGCCGTAGTAGCCCGACGGACAGCGCAGACATTGGGGCCCGCTCGGCGTGTCGCGGCACTCAGCGCCCGGGAAGCAAGGCGAATTGTATCGACAGCTGCGCGGCGGTGGCGGAGGCGCTGAAACGTTGCGGTCGGCGTAATTAAAGAAGTGTCGGTTGAGATTATGTGAAATAGTGGTGGTAGTAGATTTTCTTGGTCTTTTCTGGTATTTTTAGAGGTGAGAATTATTACCGTGGTCGATGCGAGGTGTATGATGAAGGATTTAATTAAAATTTCGCTGCAGCAAAAAGGGAGCAGCGCAAATAATGACGATTACAATTCAATTAAGTTGCGCTCGGTATACCGCGGTCACGCGTTTCATCGAAAGTAAATCTTTCAATTTTCTCTATCGAGAGGGTTTTCAGAGAGCCAATAAATTCCTCGCGTTCTGGAGGTTGGTCTCGTACAACAAATGATATACGTGCGAGAATCAATTTCCAACTGACATTGAGTATTCGCGTGACGAACAAACCTTCATGTATACAATACATCTATACATTTACCAAGAAACAAATTGAATAACTTATAGCACCCTCAAAAACCGGTCCATTACCCCCAATATTTCGCTCCATTTTGATGAACGAACTTACGTGTGGGCTTCTCGTGGCAAGCGGCGCAGTTCTCCAGCAGCTCCCGGATGCGCTTCGTCTCCAGCAGCTATAAGCACAAAGAAAAAATCCATCATCATCATCATCTACACTTCCCGTCTCTAAACGTAACGAACCGTAAAGAAAAAGAAAATACAAGAAACAATTTGACACTCACGTTGAGATCGAGCTTGGTCCACATTTTTTTGATGGCGTCGATGAGCAGGTTCAGGGTCTTTGCCATCATCTCGTCCGTGTAACAGCCTACAACAAAGAGACGCAAGAAAAATATATATAAAGAAGAGGAAATTGACGGGAAAATTCGCTTTCTTCCGCGTGTATCGTACCGTTGGGATCTACGAGCGGCGGGAACTCTCCGGGAATGTCGCCCCTACGTCGCACCCTCGTCGCCTCCGAGAGCGTGACGTTCGTGCGATGCTGCTCGTGATGCTGCTGCTGCTGCTGACGGTGCTCGACGTCGTAGAGCGAGGTCGTCGCGCAGTTCTCGTGGCGCATCGCCTCCTCAATGTCCGCGCCCCGGTAGATGCGCGTCCTGTAGCGACGCTCCCGGAACTGAAATAAGAATATACAGGGAGGGTCAAGGGTGATTCTTTCGATTTGCTTCGTCACGCGTGACGGCGTTCTTACTGTACAGGGAATTTTCTTTGGCACAGTGTAATTTGTCATATGGTAGATGTTTGTTTTGCATGGTAATTAAATTTTTTTCCGCGAATAATTTTTATTTAAATAATGTGGGATGTTATTTGTCGCGAAATGCTCATGTGCTCAAAGTCTGCGCTGTAGTTAATTAAAACTCTCTTTGATCTCGCGTGTAGATATTGGAAGGTGAAATATACATGTGACAGACTCGGTTATTCTTTATTTCTCAATTTTTCCGGGATAAATTGGACTGACACGATGAAAAAACGACAAAGTGAAATACAATTGAGCTAACGCGATCTCATTTAACGAGAAAGAATAAATAAAATGAAAAAAATCTTTTGTAGATTTCAACGATATTGAGCACCATGAAATGTCCCTTTTTATATTTATATTTTCAAATATATACTTTTATTCGTATCCAGCTTAAGGACTCTCCATCATGTCATTCGGCAGGGCGAGTCTAGGGGCGCCCCTCTCTCCCTGCGCCGGCTCACCGCTCCCCACACACCTCCTCGTGCATCCAACGAACTGGACGTTTTGTTTACATTTTCGTTTACTTCTTTCCCAAATGCCTGACAAGCGACTAAAATCCCTCTGCGTTTTTATTCTTTGATTATTTTTCTATTCAAATAAAGGTTTTTTTAACTTCATTTCTGCTTTTTTCGTAAAGGATTTTTATGTTTAAAGACCACATAACCTCAATCTTCCGTAAGAGCCTATGTTAAAAACTCGTTACTCAAGAATTATTTTCTCCAAAAAATGCGCGATGAACAATACTGAAAAAATTCATGTAATCTTGTTTTAAGTTAAGGAATAACATATAAAAACTCTAAATTGTTGGCTACTTTGTTGCTAAAGGTAGGAGAGTCCTTAAAATGAATCACTATTTTGTGCTCTCGTGCATTTTATCGCTCATCAATCGTTGAAAACTGAACAACTGCAATAACCATAAAAAAACCCTCTTATTACCATGCTCATCATAATGAAAATAACTTAACGATGTAAGTCAATTCACCGCAAGAGCCCGCTGACAGATTTCACTCCACACCGCAGCAGGAAATAACTGCTGCTGCTACAGCTATTGCTATACGTCCGTGCACGGGCGGCGAGTAATTCCGATTGGTAAACAAGCCGGTATTTTCGGGCGTACCGAATCCATTAACCAACCTTTTCTTCGTTGCAACGCGTTATTAATATACACTACGTGGGAGCACAATCACCCAAAAAAAAAAAAAAAAACGCACGCGCTCCGCAGACAAACACATATCTATAGGTATATTTATACAAACTTTCCTACTACTTCCCGATTCTCTCGCTCTCTCTCTCTCATTTACTCTCGGGAGTTCCCGATGTATAATCTCATGAATAAATCCACAAAGCCGTAAAAATTATTTTGGAGCGATATTCTTCCGGCGCAAAGTCACAAGCTCGGAGCCTACACGCGCGCGCCGGGGAGGGTTGAATAAAAATAACCTGTGGGCACGGTGTCGTATTCAGTTTTTTTTTCTCTCTCTCTCTCTCTCTCTCTCTCTATCTGGCCTTTTCTTTGCTTTTTTTCGAGACGTCGTAAAACGTATCGGCTTTTGAGTGTATATAAGCCGCCGAGTGCGTATATCGGAGTGCATTGACATTGAGACCGAAGGAAAGAGAGTGAAATTTTCGGACGCGGAAATGACTTTGGGGAAATGAAGGTGGCGGAGAAGCCGGTTATAAATTGAGGGTGACAGCTGTGAAGAGCCGAAGTGCGCGGAGAATATTAAGGTGAGGTCGGGGGGAATGAGGATCGTGGAGATGTTAGAAGATACTAAATGAAGTATTTTTTGGGCCATGGGTGTAAGAATGTCGATAAATCACGCCGACAGTATTCAAAAGTTAAATTAATATGGAAAGTCATTGAAAGAGTTACCCAGTTCTTACGAGATAATGAATTTTATCTCGAAATTGAAATAGTATAGGTTTCCTGGTTCATACTATCAACGGAATAGTATATTACTAACGCGGGCGGAAGAGGATTATTTACCTCATGCGACGTTTTTCGGCCGAGCAAAGCGAGGTCGAAAAGTCGCATGAGGTAAAAATTCTCTTACGTCCACGTTTCAGTAACGTATTTTTCCGTCCGAGGCCGCAAAATGACATTTAAGGTGGCATTTTGAGGTTAAAGGGCGGAAAACATAATTTCTTTGTTAAAGTTGTGAAAGAGAACCCATTTATCCATTCTCTTTGCAATATAAGCAAAGCCTTCTTTCCGCGAAATTACATGCAAAACAAATAACATTTTTAAAATTCCTCCATCGAACCCCAACCAACGCAAATACCAACTGGTCCGCTTTAATTTCCCTCTCGAGGCGCCTGGGAAAATAAAACCCATAAACCGAGAAGCGCGCAGAAAGACGAACTGCCCCAGCGAAAAAAAAAAGCGGAACGCGCATCAGCAATATGTCTCGCTCGGGAAGACGCACGTATATGTACCTACCTACATATATAAAGCGTAGAGGGACACAACACGTGTTACGCGCTTATCTCTCTCTCTCTATCTCTGTCTTGGTCTCCGCGCGCATCGATAAAACCATAGATGATGCGCCTCTTTGCACGGCAGCAAAAAGAAAAAAAAGAAAAACGTCGGCTGCGAGAAATCATAACAGAAGTAGGTGATGCCGGTCATGGCTACTGCAACGACAGTGAGAGAGCGAGAGAGCGAGCGAGTTGGGCAAGTGCACTCGCGCGCTCGCACCATATTTGGCGAGACCTCGTCCCACACGGGCGCAAAGTCGGCATTCGCGCAAGCGAAGTTGGAGTATAGTAGTAGTAGTAGCGCCGCACACGGTTTGTACCTACACCTATATATACTCCAGATCCATCTGTCTCCTTCGCTTTGTGCGGAATAATGGGACGCGCGCAATTATATGTGTGTCGAAAGAGCGCGTGCGCGATTGGAGAAGCGATAAGGTGAGGCTCTCTGTATTTACACGTGTGTGTATGTGAGAAATAAAATTTCGTAGCGTCATCGCGGCCTTTTACAAAGCATATATGCGGAGCTTATACGGAGAAGGATTTTATATATATATGTATTTATCGCAAAAGAGGATACGCAAAGTATTTTTACGGGTCATTGGTCAATATTTGACGGATTTAGGGTGCTCGTTAATCTCACCTTTTTGCGCGCTTTTTCTGATGTGTATATTTATATATATCCGTCAAAGAGCTGATGAGCTGTCATAAGACGCAATGTGTTTTCTCTTTTTTCATCGGCAGTTGCGCAGTTGCTCCAGTTTGAGTGGGTAAACTGAGAAATAAGGCGCAGCTTGAGTCACTTGAGACTTGCATGAAATTTCGGAGAAAAATTGCAAAACTTCGAGCCACACGTTTCTACAGCAAGACGCTCTCGCCATATATACGTGACCCATAACCCAATAATTATTCACCCCCCTTTGAGATAAAAAAAAACATCAAAACTTCGTTCGTGTATATAACTCACCACTTCGAGGGGCAGATCGTTGGCATGCTGTGCCATCTGTCTCAGTGTACGACGCAGCGTTATCTCGCCCTGGCGGGCGCAGTCGACGTAGACCTCGAGGGTGGCGCCGGGCGTGCGTTGATTAACCACAAGGACGATGCTCTTGAAAGGCTCGGCCACGCTCAGGCTGTCCGCAACTATGTGCTCCCGACGCGGCTGGTTATTCTCCACCGTCTCCAGGATCACTGCGCAGATTTGAGAGATGGGTGTGTAAATGGTGCGGCGAATGGAGAGAACTTAGCATTGATCTTTTTTGTAAGGGAGGGAAATGGCAGGGTTTAGGTATATCGTATATGATACGGTGAAAATTTTACTATAAGAGTACTGATGTATCACATTGATTTTTCTATACGTGACGTGCGAGTTCAAACACTTGGTAGGGGTCTTTCCAAGATAAACAAGGAAATAAGGAGTATCATTTTTCTTGACGGCAAATCGATTAGGATATTAGAATTCTTATAGTTTTGGCTGAACTATCAGAAAATTAAGTTTAGGGTTTGGGAAATTAGGTCGATCTTTTAAGTGCCGAGGGAGTTTATGGAAAATTTTAATTGCTCCGAAACTTTTCGACTGAAGCATGCTTGTTAAATATTTGAATTTCAATGTTTAAATAATTCAGAGGAAGTAAAGTTACTCAAACGAAGCCAGAATTAAATTATTTTTAATAAACTCATGATTTACTATTAATTTTTAATGTATCATTTAAAACACTTTAAATATTTGTCATAAATTTTGCGAATACTGTGAAATGTGATTGAACTATAAATTACTTCGTTAATATACTTATTTTATCCCATAACGTAAAAATATTTAATTCATAATGCTGCCAAAATAAAATTAATATTTTACACACCAATACATTATGTTACGTTACCTCGTTTAGCCCTTCGATCGAGCATGAGGACGAATTTCGACTTGGCATTGAAGTACTCGGCCGCGAAAAACGTCTCCATGTGGTGTAAGGGCTTCTTTCTGGAATTCACATGGCTGACGGTAATGGCAAATTTGTCATCCATCAAGACATCCTCTAAATTCTTGGTTAAACCTTTCCGAAAGAAAAAAAGACATAAAGGTTATTGATGGCTTTCCCATACACACTCACACACATATAGAATATTCCATTCACAAATTCTAATGATGTCATTCGTGCCACTCGCCTATACTTAAAAAGTCGCGCTCTCTTTCTCACTTCGACAGTAGTAACGCCCGGCGCTGCGTCAGCCCTGCGTTTTTTTCTCTGTCCCTTTCCCCCGCGAAATTAAACGATTTGCGTCGGCCATTTCCGTCGGACGACGGAAATGTCAGTGGCTACTTTCCTCGTACAAATCGAATTAAGAACGAGATGGACGGCAATTTAGAGCAATTGACCGCGGCGAAAGGCTATACGCGGGCGACATATCGTTCTCAAATCAATCAAGCGCGCTTTATGTGTGGGGCTGATGGCGCCATTCTGTATCCGGTGATAATTGAAATTTGTTTTTCGAGATTTGACCTATATTATCGAGCTGTGAGTTTTGATGATGTCAGTGGTAAAAGTGATGCAATGTACCGGCGTAAAAAAAATTTATATCTATTTATGGGCAATATATGCGTCATGCGTGGCCACGGCGCCGGAGCCAAATATTAGCCATACACTATAATACTCATATAATACTCATACATGTCCCATACTCTGAGAAAACAATTTGTGAAACAGCTATGGGTGTTACATGGAAAATGGTACGGCCGATATTAGGCTTCGGCACCGTCGCCACCTATGAGCCACATATTGTCCACATATTGTCCACATGTGATAAATATGGCCCATATATTGTCCACATATTGTCCACATGTGATAAATATAGCCCATATATTACTGATAGTATTTATGAAATTCTAGAATGTATAATGTACTAGATAATAAATGTTTCGTATGTAATTGATTGCATACAGTAAAAGTTAAAATTAAAATATACTGTTAATGGAAATTGTACATAAAATAAAAAGTATTGAAACGTTATGAATTCTTTTTACTGCACTTTTTTCATCGTCGTCACTGTTTCACAAATCATAAATGCCTCGTATTGTTTCCCGAACACCATTCTTTAAATTTCGTCTATTTTTAGAAGAAAAAAAAAATTCGAATAGTTTTTGTACTTATTCTATAATCAAGATAAATGAAGATTAACTCAACTTTTTGAAAAATTCTACACTTGACATAACAATCAAAGTCTCAAATTATAACAACATTAACAAAACAATCGTTTTGCCATCTAAATACTAACCCGTCCTCTCTTCCAGTCACGTTTACGTTAACAAATCGCAACGTAAACTCGAGCTATATTCTGCACCCACATACACCCCGTTCTCCAAACACCCTCGCATCTCTCCCCTCTCCTCCCCAATCCGTTTTATTACCCCATTCCTCCAGAGCCTTAACCTCCCTACTGCCATGCAAATCGCCCCCCCCCCTCTCTTGACGTAAACTCCTCCGGAATTCCCAAACGCCAGCTGCAGCGCATGATATCCCAGCACAACAGAGCACTTCGCGTCCGCGTAAAACGCATCGGCAACGCGAAGAAGGAAGGGGGGTGACTGACCCCGGCGTCTCGTGACTACCGGGTTTTTCACTCGGCACGCAGAGGCCACCGGACGGGTTTCCGAGTCGTATATATACTTATAGTTACGTTACAAGCGCGGACGAAGGGGACGCGTCAAAGGATTGGCAAGAAGCGATCGGACGCACGCGCGTGCCACAGCGCGGGGAGAGGACGAGTTACGTCGTCGCAGGGTATGTGTATCGTAAAGAATTTCTGTTGCCCGATTGATCGATCGATCGAGCACGGGTGTAAGCGCGAGCTTTGCGTTGGGTGTAGGTGGAATGTGATTAGTATATCGCGGCGCGCGAGCTTTGCATCGATGAATTTATTTGCACTGATGAATTTTAAATTTGGATCCGCTGGGCATTGATGCTATTGTCTTAAAAATAGATTGATTTTTAATTGAAATTTGCGCAGTGGGCAGCTGCGTATGTATAAATAATTATGCTCGTTCTATTTTTAATGCGCGATTATAGCATAATATTGAATTCTCTCGTTCGTATAATAAAGACGTTGAATTTCAATTGCTAGAATTGAAAAATAGTTTATTTCTTTTATCTTTTTTCAAATCCCTCGACTACGTCCATTCTCGTAATTACTACTCATAGAAAGTCGATTAAACCATCATTCAAATTCCTCGATAAACGCTACACTTAACGAAGACAAACTCCATCTACAAAATTACTTTCAATTAAGATTTTTTTCCCCACTTAAAAAAAAGCCAATTCAATCAAGATCCCAATTAGCCCCTCGCCCCCCTCACTCCCCTAAACTGACTAATCGTCGCGCGCGCGCGAGTTTTCGTGCAGCAAATTGCCGCGTCTATTTAAGCCGGTGAACGAGCGCGTGTGTTTTGTCACGGGCTTTTTCCGGTTGTTTACGTTAATGTGTAACACTTCCCCGCGCTCAGCCGTATAACCAGCGCGTACACATACACATCCACCCACCCCACCCTCCTATCTATATCCGTATACATCCGCGATACATGCTCTACTGCGCGCCGGCACCAGCAGACACATAACCCAAACAGCCTGCGCAGGCGCACGCGCGCACCCGCGAAACATAACACGCCACGCGCCTTTTGAATTCTATTCTCGTGTCCGTGCCGCGCGCCGAGAGATGATGATTTTTCACGTGTTGTGCGTGATTTCACTCACGCGCGCGTGAGAGAAAGAGACAGAGAGAGAGAGAGAGAGAGAGAGAGAGAGAGAGAGAGAGAGAGAGAGAGAGAGAGAGAGAGGGAGAGAGAGAGAGGAAAAGAAAGAGAGAGCGTGATGTTATATAATTAGAAGAGACAGTTTTTTAAAGAGAGAAGTAGTGAGACGAAAAAAGAATATAAGAGTATGTGAATGGCTGGAGAATGAGAGAGAGAGAGAGAGAGAGGAGGAGAGAATGAGACTTACCCTCATCGGGCGCGAGGCTCGAGCTAGAAATAGTGGCGAGCGCCACGAAGAGCAGGAACGTGGCGATGCCTCGCATGCTGACGATTTGGGTCGTCCGATCTGCAGCACCCAGAAAATAAGAAAACGTGGGTGGTTTTTTTTCCTTCCGTTGCGGTGTGGATGTTGATGGGTATAGTTGGGAGGATTTTAAAGTTTAGAGGTATGTATATGTGTTTATGGGTTGGATTATTTACGTAAGAATAAGATGTACGTGAGCTTTTTATTCTGCGCGGTATTATTATCAGCGTGGATTGTGGATCGGTTAATTAATTATTATTGTACACGGCTATTTTAGACGTTTCAGTCGAAATTTAACTTATTATTGTTGTGATTAATTTAATACACCCTTAGTAATAAAGTTTACAATTATCATTGTAAATGATGCACTACGATTATTATTAAAACTGTGAAATTGTTATACTTATCAAAAAATGAATGATTTTTAATTTTGATGCTCTGTTAAACATGTATCACTGTTACAATGACGTACGATTTTGAGAAAAAAAAACACTTATAAAAAATAAACGTCCAACGAAGTAAAAAAACACACATACATCCGCACTGTTTAAAATTATAATATATATATTTATATATATATACATATGAAACTATATCTATTATGCTAGAACAAACACTTCGTACAAACTATAATAAAGCCAAACGTAACAACACACAATGCCAATAAGCAGCACCAGATAAATCTCCTGCGCAAGACGCTCCATCAAAGACTACAACTTCATCTGACTAAAGATTTGAGAAGATAGAAAAAAGTAATCTAATAATATCGGCAATCTACAACGCGAATGATAATGATACTTTACATTGACTACATATAAATATACAATCTGTACAATAAAACTATCTATATACACCCGCGGAATCGGTACACGCTCAACGGAGCTCTCTGCTGCCTCGCAACGGACGCACCTTCGAGCCCAGCTGGTTGCTTCCCGGCGACTGCCGACTCTCTCACACACACTCACTCGCGTGTGTGCTGCACTCGCGCGCGTGTGGAAAGTGGAAAAAGCGGGCGCACTCAGTCGGTTCACCCTAGACTGCTACTCCTATCTCTCTCTGTCTCCGTTTCTCTCTCCGTCGCGTAGGAATCCGGTGTTCGTTCGCTCGCACAGCGCGACGCGAGAGAGAGAACGACGCGCGCGTGTTCGCCGCGGCACTCTGGAGCGCGCGGGGCCGGCTCGCCGCAGTTTTATACGGCACCCACACTCGCGCGCGCGCGCTCGTGCGTTCCTTTTTTTACGTGCCGTGCTCTGTGTATAGAGCTGTATACCCCTCCCCACCTTCAGCGTGCAGCCGCGCGCACGCGTCCGTGTGTGTATTTCGGTTATCGGGCTATGCGGCGGGTGGATTAGAGGAGTACTTAAGGGCGAGAATTTATGAAGCGGATGTGCGCGTGATGTACGTCAGTATGTGCAGGGTAATCGAGAGGAAGAGTGCAGCGGTGGTATTTTTGAGAGGTCGGGTGATTGATTGGGTTCGAAGGGGGAAGGGGGAGGAGGAGAAGGAAGTTGTATTAGCAGTGCGGCTGCGAGTTTATATAGGCTTTTGAGGGCTGCTGCTGCTGCTACTATATGTCTGGATGAAAAATACATTGATCAAGGGATTGTATCGTAATAATGTGAATGCGTTTTTTTTCAGTATTTTTATAGGATATTTTTGATCGATGAAGGTACAAAATTAATTATTTATAGGGGATATCTTTTATCGCTTTAACGACATATTAATTAAAACTGTATGATACGCTCATTAATGTCCATCTCAAAGCTTATTTATATATATATATATGTCTGCCAAACTGCGCGCATCGAACGGTTATTAATCTTTTTCTACAAGCTATAAATTTCACTGTTTCCCAATCCCCCCCATTCTTCCTCCGGCCAGAATTTCATTTATTTTTTCAAGCAAACCACTTTCACGTACAACGACATTAATAAAAATCATCTATTTCACCCCGGTATAACACCCTCGTTCTCATCATTGATTCTCTTCATAAAAAACCAAATCCACTCGAGTATAACGCTGTCCAATCCTTGTCAAAAATAGCGCCCGATACGCCAAGAGTTCCGGGGTCGAACTTATGTCTATGCGTGTGTCCGCTCACAATACGGCCGCCTTCGAGCGTCTTCTTCATCCCCATCGGGATAAATGTACGTTCATGATCGTTTCTCTCTTTCTCCCCCCTTTCTCGTCGACCAACTCTGGCTGCGATGAAAGGAGAGCGATAAGAGGCAGACGCATCGTTTCTATTATCGGAGCCGTTTTTACGACAAGAGAGAGAAAGAGAGAGAGAGAGAGAGAGAGAGAGAGAGAGAGAGAGAGAGAGAGAGAGAGAGAGAGAGAGAGAGAGAGAGAGAGAGAGAGAGAGAGAAAGGAGGGGGGGAAGAGTTTCCCGAATCTATAACCTTTGGTATATATTGAGAGGTATTTTCGCGCCTGTGCGGCTGAATGAATATTTCGCGGAAATGAGATGTGCGGGAATATTTTTGTATATTGGGTGGTGGTGGCATTTTTTCGAAATGGGAAGCGGGCAGTGGAGTTATTCGTTATATTATCATCTATCCAATTCTCTCCTTTTTAATAAACTTTCGGCCTGCACTCAATGTTTTAAGTACATTATAATACTGCGAAACCGTAATTAAATTCGAATTCACTTCCCTTTCGAAACAACAAGTTATACGGAAAATCCAATTTCATTTCACCCTATATACCCGAACTCAACATACAAAATCTCTCACGTTGTTCAACGTTCTCTTACGAACAATAACCCACGTCTGAAAAAAACCGTCCATGTGACAAAGGAAAACAGTGCTCCCGTGTAATCCAAATGGAAAGAAAACAATATCCCACTACAATACTATACCACCACACATACACGCTTTCTCTCTCTCTCTCTCTCTCTCTCTCTCTCTCTCTAGCCAAATGGATGTCAATGTTAGATCCACTCCTCGCCAACTTCGTGCATGAAATCACACACACGACGCTCTCCAACTTTGCTGGCGCGCATGAATATGCATACCCGATTCATTCATAACATTATACAAGCACACAGTCGCTAATCGTACGGGGGGAGAAATTAGAATTGCAGGCGCGGTGACTCGCGCGCGCGCGACCTTGCGTGGGAAGCCGTTACACCTACGAAACTAACTCGCCAGAGTGGCGTATGTCGCGCGCGAAAGTGTCCCAGCATGCAGCCGCCGCGCGCATTCTCGCAGTTTCTGCGTTTCCCTTATGCCCATGACGCGCGCTCTGTCTTTTTGCGGAGCGGATTATTATCATACGCCCATCGCGAGCGCGCATATAGTGCCTTGCGTAACTCGCCGCGTGGAGCTCTTTTTGTATAATGGGGCGATTGTGCGCGGCTCGAAATCGAGCGCGGTTGTTGATTTTTGTAGTCGTGTGCTCTTTTTAAAATGAATAAGTGAAAAGTCGCTCACTGGTACGAATAAGTGAAAAGATCGACTAATTTTTAAGTGAATATTTACTTATTACGCAGTGAACATTTTATTCCACTGCTTCAATCACTATAAAGTAGGGTGACTTCACCAGTGAAGGAACGAATAAGAAAATTGTAACTTTTGTTATTTAATTAAGTTGTTTAAAAATGGATTAAAAGTAAAACCCTTTTGAAATTTATATTCTAAAATGTTCAAACTTTACGTCGGTGAACAAATTTTGAATAAAGAATCAAAGTAAAAATTTTATTTAATGAAAATCTGTAAATATCTCCTAAAAACCAGTAAAGGAACGCGCAATCTTAGTATCTAAATACCCCGTGTAGAAATCTCCCCGAGTCCTCCCTACATTTGACAGGATCCTGGTAAGTTTTCCATGATTCGTCCCTAAATGCGTAAAACTTACTGGGATCCGACCAGAACCCTGTTTGTTATCCTCGAATCTACATAACCTCAAACGAACATTAGTTTTCCTCGACAGAATCCGGTCAGAACTCCCCAAAATTTACAGAGGTCAGCAGGTGGCGCTGCTCTTAAATAGAAAAATGGATAGGAATCCTACGTGTATTCCGCTCTTAGGAAAATTAAGGAAATTAACCAGAAAAACGAAACAGATTCTAATGGGTATTACTAAGAATAAGATATATTTAAGAAAAATTGAATAATTATTAAATTATTATTATTAATAATGATAATTAGTAATTAATAATTTTGTAACAGCCATATTATTCTAGTCATAATAATCAATTAATCATTAATTATATTAGTTAATACTTTTAGTTATTAGTTTTTATTTAATTATTAATTACTAATATAAAAGTATTATTATATTAATAATAATAATTGATAAATATTTAATAGTTATTAAATAATTTAATAATTATTAAATAATTTAATAATTATTAAATAATTTAATAACTATTATTAACTGTTAAAAAATATTACAGTTATAAATAATTAATAACGCCCAAAATCCTACATTTTATAACTATTTTTAACAGTTTATAACTCTTATTAATAGTTTCAAACTTTTCTGAACAAAAATATTTCCGCTAGGGTTTTACTAAAATTTTCAAATTAGATTTCCTAGGCAGTATCGGGTCTGATTTACGAAGTTGTCAGCAGATTTCTGTTTTACCCACAGAGAGCTCGGGAAACCGAACCCGATTCTAATAGGGAAATCTTGTAAAAGCCATATTTAACATTTAAGAATAATAAATAATAATTTTTCAATAGATTGGCCCATTTGTTCAAAACATTTGATTAATGATAGGAATATTTAAGTCCTATTGATATTTATTTTTTGTTATTTATAATAATTATTATATAATAAAAGTAAAGAAGCTTGAACTATGGAAGTGTCGTAATCAGAACTGTGTATACCAATACCCTTCTTAGAGTAATGGTTAAGGCGTTGGACTACCAGCTGAAAGGACCAAGGTTCAAATCCCGGTGACATCAAAATTTTTTTAATTTCTTTATTTACAATTTCTGACTTTCTATAATTTAATATGCATATAAATAACGTTATAAGTTAAAAATAATTAATTTCAATAACAATATTCAATTTAATAAACATTTAAATAAACATTAACTTGTGCATAACGTGTAAAATATATTAAATAATTAATAATAAGCGCGAAAATAAAGATAAAAGTTTTTTTTTATATCCGTGTTATTATTTATATTTTATTTATTAACAATCGCTTTTATTTACTATTTTTTATTAATAAATGATCGTTATTAATATCAATTAATTTAAATTTAATTTAAACAAATAACGATTTTTTTGTTTGGTAAGAAATTTAATTATACAACATTAAATAAATGTTCGTTGATTAATAATATATAGATATTTCATCGTAGAATAATTAAAATCACTATCGAATTGTACCCGAGAAGTAGTCCCGATTCTTATCGGATTTCCCCATCCGAATCCCAGAAAAAAATGGGACACCACCCGGTCGGGATCCAAATAGGATTCCCTACAGGATTCCTACTAGTTGCAGGGAATCCCTAGCAGATACCTGCCTGAATCCTTTTTGAATTTCTACACGGGACGTTTCACCAGTAAAGGAATACATCGCCAGTGAAAAAACACTTAATAGCGGCGGTTTTATGATTTTATTCTTATAACAAGATAATTTCTTTTATTATGGAGAATCTTTATATAAAATGAAATAAAAATTTTCAAGGATTCGAAAATTATCGTCATGTTAGATAAACAATACATAGAAAGCTTTATATATAAAGAAAGTGTTCGTTAACTGGTGACTGTTCCAATACTGGTGTAGCCACCCTATTAGTAGATTTTTTACTTATTCGCACTGGTGAGCGATTTTTCACTTATTCATATTTAGAGAGATATACTTTTCGGGAGCTTAATAAGTAATTAGCTGGATGTAGGCGTCAAAATAATAAGACGTGTTTGAAATGAAAAAATGCTTAGGTTGATTTTATTAACGTCTCTTTAGAAATGTGCGGATCGTCCGCCGCGTGCGCAATTACCAACCAGACTGACTGCTGGACGCCGCAGCTTCGCGCTTGGTTTTTCGGAGTGGGCCGATCGGAGGCGTTTTTACAAATCGGAGCCTCAAAACTGCGAGCAGTGCGAGCCCTTTTAGACTCGTGTGGCACGCTGCGCAACACTGAGAGAAAAAATCTGTTATAACCACCGCAATCTCCGGTCAAAGGAGGATTAAGATTAGAATTACCGAAACGTTTCGGCGAAAACTTGCTGTAGGTCACGTCACCCGAGTTTCTGTTGTTGGTGCCTGACAGTTCGGCAGAAACTGAAGAAGAGTTCAGCACTTCGAAGATAGTATTTTTTTCTCTCAGTGAACAGCGCCGCTCAGGTTACCTCGTCAGCGTGGTAGAATGGGGTGCAGTGCGATTTCCGCCACTCTCGGGGTTTCCGAGAATTGATATACTTAGCACTCGACAATAATTTCAACAATGCTGGAAAAATCCATAGTTAAACAGTTTTTCTACAGTGAGGATATTAAGTGTAGAAAATGAAACGTCAGTTCGAATTTCGGAATAGAGGTAATTTTTGTTAATAGATAGTTTTATCTTTTAATAGAATGGAGATTAACTTTTCGTATTTGTACGTTCCTGCAGTAAGGTAATTTCCATTTCGATAGTCTAATTAGTAGTGACAATTTTTGTCGATTATCGTAAATTTAAAAGTATTCTTATCAGCGTGATTACGAAAATATTCAAAATTTTAATGTTAATTTACTTGCGAATTTGAAATTAATACAAGCTACTTATATGACATTAAATTAAAAAGCAAAATTTACTTAGAATCGAAACCATTAAATTGCTCCAAGGCAATTGTTTGAATGCTTTTGTTCTGAATTAAATATATGTTTCTCCAATTAATATATTTATTTGTTAATTTTAATTTTGACGCACTGTATTTCTGTGAAAATTACCATTACTAAATTTTGTGTTAAAAACTGGAGCAAAATGCTCTTATAAGACATTCCAGTATATTAAAAAGTTAACTCAACTGTTATTATTCTGCTACGAAGCTACTTTCCGCTAAATGAAGTATGTATATTGTAAATATTCCTTTAAAGTCACTTATAAAAGTTTAAATAATTTCATAGTCTATTTTATCGATTCCACTGAATCGAAAAATCACTCAAGTAGAAATCCTGTGTACCTATATTACAAAATATCTTCCAGAAAATATTTTTCTCAATTTACTATAAATCGGGAACTTCAAATCCTTCTCCTTTAAAAACCATTTCCCAACCACCATCACACTCTTCTCACACGGAAAACAAAAAATTCTTACTTCTTTCCAACAAATTTTCCCTCCTCCGAAAAGTTTACCTGAGAAAAAGCGCATTACGAAGAATCTTTCGCAGAATCGCCAACGTGAGTGAGCATCTCGCACATTAAGCGTCCGGAGAATATTAGAGCCACTTGCTGATGTTTTTCTCTCCCCTAACCTTAGGATCTTTCGCCAACCAGCGGGCGCCAACTTTCCCATCGAACTACGTCGATGACTCTTTTCCGAGGCGCGAGAATTTCGCCCACGTGCTCATGCCTGACGTACTTTTTACACCGGAAAATGTTTAGTCGTGCCCGTTTTTTCTCTCATAGCTACCCACGTAAAGAACTTGTTAAGGTAGTTGTATATCAAAATGAATAATTTAAGATTATTCCACAAATTTTATATGTTGTTCTTTGATTGATTTTCTATAAGTTTACGAAATTCTAGATCGTTTCGCCACATGATTATTAAATTATTGAACTTCAAAGTTCAACTCTTATACTCGGGTTCTTATGGAAGTACCTTTGCTAAAACACAAAACGCGTAGGATGCGATTCTTTACAAAATATAAAAATGATCCAAAAAACTATTCGCAATATAGCAAATATACAGGAGAATGTTTGTACGAAGTTTGGACGCGATACACTGCGGCAAAACGTAAACAAGCGACCGAGTTCGTCGGCTGCGAGAGGAGGTGCGCGGTGAGCGGAGTGGCGCGCGCTGTGCGAGGGGAAATCTTCCTCCTTCCCCACGCGCTGAGAGGTATCTGAGAAGGGACACAGCGATTGCGTGTTAGCATCTGCCGAAGCGTTAAAGAGCGATAACGAGCAGTCGGGCGAAAAAAGGCGTGAATGGATATCGTTTGAATTTCGTTCCCAAATTGGCGAAATGTATCTATATGTACATATAAAGGGCATTAATTATACAATAATTATATTTTAATTGGAATAATTTTCAACCAACCCCATAAATGAAAGTCCCACGTTTGAATTATGAGTCGAATAAATAACTGCTAATGGTCTCATTAGAACTGGGCTTTGACACTGCCTAGGCGGATTATGATTCCGCTAAGAATTTTATGGGATTAGCGATAAAATGTGACTATTTACTTTCCCTCATAAAACGGGTAAAAGGATTTTGATTTCCAAAGCTCCTCCCTAATGACTTTTTAATAGAATGATACCAGAGCCCTGTATTTACATCGGACTATACATATACCTTTTAATTTTCTTGAGCCACCTAATCAGCCGCCCAATTCACTCCAACGCGTGCATAACATATTAATTTTACGTCGTGCAGTACTCAGTGCGTATCTGCGCAGTAACCTTCTAAAATAACAAAATCCAATCTCTCTACCTCGAATCTAAAAACCACGTCTGGTACACCTTATCCACTCCATTGAAAATTCATTCGTGGCTTACAAATGAAAATGAAAATCTAAATTGCCTGCAGACGCATCTGCGCCGGAGAATCAAATTTCAATCCAAAGGCGCGCGCATGTTCTCATTTTCTCGTTATACACACAAGAACAGCAACAACAGAGAATATGTGGGCTTACCTGGCCTGGATTCCCGTCATCGATGTTGGGGGACGCGCGCTGATCCTCCTCTCCGCGTTGCGTGCGTGTGGCGCGCTCCACGCCTGTATAATCGAATATCTCTCTTCCTCTCGTATTTAGCTATACTGACACGGCAATTAAACTGCGAGATTATTTGCGCCCGCACGCGCGCGTGTCATTATTTACCCTATACGATGAAGTATACGAGCGCGAACGCGTTTATACTTACACACACGCTATGTAATATCAATTTTGCGCGGGCGTTGTATGTGTGTGTATGTTTGCTGATGATGGGCGAGCGGCTGCTTCTTTCTGAGGATGACGAAGTGAAAATTTGTTCACCGACTATATTCGAGAGAGATCACTACTGTTGCAACTGACGCGTTGCACGGGTAAAAAAACATTGTCGCGGTTGGCGAGGTGGCTCCGGTGCTGGCTCACAGAGCACTCACGTGGTTCTTGATTTTCTCTGAAACAAGTGATTTTTATGTTAATGCAAGTTTCCTATGTTATAAAATTCATAATTTATGGCTAAAGAAAAACTTAAGTGTTTTTATACCACTCCAACCTCAAAATCACAACTTTGGTATGATTTTTCGGCGCTCGTGGTATAAAATACCGTTCGAAACTAGTGCGTAAGTCGATTATTTAGGTGGTGTGACTTTTTGCACGAGCGAAGCGAGTAAATAATCGACTTCCCCACCCGTGTCGAAATGTACTATTAAAAATATATCAAAGTAAAAATGTACCATAATTTTCTATTAAGATAACTCGAGGTAATTCGGCCACCGTCAAGCGGAAATTTTTTTGTATGATGTTTCTGTAATCATGTTTCCATAAAACCGTTAAAGTGGCATCAAAATATAATATAGGTTCTTTGAAGAAACAAATTGAAGGTGTCCTAGGAGTGATATTGTCTTTACCTAAAGCCAAATTGTAAAAAGAGCGCTCAATTTAATTCGAAAAAGTTCATTTCTTTATTCTAAAGTAAAATTGACAAAAATGTCTAGACGTGCATGCCGTCGGTCCGAAATACGGCATGCCGTCTTGTCGCCGTGTTGTTGTCGACAACTGATTTCAGAATGTTCCGATACCTTTTGCCGGCAAATATAAAACGGAACGTTCAGAAATTAATTTTTGAAAATTTTAATTTAAAAATTCGAATAAAAATATCGAACGCGTTGCAATAGCTCATAAAAAATATATTAAAAAAAAAAAAAGAAAATGTATTTTAAACTTTAGCGCTCTTTCAAAAATTACGTCGTTGCCCTGCTGGAAATTATACATTTTTCTCCCATTTGCGAAACGATTTTTCGAACATTTTCTAGTCATTTTATGGCAAGTTGACCGAAATCGCCATAAAATAGCTAGAAAATGTTCGAAAAATCGTTTCACAAATAGGAGAAAAATGAACGATTTCCAGCAGGGTGCTTGCGCCGTTCTAAATACGTTATGCTACGTACAACTTTTGTAGTTTATTCTTGCATCGCCGAGTTTTGCGCCGTTCCGAAATGAGAATATTTTGCAACGTTCCGAAATGATTTATGTACGCCGCAATAACGGACTACACCCTACAAAACGAATCTATAGTCAGCCTTTTCTCTCGAATTACTCTAATCCAACAAAACCCCCAACCGTAATTAAAACAGATCTATAGCCACTGTATTCTCCCAATACACATTATCCTCAATTACATCAACCCGGAAAAAAATGATCCATATACGGCTATATACATCCATATATAAAAATCTTGCATGGGGATATATGAGCATACGTGATTATATATGATCATATATGGATTTCGTCTCTATATAAACATATATACTTGTATATTAGCAAATATAGTCATATATGAATATATATGATGATATATAGACATATATGACAAAATCGATATACATTCATGTACGTCCATGTACGGTCGTATACGGTTTTACATATTTGTATATAATGATATATGTTCATATATGGATGAATATGGACACGTATAAAGATGACTTACAAAAGTATTATATATATATATCCATATAAGATCATATATAGTCATGTATGACTATACTTGCTTATATACAACCATATGTTTTTATATAGAGACAAAATCCATATATGATCAAATATGGTTATATATAATCACGTATGGTCATACATGTCCATGCAGATTTTTATATATGAGTATATATGACCATACATGGATCATTTTTTGCCGGGTACACCTCCCAAAAAATCATTTTCCCTCATTGAACCTCAACTCCAATGGAACTTTCCCTCTTTTCTCCTCCCCAATGACCCCAATCGACCTCCACACTCGCGCGCGCGCGCGCGAACAACTGATAAAACCAAACTTACCGTCGTCGTCGATTAGGACAACGTCGTCGGCGAGGCCGCACTGAAGTTCGTCGTACTTGCCGCTGGGCATGATGGTGATCTGCGTCTGGATGCGCACGCGCCTGTCGCTGCTACGGGACGAGCTTGCCTGGTGCCAGGACGCCCTGCAGACCATCTCGTGGCCCGAACCCTTGCTCGAGTATGTCGTGATGATCTTCTGCGAGGCCGAGCCGCCCTGCGCAGAGCAACAGAGAGACACGTGTGTGTGTGTGACGTGGAGACGTGCACTTGGTGGTGGTTGTTGGTGGTAGAACTATGCGCTGTGTCAAGTGCTGTAGGCTGTTTTGCTTGTTTACGTGAGTGTGTAGCGCTGCCTAGGGTTATTTTTTGTTCTCTACGCGTAGTCGAGGGTGCGGTTAAATTAGTCGTTGGTGTAGGCAGAGCTTGAGCGAAAGTAATAGATTCGAAGTAAATAAGGCAACGTATGTTCTGCGTTATGTAATACTTTAGTATATATAGTTTTGAAGTGTAATTTTTTTTAAGTTTTTTTTTTCTAAATGCCATAGCATATTATATGCGTTCCCTGAATGACTTTTTTAGTAGAATAAAATAAAAATATTGCATCAAAAGACGAAAGAGTACAAAGTTTAGTTCGAAAATAAAGTTACATTCTATTACGGTCAATATTTGCAGTAGCACTACCAGAGGTACATCAATTCGACGGAGTTGTGTCAGAATTTTTATTTTTTTACACTGCCATTTGAGGGTTAGTGCGCCCCTTGTAAATCCGGTTAACGCGCGTAATCAAAGAGAAATTCAGCATTTTTTAGGCCGACCTCGCGCGCTGGGACAAAAAAGTTCAGATTTATGACGAGGAATGTTTTACGGTCGCACGAGCACGGAACTGAACAGGAATATGTCGGGAATTTCATCTGGATGATCAACAGTGTGCGGTCACCATTTTTTTACTTTTCTCTCTTTCTGGTGCCTTTTAATATGAGTTAAATACTAGATAAGTGTCGCGGATGAAAAATACTTCGTACTTTGTTTGGTTTATATAAAATGTTACGGCTACGATACTTTTATTTTCTATTTTACTGTAGGTATCATGTGGTATTCGTTCACGGCATTGATGCTGTTATTCACTCTAACAAGCGCGTATAGCGGACGATAAAAAAACGACATAGGCTGATTTGTGCAGGTGAGAATTGTGCACCGATTTATTGTGCACAGAGAAAAGAAAAGAAAATTTTGTTCACAAAACGTTTTTACTTTTGCACAAAAAATTGTGTACACTTTACGGAAAAAGATGAAATTCAGTAATGTGCACAAGATTTTTGTGCACAATAACATAAAATAATATTTCAACCAAAAAAAGGATTGCACACTGTGCTTATTTATCGTGCACGTAATATAGGGCTGGGCGATTGTGCACAAATAAATTCATTAAAAATATCAGACTCTTTTTTTGGTTGAAATATTATTTTATGTTATTGTGCACAACAATCTTGTGCACATTACTGAATTTCATCTTTGTGCACAATTTTTTGTGCAAAAGTAAAAACGTTTTGTGAACAAAATTTTCTTTTCTTTTCTCTGTGCACAATAAATCGGTGCACAATTCTCACGTGCACAAATCAGCCTATGTCAAAAAAAACGTACATCCGCTCGGGATCTATGTAGTCCGGGTTTGCTACAGGGGTGGCCGCGGCCGATTGAGGTCCATCATGGATGAATCCAGATTTTTCTAACGTATTTTGACCCCCTGAATACAAATATTTCGGGTACTTTTGGGAAAAACTTCAAATTTATATTGTTATAAAAAATTGTTAATAAAAATGTATGGTTAAGTTTTTCGTAAAAGTATCCTACTCAAGATATTCTTGTTCAGGGGGTCAAAATACGTTAGAAAAATCTGGTTTCATCCATGGACATCAATTGGCCACGGCCAACCCTATATCAAACCCGGACTAATTTCGACGGACACGCATTTTCAATCAAAATAATGTGCGTAAAAAATTGCTCAATACATTGATACCTCGGCTCGGTCCATGAGGGATGGCCGAAGAAAAGATAATTGATGGAGGTTGGATTACAAAGATGTATAAGACGATTTCCCCGTTTTTCTTACTGAGGCTGTCCTTGTCTTTACATCTATATATCCCGCTTGATCCTCTCCGACAGTTCCGTGGTTAATATAATATATAAGTTTCGAGATCTTCGGCAACTGTAAAACTTCCCTTTGCGTAAATATTCTTTTTTTTATGAAACTTGTTCTTTATTTTTGAGAGGGGGAATAAGTTTCGCGTGATAAGAACTGTACGAACAGGAGGCACGTACTAAAGAATATATTATCATCTGCGGCCTCAGAGCGCCGTAAAATACAAATTCGTTAACCTTTTTATATGTGCTATAAAGTTAGTGACCTCTATCTAAACCGCGCGAATTTTATATTGCATCGTAAAACGGTTTATTTTATTAATCATATTTTAACAGAAAAATAATAATGTGTTTAAAAATTTTTTGTCATATATACGACATCAATAAACGAGCACGATTCGTCGTAACAGTGAAACACATCTTTTGTTCATTAATTCTTTCCTAATTAACCATCTTATCATTATAACTTAGATTACCCAGTTATAGACCGCCATCTCTGTTCTTACGATGACCAATCCCCAGAAGAAAATCCTAGTCTTCATTCACAATCCCCCCGTGGAAAAGTATTTAAAAAGAACAAGCTTATCTCTCTGACGCCCACTGACAAGCATTTCGGAGCTTACGCTCTCATGTAATAAGAAGTGAGAGAAACAGACGGAAGGTAGGAGGGGGAAAAAGTTTAGTGTGATAAAAAAAAGAGAGAGACTGTAAGACGTACGCATTGCGAATGATAACGAGCTTTAATGGCCTGTAAGACAATGATATACATGGCACAGTGCGCTGATGCGGGCGTGTGACGCGATGTGCACGCGCGCAATAACTCAGGCGCGCAAGGGCGTCCCCGTAAACATAATGTAAGACGCGCGCGAGTGCGGGGAGACTAGAGAAATCGTTCGGGCGCCACTTTGCACATATATGTTATATATTTACACGTGGGCGCTGTGTAGTCGATTCTTTTCACTTATAACTATATTTCTATGTATATATTTATAATTATAAATGTATAACGTTTATTTATTTTTTCTCTCTGTGTAGGTCTTTTCTTATATTTTTTTTTGTTTGTATATGTATACATATTATACGCGTGTGTTTGCGTGTATTTTCCTTTTTACAACTTATTTCTATAGAGCGGGAATAAAGTAGTTCGGTCCGGAGTCCTGATCACTTAAGGGTATGAACGTCCCAATTCCCGTTCACCTACAAAAGAGACTTGTTTTATTGACTACTGCATGATTGAAGACAGACAGAGAGCGATTTGTGCGTGATTGGGGGGTTCGAGTAAGAGAAAGGGAGAGAGTGATATGATGATGAATTGAGACAACTACCTTACACGATCTCGTTTGTAACGCTGATATATCTTTTTGCAAGATTCCGTATATTAACATGGGTGCGATATATATATATATATATATATATATATATATATATATATATATATATATATATATATATATATATATATATATATATATATATATATATATATATATATATATATATATATATATATATATATATATATATATATATATATATATATATATATATATATATATATATATATATATATATATATATATATATATATATATATATATATATATATATATATATATATATATATATATATATATATATATATATATATATATATATATATATATATATATATATATATATATATATATATATATATATATATATATATATATATATATATATATATAATTGTGAATTCAAATCAGTCGAGATTTATTTCTCGCTATTACATATGGGGCAGATTTTTTTTTATTTTATTGTACAAAATATTGGAATAAAAGTGTCTGATTTAAATTCATTCTTAGATTAATCAGTCTCGTAATGGGCCAATAAACAAAGAAAAAAGTGTGAAAACCTCGAAGGCGTGATCGATTTTCCGAAAGAGAAAGATTTATGCAAACACCAGAAATCGCGCGTATTTTCATATAATATATACACACATTTATACAACAAAACTCGTTACACATAAATAAACTCGTGTACATATCATATCTGCCAGAAAGTTTCACTCTCCACCTTTCCTCCACATTACCTCTACACGCTACACTTACTCTCACCCATAGCATATGTATAACACTGCACACACATTACTCCTCGTCGCGAGACGAGCCATTCGCTCAGTTAATAAAGCTTCTTTCTACTCGTCTACGTCTACATTATTTATATACACACACATCCACACGTAGGCACAAAAAATTCTGTTTCCCAGAAAAAAGTCGCCGCCACCATCGTGAGTATACGTCTCTGCTGTGTGTGTATACACGTTTGCTTTTTTCGTTCGTGAGTGATCGCGTCAGGCGAGAAGTCTAATCGAGAGAGACAGCGGCGTCACTCGTGATTCTATGGTGGACGCTCGTACCGGTGCCTACAACCAAAGATTACAGACCTACTCTTACTACACGTCTACGTGTGCGTATATATGCGTATGCGCGTGTAATTGCCTTATGCTTGTTGTTGTTGTTGTTGCTTTTTTGTGCGCCCATATATATGTATAGACAGCCCGTTTGTTAATTCAAATGTAAGCCCGTGCAAAAGCGCGCGTACACGCGAAGCTGCGTTGGTTTGTATAATTTTGGCGATGATGGACGGGACCATAGCTGCATGTGTATTTGCATTGTTATTATTAATGTATTATATAAAATTATTACAAGCGAGGCGTGTTTGGTTTAAGTTTGTCGCTTTCAGCGTCACTTTGCATATAATATATATGTTAATAGTTGTCTTTGTCAGGGGTGTAAATATAATGATGATGATGATGGTGATGTAGGAGATTCCACATCGATAAGCCAGTTGTGTTGTGTAGATCGTTTGGCATAAAAGCATTAAACCAATCCATAAAATTGAAAAAACAAAGTTTAATAAAAAGAAAAACGCTTTTATCCCAAAAAATCTAATAAGTAAAAACCAAAGCGTGTTATAAATTATTGTTTTCTCAATTAAAAGAAAAAAAAAACGCCACGCGTCACTCACCTTATTGCCCTTGCGTATGTTGAAGGCGCCGTAGACAATGGGGTTCATGCAGGAATTCGTGCAGGCGAAGAGGAACAAGGCCTTCTGTATGCGCTGGTCGACTTTCGTCGCCGTCACCCGATCGATCCAGTACCTGTAACCCAAAAGTGTCTCTCCTCATATCTATATACTAGCGCACGGCGCTATACGACCATTCCACACGCGTCTTGTGCGTAACAAGGACGAAAAATCGATTAGACGGGGGGAGAAAAGCTCACCAGAGGCTCATAACGTAGTAGGGCGTCCAGCAGATGAAGAAGACCAGCACGATGATTATCGTCATCTTGAGCGTGCGGACCCGCGCGCGGCCCAGGAAGCCCAGCGAGGAGCGTCTTATCCTATCTGCGGATTGATGAAAGCGAGTTATAGGCTGTGGGAGTTGTTTTTTTTTTGGTGATAAAACGGAGGAGGGGAATTAGTGGTAAGTGGATTACTCGGATTTTTGGGGAAGTTTAGGGTACGAGTTTTTATGTAGGCTATCAAGTTGATCAAGTTGAAAATATCTTTTTTCTAGTATAATATCTTATAATATTTCAAATAGATGATATTTTTTTTCAATCTATATTTTTATTCCAACGTTTTATTAATCGACCGAGTATCGAAACCATATTTTCATCTTACTAGGGTATTACGTCGCATTCAGAATTGTTTTTGGAATAACAGTATATTGTTGTAGAATAGAAACATTCTATAGCCGATAACTGTTTACTCTGACAAATGTTCACTCCACTCAGCTGTGACATCATTAATCACGGGGCCATTATATTAATGCCAGAAGGATTTAGTCGCTTACCCGAAGCGGTGTCCTTAGATCTTTTGTACATTTCGGCGAGAATACTGGTGTAGGTGTAAATTATGACGATGAGGGGGAACCAGTACATCATCACCATACCGAATAGCGAGTAAGTAAGCTCGTGGGTGAAGCTCGGGAACGTATTGAACGTAATGCACTGCTCGTACCACGTGAATTTCGGGTGCGCCTCCACGTGGAATACTACCATCTGAAATGCGTGTATCGTTGTGTAATATATATTTTCATTTTTACGCTTAACGCTCAATCTTATTTTTAAACGTAAATGTAAAACTGAAACTGACTTTTATTGAATGTATTATTATGAATGTAAAATGTATGAGCAAAAAGTGTCAAAATGGACCAATTTTACGTGGAGATAACCGTGTGGCACATTTAATAATGTTTCTAAGTGATTGATTGAAGGTACTGATGGAAAAAAAATATGCAGGGACAAAAAAAAATATGAAGTAACAAAAAAAAAGAGTTTAGATAAAGCAATATGAAAGAAAACAAGTTTCGAAAGATACAACATGACTTTCATATCAGATAAAACCTAATTCTTTTTGCATATCTAATCTGTCGAAAACCATTAGTTTCTCATAAAATCTAAACGAAAATATAAACTCGTATATTCCATAAAGATTTTTATACTCCACATACTTTCAATTAACAAAAAGATTATTTTTTTTTAATTTTTTTAAAAAATATCTTCGCGTTTTATTATAAAAATATAAAAATTTCCTTTTAAACATCTCTGCGTGCAAGTCACACGTAGATAATTAAGGATGTATAAATTCGAGCCTTTTTCTTCTGGTATTTACGAGTGGACATCCCAGACAAGGACATAGCCACTTTTTTTCTTCGGAACATTACCTGGGGCGCCGAACAAAGTGCGGAACATATCCATGAGCCGGCAATCATGAATCTTCCCCTTCGGTCAATGTCAATCATCTGCAGCGGCCGCAGAACCGCGTGGTACCTAAAAATAAGGATTTTTCTTATTTTAATGTCGGTTGTAGACTGTAGACGTCATTTTTCCGAATATTTTTAGCTGATCGAGTGCTTTAGTTAATGTTCGTTCGCCTTTTTAATTCGAATAAGCTTTTGTAAAAGCAAATATATCTCTGATTTACTTAGAATATCAGAAGTGAATTTATTTTCTCAATAAAGAAAAATGAATGTAATTTTTATCAAAAACTCCCTATAAAAATTGAATCTTTTAACGTAATATATTGAAAAAGAAAACGAGTAATAACAATACTTTAACCCACTTTCATGTTATAAACGTATATTACACGGAATTAATTCAATACTTAATTGATTACGAGCCACGAATTCAAATAATTAAAAATAAAAAATTTAAATAAATTAAATTAAAAAATAAAGAATATAAATTTCTACTAAATAATAAAATTACATAAAAATATATTATAAATATAATTATCCCATAACGTATTTATTCATATGTAAGCTGCAATATGGCATTCAAGTAAAAGCATCCCTAAATAATTAATCTCTGATTGTACTACTGTAACCGTAAATCAAACGAAAATTCTCGGAACGGATTGCAAATTTGAATGCCTCAACCCGATGAAATCAGTGTTAGTTCACTCGTTGAATAAGATTCCCAGAATATGCACTAGCCAAAGTTTATACATGTTTACACGTGTTTCTCGAATCACCTGTCCACACTGATGCAGATGAGGATGAAAGAGGAGAGGTAAAGGCCGAACATCCTGAAGAAGGACATGATACGGCACATGACATCACCGGCCCGCCAGGACACCGTCGCCGCCCAGCCGATCTCCAGTGGCATCATCAGGAACGTCACCTGGGGCACAAAAATAACAAGCCCACGCGTGCGCAGGGATGTGTTATATGTATATCGAATATAGGCTTTTTTCGTTATGTATGTCTGCACGACGTACACGTGTATCGTAATTTTTACATTAATCAAATATTTACTCGTCGATAATATGACAAGGCACGCGTGTGTGCTCGCATGTTTTTTGGGGGGACTTTCAATAATAGTCACGTAGATAAGGCGCCGGTAATCTTTCTCTCCCCCCCTCTCTCTCCCAATATTGTGGGAATTAGCGTTTAATAGGTTCAATAAATTATGTGTGTGTTGTCTTCAGGCACCAGAGGGATAGAGAAAGAGCGAGAAAAAACCCGCAACGCATCCGTAATTTAATTTTAGACCATGCGCCGTCAATCGCGAGCAATCAAGACGAAAATTCGTGAAACGCAATATACACGGTCTCCTTTTGTGGCCAATTGAGTTTGATTGATGTTCAATATATGTGAAAAAACAGAAAGTTCAAACCTGCGTGGTCGGGAATTCACGATATTTTGCTTTTATACGGGAGCTAGGGTGTACGTATGGATGCTCGAATACGTACCGGCAAAGAAATAATTCGACGATAAAAAGGTTTTGCTGTTCAAGTATGAATAGATGGCAAATTGAAATGTCGAAATTCGATACGTCTCTTTTGTGGATTTTTCATCGAGCGTGATATTGTCTGCTATGGATACAATCTCTCTAAATTCAAATAAGTGAAAATTTTACTTATTTTACAAATGAACATGCACTTGTTTCCTTTATTAATAAGTTAAATTTTAACTTGTTCTACAAGTAAATAATCTTTTACTTCCAAATTAGTGAAACTTTCACTTTTTCCATAAGTTAACAAGATTCTCACTTATGTATAAGTGAAGTCTTTACTTATTTCAATAATGATGATAACAAAAATAAACTTAGTAAATGACCATTCTTGTTCGTATACATTTATAAGATACTACGCAATTGTATGGAAATGCTCTCTGAGGTACATGGTCTCCGTATGATATAATGTTATCAACGTAAAATGATTGACAAAATAAAGACGTATTAACTAATTTATTATTATAAATTTTTTAAGAATTGTGGCACTGATGTAGAGATGTATCTAAAAAATAAAAAGTTTTATGAACGAATTGAGCGATAGTGAAAATAAATAAGTTATTGAAATAAGTATTTATTCAATTCAAATATTATATACATATGAGTAAATCCACGAAACCATCACACTTTCTGTGTCACAATACTGCCAAAGTTTTTTTAGAAGCACACTTCCCATAGATGATTTTTTGTTTTTTATACCTTAAATTATGTAAAAATAATGTTGAACAAATGAAAAATCTTTGTGATACGGGTTTGTTTACTAAAAATGATTTTTAAAAAATTTCCAAAAATTACCCTTTTCCAAATATCAGCCATTTTGTCAGGAAAAATAATACGGAAATTCTGAAAAAAGAGAATTAAAATAGAAAGCAAGAGCTTTCATTTGCCTTTTTGAAAATTAAAAAATGTTGATTTCTTCGTAAGTTACGTAGCTTTGAAGATGAGCTTAAAATGCAAAAAATACTACGTTTATCTATTCATCGTTTTTTAACGTTTTTTGTGCGTACTTTAAGCTGATTTTCACTTGTTCAACATTAATTTTACGTAACTTAAGGTATAAAGAATGAAAAAAATTATATATGGGAAATGTGCTTATAAAAAAAATTTTTGGCAGTTTTGTTATACAAAAAGTGTGACGGTTTTGTGGATTTACTCATATATAATATAACTCTCCCTCAAAAAATTATTATTTTTCAAAATAATGTAATATCATTTCGAAAATTTGCTTAAATATTTATAGTAATTGTATAATAATGATATTCACTTGCAGTATATTTCCACTTATTTAATAAGTGAAAAGTTTATATTTATAGAATAAGTGAAAATAATGTTCGACTCATAAAATAAGTGAAATTCCATACTCATTGAATAAGCCCATAATCTAATAAAAAGTTATTTAGATAACAGACTACAAAAAGTAAAATTAAATAATGCAACAAGTCATCTCGAATCTGTCAACGTCGGTGTTCCACAAGGAACAATTCTAGGACCACTGCTCTTCTTACTATATATCAACGACCTGCTACTTGATATCCCGGAAGATACGCTAGTCTCATACGCAGATGACACAGCAGTAGTGACGTCGGCTAAGACGTGGAAAGAAGTTGAAACCAAAATGAACGAAACACTACTCAAAATATCAGTATGGCTAGCTCTTAACAAGCTTTCCTTAAACACGGACAAAACAGTATACATTGAATTTGGGAATCAAGTTGACAGCACACCAAAAAATTTAGACATAAATATACAAGGCACAAAAATCAAAAGAGTTGATAATACCAAATATTAAGGTATAATCTTCGATAGTTATATGAGATGGAACGAACACTGCCAATATATATACAACAAAACGAAATATCTCATTTTCGTATTCTATAAGCTATCAAAACTTATGACGACTGATACTCTAAGGATGATTTATTACGCCCTCTTTCACAGCATAATTTCATATGGAATTATAGCATGGGGAGGAGCTTATTCTAACAGTAAAAACCTGCTCATTAAACTACAGAACAGAATACTTAAAATAATCAATAAAAACAAATTTGCAGTCGACAAAAATCCTATGAGCATAGATCAAATTTTTACTTATGAATCACTGTCTTATCATTACGAAGTCTTACAGTCAGCATATATAAATTCCAATAGCAACACTAGAAACAGAAGTATACAGATTCCAAAAAGATACTTGACCGTTAGCATTAAGAACAGTTATATTAGAGCAATAACACATTTCAATAACCTACCAAATGATTTAAAAACAATTAGAAACAAACTAAGCAGAAAACTAAAACTAAAGCAATGGATACGAGAATGTACCTGATGCATCAAGAGTATAAAAATTTTGATAGTTATTAATGTTAAAAATATATATAAATTGTTACTAATTTTAAACACTGTTAAATGTTCATACAAATTTTATAAACACATACCAAAAATGAGAGTGGGCTCTGCTTAATACTCCTAGGAATATTAAGCTGCAGCAACTCTCATAGCTACTACTCAAATTATTAATCATAAGTAAATATTAACCAAATGAATTTTAGGTTAAGTTAGTTTTAGTATGCCGGACCAGCGAACAGGAATTTTTCCTCTGCTGGATTACATTGTACTTACTTTGTAATGTAAACTATGTATAATGGTTACAAACTTGTAATTTTTTGTACTTTACTCTGGTTTAAATAAAATAAAAAAAAAAAAAGGGAAATTCTGCACTTATTAAATAAGTGAACTAGTTTTCACTTGTCTAATAAGTGAATATTCACTTATCCGCAGTGAACGGCTTTTTACTTTCCAAATAAGTCAATATTGACATGTAACAAGTGAATTTTCACTTATTTAAATTTAGAGAGTAAAGAAAAATGTAATGGGAGAAATCGCGATTGAAAAAAAGCACATATTATTCTTAACAGTTTATTTGCAAATCATAGCTTATAAACTAACCTTCGAGTATACAAATTACTTTATTAAGGGATTCTATAGAAATAAATCTTTAGCATTGAAATTGATAGGGGGACACCACTGTTTATTTCAACGAGTCGAGAATATCACGGCTCCGATGGTACGGATTCCACCGTTACAAACTGCAAACTGTGGGTTCTGTCACAAATTAGTCTTGCACGCGTTCACGAAAGCCATCGTTAAATAACATATAAAACATATATAATAATAGGCTTATAATATGCTCACGCTATTTTGAGTAGCGTGTGATAAATTAACATAAATTATAAAAGCACTTTGTCGAAATTGATAGACTTATTAAAAATCGCAATATACATTACAATCATTCAAGTTGCTCATTGAGTCGGATTTCAACATACACATAAAGAAGTAATAGAAATAACATGAATACGCGTAGATGGACTTTCCAACTAAAAAAGTATCATATGAAATGCGTAGTCACTGACGACATGTGTGATACTTTAATAACTGGTTTGTTGTGAATAAAAGCAAAAACTGTTAAAATAGAGAGACCGGGGCAAGTTGGTATACCAGGCAGGTTGGCCAAATGCTAATAACTCGTGATTGAAATAACGGTGGTAAAGGCTGTTGATGTCAATAACGTAAAATGGAATCAGGAGTATTTGTTTTAATTTTCAGTCGAAAAGCATCATGTGCCCTGGAAACAGGCAAGTTTGAAAATTTTCTTACATGTGGGAGCAAATTTTGCATTTTAAGAAATACCGGATAATTCTTTAAAAAAATTATAATTATCTATTTTTACTTAATGGAGGTTATAATAATTGCTTTTTTATAATTTTACAATAATTTTTATAATTTATAGATTTTTGTAAAAAAAAAAAAAATGTAAAAAGTTTGCCAACTAGCCCCGGTCTCCCCAACAAATGAAATACCGTTACTTTTAAGTACAGAATTCGTTTTCATTTAGATGAATATTCTATTTCAATAAAGTAGTTGTACAAAGATTTCATATAAACGAGTTCAATTGCACGGAAAATGTGTGATTGATAGCGGATTCGACGCCAAGGAAATTACAATTTTCCCTATCTATCATCAATATTCTAAAAATTCATTGTAAAAATTAAGTACGAATTTCCATTTACGGATCAAATTTTATTCGTCTCATTAGAAACTTGAAATTGCCCATTTCTATATGCCATTATAAATGTATTGTTTACATTATTACCAAGCAACGAACAAATCTTGCGATATTAAATTATACTACACACGCGACACTGTACAAATTGACACAGATTGTCCCCAGACTTCACATGACATTAAAAAAATACCTAAAGTCACACACCAACTCTTTGCAGTTCTAAAATTACTTTCTCTTGACCTATTGTAAAATCTAAGATATAGATAGATAGGTAATTTATTTGAATAGGATTTAAGGTTCATTGTAGTCCTCACGTATAGCAGAAAAAAAAACAAAATTAACATATAAAAAAAGAAAATAAAAAAGTAGCTTTGAAATAAAAATAAATAAATAAATAAAAGCGAAGAAACTGCACTGGAAGTAAAAGAATGTACATAATATATGTATACAGCTCGTCTTATTTCTTAGAACTCGTGTATTTCTCATAATCTTAAGTCATGCATGCGAAGAGCATCACATCTTAAAGCCTGCTTTAGCAACGGGTAGAAAAAAATTTGTTCTAAAAAAGATATGCGACACTTTCTTTGTCGCAAATACACCTTCAAATACAGAAAACAAATAAAGAAAATCACGATGTGCACATCAAAGGGCGGAATGCCATGGACCTCCGTAGTGAGTAGACTTTTACGGTACATATAGTGGTGTGAAACGCGATATCCGTTCAAGAAGATGGAAAGTCGAGAAATTTTGATCAAAGTTGGCGGAAAAGCACAAATGGTGTATGTCGGTGTATGTGCGCGTATGCTGACGCCTTCCGAGAGTTCGGTCAGACGCCGCCGCCTGACCATACTCGGGATGCATCTACGCGCCAATACGTATAAGGCACATTAGTTTGGGGAATTCAGGATCGTCGCTTCATTCGTTTTACCCTTTTCCGTACGAATTTAAATTGTCATATCAGAAGTTATATTAAATGAAATCATTACATTTTTACCAAATTTAATAAACACGAAAATTATCGAAAATATCGAAAGCTCCACTAAAAAAAAATGAATCACAATAACAAAACTCACCAACAAATCAGCAATCGCCAGGTGTATCAGCATCGTGTTGATTCTGGTGCGAGCAGCATTTCCCCTGCGTCGCAGCAGCAACGCCAGCACCGTAATGTTGCCGATCGCCGAGACGACCATAAGGATGCTATAAGTGACGATGCTGACGACGTGACCTTCGTTAAAGCGCATGTCGATCGGCAGATCGTTGTAGCCGTAGGTCACCGGTGTCGTCGGCGACGTCGCGTTCGTCATCGAGGCGAGCAGCGCCGCTGCGGGCGCCGTCGCCGTTGACGGGCCCGTCGACATCATGTCGTCCAAATATGGATCGAGTATGTCTGCAATGTACAGGGAAAAAGAATTTTTATTAGTATGAAAGGGGTCAGCGTTGTGATTATTTAAGTAATTTTTTTATGGGTAAAACATTTTCGCAGAATAGAATAATATAGACTGCCAGTCACAAATGAGAGTAATGAATGTGGGTTCAATTTAGGCGGCATGTACAATTGAATTTTTCACTCGATTGTAAGAACTTAGATTACTGGGCCTGGATTTCACGCTCGACTCTTCCTGAGTGCACTTCGTATTTTTTGGAGTGCAAAAAAGTTCCGTGAATTTACATTTTAATTTCTTGGTATTGTGCGGATATATCTGTACAAATGTAACCCATTAATTCTTTTGTTACAAAAAGCAGCAATCAAAATGCTATGTTTTTTTTATAAAAAGAATACTGAAGATTACATAATAGTATAATTTTCAATTCGAATTCAGAGCGAAAATAACTTTCAACAATACTTGAACGCATTGTTGTTTTCCTTTAAATAAAGGTTGAAGAGATTTCAAAACGTCTGACTAATAGCATCTTGTTTCTACTGATTTGACGTGCGCATCAGCTATTGCAAGTTAGAATGTTATTTCTCTCTCTCTAATAGTTTTTCGCTCACGTCTCAGACGCAGATTACAAAGGTCAAACTTTTTTACAGTTCATAGTTTATCCCGTCGAGATTGCGAGGAGAAAAATAACGAAATAAGTAAGTCCGAAAGATATTTTATTTGACGTTTCTATATGTTTGTGTATATCTGGAAATATGAATATTTTTCGTGCACATTTTCCTTCGAATTCCGAAAACGATTTTCCTGTATCAACGAGAATCTGTCTGTCTTAAAAGGATTTCCGCTAAAAATAGGGCCAAGACGATATCTTTTTATGGAAAGAGGAAATATCTTAAAACAGGAAGTCAAACTTCCTGTAGCGGGATGATGATTTTTCGCGCAGGAGGAATCCTTTTTTGTCGCACGAAGATTTTCTGGGGAGGAATTTTATTTCAAGACAGGAGGATTGTTTTTCTGAGTGTACTGATATATAAAGTTTAATTAAAGACGTGACCGGTAGACCCGCGCACACTGCATATTGTATTACAGCCTAAAGGGCTACTCTATTAAATTTTATCTAACGTACCGAAAAACGTGAAATCTACGATGCATCGCGATCCCCTCATAAAATGAAACAGCAATTAGCAATAAACATGTTTTCAGGCACATCTGTTACCAGTAAACAACTTGACCTCGATTGCACTCAGAAAAACGATCCTCCGGTACCAAAATAAAATTCCTCCTGAAAAAATCTTCCTGCAATAAAAAGGACTTTCTCCGGCGCGGTGGAATCGTAATTCGATTACAGGAACCGTGGTCTCCTGTTATCCGAGGCCAATTCTCCTGCAGGAGGAGAATTTAACGTTTTATTACAAGAGTATTATTATTATTATAGTAGTATAATAGAGTAGTATTATTATTATGTGTCAGTAATGGAGGAATGATATTTTGGGTCTTAGATCTCCAAAACTCTATTTTATAAATATCATTAAATTGCTGTGTAAGACAAGTTTTAGTGATAACAGATGACACCAGGACTACTATATAAATATTTAAAATAACTAAAGTCTTTTTATTCCATTCATGTATAACAATTTTATTTTTCATTAATTATTTATTTATTTTTTTTGTTAATAATTAATATATATATACGGAAGGAATTCCTCTCATCACGATGCGACATTGTACCAAGCGGATATTCCTCCTTCCATACGAAGATATTCTGTTGGCCCTATTTTTAACTGAAAATCCTCCTCCGACAGACGGATTTTCGTTGATACAGGAAGATCGTTTTCTGAGTGTGCGAATCGTAAATTCCCAATTCCTTTCGATTTGCACTAAAATTTTTCGACACCCCATTCACTTGCACGTGTGCAAATGGAAAGAGCATCACCCACCGCTACGCTTTATTGTTGACGCCCCGTTCCGCCGAAAGTATGTGTAACGCGAGTGTGCACTCTAGTTGAATTAGTGAAAATTGCTCCACCATTTCAATTAGTAGAAAAAACTACTAATTTATTAGTGAATATTCACTATTTCATTAGTGATTTTTTACAAGCTACTAATTAAATTAGTAAAAACTACTAATCAAAATAGTAGTTTTAATAAACTACTAAATGAAATAGTGAATATTCACTAATAAATTAGAAGTTTTTTCTACTAATTGAAATGGTGGAGCAATTTTCACTAATTCAACTTTAGAGAGTAAAGAAACATACACTCATTGCACGCGCACGCGTGTTTGCATATCCGTCTCTGTGTGTACATATCGGCTAGATGGAGACATGATATTTTGCACGAGAGTAGTGCGTATCTGATCGATAAGATCTCGCGGTGGTGTTTGGTAACGCACTAGTGCAGCTCGTTCCGAGGAATTTTGGCGTATATATAATAAAATTAGAATCCGAATGGATAGTTTACTTCGGGAAATTCGAAGAGTGCGAGGCAATATCCCCACATTTTACAAGAATCGTGGAAAAAGCGATGATGATCCCCGCGTAAAAGAGAAATTGATATCAATGTATGGGCAAGATATGAGTCATGTGTGGCCACGGTGCCGGAGCCATATATTCGCCATATACTATTTCCCATATAATACCCATACTATAAAAAAAAACAATATATTGGACAGATATGAGCATTATATGGGAAATAGTATGGTCCATATTTCGCTCCGGCGCCGTGGCCATATGTAGGAGCCACGTATTGCCCACTCTCTAAAGTTGAATTAGTGAAAATTGCTCCACCATTTCAATTAGTAGAAAAAACAACTAATTTATTAGTGAATATTCACTATTTCATTAGTGGTTTTTTAAAAACTACTAATTAAATTAGTAAAAACTACTAATCAAAATAGTAGTTCTAATAAACTACTAAATGAAATAGTGAATATTCACTAATAAATTAGAAGTTTTTTCTACTAATTGAAATGGTGGAGCAATTTTCACTAATTCAACTTTAGAGAGCATATATGGTGAATATGGCCTATATATCATGCCAATACTACGCCCATACTATGGTCAATATATTTTGGCTACAAAACTTTTTTTACGCGAGGACCATTTCCAACTACTTCTTTCAATTGAACATGGACGATTTAACGAAAACCAGTTTAATCTTCGTAAATACAATCAACGATTTTCCCTTGTGCGCGTATTGGCAGAAGGCCTCTAACAGTGCAGAGAAATGCAAAGATTCGAATGACCACTTCTCTCACACACACACTTTGGAAATACCACTATCTGACCAAATCTCCCACGTTCACCCACCGCGTCACCTACATTTAATTATTCGCGCCACTTTAAACGCGTGACTTAGCTCTATCGTACCTCGCTGCTACTCAAACACAGCACTAATCCCTCCCCTGCGTTCGATCACGCGCGCGCGCGAAAAAGTCCTACTCCTCTCGACGGCGACTTTGATCACCCTGAACAACGACGCCCCATTCTACTGGGTAAACATTTATATCCCATTCGTGTGTATATACCCTTAGTTTATATTACGTGGATTCCGGAAATACGCCCGAAGACGTAAATCACGCGAGGCGCATTCCTGCTGTTTCGGCTGTGATGTGTGAGGAGCCATTGTCGTCAGGGTGCGCGTGTCGCGTTACGGGCAAACGCGAAAATGCATTCTCGGCTGTCACGCGCTTAGGAGTGCGTGCATGTATGTATACGTAGGTGAAATGTTGAGAGTATTGAATTCCTCGTTGTTGGTTTTATATAGATTTCGGGGGTAGAATCGTTCGATTCGATTGATGAGATAAATTTAAGAGCGCTCTCTCAAAGCCTTTTTCCGAACGGAGATATACATTCCAATTTGTTGCATTGTCGATATAGTAGTTTTAACGACATTTACGTAGGTAATGAAAGTGGAACGAGAGTCAAAAGTTACTGTGTATTGAAATAAAATAGTCTAATAGCTACGTACGAAAATGCAATAAAAAGTTGGTCGAAATCAATGGAAATAAAAAAAATACGTATTATTCTCGTCCTTGTAAAAACATTTGAAGGATCGACTTTTCCTTCTCAATTTGCAAATTGTTTTCAGTTGAACCAACGAAATATTGAGTATATTACTCAACTGAATAACAATATTGAAATTACATTTATATTCTATCGATCGTATTATGAAAACGGAGTAATTAATCGTCAAATTCGTCGATTATATATCGGTAAGCCACTACTGTAACCGTATAAAGCGACAGATCAACGTGTTATAATTGGGCTGATGCACGTGACAGTAAACCTTTTTCCCCCCAATCTAAATTAAATTCGTTTTTCCGTCAGAGCAAGTGTGTTGTTATTATCTCAGATGTTCTATCTCAATTAAACGGCGGGGCAAAAATAGATTCGACAAGAAATTGCTACAGGTTATGCCGGTATACTTCTTTTTTCGTAATACTTACATGTTTCTATCTTTACACTCTCAAGTACAGCTAATTATTTTTTCAAATATATCATCATTAACAATAACTAATAAATTATATCCTACGTACTAATGCAAAATTTACTTGAAAAAGAGAATGTATAACATACACTATCTCGCTATTAAGATTCAACATTGCGGTACTATATAATTATGATAATATCCAATAATTTATATACTGACAGAAGAATATTGTTAGTGTTAACATATTTATCTATTTGATATACAACTATTTGACATGTTTAAGGATAAAATGTGATATTGTAATAGTTACAATATCTATATTAACTAATAGACATATTTAGATTTGAAAGTAACCGATGGTAGAAGTTCTTGTAAATTGTAGTTTTTGAATCTAATAGCCAATTTTCTACCAGGATGCCGTTGTTATATAAGAAAAAGGTTTGAAATAAAAACTCCATTTAGTTTTTTACCCCAACGTTACGGATATTTTTATTGTTTTGTCCCTCATCAAGATAAACAATAAAAATATCCGAAACATTGGAGTAAAAAATAAATGATGTTTTTATTTCAAATGTTTTTGTTATAAAACAACATCATCCTGGTAAAAAATTGGCCATTAGATTCAGAAACTACTATAATAAGCGTATTATAACTATTACAATGCCTATGTTTGGTCATATTTAAACATACGCAAGTTAACAGTTACAATGCCATGTTAACAGTAAATAAATCCTTTTCTCAGTGTACGTAACGCTAATTTATGCATCCAAATCTTGGTTTAACACGCGGCTCCCGTAACAATTTCCCCAACTATCGCCACATGAACATTAAGAACTCTCCAAAATCGCTCGCACCCAATAAACCAAAACTGCGCATTATCCACACATAGTTAACTTACTTGTCGCGCGTCGAGAAAGCTCCGCGCAGCAGATCCCCGTTACGGAATACAATCAGGCACTCGCGTTAAAGAAGAGAAAAAAAACAGCGTGCCCGCGAGAACCAGAAGCGCGCTCGCGTTTAATCGCTATCGGCAATTAGCACTGTCGGAGGCGGCGGCGATGCTGTTCGGCCGCGGCAGCTGCGGTCCCAGACACAACAACAACAAACAACACTCGCTGCCGCTTATGCTTTCGCCGTCCTCGTCGTCGTGACACCGTGTGCACGAGCATCCTCCCGGCATCTTTAGCTCGTCTTCTTTTTCTTTTTTCTATTTCATTCTCTGTATCCTTCACTGTATTTCTATGTATCACACTTGCGTTATAACTCGTCGAGAGGACAGGAGCGCGGGCGATGATGCGGCCGGATGGACGGTGCGCGTCGGTGACACTGGCGCGTCGCGCGATTTTCAGCAAGTGCTCGACGTCGTCGTGATCGTAGCTGCCGCCGTCGCAGCCGCCGGGAGAGACGCGGTTGCGCAGCTACGCTCGCGCCTCGCTGCCGCGCGCGCATCACACGCGCCGTGTGTGTGATAAGAGCCGCGCAGGTGTTGCTCTCGGCTCTATATCGTTCTTTCTCAATTGTTCGGTCGGGATGGTAATCATGTGCAGCGTGTGTGTGTGTGTGTGTGTATGGATTTGGTCGGGCCGAAAATTTCGTCGATTGTTTCGCGATGATCAGCTTAAGTTGATTGTGGTGATAGGGGGAAAGAGGGAGAAGTAGGAAGCGGATGAGTTAAGAAAGTCTGATGAAGGGTTGAAGGTTGAGGGTATGGGATGTTTGGGAGTGAATGGGGGAGAAAGATTTCTGCACGGTTTTATGCGTTTGGGGGAGTAGAGAAAGAAGTAGGTATGTATTAAAGGGTAATAACTTTTAAATCAATAACTAAGATAACTTTTTCTGGAAAAAATATCATTATGAGCTTTAAAGAGATAAGTACAATCATCTAAAAATAAAACAAATTTTGTCTTCATGCACATAATGATAAATAACATTAATTAAATCATCCTACATATACAGAAACAGGGAGTATCGCGCTATTTGTAATAATTATAAAGTTCTTTCCTTTTTCCACTTAATTGGACATAAAAATGATATAAATAAGCTGAAATATATGAAAACATGGTTGTTTACATAACGCAAGGCCACTGACCTATAAACTGATTCTATCACTATCAACGAATTCAATTCCCCTCCCCCGTTCTCAGAGAAATAATTTCAAAGAGTCAAAATCGATATTTTCAATCATTTGATAAAACAGATTACAGAAGCTCTCGTTATTAAAAATGCTCCGATAATATAAATATACTAGCTTACGTAATGTAACAGATTTTGCAGTGAAAAGCAAACACCTTCGTTTTTTTATGAAAGCGATAGTGAAAAAAATACCGAAACTGCTCACCATCAGCAGCTCTTTTTTGAATAACTCACGATTAATCTACCAATTACTCGACCCCATTATACAGTCAAAAAAATTCCACGCGCAGCGCGATCTTCCCTACACCCACCCCTCGGCCTCTCTCTCTCTCTCTCTCTCTCTCTCTCTCTGATAGTAAAGTCGATCTGCTGCTCGTTTCCTGTTTCGGTCTGCTGTGGTTTGGTATCTTCCACTGCCTACCTCACTGGTTTTGACATCGAGATAGTGTTTTTCTCCTCTCCAGAGTGAGATATTAATCATCTTCGGCTACTTACGAATTTTTCTTCGCTGAGGTTTTCTAAAAAGTGTCATTCATAACCTCTATCTTGATGAATTGGCATTTTAATCACCACACGCCGTTCTGAGTGACATATGGCATCCAACCGGTCTCTGCAGCGTCGCTCATGGGACAATGAGTGGGCAGAACAAGAGGCTACGCAACGACGACGATGAGTAGTTAGTCCCACCACCGCCTCTACTTTTACAATGAGACGTCGATGCCTTAGCCACGGCCGTCGCCGCTCAACGCGACACTCTCATCTTATGGACGAGCAATGAAAAATAATCGGCGACAAAAGTTAATTTACGCACTGCGACCACCTGTTTTTATGATGCGTTTTTTAAACTCTCTAATCCTTATTCGCAAATTCTTACTTTTGAAAGTACTGCTTATCGCCTTAAACATGATATTTCTATAGAGTGATAGCTACGTAGAAGTCTCACATATATCTCTTGCAAACATCTCTGCATCGGTCTCAAACGTTTCTACAGCACAAGAGCGCACGTATGCTAGCATCACTAAAAGTACGGAGCTTCGGGAGGGCGAAAGACTTCGTAACAAAGTGGTCCTGAACAATGGCAAAACGTTGCCCATTCGCTCTGACTCACAAGTTATCATCGAACCATCAGACGCTACATCATCGAACTTCGACTCTTCAACTGCAACTAAATCTAAGTTTTTTGGCGACGCGCGTAATTCTGAAATTTTATTGTCTCTCGCTGCGCATGGCAGGTCTCGAAGTCAAAGGAAAGGCTAAATTGAACCTACGTTTGATTATGCAAGACATCCTCGCCTTACATAAGCAAAACTTCCCGAATAAATCAATAAACGACTTTAAGATAATTTAACTGTTTCCGGTTCGTGAAGGTAAACTTCTGCGCTCTTGCATCATTGAGACTCCGTCCGATTGCAGGAAGATACTTTGTAGTGCGAATAGAGTTTTTATTGGTATGCGCTCGTGTCGTTGCGCCGATCACGTTACCTTTATACAGTGCTACTAGTGCTCTAAATTCGGTCATATCGCCAAGGAATGCAAAGGTCTAATCCCACTATGTGGTTTTTGTGCCGGAGCACACTTCTAGAAGGACTGCACTACGAAGACCGTCCTGTGTTGCGCAAACTGTAAGAAGAGTAATCAAAGCGACAGTAACCATGCCGTTCATCATGAGTAACCTTCAATTGTCCAGTATTGCATCGAATAATAGTGTTCGCTCACATGACCTCAATGTTTGTCACTCTAACGCGCAGTCACTTTCGGCTCATCTCCACGAATTGCAATCGATAGTCTTAAGAAACCATATACCTCAGAATCTTTTCTGAAGCCCGCGATAGCTTCGAAACTCGTTGAAATTCCAGGCTTTAAGCTTTTCTGTGTTGACCGCCTTGGAGTTGGACAAGGAGGCGTGTCGATGTATGTTCACGAGTTCGGCACGTGAAATATGTCGGTCAGAGCAGAGCGAGACTTACGTAAAAAGACCTGAGTTCCTTTTTTAAGAACTCTCTATGCCAATGATTTTGTTATCTACTTCAGCGGACTTTTCAAGAATATCCACAACATCATCAAGAAAATCAACGACGACCTCTACAACATCTCTCGCTGGGCGGCTGACAACGGACTTGCTATTAACATCAACAAAACCTAAGCCATGTGGATGGGCTCCAGAGGCTTTGTAAGCAAGATCCGGGTCCTAAATCTTCCGCCGATCTTACTAGACGTAAGACTATTGAGATTAGCGACAGCCTGACGGTCCTCGGTGTTACCCTAGATAGTACTCTCACATGGCGTAACCAGTGCAGTACCACTGTGAAAAAAAGTTTTGCTGCCCTCGCACGCTTGCGTAAACTGCATGGTTTTTTACCGAACTCGACATAACTGACGCTCATCAAAACTCTTGTCTTCCCATACTTTGACTACTGTGCCGGCTTATTCTGGTGATTATCACAGGATCATTCTAAGAAACTTGCACGAAGAAAACACGCTGCAGTCCGTTTTGTCACGGGGATCAAAATCTTTGAGCATATCACTGCCGATTATGTTGCCAACCATCTGTTGTCGTTCGAAGCACATTGAGATTACCTCGTAGTATGTCTGCTCAAACGAGCAGACATTCGATTCTGAAAATCGGCCATCCACGGTATCTCTCTAGCTACTTTCGCTTCAAAGATCACGTTGGATTGAGTAGTAGGAGGCGGTCCTCGTTGTAAATCATCATCTCTCATTTCAACACCGAGTACCTGCGCAGCTCGTTCCACATCGGCGTCGCTTACATATGAAACAATCTGCCTCACGATTTGCGTTGTGATTATTGTAAGCCGGGTTTCAAACGACGCCTATGCGAATTCATGTACAATTGCGATTGTTAATGTATTTGTGTAAAAATTGACTTATTTATTTATTTCTATGTACATATCTTTCGTTTTATTATAAGTTTTATTTTTAAGTTTTTATGTAATTTTTATCTTTTTTTTTTTACATACATCTTTTGACGTTGTTGTAAGAAATATGCGCCCGTCAGTTGTTTTATCGAATTCATTGTATTTTCTTCTCTATATTGCTTAGGCTACTACGAACCTTGAATCCTTAGCCTTAATAAACTCAAACTCAAACTCAAACTCGGCCAATAAACAACCTCACGCAAAAAAGCAGTCAATAGCAGATGGCGAGTGGTGGCGGCAGCGGCAGCAGCAGCAGTGCCCTTGATAAATCGGCTTATTTGTAAAGGAAATGGCGCTCCCTTTGCCTCTACGAGAAGAAGAAAAAATTCAGAAGCGGAGAAACGACGTGGAAAATACCTATAGCCACTCGTGTTTATGCATGCGGCTTTCGCCGCATACAGACACGTACACTTATCGCACAGGGGAAAAAAATCCCTCACGCGAACCAACTTACTTACCTAATCGAGAGCGAGAGATGCCGATTATTATGCGTGCGCGGGGAAAATCATCTATTTGTATACATGTGTTATATATGTGTACATGTGCATGTGGGACGCGAATATGTGAGGCACGCTGCGAAAGTTGTGCATGCACGAGACGATCACGAGAGCGCGTTACGAAGTTGACGTGTGCGCGCGCGCGAATCCGAGCTTTATCGCGGTACAAAGTGCACGGAGAGAGAAGCTGTATATGTACGTGTGTCTGTGTGCGGCTTAGCGGTTTTAGACGGCCCGAGGCGCAAAATTTCCACGGGAATTAATCAACAATCGATGCGTGCGCGTCCGACAAAGAAAGAAAGAAAGAGAGAGAAGGTCTGGAAAAATAAGGTAGTGCGGTTTGTGTTGGCTAGGTTTTCAATTTTTATAAGCGACTTTATATATGAGCATTGAAATGTCTAGATATAACTGCGGTTATGATCGCGGCGTGTCTGTAAAAATGGAATTCGATAAAAACGTGTTTGAGTCGGAAAAAGAATGTGGCTGGATCTAATTAAAATTTGCGTGGTGTAAGCTCGGATCGGTTTGAGGATGCTGAGTAGTCGCAAACAAGCAAATAATCGATGTTTTGCAGATGTTTTTATTTGTTTATTTAGTTTCCTCGTGAAAAACGTCTAGACGTTTGAATATTTGTTTTTAGTAATATCCTAATAGAATGATTTAACAGGAGCTGCGTAGCGCTGCGTAGACATTGAAAAGAAAAAAGGGCAGAGCTTTGTCAAATTCCTTACGAACGCTTATATTGAATCACATGATTTATCCCCGACATTCATGCGTATCTAAGAAGGTCAAATGGTTTATAAGATATTGCAACGAAATATACTGTGACTAATCGATGACTTAATTCATCGTCTATTGTTCTTCCGACGAAATTCATCAGTGTATTATGCGTTAATGAAATATCAGCTCATTGATTAAACAATATCAAATTTCACATTTCAATCAAATTACGCATCGGACGAACAATTACATTATTGTGAATTTATATTGTTTATTGAAACTTCCACGTAATCAAAAATATTATGCTCAATTCGTGGAAACCATGGTCCAACATTTCATACTCCTATCCATTACAGGAAATAAATAAAGTACAAACCCAATCAGAAATAACCAAATAGGGTAGATGTCCGTATTAGTGTGGGTTTAAGAAACTCTTCAGTTTTGTCGCATAATAATAGACTATTTAAGCTGTATCAGAGATTGCGGGTGGTTTATATAGATAATAAAAGTAATAATCTACACGAAACAATTTTTTTTATAAAAAAATATTAATATTTACGAAAGTTACAAGCAATATAAAAAAAAAAATTTTGTACGCATTTGTGTGCCCTAGCAGACAACAAAGTACATTTTTGTGTGCCCCGTATTAATGTGGATGTACACGTTTGTGTGCCCCACATTAGTGTGTCTTGATAATATTATCATTGCCAACAAAATTATTTTAACTGTAGTGCATTTATAATCAATTTCTAACCCTTGTTTACATTGAATGTTAATTAATTCCAATACGGTAAAAACTGCTGAAGGTCGTCAGTGCGATATGAAACAACGTTTGTGCGCAGACAACCTAACCTAACTTTCCTGTTCAAGCGCCGATACGAGCATGCTCGTATTGTATTTGTGCACACACAAATCTGGACAAGTCGTTTTTCACTGCCCTATTAGTAGACACCATTAATTAAATATTAAAATCAATTGAAAACCTTTATATTAAGGTTTATTATATAACATAATATTATTTTATGATATAATCAATTGTATCCCACATTAAAATCCTTCCGAAACATTATTTAATGTTACTTTTAAAAATGTCATTTCTTAGGAAGTTTGAACAAGGAAACACCGTGACACACCGCAAACCGTGAAACATATTTTTGAAAGTTCTTTTTTAATGTTATAGTAAATGAAAACAAATTAAGTAATTAATTCTATTTAAACTTAATTAACTATACTTTATGAAAAAAAATATTTTAGTGTTACGTTTTTACTCGTTCACTTCTAGGATATGTTTTAATAATAGGGCACACAAATATGGACAGGCACACTAATACGGACCAGTACCCTAGTTTACACAAGTACAATTATACTTCAAACTTCACTCTCGAGATTATATATATAACATGTAGTATTTGTTCCAGCTGTCGCCAGATGGCACAATATATTTCAGAAGTAGCGAAAAAGGCAGAGGCCCACCTCTGCTCTCCCGTTCTCGCGCTCTGTCTCATTCTTTGATACGTTGTCGCCGGAGGGACATCGGTCGTAAGGAAGTTTTGCGTTCCGCGTTTACTAAGTGTGTTTCGTCATTGAAAGATATCCAAAAGGAAGCAATCAGACCTCGAGTTAGAGGAGCTAGAAGAAAAGCACAGGGAGCTGTAGGAGAGAATGAAGCTCATCAGACAAAAGCGAAACACTCTGAAGGGGATTCATCGTTTGACGATGAGGTCGAGAACTAGTCGGAGCTGGAGGACCCGGATGAGATTTCGACACCTCATGGTAGTAAGTTTTATATTTTATCCTTCTATTACTGTATTCTTTCAGTGTTTTTATGCAAAAGTTTCCCATCGTTTCTCTCTCATATTCTTTATACACATGTCTCGGCATGCGCCAGAACATACAGTCCTATACATGACGTATATGTATATATGTGAAATACATGGGCTGTAGAATACAGAATACAGATTGTTGCTAAATATTGCAAAATTTTGCATCTAGGCTTACAAGGAGAGGATTTCAGCTGCGGGAAACGGATTTTAGTGGGCATTGGAGAGTCGATTTCTGGTACCTAAAAATGAAGCTCAGTGCTCACATTTCAGTCAAATGGACCCTTTTTCTTGAGATATGAGCAATTTAATCTCAAATATCGTCTATTTCGTTAAAAAATTATATCTCTTCTATTGACTGTCACATTGCAAATATTTAAGATACGAAAACGAGGAAGAAAAATTATAAAACTAGACAGTAAAAGCTAAAATTTAAGCCCTGATTTATTAAAAAATATTAATTTTTCAGGAAGTTACAAGCAATCAAAGGTAGGGTATGAAAATGGTTAAAAATACGATCCATTTAGTCGGTTGAAATGAAGACAAATTTTTAACCATTTTCGTACCCTATCTTTGATTGCTTGTAACTTCCTGAAAAATCAATATTTTTTAATGAATCAGGGCTTAAATTTTAGCTGTTACTGTCTACTTTTATAATTTTTCTTCCTCGTTTTTGTATCTTAAATATTTGCAATGTGACAGTCAATAGAAGAGACATCATTTTTTAACGAAATAGACGATATTTGAGATTAAATTGCTCATATCTCAAGAAAAGGGCTCATTTGACTGAAATGTGAGCACTGGGCTTCATTTTTAGGTACCAGAAATCGACTCTCCAATGCCCGCTAAAATCCGTTTCCTGCAGCTGAAACTCTCTCCTTGTTAGTAACCTTTTTCTTCGCCTTTTTCTTCGCCCTTCTCGCGTATGCCTTTGTATGCGTTTCTTACGCGCCTGGCAAGCGCCGGGAGGAACAGGTTGGCGCGTGCCACCTGGTAAGAAAACAAACGCGCACACACGTTGATCCACGGCAAAACGGGGAGGGCGTTTAAAGGTGACTATCGTCTCTCGTATAGATGCATGCCTTGTTTACGCACTTGACATGCATCGAGACGTATACGTTACAATATTTTCTTGATCACTTTATTGTTTCTTGTAAAGGAAAACACAATATTATGTGTCGGACCATGCGTCTAAATTCCTCATATATATTTTACAGATGAGGAGACTTTATCGGAACCTAAAAAAATGCAGTATTAGAAACTGACGTCAAAGCCCAAGCAGAGATGTAGTCTAGGCGCAGGCTATGATTTCGTAGCCGATTGAGTACCATTGCTCTATTCAACGTTTTTATATGTATTTTTTCATCCTGATTACGAATTTTGAGGGTAGAAGTCTTGAAAGTGGTCAGATAAATTGTTATTAACAATTTAATTATTTAAATCGTTATATCTTTAATTCTTTGATAGATATCAAAATTTTGCTTTTCAAAATTGTTGGTTTTTAATTCAGAAATATGCTCGATTTTGAATTTTTAAGAAAACTTAACTAGAAAAAAAGTTATAGCAAATTTAGTGCAAAAAAGTCCTGATGTAGCTTCGCGCTGCCACTTTTTCGCTTGTATGTCCGGTTTTAACGAAAATTTTTCAACTTTCAACCTCGCATTTTGAAGCGAGAATAATATTCTATTAAGCCACTTCATAATTATTATCTATAAATTAGTTTACATAATTATTTAAACGTTTTTAATTAAAAATTCCATTAAAAAATATCAATTTAATTTGTTTATAAGACTTTTTTCACTATTTGCACTAATTTTCTCAAAATTTTTCTATTGCAAAGTTGTTTGTTTTTCATTTACAAATACGCTAGATTTTGAATTTTTAAGAAAACTTAATTAGAAAAAAATGTATCGCAAATTGAGTGCAAAAAAGTCCCGTTGTAGCTAAGCGCGGCTACTCTTTCGCTTGTATCTCCGATTCTAACGAAAATTTTTCAACTTTCAACCTCGCACTTTGAAGAGAGAATAATATTCTATGAAGCTACTTTATAATAATTATCTATAATTTAGTTTAAATAATTATTTCAGCGCTTCAACCGAAAAATTTTTGTAAAAAAATGTTGATTTTATTTGTTAAATGAAATTAAAATATTTTAATAAAATCAATACATATATTTTACTAAGATTTTTTTTAATAAAACTTCATAAAAATATGTAATTAAGAACTTTAAATTCTATTAATTTAATCATTGTATTTATGAGCGCTGCGCCCGTGCGTCGCATATAATGCAGTAATTCAAATTCAAACATATAAATAATATTTTTAATTTTACATTTGGCATATCTTGGTTTTGTTACATTAATTTTCAGATTAAACTTGAGATGTGGAAATACGTTGAAAAACGAATAATAGATTATTTGATAAAATATCAATGTCATTTTTATTTATGCGTGTACATTAAATAAATCAATATTATTTACTTGAAGTTTAAAATTGTGGCGCTTCATTTTTTTATACTAAATTATAGATAATAATTATAAATTAATTTAATAATATTTTATGTTTAGCTGAAAATTAACAAATTTTTGCCAGAAGAAGTAAAAGAATTATCGCGCTTCGCTACAACGGGCCTTTTTTGCACTCAATTTGCGATACCTTTTTTTCTAATTAAGTTTTCTTAAAAATTCAAAATCTAACGTATTAAATGTAAATAAAAAACAAACAACTTTGCAATAGAAAAATTTTGATAAAATTAGTGCAAATAGTGAAAGAAGTCTTAGAAACAAATTAAATTGACATTTTTTACTGAAATTTTTAATTAAAAACGTTTAAATAATTATGTAAATTAAATTATAGATAATAATTATGAAGTAGCTTAATAGAATATTATTCTCTCTTGAAAATGCGAAGTTGAAAGTTGAAAAATTTTTGTTAGAACCGGAGATACAAGCGAAAGAGTGGCCGCGCGAAGCTACATCAGGACTTTTTTGCACTAAATATGCTATAACTTTTTTTCTAATTAAGTTTTCTTAAAAATTCAAAATCGAGCATATTTCTGAATTAAAAACCAACAATTTTGCAATAGAAAAATTTTGAGAAAATTAGTACAAATAGTGAAAAAAGTCTTATAAACAAATTAAATTGATATTTTTTATTGAAATTTTTAATTAAAAACGTTTAAATAATTATGTAAACTAAATTATAGATAATAATTATGAAGTAGCTTAATAGAATATTATTCTCTCTTCAAAATGTGAAGTTGAAAGTTGAATAATGTTCGATAGAACCGGAGATACAAGCGAAAGAGTGGCCGTGCGAAGGTACGTCAGGACTTTTTTGCACTAAATTTGCTATAACTTTTTTTCTAATTAAGTTTTCTTAAAAATTCAAAATCGAGCATATTTCTGAATTAAAAACCAACAATTTTGCAAAAGCAAAATTTTGATATCTATCAAAGAATTAAAGATATAACGATTTAAACAATTAAATTGTTAATAACAATTTATCTGACCACTTTCAGGACTTCTACCCTCAAAATTCGTAATCAGCACGAAAAAATACGTATAAGAACCTTGAGTAGAGCAATGGCACTCAATCGGCTACGAAATCATAGCCTGCGCCTAGACTAATGCCGTTAAGCAGTTCTCTAGAAATGATTCTAGTCGATGATCCGAATGTTTCTAAGGCATTAAAATTGAACATTCATTACAAGATAATTTCAAGATTGAATTATTTCATGATAAATGGAATGAAGAAAGAAGACATAAACACTATCCTAAAAAATATGAGATTCCAGTCTTTACCTGCTCCTGTTTTAAATGAACAGATTCAAATTAAATTAAATGAGAAAACGATTAAAAAAGATGGTTACCGTTTAGAAAAACAAAGACTGGCTAGCACTGCCATGACTGCGATCGCTGCTGCGATTATTAATTCTTTATGGGAATAGGAAGGCACAGATCAAGACAGTTTTCTAGAAAAATTGAAAATCTATTGATAAAGATTAAGGATATCAAAGATACTGATAGTCTTTTCAAGGATTTAATATCAGAGAGAAATGTCCCGAAGCCAATAAACAGACCGCAAGGAAACGCGAGGCGCCCGTTGGCAAAAAAGAACCCTACCAACAAGAGGGCAGGTACAGGGCAACAAGGGCAGATGAGACCAAAATATTTTTTCAAAAAATTCAATAGAGGAACCAGAAGTACAATCAAGACCAGGATCAGCAGTTCCAGAAGCCCAAAAGTCAGCAGGAAATCAACAATTAAGCGTAGGTACAGATAAGACAGCAGGGGTTTTAAAAAATAAAATATCTGAATGGCTAAAAATTACGAAAAATAGATTTGTTCTTGAATGTATTAGTGGTTATAAGATTAATTTTAAAAATATTCCGAAACAAAAATTTCTTGATCATAAGACTTATGTTTTAATTTCAAAAATGAAAGTTATTAAACAGGAAATAAAATTATTGCTTTAAAAAGGGGCTATTGTAAAATGTAAAAGAACAAAAGGCCAGTTTGTATCGCCTTTTTTCACTGTACCGAAATCTGATGGTTCACTTAGATTTATTATCAACTTAAAAAGGTTAAATAGACATATTCTAACTTCTCATTTTAAAATGAAGGATTTGAGAACAGCCACTAGGCTAATATCACAAGGTGATTTTATAGCAACAATAGATCTACAAGACGCTTATTTTGCAGTGCCTGTAGATAAGAATAATCAGAAATATTTAACCATTAAATTTCAAAACCAATATTTTAAGTTCACTTGCTTATCCTTTAGTCTGTGTACAAGCCCTTATGTGTTTACCAAAATATTGAAACTTGTACTTAAACATTTACGAACAAGAGGTTTTATCTCTGTTGCTTACCTTGACGATTTATTGTGTATAGCCTCATCCTTTGAAGAATGTCAAAGAAATGTATCGCAGAGACTATTATTTTGTTACCAAATTTAGGGTTAATAATTAACTTTAATAAGTCTAAGTTAATACCTACTAGAATTTGTAAATACTTGGGATTTATCTTAGATACAAAAAAAAGTTTATTAAGATTGACCAAGAAAAGATAGATACTTTGTTACAAATTCTTAAATCCATTTTGGCTTTAAAATCTTGTAAAATTAAGCACTTAACCATGTTACTGGGCAAGTAAATTGCTGCTTGCCCTGCTGTCAAATATGGTTGACTATATACAAAAAATCTAGAAAGAAAGTTAATGCCTTAGATCATTCTAATGGTAATTATAAAGCATACATGACTGTAACAGAGGTTATTAAAGAAGATATATGCTGGCGGATAAATAATATTCCAAACAGCTATAAATCTTTTAAAATAAAATCTTATGCTAAAGTAATTTTCACAGACGTCTCAAACAGCGGTTGGGGCGCTACCGATAATGTAAGAGAAATTTTTGGTTTTTGGAACACAGAGAAACTTTCCTTTCATATTAATTATAAAGAATTGCTTGCAATCAAATATGCCTTGAATGAGATCGCTAATGATACGGTAAACTGTAATTTATTGCTTAGAGTTGATAATACAACCGCTATTGCTTACATAAACAAAATGGGGGGTGTACGATTTAGAAAATTTAATGCATTAGCGAGATCAATCTGATAGTGGGCTGAAAAAAGAAATATTTTTCTTAGAGCATCCTATACTAAATCAAAAGAAAACAAGGATACAGATAGATTGTCAAGAATTTAAAATAAAGATGCAGAGTAGGAATTGGGTCCACAATATTTTAAAAAGATAGTTGAAACCTTCGGGTTTCTGGAAGTTGATCTTTTTGTCTCTAACAGCAATAAAAAATGCGAAAAATATTTCTCTTGGATACCAGATAAAGATGCTTTAGCGATAGATGCGTTTACTGTAAATTGGAAAGATATTTTCTTTTACGCTTTTCCACCTTTCATTTTGATTTTAAAGACAATTCATAAGATCCAGCAAGAACAGGCTGAGGGCATCATGGTAGTGCCGAGATGGCCTAATCAACCATGGTATCATTTATTCTTAAAATTAGCCACTTCGGATATCATTGAATTTCATCCATGTAATGATTTGTTATTATCCATGTACAGAAAACAGCATCATCCACGAGCACAGTATCTGAGCCTTCTTGTAGCAATGGTATCAGGGAAGTATTCCGAAATAAGAACATCCCGGAAGAGTCTTTAGATTTAATATTAGCTTCTTTAAGTAAATCATCTATAAAACAATATAAATATAGTTTAGATAAATGGTTTTGTTTTTGTTCTAAAAACAATTTTGATTTTTTGAATCCAGATGAGTTCAGTGTTATAAAGTTTTTAACACAGGGTTTCAATGAAGGAAGATCTTATGGTTCGCTTAATACCAACAGAAGCGCTATTTGTCTCACATCTTCTAATAAGATTGGTAATAGCGATTTGGTAAAACGCTTGTTAAAAGGGTGTTTTAGATTAAATCCAACCGTTCCAAAATATTGTGTAACTTGGGATGTTAACAAAGTTTTAGATTATTTAGAAGCTCTGAAGGATTCAAGCGTTTTGTTATTAAAAGATCTTTTCTTCAAGTTAGTGACTTTGTTAGCTCTAATTACAGGTCAAAGAGCGCAAACAATTGCGAGTATTAAGATAAATAATATTAAAATAGATTTAAATAAGATTGAGATTATTATAACTGATGTGATTAAAACTTTGCGTCCAGGAGTTGCAAATCCTGTACTTTTATTACCAAAGTTCGATGAAAGGTCACGTTTGTGCGTCTTTTCCTGTTTGGATTGTTACTAAAACAAAACGAAGGTCCTGCGAGGAAATGAAACTTATCTTTTTATAATGTTAAAAAAGCCGCACAAACGTATTAGTGCGCAAACAATTAGTAGATGGCTGAAGAATGTTCTCTCTTCAGGAGATATAGATACGAGTATTTTTTCAGGTCATTCCACCAGACATGCTGCTACATCTTGCGCGCTAGCTGGTGGAATTGACATTGATACTATTAGAAAGACGGCTGGATGGTCAAAAAGATCATCTGTTTTTTCTAAGTATTACAACAACCCAATATTAAAAGAGAATAATAGTTTTAGTACAGTTTTGTTAACTAAAACGAAACTTTAAAGCGTAAACTATTCTCACCTAAATTAGAATTAAGGTTTGTATTTTTATAAAATATATGTATTTGTGGCCAAAATTCTTAATTTATTCAAAATTGATAATAATGTATACTCGGAAGAACTACATGTTATATATATAATCTCGAGAGTGAAGCTTGAGGTATAATTGCAGATTAAACGAACTTACCTGTAAGTGAAGTTCGATCGTAATTACACGAAAGCTTCACTCGAAGAGATTATATTCCTCCCAAAATCCCTACCCTTACAACCATTTTTTAACAATTTACAACTCAGAAAAATGAGACAGAGAGCGCGAGAACGGGAGAGTAGAGGTAGGCCTTTGCCCCTCCTCTTTTTCGCTACTGCTGAAATATGTTGTGGCATCTGGCGGCAGCTGGAGCAAATACTACATGTTATATATAAACTTCACTTATAGGTAAGTTCGTTTAATCTACAATTCTGCATCACTGTCCTAAACCATAAATATACAATCCAGTATCATGATTTTTTTGTCCCTCTCCTTTGACAATCATCGAAACCTTGAAGCCTTTTTTACCCCGTGCATGACAATAACAAGTGCTACTTACCCCTTTTACCACCTGTCAGAACAAAATTAACGCCTTCCGTACGCGCATCCAGCTACACCCCATAAATTCTCATTAAATTTCCTCCACCCGAAACCACCCACGCGATCCTCTTACCCCCTGACTGATTTCTCCCCTTTACCTTCAACCCACTTAGACGCGTATGCCTACGCGACTTCAACGGCGATATATCTCCCCTGGCGTATACATACAACAATGATCGCGTCGGCCTCGATCCCTTTTGAAGAAAAAAAACGAAGCTTTGCTATAAAATAAAGCTCTTGCGTCGGCTCCTTACCCTTCACCTACGCAAAGGAAAAGAAAACGAGAGCCAAGGGTAAAACAGCGTCTCCGATTCGGCAAGGGCATATCGATCAGCTGCGACGTACATACGGCGATGAGCAAAGGTCACCGCTACAAGACATATACGTGCGATGAACGAACGGTGATTTAGAAGTTATTACATGCGTACGCGTATATACTTATAGTTTATATCGAAGGTCCGCATCGCCGACGCTCGTTAGTGTCGCAAATCGTGCGGTGATATGATCTTTCTCCCCCCGCGCGCGACACGTGAAAGAAGAGAAGAGATGTTTGTCAGTAAGTTATTGACTTGCGAGGACGAGCGCGCGTGCATTTTGCGAGCGATTGGGCGATTGGCATCTCGCGCGATTGGATTCGTATATATGTATATCGTTAAGGGACTTTTTGCGCTTTGCTTTATGGTGTTGCGTGTATACACATCAAGGCGCAGCTATACGTTATTGAGAATTAGTTTGGTTTATGTGAAATTTATGAAGACGAAGAGAGAAAGAGATGTCGCGTACAAAAAAAGGAGAGTGATAAAGTGCGGGATGAGATACGAGAAAAGAGGCTGGTGCGCGATAGATATATATAACGAATGTGTTTTTTTTTTCTATAGCATAATTATTATATATTGAATTTACGATAGTCGCAACATTGTCAGGCGAATAACAGTTTAATTGCAAAATAACCGCGCGTCATTAACAAGAAGAGCAGCGCTGCACAGATAACTTTCAGAACTCGCGCCATCGCCAGTTCGTTACGTAAAAATAACAATTGTTAATTTAGATTAGTTATTTTATTGTCGCAAGACTCGCCGCGGAGCGTGATACACACATATACATATTATACATGACATCTAGACGCGAAGCAGAAAGCGAGGGAAAGACTCGGAGAGCGTTTTCTTGAAACGAATATTCTTATCACGTATAAAGCGCGCGTATATCTGACAGCTGAAACGATCGCCCGCAACGAGAGAGAGAGAGAGAGAGAGAAGCAGAATTATATAGTAGAAGAAGAAGTCGGGCATTATGCTTCTCTCAACGCTCGCGAGCGTGCGCGTAGATGATAAATCCCTATCTTTTGGAGCGTATATACTATACTCGCAATTGCATAATAAAACGTGCTTTCGACAAGAAAATCTTTCCTCCGAAAAACGTAAACTATAGGTATATATCGTAGATACTGATTCATCAATTATTGATCTCTCACCTGCGCGTCGAGTTGTCGCCTCGTCCCGCCGCCGGCAAAAAATCACAACAAAGCAGCAACGGCAGAAGCACTTCTCTCCCTCTCTATCTCTCTCAATTGCACTACCTCCGCCACCTGGACAGGGGGGTCACAACCACCGGGGCACTTCCGGCCCTAATAACCATATCGCCAGCCACTGCTTGACATGTGCGTATGACGATGACACATCCCCTCCCTCTCTCTCTCTCGCTCTTTCCTTCAAGGTCTTTTCTTCTTCCCTCGCGTAATATCTAGATCGCTCTCGATCGCAATCGCGAGAACAGAGACCTTCGACCACTGCGGTCGGGCGCCTCGGGTTTCCCTCGCACAAGGTGTGTGTATATATACCGCACGCACACGATGATGATGATGGTCACTCGTCGAAGTGGTAGTTATTGTTTATTATTATTATTGTTGTTATGGCTGGCGAAAAAAAGAGGCACGGCAGCGGATCATTAGCGCGACACACGCGCGCCCGCGAGAGCGTGCGAGGTATTAAGTTCGGTCTCCTTATAATACACACACTCGCCAGAGACGACGGCGGGAGCATAATACGAGAGACGCGCGCGCGAGAGATGAGGCATCATCAGCCTCTCTCTCTCTCTCGCTGCCGCCGACGACGACGAACGAGCGAGCGAGCGCGCGGTCAAGGGTCAGCGTCGGCGCTGATAGGCATATATTTACACGCGGGCAGTGTGTGAGTGGGGTATATAATGTGCGCATCGGCACGTAATTATATCGAAAGAGAGGAGGGAGATTGACGGGAGCCGGGATCCTATTGTGCTTGCGAGCCGGGGGTCATGTTCGCGTTATACACCTGATCGCGAGGTTTTGGGAAATTTGGGTGGCGGAGATTGTATGTAATATGCGGTTTTCCCCGGTGGATGAGTTTTCGTGCAGATGTTGCATGTTGTTACACATGCCAGACAACGTGCGCATGATGCATCTCTCTTGCAATGTCCATTCGTTGTATTTATCGATCACTCGGCTTTGCGCGCATGTACATAAGTACGCTCATGCGTCAAAGCCGCGGCGGCGGCGTATATAGGAAAAGTATTAAGTCATAGTTATCTGAAAGCCACAGATAAGTGCGTTCATTATCGCGTGTGGAAAACGTAACCTTGCGGAATGGCGAGGGGTTTGGCCTATTAATTTTTGGAAGATTGACAAATAGAGATGCTCATTGACCTAGTAATGCGTAATGTAATGTGTGAGTGTTTTTACCGACTTTATTTTGGGAATTATTCAATCCCAGCTAAGAGCTTGAATTTCTTTACCACAATGTGTGATGTAAATTGAATATATATTCATAACAAACTTCTTTCGACGTCCGACTCGTAAAATATTTTGATGAATGATGGCGCTTCTGAAAGCGGAGACACGCTTCAAACTCGTGGCAACTAATAAGCAAACTTTGCAAAGCAAAAAGCGCCTAGTGAAAGTTCGCTGAAAGTATACTGTTGATTTATAATTACGCTGCTATAGTAATAACCGTTAAATGGAACAGTCTTATTTGTTTCAGCTTACAGTTGCGCTATTTATAAATAATAGATATGATAAACCTGCGCTGTAAACAATATCGAAATTTAACAAATTAACATTGCCGCTTCGTTTAACAAGCTGTCAATTAATTCCAATTCCAATTCAATTGCGAAGCACAGTGTAGCGCAATCTTGCAACAGCGCGACGGCTGACTTGCCGAATCTTACTGCCGCACTTCCTTTTCCGGCGCGCACGGTTGTGGATTTCAACTGTATATAATTAAACCCCCAGGGAAGACGGGAAGTGCGCTGAGAACTAAGAAAGTAAATCGCTGACGGTATTTACTCGTGACAGCTTAACGAAAAAATGATTAAATTATACACGTTCCCGCATTAGTTTGAATATAATTCGGATTATGGTGACTTCGTGTACTGGACAAATTTTAAATAAACCTATAGGTATACGTTAAAAGAAAGTTAAAAGCCGATTTGAAAATTAATAGCTTTTTCCAATTATATCCATCTATCTGGGAGGAAATAGGATTCTTTTTATGGGGAGCACTTTATTATTAATTACTCCTCGGTCTTTCGACCATGAGGGAATTTCATTAATCACGTGACTCTCTCTCTCTCTCTCTCTCTCTCTCTCTCTCTCTCTCTCTCTCTCTCTCTCTCTCTCTCTCTCTCTCTCGCCCCATCCAAAATTTTTCTCCCTCAGCTTATTTTCCGTGCGAAGAAACTTCTGAAAACCATACGGGTATACCGGCTGTATCTTTTGAGATTGAGCCGTCGAATCCGTTTAACCAGCATATGATTTCACGCCCAGTCACCTGAAAATCGTGCGGAATCAACAAGTTTCTCACATACTCCTATAGCTCGTTCTCTCTTCCTCTCTTCCTCCCCTCGCACTCGTAATCTACGCTGAAAATCGAACTTTCCTCGGAAGCCGCGCTGCACGCAGGCAGTCGACGAGGTCTCGAATGACAATTATAGCGATCGCGCAGACGAGAAATGTGTCAATTATACACATGGTGCGGGCAAATAGGCGCATTATTTATGGTACCGATTGGTTTTCGCGCTAATAGTACCGAGAATTCGTTGTTGTTCGTTTCTATACACAGGTTTTCCAATCGCTAACCCATTTGATGTTCTTTGTCTCTGTTTTTTTATAATGTTTCCGGGGAGCGATATGTACGAAATAGAGCTAACGACAAATAACGATAAAGTTGGATGAAAAAATTTTACGCCACGTCTCCGACCGATAAAGTGGCACATGCAGTTTGGATGATGTTAAATAATCTCGAGATAATAATTCGTTATCGTAAATATTACGAGCCCGCGTGCGTCTGTGAGCAAAAAATATTACAAACCGCCATTGGAGTACCCCATACATAGAATATTTGCAAATATAATATACGCGTGGTTTTGAAATCGAACAAAGAGCAGCAAAAACCGTGTATAAGTTAATGAAAAATAAAAAAAAAATCAAAGTAGCGAATAATTAGAGCTAGCAATCAACACCACCGGTGGACTCACCCTCGTCGAAAAAAACTGAAATTAAATTTTAATTGCGTAAATCTTATCGTCCTTCTGTAGCAAAAAATTGTTATTTCGCATAGGTACCTATATTATGCGCTCGTACGTATGGAAACTTTTAGGACAATGGAAATCTTGGAAAGAACAGAAAAAAACTGCACGATAAACTCGACTAAGTGTGTTACTCTTACTCTTGGAAGTGAGTAATCGCGTGCCGACTGCGAAAAAAACTAAGCTCCGTGAGAGAGACAAAGTAGCGCCGGCGCGCGATAACGAAACTTCGGCTAAAAACAAAAGTTGCGCGTCTCGCGAGGCGTCATTCAATTTGATCGCACTATCGGACGTATGTATTGTGTATAAAAGTATAAGAAAGAGTGCAAAAAAGAAGCAAACGATGCGACGCGCAAAGAATTGATACGGTCCAAATACGGCGTGCGTGTATATTGATGGTTTGCGTTATGGTGGAATGACAGTTTAAGAGAGTGATTGTAAAGGGAGGTGACTGATTGTTAGAAAATAAAGTTTTTGAAAGAAATTCAATATGTAAATATTTCTTATAAGGTAAATCGAGGTTATTCCACCGTAGATCATCTAATTCGGCCACACATACGCACACACACACACACACATTTCCTCGTCCCCCCTTTACAGGAAAGGTTCGATATATAAGTAGCTAGAAAATGTAAAAAATATGGCTTTTAAATTATCTCAAAATTTTCCGAATCATTTTCACTTGTTTATGAGAATTAATCCGAAAAGTGGCCGTATTAGTTACAGATATGCTAAAAGGGCACCGTTCTGGGGTCCAGTTTTTTTATTTAGCTGTTAGACTAATTTCATTTTTTAAGTGTCCGGGATTTATTTTCTAGCAGATAATAGACTGCATTTTAATATATGTTTATATATTTTTGTCGATTACAATTTTGCTTTGTTTCGTGCCCCTCAGTTTTTTTCTAAATATGCTTGCAGAAACATACAAAAAAATTTCGCCTGAGGTGGCAGAATCAGTTACCTTATCACTGATAGAGATAAAAATTCCTATTTTTTTCTTATAATTTCGCAATATTGAAACAAAACCAAAATATTTATGAATTTTATTGGAAAAAATCTAAAATTTAGAGGCAAAAATTCCTATATTTCTATATATGCATTTTTCCTATGTAACATGGTCATTTTTATGGCCCGTATGCAACCGCTATTGTAGCCAAGCAGCGCCACCCTAAACCAGAGAAGAAGAAGGTAATTTTTATGTGAATGTATCAATATTGCTAATTTACCACGAAAAATGGAAAAAATGTGAATTTTCCCACCACTTTTCTATTCACTGACATCAAATTTTAATGGGAATTTTTAGCAATAAATACGTAATATTATAAATCAATTATTTTATGTTTTACAAAGTCCGGCAAAAGTAATCAATTTTCTTTAAAATACGTTCCATTTCCCTTATATTCACTTTTTCTTTGAACTTTCTTTTGGGCAAGAATATCGATTAACTGCTACCCTCTATCACGGAAACATACAATTCGAATAAAGATTTTCTACAGAAGGTAAAATATTCTTTTTTTAGTTTAATTCAATTCCGACTTAGCTTTTTTCCAGAATCCAATGAAAAAGCAAATTTATTGAATTCAAAAAGATTTCATATTTTTAAGAAAAATACTTTAAAATACTTTTTGGGTTTTAGATAAATTCTTTTAGCGTTCTCATAGAAAAATTCTTTGAGCGTTCAAATATACTTTCATTATTTTCTTTCTTTATCGCTCAAGGAAATGATCTTTATAATAATACATGCTATTTCTCATATATTTTGTTCCTTTCATCATTGAAACTGCGATAAGTAAAAGGCGAAATGAACATTGAAATCATAAACATCATATATACTTTTTGCAATTACTTCGAAGATCATACTAACATTTTTAATTTTCATTATCGCATTTCGCAAATAGCCGCGTCTATTTCACCAAAATGCACCCGAACCGCGATAATACTCGCATATCCAACAATTACATCATTAATAGCGTGAAACTACAAAATTCATTACAAAATGCGCTACATCAGAAATCAATCATGCAGAGGCTCCGTGAGCTTAACAGCGCGACAGAAGACAGACAAAAAACAGAATAATCGAAACCGAATCATCGGCGAAAAGAATGGCTCCGATCTTACATCACTTCTAACGATCTCCGCGACAGAGAGACAAAGAGAGACGCACGTCGCTGCAGCGTATATGTACATGTATGGAAAATCAAGCTCGCACGCTCGATACGTACATACCTATACACACATCGATAATTACCACACAGACGAGCGCGTCATTCATTCGTCTGGGTCTCTCTCTCTCTCTCTTGGCTTCCTCGCCACTTAAAAACTTTTAAAGAGGGGCTGACCTCGGGTCATCACGTACGTATATATACAGAGTACGCCGCCTCTCATCGGGAGCTATTTCATGCGTAAGTTGTACCTGATATTGAGAAAAATTACTCGCTGCGTGCTCTCATAAATTGATAGTTGCTTTATCTTCATTCGGATTAATTGCTCTCGAAAGCTCTAGAGAGACGTTGATGTAGCTATGCTGCGAGGCTGATATACAGCTACGGAAGAGCTATCTACGAATTTTGGTGATTTAGTTCGTTAGCGCGATAAGTGATGAGTCGATGATGAGCCTTGCAATTATTGTACAAAGGAAGGGAGGGAGCTAATAATGTACATAGAGATGTATAATAAATAACAAGGTGGTATATTGAGTACCGGTAATACAATAAAATCTAGGGTAGAAATTTTCAAATACAATTGTATATGATTATACTTAAAAAGAAAACTTAAATGTAGAACTATAGATATAAAAATTACATATCGTCTATGACAAATGACTTTCATTATCACAATGAAAAACGAAATTATTTATAAACAGAGTAGATAATTCATTTACTTCTTGCAATGTTTATAATTACTAACATTTTCTAATTTGCTGCAAAAAATTACAAAACATAATAATGAATCTATAAAGCAGTCATTATCAATTGAATATATATTTACACATACATTGCCATAATGTATGAATTTATAAAAATTCTAACAAAAGTTATATTACATTTGTAACGAAGACTGATGCTAACATTGAATTATATTGATTTGACTATGTTGATTCTTGCTGCTGCTGCTGCTGTTGCTGTTTTAGGCTCTTCAGTTGCTGCTTTCTTTGTGCCAAACAAAGAACGATATAATTCATCTTTGGCATGGTCTGTCCATGTGTCGTTTGTTGTGATGGGTGCCATGAAATTTACAAGTTTCTGATGTACATTATAACGTAGCCTACGACCTTTTGTAGCCCTAGTGTCAATTTTCCTTTTCATTTTACTTCTCATATTTTGCAGCATAATCCACTGTTTACTGAGCTGAATTGGATCTGTTATGTCAGCTGACTTATGTTCTATCAATTCTCTGAGCAGTTGATGATAGAAATCATCATCATCATAGATTTCAGTATCGTATTCTTGTGTTCTTCGTCCATCATTGTCATCCAAAGTAATTGGTTCTTTTCCAATAATATCATATTCTGAACGTTTTAACTGTGTTTTCTTTATTAATTTATCTTTATTAGCTAATGCAAATTCTATTTGTTTAACAGCAGGTTGATTTGCTCCTTTACTTATCACACCTGCTGCTATCCTTGTTTTATCATTCCATTTTTGTATGACAGAATTTCTATAATCCTTGTACGCTTTATGATTTTTGGATATTATATTTTCAAACTCTGATAATCTAATCTTTTTCTTTGGTGGACCTTTCTTTTCCTCCTTGTCTGATTCTTCAGATTCTTCTTCCTCATTATCTTCATCTTCTTCCTTAACATTCATTTCATCGTCAGTGTCTGAAGGAATTTCCTCATCCATAGAACCTTCTTCTTCTTCTTCTTCTCCTTCTTCTTCTTCTGATTCATTCCCATCTTCATTTGATTTTCTATTCTCACCTTTTCTCAAAATTCCTTTTGTTTCAGGGAAGTTACTGAGCAAGTTAGTTTGTAACTTCAACAAATTACTTAACAAACCAGTTAATTTTTGTTTAGTCTCACCACAGCCTTTTTTAAAGTCGCTGCCAGTCTCATAATCTTTGTATATATCATACTGTGGCATTTTATTACTATTAACCAGACATTTCTGTAATTTTATTCTCATTTCGAGTAAATTCTCCCAAAGCTTCAATTGCTCTCTAACACAGTTGCCTTTTTCTACTTCTGCTCTAATATTTGTAGCAGACATAGTTTGAATGCCATTTTGATCTCGACTTCTTCTAAGTGGATTAGATAAATCAATACTATCTCCAAATTCATCATCATCGTCATCATCATGATCGTCATCATCATCATCATCGTCGTCATCATTTTCTTGCAATGATGCAACACCACCATCACTCTCTTCTTCATCTGAACCTTCTTCTACATCATCTAATGATTCATCATCTTCTTCACTACCAGATTTTTCATTTAAAATCTCTTCTGTGTTTTCCTCTGAACCATCCGCATCGTCATCGTCAGCTTCCTCTTCACTTCCCTCAGAACTTTCATCTTGATTGAAAATCTTTTTCTTAGAAACCTTTTTACCAGCATACCTAAAAAATAAAAAGAAATTTGTAAACATTTGAGGTACACATAAGTAAACAAACAGCTAATACGAAATATAACCTCAAAATATTGAAACCTTATTTAAACCTATTTAAACTAATTCAAAAACTCTCACCTTTTGTCCGCGTCTTCCAGAAGACCAACATTACGTTTACGTAGGTTCGAGCTGCTGAATTCAGTCTTCAAAACCTCGGCATCGCCGTCTTCGTCGTCAAACTCTACAACTTTTGCCTTCGTTTCCTCGGCTTCATCGTCAGACTCGTAGCTCGTCGGGATAGGCGTGACCAAATTGCTGATTTTCTCCGCTAAACTCACCTGCTTCTTCTTTGCAGACATTTTAATCTATTAATGTATTATATTCGTTCAATAAATTATACTCAGAATGTACGCATGCGGCGAGAAAAACGCGCTACCATAACCAAACGAACGCGCCTACACCGTACACGGCAACACGGTTACACGTGACAATATTTTTAGGTGGCGCTCGAAGCATTTTTTCAGGCGCGCGTCTCGTCGTTTAAAAAAATGTCTCGCTCGGTATTACTGCACCTCTACCTTACCGATCGTAGATGTAGTTTTCACATTTCCCGTCGCGCGCGACGATTATGAAATTGTACAAGTTACACGCGTCGCGTGCGGTTAACGTATGCGTGACTTCGACTTCGACTCGAAATTGCAGATGAGTAGTAATCCGTTGGCTAGATACAATGTAAAAAAATTACGGCTAAAATTGTGGCCGCCACGGCGCACAGCTGCAAAATCACTAAATTGCTATATGATTATCGTATTCGTGCTACTTTAAATGTAAATGCAGAATGAGCAGCAGTCGAGACATTATATATATTTTCGTAATGACGATTTGAATATATGAGGAAATTATACGTTGCGTTAAGTGCACGCGCTGTTTGAAAATGAGAAATTTCAGAAAATATTTTAATAATGGCTCATTATCATTGGAAATACTAAATTGATGTAACTGTTGTATATACTTTTCACATTGACGCTGCATAATTCATCGTCTGTTACTGTGCAACTAATAATGAATACGTATGAAAGGTAAACAGGCTCTACATAAATTAAAAGATAAATAAATTTTAAAATGACAGAAACCATGTTCGCAGGAATTTGCATTTAAAATTTGTTTTATTATTAAAAATTTAGGAGTAATTTAAAAATGTTAATTTTACAAATTTTACCATTATTACTTTTGTTACCAAAGTGTGCAAATAAATAACATACTACTTAATTTTGTATAGGGTAAACGTACTAGTTGTCGACCACGAAGAAAACCGAACTTCAACTTTTAATAAACAGTAAAAAAAAATAATCAAATTAATTTAGAAAGTATGCTAAAATACTTGAAATATATTTAAAATTACATTTAAATTTAGTTGGTGGTATAAAATTATCGCGAAAAAGCTAAAAAATTACTTTTTTTTCAAAATATATAGAAATTGATACACTGAGAGAAAAAATTCTAATAATCAATATATTGATATCTTTGAATGTTTACGTCTTGAAGACGTTATAGTAACCTTTCGTATATTAAGATACATTCTCAATTAATCCAAATTGCTGTATCTTCATACACTTAGTAACCGTCATTTCTTAACTATTAATATATGAAAGTTTGGTTTGATTTTCAATTTCATATATTTATATAGTTAAGATATTAAGTTTATTATAACCTTTCATTTCTCTCAGTGTAGTTGTCGGATGCATATTCTAGTAAGTAGTCGTCATATGCATAGAAGTCAGTAGTCGGCCACAATTTTTCAATAAAAATTCTATAACTGTTGGTTGCATTCTATAATTTATATGATTAAAATACAACCCGTATAAAATGTATATACTCTCTCAAGATGAATGAGTGAAAAATGAAAACATAAATAAATAATAAAATAAATAATAAAAGATAAGGCTAAAAACTTAAAGAATAAATTAAAAACTTTATATTTAAAACAGAGTAAACATTGATTGTAAACATTGATTGTTTGTTTTAATATATAAATTCTATATTTGTTAAAATTTTAGTATGTAAGTTAGTTATGTAAGTTAGTATTCTAATGTATTCCTGCGGTCTATATTACATATAGCTATGTCTACCTCTATAGAATTACGCACGTGTAATTAATCTGGATAAATAAATAAGTAAATAAATAAATAATCTTTGTGTTTTAATCTGAAGGGTCAAAAAGTTCAAACGTCTGAGGATTTTTATTAGTGCGTTTTTGATTTATGTTAATTTTTCAGTTTGAATGATGCAGTTTTTGCGTTTGTTTAGTGATAGAGTTGATATGATGATAGATGAGAGAGCAGAAAATTACCTACTATTTCGATTTCGAGATATGGATTAGCTATCTTTTTTTATAATTAAAAAATTATATCTCGGTAAATTAACATTGAACTTTTGGGGGAAAAAATCCTGGTAACGTACAATTATAAGAACTATGTAGGTATCATAAAATGTTAAATTTATTATATATGCATTAGATCTCGAGAAAAAAATTAAATAATCGAAAAAATCGTTTTCGTTGTCACAAGGTAACTGGAGTAAAAAGTATTTAATCGCTTTCATATTTTGTAAAAAGGTAGACTAACTTTGCAGATCTATTGCAAAGGTTAGTTGGAGATTAGAAGGTTTATTTTGGATAGTGTGCAAAGAAGTACTAGAATTTCTTGGTGATCCCGCTAATTTTCTTTTCTTTTTCTTCTTCTTTCCTTGCTATACCCATCTGTCTAATAAATTTATTTAAGATTTATGAAAAGACACATTTCGATACTCGTAGGAAATGTAGGAAAACACTCAAACGGGCGGTTGGTTTTAAATACTTGAGTACCAAAGAGCATCGACAATAAACAGTAAAAGAAACTCCTATTGGTCGACTTCTAGTTTGAGTTATATGTTACTCGCAAGGCTGATTCTAAAAGTCGTCCAGGCCGGTCAACTTTTAAAAATTATTTAAAACGACGGCTTAGTGACCGACCATACTTAAAAACTAATTTTTAAGTGATTTCAAAGTAAATTAATTGTTTAAACGTTATATCAAATGTGTTTTAGATTATTTAAAAAGTATTTTCGGAAAAAAATTTATACCTACTAATACAATTTAAAAGCTACTTATAATCTAAGTCTATATTTTAGTAAGAAAATTATATTTTTATGTGCACAGTTAAGGTCAGTTTACAAATATATTTACAATAATATTTCGTTTGCATCACCATAATACATCATTTAATATGCATTGCAGAGTTGAAATACTTGTAAATCTATATACAAATATTTTGGCATTCAAAATTCATTTTTATCACAATTTTATAAAATAAAAGTGGTCGATAACTGAGGGATGACCGACTACTGGTACCTTTATCCTATAATGGAAAAATTATCATTCTTAAAAAGCCTTTTCGTATTTATCTTATAATTACATGGAATTAGCTGTAAGTACAACAAGAAATTGATCAACAAGAAAAATGGAATATTTTCAGAGTTAAATTTTGATGTAAAATAAAAGTGGCTTTCTCGGACAAAATAAAAATCAAAATTTGATGAATTAAAATATGAGATCTAGCTAGAGAAATCAAACGCGTTTATCTTCGATTTGCAAGTCACGTATCTTTGAAGTCAAGGACGATCTTAAGCTGGCAATGTATTTTTCTTCGACATTTTACATAGGGGAGACCCGGGCTTGTTGGCAGAGGTCAAGGTTATTGATGTCAGTAATGTAAAATGGAATCAGGAATATTTGTTTTTTATTTTTGTTTTTTATTTTAGTTTTGGAGTTTATTTAATAATCGCCTTACTTCCTCCCACCCGGCTGCGTGCCTTCCTCTCCTACGTGGAACTTGCATCCCTCGGCTACTTGGGTTTTTGAGTTTATTTAATAATCAACTTGCTTTTTCCAGCGCATCTGGGTGCCTTTCTCTTCTACGTGGAACTTGCATCCCCCGGCTATTTGGGTTTTGGAGTTTATTTAATAATCAACTTGCTTTTTCCAGTCCGTCTGCGGGCCTTCCTCTTCTACCTGGAACTTGCATCCCCCGGCTATTTGGGTTTTGGAGTTTATTTAATAATCAACTTGCTTTCTCTCGCTTATCTGCGTGCCTTCCTCTACTACGTGAAACTCACATCTCCCGAAAATCATATTTAGAAAATTCACAATATGATTTTATATAGTTCGTCCCCCCTAAGTAAAGCTCCTGGATCCGCCCCTGAATATAATAATATCGTTATTTACTCAATGATTTATTATCAGTGAACTTACCACAGACAGGTGGCTAACTTACCCCGCTTATGGGGCAGGTTGACAAAAAATCGTGCAATTAGAAACTTGTTTCTACCTTTTTTTGTGATCAATTTACAAATTTAAAAAAAATCATGAAGATGCTCTATACGAAGTACTTTCATGTACTAAAACAGTTTTGTTGTTTTGCAAAAAAAAATAAAATATGAAAAGTCGGCCAACCTACCCCGGTCTCCCCTAATAGTAGTTGAAATTGAATAGCAAATGAAAGTCTTCGCTCCAGATTGCATCGCTGTATTCTCGTATTCACAATTTATTTTTACTCATTGACTTCTCGAGCACTTCAAGTGGTATGCAGTGTTCGAAGAATTGCTGCATAAAGAGCTGATGCAGAAACGTTTGATTAATAATTTTTATTTTACTTTTCGTTCTTTTATTAGTAACTTTATTAGTATTAGTATAGATTTATTGTAAAAATAATAGTTTTACGAAATTAAAACAGCGGGTATAAATCCATATACATAACAACAGTTTTAAAGTATTTTAGAATATAGTGTTACTATCTCTTAAGATGGTTCTCCTCGGACTCCTTATAAGTCAAAGCAGTGCTAAATGCAGAGGTTACCTAAAATAAAAAAAAACCATAGTTGTAATGTGATTTATTTATTTAAAATGATAGTGATAGTCAATGTATTATAAATAAAGTGTATTTAACATGACTAAGATAACTTTTTTCACAAAATGGCGATATTCTAAAAATTAGATATTGTCACAACAAACAATATTATCGCTCGCTTCGCTCGGGCCGCAGTCACTGCAGGCGGCACTAATCGGAAAAAAGTAGATACACGAGCATAAGCGTCGCAGTTTCTAAGAGTGAGATTATGTGACGTTTTCGACCCTAAAATCAGGGATTAAGTACAAATAACTTTCTGCCGAGCATGCGAAAAAATTGTATATTTCGCGGCTATTGTATATTTCGAAGGCTATTGTATATTTGGCGAGTTGCTGATCGCGCGAAGCGAGGGCATCAAATCTCTCACAGGCGTACATAGCCTACTTTACTCCCTAGGTGCATAATCTACTATTTTTAATAAGTGCAGGAATAGGGCTTTTTTGCATGAAAAGTGGATAGGAGATCGGGTATATCGAGTCGTCATAACGGGAGACTAAGTTCTCTTCTTCCCGCTACTACGGGAGGCCTCACTGGACGCTCAAAATGCTTGAAACGGCCTTTTTCATGCACGTGTTGAAAAAATAAATTATATATTTGGGTTATATATTGTACCATTTCACTTAAAATAAGTATTTTTACAAGTTTTTAGTTCTATAAATATTAAATATATACAAAGTTATGCCTCTGAAAGTAGTGAAAAATACTTGATCTTTGTAATGGAGTGTGTGCATCAGAAGTTTACGCTCAGTCTTGACTATTCTAAAGCATTTTTTAACAACCAATACAAACAAAAATTGGTTGGGAAAATAAAAAATGTGTCTAATATATATTTATTTGAAAGACATAACCTATTATCAAAATGTTATTGTAGTAATTTTACTATTTTTAGTTAAACAAAACGTAGAAAAAGAATTTTTGTTTAGTGAAATTATGATATTTTAACCAAAAAGTATTGCTTATAGTATTTAAAAATAGTACCTGCTTTATTAGATCAATTAAAAAAAACTGATGTGCATACTTCTTTTAGAATATTAAAACAATTAATTTTGATAAAACAAGCTTTAAACTTTTAATACAGTTAGAATCCAAAAAAACTTCTAAATTATGATCAAACAAAAAAAAAAAAAAAAAAACAAGAAAACAAGTAAAAAATGCACTGTTTTTCCATTTTTTGAATATAATTTTATATCATTTAATAAAAAAAAATGAGATTTTTCGAAATTTTTTGCGTTTTTCCACTTCAGTCTTCCCTTAAAGCTTTACAAAAAATTACCATTATGTCAATGCTAAAGAAATGACTCTAGATCGACGTCAACAAATTATAACAGATGAAGAAACTGGTGATGAGAAAGTAGACATAACTTATAATAATTTTCAGTATATTTCAGTTATTGTTACCTTGCAATTAGTTCGCATTAGGTATATTAAAATTCAATAAATTTTCAATTGTAAGAAATAAAATTGAGTATTAAAATTTCACAATATTAAAAAAAAAAAGATCTTATGCGTGTAACTTCACTTGATTCTTTTTCTACTAGTATTTTTTAAGATTTCTAGATATTTTTTTAAACGATTTAATTCATCCGATTGTTTTCAAAAAGTATGTAAGAAAAAAAAATTACTAGTACTTTCAGAATATGCTCTAATTTCTAGCAGATTTACGAAGCCCGCGACACAAAAAAATTATTTTCGATTTTGTAATATTTTTCTTCATTTTTTTTAACTAACCAAATATTATCCTATTGGTCCGAAAAAAATATGAATGAATAAGAAATTACAACGTCTATTCCGCATAAAAAGGCATTACCTCAGGATCCAGTTGAAAAAGGCGTTATCTCGGAAGCCGGTTGAAAAAGGCGTTATCTCGAAAGCCAAATGAAAAAGGCGTTATCTCGTGCGATGATGTTTTGGAACCATAGTTTTAAAATAGATAGAAAAGCTTTGATTTGACTTTTTACAAATTATAAAATATTACTTTCTTCAGAAGTTAAAGCTTTCCAAGATAGGGTTCAAACAGTGTTGAATATTGTTGAATACTCTAGATCTTTTTGAACACGTTTTTAATAATATTCATAATATTGGTGATTTGGTAAAAAACAGACTCCAGAGGAACTAATTTTGTCTAGTTTGCTAAATTCACATATTCATAATACTTTAGTCAGCTTTTGAGAGCTTATAAAATCTACAGTATCTAATATTTTTCAATGTATGAAGTCAAATCAAAGCTTTCCTATCTACTTTAAAACTATTGTGCATTAAATGAATCGGCACTGAATAATAACTCAGGACGGATTAGAGACGAGGTAAAATGTAGTGGATGGCTTTTGCTTAGAGCAACTGATATGAAAAAATATTTACAAGTGTGAATGGGTAATCATGATTACTGTTGAAGATATGGTTTGACAGAGTAACATGTATGGGTAGATTTAATAATTGATAGGATGATATATATACGATGATGGTGGCTCTACTTGTAGTCACGATGGGTAAGAGATAGCCACCTGACGGAGATTAGCGAACTAAGTGATGGAAGAATCCTAAACAACTATTTTTTCATAGTTTTTCAAATATAATTATTTAAAAAGTTATATTTAAAAGCAGGTATGAAATACATCATTTTAAACAAAATAACACAGATTATAAATCTAATAACTTGTGATTCCATTATAAAGAGTTACGGGTACTGAGCTTCATTTTTATTTATCAGACATCGTTTACCCAATTTCGTTTTGCGGAAACCATGCCCTCTCGTCGTAAGTCTTACGATAATGTACACAAAAATCGTATTCAGAATGTCAAATAATTTCTTGGATTTCTTTATTACCGCCTAATCGTCAGTGCTGCCAACTTAAAATCGGGAGAAAAAAATTTTCTCGTGAGTTGTCCCCTTTTCCCAACCGGATTCCGAGTTGTCTCCTTTCGAACCGGACTCGGAGTTGTCTCTTCTTCGAACCAGACTCCGAGTTGTCTCCTTTTCGAACTGGACTTTGAGTTGGCTCCTTTCTATCCGGAAGCGACGATATACCGTCGGCCGAGAGGAAAAAGGTGACAACTCAGCCAAGCGCTAAGAAAGGTGGTCTTAGCGCGGCCGAGTTGTCACCTTTCTTAGCGCGCAGCCGAGTTGTCACGTTTTTTAGCTCGAGTTCTCACCTTTCTTATCGCTCAGCCGACGATATGAGATATAAGTAGCGGTTCTCTGTTTTGCCTGATACGACCGTTTTGCTCAAATTTACCCTATAAGATATTATTGAAAATATTTATATTCATTTACTCATTGATTCATTTTTTATCTACTTACATACAGTATATATAAGATGATAGTCCTGATGTTATAATATTATCAAGTATTATAATATAAGTAGTGAAATGATAACACAGCAAATGTGGGAGGACAACCCAAGGCTTAAATAAAAACTCCTTTAATTAATTTTTTTCCATAAATACCGGCAACGTTTCGTCCCTAGTATGGGACCTCTTCAGGCCATAATACTTAAATAACTAATATCACATCAGAGACGAATACGTCTCTATCGTCGTACGCATTTCAGTCTATGGCAGTCATTATTTAAGCCTTGGGTTGTCCTCCTACATTTGCTGTGTTATCATTTCACTACTTGTTAATATGGAGAGGAATATCAATACTTATTATAATATAATATAGAGGTGATTAAAGATGTAGTGCTGAATCATTAATAGTTATACAGGCGGTGAAAGACCCCAAAGCATTTCAAAAGTTGAAAAATTATAGTAATATATTTATTTTACTAAAAAAGCAAATATCATTAAATTTTAATAGCTTTGAATTTCATTTATTTTACATTCATCAATCATAACATTTTAGATACAAAAAATCTATATTGTATTTTTATATTTAAATTTTTTCTCGATCAAAATATTGATTACATTTAATAAAAAGTTCTTAACAAGCGCTCATTTTACGATTCCGCGTAATATTTCAATTCCCGCAGAAATCGATTCCCGAACCGATCCACTTGATATTCATAGCAAAGCAATAATATAACCTTAAATATATTTCCCCGATCCAAAACCCATAAATCATCAACCTCCATCCAATAATTGCATTTTTTCCACACAACCTTCCAAATTATTAATTCACTCGGCACAATTTTTTATTACCCCACCGCAGAGACCAATAATATATAGGTAAAAACACTCCGCACGGAGTTCTCGCAATTAATCAGCCTTCGATTTCCCCTGTTCGCCGAAGATCGTGCACGTAAAAAAAAAGTAGTCCACCGTTATTTTTTTTTTTGCAAATGCAACTCGTCAGCGCATCTATCATATAACAACCTATATCCTCGCGGCTTTTCAACGAATCCTTCGGCAAACGGAACTCTCAAGAAGATTTATCAGCTACACACTCTCGCGCCCGTGCAATAAAAAATGCGCGAAACTCGCACAAAAACAGGCTCAGTTCCTCTGCGGCCATTGGCGCGGCGGGCATTAATCAAATCGATACACGAATAACGAGACGTATAGATGCTAAAAATGCAAAAAAATCTCCACACGCTTACAAAAAAATCCTGTATGATGTAGAAGGAGAAAAAAACGTTGTGGAGCTCAAAAAATTCTTGGGAAACGTGACACATCGGCAGCGCGCGACTGCCGCGCCAATCGCAATCTCGACGCCCCATCGCCTCTCTCTCGCTCTCTCTTTCTCTATCTTTCTCTTTTTCGAAAAAGAACGTAATCGCGCGCGAGCGCGCGGCGCCGATCAAAAAGCCCCGACGCGCGCGCGGCATCATCGGCAAGAACAAGAGCCGAGCGACGGCCGGAGTGAATGTACGTATATATAGATGTATATATGTATATATCCTCCCCCCGTTGCGAAACGACTTCGCGCGAGTGAGCGAGAAAACGAGCGGCGTCCCGGCCTTTGTAATAATCATAATAATAATGGCAATAATAAGACGATGATAATCCGATGAAAAAAAAGGTGAGCAGAGTGAGAGAGGAGGGAATTCGAAAATCTCTCTCTCTCTCTCTCTCACTCTCTCGTGCTTGGTTAAGCCCCAACGGCGCGGACAGGCGGTGTGAGAGGCGGCGGGAGAAAAACATGTTGACGACTGTTTTACAATACGATAAAGTTTTACGTCCTTATTTTTGACATGAGTTCTCTGAGAGGGAGTGTGTAACGCGATTTGGACTGTAAAGTCGCTTATTCGGGGATTTTATGGTGAATCATTACGCATCCTTGTAAAATATGAATGTTGAGTCACGACAGGACCGCTTGTTTAACTTTTGTTTCATATATATAGATTTTTTTTACTTAATAAAAATTCTTTGCATCGTATACGTGTACAACTGATTAGAGTGATAGGTACCGTTATATATCTCGCAGCGCCTAAAAATGTATATAGATAGAAGAGCCGAAAAGTTTCCCTGGAAGTTGCGTAAGCTCGATGTGTGTGTATTCAATTCATCGCACGTAACGCGTAGCTTGACATCTTGTTCTAGCAAATGTTAAAAAGAAGACGTATTCCTTCGGGAGAAAAGAGGCGAGATGTTGGAAATGATTAAACATTGTGCAGGTAACGCGACTTTTTCCCGGCGACTTCGACGACTTCAAACGCTTTCCAGCGTCCGCGCGAAGTTGCCCCCGAGCGTATGAAGAAAATGTTCTCTGACTTTGAAGTATGCTGTTTCTTGTTTTGCCATTTATTCTTTAACAAGCTTGTTAAATGCGAGCTTGCTTTCATTCAATCTTCGCAAAAACTTATTGTACATACGAATGAATATAAATGTTGTTAAAACTTATTTCGAAAAAGAAAAATGTGAAAACATATTGCTGTTATTAAAAATTGCATGTTCTTTTTTAACGAGTATTCGTAAATTCAAATCATTTTGAGAAAATTATACCAATACGATTCTTATATATGTGATGACAACCGGATTCATTATTCCGAATGACGTACAAATTAGAATAAATGAGTGAAAACAAGTCTATAATCACATATGCGTTTCGTTTAACGATTCTTCGAGCGCGACGTCAATAATCGTAACTCAACTAAAACCCCCGGTGCTCTCTGTCTATCTTCATAAATTAAAGTTAAGCCATCATCATTTTTAAGGATGTCTTAATTATCGCTGAGTCATCACTTTTTACCGAACGAATTGAATTACTTTGCAGGAATTTCGGAGTTTCTCGGACTTCGCTTTAGCTTAATAACGCTTTCTTGCTTTAACGGACAATTTTTCTGCCCCCTTCTCTAACAAAGGACACCCTTTTCCTCTACCCTCTCGCAGCATAACCACCTACACAATAGCCAAGACAGTACGTTTACCTACAAGTTTCATACAACGAGCTTTGTTAACACTATAATACCTAACCACACGCAACACAAAAATTAATATTCCCTATTTCTCACCTTATTTGCAAACTCTAAAACCTAAAATCTTAATCCTCTCTTCGAATAATCCTCTCTCCCTCTCTCTCTAAAACTTGTATTCCGCAATTCTCGGACCTTTTTCGCCGAAGAGCTTCCCCAGTAAATCCTCAACTTTTCATCGCGTCTCCTCCTCCCTTCGCGCAGTTTAACAAGTTCCATACGTTTCCACATCGCGCGTAAAGTCATACACACAGAGACGCGTGGATATATTCCGCGTGCTCGCACAGGGGCGTCGTCCCCAGGCCGCTTTGAAGAAAAAAGCCAGGCCATCATCATCTCTGCGCGCGCGAAGAGAGAAGAAACGGCGCGCAGCTTTAAGCGCAAACACGTGCGATACGACCGTGAGCAGCCATTACCTTCTTCTCTTCTTCTTCTTTCCTCTCTCGCTCTCCATACTCGTGCTGTCTCTCTTGTGCTCGCTACGACGCCTCGGGCAGCATTTTAACAACTTAATTTCTGACGACGATCGCGCGCCGCTCTTGCTCGCAGGGTGGGGGGAAGCCTCTTTCTCTCTCTCTCTACAACTGCCTCAGCCTTACTTAACTCTCTCTCTCTCTCTCTCTCTCTCTCTCTCTCTCTCACTCTCTCTCTCTCTCTTCCTCTGCCGAGAAATCGTTCTCTCTTTTTCGTCCTTTTCTCGCGCTCGCGTGCGCGCGGCCGGGCATTACGAACGGCAGAGTGCATCTGCAGAATAGAGGGAGAGAGAGAGAGAGAGAGTGCGCTGCACCCTCTTCTTGCGGAGCGGCTGTAAGACGTCCTTCTCCGCGGCCTGCTGTGTCTTTTTCTTTCTCGCCGCCGCGGCTCTCATTCGTTTCTTTATACGTGTGTGTGTGTGTGTGTGTGTGTGTATGTGTGTATATATATACACACACACGCGTATTTTTTCGGCCTCTTTCTCGCTTTCGGCAGTTTCGGCTGAAAGGAGAGCGCGCGCGCCCGTGCTGAAAGGAAGGGAGCGAGAGAAAAGAACGATAAAGCGGGGGCGCTCGCAGAGACCCCGAAAAATATACGCACACGTTTCCCCTCCACGCGCACGTAAGACGATTTTCTCTCGCGCTCCTCTTCTCTCCGGCCGGGGCTTATACTTATACATACGTATATATATTCGCGTACACTGCTGGTATATATGCATGAAGGGGGGAGGTAAAGAAACAAGCAAGAGAGAAAGAGCGAGAGAGAGAGAGGTATAAGCGCGCGCACGCGAGAGGATCTTTCGCTCCTTCTCTCTCGCTCCGGGTTCTCGCGTAATAAAGTTATCGAGGAGGTAGGAGCCGGGCTTGTGCGGGTGCGAGAGAGCTCTCGCGGCCGTATGTATACATACAAGTATACGAGAGAGAAAGACGGAAAGAGAGAGAGAGAGAGAGAGAGAGAGAGAGAGAGAGAGAGAGGGAGAGAGAGAGAGAGAGAGAGAGAGAGACGCTGGAAGCAAAACCAGTTTAGAGATGTGTTTTAAGCGAGAGGTTGCACGCTTAAAAAAGCAGTAAGTCCTGCCTCATGCGCTCGCTGGCTCGCGCGCGAGAGCCGAATAAGAAAAAACAAATGGGCCCCCGGCCCAGGCCGCGAGAACACGAGCGCGCGAGAGGGAGAAAGGAAACGAGCGAGAGCGAGAGAGAGAAAAGGACCGACCGACGTAGAAGAAGAGAAGGACGGCTCTTCCCTCTCTCGCTCTCTCTCTTACGCTTATACTCGCGCTCCGTTGTGCAAGACGGAGAGAGAAAAAGCGAGGCGTGGCGCGAGCGAGCTAGCGAGAGAGAGAGAGAGAGAGAAAGCAGCATACACAGCGTCCGCCGCGCGGCCTCTAGCACACGTCTTCATTAGTCCAGCATCGCGCGCCCTGTCGCTTCGCTGGCCGCTCGCGCACGCGGCTGTAACAGCAACAGCAGCCGCAGCAGGAGCTCCGCGCTTTGCTCAATGGCGTAGCAGCCGGGCCATAGTCGCAGCCTCTCTGAGCGCGCGCTCGCGCACATTTTTGCACGCTTCTTTTTTCGAGAGAGAGAGAGAGAGAGAGAGACGGTTCTCCGTATTTATACTTTATTCATGAAGCTTTTTTTCACAGGTGTGTGTGTATGTGTGTGGAAAGTGTAGGGAGAGAAGGAGGCAGCGACGGCGGAGAAGAGAGGGAGAAGAAGGGAGGGAGAGAGAGGAGTACATGATTGAGATGTTTATGGCGGATTGGAACTTGAGTTGCAATTTGCGATTTTAAGTCAATGGACTCGAGGAGAGAGAGAGCAGAGAGGGAGCGCGCGCGCGCGGCTTCCGGTAGCCGCGATGAGGAGGGGAAGAAAAGAGGGGAGAGGGTTTTAATAAGATTTTACGACGGTTCTGATGAGAGAAAGAGAGAGAAAGAGAGGCGCTTGGTGTGTGTGTGTGTATGCGTTGATTGGCGATGATTGTTCGAGTAGACGGGGTTTATAAGTGTAGCGGCGAGGACGATGTGTTTAGCGGTTTGTAAAAATTGGGGTGGATTGGGTTACCGGAAAGGGGGGGTTTATGGAGTTGTTACTTTTGGGAGTGGGGTGATGATTATGCGGAACTAGATAGAAAATTCGGGATAGATTTGTACGCTGAAAAGTATGAGACACGGTTTAATACAAATTTTGGAAAGGAAGAACAAATTTAACACTACATTTTTCTGTATAAGATATATATATATATATATAAAGTAATGGACGTCGATAAAACGTACCTTGGGTACATGTGATGTAAATATAATGTAACAAGACACCTCTGAACAATATACTCAATGCACTTTGAGCCTGAAGCGTACAACCCATTCAAACAAGAAAAACCCTTTTGTTTACCACTCCAATCATCTATTTCTCCAACCTGCACCTTTTTTCTCTATGACAAGCCAAGAACAGCAATCAGGCCCTCAAATGAGTCCGACAGAATCGGCATGCCAGTACATAATTTTCCACTATAATACCCACGGTCGTTGCAATCGTTCCTGCGCCGATAATACAACGCAATCGTGAACCAAAAAGTCATCATCGCATTGCTACCCATCAAGTTCCAAAATCAAAAGGAAAGCCCCGACATTATTATATTGAAGGAACAAAGACGCGAGCAATCGTCCGATCGTATAGATGTCGATTCATCAAGCGGTCGCCGATGAGCCCCGCGTATACGCATCGTGTACTATAATGAAAAACTGCGCCGGGGATGAGTAATGAAGTCGTCTCTTTCTCTAGAGAACGAGCTGTCGATGTAGTTTGAGCGGCGACAGGTATATATACGCGCGTCGTGTCGTTCGGCTCGCTGTAAAAAACGTCTCTTGTTCGTCTTGAGGCTGTAACGAGGACTCGTACAAAGGTGTGTGTGTGTGTATGTGGGGATAATAAGTATTATAGAAATGAAAGGTCTACAAAGCGTGCGGTTTTGTTCGAGTCTCATGTTTATTACAGAAAAATGAATAAAATACTATTTAACAAAATAACATATTTTTATACTATCACAGATATAAGAGCTACGCAGAGCGGATAGCACAATAAATATTACACTTTCTTTTAATTTGACTTTGAGAAGTTTACACATGGAATTGCACATTGTTTGTGATACATTGTTTTGTTACAGTATCACTTGACTCAGTTCCGATACAGATATGGACTGGATTAACCCGCCTGCGTTCTATACCAAAATCTACTGTGCTCCGCAAATGCGTAAGCTAAAGACTCGCCTTTTGAGATAGGTCAAGTCCCCGTCTAATTTTTCTTACGGGTTCAAAAAAAAAATTGAATTGAAAAAGTAGCAAAATTATAGAAGTTTATTGATTTTTATAAATATTGAATATTGCGTGAAAAGCTACAATACTGAATGCACCACTTTGAATTTTGTACTTCTTCCCATAGTTAGCATCATCTTTGAAAACATTGAAGTTGCTCATTTCCGAAGTGGTCCAGTCTCGGCTAAATTCGTATACGCAGGAGGGCTAAGAGTTTTAGAGTTACAGTACATTGTAAGTGATTTTATAAGATCGTAGCTTTAATCGTTTATACGATAACATGATATTGACGAGATTTTCCTGAAACGGTATGTAATAACATAGTTAGCTATAGATTATACTTTCATCTCCATCATCTCTAACATTGATAATTCGAAAACAGCGATTTCACGTCTTTACGAAATTGATACAAATCTCCTCGAGCTTCATTTATAGCACTGTGTGACCTAAATCCGCACTTAAGTCACGGCTAGCTGTGACTTAAGTAGTCCATTATTACACTGTGAAATAATGAATTTACTTAAGTCACAGGCACGTAATTAACGCCAATTATCTACCAAAACTATTCAAAAATACGATTTTACATATAAGAATGAACAGGAAAAGAAGTAAAACTTCGTTAATAGTTGACGAACCACAAAGAATAAATAAAAATGATGATAATAAGGCTTGTCTATATTATAGGTTAGTTTCATCTGCTATGGGATAGCAGACCGCGCGCTTTTTAAATATTCAATATTAAACTGTATGGATTTTAGTTTTAAAAGTCTTTCTCTTTAATGATATAACGTATACAAATCTTCCACTTTCATAAACTTCAACTTATTGTTAAAGATACAATCAAATTGCCAAGAATCTAGTTTTATGATTTTTTTATGTATATATTCAATATTCTAGATTCAATAATAACCATATTCTATATCATGTATTCTATTATTTAAATAACGTTTTATTAATTTTTTTCAGGGCGGGGGGCTGCCCCCCCCCCCCCCTCCTTCCGCCCCACACTTCTCCCACCCCACTTCCAAGTTCCAACTATCATTATAAATAAGCACAAATAAATAAAATAAGAATATGGCGGATTTATGTCACACGAGCTATAAAATAGTATACGATGCTCGTGACTTAAGTGGCTCATTATTACACGGCGTTTAGCGCCCTTGCTGCGCTCGGGTGCTAACCTCACGCCGTGCAATAATGGGCCACTTAAGTGACACGTATCGTAATATGCTATTTTGCACCTAACTATAGCGCATACGTATGTAATATGTCATATGTATGTATCTATTATTGTTCACATGATTCACGGGAGGCATGATAATTCAGTTCTGTTGATAAAATTTGTGCGTCAGCAAACCATCTCGATACTATAAAACATATAACAAAAAAAAAAAAAAAAAAACAACAACAAAAGAATAAGGCGCCAATAACCCGTCTCTTCCATGATTTTCGAAAACAATTCGTAACAAAGTACACCGTATCCGGACATCCTTATGTATACCTCGTTAGTGCGCAACTCGCGGTACCGCTCGGGTATACTATAATTCAATTAGCTGACCGATAATCAGAATGATTAGGCTCGTCGTCGTCGCCGTCTTCGCCGCCGTGGCGGACGACAAGGACGCAAAGTATATCCATCGGTTTCATAACGCTCGGCAAACAGGCAAACATCGGCGAGAGTCTATATGCCCGCGGTAATTGTATTTACACTCTCTCGAGGAGAGGAGATACTATTTGCTCGGTATTAATGAATCCCTCGCTCTTTCTCTTTCTCTCCTCTGTTTGCCGGCGGGGGGGGGGAGAAAAAAGAGTCAACCGAAACTGGTTTCAAGTGTCGGAGGCGCGCACGCGTGGTTTCATTTGAATTTCGAATACGTGTTTACCCGTTGCGCGCCTCGCCGGGGAATACGCTTCACGAAGTCGGCCGTCCCCTATCGCTCTATACCTTCCTTACTATCCTCCTTCGGCTGCTGCTGCTGCTGCTTCTTCTTCTCCACCTTCGTTTTGCTCTCTCCCTCTCTCTCTCCATCCCTTTCGCCTGTGTTTTTTTCCTCTATTTCCTCTTTTTCTCGCTCGCTCACTTCGCTCCGCGTATCATAGACAAGAGCCGAGAGAGGGGGGAGAGCCGAGAAGCGCGATACACTCGGCCCGATAGGATTTTTATATCTCAATTTACATTTTCTCGTTCGTTAGCAGCCTGAACTTCCAGACGACGTTCGGTCCAATCTCAGCTACGTACAGGGCCGAGCCGTTCGGGCATGCCGCGATCTCGTGCGGGTTCGTGAAGGACTGGAATGTCGCCGAGAAGAGAGAGAGAAATAATTATTGTAATTGGTGATTTATTTTCTTTTTCTTTTTTGCTCGTGGCGGAATTGAACGAGTGAGTGACGTGTGTCGCTCGAGCGTTAATTTGCGGTGCACGCGGCGCACGTTATTCGATATACATTGTATGGGCAAGCTTTGCGGTCGTGTTTGCAGCTTCAAAGAGTGACAGACTCGCGAAAACGCTTTACAGTTAAATTCTTACGACGAAAAGAAACGCGTGAATGAGATTGATGTAAATAATGGTGGGTAGAATACGTTTACTTTTTATGACAACAAATAATGTTTTTTCAACGATGAAATAATTATAGAACTTTTTTATTCTCAAGCTTGTTCGCGATAATATTAATGAAAACGTTGTTCAGACTAAATGTAACGTGCAATATTAAATTCCGATCTTCCCGTTATGAAAGTATAATTCTGTTGCCGGTACATTTCTCCCAATTACGTAGTAAAAGATACATAATTACTGTCGCAATAATTTCAGCGAGCGCACGATTTATCAAACCCATAACTCTTGATGCACGACGCTGTAATAACATTGTAAATAACGCGCGTTTTGCCGAATCAACATTGAAATTTATGCGTTGCTCGCGCGTAAACATGTGGAATGATAAGTAATGCGAATTTCATACAACTCGTACGAAATGTGCTGTTTGTAACAATAATTTTTACAATTTATACTTACGTCGAATGTTGGACCCCATACAGCAACAACGGAATCGCGATCCGGTTTGACAGTGAAGCCCATGACTGGATTGTTCGCCTTTGTCGGTCCATTAATAGCGTACAGCACATCATCTAAAATCCAAGACCCCAAAATTACTATCACATACCGAACCATCCCCTCCCCCAAAATTTCGCTCATCATAATTATAGCATCATCTCCGAGTAACCCCATAAAAATTCCGTCGTAAATTCGCCCGACCCCAATATACACCTCTCTTCTCTCTCCTATAATACGCACAGCATAAATCGACGCGCGACAAAATCTACGATAAAATCAACCACTACTGAATTATGACGCGCGTGCGCATAAATATAATCCCACTCTCGCGCATCTCCTCTCTCTCTCTCGTGCTCACGTATAAGCTGTTAAATTAAAAAACAACATCGACGACGACGAGGATTTATCTCTCTCCTTCTCGCTCGCGCACAACGTACAGTTACATCCGGCCGAGTAACCCAAGTCCTTTGCCGTTTTGACGACTTTATTAAATTCGAGAGAAAGGAAGAGGAGGAGGAGGAGGCTAGGGAGAACGAGAGAGGAGAAGTAGAAGGAGGAGGAAGAGAGGAGAGGAAAAGACGATTATTACGAGCGTGCGCGCGTATGTGTATATATACCGTGCGAGGTGATGCCGAAGATCCTGCAGACACCTGGCCGGTTGAAGTGCAGCTGCAGCGGCACGAGCTGGCGTTCGTTGTCCGGGTGACGGCGCGACAGAGCCTCCGTCAGGTTGAAGCAGACTATGCGCTGGTGCTCCCGGTCGGCCACGCAGACATCGCCACGCTTCAGGATCGTCAGGCTGTGCGGGACTCGAAGTCGTAAAAGTTCTGGAAACGGTTTTCGTTCGATTCAATTGTTGGGTTTTCAAGTTTTGAATATTTGTGATTTTTTGTTAGAAAAATGTTAATGATTCAGCTAAAAGCTATTTGTATAATTTACTTTATTTGATGGTATGACAATAAAGCCCATGTTTATTATTGCACATTTTCATTTCATTGATTATTTATTGTGTAATTAAAACGTACACCGTAAATACAACCTACGCGTTGCTGGAATATTATAGCTATAATAAAACATATATGCTATAGCATATACCTAGCATATGTACGTTAATTAGTAAATCAACTCGACGAAAAATTTATGAGTACTTTTATTTTCTACCATTTATTTTTCGTCGAAGCTCTGCTGTACAATATCGAGCTAAAATTTAATTCAACGCGTTATTTTAGATGCCGTTATAAACGAGGCGTAGAATATTTAATTATTAAAAATTCGCTCACTTTCTCTTTGTATACTACAGTCGATTCGTGACCACTAGTGTGTTATATTCACGGTGAATATATTTTTAAACGAGAATAGCTTGTGATATTCCTTGCTCGATTTTGCAATTCTTATTTGTAGGCAAGAGTTGGCTTCTATTATTTCAAAATATTCACTAACAATGGAAGTTATTTATGAAACTTACTTTTGAAAAATTAAAAATAAATTGTATGCGATAGTTGTTATCCATAAACAAGTTTTGCATCTGTACGTTGTATTGAAAGCAATCGTATTGGGTGGTACTTTTTTGCAACATTAAATGAAGTCGGTTTATTTACTAACAAATAGGTCGTCTGCTACTGTGATATTATCTAGTCTGTTTTACCATACCAGACAAGCATCTTCGATATTGGCTAGATGTTTCATACTTTCTTTAGCTAGACTAACGGATTGTTGTGCGCGCGATGCGCGCACGTGGTCCTATATGTTTTCATCTTTACCCACCAATAAGAGTCAGTTTTATCCATCTAACATTATGGCTGACCTTCAAATTGAACATGGCTGCCCCAATTAATTCGATACTTAATCGCAGTCTCTCTTTTATATAGATGGAAAGCTACACAACAGCAGCCAGTAACGCTCTAAAAAACTTAAGTTATTATCGATATTTTTAGTCTTGTTTTAAGAAAAGGTTGCAAAAAGACTTCTTCAAACGATAATCAAACAATCTTAAAAAATCGCATATACAACTTTAAAAATAAAAAATTAAACTGGAAAAATAGAGCTTTCATCCACTTTTTCCAAATTAAATATTAATTGTTGACAAAGAAGATAGTGATTTTAGTATTTCAAACCTATAATATTAAAAGCACAGCAACAACAAAATACATTTCAAATAACAAAATTATTTTATTGGTTGAACAATCTTAAAACAGGTAAAGATTTATATCCCAAAATGCCCTCATCCTCCTAAGTGTTTTAAAATTATAACTTTACGGGTGCAAGGATTTAAAGAAGACAAAATATATGGGTCCCCAAAACCAAATGTCATGAGAAAAGCAATTGCAGGCAAAACTCAAAGGATGGCGCGGCTCCAAGGAAAACCCACAATCCACTTGTCTCATCTCGAAATTTCGCTCGTTCATTTTCCCAGATAAAGATCCTCAGGGAAACCGACACAGCAACCCCATTCGGAAAACAAGAAAAATCGCTTTAGCAATCAACCAACCCACTTTCCGACCTTCACCCACAACCATTAGCCCCGCAAACCTTTATTTTCCCATAAATATACCTACCGTCGCTTCCTCTGGGCGGCAGCTGCGTAATGAACCGTCCCTCCTGGTCCAAGACGACGATCCTATCGTTGCAGTAACCGTCGGCGATGACGACCTCGCCGCTCGGCATCACCGCCACCGCCGTCGGCATGCAGAAGTGATGCGAGTCGCTGCCAGGCACAAAGCGCTCGCCCAGCACAAGACTCGGCTCCGCAGTCCGATCATCCGCGTCGTCGTCGTTCATCCGCTCGCGCCGCGGGAACTGCGAAAGACGAAACCCAGGAAACGGTATGGTTTTTTTCCATCTTTTTTTTCGCCCACGGAGAGAGAGAGAGAGATGAACTTCACGGGGAGTCTCTCTGGTATATAGAGGCGGACGATACGGTTCGAGAGGTTCCAGCTGCGGGAGAGTCAGCGGAAAAAGAGCCGCCGCGATTTAACAGAGATGAGTGCCTGTGAAAACGCGGCCTATTGTGCGGAGAAACGAGAAGAGGGAAGCATGTGTGTGCCCAGAAGCGTGATTTATCCGACGTGATAATGACGTGAGTGACGTGTGCCAGGGATCGTGCGTGTGATTGGCCTTTTTTGGACGGGAAGTATTAGGGAGTATAAGATGACTTGTAGGGAAAGAGGACAGATACGGGATAGAGATGTTAAAAACAGATTTTTGGGGTTTGAAATTTATGAATTATTGAGTGGTCATTCAGAGGTGTTCTTTGAGATGTACATCTGAATAGAATTCATTATTGATAAGACACCGATGGGCTATTTATGTTGATTTGAAAAAATTTGTCTTTATTAATAATAGTGCTGGATATTTGATGAATGCTAATAAATCCGCCGATATATAGATCAATAAATAATAAGAAATACAATACGTTTCCTTTGAAACTATAAAATGAAAAGAACAAATGTATCGAACGAAATCCACTTTTTAGCACCGATACTCTACTTTCAACATAAAACACGAACGACACAAAAAATTTTCAACGCACCCATCGACATATATATCGATCTAAATCACCGCACCTCACTACCCACAAAAAAAGAAAAAATCGAGAATTCCAAGAGCCGTCTTCCCAACTACACACATATACATACCTCCAAACTTGGCATAAATCTGAAACCCCGTGGCTCGGAAAAAAGGGACTCGGCATACCGTCTCCGAAAACCCGACGTACGACGACCCCCCATTGTTCCTTACCTTGAAGACTTGGTGTAGAGCGACGTCGGTGAGCCAATAGTTGCCGCTTGGATCGACGTGAATGCCGTGGGGCAGGTAGAACGCGTCGGCACCCCACGCGTCGACGACCTCGCCGTTTTCAGGGTTCAGCGTGAGGACAGTGTTCACCGGCACCGGGCCGTCTAGATGCTTTGTGTACCGGTTGTCACCGTCGAAGGAGCTGCGAATATAATAGGGAAGGTATTATTAGGGGTATAATAGGGGCCGAGTGATGTCGGAGGTGCGACATTTAAAAAGTCGTAATCCCTCCGTGTCGAACGACAATATGTCTCTCCCACGCATCGGTAGGATAGAGAGAGAGAGAGAGAGAGAGAAGAAAAGCGGATTTTCCGTGATCAGGGAGCCAACGCGTCAAATGTGCCGTGAAAAGAGGTGTGCTCTAGTTTGAGCTGTGATATGTATGTGCACGGGTGCGTCAGATTTTCCCAAGACTTTCGAAGAGTATGGGAAACTTTTTTTTCTATATTGGTTGGTTCTGGGTAAAGTGGCTGCTGGATTTTTTAATGTCTTATTTAGCGAAATTCATTCATTACTTGACAGATTTTATAACGAGTGTTTTGCTATTTACTTGGTTAATGCATACATTTTGATAGAATGAATTATTACAATCTGCCATTTTATATTTGAAAACATTGGAAGAATATGACAAATATATATTAGTTTTATTCTTTAAAATATTAATCAAAGTCCTATTGTAATTTCTGTTATACGGTTTTTGTAACTTTTCTTGGATATTTTACTCAACTTCGATTTTTACTTTTGTGATAAAATGTTTTTTCTTCATACCCTGCCTACACCTACCACTTTCACTCCTGGCTCAAAAATGCGAATGTGGTATTTTCGGCCCGGGTATGGTGAAAAATCGTATACGCAACACGGGGATAAAGAGGGCCACCCCAGAGGACATGTTTGCCACATGATAATTTACACATGCTCTGACTGGCCAACTCTTTACTCCCTAGTTGCGTAATATACTATTGCTTTACACTGTCTCGCTTCAAACGCAAAATACTATTTTTCATACATTTAGAAAACGTTTCTAAAAAAAATATTGGAAAATATATTTAAAGTTATATATCTGAAGATTGCTTTTCTTCTTAGCTAGCAGGGTAGTAGTGAAGACGAACGATGTTTTTCGAATAGATAACACTCATCTGAAAAGACCACAGATTCGTATTTAGATACACAGATGCAATGCTGTAGGGGTCTAAAATTAGATGAATAGAACTATGACTTTTTTGCCTTCAATTCTATTACCATTTGAAATTTTTGGACTTCAGTTTGAATTTCGATTCAGTCTCCATCAGGGGAGACACTCATACTACCGTTGGTACCCGTGAGACATCGTCGTCTGAGTTTTAGCAATCTCACGTTAGCGGGCACCAACGGGAGTATCAAAATTTAATTCATTCAGCTTCAACACAGTGTAATAGGGGTAATCGGGGCTAATTGGCTAACTTTTTACTTTTTATTATTTTACAAAAAACTATAAATTTAATGAACAAAACTTTTTCAATATTTCAAAGCACTCTATCTAGAGAATATTTATGATTTTTTTTATCATTTTTTTCAACCGAACAATTTTTGGCCAACCAGACCCACAAGCGGGGTAGGTTGGCCAAGGATCTAGAATAAGCTCACCGACGATAAATCTTAGAATAAAATACAAGAATTAACGATATTATTATATTAAATAAACAATTCAACTAGAGAACATGAAATTTAACATATAATATAAGTAATTCAACAACAAAATAAGCTACAGAGTTAATGGGATGCCGGAGTAACAGAACTATTTTTTCAAAGTTTTCTCTGTAAAGAATTAACCGACATAGCTGAAATTTTGGGAATCACTTCAAAATTTGTATATCAAGTGCGGACAACTCTTGGATTTTGGAAAATTGTCATATTTTTTTATTTAGAAAATAAAATATATTACGGTACTTTCATATAATAATACATTAACTGCGGCGTCCCCTTAACAACTACAAATAACTTTCATTAGCACTGTTTCTATAAGGCTCTGTTGGGTTTTCTGTGTTATATGAAACCATTTTTATCTATAGTAGTGAAGTGATTATATGAACCGTGAGCTTGTTCCAAACATGTCAGCCAACATGGCCCAAGCGTATCTTTTAATTTAAAAATTAGGCTAATAATATCAGAAATTAAAAAATTAAAAAATAAAAAGTCGTAAAATTATAAAAAAGCAATTATTATAACCTCCATTAAGTAAAAATAGATAATTACCATTTTTTTAAAAGAATTATATACTTTATTTTCTAAAATGCAAAATTTGCTCCAACATATAAGAAAATTTTCAAACTTGCATCTTTCCATGGCGCATGATAGCTTTCCGACTGAAAATTAAAACAAATATTCCTGATTCCATTTTACCTTACTGACATTAACAGCCTTGACCTCCGTTATTTCAACCACGAGTATTTGGCCAACCTGTATTTGGCCAACCTATATTTGGCCAACCTACCCCGTATGCTAACTTGCCCCGGTCTCCCCGACTTTCTAAATTAAATTCAGAGAAAAATCACTATTTTAGAGTGTATAGTCGGGCACTGTCGAAATAGTGCATATGCACTCTGAAATAGCGTATATACACTGCTAAACAGTGGCTACACTGATAATTCATTGCATATACAATATTTCGGAGTGCATATGCACTATTTTGATAGTGCCCAACTTCACACTCTAAAACAATTATTTTTCACTAAATTTAATTTAGAGAGTACATCACCCACCTCATAATCTATGCAAGACATCGGCAATATGGCCTTTCAGACGCCAATGGTAGTGCGAATCTTAACTCAATTTCCAGTATCTGAATATTTTTTATTAATATTTTTTTACGTCGAATACATGAACAGATGTAATATTGAAAGTAGAGAAAAAATAATGTCCTTTTGGTCCGAAAAGGGTTGAATGTAAGTACAAAAGCTTTTTTCCTAAAAAAATTCCGAATGTTCTTGTAGCTTTTTAGTAGGTATATCTTAGTGACATTATTATTCGTTTCTGTGAAATCAGTATACTATACTTATGAAGAGATTTTCAAATTTTTAATAAATTTGACAATCGAAAAATATAAATGCGATTAAATGTTATAAGAAATAAATCGAATGTTCTAATGGTTCTATGAATACTGATTTATAAAAATACATTGGTTATAATAATCAATATTTTAAAATATATCGTTAAATGTGATTTGGAATAGATATTATCATACTTTTAAAACGTTTTGTTACTGTTGACGAGAAAAAGTGCTATTTTATCAGCTTTCGTATTCAGGAAAATCACATTTTCCAATAATTTCTTAGGATTTTTTATAATGAAAGATACGGGAAGTAAAAAGGAGTTCCAGTATGTTTCAGCTAAATAAGCTGCTACGGCTATGCTCCACAGATTATAAAACAACCCAGCCAACTATAGTTCTCCTCCAGGGGTGAATTTGAAAATTTCAGCACGACAACACCAAGTCCGATATTATAGACATGGAAGAGATGCACGAGATACAAACATCGCCCCTTTATTACCTAAACATTAAGCAAGTATAAGTATTTATTTTGTCTACGCGCGCGATATGCGCGTATCCATCTGGCGGCATATCAGCTAACTTGTTATGTTAAACGTAGTGCAGTTAGAATATCAATGTAAGTAGTTATTTAAAACAATTTTTTCAACACTGATAATTTCAATTAATTCCGAGAGCAAGGAGGAGGGAGACACACAGGGAAAGGGAAAATAATTAGAGAAAAGGCGTGACGAAATAGAAAGAGTCTGAGAGAACAAAATAATATCTGAAAAAAAAATGTTGTCTGAATTAGTTCTCTTTGGAAAATCATAATGTGACCCAACGTCTACTCGTAACACTACAGTGAACACTAGTATCTCCGTTTATCTGCCAAATTCTGGCCCTAGCAGTGAGCTTGCAGTGTTGACTCCAAATCCAATCCAATGAAGTTACTGGGTTGTGATACGGTCTCCGAAATCATAGATGAGTAAATATGATCATTCACCTTTGTAATCAATTACAATCAGTTTCATTTTTTATTGTACGTAAGTAAAAATTTTTTTTTGGCGTAATTTTTGTTTCAGGTCCTCGAAACACAGTACCAACGAAAATAGCATTTTCAAGAGCTAAAGGACCCCGCACACAATGTATGGGAAAAAATCATCCGGTCAAATTGAACGAAACTTTGGAAAAAAATAGATCTTGAGGTCCTGAAGAAATCTATCTTTTTTCAATTTCATTCAATTTGACCGAATGATTTTTTCCCATACATTGTGTGCGGGGTCCTTTACTTATACCGAATACATACATTATGACAATCAGCGTGTGAAAATAAATTGAAAAAACCTATATAAACACACATTACCACAATAACAATACACTATCCCTGGTATTCATACGTAAAAATAAAGTCCACCTTTATTTACCGCATTCAATTTTTTCATACATACTCGACTATCCTTTGCTTTAATTTACCGTATTGAAACATTAAATTTATGTGAAATTTAAAATTATTATTAACACGATAATACAAACGAGCTTTGAATTTTCTATAAAATTCCACATCTGATAATTCTAGAATAAACTTCACGACCATACATATATAATGCAACTCCGAACCTCTAACCACCGTAAAACTTTTAATTCCAAAGCAAACCCAAGCTCCTGCATTTCTCATATATATATACATGTTTCTCGCACGTCGACCCATAAATCGTCACCACAGCAAACTCTCTTGTGCGCCCGTATATACACTCCAGCAGCCGCCTCTCTCTCTCTCTCTCTCTCTCTCTCTCTCTCTCCCTCTCTCTCCTCTATACCTACATACATTCGCGTTTGCCGTCGTTGCTGCTGCTGCTGCCGGTTGCACTTTTTAAGCCTCACGCACAAAAGACTACGGCAACAGCGAGCGCGCGAGAACACATCGCGCTCCGTTTTATCGGCGACACATCTACACCCGCCGAAGAGCGAGCGAGCTGCTCGCTCGTACATCTCTTTTTCTTTCCCTCTCCCTTCTCTCACGGCGGCGCGCAATCGTAAACCAAAGCTTTTTATATACACGCTTTCGGGATAAAAATCCGAGCGGACGAGGGAGAGAGAGAGCGCGAGCAAGAGAGGAAGGTGTTATTGGTTCGACGCCGAGGTGCCGGGGCTCGCGCCTGCCTATATACCTGCGCCGCTGAGCGCGCCGATTGGGCGCGCGTGAGTACATAAACGCGCGCAAAAGAGGAGCGAGAGAGAGAGAGAGAGAGAGAGAGAGAGAGAGAGAGAGAGAGAGAGAGAGAGAGAGAAAGAAGGTTGTACTATCTGTTTCGAAAGGTTGGGCCCCTCGACTTGGGTCTCTCTCTCTCTCTCTCTCTCTCTCTCTGCCCGGTTGGCGCTCTCCTTCTGGGCCCTTGAGAAAGAGCCCCGCACGCTTGTAGTACCAGGGAAAACATCGTGAAGGTGCGAGTAAACAGAAAGCGAGGGAGAGAGAGGTAGAGGTAAAGGAGCCTTTCTTCGCGCAGGCGCACATGTATGTTGTTTTTTCGACTTTTTGGTGACTAAGTAGGCGCTACTATGCTACCTGTCGAGGGGATGTTAATTCTGAGCAAATAGATGAAAGAGTTTTAGATTTATATATTTCTTATTTTCTTCTCTTTTTGTTTGCATTCGCAGTCGAGGGAAATGTGATGGAGACTAATTTTAAGTTGTAAGCCGTTTCCGATGTTTGCTCAGAAACTGTATATGTGTACACACGTAGCTTTATAATCGGATGAAATGATGCTATAGCTCGCGAGGCTATCCTCTAAGGGGATGTCAGCGGAGCTTATATATATGTAGGTGTTGCGCGCTTATCGACATTTCCGTCTTACTTAGTCCTCGGCGAGCCAATTGTTTCGATTTCTCTTTGAATTATCAGCTATCCTTTGCAACTACCACCAACAGCAAACAAACAAGTGCTGATTAAATGAAAGGCACGAATTCCATTCATAGAAAAATATGAATCAATAATTACCAACATTGTAAAATCAAATCCAGCAGCTCGCTTAAACAATAATCGTCTGAATTCCAAGCACGAAATACAGAAAAAGCAGACGCTCAATACAAGGTGTATATACACCACTACTACAATTACCATCATCATCGTATATACTCACTCATACGTCCATATGTGATCACCCCTATGGAAGATGACAGGCCTTCCCTCGCGGTCGACAGTGACACCTGCCACGGGTCCGAGTCCCCTCGGGCTCTTCCAGTTCTCATCCTGGACGGGCTGCTTCACCCATATGTCGTCGGGATCCCTGGTCGGTCGCAGTCCCTGCTCGTGGGGCAGCAGACACTGTTCGTATATACACAGACACAACCATCATTGCAGCTCATACGAAATACGCGCGGTGCGCGGGCGGGTTGTTCACGCGCGAGATAAGGGATGAAGTACGACGCGGGGGTGCGTATATACGAGGGATGCAACAGGTTTTGTTAGTGGCATTTTCGTGTACACCTCGCGCGCGCGCCCGCGAGACTGGCGTCTCTGTATACACGTATATACGCAGAATATCGATCCGGCAGCGTAACATACGGTATACGGCAACACCTCGCGGTTCTGTCTACCTGGACGTATGTATTCATATGGGATGTGAATGGCGGCGGGAGATATTTACCTGGAGGATGTCGAGGACGTTCTCGTACAACCGGGCGATGGCCTTGTTCTCGCGGTGCTCGTAGGACAGCTCATTCTCCAGGCCGAAGCCAGCGGTGAAGTAGGGGTTCGGCCCTATGATAGCCGCCTCCGTCGCGACGGCGATCACCGCGGCCAGCAGTACAACTGGCCTCCACATATTTATCGCCTCCTCCTTTCTTATTTTGACACTTTTAATATGTCCCAACGGTTGTATACTGACGTCGCGTCTCAGTTTTCCCTTACGTCTGCTTCGCTCTCGCGGGACTGCGTAATCTGAGGAGTCGCCGCACCGATGAGTTTCCCCAACGACGGAGGATGTATACGTCAGTGGCGGCGTCGGCGGCGGCAGCCACCCACGCACGGGGCGAATCGATAAACGGCCGGCGCAGGCGCCCGGACGCTCGGGTTCCACGCGCGCGCAGTAGGCGCCCTTTCGAATACCGCGCGGGCTTTTCGAGTGCGATGTCCGACATGTCCGCGCGCGCGCGCGCTGTTTTCCAGAAGAGAACTGGTATGTATCGGTGAGATAAAGGTAAGAGAGGTAGGGTAATAAACGTGAAACGTGTCGTAAATGTTTATGCATCGCGATAAAACGTTTTAAAAAAAATCGAGCGAACGAGAGAGAGAGAGAGAGAGAGAACGTGCGGTAAGAGAGTGAGCTGTTGCATATGCAATTGCACGCGCATTGGGAGTAAACGCGGAGGTGCTGGAACTTGGCGAGGTTTAGCGGAGGCGAGAGAAGAGAGAAAGAGAGAGATAGTAGTTTTCCGGTGAATAGGTTTTTTTTGTGTAGTTGCAGGTAAAGCGTGCTGTTGAACTTTGTGTTAATGTTCAGAGTACTGCAATGTGGCAAAACTCGTAGGTGATAAATTAATACATAAAAAGAAAAAGATTATGAGTGAAAAAAGTGAAAGCACAATATTCGAACACGTTATCAGCACAGAAAATATTTGTTCTTTCTGATAAAATATTGATTTTAAGTAGGTTTGTTTTTCTTGTGGGAATGGCGTACAGCTCATTTCCATTGGCGTGGAGCAAAAAGGGGCGATTTCAAAATATCACTGGGACGTTTGCGATCTCGTAAAATCACTAATAAAGATTCCATTTTTATGACATTTTTTCGGTAAATTTAAATTAGCAATGTTGAAATATGAAAGGGGGGCTAAATTATTACAATTGTTTTGCTAATTAAACATACATTTTTTATAAAACATTATAGTATTTATTATTGTTAAATTATTCGTCCAAATCACATTATTGTATATCATCATCATGAACGAAAATGGTACCATTTGAGGCTGTTTCTTTTAAACAGCCTCTTTCCGTGGCCAGTCAACGATTTGTAAAAGTAGAAGCAATATAACTCTAAATTCGATTTTATGATATAATATGAGTATGCGAAATTCTCATGGACTATTAAACTGAATTTTATAGCACTGACTCCACAGTAATATAAAGTCAGAAAGCATCTTTAAAATAAATATTAACAGAATTGGACACCCGTCATCTTAGCTGTATTAAGAGACATTTTAAACACATAATCACAACCATGCCGAAAAATTTGAACCCATGATCGTCCCTAAACCCCACCTCATCCATACCTCATACTCATATCCTTCCACCACAATTTCCTCCCTCTACCCAAGCCATCCTTCTTACCCAACACCAGCATACATATACCCACACACACCTCCGCCATCTACCTCTCCCGCAATCTGTGCGCGCGATCGGGGGAGTATAGGGCCGTTAATACACGGTAAGCGATATCCCCCTTTTAACCAGGCGCGCAAGAAAGCGTGTTCGCGTGTGTATATATCGGCAAAAAGCGATCGAGACACCAGATAGCTCGCGCTCGCGTCGGGCTACATAGCACACACGCGCGTTGCGCGTACACGTATATATGTATATACAGCGCCTGCGCGAGCTGCGGTGTGTATCCGATATATGTCGTGTGTTCTCCGGGGAGCGAGCGCGCTTACGCGAGAGCCGACTAATCGAACGGAAAAACCGCAGCGCCGCGCGGTGTGTGTATAAGCGCGAGCGCGATTACGTGGTTTTTGCAAGAGCAGCGGGGTGGGGGAAGGGGCGGAGATGGGAAAAAGCGCGGGGGGAATTAGCTTATACACGTGTACGGTAGGTGGAAAATGATTTTTCTCGGGGAAGTATTTGTAAGTTTTAATTGGCGGGTTCTTATACGTTGTACCTCATGCGTATAGGTATAGACTTGTTGCGGGGTAATTGGGGTATATGAGTTACTTGTGTTCCCCCTTGATGTGCTTTTAATAACGTTCGTGAATTTTATCGCAATTTCGTCTCGAGGTACATGATGTTTAAGTCTCTTGACGCGGCATATCTGGAACTTTTTTATTAAACATTGAATTCTTCTTGACTATATGAAATTCTTGGTCTTCGTAAAATCAACAGAATTAATAGCACGAGTAACCGTGATGATATACCGTTCTGTGATACTTGATTTTTCCTAGCGTACGTCTTCTTTCGTCAGTACAGCACACACGGAAACCATGAAGTATTATTATAAAATGCAAAGTATGCAGAAGACACCGTTGAATTCCTACTCCCGCAGTATACTTTACTGTGCAACGTTTTATATCTTACTCAAAATCATAATCGCAGGGTTACACCTGTAATCTTTCGGTAAATATGAAATGAAATGCAAAGAATTTATACGACCAAATGTAATACACACAGTCTCATAAACATTCCTATTCTCAACATCCTACTCTCTAAATTGAAATAAGTGAAGATTTCACTTATTTTACAAGTGAACAGTTTTGTCACTTATTAATAAGTTAAATTTTCACTTGGTCTACAAGTAAATAATCTTTTACTTCCAAATTAGTGAAATTTTCATATTTTCCACAAGTTAACAAGATTCACTTATGAATAAGTGAAGTTTTTACTTATTTCAATAGTGATTATAACAAAAATAAACTAAATAAATGACCGCCCTTGCTTGTATACATGCATAACTTTCTATGCAACTGTATGGAAATGCTCGCTGAGGTATGTGATCTCCGTATGCTGCAATGTCATCAACCTAAAATTATTTAGTCTATTATGAAATTACTACAAAAAAAGAGATATCTCGGATATTGTTACAACTACTCGACTTGTTATTCAAAACATGTTGTTTTTAACATCGCATGCTCTATATTAAAAAACTTTTGTTTTGTTGAAAGATAGACCTATGGTGTTAATAATACACCGCCGTCCGGCATCATAACGTCTATATAAGTCATGGAAATAAGTATTTATTCAGTTCAAATATTATATACATATAATAACTCTCCTACAAAAAATTATCATTTGTCAAAGTAATGTAATATCGTTTCGAAAATTTGCTTAAATATTTATGTGTAGTAATTGTATAATAATGGTATTCACTTGCAGTAGGTATATTAAATCTCCACTTATTGAGTGAGTGTAATTTTACTTTACAGATAATAATGTTAACTTATTAAATAAGTGAAAAGATTATACTTATTTAGTAACTGAAATAATTTTCTCACAGAAAAAGTGAAATTCTGTACTCATTGAATAAGGAAAATTCAGCACTTATTGAATAAGTAAAATCGTTTTTACTTGTCGAATAAGTGAATATTTAGTTATTCGCAGTGGCCGACTTTTTACTTTCCAAACAAGTGATGATCGACATAAAATAAGTGAATTTTAGCTTATACAAATTTAGAGACTATACTGTTAAATAATGCTCAACCAACTTCAACTCCGGCAAATCAAACCACCCCAATACCAACTCTGAGTACAGTACGCGTTCACGTTAATATCTCCACCTCCTCCTCTCCTCACCTCATACATACACGCGCGCGCGCTCGTGTGTATCGAAGCCGTTGTCAGCGCGTGCCGTCGGTTTATTCAAGCCATCCTCGGACACCTCCTCTCTCTCTCTCTCTCTCTCAAAGGGCCTCGCATGCAGCAGCAGCAGCGTATATTTGCCGAACCGTAGAAAGTAGCCGAGAAAATACACATACACGCACACAGAGAAAGAGAGGACTCGAACACTCGCCTCGTATTTCCGTGTAGCGCGCGAGCGCACACGGCCCTCTCGCCGCGGGACCATTGTCCTGCCAGCAGCAGCAGCAGCAGAGTAGAGAGGAGGCGCAGAGCAGGTAGTAAAGCGGGAGACAGTATGTGTGTGTATATATAGGCATGAGAGCGTAGCATGGCAGCAGCAGCAGCTGCAATACACCCTCGCTCGGGTTCTCAATTTTCCTGCGCGCGAGCGCGGCGCTTGCGCTTTTTCGCGCCCAAACTGTCTCTCTCTCTCTCTCGCTCTCGCGTCTTATGTATATATGTATCCGAGGGAAAAAAGCCTTGAGCGCGATGGACAAGGCCGAGGCTCCAAGGAGCAGCGGCCGTCCGGGCCTCGTCTTCTTCCTCTCTTCTTCTTTCTCGAGCGTTGTGCTCGTTTCTTTTCTCTTTCTTTTTTTTTCTTCTCTTACTGGCCGCAGGGGTTTTGCATTTCGCTTTTTGCCCCGGCTGATGTTTGTGTTTTTATGCACGCGCGCGCGCGCTCACGGTTACGTAATTCTCTCTCTCTCTCTCATCGTGCGTGCGCGCGCGCGTGGAGAAATTTGTAATCGCTTCTTTCTCGATGGGGAGGGGAGAGTGAGAGTTTGGTATCTTCATTAGCGATCGTCGTGAATGGGCCTCTTCATTGCGCTGGCGGAGGCGAAGTTAATTATTGGGCTTTTTTGGAGCATGATGCGAGTGAGATAAGGGGAGAGGGAGGCGCGCGAGTTTGTTAACCAAAGTTGGTCGATGAAAATAAAAAATCACGAAAACAGATATATAAAATTCCGTACTAATTTGAAATGTTTCATGGAATTTTCTTCTAGAACATCAGCTACACTTTAATCCTCTGAGCAACCACCTATCCCCAAAAATTCATTCTCAAATTTATCGTCAAACGCGTATACGATACCCCGCCCACCGGTGCTATCAAAGACACCTCCTCTAACGTCCATAAACAGAACCTACATATCCACCGAAAAACCGGTAAAGCCCTTATTTTACTGTCGACGATTTCCCATTCCATTTTCCCGCGCGGACGCCGATAAATTTTACGCGCCTCTGCGGCGCGCATGTCAACGACCTTCTCATGTGTATATGTCTATGGAAAACGAGTATTTTCCTATAACCGCATCTGTAAGCGCGCCGCGTGTACGTACGAACAGCATCTGTGTTTCGTTTTGGGATTATATATACCTACGAGAGGAGCAAGTACTACAGAGAAAGACGCTCGAGAAATACGTAAACGAGGTGCACGGTGTGCTGGTATAAACTGCGCCGAGTGTGCGCAGAATCGCGAATGGAATGGTTGTTAGTTGAGCTGTTTGTGCGGCTTTATTTCGCGAGTGAATGTGGCTTTTAGAGTTATTTTATATAAGGAAATCGGCAATTAGAGAAAATAATGATGCGTAGGATCGGTAGTAATAAACCCACGTTATTATTGGCGATAAAATTAAATTCACGTTTCATAGACGCTGTTATACAAATATTTTACTTTACTCTCTGGGACTTTTCAAACCGATTTTCCTTCACCGCTCATTACACTACACCTCGACAATTCACCGCGCCGGCTTCCATCAGAATTCCCCGCGGCCCGTGTGAACCAATCAGCTTACTTATTTGTACATATATATACATATATACGCGCAACAAATATATATAACCCTCATCCCGTCCACCTCTGGCGCCCGGTATCCATAAATTACCGCTCTCGAGAACAGGTTGTTAATCAGTGATAAATATGCACCCGAAAAAACACTTTCATCGGTAAAACGAAGTTGGCCTCTATGTATCCCTCCGAAAAAAATTTTTTCCATCTATCCTCCTTTCAACCTCATTATAGAAATCTCCGACACTTGTTCCCCTTTCCTTTCCCTTCCCTTCTCTTCTCTCTCTCTCTCTCTCTCTCGCTCGTTTCTCGCTATAATTCATCACCCCCCCCCCCTCTTCGCGTGAAAACGCCAGGCCGACGCGGCGCGCGCACCTGTCTCGTAAACAAAACCAAAGCGAGCGGCCGGGCCCCTTTCTAACCCCCTCGTCAATCGTTCCTTCGCTCGCTCGCTCGCTTATATGTGTTTGCCTATCTTCACCGACAATGAGATTCGGTGCCTAAGAAGGACAAAACCCCAAGAGAGTTGAGAACCCCGTATACGCGGGAAGAAGAGAGAGAGAGAGAGAGAGAGAGAGAGAGAGAGAGAGAGAGAGATCGGTCGTGTAGGCCCTTCGATGCACCGCTGCACTCGCGCGCGCGCAAGGAGGAATCGACGTTAGAGAGAAGGCGGTCGGGAGGAGGCGGAGGAGGAGGGAAGTGGGTAGGGATGTGTATAGTGTCGGGGCCTCGAGAGTAAGAGAGAGAGAGAGAGAGAGAGAGAGGAGAGTTGGTATCTCAATCAGGCAAAGAGAGCCGGCCAAGTTGGGGTGCCGCCGCCACCGCCGCGGCAGCCTGCTACTCTCTCTCACTGGACCCCTGTCTCATGTATAGTATACGTGTGCGTGCATATACGTGCGAGCGGTCCCCGTTTTCTTCTTAGCCGTGCGCCTGCCTATACACACTCTCCTTCTCGCGGGCCGCGACGGGGGGAGGCGTTCTCTCTCTCTCTTTCTCTCTGGCTATATAGTTGGTAGAGAGGGGGGACAGAGAGGAGAGACCTTCGGCCGCGCGGAGCCGTCACAACTCAATCTAGTTCCTCGGAGGCTGCGCTCTCGCGCGCGTCTGTGTGCTGTGCTGCTGCTGCTGCTTTCCTCCTGCTTCCTTCCTTCGCCCTCTGTGTGCTGCCGCTGCCGCCGCTGCTGCTGCTGCTGCATATACCTACCTACTCGGCGAAGCGTCAGTCAGTCGGCGCTCGACGCCAGCGTGGTTAGTGTCGCGTATATACATATACTTACAGAGTAGTATACGCGTGTTGCAGTGACTCTCGGTTTCTATATACACACACGCGCGCGCGTACACAGTGGCTGCGTGCGGTTGCTCCGAAATTTTTCGGCATATATACGAAGAGAGAGAGAGAGAGGGGAGAAGAGAGGAGTTTGTATAGAGGCAGCGCCGATGGTGTCTGAACAATGTGATTAAACGTGCACCCGAGGCGCAACACACGCTAAGCAAACAAGGTAATTGAACGCTGAGATTGCGCGAGTGTACACACACGCATACATATATACGCACTACTACTACTTCTCCTTCTGCTTTGCGCTTTCTCCGCCTTCCGTCGTCGTCGTCTCTATCAATTCGCGCGCGCGCGCGGGCTCGCCGACGCGTACGATTGCGCGATGAGGTTTAATTGGCGCGCCGGGGATAAAAACGTTAGCGTGGAGGAGGGAGAAGCCGCGGCTGCTGCTGCTGATTGAGTTATTTATGCGCACGCGAGCGTGAGTAAAAACGACGCGCGAAAGGGTAATGCGCTCTCTGCGGCGACGGGGATGATTGGGGCTTAGTAGCTGATAAAGGGTATGTGTATAATTCATGCGTGTGCGTGCGTGTGCGTGTGTGTGGATGGGAAGGGTTTCGATTATCGCAGACTTACAAGTGTCGGGGAATTAAACAAACGGACTGTTAATCTCTTTTGCGAGCGCGTGCGCCGGAGGATTTTCGTTGTGGCGTCTGTGTGCGGTGAAGTTTGAGAGGGAGAATATATATACGTATATACGTTGGGCTTGCTCCTGATGGCTTAGGAGGTTTTTGGGCTACGAAGTTTGTGCGGAGGACAAAATGGAGCGGGACTTGTGTAGCCGTGAGTTTTACGGGCGTTTTTCGTGGAAAGTTTTTGAAATATCTGATAGAATAATTGGTATACGAGTGGTAGTTCGATTAATTGCTTTGATTGATGTAGAGTTGGCGATGAGAATGTTATGATATAAACGTTATTGTTTGCAAATGTTCTAATATTAGAACACGATTTATTTACAACGATGAATTTTAATCGTTAATTGTGCCATAAACGCTCATGCATGAAAGCCACGCGAATGAAACGCAGTTCTATAAACTTGTTTACGGCGGCTATTGGCCGACGTTAACTCGTTCAGGGAAGTGGCACATTACATATATTATTTATCAAACTTATACGGGTATCAAGGAAAAAATTTTTATTGTTATAAAGCCAACCCGGGTTGAAATCGATTCCATTATTTACCTAATAAATAGCTAGTTTCCCCAATAATCGTCAAAAACTAAACACTTTTCTTGGCCATTTCTATCCATCGATGAAACGATTTTTCCGATCATATTCGCCATTTAATAGACAGAATAATAGAATAAGTTTTTCCTCAAATTTATATTAGCTTATTTATGAGTATTTAAAAGATATTAAAGTTGGCCAGTCTTTTTAGTTAGAAAATGACTAATAAGAGGCTTGCTATTATGGCGACGAGTGGGAAAGACAGAATCAAACGGAAAAATCTTTGTTTTCGTTTGTATCCCCTAACAGTACTATAAACAGTACTATAAACGAATTAAATACCAATAATTCCTGTTTACGTTTTGGTTAGCTACCTTTTTTTAATATTTGACTTTAAATACATGATCAGATTACAGAGAAAATTTAGTATAAACATTTTAAGGATGTGTTATCTCCATTAAATAGAGAATATGACCGGAAAAATCGTTTCATCACTACCCAGAAATTAGCTATTTTTACTAGCTATTTTTACTAGCTATTTATTATTTTCGTAGCCATTTCCAATAGAGACAATTTCTACCAGGGAAGCAGCAGAACTGCCTCAACAGCTGCTCCAAAATCATTCGAATGCAAATTTCTACGGTTTCTTAACAGCTTCATTTTAAATTCACAGAGAGGACTGAGAGAAAAGGAAAAAAAGACTGATAAATATTTAATAATCCGGCTACTGTACATCTCCTGCATAAAAAATGTCCGATACAACTACATTATATTCGTTAACATATAAAATTTAATTACCATGCAAACGACTTCCATAACTTTCGCGCGCTCATTTATATTATATATACATTTAAATATAAACACGCGCATTCAATCATTATCATAACTCATTATTCGCATGAGGAAACATCAAACTTCAAAGCCTCATCGATCATCTATCTCTCCTACTCCGAAAAGCATAATTATCAGCTCCCCGCAGCATACACTTTCTCTCTCTCTCACTTTTTCTCTTCACAATGAATACTTTGTATGTGCGCCACGCGCTCGCCTTTCCTAGTTCGTCCGGGTTTCTCCTTGGTTTAAAAATTAACCGCGCATTCCATGAGTCTGTCACGTCTCTCGCGTCTCTCTATTTTTAAGATGCACGTGTGGTAAGTATCAACCGAAAGAGCCACTCGTTCCCGCGCGCGATGCAAATCGCGCATCGAGTGTGTTTAACGAGAAGATATGGCAGAGAGAAAGAGAGAGAGAGAGAGAGAGAGGAGAGTTGATGAAAATTTATGAGGACGAGAACGGCTACTGGATTCTGCGGACGATTGTTTGTTTTTAAAATGAGTGGGGAGAAAGAGCGAGAGAGAGAGAGAGAGAGAGATCATGCGCTTTTTTGTCGCAGGCATGATGTCGACGAGGCCGAATGCGAAAGTAGAGACAGGCCTAGTTCGCTGCTAGCCTGGGAGTGGGTCGCGTCTGTGTGCGTGTATGTGAGGATTGCAAGGAATGTAGATCATATCTGAGATAGTTTTGCAAAGAATTGAACGGGATAATAAAGACGCTATGGGCTAGTGAAAGGAGAAAGGAGTTACGGAGCGCATATTTAGATACAATAGGATACGAAAGTTTGTTTTAATCAACCTCAAAACAATAAAAAACCTCAAAACCGCCTTCGTACACACACACACATTCCCTCCCGCCATACCAAACATTGTCCCCACGGGGCAACTTCCTGTTTGTTATGCGAGGTGGAAAAGAATTTTTCACGCAGATCAAACACCCTATCGGTCGCGAGGCGCTCATTAACATTCCCATTTGTTTTGAAAGCCGAGAGCTCGCGGAGGGCTCGCGCTAAAACGCCGCACGCCACTTTATCACCCCGCGATTTGTAAACAATCGTATACGATATATATACGTGCGCTGATCGCGTGAGCGACGACGAGCCTCTCGTTTGTACGCGCGCATCGAGTGTGTCGTATTATATACGTGATGATGCACACGCGAGTGGCGTGGTGCATATGCGCGCTACTCACGTGGTGGATTTTTTGGCGCGAAATTTTAGAATGACTTTGTGCGTTTTTTTTTAAATTTTATTATATGTGAATAAAGATACACGTTGAATGGGAGTTGAATGGGAATTGATTTGGAGAGAAAGAAATTCATAAAAATTACTAAAAGTTTGGTAATTTTTACCAAACTGTCAAGTAACCCGGAGTAAGACCTGAAACTTCACTTTTGTTACCTAACATTTTTGGCACTTTTTCCTCCACTTTTTGTAAAATTTGCAAAACGTTTAGTAAAAAGTGCCAAAATATTTGGTAAAAAGTTTGGGTTTTCAGGTCTGACTCCGAGTTACTTAACACTTAGGTAATCCTTGCTAATTTCTTTCTCTCCGTGTACTAAAATTTTGCTATTTAACATTATAGTACAACACAATAATATCTATGCTTATTTCCCAACGAAATTAGGCCTATGTAAGCGGGGTTCCCAACTATTTCAAAAGAACGACAGTTATACGAAGCGACGCGATAACGCTCTAAGAACATCTGAAAGACAGGAGAATGCTAGGAATGCTTAATCTTTTATCTCTCTTTCTCCCGCATTGTTTTGGTCCACTCGAGTCGAGAGGCTATAACAATCGTCGCCGTCGTCGTCTGGCCTGCGACTTCCACGCTAGTGTACAAACGCGACGCGCAGTGAGACATTTCCACGCGCGCAGATGCGTCGTTAGACGAGTTATGCCATTATATACGCATACCGTAACGTTCCAAAGTGACTTCCTCTTAATGCTCGCTCGCCGCATTTTCCAAATGCACTCTCGCGTCGTCGTCGCGCGCTGTTTCTTTTCCATTAGCCGGTGGAGATCATCCTGCGAGTTAAACGAACTAAAAGGTTTAATGGCGTCTGAGCGCCTCTCCTCTTCTTTTTCTAGTTTTTAAAACGCTTTTAATGGATGTTTTTGCAGTTTGTGTGTGTGTTTTTTTTAATAGTCGTGGCTGGCGAAATTTCTAAAAATAATGCTCGAGTATAAATAATCTAAGCAACAAAATCGACATCGTTTTATGAAAAAGAGATTATTATCGAATAAAGAACAGCGTATTGTAATTCTCAAATCGGACGCACCATTATATACCTATCTCAATTTTCCCAGGCACTCTTATTTTCCCGTTCACATGGCTCTTCAAAAACCTCAGCTCTCCATACATCCACCTTACCCTCCACTTCTCCCTCTCGGAAAGTATCTAATTCCCGATATTATCGTGAATCCTCGTGCTGATATCAATACACACAGCGCACGCGCGATCGCATGATACATCACACACACACACACACACACGCTCATACTCCGATGCTCCGAGAGTATTCATATCCCGGATTTCATACTCAATCGGTTCCCGCGCTCCCTACCACACACCCGGAACCACCATATATATTCAACTACACGCGCATCCTCTGCTTCCTAAATTTTCGCAGGACACCACGCCTACACCATGTCTCGCGGAGGCTCAGCCGCTGCGGCCGCGTCATGGCCCGACCGGATGATCCTTGCCACGAGCTGCCTGCTGATGGTGGCGTTTCTAGCCAGGGACGTCGACGGCTCCAAGTTCTTGCCCATCACGACGACCCTCATCGGCATCAGCACCGGCGGCGATGGTACCTCGTCGAACGACAAGAGCAATTTCACGGAGACGGAGGACGCGTCGGCGGGGAACGTGACGATGCGCTGCGACGACGCGAGGCTGCGCTGCGCCTATCGCACCGGCTGCGGCCGCGCGCTGCAGCACTACCTGACGAAGTGCGCGAGCGTGCTGCAAGGGGACGGCAACGAGTGCCCGGAGATCTGCCAGCACGCGCTCATCGGCCTGATGAGCACCGACGAGGGCAAGGAGCTCATGACGGTGAGTTGCCGCAAAGGATTTACGAGCTGCTGCTGCTGTTAGAGGATCCGGGCTTTTAGGACGCTTTACGGCCAATTTCGAACGGGATGTATTGCTGCGCGTTTACGGCTCGAACCAGGATCTAAGGAACGTTTCGAGTTTGTAACGGCGGCGGAGTCACTTTGAAATACAAAAGTGTCGGCGGTTATACGCGAATTCGAAAGCTGCGCGCGCGCGCGCGCACGCGAATTTTATTGCTAAAGTCTCGTTCCGTCAAGCGTCGTTTAGAAACAGTGCCGCCGCCGCCGCCGCCGCACGTGAAAGCTCGTCGAATCTAATTAAACTCGCGCGGCGTGTACTTCCTCCCAATGCGGCGTTGCCTAATTCTATTCCAGTCGCTATGCTGCAATACGATATATAGGCGCGGTGTGGTACGTTAACCTTTCATCTACACAGGCAGTCACCGTATATATATAAAGATTGCATATATAGTTGCTCCGAGATAAACGCGTATAAAGGGTCGAAAATGTTGAGATAAGGGTCCACTTTCGCTCGGGAGAGCTTAACTTTGCATTTTATATACGCGAAGCACTAAATTGAAGTATTTTTACCGCCGCGAGGTGTACTTAAGAAAGCCTGGTAGCGCAATATCCTCAGTTATGCGCGCGGAACTTTCGCTTATCTTAATCGCTTGTAAATACATCCGAATATAAATACATCCGAATAAAACGCACTCTCGCGTTCTTCCATACACGGCTGTCCTAATAAAGCGATTCCGCAAAAAAAAAAAATATAGTATCCAATAATACATAGAGAAAAATATATCAACCATGCGCTATTTCTTCCCTCTTTTCCACATACATACACACAACAGTGCGACTGCGAGAATGAGGACATGCTGTGCCACCGCTCGAAGCAGCGCGCCGAGGTCTGCCGTGCGAGCGTGACGGCGACGATGAACCGCACGCGGGTGTCGTGCCGGGTGGCCACGTGGATCTGCAACGCGGACGCGCTCTGCTCCACGGCGCTGCAGTACTACAACGAGAACTGCAAGCGCATGTTCCACGGGAAGAAGTGCACCAAGCGGTGAGTTTTAATGAAGCCCGATTCAATAGTATAGTATATATAGGCAGTAGAGGCGAGAGAGGAGAGTGGAAGAAGAAGGAGAATAAGAGAAAGACAGAGTTTGCGTTGGCCTGCGACGGGGCCGGGTTCATTAACGTTCATTGTGCGCGCATTCGCTTTTTCGATGCGTGCGCGAGCTGGTTAGCAGTTGAAGGAGAGAGAGGGAGAGGAGGTATACATGTACAGTGGTGTTTATTGAGTTGATGGCGGTGTTGGTAATAAAAGTTATTGGCTTTGATTCGCGCGAGGAGGAGCGGGGGGATGGATGAGTGGGTTATATTGCGCTTTTCTGGCAGTTAGGTTTGATGTTTGTCAAGTAGTTGTTTGCAGGCTGAGAGTTAAGTGATTTCATTTTAAATTCATTCAATTATTGCGATAAAGGGAGAATGTAGATTAAAAGTGGCAATGATGAGCTGGGAATTCCGCCCGTTTGTAGATTTGCTGAAAAAATATTTATTCTGATAATAACTTCCGCGTAAATTAATACTAATTAGCATCCACTGCGCGTCATAAGTTATGATGTATATTATTTATAATGTGATAGTCGTAGTCTGCTTTATCAGAATTATTTCCGCTACGAGTTGATAAAACACTAGCCATTTTAATCTAAATCACTTTTAATGATACGCGATATTCCTCAAAAATATATACGCAATTCGCCGTATCTTTCAGAGATACATCATCAACGAACCATGCCAAAGTACATATCATCCATCACATTTAAAAATTTTTTATCTTCATATAAATAACGTCCCAATTCCAAGGAACCCCCGCCACACATCTCTCTCGCCACTTCCCACACTCTCTTCTTTTCTCTCTCTCGCTCTCTCTCTCTCTCTCTCTCTCTCTCTTTTTCCCAAAAAAACTCCCTACGCATATAAACAAACCCATCATCTCCGTCACCGTTCGCATTCGCAAAAAGCCACCACCTCGTAAATACGTCAGCCTATTATATATGTATATATATGCCCCAGAAAGATGAAATAAAAAATTCGCCAACAACGAAAATTCTGTGCTGCTCCACAGCTGTCGCAACTCGATCAACATCCTGCGCCGTCAGGAGAAGGCCGCAAAGCTGAACACGTGCTTCTGCGACGGTGCCGAGGAGTACGACTGCATCGCCATACATAGCAACATGGACGTGCTGTGCTACAATCGGCCCGCCCAGCACCACAAGTACCGGGAGCATCAGCTCGGCAGCGGTAGCTCGAGCAGCAGTGCTGGTGGAAGTGGTAACGGCGATGAGGGAGAAAATAGAGCGGACGGAGACACGAGGACGAACAGGATCGGTGGTGCGGCGAGCCGGGCGATGAGGATGGGATCCGGTAGCGAGGCCTGGAGGATACTGTTGCTGGGGTTGGTGCTGTTGCTGCATTCCGTGCATCTAGGAGGTATGATGTTCTTGGTAGATTTTTTTTATGAAACGTTGACTTTCTTCAAGTTGAAAATCGCTTTCGATATTTTTATTACAGAATCCACCATTATTTAAAATTTTTACTTATGAAATACGTCATAAATAATATTGGTAACTTATTAATATTATTTCGTTTACTTTGATGTCAGTGCATCTGTTGTAAAAATACCTTGTAAAACTACTAAACATTTTAGGTTCATAAAAATAACAATTTTCGTTATGCATTCTAATTACTTTAATTTTGACATTATACATATATTTAAGTCTCGATTTCCGAAACTCAATAAACTCCTACTCTCATTAACCGAAGTAAAGCAAAGATCTTCCTCTTCACTGCCCCATAATCAGCCGAAACCTCTCAAAATCACCAAGTCTCAAATTACTCAATCTCACCAGCCGCCTCGCACATATAACCCACCTCCCTTCCGCACAATTAAAACCTTATCTCTCCCAAAATCACCAAACACTTCCCTTCCCCATAACTTACAAATTGTCCAAAATAAAAAAAAAACACACACACACGCCTTCTCTCCTCCCAAACCAACAAGAAAAAAGCGTACCCGAGACGGTCTTAATCTTCCAGCCGCATCCGAACGCATACACACATATAAATTCCGAATGTCTCCGCGTGCCGCGGCATTTTTATTAGCCGGGGCGGATTATCGGTACATTGGGAATGTCTCGGGATTAGGGAAAGAACGCGCCGCGCGCTCGCTCATGCGTCTGCGCGCGCGCGCCCCCTCCGACCGGAAGGGACATATTAGGAGAAAGTCGCCGAGGGGCCAGCGGAGAACGAAGAAGAGAGAGAGAGGAGAGGAGAATAGATCGGTGGGACGGAGAGCCGGTGTTTTTTATCGTCGCGGAGCCTGGATTCGGTTCGGTTTCGGAGGGAAGGTCGAGACACTGTATTGTGTATAACTGAAGTTTGGGAAAGTCGTGGTTATTTTTCGTGTATATGTATTGCCGGTATAGTATTTGAGGCGAGAGGTTTGGTTAATATTGCACGTGAGAAGGAGATAGATGAGAGGGTCGGAAGATGAAGGGGTTCGCAGGAATGGGAACTAGCGGCGCGTGGTTATTGACAGGAAATTGCTCAATTCCTTGTGGTTTCGCTCTCTGGCTTGCCCTTTAAACACTCAATCCCGATTTCTGCGGACGCTTGACTTTTTTGGAGAACTCGGTTCTGATGGAAAACTGATAATCGACTCTTTCCCATGGTTTGGTTACAGAAAAAAGTATTGCAAAAAAAAATGGAATGATTATTTTATCTCCATTTGATTGCTATAAATACGTTGAAATTTTCATTTGGATTTAACAATATAACGGATTTCGAAAAAATTAACTAATTTTAGTCAAGAAAAAAAGAAAATTCGTTATCCAAACCGACGATTCCCAACAAAAAGATACACAGACACACACATACCCTGCATCTCAAAATTATTCCCGTACACCAACAAAGCCAGCACGACCCATAACACAACAATCAACCTGTTTTCAATTCCACTCCGAATCCCTCCCATTAATACCCGCCAGCGTCTTCACGTATATACTCACTCGCTGCGGCACATACTCTCTCACACCCTCAGCAGCAGTCACGCAGCATAAAACCCACGTTCTCCGCTATTTTCAGAATGACGACTCGAAGCAGCAGTGACGGCGGCGCAGCAGCATCACAGCGACGGCAGAAGAACGTCCGGAAACAGTATTTTGCGAGTGAATGACCAAAGACTCCGTAAATGTTTAAATCCTGCGACAATGATGACAGCGAGTGACAAACACGTCCGCCTCGCGCGATGATGAAGGAGTGTCTTGTGCGCAAGGATAACGGGCCCAGGACGACAACAACAAGGACTTCCGTTTGTTTTCTTTTTTTTTTATAGTGTAGATTATTGATTGTGGAGGAGATGATGGTTATGTGGCTCGTAGCTATTGTATCGGTATAGTAATTTATATCACGTGTATAGAACGAACAGTTATATAGAGGGAGGAGAATCATTCTACGTGTAATCGGAGCTTTTGCCGCTCGTTTTATTTTATTATTTCTTTTATTATATTATTGATCGATGGATATTACTATTGTAATAGTTTCTTTTTTTTTAGTTTTCTTGATTTTTTATCTTTTCTTTTTCTTCTAATGTGTTTGATCCGATGATACATCGGACCACCTGATGGCATGAAAATACTCAAAAGATGACAAAACCCAGGACCTTTCTCAACTCTTATATATTGTTTTTTGTTATATTATATTATTTTAATTAGTTGACGGTTATATATGTTTGTTTCTTGCGTATTATATATTGGTTTTTTTAGTAGTTTGAACGCCGTTCGCTGCGTTTTTTGTTGCGTATTTTCGTGGAGTAGGGAATCGATTGAGAAAGCGACGACGACGGTGTTAGTGAAATCGTCGACATTGTACATTAGAGCAATTGTAAATTATGATAATGTAAAATCGGATTTAGAATAATAACCGTGGTGAAAGGCAGTTACACGTGGAATATTTATATATGCGACAGATATAGTTGTATGCAAGAGGCGAGAAATGTTTTTTTTTTTTTTTTTTTTTTCATTTTTTTCGAATTTGGTTGTGTAGATTGTATTGTATATGTATAATTTAAGAAGTGATTCGGCGAGAGTGAAATTACGTTGCAAAAGTTCAAATTCGAGATGCACCGATAAGCGGATGAACCGATTGGGCGTAAACGAAATCGGATTATAATGCACGCGTAAAGTTATTATTATACACTTCGACATGTAACGTACAACCGATGACTTTGCGGGTCATAGCAATTGTGTTCCTATATCGTCTTACCGACTTCTGTATGCGTATGCATTTTTCGTCTTAACATTATAGCGTGCACTTTGAATTTTACATTTTTTCATATCGATCAAGATCATTCTCTTTAAATTTCTTTATAAGTAGACTTTTATAAAAAAAAAATTATTTGCACTTACGAAGATGATAAAAAAAACTGTAAGACTCAAAGTTCGCGTCCAAGTATGAAAATGTCACGCGCACCTAAGAAAAAAACTGTGTTCAACCATCGATACACATACACATGTAAGGTCTTATTAGCTCTCTTAATCTCCTTTCGTTTACCGATAGACAACCACAGCCGATATGTGTGTCGGTGAGTAGTCGCGCAATTGTACATAGTATATACTATATTATATGTCTCGATATCCAACGTTCTCTTGTACATAAAAAATTTTTTATATAAGTCGCACGGATTGAAAACTACACACACACACACACACACACACACACGCATACGCACGCACGCACACACACACATATATGATTACGATGCGTTTTATATATACTATATATATATATATATATATATATATATATATATATATATATATATATATATATATATATATATATATATATATATATATATATATATATATATATATATATATATATATATATATATATATATATATATATATATATATATATATATATATATATATATATATATATATATATATATATATATATATATATATATATATATATATATATATATATATATATATATATATATATATATATATATATATATATATATATATATATATATATATATATATATATATATATATATATATATTAACAGAGAGAGAGAGAGAGAGAGAGAGAGAGAGAGAGAAAAGTTTTTATATAACGGTTCTATAAATGTGAATAATTGGAGCGCAAAATTTTGGTCTATGTACACTGTAAAACGCGGAAACGGAGTCTATCTGTATAATTTATTATCTCATAAGATTTGACGTAATACCAGTAGTTTGTAAAGGCACACACACCCACATACCTAATAGTCGAATGAAGGAAGCGCAAAGAGTTACTCTTGTTATAACGGTGGATATGATATATTTAACGAGACGGCGGACTAAAAAACATTCATTTAATAAAGCCAAAATAATTTTTAACATACGCAAATCTGTCTTTCAAACAAAAAAAAGAAGAACGAAAACCTCGCATAGAACGGCGAAAGGCCCTAACGACTCAATCCGCGAGCCACACGCGCTGCGATAACGCCTCGAGGTTAAAAAAAAAGAGCGGCCTAATCTTCGCGTGCGTTCCGGGCATTGCTGAAGCCTTCGAAAAATTCCGTTACAGCCGCGCGCACCATCACGAAGACGAAGAGAAGCAGACGAAGAACAACAGCACCGCCGGCGCCACGAAGCCGCGCTCGCACGCATTAGGCTCTCCGCCGCTGCCGGGGGGGAGAGAAAATCGAGCAGCGCAAAGAAAACTGTAACTCTCTCGAAAAAAGAAAGCACGCGCTCGCTCTCTTTCTACCTACAGCAGCAGCAGCAGCAGCAGCAGCAGAAACTCCAGCGAGAGATGATTTATGCGCGGCGTCGAGTAATTAAAAAAAAATTGACTCTGCGTGTGTATATACATCAGCTACGCACGCTTGCAAAAACGGAAAAGCGCTGCCCGGGCGGCTCTCTCTGTGCGCTCTCTCGTAGATAAAAATCCGGGGCAGCTCTCTTCCGTGGGCAGAGAGAGAGAGAGAGAGAGAGAAGCGGAGCGCGCGCGCGCGAGCAGCTGTTCTCTCTCTTCGCTCTCTCTCTCCTTCTGCGCGCTGTGCTCGGCCACACACGACGTCGCGCCGCGCCGGTGGCAGTCTATCCGCGAGCGCTCTCGCTCTCTCCACGGCGGCGGCCTTCGAGCGCACGGCTGCTGCTGTGCTTCTCTCTGTGTATACAGCTATTTACCGGCACTTCAATGCCGAAACAACAACAACCGAGAGGGATGAGCGCGCGGTCTCGAGCGAGTGACTTTCGTCTTAATTGCGCGCGCGAGCGCGAGAGAGAGTTACGCCGCACAGGGAGCGAGAGAGAATGATTGTGTAATTGCGGCCGGCAAGGGCTGCTGTCGCGGGCAACTCTTATACTCCGGAAAAGCGGTTTCGCAAGCGCGAGCCGCGGATTGATCGAGCGTGCAGGAAGTCGCGCGCGAGAGGAAGTATTGATTAGGCGGTGGGAGACCGCCGCGAGCGAGCGACTACGCGGGCGATGAGAGCTTATATATGTATCGTAGAAGAAGGGGGGCTATGATGTGTATAATGGGTAATTGCGGAAAGTCGATTAGCGATTTCGCGTGTAATTGGGAGCGCGGTGTAATGTGGTGTGCACGAGGGATTTTCCACGGGTGCAGCGCGCGGGTACCACCTAGGTGTAGGTTTTGAGATGGCTGGTTGTTGAGGCGAAGGGAGATATGGGAGAGAGATGTGTCATTACCGTGGTCGAAAATGAGGATATGTCTCTTTTCCGCGCGCGCGCACTCGGTCTAGACTGATAATGTTATTATCGGAGATCGTTATTGAGTGGTGGTTGGGGTTTATAGGGGAAAACGGCGGCGTAATTGCGGAGTTGGTTGCTTGAAGTGGTGAAGGAGATGCGTGTATAATAAATTGGAAAATAAATATTTGGGATGTGTGATTAAGGGATAATTCGTAGAAATTTGATAACAGTTATGAGGTTGATTGTGACATGCTTCTTCATATTGTTATGTTGACAATTCACTTCGAAGGGAATATTTGAAATATTGAAAAACCGTAAGGGAATTTAAAACTATCGTCGTCAAGCAAATGCTTGTCATAAAAAAAATATAATTCGCATTCATACGAAAGCCTAAACAATGTTAATCCAATAACCAACATCGGGACTAAACAAAAAATAACTTCTCCAATTACGACACGCAGCGCCTTCCCATACTCCGTTAGTTATACCTCTATAATCCTGAGAAAAACCACAATACTCTGTAAAACCGTGCACATCACACAGCAATCTCACGTGCGTACACTTACATACACGCGCGTCCCTATCTTTTTCCGACATTCAAAGTAAATGTAGACACCCACGTAGACCCTGTGTAAGACACGCCGCCCGTAACTTTATATGCAGAAACGCGTTTCGCCCAAGAGCCAGCGCCACACTCCTATCAGAGCCCTCCAATCGACGCAAACAACAATCCACGTGTACTACGTGCCGAGAAAGTCGAAAAATCACTTTCACTCGTATATAGGTATACATATATCAGATCTTCACCCCTGATAATAATCGAAAGAAACGAAACACCCCGCGTTACGACACCTTCTGCATACGAAAACGCGCGATGACCCGGAAACGGCTTCCGAGGTATGTATAATATGCATACGAATTTCCGCGCGTGCGGTCGCGTGCACTTTCCCCGTGGGGACCACAGCTGCGGAAAAGAAGCTCACCACCGGTGAAGAGGGGGCTCTAAAATTATACCGAAGCGAGATAACGAGGGACGAACGAAAGAGAAAAGAAGAGAGAGAGGAGCGTGTGTGCGTGGGTTGGCGGGAGCGAGTTCGCGTGCACTGAACCGTCGCGGAATGAATCGGCGATGGGGGGTGGGGGGTTTATTTTGGTTTTTCGTGGCGGTGGGAGATGGAAGAGGATTGAATGGATATGAGAGGGTTTGAGATTGGTGGCTTTTGGCAAGGGAGATGGTTTGGGAGTATAGTTGGGGAAGGATAAGTCTTTACGGCTGCAAAATTAAATGTTTTATAATGGTGAGCGGCAATCGAATGAGATTTTAACTAGGTACAGACGTATCGTTAAAGATAAATAGTTTTACCTGAAAGGGACTCTAGTAACAACTATATTGTTTTTATAATTACAAAAGCCACAAGTTGCAGTGGTTTTATTTGGTCGCAAAGAAAAAATGATTATGTAATTAAACTATACTTGACTCCATATATTTTATTTTATTTATGATTATTCATAAAACTCAAAAACAAACATATAAGCACCAATCATTTAGTATAATACAGCTGGAAATATGCCATAACAACCATTATCCAACTGCATTATTAAACGAAACGAATCGCCTTCTAATGTTCACAATAGTGCTACATCAACAAACATTTTGCCCCTGAATCTTTAATGATATTCAAAACCGCACCTCTATATTGGGGCCCATTCTCGCGCTTTCACCCTCCTATAGAAAGAAAATATTTGGAAACGCATGCTAATGCCACATCCCGAATTATAAATTCACTGCGAACCTTCTTCTACAAACAAGCAGCCCCGTAACCCCAGACAGCACATCGAATCCACAATTCCGCTCAAAGCAACAAACAACCGCGTCTCGCGTCTCCACTACTTACATAATACATATCGAAAAAAGCTGCGCGCACGCGCGCGCTGCAGCTGCGCTGTTTTTCGGAGCTACAGAAAAATCTCGGCTGGCGCGCTCGCGCGTGTATAGAAGAAGAGTAGAAGGAAGAGACGCGAGGAGAAGAAGCAGCAGAGAGAGAGAGAGAGAGAGAGCGAGAGTCGGGACAGTTTCGAAAGAGAGAAAGAGAAACGATGGTAACGGGGCGAACTCTCTGCTCCGAGAGAGAGAAGGAGAGAGAAAGCGGAGTGTATCGGCCACACACGTTGTTGCAGTAGTGTAGGTTGGAGCAAGAGAGCAAGAGAGAGAGAGAGAGAGAGAAGAATGAACTCTGGCTGAGCGAGCGAGAGGGGGAAGCCTAACTCTCCGTTTAGCCCCGTAGGAGCGAGAGAGACGGGTAGGTTCGTTCACTCAGACACGCGTCCCTGCACCGACACAGCCGCAAAGCCGTGTGTACCTGTGACCGTACGTGTGAGCGAGAGCAAGGGAGGGACGTATATATATAGAGAAGAAGGGAGAGAAAGAGAGAGACGACGACGACGACGACGACGAGGCAAAAGAGCGGCCAGGAGGACATTGGAGCCCGCAGGGCCTCTCCGACTGAGCTGGACCACCCAGCTCGACTTTGACTAGAACTCTCCTTTCTCTCTTTCGCTCGCGCTCGCGTATATATACTCCGACTCTCCGGCGCTCTCTCTCTCTCTCTCTGTCTCTCTCTCTCTCTTTCTCTCTCTCCGCCGGCTAAAAGAGATACCTAGCGTGCGCCTCGTCGCGGATCCACTTTTCCGACGGTTTTCTTGTCCGCGCGCGGGCCTATATTCCTTCCTTTTTTTATTTCTTCCTTCCTCCTTCTTTCTTTTTTTTTGTTCCTTTATCTCTTTCTCCCTCCCTCGCTCTCTCTTTCTTTCGTGATCATCATCTTCTTCTTCTTCAGAACTCCGGAAAAGTACGTTATTTTATTCCCATTAGGAGCGGAGCCCTTCCTCTCGTTTTTTCGGAACTAACATAATTACCGGTACAGAGAGGCCTGGGAGGAGGAAGAAAGAGAAAAAGCCGAGCGGATTGGATTTCTTAATTCGAGATCCTTTCGGCGGCCGCTCGCGCGCGCGGCCTTAATTACGCGGCTCGTAAAAAGCGTAACGAGGGTGCGCGAGTGAGTGAGTGAGCTCGTTAACGATCGTCGGTGAGCTGCGGGGACGGTATGTATCGGCAGAAGGGGGGGAAGGCCGCCGCAGTCGCGAGCGCAGCGCCGATTTTTATTTACAAACACTGGGGGGATCGGCGCGGCGAGACGCCGAAATTTTGTGTGGGCGGAGAGAAAGAGAAAGAGAGAGAGAGGATGCGCCTGTGAGGTAGGCAACGGTGAGGGCGTGGGTGTGTGGAAGGTTGATGTAATGCGGACGTTCGGGTAGAGGGATGTTGAAGACTAAGGGATGAATAAGTGTTGTGTTTTGATGTGAAAAGTGTATAAGGTTTCGAGTGTAATTATTAGATTTCGTTACTAAATTTCGAGATTTTTTATGCGATGTTGATGCGTTACGTATTCGGACAGATACGTAAATAAATATGCGAATTTTAATGCAAAGGTTCGTAAACAATCAATAAATAAGGACCATTAGAGGCGTAACTATATTTTAATTAAACTATGTGTATTGTCCAATAAAAATTGTAAATGGAATTTTGAACGAGCGTTCCGAGTACTAATTTTCATTCACTTTTTTTAAATGTATGTATTATACTAATTAAATTCGCCAAATAATGTTTATAATGTAATTGACTTAGTATTATTTTCTGTAGTACAAAGTGAAAATAAAATAACTAATGACTTTGAGCGACATAAATTAAAACTTATATGAGAAAGGAAGGAAACGTCTACCAAATTACGTATAATTTATAATATAAATAATATCGATCTTTTTCATAGAAAGCTTATTATATTTGTGGTAAAAATAAAGAAACAAGTGATTCAATATTTATAATATATTTATTGTATAGTTCAGTACATATGATCAGTTACCGACGAGGTCGGGAAACGAAAAATCGGCAACGGGTATCCTTTGCTACCGTCGATAATACAGGGAAGATTCTCAAAATACAAACATCTCAAATATACAATTTTTTTTTCATCGAATAAAAACAATCATTTAACTACTTACAATTAAAATTTTAAAAACACAAAGGTGCCTCCTAGAGGATCCAAAAATATATATATTCGTATTCTTATAAAAGAGAAAGGAGCATTTCTAACATGAAAGGATTGTTTTTAAGCAATGAGAGGACTCTCAATAACCAAACGTAAGAATCTTGGTATAATATTTTATTGTAGTAAAATTAGAGTCATAACAATCACATATCGTGTCATCTATCAACGAGATATAATAACACACGTATTAAAATGATGCGACATAAATAATTTAGATGCATCATTGGATGAATCGATGCCACAGTGCTTAAAAATCACGTAACGTTAAAAATATATATATAATGTATAATATATATATGCATGTATGTATGTATAAACTGTCTTCGAGTTACTCCTATAAATATCTTCTAAAATCTTGTGTGGCAAATCGATCGTCGTCGATCGAGCAAAAAAAAAAAGATTTCTTCACATTTTAGCTTATTACTTTGAGGCACCAATGGTATGCGGACCCTGTCTTTGGTACATACGACCGATTCAATTTCATTGCATCATTTTTTTTCTCTATATCTCTGTCTCTCGCTCGTTTAGAGAAAGAACAAGATGAAGAAGAAGAAGAGGAGAAGCAGTCACGGAATGTACTTTCGTCATTCGGCGCTTACCCTTCATTGCTTTTTATTTTAATTCTTTATTCAATTATTTATTTAACTTTTAATCTAGGAAAGAATCTCACGACTGTGTCGTTGTCTCGCACGCTATATCGCTATCTCTCTCGCTCTTTCGCTCTGTTCATTTTTTTTTCTACTTTGACGCACGTACACACAATAAAATGTCTCTTGCACTCTCGCACACCTCGAACAATATATTTTGCTCACTCGCGCGCACTCTTTCTCTCTCTATCTCTCTCTCTTTCTCTCTCTTCCAGCTACATTTAATACTCTCCTTCTTCTTCGTTTAATGCAGCCCGTTTGTCTTTGTTTTTTTTTACGATTCTTGTTATTTTTAAAATTTTTAGAGTTTCTGTTTTTTTCTTTCAAAATAAGCCATAGCCGAAGAATAGGTTGTCACGCGCGCGCGTCAATCATCGTCATCGACGCACGTTGTCTCTTCGGTGCTGCAACATGTGTCCCGGTGGGGTTAAAGAGCTCAGTCTTCTTCCTTCTTCTCGGGTTTCAAATCCACCATCGCGTGCAATTCTTCTGGACTGTAGCTGTAGAAATTAAAATAAAAAACATTCATTAGATACATTTGCATTTTAAACTATCGTTACATTTCATAGTACTGTATGAAAAAAATGGATCAAAAAATTCTTTTTCATTAAAAAAATCCACTGTAGGGAATTCAAATTTTTTTTTTAATTTTTCTATACCATTCTACTACTATTTTCAAAAAGAAAGTAATACCAACCCTAAAAGACTCTGGAGATCGCAGACGAAGCGGTAAACGTAACGCTTGCCGGCCGTTTTGTGAATGATATTCTTGTCGTAGTAGTAGCGCAGCCCGCGACTGAGCTTCTCGTAGTTCATCTTGGGCTTGTTCTTGCGTATGCCCCAGCGGCGCGCAACCTCGTCCGGATCGGTCAGCTTGAATTCCCAGCCGTCGCCGGTCCACGAGATGAAGCCCTGGCAGTTCTTGTCGGTGAGTAGCTCCAGAAGGAACTGCCACAGCTGAATTGGACCCGAGCCCGTGAAACATGGTCCGGCTCCTATAAAAAACCAAAAGAAAGAAACACATGAGATTTTTAGTTTCTGCATGTTGTGTATAGGTAGTATAATTATCGCGAGGCAATTTCAAGTGGATGACGTGATGATGGTTAGGAGGGAAAAAAGTCCGGGAGTCAAGGTTAGCGAGGACGGATGTCGACGTGACGCGCGTGGTTATCGCGGGGAGATAGATGTGGGTTTGCTCGCGATACAGTGAATTTAAATTACGCCTTTTTACGCGCGTATATAATTATTACGGACTTCAGAGAAAAACATATGATTTTTGATCGTAAAAAGAATGTTTGCAAAATAAGGTAGATAAAGAATCCTTGGATAAAACCGTGAACGGTATGACAAAGAAACATTATGCAATCTGTTTTATTTTACAGAATTAAATCGTTCCCCGATTGTTCATTCTTTTACAAGCGAAAAAAAAAACTAACAGTCGTTACATGCATCTCGTATGGAAATAAAGCTATTTTTAGACGTCGAGTATAAAGTCAAACTTCGAACGGACTGCATAATTAACTATACTTCAAAAATAAATACACACCGTCACTGTAGTGGCAATGAACACACCAACATTCACTTCATGAAAAATCTTTTATTATTCTTTCCTAACCGTCATTTCAGAACAACAAACGAATAAAATCATCGAAAAATCCTCTACTAACCCGTATAACCAGCCAACATAGCGCTGGGCAACAGCGGCTTCTGGTGATCGGGATTCTGGTTGGCCATCGAGGCCGGATGATGAGCCGAGTTGGCGGAATCACCGCGCGGCCCGAGTCCGGCCAGGAAGGCCGGGTGATGGGCGAGGTGATCGGGCACCGGGCCGACGCCCCATTGCTCGCCGGGTACGCTGCTGGCGTTGCCGCCCGGGGTGCCAGCACCACCGCCGCCGCCACCGCCGCCACCGGGGCCCGCGCTACCCGGGACCGTCTGGAAGGGCGTCGCGTCGTACTGCCCGTAGCCGCCCTCGCTGTAACTGTCGTGGTAGCGACCTGGAATGTCAGAGAGAAGGGTAAGGTTAGTTAGAGTCGGTTTATAGTGCTTTATTAGTCATTTTCCGCTATTTCGTTTTCTGAGAGTTGTAAGTAAGAGAGTTGTGAGATTATTTTGAAGAAAAGAAGCTCTAACGGAAATTTAAATTGAACGGAAACAGCAGAAAAATAAAACAAACACATTTTGGTATTGCTATGTATAAAGCGCCGGCACATAATTCAAATTCTGGCAGCGGAAAATCTATACGATCGTCCCAGTGAACTCTAAGAAAGGCCTTTAAATCTCGGAAACCTTTCTACCTGCAACCTTCGCAACTCTCGCGCCCCTAAAAATAAGACGTCACACGCGCGCTATCTCCCCAAATCTCATCTTCATCGACAAAAACTTTCTAATTCATTTAAAAACACAAACCATCCCCTTTCTATATACCCCAGCCGCTGAAAAACACCGATCACGTATACATGTAAAAATCCGCTTTTTGCTTATTCAACCCTCGCAGATACGCATCTCTCTTTTCCCTCATCTCCATAAGACATTTCCACAAACTATACTATACTCCTCCGAACAAACAGTTCGACCTATCGGGATGCTCACAATCTAGGAAAAAAGAAGAGATAAGCATCCTCTTACCGCGAGGATAGTTCTTGAACGGTGGCTGGTACTTGGGCTCGAGGCCCATGCTGCCCTGGCCGTAGAACTCGGGAGAGCCGTCGAGGCTGGCGTAAGGATGGCTCGGGTGATGGGGCTGCTGATCCTGAGCGGCGCCGAGGCCGTGGTAATCAGCCGGCTCGTCGTAGCCGGAGTAGTGCGCGGGAGTGAGGTAGCTGTCGCCAGCCGACGACCTCAGCTCGCCGACATCGCCGCCGGGGTTCGCGCCCAGGTCCGTGCCGTTGCTCGTCGCCTGGAGGTGAGGATCCGACGTCGCCTGGTGATTCGGGTAGTTCGCTGTAAGAGGGGAAAAAGGGTTTCGTTAATTTCGTTGATAAAAGAATGCTTGTCATGTCTTCAGAAGATTGAGGTTTAACGTTCTTTAGAAAAAGTGTTATTTAATCAAGTTGGATATTGTAAAATTTTTATTTCTGTCGATACTGGGAATAATATTTTATCTTTATTGATAATTTATATTTCTTTTTATCACTTGTGCTTACTTTTGAACTAGTTAACTTATACAATAATCATTTGCAATCAACTGATAAATCTTTCTCTTACGAAGTGATAATCAGAAATAGAAAGCAATGATAAGAGTATTGTAAGAAAAATATTTTGAAAAAATCAACGACCATTCCTAATTTTCCACAAACTAAAAAAGTATTTCAATCTATTCAATCAACTCCTGTCTAAGAAAAATACTCTTTTATAACAAGTTAAAAAGACACTCACACTCCGATTTGAGCTGATTGATGTTCCGCAGATGAATGTAATTCGTCGTGTTATTGTTATTATGGGCATTAGTGTTATTGTTGTTATTGTTCGGGGCGCTGGAGTTACTGCTGGGCGGCTGCTGTTGGGCCTGGGAACCGTTGCTACCCGACTGCGTCGAGGGCGAACTTTCCCGCCGCCGACTGTCCTGCTGCTGCTGTGGCTCATTGCACGCGGGACTGCGCAAGTGGTGGTAGCCTCCTGTAGACAAAAAAATAAGAAAGAGGGGTACGTTAGTCAAATAAACGCAAGATGCTGCCGAGTTACAGGGGAGCCAGAAGTGCACTTCTGTTTAGACTACTACGGGTGGAGGGTTTTATGAGGGGGAGCTTTTTCCAGTTTTATTTGGGTGGGCTTTTGGAGATTGGTTTGAGTGTTTCAAGGAAACTTGAAACTGTCTGTTTGTTTGATGGTTGAATTATTTCGTGAGGATGTGATGGGGTTGCTGATTGCAATATTTATAGACTGAGAAAAATGCGTGTCAGTTTGGTTGGTACACAATTTACACGAGGACTATATAAGAGTTTTTTAGGTTTATAAAAACGTCGGTATAATATATTTATGTTTTTCCTTATAACTGATACTGTAACTGTAGTAAGTGCATAAATAATACAGTAACCAGTGCTGCTGCACGCACTTGTGTCAATAACGCTAAATTGTGTAACTTAATCAACTATATTTTTTCCTTACAAATACAGGCGCTTCTTCATTCAAAGCACACACAATTAGCATGCACACTCGCCCCAGAAATAATATTTTTCCCTTATATTTAACCCAATTTTAAAGTCTAATTAGAATAATTCTTCAACCTTCCATCTAACAACTTCTAATTGAACCGCCAAAGGTATACCCACACACCGAAAATATCATATGGCAAATTCCACCTCGCTACGACGAAAACTTTCCGCCGAAAACACACCAGTATACAACCTACATACTTACATGGATAACCATCGCGGCGCGCGCGTTCTCCGCGTTCTCCGGCATCTCGCCGCGTCGTGAGAGAGAGAAGGAGAACGGCGCATATACACACACATAGACACACACAACGCTACGCGACGCGTGCACTTCGACCTCTCGCGAACGAGGGGGGAGGAGAAGGGGGGAAAGGCGGCGCGAACGGTCGGATTGGCGAGGCCCGGCTCCGCCTCGGCGCCGGCCCCCTTCGTCGTCGTGGCGGGGGGCCGCCGCCACCTCCTCCTCCCGCGCGCGAACGCGCTGCGTATATACAATAGCGAACTCTCGCAGATAAGGAGCGCGCGTGCGTAGAATAAGGTATAGAAAGGATAGGATTTGTTTTGGGAAAACGTTTTTTAAGATAACGACGGTACGCATGACGATGTTGATGGGTTATAACCAAGTGTTGTTTGGTTTCGGGTCGGGCAGAAGGCGCGCGAAGAAACATCTGTATACACACACCCGAGTGTATTGTATAATGCTTCTAAAACGATTTTCCTTATTGGCATAAGGACAGGAAGAGGCGCTCGCGGGGAATCCAGCGTGGTATATAAATATGTTATGAGGAGAGTGCTGCTGCGGATTGCTCAATACATCGCATTTCCTTCGTCGGATAAATAAATCAATAGTGACTGAAAATTTTATGTCAACCGGTATATATGTGTGTACCGGAAATATACAAAGTGTATGTGTACCTATATAATAACTATATTTATTTTGGAATTAAATATTTTGAAAGAATCACCGACCGATAACGAGAGTATGTTATCTATACGACACACGAGTTGAAGCTTCAATCGCAACACGTTTTGAACTATAGGAAGAATAAACTTTTCCACTCCGTTGACCCGACGTATGCCATACAATACACCCCGGATAGAAAAATTTGTCTATTACGAAATGGCCAAAAAGTCAGTGAACAGGTAGAAAAAATGGCTAGTTAATGGCCATGTTGAAACGACTTTTCCCCTATTATTCGCCCGTTTAATAGATTGGGCAGAAAATGCCATAACCTCAAAATATTTTATTTAAGTTTATTCATTAACTTGATGTTACATTATAGAGCATCCAATTGAAACAGATAGCTTACGTAAATATAAACAATAACTACAGACTAAAAAACATTTACAGCACTCCTTTCTTAGATCTAAGATTAATATCTATATTAATTGAAATCCATATTTTTCCATTAGATTATGTCTCTCTCACTCCTCGCCATAAGAACAAGGCTTCTACTAGCCATTTCCAAATTAAAAAAAACTGACTAACTGTTTCTTTTTGTCTCCAATTTTAATGCCTTTGAAATAGTTAAGAACAAGCTTGTGCAAATCTTAAAAAAAAAAAAAACTTTTTCTATTTTCAATCTATTAAATTGTCGAATAATGTCGGAATAGTGGCTAGTTTTTGAATATACAAGAAAAGTGGCTAGTTTTTGAATATTCCCCACTAAAGTTTCCACCAGGGACCTGTTGGAAAAATTACACGATTTGCATCCGCCCCGAAGTTCCTATATATCAATTCCCAAATTCTCCTCACAAACGGGGTTACAATATACTAAGTAGCACCTCTTCTTCGCATGGACAAAATTATCACAACAACAACCATCATCCCACGTTCAACAAATTACGTTACGCCACGATTATACATGCCGTCGCGCAAAACTACCGACTACACATGTATACAATACACTGCAACAACACGTGCGCGAGGGCAGTGTGCCACTGCTGCGCCTATACCCCTTTTTACATGAGCGCCTGCGAGCGAAAAGGGCTGGTGTCCACATGTTCGACACGCGGCACACGCGCGCGCGCACCTGGGAAAACCTTGTCGGCGTGTATAGGCCACATGAGACCAGCTGATCGACCGTTTTACGAGGGGCTGCGAGACACGCGTGCACGAGCGGTCGCGAGGTAATTCGAAGTGCACCGCGCGCAGCGGGGAGCTACCGAATTTTAGCAATATGGATTAAGGTGATGGTTGTGGTTGGGGGCAGGAAGGTTATTGCTGAATTGTGGGAACGGTACATTTCGAATGTACATTTTTAAAGTACTTTTGAAAAACGAACAGTAAGTTGGCCGCGAGCTATTAATTTTTTATGATGATAAAATATATAGGTGCTGCAACAATTGTGGGGATATAGTTTTTAACTGTAATTGTAGTAGAGAAAACGGCGCGTATTCGTTTTTTTTCTCTTCGTTACCAGAAATTTAATATTCAACAATTAATATAATAATGAGCGCATAAAAATCTATAATTCCCATCTGCACAATCCACTCAACACGCCACTTCAAAATCCCTACAACATCTATTCGTCACTCTCACCTGTACCCTCGCCTATATATATACCCGCACCTATTAATCCCCAATCCCACAATTTCCGAAAGAATCCATCGATTAAGCCCAGGCCTCTTTTTCTTAACTGCCGATATCAACCGGCGAATCCGCGCGCGCGCACGCGGCTCGCCAGCTGTGCGGCGCGTGCCAGGCGCGCGAGCGAGCCGCGGTGACTTTATGCCGCCACCGCTGCTAGTCGCGTCATCTCCATACACCTGCCTGCGAACGAGCGACAGCAGGTCAGGAGAGCCGAGCGCGCTTGCTTGCGCTATTCTTGTCGTTAATTTGGAAGACGGGTGTCGGTGAAGAGGAGGTTAACCCTTGTCCGGGTGCTTGGGGTTGAGGTGCCGATGAAGTGATGAGGTTCTATTTCTGTCTAATGGAGATGCGGGGTTGAAAGAGTGGATGATGGGTTAATGGAGGGGTGTTGGAGGTTGGAGGTTTAATGGGACGTTTAGGAGATTGATTGTACTTTGGATTATTTAGAGGTACAATGAATTAAGATTGATTGTTTATAGAATTTTTCCCACATAATTAATATGATGCACATAACATTGCATATACTTTCCGATTATACTTTCTAAGATTATGAAATTTTTTACAATTCAAAAAACATAAAATCTCTCAATTTCTCAATCAACTCGTCTATAAATAATCCCCACACTTCGAGCATCCCTCGACCACCTTTCCTCCTCTCCTCGACGCTCCTCGCATCCTGAACGAGCATCGCCGCACGCCATAAACCACCGCAAACGGCGCACGCGCGCGTGTGTAGAAATAAAAAATAAAATTGATAGACGCGCTTCTCGAGAATCGTTGAGCCGCGCGCCCTCCACAAACCGTCGCGTAAATCGCGTACGTGTCGAATGGAAAAGCTACGTGCGTGTATGTGTTTTAAGGAGAAAATGTGGTCACAGCTGCCGTGCGCGCGTGCGCGAGTTTGACGGATGCGCGCATTTACGTCCCCCTCCTTAAGGAGCTTTCGAACGTCCGTAATTGGAATTTTCCTGATGATTTTACAGGGGGGAGAGAAGGCGTCTAGGGTAAGGAGGTTTGGATATGCAGGAGGAAAAAAAGTGTAGTATTTTTTTTCTTCTTTTTTTTTAATGGTGGAGTGGAGGAGGAGGAAAGTGTGCGCGCGCGTCGGGTTTCTGATAGCGCGGTTTCCGTTCTCGATTTCGTTTTAATCGTTATATATGGCATTTTATCAGAGCTTGGACGGTGCATTGTTTCTTAATAAGGATAAAAGTTCATTATTTTATTCTTCTAAATTAGATCGAGTGGCTTGAGGCACATACGCTGTAACGTTTTATTCGTAAAATTGATTTTTACTATAGGTTTTTTATTAAACTCGGTCGATTCGATTACTTTTTAACGCGAAATATCGCAGTATCTCTTGGGCTGTGCGCAGACCCAACGGAAGCTGAGTCATTAAAATTTTTTATCTAATTACGTTATCATGTTGTAAATTATTTCGAGCGGATCGACTGCATTTTAATGCATACAAAAGTCGATTTAAACTCAACACTGTAAATATATGTGCAGGGAAGCTTACATTCCTTTAATTTATTAATCAATTAAATATCCGCTCAATACGCAAATTTTATATCGAAAGAAAAAACTGAACAACCCCAGCAAGGACCCACTCCCACGAATAACAAACACACAAGGGTCCCGGTGATTGATCCACGATAACGCCACCGAACAAATATCCGTACACGCGCTCAACGCATCCTCTCTCGTCTACCTGCACACACGGAGAAAGAGACAGGCCCTTAACACGATATAACACTACGAGAGGACGATCATCACCGTCGTCGGCAGCTCAGAAGAAGCAGAAGAGGAGGCAGCAGAAGCAGAGAGAAGGAGGAAAAAGAGACGACGAGGAGAACAGGTGCTCTCGAGCGCAATCTCCCTCTCTCTCACTCGCCCAGCGGTGGCACGCGCCTCGCGCGCGAGCGCGACAGAGAGAGAGAGGCAGCCACCCAACAGCTGCTTTGCAGCGTCTGTTTTACGCCAGGCATGCACACGGGGCCTTTGCTCCGCAGCCAGAAGGCAAACATGTCGCGAGGAGGCCTAATTTTGACTCCAGACGTGTGTGTATGTCTGGGCCCTTCGGGACAGAGTGCCGTTTAAATACTCGTTGTGCTTTTTCACTCTCTCTCCCCCTCCCTCTATCGAGCTCGTTTAAAAAGCATTGTCGAGAGGTGCGAGGGATATGTATTCAAAGGAGATCCTCATAGAAATTGCCTCCGGGGCTCTCTTTGTGCGAGGCAAATAGAGCGATGTAGAGCCGCACTGCGCGCGTGCGCGCCTGGTAATTTCAATATGCCCCGTAGCTATGCGCGCGCGACTTCGAATATCCATAAAATAGGCTTTTTCATGTGTATACACGCGTTTAGGTATGTGGAAAAAGAATGGCCGGCAGATATAATGATTGTGCGCAGGCAGCCGGTTCGCTAAATTGGATACCGTAAAACGCGTTTGCATTTGCATTCGCGCGCGCACACATATAGAAAGTCAATCGTTTTTATATGGGGTATAATATATATTTATACATCGGTTGCCGATTTTTAGCAAACTAAAACCGTTTTTCTAACCTCACAACTGTACATATACTGCAATAAAGAACCTCGTTCCGATTAGTTTCACCTATGAAATCGGTTAATTGCCACCTACTAAACGCCTATTCGCATGCATTCATCTATCGCGAGAGCCTTTTGTGTGTATTATGGCTCCCTCCCTTGGCACCGCCTGCGGCGACGCGTTGCCCTTTATTGGGTCCGAGGTGCGGGCCGATTGTGTCGTGCGCGCGTGCGAGTAAGTAATTAGCCCCGGCGGCGACTACTACTTGTCGCTGGGATGCGCGACTGGAAGTGAGCCACGCGCGCAGCTGTTTTCGTCGCTTTTTCGAGACGATACACGCACTGATATATATATATACACACACACACACACACACACACACACACACACACACACACACACACACACACACACACACACACACACACACACACACACACACATATATATATATATATATATATAAAAGTAAAGCAACCGTCGGAGGAGGTTTAATGTACAAGGAATCGGGGATGGTTTCGGGGAAGTTTAAGGAGCGTAAAGGAAATGGAGAAAGAAAATCCGTTGATATGATCGACTTTGTGTATATATGTAATATGTGATCTTATTTTACTGGATTTCGTTGGAAAAGTGTGCATTGGATACGCTATGAAAAATTTGAAAATAAAATTTAATCTATAAGAAAATAGACGAGCGAGCGAGCGTGACCTATATGGATTCTCGGTCAATTATTCACCGTCGAATTTTCAATAATTGTACAATATCGGAATTGCGAGCGGTTCAACATTAACAGCCCCCACTCCCTTACGAAAATAAAGGATTTATAAATTTGTAGAAAATGAATCAGTTTATTGAATTAGGTCGGCTCATAAAAAATGCACCCGCTTACTCGCGCGCGCGCGAGAGAGAGTAGTCAAAGGCTACCGCGCCGCGAGAGCCTTTCATTAATATAATTTCCGGTCGCTCACGCGAGCGCGCGAGAGCAGCAGCACAACAGCTCTGCGAGCAAGCGAGAAATATAATTATTTTTATATGAAAAATATCGATACTCGTTAACCTAAAAAAAAGAAAACGAGCTTTGCAAAAGGGACGGCAACAAAACAGCGCGCTTGCCCAATCGCGAGAGACACAGAACGCGATCGATTATATTGTATCGGTATTACAGCCAATCGTCATCTCTCCCTCGCGCGCAATCCCCATTTACTTATTTTTTTTTTCCCTTCGAAATTTCGTCACATTACATTCGCATTCGAAAGCGAGTAAAGTAGCCTCGCCGCGGCTAATGAAGGAAATCACTACTGCAACAGCGGGGCCGCAGGAATCGCTCGTCGAATTATTTGTCTCGTAACGAGTTTCACCGTATATATATACCCATACGTCGTCGAATTAGAAACGCGCTCTCCCGTGCACTTGTTATATTCCCCGAGACCAATGAAATCATCGGTGTATATATGTATACGTATACGAGCGCTCGCGGGATTTTGATTAATTTTAGCTTGCATCCCGCGCGCAAAATATCGCTTTTGTAATTAGGAACTTCCGCCGGCGAGATACACTTCGCGGGCTCGTTACTTTCGCTGCTCGCGCTTTTTGCCCGCGCTCCAATTTCTTTTTCCTCTCGCGGTTCTCCACACTCTCGGTTCATGATTCTTTTTTTTCCTCCGCCAGCCTTTACGTACGCGTTCGCTTCGGTTAGTTAGTCGTATAATCTCCAGTAGCTGCTCCAATTTTCGACCGATAAAACACTTCCCCTCCGCCCCCACACGGGTTATCGCCATTTTTTTCTCTCGATGGAAATTAATCAAGGCTTTGTCGCGGTATTTAAGATACTTTTGCGTATACGTTCAAGGCGCGTTCTTTTAGCTAGATGGCCAGAAACATTTTCGAGGTATAGATAAGTCATGCGCACGCGTAAGAATGTACCGTTAAGCACTTGTGTCGCGCGCTCGCGCACCTATCGTTAAACCAAAGAAAATACTTTTTCTTATCGGTCGCAAAGCGAGAAACTTGAATAAACTTGTCTCGAGGCCTGACTGCGGCTGTCATTGTTCCGCGCCGCGATTTCTGAGAGAGAACGAGCGTTTCACGAAAAAAAAAGGATGGAAGTTAGTCAGCGCCACGCGAGTACATATATACTCTCTACGGAGTAGATAAAGTGTGAATGCGCGCGTGAAGAGATGCGGCTCTGGTTTAGATTTGCTCGATGCAAATACTTTTACAAAAGTGAACTCTTCTTCAAAAGTCAATGGAGGAAACCGTTCTATCTTTCGCGATATATCTTGATCTATTTTTTTTTTGTTTATAGAGTCTATTCTTTTGTTTGTTTATATGTATTTTTGCACTAAATATAGAAAAAGGTAACTGAACAATCAATTCAACTACCACTTAGAAATCAAATAAATTTATTATAAAACAAATTAAAAAAAAAAAAAAAAAAACAATCAGCCCCATCCTACCGATCGATCCACCTCCACCCCCTCCCTCTCTCGTCCGTTAAAAAATTCTCCCAAGCCCACGCTCCTTGTCTGCTCCGTGAGACACGCTCACCTCTGCGCGCTCCACGCGAAAACCGCACAACGGTCTCTCTTGCTCTCCCTCTCTCTCACTTACTCTTACTTACTCCACGCGCAAAAGCTCGCTTCATTCATAAAACCCACAAGGAAAACCGCTCGCTCATTCAGTTATCATCTCCAATTTCCCCAAACCGCCTCACGTGCATACACACACACTGGCATATACGTACGGGCACGTAAAAAACCGAAGGCGAAAACGAAGCAGGAGTGTGTGTATGTGTGGAAGCCGCGCGCGAGTGGGAGAAACGGAAACGGAAGCAAGAGCGAGACGGAGTGAGAGAGTGAGCGAGGAGGCGCGCGAGAGCGAGCGTAAGCAAGGCGCTTGAGAATCGAGTGGTGGCGAGGTGGTGTGTGTGTGTGTGTGAATACGTATATATATATATTATACGGGTGTAGGAGAATGAGAGGGAGAAGCAAGCACATGCGTGCCGTGTATATATGCAGTATGCAGCAAGCGAGAGGAGAGAAGGAGTGTAAGTACGATGGGAATTTCGTGTGGATAATTGTTGTGTGGGAAATTTGGAGGATCGGGTGATTTTGAAGGAAGAAGCGGCAGCGGTGGTTCAAGAAGTTGCTTCGATCGGCATAGAGCTTTAAGGAATCTTTGTGCGCGGGTTGGGCGAAGGGCCGTACAGGAAACGTCGTAGGTGCTTTAATGCAAATGAGAATAATTTTCTCGATAGTTGATAAACCAATCAAAAGTTGTATTTTGTCACTACTTTCGAAGAAAATCATACACTCAAACGCGATAAAAAGCATCCTACATCTGAAATTGCACACAACGCCATTGCGAAAGATTGCGAGACTTTCAGTCGCGTCTCTCTCTCTCTCTCTCTCTCTCTCTCTCTCTCTCTCGGTCGCGCATGACGCATGGTAATTTCGAGCAATCTTTCTTTTAGCTAGACAGCCACCCATAAACGTATCAAATTATCCTCCTTAACAGCGCGCTAAAATCAGCCACCTACACGAAATTCCTCCACGACTCTGATCCCCGTTCGCCCTTCTCAACCTCCCTATCACATATAATACCTGGCGTGTGTGTCGTAGCGTCGAGCGACATCGCCGTCGTCGGCGGCACGATCGGCCCGTTCCTACACTGCTGCTGTATCTGGCCTATCAAGTGCCTTCGCTGCTGTTGCTGCTGTTGCTGTTGCAACACATGCTGCTGCTGCTGCATATGTTGCTGCTGCTGCTGCTGTTGGTGCTGCTGCTGATGATGATGCAGGTGCGTCATCGCGGCATCCTGATACGACGGATAGTCCGCGTAGATGGGCTCGTGGGCCCCAACTAGATTGTCCAGCATCGAGAGTACCATCTCGTTGCTAGTGCCCGCGACGCCGGGCGCAAAGTCGCCGGTCGCAGTAGCACTGCCGGCGGTCAGCTGAAGCCCGTAGGCGGCGGCTACGACCGCGGCCGAGGCTGCAGCGGCGGCGGTGGCGCCCGCCGCCGTCGTCGTCGTAGTGGCAGCGACTGTCGAGGTCACGGACCCTGCTCCTGGACCCTCCAACGGGCCCGACGTCGTCGTGCCGACGACGATCTAACGCCCCGCGACCGCCGTCTTCGCGTGTATTTACGAGTAGTAGCACACACGAACACCGGCTTAGTGATGGCTGGAACTGGTGGGTGTAAATGCGCTGCACTGCGTCATCGGCTGATGGGGCCGGACATCTATGCACTTTTTCGTCGTGAGGCACACACACACACACACACCTGCTGCTGCGTGCGAGATTATCTGGTGAGGATCGGCGAGGGAGATCGGCGGGTTATAGGCGCCCGCATTATATTATTATCACGCTCTGCGAGACGCACAGGATGAAAAACCTCTTTCACCGCGCGTACCGGTATAGTATTAAACGACGACGAATATATATATATATATATATATATATCCCTCGATGCAGGTATGGATGATATATTCTCGGCTTTGAGATCAATAATTCGATCGATTCGCGTTCACCAATCACTCGAACAACAAAGTCGCCTTCGATCACAGGAACAAATAAATACCATATCGCACGTACGTTTGAGAAAAACTTAAAAAAGTGCACAACTACAGGGCATCCTCTTGTATCGTAGCACAGTAGACAATAAAAAAAAAAAACGAAATGAAACTTAACAACTACTCTCGAGCATTGGCACAGTAGAAGAAGCACTGGTTCACGTACAACTATACAATCGTATTATCCCTCTCCTTCATTGTATATATACATACGAAACTCTCTTCTCATATCACACGCGCACACAGTATAATATACCACCGTTCGGCCAGCAACTACTATATATATTATAACAGACACTGAAGAGAGCTGAGGCTCCTCCGCGACGACGTCGACGAACCACTTGACGCGAGGAGCACGCGCGTGTCACTGTGCCGGAGCCGCGGCGCGTTTCCGCTCGCTCGCTCGCTTCCCTACTTCCTCTCCTCTCTATCTCTCTCTCTCTCTCCTTCTCCGGTGCGCCTCGCCCCACCCTCTCGCCCTATCTCGCACGCGCGCCGCGAGAGGCTATAGTGGGGGGAGAGAGAGATCGCGCATGCCGCGAGCATTGTGTGTATATATATACGTGGTGAGGGAGAGGGAGGGGGGAGAGAGGCTGACGTGCCGGAAGAGGGGTGACGCGAACGAACGCCCCCGTATAGATCCTTCGGCTATAACCACCTGCTGCTGCCGCCGCCACCGCCGCTGCTGGTGCTACTGCGAGCGCAAGAAAGAGAGAGAGAGAGGGAGAGTATTATATGTGTACGGGTGTATATATAAGAGCGCAGGTATGTGGATGCGCTGTCGCCCTCAACGATCTTTTGATAGGAAGCGAGCGAGAGAGGTGGAAATTGCTTCCTTATAGCGCGAGTACCAGTTTTCGAGAGAGAGTGTTATATCTCTCTCTCTCTCTCTCTCTCTCTGTGAGTGTGGATATATCGTACACTTCCTCTCTCCGCGGAGACTTCGTTTTCTCGTTTTGCGATGACGACTACGAGGACGAGAACGAAGAGTGTATATAGCGGAGAGGCTTTGTGGTTCGTTACCCCTTGTCAGTCGCCGACGACTTGTGTTTTTCCTCGTTTGCTGTGGCTTCGCCGGTAAGGTTTTTACTCGCGGCGAGATTTGCATGGGCAAAGAAGCGTTATGAATTGCTCTGCGTGCTTTTGCAGATTTGTTATGGTGGGACAGGTTGAGTGTACGGTATCATTGATGTGTATTGTATACACATGTAGTTAAAGATCGGTAAGATCCGTGTAATTTGTACTTTAGCTCCGCACAGACCACACGATCGTCGGTGTCTCTGAACGACGTTTCTATACAATCACAATGAACTCTCTCACGATCAATTAACAGATATACACACCGCAGCGATTTAACCCGTTTCGGGAACTTTTTAACCAGCCGCTACCACCCATTACAAACGATGTCACTCGCGCAAACGTCTATTTTTTCAGCATATCGCGCGCACGCGTGTAACGCACACACACAAACAGACAGAGATAGCGGTATAATTTTGTTTACTGTTTGCGGGCTCCCGCGCACTAGCGATAGGCACGTACGCGCGCACACAGCTATAAGCAGCAGTAGCACCGCGCGATGAATGAATTTACATGTATATTGCAGTCAGGCGCTGCAGCGATTTCATGCGCATTCTCACATAGCGCCCGCTCTGCTGTGTGTGTATATATATAATACTACGTTCGCTGTCCGTTCCATTCATTTGCTTGAAAACAGTCTAGCTAGTCGATGGCAATTAATTTTAAACGCGCTCTTCCGGTCTGACGGATAAACGCGAAAAATGGTGAATTATTCGTTTGTAGCGGTGGGTTGAATTTTTTTTTTCCAGTGATTCATTGTCGGTTTCGCGCCGGAGTTTTATCCGATTCGAGTCCTAACCTACATAATTATCGCGTCAGAGATTCTTGTTTACGAGTCGTTTTATCATCTTTCAATTACGATTCTCTCTCTTGCCTCTCTCTCACTCTTTTTTTCATTCGGAACATCCGGTAGCCTTGATTTTTCATGAGGCGCGCGTGAGTGACTGACTGACGAGTAGTAGTAGCAGCAGCGTACATATAGCGGCAACGACGTCGACGGTTCAAAATTTTTCGAATCTGTTATATATTTCATGCGCGGGCTAATTCTCATTGTGTTTCAGTCGATTCGACGCGCTGAAAGTTTCATTAACGCAGGTATAGCATTGTTCCCTCGCCACGGCGTTTCTTCTTTATACTTTTTCCGACAGGTTATATTCATTTACGAGAAATCAAATTTCCCTATTTTAGCTCGCAAAACCGGGAAAAAAAGAGAAATAAGAGGGAAAAAGAAAAACCAGCACGGATGTACAGCGCATGCATAAACGAGGACCAAGACAGCACCCTATCAATGATTCGCCATCTATACGTTCGCTTTAGAATTTAATAACCGCCGCCGAAAATGCATAGTCTCCCTCTCCCTCTGGGATCGATGGAAAATCAGGGCGCGCGCAACACATGCTCGTACGGATCGTTATATACGTTACACACAAAACGCGCCGAGTAAAACATATATATCCTGAGGAGGTGGAGAGAGAGAGAGATCGAGAAAAAAAAGGCGCGCACGCACACCCACGGAAGACTGCGTGTGTAAGAAGATCGTCTCTCGAGAGGAGTAGAAGAAGAAACTGGAGAGTAGTATAGAGTACACAGGCAGGGTACGAAGTAGGAGGATATAGCGGAAGCAACAATTTTTCGGCAGCGCGCGGCCGCTCTCTACGCTGTACAAAAAAAAAACTCTATCCACTCTCTCCTGTACAAGGTGGTCCCTCTCTTCGCCCACGCGCGAGCGCGCATCGGAAGCGCTCGCTCGCTTGCTCGTCGTATACTCCACACACACAAACACACACACACACACACACATAATATACGTATACGCGACGAATGGGCCTAGTCTATTTTCGAGAGGGGCCCCGTGCCTGCGTGCGTGTATAACGGCGGAGGGGAGAGAGAGAGAGACCGGATGTCGAGAGAGGGACGCGGAGGGTGCGGCGCGCGAGCGAGCGAGCGGTGGCTCGCACGTGATACCGAAGAGGCCGGAAATGCTACCCCCCTCTACTACTCCTCGGCTGGCGAGCGCGCGCCGTCTTTCTCTCTCTCTCTCTCTCTCTCTCTCTCTCTCTCTCTCTCTCTCTCTCTCTCTCTCTCTCTCTCTCTCTCTCTCTCTCGATGAGAGTGAGTGCGTGCGTGCGTGTGAGTATATACACGTAAATGAGTGCGCATGTATATGTACGTACGTGAAACGCTTTTCGGACAATGGCGGAGGGCCGCGACGCGATAAGTTAAGACGCAGAGCGAGGGAGTTGCGGGTGAGTGTATTTTTTTTCTGCGCGCGGCGCAGGATAAAAGGAGATGGAGAAAGGAGAGAGAGACAGTAAGATGGGACGTGAGGTGTACGCACGGGGAGTTTCGCGAATCGATGAGTAAGACCGGGAGCCCTTTGGTAGTATGTATGGGTATTTTGTTTTGGAGAGTCTTTGATTTTAGCGCCGTTTGGAGAGAGAGTGAGCTTTGTAACGTTCGAGAGAGGTCGAGGATGCGTGCGCTGGGTTTTTGAAGAGGGATATGTATATACATATATTGGTGTCGGTGGTGTTTGGACATCCGGTGAGGGAGAGGGAGAGAGAGTTTTTTGTGATTTATTGGGTGTCTGATGGTGTATCGACTAGGAATTTTAAAAATGGGGTTTTGGAGTTTTGGAGCGTGCCGCGTGTTTATTAACTTCTCATTCTTGAGTTGAAAAGATTCCTACATCTCTTATAAATAAAGTAATTATTCAATAAAGTCGGGAGCGAAACATATAATATCGCTAAATTTGCGCATGTTGCGACAAAGCAATTTATGCTGCCGAAAATTTAGCAACGAAAATACCTCCCAAAATAATACCACGTCTGTGCACCTCGTCATTAGTATTGCGCAGCCGAAACCTCCCGAAAATTTATTCCTCCCCGTGCCACCGGAGAGCCTTCGGCAGAAAAGACACGCGGGACCTCCCACCATCTCCCGTTCCCCCCTTTCAAAAAAACACCCGAGACCATCAAAAAAGCACGCGCGCGTTTGCGTGACACTTCAATATCGCCGATCGAACCCCATAGGTCCCCCCTCGCGCATACAAATCTATCGGCTCAGAAAACTCCGAAAAAAGGGGTGTACACGGCCAACGTGCGTTACCTCGCCTTTGTCACCGTCTTGGGGGCCCACGGAAGGTGTCGCGCGAACGCGAGACGCTCGCTCAAGGTCGCGAGTTATATATACATACGCGCGCGCGGGCGAACGTTGTCGCGCAGCTCCGAGCGAGTTTCATTCATACGCGCGCGCGCGTGCATTTATATATACATACGCGCGCGTATACGGTACAGCTGTGTGAAGAGAGAGAGAGAGAGAGAGAGAAAGAGTTGGTCGGGTCGTCTGCTCGATTCATCTAGCGAGCGCGTGGTACAATTGCCCTTGCACCCACACCTTGTCGGTATGGAGAGTTTAATGTGCCGGCGGTGCGGTTATGAGAGGCTGAATGAGAGAGAGAGAGACGAGAGCTTTTTCACGATGACTCAGACGTATATTGCGGGGAGAGACAGAGTTATGTTTTTTTTTTTTCATTGGCCGAGGGGGATTAAACGATGTTGGGAGTGCGGTTAATTTTATCGAGGTATCGATGGTATATGATACATATATAATGTTCTTGTAATTGTTGTCCTCTACTATACGTATAAAAAACATGTATTATACGTTAAATGAATTTCTTTAAAAAAATGTACAGAAACGGCGCAATAAGAAAAATCCTGCGCAGTGGTACGAAACGAAAGTGCTATGTATGCACAATTTCGCTCGCGTGTGTCCACGCAACCCGCTCATGAACGAAACTTCCACGACCTTCCACATAGCCAGCCTGCACTTACATTCACAACGCTCTCTCACGCACACCTTTGCCCGAAGAAAAAGCCTCACCTCTCTCGCTCGCGCAATACCTCTGTACTTCATTCACAACTCCATACACTCGCTCGCTCGCATGCATGCAAGAGGGGGGCAACACACTCGAGCGCGCCAACGCACCCACACGAACGAAAATAATACAAAATCGCTGTCTCTCTACTGCTGCACACGCGTTACCCTATATACGTGCGCGTGCAGCCGACGACGATCCGGTCGTTAGCGCGGGCCAGCCAGCCAGCTCCGAAAGCTCTCGCGTTACAACCGGAAGCCGGGGGGTGTAGAGAGAGATAAAGACGGAGAAAGAACGAGATAGAGAGAGAAGGATCCTCCTCTCGAGTGCGCGGTACCGCTGCTCCTCCCCCGAGTGCATTTTTCGGGGGGCGCGCGCGTAGTGTAGTGTGTACATTGTCTACTAGGGGAAAAGTAGTTTTTTTTTCTCTCACTCTCTCTTCTATCTCGCCTATACCACTCTCCGCTCGGCATTGTGTTATCTATACTTGCGCAAGAGAGGGAGAGCGTCTCCTCCCACTTTTTCGGGAGCTCGCTCCTTCGCGGTTTTCTAATGGGGAGCGAGAAAGAAGAACTCGATCGAGGGGAGCGCGAGCATTGTGTGTAACGAGCCTCGGCAGATGCGCGCGAATCTGTTCTCTAGTACACGTAAGGTGAGAAACAGTTATGACGATGCGAGTCTACGTGTACTTGTGTATGTGTGTATATATACATGGGGGAAGAGAGAGCCACACGAGGGCTCTTCGAGTAGCGTGATCCGTGCGCTTTCGTACACACCGGATACATTTATTACAACAAATATATTATTTATTATACCGTTGCGGTTTGAAATCGCACAGACAGTATGCTACAGTCCACTTCAATCGTATGAAAAAAATTTCGTTAAGATAAAAAAAAGAAAAAAAAACTAAGAAATATTTAACCACACCGCTCGTATACGATCATCACGGAATGCGCATACTTCGACTGCCTCTCCCGTGATTCTCTCTCCCCTTCGATCATATCATACACATCACACAGAACGCGGGTCATCAGAATGCAGCGGGGCGACAGTAGCCAATATGCCGATCGGCACGCAGCTCGCAGACGCGCGTGTGTCCATAAAGCCGAGGCGGCGGCGCGCGTGGCGTCACGACGCGCTCCTTTTTTGGCCAAGCCCCTCTCTCTCTCCCTCTTATCGTGACGCCGGAGGAGAGCTCTCAACCCCGCGCTGACCTTGTCGCGCGAGGAGTAGTAGTACATTGACGCGCGGGCATAGATGTCATTTATTAATATGCGAGGCTGATGCGCGCGGCTGCGCTGACTATTATATACGCTATCGATGGGTGAGATCAAAGCGACGATGCGTGTACACTGGATGAGCTATTAATAGGCGATTCCTCAAAATTGTCGCGTTCTTTTCGTTTTATTATTATAATGTACATAGGAAAGTGAGCAAGCTTTACAACTATTTCCTTTTGTTACGTATTTATGTATTATTTTTCTCGGTATAGGGGCGATTATACCAAGATTTTGACAATTGTTCGTTGAATCAAGCAGCGGCCGGCCATTACCCACACACGTGTATTATTCCAAACCTCGGACAAAAGTAATTTTACGACTGTTACCGCTGACTCACAGCCGTGAGCGCGCACTCGCCTTTATTATCCTCCTTAACTATACTATACGCTCGTCGCGCGGGAGAGAGAGAGAGATATGCAAAACCGCTGAAGTAACTTAACAATGCAATTAACTAAACAATCACACGCGCGCGCGGCGCGCACGGGCGTGCGATTAAAAATATCGCGGCAATTTACACGACGTGCGGTGACTTATACAGACACACGCGCGAAAATCGCTTATTAATATACCCACGTATAACTAACCCTGCCGTATAAGTACGACGCATGTGCGTCTTATACGTGATCGCTTTTTCGTAGGCCCGAGGGCGCACGCGATTGACGTAATACATTGTATATCATTTTTCGAATGCGATGGTGCCATTGTAGCGACCGTGGAATTGTAGTCGTGTGTGTGTGTAGAGAGATGGGCACACGTGGAACGGGAAAGAATCGGGCGAATCTATTAAGGTAAAAGTACCAGTTGCGGAACAGTGCCTAGTTTTGGAACAGCTAACAAAATCATATAATTTGGACTGTTGCTTGGCATTACAAAAACAAAAATTAATGTATTTGATTTGAAACGATATTTACTTCAGTAACTTTTCACAGCAAATGGGTTTCAAACATGTGTAGATTTTAAAAATAATTTTAATTGCTTAAATTTGTACGTTATCCTGATATTTATAGGTTATGTTTCTTGCATATTTCAGATGACAAAAACTTTATGAATGACGCTATTTACATGACTTATGATTAATGTAGAATATAATAAAACATATTTCTTTTAAATCAGACAATATTATAAGTAGCTAAATGCGTGTTAGTATTAATAATTACGCTTGTTCCACTAATGGGTACATATGCAAATCATGATGTCCCTGTTCGTGGAACGCAGTTAATTTCGTTCCATTAATACGGACAATACTTGAAATTGATGTACTAATTATGGAACACCTTTTTTCGATATGAAAACCAAAATAACTCCTGGAAGTCATCAGAAAAATGAAATCTACAATTCATAAGCTTTCTGTTTAACAATGACACATATTATAAAAATATCATACAAGTAACTTATTTTGATATATCTTTAGAACTCTCGAACGCTCGAAACCATCGTTCCACAATACGTACATCTCGACTTACGACTTATTTTATTAATATAATTAATTATTTGGTTCAAATCCAGTATTGTAAGTGATTATTTTGTTAATTAAGCCCTACTTCATCCACAGATGTAAAAAAATCTGCATATTTTTATATTAATTCATTTTAAAATTATGAAAAACTGAAACGACGCCAAAAATCGTTCCAGAACTGGTACTTTTACCTTATGCGCGCCACGCCGCGTAATGAGCGATTCTCATGCGAGCTTTATCGTCTGTCTAATAGGCCCAAGTGGTCTTTCAATAGAAAAAAAAAAAGCATCGCGATGCTCCGTGATAATGTCATTCGAAACTTTTTTTCTTTACAACACTCCTCGAACAAACTATTTTCGTGTTTATATACATATAACGTGTGTATATAACGATGAGTTTGGTATTAGTCAGTGGCGACTGTAACATTGAAAGCCAGCGGAGTAGAACTTCGTTAGCCGCGTACACTTGGCAATAGCAGCCGATGTACACTCCTATGCGTTTACGAAAGCTTTTGAAATTGAAATAACACACGAGCAAACGCACGCGACAACGATCGAACTTTTCGACCAAAAACTCAGAGGCGACGTTTCACCTCAGCATTATTATCATTACTCAACGCGGCGGTCGCGTCCGTTATTAAAGACCGCAGACCCACGCGCGTATCGGTGCAAAATCCAACCTGGCGCAATTCTCCGCCGAGATCGACAACGCTGACAATAATACATACGTATAATATATATACATAGAAAAAGTATATATATATATATACGCATACACGCTGGTTAACGAATTGCAAGAGAGAAGTAGAAAGGAAAACCAGAGTGGAAACGAAAGAGAAACATCGAGTCCATTGTCCGCAGCGAGGCATAGCAGAAAAAGGAGGAGGAGGAGGATCCACACTACTCCGCGCGCGGGGGCTTTCCCTCGCGGACTCGTGTCCACGGTCACTGCTGCCGCACCGGCGCGCGTGTCTTTTGTATATATATGTACACCGCCGCATGACGTAAGATTCGTAATTGCGCATGGCCGTGGATAGATATATAATACGTGTGCACGCGCCGAATTATGTCGCTTCGTCGCAGCCGACGTGCCCATCGCGCGCGCGTGTGCTCACCAAGCATTGAAATAGATCGCTGCGCACGTGAATATATATATATATATGGCAAAGGGATTGATCACCGGCTTGATGATTTAAAAAAAAAGCGACTGTATGTGGACTAGCGCGAATAATGGAAGTTTACCTATACACATTGCAGTGTGGCCATTGAGAGATAGAGTTTTTCCAGAACGAGGCGAAGCCGCTGAATGATTCATGTTTCATTATAGAGCATAGATATATGCGCGCGATGGGATGGATAGAGAGCGCGCGGGGTGGAGGCGATCGATATTTGCTTTGAAAAGATTGAATAAATGAGGAGGTTTCGTAATGCACGCGGTGAGAAAATAGGAGAGCGAAATAGAGAGCGGTTATTTCTTATCCTATACATATATACTTAACGAATATTAACGCTGCGGGTAATGAAGATACGCGCACTGAGAAAAAAATTGTGTAATTTTTATAATACTTATAGGAAAATTTACTATACTGTACGGGAATCTCACGATAAGATGTCAGTTTAATAGTTTTTATAAAACAGTATAGTAATTTTTATACTTTCTCGAAAAATTTCAGAAAAAAAATTTTTTCGCCGATTTTATTCGTTTTATTAAGGAATTTATTAAGAATAAACAGATCTGATTAAATTATATTAAATTGAAACGATGAAAAAAAATTTTTCCGGAATGGGGAATCGAACCTGGACCTTCGAATTGACGAGTGATCTCCTTATCATTTGCGTCGTTGAGGAACACTTACGATGATGAAATTCGAATCGTCTACATATGTTACAGTATAACAATACTTATAAAAGTGAATTATTCTTATCAAACTTTAAAAACAAATTGGATATTAATCTATGGATAATTATCTATGTGTTGATGAAAATAATTAATAAAAAAATTTATCTATACTATATCTAAAGCAAGTTTTCTTCAACAAAATTGCAGGTTAGAATGAGTCGGTGCGATGTTATGTTGTTTTGATGGTAGCGCGCATGCGCAGTGCAGTGCGTACTCCTAAAATTACTATACTGTACAGGAAAAATTTTTATCCAGTATAATAAAATTTACTAGTCTTCTAAGTAGAATTTATATTAAAGTTTTGTAAAATTTATAAAATCTAATTTTTATCATCCTGTTTAGTAATTTTTTCTACTTTTGTATAATAACTTTTATTAACTTTTTAGTAATTTTTTCATACTTTTAGTGTAAAAGTTATTAGAATTTTAGTAAATATCTCACTTGTGCGATCTTGTGGTAGGATTCTCCGCACAGTATAGTAATTTTTCCTATAAGTATTGTAAAAATTATAAAATTTTTTTCTCAGTGCAGTAATTAAATTCCATCGTCGCGCGTTATTTAAAACAATTTAAAACATCTAAATATACCCTGACATTTCCAATTTCTCCCACTTAAAAGAACTGTCTGTTCGGTCACAACAATGCGTCGTGTTGCAGCGACAGGGGTAATAATAACGAGCCGCGTCTAACGCAACTCGCGCGCTTCGAGTCGCGCCGCTCGCTCGTCGCAACAGAGTTAGGGAATAGATGCTATCGGCTATGTTCGGTCCGCTCGCTCCACGTAACAATGCTCCTCTCCTCGCGTGCACCTTTCGTTTGCATTATTGCACTCCGAGCGAGCGAGAGACCGCGGGGAGGGGGGAAAATTAAATTCCATGCCGGCAAAAAATTTGTTTTTTCTTCACCGCAATCAGCAATATAAGATAAAACGAATAAACAAATAACTCACCGTCACTGTGGTACTGCCGTTGCGGCATGGGCACAGCGGCGACGGGCGACGGCACCGACATCGGCGACTGGCCCGCCGGCACCACCGGCGCTGCTGCTCCTGCTGCATTGTTGCCCACCGGCGTGCTCTTGCCGTCGGTGGTTGACCCACTGGTGGTGGAGTTGCTGCCACCGCTGCTACCTGGCTGATAGCCGAGGAACTCGCCGAGGTCCGGCACGCAGACGCTCTCGTAGAGGTTGGCCGGCATGTTCTCCAGCGAGGCTTTTTCGAGATCACAGTCTGGAAGGGGAGAGAGAAGTGGTGGAGGGTCAGTTGATGGGGTTGGTTAACAGGGGTTGAAAAATGTGTCGATGCGTCGAATAAGTCTCTATAATTTTAAATCTTTAATTGCAGAGGAATAAATATTTCATAAGGAAAGTATTTTCTGCAACCTCTTTACCGAACCAACTATTTTCAAACCACCAAATCTAAGCAAAAACTTATCTGTACACTCATAAAATAAAGTATCGCGACTCCGTTCAGTCTTAAAGCCCAATGACGCAATCCCCCTAATACCAACATAGTTAGCTAGAGAGCACCTCGTATTTAATCACAGAACCGCGACTTCACCTCCGCGCGGGTAACAATAGCCAATAATTCTTTACTCAACTTGCGGCCATTACAAAAACCCGGAGCACACCGGTACCTCCTATAGGCTACAATTCCATCCAGTCTGTCATTAAAAAAGAAGACCATCGCTGCAGCTCTCTACGCGCCCAGAAAGAAAGCACACACCATATCGCGTGAATTTTTATCTTTTCGTGTCTGATGAACCCATCGGGCCAGATAGCGCGAGCGAGCGCGTTTCGCATGCGCGCGAACAAAGAGATCGGAATCTGCCGTTGCAAAACGCAGGCCAATTACAGGCTCTCCTCCTGTCTGTGTGTGTATGTACACATCGTTGTTGCCCTCCCCTCTCGCTGAAGATTGGAAAATGTCGCGTGCAGAGTCGCCAACCGTGAACGCTCGCACGCAGAGTAGAAACAGAGAGAAAGAGAGAAGGGGGCTTTTTTCTACGATAGTTGCTTTTTTCGGATTCGAGGGAGCGAAATCGCGCGGCGCTTCCGGCTTTTCTTCAGATCCGCCGGCGCTTTTTTCGCGACGAGGAGGAGGAGGATGATTGAAAAGCAACGTTTTACGCTTCTTTGAACTCTCTCTCTCTCTCTCTCGGGGCTATGGAGGTGGCTTTCGACCTTTTGCGAAATATCGCCGCGGCAGCGATTGACATTCTTTCACGCTGCTTTTTACATGCAGTCGTAAGTAAAGTGCGTTTCTGTCGCGTTTACATCGCAGTTCCGTAAAACGGTAAATTGTCGCAGTACACCTCGTTTTTGCTCCAAATAAATCGAACGTTAGCCAACAATCATCATCTATACCTCTAAACACAATACAAAAGACATTTAAATTGAATAAAACTGTCAGTCGAGCATCGCAGCCGTCCACTCGAGCCATCTTTCTGGCCCACTCTTATACGGTAAAACCGCATTCCCTCGCCCGAGAATTGACAGAAAATTTTCTCAATCGCGAGAGAGAAAAGCAAACTCCTCCAACCCCTCGGCACTTCTAGCGTCAATAGACCGAAACGTTTCATTCAGCACTCGAGCAACGGGAAAAAGGCCATCGCGAGTAAAGCATTCTCTCTCCTTCAACACATTTGCGTAAGCGTTTCATACGCGTGTCCCATACGATACACATACACACACATATACATATAACCCCGCGAGCGAAATGGTACGACGACGCATTATGGTATTTCCGGACTGCTCCACCGTCAGCTGATTTCTATGGGCCACTGTTCTTCCCTCGCTCTTGAGGGGGTATGTATACATATATATACACGCACAAAAAGCCAATTCAATGCGCAGTCGTCATTCTCTCTCTCGCTCTCCACGCGTCATTGTGCTTTCGCCGAGAGCTACCTGTTGCGGAGATGAGAGTGAGATATATATATATCACAAGAGAGCGATTTTACGGAAATCTGATCTATTTTCACCGAGTCACAGCAGGATATTGTGCGAGAGCGCTACCATTTTATGGTGCTTTGCGTCGAAAGAAAAAGCGAGGAGCTTCCTCTCTTACGTCTCTTTTTCCAGTCCCCCTCCTGCCCGTTGGGGATGCGGCTGCAACTTTTTTTTTTCACTCGTCAGCGCGCGCGCGCGCGCGCCTCGTTTCCTCCGTCGTTTTTCACTTGTTGTGCGGGACCAGCTCATTGATACAGAAACGGGCGCTTAAGTGACGCGCAACGAGATGGATCTACTTTGTCTTTTTATTTCCTCGTGATGCTTGTAGTGCCTAATTCTATTACTCAAACCGATTTGTACATGGACATTGATCCATTACGAATATAATACATCGACACATTTTTCAAGAAAATAAATAAGTAAAATAACAACAAACGTACCTCTCTGGAGTTGCTCGAGATGCTCCCAGAGTATATCGCCCATGAACACGGGAGCGCGAGCGAGGAACGACTCCTTGCCCATGGCGCAGATCTGCTTGCCGTTGAGGCTCTGCCAGGGCTGCATCGCAACGCCCTCGAATGAGAACTCGCGTATGGCCCACTGCATCCAGTTCGCCACCGACGATTCCGACCATTGTCGTGGATCTGCAAGGCCAACAAAAAAGAAGATTCCTTCTTCTTAAAACATTCCTTCGCCAAAGAGGCGTACGTATGAATATAATAGCCGCACGGCGACAATGTCAGATAACGCGCGAGAGCGCGCGCGTGCGAAGGAGTCAACGCACGCGGGCGAGGTAAAGAGAGCGTCGACGAAACTACTAACGCGCGCACGCCCATGTTGACGCGAGCGAGCGAGCGAGCGTTTGGAGAGCCGAGTGTTATACAGCGCATTGTCTCGGCGCGGGCGGAGGAGTGTGCGAGTTCCCGTAATCACCGCGCGCGCTAGCTTTAAGTAGGGTTGCTGGATTTTTCGAAAAATGTGTAATTGAGAGCTGCTTTTTGTGTATATTTGCATGCGGTGTATAATGGTAATGGGAATCGTTCGGTCGTTAAGGGTATATTGTAACGAGTTTATAAGACGTGCGACGAGTATATACGGAATGGCGTTTTAAATGCATAACAATTACGCGAACAATAGCGGACACTCTCCACTCAAACAGAATCAGGTGATCATCAAGTGTGCGTATATCTATATTATGTACACTTAAAACAAGCTCGAACGATTGCCCAAGCACTTAAGTACGTTGTACAAAAACAGCACGCATCGTGTATACGATGGTCCTGACCCGTATATAACAAGAGCAAACCCATCCCCGAACCATATACCTAGCCGACGGCTCTGCCAGGCGAAAAAGAAAAATGCAAATTCACCTTTAGACACACTTAAAGCCGAGCAAACTCTGTATCCCCGAAAAAGCATTCTGGCTGGCTGGCACGCGCTGAATGAAGAGGATACTACACCCGTGTATATAGATATACCTATACGCGGCTTGTCGCGGTCACGGACGGCAAATAGAGAGTAAAGGTGCGACGTACGAGGTATATAAGGGGGGGGGGGGGGGGCGTGCAGTTTCTAATGGCCGCGGATCAAAGGTGCCGATATGTTTGAGGATCGCCGCGGTGAGTGTGTGCGCGTGCGTGTGTTTGCCGGGCTTGATTCTTGTTGGCTCTCTGTTAACAGACTCTTTTGTTCGCTGCGAGTACTTTCTTCCTCCGAGTTTCGGGATTCTCGATTCTTTTTTTTTTTTTCCTCGTCACCGTCGCCGCTGCCGTCGAGTATAGTTGTGGAGGCTCTTTTGAGGGATGGTTGTATACGTGCGGGGTAACGAGATTATACGAGGGTGGGACTTTTAATTGGATTTTCGATTAAAAATTTTCTCGAATTAGAATAATAATAGAAAGCAAAAAGAAAAAGCTATATACGTAAGGGTCAACTGGCCGCATGTTTCCCAGAACACATCCGTTAACAAATTACCGACCATACGACGGAGGCGGAGGAGGGCGAAAAAAAAATCTCAGCCTACACTCTCTCTGTCGCGTTGTCGGCGGCGATAAAGAACAAAGCCCCGCGCGCGGTCGTCCACCGGCATGTATAATTCAGCAGTGGCAGTACGGCACCGGCACCGATCGACGGTAAAAAATCGCATCGCCCGCGCGAATCTTAACGCGCCTCAATCTCTGCGCCTCTCTCTCTCCACCACCGCTATACACTACCTAATCTCTGCCGCATCGCAATTCCCTCTTTCTCTTCCACCCTCTCTCTCTCTCTCTCTACGCGTGTACCTATACGTATAGGTACGTACGCACACGGGAGAATCGTGAACGAGCGCGACGGTGCTTGATGGGGAGCCGATGCCACACACATCCGGTATGCGCATTCAGAGCCAGGCGGGTGTGACGATACTTCCGCTCTAAATGCCCTCGCACTCTCTCTCAGCAGAGAGAGGTAGAGAGGATCGCCTGTACATATATACACGCACGTGTGTGTGTGTGTGTATCTGTATGTGACCTCCGTGAACCTCACGTCGTTCCGCTCGCCGTGTGTTCTAATTCGTGTGTATATGTATCGGCGAGCGCTCACGCGAGGGGATATTCTTCGTACCTTTTTTTTCACTCTCTGCCGTGTGTAGAGAGATGAAAGTGCGACAAGTGGCATTTACGCGCGGGTATACAGGTATGCCGGCCGGAGAGTGGCTCCGGACACGCGAGACTGCGGCGAGGGGAAAAATGTAGCTAAAGAGAGAGGGACAGATGAAAGAGAGTAGTAGCTTATCTATATGTGTAATGATAGAGAGGGAGAGAGGGGCGATTGATATCGGTCGCGCGCGAATTTTAATTGAAATTGGATGTGTACGTGCGTGCGTGAGTGAGCGAACGAGTGTGTGGCAACGCTGCTGTGTCTGTGCAGGAATATAATTTTGTAGCTGGTTTTCCGTGTGTGTGTGTGTGTGTAGAATGGTCGTTATTATGTGCGGGGACTTAATTTAGCGTGAGAAAATTGCGCGGCGAGTTATTTTCCGTCAATTTTTGTCGAATTTTCTTATACTCCCAGATTTAAACTGATTAAGTGAATATCACGTTACTTCTTATGCGTTAAAAAAATGTTTTCTCCGAAAGTGCACTTCGCGTAAAAAAAAATTAAAAAAAGAAACTCGAAAAATTCCAGCACGAAAAAAGAGAGTTCAACCCAACCGAAAGAATTCCCCTGATTTCTCACACATAATCCCGATCCATCTACACGCACACACAGACATAGGAGCTCGGTAGCGTACCCACGCTCGTCCTTTTAATTACACCGCGATCGCGAGGAATTCGAAGTTTTCGCACTCGCTCACTCTCTCTCGCTCGCTCGCATAATGCGAAATTATAATGCGAGCCGCCGCGCGGAGAGCCGCTTTGTTCGGACACGCTGCATTGTGCACTTCACCTGTACGTACATATATATAAGTATGCGTGTATATATGCACACGAAGTCGCGCACTGACCTTTGGTTATGTTGAGGCGAATTTGCTCCTTTTCCCACGAGGCGAAGGAGGCCTTCAAGGCCTCGGTCATCTTCTTGTTGGTCCCAGGCGTAAGCGGCGGCACTTGCGCCGGTATATCTGTAACAGAGAAACGTGCCTCTTAGTATGCTTCAATTATTTTCTTTTTTTCTTTCTTTATTTCTTAATAGCGATGAGAATTTTAGGCGTACACACACGTTGTTGATGTGTATCACACAGCGCATCGATGTCTTTGTCTCGGGCTATACCATACAGCAACTCGGTCGAGCGAATCGACTTATTGGGCCCGCTGCTGTGTATGTATATAGGTGTGTAATGGGGGAGGCGAAAGGTGCCCGCACCGCGTGTGGGAAAATACACTTGGGAGTATTTTTTTGTATTTTATACATGCCATGATGTCGGGGGACCTGTCGGCGGCGTGCCTGCGTACTAATTTGTAGCTCTTTTTTCTTCTCATATATTATAATCGTTCATTATATTTTCTAGTTTCTCGATTTTTGCGGTAAACAAAATACTTCATCATTTTCGTGTGTATGATACATACACACCCGCAGAATACCATCGTCGCAACGTTTGCTATTATAAATACACCGCTGACGGGAGACAATGGCCGGCAAGAATCACACGGTAAATCAGCGAGCCACATACCCGTTACTCGCAATTTTCGTGAGCGCGCCAGCGGCCATCTTCTTCTTTCGACCCACACCCGCGCCCGGCCACGCAGTCGAAAAAGCCAAACGAAACGAGCCACTTCCTCGCGTAGTGGTATTATACCCATAAGCGCGCTAATTACCATCGAAAAACGCCCGAAAAGACTCTCTCGCTCTCGCTCCGTGCTTCGCTCTCATAATGTCGTTGACCCATCGGCTCATTACAAAGCGTCCACGCATACATACACATACACGGAGCATTCCCTTTGTCCGCTCGCTCATCGAAATGCGCGCTCGCTCGCAGAGAGAGAGAGAGACTCGCCAGAGCGCGACCGCGCGCCAGGTTAAAGGGGTTGTCGCAAGGTGCGCACGCGCACAGGAGTGTCCATGCGCGCGCGCGGGCGCGGGAGCTTGCGTGTGAGAAGCCGGCTTAATGGCGATTCTCACACGGCGGCGCTTCTACATACAGAGAAGGTTCGCGCAGGGCGCGTCAGGTGCGTTTGCAGGGGCGGTTGCTTATACGTGTCTGCGTGCGTGTGTGTGTATGTATGTGTATATATAGGAGATAGCATCGTCACAAATAGGATAGCGCGAGCAAGAGCGGGCAGGTGCAGCGGGTGTCCTTGTCCCCCGCTAGCGTTCTGCCTCGGCGAACAAGTGCGGGTATGTGTGTGTGCGTAGCATATAACCGTCTCGCGAAAAGCCGCGGGGGGATTAGATATTCTCCCGGTGTGTGTGTGTGTGTGTGTGTGTAGTAAGAGAGTGATTAAGGAGACGCACGTGGGAGTGGGGGAACCAGGGTTTTCTCCCTATACCATGTGCGTGTACGTGATGCGGCGTCTTCTTTTTTTTCTTAGGTGGGGTGCAGGGAATTAGCCGCCGTGTGGTAATTAGGCTTCGGGAGGGAGACTTATATATGTTAAAATTGGTATTAATTTTTATGCCGAGCCGCGGGGTGACGACGACGTACATGGAATTTAGTTCGTTGGAGCTGCTATAGACGTGTTTAATTGTTATTGCGGAGAACGTTAGTAATTATGGCACAATTTTTTTTTTTTTAATATATACACTCCATTCACACCGCATTTCGCTCGATTTTTCCCAATTTTTGCACCACCCATTGAATACCGCACGCAGCCGCACGTGCCTGGAATTTACGCGTGAAAATTCATTCAATGTAAATCGCGATCTCGGCCCTTTTATACGGGGCTTATTCGATATATATATAAACACGTTCACAATGGCGTTGACGGAATATCTCTGCGCGCTCGCCGCTTTTTCACGATAGCTGTTTATCGTTATCGCTAGTAGCGCAGCAGTGTGCGGTAGTATTCTCTTTTTTCCGCCGCCACCACCACTGCACGTTCTTGCGGTTTGTGCGTTCGTGTGTACATATATAGACGGCGACATCGCTTTTAATTACGAGGCCCGATAAATCCTCATTATACATGTGTTGTTGTTCGTTCTCTCGGTCGAGGTTTTTTTATTCTTTTTTTTTCGTTTTTGGGAGAGAGAGAGAGAATGATGAAGTGTGCACGTGGTATAATAGTGGGAATTGAATTATTTTGTGATATTTTGTTGTTTTTTTTTGTGTGTGTGTTATGTGCGTGTTGGATGAAGTCCCACATTAAAATTCAGACGAGGTTTAATTAAAAAGTAATTAAGCTCGTGTCGTGTTGTTTATTACAATTTCAAATCCGAAACGTTAACCTAGCGATAGGCCAAATTAATTATAATTAATTAACAAACGACGCGACAAATAGGATTTAAAATTACCGGTCATCGCGCAATAATGCATCGAATGGCAATAGTTTTGCATCACACACGCCGACCGGATAGGTCCACGTGGCGCCTACTGAACTCGTCTCCATGGGGTCACAGACGCGCGACACGTCGTCGTCGTCTCGAGCGAAGCGCTCACTATATTCAAATCGCGAAACAATGGCCGCTGCTGCTGCTGCTGACCGACTCGGTCAACGGCAATAATGTAACGAGTCTTGCGAAATTACGAGCGCGATGCGATATACTCCAGAATAGAGGCGGACCTGGTAATTTGGATATTCATCACGTGCACACGTGGATATAATCGATGTATGTATCTGTTTTTAATTGTATAAGATAGGTTATATATAGAGTATATTGTCTGTGACTAATAACAGTGTGTATTATATAGTGATGTTATGACGTTCGTGGAATTCGTAGAAATATAAAGCTCGAACGTTTATTCTTCATTAGTGCTATGAATTTTTCTCGTATGGTAATGAGCAGCGCGCGCGCGTAAACTATGTACATTTTTAACGAACCTCGAAGCACAATGTGTGCATGTGTGTGCGCGCGTGTGTGCTGTACGGGACCGCAGACGCAATAAAGAGCGTGAATAACGTAAACAGAGGCCGAAATATTTATAATTAGCCCATACTATATACCGGTGTTGAATAATTTCCCGATTTCAGAAAGAAAGACTCGGGAGTTCGTACAATTAAAAGGCCCATTCCTTGTTCATAAAGCCATCGAAGAGTCCCCTATATATCGCTGCCACCGATAAGAAACGACGTTTAGCAGCAGTTGCTCGCGAGTAAAAACCTCTCTCTCTTATGTACGAGATACATAAAATTTCAATCCCATTACCGAAATTTCGACTCCGCCGTCACATATACAAAGAAAGAAAGACAGAAAGAAAAAGGTACGCGGCGAGTACGAATGACGCTCTTACCATAATGCGCGTATTAGGGAGCAGTGCAAAACGATACAATATATCTGTAATACATACGCACCACGTTTAGAAAATGTTAATGCGCGAGGCTCGCGACCCGCGCGGCTGTCGGGTCACACGACACCTATAACCCGCTCTACATAAATTTCCATACACACACACACACACACACACACACACACACACACACACACACACACGTGCGCGTGGCTGCCGTGGCCCAATCGGAATACCCTCAGATGAGCGAGTGTAGTATTTTTCTTTGTACGAGTATATGAATCGCGCAACGGAACGACACACGTCGCTACACAGTATAGGAAAAAGAGTCGAAGCGAGGCCAGTGAGTGAGTTTGTAATAGGTGAGGAAGAGTATACACGTGTGGGTGTATGTATGTATGTACGTTTGTAAGGAAGGAGAGAGAGAGAGAGAGAGAGAGAGAGAGAGAGAGAGAGAGAGAGAGAGAGAGAGAGAGAGAGAGAGAGAGAGAGAGAGAGAGAGAGAGAGAGAGAGAGAGAGAGAGAGAGAGAGAGAGAGAGAGAGAGAGAGAGAGAGAGAGAGAGAGAGAGAGAGAGAGAGAGAGAGAGAGAGAGAGAGAGAAGCGTCTATTTTTGGCGAATTGCGCGGCTGATTTAGCGGCTGTCGGTTTTCTCGGCCGCGCCGGCTGCGGTGGCCGGAATTGAAGCTCTTTCCGCGTGTATAAAACACGAAGTTGGACGCCGCGAGGTTCGCGAGATTCCGGGGTTTTTGGATGGCGGTGCGGGTGTAATAAAACTTCGCGATTGTCTCGTTGAAGTTATATTTAAATCTTGACTTCACCTAATAGCCGCAGCACTTACACTATATACACGTGTCACATCATTATAGCCATCTCTCGCTACTAAAGTCCCATCGTAAAACTTCAATTTGCAAATCAATGCTTATCACCGCGACAAATATAACTCAACCATCACCTATCCGTCAACTTTCCTCCCCTCTCCACTTAGCCACGATTATCGTTCCCAAACATTCGCGCACGCGCGTGGGCGTGAAATTACGAACGCGAGAGCGCGTGCACGTGTGCCGCCACCGCCTTCTTCCCGTTTAAAATAGTCCAACTTCTCTCTCGCGCACCCGGAAAGTTGGAAACGTCGATTCGCGAAGAAAGGTGATGTCTATGTGCGTTTCTCTGTGTGTATGTGTGTCTTTTTGGCGGCGTAGCGAGCAGAGGCGAGTGCATGATGGTTTGATTCATGGATATTAATAGACCGGCGCGCGTGTGCTGTAGGTAAAGCGCTTCTGAATGAGCTGGGAGAGAGTAGTGAGAGAGAGAGTACTCCGACACTGATGAATGCGCAGGGCGAGAACGGAGGTGATTCAAGAAAAGATTACGCTGTATATACCTTTCTTTTTTATAGGAAAGAGAGGGAGGGAGTAAAAAATGCTGTTGATCGACCGCTGCGCTTATTAAATTAATCCGTTGCGCAAACAGCCTATTTACCGTGAAAAAGGCCGCGTGCGCGTGCAGGCGCTTAATGAAAAATGAAACTTTATAACGCCAGTCTGTCGGACAAATATTTGCCTCGAGATATATACACACATCCGATAATTTAATCCACCCCTGCCTATATCTCTTCTCTGTATTACACGCACGTGAGTACACCCTACTACTACTACAAAGCCCATTGTCACGCGTGGGCATTAGCACCGAAAGAAAGACCAATATTCCAGGGTCACGCGTGCACGTAGCCCTTTCTCTATAGAGTATATATATATATATATATACTAAATGCTCTCCCTACACGTATGTATACCTGTTGCCGCGCTGTGTCATTGTGCGCGAGCACTATGTACTTATACACCTGTTGACCGAGACTGCACCGCTGCTGCTGCTGCTCATTTAGCCCGCGCGCGTTTGTAATTGCTCGACTTTATATTGTATAAGGTACATAAACTCGAGGTAATGTGGATATCTTGAAAATTTTTTGTATTCTTTTGCAAGAAGGTTTAGAAAAAACTGTTAAAGAAATCTCAAAACATGTAGTATATCTTTTACGAAGAAACAAAATTGAGGACGCCCTGTAAGTGTGATATTGATTTTACGTGAAGCCAAATTGTAAAAAGAGCGTTTTGATTATGCTCTGTCATGTTTATATTAGTTAATTTGGCCAATTTAATCCAAAAAGATTTTTTTTTGAATGGCCGAATTACCTCGAGTTACCTTATATATTATTTGTCCCTCGCGTGATCGTGAATGTGTAGTTTTGGGTTGTTTATTGATTGTTCGAGAGGAAACGATTATTCGAGATGATTATTGCGGGAGGAAGCTCTGGTAATAAGGTTATCGTCTAGATCGATAGCTGCACACGTTTCAAAAGTAATATTATCGAAGGAGTTAAATTTAGTGAAACCTGATAGGATCGGTTCTTTTTTAGCAAATTCACGATTTAAAGATGATACAAAGTGCCCGACTTAGTAAAGATATTCGCGTTTTTACATCAGCCTGTTATTTAATTTCTAATATTCATCATCGCTTATCGCAATCAATCTGAGATTTTCGAAGATAACCGTAATCCTCGATAAAGTATGTTTAGCATATCCAGTGCAAAAATTAACGATAAAATAAAAACCAGTCGATTCGAAAACTCACGACCAATCTTATCCGCAACAAAACCTACAACACCACGCACGCGCAATCCTACACACGACAGCAGCCATCAGCTAATCTGGCCTCCACAACATAGCCAGCGACCGCAAATTAATACCCTGCGCCACCTCCTCCTCCCCTGCACTGCGTTTACACAATTACACACGCGAGTACTCGCGCGGAGAGTAATTAAACGATCCCGCGCGAGCGCTCGCGGATATAATTGCGGTCGACCCAATTATCGGGTTCACTCGTCTTCTTCTCCCCCTATATATACATAATATTCGTTCACTCCCGTGCGAAATTCATTAGCAACTATTCTTTTTTTTCGGCATATGGCCTGCGACAGCGCGGACGACGCCTATGGTATCGGAGTTCCCGAGGCGGTTAAATATGTATACGCTGCCGCCACCGCCGCGTTGCACCTGTCGCCGGAGCGTGTGTACCGGTGAGCGGGGTTTTGTATATAAGTATGTAATACACGTGTGCAGCTATATGTGTGTGGATATGAGGTGGTACCCTTGTTGGTATAGTTGGATGAACTCGGGAGTTTGATGGACTACTTTTCCGTTGTGTATAGTGGAGGGGGGGGGGGCGCATGTATAATATGTTGAGGCCGTGAAAATTTTTGGAAAAATATGAATTGTCGTAAGAAGTTATTAATCGTGGTGGTATTTTCGTTGTCGTCACTATGTACATGACTTTATTATTAATAATCATAGTAATATTTTTTTAACGATCAGAATTACAGTCATTTTTGTTAGGAAATTTTTCTCTGATATTTTTTGTCCTATGATACGTCACGTGCGACCAACTATATCGATCATTAATTGAAACAAGAAGGTTTAAACACAAAATTACTCATAAAATTTACACGATAATGAATATCTATCAAGCACGACAATTCGCACTGGCTCCCTGATATTTACTTTATTTTCCCGCCTGCGAAATTACGTACTATCAGCCGCCATAAAGCTCGAGGTGAGCCGAAGGGCATTATATACACAAGCGCACAGCACAGCCTTCTCTTCTCTTCTTATTTTCAGCTTTTCTAGCAATTGACTCGTCGCTTCGTCTTCTTCTTTCTAGGCCCATGTACATACACTTAATTCGCTCCAATCTTTTTAATGACGTGTAATTTGACGAAGCCCCGACTGCCGCGCGCGCGCGCTCCGTAATATCTTTCGGTCGCGATAAAGAGAGGAAAAAACTGCCGCTGCTACTACACTACTAGAGAGAAAAAAAAAAGAAGAGAAGCCTGTACACCTTCGTCGCCGTCGAAAACAATGGCCTTAATAAATCATAAATTTAATATTCAATTATTTTTTGCCCGCACGTACGTACGTATACGTACATACAGCCCTCGTTGTAACACACTCGCGCAGGCGCGCATGAATACATGTATATAAGGGCGTCGCATGACGCGAATACTCTTCTCTCTCGTGCGAGTAACGCTTTTTGTCCGATTTTTCAGGTACCTCTGCCTACGTATGTGTGTGTATATACAGACAGCGGCGCTTTTATCGCGATCGACGCGCGATGCATATATACGCCGCCGCGTTGGCGGCGAGCGTTTCAAGGATTTTTCGTTATTATAAGCGACGACGAGGTAAATCATCTTTACGGCGCGGTCGCCCGTAAAGTGCCGCACACGCGCTCTTTTAATTAACATTTTAGTGGCGCTAATTTTTAGGGCTTCCCTTACCACCATCCGACGACGCGGAACTCCGCGATTTTCTCCCCGTTTTATGGGATAACGCGCGGAGGATGGAAGTTTTTCCGAGTCTGTGATTTTATAAGCGAAAAGTACTGGGAGATAGCTTGTAATTGAGACGTAAAAACGTCGATTTAATTAATTTTTTGCGACGCGAGTGCATATAATACTGCGTTTCCTTCTCCGTGTGTCTGTGTTTACATATCGGCACCGCGCCAAATTTACGACGCTTATAAAAGGCAAGCATATATTATTCGTTTGCTAAGAACCGTGGATTTTATTTATGGGAAACCTCCGCATCCTCGTCGATTTTTCAGCCTCCCGTAACGGCACGACGGCCCCCGTCGTTTTCTCATCCTCGTTCCTCGAAAAAGCCGGCCAACTAATCGCTAATCGCCAACTCTTCTTCTTCGGAACCCGCAGCCGTCACGGTTCCCAGTACAACCTCCATGTCACACGCGCTTTATCTCCTCCTATACCCGCGATAACCCCTTGGCTCCATGTCGATCGCGAGTGGACCGAATTCTCACCGGAAACGCCGGGGCGCGCTTTCCATCTCATCCGCTGCTCTTTTGCGTTTCGCCCTTTTATTTCCTCGTCACTGTTACAGCGTCTCGTTTCTTTCGGTCTATAAGTACGCGGAATGAGTGTAGGAGGGATCGAGAGAGGAAGATAAAGGATGCGTGCGCTCGCTCGCTCGCTTTTACTTTTTACGCAGAGGCGCGGAGGAGTCGTTGTGTTTTTTCTTTTTTTTTTTTCGTGGGAGCGATAATGAGGAGCATTGTGCCGTATCGCGCGTCGCCCGCGCGGCGAGACACTTGTTGCCGCGCGGCTGGGTGCGTGCGCGTGCGACGCGCCGTGCGGCTTTTAGAATATGGTGTTGGTATATACGAGTTGTGTTTTTCCGTTGAGATTCGCCGTTGACAATGCCGGAATTTTCGGGAAAGTGTTTTTGGAAATATTACTACAGATGTCCAGCGATGAACTGGTAGTAAAGAATTAATATTACCACACGAATATATACCTACATTCATTAATATTCTTTTTCTCTCATCAGACATGCGTAATACACTCGTCTCTACAAAACTCCAGTCACAGCCTATGCGTACACGCGCTAACGAGGACACAGTCGTCCCTCTCTTTCTCCCTATCTCTCATTATTCTTTTTTTCCTTTCTTTCTCTCTCTCTCTCTCCCCCTGCCCCTCCACATCTCCCCTCGCCTTTTATATTATCATACGCTGCGCGCGCGCGAGCCGCTGATTACGGCTCCATCGTCGCGTCGTCGCGACGACTTTCGGCTGCGGCCTCTCTCGCGCATTGTCCTATACACTCGTCGGCGCGCGTTTCTGCGGGTATTCGTACTCGTACACGTATATGTATATACGCGTCTATAGACGCGTTCGAAAGTTTCTTTTATCCTTGAATTACGCGCGTGTACGTAAATTGAGGACTATTATTTCTTGATTACGGCGGCGCGCGCGTTTGATGTTTTGTAAGCGCGCGAGCGCGCATGTGATGCCTGTGGCTACTGATGCTTACACATGTATATATAGTCGCCGTGGTTGCTGCTGTTGTTGAGGAGGAGGAGCAGGAGTAGAGTGGATCTGCTCCATTTTTTCCGCGCGCGCACGCCGGCTTAATATTGCAGTTTTGTTGGATTGTTTTTGTTGGATGATGGGAGGACGGGGGCGGGGTTCCCAGAAGCCGATCAGTGATTCACGCAAAAGTGAATATGTATATACAGATTCGGTCGTGTGAGAATCGAGTGGAGCACATGAGAACGTGGATTTACCCTGCTGTTTTTTTATAATAGCGAGCAAAAAGTCGAAATCAGCTCGAACGAGAATCAAAAACAGCAACATCTATATACTCGTAACGCTTATAAGTAAACGTTAAAAATAAAAAAAAATCCAAAAATACATTATGACATAACCGTGTCTCATCAACAATCCAAGAGAAGCTAAAAAGAAAAACAAAAGAAAAAAAAGAATCTCAAAATCACTCACTGGAACCGATCGATTCGACGCTGAAAATACCCATCATCATCACGATCGCGCGCGCGGTATCCTCGCTCCTCGGCACACGCGCTTGCGCAATCCGCCGCCAGATGTCACCGGCTCTTCCCTTTTGCGCTCAGGCAGCAGCACACGCGCGCGGGCGCGAAAATCGCGTATTCCGCTTCGACGCCTATCGGGCGCGCACACACGTTTGTATGAAAAAGCCATTACTTTCACGTGCACCTTTAATTGTCCGTGCTGGACTGAAAGGGAGAGAGACGGGCGTGTACGCGTGCAAAAAACCACGGCTGTCTCATTATGAATATAGGTTCTTTGTACTCCCTCGGCGCGTCGACTCTATACATATATATAACATGCTCCAACGTACGCGTTTTCTTTTTACGCGGATCGGCGCAAGTCGCTTGTGCTCCTGTCTCTTTTTTCTCTCCCTCCCTCCACCTCAAGCTTTGCCTCGCGAGTATAATGAACGGGTTTAATGGTCGCGACTATTAATTATCGGCAGGCAATAAATTTCGAAAATGCAAATTGCAATATTCCCCGACTACTGTTGTGTTATTGTCTTTCCGAGTCTCTCGCCACGATACGATCTGTCTCTCTAATGGTCTGCTGAACGCGAAGGAAAAAGGCAATGTCATTTCTGTCCGATATACAGAAGAAGAAGAAGAAGTAAAAAAAGCGCGCGTGCGCGACACATCGACGATAATACGCTCGCGTTAACCTTAAGTACCTACATCCTGTTCCCGCGCCTCTCTGCGTGTCTATATCGCGCACGGAATCACGTGCCCGCGTGTGTCGTCTTTCCCCGCCTTGATCGATTCCGCAAAAATGAAAAACTTTCACCTGATACAGTATATCAGCTGATGTATAGATATATACCTAGGGTACCCCTGGGTCTGCCAAAGGGCTTCATGGCCTTGATTCCCATGCCGGCCGCCGCGGCGGCCGCTGCTGCTGCTGCCTCCGCCTGCCCGTAGTCCACGTACATGAGTGCTGGGATGTCCACTGTCCTCGTACGCCGCGTCCACTCCGCGCCGCCACGATTCATGCATCAAACGCGCGAGTACGCGACAGAGTCTTTGTGCGTAAACAACAATGAGTCTGTTCTAGGGGGCCGGCACGCTGATAGGGCGGCCCTCTGTTATCCGCCCTCCGGCCTCATCGTCGCCTTATCTGTCATTTTCAGGAGCGCAATCGTCACGCGATTGTGGGACGACGAAAGACAACGACAGGAACAATCACTTTTCGGCATCTCCTCCAGGCGGGTCGGAGATGAAGAAGACACGCAGCGCACTGTGTCACGAATCACGGCAGCAGCTGCCGCTGCAGCAGAAGTTTTGGCGGCTGCGGTGGCGCGCCATGTGTTTGCTATCAATTCATAACTCGCGCTAGCGCTCCGCTATTTCCGAATATACCTGCGCTTGCGCAACACTCTCCCTCGCCAAACTCTCTCTCTCTCTACTCTCCGCTCACAGAAAGAGAAGGAACGCGTATGTATGTATATACGGGCGCACACTTGTTCCCTCAGTTCGTTCCTCAACGGCACACTGCTCGCTTTCACACAAACACGCGCACACAGTTCGCCCTCGCGAAAACTAAGTCAGTCGAGGCTGCAGGTGAGCTGCTGCTGTTGCTGCTGCTGCGCGCACTGCTTACTGCTGCTGCTACTCACGCGAGAACGAAAACGGAAAGAGAAACAGAGAGAGAGAGAGAGAGAGAGAGAGAGAGAGAGAGAGAGAGAGAGAGAGAGAGAGAGAGGACGCGTGCAGCATGAGAAGGGAGAAGGGGAAGCGGCGCGCGAGCCAGCGCGTGCGGCTGAAAGTGCGAGTATGCAAGAGAGGATGATAAGAAGAGAGAGAGAAAGACCGCGCGGAGAGCTTCAGCCGAGCAGGCAGCCGGTCCTGAGAGGGAAAAACGCACGAGAGCGCGAAAAAGAGCGAGAGAACAGAGAGATCCTCACGGCAGAGCGGAGAGCGGTTTACTGAATGGGCGCGCGCGCGAGAGCGAGCCGACCGAAAATACACTAGCAGTCGCCGCGAATATATGTGAGCGTGTGTGTGTGTGTATACGTTGTATACCCCTTCCTATGTGTATACCCCGGCGTTGCCGCTGGTTTTGCGCGTCTTGGTTCTTCTCTCGTCTTTTCGCGATTCATGAACGGAGCGTGTGCCAACCAGTGTGACATTGGGCAGATATAGATGTGTATGTGTGCGTGTGTGTGCATGTGTGCGTGTATTAGCTACCGTTGCTCCGTTTTACATTTTGGAGCTGCTGTTTCTTTTCTTCTTTTTTTTTTTGCGAGCCGTGGTGAAATAGCAGATACGGGAGCGAGAACGAGAAAATATATATAATAATTGCGTGGCTCGATACACATAGAACGAACGCGCAATCGAAATGCTCATAATCGTCCAATTAAGCTCATAAATAGACCACACCGACAAAAATACCTCTTGGCGAACGAGAGAAAGAAAGGCAGCGGCGCGTGTCACGGCTGACTTGCGCGCGCACCGAGAACTCATTACACACATACTCTCCGCGCGCGCGAGAGCTCGCTGAGAAGTAGGAGGAGGGAACGAACGAACCTACCTACACACACACACACATAGACGGGCAGTGGGAGTGTGCTTGTTCGAGAGCTCGCCTAGCTGGCTCGCGCCCTCGAGCGCAAGACGGCCGCCGCTTACACACATATACATACGTAACCAACACGTCCTCTCCTCGCCTGCACACGCGTGTAATAACGGACACCGCCGCAGTGGAGAGTGGGACGCCGCGGCTAGCTGCCGCCGCTGAATTAGCGGAGAGGTAGGAGAGAGAGAGAGAGAGAGAGAGAGAGAGAGAGTCTTGGCTCCGACTACTGCCGCGGCTTGCTCTCCCACCACGCGAAAGAGATTCGTTTTATGAATGAAACTCGCCGTGCTGCTGCTGCTGCTGGCACGAGCTCGCTCGCGCGCCTCTTTTTCCGCGGGAGCTGAAAGAAGCGATCGCAAGACAGAGAAAGAGAGAGAGGTACGGGTTCATTCATTCGTGACAGACTGGCCGATTGAGCCGTTGCTGCTGCTGCTGCTGCTTTCGCGAGAGAGGGAGAGAGAGAGAGAGTTCCATTCACCCGAGTAGCGGTAGTGGTACACGGCGGATGCGGAGCGAGAGAGATGGATTTTAGCGAGCCTGAGGTGTTTTTTGTTTTAGAAATGTTTATGAATGGAGAGCAGGTGAATGGATCGAAAGTCGATGAGATATTTATGGCGGAGGAGTGGTAGTGGTACGCTGGATACGTGGACAGAGAAATATGGATGGAAGAGCGCTCGTACGCTGGTATATGTGAATATATCGGGGACTCGGGGTAAATTGATTTCCCAGCGCGCAGGCGCGGTTGTAATCATGTCGTATAAAATAATGCGAACGCGAAGGTTTATCATTAGACACTCGGCGCGGCGGCGACAGGATGCGCGAATGGGCACCGATTCGAAAGATCTCCTCTGCTCTTATTATTTATTATAATACATATTATTATACTTTCGTATATATTCCACTCTTTGATGAAACAACTAGCCGCTACCGAACAACGATTCCTACGCATAACCCAGGGCCACGATAAGATAACAACAACACTGTACACCCTCGTGCATCACGAGGAGAGAGAGAGAGAGAGAGAGGACAAAGAGACTGCAGAGAGAGAGGGGGAGGCCATTAACGCGGCCGCGCACGCGTATAATAAGCCCCGTACGATCCACAGGTGGTATCGACGCTCTCGCCCGAGGCTGCTGCTTTTTGCCGAGCGAGTGAGAGTTTTTTTGGTACCGGTTGTTATAGGCGACTAGGAAGCGGCGAGTGTGTGGCGGATCGCGGATGTTGTTGAGTGGAAGAGATACATGTATATACGAGAGGTATAGAGAGGTGAGGTGTGGTTAATGAGTGGTAATGATATTTTCAGAGATAATCCGATCCACAGCTATAGTATGTCTTTTATTTATTTTCAGATACTCGGGTGTGTGAATTATAGAAATGTACGTGTATATAAAAGATGAGATGCGGGTTTTTGCGTATAGTTGACCGGTTGTGAAAGTCTCTCGCAACACGCGTTCGAAAAACCACACGCGAAACTCACCTCGCCTCCGCCGAACTACATCAACGTCACGCCGCGTGTATATATAGCGAAAAGAGAGGCTGAGGCAGGAGCACAAGCGACGCGAGAGGACCGCGAGAGGAGAGAGAACACAGGAGCCCCTCGCCAAGGAGAGGGTGAGAATGGGAGGAGAGCGTGAGAACGCGCGTAAAACTGGCTTACACACAGACGCGCATACTCACACATATATATATACACGTGCGTGTGTGTCTGTGTATCGCTCGCTGAATAAACCGCCCGCGTACGTGCGTGTACGCGAGTAGCTCGGAGGCGATCGGCGTCACTTCCTCCCGGAGAGAGAGAGGAGAGAGAGGAGAGCTCACCTGCGCGCGGCTGTTACTATTGCGGCGCACGACATCCGGTATCGTGAGGCTGGCTAGACGCGCCGCTTCCGCTATGGTCTCTCTCTCGTGATGCTGGTTAGGTGTAGTGTGTAAGGTATAGTGTGTATACGGTCAGGTGCGATAAGGCCGAGAAGAGTTGGGCAGCGAGTTAAGGAGGGAAGAGCTAATATTGGCTCGGGAGGAGGCGAAGAAGGTGTTTGGTTTGTGACACTTTTTGAGAGTATGTGTGTGTATGTGCTTGAGATGGGTTTGAGAAATTTATCTATATAGGTATACAATACCGAAGGATTTGGGCAAATATTGGAAATGATAATACCAAAAGTGCATACAATAATCCAGCCGGATTTATAACGAGGTGAATGAATGGAGCTGCGAGCAATTCACATATACGCAAGTAGAAACTCCTAGGCCGAGCCAGCCAGCCATTCATTCATCCGCGCGCGCGCGCACGGGAGGCTAGCGCAAAAAAAAAAGCGATAATTCAGCCCGATAATGCGCCGTGTTCCTCAATCCACTACTCCGTCGTCAATCAAGTGCCTCCCTCCCCGCGCTCTGTACGCTCCTTTCGAAACACATCTCGCTCGCTACAGACACACACACACATACGAGCTCGCGCGAAAGTCTCGCTGCGCTGTGTGTATACGCGCAAAAACCAAAAGGAAGAATGAGTTACGTATACTTCCGGCGCGCGAGCTGCGGCTGCGGCGGCGCTCGCTATATACCATTGAAAAACAGCAGCAGCGGCGCGCCGCATCTCTTGCAAATAATAGGAATCGCTTCTATCAGTTTAATTAATGAAACGGCCGCACTGCACCACGCGCGTATACGCGAGCGCGAGTGCAATTGTCTCTACATGTAGGTGCGCGCGCTAGGCTCTCCGGTTTCTTCAGATGCGCACACACGTGTATACGTAGATTCGCGCTGATACGTACGTGTGTCTGTGTTTGCTCAATTCACAGAGCGCGCGGTTGATTCATAAATTGCGCGAGCGCCTGGAAACTTCAATTTTTCAATGAAATCCTAAGGTTACGCGATGTGTATATACGTGTATATGTATATAGTATATACACTATAACAGAGCGCGTGCAACCACGCCGCAACGAGATATACTTTTTGTATGCTAGTAGCTCGCTCGGTGTTGTTGTTATTAGCGCGCTATTGTCGGTGATTATTATATAGTCGCGCACGCGCGTGCATCGCAATTTCCGCCGACTTATATCTCTCTCTCTCTCTCGCTCTCTCTCGACTCCACCAAACGCGTTAATAATAATCAAAGGAAAGTTGCCGCTTTCGTATACATAATATATCTATACACACACATACACACTTAGAAAAGCGTCATTTCCGATCCGGATGCGTGCGGACCCCGCCCGATCTCTTCTCTCCGTAAGAACCTCGGCGAGATTTATGGATCCTCCGAAGTTTTCCAGCCAGCGACGGCGCAAAAATCGCGCTATCCTATCGCGATCTCGCTACGGCCACGGGAAAAGGGCCGGACCCGGGTAAATTATTATTACAATTATGTCGAGATGATCGGGCTTTGCCGCCGGATTTGCGAAGCACGGATGTTGTTGTCGAGAGTGTGGTACAGGTGTAGTACGAGAAGAGAGAGAGAGGGGGGGGAAACGAGAGGAGGAAGAGGAGGGCAGCGGAAATGACAGACGAAGGCTCTTTCTCTCGCGGCTGCTGCTCTGTAGCAGGAGAGAGTGTATATAGTGTAACACGCGACTGCTACTAGGTAGCTTCGCCGGGGCTTTTTTGCGATTTTTCGGACTGATGGGTGTATACGTAAGAGACGGAAATCAAATGTATCATTTGGGCTTTTTTGCGCGATGAAATGTAGTCGTTGCGGCTGTTGCTATGCCGAGATTCCCCGTTTTTCTGTATAATAAATAAAATTACAGGTAAGGTATAAGTAAAGAGAATAAGTTAATACCCATAAAAGAGCTGCAAACCCAAAGACCCACTCTCTAAAAAGAAACACAATTCCTCAACCCTCCGCTGCCGCGTCTATACGTGAATCCCCTTCGCAACGTAATATCGTAAATCTCGCTCTCCGCAGCGAGAAAAGGGCGCGCTCGCTACTCCTATCTCTCGCGTATACGCACAAAAGAGTAGCGCGCGGCTCTCGCATTTGTATGCGACTGCACCTAGCCCCCTCACACACAGATACAGACAGAGGCGATAGCGTACACGCCTACGCCCCCACGCGGTATCGCTCGCTTCCATTCACCAACTCGGCCGAGCGCACGCGCGTATCCCAATACGTAATATCTATACGGATACACACAGAAGCGGCCGTTTCCGGCGAGTGTGCGCTGGATGTACCGATACGTGTTTCACATACGTTTTCCTCGGTCTCGGCGTTTTTTGTTCCGGCGGATAGAGGAGGAGCAACAGCACCAGCCGAAGAAGAAGAAGAAGAAGAAGGTCTCCGATCGGTTGCATACGCGTGCGTATATGTGTATATGTGTGAGGTTGTTTGTACGGGTTGGTTTATGGACTGTTAAAAGGCGCCGTGCGACTAATGAGGCCGCTCGGACATGCGTATATACACACATAGACGGGGGTAGCTGTGCGACGCGTTAATTGAGTCGTAGCGCGCGCGTCTAATCAAGCCGCGCGTGTATACGCATACTAGTGATATTTCACTAATGAAGGAAGGAAGCTACATAATACATGCGTATACGAGTGATTCATTGATCGCGGGGGTAAATCGCGATCGATCCTTAAGCGTAATTAACGGGAAACTGCGCTACGCTAATTAATACGTTTCCTTTGTTTGGGCGGCGGTGCGCGCGCAGGGCAAAAAGGAAAAGGGTTCGCGCGTGCCTGGTTATATATCCGCGATTGCAAATGACATTAAGTATGCGCGATAATTACACGCGTACTTTACAAGTCGCGCTGTAAACGCGTTTTTAATTAATTTTTTAATCGAAAAAAAAATACACGCCACGCTTACACGTACACTCACAAATAAATCTTCTGACTCACGGCGTTTTTACATTCGCGCGAAAACAATGCCTATTCATCAGCCGAGGAGCATAGTTATAACCTGCTTCAGAGAGAAGAAAAACAGATTCCCCTCCGAGCGCGGTTTATCAGATATTCTAATTTCTCATAATTGTTTCAATACTCTCCGCGTCGCGACGATTTTTCGCTCTTTTTCGAGGCAACAATGAATATATACACCCGCGATGAAAAATTCATTAGAAAAAGAGAAGGAAAAAACACCCTTTGTCGCTGGAAAAAAATCATCGGTTTGTGTAATTTTTAATGAGCCCCGTGCGCAATCGTAAAATTTAACGGCCTCGCGCGCTCGCTCGCAAATTCTATTTCGCATAGCGGTTGCGGAAAATACATTGTGCAAAAGGGGGCGAGAGCTGGCCCCCCTCCGATTACTTTCTAGAATGAATGCGTTATGACCTTCTCAGTGCGCGCAACGACGAGTCGCGCGCGCGCGCGCTTTATTACCAAACGAGATATTGTCTTTGCTGTGCGCGTGCGTAGTGCAGTTGCGCGGGTGAAGTTGTTGCCGGCGTCGTCGCGCTTGCGCTTCAATGTTAACGACTGCGCGGCTGCGTTGTCTCGACGTCAAGGGGTTTCAAAAGGCGCCTTTTGCAAAATCTCTATGGAGCGGGAAATATAATTGAAATGAATTAATCGCAAGAGCCTGAAATATTTATCGTAACCCATTACCCGCAGATATATATCCTGTTACGCTAATACTCAAATCGGATTAACCGCGCCGCGGAACGCGCGAGAAATATCGCGTTACAATAGTCAGTATAAAATACGAGCCCTGCCGTAGTCTTACTATATCCTATAATCGAATTATAACAAAATCAGCTGCCGTTGTAACGCCTCTATTAATAACTCATCCATTACCGGTGGCGGCACGCCTGAATGAAAAAACCGCGCATTTTCCTCGTCTCTGCCATATATAGAAAAATGAAAACGAAAAGGAAAAAAAAAACCTCGAGGCACTCGGGCAGCCTCGCGCATATACACGCATACAGCCATATGGATATATAAAACACGCGCGGACTCAACAGCGAGCGCGCGGTGAAACTAGCGAGGCATGAAGCAATTTGAGTCCAGAAAAATATACACCTTCCCCAGTTTCGCAGTGCTCGCACACACATACACACATACACGTATACTTCTTCGTTACTTAAACATTTAAACTTTACATCATCTATTTGCTGAACTAAATATTAACAAATTTTAATGTACTTAATGAAAATATTAAAACTCGTTACTAATAAAAATGTAAAGATAATTAAAACTACAATATAAACATTACACAAACCGTGAAAGAAGTCGATTAAGTCAGTCAGGTTCCACTGTGTCAAATAATTTATTACATAGTTTCCATAATTAAAGTCTACTTTGAGCGATGTTCTCGAGCAGAATGAGAAAGATTATTAAAACCATATTTGCATTTAACGATTATACCGGTAAGAGATTGACGCCTTAGAAAAATCTGAAAAATTTGGCAAATAGGTAGACTTTAGTTTTAAAATGACTCAGTTAAATTTTGGTGATGTTTCCTGGTGGAAATCGATTCCATTATTTACCTAATAAATAGCTAGTTTCCCCAATAATCGTCAAAACTAGACACTTTCCTTGGCCATTTCTATCCATCGATGAAACGATTTTTCCGATCATATTTGTACATTTAATAGACAGAATAATAGAATAAGTTTTTAACAAATATACATTAGCTTATTTATGAGTATTTAAAAGATATTAAAGTTGGCCAGTTTTTTTAGCTAGGAAATGGCTAATAAGAGGCTTGCTATTATGGCGAGGAGTGAGAGAGACAGAATCAAACGGAAAAATCATTGTTCTCGTTTGTATCCCCCGAAACAGTACTATAAACGAATTAAATACCAATAATTCGTGTTTACGTTTTGGTTGGCTATCTTTTTTTTAATATTTGGCTTTAAATACATGATCAGATTACAGAGAAAATTTAGTAGAAACATTTAAGGTTGTGTTATCTCCATTAAATAGAAAATACGACCGGAAAAATTGTTTCATCACTACCCAGAAATTAGCTACTTTTATTAGCTATTTATTATTTTCCTATAGCTATTTCTGATAGAGACAATTTCTACCAGGGTTTGGGAGCGTGAGAAAGTTCATACATTTAACACAGGGATTATGGGAAATCCCACATTTTTCTCCTTCGTTATAAATTGTTCAACATTCACGGCTTCGACTTAGCTCCAACTTGGCAGGATAATAGTGAAAAAACTAACGAACAATTTGAGTGCTTGATATAATGAAGATTAGGAAACTATGAGCTTAGTTATAAGCAAATGAAAATAAAATCTGACGGAAGCATGACTATTACAGCCATAGATGTAGTATTACAGCATTGCGAAAGAGGTTAGGAACGCATGTGGACTCGCTCCCTACCAGCAGTACTCCCTTAAGAAAGGTCGCCAATGGCCCGATTAAGGTCGTTCACGTATATGTGTGAACCAGTACGCCAAATAAAGTTATTATTTGATTATTTTTACTATCCATTTCAATTATTTAGTCTACAACTAGCAGATCTGATAAAAGGTCTGTTGTTTATTTTAAAATGTTTAAAATTCGTAAAGGGAATTTTCTAAATAGTAAATATCGATAATTTTGAGTTTCTATATATTTGACGGTAAAAGTTGTCTTACAAATTTTCATTTTGGTAAAATCTAACTATTTAGTATTAAAATATAATAGTCAAAGAATATCTCTGCAAATTTTTAGATCTTTAGATATTAAAACCACTTTTAACATTAAACTTTAATACTAAATAGTTAGATTTTATCAAATTTATTTAAAAATGTTTAAAATTCGTAATGGAAATTTTCTAAATAATATCTATAATTTTGAGTTTCTATATTTAGCGGTAAAAATTGTGTTACAAATTTTCGTTTTGTTAAAATCTAACTATTTAGTATTAAAGTTTAATAGTTAAAGAAGCCCTTTGCAAAGATCTCTAGGTTATAAAGGTGCGAAATGGTTGCGAAAATCGCAATCGCGTTCATGAGCGCGCCAGATTGCACGTTAGTGGATAGCCTTCAAAAATGTTTCCTCAAAATTTCAAAGCAATCGATTCAATGGGAAGTAAATGGCAGCGAGTTTAAACAAAAAAAAAATTTAGCGTCGAGAAATTTCAATAAATTCCAAAAAATCATAACTTTTTTAATTATCACTTTTTAATGGTAATTGAAAGAAAATGAAATAATGTATATTTTTAGAAAAAAAAAATACTCTGATAGCAAAAAAAAAACATTTTGTAAATTGTTTAAATCAATGCATTTTAAACAATTTGTACAACTTAGATCGTAAAAAGACTTGAATATTTGGATTCTATGGATCAAAATGCATAAGGTAGCATAGTTTTTCTGATGGTTTTGCAATTGTGTGCGAAAAAATATGGTCCGAGATAACTCGAAAGAAAGGTGACGGATTTTCCCTCTGATTGCAGGCCAAAACACCGTGCAGACACGATGAAAAGCGATGCGCGCAGCTAATAACGCAGTGCGCACACGCTGCGGGGACGCTTGGACACCGCCGACAGTCTGTCCATCTATTCACATCAAATATGCGTGCGCGCACGGTCATGAACAGGGCGCGCTCGATGCCTTGGCGTTCGCGCTGAGCGTTCGGACTTCTCTCCGTGCAGTATACGTGCATGTGTCCGCACGTGTGTTTCTCCACCTCACCGCAGCCTTCTCTCTTTTGTCTCTCTCTCCCTCTCTCTAAATCTCTCTTTCTCTCTCGCAACAATCTTTGTGCGAAATCGCCGAAAAAGAGTGGGTGGGTGTGTGTGTGTGTATAGTAGCATCCTCTCGCATCGGAAAGCTCGAAAGCACCGCCTTCTCCTTTCCTCTGTGGTCTCGTTTTAATTGCTACTTTAGGAGGGAAGAGAGGATAATACGAGAGGCGGTGGACGCCGCGTGCGGACGAGGAGGAAAAAAGAAACGGTAAAGTTGTTTGGTGGCTCTCTCGCATGAGCGAGACGAAACAAAGGCTGCACACGCGTGCGCGAGTGAGGCTACTTTATTCCGAATCCGCGCGTCTCTCTGTGTTTTGTCTCTCTTTCTCGCTTTGTGCGCGAAGTATATTGTTCGAGAACCGCCCCCCTCGTGTCGGCTAATTGCTATTTGGTCAGTGATTTTTGGAGATTTTCTCTACGTCGCGAACTTTTTAAATCTTTCCAAAATTCATTCGGCGCGTTATATAGTTTTGTGTATATTGACCTAATTTCTCGTCCGACTGACTTTACGCGGCCGTAAAAATATTTCATTATTATACTTCTCTCTCTCCCACGATTCATTATCCATCGAAACTTGCAATTTTATTGACTAATCGCCGGTTTGCGCAAACTTCAAGTCGCAGATAAGATATCGCGCCGGCTTATAAACTTTTCGTCATTATAATTGTAATTAATCCTCGCGCTCGCGCGCATTATTCAACATCGGCTAACCAAAAAAAAAATGTTCAAACACTGTTTATCAACTTAACATCCGCTCCATCTATCTTTCACCTCTATCGCGTCCAATCGCCAGTATCAGACCCCACCTCGCATGTCTCGAACATATAATTTTCCACAAAAATATCGTATATATACCTATAAAAAACATTTTCTTTATACTCGCTCTCCCCTGACTCATCATCTCGCTCCACCTCGTCCTCAACGAAGGATCGTCCTCGCGGGTGAAGGTAAAATAGGAGAGCGAGGCTATACGCACGTTATACACGAGGCGAGGCGGCGCATCGCTCGCGCAGCTATACTCGCGACGACCCTCGCTCTCGCGCGCAGAGTTCGCAAAGTTCTGGCTGGCTGAGCGCGCGTCCGGTCATTAACGGAGCTTATCTACATGAGCACACCTCGCCGAAGAGGCGCGCGTGCGAGGCAGACAGACAGAGAAAGAGTAGAGTGACTTCTCTCTCTCTCTCCCTCTGTGTATGTGTGTGCTCGAAATTTCTGCGCACGAGCGCAGGACTTACGTAAGGAGCGTGCTGTACGGGAGGATCTTTTGCTCGATGACGCTTTTTTCTCTGTCTGTGTCTGTCAATGTCGCGTCGAGAGGCTTTTGGAGTTTGTATGATGTCGGTGGCAAGTGAATTCGTGTACGTATATACGGTTTATTGAGATTTTCTAGCGAGTAGATGATAATGTGGGAAAATTTGAGAAAGAGCGGGACGTTCGTTACAATTGGAAGAATGTTGAGATAGGTAGGTGATTCTTATGAGGATTGTTTAGATAATCCTCGCGTGCGTGCGCTAATATATTTATGTAGTCAAATGTACATACGGTGCGTTTATTTAAACTTATCTGTCTAATAGACAAATATATTCATACACTTATATTTAACGCATCAGATATATGTATTATAAGAACAATGTATACCAGCGCTGAAATGTTTCACCTGAATGACATCACAATTCAAACTATTTTCAACGTCGACAAAAGAAGTTTCATTATTCAATGACTTGTATCAAACTCATTACGGCGCTCTCGCTTAACATTTTCCTCATTATGTATAAACATGAGAAACGAAATAAAAAAAAACACGAACGAGCGAGCGAGCGCCCAAAAGAATTCCTATTACCTCCCTCCCTCAATCGACGTACACACAGCGTCGTTTTACACATTTTCTCGTTCCCACGCTAATTTCCATATTATACGGAATTCCCTCAGCCGCGTTCCCCAAAATATCCGTAATACATAATCCCCCTTATCTCTACCATCGTCGAAAATCGATATGAGAACCACGTATCGTATCGTAGCGAGCTTGCGAGACTCGCTCGCTCGCTGGCTCTCGTCTTCGAGCTTTCGCGAAAGAGAGTCGAGTGTATTATAGGATTCGACCGCTCGCTCGCCCGCGCGCACCAGCGGGGTCACAAGAGCGAGAGGGAGTAGAGCAAGAGGTGGAAGTACGCTTCGTTGCCCACGCTTCGTTCGAAGAGAGAGAAAGAGAGAGAGCGAGAGAGAAGGCTGTATGTGTGTGTGGAGCGTCATCGCGACAGACTATGTACGTGGCCTCGACGCTCACGGTACGAAAAAGTCGGTTGGATGTGAGGATCTCTCTCTCTCTCTCTCTCTCTCTCTCTCTCTCTCTCTCTCTCTCTCTCTCTTTATTACTACTTTAACTGATTTTTAGAAGGAGGGATGCGCGTAGGTGACGACGGTTAAGGAGGGAAGTGATTTTTGTCGCGTATAGGTGAGTGCTTTTTAACGTGCTTTGTGAGTTTTTTGAGGTAAAAGGGGGAATATGGAGAAGGCTTGTATTTTTTCCGTTTTTTTTCTGTTTTAAAGGAAAAAAAGGTAAAAAAAGGCACATTGTTTTGCATAATTTTAGCTCCATTATAACGAGAAAATAACGATAATGAGCAACGAGCGAGCGATATAATTTTAGAATATAATCCAGGTGAAAATGACGCGCACTTACGGGGCAAATTAAAATTTTTTACGCGCCGGCGTTTGAAAAGATCATTTTTACATAACCTCTGTGCACGTATACATATATGTATATACATACGGCGACCTCGTCGGTAGCAAATCGAAAAACGCGTATAGTACCGATAGAAAGGGAAAAAAATGTTCAATGCTGATCGTTTTGTATTATAAGTGTGTGTGTGTGTGTGTGTGTGTGTGTGTGTGTGTGTGTGTGTGTGTGTGTGTGTGTATCTGCACAGCACCGTTAGAGATTTATCGGAAGTGGCTCTTTTGCGTGCGATTTTTCTTTACCGGCCGGAAAACGCATGTAACGTCTTTTTACTTGCGGGCTATAAAACACAGGTAAGAAGAGAGAGGGAGCTAGAGAGATGTGCTCCTTGACGTTTACGCGCTGAAAGGCGGTAAATTATTTTCGTACAAATAGGCGGCTGCTTTCCGCGCGTGGAATCGATTTGGGATGAGGGAGAGAGAGTATATGGTTAGAGAGAATATTTATGAAAGTCTAATTGCGCTGTCATACTTATACGCGTGTCATTCGCGTTAATGTCCAACTGTTCTCCGAAGCTAAAAAAGACAACGCGTTCCACTTAAAAGATTATGAAAAAAACTTTCTTATTTTAACGTATACAAACACTCTGGACGCCTCGATTCTATTATCTAAAATCCCACGATGATCGACATTATAATTCCGCGACGCACCCTCTGGCTCGATGACTTATTCACGACGCGACACTCTCCAACAACGCTCACCCATTACCACCCCCCATCTTTTCTATCCGCTTCCAATATTTTTCCTCTCCCGATATCCATTAAAAAAAATTCCCTTCGCTTGCGCTTTTCATGCATACCAATATCCACCGCGCGCGAAATTAAATTTAAAAAATCCCAAGCGCAACATACACCACCACCCCTGTACTATATATCTACCGGTGCGTGATCGCCTCGGGGGGTCGCGCGTTATAATTAAGTCGGCGGGCAAACAGAGTTGCGATGTGTGCACAGGAGCGCCCAGGGGCCTTTAATTAGTCGCGTCGAGGTAAACTCTCTCCGACAGAGGAAGGTTAATACACGCGAGCGAGCGCGCCCTTAGGAGGTGCGCGCATATAAGTCCTTTGGTGGCGGGCGGGTGTGACGATGATGCTCGATCGGAGCGGAGAATGGAGATTCGATTTAATTGAAAGGTGCCGGGTCGTGTGATGCGCTGCTGCTGCTGCTGCTGCTGCTGCTGCTGTATAATGCGAAGGAACTTTCAGGAGCTAGTCGGGCGTTTTTGAGAAGGAAGATCGAAAGGTTAATTAAGGTGGTGAGTGAGAGAGAGAGGTTGGGTTATAACGTAGATTTGATGTGTCTGCCGCGAGGAGGTATAAATTAAGGTGCGCGTGATGGGTGTAACGAATATGTGAGATTTCGGTGATGAAGGGAATTTTCGTGTATTTATATATAAAAACGGTAATTAACATTGCTTTCTTTGCATATTCAACCTGCACTCACGCGTAATTAACATTTACATTACACGCGAGAAAGTTAACGTCCCGCCCTATTCCCGGTCCAACACAAAGCGCACTCGAGTATACGTATGTCACGCTCAATCCACCCCTGCACCTAACTCTCCCTCCCCAAAAATTCCAAAGCCATAAAAAAAAATAACAAACCAGAAGAGCAAAAGTCGCCTTGCGCACCTCGGCCTAATTACACGACGCGCCCCCGTATCTTTGACTCTCCCATGCGGGGTTCTATACCTCGCTCGCTTTACGATGCGAAACGACAATAATGGACGCGGCACCTGCGACGCATTCTCACGCGCTCGCTCGCACACCTGTAACCCAGAATTTTATATATATACATAAACGCGCGTGCGCGCACGTGAGGGTGTGTTTTTACATTTCTCGCTCCCCCCTATATATACGTATGGCGTGCCGAGCGCAATTACCAAATCGCTTAGACGAGCAAGTGGGAGCCGTTGTTGCCCCACGTGTACATGTACGTGTAGCGAACGTTTTTCCCGATGCGTTTTACAGGCGATTCGAAGAAATATAGAACGGAGGGAGAGAGGGGAAAAGTTTCGAAATTTTTTATTATGTTCGCAAGACACGGTCGTGTTTTGCGAAAAGAAAGAGGGGAGTAGACGACGATGATGATGATGGGTATATTTTAGCGAGCGATTTCGTAAGGCTCGGCGTGGCTGTAATTTAGTATTACGCGGTGCATTGATGAAACGTTGAATTGAGAGGGGAGTAGGAGAATCATTGTTGGCAGAAGGAATTATGGGTGCGGGCGCGTGGATAAAAAATATAGCGATTATAGTTTGAATTTCATACAAAATAAATAAAACCTCCATCATAACGGTATTTATAATTCCGGAATTAACGCAATTACCTAAACTCAGAGTGATAATTCTGTCCACCATACTATATTCAATCCCCATTCTTTCTCTCTCCCCCCATAACATGCTAATTCTTCTGTGCCAACGTACTCTACTCTTCCACTCCCGCGTAAATTAGGCTCTCTTTCGAGTAGTAGACCCTACCGCGTGACGTCAGCCTTATATACGCGGGCAAAGTGTCACGCCTCGCCTCGCCCCGCTGCAGATCCGCCATTTCGTTATACACGCGTGCACGGATTTTTCCTATAAATCGCTTTGGCGAGCGCGCGTGGGAGAACGAGACTATCAGAAGGGACAATGGCATGTGCACTCGTCGTTGGATACGCGAGAGCAGGCGCGATTGTTCCTCATGCTGTTGGGGTATTTTCATTTTAATTTTTGTGTGAAACGGTAAATGAGAGTGACGATCGAAGGGGGAGATTGGTTTTGTTCGATGGGTTATGTGCGGTATGCAATTGCGATGAATCACACAATGCAGGAGCGAAGTGTGAAAATTTTATACGGTTTGAAGGAGCTTGCGTAAAGGTGCACGCTATATGGCGTAAATCGAGCAAAAAGAAACGGCTTTCGTTCGAATTTGAAAAAGCCCGCGATTCGTCACGCGCACCTGCACAACAATCGTGTCTCCCATCATCCACTTATGACTCACGCGGATAGATAGAGCACCGCATCAATCGACCTCATTAGCACATCGAAAAAAAGTCGAAAAAAATATCCCTCACGGCCACGAACGCGGTGCACAGCTATATACACGTGTAACAAAGCATCGCTGCCACCTACACCTACAGGAGCCTTGAAGTAACGAACTTACGCGCAGCACCTGCGAGCGATCGCGAGGCGTGGTATGCCATACGCTGTACATACACTGCGCCGAGGCCAGAGGTTACGAGCCGAGCGATTGGACAGGCCAGAGTCGCGCGCGCAGGCTCCTCCCGGCGACGATCCAACCTCCTCGCGTGAGTCGGCGTGGGTGCTGCTGCTGCTGCGCGCTTTGTTTGCGAGAGATGAGAGTTTGACGTTTGTTTGACGTGGAGGGAGGAATGTTTAAGGAGGTGAAAGGGGGCTGTGTTTGGGGATGTTGCGGTCGGGGATCTGCTGGAAGGTAGAGGAAGTTTCATTGGGAGGTTTAATTATGGTCGCAGAGGGGGTTCGAATAATTGTGGAAAGTCTGGGGTAAGAATCGTGGGAGTTGAGTAAAGGAGTAGAGCAAACTTTAAAAAAATGGTTTTAAGCTGAACATTACAAAAAAGAGACAAAAGTGGTCGCAACCAGACTTTCGCCAGACTTGCGCCAGACTTCCGCCAGACCGCTGCCAGACCGGTACCACACTTTTATCAGACCGGTACCAGAATTTTTTTTGTACACGGGTTTCTTTTATGCGGATAATGTATATACTAGAAGATTTAGTAAATAAAGGTTTGTTAAAGTTGTTGAACTTTTGTACGTGTAACGATCTGATGTTCATTATGCTATATATTCCAGAGTTGTCTGTGCACATAGTTGTATTTGATAAGGATAATAATCGTATTATAATATTATTGAATCTAAAACCAACATGAAGAATAATCTACATCAATAGTATAATTTAACTTACAATTCTCCAATAATTCAAAAATACAAAGAAAAACATATTCAAACTATACCCAAGAACAACAATAAAACGATCACACGCCATCGCTCAACAGAGAGACGCGCTCTCCGCACTGCAGCCTACGCGCGCGAAAAAAAATAAATAACGAGAGATAAAACGCACACTCGTCCCCCTCTCTCTCTCTCTCTCTCTCTTTCATACACGCGCGCTCGAGAAGAACGATGGCCGTTATCGCGGACTCGTGGCGGCGAGCATTCAGGGATTTCGACATGGATGAGTAATGGCCGTCATTACGCGGCTCTCTCTCTCTCTCTCTCTCTCTCTCTCTCTCTCTCTCTCGCGGAGACGAATGATTTAGATTTATACTCGAGACACGCGTGGACGTACGCGCGCGCGCTCTTTCCTACCGCAGAACAAGTGATTCTCATTTTTCTCTTCTTTTTTCAGCGTCGTTTCGAGTAACAGCTACTTGGCTTTAGCGCGCGCGTCGAGTGTGTGTCAAAGGATAAGGAGAATTTCGGTGTAGAGGAGGGGGTACAGGAGAACCAGTTCGGCAGGTGCATCGCGGTAAAAGGATTACACGCTTTGTCCGATGTTTAAGCATGCCTGCAAGGTTGAGGATGATTACAGGGTCGACGTGCGGGTATACGAGGGTGATTTTGTATACGGAAGTAGCCAGGAGAGATCGTTGACTTTTCGATCAATTCCTCGATCACTGTGATTCAGCGAAATTAAACTTGTAACATTTCATCATATATATGTATAGAGTAGGTGTACTTTGTCCGAAAGTCCCCGACTAAGTGGCAATCCGCGACTAATGGCCGATCGCCCGATATACATCGATCCGCGCATATAATATATGCAAATTAATATAGATCGAAGGGAGGAAAAAATGAAGTCATCCCGTAGCGCGGCAACCAGTTATTATACACAAACGATAATATTCAATTACCCCCCGATTACGGCAATAATTCACTTCGCATCTCTCTCCCTCGTCAACTCTCTCGCGATAAGAGAAATACAAAATTTCGCGAAAGCTCTCTTTCTTTCTCGTACCTATACACCTCGTTGTGTGCTACACACGCGCGCTCTCTCCACTGTTCCCGTTAGCACGCGCACGCGTGCGCCCGGAGGCGATCGACAGTAATTCAATCGCGGCTTTTTTCCACCGATTTCCGGGAGCGGAGAGCCGGCTCTCTCTCTCTCTCTCTCTCTCTCTCTCTCTCTCACTGCTCGCATCCGTCCGTGCTCTTTAGCTACCGTCTCCCTCTCTTTCTACACATACACGTACACATGCGTGCGTATAGTCCTGCTACTCCCTTTCTACTCGATCGTGCGCGGCTCTTTGTTCCAACGAGCGAGAGAGAGACTCGTCGGAAAAAATCGGGAAGGAAGCCGTGGTATCGACTTTCCTCCCTCGTAAATTTCCTAGCCGAAGACTTTAACGACGCTGATTGAAAAATATAGATCGCTCGCTTCATTTATGCGCGATTTTTCCCCCCTTGCGAAAAACCCTTGTTTTTGCCTATATATCCGCCTTCGTCTAAGCGCGCGGCAGGGTGATGGGTAAACTGGAGTGAGCGCCTGCACGCGTGCCACGGAGAGAGAGAGAGAGAGAGAGAGAGAGAGAGAGAGAGGAACTATTAATCAAAATCAAATAACATCCTTTCATCGTATACGCGCGCACGCGCGTGCAGAACGAGGAGAGGGAGGAAAAATGAGCGCGCGAAATACGGAAGAGGCGTTCGCGCGAGCGCCAGTGAGCAAGCTCTTGCTGGATGTTGGTGTATATAGAAAATGTGCAGTGCGCCACTCCTGGCGTACTTTGTATAACGCGGCTCTGTTTGTCCATGTCGCGGGTTCAGCTTGAGATAACAATGTTATAAGAATATGAGCTGCGTAACGTGTATTATAGTGTAATTCTTTCAGATCTAAAATGATAGAAAACAACAACAACTTCTGCTATATAGCTTTGAAATTTCACTATATCCAGAGATTAGAAACGTCCTTTTACAGAAAGCTCTTGCTCTCTCTCTCTCTTTCCTTTATTATACGCAAAATACACCCGCTCTTGAACGCTCCGGATTACACAACGCTTGCATTATATTCGCACCTTTCTAATCGTCACCTAATCGCCATCAGATTACTGTATATACTTTCACACCGGCCGCGCGTATAAATCATATTATTATACCTCCGCGCGTCGGTCCCCGAAAAAAGCATCTCCTTTATCCATCGGCATCGCATAAATCTCCGAGGGGTGGCCAATGCGCACAATCGGCCTATACACGCACGAGAGACAAGCTACAAACCTTTCGCAACTCTTCAGCATCTCTCTCTCTCTCTCTCTCTCTCTTTCGTGTATATTACTCGTGTGCAAGTGCAACCTGCTGCCCGCGGCTGCTGCAGCTCGCTATCTATATATATACCTATACACTCCTTGCGATAAGACGAGCCGCGCACACGCTCGCTCTCCTCTCCTTTCGCTCGGCGCGATCGGGCGAGAGATACGAGTCGGCAAAAAGGAGCAGAACGACGGCGCGGGAGCGTGCGCGTGCGTAGTCAAGTGGAGCGAGTTCACTTGCTGCTGCTCTCTCTCTCTCCCCCTTCTCGACTTATAAATAAATCTTGATCGCGTGGCTCGCATCCCCACCGTAGCTCCTGGCGCGCGCGCGCGCGCGGAGATTCGTTTTTCTCCTGTCTACGTGCGTGCGCGCGTATATGTACGCGGTGACGAGCACCGCCGCGGGCGCTTCAGGGAGAGAGAGAATAAAGAGGGAGAGAGGACTCGTTTCGCGGCGCGTGTGCCTCGCTCCGGGGTATTAAAACTCGTACGTGAGTGTGTGCATGTGTGTGTGAGAAGTGGAGGTTGAGAGCGAGGATCGGCTTTGGATGAGAGAAGAAGAAGAAGTCTTCTTCGAGCTCGTGCGCGCGTGTTGTTTTGATTTTTCAGCGACCGGGGGGATGGGAAGTTTATTAGAATAATAAATTGGAGATTTTTGCGCGGAGCTGCTGCGTTATTGCAAGTATCGTAAAGCAGGGAAGCGTATGTGTGTATGTATAGTCGAAGGAAGAAGAGAGTATACGATATCGTTGTGAGAAATAACACACTCCGTGTGTGCGTATATGCGTAGGGTTGATGTAACTGATGTATTGAAAATATCAATATCCCGTCGAAAGCCTTCGTATACGTATTTGCAGAAAAGTATATCACGCCGGCAGATAATATCTACCATATACCGAAATGCGAAATACGCGAAACGGCTAGGCGGAACAAGTGTTCGATGCCCTGCGCTTGCGTACATAATTAATTACAACGCGTACGTATTACATGCACACGCGCGATCTCGTGTCCGATTGACAGCGTCGATACAACGTATATAAAAGGGGCAGCAGCCGAACAATAATATACAACACCTTTCCCTTGCATAAGCCCCAATATAATATCTCTCGGCGCAGCGCACACTCCACGCGCGATCCGCACTCGAAAAAAAAAAGCATAAGAGCTCAGCAAGGTGGTGCGCGCGGAGAAGGGGGATAGGACACGCGCGCGGGCAACCGGGAAAACTTGTTTGCGATCGGCACGCGGCGGCGGCGTCAATTATTTATTTCGCTACTTTATTTGCCTAACGTCCTGCCGCTAGTCATTACCGAGGCTATCGAACTCCGCGAGATGCGCGCGCACCGCGAGAGGCTAATGATCGCGAGGTGGAGACGTTTTGTTGCTGTTGTTGCTGCTGCTGTTGCGAGCTAGGATGATGATCGACGCGTGCCGCGGACGATTACGCGGATGCGGAGAACTCGCGTGCGAGTGTGCCTAGTGCTGAGGATTATACGGAGATGATAAGGTGGGGATTTTTCGAGGTTTCAGGGTGGCAATGTGTGTAAATTTATATTCTATACTTTAATACTAGCAAAATGAAATATAGCTCGCGGCGTCGTATAGTATCTTTGGCGTATTGATGAGCCCTATATCTCAAAGTTGGACGTTTTGCTCTTATACAGAATATGAACGATTTAACGAGAAAAACGCGACCGCCGACCAATATATTATTTCCCCCTTACTACTCTATTCGCAATCGCCGGCTGATATAAATGCTCAGTAGCAGCAATATTCCAGTACGATCGAATTAAGCGCGCAATGTTTCCCAGAGCCCAACGCGCGTTAAACTATATAATTTAGATACATCCAAAGAGCTAAACCGAAAATAGAGCGTTAAAAATAATGCTTTTCCGCGAATCGCCCGGCGTCATAAACGCAATTACGAATACTCCAGGCTGTACAGAGCATCTCGACGCGCTCGAAATTAATTGCAAAACCAACGCAACCAAAAGTCTCTCCGACCGCGCGGTGTGCGCATTAACAGACTCGACCGCATGTACATGCGCGACGAGAAGAAACCCGAGCAGCGGCTTCGCTTCGGCGCTCTCTATTATACACGCGATCGCAATAACCGCACGCGGTAAAATCATCCAAAAAGGATCTGTATGTACTTGAGGGTATATGTGCAGTATATCTAGCGCTGCATGCACTACATCAACCATCTCTCGCGCATTCCGCGCGAACGTCTCCTCGGGCGATAGCCGCTTTGTGAGCCTATCACTCATTTGCTCGCTTGTGGCGAGAGCCGGGCGATTTTGGTCTTGTTGGTTCTCCGAGAGGTATGGTTTTATACGCCGAGATAGGTAATGCTGCACTGGGGGGTACGGAAGTTTTGTTGCTTGCAAGACGAGGTTTGAAAGGCGTTTTTATGCGTCGTAAGATCGTTGGAGCAGCAATGGTACCACCGTCAACTTTTTGGAATAAAAAATACAAAACTTTAAAATATTTAGACATTTCTAAATTCAAATTATGTGTATACTTGCAATGAATCATAACGTTTCACTTGCTCTACAGCCACTATACAAAACCTGGAACAATCTTTCTCTCTCTCTCCTCCGCACTCAAGTGGGATATACATACGCCATAAGGATACATTTTGATAACCCGGCCCGCTCTTATTGCCGGCCAATTAACAGCTCTCCGTATACGCGAGAATTTATCACACTCGCGGCGGCGAAAGTCCGCAGCATATATATATATATATATATATATATATAATACAGACTCGCCGATAAGATGCGGCGGCCGTTCAAACCGCAGCAGGAAGGAAGTGGCTCTCGCTCGATTAGCGCAATATAAAGCGCGCGAGCGCTCGTTTCTCGGCTACTTTATTGCAGATTATGATTCGATAAGTGTTCTCCGCCAGCAGCAGTAGTATTACAATGACAAGAAAACATTTTTCAAGCCGTCGAACGGGGCGCTATCTATCGCAGCGCGCGGCCGCGAATTTATTATCGTGGGATAGAGAGTTGGGATATTGGGTGGGAGAAAAAAAATATGATTAAATGGGTGGCATTGTGCAACGTCGAGAGCGCGCGGTTATTAAGTTGTATTAATTCAGCGAGGTGAATGGGCGCTGGAAAGTCCTGGAGGTTCGACGAATTTTTCTTTCTTTCGGAGCTATACGCGATTTATCATTAAAGCTGCGTTTCTGTGAAATTGGATCTGGTGATTTTGAACTTACGCTTCTATAGATATATGTGTGTGTGTCTGATTAGGGAATAAAAGCAACAAATGGAGGCATAACGGGTTTTACAACTATCGCAAATTACAGTAGTGCTACATACCCTATCAAACCAATATTTCTATCAAAATCACCCCCCTCCTTCTCTATCTTACACACCATAGGTACACCATTCATATCAGTCCTCTCCTGACTCGCGATTTTCCGTGCAGCCAAGAACCTCAACGAGACGCAGCCAAAGCTATATACCTACGGTTACACGGGAGCGAGCGGCGACACGCCTTTACAATATTTTACGGCCCCTGGCTAGGAGCACGAGCAAGAGAAAGAGAGATTATATATATATACAGAGCAGCTTCATCTTCTTTTCGCGTTTCGAGTTAATGAAATGTTCCGCGTTATTGCCGCTCGTGAATTTCGCTTTAATTGCCTCCGCGCTATAGCTGCTCCCCTTCGCCACGGTAGCACACGTGTGTACGCGTACGAGCGGAGGGCTTTTAACAGCGAATTATATTATAAGGATAAATTTTGCAGCGGCGGTGGTTGTATAAGGGACACGCAGTTAATGCGCACGCGTCCAAGTTTCCGTTTATGCGGTCTTTATATGCATTAGAAGATCGTATCGACTATCGCAGCACATATGAGTAAGTTTCTATAAAAAAATTTTCTTTTTCTCCCATCCCCTATATACACACGCGCGCACGCACAAAGGCGCTCGTTAAAAGAATCAATTATACCAACCCCCAGCAAAAATACACCGACGGGGCGACTGCCGCCTCATTTAAATTCGCGCTCGCGCGCGCGTGTCCGATTGAAATAGCGCTGCTCATGCCGCTGCTGTGGCGGCAGCCGCCGCGCGGCGCTTAGTCGCCGGCAGCAAGAACTGATGCAGTGCAGCCTGCGAAAAAACGAGCGCACAGAGACGAGCCGCGAGCAGCGCGCGAGGTTAATTTATGCAAATCGAGAAGTAGTTCATTATCGAACCGGCTGATCGACTCTCTCTCTCTCCCGAGCGCACGCACGCGCCGCGAAGATGCACGAGAGTGTATATAGTATAAAAAGCCGCGAGGGATGCGCGCGTATACATATATCTATGTATAATCCAGGTGCTGGCGCGAGTCTAATGCAAGTGCAGCAGCGGCGGCGGCAGCGATAATGATTTTATATACGCCTCATGCCTATGTGCGCAGGTTGCGGGCTGGGTTTTTGTGGAGATAAGCGACGACGACGACGAGGTTTTGCTTGGCAGTGGTAGTAGCTTGTATGCGTGTGCATTGATAGAGACGCGAGAGGGCGAGTTTTCGTATTATCTTATCGGTGCCGGGAGCGCGAGGGAGGAGCTGAGCGTTGATGAGGAATATATGGTAATACGTTGACTTTGTACACACACACACACACATATATATGTACACAGCCGATATTAATTAGCCGCAATTGCCCCGAGGAATATTTTCCCCCGGACGGGCATTACGATATTTACGTTTTTTTTCCAATACTCGTGGAGAAATCGCTGTGCGCGCACCGTATAATCTCCAATATTTACTTTGGCTCGTTACATTACGATGGGTTATATGCGACTAATGAAAATTATCGAAGCGCGAGCATAAGAACAGTGTATTTACGCCGGCACTTAGGCCCCGACGCGATAACCCGCGCGGAGACTTTTTTTCGCAGCCGATAATATTATCTAATTGAACTGTTGGATACGATCGGCATTTAATTTTGAAAACATTTCGCAACGCCGCCGCGGCCAAATAACAATCCTATTAATTTCCGAGAAGGCATTCTTCGACTTTTCTTATGCGCGAGCGCGTGTACGCGATAATTTCAATGCCAGCTCTCGAAATTATACTCGCCCGTATACTTCTCTCTAGCGCGTAAATTACACGCGCGCGCGAGCTTGTAATTTCGCTAATAACGACTCGACTCCCCCCGTCTATATATATACGTATATATAGACAACAAACGCGGCTGCAGAACAAATACATGTATCGGCTATAGGTACCTCTCGCGTGTAAGAAAATCTCTATACGATCGCGAAAAACGCGTATACTTTACGTGGTGCGCAACCGAATCATCATCCCCCGTGCGCAAAAACGTTTATTTGTTGTGCGCGGCTCGAAAAGCGTCGGTTAAACGCGCGCGTTATCGCCTCGAGCGCGCGCAATTTCTCGCGGCTATTAAAACTCGCTATATTATACGCGCGCGCGCGCGCGCGAAGAAGAAACGCCGCCGATTTTTCGACCGCGTATTATATACATGCTTGTACGGTTGGACTTTAACGAGTGCGCGAAAAGAAAGTGTTAACGCGCGCGTATAACTGGCGAGTTATGATGGGAGTTGAAAAGCTCCTTTCTGCGTGAGCACCGCGTTTCTTGCGTTATACACTCCGCGCGTGTACAGATGTGTGCAAGAACGTGTGGTATATGTGCCGTGAAAATTACTATTTTTCGAATTCATTATATTGCCGTTGCGATTGTTGAGGAAGTGAAAGATGTATACGCGAGTGCAAGTATAATTGGAGAAATGGCGTGTATATACGTGTCTGCTGAAATTGAAATATCGCAAAGGGATCAGAAAAAACGGGTAGTTTGGAACTGTTCTAAATTATCCGCACAAGAAACCAGTATAGCAGTTACACGGGTATTTAAAAACGTATCGAATTTTAACGGAACTTGGAAAAGTATAATCTGTTTACAATAGTAATATACTCTCTGTAAAACCAACACGTATTTTTCTTATCGATCGCTAATCTCGCCAACCGATCTGTAAACCGCTCTTCCGATCGCCAGCAAAAAGCGCCTCGAAACCCCATGAAGTTTCCCCGCGCTCGTAAATAAGCCATCTCCCCAATTTTTCCCGCACCTCCTTAACACTTTCATTATTACCCATACACATCCACAAAATCCCTCGCTCTCTTGAACCAGCCAAAAGAAAGCGCCAAGTTCTCTTCTATACCTTAACGAGCGCGCTCCGCACTCATCTCGCGGCGCGTCGTCGCTTTCTTGCTGCGAAAAGTCCGAACTATAAAATCGCTCCTCGCACCTGCCATCCCTACACACGAGAGCCAGTGTTTCTAGTTTTTCTCCCCGCAGCACACCAGCGGAATATCGGGAGCGCGAGCGGAGATGAATGAACCCGGCAATTCGCTGGGAGCAAGGACCTCCTCTCTCTCTCTCGAGCGCGCGCGCGAGCGGCCAGGCATTATCAGCTCTATAATCTTTCTCCGTCCTCTTCTATCCTCTCTTTACACGCCCTTCTCTCGCTCTCTCTCTCTCCCTCAGCCTCCTTTTTCTCTATTTCCCATATCCGCGCGTGGCTCCTGGTGTTGAGCGAGCGCACAGCTGCGCGGGCACGCGACGCTTTATATTATCGGCGCGTGTAGCGGCCGTGTTATTCCGCGCGGATTTATTTTTTTCGCGTGAATGGGTACGAGAAGTTGTTTCCGCTGGGTGTCGTATAAAGAGGAGGAGGAGGAGGAAGATGGTGGCGCTGTGTGGCATTATTGGTGTGTACAGAGGTGATGTACCGGAGAGAGCGGCGCTTCCTTATGGTTATATATGCAAATCGCGGCGGGAGTGATTCGAGCTGCGGTTGTTTTTCTTTTCAGCAGGGGAGAATTGTAACAGGACGGCTCATGACGATGAGTAGTTCGCTAATGGCCAAAATGTAACACCTTTTTCCAATCATCGCGCCCTACCCATTATAACTGTATTTATGAAAATAACGAACAATATAATAATCGTAATCTTACAGCAACAAGCTCAAAAACAAAATCAGCAATCTCTCTTCCCTTCGCGCGTCTATATGTGATAAACCGACCACTCAGCGTCATCTATCACGGCTCTCGATCTCCCCGCGATCGATATACCGTGGCAGCCTCTCAACTGCAGCGCCTCCTCTCTTATCAATTAACCTGCGCCACTTCATCTTCCCCGCTTTTGTTTACAAATAATCCGTAGATCGCAGAGGAGCGATATACCCGCACAGACACACACACATACATACTCGCGCCTAGAAAGGAAATTAATTTACAATGTGCCCCTATCTCCGCCGAATATCATCTTTCAAGCCTGCGCCCACGTCTCTCTAGCGCGAGAGTAGCGCGTATACTCGAGTGTATAACTAGCGTATCTACGATTACAATAATATCTCTGAAAAGCACGAGATTTCCCCGCGGAAGCGCGATCACGAAATATCGCCGACGACTTTCCTGGTAGAAAATAGACTAACTTCGTTGGTTAACATGTTAATCAAATGGAAGTATTTCTACTTAAGATTAACATCGAAATTTAAATAAAACTATATATACTTAAAACTATCACTATATTTTAAAGCATCTACAATATAATATTTCCACATGTATAAATAGTTAGTCTTCGTCTACAATAGCAACATAATCATGGTGTGACGTTTTCAATTTAAAAATTGACGAACGGTTCGGCAACCGTTGGTTAGCATTTTTATCAGGGTTCGGTCACGGTAAATAAAGCCGCTGAGCAGCAGTAGCGGCGCAGCACCAACAACAATTCGATGGATCTTACGGACGCGGAAAAGCATGGCCGTAAAGACAAATCTCCCAGGCAGCTACTCTCCTCTCACTCTCACACAGCGAGATATAATAATTCTTCGGGAGAGAAGAAAGTCGTAACTCGCGCCGGTTCCGTTTTATTTATCTTTCCGCGGAAAAGCGATATTAGGCAAAAGTCCCTCTCTTTCTCTTGAGCAATTAAAAATCCATAACGCGCGCAAGGCGCCGTAAAACCGTGCACCTCAATCCTTCGTATATATACCCGCGCACACCTATATATCTATATATATACACACATCCATCGGAGCGGTCGAGAAGAAGAAGAAGAAGAAGAAGGGATAATACACCTGCGCTCACGGGGAATAATGAATGTACTGGTCCAGCAGCAACGGTGGCGCGCGCGCCCGCGCGTGTAGTAGCTCCGAGGCGTACATGTGTGCGCGCCGCCAGAAGAAACTTCATTCACAGATCGGTAACGAGAGAGAAAGAGAGGAAATAAAAGCGAGCGCTGGCGCGCGCCTGCTGCCGCCGCCACGGGGGAAAGGAGGTAGTAAAATAAGAGCGAGAGGAGAGGATGCGCGGAGAGCGAACGGCGAAAAAGGAAGAGGTGGAGAGAGAGAGAACGGGATGATGCCCCGCAGGAGCGAGTCGAGGTGAGCGTGCGAAAGCCTGCGTTGGGTGTGTGCGTGGTGCACGCGCATGTGTATGTGTGTGGAGGGATTCGATGGGCGAATGACATTGGATTAATTAATGGTGTACGAGGTGATTTTTTTTGGAGGGTAAGGTGGGCCTCGTCGGGAGGGGCAAGTGGTTTTTAATATGTGAAAAAGTTTGATTGGGGTTTGAAAAACTTATAGGGGGAATGGAGTATGGTATATAAGAGATAAAGAAAATTTCGCGAGAAAAGTACTATACCAATAATGAAAATGCTCATCTTTTTATATATTTAAGTTTGCAGGATGAGATATTATTATACGAACGAGAATTCAAACGTATCAAAAACTGTTATTCAGAGCCCTTATCACACTTACAACCATGTTTCCCATACAATTAAAACTCTCGTCTTGCACGCGGAACGTATACGCAACAAACCCCCCGATATAAATTACACGCGCGTGTATATATCAGTGGTATATAGCTTCCCCCCATCGCGTTGCCGCCACAGCATCGTCATGACGAAGTACAAGACAATTACAAAATATATTTCACCGCTTAATCACTTTTATCACAACAGCGCGGCATTAAGATACAGCCAAATAAATTAGTCAAAATAAAGAACCTTCGTCCCCCCAGTCTACTCCCTCCCTCAAAAAGAAAAAGAAGCTCGCGAGAGAAAGAGCGAAGGCCTCGCGCGCAGTAGCCGTAATACACAAAGAACAATAAGACGACACCAAGACCGAAGCAGAAGCAGAAGAACCGGAGAATGGAAAAATAGAGCAAAAGATGAGTGCTGCTGCTGTAGTGGCGGCAACAACAACGGGCCGCGCGATTACGAGCGGCAATTATGTCGCGCGAGGTCGGCAGGTACATATAACGCGCTCGCGCTCAGGGGGTTCCTCCTGCAAGACTTATACTAAACGGCCACGGCGCATCCTGCCGCCTCGCTTACACTACACACGCGGAAATGCAGCAGCGGCGCAAGGGCCGCCTAATAAAGTGCAGGAACGAGAGCATAAAGGCTGCTGCTGCTCCATTCGAAGAAGAAGAGGAGAGAAAGAGAGGGAGAGAGAGAGGTGTAATTTAGGGTGGCGGCCGAATCATTATTTAAGTGATCGGGGGCCCGGCTACTTTAAATCGACGTCGTTATTATATCGGTGCGCGGAATCCCTGTAATTGTTTATAAAGTATAAAGGTAATTGCCCCCAAGCTCGCGCGTTTTATTATTGCCCGGGAATTTAGTATCGATAAGTTTATGCGCGGGGAGGGGGGAGGGGGGAGGGGGTTTATTGGTTCGATATTACAATGAGAAGGGGCCATGGGAACGCGACTCGGAGTATATAGTGCGAGGAAATGGGGAATTTTTGCAGGTTTGCCGAGCGATATTTATGTATTTATTGTCGTGCGCAAGCGCGTGCAAGAATAGTGAGGAAATCGTATTATCAATGGGAGGAAATGCGGGTTATGTAAGTATCGATATAAATTAGTTGTACAAATGTATAATGGATGTAAGGAAAAATGTGGTGCGAGATGTTGGATAAGTTTAAGCTGTACGAAACTGTCGGTTTAGAGCGGCTGAAATTTCTCCCGAATATCGGCAAATCTTTAGCCGTAAATCATAACCCGCGAGAAAGCTCATCAATCTCTCTTTCACTTCTTAACAAAACCCAACGAAACGACTTGCGTATGTCTATAGCACCACCGCACACGCCTATTTTCGCAATCAACCCGCGCCGATCGTTTTTCGCCCGCTCCCGTCTACCCGCCCTATAATACACCAACCGCGCACATTATATCCTTCCATCTGGGCATACACGCACACACTCCACGGCTCCTTTATTAAGTAGAAAGGCGCTCGATTCGAGCGCGAGATCACGCGAGTTTCCCCATCGGGCTCTGGCGCGCGAAAAGTCGTGAATGAATCGGACAATGAATGGAGCCGCCGCGACTTTCCCGCGCGCGTGTACCGAGAGAGGAGAGTGACAGAAGACAGCCGGGGAAAAACAGGCCGCCCCGGCCATTGATTTCGAAAGGAAATCGCCGGGAGAAAGAGAGAGAGAGAGAGAGGAACGCGAGAGACTTCCGGTCGCGTGGATGCTCGGACGGCCGCCAGCTAGCGGGGAGGAGGATGACGTAATCTTCTGACAGCCCGGCGCTTGCTTGCTGCTGGCGAACAGGTAGATAGACACGGGGCAAAAGGGGTGTTCACAATGTGCGAGAGTTATAAGTTTGACTGATACACGGGTTGAGGTTTAATTGCAGGTTGGATAAGTGGTGTTTGCATAATCTGCGGTACATGCCGCGGGTGATTATGACCGGTTGATTGGTTGCTCCGCTCGGGCTTTGTTTAATGTTTGATGTGCGCCAGATACATGCGGTGTAACAAGTGATAGAGTTTTTGTTCGCCAAAAAATTTACTGTTAGGGAGAAAATCGATATATAGAAGAGAATCGGGAGAACCAGTTCAGCGAGAATTTTTAGTATTCCCAATCCGTATATGTGTATATGTATGTACACACACGCGTCACGCTTACGCATATAATAATGCGAGGCCTCGGCCCATTGTGCACACCTTGCGAATATACAATCGCACGCCGGTGTGAAGGCACCTGTAGACCCGAAAGCGAGACAAGATTGTGCAACCGCGCTCCGCGCGCGAAACGAGGACGAAGAGAGAGAGATAATGGCGAGAGAGTAGCCGCTGCTGCCGCCGCCACCACCGCTGAGGTAGGGGAAAAGAGAGAGAGAAAGAAGAGAAAGAGAGTGGGGAGGAGATGAAGGTAAAGCGGTCCTCCGCGAGACGCGTTCCCACGATCTCATGAATGAACTCGCGTGGCTACTCAAGCCTCGAGTGGGGGTCTATCCTCTCTCTCTCTCTCGCTCACTTCCTTTCGCCCGCCGCTCGCGATCGATTCTCTCTCTTTCTCTCTCTCTTTCTCTCTTCGATGCGCTCGTCATCGCGTCTCTCTTAACAGCCACGCGCGCGAGGTAGCTCGTGCGCGCGGAGGAACGAGATTGTATATAGGGGCGAATTTATATCGCCGTCGCGCGAGCGGCATGGACGATTTTCATTTACCGAGAAGAAGACGTCATTATACGCGTGAGCTGCGCGCCAGGCAACAGGCAGAGAGAGAGAGAGAGAGAGAAAAAAAGGGCCGCGCGCTCGCGCGCAATGGTAATTGCACTTGCCGCCGCCGCCGCCGTCGCGCGAGCCCGCGTATACTACCTTTAATAGAATATATGTGCGGTAGCGAGAAAACGCGTTATGCCCCTTTTTACGAGCAGCGCGCGAGCACGCCTGCGTTTTCTGAGGCTCTTTTTTCTGCGAGTGCGCTGGAACGGTCGTTTGCTAGAGTAGCGAGTGTATTATATATATGCGAGCGCTGAATGCTTTTTGTGCTGTGCACTGTACTCTAAGGATTCCAATTCGTGCATAATTCTCTCTTTGAAAGTCGAAAATTCGCTCGATGTTTATATTTTGTAAAAAACTGAGGAGGAGATGGATAGTTCGATTTGAGGAAGACAGGAAGCGAGGAACCGAAATTCGAACGCCCGGAGAGCATATAGTAGGCTATAATGTACACCATCCGAAGACCATATGTGCGTGATGTGTATATACATATATACGCATGGCCGGGGGCATTGGGTGGGAGAGAAAGTTGCCAGATTTTGTGAAGGCTATATGATTTCTAGGCTGCCGGCGGCCCGGCGAACCACTGCTGGCCGATGCGTGCAGTTATATACTGGCCCGAAAATAGGATAGCTGTAAAACCGATACTCGGAAGTTTGTCGAAATCTGTCTGGTATGGGTCTCTGGTGTGGTGTGAGAGATTTGGAAGTGGATTTTAGGAGCAATGGTGGTCGTTTTGGAGCGTATAAATGTATATTTGAAATAACTTTATAAAACTGTATGTTTAAGAATATTAAAAATAATATACTACCCCGGTAGAAAACAGACCAACTTCGTTGGTTAACATGTTAATTGAATGTCAGCTTTTCTACTTAAGATTAACATCGAAATTTAATTTAAACTATTTAAAACTATCACTATAATATTTTAAAGCATCTACAATATAATATTTCCACATGTATAAATAATAGTTATTCTTCGTCGACAATAGCAACATAATCATGGCGTCACGTTTTTAATTTAAAAATTGATAAACGGTTCGCCAACCGTTGGTTAGCATTTCTACCAGGGATATTATGCATTATACATACGTTTGAATAAAAACGAACATTATATCCAGATAAGATAATTTCTCCAATTAGAAAAACCCTAATTTTTTTAGCAGTAAAAATATTCCATTCTTTGTCCACTTGCACACGGATAGAATTTTTCAGGAAAAATTACCGTGAAATCACGGCAATCAGAGAACAACCCAAGTCTTTGGGAATTTTTACCGTTGTCACGGTAATTTTTACTAACCTTCCCTACAAATTTTCCTTTACATTCAGAGAAAATTTGTAGGGAAGGTTAGCAAAAATTACCGTGACAACAGTAAAAATTCCCAGAGAATTCGGTGTTCTCTGATTGCCGTGAATTTCACGGTAATTTTTCCTGAAAAATTCCATCCGTGCGCCAATCTCCTACAACAACCCCCGACACATCGAGTGATCGAGAACAATTCGCCTCCCGAAATTCCCCATCTCTCCTCCCAACACAAAGCGCGCGAACCTTCCATGCACTGCACTGCCGCACAAGTGCAACGTCGACGGGCTCTCCGTCCGCTGTACATTATAAGCTACCTGTTGCTGCCCCCCGGCGCATCGTTGAATCGGGGCACGCCACAGGTGCGCGCAACTGTGCGTGCGTGCAAGGAAGACGAATATAACGAGGGGAGGAGAGATATGTGTGAGTGTGTGTGCGTATACGTGTAGTAGTACGTTGTCGTCGTTCGTTGAGCGCACGCTTCGGTGACTTTATTTTCGGCCCGTGATTTCCGGCCGGAGCTCTGCGTGTGTGTATAGGGCGAACGAAGGAAGGAAGGATGATGGTTGTGTGGTCGCTCGGTGGATGGGTAAGTAATGCGTCGCAGAGGAGGAGGGAATGTTTAGTGCAGCGGGAGGTAATTTACGTTGGAGTTGATGTGTGTATTGTTATGCTTCGTTTTAAAATTCGTTTGTCGCTATACTTACTCTAAGAACCCTTGGTTACCTATTTCTTTCACTTTTTGTAAAACACTATATCCCTCCTACCCCTAGCTAACTCTATCCTTCTTCGCACTCCCACTGTTCACTCAAACAAAGCGACCCTCCATAATGGTCATACAGCCGTGTCCGCCCTTATCAAGGACTATTACAGAACTTACAAATCGCGAAGGGATGTATTAGGAGCCAAGGGGCCGAGACAGGCGCGCTGCCGGCGCCACCGGCGACGCTGCTGCGATCCTAGTCCCGCGGCCGTTCATTGATGAAAACGCGAACGCACGAGCGCACGCGGATATCGTCGAGAGCCTCCACTCTCTCTCTTTCCCGCCCTCTCACGCGCAGGACTCTACCTTACCATCCGCAGGAGCAGGCCAGCCAGGCGGTAAATTATACAGCCGCGTCGCGCTACCTATGAGCGGATCATCGAACCTCGGTGCTTTAGAGAACCGCCGATAGATGCAGACACCGACTGGGTTGCCGAGTTTTATGAATAAATGTAGCATAGCGTAATATGCGCTTCGGTTCACGGATTCTTTACGACCAAAAAAAATGTCTACGCGTGTGTGTGTGGGAATGTGAGCGAGGCGATATTTGTTGCGAACGGGGGAAAAATAGAAATGAGATCAGACGCCGCGCGTGTTTGTTTTGTGAATGAAGAGGCATAGCGCAGCTTGTATATAGTGAATCAACGTTGAGCGGCGAGCGAGCGCGTGTATAGAAAGTGTATATCGAAAGAAGAAGCCCCGATGATAGCGTAATCCTCCCGGGAGATTCACGCGCGCGTGGGAAGGGCAACCGACGACCGCGCTCGTATGTTCGTTCTTTCATATACATACATATATACGTACATCATATAATATAATACGCGACGCGACGCAACGCAACACAAAGCTCACGCGCGACTGTTTGCACAGTGTAAGTGGGTATGAGCGAGCATCGGACGGGGGGTCTAAATAAAAATCGCGCAGATTGCGTGTTCGCGGAACGGTTATCTCTCTCTCTCCCTCCCTCCCTCCCTCCCTCCCTCTCTCTCTCTCTCTAACATTCAGCGTATAATGCACAATCCTCGGACTATACCTGGATACATTTATCACAGGGCTCTTTTCGGGCGTGGATGGTAGCGATGTATGGCGATGTAGTAATGATACAAATAGAAAAGAGAGAGAGAGAGAGAGAGAGAGAGAGAGAGAGAGAGAGAGAGAGAGAGAGAGAGAGGTAATTGGTCGGACACGATTGATCGTTTCTTAGTATAGCTCTTGTCCAACGTCCTCCTCGCGTGATAGCAATTAGCGAGATTTAGAGGGTGGAGTGGCCTGTAGCGATCATGTATAAGAGCGCGTCGCGTGCTTATAAATTATACCAGCTGTATGTATGTGTGATACAAGTGGTCGCCGCGTAATTATATCGCTATATATGTATACACACGCGGTCCGAGATAATTGCGCTCGATACGTGGAAATTGGTAGTGTGATAGTGCGCGTGCGAGGTAATTATCGAATTATCGCGGAGGTGGGAGAGCGCAGATAATAGATACGAATCAAGCGCGTACGAGATAGTGAATTTTATTTTGATCGATGGCAAATGAGCGATCCACTTTTCATTTTCACGCGCGGAAATGAAAACTAAATATTTGGGAGTGGAGTACAGGAAATAGTATTGCACGTGGAATTATGATTAGACTTAATCAGGCGGATGATACAGTGCCATGCGAATTGGATTCGATAAGGTTTCAGAAGTGCGGCTATATCTGTTTGGCTGGAAAACACGCGTGTGTCTTTGCATAGTCACGGTGACGAAAAGGCGAGGCTGTTAACATTAATTTCCTTTAACGTTACGAAATATTTTTAATCACTTCATCATCTTCAGCCTGAATGATTAATCACAATAAAGAAGTACGCCAACGTGTAACAGTAAAGCCGCTTGTTATTATACACCTGTTTCCGAAAACACGTAGTTTTTACGTTTGCGCGTTATTACATTATTTTTTGTAACACTTAACTAGACGCGTACAAATCTTCTGTACAATTTTCGAAAAAACCTCACGCTCATATAACTGTACATCTGCATCCCGTACAACCCAACCTCATAATTAATTCCTCCAGATCCCTCACCACCTCTCATCTAAAACAATTTAACTCGTCTCTCCCACAAAATCCCTCGTCGTAGAAAAATACCAGTTATCAATCTCCCGAAATTATCCCCTCCACTTCTTTCTCTCTACATTAATAATAATCCCGCAGCTCCTCCCTGCACTGTTTATATCAACCTCTCCGAAAGCCGAGCGCAGAAAACCACACACGTGCGTGCGAGCGAGAGAACGAACGCATCGGCAACAACATCCGATCGGGCCCGAATATCAATCGAGAACGTGAGAACGGACCCTCACTCGCATCATACTCGGGGGCTGTTTTCTTTTTTCTCTCCCCCTCTCTCTCTGGCAGCTACACCACCGAGCTGCGGTTTTTCGCCTCTCTTTATATGATGCACGTGTGCGAGATTCGCCCGTTGGCGTCTCTCTTTCTCTCTCTCACGCGAGATTTCTTCGAGCGTCACTGAAAAAAGCGCGACGACGACGTAATTGCGCCGCCGCCACCGTATGCCATTGTCGTCAATGAAGCCTTTCAGGGAGCGACGCGCACACGAACCGGACACGCCGCGGGATAGAGCGAGAGAGAGAAAGAAGTCGCGCGCGGTGGATAAACATATACACACAAGGTTTACGCGGTATGTGACGCGCGACTCGTCGTATGGGGTATTGGGAATACGAGAGCCTGGAGAGAGACAGGAGAGAATGAGCTTATGCAAGTATGCGTGTATGCGTGTACACGTATACACTTTGTGTAAATATCCGAAGTAACGTTACATTTCGGGCGTCGCTGTATATACGAAGAAATCAACGGACGACTATACGTCTTCTTCTTTCTCGTTTCGGGTGAGGCTGCTCACTTTCCATTGGCACGGTATGACACTGGCGCGGTCGTTGGGATTATTATGTGTGCTATTTTTCGGTTTGGTAATTCCCGCGGGTAAAAATTTTAGCGGAAAATAAACTAGTTTTTGTACGAAAAAAAACGAGGTTACGAACGCACGCACGGGTTATATTTGATACACTGACAGAAAAAATCTGGTAAAAATTCTTATGTTGTCATGTAAAAATTACCATGTTGGAATCGTAACTCGACCATATGTCGGATTTTTAGCAGAAATTGCAATACACGTAGGAAAAATTCCAAGTCTAACATGGGAATTTTTTTATAACTGATTTTAAAGAGCGAAAAAAATTATTACATCTTTTTTTTTTTCGGAGTGGGGGAGCGAGTATCAGACACATAATTATTATATTTAGACAATACAGAAGTTATTTTTGAATTAAACATGATTAAAGAAAATTTATTAAATAAATTAAAAATTTTTGACGGCATCGAGACTCGAACCTGGAACCCTTGGCACGGTAGTCGGGAGCGCTAACCACTTACCTAAAAGACATATGTCCTACAAAATTTTGGAACTTGTATATCCCCAAACGTAAGTTATGCGCGCTAATTTTATAACAAATTATGCTTTAACTCGAATAATATTATTCTCTATTTTAACGTAATTTATTACAAATGTTATATATTAAGAATATTGTTTAACATTTTATAACTATTACCAATACCTTAAATTAAACAAGCTCATTTATTTATTAATGAATTTGTATTTTCGATATAATGGTTTTTCACAACCTTCCTTAAAAATATTACAAATAAACAATGATTTTAAAAATTGTCTTATCATAAAAAATAAAAAAAAAAAAAATAAAAACAAGTATGTTGGATTAGAACGCACATTCAGTTGTTGCGTTTAGCGTTTGTGTTTTGTCTCGATGTTGCCAAGGTGGATTGAGTTTGTTGACATGTATCTGTCTGAATCTTTCCTATTTTGACATTGAAGAGGTCAACTTTTCGTGCACTCGCGGGGTGTTTACGATTGAACGTGTGAATTCTTACTCTAAAACTCTCTCAATTTTTACCATGCTAGCCTGGGAAAATCTACAAAAGATAAAGTTCCATTAGTCACGTGTTAATTTTTACTATGCTGGCATAGGAAGTTTTACTTGTGACATTGGACTTTTTCATATAAAAGATAGTAAATATTTCGATTTTAAGCAGTTGTGGGCAACTTCCAAGAGCAACATAGGAATTTTTCCCCGGGTTTTTCTGTCAGTGTATTTTTGGCCATGGTATAAAGAAGTATAGAGTTACAGTCGTGAGTAAGATATAATTATCATAAAGGAGAGTACGCAAAAACCTTTCTTTTTTTTTCTTTTGAGTAACTTACGATGACCCCTTGTCGAGGTAAAAGTAACACTTGTTGTAGCAATCGCATAATAAGTGCGAGTAACCGCCCGATTGCACGGTAAAAATATATATTTATTGGGCGTCGTTTTCATTATGTTCGAAAAATACTTACCGTTATTAGCTGAGAGAGAGAGAGAGAGAGAGAGAGAGAGAGAGAGAGAGAGAGAGAGAGAGAGAGAGAGAGAGAGAGAGAGAGAGAGAGAGAGAGAGAGAGAGAGAGAGAGAGAGAGAGAGAGAGAGAGAGAGAGAGAGAGAGAGAGAGAGAGAGAGAGAGAGAGAGAGAGAGAGAGAGAGAATCGAAATTTAGCACAAAGCGGGAAACCTTTATGTATACGCGTCTTTATTGAATAAAGCCATTCCTCGCTCCGACAAAGAGGCTTCTTTGTGTGTTTTGAATTCGCACATCTCTTGAATTTAGTTTCCTTATAGAAAAGAATAGGTGCACTATATTTATCAATAAGACAAAAGCTTCTAATTTTGAGGAAAATAGCACATACCTAATATGCAATAGGTATCTAAAAATTGTATTAAAAAAAAAAAAAAAAAAAATTACAACAAACTTCCATGCGCACTCCGTGATGTACATCTCGTACGCCGCACACATCAGTCAACCACGCCGCGCTCGCAACCGATACCAAACCCAGCCATGATCGCCACCGCAACCTCTACCTAACCGACAAAAAGAAAAGCCACCTCTCCCATATCCATCCATCCTACGCGCTCGCGAAAAAAGGGATGATCGTACAACACGCATGTCGCGCGCGGCGGTCGTCGCCGTTTATCCCTCCCCTCGATACTCCAGGGAAAAACGACCGGACGACGATCTTTTCCACGTAGACATACACCAGCGCGCGGCACCGCCTCAAAAGGCTCGCGTGCGCGTCGCGGTTTTTCCGCGACGATTAGCGGGGCTTCGGTCTATCGCCTTATGAGACCGCGATGCGACGACGATCGGCTGAGGTTAAGATTGCGGGAACGCCGGCGATCGATGATTTTGTCTGGGGTGGCTGCCGTTGCTCCGAGCTGGCGAGAAGAAGTTACGATGGTACTTTAGATTAGGCGAGAGATACAGGCGAAATGGGCGTTATCTTAATCGGAGGATTGACCGGTGTGTTTTAGTGTTATGTGAGCGGTATTCGCGGAAAGTGCTATTAGAGTTCAAGAATTTTTGCTGCTCTTGTTGCAACGATAAAACATAGTAAACGTTGCGATAGGTTTTCTTATATTTTAAAATGGAAAGAGGTATAACGGGTGTATTGGAAGAACACGTTGCAAGTGTAAAAGAGCTAAAACGTCGAAGAACAAGACACTTTCATCGCGAGGCTCGCAATGTTTGCATATCTAACCTCCGCCTGTAGCTCACTCCTCTACACACATACACACAGCTCGGGCTTTTGTCCGTTCGCCGTGTGTTGTGACAAGCTCGCCGATGCGTCCAGCGCAGGATTGTGTCTTCTCTGCCCACTGCTATCACGACAATCAAGTAGAGGAATAGCGTACACGCGACGAACAATGCGACTCGCGCGCGCACGAACGCACATGTCTCCCTCTAATTATAAAATTACGCTTGTTTTTAAAAGCTCCGCGCCGCTCATTGTGCTACAACGAACTACATACATACACACACGCCTACGGGACTACTGTACGTACTTACTTACATTCGCTGATGGCGAGTGCAAGACACGCGGAGAGAGAGAGAGAGGAGAAAACGAGCCTAATTCAATCACGTAAAATGCCGCGTGAAAGCGGATTTTCTAGGGCGCGCAAAAAGCGGGACAATTTTGCAAAACAAATTAAAAGCTCGCCGCGCCGCGAGATGGGGGGGAACGAGGGGCTCTAATTAGCCGAGTGGCTCAACCGTGTAATTGAGCGTGAGCGGGACGCGGTTTTCATTGTCGCACGCAGCGATGCTGCTGCTACAGCTACAGCAGACTGTTTGAGGGGGAAGGGGAGGTAAACAACGGGTTTTTCGCGCTGGTAATGAAAAAATTAGCCTAGAAGTGATGCTGCGATGCTACTGGCGAGAGAGAAAGATATTGAAAAATTACGTTGGATGAATAAATGTAATTGAAAAATTTCTTTCTCGGACGCGCGCGGGAGTAGTGTGTAAGTGTGCGTGCGTTTGAGTGTTTTACGAATACTTTGAAGTCGTTCGCGTCAATTTAAAAGTGGATTTTGTAGTTTTATTGCAACGAAGGACTTTGAGTATGTAAGCTAATGCTGTTAAGTGTTGTATAGCTTGTTTAAAGTTTTATCGTATATCCTAGACCTACATATCGTATTATCATACAAACGGGATGTTACGATCAATCTTTTATATAGATAATAAAAACAATTCTTGCTTAAATTAACAATCGCAAAGAATAAGTAAACTTCGTTATTTTTTAAACTCAAGCTCAAGCTACCAATAAAAATCATTAGCGTCATTTTACATCTCAATCTCCAAAAAACCGCTGCTAACTGAATTATAGCAGAATGCTTTCTCAAAAAGTATCTTAAAGAAGTAGAAAATGTAGATAAGAAGTGATTTAAAAAAATCTCTTGATTTCTATTACTTTTTTTTAAAAGCAAATTCTGATTATTCATAATTTTTATAATTCCAGAAATATTGATTTGCGAGATTGTTATTTTATCAAAATAAGTCCTTAAAATCATCCATTTGACTCCAAAATTTAATCAGTTCTAAGTTAAGACATACCTAAGGTGCATTATGCGAAAGTTCAGCTCATTATATCCATCCGTTCAAGAGTTATGCTGCAGACAAAGTTTGGATACACACATACATACATACATTTTTTAAAAACCTATTATTCTGACTTAGGAACCTCAAAAACATCGAAATTCGTCAAAATCTTTGATTCGAAAATGTTTACCGATACAAAGCTTTCTCTTTGAGAAAGCAAAACCCTCGAAAACTAAATTACTCAAATCCCTTCTTCCTCATAAACTCTCCGATCCAACCCACCAAACCTCCTCCCAAAAACGCCCAGTTTCTTAAAAAAAAATCCGCACACCCACGCACATCTCTCACTCTTCCATTACACACAGACACAAGCACGTGGGTCACTCTCCCGATTGCACTCCGACGGGGGGAGATCACAGCCGCGCTCTCGCTCGCTCAACAAAGCCGCACAACGCGACAGGCATACCGACACCGAGAGAGAGAAGGGAAGACGGGGGCGTCCCTACACACACACACACATACACACGCGCGTGTGCGCTTACACGCGGGGGCCTTTAATGAGGATGCCGCTGATTATCCAATTCGTGAATTCTCGCTACATTTTCATTCGCGCTCGTCTAACCGCGAGTAACAAGATCGACTTGCCGCCCCGACGCAGCGCGATACATACACATAGAGAGAGAGGGAGAGAGAGCGTGGGCTTTTTTTTCCTTCGCGAACGGCTCGTGTTACTACTTACGGCGCAACGCTCGCGCGAAAAAGGTTGAGAGAGTGTGGAGGTAATTAGGTAGGCAGGCGTGTGTGGACGTAAAGTCGCGTGGGCAAGCGGGACGCGATTGGGGTAATGGGATAATTGCGCCGAAAATTGCCTGCCGCGAGAGACTCGAGTGGAAGCGTGTGTGTGTGTATAAGTCTGCCGTTTTGGATTTGAGTAGGTTGTGTGCTTGCTTGGCGTGCGTGCTGTTTTTTTGTGTGTGCGACTTTGCACATCAGCCTCAAGTAAGTATCTAGAAGTGATTTCGTTGATTTTTGTATACCAATGGCAATCGGAATGGGATATAGCATATTTGTAATTATGCCGACCTTCGGCCGGACTGATTTTTACGATGGGCTTTCTAAAATAAAAATCAACTATTTTTCTCACAGCTTCCAGCCAACGTATATGCGCGCATTAATCTCAATAAAAAAAATTCTCTCTCTTAATCCAATAACCTATAAGAGCTAATATAAAATAATTTGACAACTATACAAAATCCCCCGCTCTCTCCATAACCCTCACACCTTTATACGCACACAACAGCCTCAATCCTCCACGCTACCCATATTTTCGGCACCTCACCCACCAATTACCTCCTCCCCCAGCGCTCTCTGCCAACCGGAAACGGGAAGCTCAGTGGACTACACCACACACACAGTAGTTTATATACGCGGCGACAATGGCCGCGGACACGCGTACGCGACGCGTCTTAATGCGGCGACGGCGGGGAGCTTACACACTCGCGCGTTCTTACGACGACGCATGTGCGTTTAAACGAACTTCCGTGCGCTGCGGCAATCATCGTCATCAATCCTAATAGAGCCGCGCTGCAGCTACTCGGATGCTGCTGCATCTGGTCGTCGTCCCGCATATACGTGTGTGTGTGTGTGTGTGTGTGTGTATACGGACAGCCTTGGACTTCCTCTCTGGAGGTGCGGTGTAAGATTCGATGCGCTGCTTGGGCTTTCCTCGTAATTGGGGGGAATTGACGTTGTTTAGGGTGTTTAGGGTAGATCCGTCAATTTGTGGATGTGCGGGACGATTGTATTGGTCGTATATAATGTTTACGTGCACTTACCTTTCGACGTAATTGTGACGAATCGTTGCTTTTTATTGCAGAGGGGGGTATAATTGAGTTTTAAAGTTTTGAGATTTTGAGGTTTTGGTTTGGTATAGACATCGATACGCTGTGTACAAGCTACGTCAAAATAGTGGCGTTTAAAAATGGTATGCAAAATTTAAAATACTAATATTAGATCTCACTATTTTGACGTGGCTAAAATAACGTTCGCACAAGTATTTTACATAATATATAAATAATCGACTTACCTAATGAACTCTCGGGATCTGAGAGATCCGAGAGCGAAGGCACCTTGCGCATGGAGAAAGCCCCATTGAAGCGTCCGCTGGAGTTGGGCACCAGGCCCTCCTCCTCAGCGTCCGAGGTAAGCTCCTGCTTCATGTATTTGGCCATCATCATGATGCCCACGTCGGAGACGTCGCTCATGCAGCCAGCATCGGCACCACCCGTACCGACGACCCCGCCCACGACCATGCGACCGTAGCCGAGCAGTCCACGCGCATTTTGCTGCAAAGAAGAAAGAACAAAATGTTAACGGTTAAATTTATTTGATTAGGTATAATTCCGTTGGTAGAGGATGGTTTTGGTTTTTACCAAATAAGGGGGGAATTCCAAAAGTCTCCGAATGTGTGGAGATTATAAGAAGCCGATAAAAATTAAAATGATTGCTTAACCGATAAGAGTTACCGGGCCGATTGAATAACAGCTCATCAATTATATTACGCATACGCAAGGTAGACCACGTGCGGAAGAACAAATAAAGTCGCAGACGCGCGTTTAATATCGCTCGTGCGGTGCGGAAAAGCTTTTCCCGTTTGTATTTACCGCCCGAGCCTAACTCGAGGTTATAGGCGATTCGCGTGGCTAAAAGCGTCGGGAACCCGGGGTCCGATGTATTAGAATTTATGCGCGCGCCGTCGCTGCTCTCGCGGGTGGACAAGTTTTATTGACTCGGATTCATTGTTTCGCTGAACGCGAGGAGGCGTGAATCGATGGCGCGTGGAGGGAGATCGCGTGAGTACACGTGCGGTGTATGGTTTAAAATTCTCCTGGCAGCATTATTGGATTATCAAAAAAAACTGTTTATATATTCTGGCAGGGAGCAAACATAGTTTATTAGGTTAATGTATATAGCGGCCTTAAGTTATAAGCAATAAGGAAGTGGCTCTCTTCGGAAATTGAATCACATTTCGTATTCGCATAAAAGATGCGTGTATAATACCACTCCAAAAGCCGGTTAAAATAGTATAGTGCCGCATCCTTTGGGCTATGATATCTTCGAATTTCTTGTAATTCCATTTGATGCGCTTTCACATAGTCAACCCCCAACTGAGTAATTGTGTTTCCGGGAGGAATGAATAAATTGCTATCGCAAAGAGTTATCGCGATTTTTTCGCTTTCCTGTTTCCTGCGCGAGCGCATTTAGGTATATAGTTTTTTTGCGTGCCAAAAATATAAGAAATGCCCCATCGTCGCATTAAACTGATAAATATAAAGTAACGTTTTGTTGTTTTCTCTCCAAATATGTAAATGCAAATAATGATAATTTACGATACTTGACGTTGCGAACAATGTTTATTGTGTCAATATGTTCCAAACTCGAGAAACTTTTTTTTTCCGCAAAACAATATTCACTTACGCGCTATAATATTATTATGCGATATGTGGAGTTTAGACGTTAGATCATGGCTTATCTGTATTTGCCTTTGGAATGCAAAATTAGGGTACAATGCCAGCCTTTCTGACAGCCCAGAAACGCGCAGATACACGACTATGTACACATTTAAAACGGCCTAATTCGCCAAGAAACGACGCAGACACGTCGAGTGCCCGTATTAAGTGGCTAACTGGGAAGGAATCTCGCGAGTCTTCCCGGCAAAACTGCTTGCCGCGCGTATTATCTCATATTTATCGCAGAAAATGGACGATGTAAGTGCGTATACGTGGTAGCCAACGAGGTAGGTATAAGGTGGACGGGTGACATAACTCCACAGTTTAGCCAGCCCCAAGCGAGTGAAAAAAAAAAACGGAAACTGGTTTATACAAAAGAAAAATATACTCTCTCTCTCTCTCTCTCTCTCTCTCTCTCTCTCTCTCTCTCTCTCTCTCTCTCTCTCTCTCTCTCTTTTTGATCAATTATCACGTGCTTTCGATAAGAGAAAAAAAAATTGTATAATTTACGCAATCATGACGAAAGAAAAACAGTATGCCCAAGGTCCTCAACCTTGCCCGGCACAAAGAGCCGCGCGAAGAAAATCGGCGTGGCCGCACGGGATGTGCATATCCCTCGTATACAAGACCTTGTGCGCAGACGCGCGGTGCAGGAGAGAAAAAAGCGGCGGCGGCGTCGAGGGCCCTGGCGCAAAACGAGAAGAAGAAGAAGAAAAAGAAAGAGAAAGAGAGAGAGAGAGAGAGAGAGAGAGAAAGAGAGAGAGTCGGGGCGAGGAGAGGGAGAAAAAAAGACGCTCGGGAGAGAGAGAGAGAGAGAAGAAACTGGAAACAAGAGGAGAGGGAAGGGGATACGCGAGCGCGCGCGAGAGACAAAGAGTCGAAGAGCCTGAAAAGTGGAGTAAAGAGTGAGAAAAGAGACGCGTAAGAGTATAAGGCTTCTCCTCGGCGTATACCAAGCGCGCGCGTACAGTAAGGCTCATAAATATTTTGACGAAAGGGTTCGAATTTGGATCGCGACCAAGCGGGGTGGCGCGTACAGTGCGCACGCAGGGTTCGAAAATAGATTTCTCGGGAAGTTTGGGTTTGGACGACTAATTTGGAGTGGTGCACGAGTAACGCACCGCGCATTCAAGGTACAGGATGGTTGATACCGAAATAAGGCTCAAATAGTGAGTGTATAGTATCTTACTTTTCAACAATTTTCCATTATTTATACACTGAATAATAATGGAGAGTGATTTATGATTTACGAAGTAGCAGGGTGGCAATAATATATATTTCCTTTTCCTGCATGAATTATTTTTAAGCTGAATTTCATGAATTCTTTAGAGCACCACGCGCTATAGGGTAATAATATATACGGTTTCTTAGTTGAATTATCCAATTGCGATTTCTTTTTCAAATTTACGAAAAGTAGTATACATTTCCGAGCTCTTACGTAAAATGTTAATTTTCATCTTAAAATTGCATTACCATCGAGTATAAAATATATAAGAGTATTTCAGCAGAGTGTCAAGCTGGAAGCTCCCATTCATCACCCAAATCCGACACGCGCAAATTTACAACCTTACAGCTGAAAATCAAATTTAAAAAACCAAATTCACCCCCCCCCCGTTCTCCCCTCTTTCTCTCCACACAAAACAGGCTCCTTTCAACACCCCGACCGAAACTTCCTTTCCCCGCGGTCACTTCTCTCTCCCTTTCTCTCCGCAAAAACCTCAAAGCGCGAACCACCTTCGAAAAGCAAAAAGAAGGAAAAAAAGCAGCAGCAGAAACCACCATCACCACCGATATACACAACGGGCTACCGCATATAACATGCAACCACCGCCACCGCGTTTGCTCGCTATATGCTCGCCAGACAACGAGGCAGCAGCAGCAGCAGCCGCGCACTCACTAACACAGAGAGAGAAAGAGAGAGAGTCGGAGGGGAGAGGCATGAATCGGCAACACGCGGGGGAATCATGAATGAACGGCTGAACCTGCCGCTCGTGCGCTCAATGGCCGCCCCACTCGCCGCAGCACCAAGAAAGCTAGAGTATAGTGCAACGGACTGCAACGGGGAGAGAGAGAGTGAGACAGAGAGGAGAGGGTGACCACTTGACCTTCGCGAGTCGCGCTGCTACCAACTGAATGAAACGAGCGCGCGTATGTGTGTGTGTGTGTGTCTGTGATGCAACGGACGGCGCGGCGTGACAAAGTCAGAATTGGAGCGGTCAGACCGTGCACACAGGTGTGGAGAGACTTAGGAGGTTGTTGTCGTCGCGTATAGTAGCCGTATAGATATATATTTACGTACGGGATGTACGGTGTGATTTGGGAAGTGGCTTCCGGTGAGGATGTGCGTGATGAATTTTATTTTTCGTTTTCATTTTCGGGTGGGTGTGGGTTGGTTGTGTATGACAGGAAAATGTCGCACGCGTGCGCGCGCGTTCTCTCTGTGGAGCGAATTGGTTATTTTCTGACGGAGGGCTTGAATTATTTATGTCGACTTCAAGCGAGGGTATGATGTGTGTGTATACGTGAGGTTTGAGCTACCGCGCGATGGTATATATCTCAAGTTCGATATTTTTTTCGAAAAATTGTTTCTAATCTTTAGTGGGCGCGATAGGGGGTTCCCGCGGTAATATCTGCAAACAAGGAGTAAAAAAATTTGAGATTTGCGTAGAGTATTTCTACAGATTATCCACACTTAGAGGGTTCAAAGAATTAAAAAAAAAAATTTGACCAAAATTGACCAAACAATTGACGCGAAAAATTACCAAAACGATCAAAATTTTAAGAATTAGGGTGACTGCACCAGTATTGGAACAGTCACCAGTTAACGAACATTTTCTTTATATATATGAAAATATCAAGCTTTCTATGTATTGTTTACCTAACATGACGATAATTTTCGAATCCTTGAAAATTTTTATTTCATTTTATATAAATATTCTGCATAAAAGAAATTATCTTGTTAAGAATAAAATCATAAAATCGCCGCTATTAAGTGTTTATTCACTGGCGATGTATTCCTTCGATGGTGAAACGTATTTTGATACTAATATCCTTTACTGGTTTTTAGGAGATATTTACAGATTTTCATTAAATAAAATTTTTACTTTGATTCTTTATTCAAAATTTGCTCGCCGACGTAAAGTTTGAACATTTTAGAATATAAATTTCAAAAGGGTTTTACTTTTAATCCATTTTTAAACCACTTAATTAAATAACAAAAGTTACAATTTTTTTATTCGTTCATTCACTGGTGAAGTTACCCTACCTGGATTTGGGAAAAATCGCTCATTTTTAGTCTTTTTTTGTGATTTTCGATTGTAACGATCTTTAGTTTAAATTAAAGCTTCAATCGCTTTTTTGTGGAATATTTGTTGGCACCTTCAAGATTACTATTGGTTAATCATCAGTGACTCCTTTTTGTCCATTTTTCAGTTCTTGTTAAAACCGCTTCACCAAACCATTTTCGACTGTTGAAAAGTTTTTTCTCGTCTATTGTATAACCTAAAGAACGAGCAAAATTTGTTTACAAAAGTGTGCCTCCAAATTTTTTAAAAATTTTTTGAACCTTTTAAGTGTGGATAATCTATAGAATTCCTCATACGTAAAGTAATAAAGTCATATCTATTTTTTACCCTCGCGCGGTGAGTGTAAAAATTAAGTTTCTTGTTTTACAAACAAGCGCTGTATTTATATTTGCCTTGCCAATTTAAGAAAACATTCGCCTCGTCCATTCATAAACTATATCGTTTTCAATTAGCATCGACAACATTCTCTGTCTCTTCTTTATGTTTTATATATTACACGCAAAACCGTCGCCTTACATAACTCGACTTCGAAGATGAGAACCTCGTCTCTCCCTCCCTCTCTCGCTCTTTCTATCTCGAAAGTTTCCCGGTTCCCAGTGTTACCCAATCGGGCCGCGCTTAAAGTTATAAAGCGGAGGATTTCGCGGCGAGTGCCAAGTGCAAAAGAGCGCAGAAGGCCAGGGAGCAAAATAGACGCGCTATCGCCGCGCGGCGGTTTCTTGAATGGGGGAGGAAAAGGCGAAGAGCAAGGCCATCCGCAAGAAGAGAAGCGCAGAGTAGAAGAACTGAGAGAACAGCATTGTAAGAAAGTTTGACTTTCAATGTTGGCTTTGAATAATGTTTGCCAGTGAGAGCGAGAGAGAGAGAGAGGGGGGGGGGGAGGTGTCAGATTTTCGTTTCTCTTTTTTGGAAGATAGTGGTAGGTTTAGATCTAGATGTGTGTATGCATCTGTGTGTTTGTGGAGTATAGTAAAAATAGATCAAAGTATAGAGTTTGATGCTGAGTTGACAGTCGAACGTCGTAGAACGTTCTTTCACGACTATTTCCAATATTTTCGTTCTTACAAACTCCTATAACAGCTTTGCGCTTTTTTTCCCTTATAAGTAATATTTGATTACACACTTTGACTTCAAAAATCTGAGCAACGAACTAGACTAACTTCAACTCCCGTATACACTCATTAAACCATTCCCTCACACACCATCGTTTCACAATTATTCCCTCGTTTCATCCACATTCCCTTCGTACCATGTCCAACAAATGCTAATTCCAACCAGCGCGTATATAAACACGCATAAAGGCCGTTTTGACACTAATTTTCGACACGCACCTATCGCCACCACCTCCTCGCGCGCGCGCGCGTGTGTGTGTGTATATATATATATCGCCACAAAGAAAAACGACAACGCGTCAGATTCAGCGCTCGTGCGTTGCTTTTCACGCACACGTTTCTATTCACAAATCTTTCGCTCGCTCGCTGGCTGTCCGCTTCAATAGGAAGCACGCGCACGGAATGCCGAATGAGCGCGAGCGAACGTACGGCTTGAACTTCTACTACTTCTTCCTCCCTTTGGTTTGTTTTCTGAGGCACGTAATATATTTTCGAGTCGGATATAAGGCCTAAAATTGAGCCGAAGCCGCGAATGACAATGAGGCGAGGCGTGCTAGTGAGTAATAAAATATATCGAGAGGAGTTTAGAGGATTTTTTCAAATTCCGGTATTGAGGTGGTAGTGGACGCGATTGGGATATGGACTTCCGGTCGGGCGTCAAAAGATGCGAGGTAAATGATAATGGGGGTTTAAAATTTTCATTGGGACACGTACGTCGGAATTTTAACATGGTTGGCGAAAATGTTGAAATACCGGCCACCGTTATCGCGATTTCGCATTGTTGCACAATTTTTCAAAGGTCGTGAAGGAACAGCTGATGGATGATGTATACCGATCAATCTAAAGTAATGCAGAATAAATTTTCCTCGGAGCCCCGATAAATAATTCCGCAATATTGTAAATTATGCTGATCCCCCCGATTTTTATTCATGAAAAAAAGCGTCCGGAACGACGAACTCTTACTTTTGGGCAAACCCATCGTAAATTAATAAAGCTCGCTCTCGAGAATCAAATAAAGCTCTTGCTCACACGGCTTCCCCGAAAAATGACTAACCCTTATACATAGAAAATTTCGAAACTCACCAAATACACCTCCACACCCCAAAATCAAACAAATCCTCTCTCTCCTTCAATAACTTATACACAAATATCGATCGCGCACTGCAAAATGCATACATACAAAAGGCGCTCGGGGCATGCATGCACGCACCGAAAAAAGAACCTATACGCTCACCCCGCGCGCGCTCTCGCTTGATAAATATGCAAAACGAAGCGATAAAGCGCGCGCGCGCGCACTCGCACGCTGGGTCAGATAAATTTACGCGGAGCCAAAATAGATACGCTTGCCCCGCACGTGTATATACGTGCGTACGTCAGATGTGCGCACTCTCGAGAGAGGGAAAGAGACGCGTGTATGTGTATGTATGTGCAGCATGTGTATACATATACCTGAGGAGAGCAGTAGCAGTAGCATCGGCGTTCGCGGAAATGCTCCTTTCAGACATGTAAATCTATTCGCCGCGCGCTGCGACTTGGAGAGCACGTATACGTGTGTATATATGGTGGTTGGTACGTGTGTAGAGCTATGTAAGAGGGTCTATGCGAGCAATAGAGGCGAGATATCGAGGCGAGCATGAGGCGGTAGAAAGAGATTCGTTCATGCGGTTGGGAGCTAGCCGTTTCGGCAGTATGTGATATGCACTTGGCTATGTGAGATACGGAAGTTTACTGTAATTGGATTGATGTAATAGAATAAATTTCTAACACAAATTACTACTTTAAGTGCTATGACGGATTGTCGTCGCAAATTAATTATTTTTTTTTTAATTCTTATTGTTTCTCGATAACAGTTACGAGGTAGTACGAAATTGTATAAAATTGCATGTGTTGCTTTATTTTACGAAGTACAAAATTTCATTTAAAAATAACTCAAAGAGTTTTAGTTCTTGAATGGCCTGTCACGTTCGTACTTGGAAATCGTTTGTTTTATCATGCGCTGAAAAAGTGACTGAATTCAAATAAATATTTATTCAAAAACTCGTATGTCCCAAACTGATAAATATTTATTCGTTTTGAACGAAGAATTTTGAAGTCTAATAAATACACAATACGATCTAGTAAATGTTAGTTTTGAATTAACAATAACAGCTTTCATAAGAATACGTTTTGTAGTTAGATAATACTTTCGTAGATTAATTTACATACAAGTATCAGTATTATCAATATCACTGTTTAAAATAAGAGAAAGTGACTAATTAACTAAATGTATAGATTACGTTAGATTCATGTACAGGTACCATAATAGTACATTACGATATGGGTGTTTTAGGTGATTATTTACCGCATGAGACGTTTTTCGCACGAGCGAAGCAAGTGAGAAAAGTCGAATGCGGTAAAAATCACCTTACGCACCAGTGTCGTACAGTATTTTATACCACAAGAGCCGAATAATCATATTAAAGTATGATTTTGAGGTTAGAGTGGTATAAAAGAAATTAATTTAGTGTTAGCAATAGCAAATCGTCAGTGTTGCCACACATACACACACACACACACATAATAACTCCCAAACGATTATTCTCAAATACATTATATTAAAACGCGTTTCCCTGAATGCCAGTATAGTCGATTTGATTTATAGCCTAAAAATTTCGTAATTAAGTACAATCAAACGATAATTCATGGCGTGACTTTATTGTGCTAACGAGCTACTGTATATATATGCAACGCCGCCGCCGCCGCGCGATAAACCATTTTTAGCAGAACAACTATTATATCAATTAATACAAATATTTGAATGGGGTTTCCGAGAATCGTTTTCTCTCTCGCCGTTCGCGGAAAATGGCGATTGCAAAGGAAAATGGATTCTACTTTTTTTTTTTCGGCACATCTCAAAAATATATATCTGTTTGTCTGCATGATTTGAATACGAAAATACTTGGTTTTATTTGGCATTTTATTGAGAGGTATAAAACTATTATGTATACATGCATATACTTATGTAACGATTTGAAGTTTAAAAATATCCGAGCCGAATGAACGTTTCGAGAATGTATGAATATTTTTAAATAAATAGCACCGTATTCTTAAAAAACAAGATGCCCCTGGTAGAAACCCATCTGTATGAAATGGCCAAGAAGTTAGAGAAAAGAGCTAGTAAAACTGGCTAATTAATCGCTATGATGAAACGATTTTTCGACCATTATTTTCCTATTTCTTAGATTGACGTAACAACAAAATATTCGTATTTGATGTACTTACTAATTTTATCTTTGATGAAAGAGCGTTAAAGTGCATTGGATGGCTTATCAAAATATAAATAAATAACATTAACTAATAAATCATTTCTTGTACTCATTCTATGAATAATTCAGCAAAACTTTTATTTCTCCATCTGATTCTGTCTCTCTCACTCCTTGTCATAACAGCAAGCCTTCTGCTAACCATTTCTAGACTAAAGAAACTGATCAGTTTTAATACCTTTAAAATACTCAAGAACAAGCTTGTGCTCGTCTTCGAAAAATTCATTCTATTTTTCAATCTATGAAATGGCCAAATAATAGGAGAAAAAGCGTTTTATCTGGAGCTAGAAACTGGACAAGAGAAATTACTATTTTATAGCAAGTTTATAATATAAATGGTCAGTTATTAGTTACAAAATGTTTTGAATTTCCATCCGGTGTTTATTCGTACAATTTTTTTATTCCTTTCTTAAAAAAATGATGGATGAACTCTGTCATCACAATAAGACTGTTTTGATTGGTTGCTGTTGACTCATATGATTGGACATATCCCTGGTAGAAATCGTCCATTTTTCTCCCATTTGTGAAACGATTTTTCTTCTATTTTCTAGCCATTTTCTAGCGATTTCGGTCAACTCACCATTAAATGGCTAGAAAATGGAAGAAAAATCGTTTCACAAATGGGCGAAAAATGGACGATTTCCAGCAGCGATAGAATAGGTGCCAAAATATGTTTGAATTTTCAAGATTGAATTCTTGAGTTTTAGTATTTAAAACTGAATAATTAAAATAGTATAAGAAAAATTTCATTATTTTATTTATCAAAATTACATTATTATCGTATAATTTAAACTGATTGAAACAAACTTTAAAATTGAAAATAACTATCATGATCATGTTCATACTACCTGAAAAAAATAAAAAATAAAAAATAAATAAATACATGAATAATACGCACGAAGCGCGTGAATATAGCTATAGTATAGTATTATATAAACTTTATTGCTTGGATTAAGTTAAGTAAAGGATTATTTGGCTGAATTTCCTCGCTATCTATAACACTTGAGATCGGGACTAATTGAAGAATGAAGTCGACAAAAACAAGGCCTGTCTTTCTTAGCCGTTATCAGCGTCCTGGAAAAGCCAGACGCGCGGTAAGGAGGCAAAAGAAGATAATTAATGACTGAAGATGTCTGGACTATTTCGATTTAGTCACCTAAATTTCCTTAATTTTGATGGTTTATTCGTCGACCAAAGAAGAGTTACCCAAAAAGAAAGATCTAATCGTTTTTACAATTAAAAAATCACTTATTCTCAAGAAGTTAATGTCCTCGTCAATATATATTAATAATTAAAATCCATTTTATTTCATTTGATGAATTGAATAGCAATTTATTTAGAATAAATATTCATTTTGTACAATAAGTTTAATGACTTATTTTAAATCAATAACATTCAGCTTGATTAATACTATTCTATATTAAATAGATTTATTTATCGTAAATGTATTTATAATCAACTAGAAATATTTAGAATCAATGGATTTGTTTTGTAGCAGTAACTCGCGATTTATTTATTTCTGATAAATATTTGATTGGCGTTTATTTCGAAAATATGTATTATTGCTGCATAAATCTAATATTGTTTTTTAATATACACAAATCTTTTGAAGCTTGTTACTCGAAAGATTTTGTTATCTAATAAAAGGCTGACATTCCAATCGCATCAACTATTCATAATTGAATAAACCTTATCAACCTTAATAATCCATTTTCTATAAATTTGACATCAGAATCCTATAAATACGTTAAGGTTTTATTCAAGAAAAAAAATCTATAGGTATAGCAAAACAACGTCCGTATCGTTTCGATATAAACCCTTTAATTCAATTATGCATTTCCTGCTGCTCGGTTATAACCTTATTATTATAACCCATCACCCCGACTGCTCCATGAACCTCCTTTGCAACTCCGCGCGCTCTCTTACACGACACATTACAGTGAAACCGCATAATTTTTCAGCGAAATACGATGAAAAAAAAATCTCCTCTCCCCTCTCGGTCATAGAAAACCGCGAGAAGATGCTGCGGCAGGCGTAATTAGATCGGATAAAAGCTCAGCTCAGCGTCACTGTAGACAAAAGCTACTGAAATCATCTAAAAATGGCGACTCCATAGGACGCTAAAAGTCCCCGAGAATATGTAAATTGGCACCGACCATCACAGTGCAATAAGTCAGAGAAACGCGTAAATAAAATACGAATCCCCCGGCTGCATAGACACAATCGTGGATCTAGTGCACAGTGTCGCGAACGAACGCGGAAACTGTTCTATAATTCAAAGAGAGCGTCGTCGTCGTCCTATCGCGCGGGTGGCGGTGCCTGGCAATTTATTAAGGGGGGCACGACGATAGCACATCAGTGTTTTCGCGTGATTGCGCGCGGAACGATCCAATAGGGCCAATTCAATTCCCCACGCTCGCGCGTCGGGGCTTTATTGCGCACTCCTTTGTCGCGTCGGGTGGAAAAATGCGAGAGAGAGAGAGAGAGAGAGAGAGAGAGAGAGAGAGAGAGAGAGAGAGAGTGTGTATATATAGATAGCGAGAACGCGAGAGCGATATGAGCTACGTTTCGGAAAATGGATGAATTAGTAGCTGCACGATTTAATGTTAAAGGAGAGAGAGAGAGAGAGAGAGAGAGAGAGAGAGAGAGAGAGAGAGAGAGAGAGAGAGAGAGAGAGAGAGAGAGAGAGAGAGAGAGAGAGAGAGAGAGAGAGAGAGAGAGAGAGAGAGAGAGAGAGAGAGAGAGAGAGAGAGAGAGAGAGAGAGAGAGAGAGAGAGAGAGAGAGAGAGAGAGAGAGAGAGAGAGAGAGAGAGAGAGAGAGAGAGAGAGAGAGAGAGAGAGAGAGAGAGAGAGAGAGAGAGAGAGAGAGAGAGAGAGAGAGAGAGAGAGAGAGAGAGAGAGAGATGATGTGAAAGTTTTACAGACTACAATGACGCGAGATTTTTCGTGGGTGGCAGTAAGATGCGTTTGCTGCGGGAAACTTAATGAAGTTGCGTATGTATAATGTTCAATGAGGTTTGGCTCTCGCCTAATACGGCTGATGCGTAAGTTTCTCCGTGTAATGTTAGAATGTCGTACGAAGAGTGACTGGTGGGGAAGATTGGATGGTCAATTGTAGCTTGAAATTTAGACGTTACGACAAAACGAGCATTTCGATGCAAAATAATGGGAGAATAGAGACTGCGAGGGAAGTGGAACTAAGGTGTGTCTATTTGAATTTACTTTCTATACCGCGAAACTACACGACGATGCTAGTGTACTAACCAAACGCACAGTCGCGCGCGCACGTAACTTATCGTATAATACTAGAAACTTTTATTAAGTTTATCAGTATATATTTTATAAATATATATATATATATATATTTTTTTTAAGAAAATATCTTTTTTTTAACGATACAGCAAAAAATTCCAGAAATACATGTTTATCATTTATTGGAAGAGAGATAAGAGAGAGAAAGAGAGAGAGAGAGAGAGAGAGAGCGAGAGAGAGAGAAAGAAAAAACTTCCCCCGCGAAGTTATTGTTAGACCCGCAGTCGCGGCGAACGTGTTCGATCAGCTTCGACGACTTTCTCTCCTCCATCCTCGCTGCAAAGGTCATCCCAGAAAGCAACAGCGGTCTCGCTAGCTCGCGAGAGAGAAAGATCAGAATACCTGAATACGCAAACCCTGAGACAAGGGCATGTGTATCCGTATACACATACAATACACAGAGACTGAAAAAGAATCGAAAGAACGAAGACGAATCCTCGTCTGACGGGCGGCTTTGAATAAGTAACCAGGACTCGAAGGATCTCCTCGCTAAAATATTCGATTAGCGTCTGCAAGCGAGCGAGCGAGCGAACGCGTGAGTCTATATATACGCGCCCCGACGGCGCCGGGGTGATTCTCTCTCCTCTCTCTCTCTCTCTCTCTCTCCCTAACGATTTTCCCCCGAGCAAACGCGCCTGTAATCTCGCGCGCGCGTCCATTTCGAAAAGATAAAATTAAACGCTCTCACCGGTGTACACGTGCGCGCCTCCGCTGCCTGCACTATAGTACTGCTGCTGTACTTTTCATTATACACGCGCGCGTGTTAGAAATAGAAGCGTCGCGGGAAGAGAGAGAGAGAGAGAGAGAGAGAGAGAGAGAGAGAGAGAGAGAGAGAGAGAGAGAGAGAGAGAGAGAGAGAGAGAGAGAGAGAGAGAGAACTGATAACTTATTCGACGCCGTATTTTTGTTGCGTGCGAGTGGTGGTAATGAGTATCGTCAAGGGGGATGAATTAGGCAAGAGCTCGGCGTGATTTTTCGGCTAGTTAATTGACGAGAACGAGTTTCATTCAAGCGGTGCTTGTTAAGAGCGAGGGTGAATGGAGGTGTGCTGCGTGTGAATGAACCGTTTTTCGAAAACTCAGACATGCAGCAGGTGATTAATAAAGATGAAACACTCGTGCGCTTTTCGTGATCAATCGTGTCGGTCGTATAAATTTTATACCTATACGTCACAGCTGAGTGAATGACAATAGTATATAATGAAATTGCCGAAGGTAAATTAAATCTTCAGTATACACGCGATCGATCGGGAAAAAGATTTTCACGGAATAACGCACACAAAATTCACAAAGTTTATCCGCCAGGTTGTTGGACTTTTCGCTTATTATTCATTCCTCCGCGAAGTATCGCCATATATTTTTAGCTTTCCCACTCGCTCTCTCGCTGTCCCGCGTAGCAATGTTTTGCATCAATCGTGCCAACCGCACTCAAAAACCGGTCGAACTTCAAAAACATTCAGCTCTCTCGCCCGCACCTAAAATAAGATTTAACTACCTCTAACACTCTAACAAAAAAGAAAAAGAAAAAAGAAAGAGAATGGCAAGTATAGCAGATGCTGCGAGTCGTCGTTATCGGGACGAGGGGACAATTCGCTCGTGGAATGATGATTGATTACAGTAGCATTGTACCCCCTCACCTGCGCACGAGCGAGCGAGTGAATGAGGGTCGCGTTCTCTCTCTCTCTCTCTCTCTCTCTCTCTCTCTCTCTCTCTCTCTCTCGTAATTTTAGCAAGGAATGCTGAAGCTCGATAAAGGTTTATTTTTGCAGCAGTAGCAGAATAGACCGTCAACGATGGTGGGTTGCACTGTAAGAAACTGAGATAGAGAGAGCTCGCTGCAGTTTCTGTTTTGATGGCGGAGGAGAGCAGATGTCTGTGAACCGCGGGTAAAAATGGTTCGTTAATTATTACTCGAGAGATATTTTAGAATGCACGACGGAGAGTGGATTATCAGCCCGCTGATCAATGGAAATCTCGTATAGAGTATAATAAAGGCAATTATGATAGATCAAACTGGACATTATATACGCGACAGTGACGGTTTTCCCTTTAATAAAAACTATTCGAGTTTCAAGCCCGTACATTATAAATAGAACATATTTTATACATACACAAAAATCAATCGTACACTGAAATAGTTCGGGCGGACAGCACCGGCAGCAGCTGCTCATTAATAGTCAGTCGAGCGAAAAATTGCCGCTGCCGATTTACTCGCGGGCGGGAATCACGGCGTAGCTGAAGTGTGTGCGTGTGTGATAAGCGGACTGTGCCAATCGCTGCGAATGTTACGTCAGAAATATTATTATTATCTTTGACGGAAAATGAAAAGGTGGCGCGCGCGCGTGCGCGGGGGTGTCTCGTTTCCAAACATTACATTACATTATCATAATGAAATATTTGACGAGAGCCGTGCGCCTCGGTTATTATTAGAGCCTCGAGGTGTTATCTCGCGCCGCGTATTTTGTTGATTTTTCCGTTTTGTAAAATAATGGTTATAGTACTTTCACTGGACGCACTCTTTTTTTTGTAAACACGAGAGAGAATAAAAAATCTTAGCGCAGATTGAGTTTCGGAAACTCAATCCTCGCAAGACGGACGGGACTTTTTTCTGCCACCCCGGCAAGTATATTGTAAAAGAAGAAAGAAGAATAACGCAAAATTCGCCAATAACCTTAAAACGCAACCTCTCAATCAATCGACAAACAAACCACTCTCGCGGCTCACAGTCTCCATTCGCTTATTATATACGTCTAGCTGCAATTACGGTTATTGTTTGTCATCGCGGTGCGCGGCGGCAACAATCGGCAGATTGAGTAGGCTGCGCAGGTTATCAGGCGCAACGCTCACCGCACAATGGCATTAGCGTGAATTCTAGATTATTCAATTATATTCAGCACTTGATACGTCGCGGAGAAGAAGAAGAAGACAGACGGACGGGCGAGCGAGCGAACGATCGAGTAATTGAATTCTTTCACGAGGTCGAGTTTATCCTTTAACGACACTCGCGCTGACGCGAGTAGAGTGCAGCATTGTGTGTGCGCGTATACCCGCGCGTATACGCGCGCGTGATCGGGGAGGTTTTAGCTTTGTTTTGGATAACGTGGATGGTTGCGAGAATCTGTAGTTCGACTTTTATGATTGTCTAATGCGATTGTGTGGAAGGAAAACACGATGTTTTAAGATTATCGAGATTGGAATTTTTCTCGGATTTATGGATGTTATTCTAACGATAATTTATATAAGGATGAAAAAAAAAATCGCGAAGAGACTCACCTTCAAAGAGCGGTGATCGATTGGGTATACACCTTTCCTCACGCCGGGAGTCTCTTCGTAAAAATCTTGTTCCTCTTCTGCGTAGTCATACAGTGATTCCATATCCATGTTCTCTAGAAAAGAAGAAAATCTTTATAGCGGATAATCATATTTTCATTACATTTTGTTAATCATAAGCCGAAGCGTAAGTGAAAGGTTGTAAATATCACGGGAAATCTTGCGATTCAATTAATACAAAAATAATAACTTTTACAAGACTGTGTCAAGTATGACAACTCTTTCATATAGGAGTAAAAAGTGTAAGTGAAAGGTGCAATGCAAATATTATACATTATCAACTCTCGTTTTTAACGACTAAATAAAATATACGATCGCGCATGAATATTCAATACACGTTTTGCATATTAAACATAACTCAATGCACTCGAACCACTGATTTTCGTCAACCTCGTGTGGACACGTTTTTCACAGGTAAAACCATTAAAATAACTACAACAAGACAAACAAACTTAATAAATCAGACAGATTTTAAAAAGTAATCCCTCATCCAAATATTTTTCCAACAAGGTGCGCGCACCCATCGGAAGCTACCGCGGAACTGCTATATAATACCCTCGAGACGCCTCTCGAGTCACCGTAATAGACTCACACCATAATACCACTCTTCATAAAAACCCTCGTTATCCAATAAACGACGACGTGCGTTTCCCTAATTCTTCCTAAAAAAAACCTCCCTCCCGTCAGCTGCTCAACCATATACTCTAAATACCCCAAAAATAATCATCAGCCCTCTCGAGACCTCCCGAAAACAACAAAAATTAGCGATTTTCTCACGTCTATACACGTATATATATACACGTATAACCCCCAGCAACAGCTGCACCCCCGCGGCTCCGAGATTTCCCGCGACCTCTCCCAAAGAAACCAAAAAAAACGAAAAGATTCCATGCATCCATCCCCTTGGGCACATCTCATTACCCCTCCTCCAAGAGAAACAAAACCTTATCCTATCCACGGTCAGACCAGCAGCATCCACATCTTCTTCTTCTTCTTCACACGCGTCCCTCTCTCACTCAGCACACAGTCCCCACCGCAGATGCATTTTTAAAAGGCTAGCAGCAGCGGCGCCGGTGCCGCTGCACCTTGAAGGGTTTGGGAACACACGGCGGCGGCGGCTACTCCTTCGCGCACGGCACGGGCTTTCTCTCTCCACGAGGATCGGATTACTATGCGCGAGAGAGGAAAGGACGCGAGAACGGAACCGAAGAGAGAGAGAGGGAAGGAGGAGGACGACAGATGGTAGGTAGGTGTGTGTGTGTGTGTGTGTGTGTGTGTGTGTGTGTGTGTGCTGCACGACCGGCAAGTGCTCGCCGGCGCTTTTTCTCATCGGATGCTGCGCTTGGAGGAGGAGAGTAAAGAAGAGAGTCTGTGAGACTGTGCTGTGCTGCAGCAGGCGGCTGCGTGTGTAGGTGTATATGTGCATGCGATTTTTCTAAGGTTCAGCTGCTGTGTTAGGAGAGGCGGGTGTACTGCTGCTGCTACTGTGGGGTTGTGATGGGTTGTGAGAGTCGCTCTCGTACGTGCCGTTAGTTACGCTGCGAAAGGTGTTTGGTGCGTGGTGCAGGCTGGCTGGACATGGAGAGTCATCGGTGATGGATCGAGGGATGCACAAGCGTGTGTGTGTGTGCATCGCGCTTGACTTTTGACATGCAGATGGGGTTTTTAATGTGAAGCATTATGATTTGAGATTTAAAAATGTCAAGGAAATCAAGTTTGTCATTCACTGAGAAAAATGTTGTAGTAAATTTTATTATAACTGTAATAAAAATTACTATAAAGTATAGGAAGGGTGAGATAAATACACTTTATGCTGCATTTTTATTATAATTGTATGAATAATTACAAAATTTCTTGTAATTTTTATGACAGTTGTTGATTAGAAAGTATTACGAAATAAAAGAAAAATTGCTATAAACATAGCAAAAACTGTGATATAATAAAATTTAAAATATATGCTTTTAATTTTTATTAGAATAGAATATAAATTTTATTTTGTAGCGTTTAAATTTTATTTTGTAGCGTATAAATTTTATTTTGTAGCGTATTAAAAATTACTATAAATATAGTAAAAAGTGCCATATTCAAAAGTTGCTACAGGCCATAAGAAAGTTTGCTATCCAACATAGTAAAAATTGCTACAACATTAGTACTTTCTGCGCAGATCAAGGCGCCCACGTGTCTGATTGAGGTTATGTTTCTACGGGAATTTCCCTTTGTCTTACTTTTAAGTTTACAAAACATTCAAAACCTTACTTCAATTATTTTATTTTTATATTATGCACATTAATGATAAGTTTCTTTGTGTTATCAGTTATTTATTGTCATTATTTAATATTATCTGAAATTTTCTTGAAATCGATGGTGAGACATGTACAAGTTCCAAAATTTTACACTCAAGAATCCTATTTGGGTAAGTGGTTAGCGCGTTCGATTGCCGCGATGAAGGTTGCAAGTTCGATCCCAACGCTCGGAAAAAGAAATATTTTTATTTCTCATTTTAATTTATTTTCACATTAAATATTGTATGATTAGAGTCTGAAAATAGTTCTGAAAACAGGAAGAACGAGAAAAAATTTAATTTTTTGAAATTTAAGGTCATTCATAAAAATTACTATGTTGCATAGCAAAAATTGTTATAATTTCGATTTGTCCCTCCGTTCCTACAAAATATAGTAATTTTTCTTATGTTTATAATAAATTTTACTACAACATTTCTCTTAGTGTTGTTCTGCATTATTGCTCTTCCTAAAGTACAATACAAAGTTAAATTTATAGCTCGAAATTTTTACAGCTTTCTTAGAGTACCAGCAATAACAGAGCATCATAAAACTCTCCTGACAATAACCAACAAATTTCCCATCGAAGAATCCATCCCAAAATCTTCGGCAGCTCAACCAACGCGCTCTTTTCTCAATGGAAAGTCAGCCAATCGTCCCTCTCGCTTCCACCCATTGTCCGATCTCCAGGGCCCACCATCTCCCCTTCTCTCTCTCTCTCTACACCAGAACATCTCAGGAATAGAACTGTGCTCTCTCGCGCAGCATGCGCCTTCGATGCAGCAGCGTGCACTTGACCCTCTTTACCCCTCGGCGACAAAGAGGAAGTCCGCGTTCAAGTCACATAGGGCCTCTTCTTCCTCCTTCTCTTATTTTTTTCCCGCGCGCACGATAGGCCCCTAACGAGTGGCCATTTTCGGGCCGCCGCCGCTCCCCACCGGCGAGAGAAGGAAAGCTCCGAGAGCAGAACGAAGTGGCATGGAATGCGAGCGTGAAGGGGGAGAGAGAGAGAGAAAACTGGGATCTTTATGGAAAGCGTAATTTTGGCCGCTGGTCGGTTTTTTGGAATCGGTGTATAGTGAGGCATGGCGAGCTGATGATGATGATGGTGAGAAAAAGAAGATGGAGAAGGGAGGAAGGACTTGACTTTTATATATGCGGGGTAAACTTTTTGGAGGAAAAACGGATGTTACGGGAAAAAGGTTGAAAGGAGTTCGGGAGGATGGATCCTTTGTCAGGTTTATATAGAGCTGTTCTGGGTACCGATATTGATCTGCTATGCCTATCTTTGGGATATCGGCTGCTCACGAAAGGTATTTTAACGTGCAACAATTTATATAAAACTTCATTCGTAACGAAAATTGCACTGTTATACACCTTTAAACAAAGCTATTGCTAAAACCCTAAAAGAATTTTATTCATCATTCGACCCACACATGTGAAATCTAACCTTTCAGCATAAAAAATTTCCTCCATTCTCCTGCACAATGTACACCCAAAGGATCACCCGTGGCGAGACGCACCGCGCAGTAACTGGAAAATCCGCTTGCGGCGCAGCCTCTCCGCGTGTGGGAGAGTCATGCCGCACACATGTGTGTGACCAAAAGACCTTCTCAGCCCTCTCTTCTCTCGCTCTCTCTCTCTCTCTCGCTGCATCGCAGCAGCCGCGCAAAGTCAAAATTAGCAGCGGCTTTCGCGAGAATGCAGATATCGTAGGGGCAGGCAGCGGATTATATTTTTAGCATCGCGAGAGAGAGAGAGAGAGCGTGTTTTCGGAGGAAACAACTGCAGCAGCAGCAGCGCGCGCTTTGTACAAATAATAACGCGCGAGTAAGAGAGAGGGAGATTTTCAGGTGCCCTTTGGTGCTTTTTTCTCTCTCTCACTCTCTCTTTCTTTCATTCTGGGAAAGCAGCCACCCCGTCTGTGTAAATAAATGGTCGCTCGGTCGAGTGAACAGATTTTTCGAATGAACTTTTAATTTCGCGATATATATATATATGTGTGTGTGTGTGTGTGTGTGTGTGTGTGTGTGTGTGTGTGTGTGTGTGTGTGTATGTGTGTGTGTGTGTGTGTGTGTGTGTGTGTGTGTGTGTGTGTGTGTGTGTGTGTGTGTGTGTGTGTGTGTGTGTGTGTGTGTGTGTGTAACACTGATGGCAGCTTCTCGTTGCGTTGAATTAATCGAGCCTGAATAATTTCCACGGCGTGGAGCGGATGCTCTCCGCTCGCCGCGTGAATTATTAAAATTTCTGAAAATATCCATTATGTAACACGACGTCGCTTCAATCGATCGCTCGCCGTAATTTTCTAAAAAGCCCGTGTGAAAAATTAACTAGCAGTCCTCTCTCTCTCTCTCTCTCTCTCTCTCTCTCTCTCTCTCTCTCTCTCTCTCTCTCTCTCTCTCTCTCTCTCTCTCTCTATACATATATCTGAAACGCGTATAAAAAATGCATGCGATGCACTCTCTCTCTCTTTCTCTCTCTCTCTCTGTCTCTCTTCCTTTGCTGTACTATACTGCTCGAGGGTATAATACGTGTGGGGCTGCAGCATGTAACGAACGGTACTTTGCACCGCTCTCGTTCAATTCGCCGAAATGAGTGTTAATTCGCGCAATGATTATCGCTGTAGAGAGAGAGAGAGAGAGAGAGAGAGAGAGAGAGAGAGAGAGAGAGAGAGAGAGAGAGAGAGAGAGAGAGAGAGAGAGAGAGAGAGAGAGAGAGAGAGAGAGAGAGAGAGAGAGAGAGAGAGAGAGAGAGAGAGAGAGAGAGAGAGAGAGAGAGAGAGAGAGAGAGAGAGAGAGAGAGAGAGAGAGTCAATTATTAAAGCGACCGGTCTAGCGGATGTTGCGCCAATAATAGAGCGGACGGTGATGTCAGGAGATCTCCCGAGGGCTGAAAAATTAATAACCAATGGCAAGCGCTGTACCAAAATAATATACGCGAGATTTGAAAACTCCCACCGCCTCACTACCTATACATATTTATACACATAATATAATCGCTTTACGCGCGCTGTGCGCCTGAAAAATCGATCAATCTATTATGTACAACAGCCTCCCTCTTGATTCCCCATTATTGGACAGCGGCTTTTGTACAAGAATTACATCTCGCCTCGCGCACGCTGTTTATCAAAGGCACCGCCGGGACCGAAACTATCAACTCATTTCGTTTAGCCCCTGTCTCTCTCTTTCTTTCTCGGCGCCGCCGCCTGTATTATACGCGTCCATCGGAAGGCGCCTCTACACTTTTTAAATGCCCCCTCATTGTTCGGAAGGGCCAGCGCCCGAGCGCTCATCGATTACCTCACACGCATCACGCACACGACGCGGTGGGACAGCCGCGTCTTGAGAAAGATCGTGGTGCGGGTATACATATATATGTAAGGATGGGGTTCAGCACCCGCACATCTCGGGTTCGATGCGCCCTCCGAGATTGCGTTACGGGGTTGCTGCTTCTGCTGCATGCTCGCCAGCTGGACTGGACCGAGAGGGTGAGTACGCGCGCGTGTATTTTTAGCAAGCGCTTTGTATGACGTGAGAGAGCACGCGAAAGTGTATAGCGGATTGTGTAGTATCGGGTTTGAGGAAAGATTATACTTTATATACAATGAAGTGGGCGTGAAGTGTATGAGGAGGAAAAGTTCTGGTTGGCGGGGAATTGAATTTTTTTTTTTAAGTGTAGGAAATCTTAATTTGTGTCTATCACGTCCGAGTTACGTTTGAATCCGTATATAATCGCGAGAGCGTAATATGTATTATGAGATTATGTATCCTTATCTAGACGATGGCTAATCGATAGAATTGCGTGCGGCGTGTGTATCGAGAAGTTACGAATATACCGAGCGATTGATTTTGTCAAGACTAGCGTTAATCAGCGCGCTACGCGCGCCACTGTTTCGTCTTTTGTTTCTCTCCTTTCGAGATTCGAGACGGATTCGATTATTCGAGATTTCGAGATCGTTCGAGGGCAAAATAGATTATCTCGAATGCTCAATTTATATAAGGGAAAAGAGATGTACACACGGTATTCGTATATTTCAAATACACACACGTGTGTAATATGAAATTGTAATTTTCGTAACAATAATTCTTTTTGGGCGTGTGTGTAATACGCATGCGTACGGCCAACAAATAGGCTAACACTTCTTTTATATATATATAACATTGAATATCATGCATAATGTAATCTAAAAGTAAACGAAAAAGAAATATATATGTATCACGCTTGTTTTTCTCGACCAACTGAATTCCTCAATAATCCAAACATCAGCAGTCAGAATTTTCCATTCGAAGATGATTGGAGGAGAATCGTATATAACGCACAAAAACTGTACGGGCGGTACATCCGTATATTATTATAACCCGCATGCCCATCCAGAAAAACTGAAATTGCCGCACAAATCAATGAGAAAACCACAATGAACACAGCATTCCATTCACTACACCACCGCGGCAGAAGCAGCGAAAAAATAGCTTCCCTCTATTTCCAGCCACGGATACAAATCCAACGAATGAATCCGAATGAACGCGAGCGCGCGTCAATCACGAGTGTAATTCGCGCGGCGTGAATGAAATTATACTTATACCACTATATATATATAATACACGTTTCAATCGCGCGAGCGCCTTCCATAATTCAACCGCGAATATTGATTTCGCGGCTGCGACTGGTGGTATAATTTCATTATTAGGCTCGCGCTTTCGGTCGGTCGGTCGGTCGGTCGAGAGAAAGAAGCCATAAATACTGGATACACATAATACCCCGAGAGACACAGAGATATAATGGGACCTGTGCGCGATGGCAAGTGCAGGGTATACAATATATAAACGAGAGGGGCAAATATTGATAAAGCCCGAAAAAAAGGACCGCGAGAATAAAGGATAGTTTTCCCTCTCGAAAAGACTGGCGCGCGGGCGGCGGTTAATGGAGGAGAAAAACGGCTGGTTAGAGAGGCAAAGAAGTAAAGAAGACACACTTGGTGCGTACTCTTTCTCTCACACAATGCGCGACAGATGAATTCAAGTCGAGCGGCGTCTCTTGGAGAGGGCCGAAAATTACTCTCTGCACGGCTGAAGAGGGCCTCGAGTCACTAACACTCTCAGAGGGAAAGAGAGAGAGACAAAGACAGCGAAGAAGGGGGGACAGCAGCAGCATTTTGGCCCCAAAGAAAGTCTAGCGCGACGGTGTCGCTGTCGGTCCACACCCGCGGCAGCACACATTCATCTCCCCTCTTTCGCGGCCTCACGCTTCTTCCTCTCTTCCTCTCTCACAATGTATCGCGAAGCGAGAGAGAGAGAGCGAGCGCTCGGTCAGCATTCATTCACCGGCCGCTCGCTCGCTTTTCTAGCTAAAGCTCCCCCCCCCCCCTCTCTCTCTCTTCTTTTTCTCCTTCTTTAGACCGATTCCCCTCCGTATATATACACACATGTATGCGTATAATAGGTATACATGTGTGTATCGGAGTATGGAGCGCGACGTTGCCATGTGGAGGATTACTGGCGAAAACCGTATACCATAGACGCGTATTAGGACTTTTAGGGATGACGATGATGATAATGACGCGAGTGTATTATGCGAATGAGCGCAACAGCGTAATTGTACCTATACTGTAAGTGTGAAACGGCTTGGGAAAACGCGGTTTGTTGAAAGGAGAGCGCGCGTGGAGTGTTTGTTACCGAGCACTTGTTGCGACTCGTTATGCCGTTTACGAGGATATAGCAGCTTTGCAGGTTAGGTGATAATATGCTGTTATTAATGCCGAGAAGGGAATAATATACGTGTAATATATTGGTCCGCAGGTATAAGGCAAAAGTGAAAGCGCGTGGAAGCCGATTTTGGATCGGCAGCACCGTAAATCATTGGGACACATTCGAATTGAAAAGTTGAATGTGAAATTCACTTCACACGCATTTATGAATGGGAAATTGATCTAATGCGTAAAAAATATCCTCTCTCACCTTATTGTTAATAACAATCGTCTACCCCACAATCGAAAAACAACTAACACACACTCTCTCTCTCTCTCTCACTCTCTCTCTCTCTCTCTCTCGGCTGCTACACGAAACCCAAAAGTTTTCAAACCAAATTGTACCTAATCTTTCAATCATGCATGCGCGCGGCTCTCAAATAAGCCTCCACAACTATATGCCCAGACGAACGCTCGCGCTCGCTCGTTCGCTCACGCGCGCGGGCGAGATGAAAACAAGAGAGACGAATACATTGGCTTCGTTTAAACTCGTTCCTCCTCTCCTTCTCCTGCTCTCGGATACACACATATTGCCCAACGCGTCGATCCCGCGGGTTCATTGACGATCTCTCGTACATACATAATGTGCATCGGCGTTCGTAATATACCTTATACAAAACCGAAATTTAGCTCGCTCCTCGTTGTGTTTTGGTTACGTAAAGCGACGTTAATTAACAATTTCAGCGTGCGCTCCGCGTGAATCAGCCGGCGCCGCTGTCGCCTGCGGTGAATCATATTCTAAGAGCGTTTTTTTCACGCTTCGCGGAAGGTGGGCATTAGAATATCAGCACGCGGGCGCGGATCTACAGTCACGCTCGTTGTGCGGTGACTTCGACATTCTTATAACTCTTTTTTACCGATATTGTTTGAGGAAAGCGCGCGTGTCATGTTTTTTCACACGCGCGGGTTGTGATAGATCAGGTGTGCTAATTAGCATGGGAAAATAAAGTTTCCGAACCGCGCGGGGACCTTGGAAATCGTACTGATAAGAGGCGTTCCGGAGGAGAGGAGAAGAAAAAAATGAGAAGAAAAATTTTTTTAAATTGTATATTACCGGGCTGTACATGTCAGTGAACAACCGGTTGATTGGTTCGCAAATTTTCGATGACATAGATGTCCGATATGTTATGTATTCCCCACACCGTGATATTAATCCAAATAAAAGGTGCCGCGAATCTAAAGTGTTGCGCAATATACATACCACGCACATATAATATATAGATAAAAAAGCACGCGTCGATGCCGCGCCAACATATGTATAATAATTATCATCAGCATCGATACACCGAATCAGCGGCTGGATTTATATTATCTGCATGAACAGGTGGGCTACCTCATGCTTGTTTTTCCCCGGCGGCACGAAAAACAATATAACCCGATGATGGGAAATCACACGACGGAAAGTTCCAACACGCATAACAATGGATTATATGAATTATGACAATATATATAAGTCATTTAGCGCGATATTGGAACGTCTGTAACAGCGTAGTTACATCGCGTATCGCGTATTACTTTAGTGGGAGTGAGTAAGTGGATATATATATACGCGAGCCTGAGCGCGTATGCGAGGCTTTATCAGGGGCTCTTGTAGAGCAGACCGATACCATTATGTATATATATTCAAACAAACATTTCATAATTCGGTTTTTCATTAATATTTCATATCTGCATGTGAGAGAGTAAAATTTCATCGAACGTGCATGTGTACATAGGTGGTTACGAAATTCGTGGCAATAATTTATATAGAAAATGTATTCTGGCGTTTTATTATTATAACGCGTCCTACGCGTTTTATCCTATACAAGAAATTAACATTATCGATCGACCGCATAATTATAACTTCATCGACTCCTAACACTCCACAAACCCATCTCTCGAAATTCCATACAACCCTATAAACCTCCTCAACATCCTTCCGAACCCGTTCACGATGACGACGACAACCAAGTCATGCGCGCGCTTATAAACGAAAAGCAAAACAAATATAGGCTCCGCGCCCACGCGCGCACACGCCTGGCGCAACTGTTGTATGTGACTTTCTCAACTGCGAGCGCGAGGTGTGGAAACCGAAAGAGAGGAGAAAAATCCGCGCCCGCGGGGGAAGCAAGACAGAGAGAGAGAGAGAGAGAGAGACAGAGAGAGAGAACGCGTGAGTCGCGCGCGAAACTCTATTTTCGAAGTGCAGCCGCGACTATACGACGTATAGAGACACATGTGCGTGGCGAGAGAGCGAGCGAGCGAGAGGGAGAGAGAGCGCGATTCATTCAACTCATTCATCTCTGGCTCGCTCGCTCGTGCTTGGTTATATGCTTCCTCCGCTCGCGCGCTGCCCGAGAGTCTCAATGGCCGCGTGTACGTCCTATACTAATTTGTCCGACTTCTTTCTCCGTCCCTTCGTGCATCACCGCAGCGCTCTATAACCGTTTATTTACTCTCTTTTTCGCATATTCGTCGTTCAGCAATTGTTGTTTTATACTCCGGGCACCGATAATAATTACTCACGAATTGAAAATAGATCGCATCGAGTGCCATTGACATGGATATACGCACGAAATTCTTCCTCCTCCTCCGCCGTCTCTCTCTCCCTCTTTTTATCTGCGCGTATAAACAGAGATAGAGAGACGAGGGAGTGGACGCGTCGGTGTTATTATCTTTCATTTTTATATGCACCGCTCGTACATACATACGTGCGTATATACATACGCGCGTGTGCGTATACTCTACTTTAGAAAGCAGGACTGCTACAGATATAGATTTTCGTAACGCGCTCGCTCGGACAAAGATTCATTTGTGTATCGTCTCACTGCCGCATGCGGGCGTTCATTCATTCAACAACCGAGAGATCGGCGCCTCCCGTTGGCGAATTGTCAATCCTCGATTAAACAAGGGCATATACACAGAGCTTACATAGATTACTAGTATATCATACGCTTCGAAAAGAGTCGCGGATATATGTGTATCGGTGGGGCGTATCGGTAAAAAAGGAGACGCGAGCACGCGTTTACTGTTATATCCCGCGCGACGCTCTTCCGAGTAGGTATATCCTCTCCCGCCTTCATCTCTCTTGGAGCAGCAGCTTTCTCCGTAAATCCGGAGTTCCCCGCACGCAGGAAAAAAACTCTTCCAAGTAAATCATACTTACGTCCACGCTGCTACCTATCATGTAACGCTTGCGCGGGCATACCGATATATCTATCGGCTATCGGAGAGGCGCGTGTCGATCGCGATATAGCACACGCACACAGCAGCAGCAGCGCGAACGCGCGCCTTTCAAGGTTATATGTGCGATAAAGAGGGACGGTTGGGGGGGCAGAGGGAGAGTGAAAAAAGCGCTTTTCGACGTGTTCTGTGCGTCGGTCTAGTGTATTATATACCTGCACACTGCTCTTCGCGCGGCGATTCTCCTCGCTCTCCGCGAGTGGCCCCTCTCTCTCTCCTTGACGACGACACGACGGAAGACTCTTTCTCGCTCTATCTCAGGAATTTTGAAACTCTCGCAGCGGCCCGGTCCTCTTCTCCTCCCTCTGTGTTAGTGTATACGAAACTCCTGTGTGCAAGAACGACGGCGGAAAAATCAGTCAGTCGAGCCGTTCATAATGCTGGCGATTTGTTCGAATGAAGGCACTGCAAGGCTACTATAGCTACACGCGCGGCGAGGGTTGCTGCTGCGTTGCTACGTTCCTATCTCTCCCACATTGACACTTTTTAGTACTTTATATTATGTACCATAGCTACATATATCACCGCGGCAAACTTAACCCAACATTTGCAATAACGTTCGTGTGTATATTGTATATATTCTCGCACTGTGCTCACACTCCCACAACAACAACAATAACTCTTTCGTTTACCTTTTATATTTATATATAAAAAAGAAACCCACGAACAGGAGAGAAGCAAGAAAAAAACGGCGTCGGAGCGGCTGAGCGGGTGCTGGCTCTGTCTGGCTCTCTCGCTCGCAGCACACTGCCGCCTCAGCACACGTATTTGCGGCACTCGCGCGCTCTGCAGGCTGTGTCTCTCTCTCGGTATACCCCCTCTCCCCGCGCGCGCCGGCCTGCCAGCCTGCTGCCACAGCCGGCTCGTCGTGGAGCTCTACTCATGAATGAAACCAGCCGCCGCGCCGCCGCCGCCGTTTCCCTCCCCGCCCCCGCGAGAGTGAGCCGCGGAGCTGGCGCCCCCACCGCGCGCGCAACGAGAGAGGATCGAGATTTCCGTTGATGATGATGCTGATGAAGGTGATGCAGGAGTGGAAAGGTTTTTTGAAACTGCCAAAGGATTATGGCGCGATAGGTAGAGGTAGCGTGGAGCAAGCGTTATTTAGGGCTTTTAAGAGAGAAGCAGGGAACGAGGTTGTTTGTTTTGCAGGAGAGGAGAGGGAGGGAAGTAGGGGATGAGCGTGGGCTGGTGAGCCGGTTTTTGCGAAAGCAAGGTTGCGGTGGATTAGGACGCGCGGTACGCGTGTGTGAGTGTGGTTTATGGCTGTTTGGGAGGCTGCTCAAGTGCCGATGCTGCGTGGTTTAACAATGAAGAGTGGAAAGGTTTTCGCGCGAAAGAATTTTCGATTTTGTTAATTGTGATGTATAGAGTGTGGTATGCGACAAATTTTTTTTGATAGATTGATTATTTTGTCGGGGTTTATTACAGCACGGCAAGAAGTTGCTCCAATCTGAAAAAGAATATTAGTGATTACTAATATTAGTGATCAGTGCTAATTTACGATGCATACGTCTGTCTTGCAATAGTTTCACTGTACTATTTATTTAGGTAAGCCGAATCATTTATTAGATATTTATACTGTCGATCAAGATTCTGCGCATTGGAGCTAAGTTAGATAAGTAGGAATTTCGCAAAAATGATTCAGTCGTAGGGTAAACATCTTAGTTTATTTCTAATTAAAATAAACTGTACTGTGTCAATACACTGGCGGCTATACTGGTTTCTAATCGTTTGTAATGTTTAGAGTGATATATGGGCAAATCTCCAGAACTTTTGACTATTATGAGGCTTTTTTTTTAAGTTTTTTATGGCTGCTATTAGCATGGCCTGCGAAGTACGCATAAACGAGACTGGGTGTAAAATCTTCAATCTAACGTAGAAAACAATTTGCAACAGTTTAGTTTCATATGTATAGTTATCTTTTAAGTTGATATGAATCTTGCACTATATGTACCCTTGTGAACATATATAAAACACTCGTAAAGTTTCATGTCATTACCAAAAATTTACTTATCTTTTATCGTCATGATAAAACGTCATAAAGGCTAATGAAGCACGATTCGCGCACGCTGCCTTTTGTAATTAGTTACAGAAATGAAATAAGTATGCAATTAGATCCGATACATATGTTGTCCGATAAGGGACCAAAAACTACGTTTAATAATACTTCTCCTTTCAATTCGATATTATATCACGTTGATTTTTATAGATAAAAGATATCAATTATTTCGTGAATATTTGGCGTTCGATTATATTAATACCTATTATTAATAGCATGATAAATTAATCATATTCGACTGAAATATATTTGATCCTGGAACGTAATAAAACTTTTATACTTATAAATCTAGTTTTTATAACAATTATTTTTTTATGCGCATATAATTTTCACTTGACATCCCTGATATGACATAACTTTGCATATCTATGCGCAGAATCATTTAAAAGTATGCTTATTTGAAAAAGTATTTACATAATTTTCCCACATATATCTATGGATATATCTATCGTTATAAATGACAGAATATTCAAACAAACTCTCGTCGCTGTTCCCAATCCTTGACAAATCAAATAACAATTGAGCCTTTCTTTTATACAATGCACTCGAAGAACCCAACTTTAACACCGGATTAACGATCGAATCGGCACAACCCACTCAACAAGAGTCCCAAATGAATAAAAGATCCCGCGAAATTCTGTTTTCCTCTCTCTCATCCGTAGTCATTACCACTACGCAGATCGTGTAAATGGCCAATTATACGAGTCGTCGATACACACTCTCCCATCCGCCTATCAATGAAATCTGCGCGCGCACGCGACTCTCCTCTATATACACCGCATGCCCGCGACTCGTATGCTGTAGCACAAGGGGGGAGCTTTAAGAAAAAAAAAAGAAAGAAAAACCCTTTCCTATGACGCGCGAGGGCCGCATCCCGTATGCTCGAACAGACGCAGACGCGCGCGCGCGCAGTCGTGTATATGCACACGTTTCTTGAATATAGATGAATGAACGCGAGAGAGAAAGAGAGAGTTTTCAGGGTGTGTATATTATACCTGCAGTGTCATCCTGAAGATCGACTGCAGGAGCGCGCGCACGAGACGAAAGGATTCTTTTTTCGGGATTTCTGTGAATATAAAGAGCCGCGCGCGCGCGCGGTGGTCGTAAATTCGAGCGCGTCGATAGAATGCCAATATATATATATATGAGAGGGATAGAGAGGAAGCGATATTAGTAAAACAAATATACATGCTAAGTAATGGCGGGCAGATGTAAATGTCGCGGACAAGGATTGAATTCTATTATTTCAGAGGCGGTTTTGCGCGCGGGTTGATAGGGATATTTTGTTGGGGAAGTTTCGCGTATCGCCTGGCAATGAGTGAAGTACGTGGTTGCTTGCTGAATTTTTTGAAAGATACTGAGGAAACCGCGAAGTTGGTAATAGGAAAATAGCGTTAAGGATATATTGGTCGTAAGGTATCATTAAAAAATTTAAGACACGTATTTTGGTCGTATTATTCATCAAAAACAGTAATATTCTACAGTATTAAATAGTAAAAAATTATATAAAATATTTTGCACACTGGTGCGGGAATATGCTATTTTGTGCACTCAGTTAGGAAATAGTACATTTCGATACTATAGTGCGTGAAAGTGATTTTATCACGTGAGAAGGTCACACGAGGTTAAAATCACCTTCTCGCTCGCGTATCGAACAGTATTTTTTTTATACGGCGTGTACAAAGCTTCATTTACTGCATGCTTTTTTTGCGAAATCGAGCTTTGCGCACGGAGTATCAAAAAGTATATGATGTTCACCTTACTCTCTCCACCCATTTATTTAAATTTTTTTTTTAATATAGTTGATAATTTTGCAAATTTTCATAAGACTAATGTTAAATTCAAATAGCAATAATTCCGCAACTATTCTCGTTAAGCCAATGAAATTTTGCACAAAACTTTATACTTATCATATAATGACTATCAAATTTTGAACAAATTGTAATTTTTTTCGTCTTATAGCCAGTACACCCTTTCAAGTAAGTATAAAAAACACAATTAGTATACCATAACATTTTTTTCTTCCTCAAAGAGGAAGCTTCGTAACGGTGAAAAAATTTTTGAAACAAAAAATGTTCAAAAACATGTTTTAAGACTGTTGGCGCTAAAATCTGTTGTTTTTGATAAAAAAAATTTTCGAGTCTGTGTGTTTGTGTGTACAAGTGATAACTTTTGAACCGATCGACCGATTTACATCGGACAAAGCTTATTCTCTTCGTTTCGGAGGAAAATAAAGACAGCATAACCTACTTTTTGATTTTACCAAGTTTCTTTTTTTTATAACCAAAAAACGATTTTGAATTTTTCGTTTTTTTGATTTTTTAATTCGTTACAGCCAGTATTACTTAATATAATAATGAATTTTTTTAAATAAAAAGAGACTAAATTTAAACGAGCTTGTTATTTTTATATTAAGTATTAAAAAAATTCCATAATATATTGGTTTTTATGCTGGAGAATAATCTTATGTACTGGAAAGAGGTCATTTCCCGAAACAATGGAAACGGCAAAAATTGGTCCTCATACCGAAAGGCAAATAAAACAAGGATCCCAAGGCACCATCCTCTTGAAGGCCGTTATGCATGCTAGACTCTACGGGCAAGCTATAGGATGATTCTCAACCGCGTGCAGAGTGAACTGGACGACCCGGAGAACGAAGGGCTATCGCAGATGCAATATGGATTCCGTGCAGCACTTTGCACGCCGGGCAGGAAGAGTAGACAAAGCATTCTCCGTGAAACCGAAGCCGAGAGGCTTCTGTACCGTGGTAACACTCGATGTGAAAAACGCCTTTAACACGGCTAACTGGGTGTGTGTGTGTGTGTGTGTGTGTGTGTGTGTGTGTGTGTGTGTGTGTGTGTGTGTGTGTGTGTGTGTGTGTGTGTGTGTGTGTGTGTGTGTGTGTGTGTGTGTGTGTGTATAAGATGGTGGCGCCCCGAAAGGGAGACATTTAAATGCGGATAAACTGTCGAGCCCGAACTCCTGAACCCTTGGCCACAAGGCTAAGGGGATGGGGGAGTAGGGATAACGACAGCAACGGCGACAGATTCCAGCGGATTAGAACGGGCCCCACTGAAGGAATGCTCACGCGGTACCGGTGGGGTTCCGGTGTCGTAGGGCCACTGGTTGGGGAGCTCCCCCCCCCCACCAACAAAAAAAAAATCTTATCCTCTCTTAAAAGAATCCTCTCTTAAAAGAATGATGACGGAAATGTGAAGCCAAAATAAAACCTTTGCTATTGGTCAAGTCTGTTTAAAAGGAGCCCGTGCTTGGTTGACGGTGACGTTATAAGTTTTTCGCTTAAGGTCTAGCTGATTGGTTCACATAACACCCACAAAGTTTGGAATTATGAAATATTTAAACTAACTAGCAAGTTCAGGCGCGCTGCGCACGCTCCTTTACCTTCTTTATACTTATACAATTAATATTGAAGAGTTAGGAGTTCAAAATTTATTTTACTTTCTAACAGCCGCAAATTTATCCAATATTTTTTATTGAAACTTGGCTTGTGTCTATTTTAGTTTTTTCCTACAATACCAACATTTGGAGGTTAGAAATTTAACTACTGTTATCAGAACAGTATTCATAGTCCTTCATTGTTAACTACAGATAAAATTTTAATACTTTTTTGTTATACAAAACCAAATTTTAAGTCATTAATACTATTTATGACTTACGGCCTTTCCACATTGAGTGCGTCGTGCGCCGTGCGCCGAGTTTCATGACCCTTCATCCTCCAATTCTTGTAGACCGTGTTACTCATAAGCCCATTTTTGATAATACCAAAAATTCCAACCAATCAGCAACGCGGTCTACAAGAATTGGATGATTATTATATTAAATTGATGTCGAATTTTCATCGATTATCTTAATGCAAAAAATTTTTATACTCATATTTTCATAAAGTGTTTATTTATGTAAATAGTCAAAATTGTATTTGTTTATTTATCTAAATAGTGAAATATCTTTAAACTATTTTCATGCGAATTACGATTATGATTTATTTTACGAATATCTTTCAAATGCAGTTCAACCGCAGGTTGCGAAGAGGCGCTGGCTATTAGTTCCGCTCTTAGAGCATATACTATTGCTCCCTCCATGTAGTATATGCTCTAAGGTTCCGCCAGATAATGGAGGCACGAATCTGCTACAGTACCACAGTTCGTGCTTCGTGCTTTTACTAGCAGCTGATTTTGACGAGATCGTTGAACGAACCGTAAGTGTTTTTCCGACCTTTTTTATTGTCTTTTTACTAAAATATACAAAGTTTACTCTTATCACGATTAAAAACGAATAGAGACAGTGCTATTGCTTAACAACCCACATAATTTTAAAGATTTACACTATCGCCAATACAATTTAGAGGTCAAAACATTTTTAACCTCCAAATCGCCTTGGGTCTAAATGGCGAACAATCCGCACTGCGCCGTTATGTAATAGACAATTTTTACTTCATCTCGAAATAATCGTCTTGCAGGTCGCTAAAACGTCAAAATGCTGTCTCGACGCATTGCCGTGTCAGTCCCGAAGGTCCTGAAGCGAAACTTCGGAGTCGTCGCCCCGGCTCTGCAGAAGGCGACCGATCCGATCCAGCAGTTGTTCCTCGACAAAATCCGGGAATACAAATCCAAAGCGTCGTAAGTTTGCTTACTGCTTGGCTCATTTATTGTTTATACGAAATTAAGACAAAACCATGAGCATGATTTTCATTTTTATCATTTTTATAATAATTTATAACTGGCATGTTTAGTTCCATTAACGAGAAAATATAATATTATTATCTTTTGAATGGAAGTATTAAGAATAGCAATAGAAGTTTAAATTTGATGTTAGAAAATATTAGGATTTAACTAAAAAATATAAAATTAATTTTTGTATTTTAACAGTTCAGGTAAAGTTGACATATCTCCTGAGTTCGCAAAGCAACGCCAATCAGAATTGGAAAGAATTGCAAAACAATTCGGAGGTGGTGCAGGTGTTGACATGACATCTTTCCCCAAATTCAACTTCTCAGGTATGTATTAATGAAAAAAAAGCTAATTAAAAATTAGCAGGAGAATAACTTTTACATAATTTTATCTTTTTTTTCAGAACCCAAAGTTGAAATTTCTCACACTGAAAAATAAGGGATTCTGTTGTAATTATTATAAAGGCATAGAATAAAAACTAATCGTTAAGGTTAAATGTAATATTTAAATATTTTTCACCTATCCTACTTTGGAAAATATTCCATCTGTACAAAAATAATCCATTTACACTAAATAGTATTATTAATTTACATTCAACATAAATTCAATGCTTTCACCTAAAATAGGCATTTGACATCTTGCAGATATTAGTCGAAATATTTTTAATGTCCTCATTAAATTCTCTCTTGGTGTTAATGTTTTAAAAAATCCAGAACAAGAACAACGTGGACCTACATTATCTTGCTTCACTTCACCACATTTCAAACACTGTACATCTTGTATAACGTAACCCATACTCTTGCGATTTAAGATGTCTATTAGAGAAAATTCAATTTGTTCGTTTTCATAATTTAACTCACAATTTGAACATTTCCATACATGCCTGTAAAGAATAAATACTGTTTGTAATAAATATTAATAATAATAGCTAGTACAAAATGATACTCAAAATAGTATTTACTTATTTTCGTCAACATCTTGATGACTATCTTTACAAAGATCAATGTCTCTAACATGGTTACAGTTTTCACATAAAACTTCTGGTAAAATAAAAGATATACATGGATCTTTCCATTGTGCTTTATCACTAAAAGCTCCAACGTCTATTAACCTTAATAAATTTCGGTGTAAATTGTTAACTTCTTCAGCTATTTGAGAATCTAATGACAAAACCTTTGAAAAAAAAAGTATAAATAAAAGACATTTTTTTTAAATAGAGAAAAATTATATTTATTATTTATAATTTTACCTTGCATATAGCTTTTGATAATTCTAAAGCAGGGTTTATACTTATTTTTGTACTGTTGTTTTCGAAATCTAAATGTGGATATTCTTCCACTGTTAGAACTTTTTCTGGGAATTTTCTATGAATTGATTGAATGTAACTAAAAATATACGTATATAAAATTCAATAAATTTTAATACATAAAGAATGTATTTACTATTAAATTCGTAAAGCTTATAGATACTCACTGGAATAGTTTCTGGGTCATGTCATCAGTCAAAAGTTTTTTTGCTAAAGTTGTTACTTCTTCTGGTGATTTGTTTTGCATTTCTGTATAAATAGTACCAAAATAAGAAGTAATAGTTTTTGTGAAGGTATATTGACACATCTCTATGGGTATATATTCGATCATACTCCAATTCATTACTAACTCCGTCTATAAAAAATATGAAGAATTATATGATATTAACAAAAATAGTTATAAAATTTAACGTGAATTATTCTACGTTACTTCATCAGATTCTTGTGTTTCTTCCGTTTCCTCTTCATTTGCCAATTTCTTTCTAATTCCAGCATAATTAGACTAGTTAAAATGAAAACTGATTAAATTAAATGATAACATAATAATTATTCAGTGTGGATTCAAAAAACTTTTTGTACTCACCAAATCTAGCCAAATCAAATAATCCCAACAATTACGGACCTCGAAGTGAATACTGTGAAACAATTCTTTATTTACAATCGATTGAATAATAAACTGTGTATACCCATACGCATCTTCAGCCTCTCGCTTTTTGGTACTCAATATAATTTTCGTAAAATCGGCATATATTATTGATGAACCCAGTCTTTGTAATTCCGATACTAATTGCACGAACAACTTTTTCGAAAAATTGTGTAAAGTGCGCCGCATAGCAGGATCATGTAAGAAAGAAGAAGGTGAGCGCAACCACCTAAAATAATTAGTTTTAAAGTAAACTATTAAAAGTATTAGCGCACAAAAAATGTATTCATCGTACCTATAAAAGTGAATAAGGAGAAAATCAGCAAACGGATTTTTGAAACTGCTCACTTCTTTCAACCAAGTGCCGACCATATTTTTTAAAACACGAAATGCTGGTCCGCATAATGCCGTTTCATCGTAGGAAGGTATTGTCATACCTCCGCCCTCGTTTGCAACCATATCCTAAATTACAAAGTATTAGCAATTGAAGTTCACATACAAATACATTTTACAGTTCTCTCGTAAACAGCATACCTGTAACGACGCTTGTTGAGCAGCGTGAAATGCAACATAAGAACTAGTACCGTCAATGTCATTGATATGATTCGCTTGAACCAACGCCGTGACCGCCAAACTTATCACATCCAGTTCGAAACACACGTTAGAATAAGCACCCGTATTATTTACAATACAACCACTACTTTCTTCGAAATCCGTCAACAGCCTATAAAAAAAACATGTATAGATAGGTAAATTAGCAAGAAAGTATCAACTGATGAGAATTTTTTCATCGGCTTTTAATGATAACAAGAAAGTAGTTAAAAATAATACTAAAAAAAATTTTAAATAACCTGCTGTCGTCATTTTCGCTGCCTCCAAAATCTGGTTTTTCCGTTGGCGACCACCATAAAACGAAATTAGCCTTCTGTAAATGTCGAGCGTAAAACAGATCGGCTCCAAATGTAATTACATCAGTGGGCAAATTTCCTACGGGAGCATAAAAATAGCACGCTTGCTCGATTAATTGTCGTAACACGTCTTCGCTCTTGAAATAATGTCGAAGCAACATTTTAGCCCCGACTCTTTGCCAATCGAGCGTGTCGTAAAGGTTGTCTAAATCTTGTATATGAGCTTTTACTACTGGGAATTCGTTTAGGTAAGGCATTTTGCTTACTAGCGTTGATGTAGCTGTGAATGACATAGGTCGATTTTAAATTTCCTAAAATGCGGTTGACATGATATAGTACATATAGGTGTATTAAAGATAACTTACTCATTGGAGATTGCACAACCATTATTGTTGCACCTCTAGACTCGTTTTTGTAATTTTTTAAAACATTTTGAAGCTGCGTGTAAATAACTTTTACATCGGTTTCTACGCGAATGTGAAACGTTATCATCTCAGGTGTCGATTGAAGATTAGTAATTTCATCCGTTTCAGATCTGAAAAATTGGTTTATACATTTTAAATTACATATCATAAAAAATATCCAAAAATAATCATTATATTACTTACGCTTTACTTCTTTCATCGGTATAAAGTGTTCTCATGTTAGGCATCCGATCAGTCCTTACTGTGTCTTGCACGAATATATGACATGATTTAGTACTGGTCAAAAATAAAGCCCAGATTGCCCTTCGGTAATTGCTACTGGCTGACCAATGGTGATACAGAAATACTTTTTTTATTTCCTTAATCTGCAATGCAATATGTCATTTTAATTTAAAATTTAATGAACTTTACCGATGGATTATTAAAAAACGGACGCTTCGTAAATATGGTTGTGATGCGATACTCTTGTAGACTAGTTGATCTAAATGGAAATTATCCGTTCCATCTCGTAGGTCTGGAATGGCTTGTCTGTCCACCGCACATACACAGCCGAGTGTCATTATTGCACGAAATTCAAGGGTCATTTGAGTTTCATAAATCCCTTCAATCTCTGGGTCTACTAAATCATTCATTATAGTTCTAAAATGTAAGAAAACATGTATTAGGTTCCAAAAATTGCAGATAATTTCAAATGTTTCCAATAATTACCTGCTATGACATTTATAGTACTTTTCAGGTACTGCATATCGATAGAGATGGTACACTGGACGTGAACGCGGCAATATCTTATGACATTTCTTCCACGAATTGTTATTTTCAGATTCATCCCTTTCATTTCGTGTATTAAGGTAAAATATTCTTGGCACGTTCAAACGCAATTGATGCAGATCCTGATCGACTAAGACCCATAATTTGAACTGCCCTGGTTCATTTGTTTCCAGCATCTATATAACACAAGTATAAAATAACTTTTAATTATCGCAAAATTATCTTAGTCATTAACTCTTTTAAATCATTTTCACTTGAATAATTTGCCACGGAGTTTCCAAAAGTTTACGTTGTGCACGCTGCAAGAAGCCACCCAATAAATTCGTACTTGGATTCTTAGCCTTGCCTGCCGTTGTCGCACGCGGATTCATATTAAACTTGGTGCGTTTGGCATCTCCGAACTTCTTTCTCTCAGCTCTCTGCTTAGCTTGGTACTGCCACTTTTCTTTATGGAACGCGAGCCATGCCAATAATTCCTCCTAAACCATCAGAATAGCCCAACATTGCTTCACATAATTTATTAAAATAAAAAAAAAAAAAAAACAAACATAAAAATCAAGCAACAGAGTCCCTTACCGCAGTTTCCCCCGGCGGTGGCGGGTTTCCCAACACCTTTCTCCAATTATCTGTTAGCAAACTATTTTCCTTAGTGCCGCTCTCCTCCTCGTCTTCCGAAAATCCTCTCTTCCTCTTGCTAACGCTAGCCACTGTAGGTCTATGCTTGCTATGCCCATCCGTCATCCCGATATCCTCCATATCGGGCACTGAATCCGTCGTCTTATCTCCCTCCGCCTCATCGGATCCACTTTCTTCCTCTTCCGCATTATTCTCCACTGGCGGTCTCTCCTCCCTCTGGAAGATATCCGTAATCTTGCGCTGCTTCCTGCCGTCCGTCTTCTCCAGCATCTTCTTGTGCAACCAGTCAGGATGCTGCACGCGAGGTACAGGATTGGCCAGACCCTGCATAGCTGCCGGTATCGTGATAATTTTCTGAATCGCGCTACCAAGTCGTTCGATATAGTAGTTCCAGTCGAGGATCTGGCGGATGTCGACCTCCTGGATGCTCGGGTCCTTGAGCCATCGTCTGAGGTAGTGCCTCGTGACGCTGATTTCTGATTGGAAAATCGCGAGGGGTACAGCTCGCTCGGTTACCGGAGAGCCCAGTGGCTTCTTCGATATTATGTATCTGCAAGTTGAGACCATTAAATTCACATAATTTAATTAACGTATAATTGTAGAAGTCTCAAAAAATACCTGCAAGCGAGACCAGCTTCCTTGACCATCTCGTCTCCCAGGAACTCAGCCAGTCGCTTGGCCGTGGAAATTGACGTAGACTTCTGTGCCCCGTACTCGTCCAGCTTTTTCGACATGGATTTATTCTCCGAGATCAAATCGAACAGCTCGGAGTCCGGCAGGTTCCCTCCCTTACTGTACAAAACATCCAACCAATAATCCGCCACCTTGGCAACCGACGCGTAACATTCCTCCAGAGTTGTGCCCTTCAGAAAAGCTTCGAACACCGAGGACTGGAAGATCTTTATCAACCTGAGCTCCCCTCGCCTCTTCACCTCGAAACCCTTTAGTTCAGCAAGCGACCCGTCGAAATTAAACACGGCGTACCTCTTTTTCAGCCTTTTACCCTCCTCCTTAGCCGCAGGTAGCACCATCGCCAGATACGGGCCGTCCACCTCGAAGAAGATGGAATTCTCGCTACGAATCTTGTACTCGCGCATCTCCGGGTTCATGAGCTCGTGGTACTGATCGTTCGTGAACTGGTCCTTCACCATGAAGTTCAACACGGCGTTGGGATAGGACACGACCATTTTCGGCCTTTTAGGATTGCTTGTCTTCACGAGGACGTTATCCGGGAAGGATCCTGGTAGGATGCACCAGATACCGTCGGTATCGAGCTCGAGTGGCCGCCCCACTTGTTCGATTATCTCCCGCGCTCTCATGATGATGTGCGCGCCGGTGTAGCACACTATGCCACCCATTTCCATGCTGAACCACCGCGAGCCCTTGCGCATCACATAGCCGTAGAAAGAGTTCAGGATACACTTGTGGGCCAGCTGCAGGGAGTCGTAGAGTACCTCGCGACTTTTCGCGGACTTTATTGCGGCTGCGTCATTGTTCGCTATAGCTTGAGCCACCTATCACATATTAACGTATCATCAAAGTTACATTTCGAAGCAATAAAGCATTGCGTAATGGAAAAAACTGGAGACTTTCAGTACCTGTTGCTTCGCCTTCTTCGTCATTCCCTTGTACTCGTACCGTCGATCGCGAAATGCCCTCACTGTGTCGACGTAAAAGGAATTCTCCTTTTGGCAGATGGTCTGGGTGCGCTCCTCGGTCCGCGTCTCCTTCACCTTCTTGTAAGTCCTCCTACAGTACTCGGACAGCCTCTTCTTCTCGTAAGCCGCCTGCTCCTGCTTGCTCAGCTCGTGGAAGGCGCGATGCTTGCCGCCCGGCATCTGCGGCGGGAACTTCTCCATTTCGAGCTGCTGCTGCGTGCGCTGATACTCACCGGCGGTGGCCTTCAGGTACTCACCTCGCCACATCCATTCCATCTTACGCTGACACTGAGCTCCATATTTGTTGTAGTCGCAGGCCGCGCAGATCGATTCGTCGACCATCGCGTAGGGCTGCAAACGGTTCGTGAGGATGATGTTCGGGTACATGGCACCGACGTCGAGATGATAGATGATTGGCTTTTCCGTTCGCAGGGGTTGAGCCTTGAGAGCTTCGAGTTTGGCTGCAAGGAGAATAGTGTAATTTGTATATGTGTACGCTTTTGAACATTTTTTTGTGGTAAATAGATCAAGGCTTACCTTTGATTTCATCGACGACTTCATCGAAATTAGTGATTTCCTCCAAAGGTACTTTCTCTTCTTCCTCGATCGCGTGTTTCAATGCCTTCTCGACTCCATCCATCAATTCGTCGACGGCACTCGGTATGATTTTGAATCGATATGGTATGTCAGCGCGGAATACTCCGGATTCCAAGGCTTCCACGTGTCCACCGACGTACGTTTCCGTGTCGAGCAAGTGTCCGTCCGATGTCATCTTCGTGTGTTCGGTTTCTTGTTTATTAGGGTAGACGACGTTGGCTCGATAGGCTTGTACCATGAGCAGCGATTCGCAAAGCGTCCCTGAACCTTTTCGCAACACTTCGTCCGGTTCCATGGGAATAATCGTACACAAAGCGAATATGAATGGGTGCACGTACTTTTGGTAGAGATAGAAGGTAGCTACGGCATCGGAGACTGAATAATTACACATCACCTCCGGCTCCTCCGTAGCTAATCTGCACATGTCCTCAGGATCTGATAAACAGAAAAGAAAAATTTTTTTAATTATTTATTAAATTTTATAGTATCGGTTTAATGTAATATGCTATAAGGTTGTACTTACCTAATTCTACCGGATCGTAACGCAATTTCGCTTTTGCCACGGCTTTGAGACTGTGAGATCCTACGGGAAGGTAAGAATCGCGCTTCACCCAGCAAAAACAATCTAAATGCATAGCAGCCCTGCTGCAGTATACGTTGTCTTTATTCTTCGCGAAACCGATTCTGTCCTTCATGTTTATGTCGTGAATGGCAGCTCGTGTCTCTACGAATGGCCAATCGAAAAAATCGCCGTTGTAAGTGACGAATACATGTGGTTTGACTTCGTTGATATGATTGAAAAACTTGTTTATAACTGCCTTTTCGTTTGGTTCATTCCAAACTGTGAAATATCCTTCAAATTCGGGTCTAGGCGTGTATTCAAAATCGTCAACGTCGGCAGAAATTATTTCTCTGTTATTTATTAAAAAACCCTAAAATTTTAATAGAAAAAATATAAATAAAATATAAACAATACTAAAATTAGATGCATGTTTATTCAATGTTGCCGACCTGCCCATCCAACATATAAGATATCATCATTATTTGATCAGTGTTTGCATCTGGAAATTTAAGAGGTAATTTTGTTGTTTCAATATCATAAGCTAAAACTATAGGTTCAGGAGGTTCAACAATATCTGGTCTTCTTGTGATGATTGCGGGCTGATTTGAACCTCGAGATTTAACTGAATACCACAAGCCAACAAAAATTTCTAGATCAATGGAAACTCTAACATGGTGTGGAACATCATGTTCTCTAAAAATATCAATATAGTAAATATAAAACATAATATTAGTGTATGATATATAATATATATGCTATCCCTTAATTTTAATATAGGTTTCTTTTACCTTATATCAAGAATATTATCCACGTGATCTATAATTTTTCTATGGTCTTGTTCACGATGATTGAAAGTTTCAGCTAATAATCTTGAATAATGTGTGTTACTCTTTTCTCGTTCTTTATTTACTCGTACAGCACTCATTATATCTCTTTTAACTTTCATCATGTTCACTGAATTAGTAAATGATAATTTTAGATAGTCCCTTTTTAAACCAGTCAAGTGATTTGGCTAGAAAAATTAATTTATTTAATAAAACTAAATTTTACACTAAAGATTAAATAAATTTATCAACTTAAATGTACCAAATCTAAATCTTCCTTTGGAACAATATCTGCTTTAAGTAAAAATCCATTAAACTTTTTCAAGAGATATGTTATTACTTCTTGATTTGTACCCTCTCGGCATAATATATAGAAATATGGATAATAAGGCAGAGAAACTTTAAATCTTGTACAGTCTTCTTCAAGAAAATAATAATCAACACCTGTGACCAACTGTTTATCATCTTCAACAATGTCTGTCTAAAATAATAGATGATTATTATTAATAATAAAGTAAGTAAAATAAACTGCATGTAAATATTATTAATCTATTTACTGTGTGCATGTTAATAAGGAAACCAATCCTTTCTTTGACATCTGTAACTCTGTGGAAGCCATAAAGGGCATCAAGAGTGATATTTTCCTTGGCTTGAAACAATCTCCCTTCAGCAGTGTTTTCTCTATGGTATTAATATTTTATAGGTATTTTGTAAATATTATTAATAACTTTAACGAGGGCCATATTTAATTAACAATAAAATAAAAAAATAACTATCTAACCTTGGAACATTTCCTTCTTGTTGGTTTCCAAATCTTTTCTTATCATCTGTTCTATCACGGACGAATCGTCCCGTGTTTACAGCCATTTTGATTAATAAATTTGATTAATAAAAACTTGTTATTTTTATTAAAAATCGAACATAATCATGGTCTAATGAATAAAAATAAGTAAAGAACTTCACAAAGTATTTCTTCAGAAATACTCCTCGCGTTCTCATCACGGTCCTGACGGAGTTTACGCGCGCAAACTGAACGGCCAGAAAGCTTAAGGGTACGATCCCATGGCGTACCGAAAAATTAGACGGAACCATTTAAACCTGTGAGTGCGAGAGAGAGGTTCTTCCGTGAATGTCTCTCTCGCACTCACGGGCTTAAATGGTTCCGTCTAATTTTTCGGAACTCCATGGGATCGCACCCTAACTTCGGCGCTAGTGCACATATTTTTTCGCGCCAACTTTTAAATATGTTTATAACTTTCATTTCAAAGTGTTACATTTTCATTCATATACCATAAAGATAATTATTTGTTATATTTTAACAAAATTTGGTATAGGTAAATAAACTTTAAACAAATAAAATGTTTGTAAGGATTAAAGGTCAATTAATAGTCAATTAATTATTTTTTTTTATTTATTAAATAAATAAAAAAAGGAAGAAATGAACAAATATTAAGATAAAGTATTTTTGTTATAAATAAAAGAATATATTTATAAATTTTAATATAAAAGTATAATCTAAAAATTTTTTTCGTCAACCAATATTGTTTAACTCTTCTATAAACGTTTTACATTTTTCTTTCAACATTTTAACAGCCTCTATAAACAAAACAGAAGAAGGTAGGGCACCTACTGATTCAATGGTAACTGAAACAAAGTAATAAAAAAATTAAATCAAATAGTAAAACTAAGTAGATTGCAGTTTCATTAAATTAAATTAATATTTACATATAAAATGATCAGGTATTCTTCCCAACTGTACACAATCTTTCAAATCATCATGACGAAATACATTTCTCGAACAACTATCATACCGGGCATTTTTAACTTTTGCTTCCATAACTCCTTTAGAAACATCGACTAATTCTATTACATCTGGACTAAAACAACTCTTAAACCTTTCTGCTTGTTCTCCCCTTATTGGTTTTGTAATTTGAATATCTGGTAATAGTCTGTATGATGCAGTAGCTATAATAAAAACCATAAAATATAATTTCAATACTATCAAAATATCTACTTTATAAGATAAATATTTAAAACCATATTTTGACATACCAACAGGAGAAAATTTTGCATGATCTTTGCCTATACCCTTCACAGCTTCCATATAAGCATGAATTTCTTGGTTTGGCCTCATTTTACAAACCAATATATCATCTGCTATCATACCAAATATTTTTTCTCCTTGAGGGTATAATTCTTTTTGATTTCCAATTGGAACCCATTTTATATCTCTACTATATACTGCAATAAGAATACAAAATTAATAATATTTAATATTTAAAAATTAATATTTTATTTTTATTTTAATCATTTGTATTCTTACCATTATTACCACAGTAAATGTCATCTGGCCTTCTTGAATCTTTAGGTGATTGTGGATTCCATTTACAAATAGCTCTTATTTCATACCTTAAAGTATCTTGTTCACTGACTTCTCTCATTTGATTGTCATCAGGTTTTGAAGGATATTCAAATAACCTAGGATCTGCTTTTAATGGTAAAAGTCCTAATCTATAAAATTAATCATCTGTTACTATTGAAATCTAATATGCATTTCCAAAAATAATAGAAATTACATTACCTATGTGCTAATACTTCATCTTGAATTATACTAGTGTTATTATTCATATAAACTTTTTCAATAGCCATTGATGGTACTTCACTTAATAAAATTCTTCTATAAGCATTAGCTAAAGCAGCAGAGCATCCAATCAAGTCAAACTCCAATTCATATTTATTTTCACTTTCACTAATTATTTTAATTTGAAAATCCTAAAGGATGAAAATAAAAATGTCATTATTTTTGAAATTTAATAAAATATTAATCATTAACAAAATATTATTTATTCTAATACCTCTTTGAATTTTTCAACTGTCCAGTCTTCTTTCAAATGTAATAGGTTAGAAAATTCTGATGACTGTAAATAAAACAATGTATGCATACCTAATGTTTGTAATGCAATCTTTAATAGATATGAAATAATATAACACTCACATTCGGTATCCCATGTTCATTCATAATAACCCGAGTCTTTTTTGTGTTGTTCATTGTAAAAGTAAACTAACAACACGCCCTGTACAATAAAAACACGTGCGTTCTAACCTAATCTGCAGGCCCTGGCCACCACATAGGGTCTGTCTACACGCCATCACACACCACTACAATACACCCCACCACACGCTAGTCCGGATGTTCCACTCCGTTCCCCCTCGTATAGACATAGATCTATAGAATTGTACCATTAGCAATGGAATATAGAACGGAACTATGAACCAGCGCGGGGCGCAGCGCAGCGCGGCGTAGGCGCAGCACGGCGCTTATGTACATTCTCCCGAAGGGAGGAAATACATAGGCGCCGTGCTCTGCTCCGTGCCCTGGGCCCTTTCTACATATGTGTGTTCTGTCTGTTCTAAACAACTTCTCTCTATGTCTGTCTCTGTCTTACATAAACGGAACAGATCTATCTGTCTTTATCGGGAACATACAGAACACACATATGTAGAAAGGCCCCAGCTCCGTGCTCTGGGGCCTTTCTACATATGTGCGTTCTGTGTGTTCTGTGTGTTCCCGACAAAGCAGATAGATCTGTTCCGTTTATGTAATACAGAGCAGACATAGAGAGAAGTTGTTTAGAACAGACAGAACACACATATGTAGAAAGGGCCCTGCGCCGTCTGCGCCGTGGTATAAAAGTATTCAGCTGATTGGTTGATTCCACCCATCCCGACCTTAGATATATATATATGTTCTATGATCTTAATAGAATCAACCAATCAGCTGAATGATGATACCACGGCGCAGATGGCGCAGAGCACGGAGCATGGCGCAGAGCAGAGAACGGCGTCTATTGTATTTTCTCCCTCAACGCTGTATTCTTTATTGCAAATCCCCGAAGAAAGGTGTAAAAGTATAAAAAGGTGCATGTAAATTTATTGTTTTGGAGAAGATGAATCAAAATATAATCATCATTTATTGTGCACTTACGGTGTACTATACTTATGGTGTACTTTTGTATGCAAGTGGCACAAGCAAGGGTAGTTCATAATTAAATTTTCACAGCTCCTGATATGATTACACAATAAATGATGATATTTTTATTCATCTTCGCCAAAACAATAAATAAGTACACCTTTCTTCGGAGATTTGCAATAAAGAATACAGCATTGACAGCGTAAGGGAGGATCCAGACTGGCGCTGCGCGTACGATCCGCGGATGCTATCCGCGCGATGCAGATACTCTCGGGTTCAATTCCCGCTCCCGTGAAAAAGCCGGCACCACTGAAACACGAATTTTTCATGTGCTTACTTTCACCGTGGTCTCGGTGGTTCGAAATCCACTTTGAAACTGTAGGTCCAGTAGTTGAGGCGGGTAGCGTCCTCCAACTATCTTATAGGCTTCGCTAACAAACAAATACATGAATTGTGGCATATCGGAGTCTAGTACCCACAGCCATTAAAATAACAAGAACAAGGAAGAGCGATCGCTCTTCCATATATATACACATGCTACAATTAAAACTACGATGAAGAGTAAGAGTAATTGATACTTGTAAATGAAAAATTGTACTTTTATAATAAATAGTTCTTTATTAAAATTATCAAATCAGCATGAAAATGTAAACGAAATGTACAAATATTTAGTTTAATAACTACGGCCGAACATAGTATAGAACTTCGCTTTTTCTTGACAGCCAGGATGAACGCATTTCAAAGTTTTGATTTTTTCTGTACTTCCATCAGGCTGATTGAAAGGAATACACAAGCTCTTAGCTCCCATAGATGGAGCACCTGGCTCATCTCCAGTATCTTCCCTGTAATATAATATAATATTAATATATTCTTACAAAAATATTTATTGTCAGTTACAAAATAATTACTGATAATACCTAACACTATCTGCTTTTATCTTATCTTCACATTCAATTTTGCCACAGAATGGTGCAAGGATAAGATTTTTCTTATCTAAATAAGTACAGAACTCATTCCAACTATCTGTTTGTTTAGTGTGTTCTTTTAACTCAGTCTTTGCTCTACATAAATAAAGCTCATTAGATTTTATACAACTTTAAAGTTTCAACAAAATATGATTTTTTATACTAACTTTTCGAATAAGTTAGACTGAATCTGCGCCAGCAATTCCCAGAGGAAAGCATAAGCATCAGACCTTTTAGCAGTGATCCTTTCTGCTGTATCTCTTCTTACAAAAGTAACTTGACCTTTTTCTAAATCTTTCGGACCCAATTCAACTCTCACTGGTACACCCTTTAATTCCCAGTGGTTAAATTTCCATCCAGGACTGTAATGTTCTCTGTAATCTCCTTCGAGCCTGATGTTTCCACCTTCACCCAATTCTTTCTCCAATTTACTGCATTCCTCTAACAGTTTGTCTTTTTGTTCTTGAGTGGTCGACGCAGTAATACCACAAGGAACAATTATAGCCTGAATGCAAGCTACTCTTGGGGGAAGGACCAAACCTTTATCATCACCATGAACCTGAAATAAAAACATTTTCTGTCCTCCGGCCGAAAAACGCCAACTTTCCGGCCGCTGCGCGAAACGAAGTTGCCGCTTTCCGGCACCGTCGGGCAGAAAAATAGTATACACACCTTGGCCGGTAAAAAAGAAAGCCTCAGATCACATGTTTGTCAACCTCGGCTTCGCCTCGGCCGACAATTACATGTGATCTGAGACATTTCTTATTTTACCGGCCTAGGTATGTAATATACTATTCAATATTTTATTTTACAGAGAAAATGTAATTTTTCGATTCAAATAATGTTTTATGCCTTATACTAACCATAATCATAACGCCAATAGTCCGCGTTGTGATACCCCATGAGTTTTGATAAACGAAGGTCTTTTCATCGCCCTCTGCAGCTCCTTGTATTTGGATGTCGAACATTTTCGAAAAGTTCTGACCCAAGTGATGACTCGTACCACCTTGGATGGCACGACCACTCGCCGAGATGAAAGCCTCTACGGTCGTCGTATAATCTCCGCCTGCGAACTTCTCCTTTTCGGTCTTGCGACCCTTGACGACGGGTATCGCCAGATAGTGTTCATAAATTTGGGCATATAAATCTAAAATGGTCAAGACCTCTTCATCGGCCTCAGCTTTGGTTGCGAAAGCCGTGTGGCCTTCTTGCCAGAGGAATTCTCTGGTACGTAAGAACGGCTGTGGGTGCTTGAACTCCCATCTCTGCAACAAATATCCAAAAAAAATGTTTTTTCATTTTGATTTTTCATATTGTAAAAATTTTTAGGCACGACCGCTACTCGTTATGCACGACCGCGACTCGTTAGGCACGTCAGCTACTCGGGAAAACCTTATATTTTTTCACTAGAGCGAAAATTGTTACACTTCAAATACCTATAATTTAATATACAAAAATTATTTTCAAACCAAAGCGTTTTCCAAGATGTATGTATGTCTGTACGTCCGTATGTAATCAAGTTCCTCGATTATCTCAGCGAAAGTTGGACGGACCGGAATTATAAGTACCTGATGGTCCTATATTGAGCTGAATCCATTGTAAAATACAAAAACGCCAGAGCAAACAAAAATTTGAAAAAATTGATTTTCAAGTATAATATGTACAAAATTAATTTTTAGTAAAAATTTAAGAAACGCATCTGCTGGATTTAGTTAAAAGAGATCTTTTTCATATTGAAGATTCTGTGCTACATATTTTTCAATAGCGAAAAACAACTAAAAACATAAAAAATAATTAATTTTTGTCTATTACTTTGCAGGGTTTGATTTTACACAAAAATGTTAAATACAAAAGTTGTAGATAATTAATATTAAAACAAAACTTTTTCCCATTTTAAATTTTCATGTGCAATCAATTGCTGACGAACTAAACCTGTAAAAACTATTTTTCTGCCCTCCGACCGGAAAGCGCCAACTTCCCGGCCGCTGCGCGAAACGAAGTTGCCGCTTTCCGGCGCCGTCGAGCAGAAAAATAGTATACACACCTTGGCCAATAAAAAAGAAAGCCTCAGATCACATGTTTGTTAACCTCGGCTTCGCCTCGGCCGACAATTACATGTGATCTGAGACATTTCTTATTTTACTGGCCTAGGTATGTAATATACTATTTATCGTAACGTAAACACGATTTTTACGTCTATAATATACACCTGCAATAGTCGATTTTTTTACTATTATTCAACAGGATTTGATTTTACATAGAAACATTGAATACAAAAGTTGTAGATAACATCAAAGCAAAACTTTTCTCCATTTATTATTTTCATGTACAATCAATTGTTGACAAGCTAGACCTGAAGACTGTTTAAAGACGATTTTAATCATACGATCATAGTGAAGAGTACTGGAAATACATTTACGTTGTTGGAAGCACATTATTATAAAATAATATTTTAGTATTTGAATTTTTGCAACGGCCAAGATATAAAGTTCTCCTGTGTACTAGCAGTCGTGCCTCACGTAAATTTTTTTACATAGACAGCGGGAGGGGTGAAGGGAATTGCGCGGTGAGCAAATCGAGGTGTGCAGGGGGTCATAGCCCCACTATATAGTTACTTACCACAACGTTGTTCCATTGATTGAGTTTCAACGGGAGATCTTTGTGCGATTTTAACCGTTTTGCGAATGAAGGGTACATAACGGTTTCCGACGTTGGTCGGATAGCAATGTGCTCAGCCAAATCCGAATCACCACTCTTGGTTACCCAGGCCACTTCAGGAGCAAAGTCAGCAATGTGCGTCTTTTCTCGTTCGAGCGCTGCTTTGCTGACGAAAATAGGGAAGTAACAATTTTTGACACCTAATTTCTTAATTTCTCTATCAAAGAAGTCTTTGATGACCTCCCAAATGGAGAAGCTCCAAGGAAAGAGAATGTAACAGCCCGATACATCGTAATATTCGATCATATCTGCCTTGGTGATCACTTGCGAGTACCAGTCCGGCAAATTCTCGCTTTTTTTCGCTTCCAAACCTAACCTGGTTCCTGTTTTAGAACTATCAACTTGCTTATTTGCCGATTCCTTTTCGGTTTTCTTCGCAGGTTTATTCGTTAACCTTACCTCGATGTCAGCCTTCTTCGCCTTCAAATCTCGAACTTCATCGCTTTGCGGAGCGCTCATTGTTTCAGCTTTGGGAGCTTCTTTTGCTTTATTTGCTGCAAACACAGCAGCTGGCGTCCACTCTTTTCCTGTTTTTGATTTATACTCTTTCTTCAGCTCCAGAAGTTTAGCAACTTCCTTTGTGATTGTTTCTTTAGTGGCTTTATTTGATTTCAAATTTCTTACGACATCACCTTGCATCTGAACTTCCTTCGCTAAAGAAAAAAAATCGAAATTTGTCTGTGGTTCAATTATTGGTGCAGGAATAGATTTTGGCTGTGGTTCAATTTTCGCTGGAGGAGCGGAATTCGGTGTCCAGTCTTGACCCGTCAGAGTTTTGTATTTTTCTTTAAGACTCAAAAGATTCTTGACTTCTGCGTCAACTGTAGCTTTTAAATCTCTTACTTTATTTCCTTGAGCTACAATTTCCTCGTTTACTTTAGCAGCGTCATTGGTACCTTCAGACATCTAAAACCATAATAATGAAAATCAGCACTATTTATTTAAAAATTAAAACAATATAAATAGTACAAAAATATTTACTTTTGGAGTTCTATCTGCTGGTGGGACAGTTTTTGGTGTCCAATCTTGACCTGCGAGTGACTTGTACTTGGCCTTTAGACTTAACAGCGTTTTAACTTCCGTATCAACGGTAGCCTTATCCGCTTTGGCACTTTTTAAATCTCTTACTTTATTACCCTGAGCTACTATTTTTTCGTAGACTTTAAGGGGCGATTCGACATTTGTAGACGTCTAAAAAAATAAATTACGTGATTACAAACTTTCAATAACTATATTAACATTATCTTTATTAAATAAAGTAATAAGTTTTACCGGTATACTTTGCTCAGCTAGTGGAGGTGTACCTGGCTTCCAATCTTGTCCTACCACTGATTTGTACTTTGTCTTCAGGCTCAATAGATCCTTAACTTCGCAGTCAATGATAGCTTTGTCAGCTTTGGCCGCTTTCAAGTCCCTTACTTTGTTGCCCTGTGCGATTATCGCCTCATTGAGCTTAGCGGATGACACGTCGTGCTAAATGCAATGGCGAAAAATAAAATATATATTTAGTTTTTGTGACTATCTGACGTGACGTCGGAGTCCCCTTAAAGTACAATTATTTTAGGCAAGCACAGCATATGGTAATGATTCATATGCTGCTCGTACGATCGGCGCTGTACCGTTCACGCGGTTGAATGAACATTGGGTAAAAGGTGCAACGGAAGGAGAATGTACAGTTCTTCACTTTCAGTGATGCTGTTGGTAGAAGAAGAGGGAGGACGAAGAGACCCGGTCCCGACACTATAGTTCGGCGTGCTCTAAAATGAGGGTGGGAGAAAGTAATTTGGAAATATTTACGATTTTTCGAATGATCGCGGTTGTCGATTTATGTATTCAATTTTATTCAAAAGTTTATAAACAAACTGTAAAGGTTTACAAGCTGTTTGCAGCAGCTTCATTAGTTTATAAGCATTGCACTGTTATTATCTTGTGGTTTTATTTATAAAATTCAGTCGTTATGCACGGTTGCGTAAAAAAAGTTGTTATTTGTTATACTTGAAAATTATAAATTACGTAATTTTTATAAGCTTGAACTAATAAATTATTTTTAAAATAAAATTTCGTTGTTAATTAAATAATTTTTTTAATATATTACATGAAGTGAACAAATAAATAAATAAATAGATAAATAAATAAATAAATAAATAAAAGTATCTTACGTTTGTAGACTCTTTCACTGTAGCTTTACTATCCGCAGCTCCAGGAAGAGTAATTGAAGCATGTCCGTCTGGGATGTGGAACAAGATCAAAGGTTGCACTCGCGAAGAAAATTCACTAACAGGTTCGTAGGGAACGTCGCAACGGAAGAAGCCCTTTCGTTGCAGCTGAATTATTTCACCTTGCTTGACTCTTCTCAGTTCACTCTCTCCCAACATTTCGATCTCCCTCTAATAAATACATAAAATAAAATATTTTGGGAATAATTCAAACTGATATATCTATATTATGGAAAACTTACTCTAGTGTCTTTTGCAACGAAATTCTTGAAGTCATCCTCTTTTCCTAAGACTGGTTTCGTGATAATGTGATCAAAGTAAACCGCATAACACGGTATTGCTGTAGCATTAGGCGTCTTGTTTATTATTTCAGCACTATCTGCTGCAATCCAAGTAAGTTTTAATGTATTTTTATAATCTTTATTATCTAGATTCAGTGAAGCCTCTACTCCAATCACTTTTCCATTTTCTTTCCGAATTTTTTCTATCATAAGATTTCCCCAGTTAATGAAGGTTGCATTTTGACCTTCTTTTAAAGCTTCAGCATCTTCTTCCTCAATCAAAATAGTTGGGCCAACCCTTACTTGTTTTATTCCAATAGCAGGATCTTTAGGATGATTTGCAACTGTGAGGTAGCTTTCTGTTACTCCTTTCACAGTCACTGGTACTGTATCACCAGTAGTCAAAGCTGTGTACCTAAGAACATAGAATGAGCGGATTTTTATTTTGTTATAAAATAATGTTTTTACGAATTTTATTTGTCAATATAAAATAGTTTCGAAAAAGATTATTCACCTAATAGCAATAGGATCAATAACTTTTTTGTTGAAAGCCCATATTTTGTCCCATTCCATAAAGACAACAGATCGTGAACTACCTTGAGCAATAATAAATTGTTTCAGACCTTCTACGGTCATTCCTCTACGCAAAATACCTCTTACAGTCGGAAAACGTGGATCATCCCATCCGTCAACTAAACCTTCGCTAACAAACCACGTTAATTTACGTTTCGAAAGTACAGTATTCGTCATATTGAGTCGAGAGTATTCCCAAATGTATGGTCTGTGTAAATTAAGAGCTTCCACAAACCAGTAGAATTGGTCATCTCTATCGTGATATTCAGTTGTTCTCAAAGTGTGAGAAACATTTTCTACTGCATCAACGATTGGACATGCAAAGTCATATGTTGGATAAACACTGTAAACAAAATTTGAATTTTATGATTAAATGGATATAGTACAGTCTTATTTACTGATTTTAGTGTTTAGTGAATATAAATTAATTGTGCTTACTTGTATTTAGTCCCAGTACGTGGATGAGGTTCAGGTTTACATCTATATATTGTAGGATCACGCATGCAACCATTTGGTGACTGATAATCAATCTTAGCTCTGACACAGCATTCTTGTCCTCTGGGAGTTCCTTGTATCATTTCTTTCCATAGAGCCAAATTCTTTTCGACAGCTGTATAATTAGTTAATTCATTAAATTAATTTAAAGGAATATTTGAATTAAAAAAAACTTATGAGAAAAATTACTCACAATTATCTCTGTTTGTTGAAGGTAATTTTTGATCTCTTTGTTCTTTCATTTTTTCTGCTGAAGTATCATCAACAAAAGCTTTTCCTTTTTTCAACAGTTTTTCACAATACTCTAACATTAAATCAAAATAATCAGATGAATGAGTAAATCGATCAGGCTTTATATGAAGCATTTCAAGATCTTCTAAAATAGCTTTCTCAAATTCAACATTTTCTTTTGCAGGATTTGTGTCATCAAACCTCATAATAAGTTTTCCTTGGAAAGCTTCAGCATAATATTGATTTAAAAGTGCAGCCTTAGCATGACCAATATGTAAATAACCACTAGCTTCAGGAGGGAAACGTACAATAACTTTTCCCATTTCAGCACCAGGTAAATCAATGAATTTGCCTTCTTGTTTTCTTTTTCCAACATCTTTGGCTGCTGCTGTGCTCTTTTTATTATTATTGGCAGATCTTGGATCCTTTGTTTTATTCTTTAAAACTAGTGTTGTAACTTTCTTTACTTCTGGCAGGGAAAGCATTTGACCATACCATCTAAATATGTTAGGATAGTTCTTTTTGATAGAATCCTGAATATCTTCGTCTAAATTAATTTTTGAAAATACACAGATATCAGCAATTGTCAAATGTTTTGACACTAGCCATGTCCTAGGCGCCAAAGCACGATCCAAATAAAGCAGTGCATCTTCAATTTTGTTCATCTGACTAAAAGGCCTCTCAGCAAATGTAAGCCAATGATCAACTTCTGTTCTCTCAAAAGGATCTTCACTACCTGAAAACAAATGATGTTTTTGAAATGATTACTAGAAAATTAATTTATTAAAAAACTTATAGTGACAATATACTCACCATAAAGTTCAGCATCTTTTGCTCTTGACAAATATCGAGCAACATTACTACTTGTTTCTGCCAAAAGCTTTCCATCATTTCCAAAAAATTGAAGCTTAGCTGGATTTTTTCCAAAATCATTGGACCAAACAACTTGCAATTCTGAATTAAGTTTTGAACGAACAATTTCCACAATTAATAGAGCCCCTGTACACATAAACATATTACATCACCATGACATACTAATCTTACTAATTTTATTAAGATACGATTTTCATATTAGACGTGTTCTTGTTTATGCACATACTGATTGTGCACATATTAATTGTGCACACTTTAACATTGGTATGTATCTATATATATAGATCTGTACCAATGCTATCTGTACACGATAAATATGTGCACAATCCTTATGTGCACAAACAAGAACATGCCTCATATTATCTCACAGTGTTATTTATAGAAAGTATAAAAAAAAATTTTGACCGGTTTTAAATAACCGGACACCATGATGTATGCAGCCGAAAAAGGCTGAAAAATTTAGGAACATACTGCAGTAGTTATCGTACTGAAAACTATTCGAAAAGTATATAATTATCGCATGTGAATGAAAAATACGTACCAACAGGCGGATCTGCCGAATTAACAATTAGTTTGAGAGGCATCTTTGAATAATATCCTATCTCCGGAATACGTTTCACCTCGCTATAATAGGTTAGGAATAAAAGCACACTATTGCCAGGCTGCGTCTACATAACGGCCTTTCCACATGGAGTGCTTCGTGTCGTGTTTCGTGACCCGTCATCCTCCAATTCTTGTAGACCGTGTTACTCATAAGCCCATTTTTGATAATACCAAACATTCCAACCAATCAGCAAAGCGGTCTACAAGAATTGGAGGATGGCGGGTTACCAAACACGGCACGACGCATTCAATGTGGAAAGGCCGTAAGGGCGCGGCCACAATAACGTCACGACTCACGGCGCCGTGATAGCACATTCTGTCACACGCTTAGGAGAGATAGTACAATAGGTTCCGTGCTCTGAGGCCTGATTCTGATGAGCCTGTCGACGTGACACACACCAAATAATGACGCAGAGCTGTCTTGGCGGAAATCACGCTTAGGCTGTGTCTCCAATAGAGTGACAAGCGTGATATTACACTGGGGCCTTTCTACATATGTGTGTTATGTGTGTTCTGTGTGTTCCCGACAAAGACAGATAGATCTGTTCCGTTTATGTAAGACAGAGACAGACATAGAGAGAAGTTGTCTAGAACGGACAGAACACACATATGTAGAAAGGGCCCTGCACGGACGTTCGTGACAGCCTGGGGCGGGATCATGAGGCTGTCTCACCGTCGAGACAGAGTGTTTGGTGACACAGAACTCTCTCACCAGGGGCGATGTTTTCAGATGGACTTTGGTGTGGAACATAGGAACGTATAGGAACTATAGACTCTACACCCGCGGGTTTTATAGTACATTTCGACACGGGTGGGGAAGTCGATTATTTAGCTTAGAAAAAGTCACACCACCTAAATAATCGACTTACGCACTAGTTTCGAACGGTATTTTATACCACGAGCGCCGAAAAATCATATCAAAGTTGTGATTTTGAGGTTAGAGTGGTATAAAATATTTTAAAAACAATTTTACATGATTTGTTCCTTAACGGGGTTCCATAGTCCTACCATTACCGACCGAGCAATTCACACAGTTTCAAGCTGATTAAAGATAAAATACGTCGAATCACAAAAAATCAAGAGAACACTTCGCTGCGGTTTTGAACGTTCTATCATCCAGTAAAAGTTTTATATTCTGGGTCGTAGGTGGAGCTTCAGGTTGGTAGTGGGAGGCAGAATAGTGTAGTGAATATAAGGTTTTAATAAATTTATATTTGTATATATTGTTCGATTTTATAGTAATAAAAATAATAAATATGTACCTTTGTTTGCATCTGCATAAAAAACCTTATATTCATCTATATAATGTATTAATTCTAAGTTATCATTCACTATATTAACACAGCGAATTTCATCTTCAAATTCGTATGTTAAACCTGATGCCTCTGGGAAGTACGTTTTTATTGTTTTTAAGCTAATACTATTGTTTTTAGCTGGTAGATGAAACGAATTTTTTTCATTCGATACTTTAACGTAAGTCATCCTAAAAGTGAGGTTATGTTGATGTAGTTAAGTGTTTGGATGTCTTTTTAATCGTAATTATAAGAAATATTTGTATAATAAATAAAAAAAATTATTTATTTGGTGTGTAAATTACACAACAACTTACTTTGTGTTGAAAATTTTCCTACTCAACTTCGAATTTAGTTTAGAGAATTTAGCACATGTGATAAATGAGGGTAACAAGCGCTGCCACAGAACGTGAACCATACCGGCTTCCGTACGTGATTGGTTGTTGACGATGGCTCGGACCGTTAGGCTGTTGGGCCCCATTGCGCAATAGTGGTTGTCCGTTGACTTGCCCTTGAGGTGACCCTTGTTGTCGATCGTCAGTTGTCCTCCTCGCTAACCGTTTTCTCGACCTTTCGCCCTTGAAGGCAGGCTATGCTGCGAGATCGGGTGTTGTTTGACCTTCCGTCCTCGAATAGAGCCTACGCTGCTATTTACGTTTTCTCGATGCTGTGGGATAGTAGGCTGTTTGACCCTTCAACCTTGGCTACAGGCTATGCTGCTGTTTGTGTTTTTCGTCCTTGGGTCGCTTGCGCTATATAGGGATCACTTGTGTTGTCGTCTGTCGCTCGTCCTTGGGATGGCTCCTGTTGTCATTTTATCGATCGCCCTTGAGATGACTCCTGTAACAGAGCTTTTCCTACCCGAGCGAGCTTCCCTAATTAATTATTATTACGCCTGCTGTTATCGCTAATTATTATGACGTAATTATTATTTATTGTCCAAATAGTTATTAATTTAATCGCAGATTACTACCGTTTATTTAGTTTTATTTGCAAAATTGTGAACTTGACACTATACTTTTTAAAAATCGTCATTACGCTGAAATTAGTGCATTTTGAAAAATTTTGACGATTTTACAATTTTGCTTTGATTTTTTATTTCTAAAGCTTATAATATTCTAATTGCAATAATATATTGATCGCGACAACTAAAAATTGATCAATTGCTTTACATAATTATTTATCCTAGTTTTAACGTGAAAAACTAACTTTTGGCAGGGACCTTACGGCCAATGCAACCTTAAACTTGGGTGTCATATTGTAACAGTGTTTATGATGATTTATGCTCATTTAGCAACGCATACTATTATTTAGCTTTATAATGTTTTTTGTAATCCATATACCGATATACGTTATAAGATAATTAAGATATTGACTGCACATTTTGTTGGCGTTACAAGAAGAAATCAAAGTGAAAAAGCCAGTTTCAAGCTCAGTACACTCAATTAGTGTGCAAATTGCACCACCGAAAATCAGGAACAAATTCCACAAGTAAGGAACTGTCCACAACCTCACGCAAAAAGTGTGCGTGCACGCAAATCCCACTAGATTTTGCTAGAGGTAAAAGTGCGACTAACCTGACAAAAAAACACCAAAGTTAAGGTAAACACGAGGAACCTACCTTAGCAATTAAAGCTGTTTTCTAACCTCACAATTTTCCGGATAGTCTTCTGTGGCGACCAGGGAGAATGTACATTTAGTATACATAAGCGCCGCGCTGCGCTGCGCCGCGCTGCGCTGCGCCACGCCGTGCTGCGCCGTGCTGCCGCTGCGCTGAAGCTTAGCTCTGCCGTTCCGTTCCATTCGTATATTCTTACAAAAAAATGAGCAGTTGCATATCTATGATATTTGTAAATCACGGACGAAGTGTATATGCTCCAAAATGAAAAGTTAAATAAATGAAGGGATAGTTTATATGACGGACAGTTTAAGAACAAAAGTATTTTAAGCCGAGAAAGAAAACACAGACCCAATTGATATGATATACTATGAATTATAAAATTGATTAGGACATTGGAAAATGAAGCTATTGATGAATAAGATGGAATTAGGCGATAATGAGATGTCCTTTAACCAGTTCAAATAAATGATGAAATTGATTAAAACTCATGTTAATAAATCTATAAAACTCTTCATGATCCTTTAATGCAAAATATTTAAATAAAGTGCTATAAGCACTATGAATATTTCTTTGAGGTATTGCTAAATGTGGTCGAACCCACCACCTTCTGCAAGATTGTTGTTTCTTTTTTCTTAATTTTTTTAACAATTTCAATAACTTTAATGAAATTATACATTTTTCTAATTTTTTTTATTTTGGCTTCAATCATGATCATGACCATGAAAATAATAGATGTATGACATAGATCTATTGCCCTAATCACATAACCGCGTACGATCGCGTACGTCTGCGTACAACCGCGTCCGACGTTAAGGAAGAATCTAGTGATTTTCGCTGTTGCCAACAGCGGCAATGTCAGTGCAATAACTAGTACTTTCGAGGAACAGACCTACGTATATGAAAGTCGGCTACTACACCAACAACAGCATAAACAAGCAAGCGTTACTCCGATCTACTGCACTTCGTGTGAGTAGGTCTGTTCCTCGAAAGTACTAGTTATTGCACTGACATTGCCGCTGTTGGCAACAGCGAAAATCACTAGATTCTTCCTTAACGTCGGACGCGGTTGTACGTAGACGTACGCGATCGTACGCGGTTATGTGATTAGGGCATATAGAATTGTACCTTTAGCAATGGAATATAGAAACGGAACTATGGACCAGCGCAAGCAGAGAACCGCGCAGCGCAGGGCCCTTTCTACATATGTGTGTTCTGTCTGTTCTAGACAACTTCTCTCTATGTCTGTCTCTGTCTTACATAAACGGAACACATCTATCTGCTTTGTCGGGAACACACAGAACACACAGAACACACATATGTAGAAAGGCCCCAGCGCGGCGTAGGCGCAGGGCCCTGCTAATAAATAATAGCGCAGCGCAGCGCAGCGCTTATGTACATTCTCCCTAAGATAACTAGTAATTGTCGATGCAGCCAATGTGAAAAATTTAGTGCCTCCAAAGAAAGCAGAGAACGAACAGCTTTTTTTGGAGGCACTAAATTTTTTACGTTGGCTGCATCGAAAATTACTAGATATTCCCTAGTTGCATACGTGTGCACCCGCATGCAAACGCTCTTATGTAGCTTGGGCCTTATGCCCTAATCACATAACCGCGTACGATCGCGTACGGCTACGTGCAACCGCGTCCGACGTTAAGGAAGAATCTAGTGATTTTCGCTGTTGCCAACAGCCGCAATGTCAGTGCAATAACTAGTACTTTCGAGGAACAGACCTACTCACACGAAGTCCAGTAGATCGGAGTAACGCTTGCTTGTTTATGTCTGTTGTCGTTGGTGTAGTAGCCGACTTTCGTATACGTAGGTCTGTTCCTCGAAAGTACTAGTTATTGCACTGACATTGCCGCTGTTGGCAACAGCGAAAATCACTAGATTCTTCCTTAACGTCGGACGCGGTTGTACGCAGACGTACGCGATCGTACGCGGTTATGTGATTAAGGCATTATGTAGACCCAGCCTCACTATTATTGACCGACCCGACCTCACCCGACCTATAGCGCGCGCGCACATAGATAAATAGAAAAAAAGCGAAAAAAGCCAAAGAATGGGCACATTTTTTGCTTTCTTATTGGCGCGAAACTGGCTTTTCTTCGTCTGGCTCTTCTAGATTGGCTTTTCTTCGTATCGCGCGACGATGTATTGATTTTCGGGGGTTTTGAGCCTAAAAAGCTATAGCTAAAATTGATTTTTTATTTAAAGTTACATTGAAAAATGAAATGATAATTATTAAATTATATGTAAAACATTGTTTTATAATTTGTATATTTTATAAATTAATTATTCAATTAAAAATTGTTATACCTATGTAATTATTAATTAGTTTTGTAACTTGATACTAGGATTAAATAAAAAAAAAAAAATTAATTAAATTTTGTTTTCTTAAGATTATTTGGATTTATCTCTAAATAAAAAAAGCCATGAAAAACATGTATGCACAAATGTATTGGGGATCAAGTTTAATTTTTGCGATTTTATGCAGTTTTAGAGCAGCGGAACTAAAGTATCTAAACTCAAAGATATTTTTGCGTCCGCTGGGCAAAAAAAGTATTTTTTTCCGTTGGTCAAAAAAAGTCACTTTTGGACCTTTTTTTAGGCCGAAAAACGGTGAAAATCGTGCATGTGTTACAAAAAAGTATTTTTACGGTTCGATATATGATCCAGAAATCCATAACGGTATAAATACATCATTACAATTTTCAATATTTACAAACAAGTCGCTGTCAAATAAACACATGTATTTAAAATTAATTAATATTTACTTCGTTCAGTATACATTAAGTAATCTTTTCTGGTTTTCTGTTACCTAAACGATTTTCATATACGTTATTGTGTCTTCGCATCGAATCATTTTTACAAGGGAAATCAACTGAATGTACAAATATCTAAGAAAATTATTGTAGTTTAATCATTGATTTTACGATATCAAATTTAATCGAGAAACGAAATTAATATACTCATAATACCGAAAAAATGGGCCAGCGGTTGGGCCGGTTACCCGAATCGCGGGAAGCCCTGCAAACGGAGCACCGGCGTGTGATCCACTGGAGTGCAGAAGTGCTCGCGTGGGTGGACGAGAACGTCGAGGGCGAGGACAATTTTCTCGTCGATTACGACAACGATGCGATCGAAGCCAAGGTGGATACTTGGTTCGAGGAGCAGCGGTTTAGGATCGAGGCAGCCGGTGCTCAACAGCCTGAGTACTCGACAGATCTGAACAAAAGCTTCATAGAGGTGTCTATATTGCATTATAAATTTGGAGTTGTTTTTTGCATTTCTGTCGTTTTTTATAACTTACTTACGGTTTTCACGCAGCTCGGTTACAACGTGAAGTATAAAATGAGAAAAGGTTACAAGAAAGCTTACGAGTCTTTGCAATTGTTCGGCGAAACTGTCGATCGGTTAGCCGCGAATCAGAGAAACATACACTGTCAACTCTTGTGTCTCGACATGTATTTACCGAACGAGGAAAGCAAATTTCGCAAGGAACTGATTCGCCTGAGGAAGAAAGTTTTCAAAAACTTGCGAAAAAGCGAGAAAATGGTTTTTCGCGATAAAAGATTCAAAACCGAGTTTATCAGAGAGGTAAAGCTGTGATATATCATTGTTTTGTATTTGATTTGAAATTTCGACTCTAATTTAATTGATTGTAAATATAGGTTTACGACGTTGATATAAAAAACATGAAATTTTTCGCTAAAGGAGTTAAATATCTGCTCAGAGATTTTCAAAAGTGTGCTGGTACCACATAGATAATACTAATATTACGAAACATTATTATAGATTATTAGAATAGATATTTGCAGAATGTAAGTTGCTATTCGAACAATAGAACTCGCAAATGAATTTTACAAAAATAACTATTTTTGTAGATTTTTTATAATAAAGATTATATTGGATAAGTATTACTATACGAACTAGCAAACTGATGTTATAAAATTGACCATTAATATTAATTTTTTTTTTATGAAAAAGATGACTCTTGCACAAATAGCTTAAACGTTCTATTGGCAAATATCTATGTGTGTGTAACATGAGTTATAATAATATCAAATTTTTCATGACTGTAAAAAACCTCCTCTATTAGTTTTAAGAAAGTGCTGGCGCTCCTTAGATATAAATTATTTCTATATAGACTGTTTAGATATAAATCATTATTATGCATTGCTTTAACACAAATCATTAAGTCACTCTAAGATATTTTTGCAGAATATGAAATGCTATGCCGAAAATTGGACAAAAATTTCATTTTACAAAAATAACCATTTTTGTAGAGTTATCGATAATAAAGATGTAGTTTTATGAATTATTACAAATTTTTATTATCTTTTACAAGAATTCGTACATCTTTTGACGAAATTTATCAAGTTTAATGAATCACACCTATTAAACTTTGTATTTTAAAAACAATTTATTAATAATTTAAAAATAATTACAAAGTCAAGTATTATGAGCATGGCTTTTCTTTGAACGAAGAGCGGCTTTTGTTTAGACGTCCAAAATTACAAAAGTTGTATACATCAGTCTTAACGTTTCCATTATGCAGTGCTGGAGTGACTATTTGTAGTACCGCTGATAGCATTAAAAAGTGCGGCACTGTTGCGCTTAAAGTTAGAAATGTGTTCACCCGGCCACACCGGTTCCTTCAAAAGCGAAGATAAATCCTGACAGAATTTCAAATAGTTTTCGCGTAATGCTTCTTGATATTCGTATTGGTCACAAGTTATCAATTTACTATTAATCTGAAGGGCCGTGTAACAAATTTTCACAAATTCTCTGTAACATAACAATTATTGTGTAATTATTAACGATTTCAATGATGATTCAAGAAGTGAAAATGTTTTTAAATTTTATAACTATCACCTAAAAACGTCTTTTAATTCTTGCACTAAATCTTCGGGATATTGCGAGGACGCTGATGGATCCAAAAATGCATGTGCGTATGCCAATGGCCCAGCATTTACCGTAACGCAAACACTTCCTTGAAGCTTCAGTTGAAGTCTTTTAACATCTACTGCGTCACCCGTAAGAGCGACGTCTTGCAATTCCTTTACCCGTTGTCTCATCTCGTCTAGAGCTACTTGAATAGGGCTTAACTCTATAACTTTCTTGTTAATTACTTTAATACGCTTTGTTACATAAGGAAATGCGCATTGTGCTACAAAATTAATAAAGAATACATTAAATAATATATTTTATATAAAAACTTTGTATTAATTATTTAAATATTGATGTCCATACTCGTAAGAATAGTTCGGCGTTTCCACTGATCTTGTGGTTTACCCCTCGACTTTGTTCCATCTTGGGTAAAAGGAGTCTCAAACATAAATCGAGATACATCATGATTTTGCTCAAATTCCGTCACTCTTTGTTCAATTTCAACTTCGTCAAAGTACGATACAACATACGTTATTAGTATGTAAGCTATTTTAGGATCCAATTCAGAAATCTGATCAATCGTTGAATCCATCATTATTTTTACATTTTCGGTGCCTAATTTCTCACAGTAAAGCCTGTGCAAACGGTCTGAGACCTCGGCGAGTGAAGTTACTTTTGGTTCTTTATATATGTATTCAACACCATGGTCTTGTTCAAAATATGCCTTTTTAGCGCCAATGAAAAAAATAAAAATATTTACGTGTAATTTAAATTATTTATTACAATAAAAACATCGATTAAATAATCTAAAAATAATAATTACCGATCCAAAGAAGGCTACTTTATAAAATCTTCCAAGTAATCTTTTACCACTTTTATTTACTTGTACTATTTTATTACACGATTGTGTTAAATGCATGTAGCAGTTAGATAAAGCTTGATAATTTCTTCTCTTTTCATATATGGGTATTATTAAACGATACAAATGTCCAAGTAACTCATAACGTTCAGCTTTATCTAAAATTTCTGCACTTGTCTCTAATTGTTCCAATAAAATTTGTTCCGTGTAATGTATGTCTTGCACTCCAGCATCAAGTTTCAAACCTTTTTCGTCTCTCGATATATTTTTCGATATTTTGTCAAAACCCTCTGCACCCCACTCGTTTAAATTATTTAATTTTAAATATTCTGCTATTAAAGCCGAAATATGTAATTGACAACAAGCAGCCTAAAATTTAAATTTAAATTGATTATAAATACGTATATATAAACTATTGTTTATAAAAACGTATATTATTTTATTAAAAAAAAGGTAAATTACTTCGGAATAATTCCCATCTCTAGTATGATTTCGAGCCATAGTTTCTAACCACGTATGCCGTAGCTCCGGCGTACTAGCGTAAGAATTAGCTAGACTGTGTTCTAGGTCAAGCAACATTTCCGGATCGTTTTTATGTTCTTTCATTTGTGCCGTAGCCATTAGTACCGTTCTTATTCTTTTATTTAAATCTTGAACTTCTAGAGGAAAACAAGTTCCTTTCATAACTTTGTCAGAACAAGCATAACTGTTTATAAGAGATAATGACTCTTGGAACCTCGAATTATTTAAACTAATAACATTTCCCAGCATTTGCGAGACGGAAATAATGACCTAATAATAATAATAATTAATGAAGGGTTAAAATTGTTAAACAAATTTATATTTGTAATATAAAGTAAACGTACTTGAAGATGAACTCTAGTTAGGCCTTTCCTGCTTGTAAACTCGAAATTGCTTCGCATAAGTAGATAAAGCAAAGCGCATGATTCTTGACGTATAGTACTAAGTTTACTATTACAGCATTTTAATAATTCATAACATAATCGTCCGCATAATGAAGCATTTCCTACAAAAATAAATGTAAAAGATTATGGTACAAAGCACTTTACCAATTCTAGTTTTCTAAAAACTAGATAGAAATCATAAAATTTTAATAATCTTATACGGAAAATAAGCATTTCTAACTGATTTACCTTGAAATAACGTAATAGAAAAATTATTAAGAAAAGCTCTTAAACTAGCAAATACATGGCTAAATAAACTTTCCGACTGGCCCAATTGGAGGAATGTTAAGTAAACATTAACAACTTGTTGTATAATTGAATTATTGCCATTAGATGATAATAACAAATCCTGCAATAGAATATAATATTAAGTAATAATTTAAGTTGAATATAACGCAGCATGAACAAAATTGTACAGCCAAACAAATAAGCATATGAAAGATCGGAAATAACATCCTAGATATAAACTAGAACGATAATTTTATCGCACTTCCTTTCTAGCATCCGCTTACAACTACATTATCGCAAAAATTATATCATTTTTTTTCTGTTTACGACAAGGCTAAACCTACCTATTTAAAATACAACATTTTTGTAACTTGTGATAAGAATAAACTTATTTATAAAAAAAATCGTAGTACTTTTGTAAAATGAATGGTATGTTACTTAAACTTTTTAAGTAATTACTAAAAAATTATTATAAAAAATAATTAAATAAACATTAAATAAACATATTTCACCTTAAAATGCAAGCAAAATTGTCCCAGGCAATCAAGTACAATAAGTCCAACTTCTACAGATAAGTTAGCTTGAGTGAGGACATAATACGATTTTTCGTCATCATTTTCTAATAAATTTTCTCTAGCAATAGTTGTATTTTGGGGTTGTAAGGTACCAGTGGCAGATGAAGTATTATTAGCAAAGTCAAGAGGTGTCATCCTAGCGGGTAATGTCATGGATTTTATCGTTTTTGCCTTGCAATGATCTTGACCAACATTTACGGATAATTGTTTTTTGCCGAGATATTTAAAATAATGCAAGCATAATCTACAACATTACAATAAATGCCATTAGAAATTGCAATATTATTCTAGAAAAGCATTATTTATACTGTGTTAATTTATTTGAAGGGGTACAGAACAGAAAAGAACTTACTCTAGTGTTGACAAGAACTTTTCAATTTCAATTTCATTGCATTGCTGCCACCAAAATACCATTTGGCCATCCTCGATATATTTAACAACGAATAAAAAACAAAGTAATATATCTTGTATTTCTAAAACTTGAAATTTATCACAATTTTGCGAAGTAATCGGGGCACGCGTAATGCTACCCGAACGCGAATGCAGCTTGTGCTCCTTCAGTTCCCCGTTACTTTCAATTAGATCGCAATTATGAATAGTAGTTTCTAAAGAACTATTCAGCTGTGCCGTGTTTGATGTGGTCGACAAATCAGATTCAATGCTGGTGCAGGAGTAGCCATTGACTATGCCATGACCAGCTATCGCAGCCAAGTATGTCGAATCCCTTATACTTGTAGAACTTCTGAGTGGAGATGACTGCACCTCGGTATATGGCAAGCATCTGAATGATTGAATTTATTTTTCAGAAACAACTTCGAATTTCATGTTGATGATCATTGAATACTTAATGTTTTACCTGTGCGATAATCTGACGGGTGTACTAGTGCTGTTAATAGTGGCAACTGAAGAGTTTTCGTCTTGACGCGAGAGGCAAGTTGAATTACGGATAGAAACGCTAGCCTTATTCGATGTATTTTGATGTATTTCATCTTTGCCGCTACTACTTATGGGCAAGAAACGGTCAATATTTTCCAATACAATACCTAACCAGGGTGTATACAGTGCGGCAATCCTACTCATTCGTCCCTTTACGATCATGAAATGAGAAAAATTAAAAATATTTTTCGTATAACGTAAAATATAATGAATTAATTATACCTTATCTTGATATCTATCGTCTAGTTCGTGTTTAGCTAATAAATCCCGTAACGAAGAAATCGCTGCTTTCCGTATTGACGACATTTCATTCATAGACACCTTTACTTGCTGCAAGACAAGTCCGACGAGAAAATGATACTTGCAAAAATTTTCTGTTAAATAATATTCGTTATTCAATGTATCTGAAATAGAGCGATAATGTGTACTTGATCTGCATTCATATTAAAAAATATATATATAGATATATATATATAAACGTAAAAATTTTATATATTTATAAAAATGGACATGCGATTAAATATTGTGTTTATAGTGATAAACAAAATCTGTAAAAATGTGTAGATTGAACCATTCAATATTTGATTGTTCTAGGTATATAAATATTATATAAAAAAAAGTTAACGATAATTTGTTGTATTACAAGAACTATGATAAACTTAATTTCTACAAAGAAATAAAATATGTAAATATATTATAACTTTGTTTTAAAATAAAAATACGTACAACAACACGTTTAGCTTTTCTCATGCTATAAAAATGTAAGTGTAATGTGCTGAGAAAAAATAAGTCAACTATTAAAATTATCATCTATACATCAAAATAGATATCTGATCTCATAATTTAACTGTTATCTTACTATTTGTTGTAAGTGCGCTTAAGAGAGTTGTCGTAATATTGTCACTATTTTAGTAATTACTTTTTAGATTTACATATCAAATATAAATGATACTCACGGGGAGAGCTTGGTCAGGCCTCCGAATCACGGATCTGGCTCAAACTTTGGGATACGTTTTTGAATGTAGAAATGTGGAGAAAGCTCCAATATTAGACGCTTACTCAAGTTCTGGATAGCTTTAGCTTTATTTTGAAAAAAAAACTCTTGAAAAAAGTCTGTTCTTTAAACGGTAACCATTTAATTTTAGAAAGTCTTAAATATTATTTTGAAAAGAGAAAATAACACTAGAGAAAGTCAGCTCTCGTTTGCTTTTTCCGAATTAAAACATATTGATTCCTTTCAAATTTATTAAAGTTTAAATTTGAGCAGTGAAAATGCAGTGTTAATTAAACCCCTAAAAATTCGCTGTTCGACTGCCTCCACATTTTGGTGCATTGTTGTTACTCAACTTCAAACTTTCACAAATTTGGAAGGAATCAATATTTTTTAATTCTACAAAAAGCAAATGAAAGCTTGTTTGTCTAGTTTTATTTTGACTTTTTGAAATATTTATGACTCACCAAGATTAAATGGTTACCGTTTCATGAAAAGCCTTCTTTCAAGTTTTTTTTCGAAATAAAGCTAAAAATGGCCAGAACTTGAGTTCTTTTGCGTTAGTTTATATTGCGGCTTTCTTCATATTTCTACATCCAAAAACATATCCCAAAGTTTGAGCCGAATCCGTGATCCGGAGGCCTGACTCTCTCCTAGTTAGTATACTAATAAAGTTAAGATTTGAAACGAACGGCAATAGTAGGAGAAAAAAAGGTTTTGTATATTTTTCTGCCAATTTGGAAATCATGTAATGCTATTAAACGATTCTTAATAAATTTTTAAACCCCATTTTCATAAACTATTTATAATTATTTTGTTTGTTTAATAAGTATAACCCAGAAATAAATAAAAATTTCCATTGTCTTTCTCTTATGCAATATTCGTAATAAATTTCATTCTAATAAATTTATAACTATCCAACATTATAAACAAATAATGTTAGCAAACAAATTGTTATATTACACAATAGTACGATTCACCCTTATTTGAATAAATAAAATTGTCACTCAATAGTCAAACAAGAGTTGTGACATACCGACGTTTTCTGGTTCATCGTTATTTTCTTCTTGAAAGCGAAAAAATATAATAGTAATATATCATACGTTAAATTATACAATATTTAATTAAATTATTTTTATATACCTTTTGATGTAATCCAAGTTTGTGTTAGTGGTAAATTAAAGGATATATAGTGTTCATGAGAACAGATTATTTGCAGAAAATTCAATTTGAAATCGTATAACGTACGAGATCCTCCAAGTGCTAATTTATCAATATATAAATTAATCAATTTAAATACGAAACCTCGGTCCATAAACGAGAGACAGCGCTGTAACAAATAATACGCAAATAAGTATGTATAGCAAATAATCTTGAAAGAGGTGTTTTACCTTTAAGAATTCGGCAAAGCTTTTATTGAGCATACTGATTTCCAGAGGCGTTTCTTTATGTCTATTTACTATATAAGGTAAAATAACTTGAACCAATAATTCTATTTGCTCTTGGTATTCTTTTGAAAATCTTTCATAACGGTGCATCTAAAATGAGTACTCTATGAATAATCCATTTCTTTTAAATATTTTTACTTGTGCATGCAATAATAGTTTTACCTTAATTCTTCCACTCGCTAATAGATATTGAGCCATACTTTTAATAATGATGTCGAAAAATATACCAGAGTGACGCATGAATTTATTTACAAATGAAGTATCCACGCTGTTTGATATAAGTAATGAAGGCAAGTACTTAGCAAGTTGTTCGTGAACTGTTGACACGTTTTTGTCCGTATTCATTGGCGAGACAAATATAAACTAAAAAAATAATATTTAATAAAAAAAGTGTATACTTAACATATAAAATATAATTTATAAATTTTTGTTTATACCTTAATGTATGCTAATATAATTTCATGACGACCAGCTTCATGTATTAAATTGACAATGTGAATTATTAGTCTAACAATGCAATGACCTACTTCATCACTTATATTGCATGTTAACAACACAAATAGTTGATTGAGAATAGTTGGTAAAAATTTTATGGAAGTTACTAATTGAATATCATGTGTAGCATTTAATATTTTACAAGTTTCCGAATCTGATGGCAACGCATGTGATTTCGGATCTAATATTTTCTCAGCATGCGCAAATAAATTATGTAAGTGAATGTCTTTAGTAAAAACTGTTGAATACATTTGAACGGAAACTGAAAATATCGGCTTTTGAGAATCAATCCACAGTATTTCAGGTCCAGCATTCTAGAAATAGTTAATGGTTCGTTTACTTCCGATGAAAAAATTCACCTTTTTTTATGTCACATATTTATAAGAATTAATAACACTTACACCTCGTCCAAGACCAAGAGGTTGAACTGATAAATATCCATCGGGTAAATGCGTAGCTACGGCCAAAACTTTCGCGTTTTCTTGTAAAAGAGTCAGCCTGAAAAATTTAACATTTTTTACATTATTGGTCGTCTTATATTTATCTATTATCTTTTGTTATCGATAATTTTACATACCGGCCTTTATCTAATAATGGCAACCAAGCATACCCAAGACAATTTTCAATTCCGTTTTCTTTCTTTTTATTTAAATTACAACTTATGTGATAAAATGAGAAAAGTAAATGATGTTTGGCGTGAAGATTAAGGGGCAATCTGATTTTTATTTCCTCATACCAAGATGGAGTTGCCGTATGATGTAAAATAGGACAAGAAATCCTCCCGACTAGCGGAGTATTTCCCGGCCGACCATAAATACACTAAAAAATAATAGATTACGAATTATTGTTCGATTAACTTTTAACTAAATAGATTCATTTAGCTATTTACTCTTAAGGGTTCTGTTTTTTCGTTGTCATTATCTCTCATTTCTATAATACACGCAATATTTCTTGCTCTACTAAACACTTTTTGCGTATCAAATAAAAGATTTTGTGGGTATACATATAGATGATTTATGTATGTTGTATATGGATGAACATCTTTTTCAGTTGAAGTTTGAAATTCGGTAATTTCTAAAGTTACTTCAGATTTTGGTGGTATAGGGAATGGCTTCAACGGTCCCATAGACGTGGTTAAACAATCTACAATGATAATAAGTCAATGTATGTTTAATTATTAAAACATTGAAACATAATTATTAAATTTTTTAGATAATTACTTTCAGGTAGTTCTGTAATAGCATCAATTTTGATTTTTATCCAACCAGGTATGACTGTTAATTTATTTAACTTTTCAGGTCTAAGAAAAAAACAGTTGTTATTAAAACGTAATGTTTATAGAAAATCAAATAATTAAAATCATAAATGAATAAAACAAAAACAAACATACTTTCTATACTCTAAAAGTAGTTTCAATAATTCTTCATCCTTTATTTTATTGGGTTCCTGTCTATAAATAGCAGGAAAATCGGACGAAGTATCTAATTCATTACTGTATAATCTAAACAAGGGTTTTGCAGCCCAAGCAAATGGCATTCTATAGTTCCCTACTCTGTAAAATATTAAATATTTTTCCAATTACAAACAGTTAAAAATAAACGTTATACACTAAAACACATGCAATACAAGATGTTATAGATACCTTTGAAAATAAGCTTGAACTTGTTTATGTATTTTCATACCCAAACGAGGATCTTTTCCTGCTCGTACATATGGTTCGCATGCTTGGTATATGTTTCCTTGTAATATTTTATCAATTTTTAGTACTAAAAATATGTCAGGATGAGGATTTGTTATATTAAATATCGCTTGTTTTGCTTTTAGCCAGTAAATTGGAATATCCTTTAAATCACTTGGTATTTCAAAAATATTTTCTAATGCAAATTCTGTGCAATCTTCACTCTTAATCATATTTTGTACTGCTTCATGGTTGATATTAAAATAAAAATTTTCACTTATTTTTTTATTATTCCTGGCATCATATACACTTAAAGTTGTAAAATATGGCTCTACTTGGCACAAGGATTCTTCTTTATCTATTGGAGCTTGCAATCTAAATCTGATATTTTCACAACTCACAAAAACTCTTTGGTTAAATTGTTCTTTATATGGCTCAATATTACTTTCATTACATGTTTTGTTACTATTGACATTTTGCTGTGTAAGATACATTTGAAAAAGATATCTTCTATTTTTTCTTCTAGCTAATGAAATACTGATATCTGTCTCTTGAGAATACTTAATTAATTGTGGATTCATACTTTGTTCCAAGCCTTTCAATGTTCCATAAACCTAATTAAATATATATATATAAATAAAGAGTAAAATTCAATAATTTTTTTAACAATATGATTTTTAGACTATGCTTACTTGATTTGATGGAGGTGGTAAATTGTTACTTGTTTTGTCTAACCAAGCTGCATGTTTTTCCTCTTGTTGTTTATAGTGTTGAAGAACAGTGTTTAACTTTAATATCCAATCTTGTAAGTCATTTTCATTATCAGCAGCTAATGTGTATGATTTGTGTGGTCCATTCATTTTCAATTCAAAACAGTATTTTCCTCTTTTTGGATTGCGAATGATTTCTGTACAAAAATCCAAATTAGCAATTTTAGCATCCCCTTTCTTCTCATCTTTGAAAAACTCTAATATATAAGTGCCATCCACTTGCTGTCTTAAATGACAAAAACGCCTTTTAAATGACTTTGAACCGATATTATAAAACACATTACGATCACTAACTCCTATTTCTGGTCCTTTCATTAAATAACCTTCTTTTGTAATACCATCGCTTTTTACTGTTCCCTGAAAAATAAATATAACATAGTTGTTATATTATTTGCTTATCTGCAATATAATTACTATAAATGTAAATTATAATCTAAATCATACTAAAATTATATCTCTATTTATAAAAAAAAGCAGTCTAATAAAATAAAATTTGCATGGATATAAACAAATTTTACTCTAATTGAACTTACTTCTCCAACTTGATCAATATCAACGTCAATTTCGTAAATTTCATCCTTTATATCGTCAATACTTTTTCTTTCATTATGAATGCTATTAGTTACAAAAATATAGATAGACATGCAACAAAAAATGGTCAATTAATTATAATTATAACTAATATTTTTTATTCTAATACGTAAAGTTTATTTTGACAATAGTAAACATACCGAGGAAGGTCAAGATATGATCCACTATAGGCAGAATACTTATAATGTATCAAATTCCAATCAGTAAAATAGCTCTTTATACACTCTTTTGTCAATAAATTTGCTTCATCCTGAGTTACGTTTGGTGAAACTGAAACAACTGTGCGATATTGTCTAGGTAGAACCACTTGCTGAAAATAAATTAATTAAATTTTTTTTTTTGTAATTATAAAGTTTTCCTGTAATTAGTATATTATGCACCTAGGGAGTTAAAGTATGATCTAGGACATTCTTTATTTTTACTCCCGTGATGCGTATATTATTTTTTGTCTGGCGAGGTCAAAAATACAACTTTGCGATTGGGCACCAGGAGCAAAAGTGGCACTTTTAGCCCGCTAGGCAAAAAAACTACTTATTTTAAAGTTAAAACCTAAGAATCTGATTTGTAACTTGATTGAAAACAGTAATATTTGTCTCTGATAGAGATGTATGAGACAAACATTTGATACTAAATGTAAAATATTACAAACTTACAGAAACATCATCTGAAGGATACAATAGTAACTCTCGGTGGCTATCATTGTGAAGAAGAGTCTTATTTTTCTGTATGAAACTTTCAAAATCAATAGGATCAACCAGGTTTAGCTTGTTCTGAAAAGGAATAAACTTTAATTATTACAAATGTAAATGATAGGAAATTATTTATTTTCTATTTACACTATGTATAGCAGTCAACATAAATTGATTCAAATTAAATAAGATTACCTGGATAGTACTCTCTCGAACAACCTGTGAAACTGTTTCTCGAAGTTGTGCAGCCATTCCAGGTTTCCCTAGGGCTCTTGTGAACTTTCTTTCACTCATTATATTTATAAAAAAATGTTGAATTTTATTTTCTTATATTAAACAACTCGGTTTTCCATTCATTTTGCAGCATCACAACCGAAATTGTTGATGGATAGCCTCAACAATAAATAAGCTGTATTATTGAGATTCGGAAAATAAGTCCTTGCTGCATCTTAGGCTACATCAAAGCCGCCGTACTATAGAAGTACGATAATAAAAAAGGAAATATTATCGTAAAATATTTCTTAGTTGAATTTTAAGCGTTGACATTAATCGTTTAGTGACAGTAAAACTTATTAAAAAATAAGCAAAGCATTTTCTTTAATACTACTATAGTTGATTAGAGATAGGTTAAACTGGGGATTGAATGAACCAATCATAGTGTCGAGACAATTGAAATGGCCACAGCAACACAACTTACGTTGCGGCGGCAATTTTGTATTTCTATAACCTACATTTCATATTCTTTCAAACGAATTATTTATAAAAGTATGTTTTAATTGAAATAATATCACATTGCACTTCATTTAGTTTATTGATTGCAAATAATTTAGTTTTTTAGTCTGTAAGTATAAAAATTTATGTTTTGACCTAAAACGATTTTAACAAAGCGATTTTAAGAAGAAGAAATTAATGTTTTGTTTACATCTTGAGAAAATAATTCATAACAATGATTGTGTATAATATTTTCTATCATTTATAATCCTTGTGTTATCGTTTTCAGTTTCATGAACGTGTTTTCGGTGCGTAGTGCGTACTAGACCTACAATTTGTTATTATTTACTATATAATATACGACTATACGCAGATGGTACCGGCGCTAGTTGTACTCAAGATCATATAGGCAAAGTATAACTGTTTCTAAAAATGTAAAGAAAATTTCAAATAATAAGGACTTGCATTATCTCAATTGTACTGCAGATCTAAGGTATATTTATTTTCATGTATTAAATATACGTTTAAGAAAGCTTGGATCACTTATTGTAAATTTATTCTAATTAAATTCGTAATATTTTTAGGTTAACTACATAGATAATAAAATATAAACAATGTATTAGCTGCTTTTGTTTTGGTCAAGATTTTCTTATAACTTACAAATATTACTTATATTTTTTGATATTTTTTCTATCTATAATATACAAGAACAAACTTGAAAATGCCGGACATTAAAGTTACTCCTCTGGGAGCTGGTCAAGATGTAGGCAGAAGCTGCATCCTTGTATCAATGGGTGGGAAAAATATTATGTTCGATTGTGGCATGCATATGGGCTTCAATGATGAAAGAAGATTTCCAGATTTCTCTTACGTTGTCCCAGAAGGGCCAGCAACCAATTACATTGATGCTGTAATTATTTCTCATTTTCATTTGGATCACTGTGGAGCACTTCCATATTTTACTGAAATGGTATATAATGATACTTACTTTTAAACTTCAATATAGTTTATTTTATTATTTACCATTGTCATGACTTTTATTGTTTTTATATAGGTGGGATACAGTGGTCCAATTTATATGACTCACCCGACAAAAGCTATTGCACCTATTCTTCTAGAGGATATGAGAAAGGTTGCTGTGGAGCGTAAAGGAGAAAGTAATTTCTTTACTTCTCAAATGATAAAGGATTGTATGAAAAAAGTAATAGCTGTAACTCTCCATCAATCTGTAATGGTTGATACTGAATTAGAAATAAAAGCGTATTATGCTGGACATGTACTTGGTGCTTCAATGTTTTGGGTGCGAGTTGGTTCGCAATCAATCGTATATACAGGTGATTATAACATGACTCCAGATCGGCACTTGGGAGCAGCATGGATAGATAAATGTAGACCTGATCTTCTGATTTCTGAATCTACATATGCTACTACAATAAGAGACTCTAAAAGATGTAGAGAAAGAGACTTCTTGAAAAAGGTTCATGAATGTGTTGATAGAGGTGGTAAAGTACTAATTCCAGTATTTGCACTTGGAAGAGCTCAAGAGCTGTGTATATTATTAGAGACGTATTGGGAAAGAATGAATTTGAAAGCACCGGTTTATTTTGCTCTTGGTTTAACAGAGAAGGCTAATAATTACTACAAAATGTTTATTACATGGACAAACCAAAAAATTAAGAAAACCTTTGTACAAAGAAATATGTTTGATTTCAAGCATATTAAGCCATTTGATAAATCATATATTGATAATCCTGGTGCTATGGTAGTATTTGCTACACCTGGAATGTTGCATGCTGGTTTATCTCTACAAATTTTCAAAAAATGGGCACCAAATGAAGTTAACATGGTCATTATGCCTGGTTTTTGTGTACAAGGAACTATTGGACACAAAGTTTTGAATGGTGCTAAAAGAATAGAATTTGAAAATCGCCAAATCGTCGAAGTCAAAATGGCTGTTGAATATTTGTCTTTTTCTGCCCATGCTGATGCAAAAGGTATTATGCAGTTAATACAATACTGTGAACCAAAAAACGTAATGCTGGTTCATGGAGAGTTTGCTAAAATGGAGTATCTTAAACATAAGATAAAGCAAGAGTTTGGAATAAATTGCTACAATCCAGCAAATGGAGAAACCTGCGTTATTACTACGACTGCAAAAGTACCTGTAGATGCTTCATTAGCTCTTTTAAAATCGGAAGCTAAACGATATTCTGCTTTACCACCAGATCCAAAAAGACGTAGGTTATTGCACAGCGTACTGATGTGCCGCGAAGATGGGATTTGCCTTGTCGATGGCGAAGAGGTGATGCTTTACATTTTTTTGTTACAGCATATTTATCATTCCGATAAAATTTGAGTACTGATGATAGAATTATTTACTTTTTATAGGTTGTTAAAGCTGCTGGAATATCAAAACATGTCGTAAGGTTCACTTCTACTCTTCAAGTAAGGGATCCTGGACCTACACAATCTACAGTTCGAAAACTATTGCAACCACTGCAAGAGAGACTATCAAGTTGGACAGTTGAATTAGTTGATGGTTCTATATCAGTGGAATCCGTTCTGGTGAAAGTTGAAGGAGATGAAGATGAGCAGAAAAGTGTTTATATTTCGTGGACCAATCAAGACGAGGATTTAGGAAGTTATATTTTAGGTTTTCTACAAACGCTGCTTAATTAAAATTAATGTAAAACGAAAACGATAAACGATAAATTGTGTAAAAAAAAATATTATTTTTAAAAGTTTTTATACCATAAAACATATAATTTTTGTAAATATTAGGTGTATGTAAAATGAAATGTTAAATATCAATAAGTAATAAATTGTTTATTTTCTAATTCAAATAATTAATTACTTTTATATAATTACTAGTTTTTCATTTACTATTTTGAATCTTATAATAAATTTAAAAATTGATTAAAAGATTCTTCCATAACCTGATATATCATTATAGATTATAAATGCTAATTTAAATAAAAAATGGTGATGAAAAAGTAAAAAAAAAAGCTTTGTTAAGTTTACTTAGTAATTATTGGAATCAACTCTTTTTTATAGTAAGTGACAAAACGTGTTTGCAGTGTGAATAAGTATAAAAATCATAATTACAAAATTTAAAAGATAACAAGGATTTTTGTGTAATAATTTTTGCTATTAAATCAGCATAGTCGTAAATGGTCGGATGCATGGAATCTTTCTTTTAACCGAACAAGAGATTTGAAAAATTGAAAACTTGTCTGTGTAAATCCATAATACAATTTCAAGGCATTTCCTTTTGAAATCCGTATAATTGAGTAGTCGGATAATTAATAAGTAATTCTTTTTATTTTGTTAAAAAGTCTACTAAAATTTTTCTTATATTTCAAGAAGATAACAAATCTTCTCGTTATTTTTATTTATTATTGCACATGCTTCATTTAATTTTTTTCTTTGTTTCGCATATAAATTGATTTTACTGCCTGAGACAGATCTCGTTTGCGGATTTATATATGATACAATTTTTAATATTTTCGTATTTAAATTTAATTAAAATCACCTATATCACGAACACTCGATTGCCCGTTAAAAAATCACCGTTTCGCTCACTTCATATTTAACCCTTAATAAGGACATTTTTATCGTGGTGCATTTCGTTGAAATTGATTGCAAATTATCAAGATATATATAATGTATATATAAGCTATACTCTTTAGACCGTTTGATTTCTATATAACAAAAAAATAATCTCTTCTCGAAAAATGCATACTGCCCTTTAACACGTAACATATTCAGTTTACATTTCGTATGAATAGTCATTTACATCTATTAATGTAACCATTACACACACCATTTTCAATATTTCTCCAAACTTTACTAACTACGTGTTTAATTGTTTATATTTCATCCACATAATAAAATATGATATTTTGTATAATAAACATTATCCGTAGTATTTCAATCATTATATTAGTCTTCTCAGTAGCAAAGTCTCTGCTGCTTGTGTTATCAGCATGACCACGCATGCATTTGACACATTTATCTTCGTCTCTCCTTGCAAAGCGTTTTTCTTCGGACATGATTAACGCAGTACGTTTCTTGAAGTTATTTTTTTCCGGAACCACCCTGAAATACATCAGAAATTCAGTTAGAGTACTCGATATTAAAATACACGTCGCACATAATTCTGTCGATAATTGCGTCAACTTTATATAATTATCACTATTTGATCTGTAATTATCTTAAAGCAAGTTACTTTTTTCAAAGAATTTCATTACCTTTTTTAGAGATCTATAATTGCATTTCATGTATGGGAACGTACATGACACTTACATAATTTTGATAAATAAATACCTCTGACTGACAAAAAAATTTTTTTACACATACGCAGTGATACATTAAACGAAAAAAGAAATAACTATTTGTATCATACATCATTTATTCTATTAATTACTTTATGTTGGAACATTACTCGTATTTTTAGAAATTTAAAAAAGAATTAATGTGCATTCATGCTACAATGTGCAGGATTTTTATTTGTCATTCACTTGTAATGAAATAATTACATTGTTGCTAGGAAAATTTTGTGAATTAAAAAAGAAGTAATAAATCTTATGTACAAGAATTCACGACTTTCCTAAAATTTAGAAGAATATAGTACATTGTGCAACTAGGGAGGAAAGTTGAGTTTCTCTAGCAAAAATGATTGAGCACGAGGGCGTCTTTGACGCTAGAGTGATACACCAGTGCTCAATATCATTATCCAAGTCTGAAAAAGTCAATTGCTCCCTTGTTGCACATAGTACTTTTTTTAATGAGTGCAGAAATAGGACCTTTTCTTGCATGAAAGGTGAATAGGGAATCGGACATATCGAGTCGTCATAACGGGAGATTAAGTTCTCTTTCTCCCTCTGCTCACTATAGATGCTTGAAATGCTCGATTTTCCATTCATCTTTCTATGCAGGAAAAGGGCCTTTTTCATGCAGATATTGAAAAAATAATTATATTCATGGAACTTCCCGATTACGAAAATAATAATTGATAATAATGAGTATATCTAATGAAAGTTTCGATGTAATAAATAGATTGTTATTATTTCCATGCATCCCCGAAAGGACTTCGGAGATCCGTTAAAACGCTGAACGTGAAATTATAACTACAACTACTTATAAGTACTGTGTTGTATTTCGTATTATATTTTAGAAACAAATGTTAAATGACCTGCTTTAAGTTTTTTATATGAATGTAGACCTTTTTAAAAGTATCATTAGATTAAAAATTAAAATCATTGGATTTGTTATTAAAATTTTAAAATGCATATTATAAAAAAATTCCGTAACCAAACACAGAAACATATAATATGAAAAAAGTTAAATAAATATTTTTCTAAATTAGACATATCTGAATCAAAGCAATACATAAGGGTCAAATATCGAAATCATTATAGACTCCTACATCGGATATTATTTAACTTTTTTTCTCGAAAAATTGATGAAACAGTAAACCTGAAAGAACACCAAACTACATATAGTTATACACATACAATAATTTGTTTGTAAAAGCAAGTAAGCAAAAAAGTAATTAGATGCATTAATAACAGCTGAGTAAGATGCCTTAAACATAATATGAGAAACATAAGATAAGAAAACCGTTTGTTATGATATGGTGTTTTTATCCAGATTGTGTAGATTTGTAAATGTCAAATGTTAATGAAAAATGAATGAAAGTCTGAAAGCAAAAATTGTCAAATAAATATTTCGTGTTAGAAGCGCTAAGGTAGTATAATCTTTTAGTACATTATTTTTTCCACAATTTGTTTCGAATATGTAATGCACAGGAATTTTTAAAATTTTAAATTTAGTCGTGATGCCGTGAATTTTTCTAATTATATTAACGCACAGAAATTAATATTATTAACAAGTTATAACAGTTATAATAATACTAAAGTAGTTGTAATAATTTTAAATTAGAAAAGACTACAAGACTTAAATTTATTTTAATTGTAATGTTTAATTAACATTACAATTTTTAAAATGACTTAACATGTACTTTCCATACAAACTAAAATATATTTTTATATTGCATGGACTCGTCACAAAGTATGTTTACTAAGTTTGCTTGATCCCTTTACCCCAGTGTTTGTGCCACTAAAAATAAAAATTATAACTGTGCCAATTAAATCTATTAAATAATAGTTACAGTCTATAAAGTTAAATTTCTTTATCAATTTTATTTACACTTGAACCATTTCTAGTGTTATTTGCTTTGGCTGCCCTATGCCTATTTTGCTTTCTACGATTGCTGATTTTTCCGTTTAAAACGATCAAAAAGCAAATACCTTGATCACTAATATACATTTTAATTATAGTTCACCATTATCAGTGACACAAGGCGGTGTTTGTACACAAAAAATAAATAAACAAATAAATAAAAAGCCACTCTCGACTTTTGTAATACATTTTTACATTTGTATGATATGATGTTTGGGTTTTATAAATTTTTTTTATGTTTTAATATAAGACATTACAATAGAAAAAGGTGATTTGTGAAAAAAATGTTAATTCAATGATTCTTTTATCCTCAAATGGAAAATATTGTCAGGATTAATGCAGGTGCTGGTGCACAAAACAACAAAAAACACAATATAATAAAAATATAGATGTTAGTGTAACAATCACAATCACAGCAGTTTAAACTAAAATTTTTAGTTCACTTGAAGGAATAATTGTATAATTAGTTATACAATAAAACAGAATGAAATATTATATCTCATCAATTAATATTGTGAGCAACAAATACAGTTTGTTTTCTAATATTCAAAATATACATTAAACTTAACTGTATCAAATTTAGTTTGATAGTTAACCAAATTCTGAGAGTGGCTTAAAAACCTTAAAAAACCCAAAATAAACCCATTATTAAAAAAAAATAATTTTGATGAGGTATGAATTGGTAACATGACCTTTATCGATGGGATATATTATGATGAAAAATATTACAAATGAATGGATTTCCAATGAGTGGCCGTTAATGGATGTTGCGTAAAACGGAACATCGTTGAAAGGGTGACAAAATGTACAAAAAATGACCACTAGTTGCCTAGCATTAAACCTTCCAACAATAAAGGCAAAAACTAACGTATTGATGGAACACATTTTTTGTTTGCGTACCTGCGAATCTGCGCCTCTTTGCGACGGGTTTCTTAGTGGACTGTCAGAACAACCAAAACACAATAAACACATTATTGCTAAAACATGTTAAACTAGACACAATGGTTCTATATTTATAACGATAGCACTGTTGTAATATGTTCATTTCTTTTCGCCTTTTAGCGAACGAAGTTCATACTTTTTTAGGTTCAAATTTAGAAATGACTAAAAAATAGTTGTAATCGTTAAGTACTTTGTTAATTTATAACAAAGGCACATTAACTAAATCTCATCTATTCCACCACCAAACAAAAAATATTTTATGTAGGACTTTTACATGAGAATCAAGCTTTTTCAGTAGAACCATTACATACACCATCACTCCTTTATACATTGCTCATAAACAGAACAAACACTGGGAAAAGGGTTTGACAAAGAATTTACTGTTAAAAATGATTTCTTCCTATGAAATTCCTATACTATTGAAGAGAAATTAAGTCATTACATTAATAAAAAAAAATCAGTATCATTATGTCTAAAAACAAAGTTTACTTTAACAAATTATAAAAGAAAAATAACTCAACTTAAAAATTATATTAATTGTTAACAGTTGCAGATGTAATTTAAACATAAATATTCAGTCATGACAACTAGAAATATTTCTACGTCGAAGAACGGAAACATGAATTTCCAATAAATTACTTACAGTAAAACAGTCGTTCTTTCTAATTAAAAGGACATTTTTACGAAATATACAAGAATCAAAGAAATATATTATACTTTTTCGAACGAATCATAGTGCAGAAACAAATACTAATCATTCAAACGACTTTTACGATTTTTCGAATTCTTTCCAAAGATTACCTTCCGTTTTTTCTTGTGTTTTTTATGCTGCTGGCCGTTCAAAGGGGTACAGCTATTTTGTATAACGTTATCTGTCGTGTGACAGGTATTGGAAGCAATTTTTGAGATAAGGGAGCTGTCGTCAGTATCTTGTCGAGATTCAACCGAATTTTCAGGCTTAGTTAAGGAACAGTTTTCAAGCTCTGTGTTCTTGAGGAAGGATTGTTCTAAGGCAGCTATCAGACATTGTGCTCCTAACATTGGCTGCATTATTGATGTATGGATTATTAAATATCTACATTTGAATTATCAACATAAATTTCCAGAGATTGCGGTAAATCACTTTTAAAATGTTTGAAATAAATTTCATACATTTTATGGATTTCGCTACTAGTAATTTAAAAAATTTCAATTTTTAATCATAAAATGTATAAGATTATAGATTTTTCATATTTAGAGATTAGTTTGAAGCAATTTTGTTATGAAGCTCATTACAGAAATTTCATTATTACAGATATTGATACTATAAGAATAATGCATATAGTATCCTCATGGAAGATAGCAGTGCCGTTCGTTTGTTAACTGTTATATATAGTTAAAGTATTTTTAAACACCTGTAAATTTATGTATGAAATTGCTATGTTTAATCATGCTATTAAATTTCAGATGACTTGTTTAGAAAAGCAACTGTTTATAAAACAGTTTTGAGAGCAATAATACGGTTAGCTCGTTATACTGACCTCGGATTTTTGGGAATCAGTGGTAAGAGGACCATTTAACGTTGATTGATCTGAACTACTGCTGCCACCACATATTTCACTCTAAAATAATAACGGCAATTTTTCGTTATAGTCAGATTAAAAAAAAAATATTTAGCGATTATAATACCTTAAGTTGGGACATCTCCTGTTGAAGCTGTGAAACAATTTTTTTTTCTTGAACCAAGCTGGATTCACTCGCGCCAACCCGTAAGCGTAATTGCGCTATGTCTTCGTCTAATGCCGCTCTCTTTGTACTTTCACTGTGTAACTTTTGTGATAATTGTGTTTTTTCCTAAATAAATACAAACAATTATTAAAGTTTTGTTCTTAACGTTAACTTTTATTAAATAACTTCACACAAACCTGTTGTAGTTGTTCTAAAAGTGCAAGGTCCTGAGTTCTATTTTGAGAATGTGATTTTTGTGATTCTGATTTAGCTCCTTTAAAAGACTCTGCCTCTGATAACCTCGATTCAAGGTCTAATATTTTTTGTTGCAGCTATTAAATTTTATTTTATTAATAATTTATGCGACCACAGTCGTTAAATAAAAGTATTTTAAACTAAATTGATTACTTTATACATGTATAATTAAGTAGGAATTCTCGTAAAATTACTTATAAAAATTATATAAATTACCTCGTTATTAGACGAATTTTTGCTTTGCAAGTCACAAATTTCTACCCTAAGATTAGAAACTTCATTTTCTTTTTGTCGAAGTTGTGCCTGCCACCTCTTTTCTTCTGATTCGATATGACTCTGAAGTTTATTTAACATTCCTTCCTAAAATGGTGAACATTTAAATAAATTATTTTATTCAGAATAAATTTAAGAGTGTAAAAGTTCAATTTTCATAATCATACTATTTTTATATTAGCAGAGCAATTTAACTATGAAGAAAAACTTTTACACTTTTTTAAGAATATAGTTTTAATTTCATCAATAAATACCGTATCGTTTATAATTTGTTTATAATGATTAACCATGGCTAGTAAATTTTTATTAGTTTTTTCAAGTTCTAATCTGACACCTTCTGATTGAGAGACATTCTTTGTTTTATAGAGAGCTATGTTAACTTGTTCTTCAAATACTTTCATCCATTGATCATATGATTTCTCAGATATTTTAATTTCTGGGAATATCCTTTGAAGTAAAGCTTTAGTTGCTTCTTGTTCTTGCAGTTTAAGTTTGTGCACATCGTCCTGCAATCATTCAAAACAAGATAGATTTAAGAATTAATTTTTGTATTAAAGAAAAGGGGCTGTATATGATATCGGTATCACACAAAAATGAAAAAAAATTAATTACATATTATCACTGTAGTAATGACAACAGTCTTACAATTCGCATATACACTAAATGGACTTACGTTAGGTCCGGTATTGTTTTTAATACGGCTCTCAGCTGAATTAAGAGCTTCCATCACTTTCCAATTTTTTCTTCGTAAATCCTGTAGTTAGGAAAAAAATAATCAGAAAAAAAATTTAATGACTTGATGAGCGTTAAAAGATCTCAGATTTTATGAAAATATTAATATGATCCGAATTATAGTATTAGGAATATATTTTTATTCTATATCATATTTCCTGTTTTGTTTAAGTTGGATGAAAAAATGAAGTAAAGTGATGGAAGCATGTAGAAAGTTTGTTACTGAAACAATGTTAAAGTTATATAAAATAATTCTATCACATACATTGTTTTTTGATCTTTGTTGCTCCAAGTCATCTTTTAGTCTTGACGAAATACTATGTTGATCATTAACTGCACTTCTTAATGATTCAACTGTAGAGTGAAGCTGATCTAGTTCTTTTTCTTTCTGCGTTAATTCCGTCCTTAATTTGCTTAGTTGATCCTCTTTTTGAGATAATCTATAAATTTCAACAACAAGGAATCAATAAGATAAAGTTCTATTATGACAAAAAAATCAAGTTTTTTTTTTTCAAGTAAACTTACAGGTTTGTATTTTCAACAAGTTGAATACTATTTCTTTGAGATTTTTCTTCAATACCATTTTCTCGGCCTTCTACAACTGGACGTTCAGCAAAACCTGTCAGTTGGGATGATAACGACTCATTCTTCTCACACAATTGTTTTATTTCTTTTTGCAACTCTACTATAATACCTGACTGAAAAATATAATTTTTGTTATAAAACAATGTAATCCACTCCCACTCATATCGGAAAATGATGTTCAGAAATTCTAATGACTTTTATTTGATTGAACCACTTTATGCAATAGCATCACAATAATTATTTATAGCATGAAAAGATATTATAGTAAATATAAACGTATTGAAGTTTAATAAATAATATTGAGAGTTATGCTTACTTGTTCAGAAAGCCTATTATTCTCCTCTTGCAATCTCATTATTTGTAGTTGTAGTTCTCCAGACTTTGGATCCTTTGCAGAGCTACCAATCTTGGAAAATTCAGCTCGAGTTTGTGCTAAGATCTGTTGCATATCTCTAAGTTCTTCTTGGCATTTTTTCAAATCGTTCTGCGACAATTTATAATTATCCTGTGCTCTACCTAATTCGGCTTTAGTCGATTTTAATTCATTGCGAGCTTCGGTTAGATCAACTTCCAGCTTTTTGACGTCAGATTGAATTTTCATAAAGTCACTCTGCATGCTGTCCAAGTCCGACGAAGCCTTTTGTAATTCTTGTTCTTTCGTCTTCAGTTGAGATTGTAAAGTTGCTATTTGATGATTATCGTTGTCACTTGAAGAGTCGGGTTGATCGGACTTCTGCTCGTTCAACTCGGACTGCAATCTTTCCAATTGCTCCTTTAGAGAGTTTGCTTCACTTGCTTGGGCTTTAGCTGCGTCAAGTTCGGATTGCAACGAACTTATTTTTTTCTGCAATTTTTGCTCTTCACGGTGATGGTTACTGATTCTGTGCTCCATGTCAGTTTGAGCGCGTTGGGATTCCTAAAATTTTTTATTAATTTTTCTGGTTTTAATCAACATTTTAACGAGAAAAGTATAGATGCAAATTAATTTAAGAAAAACACTTTAACAGTTACATTCATAGCACAATACAATGCATAAAACTAAAATTAAACTTCTTGTGGAACTTGATACAGTATAGAAACATATTGTATAACCGAATAATACACCCTCTCCTATCCTAGTGTTCCGCTTTGCGTGACACAACAACCACTCTTTCATCGCGTTAAATGTTAGCTTTTCTGCACGTACTTCAGACACAATGGTACGTTAAAATTGCATTTCATCGTGCAAGAAATTTAATTCTAGCATTCATTAAAACATATGTATAAAATCAAGTTTTTTGATTTCGAAGAATTTCTTGTTGTATAATTATTCTAGATTTATAATGAAATAGATTATTTTATAATGATATAGGTACAAAGCCTATATCAATTTTTATATGATGAGTCATACATTCGTTTGATTAATCTCCGGACTTCAATAATTTAGTTATAATTTTAAGATATAAATATTCAACTTTCTTTTTGATTACCTGTTTAAAGCAAATGAAAAATAGAAAAAAGAACGTCAAAAAGTCGTAAAAAATGATTACCTCTAATTGTCGGATCAGTTCATGCTCAGCCTCCTTGAACTGTTGTATTTGCTCCTCAGAGTGAACGATCTGTCCCTGCATGATGTTCACCTGATCCGTGAGTACTTGTATCTCGTGATTACTGCTCTCGCAGGTAGCCTGCAACTCCTGCTGGAGATTCATGTTGACGCTCTGCAGTTCCTGGAACTCGACGTGCTTCTGAGCTAGTTGGGCCAGTGCGTTCTCGTTCTCGCGAATCTGGGCGATGTGCGCTTCGATCTGCTTGCGCTGAGCGATGAGCTCCTGCTGCAGCTGTCCATGGGTTTGACCCTGATCCTCTTGCATCTTGAGAATGACAGCGGCATCCTCGTTGACCTTGCTCTGCAGCTGCTCGATTTGCCGCGAGAAGCCGGCCTTCTCAGCCGCGTGGCTCTCGAGGATGTGCTGCATGCGAGTCTGAAGAGTCTGCACATCGGTCAGCTTGATCTTCAGCTCCTCCTCGAGCTGTCGCACGCGGGCTGTACCACGTGAACGCTCGCCATTGAGTTCGCCGCGTAGCTCGTGCAATTTGCTCTGCATCGAGATTGTCGCTTCTTCCTTCTCCTGCAGGGCTTTCTCCTTGTCGGCGAGCTGCTTCGTCAGCTTGATGATGGGGTCGGTGCGCTTGCCCATCCACTCCGTAACCTCCTGCGGGTTGTCCTGCTGCTTATTCAACAGCTGGTCGATTAGAATCTGGATTTCGCTGCGGCTCAGCTCGGCCTTCTGCACCAAGGACTCCAACAGAGAGTAGTTCACGCCGTCCTTCTCGCCTCCTACCGAAATCACCAACGAATTTTTTTTTTTTATTAATTATTCCTTTTATTCATAAAATATCTTTTTATTATATCCTCTCGCACCTCTTGAGCAACTTTTTTTGAGCCATTTTCAAATAGTCACGAAATTTGATACGTACGATCGATAAAAAATAAACGACCCCGTATACGTCTTATACGCCTAATTATTAATGTTCATCGGAAGGTAATTTTGCAAAACGCGCGAAATCAGATTTAGATTAACGTGCAATACGTAAGGTGTTCCTAATATAGAAGCAGCCTTGATGCTAGCTGTTCGGGACAATGACCCAAGTGTTTGAGCGAGAGAGCGAGAACAAGAGAGGGGTAGGGGAAGGGGACTGATTCTACCTCAGCCGCATTCCAGCGCTCTCAGAGGTATATGATTTTGACCTGGGCGAATTCCTTCGTAAAATGAGTGAGTAATAATTGCACCTATGCGCGCTCTCTCTCTCTCTCTCTCTCTCTCTCTCTCTCTCTCTCTCTCTCTCTCTCTCTCTCTCTCTCTCTCTCTCTCTCTCCTCGAAACATAAGTATTTAACTGCGCAGTCGTAGAGTTAAAAAAGCGATTTCGGAAAAATCACTTTACACCGTTTGCGCGCACGCGCCTCTCGAGTCGCACACTCGGCACACACAGGTATATATACGAAATAATCGAATCGGGTAATCGATGAATTATTTCGAGTGAAATAGAACGCGAACGCGTGCGACGAACTCACGGGATTCGAGGGCGCAAGTGAGTCTCTCTCTCGGTATGAAATCGCATTAAGCACCCGGTATATTGCTATGAAAACTAGATTTGTACCGACGCTTATTTAAGGTCATCGCTTGGATCGATTCTTAGCTTTAAATTATAGAGAAGAATATTGATCTCCCTGTATGCGCTTATTTCTCCGTCTACGTTCTCTATCTCTTTCTCTCTACGTTTCTTCCTTGGCCACCATATACAGTGATATGCAATTAATAAATTTAGGGTAAAGAGAGGGGAAAGTTACTGTACATATATAGCAAAAATAACAAGTGCTGTAGTCAAGTTTCGAGATAAGCATTGATATGGTGGGAAGAGACGAACGTTTATAAATGGGAAATACAAAACTCTCTTGCCGAAATGCACATGTCAAGGGTCTCGCTCGAATCGCCACGAGTCTCGAGATACATGTAACCGATAGCTTCGGGAAGAAAATAAAAAGAGCGATGAAGATGCGATAAAGCATCACGACTTATTTTTAAGAGCGCCGCGCGCGCGCGCGCTTATCACTCTTTCTTGCCGACGCATGTTTAAAAAAAACATTTTTACTGATTACGCGTAATCACTTTTTTTTTCACTTTTACATAACAAAAGCGATTTATTTTAAAATTTATGAGATAGAAGAAGGCTTAGATTACTCTTGATTTTTCGACTCACCGATTTGGGAGAGAATGTCGTTCTTCTTCTTGACTTTCTTGGATTCTTTAGCGGAAGACTGCACGGAAGCACTGACTTCCTTGACAGACTCCTTCACTTCTCTGGCTGATTCCTTGGCCTTTTCCTTCACTTCCTTTGCCTGTTCCTTAGTCTGTTGACCAGGAGAAGATAACTCTTTCTTCTCGTCTTTGTGATCATCCTTCTTCTTTGAATCCTTTTCCTTGGTATTTTTCTTAACCCTAGTTGGTGTTTCTTTTGGCGACTTGTTGACAGCTGGCTCTGACTGACTGATTTGATGTAAATTTTCTCGCTGTTGAAAAAAAAATTTCTCTCTTATTAAATACCATTAAATGTTGATAAAGACAATAGTTAGTAAAATAATTTGGAAATGTGAAGTTTAAAATGCTAATGAAAGAAAAATAAATATTGAGGATGTTTTCTAAACCCATCTGTTATACAAATGCATGCAGAAGCTACTGGGACACTCACGCTGTGACTTCTAATGAGCTCCAGATCATCCTTTGGTTGAAGGACACTGAAGTGATTGCCCTCTGGTGAAAGGAGGGGTTGTGAGGGAGAAGGTTCAGTGATGACAACCACAGGTTCATCCTTATTCACAAGTATTGGTTTTACCTTTTCAACTTTCCCTTTCTTCTTACCACCCTTGCCATTTTCCTAGTATTTAATAGCAAATAAACAAATATATTCCCAAAGGCTAAGCCAAGCATGCAAAAAATATGATGTGAAGTGTAATATTTCTCAATTTTTGCATAATACTGTTAAAACCAAATTAGAAAAAGCATAGTGTGATCATACACATCCAGTGTTTTGTTCATGTCAAAGTTTAGTCAATTAGCATGCAAAATTTGAACAACCTTTGTTAAAACACAATTAAAATGACGCACCTACTTTAATTTGATAGGACTATAGAATTTACAAGTAAGTAATATTTTTATATAGGCTTATTTTTTTATCATTTCATTCTTTATTATTATTTTCATTTTATTTTAAAAAATAATTTAAATGTTTATTCATATGCTAGTGAGTACGGAAATGATACTCCTTATAAAATTGTGACGATTTAAATTGCCTGATCACAAATTAAATAATTTACTTTTTCACCTTGAAGAATTTTTTTTCTTGACTTCTTACCAAGCAAAAATACCTGAAATTAATAAATCCAAATTGTCAAGTTCTTTTAAAATTATCAACCTTTTATGTTGTCATTATATTACTTCATTACTGATAAAATTAATAAGAGAATTTAAAGTATGTTCCGAACATGCTCACTTATTGCTAAATAAAATTTGCAATTTTCATAACATGTTATAAGTTTTGCAGATTGATTATTGAAAGACTTACCAAGGCATAATAAATTTACAAGTTAAAATTTGTAACAAAGTTCTTGAATAACATATATAAAATTGCATAAAATACTGCAATGAAATACTTGTTTACAAAGAATTTTTTAATTCAAACATTATAAAACTTTACAAAATTATTTAAAAACATGTTAATTTTGTTGCTATGGTGATAAGAAATATAACTGAAAATAAATAAATGACTGAAACTGTCATAACAATCTATAGATCAAATCATACGTTGATTGTTTCCCTGCATAAATTATTAATACTCTGCTTTAGTATATTAACAATGAAAAGTTTAACACAGAAGCACTGACTGGAACATAACACATTATATTTAAGTCCTTCTGGATGACCTACATGTGCGACATCTGATATGTGAACTAGCATACCATGTTTCATGCGAGAAGTAAATGAAAATTTAAGATGCTAAGTAGTAAATTAATAACACAAGTATCAAAGTCAAGGAAGGTTAGAAAACAACTGTTTTGTGACGAGTCCTAATGACCAATATATATCTAGTAGAATTTTGAGATAAATGAAAAAACTGGTTAGATAATTGTCAATCACCCAGGTACATGCTTAATTATACTTAATTGATTATTGAGTTATTATTACAGGCTAACATTATCAACAATGGTTGACAAGTCGAGTAAAATTTTGGTGTTATAGTAAACAACAATGAGGGTAGCTGTTTTGACATATCAAATTAATAACATACTTGCATAGAAGGCTCGGGTTGTAAGATTTGAGGAGTTTCTTCAAACTGTACATGCTCAGGTTTGTCTTCCTTGTCCTCTTTCTCTTCTTTCTTTTCTTTCACTTTCTTTCCAGTTTTGTTTTTATGCTTTTTCTCTTTACCCTTTTCTTTTTTCCCTGTGCAAATGAATGAACAAATTCATGATTAAATCACAGATAAGTGCACTAACATGGGCAATTAAAGTGGTAAAACTTACCTAATAAAAGGTCGTCTGGTAGCTTTCGTTGTTCAGCTATGGCCTCTTCGTATGACTTCTCTTTCATGGCAAATACAGATACAAAACCAATGACTAATGCAGAGATGACAACAACTGCCACATATACCAATCCTGTTTGGACATCCATTTTTCTTGCTGCCTCTGATGATGTTCTGCAGAATCGAAACACATCGGTCATTAACAGCAGCGCGCACAGAGCATCAAAACTATATCTCAAAGCGCGACATAATAACATCGACTAAGCCTTGGCATGGGACACAAGCGGGCAGGTAGGTAAGTATTGGGCGAGGAGCAGCGAGCGGCTATATAGTCGTGTCGTTGTCGTAGCCGCCCTCGCCGGCATGCAGGTGATATCGCCCCGGGGAAACGTGGAATGGAGCACACGCACGCAGGCGATGCAGAGGAATGAGGAGAGAGGAGAGAGAGAGAGAGAGAGGGAGAGAGAGAGGTCTGGAACAGGAGCATCAGAGCAAGTGAATATAAGAGAGTACAGACGTGGATGCGTGGAATGCGGGGTGGGCGCGTATATTATAATGTACTTTTCTACGTGTCTCTGCTACTTGGCGCGCGAGAGCGAGAAAGAGCAAAACTCTCTCGGCGGGGTTACGTACTTGGGGCGCTCTCGTTACGTCGGGGGCGGCTTCCTCGTTCTTCTCTCTTCTCTCTCCTCTCCACTCTCCGTCTCTCCGCGACACTCGTCTATAACGCTGCGCGCTCTCGCTCGCTCCTCTCTCTCGCGCCTCTGCAGCAGTAATTGTACACGAGATTGTATGAGACTGCTCCACTGCACACTCCTCGGCGCCGAGAGAGTACTCTTTCTCTCTCACTCTCTCGATAGAGAAAATTATGGCGGCCGGACGTGAAGTCGTCTCACTGCTCTCTGCGCGCAGCAGCGGCAGTCTCTGCTCTACGTTCGAGAGAGAGGCGCCTCGAGAGAGCGAGAGAATTGAGGAAGAGTTTTCAAGCCACGCCTATTGAAATCACGCAGCTCTCGATTGGCGGGCACCTCTGCCACGTATGCAACGGCGGCAGCGACTGGCCTCCACGCAGCAGCCAGAGTACCACGACGACCGCGAGAGATACCGTGCGGATACACGACGATACTTACGAGATACACACACTGTCTCTTGCTCTCCCACGGGTCCGGCGGCACAAGTAAACGTGTGAGCGCTCGCGAGACGTGAGTTCGGGCTTTCCGCAAACTCCCTACTGACACTGTTCACCCGAGGTGCGGGGCCACTCTACTACTGTAGTCCCCACATATACATATACACTGTGCGCGCACGCGAGATTATACGCGGCTATATTGTACTATAATACACGTCTCGTGCTGATCGCGGTGTTTTAATGTATGTATATATATTCAGTTCTTATTGCTGTACGCAGTGCTGCTGCTCACTGCTGAGAGCCGTCGCGACTGCCAAGTCGAATGTGCCTCGCTGTGTGCGTCGTCGACGACGTGCCGTATAGTGTGCTTCGACTTTCTCGCTCTTTCGCGCTCGCGAATCGTCGTTCCTTCGCTTCGCTGTCTCACTCACTCATATTCTCTTTTGCTTCAGTGTTGCGCTGCTGTGTCCGTTCTCTTATATATACCTATACGCGAAACGCGACAGACTTAGCTGCTCTGCGGTTCTGAGAATTTAAAAAGCGCATGCGCTGTTATACGCGCATATCACACACCGCATCTTACACGTCGCCAAATTTAAATGCGTTTTTTACAGAGGGGAACGCGATTACTTTTAGTTTTGGTGGAATTGAGACTTTTTCCAGCGGAACTTTGATACTTATGTCTAGAAACAGGCAGACAATTAATAATAAAAAGAGGAAACAAATTTATTCAGAAAGCAGATAAAGAATAGTAATCAATGAAAGTTGATAAAGGACGAAACTAATCAGACACTGATTTGTAATAGCTATCTTTTTTTTATTATTTTTAGGATTCTTCATAAGATTAATAGAAATGTTTAATTTGTATTGTTAATAGTTTAATATACAGTCTTTAGGTCAGCTATTAAAAAGGTATTATACTGAGCAGTCAGAGATAACAATTTTTCCAGTAGCATAGTATGATTTTGTTCTACTTGGTCTATTATTGACTCTTCAAATTTTTCAGTATCCAATGTTATTTTTCTTATCTTGTCTTCCATAATACTGATTGTTCTATAAATTTCATTTTGTTCAATTTTTTCTACCAATTTACTATAATCTTTTTTAGTAGTTCTCACTTCCTCAACAACTTTTCTTTCTTCTTGAGAATTATCAAAAGTTGTTAAATCTTGCATAGATTTAAAATTGTGTTTATATGCACTTGTTTGACTTCTTATTTTAAATTCTAAGACATCCAATTTATTAATAATTTCACGGAGTCTATTAATTTCTTGTTTTATTTCATCAAGTGTCTTTTCATTGTGACTTTCAAAATTTTGATTCATCAGTATTTGGAGCATTTCCATTTCATCAGGCATTAATATACTACTGTCAAAGTTACCATTAATACTGTTTGATATTTGTTCAAGGCGCTCCACAATTTTCTCTTCTAAGTAATTCAATTTCTCAAATTCTTCTGCTCTATCATTTCCAGAAGAGGATATATTGCTCATTACATCTTCTTGTTTTTTCTTATCATTATACTTTAGCTGGTTCTCTGGCTGATCTTCATCTGTTTCACTTTCTAATTGTTTGAGTTCTTGTTCAGCATCAGCAATTTTTTTCTGAATTTCTATTATTTCTTTCTGTGCTCCATTTTCACCTTCAAGTATTAAACTATTATTATCTTCATTTAAAAGCCCCTCCCTTTTTTGTTCAGTTTCAAAAATTTTTAGGTATAATTTATATGCTTCTTGTTTAATCTAAAAAATAATATTTAATTAAATATAAACAAATATATACTACTTGTATTAATTTATAAAAAATATTATTATCTTACAGAAAGATGAATTCTATCTTCTAGTTCGGATTTTTCATTGATTAATTGTTCATATTCAACTTTCAAACCATCAAATTCTTTTTGTATTTGATTCTTTTCTATGTTAAGTCTACTTCTAGCTTCTATTTCTCCATATCCATTTGAATTTGTTCTATTTTCTAATTCTTTATTTAATTCATTTATTTTATTTTCTGCTGACTGACGTCTCTCAAAATTATGGTGTATCTCTGCATCTTTTTGATCCTGTAATTCTTTCAATTGCATAGCCTGTTGCTTTAATTCTTCTTTATCAATACCAACAGTCATTTTATCCAAACAAATGCTGTAGTCTTTTATTTGATCTTGCAACTCTTTTAAAGCAAGATCTTTTGTTTTTTTGTTATAATATATATCATTTGATTCCTCATTTCTTTTTCCAAAATTACGAGTTAAAGTGGCCATTTCTTGATTCAAATCTCTGATTTTTAGATGTAGCAGTTGTTTATAATACCTTTTGTCCTGAATTTGCCTGAAAATATAAGTGTTTTAGAATAACAGTGCCATGTAAAGAAGAGCAAACATTATCTATATAATTATAAAATACCTAGATAATCTAGGAACACCTTGAGCTGAACCAGGACGAACACCTGCTGAACCATGCTGTGTCATAGGTCGATCAAGAACCATGATATTGGACTGAGGAAAATTTCTTGGCAAGCCGGTATTCATGCGTGATAAATTGGCTGAGTTATTAATCCTTGAGCTAGCAGTAGGAACTCTGTTTAGTAAAGTTGATGCAGACGGTGGTCGAGACATATTCCTGTTACTTGTTGGTGGCCTAGAAATACCATATTCTGTGATGTCAGTTTTAACACCTCTACGAGAAGTTGGCCGCTCCATCTTGTTGTAAGATCTGGACACTGGCCGATCAGAGAAGCCATTTGGTTTGTCAATCGGTTCCTGCTCCCTTCTCCACCTTGTCACAGGCCTTTCTCCAGATCTGCTGATACTTGGTCGGCCAGAGTCCATATTTTGTCTAATCTATGTCTGTGATGCACAAATGTAACTATGGAAACCAAAGGATTGCATTATCTCCTGTATACTGCAAAACAAATACAGTACGTTCAATAGTACAGTAGAATAGAGTACAGTAAAAGCAGAGTAGATACCTGTTACAATTAATAACTACTTTGCTCCATTCAATGATTTCGGAGCAAACGGGATGACTACTCAGAAACTCCAAAATTTAAAAGTCGCCATTTTCGCGCTACAAACAGCACATAATTTGCAGAACCACACTAACCGACCGTCGATATAGAACTGCGATCCTGCTCATGAGCCAACCGTTGGTAATCAAAGCTCCAACCCGCATAATCTACAGTCGACATTCTAGAACCCCATCCCACGATCTCATCATCATCATCGGCGCTGTAATATTAGCGGCGGCAGGGCGGCTCTTTCGCTCGCTCTCTCTCCCCCTCGCGCCGCCACTCTTTTGTATTATATATATAAAAAAGAATAAGCGCGCCGCGCAGCGTGGGCTGGTGTACTTATGCGTCGTGTGCGCGCGCTCAGCAGCAAAGCAGCGGCGGTTAGTCAGGCCGGCCGATGTGTGCGAGCACACACGGTGCACACAGGGGCAGTAGGTAGAGTAGTCGCTAAGCAACATATATAGGTAGGGTAGGTATATATTATCCAAGCTCACACTCTGCTTCTCTCTGCGTGGACGAGCGATCGTGCGCGCGCGCACACGCGTCCAAGAATATCCATCCTCTCTTCTAGACCGCACACCGTGTCACCGTCGTCATCCTTTCTCTCTGACAGTGTGCTTAGTCGCGGCTTTGTTGCGCGCGACGTCGGCTGTGCTCTCCGAGTTTTGTAGTGCTAACTACACTGCTATTGCAGCAGCAGAGTGTTTTGTGCGTCTGTGTGTGTGCGTGCGTGTGTGTGACGGTTGGCGCGGCGCGAGCGCGCGAGTCGGGTGCAGGCAAACCGGTTCCCCTCTCTCACAGTTCCGATCTGCAGTGGAACATACACACGCTCGCGCACATATATGCACGTACTTACATATTGTGTATATACTTGCTTACTAAACAAAACGAAAAACAGACGACGATAAGGAAAACGAGGAGGAACGAGAAAGGACGAAAAGTGTGCCCAGCTGACATGCGTGCCCGCGACGACCTCAGACTGTCCGTGTTGTTTGTGTTTGTGCTGCTGCTGGTGCCCGGTACATCTACCACCACCACCTCCTATTAAACTGATCGGCGCGCACCGCAGGCTCACGCTGCGTGCGCGCTAACCATACGACAGCGGCAACGCCTATCCAACGAGACACCTTGTCGACCCTCGCTCCCGGCGGCTATCCAGCCATGGACGAGGAGGAGGTCGACGGGCTCAAGTCGCCCATTAAGCGGCTTGGCTCCACCAGGAAACTCCTCGTCTTCAACAGTGAGTATACGTACATTATCCTTTCTTTGTCATTTCACACTGTGTATACCTACCCACTCTCCCTTTGTGAGCGCGCGCCGATCACCGATCGCCGCTCGGCCACTTACCCAATGTATACATATAACGAACAGGCGCCTGCTTGCCTCTCCCTCGATGCTTCCAATTCTGCGCGTTTTCCCGATAACTGTACGTGGATAATAGGGGAGGAGAGACGCGGACGCGCGGACGCTTTTAGACGAAAAAAAAATACACGCAGACACTTCCGCTGTGCCGATTAAAAATAGCCCCCCGCTCGCGCGCGCGAGAGAGCGCGCAGAAGCGCGAGAGCAACCTTGGGAGGAGCGCGCGCGCGAACTTGCGAGTGTATATACATGTATATGTATATAACACTCTCCCGCGCGTGTGCGGCTCTCTTTTTCGCTCTCCATTAAAAATCTGCTCGAGTATAATCTGGTCGAAGGGAAAGGGAGCTACCGTCGTCGTCGATGAATGAATCGGAGCACACTTTGCAGAGACAAGGCCGCTTATACATACACCATTGAGCAAGCGCGCTCTCTCGAGCGTCTATCCATCCTATCTATCGGCCGCAGCAGCCTATACAACTGGTATAATATCCATCCCATCTCTGTCTCTGCGTATACCAATACGTGCGATGGCACATTGGCGCCCTCGCGCTAATCCAAGCCCTCTCACTCTGTTTACGCTACGAGAGACAAAGCGCGCTGCGCTGCATGTTGTCACAGTCATGGTCACGCACCCGGGCCGGACTACACGTTCGTGCGTGCGTTCGTTCCTTCGTTCGGGAACAGCTGCGAGAGTCCCCTTCGCGCCCGCGCGCCGCTCAGCGGCGAGCGTATCGTCCTCTATCTCTCTCTTCTACATATACGTATCCCGTCGCCGCTGCTTGCTTGTTCGCTCCCCGGCTTGCCTGTGCGCTGCGCGCTGCTATAGGTAACTCCCGCAGTCCCGCTGCTCCCGTGCGCTCTACAGTGCGTGCGTGCTCGTGCAGCCGAGCGCGAGCGAACGTTTGCGTTCTTTTAGACTACCTATACCTACTTACCATTAGCTATCATACACCCGCGAGTCGCGATATATCTCTTCTACTCTCCCTCCGCACCAGGAAGACGGAAGAGAGCTAGCTCCGTAAGAGTAAGAGAGAGGGCCAAGGGGCAGCCGCCTCGGTTGCCTGGCGACCAGCCAGAGACGAGAGAGAGAGCAGCAGCAGCAGCGGCGACGATCCAGTAGTTCGATCCCAGCCGGCGGCGCGAGGCTGCGCAGCAGCAGCCACCCTCGCCTCCTTATATATTATATATTCTCTCCGCCATTTCCGCGCTCGCGGTGGGGCACCCCGCGGGGTGTTGGTGCTAGTGTTAATCGTTATGGGCCGCCGCCGGCCCATCGCGCCCCGATAATTGGTCGATCCATTGGCCAGCGCTGTCAACCGCGGCTGTGCACGCATTATCGTCCTTTCTTCCGCCGCCGCTGAGCACATAGCCGCCCGCCATGTTCCAGTGCATAATCCAGCAGAGGAACGGATGGATCCATCCGGCCAGCGCCGACACCAAGGACGTCTTCCCAGGTAAACTACTCCTCCGCGCCTTTCATTCTTCGTTCGTTCGTTCGTTCGTCTTTTTTTTTCCCGCGATACACACACATACATACACAACAACAACGCCTACGACGCTTTTTCTTTGACCTCCCCTCCCATTGCCTACCGCCCCAGCCTCCCTCTCTCCCTCCCTGCCTCTTCGCTGATACTCTCGGCACCGTTCTGCGTGTGTTCCCGTGTCGGTGCGCCGGGCGCATCAGGTCGCATCGAGCGAGCTCTCCGCCGCTTGCCTTCCAATCTCGCACTCCCTCAGATAGAGACTTCCGCTTACTCTCTCTGTCGCTCCCGTCACCCTCCATTTATTGCATCCACACGCATACACATTGACATCTACATATCTGTAAATATATATATATATATACACACACACACACACACACACACACACACGCACACACGCACGCATGTATCAGGGCAATAAATCAGTCGAGATTTTCAAGCGAACGTCAGTCGACCCTGCCATAGTCCCGCGCTCCTCACAATCGGAAGTGGCGATAATATAAACGAACCGAAATCCGCCGCTCTCGTTATGAAAAAGTCATCATCATAATCGTTGTAGACACATATTGCTTATATCTCTTATCCCTCGCTAGCGCATAAATCTGTCACGGTAAAGTCATGGGAACGGACGCGATAAGCCACACTGATATACTCGCGCGCGCGCGGCGCCGGCTCGACTCTTTGCGCCCTACGCAATTAGTTCGGAAAGAAGAAAAGAAACGAGTGTGTATGCTTACACACACGTACACGTAACGCGCGCGCATACACTGAGGGGGAGCAATATACTCTCTGCGCAAATAGCTGGAAACGCCGGAGCGGCTAAGCTCTCGGCTTTGCTTTTTCCAGCTCGAGCGTGTGCAGTCAGTCAGTCGGCGAGCCGCGCGTAATTGCGCTTAATTCATGCCTTGTCTCCGACAACTGCTGCTGCTACGCGTGTGCGTGTGTCCTTGCACCACATGCACTCGCCGCGTCGCTGCACGTTGTTATATGCGCTGCATATGGGAAAAGTCAAAAATCCATTCACGCATGTCACGTGAAAGCGATAGCTGTACGAGAGTAATCCTTGTACAGCGGCGTGTAATAGATACACCGTACAATCTTCTCTGCGTCTCTCTTGCCCCCTTCCATCGCGGCTGCTCGCTTTGTTATTATTTACTTCCGCCAGATAAGAGTGTACATACGAGCAGTGTGTGTGTGTCTGCTGCCGCTGAGCTTGCTCTACGCGCTCCTATTATGTCCATTATCTCACAGCGCCAACAGCTCGCTCGCTCGCTGCCAAATGCTCTCCTCCGCTCCGCGCGACCAGACTATTCACTATCGTGATAATTGGCTCTAGCTAGCTCTCTCGGTACAGCTATTCTCTCCGTTATATTACTCTGTTGCTCTGCACTTGCCGCTCAGCCACCGCTGACAGGCGAAAAACGACGTGCCGTATAGCTCTGCATGCTGCACCTTTCCCTTTCGCGATCCCCTAAACAGCCTGTACATAAAGCGGTGTATAGGCTCCAGTCTATGTGTATATCTTACTACTGATCCACTTTCAATATCGTTTATCTCTCCACGTTTCAACGTTTAGAAAGAGAGAGAAAGAGGTGCGCGCCCCAGGCGTTATGTACCTGGATATTTCTTCTCTCTCGGCTCGGTTTTTCCTTCGCCACCTATTATTTTCACCGTTAAGCGCCGTCCGCAGTTGAGAAAAGTCAAATGCCACCTCTCTCTCTCTCTCTCTCTCTCTCTCTCTCTCTCTCTCTCTCTCTCTCTCTCTCTCTCTCTCTCTCTCTCTCTCTCTCTCTCTCTCTCTCTCTCTCTCTCTCTCTCTCTCTCTCTCTCTCTCTCTCTCTCTCTCTCTCTCTCTCTCTCTCTCTCTCTCTCTCTCTCTCTCTCTCTCTCTCTCTCTCTCTCTCTCTCTCTCTCTCTCTTTTCTATCTCTGTCTTTCTTGCAGTAGAGACAGAGAAAGCGCGCGCTCCCATTTTTCACCGGACCGTGAGGCGCGTAAAACAGATAATATAATGTCCACTACTGCCATGTGTTCGACTCGATTACTACTACTGCTACAACTACTAAACGTCTCTCGCCACTTTTCATCCTCTCTCGCCTACTCCCCCCGACACTAATGAAATCTTCATGGGCAATAAACTGAACATTCTCATTCCGCGCCGTGATATACGTACCATAATATTTCGAGCAGCTCTTATATTTTCCCCCGGCAAATATACGTATTATATATACACACACACACACACACACACACACACACACACACACACACACACACACACACACACACACACACACGCGCGCGCGCGCACACGCCTATACCATAGAAAGTTTTCGAGAGCCGAGCGAGCTGAGCGCGCGCATAAAAGCTACCGGGCGAGTTTTTACCGAATATTGAATATCTCTGAAATTTCCAATATATATATACACATAAACTTTCTCCTCTCTATATGTATATTTCTCTCCGCTTTTCACGACGGCCTCGACCCCGCCGTCGGCGAACGCGCGCTTCTTATACCGCGCTCTCGCGGAAACGAGAGAACTGCAACCTCACCTCTCCGTACTTACGGGATTAGGATTCGCCTATACCTACCTATACTTACGTGCATCACATGCGTGTGCATTCGCGCAGGGTGGTTAGCCTCATCCTCTCTGCGGTGAATACGAATACACACGCACGCACACGAGTGTATATTTCGAGCGGAGGCTCTCTCCCTTTCCGCCATGCCGCCAGAAGCCGGAAAACTGCAGCTGGCCACGAGAGTAAGAGAGAGAGAGAGAGAGAGAGAGAGAGAGAGAGAGAGAGAGAGAGAGAGAGAGAGAGAGAGAGAGAGAGAGAGAGAGAATGAAAGAGAGCGGGGCGGGAGGGGGACAAGGAGGGTTGCCAGCCGACTATTTCTGTCCTCGTCATTGTGGGGGCGGATCGAGCGAGGCCGATTCTCTCTCTCTTCTTCAACTCGCGAGCAGCGCCCGCCGCCGCGAAGAGAAGAGCCGGCATGAAACACGCGCTAGTGTATCACATGTACGTGTGCGTATATATATATATATATATATATACGTGCGCATGTAGCGCCAACAAAGCCCCTTGACTCTTCCGATGCATCGACACGGAAACGCGCGCGTGGCGTTTCATCTCTCGCTCGCTCTCACTTGGCGAGCGGGGTACTGTTTTCATTTCCTCCTCCACCCCCCGCACGCTCGCGCAGCCCCCGCTCTTCATCGATCTTGTTATACTTCGTGATTCCACGCTCGTTACCTCCTCCCGAGAGCTATTTCCACGGCAATTCGTGCGGCGCGTTTTGTCCTTCGGCACTCCGCACGTGATAGGGACACAATGTAAGGCAATGAAAAGCCCATCATCTCTCGGCGAGACAAGCGCGCTCGCGCGCGCATGAACTACCTACTCTGGCTCCCCCCTACATATGCGACACGGCGACGATTATTCTATATCGTCGCGAACGGCGCGTGTAATGTATATAAAACGTCCAAAAGAACACTGCGTACATATTATACGGGAGGGAGGTGGGAGAGCCGTTACGTGCTACAGTGCGTTTGCCAGCAAGCACTCTGGGGGTCAAAGCTCGAGGATTTTGAATGGCCATGTGGTGCGCGTGGTGGCGAGTGAATGACGCAGAGCGCGAGGCAGCAGGCGAGCGCACGCACGCAGGAAGGAAGGAAAGTGAGAAAATCGATAATGCAGCGCCACGATTCCTTGAGCTCTTGCGCGAGGGGTTCGCTGCTGCCGCTGCTGCTCACTCACTTCTCCTCGTCGCGCTTATTAGCCCAAAGCCCTACACGCGCACGCTGCTGCGTCTTTCTTTCTTTCTTCTTTCTTTCTTCTTTCTTTCTCCTCTGCGCGTCCCGTCGTCGCCGTCGTCCCGTTTCCGCTTTCTCGCAGCTGCGGGGACGGAGTGAGAATCATGATTTCGTTATATGTCTGTGCACTGTGTGGTAATGTTTCGAGAGGGGGGCATGAATGTGTGTGCGATGCTATATATATACACACACACACACACACACACACACGCGCGCGCACACACACACACACACGGAGGGCAGTAGCAGCAGCCCGATTTCTCGACAACAAGGCGCAATAGCGCGCGTAATAAAATAACGAGGCCATAAAGCTCGGAGAGTGTGCACGTCCAGTTGAGAGAGAGCCGGGTCAGATAAGAGGGAGGGAGAGAGAGAGAGGCGAATCAAGTGCAGCACATACGTTTACTGTGGGTGTTGTATAGAGTTAGTTGATAGTCGTCGACAAAGTCGTTGATGGCACACGCAAAAACCCGAGTGGCTCGAGCGATGAGCGTGATGCGTACACGTATATAGTCCCACGACGACGAGGAGGAGGAACGGGTTGATTGCGCTCTCCGTCCTCCTCCCAGCCGATGAATTATTCATGTATGCGCGATCTAATGAAGAGAGAAAAAAAATACACGCGGCTTTTCCCGTTCGACCGGGGCGCCTCGTCGCACCGTTATCGAAAACTCACGCGTTCACGCGTAAACGTATAAGTGTATATATTCTCCCATCGTAAAAAAAAAGAGAAGCAGAGAGAAAAAATATTATCATGATTCCACAGACATCCGGCTGCAGCTGAACGAGCAGCTACGATGCCTCGACGTGCGCATGGAGGCGCAGGTAGCGCTGGTAGCCGAGCTCCAGGACTTCTTCCGTCGACGGGCCGAGCTCGAGCTCGACTACAGCAAGTCCCTCGACAAGATGGCCAAGAGCATACAGATGCGGCACAAGGAGCAGCGACAGAAGCGCGAGCAGTGGCCCATGTTCTCCTCGTACGCCTGCTGGCAGCAGCTCGTCAACGAGACCAAGTCCCTCAGTCGCGATCACGCCGCGCTGTCCGAGATTTATAGCACGCATCTCGTGGGCAGGCTCAATCAGGTCATGGAGGACGTGCAGCGCATCTACAGGCGTGTGAGTGTCGTTGGGATTTTTCGTATGATGACGATGCTTTGGAGAGATCTGTGTCGAGTTGTTCTGCGGGGATTGTTGCGGATGGAGTCTGGAGAAATGTTGGGATATGGTTTTTTGGTTGTAAAGTAGGAAAGGAGCCGTGATGGAAAGTTGAGCTATAAACGTTTGGAATTGCATAAAGTTTAAAGCTGCGAAAGTCGAAAGTTGTGAATGTTTTTTATCATTATTTGCAACAAAAATGCTGAAACAAAAGCTATTTGTAGTTTCGAATGTTCATGTAGGGAACGAAAGATTTTTGCCATTTTTAAATTTATCCAGACTAACGATAAGTCATTTAATAAATCCAAAAACTCATAATAGCGTCGTTTTAATGATCACCGCAAAAAAATTCAAATAAAGCCTAACTTCACTGCGAACTTTCGAAATGTCAAATACTTGAAACAAAGCTGTATTTCAAAGTTGTATTATTCGGTTCAAAAAAGTTCTACCTGTAGCTGAAAGGTAGAAAACAAAACAATAGATAATGAGTGAATAGCTGTTTTTAAAGTTAAAAATTTATTAATGTAGAACAATGAAAGTCGTGAAAAATAGCAAAACAGTAACTCCGAATCATAGTTATTTGAGAACGAATATTTTTTAATTAAAAAACAATATTCTCTCGTAATGCTTGCATTAAACTTTTCTAGGCTGATTAATTTATTTTTAAAGTAAAAGCTTTTTCAACATTTTTAAAATACATCGTTTAAAAATACCCATAAATCGACCTTTTCAGAACGTAGGACATGCTATTATGGCTTCTTTCCTAAAAATACCATCCCAAAGTTTTAACCAAATTCGTACCGTATATAGATGGACCACTTTAAACCCAGTAAAGCTTTCAACAGAATTACCATCGCACTAACCCAGACTCACTAGATCTTTCTGGTTCAGCGTTCCAAATCTCACCTATACGAATCATCACCCCTCTAATTGCCATTACTTTCAGTGCCGCGAGATTGGCTACGAGACGCACGAGGAGATTCTTCGCGTTCTTCACGAGCTGCACACGACGATGAAGACGTTCCAGGCGTATCAGGCCGAGGCCCGTCAAGCCGAGACCAAACTCCGTGTCGCCGAGCAGCAGCGCACGAAGCTTGAGGTTGCGAACGCGCCGCCAGAGAAACTCGCGCGCAGCAAAAAGTACAAGCTCATCGAGAAGGAGGTCAACAAGGTCAGTTGTTTCGCTACTGCCACCCTCTTTTTTGTTGCACCTCACCACCGCCTTTCTACCCTTGTTAATGTCAGGGTTACCTAGCTAAAAACAGCAAAAGCGCGTACGTACGTACTGCTGCCTTTGTTGAGCGAGCGAGAGAGAAACATAGAGCGCAGAGTTATACGCTCGATTAATTCGTTTAACGCCCGGCTGAGCGGGCACTTTCATGCCTGCTTAACCGTTTGCTTCTCGCGCTCACGCGCGTGTGCTTTGCCTTGTTGCAGAGGAAGAGCAAATACACCGAAGCCAAGCTGAAGGCGCTCAAGGCCAGGAACGAGTACATCCTCTGCCTCGAGGCGTCCAACACGACGATACACAAGTACTTCGTCGACGACTTGTCCGATCTCATTGACGTAAGTTTTCTCTCTCCCTCTTCCCCCACCCTTTCCACGCCTATTTATAGCTCTCACGCAAATAATCACTTTTCCCGTGTACACACGCTCTCCTCGTATAGTGCATGGATTTTGGCTTCCACAACTGCATCGCGCGAGCGCTCCTGATGCACTGCAGCGCGGAGGAGGGCAGACAGCGCTCGTTACAGACTGGCGCCGAGCAGCTGGCGGCGTCGATTGGTGCTCTGGACTCGAGGGCGGACAAGCAGCGCTTCCTCGAGTCCCATCACGCGGCCTTCATGATCCCGAAGAAATTCGAATTTCAGGGCCAGCGCGGCGACGATGTAAGTTTAGTAGTACCGCGTAGTAGTCAACAGCCGGCGACGTCGCAGCCGGTGCTGACGGCGACGGAGTCGCTCGCCGCTGGTCTCACGAGCCTCTTTCCTGACGCGCAGACGCCCGAGCCCGAGCTGCAGAAGGTGCTACACAACGAGATGGAGCAGAGGCTGCAGCAGCTCCAGCAGCGGGTGACCACGCTGAGGACCGAGTCCGAGGAGGTGTGGAAGACACTGGAGACGGCCGAGGCGAGCCTCCTCGAAATGCTCACCGCCAAGGACTACGACTGTTCCAAGTATTTCGGGGATAACGCCCTGCCGACGTCCAAGCCGCCCGAGACTGTGCAGATTAAGTTGAGAGCTGATAGGCAGGAGACGGAAGAGTTCTACCTCACGGTGAGTTTTCTTGCAGTGTATATAATCCTTTCGAAGGCTGTTGCGAGTTCAGTTTGTTTATCGGGTGTGTTTCTGTTGGCTTAGAAATTTCGAGAATACCTGCTGGGAACATCTAGAATAGCGAGGCTAGATGCGAAACAAGAATACATACGGCAGACCTTGATGTCGGGTTCGAATTCTAGTCCAAATCCCTCGATAACGACGACGAAGCAGAAGCAGGCGCGCCGAAAGCGCATCGGTCGCTTGCAGATGAACGGACAGCCGAAGTTGTTCGGCGGCTCGCTCGAGGAATATCTCGAGAGCACGAATCTGGAGATTCCGCTGATAATGAAGAGTTGCATACGGGTGATCAATCTATACGGACTGCATCATCAGGGAATATTCAGGGTATCCGGTTCACAGGTAGAGATCAACAATTTCCGGGAGTGGTTCGAGCGCGGCGAGGATCCACTGGCCGATATGACCGACGCGTCCGATATTAACAGCGTCGCAGGTGTGCTGAAGCTATATTTGCGCGAACTAAGGGAGCCCATATTTCCGATTATTTATTTCGAGCAATTGATGGAGCTCGCCCAGTTGGATTCCAAACAGGAATTCGTCACCAGGATGAAACAGGTTATTTCCAGTCTTCCGAGGCCGGTTGTCATAGTCATGCGATATCTCTTCTCTTTTCTCAATCAGTAAGGATTTTATTCAGTGTTTTCTGTACACGTGTAGAAATTAAGAATAAGCCTAAAATGATGTTTGTTTAATTGCTTTCAGTCTGTCTGAATTTTCTGACGAAAACATGATGGATCCATACAATTTGGCTATTTGCTTTGGACCAACGTTAGTTCCTGTTCCGGAAGATAAGGATCAAGTTCAGTATCAGAATCAAGTCAATGAGTTGATTAAAAACATTATCACACTTTGTGAAGAAATCTTCCCAGAAGATATCGGAGGAATTCAATACGAAAAGTATATTAGCAGAGAACCTGACGATGTGTAAGTTCACTTTTATATGCTCGTTCACAAGTTCTTCGTTCTTTTATAAGAAATGATTTTAAATGTGGTATTAATCTACTGTAGGGACGTTGGAGACTCGCCGACGGATCAGGTACAAGAAGATATGGATTCGGAAGTTTACCCGTCTGAAGATGGTAAGAACTTGTTCGAAAACGTTATTCAGTTAACGTGAATTTGATCCGTGTGATAATTATTAGAATATCCCTTTCTTATCTTTTCAGAATCCGAAAATTTAGAGGCAACAGCACAGTTTGATTTTAACGCACGATCTGAAAGAGAACTTAGTTTTAAAAAAGGAGATACTTTAACTCTATACACACAAGTCAGCAACGACTGGTGGCGAGGAGCTTTAGCTGGCAGAGAAGGTCTTATTCCAGACAAATATATCATGCTTAAGATAAAGTGAGTATCAGATATCTAAAAAATTCACTACTATTTTTTTTAATAAATATGTTATTGTATATGTTTTTGTATTCAAAACTGTAAACTTTCTGTTATTTTAACTTTGACTTTTATACGTTAATCACCACAGTTTATTGAAGTTTTACGCATTTTCAATATAATATTTCATGTATTATCAATAACTTTCAATTCATACATTGTTCGACTGCGAACCATTGTCGTTGTGACTTTGGACACGCGTATTTTATTGATTTTTTAAAAATATCGTCCGACAAAATTGATTATGTCAAAACAATTGCGTACATGCTGTGAATTCCTTGTAATAAATATATAGCAAATATTCTCTTATAAATTTTTTAGAGATGAAGAGCGAGATAAAGACTTGAAATCGTCGTCAAGCGAAGAATCTATGAGGCGAAGAGCGTCGAGTTCGGCTGACAGTGTGTTGTCGAGTAATAATTCACCCTTGATGGGACCAACCAATAACGCGAACATTTGGCCCGCAGTTGTCGCGTGCGAGGCAGCAATGGCTGCTAACATGATGCAGTCGGACGGTTCAAGTGCCAGTTCAACAATACAATCAGTTGTGTCGAATGTTCCCTGCGTCTCGTCGTCGTCGCAACCCATCATTAGCCGTGAGGTATTAGAAACAACCGTTTAAGCGATCTTTGATATCATAAACTTTTTTTTTCTTAATCCGTTCACTTTTCGTAACGTTAAGCGTTTTAATATTACCGAACCTTTTTCTAAATAAACGTACAGGTGCATGGCTGTTTTTGCTGTTTCTTTCTCGTTTTCTTTTTCAGTTTTACGAGAGTATGTTAGAACAATGATTTTTACTGGAATGCAATATTTGTAGTTCGACTCACAAATCTATTTCTTGCCATACAAAAAAAACGCACCTGCACTGCTACGCACAGCTTCGTTTGAAATTCGATACAAATACGATTACGAGTACAACTGTGTAAAAAAAGTTAATTTATGAAACCTAAGTATTTATTTTGTTGTTAAGTACCAAACGTTGCGGTGTTATAAAATACGTGCTCCTAGTTTTTCATTACTTTTTTCCGGAAAGACTGATTTTAAAAAGTAATAATTAGGTTTACCCAGTATGATTGGTAAAGTGATTTATCTTCCCACGTTACTAAACCATTGTACAAAAGGTTTCGAGAGAATCTCCCTTAACATTAAGAGACGATTTATATTTTTTAATACCAAAACAGAAGTTATCGTCGCGAGTTTATTTGTATAATAATTATGTAAATAAATTATAAATATACAGATTTTCTTCGCTGCATGAGCCTACTTATGTATTTGTTGTCTTGTGACGCCCTATCCTGCGTGCCTTGTGTCTCCACTCTATCCTCTAAAATTGTCAGTGTTAATTGGTTGGGTTGGTTGCTGTGTTTTCCAGATATACGTTTAGTCAGCACTAGCTAACCGAAGACAATATACGAAACGATCTTGTATACCGTAGATAATCTGCTGCAGAATTGTTTGGTGGACTAAAAAATATTACCTGTTTGTTAAAGTTACTTGTCCAATGTTGTGTGGTGTTCTGTTTTTCTTTCTGTGTTTTTTTAATTTCGTTTAAGGAATGTCAATTTGACAGTTCAGTTGGTTTGTGAATCCTAGAATCCCGTAGAGCAATGTCAATCCATAGACGATACTGAGGGGAATGTCGATTGTCGGAACTCCTTAAACAACGGACTGTTGGGCTTAGGTGAGTAAAAATAAACCTTGCCCTAAAAAAAAAAAAAGAAAAAAAAACTAACTCTATCGACCTTCCCTGGCAAAAAAGTTTGCTTCCAAGGCGGAAAAATGGTTAAATTGCTTGTTCTATTACTGGTTGAAGCGAAATTTAAAATAACTGTGTAAGACTTGCGGATTGGAAAAGTACGTAGATTACTTACTTTTTTTCTGCCAGGGTTGGCATCCCTCTTGCATCATACTCCGCGTAGGTATTGAACGAATTGGTTAATCATTTTCTCTGTGATGCGCTATATTCGATGTTGTTTTGTCGCAATTTAACGGGCAGTCTCCTGTTCATTTTTTTATTGCATACTTATAGCGTTGTGGTCGAGTCTGCATGCCTCTCATCTGATTCTTGCATGATCGCTAAATTAACGCTTCTACGAATTTTATTTACGAGTCTTGTTTATTATGGAATTTTGTTTTTTTCGTCTTTTTTACATTAACATTTTCAAGAACTTAACCACTTATCGATTTAATATCATCCGTTTGCTAATCGACTTTCGAATACATTTCAGATATCATTATCAGCCTTCGAAAAAAAAAAATTGCTAATGGAATTACAAAATTTCCTAATACTTGTATAGCGATAAAGTACTTTGTGACATACGACCAAAAAATAATCGTGCCTTAATTCCATAAAATGTTAAGCGTCAATAATAACTTAAATGTGCACCACCACAGTTCCGAGTGAACCAGGTAAAAATGATGCGTTCTCTGATTTTAGGACGCGACAGCGACAGCAATAGCAACGAGGACAGCTAGGGCGCAAAGTCCCGAGAAAGAAGGTCATGGCTCGGATCAGCGGATACAACTTGCACGTGCTCCTGATGACAGTGGCGGTCACGAGAGCTGCGGCGCTGCAACAGAATCAACTACAGTCGACTCGCCGAGGAGTCTGAAGCAGCAGACGTCACAGGAGAGCGAGGAAGCTAGCGAGGAGTCGGAAAAGCTCGCCTCGATCGTCGAGGCCGACCCGAAACGCGGCGCCGCCCGGAAGCAGCACTGGAAGTCCCAAAGCGTCGGCGAGAGCGGCTCGAGTAGTAGCGTACAGTCAAGCGCGACGCAGGAGGACGACTTCCAAGAGCACACGACGTTCTCGGCGAATCGCGAACTCTGGCAGAGACGCGCTACCTCCCAGACTCAGCTGAATCCGTCGAACACGCCCAGTGGAAAGCTCTTCCGTGCTTCGCAAGAGTTCCGGGAGATGCGCCAGAAACACACGCCCGACCTTGTAATGGACCTGCCTCTGTCCGCGCAGGATCCTAGCAAAAAGTCAGCCTCAACGAGTAGTTTAAGCAGCAGCTCGGACGAGGAGAGTCCTGGTGGCCTGCGACCGAGGAACGACGGAAACCTCGCCGCTGCTGGCCCCGAGTCACCCGACATGAGTACAGCGGCCGAACGCTTCGCCAAACAGAATCAGTGCACTTTGAAAAAGAATACGAAATCTTCGGTGGACAACGGCAAGCCGAAACAAGAGCACGAGTCAGAGGGTGAAAACGATCCGGGTGAGATAGTACGTTCGGCTAGTTCCAATCAGATTTCCGACACGCTACCGCTAAAGTCTCCGGTCCCGTCGAGGTCGACGCCGAAAATCGCCGCCAAGTTCGCGGACATGCATCTGACGGGCGGCAGCCAGATGCAGGTGTCGTCGTTCAAGCCGCAAGTCAAGGTCAAACCAACGATTCTACGAAAACCCGTTCTACCGTATCCACATCCGCACATGAGCCCCGAGCTGGCGAGGAAGATCGAAAAGCAGGCTCAGAGTACGGAGCAAGCGAACTAAGTGCTTCAACAAAGAGTACATAATACCTTCTTTTTCATACACAACGTTCATCATCTTATCGATTTTTCGCGCCATTATTTATTCATCCTTTTTCGTACAAGTACTAGGTGTTCTATTGTAACAAACACAGATTGAAAAAAAAAGAACAGACATACACATTGACATCCTGATGACCAACCACTCCGCCCAATGCAAGTCTACCGTTAAATGTATTCAGAGAGAAAGAAATTTATCAGAGATGGTGTGGTCAAACATTTAACAGACGAAGTATTTAAGCTTTTTCAGGAGCCTTAGATGTTAGATGGACCAGCATCAACTCTGAATTTAATTTTCTATAAATATTTTTTCTTCTTACATTATTTTTTTACCAAATGACCCAAGAAACAATGTTTCTAGTCGTGAAGCAAGAAATATAAAGAAGCATGGCTACGATAAATAAATAAGAAATAATAGAAAAGAAGCGAAAAAACAAGCATCGAAGAAGTGTTTAATATAGTCCTTAGCCCAAAGGAATTTGCAAAATGGATGTAATTTATTTTTTAGCGCGTGTGCTTGGAAAAAACAATACTGAAAATTTTCTCTAGTTTTTGAAATGTAACATTGCTGAGGATTTTTATGCTAGAGATACATTTAACGTTCCTTTAGCGACAGAGCGAATGAGTGACTTTTTAATATTGTTTCAGAGTAATGGTGGTTTTGAGTGGTGAGATAGCGCTGGTATACAGGGGAGAATTTACAAGTTGCAGTATAAATATGCGGTACTAATACGTCATATTGTTGATAAGCCTGCTAAAAACGTTGTGTGAATTCAATTAATTTGGATCTGATTAAAGATTATGCGTATTATATTTTATTTACGAGTCCACGTTCGAATTTTTACTTACTGTTTTAACTGGAAAATCCAGCAAGCGATGTTCGATACGTAAACTATATTACTTATATATATACATATATATATTCAAAAAAAGAACAAATGTACAATAACGCGAATAACTTCCGAATGTTGACTGTAACCCGTAAACATCGTACTAGTTAACTGTGGTATTGAATTTGACAAAGAGCATTGTAGCTACTTGAGTATACTCATGCCTTTCTTTATTATCGCGATAACGATGACAATTTCTGTATGGACAGTAAATAATATATCGTGATTTAATACATACATATAGGCGCGTATGCGTAAAAATAAAAGCGCGTATATTCTTTAAAAAAAAATATTCTTTAGTCAAGATCAATAACAGTATGTATGAATATATTGCGGTTCAGGGTGACTAGATACTAATAATAATGCGATAGCTTTATTATTATGATAATACTCTTAGGTTTATATTTAGGATTCATTACTTATAAACGGTACGAATAAATATGCAGGCAAGATGAAGTATTTCCCTACTGCAATACAAAATGCCAAAGTTGAGAAGAGCTGACTCCTTGTAACATATTTTTTATCCACAATTTTAATTCAGTTTTTAAATATTTGTTAAGTAAAACCACGTACCAATAAATTATATCTGTATAGTAATTTTCTACCTACGAATTATAGTCTAAGATTACTTTTAAAATTAATTACTAGTTGTAAATTTAAAATAGTTGTACTTTCTTAAACGATTGATTAGTGAATTTTTATGAAAATAACAATGACAAAAAAATATTTCAAATCCTTCAGCTCGTTGAAGATGGTTTCAATGACATTATCAATGATAATACATACAGGCTGTATAACTACAATTATTATAAAATAAAAATCAGATGTAATGTGCAGCATTTGTTTATCTCTCATCATTTTTCACCTTACCTTTTTGAAATCCCGACGATTCACGTCAGAGGACTACCATTTTTGCTTTGAAATGAAATTACATTTTTAATTATTTATGTAATTCTACCTCAGTAACTTTTACGAAAGCCTTGAATTTTCTTCAACCCTTATAAACTGCAACAAGTTTTTGATTATATTTAAAGTAAAATTAGAATTTCGTTTCAAATATAAAATTGGCATGAATTATCATCCACATTATGAAATTATGGATTTTCCATTTTGCAATGGCAACAAAAATGTTTAATATATGTAAATCACTTTGTTATCGAAATTAGTAAGTACGTTGATAACGATCATTTTTCAATAATAATCTAAGAATAAAATTCAACCCAGGTGGAAATAAAACTTTACAAATAATTATTAATAACAATATATAACTTTTTATAATTTAAAAAAAAAGTTTATAACTGTTCATAACTGTTTATAAAGATAGGATTTGAGATTATAGTAACAGTTTATAAAAGTTATCAACAGTTTTTTTCTGTTATGAACAGCTAAAAAAAGTTTATAACAGTTATAAACTTGTATTTACTTTTTTGGGCTGCAGTGGATAACCATAAAATCAATCTGTAAAAAGTTATTATCAGTTATAAACTTTTTTTATTCGATAATAATAGTTATTAATAGTTTTAAATAGTTTTGAATGAATTTAAACTTTAAAATCATTCTAAAATTCTTATTAAATGAAATCATTAATTATAAGTTTAAAATAATTATTTTCAATTATTAAAAATTGATAATATTTATTAATAGTTATTTACTTTTTTTTACTGATCAAATATTCACATTTTTCGGCAATCCAAAAAACTTAAAAAAGTAAATAACTATTTATAACTATTTATAATAGTTTTAGACTTTTATAAAAGTCTCAAATCCTGACTTTATAATCTGCTAATATCAGTTATAAACTTTTTTTAACTTTTGTTATAGAAGATCATTTCCGCCTGGGAAGGATAAAGTTTTACTATATATCGATGAAGTAAGTATAAACAGTTTTTAAATAATTATATTAAGAAATTCCTTCTGAACTGGTACTGGGAGAGAGAAAATAAATAAATTTTAATTTGCCTGAGATGTAAGATACCTTAGATAGATTATACTTTTTAATACGATTTTAGATTTTCGAAAATAAATTAAGCCACCTATTAAAGAAAGAATGCAACATTTTATTGATTTTAAAACGTTGGAAAATACTACGCTAATGGCACTAATGGCAGAAATGTTAATCTGCTCTACTTTTGAGAGTAGATGTAAACGATCGTTTATATAGACATTCCAAAACGTTTCAAAACTTCCACACGAAACAAACAGCTGTGTGCTATAATATATATAGCACATAATATATTGGTCGGAAGCTCAGTCTCGTTCGATCACATATATGGCATGGGCAAGCGCCGAATGCTACAAAAGCCATCTCGCGGTAATCACAGAAGATAAGGAGAATGTTGCGCGTAGTACAAAATCATGGACTATTTTTGTTAAAATTATTATGTCAATCACAATTCGTTTAGCAAATGATGTACAAAATATAATAGACCAATTCCATGGGTATAAATGATCAAATGTTCTTTATAAATTTGACATTATGAATGTTCTCGTCAATAAACATTCGCAATCTTTAACGATAACGAAACCTCCAGGTTTAGTGCACTAACCTACAATGTTTAAGTTAATTCATTTAAAAAAATTATTTTATTTTTGAGTGAGTATACGCTCATATCTTATTATAGCTGCGACACACGGCGTTCTACATGTTTTTGTTTTCATAGGTATTTTACATAAAACGCCATGGATTTATCTGAATTAGTGACAAATGTCTTTGGGCCTTACTTTTTTGATGAAACAAGTACTTTAAAAAATGAATCTTCTAATAAAGATACTACAGAGTAAGTTTAAGTTTTTTTTTTTTAAGTTTTAAGTTTATGTTGATGTTTGTATTAAATATAATGAAAATATTTTATAAGCTTTTTAATAAAAATTTGTATTTTAGAATGCAACAAATGATCAATTTAGTTGAGAAAAGAGTTGGTAATATATTAACAGAGGAAAATATTATAAATAATTCAGAGGATAATAAAGAAGGAAGATTGGGGCCTAAAAATGTCAGATTAGATACTTCTTCGCATTATGGTCTATTTATTGTATCTCCTGACAGGCTCAGTGTCAATTCACAAGGTAATTTTAGTACAATGAGAGCCAATACTGGTGTTTATCGGGATAAATGGATGTATGAAGTTCAATTGGGTTCAAAAGGAGTTATGCAATTAGGCTGGAGTACAGCACAATGTAAATTTAATCAAGAATCTGGAGTTGGTATGATAACTTTTCTCTTATACTTGAAAGCATATTTGTGAATTATAAGTAATTCAATACATTTTTGTTAACATGACAGGTGATATAGTAAATTCATATGCATATGATGGAAATCGTGTAAGAAAATGGAATGTATCAACGCATAAATATGGAGAAGCATGGCTGTCTGGTGATATTATTGGTTCTACAATAGATATGGACCATGGGATAATAAATTTCTATCGAAATGGAAAAAACTTGGGAGAAGCTTTTCAAAATATATCAATGGGTCCAGGTATTGTGTATTTCCCGACAGTCAGCTTAGCATTTACTGAAAATTTAACAGCAAATTTTGGAACAACACCAATGAGGTACCCAGTAGAAGGCTATCAACCACTTCAAGAAGCTCCTATTAGTCAACTTCATAAGTCTAAAATTTTATTTGATTGGTTTCAAAAATTCATTTATGAATATAACAATATAGGAAATATAGATAAACGTTATAAAGAAGAACAGATAATTACTATCAGAGCTTTTATGGCATGTTTGGCAAGATCTATTTTAAAACAAATTGGCCCACTTGTTGGAATACCTTATATTACACAAGATATTTTTGTTCCATTTATTAAGAAACTTGTTGAAATAGATTGTTCAATGTTATATACTTGTTTGGACTTGATGTGGACATTTTTGGAAAAACATGAAATGAAAATTTGTCTAGAAACTACAGTGTCATATTTATCATCTGTGTTTCGTCAAGTGTCTGTTGCTCGTGATTACCCGGACCAACGTAGGATTCTAATATTATTAAATAGTTTGTGTCATCATGCGAGGACTAGACAATATTTATTACAATTTATATTATTTGATAAAGTAAAGTTTGCTAATTTTGTGCACGTGAAACCACTAGATGAAGTCTGTTTAAATAGTGTTGTAAACAAAATTTGGTGGGAAACTAATCCAATAGATTTGTCTATAGAAAATTCTAAAATGAATTACATGAATGCCTGCGAGGAAATCAAATTTTTTATATCAGGTACATAAGAATTAAGAAAATTTTTTTTTCTTGTGCTTTAATACTAAATAAAGTCAATTATTTTAAAATAGAGGTAGAAGCATTACAAGTGGAACTCCTGACAACACTTTTAAATAACACTGATGGTAGCGCAACAACACCCACATCAAGAACAATATTTTTAAGGAAATTTCGACGTTTTGTGCAAGAGAATTTAATATCGAATCGTGTAAGTGATTCTACATAAATTATTGTTATTATAAAATTATCCTAATTTGAAGAATTTAGCCTGAACTTTTACAGCCAATGCCAATACATCAGACACCATTGCCCATTACATTGTGTTGTTTCCATCGTCTACTTGTGGCTTTCCGGGTCTTATGGGATGCAGAAATTGGAACAAGTCCAATTTACATTCCATGCAGGTACTTGTAATGCATTTTGTAAAAATTTAAATTCCATATTAATAACAAATTTTCATTTTAGATCCTTTTGCGACTCATCTATAAATTATTCGGGTATTGATCGATTAGGTGGAGTTATGTCTCATCTAAATAAAACATTTCGAAATGAATTACAGCAGTTATTAGGAACAGATCATGAAACTGCACCTGAAGTTGAAGATTCACGACTGACAACCAATTTATTTGGAGGAACTGCTAGAGTAGCTGAATCACCAGTGATATCAGTTTTTGCTAGAATGATAAATATGAATTCAGTTAATGTTGGAGGATCAACCCTTGTGGAAAGAATAGGCTATTTCCCTTACAGTAGAGAAGACAGAACACCAATGCAATTCGGTTCATTAGATTCTGCAGTATCCCTTATTGAATTACTGGATGGCATTATTTTGTTCTATCATGTGGCAGCAAAAAAGCAAATTGCTAAAGTGGCAAATATAAGAGATGTTATGTCAGATTATATTGTTGCTATGACTGATGTAAAGGCTCGTTTGCAATTAGTACAAAGTTTAAAAGACGAGAATTCTCAGGGTATTCAAATGCAATTGAGTAAAACTCTTGAAATTTTCAATAAGAAATTGACTGAACAAGCGCGGCATATGGCTTGGGTTCGAGCAGTTGTCTATTCAGAAGAAAAACAGGAACGTCTAGCCTGGCTTTTGAAAATTGTAATGTTGACTTTGAAAAATGCTAGAGAAAATGGAAATTTATTCAGTTTCGTTCCCGAATTTTTTCTTGAGGTTTTAGCCGACTTAATAACTGGTTTAAAAAATCATATTCACCCAACAGTTCCTATTCAAAACATTGCCAGTTTCAAAGAAATGTTGCAGGATGTAGCCCAGTTTTTATGTGATAATTTTCTTGATGCACGAATTGTAAATGCCAATTCAAAAGACACTTTAATATTAACACTAGCAGGATTTGCTTCTAGTTCTATGACGCTTGATACATTAGAAAATGTCTCAAAAGAATCAAGAATTAAAATGGTTTCAAATTTATTGAGATCATATGAAAATAGAGCATGGGCACAATCAAATTGGATTTTAGTGAGATTTTGGCAAGGCAATGGTTTTGCTTTTAGATATGATAAAAGCCCTCACTTGGCTAAAAAAGTTGGACCAAAAATATTAAATCAAGAGTCAATAGCTCAACCCATAAGTAAGTTTATATTAAATTACATTTATTCTAAATGTAGATTTGATGAATTAATTATTTCTTTTTTTGCAGAGCCATGCCCATCATTGGTGTTTCAAGCTCATGTGAAAGAAGTTTTGATAAGCAATAATCAAGCTACAACTTCATTTTTAAATTCTTTATTGAATCAGTTGAATTGGGCATTCTCAGAGTTTATTGGTATGATACAAGAAATTCATAATGTTTCATCAAGACCAGAGAGAGTGTTTATAGAATCAAGACAACTTAAAATATGTGCTACTTGTTTTGAATTGGCTGTATCACTCTTGAGAGTTTTAGAAATGATTGCTTCTATAGTTCCTAATGTATTTTGTGATTCTACTCTTCCATCGAGTGAGAATCTTCTTGCTAGATTATGCCAGGTTCATTGAACTCATTATTTTTTTAATTTATCGTTTATATATTATAAATAATAACGTGTTCTCTTTTATTGTAGTTACTTTGTCAAATATTAAATCGAACAAGTATGCAGACAAGCTCTTTTCAACATGTTGTACTGTTAGATATACCTGATCTTCAAACAGTTGATCATTTCCCCATTCTGACAGCAGTTATTGGGATTGTTGTTGCTTTATTAAAAGAAGACATGTTGCTACCTGGTAAGTTATTAAAAAGTGTATATTGTTGTATTAGCAAAATTTTAATCCATGTTTAAAAATCAAATTTTGTCTTCATTTATCAATTTATCTTATTTATTTAGAATCAGATGAAATTCCAAAAGTAACGAAAGCAATAATTACTGAGCCAAGTTTTCAAATGACTTCCTTACATTTTGTTTTGGGAGATGTGAAAAATACCAAAATTAAAAATGTGAAACCATTTTCGTTACTAAATTGTAAGTATAAGTTATTTATGCAAGTGTAGTTATAATATAAATTTTATAATTTTTTCTCTGTGTTTTTTTTCTTTTTTAGACGAGGAACATGTAACAAAAGTAGAAATAGAATTAGTTAGGAATGTGATACAGCACCTAGATTATTACCGTACGAAATTGCCATTAGCTGAGGCACCGTGTAGCGACGATGATCTCTGTACGATTTGTTATGCTTATCCGGTTTCGGCGATATTTAAGCCGTGCAATCACATGTCTTGCCATGCCTGCATTGATCGGCATCTTTTAAATAGTAGGAATTGCTTTTTCTGTAAAGCAACAATCAGTCAAGTTGTAACAGTTGAAGGGAAAATTTTACATGAATTTTCAAGTGAATCCTCTATCCAAGACTCAATGGAATCTGAAGATTCGATACAGCCTTAAATTATTGAAAATATTAAATATTATTAGGTTACTATGACGTTAACGTTGCTTGTGTGAAATTTTAATAGGGAGGTGACTGTAAAATAATAAAATATTAGTAAAATTTACAATCTCATTTGTTTATTTATCTAATTTCATATAAAAGTAATGTTATAATTTCAATAGCATGATACAAAAATAAGAACATGTATTTACATCAGTCTTAAGTTTTCAGATTGCTTTATATGTAAAACGAATTCTTATGTAAAGTCTAGTTATAAAAAATTCTTAATCTATTGCATTATTTTATTTACATAAACTAGCACCTAACTGTGGTTTGAAACCAGTGACAACAGGGTTCAATGGCATTCTTTCAAAATCTTGAAGAGCTTCAACAAATACAACACCGCAAACAAAAGCTCCTAGAGCTGTTATAAAAATAGCGAAAACTACTAAAAAACGATCTTTAGTCAAATATAAGAAAGGATCTTTTTGCAGTGTGCTTTGAATTAAACAAATTCCTGGAAATAAAAATATAAATGCAGCAGATAGTGAACCCATTATGTTAATTATGGGTGAAATGTCAGGAACCAAAATAGCAATAACTAAACACAAAATAAACCAAATTATAGTAATTACAAATCGTATTAAAAAGTGGCAATCAACATCTCTACCAATAAGACTTAAAATTGCATCTCTTCCACAATATAAAACTATTGGATATGTTGTGAAATTTTTTACAGCTATAGCAATAATTGCTATAGTTAATGTTGTACTTTTATCCGTGTATCCTTGTAAAATATCACTTGGAACTTTGCCTATACCAAATGTTGCATATCCAAATACGCCAACAGTCGAATAAGCAAAAAAACAAATAATCATGCTAATCACAGCACATAAAGTAAATTTTCCAATCTGACGATTTTTCATGCATGTATACATTGGTATAGCAGTCATATGACTCTGTAAAAAATCAAATTATTTGTAATAGTCTAAACATAAGTTATAATATTAATGATTATTTTTAATAAATTATTACCTGATAAGCAAAGCAAATAATAGGTACAATTTGTAAAACTTGAGTTGGTTCCTCTGGCCATATATGCATGGGTTTCGAAGGCAGTTTATGATGATCAAAACTTTCATAAATTATTAACCATACAACATATAAAATGGTTACGCAACCAATAGAGCTAGCATAATTTAGTGCATCAAGTCTTTTGAAAAATGATAATGGCAAAATAAAAAGTATACTTGTTAAAGCTGTTATAAATGGCCTTGACAGATACCTAAAAATAATTCATTTCTTAATAATACTTGATAAAAATTAAAAATTATTTTAAATTATTATTATTATTAAATCGTGTTTACCATGTGTGGCAATAGTCTAGCCCAAAATATGTAGCAAAGACCCGATCAAACTGATCTCCAATAATGATTAAAAATGTAACACAACAGCCAAAACTATATATAGCAACACAAATCCCACAAAAAAATAAAGAATTTGGTCCACATAATCCTGCAAAAGTACTTTGCATAGTCGTACTATTTGTAACATCACTACAATTTGCTAAAATAACCAATGTACAAGTGATAAACACTAAAAAAAATAGTTGAGCAATTATAGCCGTTGCAACACCACCAGATTTATCAAATGCTTCTGGGAAATTCAGCAATCCTGCACCTAGTGTTGCATTGATCATTAGAAATATTGTACCCAATGTTCCAGTTCCTTAAACAAAATTAATGAAGTATTGAAAGTTATGGATAAAAGTACTTAAAGTGATTTTTAATTATACCGATCCGTTGGCTAGATGAGTCTCTTGAAGAAATGGCAGTTGTTGATAGAACAATGTCATTTTGAATAATATCTTCTTCTTCTTCATCAACATAACTCATTTTGAGCATAAAGCTAACGTTGAGTATTAATACGTAATCCTTTTAATTGAGTAGTTCAAAGGTGCAGTGTGCAAAGCACTGATCTGATAAAAACAAGTGAGTAAGAAATGAGCCAGACTGAGGAAAATAATGATTAATTCATTACGTATAAAAGATAAATAAAAGCAGATAATTAGTTAACTAGTGAAATAAAGCAATGGAACACTGACAGTCAAAGATGATTGATTAAGGAATTACTTGGCAGTTTAATACCATCTCCGTATATATAAACACTAAGGCCAAATAAAATTGAACGCCTTTTCGGAGTGATCAGTGCCAAAGCCAAATGATGTGTTGTGTTTGTCTTGTGTATAGATGTGTATACTTTACTTGATAATTGAGAAACGACAAGTGCATCTAGTCACATTGCTGCAAACATAAGAAACATGAATTTTTCCATATTTTTCATCTCCTTAAATATTTTATTTTCACACGATTGTTAATTTATTTCTTTTTATAAAAATTTTAAATTCAAAAAGTTTTAGTCAGTAGATGTTTTTAGGTTTATTTTTATTTTATATATAATTTCGTAGTATAAAATTGGAAAAATAAATGTTGGCAGCACCAGTTTGAGTATCTAAATATTAAGGTTCGCTTGAAATATCCATTATATGATATGAGAACACCTTTAGTTCAACCTAACCTGAGTTTTTTACTACTTTCTACAAAGGTAACGAAAAGCGTATTATCCATTATATGATATGAGAACACCTTTAGTTCAACCTAACCTGAGTTTTTTACTACTTTCTACAAAGGTAACGAAAAGCGTATTATCTGAAGAGAGGTAGATTCCGGAGTGCACTTTTTGAAAATGGAATATTCAGAAGAAAATGAAAGATTAAAAGATCAATCGCGATGTGGTGATCTTCGCGCCCAGTTAAAAATGTGTTTGCTCAAGACCGATTGTTGCAAGATTGTAAGTAATCTGTCTAAGTTCTACTTGATAGGGAAATTTTTAAATTGTTTCTTATCTCCGAAATAAAATTGTAGTGAAATTAGTAAACTCCAGAATGATTAACATCCAGGAATATTTGTATATTCTATAGCTTTTAACAAGAGTGACATTTTCATTAAATTTTTGAAAATTTGAATTTTCATAACTTCATTTGACTGGAATTTTCGTCCAAATGTTATTGTAATATGAGTTGATTCTCTTTTCAGTATAAAATAACACCACGTGAATGTCTGAACCAACAACATGAATCTGTACCGGAAGAATGTTATCTGTTAAAATATCGTTTTTTTGAATGCAAACGATCATTGGTAAATATATTGAATAATGTTTTAAAAAATTTACTAGTATGTACTAGTATTGATTACTTATAACAAAAAATTATTCAGATTGATGCTAGAAGAAGATTTCGTGGTCCAAGAACGTGAAAAAAACTATAATTGCAATTTTTCAAGAGTCCACAGATGTTATTTCTCATATAATGCAACATTGAAAATAAATCTTGAAGACTGAAGAATGAAATAGGAGACGAGGTCATGTACAGTAAAGCAGTGTTAATAAATTGAGTCATGGTGAGAATGGTGATAGAAGTAATTTATTCTTATTCATTTATATTGTACATACTCAATAAATAGTAGTTTTACAATAATTTCATTGCCTATTAAAAAGCATGCTCCAACTTTCTTGGAAGTCATACAACTGTGCTGCAAAACTTGTTACGAGTAAATTAATTTTTTATATCTGAATTTATACTAAAAGTGAATACAGCTTGGCTCTTAATTAAAAATTAAAGTTAGTGTGCAATGTAATTTTCAAAAATGTTGTTGCCACTTTTATACATTGTTTTTTTGTAGACAGTATGCAATCACAGTTGACGTTAAAATTTACATATTTTTTTTTTTTCGTTAATCATATGTACGTGCAGCGCAAGCACGACACATGCGAATCACAGTAGTCAATTGCAAAGCTCTTGCTACTTTCAAGAGCTAGTGTTCCTCGGAGTTGTCAAATGGATGGAAGTATGAACGATCGATATCGATTTAGTAAAGTGATGATGCAAAAAATATCAGCGATTAAAATTTCCTATATATATATGAGATTAAAAATGAAAATTGCGCCTGCGCAATTACAGTTTATCTCTTTTCCTTTTGAACCTCTATTGTCCATACAGGCAATCAGCGTATCTACTACTTACTTAGACTTTTGTACTACAAGGCCAAGTCGCTCTAGTATTTCCTTTGGAATCTAATGTTTTTCATTTTTATTATTCCTCATTATCCACTGGACTTTAACAGAGCAACAAGTTCCGTCACCCCGCTCGAGAAAAGTGTTGCACGCACAAATCGTAAATATATACGTAATATATACCTATATACCATTATTTACAAGCCATTAATCTTCTTAAGTAAAAGGCCTGCGACGGTGGCGGTCGTGTTCCCGGAGTAAAGTTACTTTGATTAGCCATTTTAATTAGCGATAAAATCTGACCGTATTATATAGAGAGCCTAATTTAATTGGTCTATTATAGGTACGATGTAAACTTTAAATCTTTTTGCTTCCCCTCGTCTCGAGAGATATATATATATATCGGTTATTCTGAGGTATCTTTCTGCGCAATCTCATTTCTCTTTCTCTCACTTGTGATTTTATATACGTTGTCGAGATATCACAGTTTCATCGAATGTCGTGATATGTAAATATATAGCGCTGATGTAAATAGGTAATCTTCTTTGGCTGTAATATATTAAAAATGTCCTCTGTGTATTTGTGTGTATCAAGGGGGGCGCGCGCGCTTGTAAATTTATGTATGTACAATTGGGGTATCCAGTTAATTGTATATATAATAATCCGTCGGGGCCGAAAAATAGTCGAATAATGGTCAGCTGTGTGCTGCACGGCTTTGTTTATTTTTTTTAGAAGCACACGGACGGTCGGTAGAGTCCGATGTAGCCGCATAGTCGGGCGCGTAGGGCCGGCAGGAGTATCGCGGCGGCCGACAAGTTCTCCTGGAGCTGGGAGCACTCGCAGATTAGCAGGTACGTCTTGTCGCCTTGGGACATGGATTTGTGCAGGGTTATGCGGCGCAGGCCCACCGACTTTGGCAGGTAGCGGTACATCATGCGGGCACCTGGAAAGACAAAAGGAATGCGTAAGTTCGTTATGTATAGGTACTGGGGATTTGAAATAGCTTTGCTGAATTATTTTGGCCGCAATAAACAATTTGTCCCGTGACTTTCTAATTCGATGTTATCGAAGAAAAAAAATGTGTGTTTGACCGTGTATCGTAACCGTGGCCTTTTATCGAGAAAAAAAAACTCCGAGGAAAATTATATTTTGTAGAAGGAAATGATACATTGTGTATAAAGTTATCATAAGTGCATTTAAAATATAGCTTGAAAAAAAACAATAACTATATTGCCATTACTAAATAATATACCTACTACTTACATTTATTTTTAGTATTGATAATATATAAGAATAGTATTCAATTTCATTGCAATTTAAATTCTATAACTCTAGTAAGAAAAATTAAATGTATAGTGTATGATAACAGAATACGGGTATTTCTTCTCAGTGTTAAGATTTTACAGCTTGAACGTTATAACACCGATTACTTAACTAATTATTAATAAGGGTATATAGTTAACGAAGGCGCAATGTACAACCTATGTAATCTGTTCTACCATTTACAGTATGTAAAAATATGAGTTATAGAAAAAAGAGTTGATGAAGTTACTAGGCGAGAAAGTTATTACAATTATCGATCAAAATATGTCCCTCTGCTAAATACATGCGGAAGTAGTATAGGTCGAGTCTGGTCAGACCTTTATATTTTATCGACTTTTTCATAACTTTTACATTTAGCAACTTGGTCAACATTTGTCATTATGTCATATCTTTTTACTCCCTAACTATAACTATAGCCCAGATTGTGTAGGTTGACATTGTTGCCACTACACCTCATTTGTTTCATTAATAAATAAAAATTTGACTGAATAATTTCATTAAAATAATTAAGTAAAAAAATGAACCGATGAATGAAACTCAATAAATCAGAATCCCTCTGATACGTCTTGTATACAACAACTCACCGGTCCAATAAAGCCAGTTCTGCTCGAATTTGAGCCCGTCGTCGCCCTCGAACACTTTGAATATTGACACGATGTAGCCGGTGGACGGAATCGGTGGCCTACCCCCGGTGGGTTCCAGCGGTGGCCTGGCGATCGTCGCAACCTCGTTGAAGAGGTCGAGATTGTGGTTGGCCGCGTAGCGCAGGTCGCGCGGGTCGAATTTCTTCAGGGCGGCGCACTGCACCTCCTGGTAAAAGTCGAGCGGGTCCGTCTTCTGCTTGTTGACCACGTAGTACGTGATAAATGGGAACTCGGCTGCTTTTCCAGAATGTGAGAAGGGAGAGAAACGAGGCCTCGCTGAGTACTTGTGTTTCGTGTGTATATATACATGTGCACAAGTGCGTTGTTTCGGGGGGTTAGGTTTTTTTTTAGAAAGTGACAAATATTTGAAAATATTTTTTTCAAAAAATGTTTCAAACGCGGTATTAGAATGGTATTAGAAACACAAGAAGTGCTGAAAAGTTCAAGGATTTATAAAAATGCTATTTACTCAAAAACGGTGCTCCTTTTTAACTTTTGCAATAAATATCTAAATTTTTGGCATTTTAAGTTACAAGAGAAAAAAATTATTCGTAATATTCGTACAACATATTACGTACCGATTACTTAAAAAAAAAAGTGATATCTCTCTACCCCATTTTTCCAAGTATTTTTACATTATATCAGAAAACATTCTAACCCGCCATTCAAATTTACGCAAAGAATAACCAGCTTAAGCTTGAGCAATCTAACGAAAAACTTTTCCAGTTATCGTATACACTATCATAAGAATACATTACCGTTGCGCTCCATATTGGTGAGCAGGATGCTCTGGGAGGCGGTGGGCGCGATCTCGGAGAGCAGTTCAGCGGCGGTGTCGCGTTGGAGTACTAGGGGGCGGGAGACTGGTGACTCGACGATCGGGTCCAGGGCCTCGAGGGGCGTCATAAAGTGCGCGAGGATGCATTGCTTCGGGTCCTCGACCTCCAGGACGGAGAGCGGGCTGCCAGGGCGCTTTTTATCCGCGCTCGGTATCCTCTGTATATGCGTGTATTGTTGTTGAATGTCATAGATATGTTGGAGAAAACAATGTTTTAAATGGTTTTGGGGTGGGGTGAGGTTGTAAGATTATGTAATGAGGCGAGTTTAAATTTTCATTAAGGTAGTTCACCCGGTCAAAACAGCAGTTTTAGTTTTTGTATTTTTTAAATAATGTTTTATTAAGTTGATAATCCAAGAGTAAGTACTTGTAACAAGTATATACTAGAAGGAACATAAGACAATTTTTTCAGACAAATTCAGGCAATAGTCACTATGCTATTGTTACAATTAAAGACAAAAACTTCAATAAGTTTCTCTAATTTTTTTATTTTTTATCCGATCTTAACGAAATAAAGCTTATGTTCATCTTAAACACTCTAAAACTTGACTTGCTTTTCTTAAACAAATTGATATTGCGCCGTACTGGTAACTCGTATCATAAATTTTCCCACCGATACTCTCTCTGAAATTTTTTAACGAACAAAATAAGCTTTATTTCGTTAAGATCGGATAAAAAATAAAAAAATTAGAGAAACTTATTGAAGTTTTTGTCTTTAATTGTAACAATAGCATAGTGACTATTGCCTGAATCTGTCTGAAAAAAATTGTCTTATGTTCCTTCTAGTATATATTTGTTACATGTACTTACTCTTGGATTATCAACTTAATGAAACATTATTTAAAGAATACAAAAAACTAAAACTGCTGTTTCGACCGGGTGAACTACCTTAAATTTGAAATTATCCCATTATACTTTACGGGGAAGTGTAACTTTCTAAAATTCGAACGAAAATTTGGTAGTCTATTATTTGTCGGCCTCTCGTCACTCATAAAAAAAATCGCATTTTTTTCCTTCTTTCATCGACAAGTATAACCCGGTTTCGCGTAAACCTCGTTTAATCCCATTACGTTTACCGTCAATCACAAATAGCTCTCTTTCTTTCTCTCTATTTAATGTAATTACACGATTGATTGCAAGTTTTCTTTTCAATATTTCCACTAATGCATTGTGCATCGACTCGAGAGCAAAGTTCGAAAATAAATTTTAATGGACTGCAGCAGCAGCATTCGGGCCCGAAGAGTTTCTTGAAAACTTTTCGACAGCATATAACCATTGCCAAACTTTCGCCATAAAACTCGCGTTAAAAGCCAGACTTGTGCCAGACCATTGCAAAATATATACTCACACACAGTTTATATACGTATAATGTTTACTGATACTTAACCGGTACACCGGCGGGCAGGAACCTCTCCAAGGACGCGAGCGGTATGATGAAGCAGTCCCGATCGAGGGTGGCCAGGGAGATCGGCTCGCTGCGCGCCTGGCTGCTCGGCCCGACGACGACGCCCCTGCCGCCGCTGAAGGACACCTGCGCAGGAAAACAGTGCAGTGGCACTCTGTGCCGTGGTCGACTCCCTCCCTCCACCGCCTCCTCTCTACCCTTAATCGAGGGCCTGACCTGTCTGCTCGGGCTCAGCTGCTGCTCCGGCAACGGCAGCTCCTTCTGCGCGGCGCTCGCTTTTCTCCTCTGCGGCTGCTGCGGCTGCTGCTGCTGCTGATGGTGACCTTGGCCAGCTTGGCCGGCAGCAGCTTGGCTCTGGCCCTGCGGCGGCGCTCCGCCCCATTTGATGAGGTGGGGGCCCGAGCTGCGCCTCGGCCCGGGCCCGAAGCGCTCGGTAAAGTCCTCGGGGGGCGAGCCAGCTAGCGAGGAGCCGCCACCGCCACCTGAGTGGGTCGAGAAGAGCAGGTGAGTGCGGTACACGTGGCCCGTGTGCTCGTGGTCCATCGGGTAGTGGCCGAACTCCCGGCTGCGGCGCACCGGCCCCGGCCGGCCGAGGCCACCCCCAGGGCCGCTGGCTGCCAGGGGCGAGCGCTCGAGCCCACCGGCGCCCGATATGCCACCGGTGATGCCGCCGCCTAGGCCTCCGCCGCCGCCTCCTCCGCCGCCGGTACCGCCGCTCTTCTCGAAGTTCTTCCGGAACATAAGATTCATGATTGGTGGGGTTTCTTTCGTTCGTTCGCTCGCTCGGTTCTGCTCGGGTGTACGTTTACGGCAGCCGCTCACACGGGCATTTTTTTGCACGGGTGGAACACATCTGCACGCACCAACAACGGGAACAACGCAATACCCCTCGCTCTCTCTCTCTCTTTTTTGGTACTCTCTCACACGGGTGCAGAGCTAGATATGGGGGGACGGCAGTGTTAATCGACACGGGGTTTATACACACACGGTTCGGGAGAGAGAGTTAGACACTTGGGAGAGCTGCGTGGATATGTATGTATTATTATTATATATAGAATAATTATCGAGACAGACAGGAGAGAGATATTTATAGGTATAATATAAAGCCACAAGTGGAGAAAGTAGGTGTGTGTATGTGTGTATATATATATGCGGGTGCTGCGGAAGAAGAAGAAGGCAACCAACGCTAGGGCCGAACCGCACCGCTGCCGCTACAACTCGACTGTGACCGGGCCGCTGGTCCAGTAGTAGCGCCGGTTGCGCCTCCCGGCCCGACACCGAGCAGTACTGCCGCCCATCTCAGCTGTGCCGCCGCAGTCATTATTACTTCCACCACCGCAGCCGGCGACTTCTTCGCTATCAACTCCGTCATTGTCCTTACCGCCGTCGTCGGTTTTATCATCATCACTGTTCCAGCAACGATAACAACGTACGTATATACCCCCCCGTATATGTATGTAAGCACAGCGCACAGACACAGCACAGATAGGTGATGAGCGCAGCACAGTCTCCCACACACAGCGGGAGAGCCACAAAAAAATGTCACACGCAACAATAACGGAGAGACACACACGTTTTTTTTTTTTTTTTGTTTAGGTAGGGGGATCAACAAATTATTATGTGTTATAATGAGATACTCGACGGGAACACACAGAGTTTACCTCCTACTCCTCCTTTTTCCTTCCTGCCGCCTCAGGTGTGAAGGAAATATAAGAGCCCGCCACGTGCGATCGATGCGCGCTGAAATATTCACGGACGCGCGCGCGCTCGCTCGCTCACTCGCGGTGTCCCTGAAGAAGCAGCGGCGGCGGCGACCTTTCCCAGCTGTCGCTCTCTGCGACTGACGACTTTCCGGACCCACTCTCTCTCTCTCTCCCCCCCTTCTCGCACTCTCTCACGTAGAATCGTAACCCGCGCGCGCCCCTCCCACCCCCGCGCCACCTCAATCGACTCGTCGACAACGACGACGGCAACGACTCCTACAGCGGCGATTACTCCGCGCCGGACGAGCCTCAGCCTCGCACTGACCGCGCGCGCGCGCGCGCGTTCTCGCCGGGCACGCACCACACGAACCGCTGCCACCGCCACCGCCCCCTCCTCTCTACACCCCCGCGCTTCTACACACGCGCGAGCGAGGTGGTGCACCCCTCCCCCCTCCCCCCGGCTACTGCGCACTTGACGTGCCTTTGCCTTCCGTGCGCTAGCTAGCGCGCTTTTCCTCTTTCCCCATTTTCCGACTACACGTCGCTCCCCCTCTCTCCTTGAGAGTGAGCGCTCTTCTCGCGGCGCGGCTGCGGCGGCGGGCAAACAAACAAATGCGCGCTGTCACGCTCTCGCTAGCGTGCGCATATAGTTGCCTCAGCTCTATTTTCAACTATAATAGAAAACTGGCGGGTTTAGGTAGCGGCAACGCACTCAGTTGTCGGTGATGGATACATACATAGATAGTGCACATGCATGTATATACAGTTAGAGAATGTGGGTGGAGGGGGCTAGAACAATGTAAAATAACGACGACGATAATATAAGAGTATGCGAGAAAAAGTTTTCTGAGAGGGAATGAGACAACAGTTTTTTTCTTTTTCGCTGGTTCGAGGGTTCTGTTTTTTTTCGTCGATTACCTTGGTGAGGCCGCCCAGCAGCTTTATCTTTTCGATACCCAGTATCTTGGCGAGGGTCTCCAACGCCATGTTAGATAGAAGAACAACCCCTCGAGTAGTGGCACGGGGTCTCGCATCGCGATACGGGACAATTCATCGATCTTGCGCCCTCCTCACTCACTTTCTGTGGTGTGTATGCGTGTCTGTGTGCCTCCCCTTATATATTCCGCGTACATCTACATGCCAAAGTTGTTTTTCTTTTTTCACAGTGATATATGTGAGGTATAAAGCCAGCTAGAGTCAGTTCAATCAACGATGATAGCACATAAACGAGGGAAAACGCTGATAAAAAGTTGACACAGTGTTATTGAAACGCTTCAAGTAGTATAAGCTGAGTATGGTAGGACGCGTGTGTTACTCGTTCGAGTTTCGACTTTACAGGATCATTTGTTGCGAGAGAAAGCTGAATGACGTATTTTCACGTGCAATGATTCTGCGCGTTTTCTTTGCTATACTGCTGGGATTTCCGGGATTCAATTAAACTGACGAGAAGATTCTACGCTAATGATGCGTTCGGGAGTCGGTTCTCCCCCTCCGACGCTAGCACGCGCCGAATTAAAATCTATAGTGCCCTCCGGATTAATTTTCTCCGTCCAGATCTTTTTATCGAAATCAAAGCTGCTTCGTCTTGCGAAAAGTCGTTAAATTATTCAACAGCTTTGGCAGAGCGCAGATTGCGCTAGTTTCGAGAAAATGATTCATTTTTCAATGAATCAAAGCCAAAAAGCCTTTGAAACTACGTAAATATTTGCCGCGCGGTATGATGAAAATAACACATTACTTTCAATGAGACGTGTTACTCGTGTGCAAGATGAATAGATTGTATTTCGGGGGAAAGGTTTTATGGAGTTTTTTTTCGAGGGTATATATTGGGCTTCATTTTTCTTTACCAGAAGCAGCAGCCATTCACGACGTTGGTAAAATTTATTTCCCAAAAGTCATTGGATTCTTTTTTTAACGAGATTTATTTAACTGCTTCGTTTTTATATTCTATTTTATTGTATAAGATAAATAGAAAAATAAATTTTTTTTTCAACGAATTTCAATGAATCAATAAATTTAGACTTAACTCTGGTAGAAAATTAACCATATTTTATAGCTAACGTGATTCATCTAAAAGTTCTACTATTACTTAAAATACATATTTTATGAAGTGTAAATGTCATAATTTATTTCGGATTGGTACATAATTAATACAAGCAATGTTCGTTTTTAGCCATAAAGTTAACTGAAAAATAGCTAGCTTCTGGTTAACATTTCTACCAAGGAAGTTATAAAATAAAATTCGAAATAAAAGGTTGTCAAGAAATTTTTGTTTTTTAAAGCATAAGTCAATCGTGCACACAGTGATACGTCGGTTTTCTGCCAAAGTTATGGATGCAATGATAAATTTGACTAGTAGGATGGAAAAGTTCCATCTAGACAAAACGCAGAATTTAAGAATTAGTATTTCGATTAGTCTTAAATTCTACCTCTAGATGAAAGTTTTCTATTCTTATTGTAAAATTTATCATTGCATCGATAACTTTAGCGTAAAACTAATATATCACTGTACTTCTGAGATAGAATCGTCTGTATTTCTCACTGATAATCCCAGTAGATGATTCATAGCGAAACACGCGATTCACTTATTAAAATGTAGTAAATCGATCTGACGGAGGCAGGTAAAAGAAAAACAAAGTTTTTTCCTTTTATTTAGGCAACGTTTCGTTGGTATGGTCCGCCAACCTCTTTCTTCAAGCTTATTTGTTTCGTGTGTCACATAGAACACATAGCGTCAATATGTTCTATGTGACACACGAAACAAATAAGCCTGAAGAGGTTGGCGAACCATGCCAACGAAACGTTGCCTAAATAAAAGGAAAAAACTTTGTTTTTCTTTTACCTGCTTCCGTCAGATCGATTTAACTACATTTTAATAACAATTGGAGGTCAATATTTATATTATACTCAACGATTCACTTATTGTTTTTGAAAAAACATTTGTTTGTCAAGCGGGCCGAAAGTACCACTTTTGCTCCCGGCGCCCGATCGCGAAGATTGTATTTCCGGCCTCCCCAGGCAAAAAAATAGTATACGCACCATGGGAGAAAATAAAGAATGCCTCAGATCGCATGTTTGTCAATTACATGCGATCTCGGACATTCTTTACTTTTACTCTCAAAGTGCGTAATATACTATTTTTCGTTCCAACCTTTTATTTCCAGTTTTATTTTATAACTTTAGTCTAAATTTATTAGTTCGTTGAAGTTCGTTGAAAAAAAAACTTTATCAAATATTACGAAACGACCTTACTATCCTTAATAAGAAATAGAAAAATAATTAAAAATAACAAAAGTAAAGTAAAACACCTCTCACCTTCGCGTTCATTTTCACTTTTAACCGTGCAATTATACATATTTTCTCTTACACCTTTCAGTTTATTCAACAAGCAATCAAGGTAATGCTTTGTTAATGATCTCTGTCAAGTCGAACACGAACGACGCATGTCCGCGTTAAGTAACAGAGTATAAGAACAGCAGTGTATGAGCAGCGAATATTAAGTACGATAACTTTAGCGCTGCAAGTGTATAACGATTGCAACGCGCGTGTTAGTGGCCATGTACGAATGAAAACGTTACGAGTTTAGTTTTTTAAATTTATTCATTAAGGTCACATTTATATGAATGAAATAATTATGTTGATGTTTGTATATATTAGTGTGTGTATGTGTACGTGCGACAAATCCCCAACGTACCGTTCGACAACGAAGAGCGCAACGTGTGTATTTTTCAACAGATCGAATGCTGCACCACACGCCGCTTTATCATACTATTCTAATTCTATAGTGTTAGTAAGTCTCTGAAAAATCAATGTCGCGCGCACACCTGCATGCGTTAAAAATAGTCGATACATTAGGACGAAGAAACCAATCGAAACGCGAATTAGATATATATTAGAGAAGAAAAAAAACAGAACGACAGCTGACAGAGAGTAATTTTAAACATGAAATTATATTATTATTACACATTAACATATATAATATAGAACCGCAAGAAGAAGATGGGATTGACACTCGGTGGCGCGGAATCAGCGATTCGGCCGAGCGCGTACAGAGAAGCTTCACAACACAGATCGGACACAAGGAAACATCAGGGGCGGGAAGTTATATATTATATCGGCAAACCGCGAAGAACACGAGCATCGAAATTCTATCCGTTTGCTGATTTTGGCAGATTTCCGATTGCACACACACTCACGGCTCAGTCTTCAATAGCAGATCACGTTTACGAGCGTAGTCGTGTAGACGCGCGCTCGCACGGCGCATAGCGTACACAAGCTATTTTTCACTTTTGGCCTTTAAACTGATCACTACTGTCTTTCTCTCTCTCTCTTGTCTGGCCACTATATTATCTATATTATAGAGGTTTCTCACTTCTCCTTCGCTACTACATGCAGACACATATACACACACATAAAGAAAACTTTTTAGGGACGAACAGTAGAGTAACAGAAGAGTGAAAAAAAAAAATACTATGGGTACTTGTGTCGCGTGCGTGTAAGAATTTTAGGTACAAATCGCGCGCACGCGGTGTGTGCAGCGTCGTCGTCGCGCCGCAACTTTGTCATAATCCAGATTGCGCTGGTATAAGCTCTCTTGCTGTTGCCGCCCGTTCGCCCGCCGGCTGACGCGTTTGCGGGACGGTAAGTATTTAAAAGCCCGCGCTGGCAGCAGCGACAGTTTCGCGCTGTGTGTAAGACACGCGTGCGCGTAGCTACGTACGTACATATACATACAGTTACAGTGTATAGAGAGAGGGGGAGGAGAGACAGAATAATGCGTGCGCGCGCGGAGGAAATGAAGAAAGAAAGATACTGCGGCAGTGGCAGAGCGAGCCCGTGAAAATAGACAAGTAGGAGGAGGAACGACGACGTCGACCGTGCGAGTGTATATGCGTCTAGGTAGTTGGCGAGTGTGTACATTTTGAGAGTTCGGGGGGTTATTAATAGCCGCGCGCTGGCGACGCGCAACGGGGATTATAAATAATCCCAAGGCGCTCTGTGCCTGTATGTCCGTCTTGCTCTATAATGATGATGATGCTGGCTATGAATTTTTGCCAGAACATCTCTTTGGAGAACATACGACGGGGGGTTGGGGAAGCAGCGCGAGCTCGCGGGCACGTGCTTTGTGTGTACATTCCTTTTCTTCTTCTTCCTCCTCTTCTTCTTCTTCCTCCTCTTCTTCTTGGCGTTGCTCAATCGGGAGCCCGCAGAACCGAGCGCGTGAGCGATTGAGATATAACGGTACCGGCGGCGGCGTCGTATGACGGCGGAACCTGTAATCAAACTCTGACAACCGGTAGTTCGGCTCTCTCACTGTGACCCTGAACCCTTCCTTCCTTCCTACCCTCCCACAGAGGGAAACTTGCCCGACTAATCGTCGATCGCGACACGAAAGCCTTCCTCTGTCTAATGGATCGCCTCGTGTCCTTTCGCTCGCTCGCACGTGCACACGAGAGTGAGCTATCGATTGACGTCTACTACTACTAGAACTACTGCTATACACAAAACAACAGCACAACGCGCGCGGGCCGTTAGTCACGGGCGCGCGCTTCTCCCTCTCCCCGTGTTCCGCATGCCCGCGCGCGTATAGGTATATATCCTCTCGCGTGACGACTATCGCCACTTGGGCATCTACCACTATACTACCACTACTACTAACTACTATGTGTATACTACGCGAAGGACGGAGATCGGGATTAATCAGTGGGTGGGTGGGTGTAGTAGTCAGTCCGTCATCGCTTACCAGAATCGTGGAGCGGACAGGGCAGGTAGGCGTAACGCGGCAGGGGCTGCTGCGCCCCGGCGGCGGTCTTGCCCCTCTGGCCGCTCGTCATCTCTCTCTCACCTCCTTTTCCTCTTCCTTATGGCCGCCGCGCGAGCAGCCTTATGCGCGTCAGGTGCCGATCTCCATGGCTCTGCTATCTATCCCTCCGTTTACGCTATATACTGACTCGTTGAGTGCCGTCGAGAAATGCGGCGGGGAGGGCAAAACTGCGTGTGTGCGCGCCGGGCTGCAGGTTCCAATTAAGACTACGTGTCTGTGTCCTTAGACGTCCGTGATTTTCTCTCTCTCGCTCTCTCGCTCTCTCTCTCTCGGAGTGCGCGACCGTGTGTCGCGCGCGCGATTTTAATTAGGACGGAAATAAACCGGCAAGCAGCAGTAGCACGTGTCCCTTGCTCACTCTATCCCTCCTCTCTCTCTCTCTCTCTCTTGCTCGAAGAGCAGCGCCCCAGTAGCAGCAGCAGCCGGTCGCGCTCTCGCAGTAGTAGTGCAGTGTCGGATCTGACGCGCGCGGCGTGATCGGCAGGTAGCCCGTGATGAACTACAAAATAAGTGAAAAAATCGGTAAATTTACGCGCGCGTTCTTATATCATCGGAAAAAGGCAAAGATGCGCAGCTGACTGACTAAGTGAGTACAAGTGAGTGTGTAATAAGCGGTGGAGGCGGCTGCTGCTGTTACGCGGCTGGAGAGAGACTGGAGCGAAGAATCCGGCCGCTCTCTGCGGATGCGGCCGAGCTCGCGCGCGCCGCAGCGTGTCGCGGTGCATTTCATCCCCCGAGGAGAGAGAGAGAGAGAGAGCACGCGCGAGATAGCCTGCCTGCTGCCTGCCCCTCTCTACTACCGAGCCCACCCCACCTCTTTTCGGGATAGAGAGAGAGGGCGTGCATACACACACACACGCGCGTAGAGTGCGGCAAAACCTTATTATACCGCCAGCTTCTTCCGCCAGCTCTCTCTCGCTCACAGCCTCCTCCTCCTCCTCTCGAGCGTGAGTAGCACAGTGCCTGCCTGCCTGCCTGCCTGCCTGCCTGCCACCCCGCGAGCCATTTTACCCGCTGTATGCACAGCCGAGACTCTTGGCCTCCTTGCGCGCATGTGTGCGTGTGCACACACTGCTGCGCCTCCCGGCGGCGCTCGCCTTTTTAATCAGCCTCCACCTCCATCTCCTACCCTCGCTCTCTGTGTAATGCTCTCGCTGTATCTACCCATTCACCGGAGGCCCACTCTCCCTCTTCCTGCGCGCGCGTGCAACCCCTCTCTCACCTCGTGCTCTCACTCTCCCACCCTCAAAGTTTCCACCGTGTCGCAATGCATCCGCAGAGTCGGGACCCCCCGACTGTACGCCGCGGGGGACAGAGAGAACGAGAGCACGCGCCTATATAGGTATGTAGTATACGTTATATGTACGTGTAACGTATACACACCCACACACGATACGCGCGATGAGTTAGAAGAATCGAGCCTATAGGTCCTACTCTCTCGTTTGGCCCTGGTAGTGGTGGCCCTGGCCCTGGCCTTCCCTATACTCTCTCTCTCTCTCCTGGCTCGAGCAAGCGAGCGTGACTGTCGCCGATCGTTTTTCACGCGACTACTTATCTTACTTATATACTTATATACCTCGCGTTAGCTGACCTGAGTGCGAGAGAGAGGGGGAATAAAGAGCACAAGTGTGCGGAATGGTTGCCGACTCGCAGGCGTTTATGTGGATTTCCATCGCGCACCTGCAGCGTGTGCGATACACATACCTGCATGCACGTGGGCTATTAATAACCGAGGATCTTCCCCGGCTGCTGCTGCTGGTAGTTTTTCGTGTTACCATCGTTACACACCTGATCGATTCGGGAAAGAAGGGGTTGTATAGGTAGAGGAATCATTAACGAGAGAATGAGAGTAGACTCGGTTACTTTCATGTATCATTCATGTACATCGTTCTCGCGTGTCTTTATTTCGTACAATTTTTATAGAGCTTTTTTTCTTCTTCTTTATTTTACATTATGTATAAGATACGTATATGTATAGATACTTATATATTATGTACAGACATTCTATATAGGCGTGTGAATGCGCGTCTTTCCAAATATCTTGGCTGCAACTTCATTATTATAAAAGTACGTTAAAATATGGGCACTTTGTTGGAAGCGGACCAGTCCTCTGGGGTAGTACTTATAGGCAGTCCGCGTAAAAAACACACTGCGACACATACGTCGCGTGTGTATGTATATATATATATCCATATATGCATACATGCGGTCGAAAGAATTATAGGAACAAAACTGTATATATGTAATTGCATAATATCATCCTCGTTTGCAGATGCTTCTGTTTATATATATATGTATGTATGTAATATAATAACAATGTAGCTGCGCGCGCTCCGGAATTTATGTACATTCGTGAAATTTCAATCGCACGCTCTTTCTCTCTGGAAGCACTTGGATTAAGCAAGTACATTTATACACAAAGATAACGTTATACATCGTGTGTGTGTGTGTGTGTACACACACACGTTTGTACATGTGTGTATACAGAGAAGGAACAATAGTTACAATCTCGATCATCACGCATCTTTTACATCATCTTTCTTAATATACATCAATTGGAATATTATTACATATTTATATAATATATATTTGACAGGCTTGCGCAGTACTTACAATTCAATAAGAATATCATCAAAATGAACATCGCAATCAAACGCTATTATATATATATAATAATAATTTTTCGCGCGTTTGAATGACCTACAAAATAAGAGTATAGGGGGGGAGGGGAGTTTATAGTATATAACTATGCGAAAAAAAGAACAAAACAAGAGAAAAAAGGAAAGAAAATCAATCGGAAAAGTTGACAACTAACGCGGAAGTTAAAATGCATTGCAAAGTACACGTGCGCGCGCGTGTGTGTATATGTGTGTGGGTGTGGGTGTGTGTGTGTGTGTGTGCACGCGCAAGTTAAACAAAGTACTAGTCTTCTTTTCGCTCGATAAAGCGCATCGCTCGTTCAGCCGGAATATACACAACGAAATCGTTCAATTCCGCTCGAGACAGGCCTAGAGCGGCTGGGGCGCGTGTGTACATATACATACATGCATATAGACACACTCATGCTTGATAGCAGGTTATCGGACAAAGTCGGCCCGCGCGCCGCCAGCCGCTTTATCTACTTCCCGGGCGGCGGGCTCGCGCGCACTCGTTAAAGCGGCTGAACAACAATTGGCGGAAAGTTATTGTAATGATGGACCGCGCGCGAGCAGCGAGGGAATGTCTTTACAGATATGGGCGCCCCTTGCTCCCGTATTATTACATATCAATATACATAGATACATGTATCTACAAATGAGAGTTTACAATATATCGCTGGGCGCGCGCGCACTATATGCTGCCGCAATTACCGCACGAGTACTAATCAGGTGGAATAGTTTCTTTTTTTTTTCCTTCTTTGATATGTATGTGTGTGTGTGTGTGTATATATATGTGGCTGTGATTGTAGTGCATATTATTGGTATTATTTGTCAGTCGGACGGTTATTATTCGAGATATACGTATTTGTGTATTTTTATACCGGCTCGTTTGAGACGAGAAAATATTATGGCGTGTTTTTTAAACTTTCATTCACATCGAAATGACTTGCAACCGTAATCGACTGTGTATATTATACAATAAAAGTCATCAAAAAATTGCACATTCAACGTGGTGTGTAATATAGTACAGCAATATATTATGGCAGTCGATTAAGGAAGTATTTTCAGTATTTCATCTCCTGTATAATATGTATATAAAGATTCGCGCGCACACGGAGTCAATTGCGCGCGCAATGTGGGAGGAAGAATATATATTGTTTACCAGGCGACAAGTATTTACACGTATAATATAAATTCATAAAATATATATATATATATATATCTACGAGAGCGACAATAAATCGCTCGTCGCGATGCGAACAAAACACATAACGAACTTATTATGTATATATGTACCTCGGGCTTATGTCAAGGCAACGATCAATGGCACTTGAGTATGCAACTTGCGAGTTTTCGAGATCTCATATATCGGGGGGACAATATATATAATCTATATTGTACCTTCGTGAGAGTTGCAGTGTTCTCACTATACGTACAAAACAATCTTGCATCGTTATCATCATCGTGGACATAGTAAAAAATGTCCCCAAGAACCGCTGAGCGTTTGAATAGCGCGGCAGCTTGATCACGATTTCAGTGGGTCCACCACCGCCTGCTTGATCTCCTGCCTCTTCTCGTGAAGGGCGATTCTCTTCAGCGGGTAGCAGATAACGGCTGAGAAGACGATCAGAGCACCCGCGAAGTAGAACGACGCGTCGTAACTTCCGGTCATGTCTTTAAAGACGCCTGTAACCCGAGAAATTAATTTTTTAAAGTCACGTATTGTATATATGGGTGTGAGTGATTGATTGCGATAATTACCGGCAATTGGTGCGCCCACCGTGGCTCCCACGCCCTGAAACAGAAGTAGCAGGCCGAACGCGTTCGTCAGCTTCTCCAGGCCCATGAGGTCCACGACGAGGATCGACCTTAGCGAGGCGAACACCGCTACATTGCGAGCAAACAGACAAACAGATCGATTATCCTTCACCAGCGAAAGAGATATGTAGATACAAAACACATAAATTTATGGATAATGCTTGTATAGTAAATAACTATTTTTTTTCTGTGCGATTAACTTTTTGCATACGTGTTGTTTTCTTATTATGTATGATACACATATACACATACAAACACTGAGACCGAAAGTCGCTGCGTAGAAGAACTGGTACTCCTTGGTGAAGGAGAGGCCGGAGAACATGGTGAGAAGGCCGCTGACCGTGATGAAGATGTTGTTGATCAGAAGAGCGTCAACGCCCGGCAAGCTGCTAACGAAGCCGAGGGCGACACGACCGATCGTGTTACCGATGCCGATTATGGAGACGAGGAACATGGCGGTGCTCGCGTCGACGTCCGACTTGATAGCTCGATCTAAAAAGAAGCACATTATACAAAGGCCTCATTTAACGAATGAGAGCTTTCACTCTGAAGTTTGACAAAAAAATTCGAGGTGCCTACCTTTGACGTAGATGAACGGAGTGTAAAAGCCCATCATCGTCAAGCCACCGCTCATCGCGAGGATAAGGAAGCTGGGGCTCTTCAGCAGCGACAGATCCAACATCGTCGAGAGGATCCTCCTGACGCTCTCGGGGCAGAGGTAGCAGCTGCCGCTCTCCTCCTCTGCGAGGTCCTGCGCGGTCGGCAGCCTCGTCACCGACATGTGGTACCCCACAGACGACATCTACACAACATTATAATTATACTCGTGTATATAACAATTGAAACGGAAATCCCGTATGTAATAAAGTATATGTACCTGAGACCTGTAATGTGGCAACCTGTTGAGCGAGCCCCCGTAGAAAATGTCGTCCCTGTAGAACGGCCTCTGGGGGTCCTTGGCGCTCGAGCCTCGGCGCTTGTCCGGCTTGAACGATTTATGACTGGTGACCGAGTCGGCCCTGCTCCTCCTATCGCTGATTGTGTGCCTGCGAATCTGCACGTACAGAGAGGGAGAAAGAGAAAAGTGTTATTAAGTATATTACACACACACACGAGCAGACGCGAGTGGTGGCAAATATTGAATGTTTGAGGATTGGGCCGGGCCACACTGCTATATTATGCTCTCGTGTATTTATAGACGCGTGTGACCCCCTTTCTTTCGATCGTGCCAATTAGTAACGAATAACTGCGTGGCTCGGTCAATTACGGGGAATTAATACGCACGTTATATAGGCTATGGGTATGGTGTCGCGGAGGTTTCCGTCTATGTTCAGACGACGTGTAGAAGACGAGAGTCTGAAGGCTCGGCAAATGAATGAGTTCGAGCGCACTTTGTTATTAAATTCACATCGTATGCGCAAGAATGGGAAGAGGAGAAGAAGAATTTTTCATATGTGATAAAACTCACGGTCGGCACGCGGCCCTTCAGTCGTTCCGCGTCACCGTCCAGCAGGTTGTTCTCCTCCTCGACGGACTTGAGCTCGTCGTCGTTGACGACCTCGAGCTCCGGGTAAATCGGCACGGACAGACGCTTCTCCGAACTGCTCACTTGGCGCTCCAAATTGCGCAGCTCGATGACCTTGTGGAGCGAGTGCAGAGATCGGCTGCTGCTCGTACTGTGCACAGATCGGGAGACAAAACAATAACGGCCATTATGTAATGGATTCGCCGTATATGTGCGTATAATGGTCGAAAGATTGTTTAATGATGATGATGAACGTACGTTACGATATCGGGGCTGCTGCCGACGACCTGGGCCGCGGTCGGGTACTCGGTATTGTTGTTGGTGCCGAAGAAACGGTTCGTCATTGGCTGACTGGCGTGCAACGAGGTCGTCGAGTGGCCCTTGCTCAGAAGTGTCGTCTTCACCTCGATCGCCGGATTATCCGTCGTCGCGCTCATTTGGACGCGCGTCGGCTTCAGCGGCCTGAACAGCGCGCCGAAGACCGCGCAGTTCAGCAGCATCCCTATATTGTCGTCGATTTTGTCAACATTATCATAATGTGCGCGCTTATCGCGTGTATACCGAAAGACGTTTGTGATGCAAGTGACGCTGTTGTTGTTGTCCAAGCTTTAAAGTGCCTGTGCTATTACAGTCCGAGATAAACGCGCGGATGTTATAATAGGTCGTGAACCCTCGCCTAGTTGCTATATTGCTGATGTCTTTCCTATTTCTACATCATACATATGTGTGTGTATGAGTGTGGATAAAGCGCTATTTTAGCGGAGGATAAGTATATAATCGCCGACGATTAATGTTGCATAAATGTGCCCGCGGAGAGCTGCGTAAGAAAATTCCGAGATTGTAGGAGATAATGAGCGGTGCGAGAGTGTGAGAGAGAGAGAGAGCGATAACGATAATAGAAATACTCGAGAAATAAATCAGTCGCGCGAGTAGCAACGGGACAAATTCTCATTATTGACGCGCGCGCGCGCGTATATATCTAGACGAGAGGGGGATAAGTAGAGATTTCGTATCGCAGTTTAATTCAGGCTTTTATCAAATCAGACACGATCGATCGATCGATAAGCCGGTTGTTTTTTTTTCTCCAACTTTATAGAGGGCTTTCATCAGTCGTGCGTGTATAACAATTTCGATATCCTCGTTTTCGATATAAATGAACAGGCGCCTGTTCAGCAGTAAAAAAAAAAGTAAAAAGAAATAAAGTACAAATATAACGAGTATATCTTTTTAATTAGCTGATAAAAAGGATTTGTTTTGCGCTCGCTCGCATCGCGCTCAACAACGTTACAAGTACACTATCGCTCTCTCGCGCGCAAAATAACCAGTTTTCGCAGATGTTTATTGACTTGGAAAAATGAGTTTATGAATACTGATCGTTATTACCGCTGCCACGAGCAATGAATCAATGAATTTACGCCTTGTGTATGCATGTATAATATCATAGATCGGCAACAGTATTAGCCTTACCCGCCTGGAAGATCATGGCCCCCCTCCAGCCGAACTTCTCGATGAGAATCGTCGAGATGGGCGAGAGCATAAAGGCGCCGATACCGGAACCGCAGACGGAAATTCCGGTAGCCAGAGCTCGCCACTTCTCGAAGTAGAAGCCGGTCGTTATGACCGCCGGCACGTAGATCAACCCGGCGCCGATGCCCCCTGTGAAGCAGAAAGATTGACGACATATATATCTATATTACACATGTACATGTATGTGTTACGCAACGCACTTAAGTTGCGGGAGACGACGACGACAAAGTATTTTTTCGGGCTGGAGAGCTGATAGGCGGCCCCCGGAATAATTGGCGAAATAATATAACGATGATGCCAATCGCTCGCTCGCACGCACTCACGTGCTCGCGCGTGCGGTGCGGTAGATAAGAGAGACTTTTTTGAAGTATTTATTAGGGAGGTATACATGTACTTACCTAATATGCCGTAGCTCACGTACATGAACTCGATCGAGGTGGCGAAGAACGAGAGAACGAAAGCCGAGCAGGCGATCACGCTGCCGAGCATCGCCACCAGCCGGAAGCCGTACCTGTTGGCCAACGCCGAGACGAATGGGCCTGAGGAAGATGTATGGATTTATATACCTATCTCGTGATTGTTTAGGAGTATAGGTGTGAAGTGAGTAAGGTCCGGGCAGATTAGGCTAGCTGTTCCATTGTCACGACGACGAGGATGGTTTATTTTCCTCGTTAGTTAATTCGTTAATTAATCACTTGATAAGTAATGTTAATAATTTATTACTTGTAGAATGTGGGAGATGAAAAGAGAACGGGGCACGGGATTTTCCTGCATTTAAATTTATGAAAAATGGAAAATTCACGCGGAAAATTTTGAAAAAGTGATATAACTGGTTTTTGGTCATGTATGAAGCTACCCGAAAAAGAAGAGATTTTTCTTGGTGTTGAAGTAACTTTGTAGGTGAGAATTCGAAAATGTTCTCTTTTAAAATGTTATATAGCTATAAAAAAGGAATTTTTTCTTAAAAAAGCTTTACAATGAAGAGAAAAACTTGCAAAATGTAAAAAAAAACAACAAATAATTAATGTAATTGTACTTTTAACGTAAGCGTAATTGAGTGTGAGTTTTTCGACAAAATGCAAAATTGGCATCATCATCTGTAATGAAAATGCAAATTTCTATTGAAATCATTTTCTCTGCATACTTAGTTTACATTTTTTCGAAGATATAGTTTCAATTTGAAAACAACATTCGTGAAAAAACTATTTTTAAGAACATCCATTTCCCTTGTCAAAGAACTTGCTAATCACTATCATCTTCATTTCAATTTTTCACTCTAACTGAAATGCCTAACTGAAATAACCGATCCCTGCCCAGACCTTTCTGCACATATCATCGCGCATCATGATTACCAGCCATCAGATAGAATCCAGACTGCAGCGAGCCGACGAGAGCGACCCTCGAGTTTGATACACCAAAGTCCTGGGACATCTTGTCGAGGAAGACGCCGAAGCTGAACATGATGCCATCGACGACGAGATTGCACATGAACGAGGCGAAGACCACGACCCAGCCCCAGCCGCCGTCCGGTGGTACCACCATCTCCACGTAGCCCTGTAGTCATCGCCATGTTTTATTTATTTATTTACACGCGTTACTATAAATAACCTGGCAGTGTTTTCTCATAGCTGCATAATATTAGTATACAAGAGATGATGGCTTTCGTCGTTCGATGAGCAAGAATAACCTGATACGCCCGGGAAATCGGCGCGCGATATCGGCTGACCCAGAATATACGCGCGCGTATATACATACACACATGCGAGAGATGGCTTATCGTTCATTGTGTTATTGCAAGACTGATAGAGGAGGCCGATCCTCCCGACGTTCCCTCGCCTATACAGCATCGCCAAGGCGATTTTTGATGATACACCGCCTTCGAGCGGTCTTTCAACTCGTCGATAAAATTATGTATGTATTTCCGCGGAAAACAAAAAAAAAAAAGAAAGAAAGAATGAATAAGAGAATCCACGCGCTCAATGAATTGCAGCTAATTAACGAGATTACGCTGAAAACGTCTTTTAAATAACTCATTATGTCAGACGATTATACTCAAGGTTATAGGCATCATTTACCACGAGTGTCAGCGCGGTTACCGAAAACGGAAAAAATTTAGCGCCGGCGCGTGTATTGTGTGCGAGACCGAATTCGAGGTTCGAACATCCTTGAAAATTTAGAAACTTCGCGTTTTATAAGCATTGTTATATTCGCGCGCGCGAGAGCGATTGTCTAATAAAACAAGCCAATAAGTCCGCAGAACACTCTTTAACATTCGCATTGTGTACACCGCGGAATTCGAGAAAAAAAATTTTAATCTTTGTCAAACGTTGTACGTGTTACCATGTATATCGTGTATATATGTACAATGTTTTCCGACCAACCCAATTGATTCCGTGGTTCTCTTCTCTCTCTCTCTCTCTCTCTCTCTCTCTCTCTCTCTCTCTCTCTCTCTCTCGCTATATTTATTATTTTACACGTTTTAGCGCGCCTCCGCCTGTATGTCGTGCGCTTGGTACGATCATATTTGCATTTCTGACGTATTGGGTTTGCTCTTACGCGCGGGTATAATATATCTGCCACATCCCACATTGATGTGTAAAAACCAGGCCATTTGCGCGCTAATCAAACATTTGCACGCGTATTAATATGAGAAAGGAGCGCGAGTTTAATTTTGAGTATATATAAGCTGAGTCGCGCACACACAGGCACACATTTTTTCCGCTCAATTTTGTTCACTATCGCTCAATTAATTAAGAGCTTAATTTAGGATCCTTGTGTGCAGCCCCAATATAAGCGAGGTGTAACAGGGGTGCGGTGTGCCGAAGATTCGAGATAGCGTTATGTAAGAAAATTGAAAGTACACGTTCTTTCTGATAAAAAAAAAGAAAATGTTGACTGAGGGTACTTATAATGCATGCGGTTGTTAAAAGCTAGGGATTCGGAATGTTAGATATCGAAACGATAGTTTTGGGACCTCACGTGTCCCGCGGAGAACACGGTTTTAAAAATAGCGTTCTTTTTAATGACTTTTGTTTAATGAGCTATCAATTAAGCAAGACGCTTCAATGCGGAAAGAAATTGGCTGTAAATTGAGTGTACACACAACGCATATACATTAATTGCTGGTTAATTAGTCGAGGAAAGCTGACGTTGGCTAGTATAATTATATATTGAATGAAGAGCCAACGATTCGATGTTTTGTAATTTTTCTTTTTTAGCCAATCGCACCTAAAAAATCACCGTTATACTTATACAGCAAAAGTTAGTGATAATATATTAAATTGGCACAGGCAAGTGTGGCAAAGTTCCGTTCGGCAAAAAAAAAAAAAAAACTTGCAAACCGCCTTACCTCGTCATTCTGCTCGTTGACATCTTTGAGGGGTAGGCTCTCCTTGGCGGAGTGGCCGTTCGACTGCTGCTGCACCGCGAGCTTGTTGCGCTCCTCCTTCTTGTTCGCATCGGCGATGGCCATCGTGGCTGGGTATCGTTCAACTTCTGTGTATGGGAGTAACAGAAACCGTTTGAGAATATATATGTATATGTATGGTATGCAGCAGCCGAAGCTGTCTCGCGCGTATTGCAGATCTCGGCGCCCGACTAACAACTGGGCCCCGTCGTTCCGCGCTACTACTGCATTACACCGCGAGTGACGCTTTCGTGTATGCGGCGCGGCTGCTTTATCGGCCCCCGCGCGCGCGCCCCGGCGACATTATGTATCTACGTAGAGGCGCGCGTAAATAAATTAAAATTATTGTGGCCCGTCAGATAAGTGGGAAAATAAACGAAACGATGATGATGTGACACGGCGTCGAATATATATCTATTATGTGTGTAAGTTGGAACAGAGAGATGCGCCGGGATGATGCTTTCGCGTGATTTATGCAAGGCTCGCGCGGGGATCGTGACAGACAGATCGTTAAACACTCGCTCGATCTCTTTGTATTCGCACTCGATCTCTCTCCCCCTTTCTATCTCTCTACTCTTTCTTCCTTTCTTCGCGCGGTTCTCTTACTCAAGCCATATTATGTCACGCTCGCACTTATACTCTCTGATTAGCACGCGCACGTGTTAATTTGCTCCTCCTGCGCTCAGCCTTTTTTCGCTGGCTCGTGTGCGATTGTTGATTTTTCGAGTTCAAGTGCGCGCGCGCGAAAGAGAGTTCGGCGCAAGGTCGGCCCGCGCATAGTAGCGGAGTATAAGTATATAGAAAGAGTGAAGACGACGACGGAGACGAAGAAGAAGAAGAAGAAGAAGTTAGAGGGGTCCCTGTCTGCTTTGTGGCCAATCGACTAATTCATGCGGCAACAAAAAGACGCGCGGAGAAAGAGCGAGTACGAGTGTAAGAGAGAGAGAGAGAGAGAGAGAGAGAAAAAAAAGTAGAGTAGTAGGAGAGAGAGGGACAGACATACAGGCATACGAGGAGAAGATGAATCGCCGGCAGCCGCTGTGTATTACACGCTCTTCTCGGAAAATTGACCACGGAGAGCTGTTTCGTGAGAAAAATCGCTCGCGAAGCGCTGATAAGACACACGATAGCGGGAACAGCTGCAGCAGCGGTGGTGGTGATGACGAGTCATCGTATATCGACGTGGACATTGCGGGCGACTACTCCTAGGAGAAAGCGAGAGCGGCGCGGCTAGACGACACCGCCGTCGTCGTGTCGTCTCCGCACCGTCGCCATGCGATTGCCAAACCTTATCAATGCGCGCGCAATTTCGGGCTCTCTCTCTCGTCATCGTGCATGATAAGAGAGACAGAGACGCTCGCGCGATCAGCGGTGCTTACCTTGAACTTAGCCCGACCCATCCGCGCGCACCATATCCTCATGCACTCGTGTACATGCTCACACACATGCACACACGTGTTTTTCTCTACTTTTGAATGAAAGTGTACTCGCTAACCGACGACACATACACACACACAGAGACAGATAAACGGACATGCGCTTGGGTGCTCCGACTGACTGACTGACTGACCGCTGCGACGGGCGGCTGCGAATCAGCATAATATTTTTGTCGCTGAGAAAGTTGCCTGACAGCCACGCGCTCGCGCGCTCTGAATAAATGATAGCCGATAAGCTCGCCGCTAGCCCGCGTAACTGAGAGTGAATATGTATGTATGCATGCTTGCGAGCGCTCTCCGCGGTTATAATTTGTGTTTTATCGCCGTTTTGCGCTCTCCAAGCATATCCTCACTCGCTCTCTGTTATTTTAAAACAAGTGTATAACGCCTGTAAGTGTGTATATACGTACCAGTGCGCCGTACGCGTGTGTTAAGGAAAGTTTCGACACGTGGGTGAGTGAGAGCGAGCGATAAAGTATAGAAGTGTGTACCAACAACCACCGGGTACCACAAATCAACAACAGCAGCCGCAGCAGCAGCAGCAGCTGGATGTTAGGAGTACACCGCACCGCACAGTACTATGAACCTTTCTTTTTGGTGTACAATGTATATTGGTACGCAAAAGAGGGCCGCGCGCGCTCTCGCGCGTCTTTATCGCGCGCGCTCTCGGACTACTACTACTTGCCGCAGGCTGGAGCACGCGCGCGAGAAATTCGTCGGAGTAGCAGCGGAGCTCGCGCGATAGGCGCCTCGTGACATACACGAGCGTATATACGCGCACACGTACTCCTTCCTCCCATCGATACACGCGCGTCTATACGCGTGTGTGTGTGCGTATTACACTGATACTTACGCGCCGGGCGCGGGCCGTTTCTGCCCCCCGTGCGCGCCGCCGATTTGCCGATCGGCGCGGCCGCAGCATCTTATCTATATCTATTGGAAAATAGCGAGTGGCGTATATGTGATCAGACACGTCACGAGGCTATATCATGTGCGTATGCGTACGCGGGAGACGACGACGACGACGATGATGATGGTGATTGGGATAATTGCCGTAATCGATGCCGATTCGTTAAGGGTCGCCGAAATCGTCGGTACTAAACTCCCTCTCGCCTCTCTCTACCCCGTCGCAGCTGCTACTGTGTATAGGTATGTATATATGTGTACGCACACGAGATACTAGAGCGCTAGCCCCAATTGCGTCATTGACCCGAAGACGGCGGCAGCGAAGAAAGCCTATATATATAACGCGAACACACGAATTCCCATCAGCGGCCGTTTAGCCGCGCTATTATATCTCTCTTTCTCTCTCTCTCTCTCTCTCTCTCTCTCTCTCTCTCTTTGCTCTCGATTATATACACACACGTGGTATAAGCGCCTATATCGTCATTGATGGTATCATGTGCACTTTTCGCACTTGTGCGACTATATGCTACGTGGACGGAAAAATTGTCATTGACAATTTGCGAATGAGGATTGGAGCGGCTGCCGCGTGTGTGTGTATAATATAAAGAGAAGGCGGATCGATGATAAAAAAGTCTCACGCCCGCAGAACTGCGGCGTGATCGGCCGAATTCTATGTATACCATCACGTGTATGTGTGTGTGTCTCCTTATATGTATGTGTATGGTATAAAAATAGCGCCTGTATCTGTGAGCGTTGTGTGCGGGAGATGGTCTTCCTTAAACAATGGGCGTCGCGCGCGTTCGAATTTTTCTCGACCTCGATGGGGGGTAAAGTCCGATGCTCCGCTTTCTCTCTCTCTCTCTCTCTCTCTCTCTCTCTCTCTCTCTCTTTCTTTATCTGACGTTTCGCATTGGAGATTAATTATAAAGCTCGCAGAAATTTCCGCGCTCTTTGTGTTCGCAAAGCACGCGCTTCTTGAGAACCAAGAAAGAGAGAGAGAGAGAGAAAGAGAGTGAGAGACGAGCACAGAGCACACACACACACACACAGCACATACGTATGTGTAGCCCCGGGGTCTCTTTTATCTCTTTCCACATAACCGGATTGCCAAGTACGTTCTCGCTCGCAGCTGATTTTTGAGAAAAAGATACTGACTTCGTATACACTTATCGCGCGAAAAGTCAGCCACCTTTCATTTTGCCTTTCAAATCGGCCACAGCTGACGGAAACGCGCGCGCGCTTCCACGAGTCACTGTAGCTGTACGTACTTATAGGAAGAGAGAGAGAGAGAGAGAGAGAGCGAGAGAGAGAGAGAGAGCGAGAGAGAGAGAGAGAGATACGATACGATACACGTAAGTATCACGTAAGTTCGTGCGAACGTTCGCGTTCAAGTGCAATGTCGCCATCTGTTATTTATAGTATAGCATGGAAAGGTGTGTGCGCGCGAGGGCAAGAGATGAGAAAAGCAGGCGCTGGGCTGTAAATCATATAGCCACGGTAGTAGTGCCGCGGATCTCGAGCCAAGTCAACATATAAAGCTCACTCTCACTCTCTCTCTCTCTCTCTCTCTCTATACACCGCGTGTGTGTAGGTGTAAAAATAGATCCGAGACTGCTGCCGGCGGTGCCGACTGTGCATAGCGGCGCGCTCCTGAACACGTGTTCCGCTGGATCGCCACGTGCTGGCCGCGTTTGCGCGCGCTTTTAATTCTCTCTGTTTCTTTCTCTTCCTCTCTACAACGAGCAGCAGCGGCGCGCTTCTGCTACTATCTGCTTGGAAATTCAAATGATTTTGTGTAAGCGCGGCCGAGAACTCATGTACACCTTACGATTCACGTTTCCGCTGTTTTTGCCCTCTTTCACTCTCTTTCATGTACATCATGTGTTCTCGATTCGGCTCGCGACCGCTCTCTTCGCTAATCTTTGCAGTGCGAGGCGGACCATCGAAGTTGAAAAGCACGTGATGAAGGTCCTATACACACTTACACTTGTGGTCCGGAGCAGGTACAGCGCAATTGCCATTTGCGCACACATACAATCACACTATCTGCATATTTATATATCTATAAACGTCGTACCTATACGTTATGTATAGATATAAGCGCGGGCGGAAACGCGTAGCCGGACCGACGGTAGCGTGAATACTAAGCGCTCGTATAACACGTTTTTCGCTCGCGTTGGGAGGAAATTAAGTATAATGTATGTATATATATGTATATATAATGCCTGCCTGGCTGCGTGTGTGACCTTTGCCGATATCGGAGTATCTCTCCCTAGTCGCCCGCGTTTCTTCCTTTCACTCCCGGGATTCGCACGCGCTATACGCGCGCCTATAACCAGGCTTCCTCGTGTGCCCTGCTGCTAGGCGTACACATACATATATATTTAAAGTGCGCGCGCGACTGGTTGTTGTCATCGGCTGCTGCGTGTCTGTCGTCGAGATCAGCGAGCTCATTATCATTTGCCTCTCGAATCGGCAATAATATTACCATTGTAATTAGAGTCGCGTCCGAGTAGAGCTGCCCGCACGTGTGTGAAGTATACGGAAAATAAAGTGGCGATTGGAAACCATAATATCTTATATAGATGCTTATAATGTAGCGCACGATGATTTACGGAGGTCGCATGTTTTATTGGATACACGCGCGGTTTAAGTATATGATGGGATTAGGGAAGAGGAAGTGTATAATGATTTGGGTTTGAAAAAAAAACACATGGCGGTTCGTTTTTAATAATAAAAATTCATAATTTTTCTCTTCAATTTCGATAAACGTTAGCTAATACATTTGTCCTTCTTTGTACCATATCGCATATATATATTTAACACATCGGCACGACAGAGAAGTATCATAATATATAAAGAATAATAAGCTTCTGCTGTTGTGCCTGCAGCGCGCATGTACATATACATTTTACAATAACATTGTCCTGTTTTACAACGCGCAAGTGTGTGTTTCTTCTTCGTCTTCTTTTTTTTTATTTATTTTTTTTTTAACCTGCCTAGCCTACCTATATATCCCACGCTGCAGTCGTCGTCGTCGTCGTCGTCGATCGCTCTTTTCTCGAAAAAACAGAACTCGTCGGTTATGTACACGCCACTCTCGCATACTTATACTTATGCGCACACACACACACACACACGCACACACACACACACGCGCGCGCGCGCACACACTTAGACACCCACGCTCTCTATCTCTCTCTTTCGCACGTCTCGGCTGCATTTGCATAATAACGTCGCGTATGCAATTAGGTACCTAGAGAAGTCGGGGATTATAATTATTAAGAAAAAAATAGAAACAATATATTAAAACCGAACACGACAAATCCGTTAGACAATATACATCATCGTATATATATAATTAATATAATGTAATGTAGGTAATCTTGAGAGAATATATAATCACAAATACATATTATTTATATCGTTCAACCGGCGTATACAACAATGACAAATATATAATAGATATTTATATATATAACGGAATCATACAGTACAGAGCTGTCGACAAAAACAATGTTGTTCTTTTTTAGGTAAATATATAATAATATAATAGATTAATGAGTGATTTGTATAAGTCGTATAGCAAATATATAAGAGTAAATGATGTTGTGTGTGACAAGGCGGAAAGGATGAATGTTTTTTTCTTTTTAAACGCGGAGGGGAAGAATGTTCCAAGGAAACGTATCGTAACGTATATAAAAATGCGCAGCGCGTTTATTTTTTTTTCTCACGTGTTTTCGAGTCTCGAATTTTCCCGCCACGGATTTGTCGCCCACGCGGATATAGTCCAAAGACGCGTACGTATAGAGTATTACTATACTTGTGTGTGCGCGCGCGCGCGCGCGCGCGTGTGTGTGTGTGTGTGTGTGTGTGTGTGTGTGTGTGTGTGTGTGTGTGTATGTGTGTGTATAATATTGAACGATTCACTCACGCCTCTTTGTACCGCGTTCGAATACTTGCTCTCGCGTCTACGGTTCTATTGTTTTTCGTTTTTTTTTGTGATTTTTTTTCTTGTTTCCCGGCGGTTTATCCTCGACGGAAGGGGAGGAGAAAAAAGCTGAAGCGCGCACTGTTTCGTGTAGATCTTCAAAGTTTAGGCTGTGTGTGTGTGTGCAGCAAGAATTGTAGCGCGGCATAATTAATACGGGCTCGCCTCATTCACTCCCTCTCACACCCTCTCTTCCTCTCCCTCTCTAGCACACTTGCTCTCGCTCAATCTCTTAATCTGCGTACGCTACGTACATCCGTATAACACGTCATTTGGCGTTCAACAAGATTTACAATGATTCTCTTCTCAACGTTGTATGTATGTATATAGGCATATATACATTTGTTCTTAATTATTTTATACATATACATTTTTTCTTTTTTTTATATAAATCACATTTTAACGTAATCGTATAATAATCGATCGCTACTGTTGTCTCGTCATCTTTTTTTTTTTTGCTTCTTTTCTCCACTTTTTTTCGTATCATATCATATCAGTTTTAAGTCGTTAGAATCAGTTTGAACAGCGACCACCGCGAAAAAAAAATTAAGTCTCGCACAAGTGGCAAATCATCTACCGTTCCTCTTGTGCTCGCTGTGCCTTTTTTTTCTCAATTGCCTAGCATTATACATATACGCCTTGTTTTAAGTAATAAAATATTATCCATTAGCCAGTTTGTGTTAACTAACGTATGTCTGTGGGTATTATTCGTCGAATAATAAGTCTTGATGCGAGTCAACAAGTTTTCCACTTAATCGGCTTGGCCAACTTTAAAGTCATTAATAATTGCAATGCATTTTTACATTAATTAACACAAACAAGGTGCAGCGCATTCGAGAATACATCGTATATGTTTTTGTTCTCTTCCTCTTCTTTCCTCCGGCTCTCTTACTTCGTTATTGTACATGCTAAAAAAAAGGAGTAAGAGATCTAAAAACGAAGAGTTATTATTATTATTATTTCATGTTATACACTCGTTAGCTCGCGTCCATCAATATATTAATTTTTTTTTCGGTAATAACGTATATATATTTATAATAATGTAATGTATGTATGCATATCACTAAACTAATTTTGGGTTTCTCTTGTTGCATTGTCCCCGTGGGTGAAATGCAATATTTTCCGCGATTGGCTCCACTTAGCCATCACGCGTGTCTCTTTATCTTTCTTCTCTTTCTGTCTTCCGTATTTTACAAATCGTCCTTTAGTCTCTCCGTCCGTATATACAACTGTAACGTTACTCCCTCTCTCTCTCTCTCTCTCTCTCTCTCTCTCTCTCTCTCTCTCTCTCTCTCTCTCTCTCTCTCTCTCTCTCTCTCTCTCTCTCTCTCTCTCTCTCTCTCTCTCTCTCTCTCTCTCTCTCTCTCTCACTCTCTCTTCTCTTTCTCTCTCTCTCTCTCTCTCTCTCTCTCTCTCTCTCTCTCTCTCTCTCTCTCATTCACTTTTATCCGCTACATTCCTCGTAATTGATTCATTTTATTTTTTTTACTTAAGTGGATCGTGCGTCGACATTATGTACATGTGCCATGCGTACATAAGAAATATATATATATTTTTGCGTTTTTTGTATTTTGTATATTTTTCATTTTTTGACCTTTGAAAAAAGCCTCTTCTCGGAAATCCCACTCCTCAAAAATAGCTTCCGTCATTCGACCATTCGAGAGCTTTACGTAGTAAAATGCAAGCTTTTACGCTCTGTTATTTTTTGCTTTCGCGTGCTTATTATTATTATTATTATTATTATTATTATTATTATTTAACGCATTTTCAGCTTATTTTTTTTTAATTCTTTTTATCATTACCATTAGTTATTGTTTGTATTCTACGTGAAATGAAAACATTTCTTCAGTATACACACGTAAAAGCAACGTTTTTTTTTTCATTCGCGTTTCTTCTATTAGTTTATCATTTATGTTTGCGACTTTTTTTTCATTTCCCTAGACATACTGACGATCGATACTGATTAAGTTAATTAAACGCCTCTACGATTCATTCAGTGGGGTATTAATTAATACAGACGAGAAAAAACAGTTCGTTCGCCCGATGGAATTTTCCACTATTACGTGTATACTTGTTATATATATATATATGTATATTTGTACATATAACGCATATAATGTATATATACGATTATAAAATAAAAGTTCAATTAAGCCGTGCGCGTGTACGAGTCGTTCCTAAAAAACGTGCTCGTTCGCGGCAAAAAAATTCCATCAGGCTTTGCATTATTATTTATCATCAGTTATTCTTTGTGCATGACGCTCGAGAGGCGGTATGTATATATATGTATCCGTGGTGCACACAAGAGCGAGCGAGCGAAGATCTCCGCCTCTCGAGGAAAAAAATTTGTTTTGAAAATTCTTTTTTTTTTTTTCTTTTCTTTTCAGCCGTATCACAGTGTGGCTCGGAGTGACGGTGTACATGTATGTGTATCTGTATGCATGTATGTACATGTGAGAATTGAAAATTTCCTCTTTTGTCGCGCGAAAAGCGTAAACAGCAGCAGGAGAGCAACTCCCTTTTTCATTCTTGATTATTATTATTAATTAATTTTGTTGTTTGTTTGTTCTCCACCTTACAGCACAGACTCGATCTGCTTGATCTCCTTCTCGGGCTCCTGGGGTGATGGTGCGGTTTCTACGATTTCGGGGATGTCGTCTTCGTTCTCTTCCTCGATGTCTTCGTCGATCGGCGTCAGTGTATCTAATATCACAGGCTGAGTCTGCACAAACATACACACCGAAAGATTAACCCGGGTCGTTACACAAATTTTACTTGAACAAAATCAGGAGTACGATCGTGTTATATCTTACCTGCGGCGCGGTGCAGCGTTTCATCGTGGGAGCGATAAAGCTCGTGACAGTGCTAATGAAAAAGAAGAAGCCCGCTGCGTAAAATGTAATTCCATAATCGTTTGTGAGGTCATAAAGATTGCCAGCGAGCGGAGGACCGGCGATAGCCGCGATGCCACGGAACAGAATCAGCAGTCCGAAGGCATTTGTCAGCTTGTCCAGGCCCAGAAGGTCCACCAAAATGATTGACGTGAGCGAAATGTAACCAGCTGTGGTAAAAGATAATATAAAGTTACAAAGATAAAGCCATAAGTGATTGGAATAAAGTAAACAGGCAAGCGACGATTCGTACAAATGGCAATGCCGAAGAACGTGCTCATGAGCATGTAGTGCACGGTGGTAGTGCAGAAAGGCGTCATCGAGACAGCCAACGTTGCCACGATCAAGCATATGTTGTTCAGCAGGAGGGAATCCACCTGAGGAAAATCAGCCACGTAGCCACAGGCCACACGGCCCACAGTGTTCGTTATACCGATGACCGATAGCAGGCATGACGCGTAGTGTCTCTCCACACCCTTGAAAGAAAAGAAGAAGAAGATTAACGTTCGTTCTAGCTGCATCATGTTTGCCAGAGATTAATATGTTTTTGTTATCGAATGTGCATGTATATATTCAATGGTAGTACTGACTTTTTGCACGGCTGCGTCGACTAAATAGAAGAACGGTATGTACAGGCCGGCCATTCCGAACACGTTGCTGATGCAGATTAGAAGGAAAACGGGATTCTTCAGCAAGGACATGTCCATCATCGTTCCCAGGGCCTCCTTGAAAGATTCCGGGAGCTCGAGGCAGGGACATAGCGGCGCTGCAGAGATGCCAAACGAGATTAAAAACATGTCGAGATGTGAGGGTCGTACACGGTGATTGAGAATATATTGTATATAAATGTGTGTGTGTGGGTGTGCGTGTGCGCGCGCGTGTGTGTGTGTGTGTGAGAGAGAGAGAGAGAGAGAGAGAGAGAGAGAGAGAGAGAATAAGGAAATTTACGTTGAGGGGGTTTTTCGATGTCGCCATCCTTGGCGTCGACTCCGCGAACAGATTTGGGCAAAGAGATGACGCTCTGCCGGTAATTGGCTAGGGATTTTTGACTCTGGAACTCGGGTAGGTTGAGGACGCTACCGCTGTAAAAGATGTCTTTACGCGAGAGCGGTCGGACCATCATCGGCTTTTCCTTGGGGATGCGCGTGTTACTTGTGGTGAAGGTGATGCTCTGGTCGTCCTACAGAAATAAACAGGTGGATTAGTTTTGTGGATTGGGCACATAATTCTGTGATGAACGAAAATGTAGATAACGTTGAATGATGTCTGTGCATTGTGCTTGGAAATTGTTTTTCTAGATTTAAGAGTAATCTCTACAAATTGATGAATTATCTTCATTTGCATACGACATTGTTTCGGTATCACTATAACGTTATTTGCAATAGCGCGATAAGGTTGCATATAGTATTGTCGGCACTGCGATAAATTCTGTATTTCAAAGAATCACTTTATCGCTTGTAGATATTGTTCTTTTGGGAAATAACATGCTTATGGTATGCCCAAAAGTGATCATTTGATTATCTATAAAAAAATTGATTCCTCAAATCGGAAATTAATCGACAGTGATTAAATATTGCACAACTTTATCGCAGTATCGCAAATACCGTTGCTACGCAAGATTGATCAAAACCGTCAATCGTGATTTGTGGAGATACCACATTCAGGTCGTATCCAGATTAATCAATTTGTACGAAACACTGTACGTTGATTCTGATAAATCAGACCAGAATTATACGCATTGCACAAAAAAAATCAGTTGGATAAACTACACTTTTCTGTCAACTATTTGTAATAAAAATGTGCAAATGACTCAATGGAATCACTTTTGATTTAATCGTAAAATTATTGTTTTGAATCAGGCGACTCTTAAACTAACTGAAGAATCATAGCAAGCCAATCAAAAATTCAGTTGTATACATATTAAACAGAAAGATGCAACCAATTGAACCAATATTTTCCCTCGATACAAAACATTCAACGTCACACGTATAATACTTAAAACAATGTAAAACAAATTAACGACATTTACATCGAGCTCGGTGTTGTTGTTCCTCGAGCCAAGCATACTGCTCGTCGACAGCCTCAGATGCAAGCTCTTCCTGATATCCCCGTTAGAGTTGAGCGTCGTCCTGGAGTTCTTGATGGCGCTGAGGCTGGGCTTGTACCTCTCGCCGGTGCTGGTCTTCCTGATGCGATCGAAGAACGGCACGGAGCCATTCTTTGGTAGGCCCTGCACGTGCGTGGTAAAAGCCGGCTGGGACGCGTTACGCGGTATGGCCGGCTTATTGAACTCGCTCTCGGGCTTGTCCAGAGTATCCTTGCTCTTCTCGCCTCCTTCTTTGGGATCGTCGATGGCTTTCTTGCTGCGCGACTTTACCGACGAGGATTTGAGGTCCATGGTGCTGCCGCTGTTGCTCGTCGCGCCGCTGGACGAGTGCTCCTGCACCTTCACCTCGGAGATCGTGGGTAGGGTCGGCACGGTCGGTACTGGGGTAAGAGGCGTTCCTTTACAACCGTGAGCATCAGTTAATAGAATCGACATGGCTGCCGGCGCACTCTCATACTTTATAACTCACTCTATATGCGGTGTGTCGTGTATATAAACAACGTAGAACCAAAAACATTTGTTTTTAGTTTTTTTTTTCGTTCTACGTATGCGGATAATATGTAGAATATATTCAGCCAAACAAAAACACATGCAGGCCAGCGCTCTATAATGCAGCCAATGTCAAAACTAAGGGAAAAGAAATGGAAGCGGCTTAGTCTTACCAGGCACTAATTGGTCTAAATTGAAGCTAGAATGAACGCCAGGGTCGACGTTGATCGGCATTTTCATGCGCCGCTCCATAGAGCCGTCCGGCAGCTGGACCATGAAGTAAGAGCCCCCTATGCTGCCGCGCTCCATCTGGAAGCGCTTCTCCTCGGCCATACGCTGCAGCAGCGGCTTCACCGACGAAGCCTTCGGGTATTCCAGCGGTCTCATCATCGCTCCGAATATCTGAAAAAGGATATTAATATCAACAGTAACAGTATATCAGTAATATAATATATAATAGACATACCGCGCAGTTGAATATCAATCCGGCGAGGATAAGGATGGCGCCCTTCCATGCGTACGTCTCGAGGAGGAGGCCGGCAAGGGGTGCGAAGATGAAGGTGCCGAAGCCCGAGCCGCAGACGGCAATGCCCGTGGCCAGGGAGCGCTTTGTCTCGAAGTAGTAGCCGACGCAGACGACGGCCGGCAAGTAGACCAGACCGAAGCCGATGCCTATGGTGGGTTGTATAGGGTGCGTTATACATGAATCACGTATTGTTTGAATCGATATGCGGGCATGCAGTAAGTGTACGTGATTAGGGTGGGAAAGGGAACTGGTTTGGGTTGCTAGGAAGGGCCGATTCGTTCATTGTTAATTCAAGTATAGGCTTTTCTCGAGCGTAAATAAGTTGTGAACGATCGGTGAGTCATGGCGGGGCAGTGAAAAATTCAGTAATTAAATAAGCGAGTAAATGCACTCACTGTTCACAGCGAGAATATAAATAGACCCGCTCATTATGCGAATAAGCGTGATAAATATATTCACCGCTGCGAGTTATACTGGATTTTTCAACAACTCTATGAAAGACCGAACCGATTCACTGCTCCAATTAAAATAGTCCGTTTCAGCCGTAAGCTCCTTTTTCGACAACTCCTAATTAGCAGTTAAAACGAAAGGCCGCGCAGTATAGATATATCCTATAATACTAACCACCTAGAACACCGTAGGTCATCATAAGCATGTTGACGGACGAGGCGAAGGTGGCCAGCACGAAGGCCACGGCACCGATGCAGCTGCCAGCCATGCAGACGACCCTGCAGCCGTACTTGTTCGTCAGTGCGCTCACCACGGGTCCAGCCATCAGATAAACACCGGACAGCAGGCTTCCGGCCCAGGCGACCTTACTGGTGCTCTCCCCGAAGTAAACGGAGAACGGGCCGAGGAAGATGCCGAAGGTGTAGGCGATCCCGTCGACGATCATGTTGCACATGAAGGAGGCGAAGACGACGACCCAGCCGTAGCCGCCGTCCGGTGGTGGCGGTATATCGTGGTACTCGCATAGCGAGCCGGCGTCGTCCTCGGGCGAGGCCTCGTCCCCGTCGCCCCCACCGCCGCCTCCGCCACCGGTGAGCCGGGCCTGCTCCTCCACCGAATACTCGCTCTCCGTCTGCAAGCACGAAGAAAAGAAAAACACACAATAGCGCCGCAAGTTGAGTAGCGCGCGCACGCGTCAATGACCCCGCTGCTCCCGTCAGCTGATCGCAGCGTACGTACATGCATGTACACAACACGCAGCTGCTCACTGCGGCTCACGCCCACATCGGATATACACACGCGCAGCTTCCTCCCCCTGAGAGACAGCGACGACAATTGTCGTAGTAGTAAAGCTCGCGCGTAGCATAGTATTATAGTATTGCACGTACTGCTACGTTAGTGGTATCGCGTAAATGTTAAGCGCAGGATCGCGATCGGGATTCGATATGTAATAATGGATAAATCGGTGAGATCTCGCGCGCTCGCGGGAACGGCCCGTCGCCGTCGGCCTTGGCCGCGGCTCAATCGCCGTCGCGCGTATATTACGGCGCGCTCGCGCCGCGCTTATACTTGCGAGCGAGCGAGCTAAGCAAACAAAGAGCGGAAAGCAGAGAGTTGATGCAAGCTTGCAGTTCGCGCGCTCCTCGCGTTCTTCTTTATACATGCATGCATACTTTCACACACACACACACACCGAGACACACACGTAACGTGTAACATATCACCCACCGTGCTGATTTTGCGGACGCGTCGCGAGCCGTACTGGCTGTTGTACTGTGACTTGTTAAGCGACACCCGCGACATTTTTCCACCTCGTCGACACTACTGGTAGTAGTAGTAGCAGCAGCAGCAGCAGCAACGTTGTTATAGCCTCCGCCTCCACCACCTCCTCCCGCGCGCGGAAGAAGCCAGATCTTTCCGATGGTCTATTAATAAAGACGTCCGTCTCCGTCTCTCTCTCTTTCTTCTTTTCGCTCGCTCTCTCTTTCTCTCTCTCTCTATCTCGCGAGCGCGCACGCACAAACAGCCAGAACTCAGTCTCTTTGTGTTTCTTTTTTGCTCCGAAAAAATCCAGCTGCACGCTCCGCGCGTATGCTGCTACTGCTGGCTGCTGCCTGCTACTGGCTGCTGCTGCCACTGCTGCTCCCCTCGGCGCTGCACAATCCTTTTGTCCGGTGCAAGAGCAGCGGGGTTACCGCTGCTAGTGCTACTAGTGAGCTGCTGCTGCTGCTGCTGCTGCTTGCCGCTGGTACTGTGCAGAGGCAGCCTACTGCTGCTGCTGCTGCTGCGGCCGGCGAGGCGAGCACCGCGACGGCAACTGTCATGACTCGCGGACGCGCGCGATCGCTCCTTTCTTCTCTCTCTCTCTTTCTCTCTCTCACTCACTGACTTCGTTCACTCACGGCGTGTGTGCGAGCAGTGCGTGCCGCCGCTCGCGCGCGCGTTCTATTTATACGGGGCCGCGCGCGTGGCCTCGCGAGCAGGAGCACACACAGTGGACGAGGCTTTATCGCTCGCGAAAGCAGGAAAGAGACTACTCCTCCTGGACCGACGAATAAGACTGAGTCGCTGAATAGCCCTCGATTATCTGGTCTATCTAGACGACGACGTCGGGGTGTAGTATAGAAGAGCGTATACGAGAGAAAGAGAGGCGGAGCAGCGACGGCGACGGCTGCTGCTGCTCATGTATACTACGTATAAGTATATATACACACACACGGGTAAAGCGTGTGCTCGACGCCGTGGCACTGCGGCTCTTGGCTCGGCGCCGCCGTCACCGCCGCCGCCACTCGAGTAGCATGTCTATATGTGTGTGTGAGTATAATCCCCACTCTTTTAGTCGCCGTTCGTTCGTCGTTCGTCCGGCCCTCTCTCACTCTCTCTCTCTCTCCCTCTCTCTCTCTCTCTCTCTCTCTTATACACAGCGGCTGATGCACGCAGTCCGTGATGCATTTAGCTGCGCAGCACGCGCGCGGGTGCATCACACGTTCGCAGGGGGGATGGAACATCCCGTGTATGTTTCAATAAAGCCGACAACGACGCGTACGTACATATAGATATGTTATAAACACTCGGCATATAACTCAACAATCGGCTTTGTGCGTTATGTACTATAACTGCACGCGGCCTCTGTTGTCTGGGACACACGCATATCCGGAGCATGTGAGCCCGATTACGATTAATTAGATAACGAGCTCGCGCGCGCGCGCTTACGCTCGCGACAATTACTCCGGTCGGTTGGATGATGCCGTTGCCTGGAAAAAACAGCATCTGGCTCCGATCGCACGAGGCAAAGCTTTTAAACGCGCGAGCAATCATTTGTGTGTTATGTGTGCGTGTGTATGTGAGTGACTCAAAGTCACAAACAAATGAGTCAAGCGCTCGCGCGCAGAGTGAGAGAGAGAATGAGTGCAGCGCGCGCGAGAGCTGAGCCTTTGTCGTGGAACGCACGCGCGCTCGTTTGGGCAGTGCGAAACGAATACTTATATATTGAAAGGCAGCTTATCAATCACGAATTCCCGAGCGCGACGCGAGTCAACGCGAATGTTCTAATCACATGGGCTAGCTACTTGTGTACTGGCATAACAAATATGAAGTATATTGGAGCGCAGTATATAATATTGATATATAATAGGACGAAGAGCGAGAGGGGAGTTTACACCGGCGATAAGAGTTAGCGCGCACGAGAACAATCCGAGAGTGAGAAAGATAAACGTTTTGGCTCACCTCTCCGCGCAGATAACATGGCTCTCCACTGTATTTCCTATCAGCGGCTAATCTATACGATATTCCCTTTTATTACGGCCATACTCCGAATTTTTTCCTCTCCGATTTTCCCCGTGATTTATACAGCGACAATAAGCAATTTTATTATACATTTAATAGACATATCATACATCATAATTGGCCATTACTACACATACATTAAGTGTTGGTAAACGCGCGCGCGCGCTGACTCTCGCCCAGTGTCTCAGCGCACGCGGCGACAGTGCGTGAATAAAGAGTGTATGGGTGCACTTACGTACATACACATACGTATATATGCATGCTACTTATCCGCATGAGCAGCAGCTTTCACTCCGCGCTGCAAGCGTGCGTGTGCAGCACGAAGCTCTCTTTTTCGCTCTCACGCGCGCGCGCGCGAACTTATAGCACACGAGGCAAAAGCGAATGGGCGAGGTGCTCGCGCGCGTGGTGTGCAGCAATGTGCATGCGGATCGAGAGCAGCGTATGTATGCATGAGAGTACATCATAGGGAGAAAGAGAGCAGATAGCAAAGAGCGAATATGTGCAAAAGAGAGCAGTTATATAGAGAAGGTAGATATGTACCTTGTTTTTCGGCGGCATGGCTCGTGCGGGCGGAGGTGTGCGTGTGTAGCGTGTGCTTCTCTACTACTATTATATTGTTATATACCTATATATATATATATAGATCCGCCAGCTATAGCTATGGAGCGCGAGAGCTTTTATAGAAAAGAGTGCGCGCGCGGTGATGTGTATTATAGGAAAGGAGAGAATAGAAAGAAAAGAAGGCACCCGCGCGCGCTAGCGGTCGCAGGCAGGCGGCCGAGAGTCCGAGTTATCAGTGCGGCGGGCGGGCGGACAGACGGACGGACTCTCTCTCTCTCTCTCGCGCGCGCCTATATACTTGCTGCTAGTATACGCAGAACCAGCGCGCGCGCGGACCCACACCATCCGATTCTCTCTTTTTCTCTCTCATTCCCTGTCTCTCTTGTTTGCTCATACTCGCGCGCTCGTCCCCACTATATCTCTCTCTTGTTGCACTCTGGCAGCAGCAGCAGGCGCAATAAGCGGGGCAAAGCGGAGCAATCTATGAAGCGAGTAGCGTCCGCGCTAGCGAGCGAGCGAGCGCGTGAGCCATCATCCTTTTTATTATATATATATACGTATACCTACGCGTCGTCTCTCTCTCTCTCTCTCTCACTCACACTCCGTGCATAATTTCCCATCCCATCATATATACCTTTATAAAGAGGATGATATAAAGTGTATATTGCATATACTCACGGCATGCTGGCCGGCGTTGCTGCCGCGATGATGATGGATGTGAAGTCCCTCGTCGTCCTGAATCTGGTCCTCGAGCTGGCTCTCGCGGCTGCTGGTCGGGCCCATTATCAGCCCGGGCTCGCTGGCACGACGAGTACAAGCTCCTCCGACTCCTCCTCCGCCACCACCGCCGCCGCCTCACTCAGCCTCGTCGTCCTCGCTAGTCTCTTCTCTCCTCCCCATGGGGCTCGGCGCATTATCCGCTCTAAGAACCGCCAGGATGACGACGAGACGCCTGATGGTGTATGGTGGTATATTACAATTAAAAAAGGTTTATACAGACTGGAGAGTTTGTTTGTAAATTTGTTTGACAGAAGAGACAGGACAGATAGACAGGGCTGCTCGCGCGACGGGGATCGATAAGCGCTGCAGCAGCAGCAACAGCAGCAGCAGAGGCACCCGGGGGAGGGCGGGCGCGCCGCAGGACGAGCGCGGGCCACCGACTGCCAGCAGCTCGCCTAGCTACTTCGCGACTCGCTGTCGCCAGCAAGAGAGAGAGAGAGAGAGGGAGTACTCGCGGATATGTGTGTGATGGCCCTATAGACTGTACCGAGCACGCGCACCGAGCCACCACCACCGCCGCCACCGCCGACGCGCAGACGACGGCTCGACCGCCCCATCGATCGATCGCCGCGAGTAGAGAAGGAGATGGATACACACACCACCCGCTCGCTTGCCTTGCTCACCCTATATATACCCCCTAACAGAGGAAGAAAGAGAAAGATACAGCGGAGTCCTCCCCCTGGCGATAATGTCCCTTCGATAGCCGCTGAGACTGTTATTTCCCCCATCATGTGTGCTTGCAACATTGTGCAACATTTCGTTGGGAGAAGCCTGCAGTTGGACGCGTAATCCATAAGATAATACGGAGCTAAAATCCTTTGGAATGATCATTTTGTCGCAACACACCATGCGCAGAGCTACATTACCGCAGGAGCTGCTGCTGCAGCAGCAGGCCGCCAAAGTGGCGCGGTTTAAAATTCAAAATGGTGTGTTGGAGCAGTCGGACCAATAGAGCGTGCGCCCCTAACTTGCTCTGGGGGGCCGCGCTCCGCTGCCTAGATACAGGCTGCGGCTATATATCGCGGCTCGTACACACGCGAGGAGTAAAAAGCAGCGGCTTTAGGAAGACAATGATGCGGCGCGTCCACAGCCAAACAACCGTTGGTTCGTTGGGGCGTGCAGGTATATAACTTGTATACCGACGAAAGAGAAGCGCCAACTCAGCGTCTACAAAACTCACGCTGCATGGCCCACATTCGATGTCGCGAATTATCCTCCTAAACGCGCTTTTTGTAATCGATATAGACCAGAGCTGGATGGAGGGTGTTTGGGTGGTTATACAGATCGATGATACCGGATGGTTTTTTCGGAAGGGTAGGAAAGAGGGTTGATAAGCGTGGGCGGGTTCAGTTTTCGCGCGATCAAGATGTACGAGGGAACAGCTGCTACCTAGAGTTTCTTTAAAAAAAAACAACATGGTTTGCATATTTTTTAAAACTGGAATGTAAGTAGGTTCTCGCGTGGGTCGCTTTCAAGGCTCTCTAGGAGACCATAATTACACCAGCGGCACGCGCACGTTCGACAGCAAAAAGTGGCCATAAAAGTTTGCCGTATAACTGACGACGAGAAGTCATACTTAATTGTGGAGGGCATGCAGTTATATACCGCAGTCGGTCTACACGGTGGCAACGTATATCGAACGGGGCCATCGGTGAGTGCATGCCGCCCTCTACCACCTAACTAGGGTAACGTAGGATGCAACGCGACCGATCACCACGAACGCTATGCATTTTGGAGCATACAATAGATAAATACAGTGCGTAGTGTACCACGTATAGTATAGTATGTGAGGTGCATTATAGCATTATTGGACAGGAAGGAAACTGGTGGGGGAGGGTGATGGTGGCGCGCAACGCTATGATTCGCCGGCCGCGTGGTCAAGTTTGAGCGGGTTTCGGAACACTTGGCGCGAGCCACCGCCGCCGCCGCCAGCCGTTCGACTTTGCTGTGGGGTGCACTGTGTAGTGCCAGCATAGTGCGAGAGCCAAGGCAAGCCATAGAGTTCGGCGTCTGGACGCGCTCGCGCCTTATGTTATGTCGAGAAAAAAATAGCGTTAATTATAACCTAGCGCGGTCAGTCCCTCCACACTCTGTGTATGTGCGTGTAAGAAATATAATACGTGTGCTTTGAGTTGCGGCTACGAGGGATAAGGAGAGAGACGAGGGCCTCTTATCACCGGTATAAATCACGGTAAGTGGGCATAATAAGTGAGCGATATGCTGAGAAGCGGTTCGCACGCGTTAGTTGGTATAGCGTCTTTTTGGAGCACTGCCGCGCCGCGCGGTTTCGGATAGTGGCGCATTCTCCCGCCCGAAACTGCCGTCGTGCGCGCGTTTGTAAGTTGTAACCCCCCCGCGCGACCCACGCTACTTATATACCTATAGAACCTTATATACCCATGGAACTGCACATCGTCGCACGCGTTGGTACGCCGCGTTTGGGAGGCCTGTAAACAAACGTCGCGAGATGTTTGTTTAAGAGCTCGGGGAAGTCGCGAGGATCTTGTTTTGTGTGCATATACTGATGCGTGTTTGACGAAGCTCCTGGGTTCGAGGCATTATATTCGTTCGTTTAGCAGTGGTGATAGTTATGTAAACGTGGTTGGCGCGATCGCCGCTATTAATAGAGAACCAGATTGTTTTGCTCCCGCAGCGCGACGACGGCGCGTCTGCTTTATGCGGCTTTTTTACATTGTCTTTGACATATTCTAGAGGTGGCAAGATGTTTCTGGAGGGCGAGCAAGTACTCGCGAAATTACCAAACACGCAGGAGTACGAGAAGGCCAAAGTCATAAGCAGCAAGAGCGGCAAGTACAAAGTGCAGTTCCAAGGTGGAGTGGAGCACACTGTCGGCGAGGGCGACATCAAGGTACGTTGCTAATGTTGAAACTGATGGATTTTGGTCTGGAGTACTTTTGTAAAGATGGATTTTTTTGGTTTTGCACAGGCTCAGAGGGAGTCTAGAAGCCAATCGAGGCCAAGGGGGAGAGGTGCTGCAAAAAGCCCAAAGAGGGCTTCTCCAAGTAGGAGATCACCAGCGCGCAGATCGCCTGGTAGACCACCAGCCAATGCTCAAGCTAGGAAATTACCTGTGCGCACCGCAAGGCAAGCAAAAATCACTCTTAACAGACTAGAATTGTCAAAAGGTATTTGTATAGGCAGCTTTTGTCATATTGTAATAAATTTGATTTTTTATGATGCTGATATGCAAATTTTGCATTGGTTTTTAGATAATTCAAGCGATACAGATCGTACCGAAGGATCAGAAAGCACAAAGGATGAATCAGTTGAACCTCCAATTCAGTCGCGTCTTAGAGAATTTGGACCTGCTACACGACGTTCTATTCGTATGAGGTCAGAGGCCTCAAAGGCAGAACATGAACAGAAATTAGCAGCATTAAGAGGAGTTGACCGAGCAGCATCTCTACCTGTAGAACGAAAAGTTCAATATAATGCTGTTTCTGAAGGCAAGGAGAGAGGACTATCTGTACAACGAGATGATGTATGCAGATTTGTTTAAAAAAATAATTCATTAATTTTGAAATATTAAATATTCTCTTATCACTAATATATTTATATCATCAGGATTTATTAAAAAGTATGGCATATGATGATGACACCAATATAGAACCAATATCTGAGGAAAAGTCCAAGAACATAGATCTCATTAGTAAACCTCAAGAATGGGGAGGTTGGATTGGGGCTTTACTTCTAATACTAGTAGTGCCTATTGGTGCAATTGCCCAACAACTTGTTTGTGCAGAGAACTATTGCAGTTTTAGCAAATTTCATATTCCACGGTATAAGGAATGGAAATCCTTCTTGAATCTTTATGCTTTTGGGTCATTTGCAGCATTTCTGGCATTTGTAGCTCTAGCATCCATGGTACCTATTGGCAAAGTTGCAGATGGTCAACAAAGTAAAACTGGTAGACTACAATATAGAATAAATGGTAATAATTAAAAAAAAAAATTTCTTAAGCTTTATTATTATTGTATATTTTTAATATTTTTTAATTCTTGTAGGAATATGGATGCTACTTCTAACGGTAGGAGTGTATGGGGGTTGTGTATATAATGGGTATGATGTTAGTGACTTTTTATTAAAAAAGTCAATTCCATTCACACTTGCTGGTGTAGTTTATGGAATACTTTTGGCCTTGGCTTTGTACATTAAAGGAGGTCGAGCCCCTATATCTAACCTTAATATATATGGTTCAACTAATAGTAAAATATATGATTTTTGGCAAGGCAGAGAAATAAATCCACGATTTGGTTCTCTGGATATTAAGTTAATGCTGTTTCGTTTTGCCTTGATTGCATCGGTAGTTATCAGCCTTTAATTTAAATAAAATTTCATTTGATCGACCTTTTTTATATTAATTTGTGTTTTCCTTTTCAGATTCTTATTAATTTGGCAGCAATAGTAAAAGCTGTTAAAGTGTCTGAATCATTAGATGTAAATAATCTGAATCTCGCTGCTATACTAGCAGCACTTTTACAAATCATTTATTTTTTGAATACTCTTGTATTTGAATCTACATTTATTACAACATTTGAAATAACTTATGAGGGAACAGGGTATATGTTGGCTGTTGGATATTTCATATATCCATATTTGGCAACGTTACCAGTGAGATATATATTACTTCATAAGTGAGTTTTATTAAATAATAATTTTGTATTGTTTGAATACTAAATTGTTTAAAACCTTCATACGATTAATTTCCTTTTTTTTTCAGACCTCAACAATCTCCATACTTACTAGCAATTTGGGCCTTGCTTTATTTTGTTGGTTTAGTAATTTACAAAATGAGTAACAGTCAAAAGGATGCATTCCGAAGAAATCCATTTGACCCTGCTGTAACTCGTAAGTTGCAAATAAATTTTTGTTATGTCATTATCACATTTTCATGCATAATAAATAATTTTAAACTTTTTGTATAGATCTTGAAACGATACCAACAAAACGTGGCAAGCGATTAATTGTATCAGGACTTTGGGGATTTGTGAGGCATCCAAATTATTTAGGAGATATAATGACGCATTGGGCAATAGCTTTATTAAGTTTTTCGACTAATGTGCTACCTTACATTCTTGCCATTCAAGTTACATTATTGCTGATTCATCGTGCTGTAAGAGACAATGGTCGTTGTGCAAAACGTTATGGATATGCCTGGGAACAATATTGTTCGCGCGTTAAATACATGATTTTTAAACCGATATTTTAAGTAATGATGATCAAAAATTTTATTAAAAAAAAGGGAAGAAGATGAAGAACAAACGTCAATGCATACTTTGAAATGCATTTATAAATTATAAATATTTTTAAATGAGATTGACACGATTGTCGACAATTATACATTTATAAATTATAAATATTTTTAAATGAAATTAACACGATGCTCGACAATTATGCATCTAAAAAATTTTAGAAACTCAACCGGAGTTTTCTGTTGATTTTTAGAATTATTGAAACGTAAACGCAATTCGGAGTATATAAACGCAAGTGAGAACTTCAGCGGCCTTAGCGAATGAATTTTTTGACGGGTCGCATCGACAGTGCGAAAATGAACGGTGACTTTTGATCTGAAACATGAAAAAAGGAAGCGCGTTCGCATATCGAATCTCGTCACAAGATGTTTATAAATACCTGAAGCTAAAAGTTAAGGATGTTTTAAAAAAAAAATCGATAGATTTTTAAGCAAAGTATTTGAGCATGACATTTAATTATAAGAAATAAGAAATAAGATAAGAAATTTTATACTTTTTTTTATATAAAAAAAAAATATATATATATATGTATATGAGTATTGATGTAAAGCTGGCGACACCATAGATAAATTTGGTAAATAAATAAATAAATAAATTTGCAATACCAACAGTGGTAGAACTCAAACGTCTGTGTAATGTTATAATAATGAATTCTTAACAATTATTGATCTTAATATTTTATTAATTTAAAAAAAAAAAAAACAGTAGAAGATGGTGTACGATAATGTCCTGAAAAGGCGCTTGTATCGGCACAGAGCGGCGATGCTTATGCCCTCCCCACCATAGACTTAGGTCCGAATTCATAGTCGTAAGTTAGACGCGAGTCGGACTCAAGTAAGGTTTGAAGCCATGCTTTAGTATATCTATATATACCGTACTTGAGACCGACTCAACGTCTATGAATTCCGACCTTAGGGTGCGATTTCATGGTAGCGACATTGTCGCTCTGTCGCTGCTGCGACGGCGACAGATGCTGCGCGCGCTGTTCAAATATACACTAACAATGTAAATTATATGTCATTATTAACGCCCAAAAATGAAATTTAGCATAAATATTTCATATACAGGTGTTGTATACTTAGTATCGTGTCTAAACATAAATTTAACCCAAGTTTGGTTATAAAATGTTCACTTAATATTTTTGAATACTTTAACAATATTTATTTCATAAACTATAAGTCCTACAAAAAATGTATAAGAACTTCTTGTGTTCAAAATGGTCGGAAAAATACAAAAAACCATATTTTGCACAATAACAAATTGTTAACAATAATTTGTTAATAACAAATTTTCTGACCATTTTTCAGTACTCTAATATAAATATTTAGATTCAGGAGACCGAAATGCATTAAAATGAAGCATTGGTAGAGACATAGACCACCAGAATACCTCGAAACCTTTTGTTGTAGTGTATATTTGAAAGAGGCGCGCAGCATCTGACGTCGTCGCAGCAGCGACAGAGCGACAATATCGCTACCATGAAATAGAGATCATAGACTTATACTCATAGATTACGCACCTTAGAGCATATACACCTGTAGGAAGCATGTCGTGTTAAAAAATCGTGGTCGGTTTTCGTACGGTGCAAGAGAGACAGAAGATAAAGTGTCCCGTGTCTGTCTCTCTCTCACACTGTGCTGTTATTGGTTGTTCTATCATCTTAGTTTGGAGGGGATCGCGAGTAGCCAATCACAGCATAGTGCGAGAGAGACAAACAAGGGGCACTCTTTTTCTTTTTCTCTCGCACCGTACGAAAACCGACCACGATTTTCTCATTAAGGACGCTCTTGCACGACAATACAGTTTGTGCTAGGGATGGGCGATTCCTTAAAAAAGAATTGATTCCTATAAGAATCGAATTTTGAAAAGTATCGATACTTAAGAATCGATTATTTTGGAAAAGAATCGAAGAATCGAGTACTAATTAAAAAAAAACTAGCGTTAATCAGCGCGCTACGCGCGCCACTGTTTGTTGGTCTTTTGTTTCTCTCCTTTCGAGATTCGAGACGGATTCGATTATTCGAGATTTCGAGATCGTTCGAGGGCAAAATAGATTATCTCGAATGCTCAATTTATATAAGGGACTAGCGTTAATCAGCGCGCTACGCGCGCCACTGTTTCGTCTTTTGTTTCTTTCCTTTCGAGATTCGAGACGGATTCGATTATTCGAGATTTCGAGATCGTTCGAGGGCAAAATAGATTATCTCGAATGCTCAATTTATATAAAGGGAAATATTTATTTGCTAATATAACATTTTTATTCATGTTTTTTAATTTTTATATCACCATACATAATTTTTTAAATAAAAAAGGAGATACAAATGTAATTTTAAGGATTTAAACAATAGATATTTCTACAACTTTCTTATATTCGTTTTTCTGCGTTAGGTCGTTGTCTTAATACTTCCGGGAATTCAAAATATTCGAATGGATTTACAGGTGGTGCTTTGTATTTTATATTAAAATAAAAATTCATTTATACCACTCTAACCTCAAAATCACAACTTTGATATGATTTTTCGGCGCTCGTGGTATAAAATACCGTTCGAAACTAGTGCGTAAACCGATTATTTAGGTGGTGTGACTTTTTCGCACTCGCTTCGCTCGTGCAAAAAGTCACACCAGCTATTTATACTTAATATATTCATCTCATAAATTATAATAGTAAATAAAAATAAAATTTATATTAAATAAATCTTTTATTTAAATCAACATATTTAATTATCAATATTTAATATATATTTTTTTTAAATTATATTCAATATTAATAATTAAATTTTTTTTTCTTACTCGCCCACCCGAAAGTACGTACTTCCGGCCCGCATCTCCGAGCCGAAAGAGAAACTTTCGCATCCTATTTTAGACCAACCGCGCGCTCTGATTGGCTGACGAAATTTCCTAACCCGCGGCGCTTGAGCGCCCGCGCGCATGTCCGAGGAAAGATGTTTGTGCGGTGTGAAGGTTAGACACGTACGAAATAAACAGAGGAAAGTGCACGGGTGACGAGAAAAAAGAGTTAGTTGAAATAAAAAGTGGTGTTGTCTTTTTTTAATGAATGTGTTTCTGATGCCCGCCCCGACCAGCAAAACCTCGGCTTCGCCTCGGTCTTGCAAATGTCGGGCGGGCATCAAACCATCTGTGTAACAGCGAAAGTAGCAGACGGCCAAAAAACCAGCTCTCCACGCCGGGCCGAAAGAAAGAACAGTCGGTAATATCGACCGAGCTACCCAAAGCGGCCGAGAGAGGCATTACTATCGAGCGGGCCGAAAGAAAAACTAACACTCAAACACAGCTAGCAGACGACAACGCAATTTTATCAATTATTTAACAATTACAGAACGTACTTTCGGCCGGGGAGTAAGAAAAATAGTATACAATACTTGGACCGGAAATTGGATGCCCTGGCCGTGCGTCATGACGCCCTCGGCTTCGCCTCGGGCGTCATACCACGCACGGCCCGGAAATCCAATTTCCGGCCCACGTATCGTAATGTACTAATTATAAATGTCTTGGATTGAATAGTATAAATAATCGACTTCCCCACTCGTGTCGAAATGTACTATTTTACACTGTTCGGTAGGGATGTGCGATATTTATCGATATCTGTTAGTATCGATACATCGCGCCTTCAATATCGATATTATACACGATATTAAGAATCTTGATATATCGCAATATCGATATGGTTTTTACAAATATCAATTACCGATATCCTATATTGAAATTTTCTTTAGGTTATTTTTCATACTTTAAGTTACAGTCAGTGTTGCCACTTTGCCAGAATCTGCCGAGCTCAAGCTGCAGTTACCCAATTGAAAAAAAAACGTAACAAAATTACGTGATTTTGTTACGTAACAAAATCACGTAATTAATCACGTAATATTTTGTTCCAATATGATACGTGATTTTCCAAAAATTACGTAACATATGTTAATGGTTATATTCGAAAATCACGTGACGTTTGCGTAATTACGTGATTTTTACCGAATGTAAAAAATTGTAGACATTAAAAATTTTTTTTTTTTTATTTTATTTTTTTTTTAGTTTGTAAGTTTTCTATGTACCAGATCTACACACAGGCAATAATATTTGCCTCAGTAGGATTTACTTACTTATGTATATTTCGTATATAATAATGTAATGTAAATATTTTCTGGAAATAAATAAATAAATAAATAAATAAATAAAATCATGTAATTTTTTACAAAATCACGTAATTTTTAAAAATATGACGTAATTATTGGCGAAATGATTTTATTCGAAAATCACGTAAAGTTTGCGTAATTGCGTGATTTTTACTTAATGTAAGAAATTTTACAGACATTAAAAAATCACGTAATTTTTTTACAAAATCATATAATTATGGGCAAAATCACATAATTTTTTGACATATTGCTCGTGGTCTACTAAATTTTAATATTCAAGGTTTTTTTATGATACAAGTGTTTTCGTATACAATATAAAATAATTATGTACAGCAAAATCTGGTATTCTATATTCTATATATTCTTGTTTTAAAGTTTTATATGCATATGCGATTATGCACTCTTTTTGGCGACACGAATTCTGCAGCGTAACCACACTGTATTGGCTGGATGACAAGGAGTACGTCAAGTCTCAGCTCCAATTATCAAATCCAGGATCCTGGCATCCAGTTCAATCACATCCTCGACAACGCAGTTAGTTGCAGAGATAAAAAGAAAAATAAATAAATCGTGATAAGTATTTTTAATTAAGAAAAAGAAATTCAGAATTATTGACGAACAAAGGTATATCTTTGATCTAAATGGCGCGGAATGAATGAATGAATGAATGAATGAAAGAGCGATCTTAAAAAAGATATAATTGTACACGGAAAAAAGTTTCCATTAAAAATTACTATTTTCTCTACTAATTTGAGGACATACTCAAATTGTCAAAATATTTAATATATTTTTAGCAATTAATGGTACACACCTTTTTAAAAATAAATAAATATGGTTATAAAATTTGCTACATTACTTATATAAAATTTAGTACTTACTATAGTAAATTTTCAAAACACTAATATTTGATAGAAGATGTAGCAATTTTTACGAGTCAGTTTACTAAAATTTGATAGAATTGTAGCAATTTTTACGAGTCACTTTACCAAAAATTACGAGACCTTCTGCTAACGACAATATCAGCAAGTCGACATAACCTCAAAAGAGATTTACTTACATCCTTCGCGAAACAAATAGTTAATTGACTTATTAAGGTGTCGAATTTGTCCTATTGTGGAACTACACAAGCTGTAGCATACGTAAACGAGTCGAAACGTCTTTCGTGCACGTTGGCGTAGCGGTAAGACTGCGGCTTCTCGCGCGGCGGGCTCGGGTTCGATCCCAGCTCTCTGGGTTTTTTTTCAAGTACAAAAAATTATTTATTTCTTCTATTTAATCTACATTCACAATCTAAAATATAACGTCGGTAATATAGATAGCGAAAAAAAATTTTTTTAATTGTAAATTTCCACTTTAGTTTCCGAAATACTAAAATTTGGTAAAGTGGATTCTAAAATTCAATATATTTCGAGTATCTCACCGTTTTTCTATACAGTATACTAAATTTCAGTCATTGAAGGAGTCATTTTTACTTGAAACTTTTTTCTGTGTATGCATTTTCTCGTTCTGCATTATTTCTATTTTTTTTTTTTTTACATAAAAAACCCCAACACAAATTCTTAATCCGTGTATTTATTCAAATAAAAAACACTACAAAATAAAGTTATATTTTTTTTGTACTAAATATAGAATACCAGATTTTACTGTACATAATTATTTTATATTGTATACGAAAACACTTGTATCATAAAGAAAACCTTGAATATTAAAATTTAGTAGCCCACAAGCAACATATCGAAAAATTACTCGATTTTTCCGATAATTACGTGATTTTGTCAAAAACTACGTAATTTTGTCAAACAATTACGTGATTTTTAATGTCTGTAAAATTTTTTACATTAAGTAAAAATCACGTAATTACGCAAACGTCGCGTGATTTTCAAATAAAACCATTTTGCCGATAATTACGTGATATTGTAAAAAATTACGTGATTTTGTCAAAAATTACGTGATTTTTAATGCCTAAAATTTTTTACATTCGGTAAAAATCACGTAATAGCGCAAATGTCACGTGATTTTCGAATAAAACCATTTTGCCAATAATTACGTGATATTGTTGAAAATTACGTGATTTTGTAAAAAATTACGTGACTTTGTAAAAAATTACGTGATTTTTAAGGTCTAAAATTTGTTACATTCGGGAAAAATCTCGCAATTACGTAAACATCACATGATTTTCGAATAAAACCATTAACATATGGGACATTCTTTTCCAAAATTACACCCCTCCTCTCCATTTCAGTTTTTACTCAAATTACGTCTGTGACTTCTTAAATGAAAGCTTATTTCATCTAGTTTTTAATGTGGTGTGGCGATTTCATAAAATCAAATGGCGGATCCAAAATGGTGGACAAAAAGTATAAAAAAATCAAAATTTTGAAAAATAAAAAATTTTATCGTATTCTGCGAACAATTTTGAGACAAAACTATCTTTAGTACTTTTTTGAATAGACGCACAGTTTTCGAGAACAAAATTCATTAACATTCGAAATTTTTGAAGTTCATGAATTTTTTCCTGGAAAACGATGCGTCTAATAGAAAAATTATTAAGTACACTTTTGACTAAAAAATTGTATGCAAAATATGATGGCATTTTTTATTTTTCGAATTTTTGAATTTTTGGATTTTCGTAATTTGTGTACCGCCGGTAGGTGGCAACCTGAAAACTGAAAAAGAGTTCGCGTGCCACAGTATATGTAAGGACGCGCAGTCGGGTATCAACGTTATTATTTAGCGTTGAACTTCAGTTCTTTTTAGAGTTTACATATTCAACACTTTTTCAGGGTTAATATCAATAGTTCTTTTTAGAGATACTCTCAACAATTCCTTTTAGGACTACTCTCAACAGTTCTTTTTAGAGCTACTTTCAACAATTCCTTTTAGGACTACTCTCAACAGTTCTTTTTAGAGCTACTTTCAACAATTCCTTTTAGGACTCCTCTCACCAGTTCTTTTTAGAGCTGGTCTCAACAATTCCTTTTGGCACTATTCTCAACAGTTCTTTTCAGAGCTACTTTCAAGAATTCTTTTTAGGACTACTCTCAACAGTTCTTTTTGGAGCTACTTCCAACAATTCCTTTTAGGACTACTCTCAACATTTCTTTTTAGAGCTACTCTCAACAATTCCTTTTGGCACTATTCTCAACAGTGCTTTCTAGAGATTCTTTCAATAAATTTATTTAATCAATATGTCCAAGATTCATAGTGATAGGTGTTGCAATCCTTCCAATTTGAAAGGTCACAAAGGAAAAGGTCTTCGGCGTATTTCGAGTGGTGCCAAACAAATTTTTCCAAACTTTTCAAATAATGCTAAAATTTGTGCAGCATGTAGGTTAATTAAACATCCTCGTATAGATGCAGACTCGAATGCCTCATCAAATCTTCATGAAATGTACGATAATGGTAATCATGATATTGAACAAAATATTTCTGGATCTTCTGGAGTATCTTCATTATCCTCTAGTACAATGGAATCTAACTTCAAATCACAAAGAGAAATCGAGTTGGAAGATATGTTGAGTGGATTGAAAGAAAAGTTTTCTTCTCTTGAAATTAACGATCCTTTGAGATTGACGATTTTGACAGTGGTTCCAGATGCGTGGAGTCTTAATAAAATTAGTCGGGAATTCAACTGCTCGAGACAGTTTGCAAAAAAGGTTAGAGAATTTGAAAATGTTATATCCCAGTTTGAAAATTTTCATGCAAGAGCGTCCTTAACTTAGGGACTCGTCACAAATGGACCGTGCCGTGCCGTGCCGTCGCCGCCCGGGCCGCCCCGTGCCATAGCGTGCCGAGCGCTTTTCGAATCGGAGTGCGCCGTCTATCAAGAGTATTGCTTCCGTGCTCCAAGCCCTTTTGGACATATGAGTTTGCCATCTGCAATCTTTGTTTAAGACGAAAAAATAAGCATAGCCTGAATTGCTCCGTAATATTCTGCAGGTAAAATCATTGTTAAATCACTGTAAATGTTGCTAATGTCAACATTATGTTAATTTTACGGTGTTATAACACTTTTTTTGTTTAATACTGTTTAATAATTAATTTACAGAATGGAGCAAAGTAAAATGGAAAAAATGTTACCGTGTTGTAAACTACATGTGACAGCAGTATCGTTATTGATAATAGCTAGAATATTAAAAAAAAAAAGAAAAAAAACTCAGGAGATGGTGGGTTTTTGTGTATCTACTAAAACATGAACAATAATATATTTTATTACAAATTATTATTATTATTAAATTAAATTAAATAATTAATAATAATAATTATTAATAATTATTAATAATTAATTATTAATTAATTATTAATAATTATTAATAATTAATTATTATTAATAATTAATTAATTAAATTATTATTTATTTTATTACAAACGAGGACACAACAGTTCCATGTGACATACAGTAGGTTAAGAGTTGCTTTTTTATTTTAATCTATGCTATTCCATGCTATTAAACAAAAAAAAAAGTGTTATAACACCGTAAAATTAACATAATGTTAACATTAGCAAAATTTACAATGATTTAACAATGATTTTACCTGTAGAATATTTCGGAACAATCCAGGTTATGCTTGATTTTTTTCTTCATAAACAAAGATTGCAGATGGCAAACTCATATGTCCAAAAGGGCTTGGAGCACGGAAGCAATACTCTTGATAGACGGCGCACTCCGATTCGAAAAGCGCTCGGCACGCTATGGCACGGGGCGGCCCGGGCGGCGACGGCACGGCATGGCACGGTCCATTTGTGGCGAGTCTCTTACTACCTCCAGGGCCCTTTCTACATATGTGTGTTCTGTCTGTTCTAAACAACTTCTCTCTATGTCTGTCTCTGTCTTACATAAACGGAACAGATCTATCTGCTTTGTCGAGACACACAGAACACACATATGTAGAAAGGCCCCAGGAGTATATGCTCAAGCCGCTCAAGCGCTGAAGCCGAGACAAGAGAGAGAGGGCAATAGCTGTGGTGGTCATGCTCTCTCTTTCTAATGGGCGCTTGGTGGGGGAGAATGTTCCCCTCAACGCCCTCTCCTTCTCAGCCGTCGCCGTTTCCCCTCTACCCCTACCACTGTAGATGTGCGAGAGAGATAGCATGACCACGCGCCGCCATTGTTGGCTTCACGAGTCACGACGCCCGTAAGAGCGCGCAATCCAGCTGTATAAGTCTATGCTCCCCACATAAACGCGCAGTGTGCAGTTCATCTCTGTATGGTGTAGTTCAGTGCTAATAAGAAAAATAAAAGTTATTCATGGTGATCCTCGTTGTTGCAATTCCCACTGAACCAAAATAACGGTAGGATACATTTATCAAATACCTAACTTTTTATTTTATTTTCATCATATTGTTGAAGTATTTTTGTTAAGTGAAGTGATACTAAAGGTTATGCTGTAGATTTTGTGATAAAATTTTGACAATAGGTTGTAAATACACGAATGAAATGGTCAGTCAAATATTTATTAATTAATATTGCACGTGATAAAATGCATTTAAATATTTTGTTGTTCTTATGAGAAAAAAAATTTGTATAACATTGTTCAAATGTTTTAATAATGTGAAATAATTATAAAGGCTCTGCAATAAATAAATAAAATTACAAACTGTTTATATGCAAATTGAGTATTGAAACAAACATTTGTTAAATATATATATATTTTCATAAATTACAGAACAGCATCAAAATGCCTTGTTGGTACTATGAAAAAAAGGAGCTCCGAAATACACCTTCCATCCAAGATGGAATTGATTATGAAACAGAATGTCGATATAGAAAAGAAGGTGCTAGATTTATCATTGATGTTGGTACAAAAATGGATCTTGGATATAACACCATGGCTACTGGTGTTGTGTACTTTCATCGATTTTACATGTTTCATTCATTCAAAACATTTCCTAGATATGTAAGTATGATGAGATAATTATTTAAATATTTTTGTTTCTCCAATGTTTACATGACGGTAAACGAAGCTGTATAATGTGTATATTAAATGTTACAGGTTACAGCTTGCTGTTGCTTATTCTTAGCTGGTAAAGTCGAAGAAACACCAAAGAAGTGTAAAGATATCATTAGGACTGCAAAAACTTTGCTCACTGAGCAGAAGTTTCTAACGTTTGGAGATGATCCCAAAGAAGAAGTAATGACCCTTGAACGAATTCTATTGCAAACAATTAAATTCGATTTGCAAGTAGAACACCCATACAGTTATTTATTAAAATATGCCAAATGTCTAAAAGGTAGATTAAATTTTTAAAATACTTTTGTACTAAATAGTTTAGATTTTATATAATGAATGCCAAGCAATACTAAAAAATATCCAACATTATTTTTAGGTGATAAAAACAAATTACAAAAAATGGTTCAAATGGCCTGGACTTTTGTTAATGATAGTTTGTGTACAACTTTATCACTTCAATGGGAGCCTGAAGTTATAGCAGTTGCTCTTATGTACTTGGCAGGAAAACTAAGTAAGTTCGATGTTGTTGATTGGCAAGGAAGGCTGTCAAAACATTTAAGATGGTGGGATATGTTTGTTGAAGATGTTACCATGGATTTATTAGAAGGTAGTATTTTATTGTTTTCTATTGTAAACCTCTGAATTAAAAATAAGATGAGAAAATTGTGAAATAACAATATTTTCTTTTCCAATAGACATTTGTCATCAAGTATTGGATTTGTATTCACAAGCCAATAACTCAAAAGCACCTGAATCACCACCTATGACACCATCTAATGAATCGGTTAGAGAGAGGCCTTCAGTACAGCCAATAACAGAATCTGCATCAAATACACCTAATGGTGATTATACTTTTATGTTTTTACACAAATACTAAATATCAAGAAATTATATAAGTTAAAATTTACTAATTACAGCAGGCTCTACAGTTAAAATTCCAAAGACTGAAACTTCTACTATTGCAGCAAATGGTTGTCCTACAGATATGCCAGATACTACGAAACCAATGGATGTAACACCGCATTTTCCACCATACTCATCTACATTTGCTCAAGGAAACGCATCATTTCCTCCTGTTTTCCCACCAGCAAATATTGCAGTACCACCGCCATCTGTAAATACTCTGAATCATATTGTACCTTCAATACACATAAATGTCAGTGGATCAATTCGACCTCCATCAGCTACTGGAACACCATCGCAACCACCATTTCATCAACCATATCCTTATTCAGCGAATTCAAATTACTTTCCTGGTAGCGCATCAGTACCACCTTCAAATCCACAGCGAGCGTATTATCCTCCACAATCATAATTTAATAATATTTGCTAATTGAATTCAATTGGTTGTAAATTAAAAAGTTAATTTAGTAATAGGAAATTAAATTTTAATTTGGCATTTACATTATTATGAAAAATATTAAAATAGAGAATCGTTAATATAATTGTCAATTTAACAAAAATATTATTAATATACGAATTTTGTACTTTTATGTATCTTAACTAGCAAAGGATTCATATGAAAATTTAATTATTATATAATAAGTATCTATTAATTTTTATATTTAAATGAAGGAAGTGTGTATTGTAATTACATGTATAAATTACCTTTATTAAAAAAACTTGAACTTATAGCTGTAAATTTAGAAAGTGGTTTTTCTAATAAATCTGAGAGCAATTCTATAAGTGGTAATGCATTTTTGGAATCTAATGTAAATGTATCAGTGTAAAGTATGTACATAATGCAATATAAATTAGTTATTTCTGCAAAGGATAGCACTGAAACAAAATATGTATTTTTATTTTTAAAATACAAAACATTGATTAAAATATATGTCTATTTATTTACCTCCTGCAGATACACCGGTAACAATGTTTGGTTGATTCAAAGCAGAAATCTTTGAATTTGTATGACTTCTTGCTTTGGATGAATATAAACATTTTAAAACAGATGCTGAATTTATTTCTTGTTCACTTTTGAAATGTGACATGTGATCAGATGTTAATGTGTATAATCTTTTTGATTTGGTTATTAGAGGTGCAAGCTAAATAAATAAAAATTTGATTATTCAAAATGTTAATAAAATAAGAATTGATATTTAAGATTTAATATGATATTTACAGTTCCAGTTAATGGTCCAGCTTGTGCTAGATTAAGTTTTGTATTAACAGTGCATATATAAATATTGTCAAGGAGATAAACTTTTGTACAATTCTTATCGGAATCAGTTTTTATGGAACAAATGTGCTTTGCATTTTGTAGTAGACAATTTTCTAAAAAATCTAAAAAGAAAAAATCAATAAGCAAATCATTTTTCAAATATTTCAAAATTACTTATTTGTATAATTTTGTTTTACCTATAAGTATTTCTCCTTCAACAATTAAAAATTTTTCAAATTGAGAAGGTTCTAATTCATACCAATCAATTGTAAATTCTCTGTGGAACATGCAATAATATTTATTTATTAATATTAAATTAATAATTTGAATATGATTACTTAAAATAGGTATTTTTATTTGAAATGACAATGACTTTTCATAAAATTTTTTAATTACTTTAAATTATATGTAAAATTTCTTTGCATTAGTGAAATCTATAATAAAAATATTACTAACTATTCGTATCACTTTGTCGCTAAATAATGTGTTATTTACGTTACAAAATAATAAAATTATACGAGTTGAGGTTATCGTACCCGGTTATAATAAATGACTTACACATTGTCTTGACTACTTTCGAATGCATCGTCGTCATCGTCATCAGTCCAAAAAGCTCTTGAACTGGGGTGTATAATTTCCCCAAAATAACTAGCCATGTTAAAAATTATTTAAAATTCAATAAATTTATGGTTTTTGTAGGCAGTATAAGCTAGTCGATGTACACAAAGTCTAACTCTGTACAACTTGTATCTTGTAGGGGGATTGTACATAAGCGCCGTTCTTCTCTGCTCTGCTCGGCTCTCTTCTGCTCAAACCCGGTCTAATTTCAGTTCAGTTCCCTTTGTAAGCGATTTGCCTTTACTTGTTTCAGAATTCTGGAACGGAGTAGAGCGGAACGGAGCAGAGCAGAGCAGAGCAGGAGCTTTTTCCAGAAGGAGCCATTCTACAATAGATTCAGTTCAGCTGTTCAGTTCTGTGAAATACATTATGAATAAATCTATATATATTTGTGTATATAGATATATTCGCCATGTATTCTACGGAGCTGAACTGAATCTATTGTAGAAAGGCTCAAGCATAAGACAAATCCAGGTCATGGAGCGAATGTCTGGAAGACAGAAGAGGACAGCTTTTAGACGAAATGATGTTGTCACTCGACCTGATAGTGATTAATCAGCCGGGGATGGCAACATTCGAAAGAAGAGCGTCGTCCTCGGTATTAGATCTGACATTCGACCAACGCTGAGGAAGCACCTACACGAGTGGACAATATTGGAAGAAGAGTCACTCAGCGACCATCGATATGTCTGCTTCGAGTTAAAAAGAGCCGAAAACGCGATGCCCCGCGAGACACACCCACAGGATGGGCTGTCAAGAAATTTGACCGGGACGCCTTTGCAGAATGCATCTCGGGAACACCAGGACTGGACAAGACTGGGACGACGGACGACCTGACGCGACGTTACACAACTGAAATGAGCCGAGCGTGCGATGCATTGCCCCGGAGAAGACAGCACAAGAATCAAAAGCCTGCTTTCTGGTGGAACTCAGAAATCTCAGAACTGAGGAGCAGCTGTAAGAAATAATGAAGGAAAGCTCAAAGAGCGCGGAAAAGAAAACGCCCCGAACAAGAAGAGGAAGAGGATAGATACAAGGATGCCAGAAAGTCGCTCCGAAACTCCATAAAGCAAAGTAAGAGGCAATGCTGGAAAGCTTTGTGCGCCGACGTCGATCGAGACCCATGGGGCACACCCTATCGCCTAGTGATACGGAAACTCCAGACGAATCGGGGATTGGTTGCACCAACAGATGTACCGACTGTACTTAAAATCGTAGAAGCGCTCTTTCCAAAAGGAGTTCTCAGAGAGAGCTACCCGAGCGATGAAGCACTAGAGGTACCTCTGTTCCAGATAAACGAACTTAAACTGGCTGCAAAAAGGCTGGACTCCGGTAAGGCCCCGGGACCCGATGGGATCCCCAACGAAGTTCTGCGAACGGCTATTCGGGAAAAACCTCAACTAATCCTGGACTTATTCAACACGTGTTTGGAAAGAGATCATTTCCCGAAAAAATGGAAACGCCAAAAACTGGTCCTCGTACCGAAGGGTAAAAACAAGGACCCCAAGGCACCATCCTCTTGGAGACCGTTATGCATGCTTGACTCTACGGGCAAGCTATATGAGAGAATGATTCTCAACCGCATACAGAGCGAATTAGACGACCCGGAGAATGGAGAGCTGTCGGAAATGCAATACGGATTCCGTGCAGGTCGGAGCACTTCGTACGCGGTGCAGGAAGTGCAGAAAAGAGTAGACAAAACATTCTCCATGAAACCGCAGCCGGGAGGCTTCTGTGCCGTGGTAACACTCGATGTTAAAAACGCCTTTAACATGGCCAACTGGGAACATATATATATATCAAGCCCTTAACAGAAGACTCCCTGAATATCTAATGAGGGTGACTAGCAGCTACCTAAAGGACTGATGGTGAAAACGGACGATGGCACCACAGAAGTCGGGATCACGGCAGGAGTCGCTCAAGGATCTGTAAGTGGTTCCACGATATGGAACATACATTACGGCGGGCTGCTGCGGCTCAAACGACCTAAGGACATGGTTTTAGTAGGATATGCGGATGATGTGGCCATAGTGGCAGTAGCCGCAACTTTACAAGAAATAGAGTGGAAATGCAACGAGTCTCTAGAAATAGTCAGCCGCTGGATGAAAGCACACGGCCTCGAACTAGCCCAGGAGAGGAGCGAGGCTGTTCTCTTAACAAAGAGAAGAAAGTTCGAGTACCCCAAATTCGAACTAGATGGCCACACGATACAGTTCCAGGATAGCATCCGGTACCTGGGCTTATGGATCGACAGGCACTGGAACTTCAAAGACCACATCAGGCGAACATCGACCAAAGCAGGAAATGTAGGTACAGCGCTACAACAGCTGATGCCCAATATGGGAGGACCTAAACAAGGCAGCCGAGCACTTCTGACGACTGTGGTGCACTCGGTGCTACTCTCATACGGCTCGCCTCTGTGGGGTGCCCATGCGCACAATAGCGCAGTCATGAAGAATATGGCTCCTGTACAGCGACGAATAGCACTTCGAGTTATTAGCGAATATCGTACATATCACTGGGCGCAACTTTGCTCCTCGCAGGAATAGCCCCGATATGGCTACTCGCTAAGGAAAGAGCCAACGTGTGGGAGAGGCAGCAACGAGAGGATGAGACAGCCACACTACTGGATATAAAAAAGGAAGCCCATGCAGCCCTACTGTAAGAGTGGCAAGGTGAATGGAGCGTAGGTGGACACGATTACTGGGTCACGCAGGCACTCAGTGGACATGGGTGTTTCGGTGCGTACTTGTTTAAGTATAAAAGACGAAGCGATCCAAGCTGCCAGGACTATGGCGCCGAATGGGACGACACGGAACACGCGTTCTTCCACTGCAGATTCTACATGGAGGAGCGGGTCCAAATACAACAGAGTATTGACGCATTCTTAGAGCCAGAGACACTGGTCGAAGTCATTCTACGTGGACCGGAATCTTGGGAGAAGATTGCGTGCTACTTGAGACACGTAATCACAAAGAAGCGAAAAATAGAAGAGGGATACAGCGAATGAGGAATCACGGACCCTTGGACTAGAGGGAAGGAAAGGTCGACGCGCGAAGAGATGGGTCTTTGTGTGTGTGTGTGGGTGAGTGTGCGCGCGCGCGCGTGTGTGTGTGAATGTGCGCGTGCTGAAAAAGAAGATGGAGGCGCCCTGAAAGAGGGACATCGAAATGCGGATAAACTGTCGAGCCCGAACCCCTAATCCCTTGGCCGCGAGGCTAAGGGGACAGGGGAGTAGGGATAACGACAGCAACGACGACGGGTCCAATGGATCAGAACGGGTCCCACTGAAGGAATGCTCACACGGTGCCGGTGGGGTTCCGGTGTCGTAGGGCCACTGGCTGGGGAGCTTACTCCCTCCACGCCCACAAAAAAAAAACACACACACAACACACACACACACATATATATAACGTTATTCACATTTCTACATTGTGACGTGCCGGTGCCGGTAGGCCTAATGCCCTACCCACATAAGCACGTATAGTCACGTATGGCTGCGTTCGACCGCGTACGACGATAGGGAAATACTTAGTGATTTTTGCTGATACCAACAGTCACTTCTATAGTTCCCCATATTTTATTAAAATACAGATTTTCATAATGGGGATTATGAGATTACCGCTGCTGGTATCAGCAAAAATCACTAAGTTTTTCCCTATCGTCGTATACGCGGTCGAACGTTGATGTACGTTACCGTACGCGTAGGGAGAGTGTACATATAAGAGCGAAACATTACGTGCCATGAGCTTTGTGCCATGAGCTTTGTGCCATACCAGCAAGAAAGTGTTGTTCGATATCTATGTATAAACTGTTATCTACGTTTGACATCTATGCTCTGTTCAATACGAGAGTAGGTCCTTCCTCTTTATCCTGTGGTAATAAGTATGTAGATGTTGAACAACACTTTCTTTCTGGTATGGCGCAAAGCTCATGGGCCATGGCATAAAGCTCTTGGCACGTAATGTGGATTCGCTCTAAGCGCTACGCGACGCTCCGCGACGCGACGTGACGCAATGCAACGCTACTTTTACTTGTAGAATTTGTTGCTGATTGGTTAATAAGCGGAGTCACCCTACACTGTAAAAAAGCCTTTTGTAAAAATACTACGTTGGAAGTAGGTAATCAAAGTGACCTACGTTGTAAGTGGTAAAATTAATACAAATCCAGCTAATTCACTACTTTGAAGTTAGTATTTTTACTACATTGAAAGTAGTAAATGAATTTTACCACTTTCAATGATGGTCACTTTAATTACCTACTTTCAATGTAGTATTTTTACAATGTGCTTGTAATTTACCTACTGCCAATGTAGTATTTTTACAATGTGGTTGTAATATAGTATTTTTACAATGTACTGGCCTGCACCACCAGCGGTGGCGTCTAGCGTCAGCGGCAGTCATAAATGATAAACGTCGTGTATCCATTACAGATGGCGCTTTGTAACAACGCGCCATCTGTAATGGATACACGACGTTTATCATTTATGACTACCGCTGACGCTAGACGCCACCGCTGGTGGTGCAGGCCAGTTCCGCGTTCTGCTCTTACGCCTCGGTCACCACCCCCCTTCCAGCCGATGAAAATTGCCAAAATTCAATAAAAAAAAAATACCAAAAGATAGGATTTAAACTGATCCTTCTAAAAATATTTGTTATGATATATGCTCCCTTGTAATTACTGCAAAAAAAATTAAATAAATTAATCATTTTTTTATATCTTTATAACGATGATGTAAATGGCTAAAGAAATAATATTCCTCTTAGTGTCGATATTTATAATTTCCATATTAAGAGGGATATTATTTCTTTAGTCAATTGTCTTAACACACTTGGAAAAATTAACAAACTTAGAAGACAGCTGATGAGAGCTTTGCCATATAAAACGTTTTTATTTTATTTTTTATCTTGAAAATTTTAATGATTTTAAAAAATCTAATCGTGGAGCAATTTAATATTGATTAGGAGCAGATTACTGGTATTTTTATTTTATTGAGAGCAGTTTTATTAAGCAAGATCGAGTTAATTAAAGATGTAAAGATGATTAATTTATTTAATTTTTTTCTTGCAATTATTAAAAGGGAACAGATACCATAACAAATACTATTAGAAGGAGCAGTTTAAATCCTATCTTGCGGTATTTTGCTTCCTCCTAGATGAAGCTTTGTAATAGTAAAATTTTAAGTTTCTTTAAATCGCTCTAGAAACACGAATAGAGATTATAGAAGTTCGAATCACATGATTTAAAATTTTTTTAATTTTTTTAATCACATGATTTTAAAAAATGTGTATAGATGTGTGTGTGTGTGTGTGTGTGTGTGTGTGTGTGTGTGTGTGTGTGTGTATGTGTGTGTGTATGTGTGTGTGAATGTATACCACTTTATTTCAGGATCTAGTCGATTGATTTTTACCGGGCAGGTCTCACTTTTTTTTTCTTTTTGTATGAATGGGGCAAGGAAATCCTCTTTTTGATTCGCCAACGTGTTTTTGTTTTATTTCGAATTTTCGATTTTCGCAAAATTCATTTTTGCGTTTTTTTAATGGTAACATTAAGATATTTGAATTGGACAGATAGTATTCGAAAGAGCATAAAAACCCTATATTTTCCAAAAAAATTGTATTAGCTATTGCGGTTCTTTTGTTATTAACAAAAACGTGTTTTTTTTTTAACCTTATAACTCCAAAAATAAACAGTCAATTTTTTTTTAAAAAATCATGATAATGCAGAATATAAGTAGCTATAATCTGTAAAAATTTGAATCCATTCTGTCGACTAGTTTTTGAGAAAAAAATTAAAAACTGAAAAAAGGCGTTTTGAATGAAGCGCGTTTACTTTTTTGAAATTGACTAAATCGCTTTGAAATTCCTTGTAGAGGTAGATTTTGGATAGCTCTCGGTTAAGTTCTTTGGGCTAAATGATTGGTCAATAAATTTCAGAGATATTTGAAATTAAAATTTTTTTAACCTTTTTTTCAACTCGTAATTTCTCGAGGACGGTTCAGTGAATCAGCTCCAAATTTATAAATAATTTTGGGTGTGGTATAGATGATATATGTGCGAATTTTCGTCAAGATCGTTCGATTAATTTTTGAGATATTTGATATTTAAAATTTTCGTATTTTGCAAAGTCATCTTCTTTGTCGCATGATAACTAGAGAAAAAAAAAATTGGTTTAATCATGTTGACGTTTTGTAGAGATGTAGAGTTTTTATATTCATCGTATAAGTCATTTAGGTAAAAGAATTGTCTCATCATTTTTAGAGATATTTAATGTTAACATTTTTTTACGTATTTTTCCAAATCATAATTTCTCAATGACGACTTCATGTATCAGTTTGAAATTTATAGACTATTTTGTATGCGATATAGGCAATACCTACGTAAAATTTCATCCAGATTATATGGTTAGTTTTTGAGATATTTGGTATTTAAAATTTTGGTATTTCTGGAAATGACTTTCTATGTCGCACAATAACTAGAGTAAAATTTAATTACTTCGAAATTTGATGGAGATGTAGATTTGATGGAGGTGTAGAGTTTGTTTATTGTTTATGACATGAATTGTTGGGTATAAAGAATTAGTTTATAAATTTCAGAGATATTTGAGGTTAAAACTGTTAAAACTGTTTTAGCCTTCTTTTCAAATCGTAATTTTTCAGGAACGGTTTTATGTATATGTTACTAGAAAATGGAAATGACGCGTGATATGCGCGCGTATTGTTTACTTCCTTTTGTTTTTTATTGAGGTTGTTTTTTAGCGAGCTCTGCAGAAAGTTTTGAGTTTAAATTAATTTTTCAAATAATCGCGATTTGAAGTACACAATTATTTATAATAAAGATACACAATTATTGAATAATAATATATTTATAATGTTAAAAATTGAGTTATTATATATGATTTTGAAAATGTGAGTAAGTTGATCTCAGGGTAGATATCAATTTTTTAATTTTATATTTTAAAATAATACTTTTTTTTAAATAAAATAAGGCTCAAATAACAAATAATTTCAATAATAAGAAAATAAAAACACAAAAAATAAAAGTGAATTATTAAATCATTGAAAAATAAGTGTAATGAATAAACATATTTTATATTTATAATATATATTATACATATAGGAACGATACATTAATTTGGAGGAAGCTACGTGCCAATGAATTGGCAGCGGTTTTGTTTTATTGAATTTTGGCAATTTTCATCGGCTGAGAGAGGGGTGATGCCTCGGTCGGTCACTCATATTCAATTACTCAGTATCCACCAAGCTGATGAGAAGTTATAACCTATCACCGTCAGATGCTGCTACGCACTCTCCTTAGCTCGCGAAAGTAATATTCTTATTTATTATTGTCAAATATCTCTTGTTAAATATATTACTGTTATTTTTCTACTTTTATGATTGTTTCGCAAGTTTCAACCGTTGTGAACGTGTGAGTGTAATAAACAATGAAACAACTGTTCGTTTAACGTGTCTACTGACATAATTGTTACATTTATTATTATCATACTTGTTTTTAAGAGAGAACGTTTAATAGAAACGGCAAGTAAAAATGTGTGTGCGCATAATATTTAAGTGTTTCGAGCGTTGGCAAGATACAACGTGAAACTGGTGGAAGAATCCGCAACAGTAGCAGCAGCAGCAGTACCTATAGAGTGGACACTGCTGTTAGTAGTAGCGCCCACTTATTCTAGAAAGTCGTCTTTTCGCTCAGACGCTTTATACAGGTAAGTGCACACTATTGAATTTCATGGGATTATTTTATCATTAAAGTTGAAGGTTTAACGCCATCCATTGTTGTTCAAAAATGTTAATGAATACGATCGTATAGGAGGCAAAGATGTGAAAAGAAAACGACTTTTCTATAGTTTTTGAAACGTTGCCAAAACTAGAAAAGTCGTTTTCTTTTCACATCTTTGCCTCCTACAATCGTATTCAGTAACATTGTATTTTATTATTTATTTATTAGATGTTATCTTTTTACAATTAAGGCTTATATTAAAGGGTTGAGACAATACGAGGCATATATAGTGACAGAAATAACGTGACCCTATACTCAAAGGCGTTTTTATGGTTACGAAAAGTGCCCATCAATTTCGCTTTATCCTCAATACAAATACCTAAGTGATGAATATATTATCGTGTCGAGTTTCGCCTCGGCGATTCTTCATGAGGTTACTGCCTGCGTTGATTGCGTGTGTATTTCTGAATTTCCATTTCAGTTGATAAATGCGCGAATTACCGTTTTATGATCGCCCGACGATATGCAGGAAAAAATATAATGTGTCTAAATATAGAAACTTTTATGTTTCTCACTTTATTTTCACTTTGAAGTCCTTATGGATTGTACATAAACAGTTTTAAAAACCGGTAGCGTGTTTGGTTTACAATTTGTTTTGAAAAAAATATCGATTCGCGCAATGTATCTACTTGCTGCGTCGGTTTACACTTGTTATTTTTTTTTATTCTTACATGTATTTTGCACGAAGGTTTTGCGTTTGCGACGTATAAACGTAACACTTTCCTTTTACTATTGACAAAAATATCATGTGCACTTTTAAAATAATTATAAGAATTTTCTACTGCAGACAGGATCTACTTGTCAACTGTGATGGAAGTAATATTATGAAAAGCTTGGTCAGAGAAAACTTGAGCATACAAAACTTCATTTCCCTCAACTCAGAACAAGTATACTCACACTACTGCCAAATCAACGTAAATAAACCAATCCAACTAATTTAACAACCTTTTCAAAAAATTTCCAGCACAAATCTTCCGAAATTCCCATGCATGCATATGGGGAAAGCCGCGAAGCGACGGCATCCGCGAAGCTCGATGCGCACTCGCGAGTGAGATCCGGTTTCGTAAAAATATCTCCGCAACGTCTGCACTCGTTCCGTTTCGCAACTCTCTTTATACATTCCAGCCATTACCACCATCTCCAAACCTCTCGCTCACTTTACCTCTACCCATGCAGCCTTACCGCGCATCTGCGAAAACCCCACGATCCCCGTAAAGTCATCGTGATGTCGCGTCTTATATAAAAAAAGGAGAGAGAGAGAGAAGCGAAAAGCGCCACCGAGCAGAGCGAGGGAATATATACACGAAATGATAAAGAGTGTTTACCCTGCTACATGACGCGCGGGTCGAGAGAGCGTGGGCGTCGTCGGCGAGCGAGGGCGCGCGCACACGACGAAGGATATAGGGTCCGCTCGCGCTCGGTCCTTATCTGCGGATAACAGGCGGCGGAGAGCTGCTGCCGTTATGCGCAGAGCCCCGAGTTCTCGCGCGACACGCCATGATGAATCGGCCATATTGGCTTAGTAGTAGCGGCGCGGGCGCTTGCAAGGAGGGCAAAGCGCGAGGGGGTCGCCCGCTGCCGACGGACGACTTATAACTTTCCTCGCTGTACTTATTCTCTTTCTCTCTGCTCGGGAAAAATAGCAGTAGAAACCTGGTAGGAAGCTTACTATACTACTGCTCTCTTCTGTCTTTCTCTCTCTCTCTCTGGCACTCGTGAGTATAATGCATGCGGGGACCACCCAGAAGGAACGAACGGGGGAGCACCTCTCGAGTCACTCTCGAGAGGACCCTCAAGGGTTGGGCGCTACGCTCGCGCGCGCGCGCGCGAACGGACCACTCCATCAGGAGTCCGGCGGAGCCCCGGGATATATAAGCGAGACGGTGAGGTAGAGAGAGAGAGAGAGAGAGAGTCTCGCTAGTCACGCTTCTCGTCTTCTTCGACGCGAAAGTTATTCTGAAAACAAAAAGGAAAGATACCTACGTGTATAACGGCTGCTCTCGCACGCATGTGTGTGGCCTGATCGCCGCGAGGTGTTAATCACGATCCCGGCTACCGTGCGCGCGCGCTCCTTTTCAATTAGTATGTGCCATCTAGCACTGGCGTCCCACGATTCTCTCTCTCTCTCTTCTCTCTCTCTCTCCCTCCGTTTTTTTCCTCTCTTCTCTTCTTTTCGTGGATGTATAGAAGCGGATAGTCACTTGATTCTCGCGCGAGAGCATGAAGCGCGCTTCTTGGGCAACAAGGAGGACCGGTCGTCTTCTTCATAGTCGTCGCGAAGCGGAGAGTTTTATTCGGAGAGACAGAGGGCCCCGTTGTTTCCGAGTGTATATGAATGAATGAATGAATGAAAAGCAGAAGCGGTAGCTTCGCCGGGGCCATAAACTCTCTTATAACATTTATGTATATACGTACGTGTACGCACGTAAGCACGCACCTATATGCTGTGTGGACATATACCTATATATACGCGGCGCGTCTGCCAAACTTTTTGCTCTGCTCCAAGTCGTTTATATATACACGGCGCCTCGCGACTTTTCTATTGGCTGAGAAAATATTGTTTCATCGTCGTTGCCGTCGTAGTCGACGAGGAGGAATTGGCTCTCGCTCTCTCTCTCGCTCTCCTTTGATCCAGTTGTCGAGCATATCGAGCCACTTGTCGTCTGTGTACCGAAGGGAGTCATGGATTTGGAGGAAAATAAAGAGAGAGAGAGAGAGAGAGAGCGAGAGAGAGAGGAACGAAAGAGAGTGTAGAGGTAGAAAAAGAGGAAGGCGAAAGTGAATAAAGGCGCGAGGGAGAGAGAGAGAGAGAACACGGGGAGGGAGCAACGCGGAGCGGAACACGTGGTTCTATTTGCAAAAACAAAGTTTGCGCGGGACAAACAAGAGCGCCGCGCGGACTCTGTGTGTAGCCCGGCCTAGTCGCGCGCGCGCGCTCTTCTCGCTTTCCGAATGAAAAGCGCAACCAAGATTCAACTCTCTCGCGCCTTTTTTCCCACCCCCCGCCCCTTCTGCTCATCCTCTCCCGATTCTCCTTGCTGCTGCGAAAAATCGAAAATTGGGGCCGCCGAAGGGGGTGTGAGAGTGAGAGAGACTGTAGAGCACGACAAGTGCTTTGGCCACACTACCACTCTGCGTCCAGCACACCGTGCTGCGGCGTGTTATTGTTATTGTAAAGGGTTCGCCTGAAGAGCTTTCCTAACCAGCCCGGCCAAATGTCGGCGTAATACATTTACATTAACACACGTACATGAGAGACTCAGGCGCGCGTGCCGTCGGATAATTTTTAATGCACCTCGCCGAGGAGAGAAAACCACGCGGGGGCGAACCTTGGTGACGAGAATGTGTCGAGTCTACGCGCGTGCACGTATACGTGCTCGGCCCGGTGTGTATGCCGCGGCAAATATTTGCCTGTCAACATGCGCGCTCGCGGAGCTCCGCTACCTACCTACCCTCGAGCTGCAGCAGCAGCAGCAGCACCACCACCAGGCAGCGAGGAATCGAAAAAACCGCGCGAGCAATAACGACTGCTTTCTCCTCCTCTCTATATACGCGCCAGTCTAATTAGCTCCAGCGAGCGCCCGAAATTTCTCCTCTCGAAGACTTTGGATTTCGGAATTTCGGAATTTCGGACGGCTTGCGGGATCTTGACGTGAGCGAGCGAGCGAGTGAGCGAGTGAGAGAGAGAGAGAGCCTCAGCGAGCGAGCTCTCTGTGTGCTTTTAATTTACCGGGCGGCAGGCAAATGTTTGCGCCACTCCCTCTTTCCTCTTTCGCTCTTCGCTCACGTACGCCGCCGTAGCCGCCGCCCGGCAATTCCAACTCTCTCTCTCTCCCTCTCGCTGCTTCGTCTCTCTCACTCTGCTGGCGCGACTGATGAATATATTGACCGAGTCCGTCGGTAATCTAGGTAATGTCTCGTCCGCGAGCCTCGCGAAAAAGAGGCCAAAAGCGCGCTCCAAAGTCGCGATAAAAACGGGGTGGGTAAAAGTGCACGTCGAGTGAGCTCTCTCTCTCTCTCTCTCTCTCTTTCTCACTCTTCTGCACGTGTAATAGCAGTGACAATTAGATCGTCACATGAGCAGCGGCGGCAACGGCGGCGTCGACGGGGTACTCGCTTCGCGGCTTTTAATAAATGGGAATAAAAACCAGATCAAATATTTAACCGGGGAAATATTTGAGCGAGTCGCTTGCTCGCTCTCCCTCCGCACTCTCTAGTGCAACATCCATGTATAACCGCGATTGCGCATAGATTGTCTTTTCCCTTCCTTAGCCCCTCCCCCCTTACTTTCTTTGCGCACTCCGGCGCGCGCAGCTAGCTATCCCAATTATCCCCGTGCAGAGAGCTTGCACTCTCGCTGCTGCTGCTTTTTTTGCCGCCGTGAGAAATAAGCACGAGAGACAGAGCGTGAGAAAGCGCGACGCGCACGGCGCCCATTTTGCATAATGTATGAAGAAATCGATTAATATTTTCAGAAGTACGTGAGCGCGAGGTACGTGAGCGAACGCTCTAGAGAGATGATTGACGATAAGTGCGAGCGGAAGGACAAGTGTTGCGCGCGAGCGTAATTACGGCTCGTCGGCACGCGGCGGCCGCCACCCCCTCCTGTGTATGTGTGTTTTTTCGAGTGTAGCGTCCACGCGACCGGAAGAGACGCAACCCCGCTCATTATTATCATTACATGACTATTAAATACCCCGCAAGCCTAAGCACGCGCGCGCCTGTGTTCGGCCTGCACCCTCAAAAATCCGGCGATGCGAAGACCTACCACTGTACCCCGAAACAAAGCTTATCTCTCTGTCTCTCTAGTGCGCGACCGCAGGCCGCATACGCGGAGTTTGCCTACGTGTGTTTGCATATAAAGCCCGGCCCCGGCCTTTATTGCCTCATAATTTAGCGCTCGCGCGAGCTAGGACTGTTTTCCATTTTCTCCCCCTCTCCCTCTCGTTGCAGCATAGCAGAGGCTTGTATATACATATATGTAGAGAGAGAGAGAGGAACTCTCGGCTTTGAGGCGCGAACGCTGCACCGGAAGAGGAAGGCGCACGCGCGCGAACTTGCTCGCCTTTGAGCGAGATCAACTGCTGAAACTTTATTAATTAGCTCCGCGCGCTCTCGCTCTCGCCACGCTATAAACTACTGGTTGCAGCAGTACCCACGACACTATTGACGTTTCAACTCTCGCACGCGCAGAAACACAGGATGAAAAAAAAAACCACGTCATTACGAGGGTGCGCGCTCATTGTCGACGCATCATCCTCGATAATTCCCTATACCCCCCCGACGGTAAACCCGTGTGGCTGCACTCCACCCTTTCCAGCACACAGGTCACGCATCGCTACGTGCGCAACTCTGTCTCTCGCTTTAATTGCGCCGTGTCAAAAATTTATCGCCCGGCCGAACGCGCGTTTAACCGCCGACGCGCCCTCCTGCCCCCGCGTGTATATAACGTGTCACCTTTTCTCTCTCTCTCTCTCTCTCTATAACTTATATATATAGGCGCGGTTAATAGGCAAATTGCCGTTACGCTCAATTATGCAGCTGCTGCTGCTACGGTTTTTCGTTTCTTGCACTTTCACGGCCATTTATCTATTATCGCTCTCTCCCTCCATTCCTCTCAAACGTTACATCAATCGAACGTCGAGCTTTTTCGTTTTATAACATCACACACAGGGAGGATGAGGGAGCACCGAAACTGCCGGCATCGCTGCTGCTGCTGCTGCATCGTATTTGCATTCGTCAAAATCCACAAAGCGCTCGGGCTCGCCGCGTGTTGTATAAAGCTTTGGCAAAAGGCCGCTGCCGAACGCGGATGGGTAAAGCATCATCAGAGGGGTAGCGAGCGAGCTCGCGTATGTGGAATCTCGCTCAATGAGCAGCGACAAAGGTATGTACAGGGGAGAAGGGGTGGGCATATAGGCATTTTTTGGTGGCACGGGATACGTATATAGCGGTGCACGTTGTGCAGAATCAGGGCCGAGCTGGCTTTGGAATCGATTAATTGCTGTTCTATATTGATCAGCTAGTCGCATAACTATATAATATGATGGTTTAACTGTCTTGTTTTTCTCTACTGAGTGAGTATATTATAATAAAAACAAAAAAGTTCTTTTTCTATAATAACGGACAAGTAGTATTTAATTTTAATTTTTATAAAAATGCAGCGTCACGGAGAATATGCTCTACATATTTTTGCTAATAGTGGGAATATCGTATCGGATCACATTTTTCGCAAATTTAATAAAGAATGATAGCCTAAACAAAGTAGTATGGCATTTAGCAAAGAGTTTTTTTAACGACGTTTAAAAGTTTTAAATTGGTTTCAGTAGGCGGAGGAAATGTCTAAATTTAGGCCTTTTCCGATGTCCCATGAACTTATCCTTGTTTAAACGTAAGTTCTATGTAGTGGAATATTTGAGAACCGTAGATGTTACAGTACTGTAAAAGTTAAAAGTTTTGGATAATTGCTCATACATACATAATATTTATTTTACATTTTTCCTTTCAAACAATATTTATGTTAATGTACACTGAGAAAAGAAGTTGTTTACTGTTAACATGCGTATGTTTAAATAATGACCAAATATAGGCATTGTAACAGTTATAATACTATGTTAACAGTTAAGTTACCATGTTCTCATAAATAATTTCAACATGTTACCTGAGAACATTGATATTGTAATAGTAAACAATATACTTATTATAGTAGTTTTTGAATCTAATGGCCAATTTTTTTACCAGAATGATGTTGTTTTATAACAAAAACGTTTGAAATAAAAACATCATTTATTTTTTTACTCCAACGTTTCGGAAATTTTTGTTGTTTATCCTGATGAGGGACATAAAAAATAAAAATGTCCGAAACGTTGGAATAAAAAACTAAATGGAGTTTTTATTTCTATAACTTTTTTGTTATATAATAATATCATCCTGGTAGAAAATTGGCTATTAGATTCAAAAACAACAATTTACAAGAACTTCTACCATCAGCTACTTTCAAATCTGAATATGCATATTAGTTAATATAGATATTGTAACTATTAAAATATTACATTTTATCCTTAAACATGTCAAATAGTTGTATTTCAAATAGATAAATATATTAACAGTAACAATATTCTTCTCTCAGTGTATAAACTATATATATTTTACATAAAATTATGCTATTTCTAATTGGTTTAGTTCAGTCACCACAACAGCTATACACATACCCGACCGAAAATCGAAAACAATAATTTATTCCACAAAGGGCACTCCTCTGTTTTTCGCTCGCGCGAAACGTTATCGAATAAAGTTGCCCGTTGCGTATGTGTATCGGACAATAGTTAGTGCGTAAACGATCGCGCGCGCGACGAAAGGACTTTGTTTTTAACGTGTTTTACATCACGCACAACGGGCGAAAGGGGTATGCTGCTGCTGCTGATTGTGTTTTTAGTCTCGAAATCGCAACCAATGATTAGCGCGGTGCGCGCACATTGTGTATATATACATAGAATTTTCCACGCGCGGGCAAAGGTAAACCAATAAGGGGGACCGGACCGCCTGCGCTGACGCCAGGGTAAACGCACTTTTAATCGTACAGACAAACACACAAAAGCTTGTAATCGCAAAAGAGTTGTCGTCGTCGTCGTCGTCGAGTATCGGAAGAGAGTAGTATAAGAGCGAAAACCATCATCATTCACCACAACCACCGCTACTACCACACAGGTCTAGTATTTTTCCCGCTCTTCCTGCCGATCAAAGCTCACCACTATACATATATATTATATATTATATATATATAGCGCACATAATACGCAGGAGCCATGAAATATCGAATGAGGCCTCATTTGGCGTGGTGAGCGCCCAGTGCGGTCGCGATATCGGACGTTATAATGCTGCATAATGGTGAAGGATGTATTTAGGGGTCGCGCTCGCTCGCTAGGCACTTGTATAGATATATAGGGAGAGGGTGGAGGTAGTAGGTAGGTGGGTAGGCAGGCAGGTAGGAAGGGGGAGGCGCGGCCGAGCTAGCAGTAACGAGTATTTGCTGGGCAGCTCGATGCATAGTTAATGATTTGTCAACTCGGCCGTCCGTGCGAGCGCCGAGCTGAACCTGACTAGGCCATACATAATAACTGTCCATATACCGGCTGACCCGAGAGCGCGGACCTCTCTCTCTCTCTCTCTCTCGCCAAATACGGATCCGCAGCGCAAATACGCCCCTATAAGCCTGCATGCGCTCGAGCGTCCTGACTGACTCTCTCCCCGATAAATGCGCGCAAACGCGCCCGTTAATCTACGCTCACGATTTTTGTGTGTCTGTGTCACCTCTCTCTCTCTCTCTCTCTCTCTCTCTCTCTCTCTCTCTCTCTCTCTCTCTCTCTCTCTCTCTCTCTCTCTCTCTCTCTCTCTCTCTCTCTCTCTCTCTCTCTCTCTCTCTCTCTCTCTCTCTCTCTCTCTCTCTCTCTCTCTCTCTCTCTCTCTCTCTCTCTCTCTCTCTCTCTCTCTCTCTCTCTGTGTGTATAACAGGAGAGAGAGAGAGAGAGAGAGAGAGAGAGGGAAGCCGCGAGAGTGGGTCTTTATTAATGAAACGTAAGGCGGTACGAGGCGCCGATGGAGTGTGCCGGCTTGCTCGGGGGCTATGTGTCGTCGTCGTCGTAGTCGTCGACAATCCCCAAATATTTGCGAGGCCAAATATCTTGGCTAAACAGCCGAGTGTCGCGCGGCGGCGGTGGCGCCCAGGCCTATATAGACGCGCTGGTATATAACACACTCGTTAGACGCCTCGGCAGCGGCCTGCATTCGCTCGCGAGTGACATTTTCTGCGCGAAGTATATGCCCCGCGTATATATGTGTACACCACCCAGCTTGTGTGTAAGGTATACACGTGTATGCGCTGTCAATATTGTACCGACAAACAGCCGCGCGAATACCACGCGTCGCCTTAAAATAGTATGCGTATATACATATAAGCGGCCCGCGCGAATGCTTGGCGGCTGACCGACCGTCCGGCGTGTAAGTATGTATGCTATACTCTTGTAAAATTCGAGATTTAGGGTTTTCCAGAGAGGGATTAGAAGACGAATGCTTAACGGATATATCGTCGTTTATCCGCCGCTTCGGCTCCCGGCCCCCGGCTCTAAAAAATAGGCCGCAGGCGCGTATATACATAAGGGAAGAGGGAAGGGACCATTACTACGACAACCCCGCCTAGACTATACAGCGACGCAACATTGGACTTGTATAAGGACTAACGAGATCAGCGCGCGCAGTTCCGGGGGCTGCTGCTGCTGGTGGTGCTCCGTCGCGGCTCATGTTTACCGATTGGCTTAAATCAACGCTAAGCCGATCCAATCGAGCTGCTGCTTCTCGCGCGACGCGGCTCGGGGCCAGCTTCCGCGCGCGGGCTTCTCCTCCGTTGTACTATAAGCGGAGAGACCGATGTAAGTTCGTATAATGCTACCGCTACAAACGCGCTCATAAGTCTTCCTCTTCTCCTTCTTCTTCTTACGTCGTAAACGGCTGTTTATTGTTTTTCTTGTCTCCTCGCAGGCGTCAGTACCAGCAGCGGCAGCAGCAGCCGTCGGCTTTTGTCGTCACCCGCTGACTGCTGGCACGCGCCTTGCAGGTATATACATATAATATATAATACACAAATGAGCTGCTAGACGACGCTCGACACGCGACACAGGAGGAATTTGTCCGCAGCCGCCGCAGCGTAGCGGGGCGCCCCCGATCTGTTCTTACTTAGCGCGGGGATTATGTACCTACTGTACCGCGCGGCTGGGGGGCGCACGCGTGTGCGGACCTTAAAACATACACCCCCGCTGCGCACCGACTTTTGCCTGCGCGCGCACGCACTAAAACCGCAATATCTCTCGCCGCAGAAAGTCACTTCGCCGTGGGTGGCCTCTCTCAATGTGTATTACACGATTGTGCACAATCACTTACGCTATAAGCGACATCTGCAACCGTTTAGTAGTATGTCGATGAAAATGTCGCGGCGGTGGATGGGTGGATGGAATTTACCGAAAGTCAAGGAAAGCAAAAAGTCCGGATGCGGCGTGTATATGTGAGGGGCCGAGTGTACAAAAGGACACCGGCGCGGCCGGTCAGAGGGACCTATGCGCGCCGCTCAATTGCCGTGAAATCTTTGTTGTGCCTTTGGGAGATGGGCTTTGAATGGGGGCCGACGGGCTCTGTGTATCAGTGGGCCGGCAACAACGGGCCAGCCTCCTTTAATATAGGCTTTCGCCAGAGACAGGCAGCGAAAAGTCATTTACAGAGAGAGAGAGAGGCGTGTTACGCGCCCGTTATTGATATTAACGACGTGTTACTTAGCCGAGTGAGGGCGTGGGCGTTGCATAACCGATTCTGATCGATCGTGAGAAACGCGCGAAAAACCGGACGTGAAGACGCGTTCACACGTTTATACATATATTTCTTCTCTGTTCCGCCTTTCACCTTCGAATTATCACCTCTCCTTTCTTGATCATTGTCGTGTATATTTCAATTTCTCGTGTATAGCTTGTACACACACCCACAGGCGTGCACCCACGCTCTTTATTTACAATAAATAACTTTTATTTTCATTTTCAATAAACCAATGATTGTATCAATCAGCCAACTAATTGTTATAAAAAAGCGCCGGGGAATAATACAAATTGTACACACATCAGCTGCCGCATATACGCGCGCGCACTCGCTCGCTTGCTTATATATATATATATATATACGGCGCTGAGCCCGTGGGCAAACAAAAATATTTAACCGTTGGAAATTGATTGAAAAACTGCGCGATAATATTTGATAGCATTATTAATGGGCGCGCGCAGCAGCCACGCCTGTATATGTTTACATGTATGTATATGAGTACATTGGCAATCATTGGTCAGTGCGTTTTTGCGCTTTCCAAATATAATAATAACAACCCACGAGGCACGGGGGTGCGGAAATTAAAACAAAAAAAGGCAGAGTCGCGCGGAACGCTGTAAGGTGCGATTATTACAGTATAATTATACGGCTGTTACACGCCGAGGGGTGGGCACGTGTATAACGAGATTGAAAGCAAACCGCCTCTATATAGTTGAGCGCGTATTACGGGGATCGTGACTATTCCGTCGGTGCTCTTTCTTTCTCTCTCATTCTGTCTTGCAAGTTTAACATCACACACGAGGGTTGCGCGATCGTCGTTAGTAGTGTGTATGTCGTATGCGCACCTATATAGACGAGGAGGGCGTGTTTGGGAAAGTGGCATATGTCGCTACGGGCCGAGAGAGAGCGACGGACTCGTAAAATCCAACGACTTCCGCTTATTTGTGCGCGACTCTCGCTGTTATTGATGATCGGTGTATTTTAGTGTTCCTCAAGGGAGGAAAATCGTCGTATACGTATATATATATCTATAATATAAGGTAAGTTGCTTGGATTGTCCCCTCTCCCCCTCACTCACTAGTCTCTAGCGTTCTACTGCCATGAATATAAAGGAGAGAAGATGATGATCGACTGGCTCTCGCTTGGCCGTGCAACGCGCACGGGTGCGTGAGTTGCGAAAATATGATGAGCGCGCTAGAACAACATTTTAAGCTCGCTCTGGAAAGTGTAGAGAGAGGGTATATAGTGACAAAGGGCGTGACCGGGGCGGAACACATGTCCAAACACATCGAGCACAATGTACAGCGGTACTAGTCCCGACGACGGCGACGACGATTGTACTATATATATATATATATATATATATATATATATACATACGCGCGTATACTACCCCCCTGTCGTTCACGATGGAGCAGAGAGAGACGCAGCTTGGCAGTGTAAAATTGTTTGCGATGCCTTTACACGCGTGGCCATTCAGCAAGAGAGAGAGAGAGAGAGAGAGAGAGAGAGAGAGACAGTGCAGGCAGCGGCAGTCGACGGACGGCTAAACGACGACCAAATGTGCCACTCACTCTCGTTCACTGCTATACGACCTAATAGGAATGCGCATTCGATCTGTGCGATTGCCTAAAAGCGGTGACTCCACACTCGGCTACGCGATTTATATTGGAAAGTTTTAGTTACACATCTACATGTATATATACGTAAACATATATAAGCTATAGGGATAGATAGATAGAGCGAGGACGGGAAGAAAGGCCAAAGGGAGAGCGCGGGCGTGGTGTCAGTGAGCACTAGCTAGCTAGTCAGTGTATATGTGTGCTATATGTGTGTGTGTGTGTGTTGGTTTGGCAAACATGTCTGCAACGTTGTCAGGCGGGCAGGAAATTACGTCCGCCTTTAGCTCCGCTCTCTCCCGCTCGCTCTCTGCTATATTACAGGCCCGCAGCGATCCCCGGAGCTTGCAGCAACGCGGCGCTCTCTGCTCTGCTCGCTCGCGAGCTTCCGGCGGCCGACGCCCCCCCGCCGAGCTGCAGCAGCAGCAGCGCGCGCTGCATATAGATCGCGAGCGAGCGGCCGGGCCGACGCTGAAGGCGAGGAGGGAAGGAGCCTCGAATCTCTCTCTCTCTCGCAATATCGCAGAGAGAGACCATGGCGCCAGGGCCTCCACTCTCTGATTGATGTGCGCCTGTATGTGTGTCTGTTTGACCAGAGGGTCGGTCAGATCGGTCGATGTTTACAAAAACGCGTCGCCTTGTAGAGGGTAGTATAGTAGTAGTTTAGTGTAGTGGGTATGTGTAGGGTGCGGGAAGGGGACGTAGGGAAAGAGAGAGAGAGAGAGGCTGCTAACTATTTATTGCGATTTCCCCGATGAAATGTTTGCCGGCGCATAAAACGAATTTGGCCCCGCGAGCGCGGGCGCGCGCGAAATGGGATTTGCCGCTGCTGCTGCGCACGAAGCGCTCTTGCTGCGGCCGGGCGGAAATTCAGTCGAAACGTGTAAATGAGAGAGAGAGAGCGAGCGCACATGAAAATTGGATCGTCCCCGTGAAACGTGCGGCCCGGGTTTTCCACTGCGCTTCCTCTACCTCTACCTCTTGCGCTCTATATATATATATACACACACACACACACACAGACATGCATATATACACGCTCGCGTTCGTTGCCTCCGAAAAGCCATTAATTATCCGGGACCGCGTTTGCGAATTGCGCGACTCGAATATTTTAATCTACTTAAAAAGCCATCCAACGCGCGCTGCCCCCGGAATAATCATGAGCCCGCGTGCGCGCGCGCGCTCTCTTCTCCGGCCGCGAGCGTGCGAGAGATGGAAAATGAAATGAGAAATGTTTACGTTTTGTGTGTTTTTCGGCCTTTTTGCGCTGCTGCACCCGGTTTCTCGCCCCTATACCCTCTCTCTCGATCGTATATATATACACCTGCGGTAAAATGCTTCCACGTAGGAAGTACGTACGCACGTATGTATAACGTATACGCGTGGGGTGCGGCGTCGCGCGCTGGCTAGCCTCGACATCGTCAACACGCATATAGTCGCGCCGCGCGAGAAAACCCCCGATGGCGTGTTTCTGGCGGTAGTACCACCACCGCCGCCGCCGATCGCGTTTTACGGCTCGCGAGTCGCGAGCGAACGCGCGACTAATTAAAAGGCCGGCCGATGAGAGAGACGTGCGTTGGGCTGTAGAATAGTGGGTGGGTCGGGCGGGAGAGGTCGAGCCCCGGGAGCAGCCGCGCTAATTACACTCTAATTATTATTTATTGCTTCGTGCGCGCCATTCGCCTCTCGCTCGCTCTCTCTCTCGCTCTCCCTCTCTGTGTATATATGTGTACACACACGGCTCTGGCCGGCAACAAAGCCCTCATTTGCGCACTCGTTTCGTCAATTTCGCTTTTGGGCTTTTACAAAAGCTACATAGCATTTTCAGCTTTTTTGCGTTACCCCCGGCCGCCCCTCCTCCCTGTTTAATTAACGCGTTAACCTGTGCCGTGTGGGAGGTGAGCGAGCCGCACGGCTGGTGGTTCTACGAATGTTTTTCCACTCTCAAATTACTCGAGCAACAACAACTTGTTCAAATAATTCATTTTCAATGCAAATTCATTAGAGCCGGGCCATTTGTAGCCCGTTTTCTCCCTCTCCCTCTCACGCTGCATGCCCGCGCTAGATATTGCCGACGCGGGGAGGGAGCAAATTGCATTATCGAATTGCAAGCTCGCCCAGACCCGGTTGAGGGGGATGAAAAAAGCGGCCGCAGCAGCGGCGGTGCGCTGTGTTGGCGGTAAAATTAGCGGGCAATAATGAAAGATGTCGCGCGCTTTTTTACGGGAAGGCGAGGCGCAGAGGAGACGAGGTGAGCTCAAGTGCCTGTGGTGTGCGGGTAGTTGCGGCTGCATCAGCCCTCTCTCCCTCTCTCGGCTTGGCTCGGCTTCGCTCGCGTGTCGACGCTGAGAGAGAGAGAGAGAGAACCAGAGCCAGCAAGGGTACCAACAGGGCGCTCGCAAATATTGGTGTTTGCCAAAGACTATCCTTGATCCGTGTCTCTTTCTCTCCCTCCCTCCCTCAGCCTCTGGCTCTCTTTGCTCTCTCTATCCCTCTCTCGCTCTTTCCTATACCCTCTCTCACAGCGTGTGTGTGTGTGCGTCAATGAATCGCGCCTGCACGAGCGATAATATGCCGCTGCTCTGTCCCTTTTGTTTCCTTTTCTCTTCCCTCTCTCTCTCTCTCTCTCTAAACTCCAAAACGCTCTCCGCGAGTCTGCATCTTAATGCCTCGAGTGTGCCCACCGCCGCGGTCGAACTTCATATTTTACGCTAGATCGGCTAACAATTGATGAAGAGAGAGAGAGAGAGAGAGTAAAGTGTATTCGCCGCTTTTACCGCTGTCGCGCGCGAGGCCACAAACCCCGCTGCGCCGCCAAGTACCAAGCGCCAAATGCCTTTTTTTGTGCTACTGCTGCTGCTGCTGCTGCTACTTTTTTTTCACCCTCGGTCTCTCCTTTTCACGTCCATGTGTGTGTGTGTGTGTGTGTGTACGATGCACAGACACTCGCGCGCATTGTTGCAACCTGAAACTATCCAAGATTACCGCAAAACAGTTGATTCCTGCATGCGCACAGCATGCTTCCGACCTAACCACGTTCTCTTCCTTTCACACTCAATCGATCCAAAAATTGTTGAATTTGCAAATAAATAACTGCGCCAGCCAACATCATGAAGCTCCCCAAATCATCGAGACCGCGTAATTTAAAAGCCGTGACGAAAGCCAGCCTCGGCTTTTCTCTACCCGAGCTTGTTGACAAAATAAGCAGATTACCGGGCGTCGAGGCAATGAAGGGCCTGCGCCGTCAAGTTGAACTGGCCCTGCGCCGTGGAGTCAGCTACGGCATACTCGTTCGAGTTAGAAATAAATACAGGTCCGTGTTTTTGTTGTCGTCGCCGCCGCCGCCGCTCACTCATAACCTAAATATTTACTCGTCTCTCTGCACCCTCTCCATTTGTGTGTGCATTATAGATTCGACCCGGAGAAATCTCTATTGAACGCGGCGAGAAGCGCCGGCTATAAAAAGCGGAAGCGCAACAGTAGAGCGACGAGGTCAGCGGGGACAAGGAGACAATCGGCGAATAAACCAGCCACGCAGTCGCAGCAGCCGCAGCGGAATCCCCCGAAAGTGCCGCGACCGACTGTCCCGCCGCCGCCCAACTGGACGCAGAAACCGCGGAATCTGTCCACGGAGCCGTTTAGCAAGATCGTCAAGCACCGTAACGCCAAGAAGAAGAAAAAATAGAACAAAACAGCTAGTGCAGTGCGCTGAGCGCAGAGTTATTGTTACCGATGAGCGTTTAAAATAAGGCGCGGGGTAATAAAGCGGTGGCGCATGTGTCAGTATCGCATATACCTTCCTCTTCTTCTTCTTCTTTTCCCATCAGCGTGTCCTTAAGAAATAATAAATGGCCGGGCAGGTCGCTGCACCCCGCGATTTTATGCTGGAAATTGGCGTACACAATGAAGGAGAAGAGAGAAATGAGGCGGAGGAGAGAGTGGGAGGAGAAGGTAAGACGGAAAAATCGGCTCACGAAGGGGCGCGCAGCAAGCAGGTCAAAGAGCGCCGGCGGCGGTGGTGGTATATTGTGCAGGTACACTGACCGCAAAGATTTTTCGGAGGGGGACGATGCGTGAAAACCTCTGCGGTAATAGCCACAACTAATCAGCGGGTCTTGTAATCCTGGACATCCGGCACCTGTTTTATCGCCCGTCGTTCCCACAGTCCGAGATTTCGCTATTATACATATAGAGCCGTAATCGCATACCGCTACCTGTGCAGTATATCCAACGAGTATCAAATGCAGTTCCAAAATTTTGAAGAAGGAAGCTAGCTCGCGGCTCGCAACGCGTTTACACACAGTTACCCGATGTTAATTTTCTTAGAATACCAACGCGAGGCGTTATGTATAACAATCGATACACACAGAGGGAGAGATAAAGGTGCAGCGCGGCGGCTCGTTAGCACTTATAAATATTTCAGAGTGAAATTGGCCCCGTAAAGAGCCGTAGCGGCGGTGTAGCAGCGGCAGCGGTATTGTCGCTGGCATTGTTGTCGGCCGACAATGGGGGCGCGTTAGTGTATCGGTCACAGGCCGAGCATTGTCCGTAAATTGCATGTTGCACAATGACATCGTCGCCGTAGTCGACGTCGTCGTCCCCCCGTTCGCTCGCTCTTTCCACCCGCCGCGAGGGATTAAGCAGCAGCGGCGACACGTCGGTGTAAAATCACGGATGACCGAAGCATATGGTCGCAGCTCGATGGATGATCGCGCGTACATATATGTATACACATACACAGCCCCTAATTGGCCGGCTAATGTTTCTCGGAATGTCGTAATCGAGCCCTCGGTATATATACGTGTACGTGCTGCGTGTGGCTTTCTTTTTATTCGGGAGAGGAGGCGTGCGCGCGTTATTGTAGTGTGTTTTCGGAGCGTGAATGAATTGGGCCGTGGCGAGAAAGATATATATATATATATACATGGTCGCGCATCCGCATTCTTCCCCGCATTCCTCGGTCTCCGTGCGGTCCAGTTTTTTTGTATGGAAAGATATGCGTTGTAGAGAAGAGCGATTGAATTAATGCGGCCTATATATTTCCATTGTTGAGGCTAGAATATACGTAGCGAGGAGGTCGCGCACATTAAGTGCGTGCTACGAGTTTTCCGCCGGTGACGTAATGGCTTCGCGTGCCCCAGGTGTGTGTTTTTCTACATCATCCTCTCCTTTCGAAATCCATATATTATAATATCGCTCGATTCTATACGCGACACGTGTCTTCTTCTCTCTCTCCACCTCGCACTCCTATATTATGTACTTCCGCTCGTTATACATACTCGTCGTAGTATATTTTCCATCAAGATTTCACACGCAGGCTTATATATAATACTACACGCACCAAAAACAGCGCGTCGTCTCTCGCAGGTATATACGTATACGAGAGCTCCGCGCAAGATGTACGCAGAGAGATAACAACGAGAGGGCTACAGATAAGAGTATACGAGAGAGGCGTAGAGCGATAACGAGGCGGATGCTCGACATCATCACGTATATATAATTAAGTTGGCGCGGTATTTATTGCCGCGCGCGGATTTTCATTAACCAGACACACACACACACATACACAAGCGAATTAGGCGTGAGTTTTATTGCCGTAATAATGAGGCCCCCGCAGCGCGCGCGTGTCCAAAGCTCGGTTCTTGGAATATATACGAGAGAGCAAGCACACACACTACGTGGTGCAGCTGTACACTATACTGTACGCGATCGGCCGAGATTTCGGGGGAGAGCGGAGAGAGCCATGATGTTTGCCGAGAGGGCTGCGCTCTCTGATTTCCGCGGGGAGTTCTCGCTCTCTCTCTCTCTAGCCCGCAGCCAGCCGCGCGGAAGCGCCTTTAATCATTTCTCCTGCAGCCGCAAGCAGGCAGGCCTCCTCCGACAATCGAATCCAACTGAGGGCGCGGGTGAGAGAGTAGGCGACTGCTGGTGCGCGATTCTTTTTTTCTTCCTTCCTTCCTTTTTTCATAAACAGACCAGATGTAGCGGCACTTGACTCTCGAGCACTTGCCGCTGCTCTCCGAGCTGTATACAGCGCGCTGGGCATCACAAAGCTGCTGGTGGTGGGTGTACGATGAAAGGAGAGACTGGCACGCGCATTGTTTTCGCCCGCGCGCGATTCTTTATATATAATCCACTCGGCAAAACGATGAAATTAGCGAGCGATGGTTATATACATGATGTGCCGCTGCCGGCCAGGCCCTCGCCCGGGGCAATGCGCGCGATCTCTCGGATCTCCCTCCCCCCAACGGGATGTCTCCGCCGAGAATTAATTCCCGAACTCCGCCCCCTCGCAGCTCTCCTCTTTTGCTCTCGCTTCCCTTATACACAGCCGCGCGCGTATACGCTCGGGCGAAACATGACGGCAAAGTTTAATTAACTACTCGTCGTATAGTCGTCGGCGCGCTTATGAAGATGCGCGGCGCGCGCTGCTTTGTCGAACCGTCGCCGCGCGCGCGCGCGGCAATAAGACGCGGGAGCGCAAAGGAGAGAGAATCGCCGAAATGAAGCGACGGCGGCGGCTTTCCCGGGGAATTTCCCTCCGACAAAGAAGAGAGCGAAGAGAGGGAGGGAGAGAGAGCAACTTTGAGCGGCTACATATCGTAGGGTGAGCGAGCGAGCGGGTGCCTCCCAGGGATTCAATATAATCGCGCAATAAAATTCACTTACGAGCTCAGCCCCCCGGCCTTCTCGCTCCCCTCCACTTGAGCCGCCTCGCGGCAAAGAGCATTATTCCCCTGTCTTCCTTTTTGCTCTCTCTCTCTCTCTCTCTCTCTGTCTCTCCCCCGAAAAGCTTTTCCGCAGGGTAGCCGTCGTATAGTCACCGCCGGCGGCGCATTTTTTTTTATTCTTCTTCTTCTCTGCTGCTTTCATCCTTTTTCGTTTTTTATCTCTCTCTCTCTCTAACGACGCGGCCAATAAAACTGGCCACCAAAACATTGCCATATGCGTCGGGGGCCTGTTGACTCTGCGTCTGTCCGTGTCTCTCTGTCTGTAATTACTCGGCGGAAAACGCGCGATGACGATGATCAGTCGGGACGTAGTACATCGGTCCCTCCTTCGCCGCAGCGTTCTCCCATTAAATCATACGGACACGACTGTATGTACGCGCGGCGCACAGGCCAGTGAATCGGGATGGTGTTTGCATAGCGATGGAGGGTACAGGGGAGTAGTAGTAGTAGTGGTATACGCTCAAAGGTACATCGGAGCTCGGAAGTGAAGCTGCTGCTCTGGCTTGTGTACACTCAGCTGTCCCGGGGCCCGAGCGCGTTTTTACACGCTCCCCGCGTGTGTCACGTCACGCCACCTCGGATGCAGCAGCGGCACGCACATAATGCACGGAAAATAATAAATAATCTGGCCTGTATTATACTTGGTGCTCCCTTTTCGATTCTTTCTGTCTGTCTCTGTGTGAGCGGCTTTTTTCAACCCCCCGGCGCCTGTTGCTGCTACTGTACGCTTATCGCGACGCTTAATTAATCATTAAAGGGAAATCGCTGCCGCTGCTGCTCCGATTCGAGAGAATCGCCGCTCGTGGGGAGCAGCATATAGCTAGCTTGCCTCGCCTCGCTTGCGCGCAGTACGAATGTGTGTGTACATATATAGTGTACATGTATAGGTACATGTATATAGAGACGAGCTGCGCGCGCGAGCGGAGAGATAAAATCTGACCGAGAGCGAGCGAGAGCCGAAATTGAAATCCGGTTCGCTGGTTGGTCGATCGAGACCCCGCCTCTTATGTTCCTCATCATTCGACTCTTCTCTCTCTCTCTCTCTTTCGCGTATATTTCACGGTTGGTGTGCGTGCATGCGCGCGCGTACGTGTATTTAGGAGAACGCGGTCGCGTCTATGTAGAGGCGTGTATAGATGTATATAGTACCCGCCGCGGGCAACTTTTTCCCCGCGCCAGATCTTTTGGCCAAACAAGAAATCCGAAGGAAAATTAGAGCTAGAGAAAGGGAGAGCTGCGAGCGAGAGAGTATAGAGCATAAAGCGCTCGATCGAGGGCCTACATGATTCATTTATACACAAAATTTAGGGAGCACGCCCGTATACATACATATACTTATACTTGTACAAGACCAAAGGATTACACGCGGCGGTCTCCATATAATATTTAACACATATAAGAAGCGCGACGAATCGACTTGTTGTCGGGGGGCGGGGTAGCAGATACATATAGCTGCGAGAGGTCCAAACACGGTCTAATAAAGCTGTTATCCCCGGCTGCACTGCTCTGAAATATTGTGAAAAACTGCAAACTGGGTTCCTCCGCGCTTGCTTGCCACAGCTATATACATCACGTTATATACTCACCAAGAGAGTACACGCGATGTATATACACTTAGAGCTAGTGCGCGAAATCAGACGAAGCGCGCGAGAACGATAGCTTGCTTGCTGGCTGGCTTGCGCGTATATATTCGGCATTGTGAATGTTGACTCGGAGTATATTTGTTTAGCAATGGAGGAGAGAACGCGAGGCGCTACGCTGCTGCCGCTGCCCGCAGCTCGCTCGAATAATATCGCAGCAGCACTTTGTTCTATGTACGACGCGGCCCGCAATTATATACGCGCGGCCATTAAAAACCACGACACTTTTCGTTCTTATATATACGCCAGTGTGTATACATGTATACGTATCTGGGAAGGAGAGAGAGAGCGAGAGGATTTTGTGATGGAGGAGGAGGGAGGAGCCGTGGGGATCTAATTATCAGTTGAGCGCAACTTTTCAAATTAATAAAACTTGCCTGCGCGCGGCGGCTCTGGCGCCGCCCTTCTGCAGGCGCGAGCCTCGGATTACTTGCCCAAGTAAAACGAAAGCTCGACTAGCTAAGGGAGGGAGGGAGGGAGAGAAACGGTATGGCCGGGTAGAAACAAAAGATTTTATCTCGCAAGTTTCGCGACGTAACTGACTAGGCGATGACCGCGTTGTCGAGTGTTATTAGTTTACTGTGGTGTATATGTATATTAGGGTTGTGAAAAGCTTACTATTTTCAGAGCTTTTAGTTTAATGAATGTTTTAATTGATGCTTGATTTTTGTGATTTATTCGTCTACCTTAAGAGCGGAGTTCTAAAAATATTTGTACTGCAAAAACAAGCGTGTTAGCGACGGTCGCACAGTGGTCTAAAACATACGGCGCGCGGACAAATTACCTTTTAGGACGAACCATTAAACGGATTTGAAATTTTTTTTTTGCAAAATACTCTTGAAGTAATTTCTCACTCATCCCTCAAGCCATATTTTCAAATTAGGAATCCCCCTGTTATCTAGAAAAGTTCAAAAGTCGTTAAAAATGAATAATTGGCGTTTTTTTCACTTTTTTTTAATTTTTAGTCACCTCTGACAATTTTAAACATTAAAACAATGGTATATTCTTATTCTAGAGACAAAAATACGTCGATTCCTGCAGTTTTTATTTTTTTTAACTGTATAAAGTATAAAAAAACTTATAAATTTTTCGAGTTTACTTTTACTTCCTCTTAGAGGAAGGAAAAAATGAAAATTTCACTTTTCATCACATTTTTTTATGCCTTATACAGGTAAAAAAAATAAAAACTACAGGAATCGACGTATTTTTGTCCCTAGAGTAAGAATATATCATTGTTTTGATGTTTAAAATTGTCAGAAGTGACTAAAAATTTTTAAAAGTGAAAAAAAACGTCAATTTTTCATTTTTAACAACTTTTGACTTTTGTTGATAAAGGGGGCTTCCTAATTTGAAAATCTGGCTTGAGGGATGAGTGAGAAATTACTTCAAGAGTATTTTGCAAAAAAAAAATTCATATCCGTTTAATGGTTCGTCCTAAAAGGTAATTTGTCCGCGCGCCGTATGTTTTAGACCACTGTGGGTCGGGGCTCCACTTTGCTTTTTCCTCGTTCAAAAAAGTTACACAGAGAAAAATTATTTTTACAAACTTTACTTTTTTTACAGGAAAATTGAGAAGGAAAGATGTACCAGAGCAGAGTGAGACACACTTGTCATGTAGACTGTTTATTTTTTAGTAGTAATTTTTATTTTTTGAAATAGGAATTTTTATGATTTTTGTATAAAATTGAATGATAGTGTAATATTTCGTTTCAGTTGCCACAAAAATTGTTATTCCAAAAAGTAAAATTTGCTACAAAAATTATAGAAATTATTGTTTAAAAAGTAAAATTGTCCACAAAAGTCACAAAAATTACTATTTAAAAAGTCAAAATCTCACATGATGAGTGTGCCCCACCGTTACTGTAGAAAATGATAATTTAAAAAAAAAAGTAAAGTTTGCAAAAAATATTTCTCCGTGTACTTGTGTTATAGCGATTAAATTATATATAACATTCAAAGTAACGATGACAATAACAATGTATGAATGACAACAAATACCGATAATTCTTTTTAAACGATTAAGAATTCAAAGGCAAAATGTGAGAATTGAAAGAATTGTTGAAGAAATATCTTTTAGTAGTAGTAGTAGTTTAAATTAAGGTGCGTCGGTAAACAGTTAAAATGACGACAGAAAGAAGATATATTAATAACCTTAAATTTTTTCATTATTACGTTTTCCACACTTCATAATAATTATTTGATTCAGAATGAAATAAGAAGAATATTTTTAATATCTGTAATTCCACGTCTAAAATATAATGTATTTCTATCTATTTTTTGAAAATAGAGATTTTTAGCGCTTTATTCAAGTCTAGTGAATTCATTGAATGTTGCTATACAGAAATTACCAAATGGAAGAGAAAAAAAAAGATAAAATAAGAGAATAAATCAGCGTTTGCAATCTTATCTTTATAGACGTGGCATCATTTAATTAATTGTCGATTAATATGGATTTTAATGGAACGGTGAGTCGTATAAGAAATTATAGTTATATAAATATAGAATTACACTTTCCACTTGATAGAATTAATTGTGATTGCTGTCAAAAATAAAATATTGAAGAAAGATTAGGTATCGTACGGAAAAGGTGTGGCGTGTCCGCTCATGAAATATCTGACTTTTTGAAGAATATTATTTTAAAAAGGTACACATATATACGAAACTGATTAAAGAATTTTCAAATACAATATCATAAATTTCGAATGTTCACTATTAAAAACACCGTTGTATTTACTGTCGGAAATAGATTTCAGAAAATTAAACATTCTATAGAATTTACAATTTGTTAATGTATTGGTAGCCAGAAAGGCAAATACGTTTGAAAGCCCGGTAAAACACTCTATTTCATGAAATAGAACAAAAAGAAAAATGAACGGTTCTCGCGGCTCTGATTAAATAGTCGGAAAATATATTTAAGTAGCGTACTATTAGTAGTTTCCGATTGGACGAGCAAACCAAAATACTACACCGCTATTTCATTATTAGGTGTAGCACACGCCAATTATTATGTACCCCTCACACTACAATTACTACACATTCAAATGAAAATCGAATCCCAGTTACACGAAACCTATAAATCGTATAAGCGCACAGGCGCCGAGCCAATACACACATACCTATACACTCAGCGAGAGCACACCATACACACCGCCAATATTATTGTGTACCGTTGGAATATAAGAATGAATGAATGAGAGAGTGAGAGAGAAGGCTCGGGGTAAAAAGCGAAGGTAAGTAATACGTAGGCATATTTACACGGTTAACAGGATTGTTTGGGATTTGCGTGAGAGAAAATGTTTGTGGTTGTGGAAAAAGTAGTAAAAAGCTCCCCCTCCCCCACTCTTTCTCTCCACCCCCTTTCGATATATAGATTGAACGACGCGTGTAAATAAATGAAGTGGCGTGTATATACGTGTGCACACGTGTTGGAAGAGAGAGAGAGAGAGAGAGAGAGAGAGAGAGAGAGAGAGAGAGAGGAGAGAGAATTGGAGTGTATAGTCTGTCGGCAGCGGGGACTCCTCTCTCTGTGTTTTCTAAATATGTACCGATTATAAAGTTAACACGGCCAAAGAACACGCGCCTCTCTATACCCTCCTGTCTGCTACTTAACAAATATAAATATTGAATATTTGCCGTATAAATTGGCATTATCAGATTTGTCATTGGGTCTGGCTGTGCTTCACTGTACACTACTTACACCTCCCTCGAGTTTGGACGCGGCGGCGAGGAAATGGCTGGCGGTGCGTTGTAGACTAGGTAACGCGATGATCGAGGCGGTGGCGGGGTGTAGGAGGCGGAGGTGGAGGAGGAGGAGGAGGAGGAAAGGATGGCGGAAGGTCGCGAGCTGCGCAGAAGGCTTGCGCGCGAGGACGGCGGGCTGTGCTGCTCCGCTTGCCGACGACGACGACGACGACTCGCTCGCTCGCGCGTTTGGTGGAATTTTTCAAACGCGACGACGACGACGACGACACCGTCGATCAATATTTGCGCAGCCGGGACTCGCTCGCTCGTTCTCGCTCGGCGAGCGCGCGCTACGTCACTCGACCTTCTACGCGCGCTCGCACATACATACGTGTGTGTATTATACCGAGAACGAGAGAGAGAGAGAGAGAGAGAGACTATAGGAAAAAGCTGCGAAGAAGGAGTTTTGTGATGCGCCGAGAGAGGAAAAAATTCCAGATCACTTGGCAATTAGCCCGGCCGCGAACGAGCGAGCTGTTTGCCCCGGGAATTACACAGTGCCTGGCGAATAGTGCACGGAGACCAATGGCCGGGCGCGGCGCGTTCTCGCTCTGCACCCGCTAAACGCTCGTAATTACTGATTATCTTCGTTAGCCTCTTTAACACACGGCACCAAAGCAGCAGAGGCAGCAGCAGCGAGATAGCGCCCCGCGAGTGCGTGCGTGTGTGTTTGCTTTTAACGCGACACGTGCCACTTTTCTTGCGCAACGAGAGAGCGAGAGAGAGAGACTGTCGCTCGGGATATACGTCAGCCGCTATTTTCATCGTTCCAGCTTTTTCTTCTTATTCCCCGTCGCCGCAGTCTCGCTTTGTACTCACATAACAGAAACGAGGCGCGCGAAATTCACGGATTCGGAAATTCGGTCACGAGAGAGAGAGAGAGAGAGTGTGTGTGTGTGCAACGTAGAGGAGTATAGTAGGAGGAGGAAACGAGGAAACTCTCGCGGCCGGCCGCGGCGTTGTATAACGTAGGGACTTTCAGGATCCGGGCTGTTTGAACGACAAATATTTTGTCGTCAAACTTCTGTGTCGCTTGCGCTCACTCGCGCAGCCAGCCAGGCAGGCGGGGCTGAATGAACGTGTCTATATGTGTAGGGCTAATACAAAGCGTTTTGCGGCCGTTTGCTAAAATCAAATCATCGCGCGCCCGTCTCGCGGCTCCTAAGCCGACACACATATTAGATACACACACACACACACTCGCACGCGTGAGAGTAGCATTATAGAGATAGAGAGCTACAATATATGACAATTGCAGCTCTCTTATTTCGCTCGACGAGTGACTGTGTGTGCGTGTGTGTGTATATATGTATATAAGACGCGCACTCGACACGTTAAGCAATATATCGGCAAATAGCGCGCGCGCCAGTCCGTCGGCCATTAATATTTCATCATTAGGATGGATTCCGAGAACCCGGCGTTTCTCGGAAACTCCTCCCTCTCTTCCTCCTCGTCGTCGTCGGGCCGAGCCTATATGTAAATGCGATATGTACCTATACGCATGCATGCACGCGCGCGCGAGCGCGAGTGCTAACGAGAAGCGCTAAAAAGTAAAGGAGGAGAGGACACGACGACGACTACGACTCGATAATGAACGTTGCCGTCGTCGTCGGAGGCCGCGCGGTGTATACGAATTATCGGCCGGTTGCCCTTTGGCAGAACGGCAGCCCTTGCTCAAACACAATCGCAGCAGCAGGTCGTGGGTGCGTTATATACGTACCGTATAGCGCTCGGGGGCGAAATCAGGGCTATAAGCGCGAGAGAGCGCTGAGCCTGAGCGACAGGGGCGGCTTAGCACGCGCTCGCCCCAGCGATATTGGCCGAAAACAAGGGGGTTACGAATAATAGCCGGCTAAACGCTCGTACATATTGCTCGGTTTGTCACTCGCCGCCGCCGTAGCCGACGTCTTCTTATACTTCTCTCCTCGTTGCTGACTGCGCCCTGTTTACCATTTGAATAATGATGACGATTATAATGCCGCCGTCGACGCAGCAGCAGCGGCAGCTTTTCACGTTCAGCTGCATACGAGATAGAGAGCACAGATGCGGAGAATTCGGGAAAGCTTTAATTCTATACCCCTCCTTATGTACATGTGTGTGCGTGTGTATGTGCTCTTTGATAAAACACATCGACAACGGGCGATCAGCAGTAGCGGCCTATCATCATCTTTTCGCCATAATTCCTGCGCTTGTGTGAATGTATGGATGTATGTAGGTATTATAGATATACGTAACGGGGATCGCACGGGGCGGGCGGGGAGGGGCCGCACGATAATAATATTGACAAACGCTTGCTTTTACATCAAATATTTTCAGTACGCGAGAGAGCTATTCATATTTATTCGCCTCTAAGTTCTTGGCAAACTAAGCTCTCTCTCTCTCGCTCGCTCGCTCGCGCTCCTTTTCGACGCTTTATTAATATTATTCCGTGGGTACATATTTGCCCGTTGTTATTAATACAGCCATCGGAATCTCTCTCTCTCCTCGGTGTTTTGCTCCTCTTTTTATTTAGATCACGCGGCCGCGAGAGAAAGACACTACGAACAAACAAACAAGCGTAAAAAAAGAAGCAACGCAACCGTCGCGAAAGGAAACTGCGCGAGCGATGAGATATAGAGAGAGATAAGAGAGAGCATGAGAAAAAAGGATGTAGTGTTGAGGACATGGAAGGGGCAATCGATAGGTACGCGTACTCTCAAGTGTATCTCGCTCTCTGTCTGTAGTGCGAGGTTTGATGCGAAACCGCAGAGCGCACGAGCGGCGGGTGTGTGACATGGAATTATTTGTAGGACTCTAGACGCCACTCGTCGTGTCTGTACCATGCGCTCTCGCACGAAAACGCCATCGGCCGCCGTCACACTACACACTGATGACGCTCTTGCCTGCATGCAAGCAAGTCCTGGACGTACGTACACCGTACGTCCCACGTGGCCATCGCCCGCTCGCTTCGTCGAGGGCTCTTCACGGCCCATGCCAACTATATACGAGCACACGCCATTGCACGCACTACTCCGGAGCGCTGCCCAATTCTCATCGTGCGAGTATACGCGGGTATTATCAGCGGTTCTCTTATTTTATTCCAGTACGCACGTTCTTCTCACCTATATCTGTTGTAATAGTCTCTTCTCGTATGTTTCTCTTTTTTGTAGGGGGATGCGTGATGCCCTTCTGGTGTTGTGGCTGATGGATACGCTTTTGTTGGAATATTTAGAGTGTGCAATTCGTTGATGATGTATGTACTTAGAGTTTTTTTTTTTATATTGCCAGAAAGTGTTGCTGATGTCATTTGATTGCGAATCTTTGATGTTCGCCTGAACTTTAATTGGCCTTTAATATTTTTTTAGGGACGTTCGAGTGGTTCTTTCAGTACACGGAGAAACATTTATTTGTAAACTTTACTTTTTTATATACTAAAAAATGTAAGAAAATTTACTATAAATGTAAGATAAATTGTTATATTCGATAGTAACCGTGGGATAGACTAAAATTTTCATGAAATTTACTACAATTTATAGTAAAAATTGCTATTATTTTGTAATTTTTACTCCATAAATAGCAATTTTTACTGTAAATTGTGGTAAATTTCATGAAAATTTGAGTCTGTCCCATGGTTACTATGGAATATGCCAATTTTTCGTACACAATTTTTCTCCGTGTAAGAAAATTACTATTTTCACAGTAGCGCTGGGACGCACGCCTCATGTGAAATTTTTCCTTTTTTAAGTATTAATTTTTCAGATTTTCGTAGCAAATTTTACTTTTTAAATAATTTTTATTATTTTTGTTACGAATTGACTGATACTGTAATGTTTCGTTTCGCAGTCATAAAAATTACTACTTCAAAAAGTAAAATTGGCTACAAAAATAATAAAAATTATTATTTACAAAGTAAAATTTGATACGAAAATCTTAAAAGTTACTATTTAAAAAGTTAAAATCCCATATCTCGAGTGCGTCCCAGCGCTGTACCTACCATATCAAAATAATAAATTTTCTTGTAAAAAAAGTAAAGTTTACAAATAAATTTTTTGTCCGTGTATATATTTATTTTATTTTGAATATGATATTCAAAAAAAGAAGTCGCAATTTTTTTCTATCATTAGACAGAAAATTTGTAAAAGAAATTATAGAAACAAAAAGGTTTCTTAATGTTTGTAATTTATCAATTATATTTTTTAGTGCTTTTTATCCTGAAACACAATTTTATCACTCTTAACACATTTTGTATGAGAAGAGCATTACTATGTGTAGATAAATTGTTCGGCCCCCATATTTTTCTAGTTGATAAATTCAATTGAATTAGTATGATAATCTGCATAATCTTGTATTATATGAATGGGCGCACGCATTACCATTTCTACCTCCTAATCAATACGACATAAATGCATGCATTAAGATACATCACGTATCACTTAAGGGGATGCCATACTCGTACCATTACCGACCGAGCAATTCACACAGTTTCAAGCTGATTAAAAATAAAATACGTCGAATCACAAAAAATCAAGAGAACACTCTTCTGTATTTTTTAACGTTCTATCATCCAGTCAAAGTTTGGAGTCGAAATATCAAGTCATTTTTGCAAAAACTTTGAACAAAGCGAAATTTAATTTCGTTCAAAGTTTTTGAAAAAACGGATTGATATTTCAACTCCAAACTTTGACTGGATGATAGAACGTTAAAAAATACAGAAGAGTGTTTTCTTGATTTTTTGTGATTCGGCGTATTTTATTTTTAATCAGCTTGAAACTGTGTGAATTGCTCGGTCGGTAATGGTACGAGTATGGCATCCCCTTAATAACTATTCTTTTTACAGAATATCTATCTACAATCATCTTCATCACTCTATTAAGAAAAAATATCACATTCACTGCTAAATTACATCGCTGTATCTATAGTATAGCTGAAGTAGGTATCGAAATCCTATATAGCCATCAATAATCGCAAAAACGCATTTCCCACTCTCAATCACAAAGTCGAGTGATAATACCGGCAATCCATATCCGATGCAAATATACACCCACTCCCACTCCCCATCCACTACGTACTTATACCGCATCTCTCGATTAAAAAACTTCACGTTTCTCTCATCTCACTCATCGTCATCATTCTCCCTCTTTCTCTTCTACATATCGATGTCAATCGAAAGAAGAGTACACCCGAGGCCTTTAACTCCGCAGAACGAGTTACACACACGCTGCGCGTTTAAGGGTTGCGCGGCCAAGGGGGGTGCGAGTACTTACTCGGGTATATACGCTCAGGGGGGCCAGCTGTGCTCGCCCGCGCCGCGCTTACCACCTGTTCTCCCGTCGTTCAATTATCCAATATAAGCGGCAACCACACGCGCGCGCAGCAGGATATATCCCCCCGATAAGATTGATCCGCGCGCGCGCGCTTTTATTTTCGAATATAACCGGTCGCCCCCCCAATACCTTCACGCCCCCTCGATAGTTGCGCAAGAGAGAGAGAGAGAGAGAGCGCAATGTTAATCGCATTACCGTGGCCGATCGCCAATATAAATCAGAGTGAGAGGGAGCGACAATTAGCGTCGTGTCGATCGTAAATCATAAATGGCAAATCTGAATTAACGCTGCAGTCGCCGCCGCTGCGTTTGGCTACTTGTTTGCGCTGGCGTTGCGGTACGCGCGTACGCCCTCATCCTCTCTCGCTCTCTCTCTCTCTCTACCTGGCTGCCGATAAACTTCATATTTTTCCGGCTGCCAAATCGATCGGGCAAATATTTGTCCTCCAGTCTCATTAAACTTGGAGCTCACTCACTCTCTTTCTACATGCGCGTTTTACATTGTAACGCGCATTGGTCGGATTAACCGTTCGCTATTTCCAATCATTTTTCACCGCTCGCGCACTGTTCATTTGCCGAAAACCCCGTGTGGGTAGAGTGGGCGAGCACGTCGTTTTTACTTGTTGAGTCGTCGCCGTCGTCGTCGTTCTCGATGAGACATGCGGCCGGCGTGTGGGAAAAGACCGACGACCTCGTCGTAGCCGTCGTCGCCTCAGGGGATTGCTCCGCAAGTACTGCTTTACATTTTCCACTCGGCAGCTGACGAGAGAGAGGATCGCACTCTCTCTCTTACATTCGCACAAATCTATATGTATGTATTCCATTTCTCGATCGGCAATTAGCTATCGCCGAGATTGCCACACGCGCGAGCGGAGCTTATCTCGCGCGCGTGAGTGCATAACGCACACTCGAACCGCAATTCAGTGCTGAACAATCGCACATATATATGTATATATATAGGCACGGAGCTGGGCTATAGGTCACGTGTCACGGGTTAATATCGCCGGGGACAAAGGAGCCCGGCGATGTTTTACAAACAGGCGCCGCCACGTGCCCAGGCGCCTGTCAAAACATTCCGAGATTCTGCACCAGTATAGCAGTAGCGTGCGAATCATGGGAATCGAACTCTCCTCTCTCCCCGCTGCATGAAGCGGCGATCAGCGCTCGCTAATCGATCGATCTTATCTTATGCGTATCTATCTATCACGGTCTATATCTATCTCCAGCAGCGAGAGTTCAACGACATGACTTTATATCTCGCTCTCTCCTTCCCCGCGAATAATAAACTGCCCATGTAGCTCATCGGGTCCGGCTCTCGCGGCTACTTACGAGAGAACACATCCTTATAACCGCCGAAAAGCTTAGCCCTCCTGCGGTCGGCCTACGCATACCCACATGTGTCCTCCCTTTTATATGGCGAATTACTCGCCACCGTACACTATACACGTACGAAAATTCTCCTCTCGCCGTCAGAACGCAAAGGGCGGAAACTCGAGGTCGATGTCGCTCCGCTGCCGCCGTCGCCGCCGCCGGCAGCGGAGCGAGAGAAGGCAGAGGAAAGGCGACGTATATAGAGGGAAGGCTCCGCTGCTGCTGCTGCTGCTCCAGGGGCGCGCGCGCGCGCGTCAAGTCTATTTGCTCATGAAATATGCAGGCATGTGCCCTCCATAAGTGCTGCGCTGCCTCGCTGGCTCGAGATTTTCTACGCTTTTGCCGACACGCTCTCTCTCTCTCTCTCCTTTACATAGTTGATAAGCTATGCGCAACACCTACACACACCTGCGCGGCGCCGAATCGAGGTGCCCCTCATGCCTCTCTCTGATATGCGTGCAGAGCAGCAGCAGCAGCACATGCGAAGGGTCACGCGCAGGTTGCTCTCCTCGCGTGCGCGATAGCGAAAGGAGCCATATGCTTTAGACTTTTTGAATAATTGATTAATAAATCCGTGCGCGCAGGAAAAGACAGCGGCCCTGAGTGACTGACTGACTGGCTGACTGACTCAGGCAGGCCACGTTACTATAAACCGTCATCGCCGTCGACGTTTTCTTTGTTGCGGGAGAGAGAGAGAGAGAGAGAGAAAGAGAGAGAGAGAGGGAGATCGATAATCGAGCCGTGCGCGCACGATGCTCTCTCTGCCACTCGCGGGCTTGACTGACTGGCTGTCGACGAGCGAGAGAGGAGAGAGAGCCTGGAGTGGAGGGTGAGTATATAAGCCTAGGCTGCTGGCCCGGCTGCGGGGTCGATGTTGCTGCAGAGAGCGAACGCGCGCACTACCTCCTATAGATTGAGCAAACAATTCGCTGCGAGCGAGCGGTTCCTCGATCGAGAGAGAGAGAGATTCTCCATTACCAAAGAGAGACCAATAGCCGCCGACGCTTTATCCCTTTCTCTCTCACTCTCTCGAGAGAGAGCTTTTCTTTTTATTCTTTCTCCCGGTTCGTTTTGTTCTCCCTCGGCTCTTTTCCTATTACATATCGCCGCTGCGGCCCGGAAAAATACAGATGGAAGCGAGCCGAAGGTCAAGAGTAAGTGGCCCTTTGTGCGCATCGGACACGCTCGCCGCTCGTCCTCCCGCTCGTGATCCCGTCGTCATCCTCCTGACCCCCTGCACGCCCGGTGAGCGAGAGAGAGAGAGAGAGGAGCGCGAACGATGGCCTCGTAAAAAATTCATTACCCGCGCGCCCCGGCGAATCGATCTTTCTCCCGCGTGTAATTGCGTCTTGACTTTTTACAAGCTCGCTCGACTCGCCTTGCTCGCGGCTCTTCGTTTTCATCTCTCTCGCTCGTGTGTGCATGTACGCATCTAGTCTGCGCGATATGTTGTATACGTCGACGCTGCGCGCGAGGCTTTTCCTCGAAAGTTTTCTTCACGCGCGTATAGAGCTCTCCTTTGCACGAGGCTCTCGTGCGCGTGGCGCTAATTGCGGAATGCGTTGTTAACCCGACCAATCGCGCGCCGACTGTTGCGTGTGGCTTATTCACGCCTCTTGCGCGCGCGCTCGCTCGTGATAATTGACCGATAATTCGATTATACGTATACTTTTTCCTCCTCTCTCTTTCTCGTTCGTTCTTTCTTATAATTTCCTCGAATTAATCGTGATTTCATTAGTGAGAACATTATCATTCGGCCCTTTCTTTTTCCCTTCCGCCTTCGTTAATCCCTCCCGCACTGATATCCGGAATAAAGCGTTTTGTAATTATTATTCTATCGAAGTTACTACTATGCAGCTACGGCGCGCAGCTTTAACCTCCAGTTTTCGTTAATTAATTGTACGAAGGAGCCACGAGGCAACGAGCCGAGCCCTGATTCGACTAACGAAGCGAATTTTTCTTTCCTCACGGCAAAGACGAAGGGGCGCGAAGAGAAGAGTAGCCTTACCTTTATTTTGCGCGAGCAAGGGCGAGCTGCGACGGCTATAGATAATTAGCAGGCGCTCATCGACGTTTAGAAAAAGACGAGTCGTCGTCGAGCTCGCGACAATTGGCTCATCACTCTAACACTGCGCGCGTGCAAAGGACACACGGTAGAGCAGCAGCAGCAGCAGCAGCAGCAGCGGGTACATATTTACTTTAATTACCTGAAAATTCAGTGCGATTTTCAATCGACTTTATAATTCACACGCTTTTCTCGCCTCTCTTTGTCTCCGTCTCTTAGTACCCTCGCGCAGAGCTTTGATTTTCCTTACGCTTGTATAGCAGAGCGCAGCAGCATAGTAGCTTTCCTTTCCAGCGCTCGCTCGCTCGTTCTTCTTCCTCTTTGGGCTAACAAAACGCGAAGCCTCTCTCTCTCTCGACGACGAACGTCTTTACTTTCTTCCGCGGAATACCACTCCGAATAATTGAGGGGGCTAATGGATAGTCGCTCGCTCGCTCGCTGTTTGCACACTTTTAAAACACGCTCGCGCGCGCGCGGACGAGAGAGGAGCAGACATTTTTCTCCTTGCTCTACTCCGTTCGCTTTTCGCCTTTCGAGGCGGCTGGTTATACGTACAGATATAGATATATAAGGGCGCTCGCTCGCGCTCCGCCAAAGACACTGTCGAACAATTAACGCAAAAAGAAAGCGGCGACGCCGAGCGAACCTAAGCAAATATTCGCTCTATATACATACCTATGTATATGTATGCCTATATAGAGCGTACTACACTCGCCTCGTTTTAATGTCTCCATTATTTTTACATATAAGACGCTAGAGTTTCGTCTTTTGGGCTCTTACAGAGTCGTAAAAAAACAGCGACTCGTGCGTGCCACGTGTACCCACACGCGTGCTGGAAAATTTGAGAGACGACTGCTATACGATTACATTATCTCTCGCTTTTCGAGTCGCCCCATTGTAATAGTCATCATCTGCCTCACGCTGTCTCTATATACAACACGCATGATACAGTTTGGAAAATCCAGGCTGAATGAGAGAGGCTAGACGTGCGCTGATAACAGAGACACAGCGTGAATTCGGTGACTATGGAATTTTCGTGGAAATGGCATACGCACGCACACGCTTATACTTCAAATTTTCTCTCTTTCTTTTCTTTCTTTTTCTTTCTCGGCACGATAAAACCCCGCTGTTTCATCCTGCGCGGCGCGGCGTGTCGCTCGGCTCTCCGCGCGCAGCGGATATAACGCATACTCGCGCGCGCTTATATCTTATCTCGCCGTCTCTCGCTTCTCTCGCGGTCTTATCGCGCCTCTCTGCGCGCGCGAGGCGGCGTGTATATTTATGGGCCGGGATAATAGCCCCGCGTGGAGCGGTGGCAACAAGGACAGGCAATATAATACCTTATATATTACACGCCGGAGAAAAGATGTTGGAGAGCTACGGGGCTAGACATCGCGAGTACATATATATTCGCGTCACGTAAAGCTTGCTGAGCCGCTCTATTTAGACAAGTAGCGGTTGTAGTAGCGGCTGCTCCGCCTCCGCTCTGTCTAATCAGCGCGCCGTCTATCACACACATGCGCGCGCGCGAACGCGATTTTTGACGTTTCCTCCGTCCGCCCGTCACCTTCGTTTCTTCTTTTGTATTTCATGTGCTATAATATTCCTGTATATTCGGCAATGATGACGATGATGATTATATATACACGTGCGCAAACAATGTTGGCTTATGTAAATCATCACGTCGCGTTCGTGCGATATCCGCGTGTACATATAATTAAACGCGCATTAATAAGGCGGAGAGTATACTCTCGGTACCTGTGTGTGTATGTGTATACACACACACACACACATTTTTGTCACCATCGCGAATTACTTTTTTTTTTCTTCTTATACTTGCCTTGCGATCGAAATGTAATCTCTTTCGCGGAGCTGCTAAACGGCGCGTCGGTGGCGGCTGCACACGAATATAGAGCGCGGGGCCAAAATATTTAAGCTGCGATTAAGCATTTCTCGTATACAGAGTGATTCAAGAATCAAACAGCGGAAAGTCAACCGTGAGGTATACTCGGTACATATTGTAGGGAATGTACGCCGTGTACATACTACACGCCGAGAGTGAGTGAGCGAGTGAGAGGGCGGGAAGGAGGGAGAATATGAGAGAGAGGCTCGCGCGTGCGCACGACGATGAAGCTCGACGCGTCTATGTGTGTATGCGAATTTGCCTCGCCTCTCCATGCACAGACACACACACACACACACACACACACACACACAAATACGTATACATATATACATACACACACACTACGCCCTATAATAGTAGGCACATTCGCGCGTTGCTGCGGTGTACTCCGTGCCGACAAATGACGGATCAGAGAGAGAGACAGAGAGGAGGGACAATAGTTGCGGGGGCTAAAAAGTCGTCCGTCCGCCACTCGTCACGTTATATATATATATACATATATAGATATATATATATATATATATATACAAGTTTATGCATATATAGTGTATATAAGGACGGGACTTTGTAATCGCTAAATATTTCTCCTGGGCAAATATTTATTTGTTTGAGCGGCAATGTACGATCTCGATCCATGCTTCTGTGTGTGTGTGTGTGTGTGTGTGTGTGTATGTGTGTGTGTGTGTGTGTGTGTGTGTGTGTGTGTGTGTGTGTGTGTGTGATGTGTATATGTGTGTGTCTATACGCTTTGCTCACAGAGAGTGAGAGAGAGGGAGAGCTCAGTTACTTATTAACATTCTCTCTTACTTATACACTCGCTTGTTCTCGCGCCTAAGTAGATAGACAGATAATCGGAGAAATCTTTATTTTCACTCTCGATAATTGTATTGTCTCGTTGTGTGCGTACAGTCTACCAACGTATGTCGCGCCCGATAAAAGGCCCTCGACCCTCGCGCGCAGAGCTTTATTCGTATATATCCTTACGCGTATAGATTAGTGCGAGCGCGCGCGATTGTAAAAATCAAAATAAAAGAAACATCAGACCGATTTAGTTTTTAGCGATAATAATGGATGCGCGCGCGAGATAACGCGATGAGCGACTCGTCAGCGACTATATAAGTCGGCTTTCTATATACATTGTTTGCGGCTGACTGACCTATATGACGAAGCAGGCGCGTGTGCTGTGGCTAAAACAATCACAGTGTGCGCACGATGGTGTAATAATAGTGTGGCCCATCGCGCAGTAGACCGATTGACGCGTGTTGTATTGTCGTGAAGTGCCCTTAAACCTGAACCCGTTTTTTAGCGTCTTATCGTATATATGTATATAAAACACACCTACATCTCTCCTATCATCGCCGCGTCCAAATCATCGAGCGCCGCCGGCGGGTTTTCCATCGACCCGCCTCGCTGCATCTCGTGATTAGAAAAACATTGCCAGCGCTGGTGTGCTCCGTTCTTCCGTAAACTGTTCGCTGCATTCTGTCTCGCCTCTCTTTCTCTCCGGGAGCCAATACACAGCACGCGGCGCATACTCTCTTCGTTTCTCTCGCTCGCTCTCCTTCATAAAACAGGCGTCTCCCGGTGTTTACCCGCGAGAAAACGGGATTTACCTAGCTCGCGGCTCTCGACAACGGCAGCCTCGAGTTCAGTCTAAATTCAACTTGCAGCCCCCGAGGGAGAACGCGATTCGCGCGCACGGGAATTTCCGCTCGCTTTTTTCTCTCTCTCCTTCGCCTTCCTCCTTCATCTCTCGCTTGCTTTTTCAAATAACGCTGTACGCGTAGCGGCAGCGGCAGTAGCTTTCCGTTCTCTCTCTGTTCTCGCGAAAATAGCAGCAGTAGTAACACAGAGAGACAGAGAGACAGAGAGAGAGGCGACTTGGCCGTGTATATACCTTCCTTCCGGCTGAATTATTACGCAAATATAGCGGGGGAGGGAAAAATCAGGCCTTTGTTCGATGCTCCGCGCGCGCGTATTATTTGCCTATAGATCCGACGAAGCGAGAGGACGAGAGATCTCGTAAGTGGCAGAACCTTTATGTCGGCCGCGCCGCCCCCGTCGTTTTTATACACAGCAGCAGTATTGTGTAGTTCGATCGATCCTGACGCTCTCTTTGCTCTCTCTCTCTCTTTCTCTCGAGTCGGAAAGTCAAGCTTTTTCGGCCGGGTGTCGAGTTACGCGCTATGGTCATCATCGGACGTGTGTAACTCGATAGCCAAATGACTCAGGACTTTTCCAAAGTTAAAAAGAGAGAGACACTCGAAGAAGAAAGAGTGGAACTACTATACCTCTATATCCTCCATTTAGAGCGCTCGCTCGCTCTGTTTAAACTCGTTTCTTTTTCACCGAACAGTCGCACACTCGTGTGTGTGTGTGTGTGTGTGTGTGTGTATACGTCCGCGCGCGTTTCAAAAATTTCGGAAAAGCGCCGCTGTTTGCCGAGCCCCCGTGCAAACAGGAGATCGTGCTCGTCGGCCTCTATGCCGAACCCGCCAACGGTTTGTAGGTACCTGTGCTCGCGCGCGCGCGTGTATATATCCGGAGAGGCGGCTGCGGCGGCTCGTCTCCTTCACGATATATACTACAGTATTACCTGGAAAGTGCCGGCAGCGGCGGCTCAAAGGCGACTCTCCTCCGGAAATTCATCGGAAAGCTTTTATCGCGTTCTCTCTCTCCCTCTCTCCATTCTTTTAACAATCAGCGCGTACGTACGGTACGTAGGTACTTGTCTTAGTCTTGAATATATATAGTACTCTCTATACTTAGGCTGCTGCTACATTTGCTCTCTCGTGAATATTATTCAGCGTATTACGGCCACACATATTTATGAGCGGTCGTAAAGGAGGGCTGAAATTTATCGCGGGGCCGGGCGCGCAGTGATAATAGCAATAGTTGGCGGAGTAAAAGTTGCGGCGCGCACGCGGGCCGACGGCGACGACGATAGGCCGTGTTTGAACAGCGATAACGCGAACGGCGACGCGCGCGTATACCTGGCGCCCGTGTTCTTCCTTTCCCGCCGCCTTGGTTCTGTATAACGCTCGCCTTCTTCTCTCTCTCTCTCTCTCGTTATCAGTTTGTCTCTCTCCCTCCCTTGCAGAAAAAAAATATACAGAGAGAGAAACCTCGAATAAGCATTGCCCACGTATATACGATGCGAGGAACCATATAAAGAATAACATTCATAAGACAGGGCTGTAGTAGTGCGACGACGACTCAATCAATTGGTGCGGCGCAAAGCCGCATCGCGCGATAGGGGGTGCGTGTGCCCGCGCACGAAGAGGGGGATCAAACATACTCGCGTGGAAAATGTGCGTACAACGCGCACTGGTGCTAAAAGGGGGAGGCTTAAGCGTGCACAAACGCGCGCGCGCGCTTAAGACCGGCGTTTAGCAGTTTCACTCTCGGCGTCGTCCCCCGCAGATACACACCGCCGACACCCCCGAATAAAGCCGGCGACGACTATTGCTCCTTTATTCGTGCGCCCTGTGTGCGGATAAACGTGCAACTGGCGCACGTATATAACAGCGCAACCTGCGCGCTGCATGTGTATATAAATTTCGAGCCAGCTCTCCGTGCGAAATCCATGCTATAGCAGAGAGGGTTGGAGGGAGTTTTATCGGGCGCTCGCAGCCGCATGACGACGACGACGACGACGGGCTTGAATCTATTATCCCCGCGGAGTGACCGCAACTGTCAAGCCCCGGTGATGGATGACGGGTGATTAATTGTATCCCCCTGCGATGTCCTCTCTCCAGAGGAGCGCCGGCTGCGCGCGGTTGCTTCATTTTTTCACGCTAAAACATACCGCCGCATCAGGCGCGCCTTGTAAATATGAATTTTTCACTTAGCGTGATATATATAGTGCGCGAGGTCGGCGCTTATCATACACTCTCTCGGATCGGTCAATCGCGGCCATTTAGGTATTGGCTAAGCCGCGGAGCACTGGCGCAACATCAATTTGCTAAAGTGCCCCAGCGCGCGTATATATATGTGCTCTCGCATTTCTATATCGATATATATATATACGCGCTGGACATCGCGAGGGCGGCGGAGGCGGATGGATGTAGGAAAAGTGTGTGTGTGTGTATCGGCATCACACGAGGGTTATTGCCATCGCGCGCGACTGACCGTTCGTTTGCTCTCTATACACTATGTATTGGCCAGCGCGTACACGTACGTTATATATACATATATCCGAGCAACGTGTCGGGGCGAGCGGCGCGTGGATTTGCCGACGAAATGCTGGCGCGAGAGAGAGAGAGAGCGACTATAGTACTACCTACCCTCATCGCTCGCCCGCGTCCATCAGAATCGATTGCGGAGGCTCGCCGTCCAGCAGCAGCAGCAGCAGCATGGAACGTGCGGACTAGCTGCAAGGCTCTTCTCTAGTGGCTCTTCAATTTTTCATTGCGAATTTCCCAACAAATCTCTCGCTCAGATAAATCCCTCTTGTTTTTCTTGTCCTATAGCTCGGCGCGCACACCCCGTCTGCTGTGTATGTCAGCCCGCAGGACTCTCTCTCTCTCTCTTGGTCCTTCAACACGACGACTCGCGTGACAGCAGTGGTAATAGTAGTAGTAGTACGTCGCCTCGCCTACTACAAAAGCCGAATCAATATTCCGGAGCCCGAGCCTCTCGAGCGCGCGTTTAAGGCCTCGCGCAGCCGGGTGGATAGAGGGACACGAGAGAGAGAGAGAGAGAGAGAGAGAGAGAGAGAGAGAGAGAGAGAGAGAGAGAGAGAGAGAGAGAGAGAGAGAGAGAGAGAGAGAGAGAGAGCAAAAAATATCGAGCAGATTCATTCACTTTCCCCTCAGCAGCGCAACCGCGTACTACTACTACTACTCCTATTGCTACTCGCGCTGGGAAATTCTACTGTTTGTTTGCTCTCTTCGTCTTCTTCCTGTACATATATACCCTCTCTTTCGTCAACGAATATAATTTAAGCATACATGCGAGAGAAAGAGAGAGAGAGAGAGAGTGAGAGCGTGGGAGTCAATAATTCCCGCGTGAAGCATTATCATCATATACATCGACGCGTTCGCGCGAGTATTTAGGAAGCAGGCGAGGCTAATATAAGAAGCCAAGCCGCGCTCGCTTGCTCCGTAAAATATGCATGTATATCGGAGCTCGCGTGTCGGCGGCCATGTTCGCGAAGCTACCTCTCTTTCTCTCTCTTCCTCACGTATATACATATATAGAATAGCTGCTGCTGCTGCTGCTGCCCGTGCGACTAGCTGGCCATCGCCGTCGTCATCCCCGCGTATATACTTGCTTGCGTCTTCTTTCCCCTTTCCTCGCTCTCTCTTTCGCGCTCGCAGCAGCAGCAGCAGCATGGCCGCAGCTCTCTGCCTCATGCTTGCGCGCCTTGTCCCTCTCTCTCTCTCTTTCCTCGAGTCGATATCTCTCTAGCGCGGCGGCGGCTCCTGGGACCGCGCTCTCCGCGGCGGCGTGGCAAGCGCGCGAGCCAACCAGGAGGCGAGCTCGTATCCAGCGTAGCGATGGCAACGCGCGCGCAGCGAGCGAGCGCCTCGTTTCCCTCGCCCTCTCTCACCCTCGCTCGCTCGCTCGCTCGTGGAACGGAGAGAGTTCTCGCAAACTTGCAAGACGCTGTAAGCTCCAGCCGCGGCGACGACGGCGACGATAGCCTGCACCACTACTACCGCTGCCGCCGCCACCGCCTTATTCTTATTGCACTCTTTTTCTTTTTTCTTCGTTCCCGGGCGAAAATCCCCTGTGCTAATGTGTATATATGTAAAGGGGGCCACTTGCAGCTCGGAAGCTTAAAATATTCAGGGCCCCACTGGGGGCCCGCGGAGGGAGAGATTACGTTCTAATTAACGGATGTGCTGCAAGCTCTCGAAGCTTTTCATCAATTTCTCGAGGATATGTACTCGTGTATGTACAGAG